>CM031235.1:796657888-799465003 GCA_018340775.1 Taxus wallichiana var. yunnanensis
GTTATGCTTCCCGGATATCTTTTTGGAAGCTTGTATAAGTTAGATATTGTTGCACTGTGTAACTTATATTCTTGTGTGTATTCAGTTGTATAGTACCTATAAGTATTGCAGCTCATACAAATGTAATTTGGTTGATTTGATATTAATAAATTTTATCAAGCTTCCACCCTTGTTGCTCAGTTTACATTTGGTACCAAAGTGTGAGAATCGGACTGTGAAGCGAAGAGAAGGTTGGAGAGAGGAAGAAAAATTTTTTGAAGAAGATTATGCACTCTAGGGGAGCTGTGTTGCTCCAAAGAACTTCTCTCAAAATGCTTTGGATCTCCACAACCTCCTGTCATTCTCCAGGTGTTTGTAAGGAATATTTTTTTCCTTGGTGCCTCCTGCACCAGGAAGTTTTTTCTCCCTGGATGTTATTTAAAAGGAAACAACAATTATTTTTTTCCCCATTAGGGGTTTTACCTCTAATATTAGAGGAGCATTTAGTCACTGCTACATTGAGTAGTCTACTATATTTGGAGGAATCAATTTGCATTGTGCAGTGAACACAACCCCTAACCGAGCTATTTTCCTCTCAGGGAGTCACCTTCCATAGGCGAGTTGTGGTATTTAAAGGTTGTAGATCAAGTTCCTCTTAAATATATTGTATTAGACAAGTTTTTTTATAAAGGAACCGAGTTCCATTTGTGAGAACCTCCCACTGGCTGAGTTTTGTTTAAAGAGGACGATATCTATTTTGAGGGCACATATATGACCCGATCAACCCGCACAAAATAACCCTACATTGTAAATGGTGTAAACACACCTCCACGCTAACACCGAGCCCACTTGGAAGTCGATTCAAACATATGATAATCCATACCAAGTAGTGGACATTCCATACAAAAAAATGACTATTTTGATCTTTCGGCATACAAAAATCAACCAAAATAGCGGTTGAGTTGTGTTATTGGTTAGAACGGTCTCCTCCCAAAGCATCAACATGCCTGCACACGCATAAAAGAAGCAAAAATCTATGAGAAATTGTCAAAGTATCAACAAAAAAATGTAGCCAACCCTACTAATCTGTGGGAGTAACATCGATGAAATTGGTGGAAGCAATATAATACAAAGGCATTTCTAATAAGGTGTTGTGTTAAATACATGTAAAAGGAGATACACACGCTTGAGATCTGATTTCTATGTGAAGATAAACCCTAAATTCCCTCCTCTAACACACACGAGGCCATGTGGGACTCCAGCCACATCACATTTTTAAAAAGGTGATTTGTTTTTCCTCTTTATTAAATATAATTTGCTTCGTTGCAGTAATGAATAAGTGATCATAGAGCAAGCTAGATAAGAGGAATGACTTGGGGAAGAGAGGTTTAGGGTTCAAACCCCACCCCAACACAAAAAAATTGCATTTTGAAATTTAGTAGAAAAAATAGTGAAACTACCAAATGTGGAGGCAAATTTGGTGGAAAAATTCCACTAAACAACTAGTTATAACTAAATAGGCCCCTAAACCTTTAGTTAGAAAAACCCTATTTTAGGGAAAAAAATATTTCTCCTATTAGGCCTATTTTTTTAATTTCGAGAAACATTTTCCAAAGGGGGATAGCTAAAAATTGCATTTTCAGCTGGTTTTTTGCAATTATTTTCATTTTGGGTCGTATTGGGCTCGGTGGCCACCACGGTCCGAAAAACAAAAAAATTATCTCGCCATTCAATTTTTTTGAATGTAATTGCATGCTTCAGTATATTGTACTAATTTACAAGTTTCCATAGTCAACTGAAAATATTGTAACTACTCGAAACTGGCAGAGAGTTGTAATAAAAATAGTAAAAATTGGTTCTAAAACACTCACGAGATCCTAGATCTCATTCGCAGTGTTCGGTATATATAGTGCCTGGGAAGAACTTATGGGTAAAGCCATTGTGAATACTACTACACTTAGCACCTAATATAGCAACAACAATGTTGTCCAGGCATTAACCCTTTAAATTGACGAGGAGTAATAAGATTACAGTGTAGACACTATGAGCTATCCCATCCGTCATGAATGATGGCATGACATAAATCCAGATGATAAATTATTCTATTATATAACAAAGTTACACATGCGTATGAGGATATTTTTGTGCTTGGTGTCAATAATCACAAAGACCCCTTTCAAAATTGTCTTGGTACCATGTATTGACTTCTTTCACGTACTTTAACATGTATTTCACATACCACCGTGTATATAGTAATGGCGAGCTTCTTCCATGTACCACCTAGTATATTGGAAGGGTGCATATATAGAAAGGTTTGGCATATTGAACCGATGATATATAGATTTAGAGACCTTATACCTAGAGTGATAAGAGCCAAACCCACGCAGGTGATTTTCGTAAAATGGGCACTAATGCCCCAAAAAATTCTTCCATATTCACAACTACTCAGAGGAAACAACTATGCTACCTAGAAGACAAAAATCAAAACACAATTTGAGTTTGAAGAGATCTCGGCCTATGTGATGGGTACTTTGACTTGATTAATAACTAATACAACACAACAACGATAGTTTGATAAAGTAGATCGGAAGGTCAAACTCATCATCTTGTTTGGAGTGTCCGATGATGTAAAAACCCACATTCAATATGCCAAAACATCTAAAGAAGCATGGGATAAGTTGAGCACAAGTATATGAGGCCAAAAACAATAATGTCATTCTGAATTTATAGAGTCAGTTACACACATAGAAGTTCAAGAAAAATGAGAAAATCAAAGCTTTCTTAAGAAGAGTTACAAAGTTAAGGGCTTCACTTCTAGCCCTAGGAAAAGCGGTCACTGATGATGTTTTCATTCCCATTGTTCTAAGAGCACTCCCCTCTTCTTACTACATTTTTGTAACAACACTAAATGTGTCAGATACAATGATTAATTTTGACAAGCTAGTAAACCTAATAAAATAAGAAGAACCCATGTATAACAAGGATGATGAAGAGGAGCAAGAAATTTATTCTCATCAAAAATGGAAAGGAAAAGGTAAAGGAAAACCTAATTCCTATCAAAATTCCCAACATCAGAATCAGTATCAACATCAAGGGATAAACAATAGAAGAAGCGATGTCCAATCTCTAAAAGAGGACATGAGTTGAAATATTGTTAGTATAATACATACAAAAAAATTTCATCAAGTAATTATGGACCTCAACACCAAAAATCTCACAAAGGACATAAAACTTACAATCAAGGGTAGAAAAGGGAACTGGAAAAAAAAAAAGACCACATCGGTAAAGAAATATTGTTGAACAAGAAGAACATTCAGATAATGAAGACTTCTTGTACACTGCTTGATCAAGTGAACCTTCCATGTCATCTAGTGATGTTTGGTATGTTGATTTGGGAGCCACTCAACACATGACCAGCCACAAATACTAGTTTACTTCAATGAGGGACACACCTTCAAAAAACCATGTTTCGTTAGGAGTTGATTCTTCATATACAGTTCAGGAGATTGGGAACATTTCTCTACCCCTTGGTTCACACAACTGTAGACTATCATATGTCTTATATGTCCCTAGGTTGACTAAAAATATGCTTTCAGTTAGTCAAATCCTAGATCACAACTTAAAAATTAACTTTGATAGTCATTTTGTCAATAAAACATGTTTGATTTGAGACAAATCACGAGGCTCAAAAATAGTTACAAAATCCTCCAATTTGGTACACATGTTCCGGCTTGATTTTGTCCACATAAATGATCAGTGCTTATAGCTAAGAACTCTACCTCAACACAATTATCGAATCAAACACTTGGTCATGTTAGTTTTAAGTATCTCAAGACACTTCACACAGCATAATATGGTACATGGCTACCATCTCTTCAGAAGGATACAAACAAGTTTCCTCACTTCCTAGCAAGAAAATAACACGAAGCTTCATTCCAGAAGATTACATATTGAGCTCATGGTAATCTTGATCTGGTTCATACCAATATTTTTGGTCTGATGCAACCAAGTCATTATGGGCTCCAATACTTCATGCTATGTGTTGATGACTATTCAAGAAAAATGTGGATTTTTTGTCTTCGCAATAAAATTGAAGCTTGTGAAACCTTCAAGAAGTTAAAACTAGCTATTGAGAATGAAATTGTTTGTCATATCAAAAATCTCCACTTAGATTGAGGGGGGAAATTCACTAGTAATGAGTTCAAAGACTACCTAAAAACTCATGGGATTCGTTGAAAAATGCCTCCTCCATACACACTGCAAAAAAATGGTCTTGTTGAGAGAAGAAATCAAACTATCATGGAAATGGTGTGATGCATGATCGATGACTTTGGACTTGCAAAGACATTCTGGGAAAAAGCAACAAAGAAAAAAATGTATTTGTTGAACAGAGTGCCCACAATTTCTCTTAAAGGGTTAACACCACAAGAAGCATGGTCAAAGCGGAAACCATATAGTGTACACCTTAGAGTATTTGGGTTCAAAGAAAGTATGCACATACCCAAGAAAAACAGAAATAAATTAGACATGAAGTCACAAAAACTCATCTTCATTGGGTACAGTGAAGAGACTCTTGGGTATAAATTGATGGATCTAAAGACCAGAAAAGTCTACACTAGCAGAGATGTTGAGTTTTTTGAGAAGAAAGAAGTAGATTCTCCTCATCCATACTCACCTAATGTAGATTCTTAACTAGTTGTAAAAAATGAAGATAATGTTCCCACTGATGATGAAAGTGATGATGGGGATGATGGTATTGATATGATAGAACCAAGACCCATGGGAACAGTTCAACGTATGCCCAAGTGGTGTACTAGCACGTTACGAGATAAAAGAATGGATGCTCCATCAGCTACATCCACCCCTGGACCACAGACTTGTAGTAAAGCAAGAGAAGAAGTTAAATTTACTTTGATGAGTAGATTTATCGAGTCTAATGAGTCCTCTACAGTCTAGAAATCCCTACAATCAAAATCTTGGAAAGATACCATGGACTCTGAATATCAATCAATAATGAAAAATAAAACTTGGCAGCTTGTCAATGCCACCAGGAAGAAACCCATTGGATGCATATGGATATTTAAAATAGAGTACAAAATAGATGGGGCAAAGTGGACAAGTACAAAGTGATACTAGTAGTAAAGGGGTATGCACAAAAATAAGGCATTAACTATAAGGATACATTTTCTCCCATAGCTAAGATCAAAACAATCAGGATGATCTTTTCTCTAGTTGCACAGTTTGGTTGGAAATTCCATTAGATGGACATTAAAAGTGCCTTCCTGAATGGAGATTTATAAGAAGAAGTCTACATGACTCAACTTGAGGGATATGTAGTACCTGGTCAAGAAGCAAAGGTATGTAGACTCGGGAATATCGTATGGCCTCAAACAGGCACCCCGAGCATGGTACATCAAAATTGATGAGCGTCTTATACAACATGGATTTTTAGAAATCCATACGATCCCAATATTTACCTCAAAAATAAAGGGGGAGATTGTGATTATCATTGTATATGTCGACGATCTAGTCATCATTGGCAGTTCAATGAGGATGATCGATGCAATGAAGAAAGATATTAATTGATCATTCAACATGATAGATCTCGAGCTAATGTACTATTGTCTTGGATTGGAAGTATGGTAGAAATAGAATCACATATTTGTTTCTTAGATGAAATATACCAAGATAATGCTTAAGAAATTTAGGATGATGGATTGCACACCGATTGCTACACCTATGGAGAAAAAATTATAGTTATCTCATTCAAATACATATCCTGAGGTAAATGCCACTCTCTATCAGCAGATTGATTGGGAGTCTCATTTACCGACCTACATTAGACCAGATATTAGCTTTGCAAGTGAGTTATCTATCCGGTTTATGTAGGAACCCAGATTTTGTCATTAGAAAGAATCAAGGCCCATATTGAGATATCTCAAAGGATCAATGGATCTTGGTCTAGAATACAAGAAGAATGACAACTTCTTATCGGGATATTCAAATTCAGATCATGCAAGAACATTGATGATAAAAAATCCACTTCAGATTTGTGTTAGTTATGGAATCTGTACCCAATATCATGGGGAAGAAATAAACAACACTTTAGTTCTCACTCTTCCATAGAAGCCAAGTATAAGTCTGCAGCAGTGAAGCTATCTATGAAGCGATTTGGATACGTCGCATACTAAAAGGACTTGGAATACCATAGGATAAACCAACCACCATGTATGTTGACAATGAAGGTATTCTCAAACTTGTTCACAATCTAGTTTTTCATGAAAGGAAAAATCACATTGAGGTATAGGTTCATTTCATACGCGAGCATGTGTTGAAGCACAACATACAACTTCAATTTTGTCCAACAACTGAATAACGGGTAGATATCTTCACAAATTCACTTGCACGTGATAATTTTGAGTTGTTTAGAGAGTTCCTCTCCTCATCCCTTGAGACAATGCACAATTAAGGGGGATGTTAGGTTAGTTATTATTTACCTTTATTATTATAACATTATTACATTAATCTATTGTATAATGTTATATGGTTTTATTAAACATATTTGGCTTATTATATTCAGGGGTATAATTGTTATGTTGTTATAACAATTATATCAATATTCATTTTGCTTCCCGGATGTTTTTGGAAGCTACTATATTTTAGTTTGTTTTTTCATAGTTATAACTCCATATTTGGTTGTATCGGGCTATCCAATATGTATAAATATTGTAGCCTACACTATTGTAATTGATTGATTTCACATTAATAATATTATACAGGATTCCATCCCTATTTTTGAAATTACATAATGTATAAATCAGGACACTCGTGCTTGTAGTGTTTTGTAGATCATCGATTATAGTAGGTTCCAAAAGGGAATTCTTGCTTCCACCCCCATGATTGCCACGGCCTCTAAATCCTCCTTGAAAGCCTATACTTTGACCTCCTCCATCCGTGTGCCCTTGATAATGATGACCATCATCCTTGGAGATGTTTGCAACAATGGTCTGGCACACACTAGTATTAATGGAATCATGTATCTGGTAAATCAATCTACAATCATTGGTCTCATGAGTAGTAAAGGTACAAATTTTGTAGTAGTAAGACACATTCTTACAGATTGTGTGCTATAGTAGCAAACACCTAATTGCATCAAGATCTCCATGGAAAATCTCATAATCTACCATCATCATGTGTACCGATCTCTGAGGACAATTGTACTTTATATGTCCTACCTCAAAATCCATACACCATAACCCACTGCAAGTCTCATGAGCCAAGTTTGCAGACAATTTCTCCAACTACTTTTCCATTGCAACAATTTGGGCTTCTAAGAATAAACTAACTCTTGTATCAATGCTTCCTACTACCTTAACATGCAAGGCAGCCTCTAAGGCCTCACATGGATATATGAAAGTATTCTGTGAAAGCACCCTCCTGAATGGTCCGATTAGTCCTCTGAAAAATCATTGAGCATGTTGCAAAGGGTGAATGTCATAAGATAACTTGGATAAGAGAGTCTTGAAACATGCATCATACTCCCACACACTCTCTGTCATTCCTTGTTGAATCTCCTTCAACGTGATGATGCTTTTCTATTCAAAAATAGGTATGTGTAAATCTGCCAAAAATTCATTACAAGCGCAATGTAATCCACCACTTTCTAGTGTGGGTGATGCTTCCTATACCAGCTATGTGCGTGTCCTTGCAACATGGTTGTAAAATGACTTTCCTTCTACTCTAAAGAAGTGATTCCCTTCATGCACCATAGTAACTCGCACTTGTGTACATGTTCCATAGCATCCTCAATGCCCTTGTAATCAAGTAAGTGGAGTGACATCTCATAAAACACATGTTGATGGTGTTGTGGACCTTGTCCGCTAGATCCAAGACCTTGATTCCCTCTAGTGTTTCCTCTACCACTAGACCCACTAGATCCTCCTTTTTTCATAGGAAAGGGGCCTATTGTAGCTATACCCTGTGATCCCACCATCGTGCTAAACTACGTACCAATAGTCTATTATACTGAACCACTCCCAGATGTGTTTCCCATACCTCTCTCAAACATGATACTCAAAGCTTATGATCCCACACCTTGCCCAAATATTGTGTGGAGACAAAATAACCTCAAACATAGGAAATGATTGTGCAACCATAGATGTACCAAATGAAAAATTTAACCTCCTAGGTGCCACTCGACTACCAATACCAATACCAACTAGATTATCAAAACTTATCTCAGGGAGGCTGTAAAACTAGACGTAAGGTTCTGGTCACCATGTGGGTTAATTTATGTGCCTATAACTCTCCTCCTTTGTTCATATGATGAACTCTCTCAATAAGCCAAGGGGTTTCTCTTCCGCACTTGCCAAGATGGGGTAGCTCAGATTACTCAAGTTCTACTTCCTCCGCACGAACCTCAAATCCCTCTTGCAAGGTCTACCTCCATTAATTCATCACTCCTACGGTTTTGCATTGTCTTGCCAACTCCATCTCCAGAGCTTCGTTATACTTGATTTGCCTCTCCTCTCTCTCCATTTACTCCACAAGTTCCACCATTATTTGCCACACCATCTTTCATGCCCTGCACCTAACAATGGTTTAGCCAACCATGGAAAAGCCTTCTGAACTCAAAGTAATGACTAGGATCTTGATAGCTAGTGGATTACCACATAAGAACAATCCTCTAGGCTCCCTTAAGAACTCAAACTCAGTAATCTCCAAGCAAGAATACGTATAAATAATGTATTCCAAAGTATAAGTAGTCAACACTCTAATCCACTAGAGATCAAGAACACAGGTCTATGTCGGATCGACATCATACAACCATTGATATTCCTCCTGGGTCTAAACATGAGGTCTATAGTACAAACTTGACCTTGATGCATATGTTGATAGCCATTCATATAACTCTAATAAGAAATAGCAGAAAAATTCTCATATAACCCATGATATAGGTGATCCTTTACCCATTTATGTGCATCAAACTCAGGTCTAGTGTTAAATCTTTGAGCAAACTCATCCTCCATGTTTTTGAGCTAGGATTTGACAATATCCAAGGTCAAGCACTCTGTCATTACACATTTCTCTCATAATATATTCAAAAGATGTCTTGGCAATGGAACCAACATGCAGTCATTATTGTACCCTCAATACCTCTTTCTAACCCCAAACGTGCCAACCTATCACCCAACATACGTTGGGAACTCACCCAAGTGTGCATAGGCACTGATCCCTTCCTTTATGTGATATTTACAAGATATGTCTACCATTAATGGAGGATTATTTACAGAAACATAAGTACATGCATCTACTTAAAAGGAAAAAGATATAACTAATGATCTACACATCAATGCATCACAAAAGGTAAATAAAAATTGTATGAAGCACAAGGAACCATATTTGAGTCATGAAAAACCAAATAACATGAGGGTTTACACCCATAAACAAGATGTAACAAATAGATCCATGTATATTGATTTAAAAGAGTTTTAGTAGCCACACTATACAAAAGGGTCATCTCAAACCATATACATCAAATGATAGAGATCCAACCCTTACAACTAATCTAATCAGATATCCTAATGGGGAAATCATAATTATGATATCTGATTAATGACATCTAACCCATACATATGCTTAATGATATCCCTTAAAACCCTCTAGCACCAAGAACTCTAAACCCTAACATCATGAGCTCCAAACCCTTAGCATTTCCTAACATTTCTGCAACACCTTGTTACCCTCCTTCTCTTAGCACTCCCATACCTTCTAGTGCCTTTACACTACCTTCTCCTTTCTACTTGTTTTTTTCCCAAACACTTATCTAATTAGGATCAATGTGGTCCTCCATTGGTGAATGCTTATCCTCTTTGCAAAACCTTCCACTAACTATAATGATGCCTCTGGGAATATTCCCTATGTGGAATATCCTTTTCTTTACCTCCAAGGTTCCAAGCTAGCACCTTATCCACTTATCACACCTAGTCGTATCCTCACATTTTTCCTCAAGTGAATCCATGATGCCAAATATGGCTAAGTCCTTTAAACCCTTGTTCACCTCCCCACGTGCCGTAGTTCACTTACATCCTTTTCTTGTACATTTTTCCCTGAGTACCCTTCTATTTACTAATCCAATGTGCACAACTCTTGGTACTTAGCCAATATTTAGGGTGTAACACATGTTTTTTTGAAAAATTTCAAAGTGTACCCTATCTATGTTAACTAGTTTTGGGGCGGTTTAGAGTAAGATGGTGTAAAATTGAGATTGCATGAGCTCTATGGGGAATTAGGAATCCATTCAAGTTTTTATGAAGTTGGTATATTTATTTTGGTATATCGAAATTGATTATTTGAAAATGTATGAAAATTTTAAGAGTTGTTCTTTGAGGGTCAAGTTTGGAAGATGTTCATTATAGTAGGGTGCAAGTAGCTATAAGAGGTAAGATGATGTATCTGATTTTATCAAGCTTAGTGAATATATTTTTATAGCTTATAAATCATGTGTAAGTTTTTTCCATGCCTTTGTTTATCTTGTAAGTTATTTTGGATGTAATGGAGAAAGTTGGGCTCATACTTAGTTCTTGCGTCCAAGAAGGCATAAAAATTAGTTTGCAAATATGGGCATAGTTGAATACCTTCCACTCAGATTTGGAAGGAGTTATTATATGTTATGGGAATTATATTTAGAGATATTTCTAATTATTATGGATTGTGTCTTGTTGAGGTCATTTGATGTGTCTTTCAATATGATTTGAGAAGTAATCGTATCTTTGGATTTTAGGACAATTTTGTTCTTTCTTGAAGTT
The DNA here is from genome assembly GCA_018340775.1 of Taxus wallichiana var. yunnanensis. Lineage (NCBI taxonomy): Eukaryota > Viridiplantae > Streptophyta > Pinopsida > Cupressales > Taxaceae > Taxus > Taxus wallichiana. The sequence goes on from CM031235.1 coordinate 796,668,676, forward strand.
TGAGTTAGTTGAAGCATCAAATGGATGAGTTGATTATTTATATCACTCAAAAGTGAATAGGGGTGAATTTTTAATATATTGAATGTTTTAGAGGCCTTGAACGTATCATCAAGAGTGTTTATAATATAAGTTTGTAAAATTGGTTTTTGGAAATATTATTTTGGTAAAGAGTAAAGTTGTTTTGGTTTGAACCAGGAGATGTTTCATGAACTATAACTCACATAGATAAGCTTTATAGGTCATTAGGTTTCCAGATAGAGGTCACATGCCATGGTTTATTTTATCTTGAGGGGTATTTAGGCCCAAAGGCGGATTCAAGGTTGTTGGAAACAATCATTTGTTTGGTAAGGGTAATGAGCCACTAGGCCCATTAAATGAAAGAATTTGATTGTTTCAAGTAAATTGTGATAATAGTTGATGTTTGAATGATATATTATTAATTTTTGGTGAATATGGAAGCTTTAATAAAAAAAAATTGTGTTATAGGATATTTTCCATTCCAATGGTAGGGTTTTAAGGCTTATTTGCGTATCAAAAGTGGTTTTTTGCTAGGCTGACCTACTTGGGTCATATGTGACAATTTTAATGATTAAAATGGGAAGTAATTAATTTTATTTTATCATGAAAAAGGTTTAGGACTGACGTATGGTAAATTTGAAGGAAGAAAATCATATTTAAGTTCTTATTTGGTTTAATTTTGAACTATTTCTCTTGGAGGGAAAAGTGCGACCTAGAGGAGAATGAGTTATAGGTATTTGTGTATGATTTGAAGGATTAAGATTAGAATGAAAGTGTGATGACTGATTGAAGACATGCTAGAAAGAGTTTGGAGAAAATACAAGTGGATAAAGAAGAAGATTGTGTAAAATTTAAGACCTAGGGTTTGAGCTAGGGTTTGTGAGCTGAAGAAGTTATATCCATCAGTTGTGGCAGTAGAAAAATTAGAGATAAATCATCTTCAGGAGGATGAGTTAGTTCTTATTCATCATAGGGGGTTTTAGCCTCCTTTTCGATTTGGTGCTTCACTAAATTATGGGTTGGTGCTCCTTGTAGGGATGGTGCTCTACTAAACTAGGGGTTAATGATCCTTGTGAAGTTGGTGATTAACTAAATATATTTTTGTTGTGTAATACAAATAGAGTTTCATTGGGTTTTATTCCCCATGAGGGTTTCCCACTTATATACTATGTCTATGTGCTTCATCTCGTATGTTTTGGTTTTTTGAGTGTATTGTGCATACTAAATAAGCAATGGTTAAATGTCCATGAATGGTTAAATGTTAATGATTTATACAATTAACGGTTAATGAATTGATAAAATTTTAGGACTTATTCACCTCTCAGTCTATTTTTATTCTAACATTTGGTATTAGAGTAGGTCCTTGAGAAGTAATTTTAAACGCTAAGAGGAGATCCTATAAGCACAAGCAATGGGTAAGTCATCAGATGTTGAAGCATAATTGAGAAATAAGTATGAGATTGTTGAGTCCCTAATCCACAAGTTGCAAGATCAAATCAGTTGCATGGATAATGATCATGTTTAAGCCATGAAAAGGCTAGAATCTCAAGTTGAAAGAATGTCTAAAGCACTAAAGGATAAATAAGATACTTATCTTAACTATGGAGATAAGTTGAAGGTTTTAGAATCTGATCTTGAAGAATCTTCTAACATGTTGAAAAGGTATGAGAAGTTAGAAAATAGTTTTGAAGTTCTTGATGGAGTTTTGAAGGTTCAAAGAGATAATAATGACAAAATAGGCCTAGGTTTCACAAGTAAATATGTGAAGAAATATGATAAAACAAGTTCAAGCTCTCAAGAAAACATGAAGGTGACCAAGAAGGCTAATCCAAGAAGTTATAACTCTGTTAGGCAACCTAATGTTATGAGGTATGGTTTTTCATTTAATAGTTATTGTTATGTTTGTAATGGTTTTGTTCACAGAGCTAGGGATTGCAAGATAAATCTATCAAGAGTTGAGTCATCTATGAATGGTGGAAAATATTTCAAGGGTCATTATTACTCATTTTTTGAATATGGCCATAGGGTTGTTTATTTTGGTTGGGATGTAAGTGTGTATGATCCTAGAAATTGGAATATAAGTGTGTGTTATAACTACTACAAACAAGGTCACATTGCAAAGTTTTGTTATCAAATAAAATATTTGAATAATTCCATGAGATCTCATGCATTCAAAGGACAAAATAAGAAGGTTTTAGGAGGATTATTAGTTCCAAGAATTAAGCAAGTGCTGATATGAACATCAAAAGTGTTGAGAAAATAACTAAGGTCAAAGAATATGACTCTAATCCTAGTGAGAAGAATGTGAAATCAAATGAACTCAAACCTGTCAAGAACATTGAAGATGATGATGGTTTGAAGGAGAAAGAATTATTGATATCTAAGGGAGAATCAAGATCCTTCAGGTTACCAAGGTATGTTGATATGATCAAGAAGGAAAAAAATAATTTTGTTAATCCTAATTCAAGTCAAGAAGGTCTATTAGCCCTAGTTGAGAAAGAAGAAGTGAATTAAGAACTTAATGGGCATTCTATTTCAGAATTTAAAGGATTTGTAGATGAAATTACTATTCCAAGAGAATCATCTAATATATAAAAGGAAGAAAGGTAGAAGATAGAATCCTTGTGGCCATTTGAGGCCTATATATTGTTTTAATGGACTAATGAGCTTTGTATGTCTTCTCTAAGCTTCTAGAAGGCATTCATCATATGAAGGAAGCATAGTTGGGTGTCTATAAAAAGTTGTTTCAGTAATCTAAGGTATGCATTTTTCTTTTCATCACATGTTTTGTCATGAAAAGTGTTTTAGTCTATGTCAAAAGTATTTTTAGGTTGTGTCAAGCTGAGAGAGAAGAGTCTTAGAGTGTTTTTATCATGAAACATTAGTTCATGGTCATGTTGTTCTCAGTTTTTGTTATAAGGTATGAGTAATATTAAAGGTCTTAATATCAATAAATGTTCTGTGTGTTTCTAGTACTTGTAAAGAGTATTAGGAATGAGTTGTTTTCAATAAGTCAAATGTGATGTCTCAGATTGACCTATGTCTAAGTGTCTAAGTGTCTAAGTTTTGAATGTGGATTGATATCCTTGATGTCTTTATAGTCATGGTGGTCTATCAAGAATGTTATTTATTTCTCTTTGGTCATGACATGAAAGGTATCAATAATTGTTTACATGAATCTTGAAGTCTTCATCTGTCATCAGTCCACAAGGTATTGTGTGTAAGTAATAATAAGTGTGAGTCAAGTATTAGGATTCATGTAGGTCTTAAAGCTTCTATACTGAAAACTTATTAGCACATTCATGAAGAATGCAATGTACCTAACGATTAAGTGTGATGGAGTTCTACACCTCAATGCATTTGAGTATAAAAAGGATTACCTACAGGTTTATGAGGAGTTATTGAGATCAAAATCCACGAAAGTTGTGTATCAAGATTGTATTGTGTATCAAAAGGGGTTTTTGAGAAGTCCTTATGTACTATATGGATTAAATATGTAATGAAGTTTTATAAAGGTTGCAACTAAAATGAATGCATATGTTAAGGTCAAGATTAGTTGAAGAAGGTATATGTGTGTGCAAAATACTACATGGTACATGATATATAGTAAATGCATCTATTATCAGTCATGAGAAAATCAATTATGGAAGTCATGCATAGTCTATAGGATGACATATTTTTACATTAAAGGAGATCCTTGATTTACATAAAGTGGGTTACAAGTGTGAAGTTGGTTTGCCTTATTGATCCAAAGGTATAAAAAGGATAGTGAACGTTGGATTATACCCGTGTTACAATATCTATTGAGATAGTGCATCAAAATAAGGATTATATTCAAAGGAAGATCAAATGAGTATGTTTCCAAGAGCATGTATGTTCTTCAAGGTGTTACGAGTTGAAGAAATGACAATTAAGGTCCGAGACAACATATCTTGACTCCTTGAGCACGGTGGGTATAATCATGTCTTTGTGATCATATGTAAGGAGTTGTAGATGCATAAGAGTAATCTAGGTACAAGTTGACAATAATGGAGACAAATAAGTGTCTTGATCTTAATATCTACCATTTTTATGTGCATTGTTTCCTAATTTTGTATTTTCTCAACCTATGTCAAATGCTTGTCAAAGTAGAATGAATCTCTAAGGTCCGTGAGGATTCATGTGAGTCATAAATGGGGTATGAATGCTTTGAAGGTTATATTCAAGGGAAAAAATGATTCATTAAGGAACGTAGCAATTCACTAATAGTTTACTAAGGCTAAAAGTTTTCATTCAAAGTGCGGGGGTACTCTGAGTCATATTTTTGTGGAGAAGTCTCACTCATGCATTATGAAGTTTTTCTTGAAGTTTCTTCTTATTTGCTTATATGCATCAAAAAATCAATTCTTAAGGTTATGAGATTGTAACTATGCTCAAATAGGTCCTAATGTATTTTGAAGTATGTTTGAAGGTCAAAACCATCTGCTACACTATGATAGTGCACACTATGAAAAATTGGATGGTATTTTGGGTGTTGAGGTTGAATGAAGTGTAAAATGGCAAGTTAGGTCTAAGTTCAAGGAGTGAAAAGTAAGTAAAGGGGTTTATACTTGACTTTCAAGGTCTTAATACTCATGTTTTCTTGGTCAAGGGTTGTACATCAAAACCAAATTTGTCTAAGTGGAAATTTGGACAATATGCCTTTTATCAAAGTGCATGGTTATAAGAGTATGAAACTTCTCTTGAAGTTGCTTTTGATCTGTAAAGTATGTATAATTGTGTATATGGTCTAAAAATGTGCACTTACAGTTTACAATGGTATCTAAGGTATTTTTAACAAATACATGTGGGTAATGAAGTGTTATAAAGGAAGAGGTAGAGAAATATTCTTTACAAAGTATGAGATATGTGATGAGTCGAGTGTATTATGTAGCTAGTAAAAAGTCAAAGAAAGACAAGAAGGTTAAAATATGACACATTCAAGTACTTGATTAGTTCATTTCAAAGTCTTCATGTTGATTATGAGAGTCAACCATGATTGAGATAAGAAAGCATCTCTCGTAATAGGACTATGTGATTTACCTTACAAGGTTGTGATCTAAATAGAGCTTCAAGAGTTATGATGTGTGTGTGGCTTCAAATATGTTTTTGAAACTCTTAATAGGTAGAGGAAATGACATTTATGCTTATTACCGGTGGTGTGAGTTCCCAAAATATATAATCGAATATGTATATGCATCTTGTATCTCAAAGTATATGGTTGCATGAGTGATGGATCTAAGGAGCAAATACTATTACTTATTCATGTATGTACATTAAAGCGTGACTTATGTAGCTATAAGTGGTTAAATGAGTAAGCGTAACAATCTTGATGGTGAGAACAATGCTCGGATACTTGATTGCAATAGTATAGATCTCAAGTAGTATGTTTCATGCAAGATTCGGGATCATCATCTAGCTGTCAATAAAGAGTGGAATTGAAGGTATGCAAAAATTTCAATATATCTAGATGATTTCAAAGTTGTTTTAGATAGGGGTAGTCTATGTTTATCATTTAAAAATTTGCAGAGATCTTCATGATACATTGAATAAATAAAAATTTGTGTTTAAGTTTTGTAGACAACAAGGAATACTTGTATATCCCTCTAACAATATATAATATGGGAAATAACTCAATATCTTCAAAAAGAGAAGTTGGTCTATATGGGTACACCGAGGCGGGAGAGAGAGTGTTCATATCTAATAAGGAGTTCTTGTGTAAAGAAGTGACTTGAAGACTTTTAGGATGGGAATTGCAAGAATATTGGTAATAAAACATGTTCCTTTAACCAAGTTAGATGCATTAGCAAGAGAATAAGGTAGAAAAAACTAAAAGAGTGTCTCGGAGAAATGATGTTTGAGTTGAATCATTTACATAACATAAAAACAAGATAAGAAACCTTTTTTGTTTTTAATTAGAAGAAAGTAGTATTAGCCGGGGGAATAGTTTGGAATTATTTCATGCTGATAATGAGATCCTAGTGCTTGGAAAAGTTTGGTTCAAATGTACTCAATAAGTAGATAAGGGACAAGTGCCCCTAATGATTGACATCTTGGTTTTGGAAGAAAAATAGTTTTTTTGAGATTGGGTAACACCTAGAGATTGATAAGAAAAATGAATGAAGGCCAAAATGAGGGATATCATGTTTAGGGGGAGATTTTTAACTCGTATCAGGTCCAAAGGATCATGAATATTGTTGTAAAAGACAATTTAGTCACGTTGGGGAGTTCTTGGAGTCAAGTAAGTGATTTTTGAATTGTTTCCATTGAGTGTTGTCATTTTACATGTAGTATTAGTATTGTATCCTTTTTGATAGATGGAAAAGGGGAGAGAGGAATCACAAACATGGAAAATAGGTCTTGTAGGTATTTCAACTGTTGGTTCCCATCAATGTTTCGAATGATTGTTTTCATCAATGAAAAATAGGGAGATTGTTTGCCATTTTATGCTCTTGTTATCACTGATGTCAACCCCATTTATGGAAAATAGTGTCATGTATTCATGTGAGTCCCAATATGATGTTATTCAGGTCTCAAGTATGAAGATTGAGTGATTGTGTCAAGATCACGGTGAGTCTAGTGTTGTCCTTGTGCATGGTTGAGTAAGTTAAGTCATATTTTGAGCTCTCTATAGTTGGTTAGATGATTTCATGAGCTCATTCATGGTCCATGAGGTGTTTTATAGGTGTTTATGTTCCTACACGAGGTCAGCAAGGTCAGCTCATGATTTTTAGTGTTCAATCAAGTCATTTAAGGCTTGTTTCTAGCCCTATAACATGCAGGATGAGGTAGATATGTGAGATTTGGAAAAGAAATAAGTATTTTTGATCATGGTTGCGGCGTGATGGTAGTTTACCCGAGGTTTATGGTGAGGTTTAGGTCAATATTAAGTGGTTTGGGGGTTCTATGAGGTCCTTGAGAAGCAAATAATGAGAAACAAAAAAGTAAATACATGTAAATGAGATGTGATAGATATTTTGAAATATTTTTCCTATGTGGTGATTATGAAAAGATATATGATTTTTTCATGATGCTTCATGATAAATTTTAGGTCATTCTGAATAAGGAATTTCAAGTTATGAAAGTTTTGGAAAAGCTGGGAGCGTTGCGGTGTTATTTTCAAGAAAAAGTGGATCTTCGATACTCATTGAGAATTATATTATTTTCATAGGTACATGAGATATTTGGAATATATTATTATTTAATTTATGAATATTTTACAAAAATAATTAGGTGGTTTGATCATCACGTTTTTATGAATGATCGTTAAGAAGGTAAGTTGGTTTGAAACCCTAGCAAAATCCTAGTTACGAGAAGATTGGAGAAAAGTTCTTCTACCAGCCAATTTTTTTTTTTTTCCTAACAATTTATAATTAGATGTTGTAAATAACTCTTTCATATTTATAGAAAGGTAAGATAGAGCATGTTGTGATATGCTAGACCCACCTAAATTTTCTTTTTCCTAAATAGTTCCAGTTTAAGGAGAATTTGTCCAAATGAAGATATGTCTAAATTTAAATTTATGATATCCATAGATTTTTTATATAATTCCATGAAAATTTCATGTCATGGTTGTGTTGAAAAAGTGAAAATTTTTCCCTATCTATGTTGATTGGTTTTTGAGGCAATTTGGAACAACCTGGTTTAAAATTGAGATTGCATGAGCTACACGTGGGGAGTTAGGAATCCATTAAATAATCTTTGTGAAATTGGTACAGATATATTTCCATTGGTATATCAAACTTTATTATTTGAAAAATTATGCAAAATTTATGTGTTGTTCTTTGAGGGTCAAGTTTGGAAGATGCTCATTCTAGTAGAGTGCAAGTAACTATAAGAGGTAAGTTGATGAATCTGATTTGATAAATCTTGGTGAAGGTATTTTATTTCTTATGCATCATGCCTAAGTGTCTTCTATGCTTTGGTGAATCTTAGAAGTGATTTTGGAGGTGATGGAGCAATTTGAGCTCATACTTAGTTTTTGAGTCCAAGAATGCATAAAAGCGGTTTACGAGAGATGGGCTTGGTTGAAGGCCTTCCACTTAGAGTTGGCAGGATTTATTATATGTTATAAAAAAATTATTCAGATAGATTTACACTTATGTATGGATTATTTCTTGGTGAGGTCAATTTTTGTATCGTTCAGGCTGATTTGTGAAGAAGTTTGTATGTTGGATTTTAGGACAGTTTTGTTCTTGCTAGAAGTTTGAATTGGTTGAAGCATCAAATGGTTTTTTTGATGCTTTATATCACATGGAAATTGAATAGGCGTGAATTTTTAATAAATTTAATTAATTTATAGGTATTTAAAGTATCAGAAAGGGTGTTTATCAACTGAGTTTGTAAAACTAGTTTTTGGGTAGCTTATTTTAGTAAAGAGTAAGGTTGATGTGGTTTGAAATAGGGGATGTTTCATGAGATCTAAATTACATACATGTGTTTTAAATTTCCTTAGGTTTCCATAGATTTTTCACATGTCATTTTTTAGTTCATTATGATGGGTCTTGAGGCCCAAAGCACACTCAAGTTGTTGCAAACAACTAGTTGGTAAGGGTAATGATAGTGCACAATATGAAAAATTGGATCGTATGTTGGGTGTTCAAGGTTGAATGATGTGTAAAATGGCAAGTTAGGTCTGAGTTCAAGGTATGAAAATTAAATAAATGGGTTGATACATGAATTTCAAGGTATTAATACTTAATTTCTCTTGGTCTAGGGTTGTATATCAAAACCCAATTTATCTAAGTGGAAATTTGGACAATATGCCTTTTATAAAAGTGCATGGTTATAAGAGTATGAAGCTTCTACTTTGAATTTGATTTTGATTTTTATAGGATGTATAATGGTGTATATGGTCTAAAAATGTGCACTTATAGGTTTACAAAGGTATTTAAGGTCTTGTTAACAAATACAAGTGGGTAATGGAGTGTTATAAAGGAAGAAGCGGGAGAAATATTCTTTACAAAGTATGAGATATGTGATTAGTCGCTATATTATGTAGCTAGTAAAAATTAAAAGGAATAAAATAATGTTGAAATATGAAAAATTTAGTACTTGATTATTTAATTTCAAAGTCTTTATGTTGATTCTGAGATTCAACCATTATTGGGATAAGAAATGATCTCTCAATAATAAGATTCTATGATTTACCTTGCGAGGTTGTGATCTAAATAGAGCTTCAAGAGTTATGACGTGTGTGTCACTTCAATTATGTTTGTGAAACTCTTAGTAGGTAGAGGAAATGACATTCATGCTTATTACTAGTGGTGTGAGTTCCCAAAATATATAATCTAATATGTATATGCATCTTGTATCTCAAATTCCGGTGGTTGCATGAGTGATAGATCTAATGAGCAAATACTATTACTTATTCATGTATGTACATTGAACTGTGACTTATGTATTTATAAGTGGTTAAATGATTGATTGTAACAGTCTTGATGGCTGAGAACAATGCTCAGATACTTGATTGCAATAGTATAGATCTCAAGTAGTATGTTTCATGCAAGATTCGGGATCATCATCTAGCTGTCAAGAAAGAGTTTAATTGAAGGTATGCGAAAATTTTAATATATCTGGATGATTTCTAAGTTGTTTTAGATAGGGGTAGTCTATGTTTATCATTTAAAAATTTGTAGAGATCTTCATGATCTATTGAATAAATAAAAATTTGGGTTTAAGTTTTGTAGACAACAAGGAATACTTGTAAATCCCTCTAGCAATATATAATATGGGAAATAACTCAATATATTGAAACAGAGAAGTTGGTCTATATGGGTACTCACGAGGCAAGAGAGAGAGTGTTCATATCCAATAAGGAGTTCTTGTTTAAAGAAGTGACTTGAAGACTTTTAGGATGGGAATTGCAAGAATATTGGTAATAAAACATGTTCCTTTAACCAAGTTAGATGCATTAGCAAGATAATAAGGTAGAAAAAACTAAAAGAGTGTCTCGGAGTAGTGGTGTTTGAGTTGAATAATATACATAACATAAAAACAAGGTCAGAAACCTATTTTTTGTTTTTAATTAGAAGAAAGTAGTATTAGCCCTGGGGGAATATTTTGGAATTATTTCATGCTTTGACAATTAGATCCTAGTGCTTAGGAAATTTTGGTTCAAATGTACTCAATAAGTGGATAAGGGACAAGTGCCCCTAATGATTGACATCTTGGTTTTGGAAGAAAAATAGTGTTTTGAGCTTGGGTAATACCTAGAGATTGATAAGAAAAATGAATGAAAGCCAAAATGAGGGATATCATGTTCAGGGGGATATTTTGTAACTCGTATCAGTCCAAAGGATCATGATTCCGTTATAAAAGATAATTTAGTCACAGGGGAGTTCTTGAGTCAAGTAAGTGATTTTTTGAATTGTTTCCATTGAGTGTTGTCATTTTACATGTAGTATTAGCATTGTATCCATTTTTATAGATGGAAAAGGGGGAGAGAGGCATCACAAACATGGAAAATAGGTCATGTAGGTATTTTTGTCGGTTCCCATTAATGTTTCGAATGATTGTTTTCATCAATGAGAAATAAGGAGATTGTTGGCCATTTTATGCTTTTGTTGTCACTGATGTCAACCCCATTTATGGAAAATAGTGTCATGTATTCATGTGAGTCCCAATATGATGTTATTCAGGTCTCAAGTATGAAGATTGAGTGATTGTGTCAAGATCTGGTGAGTCTAGTGTTGTCCTTGTGCATGGTTGAGTAAGTTAAGTCATATTTTGAGCTCTCTATAGTTGGTTAGATGATTTCATGAGCTCATTCATGGTCCATGAGGTGTTTTATAGGTGTTTATGTTTCTGTATGAGGTCAGCTTATGATTTTTTAGTGTTGAGTCAAGTCATTTAAGGATTGTTTCTAGCCCTATAACATGCAGGATGAGGTAGATATGTGAGATTTGGACAAAATAAATATTTTTGGATTATGGTTACAGCATTATGGTAGTGTACCTGAGGTGTATGGTGAGTTTTAGGTCAATATTAAGTGGTTGGGGATTCTATGAGGTCCTTGGGAAGTAAACAATGAGAAACAAACAAGTAAACACATGTAAGTGAGATGGGATAGATATTTTCAAATATATTTGGCCTATGTGGTGATTATGAAAATGTATAGGATGTTTTCATGATGATTCATGACAAATTTCAAGTCATTCTGAAGAAGGAATTTGAAGTTATGCAAGTTTTGGAAAAACTGAGTAAGTTGCTGAATGATTTTCAAGAAAAAAATGGATCTTTTAATACTCGTTGAGAATTATATTATTTTAATAGGGACATGAGATATTTGGAATATATTATAAATTAAATTATGAATCTTAAACAAAAATAATTAGGTGGTTTTATCATCACGTTTTTATGAATGATTGTTAAGAAGGTAAGTTGGTTTGAAACCCTAACAAAATCCAAATTACGAGCAGATTGGAGAAAAGTGCTTCTACCAGCCCAATTTTGATTTTTCTTAAAAATTTATAATTTGATGTTGTATATTATTCTTTCATATTTCTAGATATGTGAGATAGATCATGTGGTAATATGCTAGACCCACATGAATTTTCTTTTTCCTAAATAGTTCTAGTTTCGGGAGAATTTGACCAAATGAGGATATGTCTAAATTCCAATTTATGATATCCCTAGATTTTTTATATACTTCCATGAATATTTCATGTTATGGTTGTCTTGAAATATTGAAAAGTGTGCCCTATCTATATTGATTTTTTTGGGGGCAATTTGGAACAACCTGGTGTAAAGCGAGATTGTATGAGCTACGGGGAGTTAGGAATCCATTAAATATTTTTTTGAAACTGGTATTGAAATATTTCCATTGGTTATCAAACCTTATTATTTGAAAACTTATGAAAAATTTATGAGTTGTTCTTTGAGGTCAAGTTTGGAAGATGCTCATTCTAGTAGGGTGCAAGTAACTATAAGAGGTAAGTTGATGTCTCTAATTTGATAAATCTTGGTGAAGGTATTTTATTTCTTATGCATCATGTATAAGTGTTTTTCATGCTTTGGTGAATCTTAGAAGTGATTTTGGAGGTGATGGAGCAATTTGGGCTCATACTTAGTTTTTAGTCCAAGAATGCATAAAAGTAGTTTACGAGAGATGGGTTTGGTTGAAGGCCTTCCACTTGGAGTTGGAATGATTTGTTATATGTTATAAAAAATTATTCAGATATGTTTACACTTATGTATGGATTATTTCTGGTGATGTCAATTTTCGTATCGTTGGCTGATTTGTAAAGAAGTTTGTATGTTGGATTTTAGGATAGTTTTGTTCTTCTCTACAAGTTTGAGTTGGTTGAAGCATAAAATGGTTGTGTTGATGCTTTCTATCACCTCGAAATTGAATAGGGGTGAATTTTTCATCGATTTAATTCATTTATAAGTATTTAAAGTATCATAAATAGTGTTTATCATCGAGTTTGTAAGACTTTGGTTTTGGGTAGCTTATTTTAGTAAAGAGTAAAGTTGATGTGGTTTGAAATAGGGGATGTTTCATGAGATCTAAATTGCATAGATGTGTTTTAAAGTTCCTTAGGTTTCCATATATTTGTCACATGTCATGATTTAGTTCATTATGATGGGTCTTGAGGCTCAAAGGTATATTCAAGTTGTTGTAAACAACTATTTGGTAAGGCTAATGAGCCAGTAGGCCCACTAAATGAAACAATTTGATTGGTTCAAGTAAATTGAGACCTTGTTTGATGTTTAAATGATATATTAATCATGTTTGGTGAATATGGGTTCTTGAATAAAAATATTTTTGGTGTTAGAGGATTTTTTCCATTCCAATGGTAGGGTTTTGAGGCTTGTTGGTGCATTTTTGGTGAGGCCGACCTACTTGGGTCATATGTGACCATTTTAATGATTCAAATTGGATTTAATTAATTTTAGTTTTTTGTGCAAAAGGTTTGGGACTGACCTATGGTGAGTTTTAAGGAAGAAAATCCTATTTAAGTGCTTGTTTGGTTCAATTTTTAACTAGTGCTCTTGGAGGAAAAAATGTGACCTAGAGGAGAGTGATTTACAACTATATGTGCATGATTTGAAGGATAAATAAGAAAATGAAATTTCGAGGACTTATTTAAAACATGAGAGAGAGTTTAGAGTAAAGAAAAGTTGAGAAACAATAATATTGTCCAAGATTGAAGACCTAGGGTTTGTGAGATGAATAAGTGATCTCCATCGGTTGTGGCAAAGAAAAAAATAAGAGATTAATCATCTTTAAGAGGATAGGTTGGTGCTTAGTCATCCTAGGTGATTTTATCCTCTTTTTGGAGTTAGTTCTTCACTAAATTAGTGGTCGGTGCTCCTTGTGAAGTTAGTGCTTCACTAAATATCTTTGCTTTGTGTAATATAAACATAGTTTTAGTGGGTTTTCTTCCCCATGATGGTTTCCCACTTATATCTTGTGTCTATGTGCTTCTTCTCATATGTTACGGTTGTTTAAATGTATTTTATACACTAAATAAACAATGGTTGAATGTATGTGAATGGTTAAATGTTAATGATTGCTGCAATTAATGGTTAATGAATTGAGTAATTTTTAGGATTGGGTCACACCCTCTCAATACATTGTGCTTCCAACATTATGAAGCATGATCAAAAAGACATTACATAAGAGGCACATGGAGGAATTGAAAGAATACTTGTGTAAGAGATGTAACTATGCACAAGATCCTTCTTGTTAGATTATGGTGGGAAACATTTTATAAATATGCTAGGATTTTTTCAAATCATGTGATCACCTGTTAGAGGATTGGGAATCCTAGAAGCGAGATGATTTTTTTTGCGACCTATAATGAACATTGAACCTTTCGAGAAGTGGGATGTTAATTTTTTAGGCCCTATTACACCACTCATGCATAGGACAGAGGAAGCACTATATCATTACATGTACTAACTACTTGAAAACGTGGGTGGAGGCTGCACTCTGAGATATTATACAAAAACTATAACGAAAAGGTTCCTTTGGGAGAATATTATCAACAAGTATGGATTCCCTTTGAGCTTGACAAGTGATAGATGAACTCATTTCATGAATGAAATAATTAGAATTCTATTGGTGGGGTTTATGGTGGCACACCATAAGACTACTCCTTATCACCCTCAGGAAAATGACACTGCTGAAGCTTTCAACAAGATCTTGGGCCAAACACTCATGAAGATATGTGATGTTGGAAGAAAGGATTGGGATGACAAGGTATCATCCATTCTTTGGGCATACATAACAACCTATAAATGGTTGAACAAGGCCACACCCTTTCAGTTGGTGTTTAGTACTCGAGTCTATATTACCTATGGAATCTATGTGACCATCCTTGCATATTACGCACGTAGCGTAGGTGGATTATCTTATGAAAAGGCTACGGAAGAGCACATTGAGAAATTGATGTAACTAGATGAGTGGCCCACAATTGCATGTTGGATATAGAATACTTAAAAGGAAAGAAAAATGCTTGACATGACATACACATCATGAAAAAGTCCTTTACAGTTGGGAAGATGGTCCTAATCTATGAATCTAAGTTTTGTGCCACCCAGGGAAATTAAAGGTTCATTGGTTGGGACCCTTTGTAGTGACCAAGATACTTGAATTAGGCACATGTCAATTGTAAGTGTTGGATGTAACTTTGTTTCTGGTTACTTCAATGGGAGTAGGTTGAAGCCATACTATAAAGTGCATGTAATGATGACTGTAGCCTAAGAAGTAGTGGTGTGCTAGAAGGTTATGATTGTTACATTGCACATGGAAGAAAGTAGGGAAAAGCATGGAAAAATAAAAAAGTGTATTTAAAGTGGTAGTACGATGGTAGGTGAGGAGAAATAAATGTAGAATTATATTAGAAATATATAAAATGGATTGTGAACGAGTTCATTCTTCACTGTACCTTATGAAGAGTTTGAGTGATTAAAAAGCGATAGAAAGTGGGTTTGTGTGCAATTGTGAAGATCCAAGAAAATCAAAGTGAACTAGAATGAGATAGCACATGGCTTGATTTAGGAGCTCCTTTAGGTGGAAGTTAGAGAATGGGGAATGCATGGAGGTTTAGGTCCATCAAATAAGTTCTTTTTATTCATAAAACTAGGGTTGGGAGAAGAATAAGTGCACAAAGTTAAAACTAGAGCACAAAATTGTCAAGGAAAAATAAGACTTGGAGCAAGGATGGTGGATGGAGTGAATGCTTGGTGTGGGTGTTTAAGAAGAATTTTATTTAGCACCTAGGCAATGGAGCTATTTAATTGGAATTACTAAGGTGTGCACTTGAACAAATGGCACCAAGGAAGGCATCTGAAACATCACCCATATGCAAGGTAAAGTGAAAGAAGCCCATAGTGTAGCGATGCACTGAATAATGGTTCTCGAAATGAAATATCAAGGAGAGGTGATTATTGGTCAACCATGGGAATCAAAGTTGATCAATTTCAATATTAGTGACTTCAACCATCATTAAAAGGAAAGTGAGTGCAAAATATAGAAGCAAGTAATGAAAAATATGGATGAGAGGACCCTGGATGAAAAATTGGTTTATGATGACAAAATACAAAAGGACCTAGAGAGCACGGAGTTATAAATATTTATGAGATAGGTTTATTTGGTAATAATTATCTCTTATATTGGTGGTTGTTATCATGTGTCCATGAGGACTACTAATTTCTAGAAAGAAGGATGCACATCAATGTGTAGTTAGTCGGGAGAGTCATGCAAGCTTTCATAGCTCGGGCACGGAGATAGAAACTTATTTAGAGGATGATGTGGAAGTATAATCCAGTGTCATTGCATTCAACTACCAATGGGGAGGCAATGTAATGGACATTGTGAAAATATATGACCTAGCTGTAAGAGTTATCACGTGCCTAGTTAGTTGCAAGTTAGGCACATCAGAGAGGTGGACCCAAGTGAACAAGAGGTGGCTCCACATCACACAGAAGATGGAAAATAAAAATACATACAACATTTCCTCCTTCATTTTTGAAGGAATTATTGAATAAGTGCACAAAGGTGAGAAGATAACTTGGGGTTCCATCCTCCTATCAATTGTATTTTCAGAAATTGGGGTTCCATATGGGCCAAATGATAATGTATGGAAGTATCCTTTGGAGGAAAAGACCCCCCAAAGAGGTTCACTTGAGTATACTTACGATGGGATAACTAATTCATAAAAACTCAGGGTGGATATATGGTACAAGAGGATGCATGAGGCATTCAAGCATGAGTGGCAAGTACTAAGGGAGTTGCCTTTGGTTCTGGATGGTGGGGCCAAGTTTGTGGTGTATCAACATTTCTACATGGGAAAATTCTATATGAATAGTGGTGATAAAACCTGGAGTAAACTCCCATTTTATTTCACAAAGATATACTTTCAAGTCTCGGTGAATAGGTTGTATGATACATGGAAGTTAAATTTTAAAGAGGATAATGTGGATGTTTTTATCACACATTACAAAAAGAAATTTATGTATCCCTGGTAAGATGACTTATGTGGATACAATGGAATCTAATGATATAGAAATAAATTAATAGACTCTAGAAATAGGAAAGGAAGAAGCAACAAATTTCTATATCTATTTGAAGCCTATATTAACTAATTGAAAGTACATTGATGAAGAATACTTAATCTCCCAAGGAACCATTAAAAGGAAAATAGATGGTGGGTACTAAATGACCATGCGAGAAGAACCCTCCTAGGTGAGAAGAATAAAATATGAAGGATGAGGAGGAGGAGGTGGTGGAAGAAGAAGGAGATAACACCACACTCGATCATGGTCATAGGAGAAATTTGGGAAGAACATGCATGGGACAAGACAACAATGCAGGGACTTAAGAGCCAATAAATAAATCCCCAAGGGTCATTCCACCCACTGAGTGCAAAGAAGGAGACCCCTCTAGTAAGAGAAGAAGACCCCTCTAGTAAGGAGAAGGTGGAGGTTGGTGACCAAAGAGGATAGTGATGAAGAGAGGTCAAAAGAAGGGCCACGCGAAATGAGGAAGTTCCATTCATCCATAGCTTAGATGATGATGAAAAAGATATAGAGGATGAGAATGTATAACTGAATGTAGAGCTACATGGCATGCACAAGGGAGAATCCGAGGAAGGCGAGGGAAATGGTGAGCCAACATAAGGTGTTGGAGATTCAAGAGGATATAAAGGTAATGTGCACACAAGTGTAGAGAAGGTTCCAATAGGTAGGTGCCTTTGGTGGAAGAAAGAGGAAGGAGGAGATCTTATGCACACCATAGTTAAATCATATTGATGATCACACAAAGGTGTTATGTGTGCAAGGTCCCGAGTAAATTACTAAACAAGGACCTCTACAACTATGAGATGATCAATCCCAAAGGTGTGACCATATGGACAAGGAATATGCTATCCTAGAGTATGAAAACTCACACAGAAGATATGGAATTTGATGTTAGTGATTAAGCATGTGTGAGGCATGGGATAAAGAAAGCGCCGATTCAACCCATGTTACTATCATTCCCATAGAGTTAACTCGATGAGAAAGCTAGCAATGCTCTAAACAATATGGCAGCAGAAGTGGCTCAGAGGAATTTAAATAAAGGGGCCACTATGAGTGTTTTGATTGAAGATAAGAAGAATAAGGAAAAATAATTCCAACAACTTATGGAGATGTGGGATAAGGTGGAGAATCATGCAAATTATGCACTTGTTAAAGTTGAGCATATTAAAAATTCAATTACTATGGTACACCCAGGACCTCGGAAAAAGGGCTAAAGATGAACATCCTACAACACTACACTACTTAGAGGATCTAGTAGGAATGTTTCTACATGAATAGAAGCATTTGCAAAGGCCTTCGAAGAAAAATTTATGCAATGCAAAGAAAGAATAAGGTAGCTATAGTGTGTAAATTAGTAGATTATGAGGGCCTTTGGGTACCATGATTAAGGGTGAGTTGAAGAAGGTAGGATGGGAAATTGCCCATTGTTAAGATCTTGACCCTTGCACAAAGTCCATGCTCATTACTTGCCACTTGTACTGAGGTATGATACGAGGATACAATAAACCGGTGGGTGCATATGTTTCACCTTAACATGTTGACATTCAAGGAAATGTGTCACAAAATAAATAACATCCCTTTTCATTCCTTTCCGAAATATCGATGTTTAATATCAGCAAGAATCTTTCTAATACTAGGGTGTCTAGAAAAAGGTGAACTGTGAAATTCTGCTAGCAATTTCTTTCTTAAATCATTTAGCGAAGGTATGTATACTCTATTTTCAAATCTTAAGATTCCTTCATTATCAAAGTGAAAACATTTATACCTCAAATCATTTGGATCTGCAGCAAGCGCTGTCTTTACTTGCTGAAAGTAAGAATCAGATTCCATAACACTTTTTACTTCATCCTTAAATTGAGTTCTCAATGTTATAAGAGCAGAAATGTGCTTCCTACGAATTAGAGTGTCAACCACTCTGTTTTCCTTACCCTTGATATAATTGATGTCAAAATCATATTGAGATAAAAACTCTAACCATCTTCGTTGTCTTGTATTTAGATTTGGCTGAGTGAAAATATACTTCAGCCCAAGATGATCAGTTTTCAATTCAAAAGGTTTACCAAGTAGGTAATGCCTCCAAACTTGTAGTGCATGAACAATGGTAGTAAGCTCTAAATCATGTGGAGCATAATTCAACTGATGTAACTTTAGTTTTCTACTTTCATAAGCTATGACATGATCATTTTGTAACAAAATACCTCCTAGACCTTCACCAGATGCATCAGTTACTACCATTAAGTCTCCATTAGGATCTAGTACTACTAGAATAGGTGCTGAAGTTAACTATTCCTTCAAAGTTCTAAATGTAGATTCACATTTCTCACTCCAAACAAACTTCTTATTCTTTTTCTGTAAGGAAGTTATTGGTGCAGCCACCTTAGAAAAATCTTACAATTTTTCTATAGTAGCCAGCAAGCCCCATAAAGCTTCTAACTTCATGTACATTCTTTGGTGTAGGTCACTCAGTTATATATACAATTTTATAAGGATCTACAACAATTCCATTCTTACTTATTACATGTCCCGAATAGTGCACTTCGGTGTCATAGAAAGAACATTTAGATAGCTTACCATATAACCGTCTCTTTCTCAAAATTTCCAAAACTATCTTCAAATTCTCATGGTGTTCCTCAATAATTTTAGAATATATGAGAATGTCGTCCAAGAATATGAGCACAAATTTGTCCAAGTATTCTTGAAAGATATTATTCATTAAATTCATAAATGTTGTAGGTGCATTTGTTAATCTAAAAGGTAAAATTGTGAACTCATAATATCCATACCTTGTTCTGAAAGTTGATTTATGAATGTTCTCATCTTTAATCCGTAATTGATGATATCTAGATCGAATATCTATCTTAGAATATATCGATGCTCCATTCATTTGATTAAATAGATCATTTATTCTAGGGAGTGGGTATCTATTCTTGATTTTTACTTTGTTTAACATTTTGTAATCAATGCACAATCTAAGTGTTCCATATTTCTTTTCACAAATATTACTTGTGCTTCCCAAGGTGAAACACTTGACCTAATCAAACCTTAGAAAAAAATTCTTGCAACTGAGCCTTAAGATCTACTAATTCTATAGTAGTCATTTGATACGGTGCCTTAGAAATAGGATTAGTTCTAGGCTTGATCTCAATTGTGAAGTCAAACTCCCTTTTGGGTGGAATACTTGGTAATTCTTCTAGAAACACATCATTGAAGTTTCGTAATAGTGGATATCATTCCATGACATCATCACTGCTCTCTTCAAAGTTGTTTCTACAATCCTTACTACATATAAGGTACAACCTTTATTTTTGGCCTTTTTAAGTTGCATATTTGTTAGTTTTCCAACGAAATCTCACGTTTCACATCCCGAATCTCTATTATTTTTTTACAGGTCATCTAAACAACTAATGTGTTTTTCAAAATAGTCCACTTTAGCCTTATGTTCTCGCTAACAATTAACACCTATGATTACATCATAAGATCCCAAAGGTGCAACATAAAGATAAAATTCGGTGGGAAAATTAGGTGGCTCAAGGACTGCTCCAAAAAGACACATACTAATTATATGAACAACATTATTTCCATAATGTACAGTCCATGTTTTATCCATGTTTCTAGCTTTTCTTTTTAGTTTTGAAGCTAATTTACTAGAAATAAAACATTCAGTAGCTCGGTATCAAAAATAATAGTTATAGGTAAACCAAATAACTTACCCGGAACCTCTATGGGCATGGCCTATTTCTCAGCCTACTTGTCAGCTATTGCAGTGTGTATCTTGTGCTGCTGATTACGATCATCATTTTCAAAGGGCATTGACTTGCGTGATGATCTTTTCCACGATTATAATAGCCTCTTACTGGTCTCTTTCTATGCTCAAGTTTATTTCCAACCTTTGGGTTATCATTCTGACCTCCATAGGACTTTTGTCCGTTATTATTGTTCTTAACAAAGTTGTTCTGTGCATTACCAACAAACTTGTTTGTTGCTGCTTTCTTATTAGTATCAGATGAAAACTTACTTTTCATTCCAAATTTCTTCCATGGTCCTTTCTTAGGTGTAAGAGATGATGAAGAGGAGTTGGGGATTTTCTTCCTTACTTCCTCCTTATGAGTAGAAATTACCTTCAATTTTTGTTCCTACCTTATGGCCTTTTCAACAACCCCTTCCATCATGGTTGGGCTGTGAACATCCACCTCTCCTCTTATAACGGGATTCAATCCCATGATGAATTTTTGTATCCTAAAATTCTCGTCAGTTTGATACTAAGGTACATACTTAAGGAGTTTAGTAAACCACTCCCAATACTCAGTTACAGTTAGCTTTCCTTGAGCTAAGTTCTGGAATTCAGTCATTTTCTTATCATAGTAAAGTTGTGGTAGCCAACGTTGCCTAAATTAACCTTTAAATTGATCCTAAGTAATATTAGTTTCATCAATGTTTAACTCAGCCTTACGGTTGTCCCACCATGAATATGCCTCATGGGAAAGATGATATGCTCCCCATATCACCTTTGTTTCTTCTGAGAAATTCCTTATTGCAAAGTATTTCTCCATTTCGCTAAGCCAATTCTCAGCTTCATCCCCTAATGTGGTGCCATCAAACTTGGGTGGACTTATCCTTTTTATAACATTAGTGAGTTCACTTGCCTGCCCTAGCCTTTTTTTTTCAGGCTGATCAAGTATGTTCACATTAATATTATCAACACTAAATTGACATTTTCCTTAGAAGTGGCTAATTATTATTACTAGCTTCTTTTTCCTCCTCATTTCCCATTACTTGTTGTTCAAGTACAGCTAAACGATCTCTTGTGTCCAACAGGGCAGCAAGGATCTCATCAATTTTTGGGAAATTGTTGCTCCTTCCTCAGGTGGAGGATTATTTACAACATTTCCTCTATTTCTAACCATTTTTTGTTAGCAATAAAATTTCAATTTCATCATATTATGGACACAATAGGTCCAAGAGCTACAACCTTTAGCTCTAATACCAAGATGTAACATTCCCATTTTAAGACTTTAGAAACAAGGGAAATTTTTTTGAAACATAATGTTCTCTGTTCTAAATAAAACATCATTTAGAACACACATTCCATGCCAATAAATCTCATAACAGATAACCATATGCAGCTGTAATGACTCGATACATTACCGATCTCTCATTCCATGACTTAGTTACCAACTGATCTCTCATGTTAACATAAAGTATAGAATACTTTATGTATACAACATATACTTGGTTCTCCTACCCTATTCTAAGTATTGAGTGATTTTTTTAAAGAACCTATCTAAATATTTGTTACCAATATTCATCTGACATCATGTTGCTTTAAACTAGGTGACATAGAACAACACAACTAGTAGCTTATGATACTTTGGCAAAGATTTTCAACATATTGGTCATGTTACTATTCCTAGATGGCATACTCGTCATTCCGGAGTACATCCTTCACCTCACTCCTCTGTTATCTATAATGGTCTTTACTGACTACCATCAGTACACTTGCCCAAGGTTTAACCCTAGCCACTGGTTAGCATCATAGTTTGTTATAGGAAGATGCTCACAATGACTTAGGGTATATGAACATACTCGGATGACCTAAGTCATAAAGAGCTACTACCTATCCAAAACATGCTACTAACTTAACCTAGAGGGAAATGAAGTTCAAGTCTAGATGTGCATCGATCTAGATGAAAAAATATGGAAGGGTGTTGCCATATGTCAACTGCAACACTGTATCCTTGAGAAGTCCAGGGACTTCTCGAGGGTACAATCCTTAAGTTGGCGTGTGCCAACATCCATTAGAACTAATTCATCAAGATGTACATACCCCTTAGTGGTCATAAATCATAATTAAATTGGATTAAGATTCAGATTACAACAACCATGCCTAACCCTAATTCCAACATTCCTTAAGTTCTTTATCCAACACTATCCTGATTAGTTATGGAGAAATTCATTAATTCATGTTTGCATTGTTATTATTCGTTAACGTAGCATAACAAGAAACTATCCCAAAAACAGGACAGCAAACATCAAATGTTTAATTCTTAATGCAACCTAGCTATCCAAATCAAGTGTGTCATCCACCTAGATTTAGCTAGTGTTTACCTTATAAACTTAGTATAAAGATTAGAAATCATAACCACTATTCCTTTCATCTTTCATTCCATGAAAGAGGAAGAGTCTTCCTCTACATGATTAGAGATTAGTGTTATCCAAAATTCACCCTCAAGGTAATTTTGATAACATGCATCAAATTATTTAGTCCCAGGCAAATAGATTGAGTCAGGGCAAAAAATTCATGTTTCTAGGGTCCCCTCATATATTTCTAACTCCCCTGTCCAAGTAGAAGAGAGCAAGTTCTGAGAAAATGTGAAAAATTTTGCAAAAACAAGCTCGGGCAGGAAAAATCACGAAAAATGGCTAAGTCCTAGTCCTCGCAAAGCATTTGGGACGGTTGGGACAAAAGGGCGCGAACCGGCCGAAAGGCCGCAGATGATGATCAAAGCAAATGGGACAAAAGGATGCGGGGACGCGAAATCCGAAATGGCCGAAAAGAGAGAAAAAATTGGCTAAAAGCTAAGAGGGTAGCATTTGGGACATGTTGGGACAAAACGCGAACCCCGCCTTTACAAGGCGAAATGAGTCAAGGCAGCCGAAGCGATATATGCTGGGATGCGCGGGCCAAAAAGACGCGAAGCAATTTGGATCGGCGAAATGAGAACTTTTGTCCCAAGCAGTTGGGACAAAAGGGCGCGAAGCGGCGGCGAAGGCGAATTTGTCCCAGGCACGGTCGAAAGCAAATGGGACATATATGGGTCTAATCGCGAACCGGCCGATTCGGCCGAAATGGGAAATTTCAGCACTATACCAAATGGGAAAAGGGACGCCGGGGACGTGAAAAGCTGAAATGGCCGATAGCGGGGAAGAAAAGTCAACGTTTGGTCCGAAACTTCAAACGGCCATAACTTTTGACTCCAAGCTCCGATTTTGATAAAATTGGACTTTTTGGAACAAAGCACGACATCCTCTACGCCACAAAAACTGGATTTCTTAATTTTAATGAGCATAGATATATTTAATTAAGAGAAAAATATTCGGCTCCATCGGTTAATGTTCATTCGTCAAATGATGACGCCCTGGACCCAAAATAGCGCCCGCACTCGAGAAGGCCATAACTTTTGCATTTCTCAACGAAATTGCACACAAACAATTTTGGTATCGTTGGAATCGTGGTTCCGAGCCCGATGCACAAAAATAAAGAAATTCCAGATTTTATCAGAAATTGATTGATATTTTTAAGGAAACGTGGCCGGGTTCAGAACAGTGTTTTATTTGGTAGTTGGGAGTGCAATTAAGAGGCATGGTCATCATTCTTTCTCTGCTGCAGCACATGGGACAGTATGGGGAGCCTTTTTCAAGTAATATATAATCATTTCACTTAATTTAATGCTTCTTACAGGTGGTTGAAGGACAGATTTCAGGATTTCCATTTTCCCTTCTCTTCTCCTTCTCATTTTTTCTATAAATTGGAGTGTTGGGCTCATTGTAAAAGGGAGAGTTTTTGGGTAGCAAAGCTCTGTCAAAATTGCTTTGTGAAGCCAATGTGTTGCAGGCCCTTGTAGTGGACTCCTTGCATGGTGATCCAGGCCCTTATCTTGTAATAGATTGAACTGTGCATATCATGAAGCAATAAAATACCAGTTTGTGGATATATCTTCCCCTGCTGTGTTTTCTTGCATTCTTCTTGCCCCTTTGATCTTTCTATAAGTATATTGTGTCTATTTATTATGTTCTTGCAGGAATTCATTATCATTGTGTGTGCTTGGAATATTGTTGTGAATGCATTTTTGTTGGATTATGGTGAACTGTCATCACCTCTTCTAGTGTGCACTTTGCCTCTGTATTTCACACATTTGGAGATTACTCTCACACCCTCTTTTCTGGTGTATCACCGCTTTAGTGTAGGCTTTCATTTTATGCATTCTCTCTCTCTGGTCCCTTGGAATTTTAGGTTAGAATAGCTAGTTTCTCCTGCATTAGA
Source organism: Taxus wallichiana var. yunnanensis (assembly GCA_018340775.1). NCBI lineage: Eukaryota > Viridiplantae > Streptophyta > Pinopsida > Cupressales > Taxaceae > Taxus > Taxus wallichiana. The sequence goes on from CM031235.1 coordinate 796,693,283, forward strand.
GTAGATTGTGGCGATGTAGTTTAGGAGCAAGAACCACTTTCTCGGAGGTCTATCTCAAGTAGCAAGTCCCACAACTTGGAGATAGTACCCATGTTATCCAATCACACTTGGATGCTTAGAGTGATCAAACTAGAAATCGATCAACATCCGGGGAGTCTTTGTGATTCGGTGATAACAATTAGGTTTAACATAACCTTTTTATCATTCACTACTTATATAGTTTAATTCTATGTCCCAAGCATATTTCATTATTAAACTATCGTTGTGAAGTTAGAGAACGACACCTTTACAATTTAACAAGTTCATTATAATAGGGGAGATTATACTTATCTCCTTAATCCAACTTATTATTTTATAACAGCAATAGTATACAACAAATATAAGGAATACCACAAGGATATCACTATTATTTCCATCATACAAGTACAAAAGTATTCACATCACAAATTGGAGTCCAACACAAAACCTTTCAATTCATGATAATAAATATACATTTACAAGACTATGCATTTTAGACATTTTGCATGTCAATCAAAATTAAGATCTTAAAAGAACAACACTTTTCTTTTCCAATACAACTCAAGAATGAATTGAAATTCTTTATAGAAGATCCAAAATTAAATAATCCAATGCATCATAAAATTTTCTGTCTTCTTTTATCACTTACGATGTCCATCTGCAAAAATTGCTAGCACGGGTTAGTTCAATGAACTGAGCATGATAAGCACTAAGCATTAAAGTAAAGTGCATTCCACTAATTGTTCCATTAAAACAACTCTACTTTAATGAAACAATTAATATATCATAAAAATAATCATAAGTAATAACATCTTAGAAAAGAAGTACATTAAAAGAGTCTGAATTTACTTTTAAGAAAAGAACTTAATATAATCTGCAACATCTGAATTATATCACAAGGTTTAATTGATCCTATCAATTACTTTAAAACAATCAACAGGTTTTGTCATCCAATTGTTTCATAGTTCTATAAGAATAGAAATACACATTTATCTTTACTAAGTAGAAAAAGAAGTTAATTACCACATAGATCATATTAGAATGCTTCATCTTTTCATATAACAAAGGAAGAAGAATCAATACATACTATTCCCCAAACACTAATCATTTGAAAGACAATTACAGGTTTAGAACACATGAATCTGCCTCAATTCAAAGATAACAATACAAGGATTCAACATTAAAGCAAAGCATCTAACAAGAATCCCAAATCAATCCAAGTAGGGTAGAGAGTCAAAATAGTCCCTCCCTCAAGTCAAAACTGACTCCCATATGTTAGAGGATATAATTCAAAGATCTGAAACCAAATGTTCCACAATAAATTTTCCATCTCAGAAGAAGATCAAAAACAGAAAAGTTTAATCAAATGAACTTATCCAAACAACAGAAAAAGGATCTCAAATAGAAAAGGACCCAATCTATAATTCATTTCATTTATACTATGAAATGAATTCCCATTTCTATTTCAACTTAGAAATTCTTTATCTAGTTCCCAAAAGAGAACACAAAACCAAACACATAGTTAAAGAAACCACACTTCTAGTTTTCATTTACAAATATTACAAACTGTTTACCTATTTCCATTCATCAAGCACAAGTTCAAATTCAAATCTCAGAACAAAGTACACAGTACAGTCCCAAAGTAGTATACTGTCCCCAAGAAAACATGTTCCTTTCTCTATAAAACTTGGAGATTCATTCAATGAATCCATCAAGGAGTAGAAATCCTCAAACAATAAAAGATATACAAGTTTAGAAGTAATCACAAACTCAAGAACTGAAATCCCATTACAAGGCTTCAATAGCTCAATACAAAGAAGTAAGTAGTTTGTGATCCAAATAAGAACAATAATACAAAACTATCTGAACAGAGATAAAATATATCCTTTCATACAAAATTCAGTGCACTAAGGTACTCAATCCATCATTTTAATAAAACCTAGAAATCAATTAAAAAGAACTAAAGAGAGTAAGAGAGTCCAATAATGTTTAAGTCAAGAGATGTCCCATTCTTACCTCCATCGAGGCTAAAACAGAATCACAACAAGGACTCTCGAGTTCCATTTAAAAGATTACAACAAGGAAGGAAATTGTTTTAGACATCTATTACAAGAAGGAGAATGAATATTGCATTTCCATAAACCCTCAAAAACTATTACAACTGTTCCAAATGAACTAAAAATCAACCAAACCCACAACAAGACATAGTTCCAGTCCATTAATCCTATGAACAAAATAGTCAAGCTTCAACAAGACGTGGGTTCACTCAGGGAAGAGAAGGAAAGATATACTTCGCATTCACTCACCCTATCCTAGTTCAAAGAAGGTGGTATAGTCTCCAAAACAGAAGTGCCACAATAATTCCAACAGAAGCTACAAGGAGAAGATCTCAAAGAGATTACCAGGTCTACTTCTAAATAAAACAAATCTCTCAAGACCCTTTTGAATAGACAGTCCTTAAAGCTTTTCAAATCCTTAATACCAACAAAACTCAGCTCATAATACAAGTATAGAATCAAACACGTCAATTCCAACACAAGTTCAAAACACGCATGAATGGAATACTAGTACAAAGTGTTGAACATGAGCTTGAACAAAAGTTTAGAACTTCACAAGGCTCTAATACTGGCTTAGACAAACACAAGTTCAAATACGAGCCTATAATGAAACACGAAGCCCTAAATACAAGCTCAGAACAAAACACCAATGCTCTAATATGAGTTCAAGCATTTTCAAATCCTTAAATAAGAATAAAACTTCCAGCTCAAAGTACATGTATAGAACAAAACTCATTGATTTGACTACAAGTTTGAATCACACAAGTACTAAAATGAGTACAGTGTCGATCATAGAGCTTCAACAAAAGTTCAGAACAATACAAGCTCTAGTACCAACTCAAATGAAACACAAGACTACACATAATAGTTCAAAACAAAAAATAAGGCAATGAGTGCCCGTTTAGTCAACACCAGCCTTGTAAACAAGTTTCAGAATGAAATACAGAGCTCCCAATACAAGTTTCGCATGCATGCCACCATTACACTAACATAGAGAAAGTTTCCCAAAAACTATCATTGCAGCAATGGATTTACATTCCAAAAACCACATAGATTCATAAAAACATGCAAGTAGCTAACTAGACAAATCATGCAAATATTTATCTCATGAGAGTAGATTTGTTCTAATGAATCACTTAGAAGAAAGCAAGAAATCTTAATGGGTAGGGCCTATCATGCCTGATAGTGCTTCTACAAATTCGAAGGAGACTTCCAACTAAGATTCTAACACTTTTTCTTATCCACGATAGATCAACAACCAAAAAAATTCTTCTAATGCCTCTTATACATTCCCTTGATTGAAAATAGACCAGAGAAACCAAAAATAACCAAGAAGAAGAAGAAGTCGAACTGCTGGTTCAAATAACCAGATAGCTCCATGTAGAGAAAAATTCACAAGACATGCAAAACAAAACAACCTCCCAAAATCCACCTCCCTTATTTCCAAGATGGTTTACACACAAAAACCGAGATCCATTAATGTCATTACTCCCAATTCTCCCACTTATCTCTCCTTGCCACCACCTCCCAAAACTGGCGAATACCAATTCCAAATCAACATACAATTCCATACTTAGTGAAGCCTCCACGTAAGCCCCACTAAATTTAACTAGCCCTTGCCAAAAATGGCAGTACCTCCTTGCATTAATACCTAATCAAATCAAATAAAAGCCATTGTAACCATCGCCATAGTGCCATGCGACCCTAGGTCCCTTTTTAATTAGTTTAGGCTAGATTTCCCAAAACTTAGGTTAGTCTAACAATAATTTCCTTAGGTCTTATAACATTGCCAAAGGTAATACCCACTTTAGGTTAGATTAAATTTACTTCCATATAGTATTAGGTCTAGTATTACTATAGTAATCTCCCCTTCCCATATTCATTTAGCACTAGAGCTTAGGTTAGGTCACCCCCAACACAATAAAATAAGAAGCTTAGGTTAGATTACAACCCAATTAAGTAGACGTAGCTAGGAAGTAGGTGCTCTTACCTAGTTTAGGATGCCATTAGGTTAATCCTTTAGTTTTAGGATTCAGATCCCCTTCATAGTCATGAAGCAGACTATTTTTGTTTATGCCAATAATGTCCTGTAGAGATCAATCCCAAAGACCCAAGCACAAACATACAACCAAATGAAGGCACTTTCACACAAGACCATCGAATTTGCAAAATACAAAAGTTTAGTCACTATGTCTCTCAACTAATGAATGTCAATTTACCATTCAGTTCGTTAAGAAGATTTAAAACATTCCTTGGATCATTGAAATTGATCCAAGGATGAGTCAGTAAAGAAGATAAGTTTGCAACTCTCAAAACTAGATTGTAACTTACCTATAAGAAGTGAAAGTGGATTCTTGCAAGCCATATCATTTCATTCTAAAGAATCCAAGAGCAGAAATGATTTATCCATAACAAGCATGATTTTCAACAATCAAGGGGACACACCTCATTCAAGAAAATCACATGCCAACTGCTTGTAATGCAAAGAGAAATATAACAGTTTTTCCAAGGTGTTACAATTTGCACATTATTTTTTTAATTCTTGAGTGATATTATTTGGTTTAATATTGCCAAGGAATGACAATATCCCTAGTGTGGGGTCATGTTGGTCAAATAAATTGACCAAGTGTCCATGAAGCATTGAGAATTACGTGAAAGAACGCCACATGCGAGAAGATCATAGTAGCATGTAAGGGGAACATATGGAGGTAAAAAGTCAGCATGTGGAGTTATGCGTAGAAAGACATGAAGTTAGTGACTTAGCCAATTTTCTAGAAAGGGTAAAAATAGAAAAGTAGATTTATAATGTCGCTCAAGAAAATATCCAAAAATAGAGAAAAGCATTAAGACTTAACAACCAAGCAAGAGAAAAGAAAGCACGTGCATGGAGATGACTAATAATAGGAATTAAATAATGTTATATTTAGGATGATCTATTATTGTGAAAAGCATGTAAGCTATATTTGTACACACTCCTATTATTAGGAAAGTGTATGAAGTGGTGAAGGGTAAGTCCCCACCCTTATATATAGGTAGTGCATCTCTAGTGAAAGAGGAGGGATAGAAATAAAAAAACATGTGATGTTATACTATAATTCAGGTATGAGTTGAGGTTTGGAGTTTGTATGTATGAATGCATGGTCTAGCATGATTTGGTGTAATGAATGATTATGTGATCAAATTTCATATTATGTGATTGACAGTGGTTTATAATGGATAATTTTGGTTGGATAATGATAATTGATGTATCTGAAGATGGTGTTTGGATAGTATAATTTACCCTTGTGATTGTTTACTTGTATTAATTATTTTCCTTATTATGTCGGGATGATGATTATCTATACATGAATGAATGTTTTTGTTATAAATATATTCAACATGCATGCTAACATTATGATAAGAAAAGAAAAGGAGGGACATGGTGGCTACACGAGCTTGGGTGAGCTTCCAAATTTTCTAGATGAATCACCAATCCGTATAGCTCTAGTTGATAAATAAAATACTACAACATTCAAAGAACTCAAGCCATATATAATAAAGCAGTTAAGTAGTCAAACAATCAAGAAATCAAGTCATAAAACAATGAAGTAGTCAAGTAATTAAGTAACCAGCATAAGAAAGTAATGAAATTAATGTAACAAGTGTAGTGAATAGTGATGGTAAGAACATAAATAACAAGCTAGCGTAACATTGCACACAAAACATGTATTAGTCATTTTAGCTCAAAATATGGAATAGACATAACACTAATCAAGTGTAACGAGGAAGTGTAAAGTAATTGTAAATAAATAAAAGCACCTCTATAGTGTATTGGATACCCCCAAATAATAATATCAATGGGAAATGACTAAGCTAACACCTACCATGCTCTATCAACTGTGTGAGTTTTACATCAAGCTTAATATACCTTGTAAATGCATGCGTGTAAAGAGTATATCAAAAAGTATGCTTCCATCACTCCAATATGATAAAAACATGTATATAGTAACAAGATAACAAATCAAATCATGAAAAGGTCCTAAAGTTTTAATTCTTATCAATATTTGAATGTTCTTATACTATGTGATTACTTAAACTTTTAGTTTTATCAAAATAGCTATGTACCATAAAGGGGGTAGCAAAACATCCTATATTTCATCAATGATATCATATGTGTTAGGATAAAAATGATGGGCCCAAGTTGCGGTGATTTTATAGTTTTTCAAAACATGGGCCTTTGAGTTTTCTTCTAATATAGGAGCATCTCTCGTAGCATGTTATTAGGCTTGGCATGCTATTTTTTGTTCGTTTATATGGTCTTAGGGTCATCTGGACTTTTCTAGGGTGTAAGTTGAGTCTAATTAGTCGAATTTAAATTTGGGTTTTCCGTCTTTTTTTATCATTTGAATTTCTAAAATCCATTTGGACTTGTTCACATGGTGTAGAGAGTCTAGGAGGTTGTTAAGAGCATGTTAGAGGTATTTGAATCATTATTGTGTCTTAGGAATGTTTTCATGTGGTATATTTGGTCATATGGATCTTAAAGCTTGTTTTTAGCTCCTTCTCTTAAGATATGACCTTGTTTTGTGACCATAATAGTTATATATGGGGTGGAATTCAAGGAAAAGGAAGATAAGTTATTTTTATAAATAATTTTCATATGATTCATTCGAATGAGAAAGTATGGGAGCTCCAAAATATTTTGAGAGGAAAAACTTATTTGCAAAAAAGTTTTTGATAGCCTTTGGATATGTGTATGATCATTTGGTGGATATTTAATTATAATGAATTCAAAATGAGAAGGAAATTATATGTTTGGTAATAACTCATATTCATTGTTTATATGCTTAGAAGTGTAATCTCTATTTTATTTGAGGTGAATGCTTTGACAATGAAGAGTATTTTGTAACAAATTGTGTTTTAGTTTAGTCCATACAAGATTAACACCTTAAAGAGTGATATTTATCCAAAGAGGAGGAGATATGCTTGAGATAGTATAAAAGGAATGCATAGACTCCTCGAGAGACCCTGAGAGAGGAAGGTTTAATTATTATTTCATTTGAAAACCCTTATGATTGGAAATACTCTATTTTACGAGACAAAGTACAAAGGTTTTGAGTTGAATTAGCAGGTGGTGGATGTAATTATGTTCAATTGAGTACATTGTAAAAATCCTATAGGAAGTGGTTACAGGGTTTGAAATCACATGGAAGAAATTTGGTGAGTGAATAATCCCTCTCGGGCTTGTGAGAAACCCTCACTAGGGTTTTAAAAGAAAGGAGTTTTGAAAGAGATACAAAACAAATCAATCCTTGAAACTTTCAAGGAAGTATTAAGGAATCCTTATTTGATAAATGTTAGTGATAAGAAGACTAGAAACTACTGTGATTTACGGGAAAATGTGACACTCATGTTATAGGCTTGTAGGTGTGGATTAGAGGACTAAGAACAAAATTGGCATGAGTAATAGAAGGATTTAGGAGAAACATTGATTTTCCAAATTTTGTGTACATGTTGAATAAGGTAAAGGGTATTCAAATATAGTCTTAGTTCTAATCAAATATTGCTACTTTGGCCTAAGTGATATTCTTGGAGGTTAAGAAGACGAATTAGGCCTTGGAGAGAGAGGTTTAGCCAAAAATAGAGGATCTAGGGTTTGAGAAAAGACTTAAAAATAATAATTTGCAATTACTCCATGAAGGGTGTCATAAAATCAAATTATTTTATGGTAAGCCCCCATGAAATCAAAAATAAGTTGGAAAACCCCTTAAGGAAGGGCTACAAGGAGGAAGGATTGAAGAGGGTAGGTGAATTCTAGAAAGTGTACTTAAAATCTAAGTTGAGAATCCAAGTTAAGAGGCGAAATGGGTTCTAAAAAGTGTTTATATTTTGTCTTGGTTGTTTGTGAAACTCTCCTAACACCAACTCACCCCGCATACATTTGGGTTGAGAAGCTAAGGAGGGCGGTTTTAGGAAAGTAGATGTTTTTGAAATTTTCTATAGCATTAAATAATTTTTCTTGTTATTTTGGCATGGTATAGGATTAACCACATATCCCAAGCTTTACATAATATAATTTGGGTTTTAGAGATAAAAATCACATGATTGAAGGGTTCTTGAGTTTGAGAAAATAAGCCAATTTTATAAGTTTAAGGGTGATTTGAGTTGTTTTGATCATAATAACTTGTTTGAATGGTGGAATGAGTTATGTGCTCGGTATGATCTTTTTTTGTGAAATATATGTAAGACCATGATATATTATCCATCGTGTAAGGTGGATCATGTTTTTTCATAACTTGTGTCTAGTGTGTCATATTACGGCAATAATAGAGAATCCATCATTATGAATAGTAAACATACTATAAATCAAGGGGAAGGTAATAATAGAGTTATGTGTATTAGTAACACCTCGTAAATATAGACACAAAATCATGCACTTGGGTATATTTCTAGGTCCATAAGCACATACTAGCATTCATATGATTCCTAAGAAAGAAAACTAGTAATTGAAGACTATCTTTGGCCTTTTCTCTATGTTTTTTGTTTTCTATTTGGTCTTTCACACCCTACAACCTAGTCGGTATTTTACTTATTTATATTTTATGGCTACAGACACTAATTCCCAACCAGGATAGGAGCACCCATGTCCCCTATGGGATCCGACCCTTTCACACCTTACTCACTTCTTTTGGGTCTCTTTTATCTTTTTGCACACCTTTTTCACTTATGGGTCATCCTTTCAGTTGTCAATTATGAAATTCAAACAAGGGAATCATATAAATACATAGTTGTGTGACCAAAATAAAGGACCAAGCAATAATTATATACTATCATCACCTAAGATTACATCCAAAGGCACCTAAATCACTCTAAAGCATCCATCTAACACTCATTCAAGGGACAAGTGAATGTATTTTCTGCATACACAACATAGGAAGGGGAAGTTTCTTTATTCCATCCACACATCTATCTACATTGTTACATCTAGCTACAACCTTTTATCAATTGAACTTGCACAAGGGCATCCTACGAAATGATTATTTCACACACTCATCATAACTACATGGATTCGGATATGTAGTGCGGTGCTCAATCGTAAGTTCACCTCGGGGTAACCTTTGGGGTCAGTTTGAGTCCCCATATTGGATATTTATTTTTGATTTCATGTGGTATTGTGGGATTTACGGGTTGTATCTATTTTATAGGTTATAGGTACCCTCTTCGATCAAAGAGAGACACATAGGTGATCAATAGGGAATATTTGTGACACTTGTACGACACGTAAAAATAGATTCCAACCATTTGTGTAGTCATGGGTACCGAGTAGTAGTCTTGATGCACAGTTGCCCCTATCCACCATAGGCGCCCATGTTCCACATCATCCTTGAGATCTAGAATTTATATTGAGCATTGACGACACAATACACCTCTTCTACAGTAGTTTTCCCAGTTCAAAAATTTTTAGGATCAAACACAAATTAGTCAAGTTAATCTTTCTTTACCTCTTTCTTAGGGTTTTTAATTTTACTTTCTTATTGTTTGTGTCACATTATACTTAATGACTATTTATCATTGTTTATATCGGTTACTCTACAATTAGGGTTTTTGAAAATTTTATTTCTATTAAATCATTTGGTAAACCCAAACCGACTACGCAGAGGGTCAAGATCTACATTTTTAATGTTGTTAAGGTAACATTATCACTTCCTATTGGTCACACTGATATTTTCACTTGGATCACCAAGGATTACTGTAACTTGCAACAAAAACCATAACTACTTGCACAAACTCACAAACACATCAAATTGGAATGAAAATGTAATATGTGAAGTCGACCGACCCGACGGTCACACAATGAGTGAACTTATGATCGAGCGCTAGACTCGCATTCCAATTGCATCGCATGTAGTTCTTGATGCTTATGTGTTTAATATTTTCCTTAGGTTGAACTTGCACCAATGATGCCAAGATAATGAGCTATGGCTAGATAAGATGCAAATGTCTGATATGGAATTGAGAAATTCCCTTTCTTATGCAAAGTGTATGCATCCCAAAAATGTAGTCCCTTGAAATGGTAATGATAGTACGTAGATATTTTCCTTAGATTTTCCACCCATAATAATAGAGTGTATCTTTTGTATATATATGGATCTCTTGTTTGAATTTCAACACTAGTGACATAAAAGGATGACTATGAGATAAAAAAAAACTAGAAAGGCCAACCACAAATGTCAAAATAAGTAAAAGGAACAAAGAGGACAAGAAAGCACAAAATGGTGAAGCTCTTGGGTTTTAGTGTCTAGAATGGGTACTAGTGTCTTGGGATAAATGAATACAAGTGTGAAAATGATGATAGAGAGGGATCCTTGTGACTTGACTAGAACTGGGTACATAAATGAAAAATGTAAGAGATAATTACAATATAGACAATCAAAACAAGTGGGTGGACAAAGGATTGTGTCACCATTGAATATTCTTCTTACTTAATATCCATGCATATAAAAACATATTGATGCCATAATAAAATAGTAATATGTGCATGAATTTATGTCTACATTTTCCCCCCTTTATGCTATTTGAATGAAATTCAAGTAGACTAAAGGAAGTAAGGAACATACCCGCCAAAATTTCGGAGAAGCAATGTTGAAAAGTGTGTGTAGAGTGTTGAAACTTGTGGTGTAGCAAACCATGTATCAACCATTTGACCCATGTGGCATGAATGGAAATAGTAGACCATTGTAAGGAGAACTTCAAGAAATATTTGTGATTTTTGTTGGATTATTTATAGATTGTATATTGTTTGTTCAAGGTGATAGAGAGGGGCAGAGAGTGATCAATTCCCAACCCAATTTTGTTTAGAAGTGGGAGGATTTGGGCCTCCTAGTGCTAGAGGAAGAGTGTTTGGGAGAGAGGTATAGTTTTACTCTCCATCCATGACTACATCCCCAAAAGGTCCAACCACTACAGATGGATAGAGACAGAATTTAGTTCCATGATCTTTTTATTGTTCTATTTTGAAGAACCCATATAAGAGCAGTATAAGAAAAACAATGAAGTCTCCTTACCCCCACTCCTAAAATAATTAGTGATCCAATTTGAATAATTCTAGATGGATTCTAAGTTAGGTCATCTAGAAGCGATAGTAATGTAATGTAACTCCCAAGTTAGGTCATCTAGGAGAGATAGTAAAGTGATATAACTCCCAAGTTAGGTCATATGGGAGAGATAGTAAAGTATGCTTATTATACCAATTGATTGATTTGATTTGAATGATAGAAGATTGCTTTGAGATTGTGTATTTAGTAGATTACTCACGGAGTTTTTTTCTATGTTTTTCCCAGTATTAGGTCATTTAGGGAATAGATTTGAAATAGTAGAGAGTATTGATTGTAGTATAGAATGATTGTTCCTTTGTTCAAATGAGATCAAAGAAAATTGTAATAGTAATGTGCTAGGAGTGTTGATTGATTGTATTGTAACTTGAGAGGAATTATGGGATGATCCTAATTGTATTCCCGATTTCAATGAAATGGTGAAGGGTGGAGAAATGAGAAGCTGAGCCGAAAGAAATGTGTATTGTAATATCAAATCCAAAATAGTATTATATAGTTGTAGTATGAAGAGATATTGAATAGTATATGTAAGATGTAAATAGGAGATGTTGAAATATGTATAGTATGATGCTATAAGAAATCATGATCCATATGGAATAATTGGAAAGACAAACAAAGACATTTACGAGGCACAAGATATGAGAAAACTGTACAAGGTGTATTAGTTGTAAAATTGGTTGCAAAAAGTTACTATAGTATAAAGTAAATAATAATTACTATATATAGTAATAGTGAAAATTGAATAGTATTTTCATTTATACCGAGATTGATTGAGATTTGGAGCTCTGAGCTATGAGGATGCAATGTGCTAGAGAAATGAGTTTGACGAGGTTTGAGTGAGTAGTAGCATCCGTAGCTTTGTAGAAGACTGATGAGTTGGTAAGTGTGATTATTTTTGAATTGTTTTGTCAATTATATATCGTGTTTGTCAATTTAAGAAAAATTTCATTTTATTATTTTCTCCGTTTCTATCCTTGGGGATGCTAGCGCTTGATTTTAGGCACTAGTGATGTGATGTTGGGCACTCATGACTTTCTCCTATGCACTGGCATCCTAGATTAAGTATTGGGGACTGTAGTGTGATCTGTAGATATTCTGATCACTTTGCTACTATCCCGAGTGATTATTACATTATGGAAAATTTTTGTTGCATTTTATGTTGTGTAGAGAGATATACATTCAAGAGAGATTTAGGCGGGCTTTCATTTGAGTACATTTCTCACTTTCAAGTTATCGGATGCGGAGGGGGATATATTTGAATGTTCAGCCTATGGAATATTATTAGATTGGGGGAGGTACCCCATAATATCCTATGTTGACTACGTTGTGCCATAGATGGTGCGTAAATAGGTGTAAATTTTTATTTCCTACTAGTGAGATGACGGTGACCCTAGAGGATGTATACATGATATTATGATTTCCTAATGTAGAGAGAGAGAGAGAGCACGGGTATGACTATATGGATTCCTAGAGGTATATTAGGATGACTAGGTGATATATTCTAGGAACATGAGTATAGAAAGAGATGCATATCATTCTAGATGTGATATTGAGATCTAGTGATCCACGGTTGTAGAAGTTTATTGTATTGATTTTATCTTCGTAGGTTGTAGTGGAGGGTGGAGGAGTTGGGATATTATATAATATGCATGATATTTGTCTCGTATAGAGGAGCATGGGACTAGGTATGCATGGTGGCGGTGTGTATTGGCCCATTTTCATAGATACTTATATAGATTTACGCAGAAGATCATGGGGGTGGGCTAGGAGCCATGAATTTTTGCACATATGGGCATATGAGCACATTATAATATTGATGCCACTCAGTGGGCCATGGGATGAGTGGGCTCACCCTAAGATATTCACGGTGAGGTGGGCGAGTAATTATAGGAGGAGGATGTATATGGCCACCTATAGGTCGATTCTAGATCAGATGAGCCCTAGGGCCATTATATGGAGACCTTATAGAGACTATGGTGGATGGGTAGAGGATGGTATGGAGTTGCGGTGCATTCGGTACACCATGTGCTTAGAGGATCGCTTCTCGGGGGTGATATAGTTATTCTAGGGTGAGCGAGTATCACGTAAATTTGGCATGGCCTAGGATTTTCCCATTAAGCCATATATATGGTTGAGAGCTACTAGAGTGGCGAGACGAGAAGGAGAAAGGCCTAGTCGACAAGAGCAAAACTAGTGCATCCTACTCCGGATGAGGTAGATATAGATATAAATCATATATAGGTTGATGATGTAGGGTGCACCCAAGCCTACATTGAGTGGTGAATGACACATCAATTACTATTTCTATTTCCAGTAGTGGTAGATGTGACTAGTGGAGTGGTTATTAGAGGGGTAGAGGGTAGGAACCTACCCATGATGTTAGCATAGATCACCCCAAACAAGCTGTTTAGAGATACAACATAATATAGTACATAACATAATCGAAACAGAACAAAATTAAAAAATGACCCAAAATATGACTTGGGTCTTCAAAGACAAAATAGACACCAACACCTAGGTTTATACAGGATGCTTGGGCACCTATGTCCTCCCTTGGGTGCTAATGTACTAGGCACACACCTAATTAGTTTCTCAAATCAAGACACTCACAAGAATTTACATAATAGTTTTCATAGTATACACATAGTCCTCTAGCAAGCAAGCATAATGCATTCTATTTCCATTTTCAATCGAATAAACAATACAATCACAATAAATTAGGGATAAAAGAAAAAAATAGGGACACACCTTCTACATTGGTGTTTATCGGGAAGATTCATGGAAGGAGATTAACACTAGACCTCTCTCCCCAACACTTTCTCTTTAGTGTGAGATCACCAAAAAAACTCACATTTGGCATGAGATCACCCATAGGAATGGTGATAGATAATGAATGATTTGGTAATGAGAAGATAGGCCATGGCTCAATGATAGACCTTGACATCTCATCATGCTTAGAAGAAGGTGAAGATGGAATAGAAGAAGAATCAAGTTCCATGACCTTAGGATTTTCCTTTATGTTTTGTCGAAAAGGATCAATTTCTTTTCCCCAATACGCGAGTGTATTGAGTTCTAGAAATAATCCTTGTTTGCAATCCTCTAGAGGGATATCTTCATGTACTCTAATTGTTTCTTCATTATGAGAGAAATCAATTAGTAGAAGTTGTTTTCTTTAGTCATAGAAGGTTGAATAGAAGAAACAGTGTCCGATAAGCGGGGAATATTGATTGACAGAAGAAGATGACTCAAGAGAGGAAGTAGGATTGGTGGTAGGCGTCTCATGAATGGACGATTTGGATCTAGACCTAGATTTCTTTTCTAGAAGACGATGCAATGTAGGAGAGAAAATAGGATCACATATCCATTTGTTATGTTGCAACGTATGAGTCGAGTTAGAAGATTGACTAGAGGGAATCCAGGCCATGGAACTCTTCGACGGAGGAAGAGGTCGTTGAGATGACTAGTGAAGGAGGTCCTAGGAAGAAAGGGAGGACCGTGACTCAAGAATCAAATTAGATGTTTGATCGATGGAATTTGGAACCACATGAGTCTTCAAAGGAGTAAGACGTCATTGAGGTGAGTTGGAATAAAGGTCCTATGAAGGAAGGAAGGACTGTGATTTGGGATTTGATCTAGGGGTATCAAAGAATAGTTGGGATCCGAGTCTTCGGAGAAGAAGAGTGGGAATCTGAATGGTATTTTGGATTTGAATCAGAAGAAGAAGAGTGGGGGGAACTTGAATAATAATTTGGATCAGAAGTATCCAAACCATACCACTAACTATGAGCTGAAGGTGGGGAGGAACAGGTACTAGAATGGGCTCTATAGCATGAATAACCAAACAAGGTTTAGTTGTAATGGGAATATTTTGATTTGAATTGCTAAACCTAGGTTCCATATTGTAGTAAGTGTGAGAAACCGTGTGATAGTAAGTCATTGTTGGCATCATTTAAGAATAAATGTCTAGCCCTATATAGTGTGATGGAAATACTTCAAAGGGAAGTAAGTGACATGTTGATTCGAGTAGCATAAGGGAAACCAACTAGACATTTGGTAAGTATGGAGATGCGTGCATGATTTTTTAAAGAAGGTCTAAGGAAAATAGACATTGTGATGACACAATCTCGATGAGATCAAAAGGGATTGTCCTAGAAAATAAGTTTTCTAGATGAATAATCACAAGGAACAATCATGCAAGTGTGAAACAAAAATCCAATCAACAAGGAAATACACCCTATGCAAATGCATGTGCAAAGTGATAGTTCGATGCAAAGATGATCAACACAATGTCAATATTTATGTCAAGATTGAAATGAAAAAGGTGTAAATATTAACAAAGGGTAGACGTTACTCCCAATCAAAGGATACAACGATGCATTCAACAACTAACAAGGCCAAATGTTAAAGGGTGAGGCTTACAAATGTAAGCCACGTAACCACACCAATTGGACATGTCTATCAAGCTTCACGGAGAAGCGAGATATTAGTGCCAAAGTGGTATCGAAACAACACAAACAAAGTAAGTGACACTCTTCAATATTTTGGAAATTTTTTGAAGTAAAAACAAGTCAAAGTATACTAAGGATGCACTAAAATGTGCGCAGCGTAACACCACAATGCGGATACTTAGATCAAATTTACTAAAAACATGACATAAGTATCTTGATTGTGTCGAGACAATGTGAAAAATATAACACACAAAAGGGATATCAAATGATGAATCAATCCAAACTATGATGATGATCTTGAAATCAAGATCAAGTGGCCATCAAATATATGAGGATGCATCCACACACTTTAGATGTTTAACAACTTAGCCATGCAAACATGGATGATCATAAACGGAAAAAATTGGTGAACACTATCTATGACAACACTCTTGAAAGGTGCCTTCTCTTGCCCCAAATGAACAACAAGAATGCAAAGGTGTAGATCAAAATATGAAAAATAAACTAAGTTCCACTTGAGCAGAGCTTCACCTCATCTGAAGACATGAAAGAAGCTAAGCTAAGTGAGGTGTCATGTAATTTTTGTGATGAAAGATACACTTAGATCCAAATTAAGTGGATTCTTTTCCTTGTTCAAAAACAAGGTTACGAATCCAAACAAGTTATCACTTCGTGATGGCCAAGACATGACAAAGGACTAGTAAAGTGGGCCTCAAGACAAAATGACCTCGTTAATAAGATCTCTCAACTAAGTGTCACAAGTTGTCTAAGAGCGAGCACAATTTACCCAAAAAGTCACACTGACTAATTTGGGAGTATCTAAACTTTCCCCCTTCAAGTATAGTGGGCACTAATTGCATCCATCATGTACTCTTACCAGGGTTGCGATACGGAAAACTTTGTAACGCTAACTCACAAGGAAAACTAGTCAAGTGGGTAAGCGAGGCACTTCCTATTTCATCCACGAGGTTACACAACGGTGGACTACTTTAGGGTTCTTGGTACCACCCCCATTGTTATAGCTTAAGGCATTATGCCAAAGGGGTTACATTCCAGTTAAGCGGAGAGGGACGTACCCTTTTCTGAAACCTGCAATACAATATTTTCATTATGGTGTGTTTTTAATCTTTTTAACTTAAATGTGGTTTTAAGTGGCACACCATTTAGCAACCTACAAGAAAACATGTATTTAGAAGTTTTGTGTTGTTTGTTTTGATGCCCTTCTTTGACATGTGATTTTGGTCCTACATACCAAGATTAGTAGTTTTCCACAAAAGATCATGATATCAAAAGAGAGTTTGTGTGTTGCTTTTGATTCCTAAGATCACCAAAAGGCATGAAGGAAGAGCATACGCAACGTGAAAAATCAACTAAAAATAGTTTATGGAAAATACATTAATTTTTTTGCAGAAGGAAACTCATTTTAGCCAACTTTGAACTTTAATCTATTTTAAATCTTAAATTGAAGTGTTTTGGAAGCAAAAATAGAAGGTTTTTGAAACATTTTTATTCCCAAGATCACCTAAAAGGTGTGAGGGAAGAGCATACGTGTTTCAAAGGACCCCTACAAATAAAAAACGTGAACTCAAAAAATGATGGAAAAGCAACTTGTAAATCACTATTAGTGTCACAAAACCTTTCAAAGTGTTAGAATGGTCAAGAAAACAAGTTTTCAGACTTTAAGACACGTTAAAAATTACTATTTACCTAATAATTTAAACCATAAATTTGTAATTCAAAATACTAATTTTATGATTCCATTATGTAGTTCTCTTCAATACCTTTCCAACGCAATAAAAACAAATTCGTTTTGAGTTTGGGAGAAAAGTTACGACCTCTGGAAGATTAGTAATGAACACCGCCCGACGCATATGCACCAAGTAATGCGACAGTAAGCACTGTTTCAACGGGTATGTACCCAACTCAACGGATACGCACCTAGTGTAAAAAAGTGACCGTGTGAAAGGTACATGCCTAGAATGACACATACGTGCCCCTTTCAATGGATACACACATGTTTCAACGGAAACACATTTGTTTCGATGGATATGCACCCAGATTCGACGAGACGTGCCCAAGTGGAAAAAACACACAAGAACGGTGATGGATACTCATCTAGAATGAGGGATACATGCCTATTTCAATGGATATGCATGAGCACATGTGTTTTTGTACCCTAGAAAGACATGTGTTCACACTGTTTTGATGGAAACGTGCCTATTTCAATGCATATGTGCCGGCCCAGGACATGTACGTGCACCCCCTGTATAACCTACAAAATACATGAAAACCAAAATTTTTAACAAGCAAACAAGTTAGTTTTTAGTCAAAGCAGCCTATTTCTAGTTCAAAACCACAAAATATATGTAAATAAGTGTGATTAAGCTAGTGTTAGAAATAGAAATGAGAAAATAACAAGCTATTTTATCCAACAAACTTGCAAATGAGCTTTAAAGAACTCAAAAGACCTCCATTTATGGAGGATGGACATAAATGTCCCACCAGGCATGCCATATATATGCATGAGAAGATTAGTTATGTTAATAAACAAGAAACTAGCTAAGTAGTTACATGATCTAACTAAACCTATCATAAACATCAAGATGAGTGCTAAACAAGATAACTTCTACAATAATGAATTAAACTAAAACACTACCATTTTATCTCTAACTACTCTATGATTACTTATAGCATAAATTGAAACTAGTTAAACCCATGAACAATCAAATTAGATGTGTCGTTTTCTTCAATGGAGGTGAAGAGGTCTCTCTAAAAATGGCTACAAGGCCAAGTTAGATACCCTCCTACTAACCTACTATGAAGTTATGGATGCAAGATTGAGGAGATTCAACAATGGAGGATAGTCAAGATCAAATGCCTATTAGCTTGGCTAATGCAAATGAGGTCTAATGCCAATATCTCCAAATGTGAGAGAGATTTTGTTATGTAAACAAGTGTAAGGTTGAGAGGGAGGGGTGACCATTCTATTTATAGTTTTTCACTTGGGAGAGTTTGGAATTTGGGTGCATGTGGGACTAAAGCTCCAAAATCACTTTTAGATTAGATTAGGTAAACATGCTTTGAGCTTAGTTAAGCTTGGTTTAGGCTAATTAACTAGGGTTTATGCTAGTTAAACTTGATTAGCAAGTGATTAGAAACTCATTGAGATTTGGGAGGGGTCTTGATAACCAATTGTGACTGATAGATAGCCTATAAAGCCAATAGAAGTGGTCTAGAGAGAAATAGGGAGGTTCTGAATGGTTGAAAGGAGGAATGTTTAGCTAATAAGAGAGATACTAGCCAAATAAGCTAATTATAGTAGGAATATGAAAGAGATGGTGTTGTGAATGGCCATCGAGAATGGATCGAAGAAGGGTTGTTTAAAGAAGTGTCGTTAATTGAATGGATTGGATGAAATGCTAAGTGTAAGCATATATTATGTGTTTACAAGTAGGATTGCTGCTTTATGAAAGAAATATGTTTCAGGTTTTGTTCTCCCTTGCTAGAAAAATGATAGAATCATGTTTAACTTCTTCTTGAACTTAAATGAAGTCGATTCTTTACTTACACCTGTAAAGTTGTGAGAAGACTTGTTAGTGACTTGTCTGATATTGGGTTTGAATGAACATCCTTGAAATAATGTATACAGATAGCATGGTTGATAGTTATCCTGTTGGCGTGATCGTGGAAAGGTTTATTGAATTTATTTACATCTTTCCTAAAGTGAGTTTGAGTGTTTCAAGAGTTTCCTTATCGGTTCATCTTGTTGGGATTGATTGGTTCTTTTTATTTAAATTTGATGTACAATTGATACTATAGGAACGTGGTATCTTAGGTTGAACTGTTGAATAACTCAACCATGTCTATCTTAAGGAAATGGACTATAAAGTTTTCAGTTTAGAAATTCTTCTTTTGAGCTCAACTTCAAGTACTTGACTTGGGGTCATGTCGTTGTTTCGTTGTTTCTCCTTGTGGTCAAATCTGGGTCGGGTTCATTCTTCCTAAACCAGTAGTTTGTTCCATTGATTCTTGTGAAGTATGTGGATTTGGGTTGGCTTGAATGGAAAATTCAATTGTTAAACCTTGATCTCACCTTTTTCATTTCACCATCAATGGATGGGTAAGCTTTTTGTGTGTTACCACTTTGAAAAGAAATCATGGCCGAAAAAGGGTAATTTACTTCAACGTTGCTATGAATCTTCTTTATTTGTGAAAAGTAGAATAACTTCTAGAGCTGATGTTAAGAATGTTTTAATGAATGTAATGTTTAAGTTTTAGTTTTGGTTTTTTTGCTTTGATATCGTTATTAATAGCTGCAAGATTATGAATAACCATTTTCAGTTTGTAGCTTTTGCGCTATAGTTACTGTTCTCATTTGTAAGTTGGGAAAACATCATTTTCAGTTTTTGAATTTCATGTTACAATTGTTGATATCGATTTTAATATTGAATAGTTCTTTGTGTTTCAATGGTTATTGGAGTTGAATGTTTTCTTGGCTTTGGAAAATCAAATTTGTCTCATTTATTTTCAATCTGGTAAGTATACCTCTTTTAAGGAAGGAATAATGAGATCTTATCTCATCTTTATTCATTGTTATCCTTTCTTTCTATTTTGAGTTAAGGTATTCACAATACCATCCTCTTCAAACTCTGAAGGAAGATATAGGTTGTTCTCTTTCTCTCTTTTCATTCATCTCTCCTGTATTACTCCTATGAAAGGAGATGACCTGTTCGAGTTTGTATTATGTTGAAGGATTTGTAGGGTGGGTAGTTGATGGATAAATATTTTCTTTCTTCTCCTTGACTATTACATTGGTAGGGATGTAATTGTTGTGATGTGTGACTAGTTCTAAGTGCATGTAAATTAAATTCATCCTTTGTCAAATCAGTTGATGCTGGATCTTAAAATTTAGGCTAGAGTTTGACTCTGAACTTGGATTTAGTTTCTTAAATAAGAAACTCTTACTTTAAGGTGTTGTTGGTTCATCCTAAATTTCATCATAAAGTTAATTGAGCTTGGCATTAAATATTCTAGGATGAAGTAAGTTAATGTTGTGTAATTTGAATTATTGTTCCATTAAAGTAATTCTATTTCTATGAATCATTAGAGTTAGTATATTTTTTTGGTTAGATGGAATGAATCAAGAGATGAATCATAAATATCTGTAAATGAAATGCAGTTAGTGATCTTGTTGAAATATTATTTATCTGAAATAATTCTTTATGAAATCATCGGTTGAATATTGATTTTGATTACACCATGATCTTTTCTTGATGTTGATATGGATTATCACTTTGTTTCTCCCTCTTATGACTATTATTTCTTTGATGTGTCTTTTCTGTAATGCTTTAACTGTTTCATAAAAATAAGTTTTTTTTGATGAAAATTTAGTTAAAAGCACATTGTTTTAATGCTTAGTGCTTATCATGCTCAAGTTCACTAACTGACCCGTCTTTAGCAATTTTTGCAAATGGACTTCGTAAGTGGTAAAAGGAGACAAGATATTTTATGATGTTACTTTTGTTTACCAAAAAGAATGGATCTTTATAAGGAAATATGATTCATTATTAAAATGTATTTTGGAAAGGAAAGTTTGTAATTTTATAGAGCTTATTATTGTTGGTTGACACTAAAGATGTCTAAAGTATTTGTACTTGCAATGTATGAATTCCTCCTTGATAAATGGAAAAGTTTGTGGGTTTATCTATACTTGATGTGTCATATTTTTGCATATTCTTTGAATAGTAGTGATAAGCTTTATCTTTTATATATATATATCTTGAATTGAACCCTTTCGGGTTGAAATAAAATGAACTAGGTGGTAAGGGAATTAGATATACTATCCCTTTATTTAAATGCAACTTATCAAGTTGGAATTCATGGCTGATCATTTAATTAAATCACTATGGTTTATTAAAATGATGTTAATGGATAAACAAAATCCATTATGATAACTTGTATAATGTTAAGAGGTTACAATGAACCCTAATTCTTAATAAGAAAAAGGAAGACAACTATTCCAAAATGATAATCAATTTGTTTTAGAATCCTTTGGAATTAAACCTAATGTCATCTTGGAAAGAGGAAGATGTACTTCCTCTTGACTAATACCTTAATATGAATAAAATAAAATGAAAGGTATATATAAATATATAATAGTAGACTTCATTTCAATGAAGTCTATTATAAAAGAATTTATTTAGAACTTAAACAAGCTAAGTCATGGTTAAGTTAAATAAGTGAACCATATTGTTAGTATGTTGATTTTGTTTGTAAAATTGAATCCTAAATTAGGAAGTTAATGAATAAAAATAAATCTTGATGTTTCTACAAAGCAATTACAATTCATTTATTGCTGGAAACCTTAATGGTTAATGAAACTAGGGATTCAACATGGTTGTTATAATTAGACTTTAATTAAAGAAAATAATTAAGTAATTAACTTCTTTCTTGGGTATGTACATCTAGATGGGATGACTTAATCGGATGTTGGCACACACCAACTACACCATACCTCATGTGAAGACTTGGGTCTTCATGAGGATACTATGTTGTAGTTGACATGTTGCAACACCCTTCAGAGTTGAATCATCTAGATCTACATAAACTCGGACTTGATCTTAGTTATACCCTAGGTTAGGTTGGAAGTATGATCTAGTGTGGGGGAAACTCATGATGACTTAGGATAACTAGACACACGTAATTGACTTAGGTCGATTGAGTATGTCTATGTACCCTTAGTCACTCATGAGTAGCCTTCTACACTAGACTATGTTGCTAACCTTGGTTAGGGTTAAACCTTGAACAAGTGGATTGACAGGAGTTAGTGAAGACCATTCTAGATAACAGATGAAGTGGGGTGAAGGACGTATTCCATTTGATGAGTATGTCATCTAGGAATATTAACATGAACAGTATGTTGTAAATATTTGGCCAAAGTATCACAAGTTGTTGGTTGTGTTGTCCTATGTCACCTAGTTTTAAGAAGTGAGATTTTAGATGAATATTGGTAACAAGTATTTATATAGGCCTCTTAAAAAAACACTTAACACCCGAAAAGGGTATGAACCAAGTATACCTAGTATACAATTCAATGAGTTAACATGAGAGATCGATGTTTCACCGAGTCATGAAATGAGAGATCGGTGTTTCACCGAGTCATTACAACTGCATATGGTTATCTATTATGAGATTGATTGGCATGGAATGTGTGTTCTAAATTATGATTATTTAGAATAGAGAAAATTATTATTAAAAAAAAAAATTCCCTTTGTTTCTAAAGTCTTAAAATGGGAATGTTACATCTTGGTATCAGAGCTGAAGGTTGTAGCTCTTGGACCTATTGTGTCCATAATCTGATAAAACTTAAATTTTCTTGTTAATAGAAAATGGTTAGAACAAGAGGAAATGCTGCAAACAACCCACCACCGGTGGAGAAGAAAGCTACTACCCAAAAAATTGATGAGATCCTTGTTGCCTTGTTGGACACAAGAGATCATTTAGTTGTACTTGAACAACAAGTAATGGGAAATGAGGAGGAGGAAGAAGATGTTGGTAACAACAATCAGCCACCTCCTGTGGACAATGCCTAATGTTGGAAATTTGGG
This sequence comes from Taxus wallichiana var. yunnanensis, assembly GCA_018340775.1. Classification (NCBI taxonomy): domain Eukaryota; kingdom Viridiplantae; phylum Streptophyta; class Pinopsida; order Cupressales; family Taxaceae; genus Taxus; species Taxus wallichiana. Next base: position 796,716,505 of record CM031235.1, read on the forward strand.
TTGATAACAATAATGCAGCCAATGCTAATGCTAATGCACCTAATCAACCTGAAAATAAAAAGGAAAGATTGGTAGTTGAACTCACTAATGATATAAAAAGGATAAGTCCACCCAAGTTTGATGGCACTACATTAGGAGATGGAGCTGAGAACTGGCTCAGTGAAATGGAGAAGTACTTTGCAATAAGGAACTTCTCGAAAAAAAAAAGTAATATGGGGAGCTTATCAGCTTTCCCATGAAGCATCTTCATGGTGGGACAACCGCAAGGCTGAGTTAAACATTGATGAAACAAATATTACTTGGGATCAATTTAAAAATTATTTTAGGCAACGATGGCTGCCACAACTTTACTATGATTAGAAAATGACTGAATTTTAGAACTTAGCTCAGGGAAAATTTACCATAATAGAGTACTGGGAGAGGTTTACTAAGCTCCTTAAGTATGTACCTCAGTACCAAACTGATGAGAAGTTTAGAATATAGAAATTTATCATGGGATTAAATCCCATTATAGGTGGTGAAGTAGATGTTCACAGCCCAACCACTATGGAAGGGGTTGTAGAAAAATCCATAAGGTAGGAGCATAAATTGAAAGTGATCTCTGCCCATAAGGAGGAAATAAAAAGAAAGTTCCAAACTCTTCTTCGTCTCTTGCACCCAAAAAGGGACCATGGAAAAATTTTGGTATGAAAAAAAAATTTTTTGATAACAACAAGAAATCAACAACAAATAAACCTACTGCTAATGTGTGAAATAACTTTGTCAAGAACAATAATAATGGAGAAAAAGACCTATGGGAGTCAGAATGATAACTTTAAGGCTGGAAATAAATTTGAGCCTAGGAAGGGACCTATAGGAGGCTGCTACAATTGTGGAAAAGATCATTACACAAATCAATGTCCTTTGAAGAAGGATGACTACAATCAACAACATAAGATACATGCTGCAGTAGCTGACAAACAAGGCTAAAAAGAAAGCCACACCCATAGAAGTTCCAAGTAAGTTATTTGGTATACCGTGACTATACTTTTTGATACTAGAGCTACTGAATGTTTCATTTCTACTAAATTAGCATCGAAATTAAAAATAAAATATGGAAAAATGGATAAATCATGGGTTATACATTATGGAAATAATGTTGTTTTCACATAGTTAGTATGTGTCTTTTTGGAGCAGTCCTTGACTTGCCTAGTTTTTCCACTAAAGTTGACCTTTACGTTGCTCCTTTGGGGTCTTATGATGTAATCATAGGTGTTAATTGGCTAGCTGAGCATAAAGAAAAGGTTGACTATTTTGAGAAACATATTAGTTGTTTGGATGACCTACAAAAAACAACATACATTCAGGGTATAAAACATGAGATTTCAGTTAGGAAATTATCAGCTATGCAACTTAAAAAGGCCAAAAACAAAGTTTGCACCTTGTATGTAGTAAATTTTTTGAAACAACTGATGAAAGTGGTGACTTCATGGAAAAATACCACTGTTGTTAAGAAATTTCAGTGATGTGTTTTCTAGAAGAGTTACCCGATCTTCCACCCAAATGGGAGTTTGACTTCATGATTGAGATCAAACTAGGAACCAAACCTATTTCAAGGCACCATATAGAATGAATACCATTGAATTAGTAGAGATTAAGGCATAGTTGTAAGAAATTTTTCAAGGGTTTGATAAGACCGAGTGTCTCACCTTGGGGAGCACCAGTAATTTTTGTGAAAAAGAAAGATGGAACACTTAGATTGTGCATTGATTATAGGATGTTAAACAAAGCAACAATTAAGAAACAAATATCCACTTCCTAGAATTGATGATCTGTTTGATCAGATGCGTGGTGCATCAGTGTATTCTAAAATAGATCTTTGATCTAGATATCATTAGTTAAGAATAAAGGATGAGGATATTCATAAAACAACTTTTAGAACAAGGTATGGACATTATGAATTCATAGTTTTACCATTTGGATTAACAAATGCACCTATACAAACTTTTATGAATTTAATGAATAATATTTTTCAAGAATACTTGGACAAATTTTTGCTTGTATTCTTGGATGATATTCTCATATACTCTAAGAGCATTGATGAACATCATGAGCATTTGAAGATAGTTTGGAAATCTTAAGAAAGAGAAGGTTGTATGGTAAGTTGTCCAAATGTTCCTTCTATGAGATGGAAAGTACACTATTTGGGTCATGTCATAAGAAAGGATGGAATAGTGGTAGATCCTTCAAAAATTGTTGCAATAACTGAGTGGCCTACACCTAAGAATGTACATGAAGTTAGAAGCTTCATGGGTCTTGTTGGTTACTATAGGAAGTTTGTTAAAGACTTTTCTAAGGTTGTTGCACCAATAACTTCATTGCAGAAGAAAGATAAGAAATTTGTGTGGAATGAGAAATGTGAATATGCATTTAAGACTCTGAAGGATTAGTTAACATCAGCACCTATCTGGTTGTACCTGATCCTAATGGAGACTTCATTGTAGTGACATATGCTTCTAGTGAGGGTCTTGGAGGTATTTTACTTCAAAAGGATCATGTTATTGCTTATGAAAGTAGAAATCTCAAGTTACATGAACTGAATTATGCTCCACATGACCTAGAGCTTGTTGCCATTGTTCATGCACTTCAGGTATGGAGGCATTATCTTCTTGGTAGGCCTTTTGAACTAAAAACTGATCATCTTGGGTTGAAGTATATTTTTACTCAGCCAAATCTGAATGCAAGACAATGAAGATGGTTAGAATTTATATCTCAAGTATGATTTTGATATAAGTTATATTAAAGGAAAATAAAATAGAGTTATGGATGCTCTAAGTCATAGGAAGCACATTTATGCTCTTATAATGTTGAGAACTCAGTTTAAAGATGAAGTAAAAAGTGTCATGGAATCTGATTCTTATTATCAACAAGTGAAAACAACACTTGCTGCAGATCCAAATGATGTGAGGTATAAAGGTTTTCACTTTGACAATGAAGGAATCTTGAGGTTTGAAAATAGAGTATACATACCTTTGTTAAATGAATTAAGAAAGAAATTGTTAGCTAAATTTCATAATTCACCTTTTCTAGACACCCTGGCATTACAAAAATGCTTGCTGATATAAAACAACAATATTTTGGAAAGGGATGAAAAAGGATGTGATTGATTTTATAACACACTGCTTAGAATGTGCATGTGTTAAAGTTGAACATATGCATCCATTGGTTTATTGTATCCTCACAACATACCGCAATATAAATGGAAAGTAATAAGCATGGATTTTGTACAAGGGTTTCCTATGTCAAGAAATAAACATGATGTTATTCTAGTTGTTGTTGATAAACTAACAAAGGTGGCACATTTTATTGTTGGTAATCTTAAGGATGATTCACCTATTTTAGCAAAAATATTTGTGCATGAAATTTTCAGATTACATGGAGTACTGAATTGATCATATCTGATAGAGACCCGAGAATGACATCTAGATTTTGGAAAACACTTAATGCAACCTTAGGGACTAAGCTGAATTTCAGTTCTGCATATCATCCAGAAATGGATGGATAGACTGAAAGAGTTAATCAAGTGTTAGAGGATATGTTATGAATGTATTGTATGGATCATAGTATAAATGGGAAGAATACCTTCCATTAGTTGAGTTTTCTTATAATAACATGTATCATGCCTCTTTAAAAATGGCACCTTTTGAAGCATTATATGGAAGGAAATGTAGAACTCCTATTAGTTGGGATAACATAGAGGATAGAGAGGTAATTGGGCTGAAATCCTTATGGAAATGGAACAACAAGTTAAAATGATTTCGTGAATGCTTGAAAGAAGCAAAGAGATAGAAAAAGAGTTATGCAGACTTAAAGTGGGTTGATAAGAAGTTTGAACTTGGTGAGAAGGTCTTTCTTTGGGTTAAACTGAAAAGAGTTCTATAACTTTTGGCAAGGCTGCCAAGTTATCACCTGTTATGTGGGACCCTTTGAAATTGTTGAAGTAATCAACCTGTAGCTTATCATTTAGCTTTACCTCTACTTTATGAATGCATGATGTTTTCCATATTTCTCTGCTTAAGAAATATGTTTCAGATTTATCACATGTGTTAAATTGGAATTCCTCATAGGTCCAAGACCAGGAATAATCATGGTTAAACCCATTCGAGTGTTGGAAACTCACCAATTGCACTTAAGAAATCATGAAATAAGTCAATGTAAGGTCCAGTGGGATCAATTTAATGAAGAAAGTGCAACCTGGGAAAATCTTGAAGATATGAAAACTACTTTTCCATATTTGTTTGAACAAGAATTGATTTTTGATTGATGATAAAATTTTAAGATTTTATTCATGTTATGTCAATAAATCTACCAGTCTTGGGAAGATACTACACTATTTAAAATGGACAACTACTTTAATGTTGATTATGGAATTTGAATTTCTCAAATCTAGTTTTGTTATGAACATATGAATGGAAGGATGATAATTGGATTTTTCCTAGACTTAAATTGTTTGACTAAGTTAATCATCGGGATGATGATTCTTTTTAGGAGGGAAGTATGTAACATCTTTGACATGGTTATTATGGTGATGACTTCCACTCTTGACATTGCAAATGTTGACAGGTGATTTGTCTTAGGAAGGAGTACTCTTATGATTTTAGGAAATCATGTTTGCAATGGATAATTCATTATTTGTTGAAAAGAATCATTTCTAGTTGTGAATTTTGCTTACTTGAAAATAATTCCATTCATCTCTTTGTATAACTTAAATTCACTTTTAAGAAGGTGATGAACTTGTATTGTGTAGACATAATTTATCTTGTGTAAACAACAAGACCTTGGATCAATTCCATTGATCCAAGGTATGCTTCAATTCTTCTTACCTACTCATCTTGTTGTCTTGACATTCAGAAATGGAAGGTGAGCTTGACTATGACTTGTTTTTTTTACCATGGTGAAGAATTCTTCTTAGGGGTCCTTGACTGACAACAGGCCTTAGGGTGATAAGCCTGGGCCTTCTTGTTAAATGTTTTAAATGTTGAGTAGCGTATAAGAGTCATAGACCTAATAGTGAATCACTAAGATGGGTACCCTAACCTAAGTTGGGATGTTCTATACTAGTTTGGATTATAACCTAAGGTAATTAAGACCTACCTAGGAACTAAGGTTGATTTCTAACCTAATAAAAATCTAACCTAAACTATTGCTAACCTAAGAGATACCTATGGACTACTTGGAAAAAAGGTAAGGTGTTGGTTTTCAAGGCATTGATTGGAATTTATTTTGGTTTAAATGCTACGAACTACCAATTTTGGTGGAGGCATTGGGAGTTTAGGGATGCCTAGTTAGCATCACCACTAAATGGAAATTGCATGCAAATTTTGAATTAAAGGCTCACCAAACTTGGATGGTGGTGGCATGGAGAATTAGGAGGGAAATTGAATTCCTTCACATTAATTGATCTGTTTATGGTGAAGAAACCACCTAGGAGAAATGCATGGTGGATTTTGGAAAGGTTGTTTGATCTTTAGTTCATTTCAATTTTTTCTCTGCATGGGGTTTTTGGTTCTTCAAACTAGTAGTTCTATTTTTATCTATTTGTATTCTTGGCATTCTTGAGCTATTTTTGGATCTGTGGAAGTATAAGAAGAAGTGGAAAGATTGGAGTGGTTGATGTCACTTGGAAAAAGAAGAGACTATTGAGGCTCGATTGGGAAATCATCTGCAAATCGAGAAGAAGCTCTATCAGGCATGATAGGCTCTACCCATTAAGTTGTTCTTCTTTTTCCTAAATGTCTTCATTAAAAGAACTCTGCTCTTGGGAAACAAATGAGTTTTTATGTGTTGTTTGATCTTTTTGAAACTTATTTTCTTTGTATTTTATCTGTATGGATTCATTGATATGGTAGAAATATGTTTTGGGTTTTTTCCTTTGTTAAAAAATGAATGAATCATGCTTAATCCTTTGTTTGGACTTGAGATGTTGTCGAATCTTGAGAACTCTGTTGGACTATACTAAAACTAGGTAGTATGATTCATGGCTATGCTAGAAAAATGTTTTGGGATTTGTTTTTCTTTGTTGGAAAAAGGTAGTAAACATGTTTTACTTTTATTGAACTTGAGATGTTGTTGAAATCTTGAGAACTCTGTTGGACTATATTGAAACTAGTTAGTAGGAGTTTTACTATGAAAGAAATATGTTTCGGGTTTTGTTCTCCCTTGCTGGAAAAATGATAGAATCATGTTTAACTTCTGCTTGAACTTAAATGAAGTTGATTCTTTACTTACACCTATAAAGTTGTGAGAAGACTTGTTAGTGACTTTCGATATTGGGTTTGAATGAATCTCCTCAAAACAATCTATCTATTTAGCATGGTTGATAGTTTATTTTTTGGCATGATCCATGGAAATTTTATTGAATTTATTTTCATCTTTCCTAAAGTGAGTTTGAGTGTTTCAAGAGTTTCCTTATCAGTTCATCTTGTTGGGATTGACTGGTTCTTTTTATTTAAATTTGATGTATAATTGATATTGTAGGAATGTGGTATCTTAGGTTGAACTATTGAATAACTCAACCCTGTCTATCTTAAGGAAATGGACTATAACATTTTTAGTTTAGAAATTCTTCTTTTGAGCTCAAATTTGAGCACTTGACTTGGGGTCATGTTGTTGTTTCATTGTTTCTCCTTGTGGTTGAATCTAGGTTGGGTTCATTCTTTCTTGAACTAGTAGTTTGTTCCATTGATTCTTGTGAAGTATGTGGATCTGGGTTGGCTTGAATGGAAACTTTGACTGTTAAATCTTGATCTCACCTTTTTCATTTCACCATCAATGGATGGGTAAATCTTTGTGTGTGTTGTCACTTTAAAAAGAAATCGTGGCTACAAAAAAGGGTAATTTACTTCAACGTTTCTTTGTCTCTCTTTGTTTGGGAAAACTAGAGAAACTTCTAGAGCTGATGCTATTAACGTTTGGAATGAATGTAATGTTCAGTTGTTTTTGTTTTGTTTTGCTTGGATACTATTATTAATTGCAAGCTTATGAATAACCATTTTTAGTTTGTAGCTTTTTGCACTACAATTATTATTCTCGTTTGTAAGTTGGGAAAACATCATTTTTGGTTTCTAACTTTCATGTTACAGTTGTTGATATCGATTGTAATATTGAATAGTTCTTTGTGTTTCAATGGTTGTTGGAGTTGAATTTTTTCTTGGCTTTGGAACAATCAAATTTGTCTCATTTCTTTTCAATCTCGGTAAGTATACCTCTTTTAAGGAAGGAATAATGAGATCTTATCTCATCTTTATTCATTGTTATCCTTTCTTTCTATTCTGAGTTAAGGTATTCACAATACCATCCTCTTCAAACTCTTGAAGGAAGATATAGGTTGTTCTCTTTCTCTCTTTTCATTCATTCTCTCCTGTATTACTCCTGTGAAAGGAGCTGACCTGTTGGTTTGTATTACGTTGAAGGATTTACAGGGTGGGTAGTTGATGGATAAATCTTTTATTTCTTCTCCTTGAATTACATTGGTAGGGATGTAATTTTTGTGATGTGTGACTAGTTCTAAGTGCATGTAAATTAAATTCATCCTTTGTCAAATCTTTGATGCTGATCTAAAAATTTAGGCTAGAGTTTGACTCTGAACTTGGATATAGTTTCTTAAATAAGAAACTCTTACTTTAAGGTGTTGTTGGTTCATCCTAAATTTTCATCATAAAGTTAATTGAGCTTGGCATTAAATATTTTAGGATGAAGTAAGTTAATGTTGTGTAATTTGAATTATTGTTCCATTAAAGTAATTCTATTTCTATGAATATTAGAGTTAGTATCTTTTTTTTTGGGTTAGATGGAATAAATCAAGAGATGAATCATAAATATCTATAAATGAAATGTAGTTAGTGATCTTGTTGAAATATTATTTATCTGAAATAATTCTTTTATGAAATCATGGTTGAATATTGATTTTGATTACACCATGATCTTTTCTTGATGTTGATATGGATTATCACTTTGTTTCTCCCTCTTATGACTATATTTCTTATGATGTGTCTTTCTATAATGCTTTAACTATTTCATAAAAATAGAGTTCTTTTTATGAAATAGTTAGTTAAAAGCACATCATTTTAATGCTTAGTGCTTATCATGCTCAGTTCACTGAACTGACCCATGCTAGCAATTTTTGTAGATGGACTTCGTAAGTGGTAAAAGGAGACAAGATATTTTATGATGTTACTTTTGTTTACCAAAATACTGGATCTTTATGAGGAAATATGATTCATTATTAAAATGTATTGTTGGAAAGGAAAGTTGTAATTTTATAGAGCTTATTGTTGTTGTTTGACACTAAAGATGTTTGAAGTATTTGTACTTGTAATGTATGAATTCCTCCTTGATAAATGGAAAATTTTGTGGGTTTATTTGTATTTGATGTGTCATATTTTTGCATGTTCATATTTATGAATAGTAGTGATAAGCTTATCTCTGTTATATTTTATATATATATATTTGAAATGAACCCTTTCGGGTTGAAATAAAATGAACTAGGTGGTAAGGGAATTAGATATACTACCCCTTTTATTTAATGCAACTTATCAAGTTGGCATTCATGGCTGATCATTTAATTAAATCACTATGGTTTATTAAAATGATGTTAATGGATAAACAAATCCATTATGATAACTTGTATAATGTTAAGGGGTTATAAATGAACCCTAATTCTTAATAAGAAAAAGGAAGACAACTATTTTGCAATGATAATCAAGTTTGTTTTAGAATCCTTTGGAATTAAACCTAATGTCATCTTGGAAAGAGGAAGATGTACTTCCTCTTGACTAATACCTTAATCTAAATAAAAAAAATGAAAGGTATATATAAATATATAATAGTAGACTTCATTTCAATGAAGTCTATTATAAAAGAATCGATTTAGAACTTAAACAAGCTAAGTCATGGTTAAGTTAAATAAGTGAACCATATTGTTAGTATGTTGATTATTTTAAAACTTGAATCCTAAATTAGGAAGTTAATGAATAAAAAAATCTTGATGTTTCTGCAAAGCAATTACAATTCATTTATTCTTGCAACCTTAATGGTTAATGAAACTAGGGATTCAACATGGTTGTTGTAATTAGACTTTAATTAAAGAAAATAATTAAGTAATTAACTTCTTTCTTGGGTATGTACATCCAAGATGGGATGACTCTGTCGGATGTTGGCACATGCCAACTGCAAAGCACCGTACCTCTCATGAAGACTTGGGTCTTCATGAGGATACTATGTTGCAGTTGACATGTTACAACACCCTTCAGAGTTGAATCATCTAGATCTACATAAACTTGGACTTGATCTTAGTTATACCCTAGGTTAGGTTGGAAGTATGATCTAGTGTCGAGGGAAACTCATGATGACTTAGGATAACTAGACACATGCAATCGACTTAGGTCGATTGAGTATGTCTATGTACCCTTAGTCACCATGAGTAGCCTTCTACACTAGACTATGTTGCTAACCTTGGTTAGGGTTAAACCTTGAACAAGTGACTGACATGAGTCAGTGAAGACCATTCTAGATAACTAGGATGAAGTGTTGGGTGAAGGATGTATTCCATATTTTTGAAGTGAGATTTTATTAATATGGTCTAGGAATATTAATATGAACAATATGTTGTAAATATTTGTAAGAAAAGATAAAAAGGGAATTGTAGAAATTTATTCTAGCCTTGGTAATAATTTAGACAAGTGTTAGAGGTCATTGTTATCCAAAATGTGCCCCCTACTCATTTTGTGGCTAACTTCTCTCATTCTTCCCTCTCTTGTGCCTCAGTCACAAAATTTTTCTTTTCAGGCACTCAAAACCTTTTGGAAATGGCACCATTGGATAGAGATCTTTCTTAGCTTTCTAGAAAGGTAAAGTTTTCCTCCTAACTCATGTATTTTTCAAGTTATGGTTCGGTGGATTTTTTGTGGGAAATTATTTTCCCTAGAAGGCCCATGACCCAATCGAACTCGCCACGTGTCCAGGCCAAAAATATCAAAGCGACCCGATTTGGCCCTGTTTTGCCCTAAAACTTCAAATCGCCATATCTTTCGATCCAGAGCTCGGTTTTTCACGGTCTTTATATCAATGGAAATCGGTGATATTCTCTACAAGATTCAGGGTCAATTAGCATTTTGGTGGAGTTTGGAGAGATAAAATCAAAAAACACTTCGGCACATGGTCATGAGCAGAAATGACGTTTCAACCACCGATTTTAATGAAGAATGGCTCGCATTCTCTCCCAGCATGGTTAAAAATGTCAGGGAATGGGTCTGTCAGGTCACCCATGCTATTTTGATGGCATTTTGGTCAATGGTTGAATCCCTTCCATGTTTTCCCACGTTTCTCTCTCACTGGGCTCGTCCCTTGCACCGTAGTAAAAGCGATTTAGCTCATTTTTCAAAGGGTTGAACATTTTTGTGTATGGAAAGATCCCTTTTTCACCTTGGAAGTGATTTAGTGGAATAACAAACCTTTTCTAGAAAGCTAATTGTATTTTGACTTTCAGGTGTTTGAATGCAAGTGATTTTGATGTTAAAATAACAATACAGGCCCTGTGATTAGTTTTTATCCTCTGCTGGTGTTGTTTGCCTAATTTCTAACACTTCATTACAGCTATCAGTTTGTGCATGTTGTTTTTGTTGCATTTTATGAACTGTGTCAATTTGCAGAAGTAAAAAATGCTCACCACTCCTTTGGTGCATCACCTATTAGCATTAGTTTTAGTTCTTTCTTTTTGCATTTTCTATCCTTGTCCCTTTGAAATTTAGAGTAGATTTAGGAGTTTAAACCTCTGCAATTGTGCAAGTAAAATAGCTGATCAGAGGAGTTAAGGAACCAACCTCTAATCTGGAGATTTCTCTTCCATTTTTACAAGTCCCACACTTGGGAAGAGGATTCAATGTTGTGCAATCACTTTGGATGCTAGTATGATCAAACTATAAATTTGATCAACATCCAGGGGTGCTCGATTTGCAACAATAGTCATTTTCTAGAGTTATGAATGCCGAAAGGAGGATTTGAATGTTTCCTAGAAAGCGTGCATGAGGAAAATAGGGTATTCTAGTGAAAAAGGTGTGCAAAGTGTGTTGGTGAAACCATTACACAACGATTCACAAGTTGATGCATAAAGAAGAAAGGTGAGGAATTATTTTACAGAGTTTTGAGATAAAATAGAAGTTTTTAAACCATTATTTGTGTAAGTTATGGCCAAAACTCCCTCTTGGGTTGTGTAAAACCTTAAACTAGGGCAAGAATTGAAAAAAGTGTGTAATTTTTTATTCTATGGATGAAATTTATTGAAAATTGGAAAATATCATTTTGGCATACTCATTAAAGATATTTTATAGTTTAGGAGTGATTTGACACCATACAGTCCTTTTTTTGTCTAGTATTCCCATACTATGCTAAAGGAGACCTAATTTGAAATGATTAAATTAAAAATTGGGAAAATTTTCCTCAAGATTCACCTTCATGGTTAATTGGGTAGTTGTATGGGCTTAACGGGTTCTTGAAAAAGATTCTGGTTTTCAAAGATATTGATTTTACACAAAATTATCTCTAAATCACTTGAGTGATGGGGATACAAGTTGTGTAAGGTAGTGTTGAAGGGTGAAAGAGAGTTAGAAGCCTTGGATTAAATTTTTTTCTTCAAAGGAGGTTTATGAAATTATAAGGAACTTGTTGAAGTTTTAAATTATTTTTAAGATCCTTTGAAATGATTTATAGCAAGGTTGCATTCGTAGGTCTTGAGAACCTAGTCAAGTAAGCATTGAAAAAGAGTTCTTGGAAAGGATTATTTGCAAAATAAATTAGTAAGTCTATTGACTAAGATAGGGGTATGTAAGGTGTGTGAGAGTACAAGAATCCATTTATGGAAGATTTATAAATATAACATGTTAAGTCTTGCATAAGGAGACCATCACAAACTCAAAGCACCAAACAAGAAAATAGAGTTGATAATATGCACCTTTGTAAAAGAGAAAAAGCATTATTCTTGTTTGAAGGTCTAGATAGTAGGGGATAAGTCATCTTAGAATGTTTTAATGCATTAAAATTATCGATGTAACTAATCAAGCTTTAGAAAGGTGGGAATATATGGTGAGGAGATAAGTGAGTCTAAGAGGATAATCTAGAAGGATATGGAAAAGGCATAACTTCTTGAGAAGTGAATAAAGGATGTTAAGGGTACATCAAAGTTAGATTTGGAGTTTTTTTTTATTCATATCAAGTGGAGGACAGTGAGGAGAAGGATTAGAGGAACCCTTATTGAACTAATGGACTTATGAAGGTGCTAGAAACTATAACTAATGTACATTTGTTAATTTTTACCTTGATTGACATGAGCATGTGTTTTTATCTAGAAGAGGGTAGAGTTTGTAAGGTAAGGAAACATAAACCAAACAAGAATTTTTATTTCTTTTCATGAGAATTTGAGGTATGCATGGGCTCACAATATCTTGAATATAGTTTATACATTGAATTTGCTGAAGTTATCTTGATACTCTACATCAAACACACTCTATGAAATTATTTAATATGCCACCATTTAATCCAAGATAAAAACCTAATGTGGTTGATAAATATTTTAAAACCATTCTAAATACATGTTATAAAATGGTTAAGGATTCATGCAAAGGTGGAGCATCTAACACATGTGAGTGTGAAGTGGTAAAATTAAGTTCCATCGTGTGGTTAATATGTTAAACAAAAAGGAGGGAAATTACCATCTTACCACGCATTATAATAAATCCCACATAATATGCTAATTCAAAGAGCTTAAATAACATATGGAGTGGATAAGTATTGTTTTGAACATTTTTAAAAATATATATGTCCACACAACTCCCATGCAAACCTCATAGCAAATAACGAAAGGCCAAGTGCATTGGTAAGAGGTGATTGAGATAAGAGGGGCATTTAGTTAGGTTTTAATTTTTTTAAAGGTATTAAATAGAACCTATACCCACCATTCCAACCTGCCACTTCATAATAAATGCCACACATACAAGGAGTTAAGGGTTTAGTAAAATGCTAAGTGGGTAAATTAGAAGAGGGGGTGTATAATATGTTTGCAAATAAGATGGTCCCGCTAGCCAATTCATATGGTCCAATGAAAAAAATGAATAACCTCTAAATGTGGAGGTTGTATTCTAATTTGGAACCATCCCAATTAATCTGTGAAAATTTTCTTTCCTACAAACATTAGACTATAGGAAAGACTTTAATTTATGCCAAAGTTTAAAATTTACAAAATACCTTTACATATATGTACTTGAATGTAAAGTGCTCTGTTTTAACCATCTAAATAAAACAAATTTGAAGGAGTTAAATATTTACAAGAGACATGTGTGCATGAGAAAAACTAAATTGAATGGAGCTCATTTTATATCCCGAATGGGGTAAAACTACCCCAAGTAATTTTTCCACTAAACCATTTAATAAATATCATTATTTGATAGGTTTATTTAATTTAAAATGCTTTGATACCATGTCAAGTTCGAGAAAATAATAAAACATTGTGAAGTTATTTAAATATTACTAATTAAACTATAATAAAAACATGGTAAATATAACATAGTGAACACCTATTAAGAAAATAACAGATTTCTCTAAGGTGTAGGCATGTAAATGATTCATGTGCTGAGCACACAAAGACATGAAGACTTGCGGTCCATGCAATGATATTTTGGGAACAAGTGACAACTAAGTGCCATGCATATTTTAGGCTAATAATAGGATTTCTACTCAGAGTTAACTATAGAAGTCTATTGTTAGAGAACTTGCATGTGTGCATCTTATTATAAAGGCGCATGACTATTATTAACATGTGACCTATTTTGAGAAGTGCATGAGTGGTGAAGGGAAAGTCCCCACCCCTATATATATATATATGTATTGATTTTCATGTATGGTTGGGGGTGTGTGTGAAAAACTATGGTAGAGTTATGTTGTTGGTTTTTTTCGTGCACATGACTCATGAAGATACTTATGTAATGTAAGAATCTTTTGTGTTTTACAGTATTTAATACAATGGTTCATATTGGCTGGATAATGGTGTTGAATATGACTAAATTTGGTTCTTACATGTAGATTTTTATAGTCATTGTTTAGTTCATTTTATATCTATTCTAAGAACTAGATCTGGTTTATGCACTTGTGTGTTGTTTACTATTGATAATGAATTTGGATATCTATATGCACCATCATGCTAACATTCTATAAAGAACTCTAAAGAGGGACCTGGTGCCTTTGCACACTTTAGGTGAGTGCTCAACTCTAGATGAGTGATGTGCATGCGCACTGCTGGGTCATTTATTGTAAATTCTAGGTTGCATCATTGGTTCCATTGTCGGGACCTCTTTTTCATTTTTTTTCAGGATGTTGTGTGATGAAGACGTATTGGTTGACCTTGGCAAGTGTTGAGGAGTGGATAATAGATCTAGAAGAAGAGTACACTTAGAGATTCAACACTAGATTTAAGTTTGATGCACACGTACGTGGGTGGAGAATTTGTATGACTACTTATATGAGAGCTTCTTTGTTATTTTCCAATAGAGCTATATGAGTGGCTGGTTGCTTACACGTCTAAAAGGAATTAGAGGTTTCACACACTTTTCTGGATGCAAGAAGAATTTCAGGCCCTCTATGATGTTGATCTAATTTGGACACACGTTGTGGACACTTGGTTCACGTGGTGTTCTGAATAGATATATTTTAGAGTACTCAATTTCCACTTATTCTTACCTAGAGGTAGCTAAGTTTTAGTTTTACATTATCCTAGGGGAACCTATCTACAAGGCATTCCACTAGGATCAAAATCTTGTTGGTAACCCTAAATTTGGAAGAAAAGTTGATGGTTAGATAAACCCCACCATGCATGAAGGCAAGAGTTGGTGTGGTGAAGGATGGTGGACCTAGCAGTAGAGAGGAAAAGAGAAGAAAGGTGGCTTAAGTAAAATGAGGCATGTGAGAGGGATTTAGGAAGAAGTAGTGAGAGATGAGATAATTGAATGGATGATTGAGGAGAGAGATGGCTTGTGAAGGATTTGGAGCTCACGAGAGGACGTGGAGCCAGAGCATCTGGAACTCCCCATTTGGGAAAGCATGACAAGGAACCCTCATCGGCCTCTTATGAGAGTGAAGTGCCAAGTAGAGACAACATGGGTCATGGGCATGCATCTGAATCTACCTAGAAACCTAGCCCTTGCGCTTGGTTTTCCAGTTTCTAGTACAACCAGTAGTAGTCAACAAGCTAGTTTGGGAAATAGAGTAACAAGAGGTAGAGTTGACTTATCAAACAAGTTCAGAGTGAATCATATAGCAAGTGCATTTATGGCAGTGAGCATACATCTTCCCTATTATTTGGAGGACCATGGTTGGAGGAACCTTTTTAGGTGCGTCATCAACACAAAACATAGTGCACATAAACTTTGGACTCACATCGAGGAGTAGCAAAACTTCACAGACTATAGGAGTTTAGTTTAGCACCACTATTGGGACACATGGAGTGCATCCTATGGTCCAATTCCTACTACTACATGTGGAGGATAGGAGGAACAGTAACTTGAGATATGATGGATTAGGAGGGGAGGTAACACATAGAGGTTTTGGATCTAGTGGGCATGGTCCTCACTAGCCCTAGAATATTTACATGGAGATGTCACTTCATCTCCCAAAGTATAGGGGAATAGAAGATGTTTGAGCATGTGCATATGTGTGAGATATTGTGGCATGCGAAAGGAATAATACAACTTTAGAGTGCAAGGCTTAGTTTTGCAACTACATTGTAGGGATAGGCACATAGTTAGTACAGAAAGTTTGACCCTGATTAGACTTGTGTGGATTATACAATGTTACGGGATGCTTTTATTAAGGAATTTTATATACCTGAGTTCGAGCAGAAAAGTATAAGCATGCTCAAGGACATCAAGTAGGGCACTACTGAGAGTGTCTAGGAATATGATGCTCATTTCAAAACACTCTTGTCTAAACTATCATATGATATCCATGTAAGTCAGCATGCACAATGGTTTTTGAAGGCCTGATTATGCCTTTTAGGAGGGTGCTCTCACATAAGACTTATACAGACCCATGCGAGGCACTTGAAGCATCTCTGCATTGAGGCAGTTGGGAGCATAGACACTGGAGTGAGCCCATTCTTGGAAGCTCAGATTGTAGCAATGGAAAAATTAGTTGGAGAAACTATCAACCAATACAACACATGAGACACAGTATGGAATTTGGTGCATAGATTGTGAAGTAGAGGGGCATACTAAGGATAGTTTTCCTTGTAGATCAGTGCACTCCTTGTTACTGGAATGTGAGATATGTCATTTGGACCATGATGTAAGCCATTTTCCATTATTGCAACGTGTGGTAAGAAAGAATGTGTCTTGCTACTGTAAAATTTTCAATCCATGACTCACAATACAAAAGATTGCAAAGGTTGATTGATCAGATCCATGATGCCATTGATATTGGTGTATGATAGATGGGGGTTTGAATAACTCTAAGGATAAGGGAGTGACATGATCATGAACACACTCAAGGGCACTATGATCAAAATGAAGGGCACTTTGAGGGAGGCCATGGTAGAGGTCGAGGATACCATGGTGGATTCAAGAGGTCGAGGCCATGGTGGTGGACGAAGTGAGTTCCCTTGTGGAACATGTTATACATGTGGATCCCCTAACCATTACAGTGTGAATGTCCTCAAAACATTACTTTTTTTTTGTGGAAAGAATCATAACTATGAAGAGTGCCCAGACTTATATGAACATCTGAGAAAGAAGCACAAATAGGAGAACAAGGTGCATGGATGGTTAGGATACAACGTGCCATGGAAAACCAATGGATGTGAAGTTAGCACCAGATCCTGAGGTAGTACTATGAAGATTACTATACATGTTGCGAGGTGTGCACGCACAGAAGTGAGAAATGTTGCAACAAAAGCCTACCATCACTAAGGAGGAGGTTTTACATGCAAAATATCCAAACCCTACACATCAGAAGGAGGTTTATCAGGAAACCATGGAGGTACTCAGAAATATGTAAGGGTGAAATACAATGTTTAAAGGAATAGTCACAAAAGAAGAAGAAGAAGAATGAGACTTTCCAATCGGATGTTGATGATCTGAAGGAAGTATGCAAGATGTTGCGTCAGGAGAACATTATTCCATTACTAGGGAGTTGGTTGAAAGGAAACACTCCATGCGTTGGTATTGAGAATGGATGGAAGATTTTGCATGCTAATCTCCCTCCCCATAGCTTGGATTATGACAAGGAGATCACTCGAATGTTGTTGTAGATGGATGGATTTTGAGCAATATTTTGATTGACACAGGGCATGGAAGTGAATGTTCTTACCTTAGATGCATGGGTTCAGATGGGAAGACCTCCATTGCAGCCATCTTCTAATGTATGTATATGGAAAATCAGACTAAGGCCATGCCTATTAGAGTATTGAAGGATGCATCTATTACTATACAAGGGGCCAAGTTCACTAGGGACTTTGAGGTATTAGCACTTATAGAAGAGACAAACTTCCCAACTCTACTTGGGCACCCTTGGTGCTATGAAAATAATGTTGATCTACGGTTCAATAAGGGATATATCAATTTTGAGAACAAGGAAGAATGAGTTATTATCCCTTTGATCAGATGGGAAATCTACACCTTATGTTGAGCCCTTAAGTGAAGAAGACTGAAAAAAATTTATGTGTGCACCATTCGAGATCCGGAAGTGCTTGAGCCATCTAAGGAAGGAATCTCTCCAGTGGGATGATGCACATTCCATTAGTGATACTACAAGTATTCCTATGATAATTGGGCACATGGCACTTATGAGATGGTTTGGGCATGAAGTAAGAAGTGTAGTTGCACGTGTGTAAGAAGGTCACGTTGTGTTAGGAGGTTAGGAAACAACCCTGTACCCCAGTACACTAGAGAAGAAACCCGAGGTATTCCTATGAGCCATGGAAGTATAAAGTGGAAGGATCAAGTGGATAGAAGGAATATGTTAGTGTATACCCTATGTGGGACAACAATGCATTGGTGGATGGTTCATAGGGATAATCTCATAGAATGGAGAGAAGTGAGAATTTCTCTATCAACTTGGTTTTTTAGGAGTAATGCACCTACTCAAATATGTGAATATCATGGTAATAATCCTATTCAACACCATGTTCATCAAGTGTGAGAGACTCTGACAGAGGGGTAGGAAGATTTACCACCTTCATTGTGGGTGCACAAACTTTATTTCACCTTGTGAGGTTGTGCATGTGCTTGGTATGTTTATGTGGAGCTGCATAGGAGACTAGAAATTGGCAAGATTTGACTATAGGAATGATCCAAATTTTGACTACTTCTCCACTAAACCTCCAAGTGAAAGAGGCATTACAAGTTATGAAGTGATTGACCATGGGAGATAGTGCAAAGGCTGAAGAACTCATTTAGGATTTATTTGGTGAGTCAGATCTAGAAGCGTGTTTTGATGAAGTAGATGAGACAAGATGTAGAATTGCTTGAGCATGCTTGCCTAGAGAAGGAGAAAGGAAAGATGGTCTATATGGTGGATGATGAAGAAGTGGAAAAGTTGGACATAGATCATTCAGAGGGTACACGTGAGGTCTTAGATAGTGTGGATGAGAAGGTGTGCACCTACCATGAACCTATGAAGATGAAGAAAGTGAACATTGGCATGGATGTTGAACCTAAGGAGGCCATAATTGGAGATTATTGGTCTGACTCAAGTGGCTAAGATAATTGAGTTACTATGTGATTTCTAGGACTTGTTTCCTAGGGGCTACCATGAGTTGAAAGGGGTGCATGAATCTTTGGGTGAGATGAAAATTAAGTTAAAGGAAGGTGCACTGCCAGTTAGGAAGAGACCTTATAGGATGAACCCTAACCACGCACGTAAAATTTAAAGAAGAAATAGACAAGATGTTGGAATCTGGCATTATTGAGCCCATAGAGGAATCAGAGTGGGTTAGCCCTATGGTAATCAACATAAAGAAATATGGAAGAATCAAGATTTGTGTGGACTACATGGAGCTGAATGTTGCATGTGTGATTGATCCTTTCCCTACACCATTCACTGAGGAAATATTGGAAGGCATTATAGGGTGTAAAATTTACTCTTTTACAGATGGATTCTTTGGGTATCATCAAGTAAGAATTGCTAAGGAGGATCAAGAGAAGAAAATTTCACCACTGAATGGGGAATTTTTGCATACACAGTGATGCCCTTTGGATTGAAGAATGGTGCCTACAAGTATTTTCACGCATTGTGGTTCAAGCATTCTAGGATTTTATTCACAAATTCTTGTAGGTTTACTTGGATGATTGGACCATGTATGGGCTTATCAAGGATCATTGTGACAATTTTTGGTTAATGTTTGAGAGGTGCAGATAGTTAAACATCTCTTTAAATATCAAGAAGTGTGTATTTTGCTACACCTTTTGGAACTCTGCTAGGGCATATCATCTGCAAGGAGGGTTTGTTAGTAGATCCACTAAGGTTGCAAGTCATTTTAGGCTTGGAGGAACCCACCAGTCAAGAGTGAGTGTGCATGGATTCTTGGGCCACACAGGTATTATAGAAAATTTATCAAAGGATATGCTAAGATTTTTGCACCCTTGGAGGAGTTATTAAAAGGTAAAGGGAAGTTCTATTGGGGAGAACCACAACAGCACACATTCAAAGCGCTTGAAGGAAAGGCTTACTACAACATGCCTATTTTACATTTTCCTTCATGGAATCTACCCTTTCACATACATGTGGATGCCTCTGGCATGGCCATTGGCACAGTTCTAGCTCATCCTAGAGAAGGTATTGTAGATCATCCTATCTGTTTTGCTAGTAGAAATTTGACTCTCATGTAGAACAAAATTATACAACTACGGAGCGTGAAGCTTTGTCAATGATCTACACGCTGCATAAGTTTAGACAAGTACTTGTTAAAAACCTTTTTGTGTTCTATACAGATCACATGGCATTGAAATACTTAGTAAATAAGCCCATTTTATAGGGGTGCATATGCGATGGGTTCTATTATTCCAAGAGTTTGACTTTACAGTTGTGGTAAAATAGGTAAAATAATTCTTGGCCCAAACCACTTATCAAGGATTCAATCAGGAGAGGATACATAGAGTATTGAAGATATAATTTTAGATGCATAGTTATATAGGTTAAACCATGTGCCCTTGGAATTAGAGGATATTTTTGTCTTTTTTTACGCATAGGTATGGCACCAGAAGGAATGAAAGCCTTGGAAAAGAAACAACTTGCAATTTGTGTCGCACCTTTCATGTTGATCAGTGGTGACTTATACAAACTAGGCCGAGATGAAGTATTGCATGCCGGTGTGTACTAGAGCATGAGCACATGGAAAATCATGGAGGAGGCTCATGGCGGTATTGTAGGAGGACACTATGTAGGTGACACCACCGTGCATAAGATTCTACTAGTTGGTTTATGGTGGGAAACCTTATACAAGGATTGCAAGGAGTATTGTAAGGCATGTGATCACTATCAACCTTGGAAAACCTGGGTAGAGAGATGAAATGCCTTTGAGGCCCATTACTAGTGCAGAGCCTTTTGAAAAATGGGAAATAGACTTTGTGGGTCCTATTTCCCAACACGCGCACGTAGAATGGATCACGCTACATCATCACTTGTATAGATTATCTTACAAGGTGGGTGGAAGCAACACCTACAAAGGATTATACAATGGCTACAACAACAAGGTTCTTGTGGGAAAATATTCTTACCAGGTATGGATGTCCTTTGAGTTTGACAAGTGATAGGGCACTCATTTCCTGAATGTGACAATCAAGATATTATTGGATGAATTTATGGTCACACACCACAAGACAACACCATATCACCCTAAGAAAATGGGACTTGCTGAGGCTTTCAACAAGATATTGAGCTAGACTTTGACAAATATTTGTGATGTTGGAAGGATAGATTGGGATGATAAAGTTTCTATTGTACTTTGGGCATATAGAACAACCTATAAAATGGTTGAATAAGGAAACACCCTTTCAGTTGGTGTATGGCATAAAAGTAGTTCTTCCCATGGAATTCATGTTACCTTCTTTGTGTATCACACGTGTGTGGGAGGTCTAGCTGATGAGAAAGCATTGGAAGAAAGAATTGACAAGTTGATATACTGGATGAGAGGCATGCCATAACACGTTGGAGTCAGAAGCAAGAAAAAGCTAGAAAGAAGGCATGACATGATAGCACATCAAGGAAAAGAAGCTTGAGGTTGGGTAGATGGTACTTCTTTATGATTCAAAGTTTTTGTGCCACCCAGGAAAGCTTAAGGTGCATTGGTTGGGACCGTATGTTATCACTCATATACTTGAGTTAGGCACTTTCTAGTTAGAGGTGCTTGATGGAAACATGGTTACTTGGTTACTTCAATGGGAGTAGGCTGAAGCCCTACTATAAATAAGCCTTCTTGGTGTTTGTAATAAGGCAGTATTTCCATTTAGATTAGATTTCCCTTAATGTATTTCCTTTAATGTGTTTCCTTCTTCATTGCTATGATTTTTCAATTTAGTTTAGTGTTTTGTGTAATAAGTGCACTTGTGCACCAAAAGTTGATTGCAATCTGAAGTGTTTTTATGTGCACAGAGGACTACACATACCCTTAGTGTGGGGTGGTTTTCATTCAAAGATGGGTATGCATAAGGAAAATACTGGTGTAGGTGATTTCTCTTGTTAGAAAGTGTAGATGGTATGGAAAGGTGCTGCTAGAAAGAAAATTGCTCCTAAAAGAAGATCATAGTTGAAAAAAAAAATGCCCAAGTATAATGTGAGGTAAGTTGTGGCCATGGAAACTACTTAAGGGAAGGCACAAAGTGGTGAGGTACTTTGGCACATGGAAGTGCATGAAAGGAGGTATGTGGCCAAAAGGTAGAAAGGCGTGCACTGGAAGGTTATGACTGGGGCACACAAGTGTATCACATGGAAATGTGGTAAAATGTTCAATTAATGAGAGGATTGGTGGTAGGTGGAGGAGCAATAAATGTGATTACTTTTTCAAAATCTATATAAGAACATGATGCGGGTTCATTTTTACCTTTGTGATTATGAGTTTTGAGTGAGTTGTTTGTGACCGAGTTATGTGAGACACATCGAGGTGCAAAGAGCTTTAAAACCAGGTGAGGAGAGTGGATTTTTGCATGAAATTGGCTTGCATCCCCATTGGAGAAGGGTTTGAGAAGAAGCAGAAGCATACAGAGAGGAGAAATAGGGCACCAAGGTTTGAGAAGAAGCTAGGGAACACATGATTTCAAGTTAGGGCATGTGGTTTCAAGCTAGGGCATGGATTTTTCTTGATAGAGGTAAAAAGGCGCAACCTTGTTTTACCATGGCACCAAGGAAAGCACCTGGAGTAGGAACAAAGGGGAAGAAGAAGGTAGAAACGAGGTGGAGATCGAGGATGCCCCAAAAGTAGGTTTTTAGAAATGTAGTACCCAGAGGATGTAATCGTGGGATGTGACTGGGATTCTCACATTTGCAGGAGCAAGGTAAGTGACTACAATCATCACATGACTGACAACAAGGAAGATTTGGATGCACTTTTTAAGTAGAAAGACAAACAAGTGCACATATTGATGACATGCCTATTTATGATGATGTTGAGAGAAATTGTTGAAGAAGGTAGGGGTCCTGCAACTCTATGAACTCCCTTACTTTGGAAAACTAGAGAAACTATACCAATGGCTTATGAGTAGAGTCCATGAGGACTTATTTTATTTTTTGGGTGGTGGATGAGGATCACCGCACCCTTAATTACAAGCCTGATAGGTTTAAAGGGAATAGGGACAAAGATTACCAAGTGACTTATCTGACAAAGAAGCTATTTTGGCCACCCACAAGGAGTTGGGTTACTCAAAGGGTCCACATGGAATGGATATTTACAAGTTAAGGAAGTACCCTATGGTACAGTGGTGGCACACACTTACTCACCAAGTTGAATGATCAGAGAGATGGTCACAAGTGAACACCATGTGGCTACATATTTCTAAGAAGATATCATAGGGGAAGTTTACAACTTGGCAGGATACATAGCAGATACCATCATTGAAGAAGTGCACGCAAAGGTGAGAAGATAAGATTTGGCACCATTTTTCTATCTCTTGTTTTTGTTGAAATTGGAGTGCCCGATGGGCCAAAGAACAAGATTTGGGAGTATCCTATAGAGAATAAGTCTCTAGTAGAGAGGTTTGAGAAGTATTTATGTGAGGGATCTATGAGTGGCCCATTCAAGAAAAGGGAAGAGATGTGGTATGACAGACTTCACGTGGCTTTTGAAGAGGAGTGGAGAATTCCTAAGGAGCTGCCATCAGTAGTTGGGAAGACAATACAATTTTTGTGTACCAACACTTTTGCATTGTGTGTTTTACAATGAAGGATGGGGCATGGAGTCCTAGTGTAAACTCCCTTACGCCTTTACAATGTGGTTCTTCTTCCAGGTGGTAGTTCATAGGTTTTTCGATGCATGTAGGTTAATCTACAAATGAACAAGGTAGATTGTGACTACCATACCTTGAGGAAGACTTACACATACCCAAGTAAGTCTTCTTATATTGAGAGGTTCATATCAGATGATATAACCATGAGGCCTGTCAGTTTGGCCATTATTGGAAATAAGTGGGGCCACACTAATTTATATCAACTTAAGCCTAGGCTGGAAAATGGTAAGTATGTTGAAAATGAATGTATGCTACCAGGCCCACCAAAGGGGAAACATACAGTTGGGAGCCTGGTGGATGAAAATCCCACTTCACCATTAGAAGAAGAAGAAGAGATAATGAATAGGAGGAAAATGGTGGTTTAGTGTGTAGGGGATGGAGGCATCCCTAGACACTAAGGAAAGTAAGCATGAGGTTACTCCTCCTAGGAAAGCAACAAGAGGAGGAAGACTTAGAAACAAACGCGCCAACCTTAGATGCAGACCCAATAAATGAGGAACACCAATTTAAAAGGGTGTTTAGAAGGAAAAGGACTCAAAGCATGGGGCCATCACAACCTCCACGCAGATCACCTCAGATCTCCCCTCAAAAATAAGTACCTAAGAAGAAGAGGAGGAGAAAGTTAAAGCTCGAGAGAGGATGAAGAGGATGAGTCTAGTGAAAGCATGTCAAGAACCCAGTGCAGCCCAAAAATATAGAGGAGCCTCATGATGAGGAAATGAAAGATGATGAAGAGGGGGTCAAGGAGATAGAAGAGGAGATGGGTGAGCCATCTGGCGTGCCTCACTCCACACAGGAAGGTGAAGGACCCACTGCAGATTCTAGCACCCGGGTTCCCAAGGGAAAGAAGGAAAGAAAGGAAAAAAAAGGTGAGGACTATGTGACTCTGGCTATGGGGTACATAGAGGACACCAAGCAAGATCATTTGTGCTAGGTTCCAGAGCATGATAGGGCCAAAGGATTTATATGGCTGGGAGTTAATGGACCTAGAAAAGGCCAATGTGTGGACTAGAAAATAATTGTCCTAGTCCATGCAGACACACATGGATGAACCATATTTTGATGTGTGTGAGGAGTCATGTGTCTCGCATCGGGTAAAGAAGCAAACCGCATATTAGGCACATGACTGTCAAGCCTCCGGTAATGTCTCGATGAGCAAGTAAGCAATGCCTTGGTCAAGGTATCTATTGAAGTGGCGCGAAGGAACATTGATAAGGCCACCACCATTCAAGTGCTACTTGAAGATAACAAGGATAAGAATGCAGAAATAAAGCACTTACAAGCAGAGAAGGAATGAGAAGAGGCAAAGAATGAGGCCTTTATTAGCATGGCTGAGGAAATGGTGATCATATTCTTAAGGTAAGGCCTCATTTGGAGTCTAAAGTTCCTCAGAAGTTTCCTTCTGCAATGCATTATTTGCACACTCTGGTGGGTCTGGTTTTGAATGAAACACCATTGTTATGGCCACACCAAAATATCCTATGGAAGAAACAAAAAGAGCAAGGGATACCATTGTTAGGAAAATTTCAAGTTTTGAGGCCTTGCTCCAAACATTGAAAGATGAGCTGAAGAAAGTGGATCAAGATTTGAACATGTGTGCAACGTCGGATGCCATAATAAGAATCAGGACTATAGCAGAGGATAATGAAGTGTTGAAGGCAATGAAGGATGAAACACTTGGGGCATGCAGAGAGGTTATCCCTAGTAAAAAAAAAGTGCATGAGGCCCTTATAGTAACCCAAGATCCACACAAAGATAGGATCGATGAACTTGGGAAACTTATAGTGTAGAAAATGGACTCCATGGAGGGAATGGTCTCAAGTATGGCACATGTTTTCCAAGTACTACAAAATGAGAAGGAAAAGATCACTCAGGATGAAATGGATGCCATCATAATAAATATCCAGAGAAGACAAGAAATGTGCTAAGTGACTGAAAACCTTGGAGGCTGAACTCAAAAATGAATATCCAGAGTTAGTCTTACCTGAGGAAGAGGGTACTACAGAGTAAACTTCATTCTTTTGTACAATGCTTCATTCATTATTTCATTCATTATTCTTTATTTTTAGAGACATAAGAAGGAATTCCCATTTTCAGGGGTGGTAATGTACTTTAGTGTGGGGTAATGTTGAGCAGATAATATATTTCTCTAAGGTGAAGGCACATAAAGGATGTGCACGCGTTGGAGCAAGGCACATTTGAGGGCATGGAAGAATAATAGAATGAGTGCGCACCAAAACACTTTGAATTCAGGACTTAGTCATTTTTGGATAAGGGATATTTTTGGAGATAGCATGTGGAGCACACAAAGACATGAAGACTTGTGGTCCATGCAATGGTATTTTGGGAACAAGCGACAAATTGAGTGCCATGCATAGTTTAGGCTAATAATAGGATTTCTACTCAAAGTTAACTATAGGAAGTCTATTGTTAGAGAACTTACATGTGTGCATCTTATTGTAAAGGCACGTGGCTATTATTATCATGTGACCTATTTTGAGAAGTGCATGAGTGGTGAAGGGAAAGTCCCACCCCTATATATATATATATTATATATATACGGGTATATATGTATGAAAATGTATGTATGTAGTAGAGTTATGTTGTTGTATGTATGTTTTGTCACTTGCATGAGGGTGTGTGTCATTATAGATACTTGTTGGTTTTGTTATAATGCACATGACTCATGGAGATACTTATGTAATGTAAGAAGCTTTTATGTTTTACAGTACTTAATACAATGGTTCATATTGGCTAGATAATGGTGTTGAATATGACTGAATCTAGTTCTTGCATGGTAGATCTTGTTATAGTCATTTTTTAGTTCATTTTATATCTATTCTAAGAACTAGATCTGGTTTATGCACTGTGTGTTGTTTACTATTGATAATGAATCTGGATATCTATATGCACCATCTGGTGCCTTTAAGGGTTTTAGGTGAGCACTCACCTCCGGGCTGAGTGATGCGCTAATGTGCTGGGCCATTTACTATAAATTATAGGATAATTAAACATTTTAAATTTATTTAAATATTACTAATTAAAATATAATAAAAACATAGTAAATATAACATAGTGAACACTAAAATAACACGTAAAATCCCAAAGGAATCAAGGTCTTATTCTATTGGTGAGTTACAAGTAGGTTGTAATCATCAACCCAAGTTTCATTCCCATTGAGTCCATTGGAAACTTTCAATAAGTAGCCATGGAGACACCTCGAGGTAGGGTCTAACTTCTCCATGTAAACCTAGTGGAACACATCGGGGCACTCTAAATGTGGATCGCTCAAGCAGACATTAAGGACCAAATCCCACCTCCATGTCGCATTTAGAGAAAGTGCTCCTCCAAAACCACCATTCTAGTTCATAACTCTGGTATAATAAAAGATTTTACCATCAAATTTTTAGGGACTCAAGTTAATTATCTATTGATGAGTTACAAGTAGTTTTTAATCAATAAAAAAATTCATTCCCATTAAGGCCAATGGACACTTTCAATAAGTAGTTATGGAGACACCTTTAGGTAGGGGTCCAATGTCTCCATCGAACCAAGTGGAACACAACGTGGTGCTCGAAAGTGGATCACTCGGTGGACATTAAGGACCTAAGCCATCCTCCATGTCCCACTTAGAGAAAGTTCTCGTCTAAAAACACCATTCTAGTTCATAGTTCGGTATAATAAAAGTGTTTACCATCAAAATTTTTACAGTCTCAAGGTATTGGTCTATTGATGAGTTACAATTAGTTTGTATTCATCAACCCAAGTTCCATTTCCATTGAGTCCATTAGACACTTTCAATAAGTAGTTATGGAGACACCTTGAGGTAGGGACAAACTTCTCCATGTGAACCAAGTGAAACAAAATGTGGTTATCTCGAATGTGGATCACTTAGTGGACATTAAGAAACCAAGCCCACATCCATGTCCCACTTAAAGAAAGTGATCCTCCAAAACCACCATTCCAGTTCATATCTCTAGTATAATAAAATCATTTACCATCCAAAGTTTTCATATAATCTCTTACAAGTAGGAGTGAACAATACCATGGAAAATGAGGTCTCTTCCTTCTAATGTACCAAAAATTTG
Source organism: Taxus wallichiana var. yunnanensis (assembly GCA_018340775.1). Classification (NCBI taxonomy): domain Eukaryota; kingdom Viridiplantae; phylum Streptophyta; class Pinopsida; order Cupressales; family Taxaceae; genus Taxus; species Taxus wallichiana. The sequence goes on from CM031235.1 coordinate 796,744,106, forward strand.
AATTTTGGCTGCCATGGCACTACTCAGGTGGCTTTTGAGATTTGTTGGATGGCTGCAAACCATTTTGTGGTACCTCTTTCTATTGAGATTCTCAAAGCTACTTTATTAGAGGGGCTCGATATTTCAAACAATGTTTCATCAAAAATCATCGGGCATTCTAAAGAAGTGTCTTGAATTCTCCATTGAAGATTTATGGACATGGTAAAGTGGAGTTAAACAAAAATAATAACAAAGTGGATACTCTCAAGAAAGTTGTCCCCTCACCTGTCTAAGCCAAAGTTGGACCCCGTTGATCTTTGGAGCTCCTTGGCCGCCTCTTTTTTTTCTAACTCAAAGGAAAAAAAAGGAATCCATCACATCAATATATTTGATATTTTCCTTAATAGAGCTATTTAAAAGAGTCAAATGGAACTAAGAGGTAATTTTGTGGGACCTAGACCCAATATTAATGTTGTTAAGAGATGGGCTTCAAGGAAATGGAACCCTTTAGGGGATTTGTCGATCTCTTCTATGGCCAATAGATTTTTATTTTTTAAGTTCTCTCTACAAGAGGACATTAATTATGTTCTTTCGGTAGTCCCTTGGTGTCCTGGGTAACATGGGTCTATTTATAAAATGATAGTACCCTACTTTTAACCCTTTTAATGAAAATATCAACACCATTCCCATATGGTGTAGACTCCTGGGATTCCAATGCAGTTCTCGAGATGATGAGATTCGTAAAATATTGTAAGATTGATTGGATCTCCCATCGATCAAATAGTTCCACAAGAAATTGATCTCTAGGTTGGCTTATGTAAGGTTATGTGTCTCTTCGGACATGGAACAAGAGATTTCAGATCAGATCATTCTACAAACAAGGATGAGACCTTGGATCCAAGCTTTGATTTACGAATCCTTTCGGATGAGATGCTCTAATTTCCATAAACCGAGTCATTTTACTAGTAAATTTCAGATCTCAAATAACCCTCTAAAAATAAGGCTTGGATGTAGAATGAGAATCAATATTAAAAAGGGCACTTTCAAGAAAACCAAGGAAAAGAATTCAAAATCATGTTAAGAAACCACCTATTAGAAGAACTCTCTGGGTTCCCAAAACCACGCTTAAGAAAGTGGATCTCAACAAGGATCATCTTTTGCTAAGAAATTAGGTGAAAAACTTGTTGATCTCAGCCTACGAGCGAGTTAAAGACCATCATATTGTAAAGGTCACCTTGAAACCATGATGTGTAGATGATAAGCTAAGTATGACTCCAATACAAGAATAAAATATCATTCCTCATACCATCTCAAAGGTTGATGCTAGGACACATCCTTGTAGCCCTACAACAACACCGAGAACATCCATAGATTCTACGGATCATTATGACTTTGTCATGGAGGAAACTTCTAAGTATAGTAGCTCGGTTAAGATTCCTATCAAACCCACTCATGGAAAAAAAAACTCCTACCTCTATAAAGGAAGTACACGAATTGAGGTTTGAATCACCTCAACTTCTCAAAACAAATGAGAATTGTTTCCTAATTGTTGACTCGAACAAAGATTGTCCCAAAGAATTTTGAAGCTTCCCCTTCACCTCCTTTAAAGAGAATCATTGAAGAAATTCAAAGGTACCCTAGCCTAGAAAAGGAAGAGGGAAAATTAACAGCTACTAAGAGCAACATTCCAAAGGATTACACTAATACACACTCCCCTAAGTTCACTCTGGTCATCACCAAAAAGAGGAAATCTAAAGGCTATGAAAATTTACAGACGCTTTGTTTTTTAATAAGAAAAAGTCTCTAGGAAAATGGACTACATCCAGCTCTAGGGTGACTAGATCTTCAATAATACAAACAAATACAAGGAAAACATTACAAAGGGAAGACCCACTAAAAATGATCAAAGGAAAACAAAGATCAATAAGGCACTGGTAGATGGTACACAATCCTCTTTAGACCATCCGGTTCATTATTTCCCCCACATAGTTAAATGAAGATTGTTTCATGGAATATTAGAGGCCTTAATGGAAGTGGAAAACAACATACTCTTAAATATTTAAGGAAGACCTACAATCCCACTATTTTGGCATTTCAAGAAACCAAAATGAGTTCAAGCAATAAAGTTTTGTTGTAGAAAATTATAGAAAAAGGAAGATTGGGTAGTTGTTAATTCTAAAGGAGCCTCGGGTGGCATGGTTTTCCTTTGGGACATAAGCAAGATTATGAGTAAAACTATTCTATCCTCTCATTCCCACCTCGCTCTTTCCCTTCACACTCTTGACAACATGTATAGCTGAATTTTTATGTCATGTATTCCCTAACACGTTTCATGGAAGAAGAAAACTTTGGAAGGGTTTAAGAGATCAATTTGGTTTTTACCTTTGGGTAAATGCAAATGCTATAAATAGTTGGCTTGTGCTCAAGCAAATGGCCCCTCAAATTTTCCTCTCAATTTCTCATTTTAGTAGTTCAGTCTTTCATTTTGCTTAGGATTCATAGTTTTGTTCATTGCATGCTTAGTTAATGTTATTTTGCTATTAGAAAGCCACATATCCATCTTGTGTAAGTGTTGTCATTACTTCATGTAGTCCATTAAAGTAGAACAATTTAATTCTCAGTAGGAAGCCATTAAAGTTGCAGGTTTTGTTCGTCAAACAGGATAGTTTCAGGTTCTGGACGTTTTATGTTGCATGACTCACAATAAATCCCGCTAGGAATTGCATAAGCCAAGCTCTGTACTCTTGCACTATCCCTCTCCTACTCGCATTGTATTCAGTCTGTATCCTAAGCTGCCTTTGTTCCAAATATCTACTTCTGTTGATGCTAGCATTACACGCTTTTTTGGATCCACGTGAGCACGAAGGAATGAGGAGATCACACTGAGGGGACAAAACCACACACACCATCGGATTCGCCACTGTTCTGCAAAATCCAGGTTCTAGCTTTCAAAGTTCTAGTTAGAAGCATATCAAATAGAGTAGCCAATCATCTTATTTCAGTCAATTTTACTTTTGATATTGCCAGGAAGCTGTGGGGATTGATAGTTTCTGAGAAACTATGATTCATTCCTCACTTCTGAGGTAGGATCGAGAGTCTTTCAAATAGATTAGATCAGTTATTTCATTATTTAGAATAGACTTACAACTGCACAGGAAAGTAGCTATACTCGGCTGCCTTGTTTGTTTTAAATTTCGTGATTAGTTTAGTTGTCAATTGCTAGATATTTTAAAAAGTTGCTCTTTCAATTTCATTCAAATAGTTCATCAGAAAAATACAAAAATAGAGAAGTTATATATGCTATAGATATACTTCACATAGTTAATTTTACTTTGCTACAATTAGATTTACATTGTTGCTTTTGTATGACAATCACGGGACCTAGAGAGCCCAGAGAATATGTATTCGAGCCAATCATGCCCCAACCCAATCTGTCACAAGCAATAATTGATATAGATCAGAATCTTAGGATCCAAGTCTTCCGAACAACGACAAACTTACAACAGATCATCAGCTCCAGTTAAGCGGGTTAAACATAGAAGATGACCAAGCGCACACGTTTTGGTCAAATCAACCAAACTACAGATTACCCTAGATATATATCCTACATGACTGTAGAAGGGCTTGAAAGAGAGCAAACATTCGGTTGTGATCCTTTGGTCCCACAACCAGACGCAGGAGACACTCTCATAGATATAGATACAGCTTAAGAATTCAAGTTGCACAAACACCTGTGAGATACTCTGAGAAGATCACACAACTATTAATTCTGAATATAGAGGCTGAGAAAGCATATGACTATTGGATACTAGGGATTAGGGACTGATTCCACACATGACCATAAAGTAGACCACAACAAACATGAATCTACGGTTATGACCCACAAATCCCACAACCCAATGAATCCATAGGTGAATCAGACATAGATGTTGGCCTACACACATTAGTATTCAGATCTACTCCACTTCCACCTATCATCATCGAAACAGTTATCCTTGTTAGACGTAGTAGCTAATAAAGCTAAGGAATTCTGGACTAGACTAGATAATCACCCGTAGAGTCCACTATACCCATCATCCACCCTATGACCCTGTCTAGAGATATACACAAAACTATCCCAGGTCATTTTCCACGTATCCCACAACCCATAGACCGAATCACGCCAGAGCTCGATATTGATTGGAGCCTTCGAGTAGTCATCCTTACCGATCGATCTATCACACCAGTTCAGGTTAGGAGGGCCTTCTTTGCCTTAGATTCATAGTTTCCACTAGTGCGCGTCGAAGACATCAGATTGCCTAACTATTTTGTCTACATCCCATGCGTATTCCATCCCCACCGGCTATCTTGGCATGACCTCGGACGACCTGGAGGTCGAGTGAGGAAGAGTTACTTGTAGATTCCCAGAGCTTTACTTTTCCATCGTACAAAATGGTGAACCCACGTGAATGTTCCTACTTTCTAAACTTCGAGTCTTATCATTACTTGTGTTTTCAAATTATTTTACTTTTCCATCCTTCACATCACTTCTTCACAAACAAAATTGGTGAACCCGACGTGAAAGAAACAGTTCTTCCTCTTTTATTTTCACTTCTTCCTTCCACCTTCGCTCTTACCCATTATTCTGCATGGGTATTCATATACCCCCCGAATATGTCGGGATTCGATGCATATGGTAGACCTCTCCTAGGTCTTGAAGCATACTACGCTCAACTGAATAGACAATCATCACCCTCGCTCTCAGTATGGGGTGACAACTATTCAAATAACCAATTATCAACACAAAATCCACCTCCAAGGACTAGATATGGCTCATCTTTCCAAACAGAGGAGTTGGATCAGCTCGCTCAAACGCAACACACAGAGCCTTCAGGCTCGAACAATATGACATTCACAGGAGAATCTAGTTCATCTCCTCAGGTACTACTTAGACCAAAATTAGTAGACAATCAGACCCATACCTAGTTTTAGATGATGAACATTCAATGCGTTATGCTAGAAATGAACAAAGCTCTCAGAGTATGTACCCACCCGTAGGACGTTTACAAGCACAACCCGAGGTCTCTTTTCAAGAAAATACCTCCATGCCACTACATATAGGAAATGCCCTCGGGGAAACTTGGCAGGGAAACAATCAATTCATAGCAGGATATCACATGCCTATACAACACCAGGATATACAACAAATGCCACTAAGGAAAAATACCGTGACTTTACCAAATGAAGTCATTTCGACTTTAGTAGAAAAAGTTAGGGGGTTAGAAATTGCTCAGGAAAATCACCATTCTCAATTCATACAGGCAGGAAATTCTAATCCTCCACACCATCCTAGCCAAGTAGACCTCCTCACAGGAATAGGCACGTTAGGCATGACTCCTCAGTATTCACAACAAATGCCAACAAGAACCACCATTTCTAACACCATTCCGATACCTCCCGGTCTAGTACAAAATAATCCATTCCTAGACAATCCCCCTTCATACTTAAACATGTACTCCAAATCACCACAAGGGGATATGTTCTCCTCTCCCAACATGTTTACTCAACCACAAGGGTTTCCTTATGCCCCTACCAGTGCATACGCTACGCCATATCAACAACCCATTCCACCGCCACCCTCAGCAGGCACCATCAATGGTCGAAACCTACGCGATAGGGACTTATTCAGAATATTTGAAAGAACCCTTAGACTTCACCATACGAAGCATTATGCTTCCAAGACCTCTTCCCGATTTTCCCAAATACAAAGGTGAGGGAGATCCGAATGCACATATCAAGGCTTACGCCACAGCTATTCGAGAACTACTCCCTTGGGATGGGGTTGTTGCTAAAATATTCCCCAAAACTTTGGAAGGTATCGCTCTCGATTGGTATTATAGAATACCTGAGGCTTCCATCCATTCATTTAAACAACTCATTTTAGAGTTCATTAAGGCATTTGACATGAACAAACTATTAAGAACAGGAATCAGGGAATTCTTGCACATTAAGTAGGAACACAATGAATCTATTGCTCATTTCATCCAGAGGTGGCATACAGTTCTTTATTCTTCAGCCAGTGCTCCAAATATGGACCAAATGGAACTATGTGATTTATTCCTTCATTCTCTCAGCAGAGAAGTGAAGGAAGAAGTCCATAAAGTTCCCACTAAGGACTTACGATGAAGTACTTGAGAGCGCTCTCCGAATAGATCAAGTGGCAATAGATAGTGGTCGTAAGACGTATGGAACAAACGGAGGTTAATCACCTCCAACCAGAATACTATGGCTTATCCTACTACCACAAATACCAATCAAGGACCTAAAATCCTTAATAAAAATCATGGAGTGACAACAGATGGAGTAACTGATCAGGCCAAAAGGGTAAATGTTGTGAATACTCCACCACTAGTAAACAACCAACGAAATAACAACTTTACCCCAACAATCAATGCAGTGGATTTCAATCATCAACAACAACAACAACAACAATGGTGAAACCCTACACAGGGTCCAAGCCAAAACTCAACTAGATATCAAAACCAAAATCAAAACCAAAAACAACAAATGCAAAACTTTAATCCTAATAGGCAATGGTTTGATCAGAGTTTTGGGCCACAATATGCACCAAACCAGCAGACTAGGAATTACAATCCTAACTCGTATTGTGGTTTTCACAAAATCCGAGGCCATGACACTAGAACATGCCGTGACTACAATAAATTCATGCAACATTTTGCCAGAGGAACAAAGACAACTTTTCATAGATATGTTCTTGGCAGATCCTACGTCACCGGCACCAAATACTTTTACAGGGGTAGTTTCCCCTCAAAATGCACCCCTTAAGATCTTCAATGATCCACTCCCAAATCACAACAACAACAAGTTAAATTGAATGGGACAAACAAGGGTGTAATGACAGGAAACAATGATCATGAAGCCTCAACTTCACTAAATCCATTAGTTGTGCCACAATTAGGAAGTCAGCCGTGACCCAAGATAGTCGGTTTAGTGGAGTTAGATGCCGAACTACCCGTAGAGGTGTAACAAGGACACGAGAGTATTCCTCTCAGCCAAGTCCAAGTTACCTACCGAGAGACAGATAACATCCAACAAATGTTAGTAAGACCCGTAGGTGCCTATGATTTAATTAGTGATCTAACAAAAACCTTCTCGCACATTTCTTTTTTGGACTTACTAAAGAATTCTCCTACCCACAGGGCTGCTCTTTTAGAGGCATTAGGTTTAGGTCATCTAATTAACATCACTCCACCTCCCAAAACACAGGTAAACCATATAGACTTTGATATCCACCCTCCAGGCAGCCGGATAGGGATACCGAATTCATATTCGAAATAAACAAAATGCCAACAGACGCTGAGATTGCACGCCGAGGTGATCCAGCCTTACATTTGCAAGTATGGGTTTATAACAATTATGTGAAAATGCGATGGTTGACGATGGGGCAGCAGTTAACATAGTCCCCTTCTCTTTCCTTCAAAAGCTAGGGTATGGAGAAACGAATTGTTCCACAACTCGAAATACACTAAGAGGCTATGATAGCCTTAAAGCCACGTCAATTGGAACTATAATACTACCGGTCACCTTAGGACCCAAAAAAATCCTGACTGAGTTTTATATTATAGATCGGGAAACCAACTATAATATGATCCTTGGCCGACCATGGATACATCGTATGAAGGCAATCCCTTCTACATTATTCCAAGAAGTAAGATTCTTGCATTTAGGAAAGGTGTTCATAGCCAAAGGTGATCCAAAACCATTCGATATACACCTAGCTGACTTAAAGAAAAGACCAGGCATTCACTGAATTTGAACTCCCAACAAACCAACTTAATAAACCCACCGACACAAAACCGGAGGAAAAGCTGGTACCTACGACAGATCTTGAGACTATGAGCCTAGTCAAGATGATCCCAAGCCCTCAAGGATGAGGTTAAGATTGTAGAAACAAGTATCATTAGGAACTACTGCAAAAATCATTGAATTACTAGAACAGGATCTACCAATGTCCCTACCATTTGATTCTGTAGGCATGGGATATACCCTAGGTGTTGGTTCTCTTCCAGCAGAGGATCTCTACATGGTAGAAGTAGAATATGTTAACACATCAAATATTATGATGCCCATATTCCCAGCTGAATATTGGACTCTCCATTTCGATGGAGCTAGATGTCATTACAGAGTCGGGGCAGGTGTAATCTTTACTTCTCCCGAGGGAAAAGTCCTACCATTTGCCTTTAAACTAAATTTTGAATGTACAAACAATGGCACTGAGTACGAAGCCCTCCTCCTTGGCCTCGTCCTAGCTAAGAGGATCGGTGTTAATAATATCAAGGTGTTAGGAGACTCACAATTGGTAGCAAACCAAGTCTCTGAGATGTATGAAACCAGAGCCGAGCACTTACAGCTCTACAAAACAGTTGTATTGAATTTAAGCAAGGAGTTTGACTTCATATCAATTGAAGCAATCCCGCGAGAGAAAAATCTTCTCGCCGATTCAATAGCGACCTCGGCATCATCACGCTTCACTCCAAATAGTGAGTTGGAAGATACCCATTTCATGGTATCCCTTCGTACCGAACCATTAGTGAAAAAAATGTCAAATCCTCTTTTAACAAACAGAAATGAAAACAAATCTACTATCCTAGACCACATTGATAGTGATACAACCACTCTGAATTACTTAAATGCCTATGCAAGCGTTACATCTCACCCATCACGCAGTAGATTTATCCTTAATCCCGCATTCGTCTTCCTACTTTGGAAATTCCATGATAGAGCTTCCCCCACAAAAGGAGCTCAGCATATACACGGTAGAGAATGGAGACGATCTGGAATTACCTCCGGCCCGCCTGAGTTGAAGAAGGTAACGCTTCTTTAATCGAAGAAACAATCGATATTAACATCGGAACAGAGGATGAACCAAGGATATTGAAGTTAGGATCCTCGTTAACTCCATCAGAAGTAGAAATACACACTCAAATCCTCAAGGAACATCAGAAGGATTTTGCATTTAATTATAAGGAAATGACAGGGTTGCACCACACATCGCAGTACATAACCTCATCACTAAATCAGATGCAAAGCCGATTAAACAAAAATCAAGACCAATGAAACCTAAGGTAGCTCTCATGGTGAAAGAGGAGGTAATGAAACTCCTCCAAGTAGGATTCATCAAACCAGTTGATTACTCTCAATGGGTATCTAATATCGTTCCTGTTCTCAAAAAGAATGGGAAGATACGCATCTGCATAGACTTCCGAGACATTAACAAGGCATGTCCTAAGGATGACTTCCCATTACCATCCATAGACGTCATTGTTGACGCAACAACTGGATTTGAGCTTTTGTCTCTCATGGATGGATTCTCAGGATACAATCAAATCAGAATATCCGAACAAGATCAAGCTAAAACCATGTTTATAACTCCTTGGGGAACCTATTGCTATGATGTTATGCCATTCGGTCTCAAGAACGCTGGTGCTACATACCAACGGGCTATGACATATATATTTCATGATCTTATTCATAAAATTGTGGAATCCTACGTAGATGACTTGTTGGCCAAGGCCAAGAAGCATTGTGACCATCCGAAGTGCTTCACGTCATTCTTTCACATCTGATAGAATACGGAGTCACGCTAAATCTAAAAATGCGTCTTTGGTGTAACAGGAGGGAAGCTCCTAGGTTACATTGTATCATCACATGGGATCGATGTTGACCCAACCAAAATTAGGGCTGTTCTCGAAATGGTCCCACCTTAGATGAATCTGGAATCAGGTCTTTTCTCAGAAAGCTTGGTGCAATCCGGAGATTCATCCTGACTTAAGCTTCGCCATTCATCCAATCAACAATCTACTCAAAAAAGATTATAGTATTGATTGGACCAAAGACTGCAATGAAGCTTTTGACGCAGTTAAGCATTTCTTGTTATCACCACCTACGTTAATGCCACCTAAGCCAGACCACCCATTAATTTTATATTCGTGAGCTACCAATGTCTCGCTAGCCTATATGCTGGCTCAAGAAGACGATGACAAAAGAGAATGCGTGATCTATTTCATTAGCCAAACGTTTCTCGACTATGAAACACGTTATACACAGGTAGAATGAGAATGCCTTGCCATAATTTTTGCAACCAAATGCTTAAGACATTATATGCTAAATCAAGAAACAAGGGTCATTGTAAAGACAGACTATTTACGAACTTTCCTCACACAAGGGTCCTTGTCTAAAAAGGTTGGATGCTTTATAACCTTAATGGGGGAGTTCGAATTAACATTTGTAAATCAGAAATCCATTAAAGGACAAATCATCGTGGATTGGTTAGCTGATAACCCACTAGATGGAGGCAATCTAGTAGATCTGGACTTTCCTGATGAATGCGTATACTACATCAAAACCAGACCTCCTATCTCTGAATGTCCTTGGTATGCTGATATTATTAATTATATCATGGACCATACGTATCCCAGTAAGGTGCTACACCACAACAAAGAAGGTGGTTACGCATTATCGTAGCTAAATACGTCATTATAGAGCAAGTGCTCTATCGCAAAGCATTGATGGAATGCTTCTAAGATGTGTCGACACAGAAGAATCCAAGAAGATTCTCCACGAATCTCACAGTGGAATATGTGGAGGCCACTTCGGTGGCCATGCCACCACTCATAAAATACATCGGATGGGCTATTTCTGGCCTACTCTAGAACACGACGCAGTAGAGTTTGTACGAAGGTGTCATAAGTGCCAAGAATTCTCCCACGAGATCCACATGCCGGCACAAGCTCTACAACCAATCGCTACTCCATGGCCCTTTTCTACGTGGGGCCTAGATTTGATAGGGAAATTCTCTCCCTCATCTACAGATGGCCATAATTTCATAATCACGGCCACCGAATATTTTACCAAGTGGGTAGAGGCCATGCCTCTTACTACCTGTACCAGGTTCTGTAATCACCAAGTTCATTTTGAACCAAATCATTTATAGGTACGGTGTCCCGCAAATCATTATCTCAGATAATGGGACTTCTTTTAAGAATGACGAAGTTTGTGAATTGTGCAATAAATTTAAAATAAGCCATCATACGGCCTCCTTGTATTACCCTCAAGCCAATGGACAAGCTGAAGCGACAAAAACAAAATGTTAAAAGCCATTCTCCTTAAAATTGTGAAAGAAAACAAATGAGATTGGCATTTGAAGTTATATCCGGCCTTATGGGCCCACCGAACCTCGATAAGAACACCAACAGGAGTGACTCCTTTCTCGCTAGTATTCGGGCAGAAGCAGTTCTCCCGCTTGAGGTTGAAATACCCAGTCTCCGTATCTCATTACAAGGGATTCTGGATGAAGACGCTTACAGAGAAGCACGTCTCTCCCAACTAGAAAGCCTAGATGAAGCTAGGTTAGATGTTGAACAATGGCACAGAGTCTATGCTGACCGGATGTGCCGGCAGTATAACAAGAAGGTCTATGAATGAGACATATATGAAGGTGATCTAGTTCTAAGGCTAGATAACCGGATCGATAAAAAGACCGGCGAAGGAAGGAAGTTCCGGCCCAAATGGTTGGGCCCATACCGAGTCATGAAGGACTATGGAAATGGTGCATATCTCTTATGCACACTAGAAGGTGAGGAATTTGGTGAAACAGTCAATTCCCTACACCTTAAACGATTCTATGCATAAGCAACCAGCACTACTTGTATAATTATATCTACATTGCATCTTCATATAGTTAGGATCATTTTGTCCGCTTGTTTCATACAATTTTGTGATCAAGGAATTTATTCTCAAAGCAATTCATTACAAACTTATGATGGTATTGGCATAAACACTCTAATCATACTTCTTCATTTCATAATATCATCACCTGTTTTGGAATCATCTCATCAAATAAAGCTAGATATGACAAAGTCTTAATGGTAACCATACCAAGATCTGCAGTTTGTTCTCACTTTTGGTTTCTTCCTAGGATAGGTGTCTTGCCTATGGTCTATTCTAGAAGCTTCATCGTGTCACATCTATCCCATACGTATATCTCTTTGGAAGTAAGAACATACTGACACTTTGCTCAAGTAAACGAGTCAAATATAGATCAAACAGAAAAATTTTAAATTTACACATTTCCTTGCCCCACCAACCTTTGGTGATGAGCTTGCATCTCTTACTAGTGACGTAGGGTTGGGAAAGGATGGAAATGCCCTTACTCACCTATGCCTTGCCCATGGTGATAAACCCACGCTTCTTACTAGTAGCATGGGGCAAGGTGTAGGGGGTCCTCTTGACAAACAAATGTTAAAGGTCATAAACAAACAATTCAAATCTTGAAGTCTTGAGTCAAAAACAAATGAATCAGATGTCCAAAATTCCAAGAGAGTTAAAAACCCTAAAACCCAGATTTTGTCTACCATGTGGCCATCTACGGATCTAAGTCTAGATAAACCACAAAGCAAGTTGCATCCCAAACTATGGAGTCACTCGAGTAGAGTAGGCTTGTAGCATCCTAATTTGGTTCCACCAAAGCTTTGTCTATCTTTCATCACTATCATTTCAACACATTTCATAACTTGTGCCCTTTCTAGCTCTCGGTGATGAGCCCTCGCATCTTACTAGTTGCGTGGAGTTAGGAGTGGGGCAAGTTTATCTGCTCATCATACCGGCTTATCTTCACCACTTTCCAAAACAGATATGAGGTATCAAAGTTGCTTAAAGAAACTAAAGTTCAAAATCACATTGTATTTACATTATCATATATCAGCACCATGAAATACAAAAAGAAGGTTAACATTTGTACCATTTGTTCTCCATTGCATACATTCTAAAAAGCATATAAGCATAACATCATAGTTTACATGTGGAAATGGAAATGGAAGCAAGGTCATAGATGCCAAGAGTCTGATCCAAAAAGAATATATATATAAATGGTCAAAATTCCTGTACAATGCCATCATGCGCTAAGCATGGTCAAAACGCTCAAAGAGCCCGGGAAATACAAAAACATCATACAAAAATCTAAGAGAGCCAAGTGGCTTCTCAACCCCTATGAGATCCCTCTGAGGGTGCACGCCCATGCCTAGGACTCGGCTACGCCGCGCTCTGAGTGCATGGAGGGCTCACGATCCCGAGGGGCAGCTATGGTCTCGCCATGAGAATGACTCCTCATCAGGCGCTCTACTGTCCTATACCCTGCCAGCTCAGTACGGAGGGTAGATACCATCCTGGCCACATGCCAGATGGGGGAAAAGATGTCGGTATGTCTGCCAGCTGCTGAAGGCTCCCCTGCATCCACAGACAGCTCTGCACGGGTCCTCTCCATAGGGATCATCAGGGTATCGGTGCATACCCTACGAATCAGGTCTCGCCACTCATCAGCGGTCTCTGCAAACAAAGGAGAAAATGAATTAGAAATAAAACAAGAGATAAACACAAGTGTAAACAAAAGGAGAGATAGCAATTAAGGTGATCCTAACTCAAAGCAAAGGGAAGATAACTTACTCGGATCACCGGGCCTCCAGGATGGATCTCTAGGGTCAACACCTGCCACAGATGCCCGCTGACTGAGGTACTCCTCCCATGGCTGGAGCAACGTAGCATCCCGCTACGGACTCATCCTCCCCACCATGGCCCTGGGAGAGTGGCTCCTCTGAAACCAGAGTCACCCTCTCCATGCTCTGCTCCGCCCTCTCTGCCTGCATGATATCCTGAGTGTCATGCCACTCAGGATCACTGTCCTCCTCTCCACCCGACTCGCTAGCCTCAGCCTCGGTCTCCTCCTCCTCGCATCTCTCCCCGTGAACTCCTCGACTCGAGTCTATGTCAATGGGGGTCCACACTGTGAGCGAGACCGCAGGAAATCAAGTAAGGGTGCCTGAGGAGCACCGGCTCTCCCTCGGGCACGTACTACCCGCCTAGCCGCAATAGGAATGCCAGGGGTAACAACTATCCAACCCGGCCCCTAGGACCCCCTCTGGCCTCTCGAACTCGACTATATCGGCACGGCACCACCGGGGAAGCATACCCATGTAAGGCAAGGCCAAACTGCTGAGGAACTTGGCCAAAGGGATGTATCTCCACTCTCCCTACCCTGTCAACAAGTTGCCCTGTGGTGGAGCAGGAAATCAAAGTAAGAGCCTCCTCACCCCATAAACCTGCCATGGCCTGATACGGTGTGGCCTCCATGTCATCGGTGGTCAGGGAAGCAACTGGCTGGTGAGGTGCTCTGAGCACCGACATGTCTATCCATCTGGCTGCCCTCACAGCTCCGGGATCTACCACCTCTACACCTCTGCCATAGGGGATGAAGCGCTCATAGACCCAACTCATAACCAGGGTCGGATGGCTCAAAGACTACCCCTGTAAATGGACCACCCTGTATAAATCATGGTAGGTAGTCCCAAGTATATCGGCTCCCTAGGCGTAAATCCGCCATGTCCCTCGATCTGTGCAATGATGGGGGACCAACAATATAATAGTGTGTCTCCTCCCTTGTCCCCGATCAATCTCGAGGCAAGGATCCCCATAATGGCCTGATGAATCAAGGGGATGGGCAGGCTAGGAATAGATCGGACCCTCACCCCCTTCTTCGAACCAGTGGAGATAACTACATCTCCCATGTAAGAGGCCCACTATGCTATCTGAGCCCGTGAACCTGCTGTCTCAAGGGTAAGTCGTCTCCCGATGATCGGGACCCCCAGGATATGGTAAACATCCTCCAAAGTAATGGTCCACTCACCTCGGACCCCTGGTAATCGGAAGGTGTTCCGATCAGCATCCCAATATGAAAATAAGTCACAAAGTATGTGACTGGATGGTGCAACATGTGGAACCCGTGATATACGCAGTATACCGGCCCTCTGAAGAGTGTCCACCTCATCCTGTGAAAGGGCATCTAATACTGCTGGGAGCCAATCACACTCTCTCTCGGCTCCATCGAATGTACTCCTCCCTCGCCTGCATACACCCAAAAACACACAAAACAGAGCAAGTTAGCATCCGAATGACATTAGAAAAATCATGAAAACACATAAAAATGCTAAAAATGCAAAAACAATTTCAAACAAGTGTTCCTTTGGCATTTTGTGAAGAACCACCACCCTGAGCAGGGTGGCGGTTTCGTAACCACCACCTTAAAGGTGGCGGTCTTGTAAACCCCCCCCGGTGGTCATGTGACCACCACCTGGTCGTGGCGGTGGTCGTGTCCCAAAACCCACGTGGGTTTTATACCTTAAAAAGGCCTAAAAACACAAAAAAGGGACTATTTTAACTAAAACAAAGCCTACCCAGTAGGCGCCCCCTAGATAGACCTTTTAAACCTAACATTTTCAAAAATAGTCCCCCCATGACAAAGATTTTAACATTTTAAAATTTTGGGGGTAAAAATGGTAAATTGAGAAAAACTAACCTGTGATCTCATGGTCGATGTTCTCACTCGTGGAGGCATGATCGCTATCTCGTCACAAACATTTTGACTCTACTCTCATAAGAAACCATCACCGTGGGTCCCAGAGCTCAAAATCAACCAAATCAACACGCGCAAATGAATAGGAAAATGGGCCCACTTTCATATATATAGCAACCTGACTTGTTTTGAATCCCCTTTTCATAGGTTTGGAGCGCCGACGGAGGTAAGTTCTTATCCCCGCACAAATGGTATGTCCTCATTTCATATTATTTTAGTATTTATTTTCCGATCTATTTTGTCTATCTGCACTTGATTCCTCTTTTCATTTTGCAGGTGGTGGGAATTTTGGATGGTGTCATTTCGACACACGGACGTATCAGGTATAACTTCCAACTTCCCATTTCGGGACCGCCATACTCGGACCCACCATTTTACGCCTCTTCATGGCTAAAACGCTTCTCCGAGGGGGCAATATGTACGTACCCAAAATTGTAAGGTACTGCACCGCCGGAACAACGTAACACGTGCCCCAATGATGATACAGGTCTCCTCGCAAGGTGTTCGGGATCCGAAAAAATCTCCCAAGTGTGCGTTAACATCCCGCATGCCTCGCTTAGCCCCCATGCGTTTTTTTGTTCTCTTTCCCCTCTTTTCTTTGTGTTTTTCTCTTCAGATTATGAAAACCACCCGATGGGCGGGCGGTCTCGTGACCGCCGCCTGCATAAGGTGGCGGTCTCAGAACCGCCACCCCCGCTCAGTGGCGTGGTCCTTCACGCATTTTCTAGAATGTTCTTTTTAACGTGACTCACATAAATTTCAATGTTTACCAGCTTTTTTCACCACCTTTGGCTTGCATTAATGATTCTGGTTCCCTAGAATAGTGTTTTGGCATTGTTTATGGTTTAAGAGATCAATTTGGTTTTTACCTTTGGGTAAATGCAAATGCTATAAATAGTTGGCTTGTGCTCAAGCAAATGGCCCCTCAAATTTGCCTCTCAATTTCTCATTTCAATAGTTTAGTCTTTCATTTTGCTTAGGATTCATAGTTTTGTTCATTGCATGCTTAGTTAATGTTATTTTGCTATTAGAAAGCCACATATCCATCTTGTGCAAGTGTTGTCATTACTTCATGCAGTCCATTAAAGTAGAACAATTTAATTCTCAGTAGGAAGCCATTAAAGTTGCAGGTTTTGCTCATCAAACAGATAGTTTCAGGTTCTGGATGTTTTATGTTGCATGACTCGCAATAAATCCCGCTAGGAATTGCATAAGCCAAGCTCTGTACTCTTGCGCTATCCCTCTCCTACTCGCATTGTATTCAGTCTGTATCCTAAGCTGCCTTTGTTCCAATATCTACTTCTATTGATGCTAGCATTACACGCTTTTCTGGATCCACGTGAGCACGAAGGAACGAGGAGATCACACTGAGGGGACAAAACCACACACACCATCGGATTCGCCACTATTCTGCAAAATCCAGTTCTAGCTTTCAAAGTTCTAGTTAGAAGCATATCAAATAGAGTAGCCAATCATCTCATTTCAGTCAATTTTACTTTTGATATTTCGGGGAAGTGGGGATTGATAGTTTCTGAGAAACTATGATTCATTCCTCACTTCTGAGGTAGGATCGAGAGTCTTTCAAATAGATTAGATCAGTTATTTCATTATTTAGAATAGACTTACAATTGCATAGGCAAGTAGCTATACTCGGTTGCCTTGTTTGTTTTAAATTTCATGATTAGTTTAGTTGTCAATTGCTAGATATTTTTTAAAAAAAGTTTCTCTTTCAATTTCATTCAAATAGTTCATCAGAAAAATACAAAAATAGAGAAGTTATATATGCTATAGATATACTTCACATAGTTAATTTTACTTTGCTACAATTAGATTTACATTGTTGCTTTTGTATGACAATCACGGGACCTAGAGAGCCCAAAGAATACGTATTTGAGCCAATCATGCCCCAACCCAATCTCATCACAGCAATAACTGATATAGATCAGAATCTTAGGATCCAAGTCTTCCGAACAACAACAAACTTACAATGATCAGCTTCCAGTTAAGCGGGTTAAACATAGAAGACGACCAAGCGCACACGTTTTGGTCAAATCAACCAAACTATAGATTACCCTAGATATATATCCACATGACTGTAGAAGGGCTTGAAAGAGAGAAAATGTTCGGTTGTGATCCTTTGGTCCCACAACCAGACGCAGGAGACACTCTCACAGACATAGATACCAGCTTAAGAATTCAAGTTGCACGAACACCCGTGAGATACTCTGAGAAGATCACACAACTATTAATTCTGAATATAGAGGCTGAGAAAGCATATGACTATTGGATACTAGGGATTAGGGACTGATTCCACACATGACCATAGTAGGACCACAACAAACACGAATCTATGGTTGTGACCCACAAATCCCACAACCCAATGAATCCACAGGTGAATCAGACATAGATGTTGGCCTACGCACATTAGTATTCAGATCTACTCCACTTCCACCTATCATCATCGAACAGTTATCCTTGTTAGACGTAGCAGCTAATAAAGCTAAGGAATTCTGGACTAGACCAGATAATCACCCGTAGAGTCCGCTATACCCATCATCCACCCTATGACCCTGTCTGGAGATATACACAAAACTATCCCAGGTCATTTTCCACGTATCCCACAACCCATAGACCAAATCACGCCAGAGCTTGATATTGATTAGAGCCTTCGAGAAGTCATCCTTGCCGATCGATCTATCACACCAGTTCAGGTTAGGAGGGCCTTCTTTGCCTTAGATTCGCAGTTTCCACTAGTGCGCGTCGAAGACATCAGATTGCCTAACTAGTTTGTCTACATCCCACGTGTATTCCATCCCCACCGGTTGTCTCGGCATGACCTCGGGAGGTTATTGAAGCTTTAGAAAAGAAATTTGCAGCTATGGGAATGAGTCACGAGGACTATGCTTGAGAAAAATATCTTTTGTCTAAATTCCACACTATTTGTACAAGAAAAGAAACTTTCTCGGAAATAAAAATATAGAGAAGTTTGGCTTAAGGAAGGTGATAAGAACACAAAAAAATCATTATACAACTCTAAAGCATAGAGTCCATAATAGGATTTCGGAAGTCACATTTGAGAACGTTGATTCCACTTCTAATCCTAAGCGTATTAAAGTGGAATTTGGTAAGTTTTACATAAACCTCTTAAATGATTCCCCTCATTATCAATCAAGCAACAAATACTCTTCTAGACTCCATTCCAAGTAATGTTGTCAAGCTAGAAGATTTTAACATTCTAAGAAAACCATCTTCTATGGAATATCTTCAAAAGGTGGTCTTTTCAATGGAGGGAGAAAAATCTTCGGGCCAAATGGTTTTTCAACTTTTTGTACCAATTTTTTGGGATATTTACGTTGATTATCTCCTTAAAGTAGCTATTGAATTTTTTAGGACAGTAGGCTTCAAAGAGATAAACAATAATTTAATTGTTCTTGTTCCTAAGAACTTTGGGGCCAAAAACTTCAAACAATTTAAGCATATAAGTCTTACTAACGTCCTTTATAATATATTTACTAAAATTCTTACTTCTATAATTAAACTGCTGCTCCCTCACATTATTTCCAGCCAACAAGGTGGTTTTGTGAAAGGAAGGCTTATACAGGACATAGTGGTTATGGTCCACAAAACCATCCACTCAATGGAAAAAAGCAAGAAAGTAGGCATGGTTTTAAAGTTGGATAAGAATTTTTTTTTGACATGGTGTCATGTACTCTCCTTGATAAAGTAATGGAAAAATTTGGCTTTGATGCTCACGTGAGAAAAATCATTAGCACTTGTATCTCTACCTCCATATTTTCAGTTATTGTTAATGGTACTCCTATGGTTTTTTTCCAAGCAATCGTGGCATCCGTCAAGGAGATCCTATTTCTCCCATTCTCTTCATCATTATGGCAGACAATCTTAGTTGCACCATTACAAGAGTTGTTTCCCTAGGATTTTTGCATGGTTTTAAGCCTACTTCTCTGGAGATTACGGTCTCTCATCAACATTTTCCAAACAAAACCATTCTCTTTCTTCTTACTTCTATTCTTGAATCCAAAACAATGAAGCATATCCTAAAACTCTATGAATAGGCCTCGGGACAATAGATTAATTTTGATAAAATATTTCTTTACTTCTCCAACACTCCACCTACAAGACAAAGAAAAATTGCTCAAATATTGGGGTGTGAAATCAAATATTTTCCTACTACTTACCTTACTCTTCCTCTTGGAACAAACTAGGTACCCTTGAGTGTTAAGAATGCTTTTCTTCATAGGTTTTAAAGAAATATTATTGGTTGGAAGTGAGCTACTCTCTCTAGTGCGAGAAAATGTTTTCTTATCAAAAGCATGCTTCAAAATCTACCAATATATATCATGTCTATCTTTTCCATTCCTACGGCCATTTCAAAAAATATTAAGAGAATTCAAAAAAAAAAATCTTTGGACAGTACGAAGAAAAAAATAGATATCATCTGGTTACTTGGGAAAAGGCTTCTGTAATAGTAAAAGAGTGGGAGGTATTGGAATCAAAAAAATTATAACTTTGAACGAAGCTCTTGTTTCTAAAATGGGATGGAGATTAATCAAAGAGTAACATCCTTGAGCATATCTTATTAAATCCAAATACCTTAACCAAGGAAATGTCTAGGATTTCGCATCCCAATGGTTCAAAATTTTAGAACAATCAGTCGGGATAAGAAAAGCTATTGAATATAGATGTAAATGGATTCTTGGTACTTTGTTGAGAACATAAATTTTTGGAATGATAGGTGGGAATATTTTAGCAATCTGAAAAAAAAATTGGCAATGGGATCAACTCAAAAGAAGCCTTTCTACTACACCTTGGGACATCAGATCAATGTTTATATTTAGAGCATGAAGGAAAAATGCCTTTGGAGAGATCTACGATTGTTCTTCTAAAACAAAAGGATATTCTTTTGGACTTGTAAAATACTCTAAGACATATCCATATCAACAAAATTTAGACCAAGGATGGATTTATATGGTCTCACTCTTGTGATGATAACTACATGGTGAGATCGGGATATCAATTATATGTTAATGATCCTTATTATAAATTTCCTTAGAGAAAGATTTGCTTCAAATAACTCACCCATAAAATAAATCTCTTGATGTGGATGGTTCTAAACAAGGGCATTATAACCATCGATAACCTTATCAAAAGGGGATCTACCATGCCTAATAGATGTTATCACTATAAAAATATAATGAAACTATTTACCATCCGCTTTTACACTATCCAATTGTTGGTGCTCTTTGGAAGCTTATTTTCAATAGGTTTGGCATCAATTGGTCTTTCTGGATGACATCATTTAGGCCTCGGATTCATTGGAAGCCTCCTTTCAAACATGTTTTTCTTTGAAGGCTTTGGAGAATCATCTTCCTCCATACAATATGGAGGATTTGGAAGGCGTGAAAATTCTTAATCTTTAGAGATACCAAAAAAATTTAAAAATATTCGAATGAAATCACATTTGTTATAAAGGAAAACATCATAAGGTTCAAACCCCTAAAAATTAAAGTATCCTAAAGAGGAGGATAAATTCTTAAAGGCCTAGAATATCAATGTTTAGCAGATTTCAACTCCCTTACCCAACATTGATAGATCCCTTGTTCGGTGGATTCCGCTAAAATATGGTTAGTATAATTTGAACTTTGATCATACCTCTAAAGAAAACCCAAGGGTAGCAGGTGGTGGAGGTATCATTAGGAACCATCAGGGTCAATTCATTGTTGCTATGCGCAGCCCCATGGGCAAGCAATCCAATCACTTTGTTAAGGCCTTAGCCACTCTTTAGGGAATCAAAATGTATAGGATTCTCAATGTAAACAATCTCATTCTAGAGGGAGATTCTATGAATATCATTAACAACCTCTCTGGATCCCAAACACCTAATGATAGCATTATTAATTTCATTAATGAAGCAAATAAGCTTTGAAATGGTCTTAACATTATTATTCAACATGTGTATAGGGAGGAAATAGTTCCACTGATGCACTTGCTAATGTGGGGTTTACTTGAATAATTATAACTAATGGCATGATGATAAGAACCTTCCTACCAATCGTATTGTATCATCATTAATGAAACCGATTCCCAATCCATCATTTCTTCTTAATTTGTGGCATCTACATGTGTGGAAATCCCTCCTTAGTACTCTAAACAGATCAATCTCATGCATTTTGATTTATTTCGCACCTTTAACATTGGTAGCATTGGTTTTATGAAATAAGGTTGGAGTAAGGAGAGGGGTTTTTCAAGGAATTTGTTCAAGTATTCAAAGGCTATCGAATTTCTATCGAGAAGCTTAATCGCTATTGCCATCAATTTCTTTTACCCCGGAAAATAGTTTCATCCCTAATATTGGAGGATCACCATGTCATGTTGAACCATTTTTTACCCCTAATGGAAGGAAAATTTCAAACTATGGGAAACCCTCAATATTGGTGGTTTCACAGATTTCATTCAACGCATCAAGGGTCATGACCAACATATCTCTATGAATTTTTTTGACAATTGGAAGGAAAATATATCAAGTTCAAGGGCAAAGATTTCATCATTATTGAAAAAAAAATTCCTTCATCACAGGTTTAAGCATAGAGGGAAAAAATTTCTTTCATAATAAGTTTGATAAGGAAGTAGAAGAAAGTCTATTCTTGGATGATGGGAAGGAAATTCAAATCAAACGAGAAGGCATCATCTACTCTTTGATTTCTCATCCTTTTGACTAAGTTACCGCATGATGGTGTGATACATTATTCTTTAAGGCAAGTTCTCCACTCTTCCCCTGCACCATTTGGTTCTTCTCAATCATTTTAGGCATCAAATAAGGTTATTTTTCCCTACTATGTTCTCCATTCTATGGAAAAAAATTCTTTTAGAGGTTTAAGAGCATAGGATATTTTTACCCCTCTACAGAGGTGTCATCTTCCTTAATCACCAATTTCTCTTTAATGTAGTGGCAAATGAACCTGTTCATCCTTTAGCTCCACCACCTCCCCAACAACCCCGCATTCATACTAAGAATTCTCTCATTCAAGATTCTCTGTTACTAAACCTCCTCCTAAGTGGATTCTTAGGAGTAATAAAAAGGATAAGGAAATTATAGGGGTGGAAATACTTTCAGAGTTAAGTCGAGATAATCCCTATGCACAAGTCACCCCTCTTTGTTATGGATAAGTTCAAGCAATAGGAAGATGCGTTGAAAACTATAGAGGATAATGTGGATTTTCTCATTCAAATTAGTAGTAAGAATGTTACAGACCCCGCCATAATCACCAGTCTACAAGAATAAGTAAGCTCTATCTCTCTCCAAGTCAAATCCTTGAAGATAAGTACAATAATCAATTATCCATCCATAGAGTAGTTCTATACCTCCTTCAGTTCACATCAACTAGATTTCGACATCAATGGCATTCCTACCTCATCCTGGAAGAATAGGAGGATCACCAAAATTTTCATCAAAGAATCCAACCTGACCTAATATCAAGACATCTATGAATCTTTATAATGTACTTAAAATTGCTCTTAAGGTTTATAGAAAATCGGTGACTTAGTGCCTTTTGTGCTTGTGTTTTCAAAGAGACAACTATTTTGTTGTTTTTTTTTTTTTAGTTTTAGTTTTCCTATTATTGGTTTGTTGTAGGGATTCTTGTAATGATTAAGTGGTCTAGCCAACCCTTAATTAATATGGGTCCATCACTATTATATAGGGTAAATATTTAAACTATGAAATACTTTTCTATTATTAAATATTCATACTTAGGTAATATACATTAGGTAAGTATTTAATAATGTGAATCATTTATGTTTGTATTTATTAAATACACTCACCTAGGTATATGTGTCAACCATTTTAGGTTGAAAATTTGGTTTAGGAGATATACCCGATCACCTTATATATAAAGGACTTTAGGTCCTCATTTGATATATTCGGGAAATATATCAAAGGTGTGCAAATCAAGTGATTTAATTTTACCCTTGGTAAATAGGGTTTCAAAGGAGTAGGTGATCTTACTGAATGTAAAATAAGTTCTCTAAAGTAAAAGGTAATTTTCAAAGTGGTTTTTACCCTATTGGGGTTTTCCACTATAAATATTGTGTCACATGTGTTATTTATTTCGTAAGTATTTATTTATTTATTTATGTTATGATGTAATGTTTATTTAAATATTTATTATAATATTATATAATATGTAAGTTGATTAAATCGTATTTATTAGAATCCTCAAATTCTAACATGGTGAATTGAGGATGATTAAATCCCATTGTTCGGATGGACAAAGGAAATCCATCCCCATTACTCCCCTTCTTCCCTCTGCTTCCACATCTTTTGTGTCTAACAATGCAAAAATCAGCAGTCCCTCACATATGTTTTATTCCCAACCGGTCCCATCATGTTTGATGATTATAGAACTATTAAAGAATGGTATGAATATGATTGGGAAAATGAGATTATACAGAGTGATCAAAGGAGGGAAGTCAATTCAAAAGGAATTCAGTCGTACTCAAAGTATGTTGTTTTGGAGGAGGAACATTTGTTTACGAGAGGTGGAAAAGAGCACAAACTAGCCTACAAACATCCACCTTCTTTAAGAAAGTTTGTAGGACATCTCCATCCACGGGGATAAGCTTCAAAGAGATGGGAAAATAATAAGTATCAACCCATTGGTTCCCAAAGCCCCTTTCCTAATCAGGTTATCTGGATAGCTTGGAACCAAAGATAGAGTTTCTACCAGTCATGCTCATTTGAGAGCATGAGGATGAACTTCAGCACACCAAAGGTTAGTAGCAATGCCTCCTAAATCCAAACAACTAAAGGGGGTATTATTTTTATTTTGTATTGATACTTTGGAAAGGGTGAGAAATCAGCTTCATGTCAGTTTTTCAATCTTATTAGTTGACCATGTTCAATGCTAAATCAGTCACATGGTCTTAATTTGTGAGTAAGGGAAGTTACTTGTCCCTGTCAGTTGTAGGATTCATTTAGTTCCCCATTTCACTAGTTAGAGAAGGGTAAGTGTAGGTTTTATTTCGAGAAGAACAAGTTCTTATGCACGCTCTACATGTTTCCACTTAGAAAATATATGATCTTCCTTTTTATATAGCTTTTGTGTCATTGTTTCTCTTGCAGTTCATTTCGAGAAAATGTAGTGTCCATGGGGAAATCAGTTCTTTCAGTGAGCCCAAGTGCATCCATCAAATTAGCATGTTTTTCGGAACTCTACATACTTCATCTTTGCTAAGGAATCATTTTAGTTTTTCTTCATACTTAGCATTAATCATACTTTGGGACTTTTTTAGCGAGTATTATTCATCCCATCATATCGGTTTGCAAAGTAAAGAGTGAAATTTTCAAATTTAAAGCAATTTTCCACTCACATAAAACCTTGTTAAGAAGATATTTATGATGTGAATGAAAAATTCAAGAAAGAAACAAATCGGCTCCAAGTTTAAACAGTGCTTCAACTATCTCAGGGGTTGAGTTTCAATTTTTCATATCATATTTCATGATTACCAGGTTGACTCCATGCCCAATGGATGTTCAAGGCCACTTATCAACTCAGCTAGGAGTAAGATGTTCCCATGAGTCACCAAATTGTTATCCATTTTTACCTCTTGGAAAAAATGGACATGCTTTGAAAAAATTGGACTTGGTCATTTGATAGAACTTCAATGGATAATCTACAAATTTCGGGTAACTTCTATGATTTTTCACACTTGTAGTTGATTTTGAAGAACTTGGAACCACTTTTGGCATTTCCCTTTATTTCAAGGTTATGCACATAGTCACATTTGAGATAAAATGGATAAAATTGAGAGAATTTAGATTCAGGGAACTTTCTTCCACTTCTCCTAACTCCTTGAATCTTTTGGGCCTAAGGATGTAGAAAAATTTGAGAAAATTGAGTTAAGCTTCAAAAAATAGTGTATTGCAGACATTTCAGATTTTCAGAGCACGGAGGGTATAAGTTCCTTTGGCATTTTAGTTACCCAAAATCATGACTTTCTATATTTTCTAAGGAGTTGGAAGAGGGTAGTGTTATGCGGATAAGTCAAATGCCCGGGCCCCGGATAGATCATGATCCCGTGGGACTGAAATTATCATAGTGTAAGGGATTGGCATGTATTGTGGGCCGAGGAGAAGTTTAGAGATTGAGCTTTAGAGGCCCAAGTGGAATGGGTTTCATGGGGTCATTTTTTCCCTGCATGCCCACTTGGTTTGAAATACAAAGGCCTAGGGTGTTTGTGATGTAGAGGAGAGTGGCGTACAAAGAACCAAGGGCTATAGGAAACACAGAAAGAAAAGAATAATGGAGTGCAGAGATAGCCAATGATGCAAACAATGCAATATCGTAGGCCCAAATGACCCAAAGATCTACGGTACCCGTAGGCCTTGATTTATCTAATCCAAAGGATTTAAATGGTTAAAAATATAAATTATAAAGGGGGAATACATTATAAGCTGTGGAATGTGGATTAAAATATGGAACACATGTTCCCATGACCCCTAAAGATCTGATTATATATATATATATATATATATATTGCCTAAGTGCACAAAAATTTTATTTGTTAGATAGTCTCGCAAATGTATCTTCATCCTCTTCACCATGGAATCATGAAAATCATATTTATGTGGAGATAGATGAGTAAAAAGTTAAAATTGTCTAGATTAAAAAGGTGCAATTCTAGTTTCTTGCAGCCAAAATTTAATACACTATGGTCATTTTCCTTCTTCCACAAGGCAAGGGATATTAGAGAATGCGTTTGCTAGGCTACCCACACCTCTTTTCAAGTAAATTAATGCATCTTGTTGGTGGGTGAAGGGGGATTTCCATATTCTATCTCTATCTCTCTCTCTCTTTCTCACTTCTTCTAAATATTGTAAACTTATCATTTTTGAGAAAGAGGGGGATATTATGAAATGTGGGGAAACTCTGTTAAATTTTTTTCTCAACTTCAATGAGCTGCAAGCCTTCACATGGGCCTAGAAAGTGTTCTGTGCCTCTACTTTATAGATGAAATAGACTGTTCATATTGTAAAAGCAATCAAATTTAAATTTTGTGGTGTTCTTTCAACCTGACATTCATGTTATTGTATATCCTTTCCTCTCTATACTATTTGTTTTTGTGCATGTATTTCTCATTTACAGGTTTGTGTTATTGTGTTTCATGGAGAAAATATGGTGAATGGAGCCTTGGTTTGTGTCATAGTTATCATTCTTCCCTTCTCCCTCAAACAGGATATTTCACACCCTTTTCTTAGTGCTATCACCTCTTTTAGTGTAGGATTTCCCTTTCATGCATCTTTCTAACCCTCTCTCTCTCTATGGTCCCTTAGAATGGTTAGTTTAGGATTAGTAAGTTGTATTTCCTTCTAGGAGTAGTTTAGCATTAGATTAGGTAAAGGAACCAACCTTCTCTAGAGGTCCATCTCAAGTAGCAAGTCCCACAACTTGAGAGATGGTCCAATGTTACCCAAAAACATCGGTTTCTCATTCACATAGACATGAAAAATCGGAGGGTGTTGTTTTTTGGTGATAACAAGGCCCCTTCTCGTTGTACTTCACAAAGTTCCATAATAATATATGAAATTGTTTCTTATTTGTTTACAAAGGTTTTTATAAAGTTATTTTGGTAATTTACTTTCATTTTATTGAGTGTTTTGTTTTATTAGCATATGATTTCTTTGTGGCTTGGAACGATATGTTTATCATTCCTTTTATGGTATCAAAGCAGAAGATTGTTTTTGAAATCCATCTATAAGTTTCATTTTGCAAACAAGTTTTTTTATATTTATATATAAATAATTTCTTATTATTCTTTTGAAACGTGTAGTTTTATGCCAAATAGAGGCCTCCATTAGATTCAGAAGGTGGAAAAACCCTAATAATGACTATAAACTTGAACAAGAATGGAGACTTTTGTTTGTTGATTTTTTTGGGTTTGCAAAGGTGGATGCACATACTGAGACCCACTTTGGAATTTGTTTCTACATGGAAAAATACCTAGAAAAATGGTTTCTAGTTTTTCCTAGATTCTAAGTAGGTTTTTTCTTTTTTGTCTTTGAAGCATTTGTGGTTGTGACGGGGAGTGGAATTTTTCTAGTGGAGCATTTTTTTCCTTATTTTAGTGTACACATGGATTCTTGTGTTTGGTCTCGTGCATTTTGGAAATATGTACACTGTTATTTTTGGTGTGGCAAGTCATTTTCTACATAGTTCATAAATACTAATTATTTCTAGAAAAGGTCATGTGATGTGACTTTCTTTGGAATAAGGAGCACACCCCTAAATAGAAATTTGAGTGTCATTTTTTTTTCAAAAGTGTTTATTTTTTCGTGTTTATTCCATTGGAACTATTTATTTTTATAAATTCACTACAATTATAAAGTGATATATTGTATCATGCTCTCAATTAAAAAGTTCCAAATTTAGGGGTCTTGTTTCCTTGCTTGATTCTTGAATTTTTGCTAATTTTGAGAATGACGTCTTTATCTACTTCGAACTAGACAAATTAAGCCATTAACAACACATAATTACCACACATGGAAATGAAGAATGGAAAAAATCATTACACACAAAGGATTATTGATTTTAACTTCTTCAAAGAAACCAATTTTTCACTAGAGAATATGAGAAATTTTAGTACTAATGCAAATTTTATGAGTGTATGGATTTGATAGGAACTTATGTAAGTGATAGTCTTTTGTTTCATTTGGAAAAATGTGGCCCTCCTTTCAAAATATGAGAGAAATTGAGAGGGTTTATTTAGTAAGGTGGATCACAGACAACCATGCAACATAAAATTCAAATCACCTCTCTTAACCCCTGAATATTTTCCATCAATTATAGACTATCTTACTAAGTTCAAGCATTTGTTGACACAATTGAAGGGGAGTGGAAGAGATAAGAAAGATGAAGAGTGTGTTTACTTAATTCTATCCAAGTTGAGAGGTCCATTCAAAATATTTTCTTCTACCTTTTTCTCTACCATAGATGCCTTATGTGACACATTCCAAATGCCCGACTTAGAAACATTTTGTGAAAGAATTACTAAGGAAGAATCCAATTTGTCTAAGCTTGATTATTCCACCTATCAAAAGGCATTAGTATCATATAATCCTAAGGGTATGGGAAAACGAAAAGGTAAATTCAAATTAAGTCTTTATCCATCTCAAATTTCTCCTAAATCCAAAGAAAACAATTATAAACCCAAGGAGTATTCTAAATCCAAGAATAAGTCTAGCCTTCCATGCTCTTTTTGTGGAGGTAGTGGTCATGTAGAAACTAGGTGTTGGAATGCAATCGTTAGAGGATGCAATCAAAAAAAAAAATATCTATCTCCACTCCAACTCCTTTCAATGAGTATGGAGAAACACTTAATGTTTTTGGGAGATCGCAATCAACAATTGCATATAGTCAGTTAAAGATTATTGTGCTTCTCATCACATGGATTCTTCTAAGGAGTCTTTTGTATCTATAGGTTTGAATTATACTTCAAAAATTAATGTTGGATATTATTCCTTTATTTTTTTAAGGGAAAAGGTGGCATACATTTTGATGGTGGTAGTATTCAAGAAGCATTGTATGTTCCTAACATCACTAGAAATTTACTTTTATATATCAAATTTGTCATTCTAGTCAAGGAAAAATAGTGACTTTACATCATACCAGGGCACAAGTACAAACCTTATTATAGCATTATTCACTTGTTTCTCAATGTATTTTTGATCATGGTTCTAGAGTATATCACTTTAAGGGTTTTGATGACACTTCCTCCATAGGGACAGGCTTGGTTTCTCATGCAGATTCGGAGAGTAAGATTTGGCACAAGATATTTGGACATCTCAATTATAGATATTTGAAGGAGTTGATAATTCATGGTATGGTTGATGGTTTTCCTATAGTTTCTTGTCTTGAGGGATTTTTCCCTTACTATGCATTAGGAAATAACACCAAGATTCTTTCTCTAAGAATTTTTCCAAGAGAGCTTCTTCACCACTTAAGCTTGTGCATAGTGACTTGATGGTTATTCTTATCCCCTCTTTCAATGGAGATAAGTATGTACTTAACTTAATTGATAATTTATTAAGGCATACTTGGATTTATTATCTCAAGTACAAAAGTGATGTTTTTTCACACTTCAAATTATTTAAGGCTTTTGTCAAGAAAGAATCTTCCAGTTATATAAAGAACCTTTACACGATAATGGGGAGTACTTCAACAAAGAGTTTTCTAATTTTATATAAACTTGTGGCATTATGCACTAGAATTTTGTTCCTCATACTCCACAATAGAGTATCTTAGTAGAACATAAGAACTGAACTTTGAAGGAAATGGCTAACAACATGACACATTCTCTAGAGATTTACCTCCTATATACTAGGCATAAGTATTTATTTGTGATGACTAAATTAATAATCACACATCACACAAAGCCTTATAGAATTTGACTCCAAATGAAGATTGGTTCAAAACTAAGTCCGATGTATCATTTTTTCAAGTGTTTAGGATCCATAGTTGGGCCTTTATGCTAAAGAAGAAAATTAAATCCTTGGATAAGAAGAGAAAACCATTGATCTTTGTAGGGTAGTGTGAGCACATGAGATATTATCAACTTTTTGATCCTGATACTCATGAGGTTCATTTTCGAGAACATGTTCATTTTGATGAGTTCTTCTCTCCTCATGATTCTTTTTCTTCTTCCATGCCTTCTTCTTCTTATTTATCTCATCTTGAGGATACCTTCTTTGAGGATGTTTATGAGGAAGTTATGGATTCCGATGAGGATCCTATTCCCACTGATGTTTTCAATATGCCTAATTGGGATCGTACTATAGTTTCTAAGGTACCACCTTTCATACAGGATCTTCCACCCACTAGGCATCATCATGCACATTCTATAGGTTCTAGAATTATGTCAAGTAGTTTCTGAGGATCCATAGTCTTTTCACAAGCTCATGGGATACAAGAGTGGGATGATGCAATGGTATTCGAGTATTCTTCTTTGATGAATAATAATAATTTGATTCAATATATATTCCTAAAGGAATAAATATGGTTAGGTGTAAGTGGGTATACCATACCAAATATGCAGCTAATGGGTCCATTGAAAAGTATAATGTTTGTCTTGTTGCAAAGGGTTTTTCACAAGTTGAACCTATTGATTACTCCGAGAATTTTACACCCACTGCCAAGATGGATTTTTACACCACTGTAATTGTTATTGCTGCGTCACAAGGGTGGCCCATATACTAGATGAATGTGAAGAGTCAATTATTACATGGATATTTACAAATGGAAATATAGATGGAGCAACCTACTAGATTTTTTCATGACTCTTATCTTATTTCTAGACTCTAATGGATCATTTACGGTCTCAAAAAATCCCCTCAAGCTTGGTATGAGAAAATGGATTCTTTTCTTTTATCTACTAGTTTTGTTTTATCCCATTTTGATCTTACATTATATATTTAACATGTTGGTGAGGATATTGTGATACTTGTCTTGTTTGTTGATGATTCATTACTTACTATAATATCTTCTTCCCACATTCAAACTATTTAGAGGGCTCTTTCCATGCATTTTTAGATGACAGATCTTGGGTTATTACATTATTTCAGTGGTTTGCAGATTTCTCAAGAAGATTATAGGATTCATTTGAGTTAGCAATAGTACATCCATGATATTCTTCAACATTTTGATATGGCTAATTACAAGTCAATTCCATCTCCTTTTCGGTTTGTGGTTACTCTTACTTCCACATGTACCACTCCACTTTGTGATCCTACATCGTATAAGTAGTTGTTTAGAAGTCTCGTGTACTTGAATCATACTCTCCCGATATTTCATTTACAATAGGGCTTGTATCTTGGCTTACACATTCTCCTCATAATAGTCACTAGCAAGCAGTGCTAAAATTATTTTATGCTATTTGGAGGTTACTCCCCACTTTGCACTATACTACACTAGGGGTTCTACTCGGTTGGTTGGATATACTGATTGATTGGGCGGTTTCTATTGATGAGAGGCATTCCACTTCGGCTACATTTTTTTCTTGGTTATTCTCTAGTTGTTTGGGCATGCAAAAAGCAACAGGCTATTGCACTTTCATCTTCATAGGAAGAGTACATGGAAGAAGTTACATCAATTCGAGTAGATTATATGGTTTCGATATTTATTTACAAACTTTGGATTCTATCAGATTCACCGACTATAATTTGGTGTGATAACCAAAGTGAAATTCACATTTCTCGCAACCCTTTTGAGCACCATCGGACCAGCAAAGATATTGAGATTCACATACACTTCATTCATCATCACATTCAAGATTAGCTTCATTTCTTGGATTACATTCGACTCAATAATAGGTTGATATCTTTACAAATAAGTTTGTATCACCTCACTACCTTGAGTTGTGTGGCATGCTTGAGGTCTCTGAAGTTATTCTTGTGGGGTGTTTTTGAGAACATCTTCCTTCTTCTTTCTATATCCTTCTAGCATGATTTTATTTCCTACTTTTGGTTTGATATTTCTTCATGGATATAATGTACATGAGTACCCGATTAGGCCTTATTTTTGGGAATCATATTTTGTATATGCTAGTTTTATTTTGGGCCCATAGCTTCACTTGAGGGGGTGTTAGATTAGGTTATTTACATTATCTCATGTTTACTTATGTACTTTATTTACCTTCTCTTTTATTTAACCTAACCCATTTATGTGTGGATATTTATTTTATCTTATTTAGATATTAGGAAGATATTATCTAGTTAGTAGCTATAGTTCTTTCATTGATCTATGATCTTGACTAGTTCTTTGATTACTAGTTATTTCCTAGATCTTTGGCTTGATCTATGGATTTTACTAGTTCTTAGATTAATCTTCCTCGCATGTATAAGCAAGGCCCATTCTCATTGTACTTCATAGAGTTCCATAATAATATATTATATTTCTACTCAGTTGTTTGCAAAGGTTTTTATATATTTATTACAGTAAATTTATATCATATTTTTGAGTGTGGTGTTTTTTTATTATTTGATTTCTTTGTGGCTTGAAACGGTCTCTGTTTAGTGTTACTTTTAATTCTAAGTTGAAATCCTATATGGAGGATTTGTTTCAAAGCATGTGATACCTTTTAAGCCTCACATCAAAGCCTTTAAGAAGAAACAAAGGACAATCAACCTCATCCTTGGAACTAAAATGTAAAAAGAGATTAAAAGACTCAAAAATGGAGGCATCATTCAGCCTAAAAGATACTCCTTATAGGTTTCAATCTAGTTTTTATAAGAGAAAAATGGGGAAATCAGAATTTGTGTTGAATTCAAAAACTAAATAAGTATTCATTTAAGGAAAACTACCATTTTCAAAACATGGATAACATTTTGCAAAAATTAATAGGGTTATAAATGATTTTAACATTGTATGGTTTCTCTCAATAAAATCAAGTGGTGGTTACAAAAAAGGAGCAATAAAAGACTATTTCCACCACTTTAGGGAGAACATATGTCTATATCAAAATTCCATTTGGTCTAATGAATCAAGGAGATAATTTTTAAATAGAAATGGATCTAGCATTTTTGGATTCATCAACGAGTTTATCATGGTTTACCAAGATAATATCATAGTATTTTCCAAGAAGATGTGTGATCACTTAGAGAACCTTGAAAAGATCCTAATCAGGTGTAGATGATTTAGTATCTAATTGAATCCTAGAATATTCTATTTTGGTGAGAAAAAGGAAAATATGTTGGGGCACATTGTCTCTCAAATTATGAATTACTGAGAGGGTGGAGGTAATTGATAAAGTACCCATCCCCCAATCCAATAAAGTTATACAATATTTTTTTGGTTAGATTAACTTTGTGAGAAGGTTTGTATCTAAGTTTTATGAGATCAATCTACATATCATAAGTATGCTGAATAAATACCAAATTACCGATTGGGGAGATGAGGCAATGCAAGAATTTAATGGAGTGAAATATCTCGTTAAAGACCGCCACCTTTGTGTTGGTTAGTCTAGATTATAAAAAGGAGATTCATGTTTTCTCATTTGCATCTAAATTTACAATTTCCTAAGTTTTATTGCAAAAGGATGATGAAGACCATGAGAATTCAATTCGATTCTTCAACAAGACCTTACAAGGATCTAAATTTAATTACACAATCATGGAAAATCAAGATTTTTCTTTGTTAAATGCTACTAAAATTTTTAGACCTTGCATCTTGATCTCAAGTGCTTTTTCCTATGTGTCACACACTATGCTCAAATAAATTCTAACCACAAATGGAATATTAAATAAAAAGGTGCATATGGGTTAACAAACTCCAAGAATATGACATGGATATCCAAACCACCAAGTTGGTAAGAGGCCTTGGTTTGGAAATATTAATGTAAGAAACAAATCTATAAGTTATCAAAGTAAAAATGTTGCTTTTTATCTAGGTGATCCTCATGAATAGGTATGTGCTTCCATTTGGTATAAGGACATTGTATATAAATTGAATAATATGAATTTTCCCTTTTTCCTAGATAAGAATCAAAGAAGGAAATTGAATTTGGTGTCCTAAAAATAAATCTTGATTTAATTTGGTTTTAGCTTGGAAGAATTTGGAAGGGGTCTTGTTAATATGTATAACTTAATATGAATCTCCTAGGTTAATTAATGAATTTCATGGAGGAATTTTTGGTGGCCATTATGCTACTAACCTCTCATAATATTTTGAGGGAATTTTATCATTGGCCATATCTTTTTAGAGATGTTGCTCAAGTTGTAAGGAGGTGTGAAGGTTGTTAACATTTCTCAAGTAAGCTAAAAGATTCAGGATCCCTACCATTGCAATCCATCACGGTGGAGGATTGTTCTAGAAAATGGGTTCTGGATTTTATTGGTGAAATAATAGATGTATCTAGTATAGGCCATACATGGATTTTAGCTGTTACAAATTACCTAACCAAGTGGGTCAAATAAATCCCCACCATGAAAGCTACTCGCCAAGTGGTCATGGATTTTATTTTAATAACATCATTTGTAGGTTTGGTGTCCCTGTTAAGTTATTTGTTGATAATTGCATGAGTTTTAAAGCTAAACCTCTTGTGGCAATGTGTAAAGAATGTGGTACAAACCTAACTTACACATCTAACTATAACCCCCAAGGAAATGGGAAAGTTGAGTCAAGAAACAATAAATTTCTCAAGATACTTAAGAGTACCTTGGAGGTTAGTAAGAAGAAATGTGGTGAGAAATTGAAATTTTTAGTATGTGATGATAGAATCACATGCAAAAGGTCAATTAGAAGGATCCCATTTGAGATAGTCTATGACATCAAAGTAGTTCTTTCTATTCATTTGAATTTTTAGTTTATCAATTCATGTAGCAACTTGGAGACGAAAAAGGAGTTGATTGTTATACAATAAGGATCAACCATCTTGTTGAACTTGATGAGGTTTTGAGAGAATATCACCAGAGATACATAAAGTTTGAGGAAAATTTTAAGAAGATATTTGACAAGGTCTCTCCTAGGTGTTTCCAATTTGGAGACTTGGTGTTATTATGGGAAATCATGTATGAAGATAAGGGAAAGCATGGAAGGTATCAAGTTATTCAGATGGTCCCTTACTCTATAGATGTTATAATTGGGGAGCATGCCTTTTCTTTAGAGATTTAGATGGTGAAATACTTGAGTTACCTATCAATGATAGGACTATAAAACACTTCTTGCATTAGGTTTATCCCAAATCATTCCCTTTGTATATTGTATGTTCTTTCATCTATTTTTTTATTATTCCCTTATTTTTGTTTCTTTTATTCCTTCTTATTTTCCTTGCCAAGTTTTTGTAACTCATGTGACCTAAAAATGTTAAAAAAAAAAAAACCAAATTTTTACCCATTTGACTTCAATTCCCAATCCATAGGTACTTGGTTTACTTCTATGAATTTTTTTGTTGTTCTTTGGGTAACCATTGGGGGTGTCCATCTGTAAGGTAGAGCCAATGTGATGCCAATTTGGATCCCTGTGTTTCTTGGCACCATCTTTACAAAACCCTTCAAAACATGTTAAAGTGGTCTTTCCATTTTACCCATTATTCCCTTTATTCTACAAATTTCTTGGTAGTTATTTGATGCAAAATTTATGTTTGTGATATATTAAGGCCCTATACTATGTATTTACACTTACATCTTGACTTTCCCTTTGGTTTTGATGATTTCACAAAGTTACATTGTTATGTAGATTTCAAGGAGTAGTATTCCATGAATTGAAGAGAATGTAGCCTTTTGCAGGTTTTAAAAGAAAATAGAGAAGCAATGGAAGTCGAGGATAGTGTTCCATAGGTGAAGAAACTTGCAAAGAAAATATGTGGAATAAAGGGGTGAAGAAACTTAGTGCTTCGTGGACTTGGTGATCATAGTGTTTTGTGGAGTTCATCATTCCCGTAATTGATGCAACCTAGAATTTACCAGATAACACCCTAGTCGCACTAACACATCACTCAACCTTGACTGAGCGCTCACCGAAGCGCACAAAGGTATCGTGGTCATCTTTAGGGTTGTTATAATAGGATGTTAGCATGATGAAGGGAGAAACATATAGATTCATAACTAATCCACCATTCTACAATGCATGCTACCCTCAGATCTATGAAAGAACAAGCTTAAACAATAATCATGATTGAATTAATAACACACACTACTCAACTACACATAGAATGAAACTTAGATTCAGCCAATATCTTCCATTTATTAATAAATATAAAAGCTCCTTACAAAGTATTGTCAATCTATACCAACGCGCGTATGGATCTGATACAATAATTCAGTCATATGCGTATACGCACACTTCACACTTTGTATATTCTTTGTTACACATACATCCTCACACATTCATACATACTTCTACTATGTACCTAACATCATATATATAGGGTGGGGACTTTCCCTTCACCGCTTATCTATTCCAGAAATAGGCCGCATCCTATTGATAGCCACATGTTGTTTACAAGCATAGCCACACATGCAAGTTTTCTATCTATATTCAACTTGCAATTAATCAAGTGTCAATTCTATTCTTAGCTTGTCTCCATGCAAAACACTTCGATCTCGCTTCTCCAAAGATAGATAATGCATGGCGCACACAATACTACATTGTTGGTGTGTTCCGCACGCCACTTTTAAAATAGATATTCATGCTCAAAATCAGCTAAGTCCTGAAATTTGAACTTGCCTTCCGCACGTGGGTCCTTCTTGTCCTTCCACACCCTTGGTTTCGGGCCTTCTTATCCCACGCAGACTCCTTGTGTGATCTTTGACATGTATTCTTTGATCAACATTACCCCACACTAATCTCATTGTCATCCCGACAATGGGTATCTCCAAAAATTGAAGTAAAGAATAAAATAATGGAAAGAATAAGAATGAAGGAATGTAGAAAAATAAAGAATTTTTATTAGACAGCCTCCTCTGTATCACTTTGCAATATCAACTCTGGATACTCCTCCTTTATTTCGTCTTCCAAAATCTACCATTCAATGAGTGCTTGTTCCACTTTTTCTGGGATGTCCATAGCAATGGATTCTAACTCATCCCACGCAATCTCTCCTTTCTCATTCGTAGAACTAACACAACACTAGACATTGATGTCATTCTTCCTTCTAAAAGGTCCATCTTCTATGCAATTAGCTTCCCAAGCTCTTCCAGCCTAAGTCTTGTGCGGTTCTTGTGTTGTTGCACTGGGCCTCACACTTTTGTTTAACCATTGACAATATTTTGTGCATCCCAAGTTCTCATCTTTCATCACTTTCTAGACTTCATTGTTCACTTCTAGGGTCTTTATGTTGATAAGCACCTTTGGGGTTGTGCATATGTTTAAATCCTAGTATGCTTTCTTCAATACTTCATGTAATGCTTGCAACAACCCTTCATAAGATGTGATCTTTCTCATCATCGAGGCTTTCTCTCGTTCGGCATCTTGCTCGAGATTCTTGGCTCGCATTTGTAGAGGTTCATCTTCAAGTACCAATTCCACCAACTTTCCTACATAATGTAAAGACCTGAAGGAAAAATTTATGGTACCTTGGCCTCCAAGTGTGGCCTTGCTCTGATGAAATTTTCCCCAATATCCTCTGTGATGTTGATAAACACTTCATTTTTCTTCTGCACGAAGTCCCTTTCCTACGTTATGTGTGCTATCTCTACATCCTTTGTCTTGCCTCCATGCAAAGACTGATCATGTCGGCTTTGTCCGTGTTTCTTCTAGACATCTTAGCAAAAGCTTTCACCAATGCATTGCTGACCTACTCATCTAACATGACAGTATGCTTTACTATCATGTGTCTCACTTGGGGTGCCTTCTTAAATCATCTCAAAACGCATGACTCTTCATACACATCAAAATTAGGCTCATCCATGTGGGTGTGGATTGACCACGATAGTTACTTTTGAGTGTGCATAATCATCATGTCCTCATCCATTAACTCCCAACTGAATAAATCCTTTTTGTTATCGTGCTCTAGAAGTGGGCGTAGACAATTTTTCCTACATCCTCTGCATACCCCATGGCTAGTGGAATGTGCTCTCCACTTGTTCTTCTAGACTGTTACTACTTAGGAACTTTAGCTTCCAAATTTGGGACTTTTGTCTCCATGTCTAGAACATTCTCTCATGGCTGTCTCGTTAGGTATTTTCTCATCCTCTTTTTTTTCCTTTGATTCCTCACCCTGTTCTTCTGTGTTCTCTATAAGTGTAGGAGAATTAGGCGTGCTCTCCTCTAACTCTTCCGCCTCCTCATTCAACTTTATTTTCCTCCTTCTCTACGTGGTTAGCTCCTTCTGTGGAGAGAGTCTGGGTGATTTTCACATAATGGTTGGAGTATCACCTTGGGTCCTTGTTCTCCTAAATACCCACTTAAACCTGTGCTCCCCTTGGACTGCATTCAAGTCCTCATCATCCCCCTCTTATGGCTGAGGTGGTGTAATTGTGCACTCAGCTTCACCCTTATTTATAGGATGTCTCCTACCTCTATGCTCTAAACCCCCACTATCTTTGCACTCCTCCTCCTCATCCTACACTTCAATTGGCTTTGTGGGCTTAGGCACTGGGATGTTCTCCACTGTATGCTTTCCCTTTGGTGGTGCTGGAAGTGCGAACTCACCTTCCACATATTTGTTATTCTCCATCTTTGGCTTTAACTAGAGATACACCAATGCTTCCCCCACATCTACTACAACCAAACTTATTGGCTTAATATTCAGACTTTTGAAATGATCCTCTCTGTATAAGCACTTCTACTAGGATACACATACTTCTTCCTCAATGTATGGTAGTCACAGTCTACCTTATCTACATTGAAGACCAGTCGGTGTGTGTCTATAAATATATGAACAGATGCTTGGAAATACCTTGTAGTGAATGCGTAAGGCAATTTACACCAAGGGCTCCAGACTCCATCTTTCATTGGGAAGTGTGCGATGCAGAAATGTTGATATACAAAAATCGAACTTGTTTCCCTACCACTACTGGTAGGTCCTTTGGGATGCACCACTCTTCCCCAAATGTCACACGGAGCCTGTCATACCACTTCTCCGCCCTTTGCTTTATGTCATCTGTCATGGCCCCTTGCATAGGTACTTGTTGAATCTTTCAATTGGGGACTTTTTCTCCATGGGGTATTCCCATAATTTTTCCTTTGGTCCGTCTGGTACTGATCTCCATAAATACTAGTGATAGTAGAACAACCCCAAAGTTGATCTTCCCTCTTGTGTGCACTTCTTTGACTATTTGCTTTGCAATATAGCCTGCAATGTTGTAGATTGTCCCTTCTAACATCTTACGTGCCACATGTAACCACATAGTATTTACCTATGACCACCGCTCCTAATCATTCAACTTTGTAACAAGGTGGGTTGCAGCTTGCACAACTAGACAGTTCTTCAATTTTTCTATGTCCATTCCGCACGGACCCTTCAGGTACCCCAACTCCTGTTTGGTCCCTACAATCGTGGCTTTATCTGCGAGATCACCTTTTATTTCCTCTCCTCTGGCCTTCAAACCTATGACTAATGAGACAAGCGCAGATGAGATTCTAACTCTGTGTCTTGAAAAGTAGAAGAAGTCTTTATGCACCCTACTCATGAGCCACTGATACAAGGGCTCATAGTTCCCAAAATATGGAATCTCATACAATTGGTAGACCCCAATTCTCTTCAAAATATTCTCATCTAAATCGTCATAAACAAGCATGTCATTTGTTGTGTACTTGTTCATCCTAAACGTGAGCAAGGAATCAAGCTCCTTCTTATTCTCCGAGTCCTATGATTGTATTCACTTACTTTACTCTTTCTAATGGGTGAATCCCATTCTTGGCTGATGATGAATCCTTCTAGATATTGTTGATGAGGCTAGTATATGTCTGATTAATGTATAATATATGATCTCATCATACTCTCCTTTTGATTAAGTTTGATTACATTGTGTGACTTTTAGTTGATCTGATATGAGTTAGGATGTAACTGTCTGTCTTTTGATTGATTGTGATCCTAATGTTAAAAAATCTGAAATTCCTAACATAGTGTGTGTTTAAATTCAGTTTTGTAATAAAGCAGGTCTAATCAGTCGAGGAAATGAAGTAGGTGGCATTTAGTATGTTTTTGATAGCATTTGTTCCTACATAGCTTAGTTTCGAAACTTCCAAGCTAGTTTCGAAACTCCATCACACAGTCATCATTTAGTTTCGGAACTTTCAGACTTAGTTTTGGAACTCCAGAATTTAGTTCCAGAATTTTCAGACTTAGTTTTGGAACTCCTGAGGACAGCTCCGAAACTCTCATGATTTTGGTTCTTAACAATTTCCTATGGTTCCAGAACTTCTCCAAAGTTTCGGAACCGATGGGAGTTATCTATTTTAAACCACATCCAAAAATTTTACATCTACAATCATGAAGGATGAGAAGATTTCTGAACACAGATCCAGGAAGAGTTATCCTATAGCTATCTGATCAACTGCCATCCAACTCAACATCTATTTTGGGCATGATTTGATTTCATCAAAATCATTGAGACAACTGTGATTGAAAAATTTATATAAAGTGCACTGCATTAGATAGAAATGAATTTAATTAGAGATATAGAATAGAGAAAAGAAATAGATTAAATATCCATATCTAGTACATTTCGTAATACTAAATTTTTTTCATTAATAAAATAGCCATTTCGATTTGAGAGAATTCGAGTTGTTAAATTCCTAATTCAAGGAGGAGCAAGGGCCCACTCCCCCAAGGACCAGGATATTCATTTATTTTGTACTTATATTTCTTCAGCAAATAGCTTAGATCTATTAATTTTGTATTACTTTAGTTCTTTCAATTAAATTCTATTGTATACTTGTTCCTGTAGGTGTTTAGATAAATCTTTATATTTCTTGCAATTGCTTTCAAGCATTTTAATCTGAGTGTTTACTTTCAAAAGCGTGTTTATTTTCCAACAACAAGTGTGTTTTTTTACATGGTGTGTTTCCTTTCAGCAAGCTTTCAGTGTGTTTTTAATTTCAGCAAGTTTTCATAGTTTGATTTGAATAAGGTTTTACCAAGAAGTCCTTAAGACATTAAAGAGATCCCCGTAAAATATAAAAATAGTTACAGTCAACTACTAGATCGTTAAAGTACTCTTATTGTATATAGCTTTAGACACACCCCTGGTTTGATATGACATCAACAAGAAGTTGATTAAATGAAGGGAATGATGACACCCATCACTTTTGGTGCCGTTTCTAGGGAAAACTAGTTGGAATTTTCTAATTAAGTATTAGTAAGAGCAACAAAACATACATCTAGTATTTGAAGAATCTTCCCTACTATATCACAAAATATGAGTAGACCAAGAGACTCACGGGGTAGATTCCTTCCAAAAACATCTTCACAAGAATTCATAACATCTTCTAGTAAAAGTAAGGAAATTGATCAAGAATTGGAGGCACCACCATCCCCTGTCGGAAAAGAAATAGAATTGCCATTTTGGAATTCTTAGATCACCACTGAAGGGAGTAGAACTTTTAGGAGAAGGCTTATTACCCAAGATCCATTGAGGGTAAGTTTTGATTCTCAAGTGAGTAGTCAACCTCCTTCTCCCGATTTTTCACCTTCCCCAAAGCATAGCAAACTTACCACATTGATTGGGAGGAAACTTGAAAATATTTTTAAATGGCACAAGAAGCGAGGAGTACCGATAGGACCTTTACCTATCCAATCCAATTGGGAGATGATGAAAATCAATGAAAAATATATCACCTGCACATTTACGCAACTTTAGAGGGATTTCATCGAAGATCCCGACCAATTTCTATTTGAATTCAAGGTACCATGTCAAACCTATGATTATAAAATAGATAATAAAAACTCAAGTTGTTTCTATCCACTATGAAGGATGCAAAGCAATGAGGTGCGTCATGGGATTAACATCTAACTCTATTAGCACTTGGGCGTAAATGGAGACTTCCTTCCTAGATAAATACCGGGATTATTGCAGAGGAAGAAATAAGAAGGAAAAATTCTTCTAAATCAAGCAGAAGAGGACAAAAACATAGAAGACTATTTAGATAGATTCCTCTTTATTAGCAAAAGATGTGGATTTGTGCTTACAGAGGAATTAAGTAAAACCATTTTTCTCAAAGGTTTGGATGATGAATCTAGAGAACCCCTTAACTTGATAGGAGGGGGAGACATTGATCAAATACAAATGAATGGAATTAAAGAGATTTGTAGAGGCTATTCCAAAACAAGAGGTGGACCTATAAAAGGAAAATCAAGAAAATTCTGAATTCGAGATATGAACAAACTAATGGATGAGTTAAAAAAATTTAAAACAAGCATTTTAGTGTAATTAACCTCTACTATGGATGGATTACAAAGGCTAAATCAAATTCCAAAATTGAACCATTGGCTATATATTGTCCTAGATGCAGGAAGAAACATGTATTAAGAGATTGTCCTTTGGATAAAACAGAAATATGTCTTATCTGTGAATCTAAAGAACATGATACTGATGTTTGTTCTTTACTTCCTGTCATTAAAAATTAGCTTAAACAAACCAGTGCCTCATCTACAATTGAAGAATTGAATTTTGTTCAGAGACAACCTAACAAGGGTAGTTTATGCCAAGATCAGCTCCTAATCCATGGACAATGTCATGGGCTGCTCAGGCAGTACCAAAAAATTGGGGACAACCACCTTGGGTACCTTAACCAACTTAGAACCCTCAAGATTGGGCAAATCAAGCCTATTATGCTCAAGGACATCAACAACCATGGGTTGGTCAATGAAACCATTATGCTTGGTCACAACCTAGATGGAACCCTAATTATTCCCAAGGAAGAACATATCCAAATCAGAATCAACATGCCATCATGGGATCCCCTCCACAAAATTCACAAACTAGGAATGCGGTACCCAAACACAAATGCCATCACAAAAACAAGAAAAACCCTTAAAAATAAACAACTCTGTTTATGGAAAAGAACCTGAAAAATCAGTTGATTTACATGCTATGGATTGTAAGGATATTCAAACTAGATCTGGGAAAATCATTAACATTCCACCCTTATAATCACTGAAATGACAAGAAGAAAATGAGAACCCTAGTATTTCTATTCCAAAAGAGGATATAGAAAGAAAAGAAAAGGAGCCAGATAGCAACACTACTGAGACTCCATTTCTGAGAGATTCAAAGAAGATATAGAAATCAAGGAGTCTGAATTGGTTCAGGAATTAAGGAAATTGAATATTGAAATACCACTGTTACAAGCAATTAAAGATATTCTAGAATTGAACAAATTGATCAAAATGTTATGCATGAAAAATCCTGGAAGAAAGAAACAATATCCCAAGACTATCAAAGTAGATGGGAAACTTGTTGATTTATTAGCAGGAAAACTATTACTTCCCAAATATGGAGATCCTAGAAGTCCTGTTATTTATGTCTCTATAGGAAATAAGGATGTACATAATGTTTTGATAGATTTGGGAGCTGCTATCAATGTAATGATAGTGGATACTCTGAAAACATTACCATTAACGGGTATACAACCTACTAATACCATATTACAGATGGCGAGATCGATC
The DNA here is from genome assembly GCA_018340775.1 of Taxus wallichiana var. yunnanensis. Lineage (NCBI taxonomy): Eukaryota > Viridiplantae > Streptophyta > Pinopsida > Cupressales > Taxaceae > Taxus > Taxus wallichiana. The sequence goes on from CM031235.1 coordinate 796,787,667, forward strand.
CAGAGCAAAACGAGAAGGAATTATTGAAGATGTTGTGGTTATGGTAGAGTTGTGGGAATATCTAGTTGAATTTCTTATATTACATCCAAAAGGTAAAACATTGGGTTATCCCATTATTTTGGGCAGGCCATGGTTAGCTACAATTGTTGCTTTGATAGATTGCAGGTCAGGTGATATGACAATCTCAAATGGTAAGAATTCTAAAAAAATCCTTATATCCTACCGCACAACATTTTCGACATTCATGAACAATTGTGGGTTGATTCTTCTTAAACTAATAAGTAAAATTTGTCTTCTTTGGCTATGATCACATTGTAGGATCATGTAAGAGAAGTAGAAGAGATGATTAATCCACCATTAGATGAGAACATGTTGTCTTCAAGTGTAATCGAAATAGTTCTCGCAACCCATGAAAATAGTTTTGTAACCCACAAAATTTGTTACGGAACCCGCGAAATTAGTTCTAGAACCCGTGAACTTAGTTCCGGAACCTACGACTATAGTTCTGGAACCACTACAATTAGTTTTGGAACCACGACAATAACAGTTCTCTTTAATTGAAAATGATTTCACTCTGGAGGAACAAGATTTATCGTGAGGAGAGGATCAATTAGTAGCTTTAGTTTCAAGTACATTAGGAAGTGGTGAAGAATTTCGGAAAGTAGTACTGACAAGGAATTGAGCCCGCAAAGAGATAAGTATTATAATTCTCATTCTTGTCCTTTTTCCGGTATTTTGTCTCAAGGAACTTTTAGAGATGTTGCTACATACCATATGTTGTTACCACATGCATGTCCATTAAATACTTTAATGAAACCCTTTCCACAAATCATTTCATCACATATTGGAACCAAGCATGTTGAAATTCAACTAAGTAAAACTTTAAACATCAATAGCTGGTTGAAAGAGGATGAAGAAGCTAAATTGTTTAATGTTCTAAAAAATCATACTAAAGCTTTTTGCTTGGTATTACAAAGATATGAAGGAGATTCATCCAATTATCTTAACTCATCACATCTATATCTGAAAACACTAAACCAATTAGGCAGCCTCAAAGAAGGATTAACCCAACTTTAAGGGATATATTCAAACAAGAAATTGTAAAACTATTACAAGTAGGTTTCATCTACCCTAGCTCAGACAAACCGGTGGGTATCTCCTCTTGTAATTGTTCTAAAAAAGAATGGAAAATGGAGAATATGTGTTGACTATAGGGAACTAAACAAAGCCACAATGAGAGATTATTTTCCCTTACCATTCATAGATCAAGTCCTAGATAACCTTTCAAGTAAACAATACTTTTATTTCTTGGATGGATTTAGTGGGTACAATCAGATCAGAGTTGTTGCTGAGGATCAAGACAAAACTACATTTACATGTCCATGGGGAACCTTTGCCTATAGAGTGTTACCATTTGGTTTATGCAATGCTCCTACAACTTTCCAAAGAGTTGTACTTGCAATCTTTGCTGATCTAACAAATGATTGTGTTGAAGTATATATGGATGACTTCATTGTACATGGAGATACATTTGAAGATGCTTTGAGAAATCTAGATAGAGTGTTAACAAGATGTGAACAACACAACCTGTCTCTTAGTGATGAAAAATGTTTGATGATGGTGGATGAGGGAATTGTATTAGGACACCATATTTCACAAAAAGGAATTCAAGTGGATCAAAACAAAATTAGGATCATTTCAGATTTACCTATCCCTCAGACTCCCACAAATATCAAATCATTTCTAGGACATGCTGGGTACTATAGATGCTTTATAAAATATTTCAATAAAATTGCTGCCCCCATGTTTAATTTGCTAACCAAGGACTGTGAATTTCTTTGGGATGAAAAGTGCTAGCATGATTTTGAAGAAATTAAAAACAAATTAATCAGTGCCCCAATATTGAGAGGTCTTAATTGGGAAAATCCATTTCATATCCAAACAAATGCCTCAAATTATTCCATTGGTGCAATATTGGGACAAAAAGATGAAGAAGGAAAGATGTATGCCATTTACTATCTTAGCAAGAATCTTACTCCCACTGAAAAGAATTACACCACCACTAAAAAGGAATTTCTTGTTGTAATTTATGCAATCAATAAATTTAGACATTATATTACAGGGTATAAGATATTTGTACACACAGATCATTCAAAGAATTAAGTATTTAATGAAAAAACCAAAGTGGTTGGAGGAAGAGTCATTAGATGTTTATTACTTTTGCAATAATTTGATATTACCATTGTGGACAATCCAGGTAAATCTAATGTGGTAGCTGATTTTCTGTCAAGACTAACCACCATAGGGGAACAAGATCCAGTCAAGGATAAATTTCTAGATGAACAACTATTTGCAATCTCAGCAAGTACACCATGGTTTGCTAATATGGCAAATTATCTTGCAATAGGGAAGTTCCCTCCTTCTTTCACTAAGAAACAAATAAATAATTTAATTAAAACTAGTGCACAATTCAAATGGTTAAATGGAATTCTATTTAAGTTTGGTCTTGATTTTGTCTTGCGCAGGTGTGTAAGAGATGATGAAATATTTGACATCCTCAGAGCATGTCATGATGAACCAAGTGGAGGACACTATTCAATAAAAATAATAGCTCATAAGATACTTGGCACTAGTTATTATTGTCCATCTTTGTACAAGGATGTGAAAAGATATATCAAGAGGTGTGATCCTTATCAAAGGATGGGATAGCCAAATTTCACAAATAAAATGCCTCTTCACCTCTAGTTTTGGTTGAGCCATTTGAGAGATGGGGATTAGATTTTGTTGGTCTCTTTAATCCTCCTTCACAAGGTAATGAATATATTATTGTATGTACTAACTATGTGACAAAACGGGTAGAAGTGTAGGCATTGACAAATACCACCGAGGAAGCAATTGCTGATTTCCTTTGGAACAAAATTATGATCAAGTTTGGAGCACCAAGGAGCATAGATTTATATCGAGACCACAATTCATGTCTAATATGATCTAAGATTTCACAAGGTATTACCAAATCAATCATAAGAATTCATATCCTTACCATCCATAGTCAAATGGACAAGTGAAGTAACAAATCGAGAATTGGAGAACATCCTTACCAAAATGGTTGAAGCTAGGAGAAAAGATTGGGTAAAGAGACTATTGAAGTCATGCGGGTGTATAATACAACTTGGAAAAATACAACAATGTTTTCACCATATGAATTAGTCTATGGGAAAAATCTCTTGTTTCCTATAGAATTTGAACTTTTTAGACATTGAGAACAACAAGTGAAGGTGGAAATTAAATTAAATGCATCTCAAAAAGAAAGAATACTTCAACTCAATGAATTGGATGAATTAAGGTTGGAAGCACTTCAGTAGACAGAGATGATTCAAGAGCAAAGGAAGCAATGACATGACATACATATCAAGAAAAGTCAATTCAAAGTAGGAGACTAGGCATTACTGTTTGACTCTAAGTACCAATAGTTTAAGGGAAAATTGAGAACCAGATGGTTGGGACCTTATCAGATTGATCATTTTTTTACAATGGTTCTATTCAGTTACTTCCCATTAATGGCAGCAGCAAAACACTCTTGGTCAATGGACATAGGTTGAAACTCTACAAGAAGCATCCCACTAAGAATGAATTGTTAAGGAAGATTGAAGAGATAAAGAATTTGATCATATGGAAGAACTCAGTTCTTCCAAAATGATAAAATAATCAAATGATAGATCCATAATAAAGGGAAGAAGATGAAAACCAACAAATGATGTCTTCTTCCCCCAAAAAAATATAAAAATATTAAAAAATAAAAATTCTCTCAAGGTCAATTGAAAACCAACAAATGGCAGTTGACCTCTTTTTGGCTAGTTCAAATAAAGGAATTATTTTGAATTCCAATTGTCTTATCTAATAATGTTTTTTCCACTTGTAGGAATGATGAGTCATCATAGCAAAAGGCTTACATCATCAAGGATGGTAATTATGTCTTTTAACTTATTTAGGGTTGATTAAATGTTTGCATGTGTGATGTGACTTAATTTAAAAGTAGGTATGATGAGTCATCTATTTATACATTATGATTACAAGTGTGTAATCATGATATTGATTTGGATGGAATAAGTGGTGGCATGGTTATCATTAGTAATCATTATTGCAAACATCAAGTGAGATAAAGATTGCAAAAGTATCTTGAGGAAGGAGCAGTGAATTGAGTTTGTATTCCGCAACAAAGAACAGAGAATTCAGACATTCTGTAGCTAAGAACTAAGGTTCCGCAGCTAAAAATAGAGGTTCCATGCCAAGCCATTAGTTCCACAGCTAAGGAGAAGGCCTATAACCAATTCGCACAAAATCAAGGGAGACAGAACTCAAGCCGATATGGGGATTAAGAAGAAATCAAAACCAGAGGATGATTCCTAGCTACTCATAGACAAAGAAGTAGCATCCATCTTTGAGCATGCAGGATGGCTTGAATTCCTGAAGAAATTTTCAAGGCATAATGATGAATTGGTAAGAGAATTTTTCATAAATCTAGAACAGTCTAGAACAAAAGTAAGAAATGTCTTTATTCCTTTTTCTATAAATATTGTAAGTAATGTGTCTGGAGTACCCATTGTTCATGTCCCACAACCTGTAAAGGGGACTTTGAAAGAACTGGTAGAAGTCTTGTTGTAAGAAGAAGAAGCTGAACCCCAGTATATCTATAATACAAAGAAAATCATAAAAGGGGTTAGAAGGGCCAGCTTTGCCCAAACCCTTTGACAGGGTTGCATTTTGGATAGTAAAATATTTAACCTGTGATGGTTAGTTTGGGTCTATGGGAAAATAAGTCTTAAAAATGCTCATATATCTGAAGTATGGAGCCACCAATCCTTGAATACATAATAAACCTCCTAGGGTTTCTCTTTGATTCCATTCAGACCATGGCTCAGAGATATTCCTAGGGTGTTGGAAAAATTAGGCATCATGGTCTAATTCACTTGATATGCCAACACCATTTCTTGTCAAAAAAGAATGGAGAAGAAATTTGGGACAAGTTTCTTAGCAAGTTCAAGAAAAACCCTAATATTATTAGAAGGACAATTCTAGCCCCATTCTCTCCTTCAGCTAATCTATAAATTGATGCCCTGTAGAAGGATAGAGGGAAATGGAAAGAGAAAACATACCAAGGAAAATAAGGTCGATGAGAAAGATAAAAACAACAGAGCCTTCTGTACCTGTGAAGGAAATTCCTTCTTCCACAAAGCACTTCAGAAGAACCAATATCTGTCTATAATGGTGATAGCTCACCCACACAAGAACCAGAAAGAATAGTAAGAATAAGTTCTAGAGGGAAATTCACTACTGGGCATGTTGAACTTCCCCATATAATAAAAATTCATAAGAGGTCAAGGGGAACTCCAGAAGTAAGGAGTGAGTAGGAAAGGATGGAAGAGGAAGTTGCTGACATTTTGGGTAGTATGACCATGACTCCACATGGTCCAAGTCATGCTGAAATGGACAGAGGAGAAGAGAGTTTTGATGATCAAGATTTTTAGGAGTTGGCTGAACCTTCAGTAGTGTCACATGAAGAAGAAGAGTTGACATCTAGGATAAGAAAAGGAAAATTTCCTTTAATAGAGGAAGAATGCCAAACTCCTCAAATAATTTCAGAGGAAGAGGAAAGACAACAAGTTAAACAGGCTCTATTCTTGTCTAGAGCAGAGCTTATTATCAAAGAAAAAGATGAGGAATTGGACTTCCTCAAACTTAAATTGGAACAAAGGGAAACGCTCATTGATGAGCTAACAACTTAGCTTGCATAGCTAGAACTAAGGAATTATCAGAAACCAAGAAGCGGTGATAGAAAAGAGGAAGAGTTCCGGACTTCCAGAAAATAGAGTGTTGTGTCCACAACCTCGCGCTGAGTACTAATTTCACCTATTCTCCACTAAAACAACAATGGGATGATATTTGCAGAGAGCTCAGAGAAGCCAAAACATCAAATGAGGAATTAAAGACCAAGATGGAGGAAGAGATGAAGGCAAGAAAGGAATGGGAAGAAAAATTTTATAAGGAGGAAGGAAATAAATATAAATGTCTTGCCAAAATTCATATGGTCTGTATTATGAGTGAGAAATTGCTTTCCTACAGGATACCTTCTCTTGCATATAGTGTGTTTTTGGAAGAGTAGTTCATTCACTAGCAGTTGTCAAGAATTGCATGTGGGCTTCCACATGAACTAAAAGATGAATCTAAATTCATGACAACTTACTCTCTATCTAGCCTTGAACAAAAAAATCTCCTGTGTGAATTTTATCTTTGCAATTATATGCTACAGAAAAATATAGGATTTATGATTAACTTATATGTAGGGGAGAGCCAGATCAATGCATTTTTCTCTCTTTTGTAAAACCAAATTGCATGGAAGGAAAGAGAATCTGAATTTTTATTGAAAGCCAGCTCAACAAGCCTCTGCATGAGAGCTCATTATGGTAAACCTTCTACCTTCCTCACACATTTTAGAACTCGTGCCTTTGATAAGAGGTTCAAGACACATTACCCTGCTATTCTACAAAAGAGTATTGATGCCTTCACCTCCTATGAGGAGGAAAATTTTGAAGATGTTTATTAAGGATGCTCAAAAGGTGGGAACTCCTTCATGTTTCTTTGAAAAGAAAGGAAGTAATTTCCCCTACAAATCTGATATGGATTTTAGAGAGGGCCAAAGAATTATACACAATAATTATCCAATTCAATGAAACCTATATCCAAATATGGATGGGAATATGAAAAAGGCCACTGTACTTCTCACCCCCATGTCTCCTGGCGAGCAGAGAACCTCAAGACCCTGCTAAATTTGAAAAGTGGGAGAGGAAAATAAAAAAGGAGTTGGGTATAGTACATCTAAGCTTAAGCATTGGAAAATTCAGTTTCATCCATTTGATCTAAGCAATCAAATGGAATGCAGAACATATGATCCCACTTTTGAAGAATGAGTTTGTAAAGGGACTTACAAACAAGTAAGTTTGGGGGAAATGATGAGGCCAGTATATGTCTGATTAATGTATAATATATGATCTCATCATACTCTCCTTTTGATTAAGTTTTATTGCATTGTGTGACTTTTAGTTGATCTGATATGAGTTAGGATGTAACTATCTATATTTTGATTGATTTTGATCCTAATGTTAAAAACTCTGAAATTCCTAATATAGTGTGTGTTTAAATTTAGTTTTGTAATAAAGCAAGTCTAATCAGTCGAGGAAATGAAGTAGGTGGTGTTCAGTATGTTTTTGATAGCATTTTTTCCTACACAGCTTAGTTCCGGAACTTCCAAGATAGTTTTGGAACTCCATCACATAGTCATCATTTAGTTCCAGTAAATCTAGAATTTAGTTCCAAAATTTTCGGACTTAGTTCTGAAACTCCCGGAGATAGCTTCGAACTCTCACATGTTTTGGTTCTTAAAATTTTTCCTATGGTTCTAGAACTTCTCCAAAGTTTTGGAACCGATGGGAGTTATCTATTTTAAACCACATCCAGAAATTTTACATCTACAATCATGAAGGACGAGAAGATTTTTGAATGCAGATCCAAGAAGAGTTATCCTATAGCTATCTGATCAACCGCCATCCGACTCAGCATCTATTCTGGGCATGATTCAATTTCATCATAATCATTGAGACATATGTGATTGAAAAATATATATAAATCATACCTACATTAGATAAAAATGAATTTAATTAGAGATATAGAACAGAGAAAAGAAATAGATTAAGTATCTAGATCCAGTACGTTTTGTAATAATGAATGTTTTCATCAATAAAATAGTCATTCTGATTTGAAAGAATTTTGAGTTGTTAAAATCCTAATTCAAGGAGCAAGGGCCCACTCCCCCAAGGACCAGGATATTCATTTATTTGGTATTTATATTTCTTCAGCAAATAGCTTAGATCTATTAATTTTGTATTGCTTTAGTTCTTTCAGTTAAATTCTATTGTATACTTGTTCCTACAGGTGTTTAGATAAATATTTATATTTCTTTCAAGCATTTTAATCTGAGTGTTTACTTTCAAAAGCAAGTGTGTTTATTTTCCAATAGCAAGTGTGTTTCTTTTCGCATGGTGTGTTTCCTTTCAGCAAGCTTTCAAAGTGTGTTTTTATTTTCAACAAGTTTTCATAGTTTGATTTGAATAAGGTTTTACCAATAATTCCTTAATACATTAAAGAGATCCCCTAGAAAATATAAAAATAGTTACAGTCAACTACTAGATCAGTTAAAGTACTCTTGTTGCATATAGCTTTAGACACACCCCTAGTTTGATATGACATCAACAATAAGTTGATTAAATGAAGGGAATGATGACACCCATCAATTGCATCTCTGAAAAATGGATTTTGGGTGCCATCTCTTCCTCCTCGATGACCACCTTCTTCTTTCCTTTTATTGCTATTGCAGATGCCTTCTTCAGTGCCATTTTTACCTTGCAAATGTCTCCTCTTCAACTCTACAACTTTGTGAATCAAACCCTAGCTCGATTCAATCATGCCCTAGGTGGAAACTTTGTAACCTAACTCTTTTATGTCTCCTTGCTTCACTCAAACCCTTCACCACTAGGGACACAAGCTTCTTGTCACACATATCTGGTTGTCATGCTTGGTTTCACACCCTTCACACCTTAACTCAATCACTTGGCTCTTTGTACTTGGCTCTTTCCTCAAATACTCTTAGTCACAATAGTAAAAATGAATCCATATTCCATCCTTATATAATTTTTTTAAATTTTGATGCATTTATTACTCCTTCACCTACCAAATATCCCCTCATTCATTGACCAAATCTGGTTGTTCGCAAGGTACATGCTCGTGCCCAACTATAACCTTCTAGAACTCCTTCTTACCCCTCTGGTCACAAACTTCTCTTCGGTGTGTGCCCCGTGCGAGTACCTTGTCATTTTACCTTCTCCTAGTAGCTATCATGGCCTCTTCTTACCTCACATTATACTATCATTTCTTTCATCTCCATCCTTGGTAACTTTTGAGAAGAAATCTTCTTTTGACTTAAAGCACACCCATAGCAGCTTATTCCTTTCACCTTTCAATTCCCACAGTCTTTTCTTGGATAACTAAAACCACCCCACACTAAAATTATGTGTAGTCCTCTGCACATAAACATTATTCATATAGTAATTAGCTTTATACGTGCAAGCGTGCTTATTCCACAAAAATAAAAACTAAATTGACAAAGCATAACGACAATGAAGGAAATACATTAAGGAAAATACAAAATTGAAAACCTAATCTAAATGGCAATACTTCCTTATTACAAACACCAAGAAGACTTATTTATAGTAGGGCTTTAACCTACTCCCGTTAAAGTAACCAAGTAGCCTGTTCCACAAGCACCGATTCAAGTATAGAAGTGATAACATACGGCCCCAACCAATGTACTTTGAGCTTTCCTAGATGGCGTAAGAACTTTGAGTCATAAAGAAGTACCATTTGTCTAATCTCAAACTTCTTATCCCTTATGTTTTTTTCATGCCATGCCTTCTTCCTGGCCTTTTCCTACTTCTAAATCCATTTTTCTATGGCTCAACGCTCATCAGTTGAACCATCTTTTCGATACGCTCTTCTAAATCCTATTCATCAGCTAGACCTCCAACATGCACAATGCGCAAAGAAGGTAACATAAATTCTATAGGGAGAACAACTTCCATGCCAAACACCAACTAAAATGGTGTGGCTTTGTTCAATCTCTTGTAAGTTGTTCTATATGCCCAAAGCATAACTGACACTTTGTCATCCCAATCCTTTCTTCCAACATCACATATTTTTTTCAAAGTCTGGCTCAAAATCTTGTTGAAGGCCTCAGTAGTTTTATTTTCCTGAGGATGGTAGGGTGTAGTTTTATGGTGTGTGCAACCATAAACGCGCGTCTAATAGAATCCTAATTGTCTCATTCAAAAGTGTGTACCTCTATCATTTCTCAAGCTTAAAGGAAATACATATCATGTAAGAACATTCTCACATAGAAACCTAGCTACTATACGAGTCCTTTGTAGGTGTTGCTTCTTCCCACCATGTGAGATAATCTATACAAGTAATGATATAGCGTGATCTAGTCCTCGCGCACGGCTAGTGAAATAGGTCCTACAAAGTCAATGGCCCATTTCTCAAATGGTTCTACACTAGTAATCGGTCTCAAAAGAATCTCATCTCTTTGACCTAGTCTTCCACAATGCTAACAATGATCACATGCCTTAAAATATTCTTTATAGTCCTTATACAATTTGCTCTTAAACCTGGTCTTAAATAGATTGCTCTTGAATGAGATTTTATTTCCTAAAATTTCATAAATTTACTTAGAAATATTCAATTCTCTCTTAAATCACCCTCATATGCTTTACATTTTCTCTAGACACTTCCGTAGGGTGTTTGATCAGCTACAAAATGTCGAAAAATGTCATTTTTAGGTCTTAAGAGGAAGTAGTCTCTCATCAAAACTAAATGAGTTGATCAATCACCTTAAACACCATACCCTACATGCTTAAACACATTAAATTATATTCTTAGGAATTTCCTTTGATCCATGGTAAATTTTGAAATAAGGAAATATGCACACTTCTTAAGAAGACTTATTTTCAATTAAGGGCTTAGTTGTCATGCTTCAAAAATTTAATTTGTATGCTACTTATTTTGGCCATTCTAGAGCTAATCAAACACCCTCTAGGAGATTTTAGTAAATATATTAAGAATAGAGAGGTGATGTTGGGGATTCTTGGAAGTTTTTGAGGTAATTTATTCACATTTAGGAAAGTTTTTCTCATTCAAGGACCATTTTCTTAACAACGGGTTTTCTAGGTGCAAGGAACAAACACTCTAATGGTGAAACCTGACTTCTTTGAAAGATTTCAGGAGCTCTATAAGGAGTTAGGAGGAAAAAAATAGGAATTGGAAATCTATGTGAATCCTCTACATGTTGGAAACATCCATTTTTCTTTAAGGTTTGAAGGTTTCATGAAGAATTTTAAAACAATGTAGCTGCCCCTTTTCGTTCCAAACAAAAATGGGACTAAATTTTTAGGTTCAAGAAGAATCAAGTCTTGAAAGTTATTCCATTAATATTATAATGTGTTTTTCCATTTATATTATAATTTTTACACTCATGGTTAGGAAAGTGAGTGAAATTTGAGACTCAAGGAGTGATTTGATGATCTCCATATCCTGACTCTGTCATTATGTTCAAACCTTCTTCAAAGAACAAGCTAGGATGAGCTAGTCCAAGCTACCAAGGCATCTGGGACCATCATATATGATGGAATGAGAAATCATATAAGGATAATTTTACACACATATTAAAACTTTATTTTCTTTTTTCCTCTCTACTAAAGGTTTAAAACCATTCTCGTCATAAAAAATCCCTTTCTACATGGGAACACCAAAAATTCTCACAATACATTTCTAGGACTAAGCCTTATGGTAGAAAAGAGATTCAAAATATGGTTTTATCAAAAAATTATAGTCTTGGAGTATTCTAAATTAATGTATACATGCTTCAAACCTTCCTAAACATCATCCACACATTGGCTCAAGGAGAGAGGTAGTTTACCCTATTTGAGTCATATGAACTTAATTATGATGATGTGATGAGATTTAGGGATTAGTTGGTCTCAATAACATCATGCACAGTAAATCAAATGTGACTCTATGATGTTTTTTTGGGTTTTATGGACCGTAACTACATCATTATCTGAAATAATTAGTTATATGAGTGAAGAAGCCTCCTAGAATGATGAATTTTTGTAGCCCTGTAAGGTACACTAAGAGAAGAAGTGAGAAGTAATTGATGAATGGACCATTGAGGTCAATAAAAAATTCCCTTTCACTCGAACCAATAAATGAAACACTTCCATGTCATTATAAACCTCTTGGATTTAATGAGAACTTGAAAAAATTTCCCACACAATGCAACCATGATTATCTTTCCACCGGGAAACATAGTGACTAATGAAATGTGAGACCAAAAACCTTTTGACCTTGAAATGATGATTCTACATCTCCTTTTATACCTTCTGATAGAATTAAAAGTGATCTTGGTTAGACTCCAAAGGATGCATTACAATGATCGATCAAAACTATTGGTCCTATACCAATACAAACCACAAACTTTAGACAAACTCTAAAGCAATCAAACAGAGACTCGGAAAAACTCCGAAGCATTCTTCTTGAGATAAATTCCATCACCACTCATGGTTATCCTTTCTCATCATGCTCATGATGATCATTCCCTTGATGACTTGAATTTCAATGAGGTCCTTGATGTTTCAAATCCTTCATAGACCTCATGGTTCATCTAATTACACCCATTTTCCAAGTGGCTCTCTTTTTGTACACATTGTGACAACCCGATCTATTCTTTATCACGCTTTATCCCCATGATGTCCCTTATTAAGCCTCTAGAGGAAGTTGTCTTTCGTTGAATCTTAATAAATTAATTTATCACCTTAGGTAATCATCCATGCACACTAAAATAAACTTCAAAATATTGTTAGGAATTTTATTTGAGCAGGGTGAAGGTTGAATTGAAGGTAGGTTGGCTAGATGAAGGATGCATAGTGAATGAAAATCCTAATTTTCAATTAGGGGCTTAGTTTTCATACTTAATATCTTCATTTTTTCATGCTAGATATTTTACATCACAACAATGAATTTGGACTCAATTTTACCCCCTAATTATATTATGCATTACTTATTTAGTCAATTTTTTGAATAAGAGAAGAAATGTTGCTTACATTGAGCCATGTGAAACTTATTGGATATATATGGTTTGAATTTTTACTTTATCTAGGACTAATTAAAAATATAGGCATGAATAAATCAGTCAATTCAATTGAAATTGAAGATACAATTTGTGATGCAGAAGTATCATGGGGGAATTGAATTTCTTATATAAGTTTTAAAATATTAGTTAAGTACATGGGCACACACAAGGATGGTGAGAAGGATAATGGAGAAAGGAAAGTGCAACACAAAATTTGGGTGATGGTGACAATTACGCATGGCTTTCACAAATGCTTTGTGCAATATTTGAATTGTATAATGTGTATTGATTATAAAAGTGAAAGAGCATAATGTGTGCATGAAGTGAGTCAAGTATACCATTTGAGGGGATAGAGTGACAAGGAGTAGAGAGACGAGTTGAGTCGCATGGAACAAGTGAAAATTTTCAAGGGTCATGAAGAAACACCATTGTAATAGCTTTAGGATTTTTGTTTATTTCTATAACAACCCCAATAATGGGAGTAGTATTTGTAGATTTCATCAAGGATTTTCAAATTAATAAAAACATGTACATGTTTTATGATTTGTTATGTGCTTTAAGGCATTTCATGAGTGCATATTTTTGAGCAATTGTTGTTTCATTTGAGATTTACATGAAGATAATTTTGACACATCTAAAACTATTATAAATATCAGTAAAAAATCCAAAAGGACCCAAAACCTAAACAATGACTATAATATTTCCCACAATAGACATCGATTATAGAATTTAAATGCTAAATGATTTAGGTTGAATGCTGAAATCTCCGAAAAATTACCTATGTCTTGACTGCATTAGATTATATAAAATTATCACCTAATCATGACTCATGGACCTCTCGAGACTAGTTCCATAAGGTGCAAAGCGACCCTAATTTCTTATATTTACTAAAATAAATTTAAATTATAAATTATAATAAATGAAAAACTTATATTTATTTTTATAACTATAAACCTTCCACAAACACATATAATGCATATACTCTAGGAACATGTACATGTTATAACACATACGCTTTATAACATGTACGCATTCCTTATTTATGCACCCAAACCAAGACTTTACAAGCTTGGATTGAGCCTTAGACCTGCAAAAACATAGCAACCTGCATGTTTTTGACAAAATATGCAAAAGACTCTCCTTTCACCATGGTAAATCCTACAAAAATTATTCTTATCTTTCTTTTAAAAAAATTCTACAACATCAAGAAAACTATCCTCTTTATAAATATATGGTTTTTATATTTTTCTAACTATTATAAGGTGTCCATTTAAATTTATTTCAAACTATATCTTTATGCATATATTTTTAGTGATTGTAAATGTTGATCTTTTGTCATGTATATTTTTTTCACTTCTCCAAATTAAAAAAAGTTATACATTCACAAACTAGAACTAATTCTATACATATTAAAAAAAAAAACAAAAAAATTGATATTTTTTGGGGTAGCTAGGGGGGCACAGTCAGCTATCCATTATTTTTTAATTTTCAAAATATTTGTACTTAAAAAATCATAAAAAAAAATACTCTTTAAAAAAATATTTAAAAATTCTATCCCAAACTAGATGCTCGTATCTATCTTTTTACCAAAGGGTTTTCAAAATTTCTAAATAGTGCTAAAAAATGTGGAGCACAACTGATTGTCTAATATGTTGTTTACAAAAATAGGAGCACTTATTAACATTCTAGATATTTATCCTGATTACACTTAACCATTTTTTTAAAAATAGTATTTTAGAAACTAGACTCAAAATTCTACAATTCATATTCTTATAACATCTTCAAATTTTGAGTGTAACTATCTCAAATAACTCATACAAGTTGAAATTTTTTATTTTTTAGAAAAAAGTGTCCACTTAAGACCCCCTTTTCACCCCCATTTCCATGCACTTACCCAAATGTGTCAAGTTTCAACAACATTCCAATCTCATATATATTTGTGCCATGTTTTTCAACCAACTCAAGATATGTGTCCCTTTTCACAATGGGGATTTGACCTTATTGGCCTTATCAACCCTCATTCATCATAATGACATAATTCCATCATTATAGTGACTGAATATTTCACAAAATGGGTGGAAGCGATTCCCCTTATCTCCACTAAAGTAGATAAAATTGTTGACTTCATTCATCATCACATTATCTATCGCTTTGGTATTCCTCATAAAATCATCACAGATAATGGAAAATCCTTCAAAAATAAGAAATTTTTGAAACTTTGCGACACTTAAAACATAAATCACGTCTTTTCATATCTTTACTATCTACAAGCTAAAATGACCAATCAAAAGCATCCAACAAAACACTCAACAAAATCCTCATGAAAATTATTGACCAAGCTGGTAGAAATTGGCATCTTCAAATTCCATTTGTATTATTTTCATATCAAACCATATTTCAAATTCCTATGAGTGCTACACCTTTCTCCTTTGTATATGGCACCGAATAAATTCTTCCTATCAAATTTCAGATCCCATCCTTATGTGTTTCTCTCAAATACTTCATCCTCGATGAATAATATTGTTAGGAAAATCTATCACAACTAGAGTTGTTAGATGAACGTTGTCTAACCGATCTTGAACATATCAACATATATCAAGAATAAATCAAATGATCCTATAACAAAAATCTCAAACAATGTGACTTTAACATTGGTGATCTTGTTCTCAAAGAAAACTAACATGTCACTAACATGGAAAAGAGAAAACATGGAAATTTTTCTTTGAACAAGCTTGGAACATATATAGTCACTCATAAATATGGGCCTAACACATATCATTTATCCTCCCTTGATGGTAAACATGAAAATCATCCTCTTAACACCATGTACTTGCATCCATTATATTATTAAAATACCAACTCATGATGCCTTAGTCAAACTATGATCTCCATCCATTAGCCCACACATCCTATCACTCTTATAATGATTTGGAACTGTGTTTCTTTCCATTAGCACATCATTCATGACCTTAAATATAAAAATCATGGCTCGCCCATAGCATATTCCTCATAGACAAGTTCCTTTTGACGATTAGGGAACCCCGCAATCATTACCCTCACCATCCCCTTATCCCATCTTATATTACCATGAATTATATGGAGGAAATTATGAAGGATAGAGGCTCTCTAAATATTCCATGATCACTACAATATGGAAGAGAACTCTCGAGAGCTTTCCAATGACTATTTGAACATTGAAAATGGAGTCCGCATGTGCAAATGGTGGCGGTCAAAGTTTAGGTCAACCTTGGTAAATAGGTCAACATGTGGACTAATGGCAAGATGACGTGGCAATAGGCGGCATGGAAAAAGAAGGATGTTTAATAAGTTTACAACCTTTGGTCTTCGTCAGGTGTAAAATTTGGCTCATCTGAACAAGAGGCTCAATTTTTGTAACGGAAGGGAGCTCGGCCGCCATGAGGACTATTTTACTATCACCAACGTGGTAGTCCTCAAGCCAAAATGTGGCTCACCACCATGAATCAAATTATCTCAATTTTCCTATCAAGATTTGACATATGGGATCTGTTGGGTTTTAAAATGGTACTTTAACAAAACCATAGTCAAGGAACAGCAAGTCCCTCCTCTTTATGGGAGAGGTTCCCTTATTGAAAGCAAACAACTAAGCTTATATACAAATGTACAAATTTCATCTTAAGGATGGACCTCTGACATCTTGAAATGATTTTACACCAAAATAGATTATCAATACAAATAAATGGAAGAATTGAAGAAAGGAAAGAGCAGAATATAACAATACTTTCAGGAAATATAGATAACAAAGTATAACCCTATACGTACTGAGCAAGAGTGATACAAAATAGAATCATTCACATTCACAACATAAGATATCATTCCACAGACACAAAGTTCTAGAAATCATATCAATAAGAACACAAATTTTCTTATCATAGAAGATAAATGATCCATAAATTTTAGGTAAGCAAGAGGGGACAATGGAGGAAGATAGAGAAAAGGGGAAAATCCTTCTGTATTGATTTACTTTCAACTATAATTACACTTCAAAAGTATCAGAGTCCAACATTTGCAATGAGCCAAGCTCTTACATTTATAGATGAAGTGAAAAGAGGAGAAGAAGAGAAGGAAGAAAATCTAATTTGGAAGCTCAACCACCAACCATCAATGCCCCTGCAAATCCACCTACAATCTGTCAAATTTGGTTTTGCATGTCTTTGGCATGCTGAAGAAGGGGGATGGAAGATCAGATCAAATTTGATCTAGTTGAAGTAGTTTGATCACATATTAATGGTATGAAAGATGTTTTCTATATTTTCACCCAAATCAAGATATCTAGTTGGTTCTCCATGTCTGTTTGGCATGTTGGAGAAGGAAGGATGGAAGATCATATCAGATCTGGGTAGTTGAAGCAATCGGATCCCGTATTAATGGCTTGAAAGACTTGTTCCATATTTTCACCCATCAAAGCCTACTGAAAATAATATTTTATGCTTTCATGGCATAGAGGAGGTTGAGATCTTTCCAATGGTACCAAATTTTTGAATTTCAAGCATTGGAGTGAAATTTATGCTTATTTGAATATTTGAATCGAATCCATACAAAAATGGCGAAAAATGGATCTGCGGGCCCGAGATTGAAATTGCGCCTTTGGAACAAAAGATGCAAAAGTGCAAAATTTCCCCACAGCCCTATAAGCCCACAACTTCACATTTGATATAGGTCTGACACGTGGCTTTACCTGAGTGGTAACGAAGTCGTAGTTCACTTTATCACTTTACACCTTTTATGGAAACAAGGCTCAAAATCTCCAAGTTCTCTACTGACCCGCCTTCCCGCTTTGAATTTTTAAGGTGGGCTCACCATTTGACTTTATCCCTTATCATGAGCAAGTTGTGGTTCACTTTATCACTTTACACCTTTTATGAAAACAAGGCTCAAAATCTCAAAGTTCTCCGTCAACTTGCCTTTCCGCTTTGACTTTTGACGTGGGCTTAACATTTTATTTTTTCCTTATGGAAACAAAACCAAAAATCCCAAAATGCTCTGACGGCCTGCCTTCCCATTTTTTACTTAAAACATGGCCATGTGTCCCTTTAAGGGCCTGTTCTGTATTTTTGTGTTTTGACTAAGTTCTTCTATTTTGTGGGGCCATAGGGCTAACCCTAGACACGTGGAGGATTAGTGCACATTTAGGACTTTCCTTCATATTTTTCCTTTGAAGTTACGTCGAGATGACACATGGAGGCTTCCACAAACCATTTTATACTTATCTGATTCAATGGCCGGCTCTACCCCTTCTTTGACTCTGACTACATGGTGAGTCCGCACACACTTGGGGACCTTCTCTTGATTCTTCCTTTAAAGTTGTGTCGAAGAGACACGTGGAAAGCTGGCACTCATTTGGGGTTTCACCTTGGGCTTTGACCCTTGAAGGTGCAAGAAGAGACACGTGGTACCATCCACTAGCCTTATAATTTTCAACAAATGATTTTAAATTTTGAGGCTCGACCACGTGGAGGTCTCGACGCTCATTTGGGGTTTGTCTATTGGGTCTCACTTCAAGTTGTGCTTGATGAGGCATGTGGAGGCTTCCTTTGACCCTCTTATACTTATTCCATTAAACAGATGACTCGCCCCTTTCTAGACCTTAGACACGTAGAGAGCTAGCGCTAGTTTGGGGTCTCTCTTTGGGCCATACCTTTTGAATTGACACTGATGAGGCACGTGTCGAACCCACCCTCACTTAGGATCCTAATTTGAACTTGACCTTTGGAGTGTGCCGAAGGGACATGTGGGGCTTTTTGCTACTTCTCCTTTCCTTATCTGATTCAACGGTTAGTTCTATCTCATTTTCAGACATAGGACATGTGGAGAGCTTGCGCCACTTGGGGGACTACCTTTGGCTTCGACCCTTGAAGGTGTACCGTTGAGACATGTGGAGACTTCTGCTAGTTCTTTTATACTTAGCCAATTCGGGCCTGCTACCCATTTGACTTCTATCGGACCCTAGACACGTGGAGGGTTCACGCTCATTTGGGGTCTCCATTTTTGTGCACCATACCAAAAGTGCACCGAAGAGACATGTGGAACCTTCCACGGTCTTTCTATACTTAGCCGATTTGGGCCTTGATTGAACACTACCTTTCTCCACTTTGAATTACGAGGCAAGATCAAGAACCATAGAAAAAATCTGACAGCCTCGAGGTAAGATCCAAACGAGAAGATAGAAATTTTATCAAACCATGTGGACTGACAAGATTTTAAATTAATGGGGTGAGATTGCAAATGAGCACCAGCTTCTTCAAAGCATGAATTTTCCTATCTCTCCAGACTTCTCAATCTACTCAAACATCTCTCAAAGGTACCAACTCAAAATTTTTGAAACTTGACTTAAAAAATGAGGGGAACTTTGAGGGTGATAACAGGACCATATGTTAATTCATCTCAATGAGCTAAATTTCTAACTCTGTGGGGTGGTCAAATCCCCATTGAGGCTTATATTATCCTCAATGTTCGAATTGAGCACATTCTATATTGTTCCAGCTTATTTCCTTATGCTTCGGGTGTCATTTCCACATTGGAAGGAGTTAGGATTAACTCACATGGTGGTTCCACATATTACTAAACCGATAATAATCCACAGTGAAATGCCAACTCATTCGTATGACTTGGCGGTTTAAACAATGCATATCTCATATGACTCGGCGTGTACATGTTACAACTCAAAGACGATAACATCTTATCCACACAAACTCGCATGGGAACTTAGACAAACAACTCGCCACATCATATCTCGCTACGTATATGTGGTGAACAAAGAGTGGAAGGTGTGACCTAAGTCACATATTACATTCGGTCAAGCGCATTTTAAACCATGAGCCCACCATTCACGTCGACATGTGGGATAAACCCCATGGAAAATGTAAAATGGTCCACGCCAAAATCATAGGCAGGATTTGATCCCCTGACCTCTCCACTACAAGTGGAGTGGCCTCACCAGCCTACCTATATAGGTGGTTGTGATAAGGAATGGAGGATGTGGTATATAACCACATATTTTGGGCGCTTTGGCCTATATAAGGGCCCCTCTCCCATTCTATACACACAATTGGAATGTGACGGGCTAAGATTTATTAAAAGCATATTGGTGGCTATGAGATTAATATAGTTTCAAACTATATTATAGTCCTTGATTTAATTAAGGCCTAAGAGAAATGCAACGAAGGCATTAGGTTTTTTTTATAAAGGAGCCCGAGGAGAATATTAAGAGCTTCCAAGTTATTTCAATAGGCCTTATAAATTTTAAAAGGCATTTTTGTAATAAATTCCTATTTAATATTTTAATAGGAAAATATTGGGGAGCTAAGTCCTATTATTTTAATAGGAAAATTATAAAATTGGGAGTTATTAGAAACTCACCAATTGGCCCATAGCGCCACACTTTTATTTGTGAAGCCTGAAATTGTTGACCGAGAGAGCCATAGGGTGTATTGTGAATGTCTGGAGGGCTGATCAAGTTTCAAGGATTATTGGGCACCAAGAAGGTGGAGGATGGACTGATTGATCATTGGTATTCTTCGAAAGGTGGAGCACTTTATAGGAAAGTAAAGTTCCATTAGGTTTTATTGTAAGAAATAACATTGTACTTACAAATTTTGACTAGTGGAATGATTCAATAAGAACCGGAGACGTAGGCTATTGCAAACTCCGTAATCAATCTATGCCGGTGTCATTTATATTCTTTCATTATTTTGGATTTCTTTACTTAAAATGGAGTAAATTTTAATGGTAATTTTTAATAAGCCTATAGGGGTCCAAAGGTCTATATATATATATATATATATATATATATATATATATATATATATTAAAAAATGACCTAGAGTTTTGGATCAAGTTGGTATCAAAGTAGGTGATCGTACTTGTAAATTTGCTAATCTTTGAGAAAGTTTTGTATTGAAATTGTTTGATTTAATAGTGTGATTACTTCAATTTGGTGCAGTTGGTTTAGTTTGTGTGAACACGGTATAGTTGCACCATGGGCAAGATGTCCAAATAGGTGAAGCTCAAATAAATTGAGGCATATAATCACCAAATCAAGGAAGATAATTCTCTCCTTTGATTGATGTATTACTCCTTAGAAGAGGAGAATGCTCACTTGAAATCAGAACTACAAACCAAGGATGAGCTGTTAGCAAGGTTGCAGTGTGGTGATCAGAGAAAGGAAATACCTTCAAATTCATATGCAGAGACCATGGTAGATGATTGCATTATAAGTTGTTCACCACATGAATCTTCTTCCTCCCATTCGGTTTCAAATTTAGGTAATGATGCCTTTAGATCCAAATTGTTATTTAAAATGGGATTTGATGGAAGAGGCCTTGGTAAAAATGGCCAAGGCATTGCTAACCCAATACAAGTCAAGGATTGTCCTCATTTTACAGGTTTGGGTTTTTCTAGTGTGGAAATGGATATTGGAGATTGCTCCAAGAACGTTGATAGGAGAGAAGCTTCTAAAAGCAAAGTGAATACCCCACTAGTCCCGCGAGAAGATTCTCAAAGCAAGAAACTTGTCCTTCATCATCATAGGAAGAATGTGGTAAGAAAAATCAGCAAAGATGTAATGATTCCACCTCCAGCTTTCTTACCATAATCACAAGCATAAGAAACTTCATATCCACTTTTTCAGCTTAAGAAGCATGGTTGTGATTTTCAAAAAATGCAGAATTCCTTTCCATGTACCTTTTGTGGATTACATAATCATTATATGGCTAGATGTTGGAAAAGAAGGACTTTGATGAAGAAGTTGATGTCGTTCGTTAGGAAAAAGGAAAATCAGAAAGACCAATCTCGTCATGCATACTCAAGAAATGGCAGAAAGATTTCCTCATCCTAGAAGAAGGAGATTAAGAGGAATTTTGTGCTCATTTCTAGAGGAATGGGCAATGGCTGGACAATTGCTAGAAATTACATCCATCTCGCCATTAGAGTAATGGAAAGCCAAAGATGGAATGGAGACCTATTGTAAAGGCAAAATAGGTTCATAATCCACCACCAGATGACAATTCAACCCAGGACCAAGTAATACCTAAAATTGAAATTCCTTTAAAATGGGTAAGTCAATAATTTTTCAATTATATATTGCATAATTCAGATTGATGAATAGTATGCAAAGTATTTGTTTGGAGATCATATTTTGTGAGAAAATGTTGAGAGAAAGGTTTACCATACTCAGTGGATTTTCTTACTTAGAAAATTTGATTAATACTCCAAACATATCTCCTAATCATCTTGTGAGTATCTGTTATAGCTTGGATATAGGATTTAACTCATATTAATCTTGGAGATCTATCAGCCATATGTGCAGACAGTTGAGCTCACTGGTGTCATCTCGAAACTTCATTCTATGTAGAGGCATTGTGACCATGTAGCAAAATGGTAGTTGAACACCATTGGTATCTGAGGTCAAAACTTCATTTTATGTAGAGGCATTGTGACCATGCAACAGAGTAATACCCGATAGTCATTGTCAATGGAAGGCTTCCTACTATGTAGAGGTAGTAGTCGTGCGCAAATGGGGTTGAAGTCACCATTTTTGAACTCGTGAGAAATCATCTTGGATCATAATTCAGTGTATAGGCATTATGATTGTGTAGCATAATTGTAGCTAATCATCCAGATGTAGCATCATGCGGTGGAAGTGTTGAGGTCTTGAAAGATGACTTAGCACCATGTAACTCGGAGTGCCGAGGTTTGGAAAGGGACATGACATTAGGTCACTTCTTCATTCTATGTAGAATCTCTTATATCCCTGTAGTAGGATGGTACCTGACAAGTCATTGTCCATCACTAACATCAAATCACTCTTATATCTATGGAGCATGGAGTTCCTTTGGACCAGTTTGGATTCTACATAATCAAATCGGATCCAGGAGTTATGATATAGAGTAAAAGGGGATCCTTTCATCAAAGTTATTTGGAAGCTTAGAAAGACACACAAGTGGGTGAGTTGAGGTTTCATTGGGAAACTTAGCACCATACAACAAATGTGTGTATGTCTTCTTGAGATAGCAAAGTGGTGTAGAGGAGGCAGTGAGCCCAAGTGCTACAGGTCCTAGAGTTTGAACCATCATTTTTTTATTGTGGAGTTGGTAGAATACTACATGTAAAGGGATGGAAGCCTGTGAAACATATTAATCTGAATCAACCAGGTACAATGGTGCAAGCTACAATATTTATACATATTGGATAGCTGGGATATAAACAAAAGAGGAGTTGTAACAATGCAACATCAAATTACATCTCGGGAAGCACAACAACATTATTGTTAAAACAATATAACAACATTATAATGTTTTGAATAAAACAATAATATGGTTTATAATATAACCATATACATAATAAATATATTAATTAATATCAAATGCATAATTAATATATATTTAATTAATAATTAACCTAACATTCCTACCCTTAATTTTGCATTGTCTCAAGGGATGAGGAAAGGAACTCTCTAAAAACATGAACTTGTCATGTGCAAGTGACTTTGTGAAGATATCTACCCGTTGTTCAGCTGTTGGACAAAATTGAAGCTAGATGTTTTGCTTCAACAC
This sequence comes from Taxus wallichiana var. yunnanensis, assembly GCA_018340775.1. Lineage (NCBI taxonomy): Eukaryota > Viridiplantae > Streptophyta > Pinopsida > Cupressales > Taxaceae > Taxus > Taxus wallichiana. The sequence goes on from CM031235.1 coordinate 796,811,052, forward strand.
ATGCTCATGTATGAAATGAACATGTACCTTAATGTGCTTTGTTATTTCATGAAACACTGGATTGTGAACAAGTTTGAGAACACCTTCATTGTCAACATACACGGTGGTCGATTTGTCCTTTGGTATTCCAAGTCCTTCCAGTATGCGACGTAGCCAAATCGCTTCATGAATGACTTCTCCCGCAGAAGATACTCGAAGCTTTTGTGGAAGAGTGAGAAACGAAGTGTTGTTTCTTGCTTCCCCATGATATTGGTCTAGTACCCATAAAAATACAAATCTGAAGTGGATTTTTGTCCTCAATATTGCCTACATGATCCGAATCAATATCCACAAGAAGAAGTTGTCGTTCTTCTTGTATTCTAGACCAAGATCCACTAATCCTTTGAGATATCTTAAGATTTGCCTTGCTACTTTCCAATGACAAAATTTGGGTTCCTACATGAACCTGGATAGATAGCTCATTGCAAAGTTGATATCTAGTCTAGTGTAGGTCAGGTAAATGAGACTCCCAATCAATTGCCAATAGAGAGTGGCACTTACCTCAAGAGATGGATCTGAATGAGATAACTGCAATATTTTCTCCATAGGTGTAGCAATTGGTGTGAAATCCATCATTCTAAATTTCTCAAGTGTTTTCTTGGTATATTTCATCTAAGAAACAAAAATTTTATTCTCTTTCTGCCATACTTCAAATCCAAGAAAATAATGCATCAGCCCGAGATCATTCATGTTGAACGATCGATTAAGATCTTTCTTCGTTGCATCAATCATCCTCATTGAACTACTAGTGATGACTAGATCATCAATATAGACAATGATAATCACAATCTCCCCCTTTATTTTTGAGGTAAAGATTGGGATCGTATGGATTTCTAACAAATCCATGTTGTACGAGATGCTCATCAATCTTGATGTATCCGGTCAAGAAGCAAAGGTATGCAAAGGTATAAGATCCTCATCAATTTTGTTGTACCATGCTCGGGGTTCCTATTTGAGGCCATACAAAGATTTCCTAAGTTTGCATACATTTTCTTCTTGACCAGGTACTACATATCCCTCATGTTGAGTAATGTAGACTTCTTTTTGTAAATCTTTGTTTAAGAAGGCACTTTTTACGTCCATCTAATGGAATTTCCAACCAAATTATGCAGCTAGAGCAAAGATCATCCTGATAATTTTGATATTAGATGTGGGAGAAAATGTCTCCTCATAGTCAATGCCTTCTTTTTTGCATACCCCTTTGCTACAATTCTTGCTTTATACTTTTCCATTATCCCATCTGCTTTGTACTTTGTTTTAAATATCCATCTACATCCAATGGGTTTCTTCCCTGGTGGAAGATTGACAAGCTACCAAGTGTTACTTTTCATCATTGATTGTATTCAGAGTCCATGGCATCTTTCCAAGCTTTTGACTGTAAGGCTTCCTGGATTGTAGAGGGCTCATTAGATTCAATAACTCTACTCATCAAAGCAAAGTTAACTTCTTCTCTTGCTTTACTGTGAGTCTATGGTCTAGGGGTGGATGTATCTGGTGGAGCATCCATTCTTACATCTTGTAATGTGCTAGTACACCACTTGGGCATACGCTAAACTGTTCCTGTGGGTCGTGGTTCTATCTTATCAACACCATCATCCCCATCTTCACTTTCATCATTTATGGGAACATCAGCTTCAATTTTTACAACTAGTGAAAAATATACATCTGGTGAGTCTAGAGGAGGAGACTCTACTTCCTTCTTCTCAAAAAACTCAACATCTTTGTTGGTGTATAATTTTCTAGTCTTCGAGATCCATTAATCTATACCCAAGAGTCTCTTTATTGTACCCAATGAAGACAAGTTTATGTGACTTCATGTTTAATTTATTTATATTCTCGCTTGGGTATGTGCATACTTGCTTTGCACCCAAATAATCTAAGATGTGCAATAGATGGTTTCCATTTTGACCATGCTTCTTGTGGTGTTACTCCATCAAGAGCAAGTGTGGGCACTCTGTTAAACAAATACACTGTTGGTTTTACTACTTCTTCCCAGAATGTATTTGCAAGTCTAGAGTCATCGATCATGCATCGCACCATTTCCATAATAGTATGATTTCTTCTCTCAACAACACCATTTTGCTGTAGTGTGTGTGGAGGAGGCATTTGTCAACAAATCCCATGAGTTTGTAGGTAGTATTTGAACTCATTACTAGTGAATTCCCCCTCGATCTGAGCGAAGAGTTCTGATGCGACAACCAGTTTCATTCTCAACTACTACTTTGAACTTCTTGAAAGTTTCAAAAGCTTCACTTTTCTTGCAAAGAAAAAAATCCACATTTTCCTTGAATAGTTGTCAACACATATCATGAAGTACTAAAATACAGAATGACTCAGTTATATTGGACAACAAATATCGGTATGAACTAGATCAAGCTTACCATGAGCTCAATATGTACTCTTCTAGAATGATGCTTTGTGTTTTTTTCCTGCTAGGAAGTGAGGACACTTGTCTATATCCTTATGAAGAGATGGTAGCCCATGTACCATATTACACTAGTGAAGTGTCTTCGAGATACTTGAAACTTACATGACCAAGTCTCTAATGCCACAACTGTGTTGAGGTGGATTTCTTAGCCATAAGTGCTTGATCATCTCTATGAACAAAATCAAGTTGGAACATGCGTCCCACATTAGAGGCTTTTGTAACTATTTTTAACCCTCTTGATTTGTCTCAAATCAAACATGTTTTCTTGCCGAATGACTATCAAAGTCAATTTTTAGGTTGTGATCAAGGAGTTTACTAACTAAAAGAAAATTCTTTGTCAACCCAGGGACATATAAGACATCTGATAGTCTACAGTTGTGTGAACCAAGGGGTAGAGAAATGTTCCCAATCCCCTAAACTGTATATGAAGAATCATCTCCCAATGAAACATGATTTTTGATGGCATGTCCCTCATTGAAGTAAACCAGTCTCTGTGGCGGTCATGTCGAGTGGACCCCAAATCAACATACCAAACATCACTAGATGACATGGATGGTTCACTTGATCGAGTAGTGAATAAGTAGTCTTCATTGTCTAATTGTTCTTGTTGCTCAACAATATTTCCTTGTTGATGGGGTCTTCTTTTCTAGTTCCCTTTTTCTACCTTTGATTGTAGTTATAATGTCCCTTGTGAGATTTTTTTGGAGGTCCAGAGTTGCTTGATGAACCTTTCTTGTAAGTATTGTACCAACAATCTTGTAGGTCATGTCCTCTTTTACAGATTGGACATTGCTTCTTCTGTTATCTGTCCCCTTGATACTGATTTTGATTTTGGGAATTTTGATAGGAATTAGGTTTTCCTTTACCTTTTCCTTTCCATTTTTGATGTGAAGAAAGTTTCTACTCTTCTTCATCATCCTTATTGTGCATTGCTTCCTCTTGTTGTAGTAGGTTTACCAATTTTTCAAAACTAACTGTCATATCTGACAAGTTTAGTGTTGTTACAAAAATACAAAGTATGAAGAAGGGAGTGCTCTCAGAAAAATGGGAATGAGATCATCATCTTTGACCATTTCTCCTAGGGCTAGAAGTGAAGCCCTCAATTCTACAACTCTTCTTAAGAAAGCTTCGATTTTCTCATTTTGTTTGAACTTCAATGTGTGTAACTGACTCTACAAATTCAAAATGACATTCTTGTTTTGGCCTCATACACCATGCTCAACTTATCCCATGCTTATTTGGTTGTTTTGGCATCATGAATGTGGGGTTGCACATCATCAGAAACTCCAAACAAGATGATGATTTTGGATTTCTGATTTACTCTATCAAATTGTCATTGTTGTGTTGTATCAGTAGTTGATCTAGTCATAATACTAGTCACAATAGGCCAGATCTCTTCAAACTCAAGCTATGTCTTGATTTTTGTCTTCCATGTAGCATTGTTTTTCCTCCGAGTAGTTGTGAATCTGGAAAAAAAATTGGGGGCATTAGCGCCCACTTAGCGTAAAAACACTAACTGGGGTTTGGTTCTTATCACCCAGCTTATAAGGTCTCCCAATCTATATACCGTCAATCCGATATACCAAACCTTTCTATATATGTGCCCTTCCAATATACCCGGTGGTACATGGAAGAAGCTCACCCTTTATATATACTTGGTGGTACATGAAAGAATTCAATATTTGGTACCAAAACTAGTACTAAAAGGGGTTTGTGTGATTATTGACATCGGCTCAAAGAAATATCCTCATACGCATGTGTAACTTCGCTATATACTTGGATAATTTCTCAGTCTGGATTTATCTCATGCAATCATTCATAGATGGATGGGATGGCTCATGGTGTGTGGACTATGACCTTATTACTCCCCATCGATTTAAAGGCTCAATGCCTAGATGATGTTGTTGTAACTATATTAGGCATTAAGTGTAGTAGTAGTCACGATGGCTTTACTCGTAAGCACTTCCCAGAGGCATTGTATATACCGAATGTTGTGAATGAGATCTAGAATCTTGTGAGTGTTGCAGAACCAATTTTATACTATTTTTTTATTACAACTATTTTCAGTTTCTAAGAAGATACAATATTTACGGTTGACTATGGAAACCTACAAATTAGTACAATATATTGAAGCATACAAATTACATTCAAAAATTTGGAAAAATTGAATGGCGAGTAAAAAAAAATTGTTTTCGGGCCCCTGGTGGCCTTCTTGAGCCCAAAATGACCCACTATGCTAAAAAGTACAAAAGTATAGCAATTTTTGTATAGGCCTCCTTTTGCAAAAAATGCCCGGAATGAAAAAATAGGCCTATTAAGAGAAAAATAATTTACCCTAAATTAGGGATTTTCTCGTTAAAATTTGGAGGGATGTTTAGAGGTGGTTTTTCCACCAAATCTACCTCCAAACTTAGCAGATTCTACAAATGTGCCACTAAAATCAAATCGGTTTTAAAAATAGGTCAGGGATGGGGTTTGAACCCGAAACCTCCCACTCCTATTTCATTTCCTTTAACCGCTTTGGCTCTATGAGAACTTACGCTAAAATGTGAAGCATATTATATTTAATAAAGAGAAGAAATGACTTGCCTTTTTAAAAAATGATGTGGTTGGAGTCCCACGTGACTTGAGCTTAAATGAAGGTAGTTTAGGGTTGTTGCATGCTCAAAAACTGGATCTCATTTTCTTTATCTCCTCGTTTTGCTTTTTTTTCACCGCTTGTTTTCTATTACTTTGGCCAACGTATTATCTCCACATTTTTGTTTGGTTGAAGGTCCACTCATCGATCTCCAACACTTGTACTCAACTACTTCATTGATTGATGCCCTCGGTTTGATTCTTTGTGCAATTTTGAGGGATCTAGGACAGCTCCGCTCGGTTTGAAAGAGTTCTCCAACTCATGGAGAAGAGGAGTTGATACAAAGGTGTTATTAAAATTTGCCATGTGGGACCTTGCGAGTTGAGAGAGCTCTCCAGATTAAGGTCAGTTCCTATTCCTCTGTTTAGGTGCACACAAATAAATTATAGAGGATCTATTCTAAACCTACTCTATCTTACCAAGGAGATAGGGTTGAGAAGATACAAAAAATAAACCTAAGCTAACGAGGTGATGCACCAAAGGAATGTTAAACACTTGTTTTGCAAGCTAACACAAACCATAAAAATGTAAATGCAAACACCATGCACAGATAACCAAACTACAATGAGAGATCATAAAAAGGAAACAATAAACACATGAGAGGGTTGAGAATCATCCATAGACATATATTATTGCTCCAAAAGTCAATACAGTGCATTATAGTGGCCAAGAGGCAAAATCTTGCATTACAACTTGAATGGGAGGTTTGGAAACTCCACAAATTCACTTATAGACAAGGGAAGAAGGGAGGGTGCAAAATAGAAATGTCCAACCCTTTATAATGAGCCTCACCCCTTCTTTTATAGATTCAACACAAAGAGAAGAAGGAGAGAGGTGGGAAAATAATTTGAAACTCAGCTACCGGCCATCAATGCCCTGTAAATCCACCCACAATCTGTCAAATCTACCTTAATTACTTGTTCGGCATGTTGAAGGAGGAAGAACAGCGGATGGATCAGATCAAATCCGATCTGGTTGTTGGAGCAAATGGATCCTATATTAATGGCATGAAGACATTTTCCATTTTTCCCCACCTAACTTCTTCAAAATTAAAGTTTCAAATTTCCATGATGTAGACGAGGTCGAGATCTCTCCAATGGTGCCAAATTTGTTGGATTTTGGGCACTGGATCGAAGATATGCCCATTTGAATTTTTGAATTGGGTCCATACAAAAAATGGTAGAAACCAGTTAGGAGAATGGGTCGCATGCCCGAAATTCACTTTTCCCCCCTTTTGGCACAAAAATACAAAAATACAAAAATTACCCCTGCAATACCCTTTTGTCAAAAAAACCATCTTTGGGTCCGTTGGTCCGCTTTTTTTCATTTGGGAAAAAAATCACTTCAAATCCCATCATTCCGCTTGTAATTTAGGCCTAACATGTGCTCTTTGGGCATCGGTGGAGGCACGACTCATTTTTATACTTTATGTCTCTTGGGAACAAAGCCCAAAAGTTAAAATTACCTCTCGGTGACCCGCCTTCCCGCTTTGACTTAGAACATGGCCACGTGGAGGTTGGCACTCGTTTGGGGACCACTTTTGGATTTTTCTTTTGAAGTTGTGTCGGGCTGACACGTGGCTCCTTCTACGGCTTTTCTTTGTTCCTTTATGTTTTTTACTAAGTCCTTTTGTTTGGCGGGCCATACATCTGACCAGGGACACGTGGAGGCTTGGTGCTTGTCTAAGGACCCACTTTTAGATTTATCTTTGAAGATGTGTCGGGCTGACATGTGGAAGCCTTGCACTCATTTGAGTCTCCACTTTGGGTCATGCCTTTGAATGTGCACTATTAAGACATGTGGCACCTTCCACCTGCACTTTATACTTAACCAATTTGGGCCCACTTTTAGATTTGACCTTTGTTGACCCCTAACCATGTGGAGGGCTAGCGCAAGTTTGAATCTCGCCTTGGGCTCCTATCTTGAAATTGCATGAGCTGAACATGTGTTTCTTTCCACTTGTTTGGAATTTTCAACGGTTGGCTCTATCCTTTTTAGGCTTGGGACGTGGAAGCTCCACACTCATTTGAGTCTAATTTTTGAGTTTAGCCCTTGGAGATGCGCCGATGAGGCACGTGGAAGCTTCCGTTGATTCTCCATACTTAGCCAATTTTGGGCTCATTTTGAATCATTTGTAGAGCCCGAAGACTTTGAGTTTTTCTCCATTTTTTTCCTTTGAGCCTCTAGTTTTCTTTGACATTGTTTTCTTCCTTCCCGACCCTACTCCTCCATTTTAGAGCCCATCTGTAACCTATTTTTGGATTTAAAACATGGGCTCATGTGACGGAACCATCCCTTGAATTTCTTCTCTGCACAAGGTCGTGTTTGATCAATTTTTCTAGGGAAAAATTGAGATAACAATTTGGTGACTCACGGGGACGTCTTCCTGCTAGATGAATAGATCAGTTGCCTTATTATATCCATTGGGCAGAGTCATGGTTGGTGGCCTGGTGTTGGTCTTGTTCTTTTGAAATGAACACTTTGAGACCCGATTTTAGTTGCTTTGTATTTTTCTATTTAGAAAATGAGAAACTATTATGGAAACTATGGGTCCCTATTGCAAAATGTTAAAAGGGCTGGCACATTCACTGAAGGCACATTGAATTGTATAATGATGCAAACCTGGAGCAACAAAAAAATTATGCCACAACACTTAGGGAAACAAAACCTATGCTACAACAAAACAATGTGCATACGCACTTAGGGAAATAAAATTCTATGCTAATATTTACAAGGGTGGAACCTTCCCTTTTAGTAGCAATGTTTGAGATGGATCTTGTTTCACTGGGATCTGTAATTCTTCACCATCTAATTTAGCTAGCTAGAAGGCATTTCTACTCTTTTCACCTTGTGATCATGTAAGGGCCACTCCAAATGGCATCAAATTTGGAATGCTTTCTTGGTTTTTCCCGATCTGCATCCCACTTTAGAACTAAGTCCCCTTCTTGAAAGGTCCTTGTTCTTGCTTTCTTGTCAAAACTCTTCTTGATCAATGCTTGATCCTTTTCCATGCTCTGCATTGCATGCTCTCTTGCTTCTCCTACTTCCATTAGCTCTGCATACCTGATTTCCATGGGTTCAAACTCATCCAATTCAACTATTTCATGAGCTCCAAGTGGGAAACTCTAATGATATGGGCAATACTACCTCTTTTCCATATACAAGCTTATATGGGGAGTTACCTGTGGATCTTTTGGATGTGATCCTATCAGCCCATAGAGCTGATTTGAGATTTGTATGCCAAGTTCTCTTATTTTCATCAAGATTCCTTTGATAATCCTTAATAGGTTCTTGTTTGTGGACTCTGCTTGGCCATTACCTTGAGGGTAATAGTTTGATGAAGTGCTTGAGGTATACACCATTCTGATGCCCATTCAGTGATCCTTGTACTAAGGAATGCCAATGCATTATCTGATATAATAGTGGTAGGGACTCCAAACCTGGTGGCTATTCCTTCATAGAAATCCAAGATGTTGGATTCATTTTCTTCCTTAAGAGCCATTGCTTCAGTCCACTTGGTGAAATAGTCTATTGTTGTAAGTATCCACTTGTGGCCCTAGCTTGAGTTTGGGTTAATCACTCTAATGAAGTCTAATCCCCATTGCATGAATGGTTGATCCACTGAAATTGGGTGAAGGGGCAAGGCTACTAACTTTTCTTTCCCTGTGAAGAATGCACACTTCTTACACTTCTTGATCCATGAGTAGTAGTCCCTGAACACTGTAGGCCAATAATAACTAGCTTTCATGATCTTGAGAGCTATTACTCGAGGAGAAAAGTGACCTCCTGCTTCTCCATCATGGAACTCATGTAACACTCTCTCAATTTGGCATGTCCCAATGCACCTCAATAGAACACTATTGATATCCTTTTAAACAAGACACCACCAACAAGCACATATGGAATGGCTTGTAACCTAAAGTATCTCCTCTTTGCTTTGTTCCATTCTAGAGGGCACAAACCTATTTGGAGATAATGCACCAAGGCTTGAGTCCAACATGGAATAGGTGCATCATTAGTTGTTGCTCTTGATCATTCTGCAATAGACAACCTCTTTTCTATCCATTGACTCAGCTTGTTGCTTAGAGGTGAGATGTTCACATCAGACCCTTTCCATGAACTAGTTTGGTCACCTTGATCTCAATGTCATATTCCATTACCGAGTGATCCAACCTGCTCTCTTCTCATTCAAGTCCTTGTTCAAGAGAAAATACTTGACACCAACATGAGATACTAGCAGTTGAATCTTATTGTTTGAGACCAAGTGTCTGAACTTCTTCAAGCTCCTAATAACAACAAGGACATGTTTTTCAATGAAAGAGTACTTTACCTCGTAGTCCTCCAAGATCTGACTGAAGAAGGCTATGGGTTGTTCTGAACCTTCCTTGTTGGGCTGGACCAAGATGGCTGAGATGGTGTCTGACCCTCCAAAAGCATACAACATGAAGTCTTTTGAGAAGTCTAGGTTAATGAGAGTTGGAGCTTGTGATATTGTGAGCTTGATGGCCTCAAAACTCTCTTTTCCTTCTTATTATCCATTTAAATGCAAGACTCTTCTTTAACATCATTGTTAAAGGCTTCAAAAGAGTGGAAAAAAATCAAACCTACGAACAAATTTTATTCTCCCCAAGAAGCTTTGGAGAGACATTTTTGTGTTGTGGCAATGGAATTTTCTAGATGGCTTCAACCCTTTCAGGATCAATTTTCAACCCTCTCTTGAGACAATGTGGCCCAAAAATTTCCCTCATGTGCCAAGAACACACACTTCTTTGGATTTAATGATACCCCAAACCTTCTACACCTCTGAAACACCTACCTGAGGTGGAAGAGATGGTCTGCTGACATTCTTTGAGAAGATGGTGATATCATCTAGATACACCAGGACAATATTGTTGATTAAGCCTTTGAATGCCATGTCCATAGCTCGCTGAAATGTTGCTCGGCATTTGATAGTCCAAATGGCATCTTCTTATAAGCATATGTCCCCCATTTGGTGGTGAAGGCTGTCTTAAATTGGTCTTCCTCTTTCACCATTATCTGGTTATAGCTTGAATATCCATCTAGCAATGAAAACCTCTCAGAGCCAACTACAACTTATAAGATCTATTCCATTAATGGAAGTGGATAGTGATCCTTAAGTGATGCTTTGTTCAGATCACAAAATTCCACACATATCTGATTTCTCCATTTCTTTTCCTCACAGGCACCAAGTTTGCAACCAACTTGAGTGCTTGATAGGAAGATGATGTTGGCCTCAATTAGCTTGTTCAACTCTTTCCTCATGAGAGGATCAATGTGAGGATTTATTGGCCTTTGCTTCTGTCTGAAAGGCTTAGATCCTAGATCTAGCTCGATAGTGTGTTGTGCCAAATTTGGGTTGAAACCTCTTAAATCTTTATAAGTCCAGGCAAAGACATCTAGGAATTCTTGACAAAGTTGAATGAATTCAGATTTTTCTTGTTGAGTGCTTACCTTTCCAATCTACAACGTTTTTGCCTTCTTCTATGAAAATGGGCTCTGAATCTTCACCCTTTACCTAAATGTTCACCTTCTCCTTTCAGAATTGATCATTTGGGTTGAAGATTGATTCCAAAGTGATAAGACCCTTTGGTAGTTTGTTGGTCCTCAGCTACACCACTTGATCACCATATTGTTGCTCCAGTTTGTCTTGGTTCTAGAGGAGAACTCAACTTCTTCTTGTAGAAAGTTGACAATTTTCTAGTCATTCTTGAAGACCTACCAACTTGTGTTATTGTTTAGGATAGCTGGTCTCACAACCACTTTGATATGGGGCTAGGACTTATCACTCTTGATACTCTCTACAACATCAAATGTTGCCCCAATTCTTTGCCAATTTGTCTGCCACTTCATTCTTCTTCCTTGGGATGGAATTGATGTTGAATGCTTCAAAGTCCTCGATGAGGTCCCATACCCGAGTTCTTTTATCTCTTTAATAGATAATTCTTGGTAGCATTTTATCCTCGGACATGATTAGTAACTAGATCACTGTTGCCAAACACTTGCAAGTTCTTGATTCCTCTTTTCCTTGCCCAATGCATTCCATGGATCAAAGCCTCATACTTTGTTGTATTATTTGAACAAGAAAATTGGAAATGGAAGGCTGAGTAGTATTTCATACCTTGGGGGGAAACAAGCATAGCTCCTCCTCTCGGATCCTTGTCTACTTCTTGAGCCATCAAAGAACAACTTCCATACTTCATTATCATCTTTGTGGTCTGGCTTAATGATGTCAGGAAGAGGATGATTCTCCTCATGTAAATAGTATAATCCTAGCTCAGATTCCTCCATCTCTTTATAGGGTCAAAAGCATGCCTCTTATTCACCCACTCGTCGAGGGTCAAGTCTGGGATACACCCCACCTTGGTATCTGCTTCACAAGTGCTTGGGAGATCCTCTGATCAAAGGCTGAACAATTGGCATTGATCGGGATGGGTACATAAGACTCAATATGGTAATCTGTAATGGGCTCAGATCTGATTATAGCCTTAGCTCCATACCTTGTTCTAAAAATCATGTGTGACCAATCAGCAGACAAGATAGCCTCAATTTTAGTGGTGAAGTCTCTCGACAAACACAATGCAAAATGTGGTGGCAAAGTCTATGACTGATACATTTTGCAATACAGTCACATTGGGGCAGGCGTGCAAGTGTGAGGATTAAATCTTTGATGACTCCAACTTTCATTACCGTTGTCCCATCTAATTGCACTACACCCCCTGGAGATGACTTCATATTAAAGACCCAGTTGATCGGCTATTTGTTTTGGCATTACAAATCTACTTTCCCTAAATCAATCATGTAATTATGTACCAATTTTGTCTCCAAGTATCAATGAAACATAAAATGGAGGGGGATTCAGATTCTTACCTTGTTGTTCTCCATTTTTTCCCTCAGGCTAAACCGCATTGTAAACACTTTCTCTTGTTGGTTAGGGGCTGATTTGAGCTTGACCAATTGGCCATAGCAGTCTACAATAGATCTCTCTATCCTGGAATGGCCAATGACTCCCACATTGAAATGTTCACATTTGTCTTCTTCATTTGTTCAATGATGTTAAATGAGCTATCCTTTTGCTTCCCCTTTCTGGTACATTTTTCTCTTGCACATGGGTCATTACAACTGGTGCCTAAGTGGGTTTGGAAGGTGGCTTGGACTGAATCTGCATATTGGGAGTTGTATTCTGAGTGCCAATACCTTGTGGAGTAATGGAGGGTTGAGGATTACCTGATTTTGGTGATTGTCCCTCTCCCATATTCCTTTTCTTGGACCATGTATTGGTAGCTACACTTTGAGAAGGGGGTTGATTCATACCATAGAAATATTCAACTGTCAATTGACAAGCATTGTCTCACTTGGAGTTCCTCTTGCTGAGTTTTTTGCTACTGATTTTCCTCTTGACTAGACTCTTAGGACACACCAATGGTCTATACCATCAAGGTCTGGTTTATTGTACCATTAAAACACATTGATTGGTTATGGGGCTGATTGCATGGGAAACACCAATCATATTCTTGTACCATGTTGTTTTGTGTTGGAACCAAGGCCCTTGATGTTGAAGATTTATTTGGATCAAATGACCGGAAAGGCCTAGCGGCTTGAGGTTTTCCTTGGTTGGTCCATAGGGATCCAGAAAAACACATGACTTCATCAATTCCATCAACACCAAGAAGGAGAAACAAGAAAAGTGAGAAAAATGAGGTCTGAAAGCGCTTATTTCCTTTTGACCCGGCAGGTGGAGGTCCTGCAACCTTTGGTCTACTCGGGGTGGCATTCCTGATACTTTTGAATAGAAAAGAAGAATGGAACACGAATCAACATGAATTGGAAGCACTAAACCGTATGTATCTTCCTTTCATGCCCTTTCACATTCTCCATTACAGGGAGGACATGTGAAGGCCTATAAATGCATGAAAGGAACAAGAGAATAGTCATTTAAAGATCCAAAGAGATCCAAAAGTAGAGTTTAATGAGAGCAGTGAGAAAGATCTTCAATGTTGGAATGGAATTGTAGGAGCAAGGTGTAGAAACATAGCAAACAAGTAATTAGAGAGAAGGTTTACATTGTTGATCTTTTTTTCATACTTATTGTAATTTGTAATTGTCTATATTAGACCAATAAAAGTGGGAAGAAAGAGAATTTGCCCTTCCCGACTGGTTTTCCTCCATTGGAGGTTTCCAGGATAAAATTGTTTGCATTGAAGTTTGAATTATTTAATTCTCTACAATTTCCTTTCTATAGCACTAGATAATCAGTCACGAAGCTCTAAATTTCAAGCAAATATGTCATTTTCCAAAGTTGAAAGTAGAACAACATAGTTGTATGATTCATAGAGTTCCAAAGTAGGAGTTTTGAGATCATTTTGGTATCGGAGCTGATTATATATCTAGGAATGTGGTATTTCAATCTTTCTTGTGATTTTGTATGACAGTCCTACAACCGCCGGTCTACTCAGGGCGGTGGTCCTGATACTTTCAAACAGTAAAAGAAGAATGAAATGTGAATGGATGCAAATGGAAGCACCGGCCGTGTATCTTCCCTTCCATGCCCTTTCACATTCTCCAGTGCATGGGAGGACATGTGAAGGCCTATAAATGCATGAAAGGAATAAGAGAATAGTCATTCAAATATCCAGAGAGATCAAGAAGCGAGTTTAATGAGAGCAAAGTGAGTAATATCTTGATCTTTGGAATGGAATTGTAGGAGAAAGGTGTAGAAATAGAGAAAGAAAGTAATTGGAGAGAAGGTTTACATTGTTTCTTCTTTTCATACTTATTGTAATATGTAATTGTCTATATTAGACCAATAAAAGTGGGAAGAAAAGAGCGAGTTGCTCTTCCTGGCTAGTTTTCCTTCATTGGAGGTTTCAGAGGATAAAACTTTTGGTGTTGAATTTTCAATTATTTCCTTCTCTACAATTTCCTTTCTATAGCACTAGATAATCGATCACGAAGCTCTAAATTTCAAGCAAAACTATCTTTTTCCAAAGTTGAAAGTAGAAAAACATAGTTGTGTGATTTGTAGAGTTCCAAAGTAGAAGTTTATGGATCATTGGTTTTGGTTCGATTTGCAGCAAGTACACATCAATCTTGCTACAATAAAGATGGAGAGCTCTTTGGTCCCACTTGGCATGCATGCCAAAACTGTTAATGCATAATCGCAACACACCTGAGTTCCCGCAACTAGATGAATTGAGACCATCGGTGTGATTTCACAATATGGAGCATCTCTCGAGGTGTGGGACCTTGTGAGTTGAGAGAACTCTCTGGATTAAGGTTGGTTCCTATTCCTCTATTTAGGTGCACACAAATAAATTGAAGAGGATATATTCTAAACCTACTCTATCTTACCAAGGAGACATGGTTGAGAAGATACAAAAATAAACCTAAGCTAATGACGTGATGCACCAAAGGAATGTTAAACACCTATTTTACAAGCTAACACTGAGACCATAAAAATGTAAATGTAAATAGCTTACATAGATAACCAAATTGTAATGAGAGATCAGAAGGTAAAAATAAACACATGAGAGGGTCGAGAATCATCCAAAACCATATATTATTGCTCCAAAAGTTGATAGAGTGCATTACAGTGGCCAAGAGGAAAATTCTTGCATTATAACTTGAATAGGAGGTTTGGAAACTCCACAAATTTGCTTATAGACAAGGGAAGAAGGGAGGGTGCAAAAAAAGAAATGTCCAACCCTTTACAATGATCCCCACCCCTTCTTTTATAGATTCAACATAGAGAGAAGAAGGAGAGAGGCGGGAAAACTAATTTGAAACTCAACTACCGACCATCAATGTTGTTACAAATCCACCCACAATCTGTCAAATCTACCTCAATTACTTATTCGGTGTGTTAAAGGAGGAAGAATCGAGATGATTAGATCAAATCTAATCTGGTTGTTGGAGAAAATGGATCCTATATTAATGGCACAAAGACATTTTCCATTTTTTCCCACCTAACTTCTTCAAAATTAAAGTTTCAGATTTCCATGATGTAGACGAGGTCGAGATCTCTCTAATGGTGCCAAATTTGTTGGATTTCGGGCACTAGATCAGAAGATATGCCCATTTGAAATTTTTAAATCGATTCCATACAAAAAATGGCATAATCGAGTTAGCAGAATGGGTCCATGGGCCCAAAATTCACTTTTCCCCCTTTTGGCACAAAAATACAAAAATGCAAAAAAATTGCCTGCTGACCTCATGATACCCTTTTGTCAAAAAACCATCTTCGGGTCTACTGGTCTCGCATTTTTTCATTTGGGTAAAAATCACTTTAAAGCCCACCAGCTTGCATGTAATTTAGGCCTAACACGTGGCTCCTTGGGCATCGGCAAATGCACGACTCATTTTTATAATTTATGTCTCTTGGGAACGAAGCCCAAAAGTTAAAATTACCTCCGTGACCCGCCTTCCCGCTTTGACTTGGAACATGGCCACGTGGAGGGTTGGACGTTCGTTTGGGGACCACTTTTGGATTTTTCTTTTGAAGTTGTCTTTGAGGCTGACACATGGCTCCTTCCATGGCTTTGCTTTGTTCCTTTATGTTTTTTACTAAGTCCTTTTATTTGGCGGGGCCATACATCTGACTAGGGACACATGGAGGCTTGGCACTTGTCTAAGGACCCACTTTTAGATTTATCTTTGAAGATGCGCTAGGCTAACATGTGGAAGCCTTACACTCATTTGAGTCTCCGCTTTGGGCCGTTCCTTTGAATTGCACCATTAAGGCACGTGGCACCTTCTAAATTCACTTTTATACTTAATTGATTTGGGCCCAATTTTAGATTTGACCTCTGTTGACACTGGCCACATGGAGGGCTAGCACAAGTTTGAATCTCTACCTTGGGATCCTATATTGAAATTTTTCTGAGGTGACATGTGTTTCTTTCCACTTTTTTGGACTTTTCAACAAGCTGGATCTATCATTTTCGGGCACTGGGATGCATGGAAGCTCCACGCTCATTTGAGTCTACTTTTTGAGTTTATCCCTTGGAGATGCGCGATGAGGCACATGGAAGCTTTCACTGATTCTCCTATACTTAGCCAATTTTGGGCTCATTCTTGATCATTTGCAGAGCCTGAATACTTTGAGTTTTTCTCCATTCCTTTTCCTTTGAGCCTCTAGTTTTCTTCGACGTTGTTTACTTCCTTCCCCGACCCTACTCCTCCATTTTAGAGCTCATCTGCAACCTATTTTTGGATTTAAAAATTGGCCTCATGTGACAGAACCGTCCCTTGAATTTATTTCTACACAGGGTTGTGTTTGATCAATTTTACTAGGGAAAAAATTGAGATAACTTGAGTTTCTTGGAGCGCCAAATTTGATGGGCGAGAGAATTCCACATAATAGTGGACTTGGTCACATTTTTCCTAGTTCAATCATTACAATTTTGTGCAGGTCGCGAGGGTTCAATGTATCCAACTGTGAAGTGGCATGGTTGAGGTCATCCAACAAATAGTAGAGATGTAGGGGCTTGTTCAACCCACCTATGGTTTGATCTATTCTAAAATAAATCAAATGAAAATGCCTCAAGTAAAAAAATGTTTAGCTCGGCTTCGACGAGGAAGACAACACGGTTTCCTCAATATAACCCAATATATATACCATGTAACTAGCTTAGTGAAGAACTCTTCAACATGGTAGGGGATCAGGGAGAGCTCGGATCACCAATTTTTAGTAGGATTTTCTCCAACCATAGAAAAATCCTTAATATAGTAGAGACTAGATGCTTCTCTAAATTAGAGACAAGTACACCTATTAGGGAAAAGTTAATAAGTATTTAAAAAAATCAATACTTGCTGCAAATTTTTCCTAGTGCTAGGTGCACCAGAGCAAAAAAATTATGTTCCAAACACACGGAATGAGCAAGACGATCTAGGGAGGCGGGGATGGGGCCGAGAGGTTACAGGAGGCTACACAGGATCTCAATTGATGTAAACACTTTTCGAATCTCCTCTATCTCGACTACTCTCTTTTGCCACACCTTCACAAGTCCATATTCTCGCTCTGTGTTGGTCCGAAAATCATCGCGCGGACGAGATCTATGGATAGACGAGCCAACAAAGTGTGCGGGGGCTTAGCCCCTCTTTGAGACAAAGCAAAGCGGCCCGGTTTATTGCTATTTCTACTAGCGGGAACCTATGCAAGTCTCATGATTCGCCTTCGGGGGTTGGGATCTCATCCCAGTAGAGTGTTCCAGGCTGCGAAAAGAAAGGAATAGAAAGAGGGAAAAGAGAAAGAACAGATCCGAAGGAAGAAAAGAAATGAATTCCAAAGTAGAAAGGTCAGAAGATTTATGTTTTTAGTTTGGTAGTAAATGAGCCAAACCTACTTGCATAAATAAACAAAGCAATACTGATAAACAAATGACGGAAAAGTAGATATGAATCCAACAGATTAAACACATACAGATCTAACGTAAGAAAGATCTAATGTATAACACAGCTATTGAGCACAAAGTCTGAATAATTGTATTACTGTTCTTTTCTGTTACAAGAAAGCTCAAAGTCTTTCTCTCCTCACTTCTATTTCTATCTAAAAAATGTTCCCTTTGAATACAACAAGTATTCTCATATTTATAGAAGATGAGGGAGAGAGAAGGCAAAATGGAGCCAACCACTTATTTACAAAGATATTTACAAAATATCTAAAAGTCATGTTGACTTTGACAACTTGGTGGATGACATCATCCCATGATGCAACATGGATGATGTCATCATTTGTGCCAACACATTTTAGACATTTCGAAAAGAAAGTCGGAGAATAGAGAAGAAGAAGAAGAAGAAGAAGAAGAAGAAGCTACTCATCATCATCATCCTGCGGCCGAAAAGGGGTTGCCTGTTTCTGATGCTGCTCAGGTGATGATATGTGGAACTGAGCGCGGTATTCCAAAAACTTGCTGATCATTGGCCCAAATTGATCCTGTGATGGATCCTTGTGCCGTTCAGCGATTGCTTTGCAAGTCTCCCGCTCATCTATGAGCTTTTAGGAGTTTGGAATAATCTTTCTGCCTCGATAAGAAACCCGATGAAGTCCCTACTGAGCCGATAGGTTGTTGATAGATTCGGTGTCGAACGTGACCTCCGGCCTGTCCCGAGAAGCTATCTCCTTGAAAATGCGGATAGTGTCATCGGTGATCTCAAGGTAAGGGAAGGAGTGAGCAACCCTGGAGTCATGGCGAGGACAATTTTCTCCATTTGGTGCATTGCATCCAGGGCCTCTTCCTTTACCTTGTCTATCTTTTCTAAAACAAATTCCGGCTGATCTATCCGATAGTCAGAGTGGACATAGTTTTGTTGAGGGCCCTTGGATGACCAAAGACTCGAACTTGACCGAGATCTTGGTGAGCAGTCGAACATTTGTTGAAAGGTCTCGTCTTTGGAGTCTAGCATGTTCTAACTCTTCTGATATCGGACCTGCTAATGCTTGGAGTTCCTTATTCACCTTCTCGATGTTTAGGTATAAACTGATATACTCGGCGATTACTCTTTCACTATCCTTGAGGATCTGGCTCCTCAGCGAGAAAGCATGACCATACCACCTTTCGCCGATCTTTGAATACTCATTGATTTTCTCCTGGTGAGCAGCTCGGGAGTCTCGTGTAGTTGTGGGAGGTGCACTTCCCATCTTCGTAAGGCTTAGGCAGTACTTGTTCTCGCTCCTTTCGTATCCTTTTCTCCTCTTTCGTTTCTGAAGCTTTTTACGAGTGCATCAATGCGGAAAGAGCTTCCCCGGAGACTTTTCGAGGATGTCCCCATTGTGACTTGGGTCACGGTGAAATCTGTCGAGTGACAGATCTTCTTTCTCTTTGAGGGGTTGGGGTACGCTATTTCCATGACTCTCTCACTGCAACGCTCTTCGAGAAGCGTGTAACCGGCTTGTGCTTCTTTGCTCCTTTAGCGGAATGACCGAAAAGTCCATCGGAGCGATGGGGACTTTCCTCTTTTGTTGGCTCATTCTTTGAGAGATCAAGCTGGTCCTATAGAAGAAGGACTAGAGACAGAGGGGGAGGCAAAGAACGGTAGAAGAGGGGAAAACGTGGAGACACGCGGCGGCGTGCATGGAAAGAATAGCCAAAGAAATGTCCACGGGAGGAAGGGGAACCGCTAGCTGCAGAAGACATAGGAAGGGAAGGGAGCTCGGAGATAAGGGAAGAAATAGAGGAAGACAAATCAGCGAGGGAGGAGAAGATAGATAAAGAGGCGGGGAAAGGGTAGAAGAAGGGGGCAGAGGACACGACCAAAGGGGTGGTCGTTTGAGTCACTCGAGGAGGGGAAGGAAGAGAGAAGAAGAAGGGATAGAAGGGACCTCTGAAGTTATAGCGACGCCGACATCCTGGGTGGATGGGCGTATAGGACTATCCTCTGTCAATTCCTCATCAAGAGTTATGACTTGTTCTGGCTCTGAGGGAAGAGGACTTTCAGGGGGCTTCCTCTTGAATGGTGCTAGGTTCACCTTACGCACCTTTGCCTTTCAATTTGCTTCTTTGACCTTGGAGGTGCGTTGCCCAAAGGGGAAGTTGTGAAATCTACCCCGAGGTAGATTAGTCCGTTCATGCGGCACCAATGCTCTGTTCTCCGCATAGTCTCTTTCTTCCCTCTCCTCAATTGTTTGAGGAGCCTTATTCTGTCAATGGCGGGAAGGGCCAATTGTCCCCATCTGTGTCATTATACACCTTATCTACTTCATCTTCCATAGTCTGGAAGCCTTCGGGGACAATGGCCACTCCATATTGGATGATTTCCGCCAATGCTAAGCGAGAGTGATCCTTTCTTCTGAGTTCCGCCTCATGGAGAACGTCAATGTAAATATCCTCAATTTGAGGGACATGGATCGGATCGAGCTTCACTTTTGGCGAGTAAGCTTCTTGGGTCGAAGGTAGGCTGGTGGGAAGTCATGCTTCAAATTGAGTAGCTCCAGCTCTGCGAACATTTCCTTCACCTTATGGTGGGTGGAGCATGTGTATCGGCCCACTTTGAGGGGGAAAGGAGTTCCACCCTTCTTTCTTTTGAGGCACTTCTCATGGTATGTGACCAGCTGTCTTGACAGTTCTAGTAGAATCGCTTAGGCCCAAAGATACCTTGGTAGCACGGTTGGCTCTCCCAAAAAGTTGGCAGCCCTCGAGATAGGTGAACGTGGGAAATTGGGTGAACAGGGCCCCCATTTCTCTGTGTGATCGCCACTATGTGTTTGGTCGTCCATTTATGAGTCATGTTTGGCCTCGGTAGGCGAGATGACATGATAGAAGAATGCATCGTTAACTTTTGCGAAATGTTGGATGCTATTCTCGGCCTCGGCTCACGGGTAGTAATCAAATATCTTGGCACGAGGCCATACTCCACTTCGGTTCAGCCCCGGATAATCCCTCGCGTCGATCTTTGCGGCGTAGACTACATAGGAGTTCATATGGAACACTCTGTTGTGGCGGCTGTTGTATTTGCTCGAGATATGGTCTGTCGCTTATTATTTCCCCAGAAAAGCGCGATCGAGAAAATTCTTATTCATTGTCTCCAGTACCGCAAGCATCCACTTATGGAAATAGTGGGCATCGAAAGCCGAAGACTCGCTCGGGAAGGTGATAGTATCACCGAGTTCCTCTCGAGAAATCACTTCGGTGGATAGTCTGAGGCCACCGGGTCACCACCTTCTTATTCTTTAGGTAGACCTCATTCATCAACTGCATGCACTGGTCTTCGTTGTCTTCCCAGGCCTTGATGCATTCTCGTTGGCTAACAGCCACGTAGTTCCGGTGGTGAGGGATGCCAAGCATTAACTCAAAGTGACGGGCAGTGAGGTTTATGTTTGCCTCGCCCTTCTTATTCTCGACATATCTTGTGTCTTTGTTGTAACATTCTTGCGCAATCACCATCATGAATTCGTTGTTTACTGCGGCGGGGGATTCCTCCGGTGAAGTGCGGGAGCCTTTGCCTATTAACTTGTCCATCCATGGACTTCTTGTAACTTTTTGAGTTCTAACCCAGAACTCATCCATGTCAATGTGACCCAATTGAGTCTCGACATCCATCGCACTCACTGTGATTCGGGCATCCCGACCCTCGATATTTGTATTTCATCTCTTCTTCCTCGTCAGCCTTAGTTTTTCCTCTTGGTTTGGTGGGCTTTTTGCTTGACGTAGACATGTGTTCTTTCGAACTCAGTTGCTGATCTGCACGAAGAAGAAGTGAGACCCAATCCAAAAAGGTTGAATTAGTCATTTGATCTTCCATTGGAAAGCTAGCAGAAGAAAGAGTTAGAGATTTTAAGGCTCAGGGCGCAGGAAAAATGCAACTGGCAGGCCAAATAGATAAGGCGCACAGAAAAGGAATGTTGCAGAGGTTATACTGGCGCCAAAGGCGCATGGCGCATGGATGAAGCAGGTTGCATTTTATAGCAGGGCGCACAGGAAATGCGTGTTACATTGGGGTTCGGTGCGCCTTTTGGCGCATGGGAAGATTGTGTAACATTAACAAATGGTGCGCCAAAGGCTTTGGCGCGGCGCATGAAGGTTTTACACAACATCATGTTACTGCAATGGAGGGTGCGCCCGCGCCTTTCTAACTTTATACTCGCGCGAATAAGGCTTGTGTTGCATGAAAGCTGGGTGCGCCCTTTGGCGCATGAAAGCGGGATGTAACATGGAAAGAAGGTGCGCCAAAGGGTTTTAAGGAAGCGCGGGATTTATACTTGTAGCATGCAAAAAGGGCGCGCTTTGAGGGCGCATGAATTCAAACTGCAGCAGGATGGAAGGGTGCGCCCTTTGGCGCGGGTTTTGAGGATGTAACATGGTGGGTAGATGCGCCAAAGGGGCGCAACTGTTTTTATTGCTACAAGGCGCGCCAGTGCGCCACGGAACTACACTTAACTGCTCAAATATTTTCTTATTCTTTCTCCTACTTCAAAAGGCTGCTTGGACAAGTAAGGTTTCACAAAGAGGTTCCAGCAGACCAAGCCATGAAAAACAACTCCCTTCCAGCAGATCTGGAAAGAGGGAGGAAGGAGAAAAAAGAAAAGGAAACAGGACAGCACAGGGGGGAGACTAGCTCAAATATACTCCATTAAAAACCGACTAGCAGCCCAAAACAAAGACCAAGCACACCAACAGAACCGAAAATACAAAACAGCGAAGAGGGAGAACCTCTTACCTCGAATATATATCAAAAATCTGAAGAGCGGGTCCACAGGGCGATGACAACGACAGAGCAGAGCTGACAAATCCAGAGCAATCACGTGCTTGAAAAAAGGAATGAAAATGACATGGGCGCGCACTGATATTTATAGAAAAACTTGTCATCAATGCGCCAACCACTTTTGAAATGGCGCATGAAAACTGCTGTCGACAAGGGAAAGTGTGCGCCCTTTGGCGCACGGAAGTATTTGACAACAGAAGATTGAGCGCGCCTTTGGCGCACCATATGTATTGTCGACATGAAGTTATGTGCGCCCTATGGCGCACCGAAACTTGGTGTTGCAGAGAGATTATGTGCGCCCTTTGGCGCACCGAAAGACGTGTTAACATGGAAAACCATGCGCCAAAGGCTTTTAAGGGGGCGCACCAAAACTTGGTGTTACAAGGCAAATCCATGCGCCCAGCCAAAAAAGGCTCAAAAAGACTAAGTTCGAAAACTAGATTTCCCGGGAAGGGATTTTACAACGTTTCGAACGCAAGGGATCCCTAACGAGGGATCGAAACAAAAGTTTCGGTATGGTTATCGGTAAAATTGCCCTTGTCAATTTTACGGGATAACACTCCAGTACTAAATGTAGAATAGGGACGAGAATCTGTGAAATATATTAATCTGAATCAACTAGGTACAATGGTGCAGGCTACAATATTTATACATATTGGATAGCCGGGATACAAACAAAAGAGGAGTTGCAACAATGCAACAACAAATTTAAAATACAGTAGCTTCCAAATTACATCCGAGGAAGCACAACAATAATATTGTTAAAACAATATAACAACATCCATAATGTTTTGAATAAAACAATAATATGGTTTATAATATAACCATATACACAATAAATATATTAATTAATATCAAATGCATAATTAATATATAGTTAATTAATAATTAACCTAACATCCTTGTTGTCAAGTATCTGGAAGCTTAGTAGTGCACAATGGGAGAGTTGAGGTTTCATTGGGAAACTTAGCACCATGATGGAAGCATGGAGGTCTTCTTCGTATATTAGAGTGGTGCAAAGAAGAGGCATTGAGCCCAAGTGCTACGCTTCTAGAGTTTGAACCATCATTCGTTGATTATGGAGTTGGTATAATCTTTGCGTAGATCTCTTCTCAAGCAACATGATTTGAATTTTACAATATTTTCATGACAAAAATACTTTACCATTAGGGAGGCATGATTCAGAGGACATAGGTTCCTTAAATCTTATAGGTTCACTATAGTATGGAAGAGCACTCCGAGAGCTTTCCGGTGACTATTTGAATTTGAAAACGAGTTCGCATGTGCACATGATAGTTGGTCAAAGTTTAGGTCAACCCTAGTCAACAGTCAACATGTGGACCAATGGCAAGATGATGTGGTAATTAGTGAAAAGAAAAAGAAAGTTGTTGATTTGGTTTGCGACCTCCGGTCTTTGTCAGTGTAAAAGTTGGCTTAGCAGAACAAGAGGCTCAACTTTGGAAATAGGGGAGCCCATCTACCGTGAGGACTATTTTACTATCACCAACTTGGTGGGTCCTCAAGCCACCACGTGGCATTACACCACAAATCAAATTCACTCAATTTTTCTATTGAGATTTGACATATGGGACTATATGTTAATTCATCTTGGCGAGCTATATTTCTAGCTCGGTGGGGTGGTCAAATCCCCATCGAGGCCTATATTATCCTCAATGGTCGAATTGATCACATTCTATATTGGTCTAACTTATTTCCTTATGCTTCGGGTGTTATTTCCACATTGGATGGAGTTAGGATTAATTCACATGGTGGTTCCACATATTACTTGGCAACCAATAACAATCCACAGTGATATGCCAACTCGGTCGTATGACTTGGAAATTTAAACAATGCATATCCCATATGACTCGGCAAATCCATGTTACAACTCAACAAGATAACATCTTATCCACACAACCCATGCGGGAACTTAGACAAACAAATGGCCACATCACGACTGCTACGTATATGTGGTTGAACAAAAGGGTGGAAGGTGTGACCTAAGTCACATATTACATGGGACGTCGAGCCCATTTTAAACCACAAGCCCACCATTCGTGGCGAATATGTGGGATAAACCCCATGGAAAATAAAAATGCTCCACGCCAAAATGATAGGCGGGATTTGATCCTTGACCTCTCCACTACAAGTGGAGTGGCCTCACCATCCCACCTATATAGGTGGTTGTGATAAGGAATGGAGGATGTGGTATATAACCACATATTTTAGGCACTTTGGCCTATATAAGGCCCCTCTCCCATTCTATACACTGATTGGAATGCAACGGGCTAAGATTTATTAAAACCATATTGGTGGCTATGATATTAATATAGTTTTAAACTATATTATATTCCTTGATTTAATTTAGGCCTAAGAGAAATACAACGAAGGCATTAGGTTTTTTTAATAAAGGAGCTCGAGGAGAATGTTAATAGCTTCCAATTTATTTCAATAGGCCTTATAATTTTTAAAAGGAATTTTTGTAATAAAGTCCTATTTAATATTTTATTAGTAAAATATTGGGGAGCTAAGTCCTATTATTTTAATAGGAAAATTGTAAAATTGGTAGTTATTGGAAACTCACCAATTGGCCCATAGTGCCACACTTTTAATTTCTAAGCCTAGAATTGTTGACCGGAGATCCGTAGGGAGTCTTGTAAACGTCTAGAAGGACGATCAAGTTTTGAAGGATTATTGGGCACCATGAAGGTGGAGGATGGACTGATTGATCATCGGTGTTCTTTGAAAGGCTAGAGAACTTTATAGGCAAGTAAAGTTCCATTAGGTTTTATTGTAAGAAATAACATTGTACTTACAAATTTTGACTAGTGGAATGGTTCGATAAGAACCTAGAGATGTAGGCTATTTCCAAACTCTGTAATCAATCTGTGTGTAGTGTCATTTATATTCTTGCATTATTTTGGATTGTTTTACTTAAAATAGAGTAAATTTTAATAGTAATTTTTAATAAGCCTATAGGGGGTCCGAAGGTCTAATATATATATATATATATATATTAAAAAAATTGACCTAGAGTTTTGGATCAATGAAAAGGAAATAAGTGTAGCTAGCATGTTTACTTATCCCATTATAAAGTGGTAATCCAAGCTTTCCCTCAGCTCAAAAATCAAAATATATATGGGATGGATCCAATCAAAATATAGACCGATCCCTCAAATGATGAATATCAAAAATCAAATCATGTCAATAAAAGTTGTAGACCACTCCCTTGAAGGATGAGTACCATAAAAATTAAAAAACAATAAAATCATAGACCACTCCTTCAAAGGATGGCTAGTCAATCAAAATATGCAATGAGGACTTCCCATATTGATAAGTCCTCATGTCAAAAAGGGTTTCCACATCAATCAACCCTCATATCAAAAATAAAAATAAAAACCATCCCAAGAAAGCTTCCTACATCAACCAGATTTCATGTCAAACGCAAGCTTCCTACATTGATCAGCTTGTTCTATACAATAAAATCTATGGAAAACCTTGGGACCAATCATGAAGAACATGTTTCCCCATACTTGCTACACACAAACCTTTTTTGTGTCGAGAAAAGGATAGATACAACTATCCCACACCCAGTTATGATCCCAATATAACTAACCATTATGATTCATATATTAACACTATATACAATGTTGCATGTGTAATACCATACAAATAAACAAGTTAATCATCATTCATTATATGTGTCAAGAACAGTAAAGAAGTAAAAATTTCACATTTTCCCTATTCATCGTATAGTGCATAAATCTAATAATAAGATCATCATCTATTGCAATCACATCTAAAATCATCGAGAATCACATTGAACATACCTAATCTAAAAATACACCTTTCACATAAATCCTTAACTTACCATATCAAAATTATCAACTAAAACATCATCATCAACTACATATATCACATTGCACTCATTATAAAAACTCAAAACATAACTCAAAAAAGCCAAAATCATGTGTGTATGTATCATATGTCTATATATCATTGATAAGGGATTCAAACAAGCCTCATACATCAAAATCTATCTATAAAAATATCCAATGAACTGAATGTTTATAAATTAGACACTCCCTCGAGAACTACTCCCCGATCATCAACTGGGCCTTTGATTGGTCCCTTTCCTAGACCTCTAGGTAGATGACCCATGCTCATGGTACTACCTAAAGGGACATGTTGTGGTTGATCTAAAAATATAGTATACCAAGGCTCATCGAGAATTCTCCACCTCATTATGTCCTCAAAATATTGAATATCATCACACAAGGCACGGTAGTTTGCCATGCACACATCTTTAGGTGGATCCATCTAACCACTAGTCTAAGCTCTCGCTACATATAGCTCATCCCATGAGATCGATGGGCTTGCCATTATGAAGGTCTTCTACAAGGCCTCTCTATCTCATATATATCTATCTATATCAGCTCTTTCATGTGTGATCTTGACTTGTACAACAACAAGTGTTGACTCAAACCATCCCTCTCACATGTTACACTATCTCTCTTATCTATCAATATCACCCTCTTGGCTAATAATGAGGCCTTCTCAGCCTCTAAACTCATTATAGCAGCCTCTAATAAATCCACCCTCACCACCACCACCACCCTCTTGAGATGTAACCTATACACAAGCTGCACCCGCCTCTCACATCCATCTGGTTTCCACTACCACTATGCAATGTAGACCTCTATTACTCCAACATCATCAGGCCTCGTCACTACCCCTACACATCTACCCTTACCCCTCCTCCCTCCTTCTCTTCTATATCAACTTCCCCACGAGCAGGTTGGCGGTGTTACATCGACTATGTATCATCTCGTTGATAGGATACTTCTACCTCCTGCACATCCTAAATCAAGCACAACTATCATCGACATGACCAAATCTGATCAACTCCCACTATTCCTCCCCCTCGACCATGAACCCACCTATCATGTTGTAGTTCCCTTAACTCCTCCTCTATAATAGGCCATACCAGAAACCTATATAAGGCACCTAAATAACATCTACACCTCGTAAGCCAACTAGGAGTTGTCTATAATAGTCATTACCTCTAACTATCCATGTGGCCGCATGATCGACAGACACCTCATAAAACCTATTAGATGCTCCAAGTCTACCCATCTCATCCATAGAACTCCCCTTAGTTTATCCACTACAATGTTCGCATCGACCCAAAGACTCCAATGAAAATGATACATCCACCACAATTATGAGTCTAATACTCTAAGACCATAGTTCCCTATAAACATGTGCCAAAAAATCAAGGGCCCAAGTAAACTCTATCCTTTATACCATCATATCAACTAATACTCTAGTCAACATCCATAAAAATCTCCCTCTAGCGAAATATGATAAGGCATAGAAGCTAATACCCATCATCACCATTGTGACTAGGGCTTGGCCATTCTCATCATCACTATATAATGCTCTATATGAAAAATCCCTAAATTATAAACCACATCATCCCCATCATCACCATACAAAATCTACATCACATCACACCTACCTACCTCGTCAATCACATATACTTGTTCACCATATACTAGTAAGCATAAGATTTGGTGAATATCCTCCAATTTCATCATCATCTCACTTGTAGATAGCCCGAATTTGCTAGTGACATGGTCCCATCACTCAAACAAAGACAATATTAAACCCATGTCTCTTTATATGCATCTATAATGGTGTATAATCCAACCTCCTCCAACTGATCCAAATAAGTGTACGACAATCAAGCTCAAACATCATCTAATATCTTCATGATCCTATCTTGTGTAGTCAATATCTCTCTAGCCTACATTCACAACAAAACAACACATCATCAAAAATAATCAATCAACAATCAATCAAATGCAATTTACAAATTACAACTTTTTATCAAAACATTGGAATCACCGGCGATTATACTTGAATCACTTTGGTAACCCTATTAAAATTACTAGCAAACCATAAATCACTAGCAATTTCATATGAAATCACTAAGCGGTTTCAAAGTGATTCTAGATTTCTAGAAAAAAAAACACAAAAATTTGAAAAACATCACCTACCTCGGCACGTGTGGTCCTTTGTCTCCTCCGCACAACTCTAGCTTGCCTCCATCCCATTAAAATTTGAAAAACTCAAAAATTAAGGTTTATTTTGGTCTCGTAGGTTCTTAAAGTGCAAGTGTACCAAATAAACCTCCAAACTACATTTTATATCAAAAATATCTACAACCACCCAATCACTGGTGATTGGGCTACTCGCCAATGATTTTATCAAATCATACACGATTACCTCCCCTTAATCCAAAACATCAGTGATTGGCCTCTGAACCTCACAAAACCATCATTTTAGTCATCCTTGTCAACAATTACACATTTTTCATGTGTGTACTTCCTTTTAGAGCCCTAAGACCATCTTAAAATAAATATCAATCATGTCTATAAAGAGCCTTCCTCTATCAAATCCATTGTGAATTTCACATCCTTTCGGGAAAACGTATTTCCTTTATCACCATCAAGTCATACACCTATAGGTCACGAACCCATTAATTCCCCTATCACTTGACTTCATGGCCACGTAAGCCCGCATTTTGTGGCAACATCATTTATCTTGAGCTTGTGTTTCCCGATACACCATAGATACCATATGCTTTTGGGAACCTTTTCCCGTAACTGCTTCCTATGAGTCATATGTCTATAGGTTGAAAACCCATTGGTTCCCCTATCACTTGACTCTCTAGTCGCACAATTCCACCTTTGTGGAAATTTATTTTTATGCCCAGTCTTGGGGTATTTTAAATAGAAACAAAACATCACATGATCCTATCTCATCTAATAACCTATTCAAACAAGTGACCATCACACTTCACCGCCATGAGCCATAGTTTGAGGGGGCACTTATCCAAAGACAAATCTGATCATTCCACTCATTTTTGTCCATTGGCTTTTCCATCACAAACCACTTGACAAAAAGGGAAAATGTAAACACATATTTCAGTACCAAACATTATTTATCCATGATCCTCACATTCATACTCAAAACATTAAAATACCATATTATCATATTAATCATGTCCTCACTAAATCACACTTTTCATTCTCAGTAAATACTTATTTACTCACCTAAACCACATTAACCACCTAAAACCCATCCTAGCCCATTTTAACCCTAACCATCTAACCTCCTAACATCCTTAACCTCTTCCTAACCATCTGCACTCACCCCCATACCCAATTTAACCTTTTGGAAGTGGTTAAAACCACTTCCAAGTAGGTTTCCCCACTTTTCTTGGGTTGTCCAGTGATTCTAACCAATCTTCAGTGATTATATAAGCAACATCAAACCTCTTGTTATGGATTCTCGTATGTTTACAGTGAATCTCTAACTCATTAGTGACCTATACGACATCAATACACTCATCTTGGCATCTTCAACATCCTTTTCATGTCCTTGGAAGATCCATAATCTTTGTAAGAATCCTATGGCATCATTTTCAAGCATTCATCATCAAAGGTAAGTCTTTGTCTTTCATTTCCATATGCATCTTGTCAATGCATCACATTAGATCCCATATCAAGTCCTACATCACTTATTTCAAATCTAATTTCCATCTTATCAAATAATATATCCTTTTCACAAGAATCGGTAGTGATAGATCGAATCACCGTCATCGTCATGAATCTCTAGCAATCCCTATCATTTCATCAATTTATCCTATTTTTCATATTTGCAATCAATTTTATAAATTTGTTTCTTATCTAATCTACCTATTTTCAATTTATTTATCTCTATAGATGACTGTGCCGGAGTTAAGCACATCCCATTACCATGATATCCGACCTTCCTATTGTTTCACAACCACTAGTTTGGGAACAATTCGACATCACACATGAACTTAGCCTTTATGCGATCACCTTGACACCAAATGTTGAAGACATCAAAAATCAACTTGAAGTCATACGTGAAGAACAAGACATTGTTGAGCAAGCCTTGTTCGATTACTTTTTGGATTTTGAGCTTTTTGTAGCCCTACTTTGGTCCACCTATCACATGGAGCAGGATATCTCTATCCCTCTATATTTTTAATCATCCTTTTATTGTCAATTATCTTCCTATCATTATCACTTGATTATAAAATGAGTTGACACCCTTCAAGGAATCCCTTTGGTTTCTGGGATCGGCCTTTTTGAGTAACTCATCATATCCTTATCTAATATCAATCTTCTCTAGTCATGTTTCTATGTGTAGGTTTCTCTCATCCATGGGAAGTAGGATTCCCACATTAGTTTTCATCCACACACCTCGAGAATTGCATTGTCGACATAGGTATCACTAAACCCCATCGTATTCTGAGTTTTTGGTGTTTTTTCATATAATTAATGAACCAAAATTCATCACAAACACTCCCTTTTTGATGTTTGGATGTGCTTTGATATGTAGATATTTTTATGTGATCCCAACACAAGTTACTATGATCAAGGGATTTACTAAATTGGAAGACATCTCATCAACATGGCTTAAGTGTTATTTTTAAATATTCTTGTACTAAATCAAAAAATATTTCTCAATTTATGTAATTTTTCTTGTGATAGAAATGTTCTCTTGAGATATCAAATATCTTACAAGGACAAGGTGTAAAAGGTGCGGGGAAGGTACTAGGCTTCTTATATAGCTTTCCCATTTGGAAGAAGCACACATCCTAGTGAACGTGGGATAAAAGTATATGTAGAATTAGGAGTGATAAGTATGATTAGAGGAGATTAATTAGGAATTTGTAACCCATGTGAGTTTGATAAGGTTTAATCAATCAATTGGTATTAATTAATAGGCCAAGCATAGCTTGTGGAATCTATTTGGAGATGATTTGGAGGAAATGAGAGGAATTAGAGGGGAATTTAATTAATAATATGGTTTATTAATCAAATACATGGTTGTGAAAGGGTGATTAATTAATAATGGTTAATTAATTAATTAAAAAATATTTTACCTAATGAAGCAATGTTAATTGGCATCAAGATGAGGGAAAAAGCCAATTAATTAATGAAACATCGGTAATTGACCAAGTATATGGGGTATATTAGCTAATTAGCATAAAATCACTAATTATAATGGAATGATGGGAAAGTGGATAATTAGTGCAATTTTATTATTAAAATTACGTGGTTGAAATTAGGTGTCTACTCCATGGGATAATGTTAGGAAAAGTCCTTAGGGAACCTAATTATCAATGGGCCTAGGGTTACTTATTAGGTCACTCACATAGATCAATGATCCATGTGTCGACACTAAATCACGCACTTTGGGTAAATCTTTAGGACCTAGTCACATACCACTATTCATATGATTTCTAAGTGAGAAAATTACTAACTGACCACTATCTTTGGCCTCTTTACTTTCTTTCTAGTTTCCTTCTTGGTCTTACACACCCTACTTCCCATTATGACCTTTAATACTTCATATTTTCTAATTCTAAACACCGGTGCCCACCAGGACACTAGCGCTAGGTGCCACCTTCCCCTCTGGGCACCCCGACCTCTTTGTATTTTGCTCACATATTTTGGGTCTTTTCTATTTGTTGGGCATCTTGTTTTCTTATGGGTCATCCTTTTAGTGGTTAATTATGAAATTCAAATAAGGTAATCATATAAATACAAAGCTATGTGACCATAATAAAGGACCAAGCTCTAAACATCTACTATCACCACCCAAGGTTACATTCAAAAGGCATTCTCAAGAGCATCAAAGCATCCATCTAGCTATCATTCAAGGGAAAAGAGACTCCATTCTTCTATATACACTTAATAGGAGGGGAAGCTCATTTTTCCATGCACACATCTATGTACATGTAGCTATTTCTTAATATTCAATGCATCTTGCATAAGATCGCCTCGGGAACAATTCTACACACACACATAGAACTACATGGAGTTTGAAATGTAGAATAGTGCCCAGATCATAATTTTACTCTATTGGGTGACCTACGGGGTCATTCTAACTCCCCATTTGCATCTTTTTATTTTTAGGATTTAATGTGTTTTGGTGTTTTGCATGTTCTCTTTCTCTTTGCATGTTTCGAGTAAATTTTGTGGGCATAATGTGACATACAGGAGACCAACAATGAATATTTGTGACACCTTTCGATCAAGAAAAATTCATAACTGAGTAGTTTTGGACACTAGAGCCCAAAAGCTGGTCACTAAATCATGGGTGCTTCTAACCTTCTATGGGCACTCGTATCTGCTCTCATTCTCACATTCCAAAATTTATATTGAGCATTTACAACATTGTTCACTTCATGTTTAGCATTTTTTCTAGTCCAAAGTAATTCCAGATCAAGCATGAATCATCTAATTTATTCTTCCTTTCTTAGGGTTTAATACTTAATTGCTTATTTCTTGTGTCATATTATATTTAACGGATTGTATATCATTTTTACATCAATTACTTTGTAAATACGGTTTTACAAATTTTAGTATTTGTTAAATCGCCATGACCTAGCACTTTGCCACTACCTTAAACTATGTTGTGCGCACATGGAAGAGCACTCTAACCCATTATATAGCCACCTCCATGGACCTCCACACACAAAAAAATAGCAACATAGCCTCTCAACATTACAAATGCATAAGTACAACTATTTATAACAACGTTAATGTAACCATATAGTTTCCACCATTGTCGAAACACCAAACAACCACATATGTATAGTCGAACAACCTTTGCCAAATAGAACACACACAAGTATAATGCCCATTAATAAGTATGTTGCAGGTGTATAAATATCCTTCATAATGAATGTGACTACTAGATCTTTAACGCTGAAAAAGAACCCGATTTTCTATAAAAACCCGAGAAAACTCAAACTTTTGCATGGAAGGAAATTCCACCAAATAACCTCGAGATGACCATAAAAACATGAAAAAAACATGGCCTACTTAAAATAATATTCAATTTTAATATCGATTCTACGGTTTTAGCATGGTCCAGGACTCAATGGTGTAGTTTGTTTCTTCAAAAATGTACTAAATGAAACTTTTCCTACAAAACCACCTATTTTCTTCTCTCTTTTATGATTCTCCATATCAACCAATGATGTAAGAGAAGAGCATACTCATAGATCAAAGGATCTACAAAAAAATCTTGAAATAAATCAAGATTCAAAAATAAATAGAACAAAAATGTGGTGTTTGATTACCACAACACACTCTAATACCATATGACAATGTGGGCCAAGATCAAAAATAATAAAACACGAACGCAAAAAGAGAGTAAAGTTGCAAGAGAGAGGAACCAAACATGAGCCAAAATATATCTTATATATTGAATGCAATAAAAATATGTTTATGAGAGGTGTATATATAGGAAGTGGGGAAATGTAATGACCACTTAAACATGTGGAGAAGTGTAACTACCATCTATCCCACTGACACTTAAGAAAGATAAATACATGTGTGGTAAAAACCATGCAATGGGATTAAAAACCTTCGCTAACACTAATCTTAAGATGTGATGTTATTTATTTTTTTGAGATCTTGGAGTGCTTTTGGAATTGTTTTTAAAACTATAATGTTGAAAGTTCCATGTGAGATAAAAGGTGTGTTAGAATTTCTTGTATAGGATTTTCTAGGTGATGTGTTACATTAAGGCCAATCTATGGGATATGAACCAACCCATAAAATATATAAAATTGAAAAATTTATTATTGGGTGGCTAGGGATGGAAAAATCATTTTCATACCAAACAATTGGATAGTTTGGTCCTAGATGAACTATCCCATACAAGAAATTTATGGGATTCTAAAAAGTTTTAGGAATGATGTATAGGAGAAATATATTGTTGTGAACTGATGCAATTAGTTTTTTTATCAACTAATATATGTAAATACAAAAATCATGCAAGTGAGATAAGGATAGGTCGCCTAGGATTGGAATGTACACACACATCATGTTTTAGGTATAAATCCAAAGTTTCATTGCCAAATTTAGGTGTTTACATGTTTATGGATCACCAATCGCTAAAATTTATCAATAGTTGGGTAAGATCAATCAAATACACATGAAACATGGGTTAAACTATTGTATTTAAATATTCATTTGTCTTGAAGTATTGAAGCGGGAAATCAAACGAGTTATAGGTTCAATGAGAAAAATATTTGTCTTATTGACAAAGATGCAAGTAGGAGTAGTAGGGTTGAAGTGATTAAGAAACTCTATATAGGAGATGAATAATTTTGGGAAGCATAGAGAACATGCACTAAATCAATGATCATCTATCACATGACACAATCAAGATACTTCTTGCATGAAGGGTTATTTTTCAAAGGCACGCATTTTTTTGTGATGTGATGATCAATAAGGGAAATCTTGATCCAAGAGAATAATTGTTAAGGATTAGCAAGTCATTTTGGGATATACAATATCTTGGTATAGTTAAGTGATATATATTATTATCCATGAATGGCTACGAGATGCACATGGATATGTACAAAGATGCAAAGTATGTCAATTGACAAAAGGGATGATTTAGAATATAAGGTTATATCAATCACTTCCATTACCTATGAAACCATGGGATCATATGAGTATGGATTTAGTTTTGGGGTTACTTAGAATGCAAAATCATCATGATTTGGGATTTTTATTATCGATAGATTCTCTAAAATGATTCATTTTATTTATTGTAATAAATTTATTGATATTAGGCATATACCCAACTTATTTTTCATAGAAGTTGTGAGGCGTATGGATTATCACGCGCCACTATATCTGACAAAGATACCAATTTTATGGACATATTTTAGTGAAAATTGTTGAGGAAGATGAAAATGAAGTTACAAAGTATAGTTCTATGTATCACCCAAAAATAAATGACCAAACATAGGTTGTCAATCGAAGATTTAGCAATTTTTGTGATGTTTGATAGGTGAAAAGGAAAGAACATGGGATTAATTACCTACATAATCATATTTTCTTATAAAAGCTTTATAAATAGGAGTACTATGAAGTTTCCTTTCAAGGTTGTGCATGTTATGAGTCTAAAAGGAATTATGAAATTGCAAGAGTTACCAAAAGAATAAGGAATAAGAGTAGAAGCGGAGGACTTGGCATGATCCATGAAGGAAGTATATGAGAAAGGGTATACATAGTAATAATGGAGAAACATATAATATAAAGAGGAAAAAAATTAAGGAGAATAAACTTGGAGTTTGAGGTTGGAGACTTGGTTCTTTCACACCTATGTAATGGCAGATTTTCACAAAGAATATATGAAAACGCAAGTGTAAAAACATTCGACACTGGTAGAGTCCTCAAGAAATTTGTGTAGAATGATTTTAGATATAGTTATCAAAGGGGATAGATATCTCATTTGTATTCAACATAACATATTAATTGAACCTGTGATAAAAAAATTATGTCATATTATTTAATATTTTGATTAGAATTAGCAATAGGAGATATATTAAAATTAATTAATTCAATATCAATGTGTAAATTATAGTGTACCTATATTATCAATGTGTAAGATAAATTGATTGAAACAAGTGCTAAATGTGGTATGGCACAAGAAGGGATATGTACTTAGTTGATTGGATTAATAGAAATTTGATCTAATAGTAGAAGGATGAAATAGTTAGAAAATATCTAAAATTGATTTGTTTATGGATATGGGATTGCAAATTGAACAAGGACCAAATTTTTGAAGAAGTATGAAATATTTTAGCACATCCATACCTAGTTGGTAGTTATGTATGGTTAATCATCGACATTCTACAAATTTTTGGGATTATACCATCCTATGAAATATACTTCATTGTGAATCTCTAGGTTTCACAAATGTGTGAAATCCTATATAAGACTTGAAATAGCTTCAATCCCTAACCATGGTAAGAGACCCTACATAGAGATTAATGGTTGGGTTGAAGTATAATAAATACACTGGTTACCTTGGTAATACTACGATGAGGCCTCAAACTACACATAATTCTCCACCACATAGTTCTCCACCTAACATGTGACATCCATATGGATGAAACTAGCTTTGGTAATTTGATCACTTCATAATGTAGGTAATGGATTGGTATTATTTTATTGACTTAGATGGATTGGCCTATATCTTAGGATGTGTGACTCTAAAACCTAGTTGAATCCATTCATTATTGGATGTGATATTTTCCCTCTTCCTCTCTCTTTCTCCATAAGAAGAAACTCAATGTCATTTATAAAACATCCTCAATTCATTTAGTAAATTTTCCATGTAAAAATGTTAAATGAACTTTAAAGTTTCATATCTCGATATGATCTTTGTAATGCATCCAAAGCCTTCTAAGTGATTGTAATAAATTGTGCATACTTGTAAACAATAATATGGTGTCGAATGTGGCTTATATCTTCCCTTTGGATTAAATTATTATCTTCTTTTCTCTTTTTATTTTCATTTCATGTTGTGTATGGACTATATTTGTATGGATTTCATTTCATTATGTCATATGTAGGGATTCAAGTCAATGGAGTTGTAGAGTTGTATTGTGTCTAGTACCTTCCCTCTCAACCTTGCAAGAGTATTTCTTGTTTCTCAAAACTTAAAGAGAGATATCCCATTTATTTGGTGCTATCTCCACTCTTTTATCTTATTTTACCTTTCATGCATTCCCTTTCCCTTTCCCTCCTGCAATTCAATATCATAGATTATCGACTAGTAGTGTTAGCATTAGTAAGATAGGTAGAGGAATTCAACCTTCTCTAGAGGTTGATCTCATATAGTCAATTCCCAAATTGAGAGATCATCCCATGTGTCACTAGGGTTTTGATCCATTCAATTTCATCAAGGGTACAACTTTAAGTGATAACAAGTCCCGTAAAAGTGTGGATTGAGGTGCTTGAAACTTATTGAAATACCACTTGGAAGTGATACACTATTATGGATTAATGAAAGAAACTTTGTAAGTGAATGAGTAGTAAAAATGAGGAGAGAAAGTCATGAAATATGGTTAGAGATATAGGAAAATTATCTAAAATGTGTGCACAAGTCATTATTTATGGATTAAGCCAATATTGATATTATCAAGTGATAATTTTTCATTTTTAATGTCATATATATATATATATATATATATATATATATATATATATATATATATATATATATATATATATATATATATATATATATATATATATATATACACCCATATTTTGATAGGAAAACTAATGGAGAAGTCTAAGTCGTGTAGAAGTAGATTGAGACATAAATTACAATAGTAGAGGTGAAAAAAATTGAATACATTTTGAATGATACTTAGTGAAGTAAATACACAAAATGGGGCATAAAGAATATCTAAAGAATTGGAGAGACAGGGAAGAATATCTAATCAAAGATTTCTAAACTTGGTCATTATATTATAGACCTTCACAAACCCACTTGAGCAAGATATCAAGCTTCTTCTTACTTGATGTGTATGATATAGGATAATTTGGGTTCACAAAAAATATTGCATCACCCAAAGTTATTTAGAGTTAGGAAAATAAAAATCTATGCAAAATTGTTCCACTCTAAGCATGTCACTAGAAACCAATGATTTAGTCATTTCTTGTAGAAGTTGTAGAAGCCTATCCAAATAACGTACTATTATACTTAGGTACATAGTTTGTTCCATGTTGTAAAAAATGTTCACACTTTATAAATTTATCTTTAGTTTGATAATGACATATATGTTGTACACAATCGCCAAATATATGAAATGACTTTTACATAATGTCCCCTTGTTGTGGAACACTAATTATTTTTGTTGGAGTCATAAAACTTTGGACACATTTTCAAAGGCTTGTTTATGTTGTGATACACTCTGGATGACACTAAATAATTTTAATGTCATGAAGTCTCACATTTATGTAGGACCACTGTAGACACCTATAATTACACCCAAGCAATTTAAATACTTAAATTGTGTTAATTATCCCCTTTCTCACAAATTAACAACATATCGTCAAATGCACTCATTTTCCCTCATATCATCATTAATTAATTACACTAAGCTAATTAATTAAGTTGCCTATCCAACAAATACCCTAATTAACGACCTTCCGTTAATAAATCACCCCTTCTACCTAGACTAATTAATTATTATTAATTAATTAGCTTTCCCTTCCATTTAACCAATAAATCAATATTTAATTGATTTAATCCCCTTCTAATAGCCTAAATCACACTAATATTCCTCTAATTAGCTTCTATAAGCTTACATCTACCTATTAATTAATCACCTTTGATTAATTAAAATACCCCCCAACTCCCATGACTTGTTAAACATGTATTAAACCCTTCTAAAGTAAGGTTACCTTTAATAAAGCAACCTTATCCATTCCTAATCATGTTTTACCTTTATCCCACATTCATGAGAATGTGTTGAATCCTTTATCCTTTGGGCTATATAAAGAGCCCTCCACCTACCTTTTTACTTACACCTAAACTTTCTAAGAGAGCAAATGCAAAGCATATAGCAAAGAGACTAAGAGCTAGCACATTGCCCTTTTGAGAGTTCATCATCTTGAAGAGTTAAGCCTTTTTCTTAAAGTGCTTGGGTCATATGGGAGGTGTCAAAAGGGTCTTGTAGCCCAACTTTGATTAGCCCCCATTCCTAGGTTCTTGGAGCATTAAGGACAACTATTTTGATAGCCATGGAGCTTACTTAGGTCCATTAATTTATTTGTTGTTAGAGAATAGAGGAGTTTAGATATTTAGCATTGTTAGTTTCAAAGTTTGTATTGATGAATGCTAGCATCTAACCCTTGTTTAATTCTTATCATGATGGTGTCTATGCTTTGTTTTAGCTAAATTGTAGAACTATTTTAGGTGGTAGTTCTTGCTTCATTTGATTTAGCATTAAGCAAAGTATACATGCACACATTTGGCACACCGGTGGGACTTACTCCATTGTCCTTTGCACTTAATTTCAAGTTTTTGTAGTTAAGTTTTATTTTTGGTTACTAACCCTCTTTTACACATGTTGATCTAACTTGTTTTTTTAACATGTTTTATTGAGTTTGCATGTGTTGGGTCTTCCTTGTAGGTATGAAGGAGGTGAAGTGCTGTCAAAATTGGAATTGAGGGGAAAATTTCAAGATTTCTCCATGTTTTCATTTTTAGAGCTTACTTTTTCAACATTCTACATGCTAGTTTTGTCAATTTCTTGAAGATTTTAAATTCTTGAGCATGTAGGTTAGTGTTTGATAGTGCTGAGTCTTCTATTTACATATTAATGTGGTGGGTTGCTGTCAAAATTTAATCTTGGTGAGAAAATTTCAAGATTTCATCATGTTTTCATTTTTTAAGCTTACTTTTTCAACATTTTACATGCTAGTTTTGTCAATTTCTTGAAAATTTTCAATTCTTGAGCATGTAGGTTAGTGTTTGATAGTGCTGAGTCTTCTATTTACATATTAATGTGGTGGGTTGCTGTCAAAATTTAATGTTGGTGAGAAAATTTCAAGATTTCATCATGTTTTCATTTTTAGAGCTTACTTTTTCATCATTCTACATGCTAGTTTTGTCAATTTCTTGAAAATCTTAAATTCTTGAGCATGTATGTTAATGTTTGATAGCATTGAGTCTTCTATTCATATATTAATGTGATGGGTTGTTGTCAAAATTGAATCTTGGTTGGAAAAA
This sequence comes from Taxus wallichiana var. yunnanensis, assembly GCA_018340775.1. Classification (NCBI taxonomy): domain Eukaryota; kingdom Viridiplantae; phylum Streptophyta; class Pinopsida; order Cupressales; family Taxaceae; genus Taxus; species Taxus wallichiana. The sequence continues at coordinate 796,851,038 of CM031235.1, forward strand.
TTTGCCCATTTTGCATATTAAGGGACGTTTTTTTTGACATTTTTTAAGTGCATGTCAAGTGCATACCCATGAGCATAAGAGCATATGCGTAACCCATCTTCCGAAGGCCATAACTTTTGCTCCCGACCTCGAAATGACTCCATTTTTTTTGCGTTGGAAAGGTATTGAAGTTAACTATGAAATGAAAACATAAATTCGGGATTTACACTTACAGAAGTTATAGGTTTTTCTATTATTTTAAAACTGGTCATTTTCTAACATGTCTAATGTTTTGATGAATGTTGTATTTCCATGCTTACTCGATTTAAATCAAAGTGTGTGTATGCTCTTCTCTTGTACCTTTTGGTGATCTTGAGAATCAAAAACAACTTTGATCTATATCTTTTTAACATTGGGATTAAACTTAGAAATTTAATTATTCATTTTGCTTAAGGGAATGAACCTTTTACAAAGCATTTTTCAACGGTCCTTTGATTTGAAGTTTTCCATTTCTATATAGTTGGGCTAAAGTTTTTGTATGCTCTTCTCTTGCACCTTAGGGTGATCTTGAGAATCAAAAGTAACTTTAGTCTTCATTTTATAACATTTGGTAAATTGGAAACTTCATCTTTCACTTTTGGTTTAAGGGAATGAACATTTATCAAAAATTTTGTATGGTTCATTGATTGAAAAGATTTTATTTACTTTTTAGTTGGATTATTTGTTGTGTATGCTCTTCTCTTGCATCCTTGGATGATCTTGAGAATCAAAAGAAACTCTTAATCCTCTTTTAAATAATGTGATTTTCTTGGAGAACTACTAACGCTTGAGTGCAGGACCTAAAAATGCTTGTCAAAGAAAGGAGGAATCAAAACGAAATCAAAACTACTAATACGGTTGTTATACGGAGTTGCCAAAAGGTGTTCAATCAAACCACACCTAATTAAACAAGATAAAAAGAACAACATATTCAAAACTTTGTATTGCAGGTTTCGAAAAGGGTACGTCCCTCTCTGCTCAACTGGAACATAACCCCTTTGGCATAACGCCTTAAGCTACAACAATGGGGGTGGTTCCAGGAACCCCAAAGTAGTCCACGCAAGAGGGAACCTTGTGGACGAAACGGGAAGTGCTCCGCACTACCTACTTGACTAGTGATTCCTTTGTGAGATAGAGTTACAGGTTGTCCGTTGTGGTGACCCCAGTGATAGTACACGTAGACGCACTAGTTGCCTACTGTTCTTGAAGGGGGTAAAGTAAAGCCGAGATACTCCCAAACTAGTCAGTGTGACTTTTTGGGTAAATCGCGCTCGCTCGTGGCAACTTTGTAACACCTAGGGTGAGAGAACCACCTAGGAGAATATACTTTGGCCAGGAGCCCACTTTGACCACTTTAAAACAGTGTTGAGTTGTGAACCTTCTTTTTGAGAAATGTGTGACGTATTACTTTCGCCTAGTTTTTACTTGCCTTAGGGCAAGGCGAAACTCTGCCGAAGTAAGACTAGCATTTTTTGTCATTTTTTTCTTGATTTATTTCCTTCATATTCTTTTGACACTTTGTTGATCAAAAGAGGTGTGATTACCTTTGTGTTGCCATTCGACTGTTTCTCTCACTTTTATGTCCGTTTACGCCCATCCATGTTTGCGGCTGGGTTAGTTAAATGTCTAAAGTGAGTGGAGGCGTTTTCACGTCATTTGGTAGCCATTGTGATCTTGATACCCACGTCAAGATCGTCATTGTAGTTAGGCATGGTTCATCACTGTGGACTTCCATAAGAGGAGTTAGTTTGTTTGTCTCGTATCATTACAATTTCGATATTTACGTCTTGTTTCTTGTAAACTCGACATAAATACCTATATTGTACGGTTACACTGCACACATTCTTAACTATTCCTAGCTATACTTTGAGCTTTTTTGTTTAGTTTTATTATTACCTCAATTTCAAAAGGTGTTAGGAACTACCATTTGTGCGTGTTATATCAATAACACCTCGATATCAATACTCCACTTTCTTGCAAAGTGGGTTAACATATCTTGGTGATATTGTTGTGTCATTCACAAATCGTATTTGACACTTTTTATGATATAGGTCTTAATCCAACTTGAGCTTGCTCATCGTATATCTTGATTGGGAGATCACATTTAACTTCATGTATTTACTTACGTCTTGTTCATTTCTTTGAACTTGATATAAGTGGAGACATCTTGTTAATCATCTGGTATCATAAATTACTTTGAAACGTAGTCTAGGAAGTATTTCATTTGATTAGGTTTTGGTACCAAACGATTGTTTCATTGGTGACTTTATCACTCTATCACATTGGTATTCTCACACTGTTAATTTACTCTTAACACGTACATCTTGTGTTTCACTTAGGGGTAGACATTGAATTTTGAACAAATCTATAACTTACCTTAGTGAAATTTATCACGAAAACATGGCTCCCAAGACGCATCTAGGGTTAAAGAAACAAACATATGAGGAACAACAGGTGCAAGCTTGGGAAACCTCTAACAGACAAGGGTCAAACCCATTTATCGGACACGATCTAGGACCACTATTTTCTGCAGAAAAGGAAACAGAAGAGATGGTCGATCATAGTGGAAATGAATTAGAATCACCACACACAGACTTTGATTTTGACCCCACTCTACTAGATGAGTTTCTCCTTAGAAACAAAGATAGAGTTTTGGCACGGGTCATGGAATTAGGGGCCAAATTGCCCATTGAGAAGGAACCAATACTACAAAAAAATGACACTACTAAGGAGGAACACCCCTTATCAATATGGAAGATATTTTAACAAAGGGCATGCTTCCACTTCTTACGCAGAAAATGATAAAGTGGTAGGGCATAGAATACCCCTCATCAAAGTGCCAAAAAGAAACAAGATAGAACATGAGACAGGGGAAGAACCTCCACAATACGAAGAGGAGGAACCTTTAGAAGAAGAAGACACAAACCAAGTCACAATCCAACAACAACTCAGTAACTTAAGCCGACAACTAGCTTTGCTTACTTTCCAAGTACAAAAAGACACAAACAAGAATGTTCAAAAGTCAAAGCCTAAGTTTAGGATCCACGAACTCCATCGAGAAAACCAAGGAGAAGAAGACATGGGGTACCATCGTGTACGCGTACCCACTTCTCCCACTAGAGAACAATTGCTCACACAAGAAGTGCAATCTATGAAAGCAAATCTTGTGAGCATACAAGAGAGCAATATAGGGAGTATTAGGAAATACCAATACGAAGAACTATGCCCCTATCCTTTTGATAAGACAATGACCCTTCAACCCTTTCCAAAGAAATTTGATATGCCAAAGTTTGAAAAATATAAAGGAAAGGGAGACCCAAGGGATCATGTTAAAGATTTCTACATGGCATGTCAAGAGGTGTCTTATAGTGATAATTACCTCATCAGACTTTTTCCTAAGAGTCTAGGAGGTCAAGCATTGGAATGGTTTACGCGCTTACCACGAGGATCAATTTTCACCTGGCCAGAATTGGCGGAAAGATTCGTGCGTCATTTCTCGTATAACATAGAGAGTGATGTCACCATGGCAGACTTGTGTGGCACAAAACAACGCCCAAATGAGACCTTCACCAGCTTCCTCCAACGATGGAGAGGGATAGCTAGTCGCTTCCCTTGCGCTTTCCCTAAGAAGCAGTTGGTCAGTATTTTCATCCCTAATCTCAACCCAGATATAGCTTTCCACCTCCAAATGCATTGTGTCCGCACCTTTGAGGAGGTTATCGAGAAAGGGATTCAAATAGAAAAGGCTCTCATTGCCAAAGGAACCCTCAAAACCCAATCTAAAGACAAAAAAAGTGTCAAACCCGTTGAAAAGCCGAAGATCTTTAACAAAAACAAAACGTGGTGGGAGATGGAATCACCGATTCCAAACATGTTCAAACGGTCCAAACCAAATCAACCTTTTAAACCGACCAAGGGCCCAATTCAACCACCACCAAAGCGACGAATATTCACCTCCCTCAATGAACCATTGTGCATGTCATACTAAAAGCAGGTTGGATGCGGCCCACATGATGACCTATCCTACAACGCAACCGTTTGATGACAATACTCCTAAACCTTCATGGTATAAGGAGCATGAATCTTTTGTGAAATGCATCACGTTAAAGGTCATAAAACAAACAAATGTTTGCGACTTCGCCACTATATTCAAGACCTCATTGACAACGGGGAGATAGAGGTGGATAACCCTAGCCACATGCAAACACCTAATGAGAAAATGGGGATTTATAAGGAACCATTCCCCAAGCATGATAAGTCAGAAAAGGCAAAACCGGATCGGGGAGAGTCATCCCAAACCTATAAAGCCACGAATTACTTGTATACCAAGAGAGATAACAATCATTACGATTCACTTATCGGATGTATTCGCTCCCCTACTGACCGTGTCAATACCATCCGGATCAAGGGAAAGGACTGCACTGCGGTAACAAGGTGTGCCCGCCTCGTGATTCCAGAACCCTCTCTGTTGACCCCGCAAACTGGTAAATATAACCTTTTAGAACAACTTGAGAAGACACCTGCTAAGATCTCGATCTTAGATCTTCTCAAGATATCCAATGTGCATAAGGAAATTTTGTATCAAACTCTTCAGGGGTCGGGAGTGCCTTTAGAAGTTGATCCTGCATACCTTCAAGCCGCGGTGGCAAATATTACACCCAGTGAGCATCTCACTTTCAACCATAGGGAGGTCCCTACTGAGAATCCTACACATAATCTTCCCTTATACATTGAGGTAGTTGTCACCCGCAGGAAAATCAAACGGGTGCTTGTGGACAATGGATCAGGATTGAATATCTACACGCTTAAGTTGGTCAAACAATTGGGACATACAGAGGCAGATCTTGAGTCCCATATCATCACTATCACCGCATACGACAACGCAGAAAGAGAGTCAGCAGGCACCATTACGCTGCCAATGGAGGTGGGCCCCACTTGCCATCAGACAAAGTTTCACGTCTTAGACTTGGAACTTCCATATAATATGCTTCTAGGCCGACCATGGATCCATGCCATGCAAGCAGTGCCATCAACATTTCATCAATGCATCAAGCTGAAGCATGAGGGACATACAGTAACAATACCAGGAGACTCAGAGCCCTTTTCTCATTGTAGAGCTCTTAATAGCTTTGCACGAAAGGGTACATATGCATGTCCCTCCACAGATATAGCTGTCCCTCTTCATTCTGAGGCCATGGAATCTTGAGTAGATTCAAATTCTCTTCGTTCTTGCACTCATGGGGCATCTACTTCAACATCTCCATTTAATTCATGGGAGATGAAAATTCTGGAATATGGCTATGGGGAGTATAATGTACAACAAGCGCTCTTGGTTTCAGACCTCTCCTTGTCGCCCAAGACTAGAGGTCGACCCAACTACTGCTTCAGGAGACCTAGAGAGGAACATACTATTGGGTCATTCCTACCTGGAGGCTTGTTAGCTGAGGAAAAATTACTTGATCCACCTACTACTTGGGTCCCTGAGGACACTCAGCCATCTTGTTATCAAACCCCAGAATATGAAAAATCTAGCAGAATGATGTACTCCATGGGCTACAAAGGCCTAGGATGTGGGAGGAATGAAAAAGGAAAAAGAGAACCAGTCCCTCTTCCACATTTCAAAACAGAAAGATATGGCATTGGGATTCGCCCTTATGGAGCACACCCCAATGATCAAGATGCGACTTGTTCTGAGCATGAGGATAGCTCCGATTATCTAGACAGCGATACGGATTCCTGTTGTAGCCAATATGAGGATCTGGCCTCCACGAACCTTTTCATGAATAATGTTGTCCTAACCATCACCCCCAATGAACCAACCCTTGACCTTGTATACCCCTCCCTTGTTGAATGGGACCAACAACGTCACGTGCCACTAGATTTATTCGAGAATGACGAGGCTATTGCAGAGTTCATGGGCATAAGGGATACAATTCCCATTGGAGATCACAAGAAGGGTTTCTTTATCGACTTAGACACCTGCGCCTACTTCGGCGAGGAGGCTGAACTTCGTGGTCAGCAAAATTTAAAGAAAAGCGAGGGCAAGAGTTCTAAAGAAAAGCCTCGGCAAAAATCAAAGTCCAAGTCACACAGTGAAAACCTCTTTGAGGCATTGGCTGACAAACAAATAAGAAAATCAAAGGACAAACAAAGTGACCACGCCAAGGATGAAAATCTCGTAGAGACATCCTTGGATGAAGATCTCAACCTACCTCCCGATCCCACGCGTATGGAGGATTTATCAAAAATTTTAGTTGAAGAAACCATTGATGTTAATATTGGTACTGAAGAAGATCCCAAGATAGTAAAATTGGGAGCATCACTCTCAGCCAGAGAACAAAATACGTTCACTATGCTACTGCGAGAGTTTATTGATGTGTTCGCATGGTCTTACAAAGACATGCCCGGCTTAGATCCAACTTTGGTCGTGCATAACTTGGTTTTGCACACAGACGCTAAGCCTATCAAACAGAAGCTTCGAAAGATGCACCCAGGAGTGGCCTTGTTAGTTAAAGAAGAGTTGGAAAGGTTGCTTACAGCAGGATTCATCAGGCCAATTGATTATTCTGAATGGATATCAAACACTGTTCCTGTCCAGAAGAAACCTATTGGTATCCGAATTTTGCCTGATTTTAGGGACATCAATAAAGCTTGCCCTAAAGATGACTTTCCGTTGCCCAACATTGACATGATTGTTGACTCAACCGCACGGTATGAAATGCTATCACTTATGGATGGCTTTTGGGTTATAATCAAATTAAGATCACCGAGGAAGACCAACACAAAACAGCTTTCACAACTCCTAGGGCACCTTCATTATCGGTGATGCCATTCGGCCTTAAGAATGCGGGAGCAACTTATCGGCCGGGCCATGACATGATAATATTTCATGATATGATTCATGACATCATGGAAGACTATGTAGACGACATCGGGAAAGTCCAAAACAAGAGAGGAACATCCTATCATTTTGCGGCATATCTTTGAACGCCTGCGTGAATACAAAGTCAGGCTAAATCCAAAGAAGTGTGTCTTTGTGTGTGCTATCCGGGAAACTATTAGGCTTCATCGTGTCAAGACGAGGTATTGAGGTAGACCCTACTAAAGTATCTACCATCACGTAAATGCCTCCAACCGAGAATATTAAGAAACTACGTAGCTTGCAAGGAAAATTCAAGCCATTCGCCACTTTATCTCCCAGCTTGCAGATAAATGTCACTCATTCACTCATTTCTTAAGAAGGACATCACTTTCATTTGGGGACCTGAGCAACAACAAGCCTTTGCTTTTAAACAAGACTGCTAATCCAGCTAATCCACCTGTCCTCATGCCTCCCACTCCGGGAGAACCACTTTTGCTCTATATTTCCACTACGCAATATGCTATTGGTGCACTGCTCGCCCAATATGACCTTAGCCATAAAGAGAAAGCAGTGTACTATCTGAGTCGCACCCTCATCGCCTATGAATGTAATTATCCTCAGATTGAGAAGGCTTGCTTGGCTGTTGTTTTTACCTTTCAGAAACTTCGCCATTACCTGCTAAATACTAAGACCAAGCTCATATCCAAGGTCGACCCACTCAAGTATTTGTTGTCCAAACCTGCCCTCACAGGTAGAATGGCTAATTGGATCATTCTACTCAGTGAGTTTGATATAGAATTTGTCCATCAAAAATCAATTAAAGGACAAGTACTTGCTGACCAGCTAGCGGAAGCACCTTTGCAAAGCATAGAACCTTTGAGTCTGGATCTGCCAGATGCATCTTTGCTCTACATTGAAGAATCTATCGTATGGCAGATACATTTTGATGGATCTTTTACGTTTCATGGTTCAAAGTGCGGGGAGTGGTCCTTATTACTCCTTCGGGTGATCATATACCATGGCTTTCACACTGGCCTTCCCTTGCACAAACAACATTACGGAATATGAAGCACTCATTGCAGGGATGAAGCTAGCCATCAAGTGGAATATTCAACATGTGAAGGTTGTAGGTGATTCACAGCTAATCATCAAACAGGTTAATGATGAGTATAAAGTTAAGGATGACAAGCTCATACCTTATAAGAAGTTGGTGGAAACTCTGAAGGAGTATTTTGTGCGCATTACCTTTGAGCAAATCCCAAGAGCGCAGAATAGATCGGCAGATGCTATGGCAACGGTGGGATCTATGCTTCGTATTCCGCCAGGGAACAATGATATGCCATTCTTCGTAGAAAATCTACGCCAGCCCGCGTATGACATGCCAGAATCTTGCTTGGCTTGTGAGGTTGTTGGTCCCCATTCACCATGGTATGAACCCATTTTCACCTATCTTAAGGACAGTACATTCCCTCCCGAAATCTCCCGCTCTGAAAAGCAGAGCCTAATTCGCCAAATAGCCCGTTACACCCTGTTAGGAGGTACACTTTATCGTCGTGGCTACGATGGGAATCTGTTACGTTGTCTGGATGTGTCGGAGTCAATCCAGGCAATTAAAGAAGTACACGAAGGAGTATGCGGAGCACATACAAACGGAATGGTCTTGGCTAAGAAACTGTTAAGAGTAGGTTACTATTGGCCCACCATGGAAACTGATTGTTGTAATTATGTTAGAAAATGTGTGCTATGCCAAAAGTATGGAAATTTCATCCATGCTCCATCGCAACCATTGCAACCAATCACTACCCCGTGGCCATTCTCCAAGTGGGGACTTGATCTAATAGGGAAGCTTACTCCTACCTCATCTGATGGTCATACACATATCATCACAGCTACAGAATACTTCACAAAATGGGTGGAGGCTGTCCCTTTAACCTATGTCACAGGAGCACAGATTTCTAAATTCATCATGAATCACATTATTTACCGATATGGTATCCCTGCAGCCATTGTCACAGATAATGGGAAGTCATTTAAGAACAAAACTGTGAAAGGTCTTTGCCAACGGTTCCAAATCAGATTGAAATGGTCCACGCCATATTACCCTCAGGGTAATGGACAAGCTGAGGCAACAAACAAGACTTTGGTAAGGATAATGGAGAAGATGGTTAGCAAAACTGGTCGAAACTGGCACCTACAAATCCACCTAGCCCTCTGGGCCTACCGAACATCAATTCGCACTCCTACGGGTGCAACGCCATATTCCCTCGTGTTCGGGACAGAATCTATCATCCCTTTAGAGATTGAACTCCCATCCCTGCGAATTTCTCTTCGGGACTATTTGGATAAGGATGAAGATTACCGAGTGGCAAGATTGGCTGAGTTAGAGCTCCTAGATGAGAGGCGCATTCGCACTCTTAATCACCTGAAAGTATATCAACACAGAATCTCCTACAACTACAACAAGAGAATCATCCCTCGCCAGTTTGAGGTGGGTGATTTAGTTATGAAGGAGAACCAGTTCAACACCAGAGTAGAGCGAGAAAAGAAAGGGAAGTTCGAACCACACTGGTTAGGACCCTATGTCATAGTTGCCAAGTATGGCACAGGGGCATACAAGTTGGCTCACCCCAATGGTGATGAGCTCTGGGAGCCCATGAATTCCATGCATCTTAAGAGGTTTTGTGCCTAAACATGGCACAAGAAAGTCTTAAAATCACAAAAAAATATAAAAACATCAAAAAATCAAAAATCAAAAATCAAAAACATCAAAAAAAAAAGAAAAAGAGAAAACAGGTCGTCCACTAGTGAAAACCACGCAATTGTGGCACTTTGGACAAGTCCTTGGGTGAAAACCGGTTTCGGCGCCTCGGGAGGATTCGTTGTTCACAAGCATTCTATATTAGAAGGGTAGTTGTCTTTGTCCTGGACCTGGTTCTACCTTCGAGTTTCCTTGTGCACACCATCTAGTCTAGCCTTGATCCGGCTTTGCCTTCTTCTATTCATCTGTAAGGGACGTGGTCTTTCATTATTTCCCATCTTACGCTGGGGGCAACTCAATGACTTCACCTTCTTGTTCATAAGCGCATGGCTTCTGCCCTTGTATATTCCCCACCTAATGTTGGGGGCATCCATGCTTTCTTGGTTACCTGCACATAGCTTTGGAAAACTATTAAAAACACAAAAACAATAGAAAATTGTTTCACAAAACACAAAAACAATAGAAAATTGTTTCACAAAACACAAAAACAATAGAAAATTGTTTCACAAAACACAAAAACAATAGAACATTGTTTTGAGAAAACACAAAAACAATAGAAAATTGTTTCACCAAACACAAAAACAATAGAAAATTGTTTCAGACAACACAAAAACAATAGAACATTGTTTCGAGAAAAACACAAAAACAATAGAACATTGTTTCGAGAAAACAACAAAAACAATATATATATATATATATATATATATCAAAAAATCTAAAAACAAGGCAAAATTTTTCAAAAAATTCCTAAAAAGTAAAACACCCTACAAAATGGTAACTTGCTTCTTATAGCTGAAACTTGTGTCTTGCGCATGGTATTTTCTCCATATCTTGTTGGTTTGTCTCACATCTTCCCCGATTAATACGACTCGCGGATCACTGGATTCATAACCATTCACAAAAGCTAGCTGCTTGCTTAAATGCTGTACTGGGGCACTTTTGGTTGCCTGGTGTTGTTTCGTTGTGCACAAATGCTTTTCATGGACCCCGTGTCCATTTTCATTTCCCCTTGCATGTATCCTTGCTTGGGGCATCATTTTTAACCCTTGTCGTCAATCACGAACTTGTGGATCTCTTCAGCACTGATAACAAACTATTTGTACAACTGTCTTGACCATTGTTGGGTTAGATATGTGCGTTCGTACTTGTTTTCCCTGTTATATGAGCTTGTTTCCTTCTCGTATTGCATTGCATTATTGTATGTTGCGTGGAGTTGGTATTTTCAGCAATGGACAATTGTTCGTATTATGGCTTTTCATGTCATTCTACCTTTGTCGTATGCTTATATTTTTCATAAGGACCGATGATGTAGTTCCTATGGCAATATGATGACATCAAATTTGTTCCAAACAAATAAGCGGCTAGAGGTTAAGCTCTTCTCTCCCCTCATCCATATTTCTTCTACACCACTTCCCTTTCACCCCTAATTCTCCCTCTCCTCGGGGCATCCTACCTCGTCCCCATTCTTCTGCCTACTTCTCACCTTTTTCGATCGTCAATCGAGTTCTTCTATCACCCCATCGACACTCGAGGGGGCATCTCTCCCTCCTACTAATTTTTCTTCCATCTCTTCAAAATCTCTTTTTCTACTATCTTTGAAGTGGCATCACTTATGCCACCCCAAAGAGGGGAAAATGTAGACACCTATAATTACGCCCAAGTAATTTAAATACTTAAATTGTACTAATTATCCCCTTTCTCGCAAATCAACGACATATCGTCAAAGGCACTCATTTTCCCTCATATCATCATTAATTAATTACACTAAGCTAATTAATTAAGTTGCCTATCCAACAAATACCCTAATTAACGACCTTCCGTTAATAAATCACCCCTTCTACCTAGACTAATTAATTATTATTAATTAATTAGCTTTCCCTTCCATTTAACCAATAAATCAATATTTAATTGATTTAATCCCCTTCTAATAGCCTAAATCACACTAATATTCCTCTAATTGGCTTCTATAAGCTTACACCTACCTATTAATTAATCACCTTTGATTAATTAAAATACCCCCAACTCCCATGACTTGCTAAACATGTATTAAACCCTTCTAAAGTAAGGTTACCTTTAATAAAGCAACCTTATCCATTCCTAATCATGTTTTACCTTTATCCCACATTCATGAGAATGTGTTGAATCCTTTATCCTTTGGGCTATATAAAGAGCCCTCCACCTACCTTTTTACTTACACCTAAACTTTCTAAGAGAGTAAATGCAAAGCATATAGCAAAGAGACTAAGAGCTTGCACCTTGCCCTTTTGAGAGTTCATCATCTTGAAGAGTTAAGCCTCTTTCTTAAAGTGCTTGGGTCATATGGGAGGTGTCAAAAGGGTCTTGTAGCCCAACTTTGATTAGCCCCCATTCCTAGGTTCTTGGAGCATTAAGGACAACTATTTTGATAGCCATGGAGCTTACTTAGGTCCATTAATTTATTTGTTGTTAGAGAATAGAGGAGTTTAGATATTTAGCATTGTTAGTTTCAAAGTTTGTATTGATGAATGCTAGCATCTAACCCTTGTTTAATTCTTATCATGATGGTGTTTATGCTTTGTTTTAGCTAAATTGTAGAACTATTTTAGGTGGTAGTTCTTGCTTCATTTGATTTAGCATTAAGCAAATTATACATGCACACAACCACAACCATTTTCCACCATGATTGGATATGCATTTGACAAGATCTCCTATCAACATCAATATAATTAGAGGTAGGTACATAGTGTACTTGATTTTTCTTCCATGGATAATGAAAGGCTGAGTGACAATGTAAAACTTGATCACATGGAAGATATTACATGAAAATATACCCAAAAATGGGATAGGAAGATCAATGACGAGCAAATAATTTTGTGAGAATATTTGTAAGGTATATTTACTTGCAAAAGGATTCTTGTTCTTCTTCCTTATTCATAATGAATTTTTAAAATAGAATGGAATTGTAAGCATGTAAAGAACATATTAGTTGATTGAGAAAGGAATCTAGTGTGTGGGTGTTAAACTAAACATGTGTGTTTTTGTAGAAGAAAGACACAAATTCTGCAAGCTTAGGATAAGTCATAGGATTGTAATTCTTTGAATTATTCTTATATAATCTTATCACAACACTATCATTGGAGTGTAATAACATTATTTCAAGTTTGTAATCTTTCCTTACATAAATAGAAGATTTTTTTTTCTTTTTAATAGTTATGCATGTGATGTTTCTTTGGTGAGGTATGACTTTGATATATGTTGTGTGGTGTAAGGAATGCCTTCATAGTGAACCCCTGCAAAATAATGCATTAAATCAAGGAGCGATTATCGAGCTTGAAATGAAATTTTATTATTGTAATTAAGTCTAAAGGGCTCAATATTCCCTAATTGGGTACCCCATGCAACTAATTGAATGATTAGTTTCAAGAGGAAACTCAAATAGGGTATATCAAGCCAAAATCTTTGTTAGATTTTTGCTTGATGGCGCTAATATAGGGCATACTGAACCTAAGATGACATATTAGGTTGTGATTCATATGTTTAGGGTTCTCAATATTCCATAATTGAGTGCCCCATACAACCAATCAAGTGACATGCTACATGGGGAACTCAATTAGGGCATATTGAGTAAGAAATGACATAAGATTATAATAATTGATGCCTAAGAGGCTCGATATGCCCTAATTGTGTGTCTTATGAAAACAATTGAGAAATTGATTGCATAGGGAACTATAATAGTGCATATCAAATTTGAAATGACATCAGGATTTCATAATTGTGTTTATGGGGCTTAATAAGCCCTACTTGTGTGCTTCATGCAACCAATTAAGCAATTGATTACATCTAGAACTAATAAATGCGTATATATTCATAAATTAAATTATTTTATTATAATTGTGTTTGGGGTGTTTTATATGCCTAACAATATGCCACATATAACTAATTGATCTATTAGTTGCATGGGGCACTCAAATAGGGATATTGAGTCTAAAATGACATTCGGTTGTTGTAATTGTGCTTAAAGGCTTATTATGCTTTAATCAAGTGCTTATGTATAGATCTAATGGACTTATTTATTACACGTGGCATTCAAATAGGACATATTGACTTATAAATGACATTAAGTTATCATAATTTTGTTTATGGGGCTAGGTCTACCCTAATTGTGCGTATTCATGTAACCAATTATGGCTTATTCAATCAAAATTTATTAAATAATGAAATTTTATCAAAAGATAAAATGATAAATGATTCCCTAATTGTGTGCACCTAATTTTTACTTTTAAGTTTGGAGACTTCAAGAGCATTTTGCGATGGAAATGTCTGTTGTGATGTTGTTACTGCGGTCACTATGTTGTTGCTTTATTAATATGTTGTTAATATGTTGTTAATGTCGGGATTATTTTTCCAGCCATGGGAAGTTGAAAGATCACGACTTTCAAACTTCTAGGGTCAACTTTAGGACTTCTTAAAAGGATTGTAATCCTATAAATAGAGGTGTTAGGGTATATTGAAGATATCTTGAGTGTTCAAGAGGTCTTGAGTCTTAATGATCAAGAGGTGATCAAGAGTGATCAAGGTTAAGTAATTGGGTTTCAATTGTGGTTTAGATGTGGTTTAGCATATTTGGAATTCTATTGTGAGTTCATAATTGAGAGAAGACTGTAAGAGTTGTTTTACTCTTGTTGATAATAAAATCTGAGAAAGTTCTTAGTGGACGTAGCCCACATTGGGTGAACCACGTTAACTATTGTCTTGTCTTATTTTGTGCATTATTCATTTATGGTGTTATATTTCTGCAAGTATAATTATGCTATATAGTTTCCTACTACTGTGGTTTGAGGAATTGTTTCTGCATATTTGTTCTCTAATTCCTAACAATTGGTATCAGAGCTTTGGTGGTGTTTTTTATGAAGTTGTAAATCACAGGGAAATTTTAGCTTGAGTGGGAGCTATGGCAAGATGAGGGAAGATCGAGGGTTGAGAAGTTCAATGGGCAGAACTTTGGTTTGTGGAAGATGTAAATGGAGGATTACTTATATCAGAAGGACCTCCATGTTCCTTTGGCTGGAAAAGCAAAGAAACCTATAGCCATGTCGGATGAGGATTGGGAGTTGCTGGATAGAAAGGCACTCGGGAAATTCGTTTATGCCTTGCATCTTTGGTTGCTTTCAACATATCACAGGAGAAGACCACGGAAGGTCTCATGAGTGCGTTGGGGAAGTTATATGAAAAACCCTCTACCTCTAATAAAATATTTTTGATGAAAAAGTTATTTAATATGAAGATGTCTGAGAATGGTTTTGTTGTTGATCATTTGAATGAATTTAATACGGTTGTGAGTATGTTAAACTCGGTAAAAATTGACTTTGATGATGAGGTCAGGGCTTTGTTGATTTTTGCTCCTTACCAGATAGCTGGGAAAATGATTGATTATGGTTGTAAGCAATTGGTCTCTAATAACTCAAAGCTGAAGTTTGAGGATGTAATAGATGTGATCCTAAGTGAGGAAATGCGAAGGAAGAGCACCGGAGATTCTTCTACTTTGGAAACGCTTTGACGGTGGAGAGCAAAGGGAGAAAAAAGAACAAAGGGAAAGGTAACCATGGGAAGTTAATGATCATGGAAGGTCAAATTCAAGAGTAAGTTAGGATGTTGTACATTGTGGGAAGGTTGGTCATGATAACAAATATTGTTGGGCTCTTTTGAGATAAGAAGAACAAGGAGAAACTAAAGAGGTAAATTTGGTAGTAGGTGATGTTTGTCGGGATGTCTTAATTCTTTCTTTAGATAATATTGTTGAATCTTGGGTGTTATATTCAAGGGCTTCTTTCCATGCCACCCCACATAGAAATTACTTTACTGAGTTTTTTCAACGTGATTTTGGACATGTATATCTTGGTGATGATGAACCATGCAACATAGTAGGGAAAGGTTGTGTTTGGGTGAAAATGTAGAATGGGAACACATGGCTACTTAAGGACGTCAGGCATGTGCCTAAGTTGAGGTGGAACTTGATATCAGCGGGATAAGATGGGTAGTGATGGTTGTATGGTTAGTTTTACAAAGTGGATTCTTGGAAGGTTACCAAGGGAGCTCTTGTGGTTGCAAGAGGTAAGAAAATTGGTACTTTGTATTTAACTAGTGGTGTTGATTATTGCAATTTAGTTGCTACAAATGGAGATGTAACTTTGTGGCACCAGAGACTTGGTCATATGAGTCATAAGGGCATGTAGATTATAAAGGACATGTTTCCCAAATTAAAGGAGTTAGATTTGGACTTCTGTGAGGACTGTGTTTATGGGAAACAAAAGCGGGTGAGATTCCTTAAGGTTGGACCTACCAAGAAGGAGGGTAAGTTGGAGTTAGTGCATATAGATGTATGGGGGGCAACTAAGGTAAACTCTATTGGTGGTTCATGTTATTATGTCACTTTCATTGATGATGCAACTAGAAAAGTTTGGGTATATTACATTAGAAAGAAATATGATGTGTTTGAAACTTTCAAAAGATGGAAAGCCTTGGTTGAGAATGAAACAAGTCTCAAGTTAAAATGTCTTAGGTCAAATAATGGAGTATTATAGTAATGAATTTCTTGGATCCATGGGATCCGTAGGAAAAGAAAAGTTCCAAATACTCCACATGAAAATGGAGTGTCAGAGAGAATGAACAGGACAATCATGGAGTGTGCTAGGTGCATGAGGTTACATGCGGGGTTGCCACTCATGTTTTGGGGTAGAAGTGGTAAACACATCTATTTTTATCTAAATAACAGAGGAACCTTTATGGCTTTGGATGGAGGTATACCTGAGGAGGCTTGGTCTAGTAAGAAAATTGATTACTCATTTCTTAGAGTATTTGGATGTGAGGCATTTGTTCACATTGATAAAGAAGATAGGACCAAGTTAGAGGCTAAGTCTGAGAAATTCACCTTTGTTGGATATGGTGAAGATGACTTTGGTTTTCATGTTTGGAGTCTTAAAGACAAGAAAATATTTTGTTCTAGAGATATTGTCTTTAATGAAAAATTCATGTATAAAGATCAGTTGTAGGAACAAAAGAGGAATCAAAGAAAGAATACACAGTGTTAGAGGACATTAGACACAACAAGGTGTCAAGGGGCCGGTTCAGGTACAACATGTTTCATAGACACCAGTTTAGGTACCTACTCATCAGGAACCCCAAACTCTTGAGGTGAGAAGGTCTTCTAGGGTAAGAAGGGAACTGACGATTTACTCCATCTTTGAATTATTTATTACTCACTGACAGTGGAGAGTAGAAGTGCTTTGAGGAAGCAATGTAGGTGGATGTCAAGAAGAAGTGGGAGTAGGCCATGGATGAAGAGCATAGATCTCTTATGGAAAACCAGACTTGGGATCTGGTGGAGCTACCCGAGGGCAAGAGAGCATTGCAAAACAAGTGGGTGTATAGAATCAAAGAAGAAGATGGAGGCGGGTAACGATACACGGCCCAGTTGGTGGTCAAAGGATTTACACGTAAGAAAGGTATAGAATTTGATGAAATTTTGTCTCTGTTGTTAAAATGATTTCTATTATGATTGTTCTTGGTTTAGTTGCACTAGAAGACCGCACTTAGAATAGTTGGATGTGAAGATTGTATTCCTTCAAGGTGAGTTGGAGGAGGAATTGTACATGCAAGCAGCCACATGGTTATGAGGTCAAAGGGAAGGAGAGGTTA
Source organism: Taxus wallichiana var. yunnanensis (assembly GCA_018340775.1). Taxonomy (NCBI): domain Eukaryota; kingdom Viridiplantae; phylum Streptophyta; class Pinopsida; order Cupressales; family Taxaceae; genus Taxus; species Taxus wallichiana. The sequence goes on from CM031235.1 coordinate 796,868,350, forward strand.
GTGTGCAAATTAAAGAAGAGCTTATATGGCCTGAAACAAGCTCCACGGCAGTGGTACATGAAGTTTGACAATTTTATGCAAGAGCAGGGTTACTCCAAGTGTCACTCAGACCATTGCATGTACATCAGAGAAGTTTCTTGATGGTAGTTATATTATTATGTGCTCTGTATGTAGATGATATGCTTGTTGTAGGGAAGAACGTGTAGGAAATAAAGTTACTCAAGAATCAACTAGGTGACTCCTTTGCTTATGAAGGATATGGGGCGTAAAACAAATCCTTGGTATGAGAATAAGGGTAAAAGAAGGAGAGGAAATGGTATTATCTCAACCAAGAGTTTATAAAGAAGGTCTTAGAGAGGTTTAGTATTCCTTTGGCATGTCACTTTAAATTATCAAAGGAGCAGAGTCCCAAGAAAGAGGAGGATAGAATCCATATGTCCGAGGTACCGTACTCATTAGTAGTTAGTAGCTTGATGTATGCTATGGTATGCACTAAATACGACATTTCCCATGCGGTGGGAGTAGTGAGTAGGTTTATGAGTGATCTACAGAGACACCGAAACAGGTAGTAAAGTGGATGAAAATAACAAGAAAGGAAGAAAATACTTGAGAGGGACCATGGGAGCAAAAAGCATTATGTTTTAATGGATCGACACTACATTACTTGGCTATGTAGATTTGGATAGCAAAGGAGGATTTTCCCACCCGGCGACATTATGTATTTACGGTTTGTGATATAGCGGTGAGTTGGATTTCATGGTTATAAATAAAAGGTTGTGGCTTTGTCAACCACAGAGAGGCTAAAGTATGATTACATCGCCAAAGAGGCAATCAAGGAGATGATTTGGCTACAACAATTGATTGATGAGTTGGGTCATAATAGAGTTGGGAGACTACACATGGTGATAGTCGAGTGCTTATTCATTTGGCAAAGAACTGCTTTCCACTCTCAAGGAGGAAGCACATTCACTTGAGATATCATTTCAAAGTGACAACTTTGGAAGAAGATAATTTGAAGTTGGAAAAGATTCATATGCAAATAATCTCTACGGATATGATGACCACCTTCACATGACCAAGGTGGTCAAAAGGGAGAAGTTGAAGTTGTGTTCAGCTTTGATTTGCCTTCATGGTTGATAATGAAGGGTTAAGAACTTTTCTTACATGGAAATAGTCTCCCCTTTTGATAAGTGGGAGATATTTTGGGGTGTGGAGCTTGTTTTTGGTCTTCTTGAATTATGGTTACAATCGGTGAGCTCGAACGGTTAATTTTGGAGACTTTGAAGGAGCATTTTTAGTCATTTGTTGTGACGTGGCTATCATTTGATTACGCTGTGTCATTCATGTTAATATCTTTGTTAATATTTTGTTAACGTTGGGACTATTTTTCCAGCTGTGGGAAGTTGAAAGATCGCGACTTTCAAACTTCTATCATAGGTCACTTTAGGACTTCTTAAAAGGTTTGTAATCCTATAAATAGAGGTGTTAGGGTATCATGAAGATATCTTGAGTGTTCAAGAGGTCTTGAGTCTTAATGATCAAGAGGTGATCAAGAGTGATCAAGGTTAAGCAATTGGGTTTCAATTGTGGTTTAGATGTGGTTTAGCATCTTTGGAATTTTGTTGTGAGTTCATAATCGAGAGAGATAAATCTCCTCATTTAACCGGGTGAGGCTCCCGATTTGTCAATAAAATGTGTTATTATCTATCAGGGGTTTTACTTTAACCACTTAGTTCATGAACCATAACTAAGAAGTTCTGCAGCAAGTAAGAAACTTGTTTCAAGAAAGGAAGTATTTTATAGAAGAAGGAAGTAAAGGAAATACAGAGAAGAAATGGGGAAGATGTGCATCCCAATTAGTAGATAGCAGAGCTAATTGCATGCACATAGAAGAAACTTAATAGATATGAACACACAGAATTATAAAACAAAGGCAGCTCTAGATCCAGATCTAAAATAACACAAAGTTTATTAAGAGATCTAAGATTAAAAGCAAGAAACACAAGTACACCGTGACACAAAGTTCTCCGGAAACCTGCTCCTTTGTATTCCTTTGCTCCAAGTTGCTCTCAGGGGTTCAACACAAAGTCTAGAACACAAGATTGCTGCTTACAAATTCTGATCGATCATTAACCCGGAGGTTCTTCTCCTACTTATAGAATGTAGGAGGGAAAGTACAAATGGAAAACTCAAACTGAACTAAAACATAAACAACAAGTAAAGATGACATTTGGCAATCATCCTCAACTATCTTCTCCTTAAGTGACACATGTATCACTTAACTAATAGAATGGTTCCACATGACTTTAAGTAATGGTTGCAAAACCAATAACTTAGAAGTTTTACAATTTCATCCGGGAACATAGAAAATAGAAGAAGAAAGAAATAGAAGAAGTCATGCCAGCTGTAACATTTATGTCTTCTTCTTGTTCTGATATCGGATATACTTGTCGAACATGTAATTCAACATCCTTCCATCTATTTTAGCCACTGCTTCTTTCTCTGTCCTGAACTGCAACAACCCTTCATTCAACACTTTGATGCACGCTTCCACATCTTCCAAGCTCGGCCCAAACCTTGCAATGTCCGCCTGCAGCGCCACCAGTCTACTGATAGAATTCATCGTGAAAGGCTTGGTAGCTTTATCAATTCTCTTTTGTACCATCAGAAGAGAACCTTCCAGGGAATTAGGCACCTTAGTTGAGACGATCCGCACGTATGAAGTAACACCTCCATCCACTCTTTCCTCAGTGAAAGAAATGACACTGTCTGGTAAATCTGATGTCCTACTCTCAAGTGCTTGCATCCTCTTCAACAAAACTCTGCAGATTTCCAAACGGAAAGATACTGCAAACTCTAGCTGCTTCCCCTTCTCGACTGATCCATCCGCATAAAACTGCTCCGCAATCAATACATCTCCCAGCACTTGTTGATCTCGCCAAAATACTCAAAGTTACTCTCTCGCAATCGTATTCATGCCTTCTATGTTTTTGCCATCAGTCTGCTTTAGTTGATTTGCGCATCATCCATAACCTTTAGGGGGGGCACTTCCAAGTCAGTACGTAAGCTTGACGAATAATCAAATCCTTCCATTCACAATAGCCTTTACTTGATTGCTTGATCCTCCATTTCTCGCATAAGATGATCACTCACCCGCTCGAAATGGGCTGAATGGAAGGTTTAGCAACCTTGGCTATGATCTCACATAATTGAGATACTTGCTTTCGCAGCCTCTTCTTTCTCCGCCTTTTCACCGTCAAGCCTAAGGAATAAAGCATCCATCAATGTCTCTGTGTGTCTCCCGCTTCAATCCTTCAAAGTGGTGGCTTGACCGAGGGGTACTTTGGTCATCATCACATCTTCCGTGAGCTCCTCCTCTATCTTTCCTTCTCGGAATTGATATCTCAGCAAACTTCTCTCCCGAATCCTCGATGATCAACCTAGAAGTTGCTTTGGCAACTTTAGGCCTTCTGTCTCTTCCGCCCACATTCTGGAGTAGCTGCAAGTCGTGCTCCTCTAAGTTCATCTCCATTCTCGCTTCGAACCAATCAAGCCAACCATTCCGAGAAGTTACTTCTGAGAATGAGAAGTCGAGAAGTCACCGAGTGTACTACCATCTTCCGCTCGCATCCTCTCCATCGAAAGTGCCACAAGTTGTTATGGCTGCCATCTTCTGAGTCATCCAAGGACAAAGCCCTTTCGAATTCCGCCATCTGCAGCTTCAACGTATCCTCTGGAACAGGTGCTGAACGAAGTGGCTGAGGGGAGAAGATGAATGTCGCTGGATTCAGTGGAGGCATGGAAGCATCCTGCTGCTGTGGTGCAATAGTTGGTGAAGTATTGGGTACTGGAGAAACCGGAGTTAAAGTCATGGTCGTAGAAGTGATCCTCTCCTTGGATTGAGATCTTCTATGCACTTTCAACTTCTCGACTTTCCTGCTGCTTTCTCCTCCGTGCTTTCGCTTGAGGGAATCTCCTGCGCCAAAGTTTCCCGTGACTTGATTCATCAATGCTTCATCAAGGCAATATCCCTTCGTCAGCAACCAGTTTGAAGTATTCACCAACACAGCTCCCGACCTTTCTTCAATTGTGTTGCAGCCTCCTATGTTATTTTGCAGTATGGCTTTATCTCCTCCCATTTGATGGTAAGTGTCAAGTACCACATTCCCATCATCTTTAAGATCCGCAAGTATCCGCGCTAGTCCAAAGTCGAACACTTGCTTTGCTGATAGCCTGCTGAAATCTCTTTCTAACCTCGTACTCACTTTTGCACTTCATCCAGAAATCTTCTAATGAAGGCACATGTGCGTACTCCTGGGAGATTGTCTTCCTGGCTACTCCAAATGGATCAAGTTCGCCAGTGCAGGAAGAACTCTTGCTCATACTGATAACATTTCGCGCTTCCATCCCCCGAGCTCTATGAATGCTAATGCAGCCACTGTAATATCCCACAGTTGATTGGGAAGAAGCCCGTAGAGACTTGTGCCGCTTTGATCAAGGTCGTGTAACTCCACAAGTTGCCTCGCTCAGCTCCCATGGCGATCAATCTATCATTCGATACCCGGGCATCTTTATTGGTTCTCCGTAAAAGCCCGTAACCCCGAGGTATGTGAAATCTGCAAATTGAATGAATAGACTCGCCAATCTTGGACACAGCCTTCCCACGCTTCGCTTACCGTTGGCCTTCAAGTCTTTGTCTAGCCTCGCAGATGAAATCATAGAAGAAGTCATCATTGATCACTTTGAAGTCTTTCTCGCACGCAGTGCAGCAAAGAAGTGCATGGGTAGCACTCAAAAATGGGGTCCTTAGAAAGAACACCACATCTATCCAACTTGGAAAAGACGCCTTGTGAAGTTGCAGCATACACCAAGTATGAAGTCATCTTGAAGCTGAAAGTACGCTTCACGTTCCGGAGTTGCTCACCGATGTTGTTGCTAATAATTTCCGACCAATTGATTATAGAATCAACCTTGTTGATTTCAATGGTCCTGATGAAAGCATACATCCATGTACGGAAAGTGTAAGCATTCGCTTCGCCATTCATCCTGCATAGCAATTTGACGACATCATCTACCTCCTGCACCAAATTGGACCGTGGAAGAGTTCGGGAACTTTGAAGGAGATCTAGGCTTCTTCATGTATCGGCTATTCATTATGCTCACGCAATCAGCTCTATGCTTCTCCCATCTACTGTCAGCATCCTGAATGCTAATGGAAGTCACCACCTTTCGCACTGGAATCTTCAAACAATAATTGATGAACTCTGCGTCCAAACGAATTATTGTCTTTCCCAAAGCATCACGCACTGATCTGGATGAAGGATGATAAGATCTAGCACACTCCATAACAAACTCTGGCAATTGGTCATACATGGAAAAGTTGCAGCTCGGATAATTCCACTGCTTTTAACCGCACGCATGAGTGAAGTCTTTCCCGCTCTGGATCTATCAATCAAATCGGCAAGAGGTTCGGCCTAGATCTGTGTCTCCTATGTCTGCAAGTTTGGAAGCAATGCATGACTCCATCGTGCTTTCTTTTTCATCTCTCTTCGCCATGGCTTTGTCTATCTTTGTCTGAATAATTCTTTTTCTTCTTACTTGGCCGGATTTCTTCAAAATTGGTGCAGATCTGGACAATTCTTCAGATTCGGAGGATATATGCAATGTATTGGACATTGATAAAAGCTCTTTTTCTTTTGTAAAGCACCTGTAATGAATTCCTGCAATTTATTCAGACAAAAATGGCCACCGGAGCATGAATAGTGAATTTTAATTGTAAAAATCTGCACTTTTCAAGCCCGCTGCCCCAAAAATTGGTGTTTAATTTGCACATAAAGAGAGCATGAATCCTTTCAACAACACCTGAGCACCTGTAACACCTATGCAAACAATTATGCAGACAAAGATCAACCTCCTTCAAAGCATGCGCCAAATCTGGAAGCTTTTAGCCTTGTTGCCACCTTGTCTGAGCAAAATCCTTCTTCTAATGGGGGCGCACTTTTCCTCTTGGCTGCAATTCTTTACCTGTGAATCAAATAATTCACCCATATGGCTGCCCATGCTTATATAACCTTCACAATTCTATAATTAATAATTGCCCTAACAATTAAAGGCAATTAATTAATTAAAAATCATGCTTTTTCTCTTTAAAAAATATGCATGTTTAAGGACACCATCCAATAAATTAAATTAATCCAATTTAATCCTTCACACATCACTTCACTTAAGCTTCACAGTGTGCTTTGACCATAGCCACTGAAAATAGAAATTAATTTAATGTTTTAATGCCTTTAAAAACATTAAATAACTCCCAAATGGGGCGCACTTTTTGAGAGGAAGGGGGCAGCCACTAAATAAATTAAATTTAATGCATTTAATTCCTTTCTTTTATTCCCTCTTTGACTTGTTGACTTCCTCCAAGCTTGGGCGCACTTTTTGAAAGAATAGATTAATTAAAATAATCACTTAAAGGCTGCCATCATCTCACCAAAGGGGGCGCACTTTTTTGCACATATAATTCTATTTTTAAGAATTTTTCCACAATGGGATTCTTTACCCTGCAAGGCAGGCACCAAAATCCCATGATCCACTTAAGTGATTTGACTTTGACAATGGGATTATTTACCTTGCAAAGCAGGCACTAAAATCCCATGATTTCACTTAAGTCACTTTCCTTTTATTTTATCATGGGAATTTTTACCCTGCAAGGCAGTAATAAATTCCCGCCTGCCTGCAGCCTCTAACTTTCCCACTGCAGCTTAAGTGAATTTTATAACACGGGAAAAAGTACCCTGCTAGGCAGGTATAAAATTCCCACCCTGCCTGCGGCTTCTATTTTTCCCATTGCAGCTTAAATCCTTTGTTTTCCAAAAATGCGCCCATCCCCGCAGGGGCTTTTCCGTGCACGACTTCACTTTTTCCCAGTGATCCAGACCTCCGATGGCGACTTCCTCCGGGCATAATGTGCGTATATGTTTTCCAGCTGCTCCAGGCCAAAAATCGGGCTTACCCGGCAAAGGAATTGTTCTAGAGAAATTTCACAGAAAACGAAACGGGACAACACAAAAACACGAAAAATTGCCAAAAGTTACAAATAAAGCCCAAAACTTATTCCAAGTTAAAACCCTTCTGGTACATAAGAGTAATGACATATTCGATCATAACAGAGTTAAAACGGAGCGCAAATAGCCTCATACGGGGCTCAAAATAATTAAATACAAATTTTCCCAGCAGACAAATCCCGATGACAGAATATAACAATTTTGGGCATCTGGGTATTTGGTGAAAAAGGCTAATATGGCTCTTTGGGATTATCTTGACGCAATACAAGAACTTTCAGGCAATAAAAACACAAAACGACCCATTATTTTAAAAGTACGAAAATTTTTTGGATAGGGTAGTCGCAGATTTCAGGGTGAAATCTGGGTGACACCACTGCTCCGTCTGTGGACATCTTTTTCTCTGTCAGAATGACAAAGGGAAAAGATGAGATCCCAGCATCTCTGGTTTCGTATCTTGTCCTTTGGGCACGGGGTCAGGCAAACAAACACAACACAACACAACACCAAAACAAGACAAAACAAGGAAAAACAAACAAAGATTTATTTATGTACATACAGGTGTTTTACCTTGCTTCTCATGTCCGGAACAACTTCAAGTGTTGCCCATTGAAAGGAAATGGCAATTCAACTCCATCCTGATGAGCAAGAATGAAGCTATCTGCTCCGGCGATCCTTTTAATCACAAAAGGCCCTTTCCATAGTGAATCAAACTTTCCATGCATGCCTTTTGTTTCTCTTCTTTTGTCCCATAAAGGACCAAACTATGACTTCAAACTTTCTTTCCCGGCGGCTTTTTTTTGTCAAGATGACTTTCACCTTCCTTTCGATGCTCACAACCTATCTGCAACTTGAGTTTGTACTTCCCTCAATTCAGTCAGGTACATAATTCTTTTATCAATAGCATCCGTGAAAGTGGAATCCTCCAGGGCCTTAGAAAGTTGCAGGGCAGGCAGTTCCAAGGTAAGAGGCAGCTCCGTGTCTCTACCATATAACAGCTGAAATGGGGACATGCCTATCGCCCTTTTGGTGTGATTCTATCGGCCCATAATGCATCAAACAACTTTTTATGCCAAGTCCTTTGATTTTCCGTTACAAGCTTGCGCACGATAGTTACCAAGTTTTTATTACTAGATTCAGCTTGACCATTCCCTTGTGGATAGTAGTTTGAGGAATGAACCAGCTGGATCCCATAAGTGTAGCAGAATTCCACCAACTCCTCAGAAGAAAGATTCGGAGCGTTGTCTGCTACAATTTTGCTGGGCACGCCAAACCTGACAATAATATTTTCTTTTATAAAATTGCACACCTCGGCGGAAGTGGCATTCTTCACAGGAATAGCTTCTACCCACTTACTGAAATAATCAGTAGTTGTTAGAATGTAATGGTGACCGCACTGGAAGCCGGGTTAAGCATACCAATAAAATCCATTCCCCACTATTGGAAAGGTTCTTCAATCACAATGGGTTTTAGAGGTAATGCAGGTAATTTCACACGCCCAACAAAATGTTGGCATGCTTGACACTTAGCTACCCATCTCGCAAATCTTGAAAAAGGGTGGGCCAATAATACCTTGCTCTGAGGATCTTGTGTGCAGTGACTCGGGCTGAGAAATGACCACCGCAAGCCATGTCATGAAACTGTTGAAGTAGCTGATCCTGTTGAGCTTTATCGACGCATCTGAGAAATACGCCATCAATTCCCCTCTTGTACAAACCATTATCCCAAAGAACAAAATCTTTGGATTTTAGTTTGATGGTTCGCTTCTTTTTTCGAAAGTTGATCTGGGCATTCTCCATACGTCAGAAAGTAAGCAATGTTACTGTACCACTCCTCTACCAGATCTATAAAAAGTACTGCAGGCAAATCTCCATCTATCTCATCTTGATCCACTTCTGCATTGATGTTTTCATCTCCGTCATTAATTCACACAGACCTCTTCCTCGAACCAGCTTTGTTGGTTTAATATCCAGGTCATATTCTTGAACCTTTGTCACCCATGTGCCTCTCAACAATCCTAACTCTTGCTGAGTAAGGATAGATTTAACTGCAGTATCTGGAACCAAAACCACAGTGTGCGAGGAAAGAATATAATACCTGAATGCTTTGCACGCCTTCACCACTGCATATGCGTGCTTTTCCATGGGAGTGTATTTCAACTCATAGGCTTTAAGAGGCGTACTCATGAAAGCAATAGGAGCTTCTGCATCCTCTTGATTTTTCTGCATCAGTATTGCTGACATGGTGTGTTCAGAGGAATAACAGTAAAGAATAAATTCTTTACTGAAGTCGGGTGAAACCAAGACTGGAGCTTTTGACAGGGCCTCTTTAATTTTCTCGAAAGCTTCCTTCCCTTCGCTGCTCCATTTAAAATCTTGTGTCTTCTTCATCATATTCGAAATATGACGGGTTAGCTCAGCAAAGTCAGGAATGAATCTCCTGAGAAAATTAACTTTTCCAAAGAAAGAGTGAACTCCTTTTTTGGATGTGGGCAAAGGCAATGTCTGAATGGATTTGACACGCTCTGGATCTATCTTTGTTCCTTCTTTGGAAACAATGTGCCCTAGTAGTTTCCTTCTTTACAACAAAGATGGATTTCTTGGGATTCAAAGAAATACCATGCTTGCGGCACTGTATGAAAACCTCTTCCAAGTTTGAAATGTGTGCTTCTATCTTTGGAAAAGACTCATCGATCATCCAGATACACCACTATGCTTATATCTTTGAGATGAGCAAAGGCTAGATCCATAGCTCTTTGAAATGTAGCACCAACATTAATCAGGCCGAATGGCATTTTCTGGTATGCGAAGGTTCCCCAAGGTGTGATGAACGCCGTTTTGTATTGATCTTCCTCGGCCACCTTGACTTGATTGTAGCCTGAGAAGCCATCAAGCATGGAGAGCATCTCAGATCCAGTGACCACCTGCAGAGTGTGATCCATGATGGGGATGGGGTAGTTATCTTTTAATGAAGCTTGATTAAGGTTGTGGAAATCCACGCACAACCTAATCTCACCGCTCTTCTTTCTTACAGGGACTATGTTGGCCAACCATTCGAATGATGTATGGGATAGATGATCTTTGCATCTAACAACTTCGATTTCTGCAAAGATGGTTCCCGAAATGGTAGGGTTGTGCCGCCGCAGCTTCTACTTGAAAGGCTTCTGTTCTAGTTTAAGTGGGATGTAGTGTTGAACTTCCGCAGGCTGATATGTTTTTAGATCCTGGTAAGACCAGGCAAAAACATCCATATATTTCTTAAGAAGCTTCTCAAGAAAGCTTCTCTTTCGGCCTCTCGAGCAACACTTACTTACCAGATTTACTAATTTGGGATCATCACGCTCCCAAATTTAGTAATTGTGTGTCGGAGGAAGAACCTTCCCCACTTTCTTCATTTTTCTTAAGCATCTGATCATGCTTATCAAACATTTCCTCAAGAGATACCAAGCCTTTGGGAATTTTATTTCCTTTAGTTGGATAATCTCCTGACTTCCTGAGATGTCCACATCCATTTCTCCGACAAAGAGTCTCCGCCTAGGAGGTGAATTGCTTCCTCATAGTAGATCTCTTCAAAGTTGTCCTTCGTTGGAGAAAACAAGCAATCGTGTCATCATTGAAAACCTGCCATTGCTGGACGTTGTCAGAACCTTTGGGCGAAAGACCATCTCCACCTTGTAGTCCCCTGTCTAAAGAATGCAGGAGGCTGATCCGGATTCAACAAGGCTGCAATCACTGCAAGTGAATCAGCTCTTGAATTTTGTTCTCTCGGAATGTAAGATACCGAGAAAGCTGAAAAATCCAGATAAGCAGAGTAGACCCGATCTCTATAGTGCCGCAGTTTGTCTTTTTTGACTTGGTAGAGGCCTCTTATCTGCTTCACGATCAGCTCAACATCTCCCTTTGCGTGTAATAATTTGATTCCCATTGTTCTTGCTTGCTCCATGCCTAACAACAACGCTTCATACTCAGCTGTATTGTTAGTATTTTCGAACATCAATTTGAAGGAGTGTGCATGCACCTTCCCTTCAGGAGAGATAAGAACAACGCCTGCGCCGGATCCAAATGAACAAAGAATGCCATCAAATTCCAGAGTCCAAATCTTGTTGTTAAGTTGATGTGGTTCTTGAATCACCGGTTGAACATCTTCTTTATCCATTTCTAGATAATAGACTCCGTGATCCGATTCCTGAAACAAGATCTGAGATCTAGGATCCTCAGACTTTGATACTGTGTACTTAGATTTCTTCTCAGGTTCCAGCTTTTGATTTACTCCTTTGATTGGTATGTGTGCACAAGACCAATCCATCTTGACTTCTCCACCCAGCTCTTTGCAGAAATTTCTACTCAACAACATGCCATAAGAGACTGGAATGTCTGCTACAAGGATAGTCATTTTCAGTCTTTTATCTGGAAAAGAAGCAAGTACTGCCTGCGCATCTTTGATTTGCCCCACAAGAGGGACTTGCCTTTCCATTGAATAACATCTTCCGATGGTTTTTGTCAATGTGAGACCCAAGGCATCAACAACTTTTGGCAGCATGACATTATCAGAAGCTCCAGAGTCCAAAATGCAATTGCTCAATTTGTGTCCGTTGATGAGCAAGACACATAGAATGGCTCGATCCTTTCTGATGTAGCAGGAGAAGAGGTAGAAGGAGAAGAACTTGCAGCCGCATTATTTGAAGGGGGAGTATTCTTTGGACTTGACAAGATACCCCGTGAAGTATTATTTGTTGGGCTGGGACCATTACTTTGCACATATTTGACCAATCTATTCAGTTGATCAGGAAATGCTCTCAAATACTCAGCTTCTGACATTTGGACCTTTTTTCTCTTGATGTGATCAATTATGTCGAAAGCTTGACTTGCTTCAGCAGGATGTGCGTTGGCTCTTTGCTGCGAATTGAAAGAATTTGAATATTTATCCTTAGCGCTAATGAAGAAGGAAGAGTGCTACCTCTTTTCAAGATAGTAACATCCGGCCAGGATCTTCTCTCTTCTTCGGCCGCTTGTGGATGCTTCGGCATTTTGGCGCGTCTGAGACCTTGTGAACACCGCAAAAGTGTGACCATCAGAATCTTCAAAAGATTCATAATAGCCATCATCAGATTCGTAGTCCAGGTAACCAATATTGGAGTCGCCAGCGGGATCTATAAAGTCTTCATCATCGAATGATTCATCAATGCCGAGATCCTCTTCATTAGTTTCCAAGTTATTCCTTGGAGCAACTTCTATTGCCAACCGTTGTGGTGCAGCAAAGCAAAGTCTGTTTTGGTTTTGATTTTGATTTTGACCATTAAAGGTCCGGGTAGGAGCTATTCTTGAGGGGGTTGCATTCCCTGCTTGAGAGATCTGCTTCTTGATCTGCAGCATGTCATTAGCCAATTTCTGCAACAAAGGATCTGAAGTACTAGAAGAAGCACCATCACCTTTGTGAGATGGTTGTTTGAGTTTTCCAGCCATGATCAAGTCATCCTCAACCTCCACGGCAAAGCATTTTGTGCTTCAAGTAGATTTACAGGTCTTGCCCTTCTTAGCTGATATCCAACTTCGGGCAATAGAGCGTTTATAAAAAACGTCTTTTGATTTTCGTCGCTCAATGCGGCAGAAGTGGGGATTTTATATAAAATCCTTTGGAACCTTGCAATAAAGTCCCGCATGTTCTCGCTTGGCTCTTTCTTCAATCACGCACGGGCTTGGAGTGATCAACGCTAGCAAGCATCCTCTCGCAGCTTGAATCTTTTCAAGAATTGCTCACGCATAGTCGCCCAGTTGGTTATGGTGCCAGGAGCTAGCCGATAGAACCATTCTCCGCCAAGTCGTGTAGAGTCTCAATGAAGAGCCTGACTGAGACATCTTCATGCTCTACTGCAAGCACACCACAAGATATGAAGAAGGCCGCCAAATGATCATCCGGGTTTTGCTTTCCATCTCCAAAGAATTTTGGAAAATTCTTTCTGGATCCCTTTGGCAGCTCATGCATAGGTGGAGCCAAGTTCAGAGGTCCAAAAGCTGCTCCCCATGGAACAGGTACAATCTGGTGCGCCATGTTGACTTGAGCACGTCTCCTCCTTGTGTAGACTTGATAGACTTGATGGATAATTCCAGCACCGGATTATGCTGAATACGATCCGGATCTGGATGGATGTGCACTCTCCTTCCTGGTGAGAGACTAGATCTGCGGCTTCTAACTTGAGGAGGATGATTGAAATTGAATTGCTCCTGCAGTCGGAAGAAATGATCAGTCCTTCCTTGCGCCTTCACGGATCGGGTGAATGGACGTTCAGCCAGGTTGAGATTTGTGTGGAAAACACTCTGATCTTCAATAGATAAACCTTGATCTGCAAAGATAGTTGTTTCCCCAGCAGAGTCGCCAAAAAATGTTGGCTAGATTTTTTGCATAGCATCAAACCTAGGCAGTCATGAGATAAATCTCCCTCATTTAACCGGTGAGGCTCCCGTGTCAGATTTGTCAATAAAAATGTGTTATTATCTATCAGGGGTTTTACTTTAACCACTTAGTTCATGAACCATAACTAAGAAGTTCTGCAGCAAGTAAGCAACTGTTCAAGAAAGGAAGTATTTTATAGAAGAAGGAAGTAAAGGAAATACAGAGAAGAAATGGGGAAGATGTGCATCCCAATTAGTAGATAGCAGAGCTAATTGCATGCACATAGAAGAAACTTAATAGATATGAACACACAAATTATAAAACAAAGGCAGCTCTAGATCCAGATCTAAAATAACACAAAGTTTATTAAGAGATCTAAGATTAAAAGCAAGAAACACAAGTACACCGTGACACAAAGTTCTCCGGAAACCTGCTCCTTTGTATTCCTTTGCTCCAAGTTGCTCTCAGGGGTTCAGCACAAAGTCTAGAACACAAGATTGTTGCTTACAAATTTTGATCGATCATTAACCCGGAGGTTCTTCTCCTACTTATAGAATGTAGGAGGGAAAGTACAAATGGAAAACTCAAACTGAACTAAAACATAAACAACAAGTAAAGATGACATTTGGCAATCATCCTCAACTATCTTCTCCTTAAGTGACACATGTATCACTTAACTAATAGAATGGTTCCACATGACTTTAAGTAATGGTTGCAAAACCAATAACTTAGAAGTTTTACAATTTCATCCGGGAACATAGAAAATAGAAGAAGTCATGCCAGCTGTAACATTTATGTCTTCTTCTTGTTCTGATATCGGATATACTTGTCTAACATGTAATTCAACATCCTTCCATCTATTTTAGCCCTCTTCGCTTCTTTCTCTCGTCCTGAACTGCAACAACCCTTCATTCAACACTTTGATGCACGCTTCCACATCTTCCAAGCTCGGCCCAAACCTCGCAATGTCTGCCTGCAGCGCCACCAGTCTACTGATAGAATTCATCGTGAAAGGCTTGGTAGCTTTATCAATTCTCTTTTGTACCATCAGAAGAGAACCTTCCAGGGAATTAGGCACCTTAGTTGAGACGATCCGCACGTATGAAGTAACATTCCCATCCACTCTCTCCTCAATGAAAGAAATGACACTGTCTGGTAAATCTGATGTCCTACTCTCAAGTGCCTGCATCCTCTTCAGCAAAACTCTGCAGATTTCCAAACGGAAAGATACTGCAAACTCTACCGCTTCCCTTCTCGATCGATCGATCCATCTCAGCACAATCTATTCCGCAATCAATACATCTCCCGAAAGCTTGTTGATCTCGGCCAAAATACTCAAGTTACTCTCTGCAATTGTATTCATGCCTTCTATGTTTGCCATCAGTTGCTTTAGTTGATTTGTTGCATCATCCATAACCTTTAGGCGGGCTGGCACTTCTCCAAGTTGTACAGAAGCTTGACGAATAATCAAATCCTTCCATTCGTCAATAGCCTTTACTTGATTGCTTTCATCCTCCATTTCCTGCATAAGATGATCACTCACCTGCTCTGAAATGGGCTGAATGGAAGGTTTAGCAACCTTGGCTATGATCTCACATAATTGAGATACTTGCTTCTGCAGCTCTTCTTTCTCCGCCTTTTCACTGTCAAGCCTAAGGAATAAAGCATCCATCAATGTCTGCGTGTCCTGCTTCAATCCTTCAGTGGTGGCTTGACCGAGGGGTACTTTGGTCACTGTCACATCTTCTCGCCGTGAGCTCCTCCTCTATCTTTCCTTCTGCCGGAATTGATATCTCAGCAAACTTCTCTCCCGAATCCTCGATGATCAACCTAGAAGTTGCTTTGGCAACTTTAGGCCTTCTGTCTCTTCCGCCCAGATTCTGGAGTAGCTGCAAGTCGTGCTCCTCTAAGTTCATCTCCATTCTCGCTTCTGGAACCAATTGTGAAGCCAACCATTCCGAGAAGTTACTTCTCAGAGAATGAGAAGTTCGCTGAAGTCGCTGAGTGTACTACCATCTCCGCTCTGCATCCTCTCCATCAAAAAGTGCCACAGTGTTATGGCTGCCATCTTCTGAATCATCCAAGGACAAAGCCCTTTCGAATTCCGCCATCTGCAGCTTCAACGTATCCTCTGGAACAGGTGCTGAACGAAGTGGCTGAGGGGAGAAGATGAATGTCGCTGGATTCAGTGGAGGCATGGAAGCATCCTGCTGCTGCGGTGCAATAGTTGGTGAAGTATTGGTACTGGAGAAACCGGAGTTAAAGTCATGGTCGTAGAAGTGATCCTCTCCTTGGATTGAGATCTTCTATGCACTTTCAACTTCTCGACTTTCCTGCTGCTTTCTCCTCCGTGCTTTCGCTTGAGGGAATCTCCTGCGCCGAAGTTGCCCGTGACTTGATTCATCAATGCTTCATCAAGGCAATATCCCTTCACAACAACCAGTTTGAAGTATTCACCAACACAACTCCCGACCTTTCTTCAATTGTGTTGCAGCCTCCTATGTTATTCTGCAATATGGCTTTATCTCCTCCCATTTGATGGTAAGTGTCAAGTACCACATTCCCATCATCTTTAAGATCCGCAGGTATCCGCGCTAGTCCAAAGTCGAACACTTGCTTTGCTGATAGCCTGCTGAAATCTCTTTCTAACCTCGTACTCACTTTTGCACTTCATCCAGAAATCTTCTAATGAAGGCACATGTGCGTACTCCTGGGAGATTGTCTTCCTGGCTACTCCAAATGGATCGAAGTTCAGCCATGCAGGGAAGAACTCTTGCTCATACTGATAACATTTGCGCTCCATCCCCGAGCTCTATGAATGCTAATGCAACTGTAATATCCCACAGTGATTGGGAAGAAGCCCGTAGACTTGTGCCGCTTTGACTGAAGGTCGTGTAACTCCACAAGTTGCCTGCTCAGCTCCATGGCGATCAATCTATCATTCGGATACCTGGGCATCTTTATTGGTTCTCCAGAAAAGCCCGTAACCCTGAGGTATGTGAAATCTACAAATTGAATGAATAGACTGCCAATCTTGGACACAGGCTTCCCACGCTTCCTGCTTACCCCGTTGGCCTTCAAGTCTTTGTCTAGCCTTGCAGATGAAATCGTAGAAGAAGTCATCGTTGATCACTTTGAAGTCTTTCTCACACGCAGTGCAAAAGAAGTCGTGGGTAGCACTCAAAAATGGGGTCCTTGGAAAGAACACCACATCTATCCAGCTTGGAAAAGACGCCTTGTGAAGCTGCAACATACACCAAGTATGAAGTCATCTTGAAGCTGAAAGTACGCTTCACGTTCCGGAGTTGCTCACCGATGTTGTTGCTAATAATTTCTGACCAATTGATTATAGAATCAACCTTGTTGATTTCAATGGTCCTGATGAAAGCATACATCCATGTACGGAAAGTGTAAGCATTCGCTTCGCCATTCATCCTGCATAGCAATTTGACGACATCATCTACCTCCTGCACCAAATTGGACCGTGGAAGAGTTCTCGGGAACTTTGAAGGAGATCTAGGCTTCTTCATGTATCGGCTATTCATTATGCTCACGCAATCAGCTCTATGCTTCTCCCATCTACTGTCAGCATCCTGAATGCTAATGGAAGTCACCACCTTTCGCACTGGAATCTTCAAACAATAATTGATGAACTCTGCGTCCAAACGAATTATTGTCTTTCCCGAAGCATCACGCACTGATCTGGATGAAGGATGGTAAGATCTAGCACACTCCATAACAAACTCTGGCAACTGGGCTATACATGGAAAAGCTGCAGCTCGGATAATTCCACTGCTTTTAACCGCACGCATGAGTGAAGTCTTTCCCGCTCTGGATCTATCAATCAAATCGGAAAGAGGTTCCGGGCCTAGATCTGTGTCTCCTATGTCTGCAAGTTTGGAAGCAATGCATGACTCCATCGTGCTTTCTTTTCATCTCCTTCGCCATGGCTTTGTCTATCTTTCGTCAATAATTTTTTCTTCTTACTTGGCCGGATTTCTTCAAAATTGGTGCAGATCTGGACAATTCTTCGATTCGAGGATATATGCAATGTATCGACATTGATAAAAGCTCTTTTCCTTCAGTAAAGCACCCGTAATGAATTCCTCGCAATTTATTCAGACAAAAATGGCCACCGGAGCATGAATAGTGAATTTTAATTGTAAAAATCTGCACTTTTCAAGCCCGCTGCCCCAAAAATTGGTGTTTAATTTACACATAAAGAGAGCATGAATCCTTTCAACAACACCTGAGCACCTGTAACACCTATGCAAACAATTATGCAGATAAAGATCAACCTCCTTCAAAGCATGCGCCAAATCTGGAAGCTTTTAGCCTTGTTGCCACCTTGTCTGAGCAAAATCCTTCTTCTAATGGGGGCGCACTTTTCCTCTTGGCTGCAATTCTTTACCTGTGAATCAAATAATTCACCCATATGGCTGCCCATGCTTATATAACCTTCACAATTCTATAATTAATAATTGCCCTAACAATTAAAGGCAATTAATTAATTAAAAATCATGCTTTCTCTTTTAAAAATAGCATGTTTAAGGACAACCATCCAATAAATTAAATTAATCCAATTTAATCCTTCACACATCACTTCACTTAAGCTTCACAGTGTGCTTTGACCATAGCCACTGAAAATAGAAATTAATTTAATGTTTTAATGCCTTTAAAAACATTAAATAACTCCCAAATGGGGCGCACTTTTTGAGAGGAAGGGGGCAGCCACTAAATAAATTAAATTTAATGCATTTAATTCATTTCTTTTATTCCCTCTTTGACTTGTTGACTTCCTCCAAGCTTGGGCGCACTTTTTGAAAGAATAGATTAATTAAAATAATCACTTTAAGTCTGCCATCATCTCACCAAAGGGGGCGCACTTTTTTGCACATATAATTCTATTTTTAAGAATTTTTCACAATGGGATTCTTTACCCTGCAAGGCAGGCACCAAAATCCCATGATCCACTTAAGTGATTTGACTTTGACAATGGGATTATTTACCCTGCAAGGTAAGGGCACTAAAATCCCATGATTTCACTTAAGTCACTTTCCTTTTATTTTATCATGGGAATTTTTACCCGCAAGGCAGTAAAATTCCCACCCCCCATCGGGCCTCTAACTTTCCCACTCGCAGCCTTAAGTGAATTTTATAACACGGAAAAAGTACTGCCAGCAGTGTATAAAATTCCCACCCGCCCGCGGCTTCTATTTTTCCCATGCAAAGCTTAAATCCTTTGTTTTCCAAAAATGTGCCCATCCCGCAGGGGCTTTTCCCGCACGACTTCACTTTTTCCCAAGTGATCCGCACTCCGATGGCGACTTCCTCCGGCATAATGTGCAAAATATATGTTTTCCAACTGCTCAAGCCAAAAATCGGGCTTCCGCAAAGGAATTGTTCTAGAGAAATTTCACGTAAAACGAAAACAAGACAACACAAAAACACGAAAAATTGCCAAAAGTTACAAATAAAGCCCAAAACTTATTCCAAGTTAAAACCCTTTGAGTACATAAGAGTAATGACATATTCGATCATAACAGAGTTAAAACGGAGCGCCTAAATAGCCTCATCCACGGGCTCAAAATAATTAAATACAAATTTCCGCAGATAAATCCCGACGACGTAATATAACAATTTTGGGCATTCGGGTATTTGGCTCCAAAATGACAAAAAAGGCTAATATTGTTAAACATGTACTAATTGAAGGCTCTAGAAGCCAAGAATCGAGTTAGTCGGGCCTAAGAAAACATATATATACCTCAATGTAAATGTGTCACTCCATCATTCAAATGATCCAACTTGGAATAAGGAAGCTCCAAGGAGTTTGAATCAAGAAACTTATGTATACACAATATTGTCATGATATTTCATTGATTTTGTACATTTTGTTGAGTAGTAAATCATTACATGCAACTTAGGAGAGGCCTATTCATGGTAATAAACTTAATTCTATGCATTTTATTTGATGATGAGGATATTCATGCTCGCATGTGTATATAATTTTGAAGATAGTGTGTAACACGTGATTAAGTGTTTATGAACGAGAGGTTGGGAGGTAAGCTAGAACATATTTCGAATGAGGAGTCAAAGGGAGATGGAAAAATAATTTGATAATTTTTTCAAGCTTTTACAAGTATTACAAGACCTTAACAGATATATAAGAAGTTCAAATATTGACTCAGAGACCCTAAAGATTGAGAAACTTTGTTCTCAAAGGAAGGGGAAACGGTGATTGAAGTCACGTGTGAATTTAGAGGAGTTTGAAACACTATTGGTACAAGATAACAATGAAGAAGGCTAATACAGATCTTTGAGACAAGTTCTAAGATTTGAAAGTAAGTAACACTCTTTTGATAACAATATATCACTTTCTTGGTCAATGTGAAAACCCTCATTAGGGTTTAGAAGAAATTTAGGGTTTCTTTATTTCTAAAAGGAAAAAATAACTCTAATTTTCAAGATATCATTAGGAGAGAAATATAAAGGTGTTCCCAAAATATTAAGTTCTAACAATCTTTCCTTTGCAAGAAATCCGTACGGACCATCTACATGCCTATGAGTAGTATGAAGTGACCTAGGGTTTAAGGGTAAGGAGTAAATTCAAGGGTTAGATGGTGAGATAAGCTTTGAAATATTCAACAAAGTTTGGAGAGGGATTAAGTTGATGGAATTTGATGCTAAAAGACACTAGAAAACTCCTAGTGAGTAGGTAAACATGACAGTCACCAATGTGACCTTTAGGTGTATATTAAGGTACAAGAGCAAGATTGGTAATGGTGTTAACATTTTTTTTTAAAAGGTGAAACCATTGGCTAAGATTCCTTGAATATACCCCAAGTCATTCAAGAAACAAATTTGAAAGCCTAGATTGATAATATATTTCATTTAGTTTGACTTATCACTAAGGTTAGAGTGCAAGAGGATCAGACAACCCAAAATTGACTAGAATGAGGAAAGATGACTAGATAGAGGAGTAGAAGTAGAATTGAGGAATGAAGATTTGAAATTTATCATCTAGAAGGCCTCCTCTCGAGAGAGATTTAAAGTGTTTGGGCTTAATTGATCATCTATTGCCTAGAATCCTTAACAATTTTGCTTAATAGTGACACGGTCTAAGAGACCTAATTAGGAGGCTAGCGGGTGGGTTTTGTGAGAGAATTTGCAAAGTAAATAACAATGAGAATTTGAACACATTAAATAAACTCGAAAGGGTATTTAAAAATCCATTCATTTAACTAAATGACTCCCGATTCAAAAGTTACTGAGAGGAAGAATAACGTTGTCAAGGCTACTAGAAGCTTAAACAAGAAAGGAGGAAGGCTTGTGAAAGAGACACCTAAACAAGGAGATAAGAACCTAAAGTTTATGCACACCTTCTAAGGCATAAAGGGTACTAGGAACAAGTTTTATTTACTTATGAAACCATGTGGATGATTCTAACTATGAAAGCACCAAGAGTAATTAGTTGAGAAGCCTAGGCAAAGGGCAATTTTCCACAGTAGAGGTAAAGTGGGAATTTTGATGACTTTAAACCATTTCAAAGGTGGGATTGGCATGGTTTAGGGTTTAAGAACATGTGGAAATTATTGGTTTAGTGCAATGTTCTAAAAATCAAGAAGTTGCATGTTAAAATAAGCTTATGAACTAGAGAAAAGGCTAGTTTAGAAGGCCTATAAAGGCATAGTTTGAGTTTTGGGTCATTCTAACATTGGGAGTTGTGTGAGATTGAATTTTCTCATAATCACCTTTTTCCCCATCTTTCTGTACCCGCCCTATATAAATACATGAGAGTATTATTGCATTAACGACAATTAGAATTGTTAGAGCAATATTATCCAATAAACAATATAATGTATTGAGTAGACTTGTTGTTATATTATTAGTGAGTTATTAGTCACATAGTTTTACCTTTAGCTAACCATAGCTAATGGTTATTGATATGATTATGGCTCTCCTTGTTTGTATCATATCTACAAGTTATTTGTATGGCTTGTTATTTGTAATACAAAGTCGGCTTGCAGCCTTCTCCATTAAATCTTTTATAGTGTCGAACATACATCCGGTGAGCTTAGAGAAAATATTGTGAGGGTGTCGGTATGGCTAGGGAGGAAGCATAGAGAATACGTACCCGATGTGAAGACCATCCAATAAAAGCCAAGACAAGAAATGATGCATGGTAAAAGAAAGAACAAGATGAGGTGTTTTGGTGTTTTTGATGAGGTGTCACAAGGAGGAAGTGTGGAATTCCAAATTTATTTGTTGATAAATTATTTTCGAATTAAATTTTGTAATGATAAAAATGACATTTCAATAGGAATTGGAGGAGTATTTTCTTCATTTGTTGTTGTATTTTCTATTTGTTGGAGCATAACTTGTTTGGATTTAAGTTTGGCTCCATAAAGAACTCAGAGAACATCTCGATATGAGGAGGGTGTCATTCGAGTAGAAAATTAAAATGTCGCTCTTTGTTGTAATTTTGGTTACTGTGGAGTTGCATGAATTTATTATCTTGAGGAATGAGTGTGGAGTTGTTATCAAGAAAAGAGTATAATGTTGTACAAAAACACACACAGTGATTTTTGACTAGATGAAGATACATCAAATTTTAATCTAATTTTTTAAAAGTGCGTAAAATTTTTGGGAAATGGGTTTGCAAACAAAATTAAAATATAAGCAATTTAAAAACTTTAGAATATGCATTTTTTCCTAGAAATACATGAACAAAAATGGTTAATTCCATTATTGGAAAACCATAAGAAGAAAAGCAGATTAAAATTTCCACATTGTCTATTTTGGTGTCCTTTTCTACATGCAAAAGGAATTTTTGCAAAATAATGTGCAAAACTTGAGATTTTAATTTTTTGAAATTTTTGGTAATTATATGGAAAATTGTAAAATTAAAATATCTCAAATTGTTAGGATTTTTGCGCTAAAAATTGGTCATTTTTTCCGTTTTCATGATAGAATCGGCGAGCAAAAGGACTTTTGTTAAATCATATTTAGTTTTTTTATTTAACTATTTTCATGAGAAACTAGCTCAAAATGGCTAGTTTATGAAAATTATCATTGTCATATTCATAAAAATTGACATGCAAAACCTTTAGTTTATGGAGTCACATGATATTTACTATCTTTGAGTATCAAAGTTTAGATCAAATTGTACTTGACAAAGAAGCAAGACCAAATGGTGATGAACTTTCAGTTGATGAACCGATAACTATGATAAACATCATGGAGAAGCGTTGATGTTGCTAAAACTTTTAATGTCTAATAATTTGATTCTAGAAGTTAGAAATGCAACTAGTGCTTTAGATTTGTGGAAAAGTCTAACAAATAAGTATCGAGTTTGAGAAGTTGGTAGGGTACTATACTTAAAAATTGTTATTCTCCACTAAAATATAGGAGGGTGGTTATATTTTTGAGTTCTTGTTGTAGTAGAAATACATTTTTGATTAGTTAAAAGTAGTGCAAAATCCTATATAGGAGAAATATTTTATTTCTCTGGTACTACAGAACCTACCGGCGTCATTTGACTCATTTGTTAAGTCATTGCATATGATCACAAAGACATAAGAGATTGATTTTGAGAAGGTGACCACTTCTTAGGAAAAATGAGAGAAGGAAAACTCATGTAGGTTCTTCAACATCAATGGCTACAAAAAGTGTATTGGGGGCATAATCAAAAGGCAAGGGTAAACAATGGAATGTCGGTGGTTCTTCACAAGAATCCTCTAATATAAATGTAATTACTTTTACGAAGTCTAATTGGGAGTATTTTTATCGTAAGGAACCTACTCATTTAAATAAATATTGTCATAAGAGTCAATAAGATTTGGAAAATAAGATAAGGAAATCATAATCCATACATATGGTGAAGAGGATAAACAAAGTTCGGTGGGTGAGTTTGCATTTGTGGCGACACATAACCATGTAGAAGAGTCAAGAATATGGTACTTTGACTCAGAGCATCAAAACACTACATGTTTCACGAGAGAATGGTATGTAAAATTTAAATGAATCTATTTCTATAGGTGATGGTTGTGCTCACTATGTGAAAGGATGTGGAGATGTCTTTATTTCAATGAATTCTATGACATACACTTTTCGAATGTTTGGTTTGTACCGATATGAACAAAAATCTTGTTTCTATAACTAAAATAACTACAAAATCTAACCTTTGTATGGATTTTAAAGGAAACAAATGCATGGTTTGTAATAGTCATGAGTAAAAATTCGTAGTTGTTGTATTTGGTAATAAACAATTATATAATTTGGTTGATACAAAACTACAAATGATCATGCACTAGTAGTGGTCAAAAACCCCAGAGAAATGTTGCATAAGAGGTATGGTCACTTCATTATCAACATTTATATACAATAATTCACATTAACTCGGTGAATGGAAAGTTTTATATTCACAAGAATCATAATGTATGTTCAGGTTGTCAGATAAATAAGAAAATTTCACATTCATTTGACATTGGTAAGACACGCAGAGCTAAGAATGCATTAAATTACCTTTCGTATATGGAGCAATGTATTATTTGTTTCTAATAGATAGCTTCTCTAGGAAAATGTGGGACCTTGTGTTTTCTACATATAAATTCATAATGTTTCTCTAACTTTGTTGCTTGGAAAGCTATGGTAGAGAAATGGGGAGGGAAAAATATAAAAGATCTTAGATCAATGAATGAAGAAGAGTTTGTCTCTAAAAAATTCAAGGAATTCTACAAGAAATAAGATATAGCATGTTCTACGCAACATAATGATGATACTGACAAGGCGTAACATGAAATTCATGGAGATGGCATGTTGTATGGTGGATAGCCAAAATGTGTCATATGCGTGTTGGGAAGAAACATTGAATACAACCGTGTACACTCTCAAAACGAAGTCCCACACAAGCTTTGCAATATGTTATACTAGAAAGAGCATGGTTTGGAAATACATTTGATGCAAGTAATTTTTGTGTTTTCAAATCCATTTCTTCTATATGGGGAAAATTTTACATGTTTGTTGGTTATTATGAGCTGAGGAATGCATACAAGTTAATAGATGTCTCCACATACAAGATTGTGGTGAGTAAAGATGTTGTAGATGAGAAAGTACCATTCTTTTATGATAATGGTCAATCTACTAATAGTATTGTATTGGTACATGCTGATGATATTTATGGGATAATTTAAGCACTGAAATTGAACAAGGTTCAGAGATAGAAAAAATAGAAAAGTCAAGTTCTAGTGGTGAAGCAAGTATTTCTCACTCTTCATAATCAAATCGGGAAAAGTCTACACAAAAGGCCTAAGTGGTACCATACCACAATGAATGATGTGTGAAAAGATGAATTGCCTTATTTGTTGGAAGGGAAATGTTCAAGGTCAGGAAAACAAAAAGTGCAAGGTGAAGAGTAGGTAAAATTTTCTCTTATTGCTTTGTAGGTATTGAAACTAGGCATCATTTCAAGGACCAAAGTCAAACCCAAATGGAAGTTTTTGTGAAGGTTGGTGAAAGAGGAAGGGGTATAAAAAGCACATGTATTTTGTGTACAATAAATGTCCCAAAATTATTCAACAATGGAAAATAGTAGGTGTTGGGTCTTCAACAACTCAACGTAGAAATATCTCTTAGTAGATATGCTATGTTGTTTAGTCTTAATGTATATTCTAAACTTTTTGTTAGAATTAATCACTCTAAGAAACAGTAAAACATGTCACATTCAAGACATGACAACACTTCAATGAAACAATATAATCCAATGATCTCCATATTTGGCGATTACAATGGCTAGTTACCCATGTACTTCGATAAGGTGGATTGGTGACAATATGGACATTTGGATATATTTGTTGTACTGGCAATGAGACTACATTTTGGTTAAGTTCATGTATGGACTTGATCATTTCATTGTAATAATGACTAAGTCGAATGTTTTAGTCATTAAGGGAGGGTGTTAGAATAATATTAGCCAATAAACAATATATTGTATCTAGTTGGCTTATTGTTATATTGTTAGTGACTTGTTAGAGTTGTTAGTCACGAGTTTTACCTTTAGCTAACTTTAGCTAATGGCTATTGCTATGGTTATGGCTCTCTTTGTTTGTAGCATTTCTACAAGCTATTTATATGGCTTGTTATTTGTAATGCAAGATCGCTTGCAACATCTTCATTAAATCTTTTAAGATTCAATCATTTAAAGAGCATTATAGGATTTACAACTAGTTTTGCATTCATTGAAAGATAAGGGTGAGATGCTTGCACACACCATACTTCTTTTATATTTGCATCAAATGTTGATTTCAAGACCATTCCCTTAAATGGGCTCTAATTGGGACAAGCCCTTGAATCCAAACCTCAATTTTTACCTTTTTATAGAGTGTTGAGGTCGATTAAGTCTTTCCAAGCAATGAGAACAACTTCTCGGTGATCTTCATTAAACAAAGAAATGTGGGCAAGAATTTTGAGGTCCAAAACTAGTTGATTGCGATCAGATTCCATTTCACACTTTGATGTGGGTACCTTTTATATATTGTATGAAATTGGTCATGTTAGTTATGTAGTTCCTTTCTTTTTGCTCAACTTGACTCACTATCTGGACCTATTACATGTCGGTAACTAACGATCACCTCCAAATTTGTATTGTATTGAGTATTATCTTATGAAACCTTATTTATCTAGTCTTTTCAATTAGTTTTAATTATTTCTAAATTTCCTATGTTTTAGATATGCCAATATTTTGTAATTGAGTCTTCTTTTTATTTTCCATTATAATTTAACTTGATTGCACCAACATTCTAAAATGTGGTTAATTTAGTATATTTGTTATTGTAGTAACACTTACCACATCTACAATTCTATATGTATTCAAGTAAACAAATACCTATAAGAAACAAAAATGTGAATCAAGCTCACTCTTATAATATTTCTTTCCTTTGCTTAAATCACTTCATATTGTAGCTATATTTTATACTATTTATATATTGTTCCAGTTCTTACGTTGCGAGGCGTAAGTTATAACATACACTGTGGTGAAGTGTAATCTCAATTGTGATATTTTTAGTATGTGGTGAAGTGCAATCTCAATTATGATATTTTTAGTATGCGGTGGAGCTTGAAATTTTGAAATTTAAGTATGTAGATTGAGATTAATGATCGCCAACCCTTTAAACGATTACACGACGGTTAATTGCACGAAACCATGGTGCTGAGCTTTCATTTAGCTCGGTCAACTTCATGACAATGACAAGTTTCACGTCACCATTGGAATTCGGTTCCATGCAGAGTGTTTCTGAACGAGAATAAACATATTTAAGGAGAATGAATGTACACCTCCTCTTTGCATGTGCATCGTCTCCATTCGATAGAAGGAACCAGAATGCAAGTACAGGCAGACACATACAGTCCATTCGATAGAAGGAATCCAATGGAGAAGAACCCACGTATTAATGGTTACATTGATTTTACTTACCAACTTTGATTTTGACAAGACGTATACGTTCAGATTCCATTTTTGCAGGCCTCTTTACCCGTGAACACAATTTCTTAGTATTCTTCTTCTTTTGAGAATTTCTTTATTCTCCTTCAGATAAGCCTGTACAATTTAGAACCAAATAGCTTGTCCTTTACATGGCAAGGCCTATATTTCTTTTATTCGGAATCCATGAAATTTATATTCAATGTCTATATTTCTTGGATGTCATTTCTTTGATATAATCTGACTCATGGAAGCTTTGCTTTACTTAAACAAAAGCAACATGCACCGACTTGTTGCACTTTGGATATCGTTTCTTTGATATAATCTCCGACTTATGGAAGCTTTGCTTTACTTAAACAAAAGTAAAGCACTCAAAAAAGGAACGAGCGTAAGTTGCGGGTGCATTCTAGCTGATTTTTTGTGAGTTAATGCTCATTCATGTCCAGCAGTGGAAAACATGCTGTGTGGATTAACATAAAAAAATGAATTTTTTGATATAATCTCTGACTCATTAAAGCTTTGCTTTACTTAAACAAAAGAAAAGCACTCAAAAAACGAATGAGCGTACATCGCCCCTGCATTCTAACTGATTTTTGTGGGTTAAATGCTCATTCATGTCCAAAAGTGGAAAACATGCTGTGGATTAACGTAAAAACATGAATGAGCACAAGTCGCTGATGCTTCTAGCTGACTTCTAGCATTCAAAAATGAATGAGTGCAAGTCGCCGGTGCATTCTAGCCGACTTTTCGTGGTGCATTAATGCTCATTCTCGTCTAAAAGTGGAAAACACGGTGCGTAGATAAACATTGATAGTGGATTTATGCTAAAACGCACCAGCTAGATAAGCTTCTCCCTAAAAAAACACTAAAAGTGCTAAACAATTCATGAATTAACAACCAATCAGTACCAACTCACCCACTATTTAAACTCTTCCTCAGGCTTCCCCAGAATAAATCCTGGACTTCTGAGTGCGAAAAAGTAACAAAGAACTAGAACCATACAACGTATAAACTGGAAAGGGAGCTCATTGAATCCATGGTGCTTGGTTTGATCCTACCATTCAAGAGAGAGTTACAGAATAAATTCAACACAGGGCATTGGTCGAATTACTAGATTGCAATTTTCATTAACATCAGAAAATGGCATGAAGCTGCCTATTTACTCTTGAATACATATCTGTTCTGGTCTTCCCTGGACAAAGGTGACATCAAATTTTAGACTCATTTTGCTACAATCCTATGATACAGATATGTGTGTGAGAAGACTCTTTAAAAGCCATGCACACCCTTCAACTATCTCACATCTATGCTTTCTTGCAGAGGGCATTGATCAATACACTGCAAAATAATATATATATATATATAAGAAGAGATTTTGCCTTGCCAAGTTGCTTCCACCTCCATAATAATACCCACGCAAGTATACATAGTGCTTAGTGCATCCAATAAGGAAAAAGATAAGATACACCACCTGTAATCACCTTGTGCTTGGAATTTTTTCTCATATGATTTTTATGAACCATTTTAGTTTTACTACATGTGATGTTACTCCATGATTGGACTGAACGGAGAAGAAAGCCTGATGAAGAAACCTGACAAAAATGCCTTCTTGACCTTCTCTCTGATGGTAAATTTAGTCTTCCTTTCCCATCATAAGATATTTTTTTGGAATTCAATAGCACTCCATCATCTTTATGTTTGCTTAAGATCTGCACACAACAGTAAACAAAGCCTTCAGTAACTATTTTAAGGGTTTTTCTATGGTCATTTTGAACATTATAAGGATTTTGAGAGAAACAAAAATGTTCACCTTGCCAACCCGGCCTGCCCAGGGTGAACTCTAAACTTGGGCTTTTGGGTATCATGTGATTAACCTGTGGAGAAACTAACTTTGAGAAAGTTGAACTATCAAAATGTGGATGCGCGATTTGTGTGCTGTTTTGATGAATTCCATCGGTTACTCGATGCAAATTCAAATACTGGTTCTGCTTTTGCGTAAAACCATTTACCTGCACATCATAATGCAGTTAATGGTATCATCAGCTTTATAAAATATTGAAAAATACTGACTTCATTGAGGTAGAAATAAACAATTCACAAATTCAAAATTTAAAAGCATGTATAACATATTAGTAATCTACCTTTTTATTTTTAAAAAATTGACATTTTCAAAAAAGTAGCTGTTTCTCTGTTGATATTTTATTTATAAGCAATTGTTTATTTGGTAAAACAATTCCCCAATGATTTATTGCTGTAAACTCTAAATACATTTTTGTTTAGAAGGTTTTATACAACAAAATGTAGACTATGAATTGCATGCATTCATTTGAAAAATTTTAAAACTGCTATAACAAATGGGAAGAAGAGCTTATATACTGAATATATCAATTAAGATTTAAAACTTTGCATAACATTTCAATATTCATTTATGTTAATCCACAAACAATCATCACACACTATGGAATAAAGGCCTTCCTAGAAAAATCAATAAATACACCAATATTTAGCATAGATGTTGGAATTAAATTAACAATTTAATAATCATTTTTACCTGATGACTACCAATCAATATTATCTCTCCATATAAATTATGGAATAAAGGCCTTCGTAAATGTGTGATTTTGTTAACCATAACAATAGAGGCATCCTGGTGCAGGGACGTTTTATGTTTGTTGATTTATCATTTTATGAAGAGATCATCTTACCAAAATAAGAAAAAGAAAATTAAAGGTTTGTATTTATACCATTTTTCATTCACAAGTATATAAAATTATTAAACAATAATTAAATCTAAATACCCCTAAAAACAAAAGAGGCTTCAATAAGATTGAACACCAATCAAACCTGTAAACTCTTCCATCTTTGGTTGTTTTGATCCACCTTGGTAGAGATCCTTGAAATGCTCTAGGATTCTTCTCATTTTTATCGAGCTAAAAACCACCTTAGAAGGAAATACCATCACTGTCATCCAAAAGAGTATATTTAGTGAAACTTGCATACAATGGATTCAACCGATAAATTTCCATGTTTGCCAAGTCTTCCTCATGTGTCTCCCATGTTCTCAAGAATTCTTCATCCAACTCCTAAGTTGGCTCCATGGGAAAATACTTTGTTTAAATCTGAAGATTCATATTCTTGGCACCATGGAAAGATCCTTCGTTTGAATATGAAGAATCATAAATTTCTTGGCTCCATACAAAGATCCTTTATTTAAATCTGAATAAATCACATCCTTGGCTCCCCGGGAGGATCATTTTTTTTTTTAATTTAAAGAAGCATACATGAAGTAGTACCAGTAGAAATGAAGTAGTACAAGTAGAAGAGCCATCAATTGAATCTGATTAAAAATCGCCGTCCTCGGAAAAAGTATCTTCTTAGCAGCAGTCCTCAAATCACTATCGGGAAATATTTTGACCTTTGTGAAGAGCTCCTGAAGAAGAATGACTACTACTAAACTATAGTCTCAAGTGCATGAACCTGGTACACTTTTCGTCATATTCAACTTTTGCACAAGTGAGTTATAATTAAGATCTGGATCTTCGTCAAGGCATAAAAGGCCTTCATGTGGTGGATCATGGAAGCGTGAGGACAAGTGATAGGGTTTTTATTAGCATCAAGAGATCCTTAGGTAACAATTTTGAAATAGATTTTGATATTCGTTAATACGACTGTTTCGGGTCAAATGTTAGGACCTCAATGCTTTAACTGTTGGAAATAAGGTGTCTCAACCTTGTTTGGTTTATTCAGTCAATATTTTCTTACAGCCGTTTCACATTGTCAGTTATCTAAAAATAGAAATAGGAGTTGTCAAAAGATTCTCATATGATAGTATATCATGGAAGGTCTATTTTTAGAGATATTATGACATATTTTATGACATCTATAAGGGTCAAAAATAGAGGAGAATATTGTGGACGTGAGAGCCTAATTTTAGACCGAAATTTTTTTCTTTAATACTATCCACCTCATGAGAGGTTTGGCACATGGTTTTGTAAACCATAAATGGTTTCTTGTATAACCGAAGGTCTATAAATTTAAGGCTTGGAGAAGCAATTGATATGGTGAGCTTTGCAAGTACTGTAAAGTTGGAATCCTCCTAGAATTGTTTTTGGTGATACTCATGTAAGAAACTTGCTCTGTAAGTGTATGTAATCTTGTTATTAGATTTGAAATACATTGAGTGGGCTTTTGGAGTGTGGGGTTTTTATCCGAAAGGATTTTCCCCATGTATATCTAGTGCTTGTGTTCTTGTTATGAATATGTTGTTGATATTTTCTGTAATGTTTTACAATGTTGAAAGTTTTGCATGATATCTCTCCTCAAGATTAGCGTAGGAAGTTGTTTCATTACTCTTAATTTCCTATCAAGTGGTATCAGAGCCTGATCACCTTTGGTTTCAGTTGTGGGTTGTTGGGTTTTTTGTGCTAATCCGGGTTTGAGTGGGAGCTTGTGCAGAGAATACTTTGTTATCTGGTTGCAGATATTTTTCAAATGGCAAGCACATCTGGGAGGATTGACGTAGAGAAGTTTTTTGGCACAAACTTTGAAATGTGGAAGCTGAAGATGGAAGATCTGTTGGTTGATCGAGATCTATGGGATGCGGTGGATGAGAAGGTCCATAGGCCTACGGATCTAGTTTTGGCTACAAAATATGATGTAATGGATAGAAAAGCTAAAGGTCTTATTAGACTATGTCTTGTAGATTCGATCCTGATAAATGTCCATGAAGAATCCACTTCGGAGAAGCTTTGGAAAAAGTTGGGTGAGATATACCAAGCTAAGTCTCTAGTAAATAAGATTTTCTTGAGGAAGAAGTTGTATTCCTTGAGAATGGAAGAAGGTGGACAAATATCTAAGCATCTAGAAACATTCAATATGTTGGTGACTCAGTTGAGCTCGGTTGGAGTTAAGATGGACGAAGAAGAAAGGTGCCAAACTATGTTGGTTTTGTTGCCAGACTCATGGGACAGCCTAGTCATGGCCATTGGGAGCACTTCAGTCACTTTGAAGATGGAGGATGTTGTTGGTTCTCTACTCTCGAAGAGATGAGAAGGAAGGTCTCTCTGAATGCCAAAGAGGCTTTGAGTGTTCAAGGAAGAACAAAAGAACGAGGAAAAGATGAGAAGAAGCGTGGCCATTCCAAGAATAAGGGGAGATCAAAATCCCCTGGTAAGTCCAAAGCGATATGCTAGAACTGTGGCAAATCTGGACACTTCCGAAGGGAATGCAAAGAAGAAAAGAAAAAGAAAAAGAAGAAGCATGATTTTGATTCTGAGTCCGAAAAGGAAGATGGAGATGCCTTTATTGCAGCTTTGGCCACTCATGCAAGTGATAATGCATGGTTGATAGACTCAGGTGCATCTTTCCACATGACCCCTAACAAAAACTGGTTTAGTAAGTATGAAAACTATGATGGTGGTAAGGTGTATTTGGGTGATAATTCTTTCCTTGAAATTGTTGGTCGTGGTAGTATTCAGGTGAAATTTTCTGATGGTAGAATTAGAAGATTTGATGGTGTCTTGCATATCCCAAGACTGGAAAGAAATTTATTATTTCTTAGCAAGCTAATAAATGTGGGTGTGCATGTACAATTTTCTGAAGCATGTGTGAAAATGGTGAGAGGTGCTATGGTGATAGCAAGAGGAAGTAGATTGGGTACATTGTACCAACTTGATGCATGCACGGTTGAGTGTAATAGCACTTCGGATAAAACTAAGCCAATAACTATTTCGCTGAAAAAGGAGAGGGTTTCCTCCTCTGTGGATGGTCATGGCTTCTGGGTACCCAAGGGTGCTCTGTCTACCGAATCAAAATTACCTGCAGAGAAGACCATGTTATGGCACCAAAGGCTTGGCCACATTGGAGAGAAGGGTTTAAAAGCCCTGAAAAATAAGAACCTCGTTGAGGGGTTGAATGATTGCAATTTGGAGTTTGATTTCTGTGAGCATTGTATTTATGGCAAATAGAACCGTGTTCAGTTTTACTCGTCTACTCATAAGTCTTCATGTATCTTAGATCTAATCCATTCGGATGTATTTGGTCCTGTTAAGGTTGCTTCTATTGCTAAATCAATTTATTATGTTACTTTCATTGATGATTTTAGTAGGAGAACATGGGTATATTTTTTAAAGAGTAAATCTGAAGTTTTTAGTCGTTTCAAGGAATTTAAGGCTATGGTTGAAACTCAAATTGGGAAGGAAATTAAGTGTTTGAGATCTAATAATGGCGGTGAGTATTGTTCTGTAGACTTTGATAGATTTTGTATAGATTGTGGGATTAAAAGACAAAAGACAACTTCGTATTCTCCAGGAGCATAATGGAGTTGCAGAAAGAATGAATAGAACGTTGATGGAGAAGGCTAGGAGCATGCTGATTGAGCTGGTGCGGGAAAGAGGTTTTGGGCTGAAGTATTACCACTGCTTGTTATTTGATAAATAGATCTCCTACATCAGCGCTTGTTAATAAAACGCCAATGGAGGCGTGGTGGGGAAAAAGCCTTCAATTAGACATCGAGAGTTTTTGGTGTGAGGCATATGCACATGTGCCTAAGGAGAAGAGACAAAGTTGGATTCTAAGGTGTCAAATGTATCTTCATCGAATATGCCTATGGTGTGAAAGGATACAAGCTTTGGGATCCTGTTGCACAAAAGGTAATATACTCCAAAAGTGTTATTTTTAGAGAGATTAAATCTTTCCTGTTAATTTTTAGCCGAACAACATAAAGAAAATGAACTAAAAAAGGATGTGGTTTAACTTCCTTCTACACCTGAGAAAGTTAAATCGAGACCCCAAAATAGACAAGAAGTTGAGGAGAGCCCACCAAGCTCTGAATCTTCAGAAGAGGAAGAAGAGGAGGAAGAAGTGGAAGAATCTCCACCTCAGCTTATTCGAAAGTCTACAAGGCAAAGGCAACAACCTGAAAGGTATGGGTATTCTCCTGATGATTGGAAGTGTATATTTGCTTTGAGTACTAACATTGATGAACCGAGATCTGTACAAGAGGCTTTGGGTATGAATGATGCAAAGTCCTGGAAAATAGCCATGGATGAAGAGATGGCAGCTCTTAAAAAGAATGATACATGGGACCTTGTACCATTGCCTGAAGGTCGGAAACCTGTTAGATGTAAATGGGTGTTTAAGAAAAAGATTGGTTCAGATGGAAATGTTGAAAAGTATAAGGCATGGTTGGTTACGAAGGGTTACTCTCAAGTTGAGGGTATTGATTATGGTGAGATATTCTCTCCTGTTGCTAAAATGACATCCATTCGGTTTTTATTATCTATTGCAACAACTTATGACCTAGAGGTTGAACAAATGGATGTGAAAACTGCTTTCCTTCATGGTGATTTGGAGGAAGAAATCTATATGACACAGCCAGAGTACTACATGGTGAAAGGTAAAATCAAGATGGTTTCTAAGTTAAAAAATCCCTATATGGCCTTAAACAAAGTCCTAGGATGTGGTACCGAAGTTATAATTCATATGTGTTGAGTTTGGGGTTTGTGCGGTCTAAATCTGATCACTGTGTATATTTTAAATCTGATGGTGATTGTTTCCTGGTAATTACTTTATATGTTGATGACATGTTGTTTATTGGGAAAGGAAAAGGTTTGATTGTAGAATTGAAATCTCATCTCTCTGCGAAATTTGAAATGAAAGATCTTGGTGCAATAAAACACATACTTGGGATGGAGATTAGAAGAGATCGTGAGAACAGAAAGCTATGGCTTGGCCAGAGTAAGTATGTTTGTTCTGTTTTGCAAAGGTTCAACATGCAGGATTGTAAACCACTTTGTGTTCCTATTACTTTGGGAATGAAGCTCTCCATTTCACAATGTCCTTCATCCCCATCGGAGATGGAAGAAATGAGCAAAGTGCCTTACCAGAGTGCAGTTGGAAGCTTAATGTATGTTATGGTCTGTACAAGACCAGACATTGCCCAAGCAGTGGGAGTTCTTTCTCGTTTTATGTCTAATCCCGGGAGAGTTCATTGGGATGCGGTTAAGAGGGTCTTGAGATATTTGCAGGTACATCAAAGTACTCTATATGTTTTCATGGAAGAGGAGATCAACATTTCCTACGTATTCATGGTTTTGTGGATTCAGATTGGGCGTGATGTCGATAGCAGAAGATCCACTAGTGCATATGTGTTTACTCTTAATGGTGGTGCAATTAGTTGGATGAGCAAGCGACAGGTTGTGGTCGCTTTGTCCACTACTGAGGCAGAGTACATGGCAGCTACTCATGCCGTAAAGAAGCCATTTAGCTAAAGTGTTTGTGTTCGAGATATTGGATTGAAACAAGGTGCGATTCTGTATGTATTGGATGACCGAGTGCAATCTACCTTGTGAAGAACCCGACTTTTCATTCCAGGACCAAACACATTGATGTTCGATATCACCGTTAGAGATATAGTCGAGGATGGCAAGGTGAAGGTAGAGACAGGTTGTCAATGTTTCAAATGCATTAACTAAGCCCATTAGCACAAAGTGAAATTTAGGTGGTGTTTTGAGTCTATGTGCCTCTCGGCCACTAGATTGATCCGTGATGGTATCTTTCCCTTGACTCTTACAAGGTATTCAACAAGTGGGAGATTGTTGGAAATAAGGTGTCTCAACCTTGTTTGGTTTATTCAGTCAATATTTTCTTACAGTCGTTTCACATTGTCAGTGCTCTAAAAATAGAAATAGGAGTTGTCAAAAGATTCCCATATGATAGTATATCATGGAATGACTATTTTTAGAGATATTATGACAGATTTTATGACATCTATAAGGGTCAAAAATAGAGGAGAATATTGTGGACGTGAGAGCCTAATTTTAGACCGAAATCTTTCTCTTTAATGCTATCCACCTCATGAGAGGTTTGGCACATGGTTTTGTAAACCATAGATGGTTTCTTGTATAACCGAAGGTCTATAAATTTAAGGCTTGGAGAAGCAATTGATGTGGTGAGATTTGCAAGTACTGTAAAGTTGGAATCCTCCTAGAATTGTTTCTGGTGATACTCCTGTAAGAAACTTGCTCTGCAAGTGTATGTAATCTTGTTATTAGATTTGAAATACATTGAGTGGGCTTTTGGAGTGTGGGGTTTTTTATCGAAAGGATTTTCCCCACGTATATCTAGTATTTGTGTTCTTGTTATGAATATGTTGCTAATATTTTAGTAACTGTTTTACTATGTTGAAAGTTTTGCATAATATCTCTCCTCAAGATTAGCGTAGGAAGTTGTTCCGTTACTCTTAATTTCCTATCAAGTGGTATCAGAGCCTGATCACCTTTGGTTTCAGTTGTGGGTTGTTGGGTTTTTTGTGCTAATCCGGGTTTGAGTGGGAGCTTGTGCAGAGAATACTTTGTTATCTCGGGTTGTAGATATTTTCCAAATGGCAAGCACATCTGGGAGGATTGACGTAAAGAAGTTTTTTGGCACAAACTTTGAAATGTGGAAGCTGAAGATGGAAGATCTGTTGGTTGATCGAGATCTATGGGATGCGGTGGATGAGAAGGTCCATAGGCCTACGGATCCAGTTTTGGCTACAAAATATGATGTAATGGATAGAAAAGCTAAAGGTCTTATTAGACTATGTCTTGTAGATTTGATCCTGATAAATGTCCATGAAGAATCCACTTTGGAGAAGCGTTGGAAAAAGTGGGTGAGATAAACCAAGCTAAGTCTCTAGTAAATAAAGAATTTCTTGAGGAAGAGAAGTTGTATTCCTTGAGAATGGAAGAAGGTGGACAAATATCGAGCATCCAGAAACATTCAATATGTTGGTGACTCGGTTGAGCTCGGTTGGAATTAAGATGGACGAAGAAAAAGGTGCCAAACTATGTTGGTTTTGTTGCAGGACTCATGGGACAACCTAGTCATGGCCATTGAAGCACTTGATCACTTTGAAGATGGAGGATCTTGTTGGTTCTCTACTCTCCGAAGAGATGAGAAGAAGCGTGGCCATTCCAAGAATAAGGGAGATCAAAATCCCATGGTAAGTCCAAAGCGATATGCTAGAACTGTGGCAAATCTGGACACTTCCGAAAGGAATGCAAAGAAGAAAAGAAAAAGAAAAAGAAGAAGCATGATTCGATTGAGTCCGAAAAGTAAGATGGATATACCTTTATTGCAGCTTTGGCCACTCATGCAGGTGATAATGCATGGTTGATAGACTCAGGTGCATCTTTCCACATGACCCCTAACAAAAACTGGTTTAGTAAGTATGAAAATTATGATGGTGGTAAGGTGTATTTGGGTGATAATTCTTTCCTTGAAATTGTTGGTCGTGGTAGTATTCAGGTGAAATTTTCTGATGGTAGAATTAGAAGATTTGATGGTGTCTTGCATATCCCAAGACTGGAAAGAAATTTATTATTTCTTAGCAAGCTAATAAATGTGGGTGTGCATGTACAATTTTCGAAGCATGTGTGAAAATGGTGAGAGGTGCTATGGTGATAGCAAGAGGAAGTAGATTGGGTACATTGTACCAACTTGATGCATGCACGGTTGAGTGTAATAGCACTTCGGATAAAACTAAGCCAGTAACTATTTCATTTGAAAAAGGAGAGGGTTTCCTCCTCTCGTGGATGGTCATGGCTTCTAGTACCAAGGGTGCTGCTGTCTACCGAATCAAAATTACTTGCAGAGAAGACCATGTTATGGCACCAAAGGCTTGGCCACATTGGAGAGAAGGGTTTAAAATCCCTAAAAAATAAGAACCTCGTTGAGGGTTGAATGATTGCAATCTAGAGTTTGATTTCTGTGAGCATTGTATTTATGGCAAATAGAACCATGTTCAATTTTACTCATCTACTCATAAGTCTTCATGTATCTTGGATCTAATCCATTCGGATGTATTTGGTCCTGTTAAGGTTGCTTCTATTGCTAAATCAATTTATTATGTTACTTTCATTGATGATTTTAGTAGGAGAACATGGGTATATTTTTTAAAGAGTAAATTTGAAGTTTTTAGTCGTTTCAAGGAATTTAAGGCTATGGTTGAAACTCAAACTAGGAAGAAAATTAAGTGTTTGAGATCTGATAATGGCGGTGAGTATTGTTCTACAAACTTTGACAGATTTTGTATAGATTGCAGGATTAAAAGACAAAAGACAACTTCATATTCTCCGGAGCATAATGGAGTTGCAGAAAGAATGAATAGAACGTTGATGGAGAAGGCTAGGAGCATGCTGATTGGAGCTGGTCTAGAAAAGAGGTTTTGGGCTGAAGCTGTTACCACTGCTTGCTATTTGATAAATAGATCTCCTACATCAGCGCTTGTTGATAAAACGCCAATGGAGGCATGGTTGGGGAAAAAGCCTTCAATTAGACATCTGAGAGTTTTTGGCTATGAGGCATATGCACATGTGCCTAAGGGGAAGAGACAAAGTTGGATTCTCAAGTTGTCAAATGCATCTTCATCGAATATGGCTATGGCGTGAAAGGATACAATCTTTGGGATCCTATTGCACAAAAGGTAATATACTCTTAAGTCTTATTTTTAGAGAGATTAAATCTTTCCCTATTAATTTTTAGCTAGAACAACATAAAGAAAATGAACAAAAAAAGGATGTGGTTCAACTTCCTTCTACACCTGAGAAAGTTGAATCGAGACCCCAAAATAGACAAGAAGTTGAGGAGAGCTCACCAAGCTCTGAATCTTCAAAAGAGGAAGAAAAGGAGGAAGAAGTGGAAGAATCTCCACCTCAGCTTGTTCGAAAGTCTACAAGGCAAAGGCAACCACCTGAAAGGTATGGGTATTCTCCTGATGATTGGAAGTGTATATTTGCTTTGAGTACTAACATTGATGAACCGAGATCTGTACAAGAGGCTTTGGGTATGAATGATGCAAAGTCTGGAAAATAGCCATGGATGAAGAGATGGCAGCCCTTAAAAAGAATGATACATGGGACCTTGTACCATTGCACGAAGGTCGAAACTGTTAGATGTAAATGGGTGTTTAAGAAAAAGATTGGTTCAAATGGAAATGTTCAAAAGTATAACGCATGGTTGGTTGCGAAGGGTTACTCTCAAGTTGAGGGTATTGATTATGGTGAGATATTCTCTTCTGTTGCTAAAATGACATCCATTCGGTTTTTATTATCTATTGCAGCAGCTTATGACCTAGAGGTTAAACAAATGGATATGAAAACTACTTTCCTTCATGGTTATTTGGAGGAAGAAATCTATATGACACAGCTAGAGCACTACATGGTGAAAGGTAAAAGCAAGATGGTTTCTAAGTTAAAAAAATCCCTATATGGCCTTAAACAAAGTCCTAGGATGTGGTACCAGAAGTTTGATTCATATGTGTTGAGTTTGGGGTTTGTGCGGTCTAAATCGATCCTTTGTGTATATTTTAAATCTGATGTTGATTGTTTCTCGGTAATTACTTTATATGTTGATGATGTTTTGTTTATTGGGAAAGGAAAATGTTTGATTGCAGAATTGAAATCTCAGCTCTCTGCGAAATTTGAAATGAAAGATCTTGGTGTAGCAAAACTCATACTTGGGATGGAGATTAGAAGAGATCGTGAGAGCAAGTAAAGCTATGACTTGGCCAAGAGTAAGTATGTTTGTTATGTTTTCCAAAGGTTCAACATGCAGGATTGTAAACCACTTTGTGTTCCTGTTACTTTGGGAACGAAGCTCTCCATTTCACAATGTCCTTCATCCCCTATGAAGATGGAAAAATGAGTAGAGTGCCTTACCAGAGTGCAATTAGAATCTTAATGTATGCTATGGTCTATACAAGACCGGACATTGCCCAAGCAAAGTGGGAGTTCTTTCTTGTTTTATGTCTAATCCTGGAAGAGTGCATTGGGATGCGATTAAGAGGGTCTTCGAGATATTTCATGGGGTACATCAAAGTACTCTATATGTTTTCATGGAAGAGGAGATCAACATTCCCTACGTATTCGTGGTTTTGTGGATTGATTTGGTTGGTGATGTCGATAGCAGAAGATCCACCAGTGCATATGTGTTTGCTCTTAATGGTGGTGCAATTAGTTGGATGAGAAAGCAACAAGTTGTGGTCGCTTTGTCCACTACTGAGGTAGAGTACATGGTAGCTACTCATGCCTGTAAAGAAGCCATTTGGCTAAAGCGTTTGTGTTCAAATATTGGATTGAAATAGGGCACAGTTACAATGTATTGTGACAATCAGAGTGCAATCTGCCTTACGAAGAACCCAACTTTTCATGCCAAGACCAAACACATTGATGTTCAGTATCACTTCATGAGAGATATGGTCGAGGATGGCAGGGTGAAGCTGGAAAAGGTAGAGACAAATTGTGAATGTTGCAGATGCATTAACTAAGCCCGTGAGCACAGTGAAATTTAGGTGGTGTTTCGAGTCTATGGGCCTCTCGGCCCCTAGTAGTTGATCCATGATGGTATCTTTCCTCGACTCTTACAAGGTATTCAACAAGTGGGAGATTGTTGGAAATAAGGTGTCTCAACCTTGTTTGGTTTATTCATCAATATTTTCTTACTGTTTGTTTCACATTGTCACAAGTTGCTCTAAAAATAGAAATAGGAGTTGTCAAAAGATTCCCATATGATAATATATCATGGAAGGACTATTTTTAGAGATATTATGATAGACTTTATGACATCTATAAGGGTCAAAAATAGGGAGAATATTGTAGACGTGAGAGCCTAATTTTATACTAAAATCTTTTTCTTTAATGCTATCCACCTCATGAGAGGTTTGGCACATGGTTTTGTAAACCATAGATGGTTTCTTGTATAACCTAAGGTCTATAGATTTAAGGCTTGCAGAAGCAATTGATGTGGTGAGCTTTGCAAGTACTGTAATGTTGGAATCCTCCTAGAATTGTTTCTGGTGATACTCCTATAAGAAACTTGCTCTGCAAGTGTATGTAATCTTGTTATTAGATTTGAAATACATTGAGTGGGCTTTTGGAGTGTGGTGTTTTTTATCCGAAAGGATTTTCCCCATGTATATCTAGTGTTTGTGTTCTTGTTATGAATATTTGCTGATATTTCTATAACTGTTTTACTATGCTGAAAGTTTTGCATAATATCTCTCCTCAAGATTAGCGTAGGAAGTTGTTCCGTTACTCTTAATTTCCTATCACTAACCATCTAACATTTTTGTATTATATGATTATAGTTGTCTTTTGGCTTGGGAACCTACTCTATGTGTGGGGTTGACCCAACTTAAACATTGTACGATCGGGGTTTGTAATGAAGCTTAGATGCCCGTGTGTGTTGTAAGGACGACACTTGAACATTAAAGTTAGGGTTTTAATGCATGTATATTAATATTATAAGGATGAGATAGGGATATCTTTTATTGTTGTAAACGAGGTCTAATGTTGAAATGCCTATATATTGATATTATAAAGAAGAGATAGGGATATCCTTTGTCGTTGTAAATGAGGTCTTCTCAAAAGGAGGTTGCCCCATCGAAGAGACCAATGATATTTGAATATAAGCAAGTTCGAAGTTATTTCCTGAGTTCATTTAGCATTCCAATTCTTTGCATTCTATTGTTTCCATTTTCATTAACATTTTGCAAACAAACTCATATCACCAAAACTCTACTTTAAGTTGGGCATATAAAAACATCATTATTCACACAATGTGTTAATTTTTTTAGGATATTGTTACATAGTTGCAAGTCAATCTACAAAGTGATGTAAATTTCATAAGTAGTAGTTCACAAAAACACATTTCTCATGAGCATGAAATATTTCACTACTTCAAGATCGCCCAAGATATTACCATTGTTGCCAAAACATGTTCCTCTTAGGCCTGTGCAGTCCATCATACATTTTCTATCTTTGTTGCTTCTCAAGTTCCCTCTACCTTATGTGTGTCTGTTATCGGACCTTTTCCAATGGAAATAGAAAATATTTCTTAATATTACCACTATGCAACCATAACATATACCATATGTATGGGCTTGCAACAATCCATCATGCATTTTCCATCTCCATTATTGCTTAAGACTTCTCTACCTCATGTGTGTCTTACTATCAAACCTTTTCTAAAGTGGTTAGCAAATATTCCTCCTTTAAAAATTCAATTGTGATTGTTTTTTGGTGGAGGGGTTTCAAGAGAAGGACGGAATACAACTAAAATTTCAACAAAGAAACAAAAATACTAAACTATGAAATTTTATATTTAAGTATCAATTTATTGCTACATATTTTTTTAAAAAACATAGTAATTTTTCAATACCTTTTCAACAATGTAAGTTCATTTTGACTAAGTATAACTTGAAGCTTTTCTCAAAACCCTAACTAGAATATGTAGTGATCTTTAAAACCTTAAGTGTTAACCTTAATTCTCTAATAACATGTTAGGAGTTGTAATGTGCCATGTCTAGTTAATCTTTATTGTTATGCAATACAATATCATTTGAGCTTTTAAGGAAAATAATATAATTAATAAATTGTTACACATTTGAATGTAAGTTGAAAATGAAGATTATCGTGACCAAAAAGTAGGAAACATAAGTCCTAACATTTTTTGTAGATTAGAATGTTTGAACAAAATGACCATTTGAATATGCACCCATGCATCGCTCTTTCTTTGGAGTCAAATGACTTACAATGAGATAATTACAAAAGAAGATATTTAAAAAATGATTCAACTTCTATAGAGAATGACGGTTTGAATTCATGTAAGATTTCAATTTTCCTCCCATATGCATTATATGGTGACACATATGTTGGCATGACACGAGCTATGGAAGTGCCACTATGGCATTTCTCCTTGACTCATGATAGAGTCCACTCCATTAGGATTGAAGGTAACATTGTTGCATGTAGTGTTCAAAAGATAAAAGGGGTATTACGAGAAAGAAGGAAGGTAGCCATGAGTGGCCATCCTACACTTAATCGCTCAATCAAAATTATTGAGCATTTTATTCTACTTTATAATTCCATATAAATTATTCAAAAGCATAATAAGATTGACCATTGAGTATTTTAGGCTGCAGTCTCATGTAAAGGGAAAGCTAAATTTTTTGAGTAGGTGAGGGAGAGAAAAAATAGGATATTTTAGCATTAATAGGGTCCCATGAATTTTTATTTTTCTCTGCAGAGACAAAATAAGAGTCTTTAGCACTAACAGAAGTATGGTCCCATGAATCCCAAATAAATTATTAAAAGGAAAAATTGAGAGGGAAACTTAAATTGAAATGCCAAGTGTCACAAAAGCTCCCTAAAATTTATAAGCAGCTATTTTTTTTTCTTTTTGTGCCCCCAACTGCTTAATGGGGCTGGAAATCCTCTCCCTAAAATGTAGCTGCTGAGAAATTTTAAGAATTTTGTTGAGTTTTAGCAGCAACAATAATTTTTTTAAACATGGGACCACATTTCCCATACAAATAGGAGCAGTAGCCCCCTTATGGGACCACCCTCTTAGTGTATTCTATAATTGCATAGAAATTATCCAAAAGCATCATAGGATTGGCCAGTAAAATAGTGACAGAGAGAAAAAGACAGATTCGGCAGTTATAATGAGTAACATAAATCATTGTCACTTAATCTAGTACTTTATTGTTTGTGTACATCAAATGGCACACCCACGTATTGTGGCATGATGTATTTAACATCGGAGAAAATGCACTAATGGGACAATACACAAGTTCATGTATCTTCACTGTAAGGATACACATCATCCTTGGCGTCTCGTGGGAAGTTAAGCCATATGGCATAGATATTAGGAAACGTCAACAGTTTCAGATCAGTAAATGTGCATTTAGGACCAACGAGTTACAGTTCCTAAGAATCCAGTCCTTTGTGGTAGGAATATGAATGAAATAGTAAGGTGAAAGGACACATATATATGATGTCGAAAGTACATCTTAGCAGGCATGAGGTGGACCGTGGGAACATTGTTATACTCGAGAGATATTTCTATTTGCCACATCTAAAACAAAATGGTATGAGATGAATTAGATCTTGTACAGCTTGTACCAGGCGAATCAATCACACTAGTACACTCACGGACTTTCTATCAGGCTGTCTTGCTGTCAAGCATGGCCATTATTGCGTTCCTTTACAAGTCAGGTTTTATAAATTCTTTTTTCTATTGCCATGTCAACAACTATTTATAATTCAAGATACAACAAAGATTCTTTTAGTGTAGGGTTTCATTTTGATTTTCCAACAACCATAGTTTGTAGGGAGAACGCTTGATTTTATTTTTTTATTTTTATTTTTTCACATTGTGGTAATCTTTGGAATGATAGATACGAAGATAGTTAAATACGTAATATTAAATTAAAATACGAATAGAAGTGGTAAACAAAATGATAGTGTATTATCGTGGAGTGGGGTATTTGCATCCAATTCGTGTGTGGAGTGGGATATGTGCATTCAATCTTGATTTATCCACGGTGTGTAGGGTGGGGCATTTATGTGTTGCATGGTGGTTATAGTGGCCATGGGGACACCTTAAGGTAGGAGTCACACTTCTCCATGTGGACCAAGCAGAACACAAAGGAACATTTTGAATGCAAATAGCTCAAAGCAACATTAACGACCAAACCCGTCTCCATATTCCACTATCACCATCATTTGAAGTTAAAATCCCCAAAGGTTGTGCCACAACGGTAAGCCATTGCATTGGTGATTGACATGTCATAAGTTTGTTTCTGATTTATCCACAACATGTGGAGTGCAGCATTTGCATGTCGCATGGTCAGCATACTGGTGG
This sequence comes from Taxus wallichiana var. yunnanensis, assembly GCA_018340775.1. Taxonomy (NCBI): domain Eukaryota; kingdom Viridiplantae; phylum Streptophyta; class Pinopsida; order Cupressales; family Taxaceae; genus Taxus; species Taxus wallichiana. The sequence continues at coordinate 796,912,963 of CM031235.1, forward strand.
CCATGAGGACACCTTGAGGTAGGGGTTGAACTTCTCAATGTGGAACAAGTGGAAGACAATGTAGTGCTCCGAATGTGGATCGCTCAATGGACATTAAGGATCAAAGCTGATGTCCCCAAGTTGCACTATCACCATCATTTATTAGCAAAAATTCCTAATCCCTATAGGAAGCCTCAAATCTTTCATGTCCCTAACGCCTCTACTTAGGCATGTTACTGAGATCTCATGGAAGGAGTTTCGCAAAATATTTTTGGGATTGGGAGTCCCAACGATGACAAGATCTAAAATGGATCCAAATCCAATGGTCTCGGAATTCCTCTTCTAACCCATCTTAACAATAAAGCAATAGATATGGTAGAGACTTTTGCAAGTCCAACAAAGGAATCCTTACAATAGATGTATGGGTTGATTGTGAGCTCGTGGGTATAGCCCGATGTAAGAGAATCCAAGGTGCAAGGAAATCCTACACAACTTTTAGCTAAGTGTGGGTGCATACAAAGAGTGTGTGAGAAGGAAGAAGAAGCGCATCAAAATGAAAGGGAAACTACGAAGTGCACGAGGACTTTATGCAATGGAAAGTAATAAAAGCGAAGTGCGTAGTAGGAGTGAGTGCACAATAGTGCGTGGAATGTTTGGTGGAGTAGAATATGCGTAGAGAATAATGTGCAATAGTGTACACAAGATTTTGGGAGCGTTGCGAGTTATGAGTCAACATATTTGACTAGAGACATGTAGATATTGTGGTAGGAGTTATGTGCAATGGAAGTGAGTGCATGAAATGCACAAGAGAATGAATGAGGGATTATAATATCTTGAATTGTGAAAGAGGTGTGTTAATATGTGGAAGAAGGCCTAGTACCCCAAGGACAATGCATGGAAATAATGTTTAGGTACAACTCAAAGCTTAGAATGTGCAAAGACAAGCTGGTTGTTAGGAGGCGTGGCAAAGGAGAACAAGCTAGGAATACACCATAGAGTTTGTGGTTGCGCGAAATGAAAAAGGCGTTTGAAACTATCCGATCAAGATGTTGATAGGGACTTAATAACAAGAGAAGCCCAACAACCAGATCGATGTGACACAATAGGACGTTTATATGGTGATGCTCGGTAGCTCAGAGCATTTAATGAGCTCAAGTTCAAATTTGAGTTTGAGTGGGAAGATTTGGAAGCATCTAGAAGGGACCAACCCACCCAAAAGAATTCAAAATGAGGAGAGAGAAGTGGGAAAGCACACTATAAAAGGAGGATGAGTTCACCATTTTGGGGCTAGTCAACGAAGGATCGGGAATCACTTAAGGAGCGACAAACAACCAAGTGAGATGAGAAGCCAAAGTTGTTAAATGTGCATGTAAGGCACAAGAATACCAACTTAGCATACGTCCATAGGAAGAAATCACCAATTCTATTTGTAGCTCCATACGATAGTTGTAAGCTCTATAGAGAGTAGTTATCTCGTAGATGATGTGAAGGCGTGACATTAATACAATCCTACAACTTATTTGTGTAGCCCATTGTGTGACTCTATAGAAAGGACGATTCCACCTTGTGCCATAGCATGTTATGATCCGCATGTGTGGATTTCACTAATGCCTCGAGGTTTTGGTGTAACGGTTCATTGCATTTGGTATCAAGGAAACCACCAAGGTTCGAGTCCTGACATGGGTGGCTACACTAGCACTGCAGTATTCACCTGGGTCTCGTATAGGCAGGGCGTGATCCCACTATACAGGCACAAATCTAGCTCGGGGTCATGGATACAGAAGCGTGGTGGGATGTTATGATCCTCATGTGTGGATTTCACTAATGCTTCGAGGTTTTGGTGTAACGGTTCATTACATAACCCAACTAAGGGTGCATGTGAGGCTTACACTAAGGCCTCTAGTTTGTGCTAAGTCCACTCCCTCTTTGACCTTTGAGGAGGTGCCTAATAATAAAAGCTACTACATGGCCAAAGAGGTGATTTTTCGGTTCAACAGCTTTTGGCCTTGTTTTCCTACTCTCCCTAGGTGGATTTCAGATTCTTGGTGGCCCCTTATGGAAGGCAGTCCAAAGATTTATCATTGTCACTTTTGATCTTATTAGGGATAGGGATGTTGTACTTTGTGATTGGATATGGGCTTGGGGTCAATATTATCTCTTGATTAAACAAAGTGGTATTCATATTTTAATCCCTTAAATGAAGTCTTTAACATCAAGACTCTTTGGGTAATATTTTTACATCTTCCTCTTCAGTTCTAGGCTAAATCATGCATTAAATCCATTGGCGTATACTGGGTGGATTGTTATTTACATGGATCTTCTACTACGCGCTTCATGCACACTACTTTTCCCCACATCATTATGGATATTTATATCTCTAAATATCTTCCTACTAATATTGACCTACAAGTTGCTAACCATTCTTGGTCACAATCTATTGATTTTGCGGGTTTCACTTTTAGGTCTTCATTGCGCATTAAAATAGGTAACATGGATTCAAACAGAAAAATTCTGAAGCGTAAGGTGGATGATACATTCTCTTGGTGGAAGGATGCTCTTCCCCATCTCCTTACTATCAAAGGAGTTGTTGATTGTTCCTTTGAGACCCATATCTCGAAGTCCAAGAACATAATGCCTTTGATTTTCCATGAAAGCCAAGAGATGATTTGGTGGTACTAGTGGATGGAGTCTCCATAATGGTGGATTTTGAGCCGAGACCCATCTACCTAGCTAAAAATGAGAAGATCGTTTCTTCCGAGGGTGTATCCATCTCTCTTACCAAATATTTCTTTTAACCAATCAAGATGATTGAAGTTTCTTTCCCCTACACTCCGCAGACTTTAAAGATATGGGTGACATAAAGGCCTAGATTGTTGTGCAAAAGAAGAAAAAGGGAAGCCTAAATGTGTCTTTAAACCTATTAAAATGACTCTTCAATCCCAAAATGGAGTGTGAACAATGGTTTACTAGGTGATTGTTGTTTTTCATTGTTGGTCCACTATTGGTTAGTAGTCGCTTCATAGATTGGGAGGTCAGAGCCCAATTTTCTTTTCTTTTCTTTGTATTTGGGATTGATCTTTTCCCTTGTTTCTTTTTGTACTTCTCGTAAGTGGTCATGAACTATTATCTTTTTGGTTTATTATGTAAAATGGTGTACCCTTTTCAAAACCCCCTTTACCTACTAATCGAAAAAGATAATGTATTTATAGAGGATATACAATTTTAGGCATCATCAAACTTGAGATGAAAGTCTATTATTCGTGCTACATAACTATAAGAGAGTAAAAATGATTCCACAACACACAAAATTTTAAAGTTTAGTTGGGTTTCCAATTTCCTTGGCACCAATCGATACAACTTATACTTCTTTTTATAGCAAAACATTCTAAAACTCATAATGAAGTTGAAAAAGTTGTGAGTTTATTTAATATCATCCAACTTAAAACCACAGGACTTGTTTACTTAGTAAAAGCAATGCCCTTATCAACATGGAACATAACACTAACATTTGCAATATGGGGAGAACATGGATCCATTTATAGAATGGAAGACTCACATGTCCTCAAAAGAGAGGACTCATAAGTCCATACAAAAATACTATAGTTTTCTCATTTGGACCATATGCCATCACTAACCAAATGGAAGATGATGCTATCAAGATAAATCTTTCCTCTTACCTCGACCTCTACATCTAAGTTTTAATGTTGACCTTATACGTCCATACTATTTTCTCCTCTTGGAGGTACATCATTTACATGAAAGAACAACTCGTAAACAAAGGAGATAAATCATGAATGGGCCAAAGCATATAATTATGTCCCACTTGTCACCTAAAAATAATATTCAAATCTAACTAGTAAATAAATCTTTAAAAATACTATAAAAATTTAAAACTTTTAGGTAAATTGTGGACGCTTTGCACCTTGGTACATTTAAGCTCTTAAAAATACATATTTGGTCATTTACATGTGTTTGGTCATGTTTTGGTTGTGGGAACTATTTTTGAAGGCAAAAAGGTGCAAAAATGTGGGACACGATTATATGGTTATGAGAAATATTTTTCATATTGTATACCAATTAAGGTGAGTCGAGTCATGGATGTGAATATCAAACTTGAAAGTAACCACATGGTCAATATCGAAAAGGTCAAATACCTCACAAACAATTGACTTACGATATTAGATCCAAGAATTCATCCAAGTAATCAACATGATACAAAAATTTTGATCTTCCTAATAGATCATTCTTGTTTGACATTAAGAGACCTAGATGGAAAAAGAACACAATGTGAATCATTTGACTTATGTTATTTTCCTGTCAAAACCTCATTAAAGCATGTATAGATATATATCATAGTGAGCGACGCAATGATTCACTCTCTTGAGAGTCACGTGCTAGCTTTGAATAATGGCTTTGAGATGGATAAGTATTACTACACTCTAGGACTTTATCCTCCTTTAGAATGAAGCTCTCTTTTTTATCTTGAAATGTTCAAAGGATTACCATGATTCCAGTCATAAACAATTTATGTGAGCTATTTTACAATGTTTCAAATTGGATGTGGTTTTTATGAGAGGTTGAGGAAGTTGGTCTTGAGATTCACAATAGGATGAACTATTTGTGGAATGGCCCCTTTTGGGATTCACAATATTCTCGGGAGAGTGGAGGGGTAGTGGTTTCCTTTCATCTTATAACTTGCAAGACTTTGTGGGCTGCGCTCTCGCTTGGACGCCAAAAATTGGTGTGTCTGGATGGTTTTTGGTTCGAGGATCGTATGATAGGCTTATGTGTTTTCTTTTCTCATTATATCAATTCAAATAAATGCGGGATTTGGGATTGGTTGGATTCTTCTCTTCTAGTTATAGAGTGGCTAGTTGGTCATGGGGATTTTAATATGGAGTGGGATGGAGATAGATATGGGGGTTTGATTTTTGTTGTCAGTGGCTTAGAAAAATAAGCTTGATGTCGTATAAGGACTCTCTCCAAATTTTCAATCCCAATTAGAAACAAAAGAGGTTGGACTATGATAGATGGTTCACTTGGTCCAATTATTGTTCGTGTAGACATAGGGTTTAGACATTATTAGATCATTTCTATAGACCTCATCAGAATTGAATTTCTCAAGATGACGATGTTGTGTAGAGGTGTTCATGGATGTGATAGGATGGGACCATCGACGATTCAAACAAAGATACATCGATGATTCAAACAAAGATATTTGGTCCTTGGCTAATTTTCCTCCTTTATTCAAACTAAATATGTCTCATCGGATTCAAAGGACTTTCATGCCCTTGTTAAAAGAGTTTGAAACCTTTCTCTATGAATGGTTGGTGATCAAAGATGGATCCTTTAGCGGGAAGTTGTCTGCCACAAGGTCAAGTTTATGAGAGGTTGGGGTAGGATGATATCTCAGAGATAGAGAAAGGAGTTGCATTCAGGCTCGACAATGTCTTAAGGAGGCTCACATCATGCTTGAAGAAGATCTGCATAAGGTGTCACTTCAAGAAGAGGTTACGAAGTTGGATATGATTGTTCACCAAGGTTAGGATTATATTTTTGAGGGTGCACGAATTTGTTCCCATCTTCAATGGATCTAAGAGGGAGATGAGGGTTCCAAGTTCTATTTTGACTTCCTCAAGAGGAAGGTAGTTACAAAAAGGGTGTTTGGATTACGAAGGACTAATGATTCTCTTATTGAGGATCCTTAAGAGATCATAAGTTTAATTCATCTCGCATTTCGAAATATTTTCTTCTCCTTATACTCGATAGATGGGGTGGTGGTTGGTAGTGATGTTTATTGTAGAGTGGTCCCCACAAGGTAGCTAGTGGGGATTGGGACAGATTGGATAGAGAAATCACAAAGGAGCAACTTCACTCAACTTTATTCTCCATAAAAAATGGTAAATGTCCTGGTATGGATGGTCTTGCTTGTAATTTCTACAAGGCCATATGGGACACCAATGGTGAAAATTTCTATTCTTTTACCTATGAGGTGTTCAATTCAGGACATCTTTCTAAGCTTCTCAATCAAGGGCTAGCGAAGCTTATTCCAAAGAACGCTCCCAAAGACAATTGGGGAATGGCACCCTATTATGTAATACTTACCGAAAATTACAACTAAGGTCTTACCTATGAGGATTCATGTGCTTTTTAAATATGTAATGCACCAGGAGCAAGATGGGTTCATGCAAGGGATGTTTATTCTTGACGATGTGGCTTCGCTTGTGAAGTTATGCTATGGGCTAAAGGGACTGGATACGTCTCTTATTTTGAAAAGTGATTTTGATAAGGCTTATGACCGGATTGATTGGTCCTTTATCTCAAAGATGTTGACTTTCTTTGGTGTTGGACCTCGTTGTGTTGTCATGGTGTCCACTCTCTTCACTAATGTTTCAACCTTTTCTTTCATTTAAAAATGCTTTATCTCCATGGATCTTCTTTTATTGTTTCATCCGTCAAGGGTGTCCTTTGGCCCCCTATATGCATGTCTTGATAGAAGATGATGTGGCTTACTTATTTGAGGCTTCCGTGTTGCAAAACAAATTCAGCATATCATGTTTCTAGATGATTCAAAGATGGTCAATAACCACTTTGTTGATGACTCCCTTCTCTCCTTTAGGTTGGAGCAAGATTTTGTGGATGGAGCCCTTGCGTGTTTGGACACATTTTTCTCCACCTTTGGATCCGTGGCTAGTGACCACAAAACAAACTTCTAGTTAGTTAGATTAGATGCTCGTCTAGACTAGATCCCTTCAACCTAGTGTTATATCCACCTAGGGTCATTGTGTGATACTTGGGTATTCCCTTTGGTGTTTTCTTGTCTCTATGTGGGATTGGTGTCTTTAGAGGCTTCAGAGTAAGATTTATGTTTGGCACCATAAGAACCTCCCATCCGGTAGAAAGCTAACCATTTTTAGTTGTATTCCCTAGGCCTTTCATATTGACTGTCTCTTATTGAATTCTCATTCGAAGTCAGTTCCAATGACTTGAGAAGATTATGAGTACTTATTTGTTGTCTAAGTTCGGTGGGGAGCTGGGTCTTTCTTTAGTTCCTTTGGATGTATGCACCATGTCCAAGGATAGGGGTTTGGGGCTAGTTGATGTTAGCACCTAGGGTAGCAATATTTTGGCCAAGAAAATGTTGCATTGGCCCAAGGATACTGCACTTTGGCAGATATTATTTCGGCATCATATGATTACTGCACAACATGCTAGTACAGTTTGGGGATCTTTTGGTTTATGCCATATTCTCTTGTCATCTCATATATTAAAGGTGTCGGGTTTCCTCATCTTTTAGGAGAATCTAGTCAACTTGGAAAGTAGTAGTTTGATTTACTCACTAGCATTGGGAGGGTAGTAGGGTAGTTGGGATTTAGTGTGCCATCCTATATGGAGGTGGAGGGAGTAGGATTCTTATGTTTCGGAACTGCCCCACTATCAGAAGGAGTGGTGTGGTCTTGCTAAGGAATATGGTCTCCTTGCATTGACCATCTCTTGATCATGGAGTTCAGAGGTCTTATTCCTGAATAAAAGTTATTTAAAACGAATATCAAGGTGCTTGGTTTGTTATGTAAGAATTGAAGGTAGTGCTTTTTTCGTGTGCTTCTTCAATATGACTCCTATCAAATGTATTCCATGTTGCATTTAAGGCACGTGTTATCCCCAGTCCTTAATGCTCGTTAGCTCTCCACGGACCCTTTCCTTGCACGATTCTATGTAAATATTCTTTTGTTTTTATAAGACGTGGCTTTCACCTTTAAAAAAACGTATTATAGTGATCGAAGAGGGTTTTGGGTCCACTTGTTATGTATTAGAATGTTCTCGGATAACAAAACATTTATCACTGCAATCCTATAACGTGTTGGTAGTGAATGGGTCATTGTTTGGTCTTTGGAATTCAGTGTCATATTTTTATTGACAAAAGACATTGGGATTTTTGTTCAAAGAGAAGAGGACACTTTTCTCTGATTTAAGGATGATATTTGCTAAAATGCCAATTACATAACGGCTATCTACCACATTTTTATATAGTGTTTCTGTCTGTGCTCTATTTGGGTTGATCGAGGTTTTCAAGTAATATCATTTACAACATGTTTCAGAGGTAGTAATTTAGAAGCTGAATGTGAACGTGAAATATTGTTCTCCTGTAAATGTCATTTTTAAGGCTGCAGGTATTTACTACTTTCATTCTTTCTAGTAGTTAACATTTTGAGTTCTGATAAAATTGATGGCTCCATAGCCTATGCTAGAATATTCTGATTTGTCAAAATGATAGCCATAGGGAATGGCTGAGAGGGGTATACCATTGAGGAAGGGTGCATAGCACATGGGCAATATATTGCAATGGTTGGGTGATCTGGAGAAAATCTAATATGTAAAAAGGGAAGACAATAGAGGGCAAGGGCTGTCTCAAAGATTGAAAGCACCGAAGAATTTAACTCAAATTTGAATGTGCTTATCTCACAAATTCATGGTAAATGCAAATCTGTTCTAGACATGTGGCAAGACCACATGTGGCAGAAGAACATTGTGCTCTATGTGGGCCTTTATATTCTCACGAATCTATATATTTAAAACTTACTTGTATACTCAATATTTCCTATTCGGAATGGGATGACCACACACAAGAACATCATAATTAGTTTCCACAAAACGTGAGCCTACTTTATTGGGACTACGAAAATCTCTGAAGTATGTTGAGAATATGTCAAATATTTTTTTCCCAAATTGAAAAGTGAAGAAGGTATATATTTGGGAGGCTTTAAAGTGTCGCTTATTCTAAAGATCATATATATTTGGAGATTGAATTACTTCACTAATTAATAAAAATATATCTAAAAAATGGTTAAAATGTTGGAGGGTGCAGCTAGGCAATATGTGAAATTTTATTTCGAAAATAAAAATGTATGTACTTATTAGCTAGAGATGCATAAGTAATGGAAACACCTAAAACAAAATTGGCTTCTTGTATAAGAATTTTAGGTCATTCAAAGAGAAACACGTGCATCAATAAAATACACTCATAATTGTAAATATCAATTCCTCAAATCATATAGTTTCACGTTGAATGTGTAGCCTTGCAATCAACAAGTGGGACATCCTCTTATTAGACATAACATTTAGGTACTTTTATGGCTCTTATAAGATATTCCTCAAATATGGTTAGGGAAATCTTACACCTCTTTTATTGTTAATTCATATGACTTATAGGGAAGAGCTTATCCATCAACAAGATTACATTTTTGGGTTGTCTTATTAAAACTACCAATAATTGTTAGTCAAAATCATTTCGATATCAATTTTTACGGAAGGGATAGTAACATATTTCATTGTTATCTTTTGTCCCTTTGGGATTCACTTTTAATTAAAGTATGGTACAAGCACATCATATGTTTTCAATAAAAAAATTATACCAAAATAGTAAATTGGTGGTGTGATTGTAGGAAAGTTGGGGCTTTGAGACTAGGCAGATCACATCAAATTGGAGAAAGGGGTAAACAACTTATTAAAACAAATTTTTAGTTGATGGAGCTCGAACATCATTTTTCAGCTAACTATGCATCCAAACTCCATGAACATGTCTTGTTTCTCTAATACAAACTTAAAGCACTTGGATGTGGGTGGCTTGAATACAATGACAAAGATGAATTCATCTTATAGTTACATCCTAATGACGGCTTTGGATGCTACCATCAAGAACATTTTATTGCTACACATCCATAATGAAAGATCCAATTTAGAAGACATTATCTTAAATACCTTGGCATTGTCCAAATTAAACACCTTACATATATGATACTATTTTGTGTTAATTCGTGGAAAGTCTTGACAAGAATATGTTCTTACTTTGGCTCATTGACCCAACTCTATGATTATTTTAAATAACAACACCCTGCTTTCTTAGGCTCCTGTTTATGCCTATTAGTATTATGCTTTGGCACCCTCGATATCTTTATATTCTTAATATGGTTTACGTGTTGGCCGTAGGATGATGGTGTTGCCATTTTTATAATATAACCTTCATGCAAATTAACACATAGCACCAAAAAAGTCATAATAAAGCAAAATATTTAGTGGTGATGTTTCTTTAATTGCAAAGAAAAGAAAAATACTATAACTTTCGACTTTTCTTTCTTTCTTGAAAAGACAAGGAATTTCTAGACACGAAAGATTACTTTCTCTTTATGTACTTTTGCATTGACCAAGATAGTTCAATCATACCTCGATAAATGAATGGAACTTTGTTGCATTCGCAAAGAGTGCTGCAAATTACTTTGATCGGTTGGAGATAGTTGCAAATCTTGTCTCGGGTCTCTCATCGCCAACATCCTCCACTATAAATACACACACTCGAATTTAAGTAAAGGATTGATTTACATGTTTGAAGAGCTTAATATACTTTAGAATGTCTACTACATAGTAAGCATCAAATACATTACAAGAGATGCCACAACTTGTGACTAGTACATAAAAGTCGTAGTTTGGTTATTAGGCCTATAGAGTTAAATAGTTTGTTAACATATGGCAAAGATCATTGCAATATTTTTTTGTGATGAATGAATAAAGGAAAGATTTTAATGATGTCCACAAGACCAAGTAATCTATGGGACAAAGAGTTGAAATGAAAGCGCATGGCATTGACATGGCTGCTTGACACTTTAAGTTATAATATGATAAAAAGTGAAATGGGCTTCTCTTTTAAGTTAAATTTTTTTGGCCGGAGAGATAAAAAAGATGAATATGAATATGGAAGAATTAGATCACATAAAAATAATTCCTTAACATTCTTTTAAATTTAGAAATGCTTCAAAATAATAGTAAATATTTTTTTATTATATTTTTATAAAAAAGGTGAGTAAGAGGAGAATTTACCTCTAGATATTACTAATGGACTCTACAATGGGTTTATTCAGCACTCACAAACTAGTGGGGTCATCTCTATGTACCAATCACAATTTTAATAATATTTAATAGTTTTTTATATTAACTTTGTGATTGGAGAAAAATATGGACCCCACCACATTTGTGAGTACTGATTATGACCAGCTTATTATGATATGAATCTACTTCTTATGAATACTTTGTAAAGTTGATAATATGTTAATTCCCATCACAAAGTCCATGATTTGCCGGCCCTCTATAAAGAGGGCATCTGAATCTACTTCTTATAAATAATAAGCTGTAAAGTTGATAATATTTTAATCTTCTGCATATGAATCTATTTGTTTCCCCTTATTCTATGTTAATAAACGGCTTGTCATGGAACCCAACTGTGCCACGTGGTTTGAATCCATCTTAATTGTTCGCCATATTCAGACAAAGAATAAAAACTAATGGAGAGATTATTTAAGCTATGATACTCAGAAAATATGCAAATTATTCCAGCTCTATTCAATGGTATTCCTAAGCATTTTCTACACAGCATCTTCCCTGAAAAATGTCCATTAGAAAAATTCGACCGGACAAGAATCTATATATTATCATAAACCAAAATCTACATTTACAACTGCAGACTTATTAGGCGATAAAGTTCAGTAACTACAGTCAAAAGCTATTGAGAAATCACCAAAGATTGCTTTGAAAAATAAATAAATAAGTACATGTGGGCAGAAAAGATCCTTTCTCGTAATGCTATTCCTTAGACTTTGAAAGCAAAGATTGCAGAATCAATTTGTACACATTCCATGGACATGATGTAACACAATTGCAAACATAATACCAATTAGAAGAAACACAAATATATAATTTTTATGCCATTTAAAGTGAATCGACAGGAGAAAAAGAGAGAGGAGTTCACTGTAGATTGTTTTTGACGTCCCATCAGATCAGATGGACGACATTTGAGAGTGGTTGATGAAATAAAGTAAAAATAAATCTGTTTAAAGTTTATATACCCCACGTGATGCCCATTAACTACATTCCCTGAGAAGAAGGGGTGACTGATTAAATCTGTACGTTGGCGTGGCCCGCATTCTACGTCAAGAATCTCCCAACCACTACGTAAAGAATAAAAGTATAAAAGAACCACTTTTGCTTGCAGAAAACGCCAGTCGGTCATACTTAGATTTCATCTGTCTGCTGTTTTTATTTGACGAAAAAAAGCTAGTGGCGAGAAAAAGTTTGTTGAATTATTGTACCGCCTGTGCGGAACAAAATTGAAAGCAAAGACTCCCTACGAGACAAATTTCAAAGTCTGTTAACTGTCTTTTTACCAAGAGAATATTATTATTATTTTTAGGTATCTCGAAAAGAAGATGGGCGAACTTCTTACCATCCATTCTGCCATTCAAACATATGTACATTCGCCTTAATTACACGTGAGTGGATGATTCTCTGCACGATTGCGTTGAAAGAAACGCACCCGCTCCATGCAAAAAGAAAAATTTATTCGGTTTCGAGGAACTTTGTGTTAACAATTTTAGTTTAGGAGTATAATGTCTGATATGATTTTGTAAAAGTTCAGATTTCCACCACGTCGCATCAAATTCCATTTCACGTACTGTTCGTCAGACAGTTTTGTTTAACCCCTGTTCACACCAGTATCCAAGTTACTGGAGCCATGCATTTCATCACAACTTGCTTACAACACCCGGATATGGCTGCTATATAAGTAACCATATCTGATCTTATCTTTTGTTTAGATTGGAGAGACCACTTTTATTAATAAAAATATAGAAATATATAGTATAAAGTTGGTCTTACAAAAAGATAGGTGGAAAGAGTCTCATCCTAGAATGCAAGTCTCATCGAGTCAAAAAGACTTAAAAAGAAGGCCAACTCACTTCAAAGTACCATTATTAAGGCTGCAGTTCTATCAGTAATTAGATCGCAGTTTTTAATTATAAAATGGGTGATAAAACCAAAGCATCAAGATCACCATATACAAGACAATTATATAGCAGCAGTGATCATGGGAATCGACAAAGGTTGACTATCTAATTTGTCCCCAAGGCACGGTGCCAGGATAAACGCATCATATCTGGGATGGGGTCCCATCTAGCATTTCGTTGTTGCTCTTCTTCTTCTTCATTGTAGCAAGTATGTGAAATGGCCAACACCAATTACGACATAGAATTCATTTTTTGAAAAAGATTGGTATATTCAATTATATATAAATTTAATCATAAAATACTATCTTTAATTTATTTCAAATTAAACCTTAATAATATTTATTCATAAACAAAATCATGTTATCTTATAAATATATATTATAAATTTCACAAAAGTTAAAATTTAGATAAGTATTTAGATAGAAGAAGTTTTTCTAAATTACATATGAAAAGATAATAATATAATTATGTAAATAAAATTTATTATGATTAGTATTAAATTGTAACCCATGTCATTGGTTATAATGATTAACATCAAATTATAAACAACAAATATAAGATTATTGACAATTTATTAAGTTTAGATCTTTTCAAATTATCCTACCATCATAAAATAGATTGGAATGAAATCATATGTAGATAAAACTCATAGTATATTTCCTATGCATATGGGTTTCTTCAAATTGAATTTTGATAGAATTTCATGCGGTAAGTATAATGTTTCAGATGCCGATTGTGTCATCCGTGACTATATAAGGTCACTTATTTGATAAGTTTCTTATTTCTTCTCAAATGAACCCAATTACAATGGATTGGAAACCTGAACATTGGTTAAATTATCATCTAATTCGTAATCTATTGTGTAACTAAGAAACTCCATATTGAGTGAGATTCGATGGTGATAATTAAGGCTTTGGAGAATAGGGGATCCCATAGTTGAAAGCTAGGCCCAACACTGTTAGATATATTTGGTCACTTCATGACAAGCTATTCCTTGGGAAGGTTGACATTCGTTCTAGGAAGCCAATCAAATGGCATACTCCTCAAAAAAATGTGGCAATATTAATCAAACAACCTCTTCGAGAATGAACAATGAATTAAGTTCATAGCCTAGTCTTAAGAGCTATTCGGTTAAAGATCTTCCCTAACCAATTCCATCCTAATGGACCCCTTTGGTTTAAATTTCTTGTGTTGGCCCTCCAATCAATAAGCATCAAGACTTCCTTGTTTTTTCCCCATCACCTATTAATAAACATATTAGTTTTATAAAGGTAATTTGGGTTGACAATTGTGTCACCATAAGATGTATCTAGATCATACCTAATTTTCTTTGGCTTATGAAATTGGAGCTCTCAATGTAATAATGCAACATGAGTTTGTGGGCTGGTGGCTACGAGTGAATGGGATAGGTGGAGGTGGCACCACACGTGCCAAAGAAATTACATTAACCTATTAATTAGAAGTGACAAGAGTTTGTGGGATGGTGGCTACAAGTGAATGGGATGGGTGGAGGTGGCACCACACGTGCCAAAGAAATTACATTATCCTACATAGATCCTATCCATTCCATATATTTTCTCATTCTAAGTTTACATTTCATCTTTGGTCTCAACTTTATCAAAATATGGTCCTTCCTCTTGCCTCATTTTTTATTGATTGGTGAAAAGAGGGAAATTGCATTTCAATCAATAATAGACAAGAAGCTCCAAACTATTGTTTTACCCAATATGGAGAGGTTTTAGGAACTAATTATCTGGAGTTAGAGATGAGAATTTGTGTGAATTCGGAGTTGGTTGCAATGTTTTTCTCAAATCTAATCTACTTGATTCCAAAAAACTACATAGTGTTAGTCATTCTTATGACTTTTGTTCGAGTTGAGCATATGATCGATTTGGATAAGATTCTAGAGGAGATCAACCTTATAACTCTTCGAGAGCTACCCATCTCAAGAGTGTCGGTTAGATGATTAATGTTAATGTCTTTATTTTAGGATTTGGAGACTCATTTCCTTATCTCGGGTTGATGACACATGGAGAAAGTTCATATCTTCCTAAACTTGGGTCAAACACGAGGAAGGGCAACTCCTCTATGGTTGGAGCTATCTGCCATGTGAAGGCCTACATTACCAACACATTTCTTGATGGAGAGGAAGACAATAGAGCTAGCAAGGAAAGCGGCGAATACTTTTGCATTTGGCTAGGGTAGCAAATTTTAATATAACTTTGAGTGGCTTTATGAACTACCATGGAGGCATGTCTTCTGGCTAGAGGTGTTGGTCCATCTAGTGATAGGAGATATAGTGATATGTTTTCTATATAGACAAAGATAAGATGTATGGTTGGTGTAGATGGTTAAGAGTATAGATGGTCTCTTTAAATAACTTATGTATAAAAGATTAGTTGGGCAAGTAATAGCTAGTAGTTATAGTTGGTAGGCATAAGCTGCCCACAAGGTGTTTTTGGTTTTAAAATATATTCATACATTTTTAGAAATATTATATTCGGAAAATATTATTGGCTTATTCTTAACTACAAAATACAAAGACAAAAGTGGAGGAATATTTGTTTATTTCCATGAATTTAGTATGTCAAAATTTTGATAAATATTAGATCCAATTTAAATAGTTTAATCAAACAAAAACATAATGAAAATTATTATTATTAAATATTATTTTATTTTATAATATTATATAATATAAATTCGTTATAAAATCTAAAATACAATGATAATATTTTGTTATGTTTACAAATTATATATATAAGATATTGTATACTAATATTTTATTATTAAAAATATTTATAATGATATAAAAACATCTTTTATTTTAAAAAGATTATGATGATTTATTAATATATAAATTATTTATTTACTTTGTATATAAAAAGATATAAATTTTAAGAGAATAATGTAAATAAAAACAAATATATGAACATTAAATTTCATTATCAAACAATCAAAACAAATATATAATTTTTATTCTTCCCTATGACTTAATTTCTATTGATATAATAAATGTATTTGAAGACTAAAACATATCTTCCACCCCATCTTCAAGTCTTTTTATTGAACCTGTATTTTTGCACGAGTGAGGTGCACAAAATTCTTAGGCTTAGTTGCCAATGATTGAGGGGTTTCCATTATGGCGAAGTCGCCTGTGGTACAATCCCAACCTTATCCCTTATTACAAAGTATCTTTATGCCTTTGCACTCAACAAGAATTGAACCCTAGTGGGCTCTTTGTGAGCCAAGCAACTTCACCATTAGACTAACAACAATTCGATCCCATTTTTAAGTATTTAACTTCAATACATATGAATTGAAGATAATCTTAATATAAAATTCGAAAAGAAAGTTAAATTTTCTTATAAATTTATTAGTTTTGTATAGGTAATCTCTTAAATATTATTTATAATTTAATCTATATTAAATTAGATTAATGTATTTGCTTCACCATTTTTTAAACCGTTTTACATTCATTTGTTTATTAATTTAATATTATATATAGACTGACATTATTATATTAACTTTTTAATATAGTGGGAAAAAAGGAATCTGAGCAAATGAAGGAAAGAAGGCGAGGTAGTTGCAGTCATTTGTGACCTTACACAATGTGACACCTATGTCTTATATCTTACTCCAGCAACTAATTAAGACGTGCCAATGTTCTTCTACTCCCACTACGTATGGCCTATTCCAATAATGGTTTCTTCTTTCTCCACCTTTTAGGGGACTCCTCAAAATTCAATCTCCGTGAACTAGGATTCTAGGAGAGCTTAGGGCCCATGCTAACAATACAAGAAATGAATTCCTTTTAATGAAATGTGGGTGCATTAAAATGACTTAAGAGTCAATTATCAGCTTTCAACAGAGTGTGATTCAACAAGAAATGGTTGCTCTTTGAAATTGGACTTTAATTTGCAAGTTCGGGGATAGAGAGTCTCGTTAGCAATTAAAGAGCATGAATAAGAAAATGAAAGGATATGTTTGTGTGGCTTTCTTTATTGTCTTTTTTGCTGAAGAGGATATAGTATATTTGTAGATGAGGGTTATTCATGACACTTTGGAACTCTAATTTTGTCTTGACACCAAAAAAATAAAAAATTATAGAAGCTTCAATTTGGGTCAGATTTTTAACTTTTCATCTCATTTGTGGGTGGAAGCCATTTGTTAAAGATTGGAAACTTGATTAATAAGATTATTTGTATTTCTTCTTAAATTCGTAATAAAAATATATTGTTTTTATGCCAAAATTTGTGTTTAAATGAATATGCGTATGCGTCTTATTCTAAAAACTATGGTTAAAATCTCTAGATGATGATTTGTTTGAAAACCCACTAGACTAGGAAAACTCCCATTTTCAGTTTTGTTGGTTCCGCAATGGATATTTAGCTCATGATTGCTCCCTATTTCCCAAAAGAAAGAGATACTACCACTAAAAATGAGAAGAATAAGAAGGAATGTCAACGCATCTTGATAGAAAAGACAAGCAAATCCCAAATTCTAATCGTAGAAGTATAAATAAAATCCAAGAAGACATAAAGGCCATCGGTTCATATGTCGATCTAAGCTCCAACTCCTTTATGGTTCTAGATTTACTGAGAATGACCTTCATGTAGACAAGACTTCATAATCACGAGAACTATTGAAAGAAATTGTTGCAATCACCTAGAATAATTAAGGTAATGGTTTAGTTAGAAACTTTTTGAAAGCCTTGGTCTATTTAATAGGGATCCCAATACTTCTTTTAACACTAGCCCGTACTTTCAAATCCCTCGAGAATTTGGGAGATACAACCCTTCTTACATTCCTCAAAGAAGAATTGAGGTTTTTACTTTTTGTTTTTGCCTATGTTTATGTTTTAGTAGTGTTTTACTATGTTTTTACCAAGCGATCTTCTACTTTCTTGAATTTATATACCAATTGATCACCTTTTTATTGTAACTTTTATAACCTATTCATTTTTGTTGAATAATATAAATTATCCAGATGTTTCGGTATGGGTACAAGTACAGTACACCGAAATGGTAAATTTTAAAATCCTCAGTCGTACTGTAGGTAGTTCGTACATTATATTTTTAAAAAGTAAAAAATATAAATATTTATAAAAATTTAAAGAAAACAACAAGCTTATGGTCTCATCAACCTATAAAATATTGAAAGCCACCAACAAGCTTATTATGAATCAAAACCCATCTAAAGCAAGATTTCTTTGACCGAATACAAGAAGACCACAAAACATTAAATCTATGAGTCCATCTACTAATGGGCTCACAAACATTCCACTTATTATTAAGGCCGAGGGAAAGGTTTGGGGAGAAGGCAATCTTTTCATAGAGTTTTTTGGAGGTAACCTCTTGGAGAAGGGGCCCTTTGAACCACCTCATAGTATCTCAAAAGACATTCTCTTCCTCCATAATTAATCCAGTAGAGGGAGTTGTGAAAGCATTTTAGAGCATTGTATACATTCTGAATTGAGATTGAGGAAGCTTATAGAAAGCTTTAAGGTTTGTCCATTCCATCTACTTCCCAAATCTATACAAGTCATGAAATATTTTAATTCCTTTCTCAAACCAAAGGATAGCAGAGCAACCTCTTCTCAAGGCAAGGATCTTGTCATTTATTTCATATTCGAAAAAAATGATTTGTAGGCTTAGCACCTAGTTTCAAAGGAAGAGAATATAGGCTATCCAACCACCAAGTGCTTCACTTTTCCCATGCCTTCCAAATTGACTGAAGAATAAAGGACCCATGGGGAGCAATAAGAAAGCACCTAAATAGTAAGTCAACCAAATGAAGTCCTTTTCATCTCTCTTGACCCTTAGGAACCTATTGACAATATTAAATCTCACACGAACTTTCCAAGGTTCAATTCCACTCAAAGCCCTCAATATTTATTTATTTTTGCACTTAAAAATAAAACCATGTGGCTATGTACCCACCGGCCCCGGGTACATCCTAGATACATATTTTTGTACCTAGGACATACCCAAGGCCTATGGGTACGTACTCCACGACGTACTCAAATTGTACTCGTACTCATACTAGTACCCGTAAGACGACAACGACATGATTATTAGGGCGTGCTCTACCAATGAGCTAATAGTCCAGCATGGCCCTCTTAGTAGGGGAGGCCCTCCAAAAGCAAGAGAAAACATAAACAACATCTGACTTACTTGCCTATTTTATACTTCTATTACATGTTGTCACATTGCCTGGGTGGGGGGAGGAGTGTTGGAAATATGCATGTGATGCATATTTAATTCCAACCGTAGCTTTTTAGGAAAGCTAATTTTAGCTTTAGTCTTGTTTTAGTTTGCTTTAGTTAAGTTAGCTTTATCTTATTTTTATCATTAGATTTAATTCAAATAAATCTGTTTTAATTCATGCATAGCATGCAACTGTTTTAAAGCATGAGTTTAGATTTAGAATGCTCGGTTGAAGAGCTGTTTGTGGGTGAGTTATTCTATTTAAATAACAGCAATTGTAATTGCTTTGTATGCACACACAAAGGTGTGAAATCTGCACAAGCAAGGAAGGATGTGCATTGAAAGCACACAGCTGCACGCACAACTTGATTGTAAAGAGCTGAAGCTCTGAGTATGATGAAGCTTTTATTAATGGAGATTATACACAGCAGTGCTGGTTCGAATATTCATCTGTTTATGCAAGTTATATAAGTATTCTGTTTATTTCTTTTATGTTGTTTGTTGTATAAGACTGCAGATTTTTACAAGTAGAGAGTGGAAAGAAGGCCCTCAACAACCGCACTCAACTTGAGACGTATCAAGCCTGATATGGAGAGTACTTGGCATTTCCGAGTAGTTTAGTAAATTATTGATGAATTCCAATTAAAATAAGAGTTTATATATAAACACAAAGATTCCAAAATTTTCATTATAAAATCATTTATATCAATAAATATCCATGCAAATACGCTTTAGTAATCAGTTAGTGGTCCTTAACAAGGCACTATTGAATCTTCTCAAAACTTTCCACAAAAGTCTTTGAATGTTTAAAATTCACTCAATATTTTCCACTGAATATAAAACGAAAAGAAAATCTATGGGTTTTTTTTTGTGTATTTGAATTTCACTTCCAATAGTTTTGGGTGAGTATAAAAAAGAGAAAATGTAAGGAAAACATATTGTACAATTTCTTTTAATATTAAAACTCTGCAGTTCTAAGATTAGTGAGAATAATTTCCAAATAAGGTGTATACCTTAATCTCGAGAAGTTTATTGGTACAATTGTATATATTGAGTAGTTCTTAAGGGTTCGATGGAATGATAAGTTTATAAACTTATTAATTTCCCATAAGAGAGGCCAAAGTTTAAATTCTGTGGACATGTTGGGTCAGCTTTCACTTAACCAGCATTCACTTGGGCTGTATAGGACAGTATAGAATTAATACAACCAGCATTCACTTGGGCTGTATTCTACAGAATACAGTCAGCATTTGGTACAAGAGTTTAGATAAACTGAATGTTTTGAGAATGGTAAAAATATTTTTAACTATGCAATTCTAAACGACCAACATTTGCTAGGAAGTAGAACTTTTAACAGAGCGTAGAAGGCAATGACACATCCCTTAATTCGCTGTAACTAAAATTTAGATTTAGTGTAAATTTGGTTCCCTGTGGTTGCTTTTCGTTGGTAGTCAGCACAAGTAGACAGAATATATCATTTGGAGTCTCGTAACATGCTAGATTTTGTCAAAATATATGCTGATTTGATCACATCGTATAAAAAAACCATCAAAATAGAGTATAACGTAAGTCAATGGTAAAAATAAACATCTATGTACCGGAACTATAATGTGCACATAAACCCAACTGTTTTATAAAAATTAGGATTATTATTTTTAGTTATTTATATTCATTAGGATGATAAATGCTTTTAGTGTAATTATTTATATGTTAAGAAATATTTATATAATTAAATAGTTGTGGTGTTGATGATAGACTATGAAAAAAATACAATATCTAAAAAGTTAGATTAGGGAAGTCCTATTTATTATAATTTATAATAAAAACTGATATATATTTATTATCTTTTTACTAAGAAATGTTTTATGATATATGTTATCGGTGTTCCTAATTTTAGCCCCCTATCTTAAAATTATTGGAAGGTATAATAGTGACAAATCATAATATTAATATTGAAATAATAATTACAATTTATAAGAAATAATTATCATAATGATAATTTCATATATATACTCCATATGGTTTGAAATCTCTTTATCTTTGTCACCTCTAGTGCATATGTACCTTCTAAGAAAAAGGATCATGCATGATATAAATATATTTTAACAAAGGATAAGATTTTAATTTGTAAATCATTCAAGAGGATAGAGATCTTTTCATGTTTACTTGCATGTGTGGTAAATTTTCAAATCTTTTAGGGTGATTTATTTTAAAAGAGATTTTGGGAACTCTCCTAGCGTCTAAAAATAGGAGAAAGCAATGGAAGTGGAGATAGACTAGAAGTCCCCCTTCTTTTCTTTTGCTAAGTCATTATAAGGGACCGAATGGAAATGAAGCGAAAACAAGTGAATGTTTTATGTAAAAGGCAAACAAAAGGAATTCATGTCTCACATGTTGAGAAATGTTTTTCTAGATGTAAAAGAGGGCACCCCGATTTTAATAGAAAATCGGATATAGAAAAAATGGAGGATAACATTCTTCATTTGGAAATGTAAGAGGATTAATATGTCATTTCTTTCACATCCTATAATCAATTGAGGATCTAAACTCAAAAAAGGAATTTTTAAAAACTCACAAAGAGTATGAGCTCAATTTTTTTCCTAGGGATTACTTTATAGTAATTGTTGATAATGAAGTATATTGTGAAAAATTCTTTCAAAGGGGAATATGGTTTTATTGTAATGTGGGATTTATTCATGAAAAACCACATATCTTAAAGCTTCAAATCCACATAGAAAATTCAATCAAGGGTGCCTATTTGTATTGGGATATATACTTCATGAGACGTTTCAATAGCATGACAAAAACAAAATTGCTAAAGGGGCGTAGCAAATTATGCAACAATGTGTAGAGCTATGATTGGATCAACCTCTTTTGACAAGTAACATTAAAAGTTGGTAAGTTAGAATGGTAACATTCTATTAGTTATGAATGTATTCCTTTTACACATTGTGGTTGCCACGAGTATGGTCAATTGGTGTGAGAATGTCTAATGGTGTCAAAGATTATGAATTGGACCCAAAAATAGGTTGCCTAGTATCATGGACAATAAAAATCAATAATTATTATTATTTTACCCAAATGAATGTCGAGAGAAGAATAAGGAAAATGAATTCCATAAGTAAAAAAAGAAAACATATTATAAACCCAAACGAATATCGTAGAGAGAAAAATAAAAAGATGACTTCCATAAGCCAAAACGAAAATATGTTGATAAAATATGGGTGAAATTGGAAGACATGAATTTCATGCAAAAGGAAAAAGTGAAAAAATAGTTAAATTGTTCAAAACCAAAGTCTCAATAAAAGTACAATCCCTTCAATAGTATTGATTTTTAAGGAGGGAAAAAGAGCTACCAAAACATTAAATTTATCAAGATAAAATTGAATATGTACTATTGTATAATCGAAAGAATGACTATTAAGGTCATGTAAATCTAAGATCTCTAAAAATAACAATACTTCTAACATCAATTGAAAGATAAGTAGACTTTTTATGATATAGAGATTTTTTTAGAATAAAACATAGACATGCAAACAACCAAAGATAAAAGCAAAGAGAAAGCTTTTTAAAAAATAGTATTTAGCTACAAGTGTTTAAAAATGGAGAGAAAGTGGGAGAGTGAACTAGCTCAATTATATGCTTTCCTAATGAAAAGAAGGCATGTGTTGTTGGGAAATGAAAGAGAGGTCATGACATAACAATTGTCACACTTCGTAAAGAAACCTTGGTACATGTAACTAATGGCTATCAATTCATCTTCTACGCATGCATCTAAATAGTAGACCATTCAATTTCTAGCTTTTATATACAAAAATTATGGGTGCATGCAAACATTATTAAACTAATGGAAGTAGAGATAGGTATGCAACACGTTTGTGTGTAGTAAAATTTATAAAAATAGGATTTGATTAATATTATGTATATATTTTTAGAAATTTTGATAGGATAGGGTTAGAAGGTTGAAACAATTATAAGTATATATTAAAATATTTTTTCCACATTTTTATTTTTAAAAATAAATATTGAAAATGATTACATAATTTTTTACATAATAGAAAACTTAATTCCAATTTTTTGATGATAAATTATCTACTTGTATATATAAAAATGAGCGCTCTAATGAATAGATAGAGATATATCTAACAAATTATATAATAAAATGTAAATATCAAAAACAAAATTAATTTAGAATTTTCACCCTTAATTATATTTAATATTAGGAAGCCTTCATGACACATATATAATACTTTATTAGTCTTCTAGTCTCCCACAATTAAATTTAATTAAATATTACTAAAATAACAAAATAAAGAATACAATAAATATTAATTAAATTAAGTTATGTTAAGTTAAACATTGAAATAAAAAAGTGACCTATTTTTTATTTAAAGTTTAGGTCATCTCAATGAAAGATTCTTTAAATCCATTACAAACACACGAATGTATGTTCTTTCAAGAAAATAAAAAAGAAATTCATCTAATTCATAGTGTTGTTGAGAATTCGATAAATCCCCATTTAAATACGAAATTACAGAGTTTTAGATGTATCCTTGTTCCTCCGACCACCGACTAACAATATGGAAAACTTCAATTTCAATGATATTCTTATCCAAAGCCAACACAAATTTTTACTATGATTTGAGTATTTTATTAATTTATTATAAAATCCAAGGGACATTCGAGGATGCAAAACTTAATTATTGAACATATTAACATCAATTATGATCTAAAAATCACAAAACCTGCAAAATACAACATTTACGAAGAGTTTGTTGATAGATGGAACACATAATACCCCAAACGTCAAATGAATTGAGAATATCACAAAAACAAGAATACTCAAAGGAGAAAACTATGATAATCTTGAAATCTATATTTCACTTAAGTCTAAAGGTGTGAACTTCCTTATAATAAGGTTCAAGTTGTCATTCATAAGAATATTGAACCATCCATATAAATTTTTATGAATTTCCTACTCCATGAAGTGGACATGAGTTGCTTATACTTTAAGAAATGTTCACACCTTAGTCTAGAAACATGTTATATTTCCTTGTTGGTAAGCCATTGGACCTACAAGTCAATGAAATGTCCTATATCTTCTTGAATTTTTTTGTTTTAATCTTAAAATTTATAAGATATTGTATAAAAGTCTAAATATGTGTAGAAATAATTATTTCATCAAGCCAATCAAATTAATATTATCAGTAACTACCAAAAATGGTGGAAACTACACTTGTAGCTCACGATAACCATTGGTTTAATCCATTGTCTTCAATTGAGCATTCACCAATTCAAGATAATAATGACATGGTAATGTGACTCAAGAAAACTAATTTCAAAGCAAGGGCGACAATGTTGGGCTCCTCTATTAACTCACTAAAGGTGACTTAGAGTATTTGGTGAAGGAACCCTCTAATAATGTCTAGAATCTTTCGGTAAATTGAGATTATGTTATTGCCATCGTCAATGGTGTTTGTCCATTGACCATAATCAAAGAACATGAATACAAAGTTGAAATGTAAACATGATCAACGACCAAAGTGCGCTTACATTGTTACTTTCAAACTTCATTTATTGATTGTGGTTGATAAATAGTAATTGTCAACCGTGACGTAAAAATGTAAATACTAAATATAGTTTTCTTTTCCAAGTGATGATAAAATCATTGTTAAAGGAAAACTTATAATACAAACTAATATAAAAAAATTTATTTTCATAATATGAAAACATATAAAATAGTTTGAGTTCAAATTTATCCTCTTCCCTTATATCATAAACTATTGTTGAGAAGAAACTTTAAATTCTTTTTTTTATCAATACTTTTGAGTTCCAAAAGATGGATTTCATCCTAATTGAAAACCAAAGCTTCCTCATAGATATAATACAACATTAATAATGCAATAATATTAAGTCAATTCATGTTATTTAATTCCTTTTCAATCTTACTCTTCATTTCTCTTTACGATCTATAGACATTATAAGAGGGCGAACATGATTGCTTGGAAAATCATCTTTCAATTATGTGTGTGTTTGAAACTTTATGATAATAATTATATGGTGAGGACTCCCTTATTCTAAATTGAGATAACAAGGGCACTAATAATGTGCATGTTGAGTACTTTGAACCCATGTAAAATAACTTAAATTTGCTTGAATAAATCACTCTCTCCAACTATCCCTATAATGTAATAGTCATTATAGATTGTATAATGAAAAAGAATTATGGGTAGATTTTGAATATATTAAAATATGAGTTTCATTTATGTTGATACATTATAAATTATATTGTACATAATAACATGTTTAAGGGGGAAATCTCTTAAATTAAGTTTAGAAAAAGTGATATTTGATTTCAAATTAGTTTATGGTTTAAATTAATAATATATTATATATTATTATTTTTAAATAAATATTTATAACTTTAAATTTTATTTTGACAAATAGCTTAGGATTAATTTGTATTTTTGAAAAGTATTAAAAATCGAGAAATTATATCTAACTAAAATATATTAAAATATTAATATTGTTTAGAAAAGCTTTCCACATATTTTAAAGTATATGTTTTTATGTATATTATTAAAATGTATAGCACATAACATAACTTTGAATATGTTAAAATATAAAGTTATTATTGTAAGATGGAAGAAGATATTTTTATATAATTCTAAGAGAATATTAATAATTATTTTAATCTATATAATAGTTTATAAATATTATTTTAAATTTACAATTTTATTGATGTAATGAATTTTTTAGTGTTTCCACCCTAATATTATTACTAGTCACAATTCAAATTACGTATTGCAACTATTTTAGGTTATGATATTTATTTATTTATACATGTCACTTTCCACTAAATATTAAGATTGGTTCATGGGAGAATTCAAATGAGTAAATATAAATTAGGGGTCCAAAAAATAGAAGATAAAACAAAGAACGGTCATACATGGTGAGATGAATCTTGTTCTTGTAAAGAAATACTCATATTCATGGTGGTGAGAAGCATGTGAAGGATGTAAGGCCATGTGAATCATTGAGACTATGACTTCTCATTGTTCTACTATAAAAATGTTGAAATATCACAAGGCCTCTTCCTACTAATAATGTAAGACTATTAACCTATGTACGGGGACATTCTGGTAAAACCCGTTTGGGTCAAATTACCTCATTTACCTCTACAGTTTTGTGGGGAAGCTAGCTTAAAGGCCATTGGGAATACTATAGGTAAAGCTATTGCCATGGACAATAAAATTGAACTTTATCATCACACTACCTATGCTCGTATTCTAATAGAAATGGATACTTCAAAGGACCTTCTTGCTTCTATCGAGCTTAAAGTTAAGGACAAAATTTGGGTCCAATCTTTGGACTATGAAGGTCTTCCTTTTAGATGTAGAAATTGCTTCTCTCTAGATCACTTGGTTTCGATTGCACGTTAAGAAGACATTCAACGATAGATGTAATTGGTGGAAAAAATTTCAAAGTAAAACACCGGAATTTTTGTTGATTCGATTAAGAACCAGATGAAGAACTAGATGAAGAATCTCCCCATACTTCAATCTATCAAGAAACTCTTCTAACTCCGCCCCCTAACGGATTGGAGGAGAAAGGTGAGCTACCCAAAACTCGATGATGATAACATAAAAAAATTCACGCAGGATCCATAGTCCGACATTCTCGGGGAAATCTACCACCATCAATTTGGTGGCGGATATTTCAATTTACTCTGAGGATGATAATGATGAATGGACATAAGTGAAGAAGAAAAACAAGACAAATATCAAGCTCAACACCTCTCGATTCCAAGAATAAGAAATGATCTGGTTTGGTTCCATTTCTACTCTTATTGCTTATCTGGGTTTCAAGACCCCTCTTTGTTTTCATGGTGCTGTTTTCACCATTTTTGGGCTTCTAGGCTCGATGTTATGAGATTTGGCAAGTATTCTAGTTGTGTTTGAGCCGCTTTTGGCCACATTCTTGTTGTTTTTCCGCATTGTTCTATTTTGTTCTAGTTTGGTATCTTGACTACCCCTTCTTTTTGCTTTATGTTTATCTCAAGTTAGAGCCCATTTGTTTTCTTGTGCTCGGTTGTTTTATCCGGGTTCTAAGACCTTTGTTTGTACTTGAGGTATGGTCCCCGTCAAAAATCCATTTACCATTAATAAAAAAATGTAAGACCATTGGAAGTAGGATGTAATTAACTTGGTGCAAGTTCCCAGGGAACTTATGTCTAAAAATATTTTGCAAAGGTTGAACATCTTTCAAAGGAAAATGGCTAAGCATCTTTAGTCTCAATTAGTCATGATTTTTGTTAGAGATCCAAGAAAATCTATAACGAAGAAAATAATCATCCCCTTATCTCCAAATATGGAAAGCATCTAAAAACAAAATAGTTTTTAGTCTCTAACTCCGAAGAGAAAATATAATAATACATTGTTCTTGAGATATAGTAGTGTGCCTCAATGAAAATTGATTCCAAAGAAAACTTTGAGTAAAGAAAAGGGAACCCTTATGTTGTAAGGTAAATGTAATTTTGTGTTCCCAAAAGGTTGGTTGAACATGTCATCGAAGTGAAGATATAACCCTCAATAGTGTTAAATTTTTTAGATCACAAGGGACTCTTTAGACGGAGACCATGTTTACTAAAAGTAGACTCTGTACATATCATTGCAAATGTAATTATTTATCTCTCTTGAAAAGATCAGAGCAAGGGTGGTATTTATATTTTGTTGGAAAACCAATAATTGAGGAGAAATAAACAAATCGCAAATAATTTCTTTTAAAAGAGAGATGTGGTGCTAGAAAAATTCTTTTAAAAAATTATTACATTTATATATGTAAGTTTAATATTTTCAAATATAAGTTTGCATTAAAACAATACATTTTGAAGATCTTTATAGTGAAAAAGAATAAATATTAAATAATAAAAATTGATTACTTATTTTGAATTATGTTTAAAATTTATTTTCAATAACCAAAGTGATATATATATATATATATATATATATATATATATATATATATATATATATATATATATATATATATATATATCACTTTGGTTATTGAAAATAAATTTTGAATTATATATATATAAACGAATTTATGTAACCAAACTCTATCAAATTTAAAACTTAATAATTTAAAAACTATAAGAAGTTTTATAATAAATACTCTATTATCAAATAATAAAATTAAAGTGGCATTACAAAGCCATCGCCATAAAACAAGAAGTCGATAAATCAAACAATGATGAAATAGTACACTCCTAAGTAGAGATGGGGCATACAACAAATCTCACAATTCCTTTCTTGTACTAAATTTGTTTATTATAATTTAAAAATTAGGTTTAATTTTAAATCGAAACATATTTATGTTATTTTATTTAAATAGTAGATTCATATTTATAAAAATAAAATAATTTTATAGGATCACAAAAGTAATAATATAAAGAAAATAAGGAAGCATGCTAGCACATAAATGGAAAGTAAGTCTAAATGAATTGAAGATAAAAAAAAGGAGAGGGTCTTACATAGTGAGATGCATCTTATTGTTATGGAGAAACACTTTATATACTTAAAATGGTAAAGAAGTTTACGATGGGTGTAAGGTTGTGAGAATCATTGAATGTGCAACATCTCAATGGTGTATAACAATCTCAATTTTGAAGATTAACAAGTGGCCTCTCCCTATTGATAATGTAAGACTATTAGAAGATGGATATAATCAACTTCGTATAAAATCAATTTAGATAAGTTACTAATGTAGGTCAAATCTATCTTAAATTAAACTAAACCTTTCAAACTTCCATAAACCATGAATGTCTAAAGAGATCCAAAAAAATTAAAATATACTTTAATTTGAAATATAAATGTCCATTTTAAAGTATTTATTTTAAATATGTTATTTTATCATTTTACAAATTGCATGTTTGATTAATTTTCTTGATTTAATATGTCATTTGTGCATATGATTTTAAATATTTGTTTAATTTTCAATATATAATAAATAATGTAAAATTACTCATTTGAGTTCCTATTTTATTTAGATTCTCATAAAATATTGTTTTCTAACTATTTTTGGAAGGGTTAATTTACCAAGTTAAAATTCATATGAAGTGATTTTTTAAATGATAAATTTATTTATATTATTAATATACAATACAAGATTGTTTTTATTATAAATAAATATATCAAATAAATTTCAAAAAAATGAGAAATATCTAATTTAGAGTAAAGTTAAATAAGGTCAATCAAAACTTTTCTAAATAGTATAAATTGTAGTGGGTAAGAAGACACCAAAGTGTAAATGTTATGTTATATGACTAATTAATGTAACATGTAGAGACAAAAACCTGTCTTGCTTATCATTCTAGCTCTCCAAGTGATTGCCACTACTAAACAAATATGCATATTTAGTTATAAGTTCCTACACATCATTTTTTTAATTAATTTTCTCATCTAAAGTGAGAAATTATTGAAAAAACCAAATCTTGAAAAATTCAATTATTAATATAAATTAATATTTATTTTTGAAATTATAATTTCCACTTTAAACTAATTAAATTATATTATATGTATAATTATGATCCACCTTTTTTATTTTCATTTCTACTTTCTTAATATTATAACTTTTTCTTTTTCATTTTTTAAGGTCAATGAATTTTCTTTGATTTTGATATCCAATTTTTGCATTTTTAACATCAAAATTTCATTTAAAAACAAATGTCTCATGCCAACCTCTTGATTTTGTCAAGTGATATTTATTTGAAGTTGATTTGAACATGATTGTTTGGAAATAGCATGGACTTTGTCTTGTCCAAAGTTAGGATGCTAATATTCACATCTCATACTTCACTTTATATATATAATATGCATCACTCTAAAATGAAAATAAGGTAGCTTTCATTGTTGATTTTTAAGTTAAAGACATTTAAATATTTAGATTTTATCAATATTATTCCTCTCTTCATAAGATATGATTTTTATGAGAATATTAGAGGACAATTAGTTTTATTAAAATATAGAATATTATTTTCCTAATTAATAACTACAATTCTACATATTTATGGAAATAGAGTATTTTTGTTTATGGTTCAATTATAAAGTGATTTAAATTGAATTATACTTTACTATTATGATTCTAGTTTTATAAACATTTTTTTAAATATTGAAAATGTTTACATTATAATAATATTATTAATATATAGAAGATTATTACTTAGTAATTATATTTCATCAATCTCAAGTCTATTTATT
Source organism: Taxus wallichiana var. yunnanensis (assembly GCA_018340775.1). Classification (NCBI taxonomy): domain Eukaryota; kingdom Viridiplantae; phylum Streptophyta; class Pinopsida; order Cupressales; family Taxaceae; genus Taxus; species Taxus wallichiana. Next base: position 796,943,239 of record CM031235.1, read on the forward strand.
TATTTTATAAAAAATAGGTAGAATGAATATTCTATAATCATAATTATTTTATATTTGTCCCCAAAAATCATTCATATAGTTAAAACATTTTATCATCTCAAGACAAAGAGACAATCTTATGTTTTATAATATATTTTGAAGAAGTTTTATTTTACAAAGTTTCAAACAAAAATTCTAAAATTAATTAAGTGAAGAGACCATCTTGGTGTTGTGAGAATCTTCATCAATAATTTCAAATGTTAAATATAATTAATTGTATATTTATTACTTCTAAAACTAACTTAATCTTAAACTTTTAATTTTTTGAACATTTAGTTTTATTTAACATGCAAGCTTTGGTATAAATGGGAAAAAATAATATGGTGCCCTCTTCGAGTTGTGCATCCTTTTGCCTCACATGCATGTGACCTTTTTCTTCTCATGCCCATGTCTTACAATTCAACCATGTAAACATTATTTGTATGTAATTATAGTCATTTATTTTATATGTAATTCATGTGTGCACAATGATCAATGTATCTATAATTACCAATTACTTGCATGTCATCGAACAAGGATAGTATTTATTGGATAAATTTTAATATATTTTGAGGTGTATTATCTAGTTTTTCATGTTGTTAATTTTGAATAAACATAATTTATTAGAGTTGAAAGTATCGTCAATATTTGTGACATTAATTGATTATTGTTAACTAATATAGTCACACTATCTTGAAGTTTATTTATTGGCTTCATACCTTTTAATGTTCATCTCTAATATTTGAACTACTAAAATTTGAAGCTCTAACTTCCAATCTAATCAATTTCCCAATCAATTATAAGTTTAAACTCTAAAACTTGAACTTATTTCCTTAAGTGAACTCCTTAAAGTAAATGAAGTCTAATAGCCCAATTCAATGTTCAAAATATTGAGGCTTTCTTGTTGAAGGTTTGTTTATTTTGAGTGTTCAAAACAATTAGGAAAATGGTCTCGTTAAAGGTATTGGTTGTGTATTTGGTGATTCCAATATGGTAAGAGGTTTGCTAACACTAAATGCATGTGAAGTAAAAAGAAGAAAAAGATAAAAGGAGGGGCGGAACAAACACATAAAAACCATTATGGATCCTTTCAATTATAAAACCAACTTACGTGCTTAAAATTTACCCTAAACTACAAGTAAAAGATATAGTGCTCTAAATTAAAGATGTGAGCTTAACACTTAGTAGGCAATTCCTCTAAATTCTAGTATAAACCGTCTAGAATGTAAGTACATATTGGTGGGTCGCACATAAATATATGTAAATACAAATACAAAAAGTGTATATTTCATATAAACCAAACAATATTTAAAGTGTATGTCTTTTTAGTTATGTTTATAATATAGAAAGTTTATATTATATTTGTTACATTAAAATGATGATTATATTAGATGGTAAATTAAGATAATATAAGAAATTTAATATATCTCAAACATTTTGAGGTAGTGGTTTTAATCCCCTCATATAACATGTCTCAAATATATATCTTGAAACAATAAATATATCTTGAAATTATTTTTGACAATAATATTAATATTTATTGATTATTCCAAACAATACCTATAAAATTATATAAATAACAATCCAATTTTTGTATTAGGAAATATGGCGGAACTACTTACTTATTTAAGAATGAGCTAAAACTTTAGAGTTTTAAGAAAACTCATTTTTAAGTCTCACCTCAACTAAAAAGTTTTGTAAGAAAATACAATCTTAATAATAAATTTTTTAAAAGACTTATTTCATAAAACAATTAAAAATTTGATATTTATATAAATAAGATAAATATTCACATACTTTTTAAATATATTTGTTTTTCCTCTCGACATGTTAAGTAATAACATATTTCATAAAACAATTAAAAAAATAATATTTATATAAATAAGATAAATAATCACACACTTTTAAAGTATAAAATGTAGCTCATACAACACTTTTACACTAATTCTTGATTTATGTACATTAAAGAAGCACCCTAATTTCAAAAGATGTGCACTATAGCATCCCATGGATGATCAAAGGAAACCTTTGAAGCCTCGCTTGAATGGACTATTGCACCTACAAAATAACGTTCCCGCTTGAGTTCCATGCTTTTATTATATTAAACTAAAGATTACACACTCCAAAAAATATTTGAAACCTACGTTTGGGAAAGATGGTTACAAAATTGAGGTGGCCAGTGTTTTATCACATAGGTAAAATGGCGCAGTTTTATGCATCCGCTGGTTTCTTCAAATCATGGCAGTCGTATTTTAGGAATGACGTTGATATGGTGTAGCTTTGACTTGTATATATATTGGGCTGCGAGCTTTTCTGAAGTTTTGTATGCGAAACAATGAAAAATAGAGCGTGTTGTCGCCTCAAGCGTCTGGGGAGTCTCACTGCGTCTGAATGGTTGTTACTAAGTATCAAAATATTCAAAACTAATAATTAAAAAGCATCGTACAGACACGTGATTCATTGACATGAAAATGGTTGTCTATCATTTTCACACACAGATCGATGAAGCTAAGTATAGAGATAAGAATAGGGTGCCTATCGTTACAGCAACAGGTTTACTGTAATAATTACCATCTACTTATATTTTTCAAATATATTTCGAGGGATGAACGTGAGTGTGGTGAGGTACCTGGAAGAGTTGGTCCACAAATGCGACTCTTCTTCCTGCTGAAATGGGGATTTGTTCGTGGAAGCCCGCCCATTTGCTTTAAAAATGTCATCCACCGAGTTTTTGTGGTGTGTTTGTTCCGAGTTGGGTGTCAACTCTTCTGTCATTTCTCCACTGGAAGTTTCGAATAACTCTGATTGACCTGAAAAGAATTTAAAAATGGAGTTAATTACAAATTGTTGTATAATATGATAGGTTTCAGTTCATTGAAATACTCATCAGAAAAACACATGCACACACCCACGTATGAATTTAGTTGACATTGTTTTTCTCTAACTCCATTTGAGAAGGTGAGATTTATTTCCTATACCCATTTTGGATGATATGAATCCTATAAATCTTCAAATGCCGTCTCTCAATATTTTACTCACTGTGTCTGAGTATTACAGTTAATTATAAAGTTAAAATTTTCACAAATTTCTTTAAAAATACTTTCAGTGCAATGGTAGGTTGCTGGATTTGGAAGCCGTAAATGTAGATCGGAAAATATGAGAAAAACAAATGGCAATCACCTGAAGCACCTGCAGGTTTGTCTGTGGTCTTCACAGTTCTATACATCTGCACAGAGAAAATAATGGTGAAATAAGTTCCCTATGACAAAAAAATGGATAAGCTAAATGCTATCTTCTAAATAAGCTTGTCATCAAACTTTTTGTAACAGGAATGAATTTTTCTTTTGTTTGTTGATTGCAACCATGAAAATAGGGAAGCAGATTAGGTTTACCTGCAGGTGGCTCTTCACATGAGCCAAAGTCAGATCCTTCACATTCATCAGCTCCAAAACTGATTTGGGAGTTGCCCCTGGAATCACCATCACGACAAGCATATGGTTAGAAATCCTGTAGATCTGCTTCTCACCGAAAACAGCACACTTTATTATCTGTACAGTGGATAAAATTTGTGCAGTGTGATGGGATGTGCTTTTTTGGAGTGGGAAATAATCTTTGTTTAGACTTGGTTTTCTGATACAGAATAAGCACGGCGGCGGATACAGGGAAATGAGATTGATTGTTCTCTGTTGGATATGGGTAACTATTCAACCTGTTAATATATGTGATGGATATGCTCTTCTATTGAATGTGGGTAAAAGTTCAAGTTGTTAACATATGTGATGGACAGGTTCTTTTATTAAATATGAGTAACGATTCAACTTGGTAACATATATGATGGATAAACTTTTCCATGAGTAACGATGGAGAGGCAAAGATGGCTAATGATGAGAATCATAGTTGGGTAATGAAGAGAAACAAAGTTGGTTTGATGGATTGGGAAAGAGGAAGAAAAGCAGTAATAAAATGATGAGAATGGGCATACTTTCATGGCCTCCGAGTAGCTCGACAGCGTGAACAAAATGTGCGTGGAGTGTACTAGTCCAGCGCATTCTGGGAGCTCTCATGCTCCTCTTGGAAGGCAGCTTCGCCATGAATCTAGATCTCAATCCAGTCTGCGAAGATGCTCCTCCTCCTCCTCCGCCCCCTTCGAAGCTGTTGTTGCAGTTGCGATGATCCGTCCTGCCCTGTGCCTCCATCTCCGCCGCCCGACCATATGGATTGCCGTTACCGTTGAATATCCTGCTAACCGGATTGTCCAGCTCCCCCGGGCCAAATCTCTGAATCTCACAGCTTCTACTAGACGGCAGAAAAGATTGGTGTGCGAGACCCACCCCAAAAGAGGAATCCTCGCGGAAGCCATTACTGTACAGGCCGTTTCCATAGGTCCGAGGCTCTTGCAGAAACGGAAAAGACTGCGAGCCGTAAACGGGAACACCCCTTATAGGAGTGGTAGTTGCAGTATTGGGTTGCAGGTCCAGCAACGAGAGCGTTGTGTGGAGGCGCTGATGTCTTTCCTCCTCAAATCTGCTGCAAAATTCCACGGAGGAGTTGGAGTTGGAGTTGTTGCAGTTTGCCAAGGTCAAGTCCACAACAGAAACAGAAACAGCGCCGCCATCGCCCCTCCTGTCGCTTGCGCCGCTCGAATTCGTGGAACCCTCGCTGAGATTGCCGCTGGATTTAAACGGCCGCCGCCACAAATCGAACCCAATGTCGTGCTCCGTGCTGCTGGAAGTGGATGCGGGCTTACTGTTGCTGTTCGGGGGGCTTATCTGGAGCGACAAATCAGGCACACCGCACTCATCTTCTACCGTTGGCCGCATCCTTACACGCCCTCAATCCGCCCCACAGAAGCTTTTCTCCTTCCCTTTCCCCCTCCTCCTCCTCCTCCTCCTCGGCAAGCACCGTTCATGGAGGAGCCAGCTCGCTCAAAAGCATTACACACACTGGATTCTTAAGAACTCAGTCGATCCACAACGTTCATGGAGGAGCCAGCTCGCTGGATTTTGAACAACTCTTTCGATCCGCACCCGATTCAAAGTACTTAAATCACTTACTGGTAACTGTTTCGGAAAACCCAAATTACTGTTACCAGAATTTATTCCAGACACAGATTATTTCATTCTCAAATCAAATCACAAACAGAAAAACACAACACACGAGATGAATCTGTATTGCAAAGAGAGAGGGACAGGAGCTTCTTTCGATTGACAAATAAAATACAATCGTAACACAGCAACTTAACCAGAAAAACACACAGATTATTTCATTCCCAATACAACCGAAATACACACAGCAACTTAACAACTAAAACAAACCAGAAGATGGAGATGTAAGAGAATGGAAGGGATAGAATACAATAGAAGGAAATAAAGAAAATCAACAACAGGAATATCTCCGAGAGAGACAGTGAGGCAACTTACTCAATACAACAACAAAAACAAAAAACTACCGAAGGCAAAACTCAATTCCCTTCTCACACCCACATAATTCTATATAAATATATATATATATATTATATTGTGCTTTATTTCTTCCAACAAAATATTACTTGCTTCCGGTACAAGTAGACACAAGCCAGGCAAACCACGGTAATGGGAATTTAACCCCGGGTTGAGGTGGAGTCCCGCAGAATATGACATTTTAACCTCCTGCAGTAAGCAGAGTGGTGGGGACATGCGTCACGGGCACATGCATTCCTTTCGTTGACTGCTACAACCCGCTCTGCTCTGCTCATTCCTTTTTTTTAATAATGGATGAATCATTTTGTAATAATTCGAAAATTATAGGGCGCAAAGATTATTCGTCCTATTGTTTTTTTCCTTTAATCTTTGTCTCTTTGGTTGTGTTTTTACTGAAGGTAATAGTCAGCGATCGATCCGGGCGATCCTCCTGGGAATCCGCAGTCAATTTTCGAAACCTAATGGTTTTTTTTTCCCCAATATTCCGTTTGTTTTTAACGGAGAGGTGGGTGAAAAAGGGTAAAGTTAAAAGGCTGCTACTCACCCGCTATGTGATAACGACGTCATTAATCATTTTAAAAATCTTGGCCATGCAAAGCCATCATCACATTCATCATAGGGTTAAAAAGACACCATCATCACACCCATCATGAGGTGCCGGCATACACGCTTACAAATTGTTGCTATAAACACTTCTTATCCTCACCACAATGTTTTTTATTGTATTGGGAATAGTTTGGCATAATTAGTATAACCCAATTTGTTCCAAACTTTTCCATTAAAACACACATAATTTATATTAGAAGCCTATATAATAGATCCAATTTTAATAGAGACATATTTAGAGAAACAAATTTATTTCTTGAATCACTCTATTCTCAAATGCCTTGTTTAATTCATTGGGTAGAGTAGTTGTGGCGTGTGACTATGTTTGAACTATCCAATTTCTTTGTCAACCTATCCACTCTAGTGTTGTAGAAGTCTAGAGCATCTATTAATAATGCCAATTAGTCACACACGTATGCCCTTTTTAGTTGCAAATATATCTAAATAATGTGACACATTTAACCAAGGTAATGGATGGGAGGACCCATAAGTGGAAAATGTGTTCAATCACACCTTTTAGAGATTGAGAATTTAGCTTTAGACGAGTTACGTGTGTCACTCTTACATCACAAATTTAATAGGAATTCTACTTTAGTTGAACTATGTCACCTTACATCATAGATCTAAATGTAGCCATGGATAAGTAACCATCACAAATACAAGATTAGACCCATTGATAACCTCATATGTTTACAACAACATTCCCTTTTGGAATGGAGCACTTGGAGTGATTATAACCCATAATTGTATGTAAGCCTCACATTAACTTCTACTCTCATAAAATAGATAATGTGATTAAAGGTATAATAATGTTTAAGTTTAACTAACCAATATCTTCTCATTTTCAAAAAGAAGATGTTGAATGTGGCTTAAAAGTCTAATGGGTGTTGTAGGTCATGGGCAAAAAGGCAAAAGGACAATGTAATTACTGTCATGGAATAAAAGCATAAGATGATGAAGACTTGTCCAACCAACAAACAATGTGCTATCTATTAGGTATTATGATCTTTTCTATTTCTTCCACCCATTTTACATACCACCATCAATAAACTCTTTTTCACATACCATCAAGAAACTCATTTATGTCTTAATGCCTTAAAAAGGCATTTGTATAAAGAAATACACCTAACAAATCTTCCTACCCCCCATTAAAGGTGGACTTAACTAAAATGTTATATTTTTATTTTTTCATCAATTTCTTATAATGTATTGATGATGATAATGACAATAATTTTAATGTCATTTAGATTAAATTAGTAATGTAATTCTACAGTGCAATGTTTTAGTCTTTTTAGATAACTTTAATTTTCACAATTTTTTTGATGAATCTAACCATCACAATCGTTTAGAGGTCTTCCCATTAAAAATTATTCATAATTTATAGACTTTTCTAAATTGAAATCCTATCATAATATTTAAACTCTTTCCAACTTAAAGCCCTTCACAATCCTTATTCTTTTCAATATGACATAAAACATTTAAAATTTATTAAGTCCATAGGCATTCTACAATGATAGTTGAAGGTGGCGGCGATAGGTTGTAATTTCTACGAGTGTATAAATAAATAATTACAAAATTAAATTTGTAGTCTATTTAATCATCACATGGTAATATCAACCTTAAATTTGGAATCCCTTTAACCATCACCTATATGTTTTTTCTTTTTACTTTAAAAAATTAATTAGAAAATCATAATAACTTATCATATAATAGATTTTAGAACATATTATTATTTTTCTATTAAAATTATCTCAATTAACATCATTTATAACAATTCAATAATTTTTAAGATAAAATAACAAAAATAATTCAATATACACAAAATTTAAAATAAAAATCCATCTATTATATTTTTCACATAAATATATTAAGACTATCTAAATTTATATTTCATACATTTCATTTTACCAATAAAAATAGTTTAGAGACGACACCATATCTTATCCAATCTCATTGAAATCTGCATTTTAATTCTACCCATAATAAAATGACCTAATCTTAAAGAGCACAAATGTAACATTGAAGAATACATATTTACCAAAATAAACTTAACTCTCATAAACTGTGAAATGTAAATGTTCCACTACATTTACGTATAAATGTGGAATACCTTTGCTTACAACTTTCAAAATATGCTCTTTTCTCATACTTTATTCCTTTCACTACTTTACATTAAAGTTAACAACCCTACGTAGAAAAATAATCTTAGATGCATTCGAGAACTTTATGATAAAAATAAAGGTATTTGCCGCTTGGCGTGAGCAATAGTCTTTCCAACATAATGCTTAAGAGTATTCTGAATTACGAGTGATAAGAAATAAATTTTAAGAATTACACTCTCTTATTGTTAATATCCACTATCTTTTTAAGACTACGAAGCCATATGAGAATATAGGGAAGTCTCAATAAAAACATATTCATATAACAACCAATCAACTATTATGTTAGTAGAGAAATCATTCCATCACCTCTATTAACATAAGAATTTATGGTCAATTGATTTGATGTCAACTCCCTCAATCATTATAAAAGGGTCGTTCTATTTTCGTGTGTGTGTGTGTGTGTGTGTGTGTGTGTGTGTGTGTGAGAGAGAGAGAGAGAGAGAGAGAGAGAGAGAGAGAGAGAGGCACAAACATTGACCTACTATGAGATTCAAGTTCTATCCTCTATTACACTAGAATTAATCTTTTTAGTAGGATGATTTACGTAGTGAAAGGACATGTCAATCAAGAACACAAAATGAATGAACAAATTTAAAAAAACTAATAAAAAACACCAATGCTTACAAAAATTTATCAAGAAGGCACATGGGTCTATAAATGCATTAACCCCGACACAAAAATTCGGTGTCACAAGTCTAGAAATAGATGGAGGAAAAATATCACTAATTTTTTTTTCCCACCCACTACCATTAATCGAGTCATTGGTATCCTGCAATGGATTTGATCCAATATTCACTTTTTATTGTTCTTCTTATTTTAGTTGTTAATATTGTTGTGATAACATCGAGAGATTGTTCAAGCACCAAATAGGGAAATTTTTCATCTGTAGAGGCGGGATTCATTTTAAGAAGACCCCTCTGAAAAATTAGTTTAGAATTTGTGGCGAATCTCAAAAATCAATTTTGAATCGTTGGTGAATTTTTGAAAAAATGTTTCATGGAAAAGGTGATCTTGCAGAGAGCATTTTTCCCTAGTTTCGTAAAGTTGGTCAAGTAGGTTGGTTGGGGGTTGGGCGGTTAAGGGGTGGGCGGGTGAGGGTTGGATGGCTAAGGGTTGAGCAGTGGGTTGGATGGGTGGGTTGGACGGGTGAGGGTTGGACGGCTAAGGGTTGGACGAGTGAGGGGTTGGACGGGTGCATTGGACATAAGTTTAGGTTAGCTTCTTGTTTCTATTCCTGTTTGTGTTATGGACTGTAGTGAAGACTGAAAGAGCCACATCATGTTAACCTTCCATAGGAACTTGATATGCTTCAAGATAGATTTATGGGATACAAGTTGAAAAGTTGATGCAAATCCTTAAGCACCCAAATAAATTAGGGGAAATCCAAATGACTACTCAAAAATATATGTTTTTGAACCTAGAATGCAGAATAAAATTCTGAAATTTTATTCTCTCCTAGGCTCTTTTCAATCACTTTCATGCAAACCTCTAGAATAAAGAAGTTTTTACATACTCTACCTCCTTTCCTGTGAATTTGGAAGGTGGCTTTACACTAACAAGTAGCAACACACTAAGACTAACAACATCTATTTGTTATGAGTAACTCAAAGACAAGTCAATAAATCAGACCCAATTGCATAAATTGAGAGGGTACTTGGACGATCGAGTATAGAGAATATGATATTAAAAAAATTCCAAATATCCCCTTAACAAATTAAATAAATGCATTAACCCATAAATAATAGAAGAACCTAATATCTGATTGAATGAACATTTAACATAGAAAATAATTACGATTATAATTTTACAGCTTACCTTTCTTGAACAGCTGAACAGGGCATAACTCCTCCATAGGCTCTATTCACAGTTATTCTGCTCCTTTTCAACTTGCTAACTCTATATTCCGCAGCCTTAAGCGGGAATCTATAAGGCATCAACCAATCCAAAACATGATATTTGAGTTTAAGATTTTAAAAAATCATAAATCAACAACAATAAATCGAAACTTTGGGCTTATAAATCCCAGTTATAGTTTTGTAGATGAAACAGAAATAATGTGACTACAATGCTACAAAAATCCCCCACAACACAAATATCAAACAAAAATTATAAAATCTGTCATAAACTTCATATGATGGGCTTTCAAAATCTCTACACAAAGGTTTTAATCTGTTCATATCCCTCGACAGAGCTGCATATAGCTTCTCTACTCACTAATATGCTATAAAAATTCATTTGATTTATGCCATTATGAGAATACCAACAAAAAAATGAAAAAGAAAAAAAAAGATCTTACTCCTTGGATTCTTTTTTTGCAGTAACGGGACATTTGGGTTTGTTGGCCTTCTTTTTGGTAGTCTGATAAACTAACTTCCCACTGCATACATAAATACACCCAAAACAATTGACCCAAAAATCATATAGAAAAATGAGAGAAACCTCAAAACTCTAAAACCTAACCCAGAGTCAAATAAATACATAACGAAGATAAACTTCAAAACCCTATATGAAGTGGGCATTTTTTTACTAGGGTTTTGATGATTACTGATGGCTGGTTCAACTTAGTGTGATAGTTGTGATGCTCGTGGTATATGAGCCTCTCGCACCATCTTTTCCTTTACCCATTACCTTCCTTTGCGCTCCCGATTTCTCCTCTTTGAAAAATTAGGTTTTTCCTTAGCCCAATGACAATAATGTATAAAGAGAGGATTTCCCACTTTAGTGATTCAATGAATTTTTATTTTTTTGTACCCTTCGCTTTAAGGTGATTGTACTTATATGACATCAAGGAACAGAAGAGTTGGACGACATAGAGGATCAATGACAAGGTGGATGACTCGGGGTTAGACGGCTCGAGGTTAGGCGGCTCGGGGTTAGACGGCTGGGGTTAGATGGCTAAGGGGTTAGGACGACGAGTTAGACAACCAAGGTTTTGACGGCTAAGTGGTTGGATGGTCGTGGGGTTAGGACGATTGAGATGTTAGAAAACTCGGGGTTGGTAGGGTGCAGGCTGGGGTTGACAACGAAGGGGTTGGGACGACCAAGGATTGGATGGCTAAGGGGGTTGGGACGACTAAGTGGTCGGAAAGCTAAGGGGTTAGATGAACGAGGGTTGGAAAGTTAAGGGTTGGACGACTCAGGGTTGGATGGCTTAGGGTTAGACGACTTAGGTTTAGACGTCTCAGGGTTGGAATGCTCAGTGTTGGAAGGCTCAGGGTTAGAAGGCTTGGGGTTGGATGACTCGGGGGGTTGTTTATGTTTACTTCGGCAAATATGCACACGAAATGATTCAAATTGGTGGTGAATTACATTCATAAGCTCTTATATATGTGTAAAATCTAGGAGAAATGAATAGTATAAGGGACATGTCGGCCGAATTTTTGGCAAATAAGTTGGCTACGAATCATAGAATATTCACAAATTTGAATTTCCATAATCCTCAATTTTCGTGAGTTTATGAAAATTTGCCACTAAAATTTTCCTGTGTAGAGAACATGGGGAACCCAACCACCATGGGTACTAGTTGAAGAGAACATGTGGGGTGGTAGAGAGAAACCATAACAATTTGGTAGATATGAGAATCACCATGGTCACCATGTAAATCAACCATGGTCTTGGAAGCCATCCATCATCAGAAGGAATTTGGGTGAATGTAGTTGTCAACACAAGGCACATTATATTTCATTAACAACCAATGAGGGAAAGGAGGTGCTCCACCTCTAGTTCCACCTTATCTACTTGCACTTGAATTTTTAGTGTAGTTCTTAATATTATACAAAACTTGCTTAGATAGAGAAAAATGACATTCTATCTTATTGTGATTAAATAATTCATGATTTATATCTTTTTGAATCTATAAGAAATGATCTCAATGTGCAATATGTTTATATTTTTCATGTATCAAGGTTAAAACCCCTAGAAGTTTCATTTTCCAAGTAAAATTTCTAACTAAAATGGGTTGAAGGAGTGAATTTGCTATCATGCATTATGGGCTCTAATATAAAACAAATATGTACTCAAGAGATTATGGTTGGTTGTTGTCTTGGCAACAACAATTTCTTATGCACACACAAAAATTCCTTTATTGTATAGGAAGATCTTGATTAAAGAACCAAAAAAAGTGTCTTCTTAGGTTTGATAATGAATTTCCAAAATTGACAAACACAAGAGTATAAATTGGATTAGTAGATTTAAATTTATAATGTTGGTTCTCTAGTATATTTTGAGGTTTTTGCATATCAATGTTAGGATTAAACTCATGGAAATATTTTCTTGACTTTTTCTCGATCATTAAACACAAAACATTATGTGACGTAGTAACTAGTTTTCTTGAGCATTGGTAATGTCGGTTCACATTTTTTTCTCGCATCAATGTTAGTGGAAAGTTTTGGAGGAGTTTTTGGGTGATACACATTATGTTAGCCAAAACGCTATCTTATTGGAGATAGTGTTAACAACAATGTATCACCAATAATGTAAGGCTATTTATTTAATTTTGCTTTCGACATAATTTGGGGGTGTTTTTTGGTCAAAAATCACATTGGCAATTGTGCATCAATGTGGGTTGTTTTCTTCAAAATTCAAGTGATACTTTTCAAATTTTTACATCAAAAGTCCAAAATTCAATTTTTTTGGTCACAATTAAATATTTATATTGTTTAGAGAATCTTATTATCGGTTGTAAATTTTTGGTAGTCGACTAGTATATTTTAAAGAGATAATGACATTGAAATTCTCTCTGTTCAACATTTTTCAAATGATGGCATTAGTTTTATATCACATTTTTGCAATGATGTAATTTACATTAGATTCAAAAGTTCTACTAAAATTTAGGTTTGAACACGTCTAGATATAGTTAATTTTTATCTCTTAATGCCACTTGTGTCAATGTATTGCATGTCACTTAGTAAAAATCATGTAACATGCATCAATGTTTTGTGTTATTAAAATTTGAAAGTGTAGTTCTCATGCTAGGGATTTATGAATTGTATATTTGACACTAAACTTAATGCTACCGTGTGTCATAACTTACATTAGAAAGTTCTATAAAAAGGATTTCCCATTCAATTTGAGCCACATTTGTCATATTATTTTAAAAGACATCATGTGCGGGGAATATTAGACAAATAGAAATAGAGTGATTGTTTTGTGTGAGAAGTTGGAATAAATATTTTAAAAATCTACGGTTAGAAAAAATGTTATCTCAAAAACAAGTGCATGATTTTCCTTAATTATTTTTTTGGCTTGGAGATCGATTATATACTCAAATAATATCATTAATTAAGTGATATTAGATCACATATGTGCATGCATGCACACACACATGCACATGCACACAAACACACACGCACGCACGCGCACACATATACACAGAGAGAATTCATACAATATGTATAGGATCAAAATATTTATTTTATGAGAACATTTGATTGTAAATATTTCAGTTTTTCATGCTTTCATGTCACCATTTATCCTCAACATGCCAAGTGATTGTAGAAGTGTATAAACATGTGACCTGTTTCAATATTTGCAAGGTTTACACCTAGTGTGAAGAATATGAGAAGGAGATTACTTACATAGTATAGAGGAACTCGAATTGGATGAAATATGTCTTTGATAAGAAAAAATAAATAGTAGAAGGATTACACTTTTGAAACTTAAGGAGACCATGATATTTTCAATGATATGCAACACTTCAGATAGAGATACTTTTAATTATAAGGCATGTAGATCTTGTCTTGTAGATAAATCAAATTATGAAGCTAACGTGTCATTCTCCCTTTGAGGTTTCATGTATGTGGTACATCCATTAAACATATATAATATAAATTTGGGGATTTTTGTATCAAACACTATAAGCTATTTACACCCTAAAATGTGTGTGTGTGTGTGTGTGTGTGTGTGTGTGTGTGTGTGTGTGTGTGTAAATGTGATACACAACATAATATATACGATGTAAGGGTTTGTAACTGAGAGGTATTCTAGATTAATTAATTTACAATTAACCATTCATAATCGTAACAATGCATAAATACTTACAATGATAATTAATGATAGAATAAAATAGAGACGAATACTTAGATATATAGAAAGGAACATAGGATATTTGGATTTTGCGGGTAGGGAAAATAGGATGATATGAGACTAAATATACTTTATTTTTATACTAGAAATAGAAAGTTTCCTAGTGTGGAACCGTACATATATTTTATTTCCTTACCATGATTATGTATGGTTCTAACTAGTATTTTATGGTATTGGAACCACTTGGCGAGGTTCTATAAATTTTGTGTCATTTGCTTGTCTATAAATATGATTAATTATATATCAATTTTTTCAACACAACCTCGACACAACATACAATGTCTTGTAACAAAGTAGAAACCCTAGATACTTGAAATAAGACTCATCAAAACATTAGATAAAAAGGAGAAATCATTATGTGGTTAGGCCAACTACCCTTAGTGGTCATCCCCTCATTGAACAATTCAAGCGTTGCACTATATGACTTTAAGTGGGATCAAGCCTCATGTAATTATCCTAGGTGTATGTGTAAGTGTGAATGTGATCTAAGCTAACCCCCTATGAGTGCCCTCATGTATCTTGACATAAATATAGTGGGATAATTATAGAGTAAATGATCCATAAGGATCCATAAAAACACACCACTTCATCAATTCCATCAGCACCAAGAAGGAGAATTGAAGAAAATGAAGAGAAATGAGGTATACAAATGTTCTCGGACAAAATAGATGCTTTGTACAGAGCGGCAACAGACAACCACCGCTCTACAAAGGCAGCGTTCTTGTAACTACCACCTAGTAAGGGCGGCGATTCTTAAACCGCCGGTCTGCTCGGGAGGTGGTCTTGACACTTTCAAATAGAAAAGAAGAATGGAGCATGAATGGACATGAATTTGAAGTGCCCGAATGTGTTTCTTCCCTCCATTACCTTTCCCATTCTCCAATGCATGGGAGGAAATGGGAGAAGGCTATAAATACAAGGAGGAGCAAGATAATTAATCATTCAAAGATCCAAAGAGATCAAGAAGCAAAAGTGGTAATTATATGAGAGCAAGATCTTGGTCTTGGAGTGGAAATGAGCGAGGTGTAGAAACAGAGCAAGAAAGCATAGGAAGGGAGAGGTTTACATTGTTGTCTCCATTTTCAACTTTTTGTAATATTTAATTGTCTATAATTAACCAATAAAAGTGGGAAGAAAGAGCTTTTTTTTTCCTTCCCGAATGATTCTCCTCCATTGGAGGTTTCTAGGATAAAATTGTTGGTCTTTGGAGTTTGAATTATTTCCTATTCTCTGCAATTTTATCTCTATAGCACTAGATAATCAGTCACTAAAGATATAATTTTCAAGAAAATCTGTCATTTTCCAAAGGATAAAGTGAACAACATAATTGTGTGATTCGTAGAGTTCCAAAGTAGAAGTTTACGAGATCATTTTAGTATCGAGTTGATTATATATCCAAGATCGTGGTATTTGATTCTTTCTTGTGATTTGTATGACAGTGACAAGGTCTAAAGGCAAATAAGTTTTACCATGCGATCCAGATATTTCTACAAAGAAGTGGAAATAGAGAATTTGAGCTCAAATGGAGGAAAAGAACTTGGTCCATAGAGTCGAAATGATAAAGACCATGATGGATATGTTGTATAGAAAATAAGAAGAGCTTTCAGATCCGAAAAACATGGATTTAGTCAAACAAGATTCCATGGACTCGAGTGGTTCAAGCACGGCTGAAAAATTCAGTATCGAAAGATCCACAAAGAGGAAGAATGGGAAGAGCATGAAGAAGAGACGCCAATTGTAAGCGAGAAGGTAAAATCTGCTCATACACCTTTTAAAGTTGAAACGAAAGTGGAAATAAATAATTTTGAAGGACAAGTAGATGCAAAATTATTGGATAAATGGCTAAAATAGTTGGAAGTCTATTTTAGTGTGCATAATGTCACTGAGGCACAAAGGATCACCTTTGCACACGTCTCAAAATGGAAGGTCATGCTCTGGTTTGGTGGGAAACCCACTTAGCCACTTGTGAAAGGAAGAAACATCATATTGTTAGTACTTGGAAAGGTTTTAAAGAATTACTTAGAGCTAACTTCTATCCTATTGGCCATAAGACTGACATGATGATTAAGTGGTAGTAATTTAGGTGGGGCAACAGTCAAAGCATGCAAGACTACACTACGAAATTTCAAAGACAAGCCATGTTGCTTAATATGGACTTGGAGGATGAGGACATTTTGACTAAGTATTTAGGAGGACTTCACACTCACCTTCGGAGGAAGGTAATCTCCACAAAGCCTAAGGATCTCAATGAAGCTTGTATACAAGTATACTACATTGATGACGAGAAGAAGCAAGGAGAAACAAAGCCAAAGGGAGACCAATCAATAGATCATTAGGAAAAGAACAAGGAAGACAAATAACAAAGGTAAATGTAAATGTAAACATGCTGCTACTTCTTTTCATACTTGTAAAGATCCTAAGAATTTCGTAAAAATTGTGATATAAATGGACATATTAACACCACATGTTGGATGTTGCATCCAAAATTACACCCAAAGCACTGAACCAAGGATTCCAAGAAATCCATGGCCACTGTGAAAATAAGAGAGGTGGATATTAAGGATGATTCGATGTAGATGAGAGGTTGGGATGCACAACCAATAACATGTACGGAGGAGCAGAAGAAGAAGAGATGAGTAATCTTTTTCAAATCAGAATCCAAATCAAGAAGACTAAGGTAAACGCTTTAGTAGATTCTGGTTCTCAGTCAAATCTGATTTCTGATGTGGTTGTAGAACAACTTGGCCTAGAAACTTATGTGCATCCACGTCCATACCCATCGAGATGGGTGAAGAAGGGTGTAGAAATAAAAGCTACAAGAAAGTGTAAGTTTTAGTTTGGGATAAATACCCAATATATTGATGTATTAAAGGTTGATATCATTCCACTTGATGTATTTGACGTTGTCTTTGAAAGTCGTGTTAAATTTTAAATCTTACTTTGAAAAAGTATTTAAGAAATGTGTTCAAAGTTATCCGAATTCTGAAAACTCGAAAATCTAAAATTTTGAACTTTCAAGCTTTCGGAATTTGGAGGTATCTTTTGGTAAATTTCAATTTTTTCAACTTGGAGTTCTGAAGTCGAAACTCCAAAGATCCAAAAATTTTGAACTTAGGACTTTCAGGTTTTAGAAGTCTATGTTGTCATTTTAGTAAATTTCTTCCTAAAGTTCTCAAGTCTGAAACTCCAAAGTTCCGAAATTTTGGAACTTTGGACTTTTGGGTTTCGGAAGTCTCTCACCTATTTTTTGATGTTTTCACTTTCAGAGTTCTAAATTTGAAAGTCAGAAGTTATGAAATTTTAGAACTTCGGACTTTTGGGGTTTCAGAGTCTTCATTACCTTTTCATAATCTTCGTCTCTCGAGTTCCAAAGTCTGAAACTCGAAGTTCCAAAATTTTAGAACATCAAACTTTTGGGGTTTCAGACTTTAGGATTTCTATGAGCATTTAATTCTCACCAACCTTCACATGTGTTAGATTTGAGCATTAATTTCAGGTTTTCTATATAAACTCAAGTTTTTACCTATCATTTTCACTGACTTCTTTCTCTGACAATCTGATTTTTTTTGCATTCTTGTACTTTGAGGCATCATTTTCAAGGTAATTTCATTTGGGTTATTTCTTTTTGGTTTATGATCTTTTTGGTTTTTCTTCCTTGTTTATTCTCATTTGTTCTTCATTCTATTTTGAAAATGAAACCCTTGGCATACACCATGTTTTCCTTGAAAGTGTCTCCGATCTCCATAGTTGCAAAATTCAACATGTGCAGGCATCCAACTCAGATTGCATTATAGTTTTTCAAGATCTTTCCAAGTGTTTTACTTGCCTTTTGTGCCCTGGTGAAGTTCGTAATACACAAGTTTGTTTCGGAGGTCCACATTTTCGTAGTTTGGAGGTCACTCTTTAGTTTGGAGTTCTTTTGGAGGTTCACTTTTTGAGTTTGGAGGTCACTTTTTTGGAGTTTGGGGTTTTTTTTTTGGAGGTTTTATTTTTGGGATTTCAGAGATTCCTTTTTCAGACTTTTGGAAGTTCTGGTTTTAGAGGTTGGAACCTTTTAATTTTTAGACATTCAGACTTCGACATTTGGGGACTTTTTGTAGTATTTGTTGTAAATTTTCAAAGGATTTTTTAGATTCCAAAACCCAAACTTGATGTCAAATTCTTCATCAAAAGGAAAAGAGAAGATGAAATATACATTCTTAGGGGTTTCTCCTCATTCATGCCTCTCTTCAGACTTAGGGAATATTGGAGATACTGACCTAGGGAAGGTGGATTTTCCAGATTTCTAGGAAAGGTTGAGAGCTCCTAACAAGAAGTCTTGGATGAGCCATATATGACAGTGGTCTTTCTCTCACCGTTAGTTTTCCAGCATCCATGCACTGCCCCGAATTGTCTTGGATACAACAAACCCATTTTGATGAAGATTTCAAGATCGATGAAAGATGTTGATGGCAAGGTTGTAATTTGGTTGGATTTTGATTTCTTTGAAGACTTGTTCAAACTCCCAGATGTTGAAGACTATGCTACAATCTCACTGAAGCTACAATTGAACATTGGGACAAAGACACCGATTTGTGTACAAAGGTCATGATGAAGAGCTACTTGGCCAAGAGCGTTACCAAGTTGCCTAAGATAGTGTACCGATCAGATTTCATCCCGAAGTAAATGATCTTATCATGTTGCTAAGTAGAGTTTTAGGCCTTGCTTCACAAAAGAGTTTCAGGAATGGATGTTCTTATACATTGCCACCATTAAGAAAAAAAAATTCATACGATGGGGAGAGCATATCAGTAGCTCTATTTGTTTTCAATTGAGTAAAGTCTTGTCTTCCAAGAACTTTTACATGACTTCTTCTTGGTCTATGTTGTAATTTGTTATGGGAGAATTTAATGGGTTAAATACCAAAGGTGTTAGAAGTGCTTCAAATTTTTATTTCTATCCTCAAATCACAATGGATGAGGGAAAAGACATTTTCATAGGGTTAATGATGCCTTTTTTTGTTCTCCTTTATCATTTTGATAAGGATTTGTACAATTGAAGGATTTCTGATGAGGCTTTCAAAGAAGTATGAGAATGGGGAGCCATTTATCTATAGTTTCCTACATTTACATACATCTGGATTCCTAGTTTTGTAGGTGCTCCCAGTAAGCTGCCAAGATGCCCTACTGATAAATGGGTTTTTCTAGAGTTGGTTTGGACAATTATTGGATTATCACAAAATCTAGAACAAATGACATAAGGTGGGAATCAGTTTCCCATTTCAATCGGTGATATACTTGTGCCAACATCTATAAAGAAAAGAATGTGGATGTTGAAATGTCTAAAGTAACCTTATGAACCTTTCATCCTCGAACCAATTTTGATTACTAGGGAAAGTTCACTAAAATAGGTTTATCCAGTTCTCATGTGCCCCAGCTAGAGGATATATGGATTCCTTTATCGGGATGAGTTCATTATCCATCAATGAGATTATGAAAGGTTGACTTTGGATGAGGTGAGATTTTGGTATTGCAGAGATCCCAAAGGAGATGGAGGATGAAGAAGAAGTATTGGATGCAGTTTACAAGGATAAAAATATCACCAATCAACCATTTCCATGGATTGATTGGTATGTAGAAGAATGTTGTAATACTAAGGAGAGGGTGGGGCCCATTTTGTAGAGAACATATAATTGGTTGGCTACCTTGGGAATTTCACCCAAAGGGATAGAATCCCAACCAACAATGAGTCTTCCAACACCTACTAAAGGGAAAAGGTCTATCCAAAGGACCCATATAGTCCCTAAGAATATCATTCATTTTGTTGGAAGTTCCTCTCTCTCCAAGGCTCCTGCTTCTAAGGTTATGTCTCCAGTAATACCAGTATCAGAGATTGTTGAAGTCACTGATTCCCCAAGTTTGTCACAAAATATGCCATCCTCTCCTTCCTTACCATTATCACTTCCTCCATCATTTCCTTCCACTTCTACACTCATTTCTTCTTTTCCATCCCCATCCATGGCCCAAGTATTTTCATCTCTTCCTATCCTCTCAAGTAGGGGAGATGATTGGGTCTCCAGTTTCCACTTCACTTCCTCTACAACTTTCATTTCCTTCCATCTCAACTTCTAGCCTAGTTGTATCTACCCCAGGGCTATTCTCACTTCCACCCCATCTATCATTACCACTTCCATTCTAGTTCCAACTAATGTTACAATTCCATTGTATTGTCTAGTACTCAGTATTAAATAGTGTCATTCCACTCCCATCAGCATCTATTATACCATAATGGTTGTTTTGCCAGACTCCGAAATAAAAGAAGAAAGTACCTCTAGTGGATGTTATAGATCTAAGTGTGTTGGAACCTACTCCGAGGAGATAGGCCAAGCAATCAAAGATCATCTCCAACCTATCAGTAAACCAATTAGGAGAAAGAGTCATGGAAATCACTACTCTGTTGAGGAAAAACCAAAGAAACTATCACAACAACTGACTACCAAATTTCCATATTTTCACTAGGAAAAGCAACACATGAAGGGGCTAAAAAGATGTGTAAACAACTCTCAAAAATATATTAGAAAAGTATGATAAAGAAAAAGCTTCTAAGGATGAACTAAAAAAAAAGTTGAGCAGCTCACTACCCTATTGAGAAAGGTAACACAACCTACTCCATCCACTGATATTTCAACTACTACTACTCTGACAATTTCTTCCACTGGATGATATTTCATATCATGAGATTGAGAAGATAGGTAGAAGGGAAGATCAGTGAATGGATGGATAGAACACATACTTCAAGAAGCCAATCCTTTGATTAAAGAGGTTGTTGAAATATATAATGATTTGTAGACTGAAAGAGCCTCTATTCGTAGAATGGATGAAGCCTTCTCTGAAGATAATAATAACTTGAATTTGAATTTGACTACATGGAGTGAAATCAGAGAGAGAGGATCCAAATCTACTTCTTCAAGAAGAAGTAATCAATGATATTTCTAAGTTGTTGAATTTCAAAAGGCTATGGAATTTAGGTCCCATGTTATAGGATTTGATAAAGAAATTGGATGACAAATGTGTGGAAATAATGGATGCTCTAAATGATATCTCAAAAGAGTTTGATAATGTTAACTACAAGTTCTTCAATGAGAACATTGATGCTCTTCTAGAAAGATCAAATTAAGTCAAATTTTAAGGATTTGGTGAAAAAGGATGATGAAGTAACTAGGACTTTCAATAGTGACTCCATTGACAGGTTGGTTTCATGTAAAAATTTCACAAGTGACTAAAGAAAGTAGTAAGCAAACTTAAAATAATTCCAGCAAAGGTAGCAAGAGAGATCGAGACAATAGATGTGGTGAACCATTATGCATGTGGGCTAGAGGAGGAGGAGAAATACAAGGAATTATCAAGTGTTTCATTGAATATAAGCATGAATGGCTACTTGGGGAAAAGAACAAGAGAAGACAAGAGAAGGAGTTGCAGGCCAAGCTTGAAGCTAGGTGGCCATGGGAGGATAGTTCCAAGCTTTGGATCAGTCCAAGTTGCAAGGTTGACTAAGTCAAACCCTTGCAACCACTTTTGCTATTTTTATGGGAGCTTGTTCCCTAGAACTTAATGATTTTCTATTTTTAGTAATTTGTTGGTTAAGGTCTACATGTAATGGCTCAACCTAAGAACTTATAAATAGTTAAGTGCATAAAGTTTTTATATAGATAGAGATCATTTTGGAAGTTACTCTTCAAGCTTGGAAGAGTGCTTTGAATACTTTGAAGCCTTTCAATTACATTCAGAACAATATTTTTCCATGGAGAATCTGATTTATTGTGTTAATAGTTGATCAATGTATGCTTTGTGGATGCACAATTCCTTAGTGTAAGTGGTTAGCTCACCTTTATTTCAGAATATCTTATTTCATTTTATGGGAAAGTGATGTGATTATCTTGAATACCAGTCATGAAAAGATTTTTTTCCTTTTGTTATAAAGTTACATTATCATTGGTTGTAATAAGTGAAAGGGATATTTGACATGTGCATGCCTTATGTTGTTATGGTTGTTGATTGTGTATTCAATCATATTTGATCCATCTATTAGGTATACTTGGGGTCTTACAAGGGAATGTATGTTATTTTTTTATGTGGTTTATTATTCACCTATCCAAATAGCACAAGTTGAACTAGATTGTGGTAGTTATTTTATCCTTTTTGAGTTAATCCATTCTGGTGTGAAGATCATATGATTATCTA
This sequence comes from Taxus wallichiana var. yunnanensis, assembly GCA_018340775.1. Taxonomy (NCBI): domain Eukaryota; kingdom Viridiplantae; phylum Streptophyta; class Pinopsida; order Cupressales; family Taxaceae; genus Taxus; species Taxus wallichiana. The sequence continues at coordinate 796,965,787 of CM031235.1, forward strand.
GTTATACTTTTGGTGTATCACACATTTTCCTCATTTGTTATTTCTAACCCTGAAGCCTCATGAAGTGAGTAGATTAGAATCATTTAAAGTGTTTTTATCCTTGCACATCGATCTTACATCGGGTGCCCCAAGTTTCAGAGGAATTCAGACCTTCTCCGGAGGTTCATCCCAAGGCAACAAGGTCCCACACCTTGGGGATGATCCAACATTGCATGAGATCTTTCAAAATTCAATGGGTGCATGATCCGCATGACAATAATTTTTGGCATGCCCGGTGGGAAGAGTTGGTACTTCTCTTTGCACTTGCATGAATCAAAGTACTGATGACTCCATTTCTCTAGATTTCAAGTCTTAGTGTAATCACTTATGAAGAATTCAGACACGAGCTTCTTCCAAGAAAGGAAAATATCAGCATATCAAATTATCCTTGTCTCCACCAAGGAGAAAGAGAAGCGACAGTTCAACATCATCCCATAGGGGTCATTCAACTCCTCTTGATGAAGGTTTCCTCTACTAAGGAACAATCAACCCTTGGTCACCATGGCAGCCAATGCTTTCCCTCCTCCTTTTAACCATAACCCCTTTTTATTAGCCTAAAGAGATGTTATTCCCGTAGCTTCCTTGAAATTTTTTCCATTTTATACTGGGGAAAACAATGTTACCCCTTTAGAGCACATTTTAGATATAATGAGTATCTGTGTAGTACATAGCATTACGAGAGGATAATGTGGTAGTTAGACTCCTTGCTACTTCCTTTAAAGGTAAAACCTTCAATGGTTTCAAAGTTTGAACGTTGGTTCCATAACTACTTGGAATGAGTTAGGTGAGAAATTTTGTAAGTAATTTGTAGACAAAAGTGATCACTTGTCACTTATGGAACAACTCATGACCATAAAGAGAGCCCCTCATGAATATATGAGTGATTTTAATTTCCATTTTGAACAAGACTTGGAATAGAATCCCAACACTCATAAGGCCATCTCCAAGTAATGCATTTCTATATTATTTATGGGCATTGAACAATGACATAATAGTTATGATTCAATCCATGGGGGAACTATAGTTCCTGATGTCTATGAAATTGCTATAAAAGCTGAAAATTCTTTAATTCAAGTGGGAAAGATCGCGCCTAGGCCTCCCATGCCTTTGTTTACTGAAATTATAGGGAAACAACTGGTCATTGCTCATGTTCCAAAAATTTCATTCAATCAACTATGACTACATCCATTCCTTTGAATGATCTGGCTGAAGTCAAATCTTTCTCTGCAAACTTTCGAGAATGAGCTCATGGAAATCAAAAGGAAGCAGTCTCAATATACTCACCCATATCAATCCCAATACCAAACCAGTCATCCTCCTTTTCAAGGAAGTAATCATTCAGTCACAAAGCCAAGCTATGAATCAAGCTGCAAATGTTAAGCCTTTGAACTTTTAAACCCTCTTGCTGTTAGTTCATCCAGAGCCATAGTACCTATCTAGAATAATCTCATCCAAGATTATGAATGGTGTTATCCTTGTTCTTAGCCTCACAACCAAAATATTTTCCCAAATGGATTTTTGAGTCAAGCTCTTATGGTCCAAAGTATATCCACCCCACTAAGTCATCAATCGGATCAGTTGCATAAGAGAACCAAGATCAGCCTTTTGATGAAACCACACTACTAAATCAAAATAAATGATTTTGTGGTTTGAATATGATGCCTCCTCTATAGTGGTGAATATGTGTTCTAAAAAGAGAGAAATGGAATCTCAACCTTCCAATTTTGATCAAGCATCCACTTCACAACCTCAAACCCAAGCAAAGTTGATAAGGATGTAGGGAAGAGATCACTAGGAAACATCCGCTAATCAAGCCACAAGGAAAGAAGGGTCTTCAGGTATCACAATACCCAACAAGAATTTTTCAAAAGAGGATTTTAACACCCAAAAGGTATTAGAAAAGTAGGGGAAATTCCATTTAGTATTGTGGAACAAATGAAGAAAACCAACCTGAGCATCACTATGTGGGACACACTCTCAATTCCTTCTCAAAGGAACTTTTTTGAGAGGCTTTGAATAGTTTTAGTACAACTGATAGATCATCAGGTCATGAGAAAACAATGGAAAATTTTGTGTCAACTAGAAGTAAAAATAATTCCTAAGGCCAACAAACCACCACCATTTTATATCTCCCTGATCATTGGTGATCATTTGGTCCATAATTGCATGATCGATTCTGGAGCTAGTAGTTCCATTATGCCCAAGAAGATTGTAGATGTGTTGGGAATACCATATACTCCAATTTCAAGGGTGTTTTCTAGTTAGATGGTACAATCAGTTAGATTATCAGAGTTATTAAGGGACTCCATCTTACTATTCATGCATGCCAGATTTTTCATTCACACAAGACATATCAATTATTGATCTTCCTCCCCTCTTTGCCATTTTTTGTCATGAGATTTTACTGCCAAGATGGGTGGTTACCTATCATTAGATTGGTCACATATGATCCTCAAAACTCGTACGGGATGAAGGTGACTATAAGAGAAGAACCAATTTTCCATAATCATGTGGAGCCTTACACTGCTAGTCCCATAAATGGGAATTATGCCATTTGTGACCCAAAAGAAGAAGATGTTGACCATGAACCAACTACTCTCGTAGAGGAAGTTCCTGATACAATGCTTGATGAGGTAAGTATAGATCATCAATATGATCCCTACGTTGATTTATTGGTGGAAGAAAGAGTTTGGTTTGTTGTTTTTGGAGGAAACTAGATTAGGTACATATTGCATTCATGAAGAAGGTATGATGATACCTCAATTGGTTAAAACATCAAACAATTTTGAGGGATTGTGGAAATTGTTCTTTGATGGCTCGAGGAGTAAAAATGGATCCAGTGTGGGAGTTATGTTGATTTCTCAGAGGGAGATAAATACTTCTCATCTTTTGATTGCAATTTAGTTGCACTAATAATGTCGTTGAATATGAGGCCCTCATATAAGGAATTCAACTAGCTCAAAAGAGAGGAATCAAGGCTCTGACTATCTTTGGAGATAGTGAGTTGGTTGTGCATCAAGTGATGGCACACAGTGCATAAAAAATGATCTCTTAAGATCATATAAGAATCAAGTTTGGGACTTGATTGAAGATTTCAAAGCTTTTGGGATTCATGCTAGTTCTAGAAAGCAAAATCAAGATGTTGATAGGCTTGCTACAATTGGCTCACAATACGACATACCAGTGGACATCATGAAGGAAGGGAAGCAAATGGTCAAAATGGTAGTCTGTCCCATAGTTCCAGATAATTTGAGTAGTTGGCAAGTGTTTGATAGTGACAAACAAATTGTTCTTTTCTGAAGAAGAGGTGGAATTTTTATGAAACACCAAGATAAGTTGCAAAACTCATATGGTGATCAAATTATATAGTTGAAAGGAAATAAGCTACCAAAGGGCTTGGTTACTCTAGAATCCATCTTCAATTCAGATGATCAAGCCAAAAGATAGAGCACAAACATGGTGGTCAAGGAAGAAGATTTTGAGGAAGTCGAGGTGGCAAGTGAAAGGCTCTTAAAGATTGGTAAAGTATGCACTGCTGAAGAGAAGAAAAACTTTCATCAAATTGTGTCAAGAATATCATGACATTTTCACATGGAGCTATAAGGACCTGTGTGGTTTTGATCAGGTAGCACAACATACCATCGAACTAGATCCTAATTCCAAGCCAATTCATTAGAAACAGAGGCAATTAATCCCAAAATTGAGCCACTAATGAGGAAGGAGCTAACCAAACTCATCGAGGCCTGTATAATTTTTCCCATCAAGCATTCCTCTTGGGTAGCCAATCTAGGCCCTATCGAAAAAAATGGGAGATTTGGTTGTGCATGGATTTAGAGATTTGAACCGTGCCTCGTTGAAAGACCATTATCCTCTTCCATCAATGGAGAAAATCCTTCAAACAGTGGTAGGAGCTCAAATATTTTATTTTCTTGATGGATATTCGAGTTATAATCAAATTCTAGTCTAAGAATCGATCAATTCAAAACTACTTTCACTACTAAGTGGGGCACGTATGCTTACAACAAAATGCCATTTGGATTGTCCAATGTCGGGGCCACTTTCCAAAGAGCCATGGACATGGCATTTAAGGATAATCAATGATATCATCTTGGTCTACCTTGATGATATAATTGTATATTCTAAGCATGCAAAAGACCACATCACACATCTAAGGAAGGTTTTCCGAAGATGTAGAGAGTTTGGGGTTTCACTTAATCCCAAGAAATGCATTTTGTAGTGCATGAGGGAAAGTTTTTGGGGCATGTTCATTTCAGTGGAAAGGAATTATCAATTGATCTAATAGGATTCATTTGATTATGTCCTTATCTCTCCCAAGTCACAAGAAGGGTCTCTAAGTTTTCTAGGAACCATAAATTTCATGCGGAGATTCATCCCTCAATTTGTGACATTGGCTAAACCACTGACAACCATGCTAAAGAAAAATATGTCATTCTCATGGACAAAAAGGAAGGAGAGATTCAAAGCCATTAAAATGGCCATTTCTCAAGCTCCCACACTGGTGAACCCTAGGTTTGATAAATATTTTATTCTTTATGATTTTGTAGGTCAAGAGAGCATTTTAGGTATCCTCACCCAAAAAATAATGACCTGATGGAGCAACCAATTGCTTTCTTTAGTCAATCCCTCAAATACTATGAGCTCAAATATTCATTTGTTGAGAAACAAGTCTTTTTGCAGTTATTCGAGCTTTGAAGAAATTTAAACACATGTTGTCCAATAACAAAATTCACCTGATGGTTTCTCATCCTAGTGTCAAGGAATTTTTGTTGAACAAAGAGATGAATGAGAAACATGCTAGATGGATCACATGAAGGTAATGGAATATGACATACACATCAAAGTCACTAAACTCATCATAGGTAAGGGTTTGTGTCAACATAACTTGCTGTAGACATGGAAACCAAAGATGATGAAGATGTTACTCTTGAATACTAATGAAGGTGATGATCAAATTGATTGGTTATCTAAGATGCAAAATTTCCTCCTCTTGGGAATATATCCTTCAAACATGGATAAAAGGTCAAAGACGCACCTTCCATCTCAGTCTATTCCATATGTCTAGTGGATACTATTCTTTTTCAAAAGGATTTGAATGGTGTTCTTCTTCGCTTGAGTGAAACCGAAACAGGTAAGTCAGATATTAGAAGAATTCCATAATGGCCTATCTAGAGGACATTACTCTACATGAAACAATTGCTACCAAGATTATGAGGGCTAGTTACTATTGGCTAGATTTGTTCAAAGATGCCCATCTCTGGGTGAGGAAATGTAAGGAATGTTCCCTTTTCACCGAAAAGAAAGAAGTTGGCAGCTCTTCCCACTGCACCCAATTCAAGTGGATCAACCTTTCATTCAATGGGGTTGGATTTCATCGGGATGATTAATCCTCCATCCAGTGATGGACATAAATGGGTTCTTACTGTAATGGACTACTTTACTCGATGGATAGAGGTAGTAGTGTTGAAAGAAAGCAACGAGAAGGCAAGTCCTCGATTTCTTGGAAAATATAATGACAAGGTTCGGTGTTCCATTTATAGTTATTTCTGATAATGCAATGGATTTTCTCGGTCTGAAGTTGAGTGAATGGGTTATTAAGAATGGGGTCTACCTCAAGAATTCATCCAATTACTATCCACAAGGAAATGGGTTGGCTGATTTAAGCAACAAGAACCTTATAAGAATTATCAAATGCATACGATGGAAGCTAACATGAGGACTTGGCATACATAGCTTAAGACTACCTTATGGGAAGATGAATCACACCTAAAAGAGCCATGGAAATTCTCCTTTCATGCTTGTATATGGAAGAGAAGAAAAACTTCCGCTCTCCTTGGAGTTACCTTCCTTGGAGTTAGCTTATCAAATTGGAGGCTATGGAGAATGATTCCTTGTCGGTGAGGTTTGTTGAACTCATGGAGTTGGAAGAAGTGTGAAACAAGGCTATGAGAACTTTGGAACAACATTAGGCTTAGGTTAAAAATCCTTTGACAAGAAAACTTTGATAAACATTTTCAAGAGGGAGATTTAGTTCTCAAATGGGATGAAGATAGAGCTAAACCAGGAAGACATACCAAGTTTGATGCTCTCTGGAGTGGGCCATACATTATCACAAGTTACAAGGAGGAAAATTCCTTTCACCTATCTAGGCTCAATGGAGAATAACTTCCCATTCACGTGAATGGGATACATCTCAAAGCTTTCTTTTGAGATTGTTCCACCCCCTGTACAGTGCTCTTTTTATTTTCCTCCAAGTGCTTCACATTTTTTTTGTTTTTATTTTCCTTTTCCTTTTTTTTTTGTGTGTGCTCTGAATGTAGTTAGCTTTAGGACTCTTTTTCCCAATGGTTTGTATAAGGCTACTAGCCCTAAAGCTTAACAAGAAAGCATTCCTGGAGGTCGCCAAAAATGTTAACTTTTAAATCTTACCTTGAAATGAAGATGTTAAAGTCAATTTAAAATTTTTTCTTCTAAAATCCTTCACCTTAAAGTATTTAAGAAATGTGTTCAAAGTTATCTAAATTTAAAAACCCAAAAAATCTCCAAAATTTTTGGACTTTTTTGGAATTCAAAGGTCTCTTTTGGTAAATTAGAAATTTTCAACTTGGAGTTCCAAAGTCAAAACTCCAAAGTTTTGAAATTTTGGAACTTGGACTTTTGAGTTTTGGAAGTCTATGTTTTCATTTTAAGAAATTTCTTCTCGGAGTTCCAAATTTTGAAACTCTAAAGTTCCAAAATTTTAGAACTTCATACTTTGGGTTTGGAAGTCTCCCACCTATTTTTTGATGTTTTCACTTTTGGAGTTCCAAAGTCCAAAAGTTTGAAGTTCTAAAATTTTGGAACTTTAGACTTTCAGGTTTAGAGTCTTCCATTACCTTTTCATAAGCTTCGTCTCTCAAGTTCAAAGTTTGAAACTCTGAAGTTTCAAATTTTAGAACTTTGGACTTTCGGGGTTTTGGACTTCGGAGTTCTATGAGCATTTAATTCTCACCAACCTTCACACATGTCATATTTTGAGCATTAATTTGGGTTTTCTATATAAACTCAAGTTTTTACCTGTCATTTTCACTTGACTTCTTGCTTTGACAATCTGATTTTTATTGCATTCTTGTACTTTTGAGGCATCATTTTCAAGGTAATTTTGTTTGGGTTATTTCTTTTTGGTTTATGATATTTTTAGGTTTTTCTTCCTTGTTTATTCTCATTTTTTCTTCATTTTATTTTGAAAATGAAACCCTTGGCATACACCATGTTTTCCTTGAAAGTGTCTCCTGATCTCCATAGTTACAAAATTCAACATGTGCAGGCATCCACTCAGATTGCATTATAGTTTTTCAAGATCTTTCCAAGTGTTTTACTTTCCTTTCATGCCCTCGAAGAAGTTCACAGTTCACAAGTTTGTTTCGGAGGTTCAATTTTTAGAGTTAGGAGGTGAGTTTTTTTCGGAGTTGGAGGTTCACTTTTGGAGTTTGGAGTTCACTTTTTGGAGTTTGGGGTTTTTGCTTTATTTTTAGAAGGTTTTATTTTTAAGATTTTGGAGATTCCTTTTTTAGACTTTCAGAAGTTCTAGTTTTGGAGGTTCAAAACATTTTAATTTTTTGGACATTGGACTTGACATTTTGAGACTTTTTGTAGTATTTGTTACAAATTTTCAAAGGATTTTTGGATTTGAAACCTAAACTTGATGTCAACTTCTTCGTCAAAAGGAAAAAAGAAGATGAAATATACATTCTTAGGGTTTCTCCTCATTCATGCCTCTCTTCAGACTTAGGAAATATTGGAGATACTGACCTAGGGCAGGTGGATTTTCCAGATTTTGGGCAAGGTTGAGAGCTCCTAACAAGAAGTCCTGGATGCAGGCCATATATGACAGTGGTCTTGCTCTCGCCACTGGTTTTCCAGCATCCATGCACTACCCCAAATTCATCTTGGCCACAACAACCCATTTTGATGAAGATTCTAGATCGGTGAAAGATGTTGATGACAAGGTTGTAATTCGGTTAGATTATGATTTCTTTGAAGACTTGTTCAAACTCCTCAGATGTTGAAGACTATGCTACAATCTCACCTAAAGCTGCAATTGAACATTGGGACAAAGACACCAATTTGTGTACAAAGGTCATGATGAAGAGCTACTTGGCCAAGAGTGTTACCAAGTTTCCTAGACAATGTATCGATCAGATTTCATCCAGAAGTAAATGATCTTATCGTGTTGCTAAGTAGAGTTTCAAGCCTTGCTTCCAAAAAGAGTTTCAAGAATGGATGTTCTTATACATTTCCACCATTAAGAAAAACAAAGAATTCATATGATGGGGAGAGCATATCAGTAGCTCTATTTGTTTTCAATTAAGTAAAGTCTTGTCTTCCAAGAACTTTTACATGACTTCTTTCTTGGTCTATGTTGCAGTTGCTATGGGAGAATTTAATGGGTTGAATACCAAAGGTGTTAGAAGTGCTTCCCATATTTTGATTTCTATCCTCAAATCACAATGGATGGATGAGGAAAAAACATTTTTGTAGGGTTAATGATGCCTTCTTTTTTGTTCTCCTTTATTGTTTTGATAAGGATTTGTACAATCAAAGGATTTATGATGAGGCTTTCAAAGAAGTATGAGAATGGGAGCCATTTATCTACAGTTTCCTACATTTACATACATCTGGATTCTTGGTTTTGTAGGTGCTCCTAATAAGCTGCCAAGATGCCCTACTGACAAATGGGTTTTTCTAGAGTTGGTTTGGAAATTATTGGATTATCAAAAATCCAAAACAAATGACATAAGGTGGGAATCAGTTTTCCATTTCAATGGTCGATATACTTGTGCCAGCATCTATAAAGCAAAGAATGTGGATGTTGAAATGTCTAAAGTAACCTTGTGAACCTTTCATCCTCAAACCAATTTTGATTACTGGGGAAAGTTTACTGAAATGGGTTTATCTAGTTCTCATGTGCCCCAACTAGAGGATATATGGATTCACTATCAAGATGAGTTCATTATCCATCAATGAGATTATGAAAGGTTGACTTTGGATGAGGTTAGACAGTTTGGTATTGCAGAGATTCCAAAGGAGATGGAGGATGAAGAAGAAGTATTGGATGTAGTTTACAAGGATAACAATATCACCAATCAACCATTCCATGGATTGATTGGTATGTAGAAGAATGTTGTAATACTAAGGAGAGGGTGGGGCCCATTTTGCAAAGAACATATAATTGGTTGGCTACCTTGGGAATTTCACCCAAAGGGACAAAAGCCCAACCAACAATGAGTCTTCCAACACCTACTAAAGGGAAAAGGTCTATCCAAAGGACCCATATAGTCCCTAAGAAGATCTCATTCATTGTTGGAAGTTCCTCTCTCCAAGGCTCTTGCTTCCAAGGTTGTGTCTCTCAATAATACCAGTATCAAAGATTGTTGAAGTCACTGATTCCCCAAGTTTGTCACAAAATTTGCCATCCTCTCCTTCCTTACCATTATCACTTCCTCCATCATTTCCTTCCACTTCTACACTCATTTCTTCTTTTCCATCCCCATCCATGGCCCAGGTATTTTCATCTCTTCTCATGTCCTCTCAGTAGGGGAGATGATTGGGTCTCCATTTCCACTTCACTTCCTCTACAACTTTCATTTCCTTCCATCTCAACTTCTAGCCTCGTTGTATCTACCCCTGGGGATATTCTCACTTCCACCCCATCTATCATTACCACTTCCATTCAGTGCCAACTAATGTTACCAGTTCCATTGTATTGTCTAGTGCTCTAGGTACTAAATCAGTCATTCCACTCCCATCAACATCTGTTATACCAGAATGGTTGTTTCACCAGACTCCAAAATAGAAGAAGAAAGTACCTCTGGTGGATGTTATAGATCTAAGTGTGTTGGAACCTACTCTAAGGAGACAGGACAAAGCGGTCGAATATTGTCTCCAGCCTATCAATAAACCAATCAAGAGAAAGAGTTATGGAAATCACTTTACTCTCTGTTAAAGGAAAAACCAAAGAAACTATCAAAACAGATGACTACCAAATTTCCTAGTTTTAACTAGGAAAAGCAAACACAAAGGGCTAAAAAATATGTACAGAGAACTCTTAGAAATCTGTTGGAAAAGTAATGATAAATACAAATCTTATAAGGATGACCTAAAATAAAATTGAGCAGCTCACTTCCCTATTGAGAAAGGTAACACAACCTACTCCATCCACTGATATTTCAACTATAACTGCTCTGACAATTTCTTCCACTCTAGATGATATTTCATATCATGAGATTGAGAAGATAGGTTAGAAGGGAAGATCAGTGAATGGATGGATAGAACACATATACTTCAAGAAGCTAATCCTTTGATTAAAGAGGATATTGAAATATATAATGATTTTACAGCTGAAAGAGCCTCTATTCGTAGAATGGATGAAGCCTTCTCTGAAGATAATAATAACTTGAATTTGAATTTGACTACATGGAGCGAAATCAAAGAAGAGGATCCAGATCTACTTCTTCAGGAAGAAGTAATCGATGATATTTCTAAGTTGTTCAAATTTCAAAAGGCTATGGAATTTAGGTCCTAGGTATTACAGGATTTGATAAAGAAATTGGATGACAAGCGTGTGGAAATAATGGATGCTAAATGATATCTCAGAAGAGTTTGATAATGTTAACTGCAAGTTCTTCAATGAGAACATTGATGCTCTTCTAAAAGATCAAATTAAGTCAAATTTTAAGGATTTGGTGAAAAAGGATGATGAAGTAACTAGGACCTTCAATAGTGACTCCATTGACAGATTGGTTTCATGTCAAAATTTTATAGGTCGATTGAAGAAAGTAGTAAGTAAACTTAAAAGAATTCCAACAAAGGTAGCAAGAGAGATCAAGACAACATATGTGGTGAACCATTACATGTGTGGGCTAGAGGAAGGATAAATACAAGGAATTATCAAGTGTTTCATCAAATATAAGCATTAGATGGCTACTTGGGAAAAAGAACAAGAGAAGACATGAGAAGGAGTTGTAGGGCCAAGTTGAAGCTAGGTGGCCATGGGAGGACAATTCCAAGCTCTGGATCAGTCCAAGTTGTAGGGTTGACCAAGTCAAACCCTTGCAACCACTTTCTATTTTTATGGGAGCTTGTTCCCTGGAACTTAATGATTTTCTATTTTTAGTAATTTGTTAGTTAAGGTCCATTTGTAATGGCTCAACCTAAGAACTTATAAATAGTTAAGTGCATGGAAGTTTTTTCAAGCTTGGGAGTGCTTTGAATAGAGAGATCATTTTTGGAGAACCTAATTTACTCTTAAGCTTGAAGAGTTTTTGAATTACTTTGTAAGCCTTTCAATTTATTTCAAAATATTTTTCATGGAAAGTGATGATTTATTGTGTTAATATTTGATCCCTTTTTGTGATTTCTAAAATGATGTACCATAGGAAATTTGTAAGAAAAAATCTCCACAATTCCTAGAGAGATAATGGTTTTTAATAAATACTTAGAAATTCACGTCATTTTTACTAGACATACTTTTTACCTCATGGATTTTTGTGCATGCTTCTTCGATCCCGAAACCTGATTTGCCCTCGTGCTTGATTGCATGGCTCGTTTTTGATCATTTTTCGATCTGATTGAAGGTATTTCCCTTTGTTCTTTGTTTGTGGAATTTGTGGAAGAATTGTGTGATGATCTTTCTAAATCCCTCTTTCTTTCTTGTTAGGGTTTTGGGTTTTGATTATTTATTCCTTTTTGGGTTGTGTTCCAATCAAGTTTGTGTTTTAGGGTTCACCCTTGGAATGCTTACTTAGTTTTATTCCTTGGAATATGCCATTTTAATGACAATAGAAGAATGTATAAAGAATCATAGCAATGGAGAGGAATTTACATGTTTTGACCTGACAAAAACCCGATTCCCTCTTTTCAGGTTTTGCAGGGTGTTTTGCAGTTTCCAAATCCCGCAGTCTATCGGGAAATCCAAGGTGTCGGACACTCCAAAATCTCCGGCATCCTCCAAGGTGTCGGATGCTTCAAACTTCCGGCATCCTCCAAGTGTAGTGGGATTTCCAAGCCTCCCGGCATCTAGCAAGAGTGTCGGGTTTCAATAGTTGTCCAACATCTTCAAAGTTCTGACAACTTCCTTTGTGTCGGGTTTCTACAAGTGTCTGACAAGGTTGAACTTCCGATACTCCTTGTAGTGCTTCGAGCCTATGGGATTGCTAAGTAGGTCCTCAAACCCGAAGTGTCTAAATCAGAAGCAATCAGTTCACTCCTCCTTTGAAATTCCTCATGTCGGATCCTGGTTCATCACAGGATTAGATGAAAAAATCAGGGAGGATGAAGTAAAAATTAAGGAGGTGGAGTCTCCTTCCTACATTGATTGTAATTATGACATTCGAGATACAGAACTCAAAAACATAGATATGGAAGATTTTTGGAATAGAGTCAAGAGTTCTTCCCAAACCCCCTGGATGAGATCAATAGTCGGCAGTGGTCTCCCTCTTGTAGCAGGATTCCCCATGTCCGCTCAGTGTCCTGAGTTCATCTTAGCTTGTGCTTTAAATTATGACTCTGCTTCTCGTTTAGTGAGAAATCAGGCGGGAGAGGTCATAATCAAGTTAGACAGAGGTTACTTCGATGACCTTCTCAAGCTGCCTAACTTTGAAGAGTATGGAGACGTAGATCTCAAGTCAGCCCAAAAACTTGGGACAATGATCAGGAGGATTGTATTAAACATGTGAATAAGAAGTTCTTGATCAAAAAGCCGGCTATCTCTAGGTTTCCAAGATTTGTTCCTAGAAGTGATTTCATTCAAGAGATCAATGATATCATTACTTTCTTTGAGCCGGGTTTTTGGATTTCCTGAGTCAAATGTTTTCCAAGGATGGATGTACCAATTCATGGTCATCATTAAGAAGAATCAATAGGGGATTGATTGGGGTAGTCTTATCAGTGACGAGATAGACTCCCAGATGACAACAGATCTTGTCACTTTGGGAAGTTCTATATGTCTTCATATGTCACCTATACAAAGAATCGGCATGAGGAATTATCCGGATTAGACACAAAGGGGAACAAGACAGTGGAACATATTTATCGGTATTTTCCTCAGTTAACAAGAAAAGGGTCCGAAGACCAATTCGAAGAGTAAATGATGCCTTCTTTTATGAGAACATCTACAAGAGTTGAACCGAATCGAGGAAAACAAGTGTCTACGATGAGGCATGGGCTGAAGTTTGAAATAGGGTGTGTCTTCTTACAATTCAAGAAGTTCACATATCTTCAGGTGGTCATGTACCTGGGTGATCCTTTCCGTTTGCCCAGATATCCGGGAGACAAAATGATCTTGATGGAGTTGGTTAGGCAATTGTTGGATTTTCAAAAGTTCCAACAGAGTAAACACAAGGCTGCCTTATCCTTCCTAATTTCTATTGGAAGGTATACCTGCTCAACAGTGGCAAAAGCCAAGAATGTTGTACATGAGCTTCAAGATAAGTTTAAAGAACACATGAAGCCTAGAGACGGGTTCGACTTTCAAGCCAGTCCTCATGTCATATGGAACTTTATAGCTACATGTACCAAGCATACAAGACATCTGGATTTATTAACGTGATGAAGTTGTTGTCTGAAGAAAAGATCATAGCAGGTTGACACTTGCAGAGATTTAGACACCGGGCTCACTGACAATCCAAAGGGTATTGGTGACAATGAAAGTGTTCTGGATCCTTCCTATGACAGACTGAATGAAGATCAATATGTTTTCCCACCTATTGATTGGTCTATCGGTGAAAAAGCCTCTATTACAGATAGATCGGCCCCGATTCTCACACGCACCAAGGCATGGCTCACCTCTTGGGGGATGAGTTTCAAAGAAGATAGTTTTTCAAAGTTGGTTGCTTTGGAGGTGGGGCCCTCCAAAAAGGAAAAGGAAAAAATCTCTTCCAAGGGACCTATAAAGGTCAAATTTGTCAAGAAGAGAAGAGAAGAAGAAACCCTTCAACTGCCACTCCAGTTGAAACGGTGAACGTGCCAGAGTCACCAACACCACCAGAAATAGGGGAAATATCTTTGGAGGTAGAGGTGAGTCAGCCTCTAATTTCACCATTTGCTGACTACCCAATGAAGTAACTCTATCCCTTGCATCCTAGGCTTTGGCGTCAGGATCTGCGCCTCCTCCTCCACAACCACTTGCACCTCCTACTTCACAACCACTTGCTCCTCCTACTTCACAACCACTTGCACCTCCTCTTTCCCCATTCTCTTCATCAGCCATGACTAGCATTTTCTCCAGACTCTCACCTCTCTCTGCTGGGACCAAAGTAACTACAGATATGCCTCCTTCTACACCTCTTTTCACCAAATCTACTACCACACTAATGGCTATTCCCACTCTACCAATGAATCTCCCTCCACTTGAAAGTATGACACCAACTTCTACAACAGTGGCAAGTCCTTCTGGAATGCCTCAATGGTTACTTGAGCAAACTCCGAGGAAAAGGAAGGTGGTTTTACCCATACCTGCCTTTGATTTTAGTTCACTCAAGGCTTCTACTGCTAAATCAACCAAGAATCCAAAAACAGTTTCAAGGGTTTTAGTGGATGCTTCGAGACACAAGTTTGCATAGATCGCCACTCCCGCAACTGACAAGACCAAAGAGGACATAGTGGCCTCTAACTATCAGATAACTAGGGTTGCTCTAGGGAAGGTGATGGCAGAAGGAGCACAACAAGATGCATGAGATGCTATAAACGTGCTATGTCAGAAGTTAAAGGAAACAAAGGATAGCAGAGATGAGCTTAAAGAAAAGGTGGAGCAATTGACTGAAGTATTACTTAAGCTCTCAAAACCCCTTGAGTCCATACCATCATCCTCTGTTCCTATCGGGTTCAATTTCTCATCGGTACCCATAATTGAAAAGATTAACGAAAAGGGGAGAGTGGTCGATGAATGGACCCAAAGGTTGCTCTAACAGGGAAAGAAGTAATCCAAGACACTGTGGAAGTTTATCAATCTTTGGAGAATATAAAGAGGGATGGGGAAAAGATGGATGATGATTTTTCTTCAAGAGATCGAGCAATTGGAGTTGAATTTTGAAGCTCTACAGATGCTGAAGCAAATCCCATCCTGCATCTTGGTCGAAGAGGGCATCATCCCACATGTGGATAAGCATTTCTAGCTGACCAAGGCCATCAGATTCAGAATAAAGATTCTCAATGAAGCTTGAAAAATTGAGAGAATCAAGAGATCAATTGATCGATGGCGAGAGTGACCTAGAAGAAGTGCTGATCAAAATCTATGTAAAAGTGTTGAGTGAAGGCTCGGGTATCCTACCAGTTGACAATATTTTCAAACATGTCCAAGAATCAGTTCAACATGAACCAACTTATGGATTTAGCATGGAAATCATTAACAGGTTTGTAAAGATTGAACATTCTTTGGAGGCCCTGAGAAAACTCAACAAAAGATTGAGAAAGCTTCCTAGTAATGCCAGTGACACCCAGGAAACATGTAAAGTCATGAGTGATCATTCCACCGCGCCTGATGAGAATGAGATGCAAGGTATAATCCAGAAATTCCAAGAATTTTAGGACAAACAGGCTCTGTTGGAAGGAGAGAAAGACGAGGAAGAGAAAGATGACGATTCAGACTAAGTCACAATGCAACATGTCATTTCAATCTTGAAATTGACATGTCTTTTTTATTTCTGTTTCGTCACATAGGAAGTAAATTTTGACTTGGTCTCCTGCATGAGAGTCAAGCGAAATAGGACTCTTGTTAAAACACTTTTTTCTAGGATTTATCCTATTTTCTCTCTGCTCTTTTTATTATAAATAAGGGATGCTCATGCATTCCAAAGGGTTGATATTTTTGGAATATTGAGAACCTTTGTGTAGAAGAAGAACTTTGTGTTTTCTTTCAATCATTCAAAGAATAGAAATCGATGTCATTTTTGCAAACTTTGTGTTGTGAGATTCATCTCTCTTAAGATATTGCTCTTATGTTCAGGATCTTAAGTTGTTCTTTGTTTAGTGTTCTCAATCATTTTAAATTATTTCAAACATTACATTACATTTGTTATCTAGAACTCGTATGATTATTTCATGATCTGTGTTTGCTCGAAAGAAAGTATGTCCCTGTTATTTCCTTTCCGTGATGTGTTCTTTCTAATCCATTTTACTTCCAAAGTAGCAATATTTCCAGTTATTGTGGATGTGGCTTTCAGGATTCTATCCTAACCCCAATGGTTAGATTAGATTGAATATTGTACACATTATTTCTATTGTTTTTAGATTAGTAATAAATAGGCGAGTCTCACTGTATTTGAGGAGGGATTCAATCCCATGTACTATGGTTGAACCTCATATTTCATCTTGAAAAAATATTCAACCAACAACTTTTGGTGACTCTGCTGGGGAATATGGATTAATAGTATAAAGCTTATGCTTTTGGTGTCTGGTGACTCCGTATTTGCCTTATTTTCAACAAGATCTCTTTCCCAGTTCAAGCTGGCCAAAAAGATCTTTACTCGGTTGTGCCGAGCACGGGTGAAACTGTTCCATTCTTTGATCTTCTTTAACAACATAATTTTAGACTTTCACCCAACGTTGTTGCTTCTAGCCAGGAAAGAAGCTCTTTGCCCATCCAAAGGAATTGGATTCCTTGAGAACTAGAAGTCTCTACGTAACTTGTTGTGCATTATTCTTTCCGGATATTTAGATTCCTGTTCACACTTCATTTAGAAGAATGGCAGCATAACCTGTGCCTTGGGGTACCACTATTGGTCCTCTTTCCCTTACTCCACCATTACATGACCTACCTCATGGATCATGGAAGAATATTCCTAAGTTCAATGGTGATGGGAAACAACATCCTGACGAACACATTACCTCATTCTTTGTTGCATGTGGTGTTCTTGGGGTAGCTCACGAAGATGTCTCTGTTTGACTCTTCATTGAGACATTACATGGCGTAGCCACAGAATGGTTCTATCATCTCCCAAATGCATGCATTACCAACTAGGCTACCATGAGATCTGTTTTTGAAGCAAGGTTCAAACCAGCTGAAGATTCTCATGCCTTGTTGGCACAACTCACTCATATGAAGAAAGAGTCTCACGAACCCATGCGGGATTTCATAGCCAAATTCAATAAGCTGATCCGCAAGATTAGAACTCTTTGTTCCTACTCTTGAAAATCAGAAGTGTTTCTTCATCAATGCTCAACCACCAGATGTAAGCTTCTTGTTAAGAAGATCTATTATTCCTGATTTGGCCACCACTCAAGCTACGGCCACTGAAATAGAAGATGATCTTATTTTGGCTGGAAAAATCAGGAAAGAATCATCTAAGCCTAAAAATCAGAGTTCTTCTCAGAGTACTACTGATCCCATGATTCAGAAGATGGCTAATGACTTGATTGCTTTAAAAAAGCAAATGTCTCAACAAGTGGGCAACGCTCCGTATCGGGACATTCCTAGACATAATTTCAATAATACTAATAGTACTCCCACAAGAGATAGGCCACGGTTGACTGTTGCTCAACTGAGACTAGCTATTGAAGCTCCTCTGTTAATGCTATAGTGGAGATAGTTGAAGAAGATGCTGAAACAGAAGAACTAGATTCTCACGAAGATTTTGAAGCTTCAGGATATCATTGATGAGTCCTATGACGTTTTAGCTGGTGACTCCAGCATTGGGTATTTGGAATATGAAGAAGATGGAGGTGAATCTGATGGTCGGTCATTCATAGTCTTCACTCGATCTCAATCCCGAACCCCAGAAAACTGGTGGAAAGCCCCAAGGAGAAGAGTAAGGATGCTCCCATGGTCATAGCTAAGAGAGGCTCACCTATTTCAGCACAAACCGAAAAGGAGATGACTAAAAAAGTAACAACTTCCTCCTATCCTCCTTCTCCTAAGGTCAGTACCACAACTCAGGCCCATGTGATCAGAAATGAACCTACCATCACTCCTTCATACACTGCTTTTGACATCATTGATCATGCAAAAAGAACCAAGATCCAAATGTCAGAAGCAGAATACCTTCAATCAAATCCGGAACAATTGAAAAACTTGCCAAATTCATTAGAAGTAAGGCTGCTATTCCTTCACCTTCCAAAGGCATTTTTCCAAGTCCTAATCAATCTTCACCTTCTACCAATATGGCCTCTACTTCTTCTTTAGGAAAGATCGAACCATTTTATTTGTCCTTACTTATAAACGGATTCAAACTCAGCAATTGCATCATTGACTCAGGAGCTTCTAATAATGTGATGCCCACAAAGGTAGCCCATGCCCTTGGACTCACTTTAACTAAATCATATGGATGGTGTTACTCCATGGAAACCAAGCAAGTCCCCTTGGTTGGTCAAATCAAAGATGCACAATTTGCATTCATCGCCTTCCCAGAGAAGAGAGTGAAAATGACCATTTTAGTTGCTGATATTCCATTGCTTATGGTATTCTTTTAGGAAGAGGTTTTTGTAAAGATGTGGAGGAGAGATCAACATGGACTGGACCAAAGCTAAAATCCCAGTTAATGGATTTTCTCGTATTCTCCATCCCGAACCTCAAGTGAAGTATTTGGTCACCAAATCAGATGACCCCAAGGCTCAAATTCTTTTTGAAGATACTGGCTTGGGAAATTACTTCATGACATCAGAGGTACCAGCCATTGACATCAAAGAAGAGGATTCTAATGCTATTTGGACCCTTGAATTCGATGGGAGCTGTTCAACTATTGGATCAGGAGCTGGTGTAGTTCTTATATCACTAGATTGAAATTTTTCCTTTCGCCTTCAAGCTGCAGTTTGATAACACTAATAATACAAAGCTGAGTATGAAGCGTTGTTATTAGGACTGGAAGTGGCCAGACAAAAGGGAATTCGTAATCTCAGGGTTCAAGGAGATGCAGAGCTGATCGTTAACCAGGTGAAGGGGATCTATCAAGTGAAAAATGATCGCCTAAAGCATTACAGGAATAAGGTATGGGATAACATAGAATGCTTTGATGCTTTTTCCATCAGGGTAGTTTTAAGGGATCATAATGACAAAGCTAATTCTTTAGCCGTGTCTGTGTCTCTCCTTCTTCCTCATCCACAGTTCAAACGGGACACGTACACCATTGAAATTGTACATCGTCCCAGTGTTCTGGATAACTCAGCACATTGGCAGGTATTTAATGACGACCAACAAATATTGTCTTTTCTAGAGAAAGCTAATAATTTTAGTGAACTGTATTTTGAAGGGTCAGAATCAGCTTTCCGTGAATCCATTTCGAATTCATATCAGGAAGTTGATGGTGAATTTATTTAGCTAAAAGGAAATAAGATTCCCAAGGGATTGGTTTCTCTGGAAGGTTTGTTTGATAAACATGATCGTTTTATCTAGAATAAAAGGTAGACTGAAGGCACCTCCTCATCAAAAGTAGATCAAGTTAATCTAGGTTCCCCAGATCAACCACGTATGGTGAATATCGGGAAATGTTGTTCCTCTGAGGAGAAAGCAAAATTCACTTCACTCCTAAAGAGATACATGGATGTCCTAGCCTGGTCATATGCAGATTTAAAATCCTTCAAGCCCAAAGATGTGCAACATAGCATTCCCTTGAAGCCTGAAGCTAAACCCCACAGGTAGAAGCAAAGACATTACAATCCCAAGATCTCAGGGACTATTCTTGTAGAAATTCAGAAAATGTTAGATGCAAGGATTATTTTTCCAATCCATCATTCCACTTGGGTTGCTAACATCGTCCCTGTTAGGAAGAAGAATGGTGAAATCCAGATTTGTGTTGATTTCTGGAACATGAATTAGTCTTCATTAAAAGACAACTATCCCTTGCCTATCATGGATCAGGTGTTACAGAACATTATTGGATCAGAAATGCTATCCATGCTCGACGGGTTTTCTAGGATATAATCAAGTTGAGGTAGGCTGCAGAGGATTAACACAAGACAACCTTCACAACCACATGGGGATTTTTGCTTACGGGAGGATTCCTTTTGGCTTGATCAACACCAGAGCCACCTTTCAGAGAGCTATGGACTTGGCATTCAGAGATCTGATGGGAAAAGTCATAGTGGTATATTTGGATGACTTGACCGTTTTCTCTAAAAACGGAGTGATCATTATGATCATCTAGAACAAGTACTCTTGAGATGCAGGCGTCATGGGATTTCATTAAATCCTAAGAAGTCCATGTTTGGAGTGACCGAAGGAAATTTGCTGGGTCATATTGTGACTAGAGAAGGAACCAAGATCGATCCAGAGAGGGTGAAGGCCATTCAAAGCCTTACCCTACCCACAAGTAAAACTGGAGTTCATTCCTTTTTCGGAAAGGTCAATTTCCTAAGAAGGTTACTTCACTGATAAAACCAAGGATATCCTTGGGATGATGAAAGGAAAAATTCCATTTTGATGGAGTATTGAAGGGAAGCTTGCATTTGATGAAGTCAAAAGGGAAATTTCTTGCGCTCCTATCCTAGTATATCTAGATTTTTTTAAAAAATTATGCATGCAGCTACGCTTCCGCACACACACGGTGTCGTCACCATCGATGTAGGAGAACGGAGAGGGCATTGAAGCTCCCATCACTTTCATGAGTTTCCTATTAAAGGGACATGAAATAAAAATGTCACAGATTTAAAAGCATGCTTATGTAGTGGTACGAGTGGTGAAACATTTCAGTCTTATGTCTTTGAGTTCTCATACCCTGGTTCTCATTCCCGACACCACTATTAAATCCATTTTGACTCAATAAGAGTTGGGTAGTCAATGAGGTAACTGGATAGCTAAAGTTTAGGAGTATGACTTAGACATTAGACCTACCAAGTTGGTATGAGGAAGGGGCATGTGCCAATTGATTGCGGAAAATCATGCTGAAATAGAATGCGAAAGGACCAAAGATACCTCTTCAGAGTTGCCCGTGGTGCTTTTCATGAGCACAACTGATGAATGGTACATAGATATTGCTTTCTTTCTAACTTATGGTGAATTCCCCCACATTTAAGCCAAAAGGAGAAGAGGACAATTAAGTTAAGATCTGCAAGATACCTCCTGTGGGATAATGGAATATATAAGAAAGGTATTGATGGTGTATTCTGTATTGTGTTGATAAGTCACAACAGGTGAAGTTACTAGAGTCCTTCCATAGTCTAGCATGTGGAGGACATTTCTCATCCTCCGTAACAACTTATAAGATCTTACGGGCTAGGTACTATTGGCCCACTCTCTTTCAAGATTCAGCAGAATGGGTATCCAAGTGTGAAGCTTGTCAACATTTCGTTGGTCGCCCTAAGCTAGCAGCTCTTCCCCTGAAGCCTGTAGTGATTGAAGAACCTTTTTGCCAGTGGGGAATTGATTTCATTGGAACGTTGAATCCTACCTCCAGTTCCGGACACAATTACATGCTTACTACTATAGACTATTTTACCAAGTGGGTGGAAGCTGCACCAATCAAGCAAGCAACCTCAGAAGTTGTATGCAAATTCCTTAAAGAAAATATAATTGTCAGATTCGGTGTGCCTCACAAGATTGTGGCTGATAATGCCTCTAATTTATCATCACATGAGTTGATAGAATTTTGTTATGGATTCGGCATCACCCTAGCTCACTCATCTGACTATTATCCCCAAGGCAATGGGCAAGCTGAGTCCAACAACAAGAACCTGGTTACCATAATTAGAAAGCTAGTGGATGAAAACCAGAGGACATGGCACAAAGCATTGTATGATGCATTATGGGTAGATCAGATTACTCTAAAGTGAGCTATAGGAATGTCCCCTTTCCAAGTGCTATATGGGATTGATGTTGAGATTCCTATCTCCGTAGAATTTCCAGCCTTGCGGTTGGCCAAAGCAATTGAAGATGAAACTTTCCAAAGTTCTATTGAGAAGAGGGTTATGTATCTAGCTAGGTTAGAAGAGGAATGAAGCAAGGTGGTTGATTGCATTGCGGATCATCAGAGAAAAGTAAAGAGGATTTTTGACAAGAAATCAAGGCAACGCATTTCTAGATTGGAGATCTGGTACTTCTTTGGGATAAGAGAAGGAACAAAAAGAATGCACGGAAAGTTTGATTCTTTTTGGAAAGGACCTTTCAAGATTTATCGGCTAAATGGTGAAAATAGTTTCTCGTCTATCATATCTTGATGGAGAGTTACTCCTTTACCTTTCAAAGTGGTCAACATCTGAAGTTTTTCCATCGATGAATGCAAGATGCTCTTTCGCATTGTACATTATTTGTTTTTACGTCGTGTGTTTTCTTTTCGTTTCTTTTTGTTCTCTTCTTCAGACTCCATGGCCTAATGGATAAAACCAGATATTCTGAGTTCTCTTCCTTTGATGTCACAAAGAAAGTCCCCAACTGGAGCCAGCTGTTATCCCATTTTTGTGATTTCACTAAAATGATGATAACCATAGGAAAATTTCAGAAAAAATCTCCTAAAAAGCCCTTTTAGAGAGATAATCGGTTTTTCGGGTTTCCATAGCATGACAACATGATTTTTGCATGCTATATGTTGCATGTTTCCCAAAACCCGAAGTTCGATCCAAGTCCTTTGTTTGAGGTTTTTGGGACTGCAGAGCATCGGAGCACCGCTTAGCCAAAACATGCTTCATGTTGCATGACTTCTGATTCACGAAACTCGATTCACTCCTTTGTATTGGTTTTGGAACCATCAAGCATCATGCTTCATGTCGCATGCTTTCTACAACCCAAAACCTGAATTGATATGAAATCCTTTGTGTCATGTTTTCGAACATCTCGAGCATGCTGACATGGCATTAATGCCAAGTTGTTGGGTAATTGACACATGCGTCAATCATTGAAGTGTATTAAATGCAATTTTTTTATAAATGTGAATTTATTTATAATTACTCATATTTCCACGTCATTTTTACTAGACGTAATTTTTACCTCATGGATTTTCGTGTATGCTTCTTCGATCCTAAAACCCGATTTGCCACCGGTGCTCGATTGTGTGGCTCATTTTTTTATCATTTTTCGATCTGATTGAAGGTATTTCCCTTTGATCTTTGTTTGTGGAATTTTTGGAAGAATTGTGTGATAATATTTCTAAATCTCTCTTTCTTTCTTGTTAGATTTTTGGGTTTTTGATTATTTATTCCTTTTTGGGTTGTGTTCCAATCAAGTTTGTGTTTTAGGGTTCACCCTTGGAATGCTTACTTAGTTTTATTCCTTGGAATATGCCGTTTTAATGACAATAGAAGAATGTATCAAGAATCATAGCAATGGAGAGGAATTTACATGTTTTGACCTAAAAAAAAACCGATTCCCTCTTTTTAGGTTTCACAGGGTGTTTTGTAGTTTCCAAATCCCACAGCCTATCGGGAAATCCAAGATGTCGGACACTCCAAAATCTTGGCATCCTCTAAGGTGTCAGATGCTTCAAAATTCTGGCATCCTCCAAGTGCGTGGGATTTCCAAGCCTCCCAGCATCTAGCAAGAGTGTCTGGTTTCAATAGTTGTTTGACATCTTCAAAGTTCGACAACTTCCTTTGTGTCAGGTTTCTACAAGTGTCTAACAAGGTTGAACTTCCGATACTCCCTGTAGTGCTTCGGGCCTATGGGATTGCTAAGCAAGTCCTCAAACCCGAAGTGTCTAAATTAGAAGCAATCAGTTCACTCCTCCTTTGAAATTCCTCATGTCGGATCCCGGTTCATCACAGGATAAGACGGAAAAATTAGGGAGGATGAAGTACAAATTTAGGAAGGTGGAGTCTCCTTCCTACATTGATTGTAATTATGACATCCAGGATACAGAACTCGGAAACATAGATATGGAATATTTTTGGAATAGAGTCAAGAGTTCTTCCCAAACCCTGGATGAAATCAATAGTTGGCAGTGGTCTCCCTCTTGTAGTAGGATTCCCCATGTCCACTCAGTGTCCCGAGTTCATCTTAGCCTATGCTTCGAATTATGACTCTACTTCTCGTTCTGTGAGAAATCAGGTGGGAGAGGTCATAATCAAGTTAGACGGAGGTTATTTTGATGACCTTCTCAAGCTGCCTAACTTTGAAGAGTATGGAGACGTAGATCTCAAGTCAGCCCAAAAATCTTGGGACAATGATCAGGAGGATTGTATTAAACACGTGAATAAGAAGTTCCTGATCAAAGCCAAGCCGACTATTTCTAGGTTTCAAGACTTATTCCTAGAAGTGATTTCATTCAAGAAATCAATGATATCATTACTTTATTGAGCTGGGTTTTTGGGTTCCCTGAATCAAATGTTTTCCAAGGATGGATGTACCAATTCATGGTAATCATTAAGAAGAATCAATAGGGGATTGATTGGGGTAGTCTTATCAGTGACGAGATAGATTCTCATTTGACAACAGTCTTGTCTACTGGGAAGTTTTATATGTCTTCATATGTCACCTATGCAGCAGCTGGCATGAGGAATTATCCCAGATTGGACACAAAGGGGAACAAGAAAATGGAACATATTTATCGATATTTTCCTTAGTTAACAAGAAAAGGGTCTGAAGACCAATTCAGAAGAGTAAATGATGCCTTCTTTTATGAGAACATCTACAGGTTGAACCCGAACTGAGGAAAACAAGAGTCTCTGATGAGGCATGGGCTGAAGTTTTGAAATGGGGTTGTGTCTTCTTACAATTCAAGAAGTTCACATACCTTCAGGTGGTCATGTACCCGGGTGATCCTTTCCATTTTCCTAGATATCCAGGAGACAAACTGATCTTGATGGAGTTGGTTAGGCAATTGTTGGATTTTCACAAGTTCCAATAGAGTAAACACAAGGCCGCCGTATCCTTCCCAATTTCTATTGGAAGGTATACCTCAATGGTGGTAAAAGCCAAGAATGTTGTACATGAGCTTCAAGATAAGTTTAAAAGCACATGAAGCCCAGAGACGGGTTTGACTTTCAAGGAGTCCTCAAGTCATATGGAACTCTGTACCTGCACGTACCAAGCATAGAAGACATCTGGATTGATTTACGTGATGAAGTTGTTGTCCGAAGAAAAGATCATAGTAGGTTGACACTTGTAGAGATTCAGACACTCGGGCTCGCTGACATTCCAAAGGGTACTAGAGACAATGAAAGTGTTTTGGAACCTTCCTATATGAGATTGAATGAAGATCAATATGTTTTCCCACCTATTGATTGGTCTATCGGTGAAAAATCCTCTATTATAGATAGATCAGCCCCGATTCTCACACGCACCAAGGCATGGCTCACCTCTTGGGGGATGAGTTTCAAAGAAGATAGTTTTTCAAAGTTGGTTGCTTTGGAGGTGGGGCCCTCCAAAAAGGAAAAGGACAAAATCTCTTCCAAGGGACCTATAAAGGTCAAATTTGTCAAGAAGAGAAGAGAAGAAGAAACCCCTTCAACTGCCACTCCAGTTGAAATGGTGAACGTGCTAGAGTCACCAACACCACCGAAAATAGGGGAAATATCTTTAGAGGTAGAGGTGAGTCAGCCTCTAATTTCACCATTTGCTAACTTCCCAACAGAAGTAACTTTATCCTGCATCCCAAGATTTGGCATCGGGATCTACACCTCCTCCTCCAACACAACTTGCACCTCCTACTTCACAACCACTTGCCCCTCCTACTTCACAACCACTTGCACCTCGCTTTCTCCATTCTCTTCATTAGCCATGACTAGAATTTTCTCTGGACTCTCACCTCTCTCTGTTGGGACCAAAGTAACTATAGATATGCCTCCTCCTACACCTCTTTTCACCGAATCTACTACCACACTGATGGTTGTTCCCACTCCACCAGTGAAT
Organism: Taxus wallichiana var. yunnanensis; assembly: GCA_018340775.1. NCBI lineage: Eukaryota > Viridiplantae > Streptophyta > Pinopsida > Cupressales > Taxaceae > Taxus > Taxus wallichiana. The sequence goes on from CM031235.1 coordinate 796,991,591, forward strand.
CTCCCTCCACCTGAAAGTATGACACCAAATTCTACAACAATGGAAACTCCTTCTGGCACACCTCAATGGTTACTTGAGTAAACTCCGAGGAAAAGGAAGGTGGTTGTACCCATACCTACCTTTGATTTTAGTTCACTCAAGGCTTCTACGACTAAATCAGCCAAGAAACCCAAAACAGTTTCAAGGGTTTTAGTGGATGCTTCGGGACACAATATTGTAGAGATTGCCGCTCCCACAACTGACAAGACTAAAGAGGACATAGTGGCCTTTGACTATCAGATAACCATGGTTGCTCTAGGGAAGGTGATGGTAGAAGGAGCACAACAAGATGCACAAGATGCTATGAACATGCTATGTCAGAAGTTAAAGGAAACAAAGGACAACAGAGATGAGCTTAAAGAAAAGGTGGAGCAGTTGACTGAAGTATTACTTAAGCTCTCAAAACCCCTTGAGTCCATACCATCATCGCCTATTCCTATCAAGTTCAATTTCTCATTGGTACCCATAATTGAAAAGATTAATGAAAAGGGGAGAGTGGTCGATGAATGGACCCAAAGGCTGCTCCAATAGGGGAAAGAAGTAATCCAAGACACTGTGGAAGTCTATCAATATTTGGAGAATATAAAGAGTGATGGGGAAAAGATGGATGATGATTTTTCTTCAGAGATCGGGCACTTGGAGTTGACTTTGAAGCTCTCTAGATGCTGAAGCAAATCCCATCCCACATCTTGGTCGAAGAGGGCATCATCCCGCATGCGGATAAGCATTTCCAGCTGACCAAGGCCATCAGATTTAGAATAAAGATTCTCAATGAAGCTTGCAGCAAATTGAGAGAATCAAGAGATCAATTGATCGATGGCGAGAGTGACCTAGAAGAAGAGCTGATCAAAATATGTGCAAAAGTGTTGAGTGAAGGCTCGGGTATCCTACCAGTTGACGATCTTTTCAAACAAGTCCAAGAATCAGTTCAACATGAACCAACTTACGGATTTGGCATGGAAATCATTGACAGGTTTGTAAAGATTGAACATTCTTTGGAGACCCTGAGAAAACTCAACAAAATATTAAGAAAGCTTCCCGGAAATGCCAGTGACACTTAGGAAACATGTGAAGTCCTGAGTGATCATTCCACTGCGCTTGATGAGAATGAGATGCAGTATAATCCGAAATTCCAAGAATTTGGGACAAACAATCTCTGTTGAAAGGAGAGAAAGATGATGATTTATACTAAGTCACAATGCAACATGTCATTTCAATCTTGAAATTGACATGTCTTTTTTTATTTGTTACGTCACATAGGAAGTAAATTTTGACTTGGTCTCCTGCATGAGAGTCAAGCGAAATAGGACTCTTGTTAAAACATTTTTTCTAGGATTTATCCTATTTTCTCTTTGCTCTTTTTATTATAAATAAGGGATGCTCATGCATTCCAAAGGGTTGAGATTTTTGGAATATTGAGAACCTTTGTGTAGAAGAAGAACTTTGTGTTTTCTTTTAATCATTCAAAGAATAGAAATCGATGTCATTTTTGCAAACTTTGTGTTGTGAGATTCATCTCTCTTAAGATATTGCTCTTATGTTTAGGATCTTAAGTTGTTCTTGGTTTAGTGTTCTCAATCATTTTAAATTGTTTCAAACATTACATTACATTTGTTATCTAGAACTCGTATGATTATTTCGTGATCTGTGTTTGCTCGAAAGAAAGTACGTCCCCGTTATTTCCTTTCCGTGATGTGTTCTTTCTAATCCATTTTACTTCGAAAGCAGCAATATTTCCAATTATTGTGGATGTGGCTTTCAGGATTCTGTCCTAACCCCAATGGTTAGATTAGTGTGAATATTGTACACATTATTTCTATTGTGTTTTAGATTAGTAATAAACAGTGACCTCACCTGTCTTTGAGGAGGGATTCAATCCCATGTACTATGGTTGAACCTCATATTTCGTCTTGACAAAATATTCAACCAACACCGTTATAAAGTTACATCTTCATTGGTTTTAAATAGTTAAAGGGATATTTTACATGTACATTGCTTATGTTGTTATGGTTTTTGATTGTGTATTCAATCAGATTTGATCCATATATTAGGTATACTTGGGGTCCTACAAGGGAATGTATTTTATTTTGTCTGTTGTTTATTATTCACCCTATCCAAATAGCACAAGTTGAACTAGATTGTGGTAGTTATTTTATCCTTTTGAGTTAATCCATTCCATTGTGAAGATCATATGATTATCTAGTTATACTTTTGGTGTATCACCACATTTTCCTCATTTGTTATTTCTAACCCCGATCCTTGTGAAGTGAGTAGATTTGATTCATTTAAAGTTTTTTTTAGCATTGCACATCAATATTACATCGGGTGCCCCAATTTTTAGAGGAATCTAGCCTTCTCTAGAGGTTCATCCCAATGAAAAAGGTCCAACACCTTGGTGATGATCCAACGTTGCACGAGATCTTTCAACAGGTTCAATAGGTGCATGATCCGCATGACAATAAGTCCTTACTTGTATGCCAAGGATGTTGTGTTTACAAGGAGGGAGAACTGGTACAAATGGGTCAAGGACGAAGTCAGTTTTAACATCCGGGCACACCATAGAAAATCAAAGAAGGCTATGGTAAGTGCCAACCAAGCACAAAGACTTATTCAGAAAAATCATGAGTTTTGTTTAGTTTCATTAGAAGAAAAGAAAAATGGACTTGAGAGAATGAATATTTTGGATAACACTTGTCTGATTTTTTACAGAAGAAGCCACTACAGGAACTACTCATTCAAGGAGCAAAACAACCTTATGCTATGTAGTCACCGTATCTACCTATTGATCTACTAGACTTGACCATGGGGTAACAAGAAGAAGAGGATATACGAGGAACATTGGTGACTATAACAACAACATACATGGAGAGGATTAAGCCAATCTATCTCAAGATACAAAGACAAACAAGAAGGAATAAACCAATACATTATGGGACCTTCTCCATACTTGAGTTAAAAGTTAGAAAATAAACCTCGAGCCATACTTCATGCAGATGCACGTGATAGCAAGTTGCAAGAGCTCGTACCTACTAACGACATCTATGCAAGAAAAAAGAAAAATATAGAAGATTCCTTGTAAAGAGGATTGTACTCAAGGAAACTTAGAGGAGGATGTAGCACAAGAGCAGAAAACAAGAGATCCATAGGAGTCTTAGTAGGTTGGATGAGAGAAGACACCAAGGCAGACTCAGTAGTAATCAAAGGAGTAAGAGGGAGTTGATTCCTCTACCACTCCCCCACTAAGATTTTGTGGGACCAAAATCCTCCTAAGCATGGGAGGTATGATCCATAGGGATCCATAAAAACACACCACTTCATCAGATCCATTAGCACCAAGAAGGAGAATTGAAGAAAATGAAGAGAAATGAGGTATACGGAGGTTCTAGGTAAAACCGCCACTCTAAGCAGAGTGGCGGTTGTAGAACTGCCACCTTGCAGGGGTGGTGGTCTTGTCATTGATTCCTATCTAGGGCGGAGGTCTTGATACTATCATTCTATTGAGGGTGGTGGTCCTGACACTTTTGAACAGAAAAAAATAATGGAGCACGAATGGACGCGAATTTGAAGCGCCCGATTGTGTCTCTTCTCTCCCTAACATTTCCCATTCTCATGTGCATGGGAGGATATTGGGGAAGGCTATAAATACAAGGAGGAGAAAGATAATTGACCATTCAAAGATCCAGAGAGATCAAGAAATAAAATTGGTAATTATATGAGAGCAAGTGAGTAAGATCTTGATCTTTGCAGTGGAATTGTAGGAATAAGGTGTAGAAATAGAGAAAGTAAGCATAGGAAGGGAGAGGTTTACATTGTTGTCTCCATTTTCTACTTCTTGTAATCTGTAATTGTCTATAATTGACCAATAAAAGTGGGAAGAAAGAATGCTTTGCTCTTCTGATTGGTTTTCTTCCATTGGAGGTTTAGGGATAAAATTGTTGGTGTTTGGAGTTTGGATTCTTTCCTATTCTCTGCAATTTTCTCTCTATAACAATAGATAATCAGTCACTAAAGCTCTAATTTTCAAGTAAATCTGTCATTTTCCAAAGTTGAAAGTAGAACAACATAATTGTGTAATTCATAGAGTTCCAAAGTAGAAGTTTACATATCAAGAGAGAATATACCCAACATGTTACACTAGTTTGCTTCAAATTATAGACTAAATCCTTTTTATCCTTGAAGACCTTTGAAAATGCTTGAAGTGTCTTTTATCTTGTTAAGACATGGCTCTAGTGCCTTTGCGTGCTTGGAAATAATATGATCTTTAAATATCCTGTTGAGGAATTACTAATTTAGATAATGACTGCTAAGCTCTATATTTCTAAATATCACTATCAATCGATTTGACGACATATATTGTCACGGTCAAAAATTACTACTTGGTTGACACCATTGTCAAATGATTCATCAAACCATCGAAACACAGTTCCTCCATATTCCCCATAATTTTGAAAGATGTTTTCATAGATTTGCCAAGTAATATCTACGAGTCTTTTTGGGGGTCTTAATATTTACCCTTGGGCTAGTAGAGGAAGTAGGACACCTTTTTTGTCCCCTGATGTCCCCTTTTATTTTAGGACAATGGGACAAGGGACATCATGCATTGAAAATTGTGCCACGGGTCTTCTTATCATGGGTTGGGGAAAAGTGAGTGAGAAAGTGTATTATTAACCTGCCTAGAAACCAAGTTGAATTTTCTTAAGTGATGACACTCAATCAACATAAGGGGGAACAATTTTGTGTCCACACTATCCTCTTGTACTAAGGTACAAGGGAAAAGGGATAACAAGAGTGAAAAAGTGTGCCAAGGGATCAAGGGTCATGATGTTGACTTGTGAAACTAGCCTAGGATCAATTTTATAATGTTTTAAGTGAAAATACTTAACTCATCAATAGGGGCATAATGTTTTGTCGATACTATCCCTTTATACCAAGGAATAAGGGACAATGGATAGTTGATGGTGAAAATTGCACTCAATCTTATAAATCGTGTTGATGTCATCTTGCCAACATGAGAATAGAATATAGAGATTACTTTTTAGGTCGAAGATCTGGTATTGGAGTTCAGTGGCCAAACCTTATGTTATTTTTTACTCCAAAACACATGCTTAGTTAATTACAACAATGTCCAATACCTAATTCTTCTTGAAATTTTATTTCTAGACCCAGTCACTCTTCTAGCTCAAAGGAACAACTACAATGACCTATAATATCTTGGAGGATGGTGAAGACTTGGTCCAAAAGTGATGTATTCAACATGTAGTGGATTCTAATATATTTCCATTAATTATTTTTTTGACTTCCAAATCTTCCTAGAACTCGAGAATCTCCAAAAAAAAAAGTTCACTTTCTCTATTGGGGCTCACATTCTCTATAATGACTCAGCTTTTTCTTGGACGGTTCCTAACACCACATGCATTCAAATAATTATTTTAAACTTCCCTATATCTCTTCAATAATCATTTTCACAACCTTCATATGGGTTGGGCTCTTTCCATTATCCTTTGGAGGGTATTCCTTTTTGTAAAATGGCTAAAACTAGCCTCTTTTATGCCTTAGAGAAAAAATATTCCATCTTAGTTCTGAATAGCTTCATGAATCCATTTAGATATAATTACCAAAAAATGAAAAAAATTGAAAACCATGTTATCATATTCCTCTCAGCATGAATGAGGATGATAAATTTGATATTCGGGGATTGTAAGGAGGGTTCACAATGACCAAGAGAAGAGGTTTTCAAGTGGGGGATAGGTTGTCATGACCAAAATTTAGAATTTTACATGCTTGAAATTTAGCATGACAACACTTACATACACAATGTATTTTATATCGTGTGAGATAACAAGACTAACACATGTGTCTTGTGTAGTGTTGACAACTTTTTTTTCACATGCTTATATATATCACTTACTATATCATTTCATCACATTATGATACTCTTGTTTTCTATACATGTTTGCTAGTTATGTGTGTAGTTGATTGTTTTTAATTCTGATTGGGGCTTAAGGGCCTTGTTTTTATTATAACATCATGGGTGTCCCATATTTATGACATCATGCCTTCTTGTATGAAATTACTTGATTGAAGGATCAAGGGACTTGATTGTCTTATGACACCGTGGATGCTCCATGTTTTCATATGCTAATACTTTTATGTGGAATTGTGCACCATTATGTTTTCATTTACATATGTATTACTATTACTAATTAATACTAGTTATCTTGTTGACATTATTTCTCTTTTTACGTGCCATGGTCTCCACCATGTGCATCCTCTTTGCAGGTATAATTTCTTCTACACATATTATCGGACTTATTAGACATGGTTACACATCTATTATTTTGAGCTACATGCTAAAAATATTTATCACTTATGCCTCAAAATAGGGGAATTCATCCAAGTATGTTCTACACCTACAATAGAAATAGACATAATTATGTGCTTAAATAGATGGAAGAACTAGAAAAATCACTCGTAAAACAACATGAGACACATAAAATCATTAAAGTAAGGTACGGGTAAAACTTTATTGTACATTACGGACCATAGAGATGCTTTTAATCCATTTACATGGTTTTTACCTAGGGGTAGTTATAATAATTTTCTAAGCAATTTAAGAATTCATCTACAAGCACATGTCTTTTTACACATTTTAAAACTGAGATGACTCAGTTCAGATCATTTTCAAGGGGCGTTAAATGTTTCATTCCTTCTTCTCCATAAATTTTGGTTTCATTTCTGTATATCAGGGGCATGCATCTCCTTTCTCTAGTTACATTTTAGTGAATTTGAGTTCTATTAAGTTTCTACTCAATTTTGTGGCACATGGGGAGAGTATGTGGGAAATTCATTCTCATTTATATTATGTTCTAATTTACAAAATTAGGCTTATCTCCATTTGCATCAATGTGGTCTGTGAGGTCATGGAAGGCATCAAACCGTATAAGTTCTTTGTAGGCATTAATTCCTCTCCTCTTACACCTAAAGGGGAAGATATTGGAGTTTCGAATGATTTTGATACCCAACCTTCTTCCTTCATGGGATGCTTCAGATCCTCATTATCATTATCTCTTTTAGGTAGTCATGTATTGGGTTACAAAAACCAAAACTCGACATTTCCTTGACATAATTAGGGATTGATCACCCCAGGTCATTTGGAAAAGTTTAGAAATACAAAATTCCAAATACATGTAAAGAAAAATAAATTCTTTCCTCCACAAAACAAAAAGTTTATTCCTTTCATGTTTTGTAGCTCGTATTTCACTATTTACTCTTTTGATTTCGTTTACAATTACATCCTTATATTTAACTTAAATTTCAATTTTTTGTCATAGACATCGAATAAAATTTGTATTGAATCTTTCATAATTGATCGTTCCAACACCAATACGTTAGGATCTTGAAAAATGAATATCGGGAGAAGAAAAAATGTGTCTACACACTCATATATTTTTTCCTTTATAAATGTAATTTCATTTCATACTTAAAAGAGGGGGAAATGTAGACACTCAAATTTGGTGATTCTAATCTTTGAAACTTCTAGTCTTGACATTACTCTCTGGCTCAAACAAGTGCACTTTACCCATTATCATTCAAGATATTGTTAGGTTTCTTTTCTAGTTTTCATGATCATATACACTCATATGTTGACAATTTCGATAATTGAATACATGAAACCTAGTATGAAAATCCACTTGTCGCCTTCTAAGATTCACATCAGTAGATTATAAATCTTAGGTAAACAAATTATAATAGGGGTAGGAATGTTTGTATGGTCCTTCCGTGTAGTGTACAATTTTGACCTTGTTAACTTTGATCCCGCACTTTTAGTTACACACTATTCTTTGGGTCATTTATTCCTCCTTATTCATCCTTTGCTACTTAAATAAACTTTGAAGAAACATATATAAAAATGTGTAACTCACTTCATTTAGAACCTAACACTCTTATGAACTCATATTGTAAAAGATAGAAAAAAAGATACTTATTAGGGTAGCACTATCTACATGTATCAATATTCCCACTAGGTCTTTGGGACTGCTTCCCACCTTTATAAGCACTAAAAGTCACTCACTCAAGTAGATTTGCAAGAGAAAATTAAGTCAATATTTGTCAAAGGAAGGATGTTAAATATGATTACACTATAACTAGATATCACATATTGGTAGAGAATGACGTGTGATTTGAGGCCTTTTTAGAGTAGTGCCGATGTCGGTGGTGCATGGGGTACCCATAACCCAACTTATGTTTGTTTTTTAGGACTTACCATCCATGATTAGGGTTTGTGATATTGAGAAAAGTACTCAGAGACCCTCGTGATGTGATGGAAAGTGATGAAAGAGAGAGAACAATAGATTCGACAAGTGATAAACCTAGAAAGTCACAAACAACAATTCCTCGAGTAGGTGCAAATCCATATAAAGAGGTCAATACAATATATATGCTCCTACCCATATCATTGTACGATCATTCCCACTAAGATTATCACATCGAATATTAGTTCGAAGCATTTATAGGTCTAAATACACCTATTTTAACATCCAGATAAGTCTAAAATCAATTTTGAGTTTTTATTGCATCATGTACATTTATTACAAGCATTAATACATTATTATAATATTGTATGGTTAATGTTTTCAGTTAATTAATCAGAAATACCCCTTGTAGCTCTTATTTCATTTTTTATTTTATTATAGTGTAAAAACCCTAACCAAACATGAAAGGGTGAAAATAGTTTTCCCTCCCTAAGTAGATGTTCTATCGCTTCTTGGTTGACTTGTATGGTCTTAGAGTGACATATTCTCCAAATTTTCTTTCAATTTCATATTGTTTGATGGGTCTTCTAATCCCTCTAGGTCATCCTATATATGATAAATCACTTGTAGAACCATTTATAAACAAGTAAACGCTACCTCATTTGCTAATCGTAGTCACAAAATCATGCACTTTAGACATTATTTATCCTGGTCTCATACTACTATTTATAAGGTTCTTGAGTGAAGAAAGTACTAATCAACCCCTGTCTTTTGGCCATCTTGTTTTATTTTATTTCATCATTATCGACCCTTTTCATCCACATGCCCAGTCTATTTTGGTCATTTCCCATTATTTTAGCCTCGATTGTTGTGTTAGTTAGCATCTTGGGGCACCTGTGGGTTCCTGGTCCCACCAGGGGTGCCCTAGTCCCTTTTGCACTTTCCCGCCACTTTTTGGGCTCTTTCTAGCCGTTTTACATCTTTATCTTTCTTGTGGTCGGCCTTTTCAAGGTTAATTACGAAATTAAATCAAGAGAACCCTATAAATATAAAGTTATGAGACCATAATGAGGGACCTAACATCACTTAATACTATCACTCCATCTAGAGTTGCATTCATCTATTGCATTGGAGATCACTTGCATCCACATAGCTCCATCATCAAGGTGTTGGGGCTAGCACACTGGTTGTATAGATATATTAATCAGATCTAAGCATAAAAGCAATCAATATGGAAATAAACAAGAAGAAACAATACACAAGATTTAACATGGTTCACCCAATGTGGGCTACGTCCACCAAGAAACAACCAATTTATCATCACAGAGGAAATACAATGAATATTTGCAATCTTCCACACCTTCTTGGATGTCCTATACTTTCTTCTCTAAAAATTTCTCTTTTTTCTCAAAAGGAAACTTCTCTCTATTCTCAATTGAATTCTACCTTATAAACCCTAAATTTATGCTTATATATGCATCTACAATCTTAGGGCACTTTAGCTATGTAATTACAACCATTAGATTCACTTTACAAGTAAAGATATATCTAATCTACGTAACTTAATTATAGTAGTCATGCATAGGCAACCGATGCCGAGTTAGCCTTAACCGATGTTGGTTAGCCCTAACCGATGTTGGTTCCTCCTTTCCTGACCGATACCATTCCATGGGTGACCGACGATGGTTCATCAACCGACACGATTATTATGTATTCTAGCAAGTCTGAAAAAGCATGTCAAAGTGAAGCGATTAAGCTCCACAACTCAACAATCTCCCACTTGGAGATAAATTGCTGCACTGTATCGTATAGCTCCATCCTTTGATCCTTTCCTTTTGCCTATTTCTCCCTCTTCAAGTATCAAACTTGAAGACCAACAGAAGTGGAGTGTAGCTCCAACTTCTCCTTTGCCAACAACTTCATTAGCATATCCACATGGTTCTCCTTTATATGAATTTTCTCCAACTTTAGCTGCCCATCCTCCAATACCTACCATATGAAGTGATATCTCAACTAAATGTGTTTCATTCTAGAATGAAATGTTGAGTTATTTACCAAATGAATTACACTTTGACTATCACTGTACAATCTGCAATCCTCTTACTCCTTTCCCAACTCTTCCATGAACCTACTCATCCATATCATCTCCTTGCTATCTCTTTGTGCACTGTAACATACTTAGCCTCTGTAGTAGACAGGGCCATAACCTTTTGCAATCTAGAAATCTAGCTAACTGTCGTGCCACCTACTGTGAAAACATATCCAGTGGTGCTCCTCTTGCCATCCAAATCACTAGCCATGTCTGAATCCACATAGCCACATAAAGAAGTATTTGACCCTCCATAGCATAACTACATGTCAAATGTCCCTCTCAAATACTTAAGAATCCATTAGACTACTTTCCAATACTCTTTACCTGGATTATCCATAAATCTGCTCACAACTCCCACTACATGTGTAATGTCTAGTCTAGTACAAACCATAGCATACATCAAGCTCCCAACTGTTGAAGCATATGGAACTCATGCCATGTACTCAACCTCCTTGTGTGATGTAGGAAACTGATCTTTTCTCAATTTGAAGTGTCCAGCCATAGGTGTACTTACATGTTTTGAATTTTACAAATTAAACCTTTCCAACACCTTATTGATATAATGCTCCTGAGACAAATATAACTTCCTATTTTTCCTGTCTCTGTGAATTTACATGCCAAGGATTCTCTTTGTATCTCAAATCCTTCATTGCAAATGTGTGAGCTATCTTTTCTTTAATCTCACCAATGTCCTACATACTAGATCCTGTAATAAACATATCATCCACATATAGTAACAAAATAATATAGCTCCCATTTCCAAGCATCTTGAAATAAACACAATGGTCAAATTCACATCTCAAATAACCATGCTCTTACATGAAACTATCAAACCTCATATACCATTTCCTTGGAGCTTGCTTGAGCCCATATATGCTCTTTTTCAATCTACACACAAGTTTCTCCTTACCCTTGACTTCATACCCAAATGATTGATTCATATAAATCTCTTCCTCTAAATCACCATGAAGAAATGTTGTCTTGACATCAAGTTGCTCTAAATGAAAATCCTCTACTACAACTAAACTCAATACAATATGAATAGAATTCATCTTAACAATAGGAGAAAATATTTCACCAAAGTCAATACTTGATTTCTGTGTAAATCCCTTTACTACAAGCCTTGCCTTATATCTCTTATGTCCACCCTCTTCTTCCTTGATCCTATAAACCCACTTGTTCTGCAATTCTCTTTTACATGCTAGAAACTTAACCAAATTCCATGTCTGGTTCTACTCTAAGGAGTCCATCTCCTCATTCATGTCATGCTCCCACTGCTTGTGGGCTTTATCCTGCATTGCTTCTTCAAATATTTCTGGTTCACCACTATCAGTCAATAATAAATAAGAAAAGGAAGGTGAAAATATTTTTCGAAGTATACTTACCCTTTTGACCTTCTCACTTTGTGATTTGGGGTGTTGGAGGAACTCATCTTGTAGATTTGTATCTACTTCTGACAATGAATGAAGCCAGTCACCTTCTACCAAAACTAATTTGGCTAACTGATGTCAATCTGTCTCTTCTATAACCGATCTTTGGTATAGGGGACTGATTTCAGTTAGGGGTAAACCATTATTGGTTATTGTGTAAACATGTAGGTGTTAATTTTGAATCCAAGAGTTCATTTTCATCCACAAACTTCTCCACCGGTTCACCTTTGGGTACCAAAACTTGATCCATGTACATTCTCTTTTCATTCTAATCAATGTCATGACTCCTAATTATCTTAGAACCTTCTAAATCTCAAAACTGGAATCCAAAATCACCAGATCCATAACCAATGAAAGTACATCTTTTGGATTTTGCATCCAATTTCTTTCTATTTTCCTTATCAATATGTAAAAAGCTTCTGAGCCAAATACTCTAAGAAAAGAAAGATCTACCTCTTTTCCAGTCCAAGATTCTTTTGGTATTCCACCATTTAGTGCACTTGAAAGTCCCATGATTAATCAAATAAACCATTGTGTCTACTTTTTCCCAAAATTGTAAGGGTAATCCAACATGTATCCTCATGCTTCTAGCATATTCCATGATTATCCTGTTCATTCTCTCTGTAACACCATTCTCCTATGGTGTTCTAGGAACCATCCTTTCTCTGCGTATTCCATTTACTGAACAATAATAATTGAAAGCCTTGTTATAGTAATCACCACCATTGTCAGATCTAAGGAATTTTAATTTTGAATTTGATTCATTTTACACAAGGTCTTTCCATCTTTTAAAAGTTTCAAAAACATCAGATTTATGATTAATACAATAAACCCATACCTTTCTTGTGGCATCATCAATGAAAGTAACATAGTATTGGGATCCTCCATGAGAAGCTACCTAGGATGGTCCCCACACATCTGAGTGTGCAAGCTCTGATTTATGATTCTTCTATGTTGCCCCAACTTTGAGAAATCTCACTCTTTTATGCTTTCAAAAATACAATGCTCACAAAAATCAAGATCTACACGTTTTAGATTTGATAACTTACCCTTTTCCTTTAAGATCTGCATTCCTTTTTCACTCATATGGCCTAGCCAATTGTGCCACATGCTTGTATCTGAATCTGAAGTAGATATAATAGAAAAGGAATTAGTAATACATGTAGATAAATATAATGATCCTACCTTCTTGCCTCCTACTACATTAAGATATCCATTGGTAAATTTCCAAGATTCGGCTGTGAGTGTAACCATGCAACTAATTTCACACAATTGTTCTATAGAAATTATATTTCTTTTAAGGATTGGAACACACATCACATATTTCAATATCCATGTATTTCCATTCTGAAATTTAAGATGAACTTCACCTCTACAAGTAAAATTGCATGGTTCATCATCTTCTAAACAAGCATGCCCAAAATTACCCTGGACATAATTTTTGAAATAACCCTTATTAGGGGTGACATGGAAAGAAGCTCCTGAATATAAAACCCATGAGTCAATTTTATTATCCAAGAAGAGAATTAGGGCATCTTGAATTATCTCTTTTGCAGCAACATTTTCCTCTTTAACTTTCTTTGCTACATTCTCTTTGTTTTCCTTAAACCAACAATCCTTCTTTGCATAACCTTTCTTTTACAATTCCAATGATTATACCTCTACCTATGGATTTAGATATGCCATTCTTAGACTTTGATTTCCCATTATTATTTTTCTTGGATCTCTCCTTCTGCCTTCCCTGCTTTCTACATTCAAATCATTCCCAGATGATGATTCTCATGTACTTTTCCTACATATTTCTTCATTCAGGATTATACTAACCACATCATCAAACTTTAAAACATTAGTAGCAGATGTTGTATTACTAACAACCATTACCAAGTTATCCCAACTATTTGGCAAAGAGCATAATAATAAAATTTCTTTCACTTCATCCTCAAATGGAATACTAATTGATTTTAATTGATTTACAATAGATTGAAAATCATTCAAATGACTTGATGCAGATCCACCTTCTTGCATCTTTAAATTAAACATTTTTTCATCAAATAAACTTTATTTGAAGCACTAGGTTTTTCATATATATTTGCTAAAGATTTCATCAACTCTACCATAGATCCTGCTTTGGTAATATTCAAAGCCACAGATGCTACCAGACTCAATCTTATAGATCTAGAGCCTTTCTATCAATAATTTTCCATTCTTCATCAATCATCTTTATAGGTCTTGCCTTCTCATCCAATGGTAAGTATAAATATTTTTGATACAGATAATCCTCCACCTACATCTTCCATAATAGATAGTCAGTCACGGCCATCAAATTTATCTACTCGAATATGCCTACTTCTCCCATTGCTTTGCTCCCACTCAATCATAAATCCCTCTGTGAGTAAATCTATCAACACACACAACCCTCAAATAAAGATGCTTTGATACCAGTTGTTGGGGTTAGCACACTAGTTGTACAAATATATTAATCAAATCTAAGCATAAAATAAATCAATATGGAAATAAACAAGAAGAAACAATACACAAGATTTAACGTGGTTCACCTAGTGTGGGCTACGTCCACCAAGAAATAACCAATTTATTATCACAGAGGAAATACAATGAAGATTTGTAATCTTCCACACCTTCTTGGATGTCCTGTACTTTCTTCTCTACAAATTTCTCTTTTTCTCAAAAGGAAACTTCTCTCTATTCTCAATTGAATTCTACCTTCTAAACCCTAGCTTTATGCTTATATATGCATCTACAATCTTAGGGAACTTTAGCTATGCAATTACAACCATTAGATTCACTTTACAACTAAAGATAGATCTAATTCCCACAACTTAATTATAATAGTCACACATAGGCAACCGATGCCGTTAGCCTTAACCAATGTTGGTTAGCCCTAACCGATGTCGGTTCCTCCTTGCCTAACCGATACCGGTCCATGGGTGACCAATGGCGGTTCATCAACCTGACATCGGTTACAGTGTATTCCAGCAAGTTTGTAAAAGCATGCCAGTGAAGTGATTAAGCTCCACAATTCAACATCACTTATAAATATAAAATTATGAGACCATAATGAGGGACCTAGCATCACTTACTACTATCACTCTATCTAGAGTTGCATCCATCTATTACATTGGAGATCACTTGCATCCATATAGCTCCATCATCGAGGCACATGCTAGTACATATGCATCACAATTCATAGGGGGATTCTATTCTATTCCATGCACACATTCTACTACATTTTTACACATAGTTATTGCTCGCTACTTCACAAAGTGTAACTGGAACAAGAGCAACCTAGGCATGTTCACACACACTTGCACATAAAACTACATCGGGTTTGAGATGTAGTGTATAGCTCAGTTAGTAAGTCCACCATTGTGGTAATTGAGGTCATTATGAACCCTTCATATGCATTATTATTTTTAGGGTTTGATGCTTGTTTTGGGGTCTTGTAGGTATTTATTTCATCTTAGAGTATTGATGACATCTAGCACAGGACAATAAATTTGATGTGATAAAGCTGTGAGGGTTTACGACCATTTTCCGAACCAAGTGAATATCGGTTCCAAAGATTTTGCATAGACAAGGGCATCCAGATTGTAGACCGTGAGTGCTCAAAGGTGCCCTAGTCCTCCTCTAGGCATGCTAGTCCAACTAGATCCTCTAGATACATCCTTTTCGATACTTTGCACGATCGTTCCTACTTCATGATTTTCCCAGTCACTTCTCGCAACACTCTTTGTGAGCATCTATTATTCAAACAAGTTATTTCCTCTTCATTCTTACACATTAGGGTTAGCATTTCCTTGTGTATAGTTGTTTAGCTCATTTACATTCTTATTTACTAAATTTATTTACTTTATTACATGTAGTCATAACTTAGATCAACTATCCCCATACTACATAGTCCATTTTTAATTAATCATTTTGGTGAACCCGATAGTTTCAACACTTCATTTTTATCATGTTGTCTCCTTACCAAGTTATGGCTTAATATTTTTATCCTACCTATGCACCCACTAAGGTCTTAGGCATAGTTAATATCAATTCTGATTTCATGTACATGCATACCCAACATCCTCCTCACTTTTTCATACCAAAGGCTGATTCATCTATTAATGTAGTTACTACTCATTGTAGTCATCTTAATCCACCTACGGCTCCACCAACGTCTATTCCACCACCAGTTACTCGATAGCTCCTTCTCGTAGTCTCTAAAGGTTATGAAATAATTGAACAACTTAAAAATACACACTGCTAAGATATCTCTTTATGAATTATTGTGTAATGCACAAAATTTTTGTAATACGCTCGAAGCTTCCCTTCATGCCATTCACATTGAAATTGATAACTCCGCAGTGGCCTTTTGCACACCTTATACAATCTCTTCATAACCTACCTCATGTTATATATTTTATAATGAGGACCTATCTCCTTTTGTTAAAATTGTTAAAATTAATCCATGTGCTCCTTTGCTTATCACTCCTGTTGTTAGCACTACTTACATTAAAATATTCCTCATTGATAATGGATCAATTGTCAATTTATGCGCTCACTCACTTTTAAAGTAATTGGGTATTAGCGATGATTTAATTACTAAGAATTCTACCCTCATTCGTGGTTATGACTCCACCACTCACTCATGTCTCAAGTACTATCTCATTACATATTTGTGTCAGGCCTAAGACTATTCTTACCGAGTTCTATGTTATCAACACCTCTTTTCAGTTTAATCTCTTGTTAGGAAGGCCTTGGATTCACGCAATGCATGTAGTCCCATGTAATTTTCATCAATGTGTCAAGTTCTTACATGATGGTTATGAACATACCATCACCATCGATCTTAAGCCATTCACTAACGATCATTGGTGATGGTACTCTCACTATGAACATACCATACTAACTTCGAACACATTCGATATATCTAGTGATGGTTAGTATATTAACTTGAGAACACACTCCATGTTCATAGTGATGGATATTAACTTGAACATAGTGGCTGATATTAACTAGCACTATGAACATACCATCACCACCGATGGTTATGTGTCAAGTTCTTCAACGACATTTTACCACCTCTTCACTCACCATATATCTATCATGGCTACTTTCACGCTATGAAATCTTGTGGCTTACGTGTATTTCATCTAACATCTTTGTTTTGCACACCCCTCGTGACTCTCCACTCACACTTGGATAGTCTTAGATTGATTACATTAGTGGTATAATTGATGCTCATCACTCTTTACTAAAATTTCTTATGCCTTTTGGCCGTATCTCTATAGATAATGATTCTTCTCTCATTTACGTTACAAACATATCTCATTGGAATGCTCACGGTTTCCCACCAAAAGACTTTATTGACAAGGAATATGCAATGAATGTGTACACACTCCATCACAGTCGGTCCCTATATGACCCTCCCCATTCCATAGCTTATCAAGTTTCCGATGCCACTTAAGTAGGTTTCGATCATGATAACAATGATCTTCTTGATAACGGCCCATAGTCATCTTTTCTATCATACATTTGGGGGCATTACATCTATTCCACCACTCACTTTAACATCTATCATCTTTGCATTTTCATATAGGAATCTTTCATCATACATTTTAGCATCATCACCACCCGATGACACACTCTTGTGCTTCGGTTCACACTTGATTGTTAAGGGATTACTACTACATTGAACCCCACACACTACACTATAGGAATTATACATTGCATTTCATCACATGTCATGTGTCATACACCATACATTCAACATTTAATCTACAAACTTTTTCACATTTACACATTCATACATCACACATCATACTAGTCTTCATCTTACATATACCATACTTATATCATCCATGCGTTTACTATCATACACTATTCATCATATGCATTACATACACTATTAGGATATTTACACATATTTCCTCACATCCTATACATAGTCATATACCATACATCATACATTGCGCATCTTCATGTCATACATTTTCTACATACTATACTAGTCTTCATCACATATGAGTCTAGCATTACATCATTTTACATACTACATTACTCATCTATCTACATGTTTTACATCACATTTAATACATTCTACATATGTACCATCACATTTTACACACCGTGTTTTTACATATTTTCTTCGTCACATGGTCGTCCTTTACCATTACATATACTACATTATCTTCTATGCACCGTGCTCAATACCCTATGACACACTTTAGTTCCTTGGTCCATACTCAAATGTTGAGGGTTTAAAAATCAAATAGAACTTACACTCATCACACATGCGATAATCCTAGGCTAGTGACATATGATGTAGGCTAAATCATCACCGATTCTATCATTTTGTAGTGGTATACACCTTAGGTTGCACCACCACTTGCTTCATTTCATCTTGGAGTGATATACGCTTTGGGATAAATCATCATTCATCCATTCATATTATAGTGGTATACACCTAGGATAAATCATCACTTATACATTCATATAGTTGTGATGTGTGGTTCATCTATAGTGTTCACGCACACATCATTTCTAGGTCGCATATCATCACTATACCTACACATTCATCCCTAGTGTGTTAGACAAAACACACTATTCAACCATTCCCAATGAGGCACTCTCGTTCACATTTCATTCTTGACTACTGAGGGGAAAAATAAAATGAACCTCATTGCATACACTTCCATTCACTTAGGGGCACGTAACTCCTATCATTCCATTTTGCATTCCATTCCATCCATCCACAACATATTGCATTGTCTTGGGGCATTTACTCTTTTTACTAGTGTTTTACATGATCACTTTACTACACATGTTAGATTTATTTCTTATATGTCATTATCTATATCATCCACACATGCACGTTCATGTATTTTTTTAGTTGTGATCATAGATACAAATCCTTCACATGCAACATGGATGCTTTCCTTCTACCCTTCCTACACTGGTCATTGGGGGCATCCACATTCATCTCTCATAGGTGTTATTGTTTCATTTTTACTTAACACTTTATATTACTTAGTTATTCATGATTTGACATATTGGTTATTTTTATAACATGCTAATGGGTGTTCCATGTACAACACTTGTTTTGTAGGATTACATGTTTCCATGACTACTTCTTTTTCTTGTCTTGTATGTCATTGTTTGTTTCTTGTATGCGGGCCTTCCCCTATGTTTGGTGTGTACAATTTTTTGTTGTTTGCAGCCATGATGGCCTTGCATGTCTTGTGACATCGTGAGTGATGTCCCATGTTTTTGACCCACTTTATGTGGCTTACTTATCTTCTTGCATGTTTACACTACTTTTCTTGGCAGTTTTACACTATTTACGTACTTTACACTTGTTTTCTACATGCATGTATTTTCATACTAACACTTGTCTTTGGCTAGCCATCCTTGTTTGTGTGCACCTTGGTTTTTACTAACCACATTCCCTTATCCTTGCAAGGTAGAGTTACAGTACATGTGACCGGTCCTCTTTTGGAGTTGCATTTTTATCAGCCGACATCGCATGTGCCCCCAAAGAGGGGGGCATCATTTGGGGTTTTTACATACTAACACAAAGATTCTACACCAGTTCGGTTTAGTTATATAAAATGAGTGGGCTTAGACCAGTCTAAAAACCCCATACACAGCGAATTTCACAAGACATGATGTCCTTAACATTCTAGGAAGAAGTTATAGGCTTGGAGGTTACAGTGGGTGTACCTCCACTATTTCATCCAAAGTGGCATCAGATCGCCCAAAAAACTACAATGATATAGAGATCTCTTCACACACATTCAAGGAAGGAATTAGAGTTTGAAGGACACAAAGCATTTCCTCCCTACACTTCTTTGGCCAGGGTGGTGTCGAGATCACCCAAAAACTCACACTACACAGGATATCCTTCTACACTCTCTTTCTTGACATGGATCAAGTACACATGTTCCATTTATATTTTCCATTTACATTTGTGTATTTTACATATACATGCATCTTTTACATTACGTTTTTACACATACATATATACATATTTGACTACTTGATCATTTTCTCCTTGCAGGTCCATTCGTATGAGAAATAAGTAGTCAAATGGGGGCAACAACAAAAACAACGTCAACAACAAAACTTCACGACAACACATGCTTTACTAACCATACAGGTACATTACACACCGCAATAGCTACACACACATTCCACCCTAGGTTCACTCTCATCACTTTTTCTTTGTGCATTTTTCATCTTTAGTTTCCACGCTCCTCCATCGTTTTTGTCATTCCACGCTTTGTCTAGTCCTTCGACATGCCTTCTACTACACTCTTCATGGACATTAGGTATGCATATCTATCTACTTTATGTTATCGAGCTTTCCGCTCACCAACATAAAGTGGGGGAAAAATGTAGTCACAAAATCATGCACTTTAGACATTATTTATCCCGGTCTCATACTACTATTTAGAAGGTTCTTGAGTGAAGAAAGTACTAATTAACCCCCATCTTTTGGCCATCTTATTTTATTTTATTTCTTCATTACCGACCCTTTTCATCCACATGCCCAGTCTATTTTGGTCATTTCCCATTATTTTAGCCTTGACTGGGGCACCCGTGGGTGCCCTAGTCCCACCAGGGGCACCCCGGTCCCTTTTGTACTTTCCCACCACTTTTTGGGCTCTTTCTAGTCATTTTACATCTTTATCTTTCTTGTGGTTAGCCTTTTTAGGGTTAATTACAAAATTAGATCAAGAGAACCCTATAAATATAAAGTTATGAGACCATAATGAGGGACCTAGCATCACTTACTACTATCACTCCATCTAGATTTGCATCCACATAGCTCCATTATCAAGGCACAAGGATAGGACATCTGCATCACACTTGATAGGGGGAGGGATTCTATTTTATTTCATGCACATATTCTGCTACATTATTTACACACGGTTATTGCTCACTACTTCACAAAGTGTCACTAACAAAAGAGCAACCTAGGGCATGTTCACAAACACTTGCTTATAGAACTACATCAGATCTCGAGATGTATTGGAGCACTCGAGTTAGTAAGTCCACCATTTTGGTAGTTGAGGTCGATCGACCCCTTCTCATGCATTATTTGTTTTTAGGGTTTGATGCTTGTTTTGGGGTCTTGTAGGTCTTTCTCTCATATTTGAGTATTAGCGACATACAACGTAGGACATTAAAGTTGATGGGACAAATAGAGAGCGTTTTGAACCATCTGTCAAACTAATGAAGACTAGTTTCATATCTTTTGCACAAACAAGGGCACCTATATTGTAGACCCGAGTGCTCGCAGTACTCCAGTAAGTCCTCCTCTAGGTGTTTCAGTCCACCTAGATCCTCGAGATCCATTCTTTTTAGGGATTACTGCATAATCATTCCCTCGCATGATTTTCCCAGTCACTTTTGTGACACTCTCAAGCAGAGCATTTGTTATTTAGGTGAGATCTTTCCTCTTCCTTCTTGCACATTAGGGTTAGAATTTCCTTGTGCATAATTATTTATCTTATTTACATTCTTTTTTAATGCATTTATTTACTTTATTACAATTATTCATATCTTAGATTAACTATCCCCATACTACGTAGTTAGTCCATTTTAGTTAATCACTAACCTAGAAATCCTATGGTACTACATTGATAAAATCACTTCCAATACTTGCAAAAGGCACCCAAGACTTTTGATTTAACAAAAATAGAATTTTATTGAACCCTAACTATAGAGTAATTGATGTAAACTATGATATATAACTGGTAAGTATAATATGACACAAATAAATAAGCAAGTATGAAACCCTAAACAAGAGGTATAGAAAGAATGACTTAGCTAATTAATGCTTGATCTGGAAGTGCTTCGGACTTGGAAAACTACTGAAAAAGAAGTGGACAATGTCATAAAGGTTCGAGAATAAAATCTGGACTATAGGACTAAGGTCGGACATGGTTGACCACAATAGAATAAGGGCATTTGGGCACCGAAGACTCTTCGGGAACCTATTACTATAAAATTGGCTAGAACCTTATTTTTACTATGTCACACAAGTGTCATAAATATTCCCTGTTGATCTCTTGTGTGTCACTCTTTGATCGCCAAGGGTACTGTAACCTAAAAAAATATCACCTACAAAATCCCATAAACCACATCAAATTCAAAAAGAAAGATACAAAATGGGGAGTTGGAATGACCCCAATGGTCACCTCAAGAGTGAACTTATGACCAAGCATTGCACTACATCTTAGACTCCATGTAGTTCTAGTGAGTGTGTGTAAGAATCGCCCCTAGGATACCCTTTTGTAAGTGTACTTGATAGTGGGATGTAGCTAGATGTAACAATGTAGATAGAATGTGTGGATGGAATAAAGAACTTTCCCTTCCTATGTTGTGTATGCAAAAATGCAACCCTTTGTCCCTTTAATGGATGCTTTTAAGTGCTTTAGGTTCCTTTTGAGTACAAGCTTAGGTGATAGTAATAATGCTTAGAGCTTGGTCCTTTATTTTGAACCCATAACTATGTATTTATATGATTCCCTTATTTGAATTTTGTAATTGACAACTGGAAGGCCAACCCATAAGTGAAATATGTTCCTCAAGATAGAATATACCTAAAAGAATTGAGTGAGGTGTAAAAGGGTCGGGGGCACCCGGAGGGTCGGGGTGCTTGGATGCTCCTATCCTAGCTGTGCATTGGTGTTTAGAGCCATAAAATATAAATAAGTAAAATACCGATTGGGTTGTAGGGTGTGTAAGACCAAATAGAAAACAAGAAGAAAAGAAAAATGCCAAAGATAGTCATCAATTACTATTTTCATTTCTTAGGAATCATACAAATGCTAGTATGTGTTTAGGACCTAGAAATGTACCCAGGTGCATGATTTTGTATCTACATTTTCCCCCACGTTATGTTGTTGAGTGAATACTTGATATCATAAAGTAGATAAGATATATGTACCTAATATCCATGTAGATTGCATGGAAAAAAACATGTCGAGTGGACAAGTGAAACATGGAATGATGAAAAAATGAAGTGTGGAAAATAGGAAAGGAAAGTGATGCTAGGGGTGAAGGGTATGCATTATACAATGTTGTACATATTTTTGTGTTTGTTGTTTCTTCTTGTTAGGATGGACATACAAAAAGAATAGAAATAATTTAGTTAAAGTCTCGTATGTGATAAATCAAAGAAAAATGTGCATAAGTATGTAAGAGTGTGTAAAAGGAAAGTGTGCACCTGTGTAGAAGAGTGTAAAAGGATAGAAAAGTGTCATGAAAATGTTGTTTAGAGTGATTTTTATGGGCGATCTCATGCCAAGAACAATTTTTCTCATGCAAAGAGAAATGTTTTTGGGTGATCTCACCAAATGTTAGTTTTTAGAGATCTCATGCTAAGAACAAGTTTTTGGGTGATCTCATGCCAAAGAGCAAGTGTTGGGGAGAGAGGTCTAGTGTTACTCTCCTTCCATGACTTTTCCCAATAAACACCACTATAGATGGTGTATCCATGTTTGTTTATGTTGTCCTTGATTTATTTTGAATTATACCGATTGAACTGAATGTAGGAGATAAACTATATTCTATTTCTTTGGAGGACTATTCCTGATCTCGCCAAAGCTGCTCAAGGCTTATGTGAACTGTGTTGATATGAGAAAATGATTGTATCTACCCCCATGAAATTAGTTCTCGGGGAGGACATAGGTTCCTCGGGAACTCTTGTTTGATCCTATGTGCTAGTTTATGTGTTGTGATTCTGACCCAAGTTTGATTCTGAGCCAGTGTTTTAATTGTAACATGTGCCAATTCTGCGATGTATTGTATTGTGTTATAGCTTTGAGCTTATTTAGGGGTGATTTTTTCACCCAATGTATTCCCCGTCGTTTGGAGTAAATGCGACGTCGATAGGAGTGTACGGCCCAAAAGAGATGACCTGATGTTGAGTTGAATTATATCCTTGTCGGGGAGGGGATGTGCATGGTAGAAACCAAGGCACATGTAAACAAAGTGGATAGATACATGTGTTAGTAGTAAACGTAGCAAACATGTAATATAAGAAAATGTAAGGAAGTGAGTGTCCATACAAGATAGATCACGACAATTGGGTTTCAAACATGGGACATCACTCATAATGTTATTAGTCAATCAAGGCCGAAGAAGTAAAAATCATACAAGAATTGATACAAATGACATAGGGCATAACTCGCAAATAATTGCATAAAATAGTAAATAATGGAAAACAAAGTGTAAGAGACAACCTTGGTGGAAAATAGTTTTACATGGAAAATGTTGGACATAAAGTACCCGCATTATCATGTTAGACAGAGATAAAAATTATGTCAAGGCATGTATGTATCAGTGTAAAGAAGTGTGCTATTAAGAATAATAAATAGTATATAATGAAATAATAACACTTGTAATGTGTGAAAAAAGGAGATACCCCCATGGGCCTTGGTGGGATTGGTAAAAGGTATAATACCAAGCATCATTGCAACATGAAAGGACATATAAATATTGATTTAAAAATATAAAATTATTGAATTCCTAATTACGAGTCATATATGATAAATAAATACTAAAGTAAGATTGACACAAGTAATAAGCTAAAGAAATATGAAACCCTAGGTGTAAGAGAGAGGGTTGAGGACTTAAATAATTTCACACTTGATCCCAAAGTATTATATCTTGGAAAACTGGTGAACAAGAGGAGAAGACTATCATAATTAAACATAGAAAATCTTGAAACTTCCGGATGAGCTCGGACTAGGGCGCTAGGATAGGGCCCTGGGGTAACTAGGCATTAGGGACCTATGGTAGGTGCAAGTGACTATGTAGAAGCTCGAAATTGGTTTTGTTGTGTTACAAGGTGGTTGCTAACCTTAGCCTTTGGTCACATGTATGTCGTTGTATGATCACTTAATTCTCCTGTAACTTTGGAAAGATAAGATAACCTTTAAAACCATCAAGCTACATCAAATCAAAAAAATAAAAGATACAATATGGGGAGTCGGACTGACCCCGATGGTCACCCAACAGAGTGAACTTATGGTGAGCACCGTATCTACATCTTAGAATCTATGTAGTTCTTGTGTGTGTGTGTGTGTAGAAATCATGCCCTAAGAATCCCTTGTCCAAGTGCACGTGATAGTGGGCAATAACTAGATGTAGTAATGTAAATAGATATGTGGATAAAAAATGAATTTCCCCTCCTATGCGTGTATGCAAAAAATACAAACCATTTTCCCTTGAATGAAAGCTAGATGGGTGCCTTTGATGCTCTTAGAATGCATTTGGATGCAACCTTAGGTGATGATAATAGATGCTTAGAGCTTTGTCCTTTATTTTGGTCACATAGCTTTTGTATTTATATGGTTCGCTTGTTTGAATTTCATAATTGACAACTAATAGGCCGACCCATAAGAAAATAATATGCCTAAAAGATAAAAGAGGCAAGTAAGATACAAAGAGGTTGGGGGCACCCAAAGGGGGCAAGGGCACCTATGCATTTGAATCTTGGCTTGGCACTGGTGTCCCGAGTTATGAAAGATAAAGCAATAAAGTACCAAATGGACTGTAGGGTGTGAAAAACCAGAAAGAAGACCAAAGACAAAGCAAAAAGGCCAAATATAACCATCAATTACTAGTTTTCTCACTTAGGAAGCATATGCATGAAAGTATATGTTTATGGACCTAGAAATGTACCCAAGTGCATGATTTTGTGTTTACATTTCCCCCACTTTATGTAGTTGAGTGAATACTTGATAAAATAAATTAGATAAGATATGCATACTTGATAAACATGTAGAGTGTGATGTAAATAGCTTACCAAAGAGATAAGTGAAAGCGTGGAATGATAAAAATGAAGCATGGAAGCTAAGAAAGAGGAGGTGACCCTAGGGGTGAAGCGTATGAGTTGTACCATGTTGTACTGTTGTTATTATATCTTGATGAAGGGATGATTCTTGTTACGTATTAAGGATGGACCTTTGTAAAAGTACATAAATATGAAAAAGTAGTAAAAACAAAAGTGTGCACTGATCCATGACGAGTGTTTAAAATGTCTTGAAAATTCTGTAGAAGAATACGTTTTAAGGGGATATCATGCCAAGAGTGAGTTTTTGGGTGATCTCACACCAAGAATGATTTTTTGGGTGATCTCATGCCAAGTGCAATTTTTTTGGGCAATCTCACGCCATGATAGAAGAGTGTTGGGGAGAAAGGTCTAGTGTTATTCTCCTTCCATGAATGTTTCTTGAATTTATACACCATTGTAGATGGTGTGATCTTGCTTTATTCCATGTTGTTCCAGTTCGATCCAAGTAGAAAAAGAAGATAGAATGCATTATGATTGTTGTAGGATGTGCCCTGTAATGTGAATACTAGTCGTGAACTTCGGAAAACCATGTTGATATGAGAAAGTAATTGTAATTTCCCCTTGGTCATATGAGACTAGGAACATTAAGGAGAGCTCATGTGCTAGTGTCTATATCTAGGCACTGGTGTCTATGCTAAACTCAGGACCTAAGTTAGAATTTGGGCATTTATGAGACTATAAATCTGTTTTATTCTGTATTATGCGGGCATCTTTATCGAAGCTCTAAGTGTTGTATGGGGTGGTGATTCACCCAATGTATGCATGCCCTTGTTTATGGTGCATGCGAGGTCGCTAGGAGGATGCGGCCCAAAGGAGAGGACTTGAAACTGATCTCAAAATGATACATTACAGGGGAGGGAATGTGCATGGTAAAAACTAAGGCACATGAAAACAATATGGCTAGAAACATGTGCTAGTAGAAAAAGTGACAAACATGTTATAGAAGACAATGTAAAAAAACAATAATGCAGACAAAGTAGACCACAAAAATGGGTTTTAAACAGGGGACATCACTCACAATGTCATAATAAAATCAAGGAAGAAGTGTCCAAAATCATACAAGCAATGATCAAGGAATTCATAGGGCAAAGAACACAAATAATGGAATATAATAGAAGACAATAGAAAATAGTATCAAACAAAGTATCAGATAACCATGGTGGAAAATAGTTCGCAAAACAAATGCTACAAATGAAGCACCCATTAGCATGTTAGAAAGATAAAAAGTATGTCAAAACATGTATGTATCAATGGAACAAGTAATGTGCTAGTAAGAATAGGAAGTAGTATAAAATGAAACAATAACACCTATAGTGTGTAAGAAAGTAGATGCCCTCAGAGCCTTGGTGGGACTAGTAAGAGGTATAGTGCCAAACATCATCACATCGTGTAAGGATCCATAAATAATCTGCATTCATAAATAAATACCAAGTGAACATGCATGTGTATATGGTAAAGATAATGAAAAACTAAGTATCTATCTAGAATGTGAAATAAAGTGTACATATAACTAGTATAGGAAGGAAAGAGTATGTGCAACCAAGATATACAATATGTTGTGAATGAGTGAGATGGAATAGTATACAATGTGAATGTGATAGTATCAATGTGCCCCCAAGTAGATGTGTATGAATGTATATTAGATGAGGTTCATTTATAAAATACCCCTAGACAATCAAGAATGAACCATAGAACAAAAATGTGTCATTCGGAAATGGTTAGAAAAATGTGCACTAGATAGATAGATCAATGAAGCATAGAGTGTAAAGAGTGTGAATGTGATGAGGTTCATTTCAGATTTATACCCTTAGTAGTCAAGTATGAACCGTGGAACTAGAGTGTGTCATAGGGTAATGGAAATACAAGTTGTGTGTATCAAGTTGTATATGATGAGTAATAAAGAATAGATGTAAAACATGAAGCATAATGGTAGAAATGAGAGACACTAGATAATTATAGGAGGGGAGAAGTAATCACGATGCCCCCAAATGTATAATGATGAGTAAGATATCAAAAAAAGTGAAGGGCGAGGGTCCTCCACTTGATACCTACGGAGATAAAGGTGTGTTACCATGCTTTTATATCGCCAATGTATGAGATTAATGAATTACATGTGTGAGGCCTAAGAGTTGATGAACTATGTGAAGGAGAATGAGGAGATGATGAGAACCTTTTTGAAGGAGAGCGAGGAGGTGATGAGCACCTATTTTAAGGAGACATGGGAGGTGAAGAGCATCAAGGAGGTGATGAACACCTATATGAAGGAGACCGAGGAGGAAATGAAGGAGGTTAAACTATATGTGAAATGTCTACCTGAGTAGGGGACTTAAGCCAAGAATATGGACTAGTAAAATGATGAGAATGAATAGGTGGTGTGTGAATCAGAGAGCTAGGTGGAGAATGTGCCTTAGAGTTGAGATGTCCAGGGGGCCTAGATGTTTTAGCTAGTGTAATGACAACCTCAAGAGGAGGATGCGGCCGCGGTGTGCATGGAAAAACACCTTTGATGGTGATAAATTGTTATTGTGAATGAATTTTAGACACAAGTGATTCATGGAAATTATAGCTTTAGTGGCAAGCCAAGGAAGACCTAAGAGCATGTCACAACCTTTGATAGAAGGTGCCATTGTACGAATGACACAAACATGGCGAGAAGCTTCACTTTAACTAAAATCTTGATGAACCTAGAAGATTTAGGTACTAGATACAAAATATGAGAGAGTGGATAGTTGATATCAACAAGGAGTGCAATAGAGCACAAACCCATATGAATCAACGGATCGATCATTATATTATTGATAGTATGAGCCCCGATAGAATATTTTTTTATGTAATGTAACAATGGAGAATGTAATGAATGGTGGAGATGCTTCAGCATTAGCAACTAGAAAATCAAGAGCCCTTAATGAAGGAGGAGGCATTGTGTGATATGTATGATTAGATGAAGAGTCAAGTCGGTGGATTTCTTTTCATGCTTAAGAAGATGATCTTTAATTTTTAATTTTTTATTTATTTTCATTTATGGGCGTAGATTCCGATGGCTTGGGGATCTTGATTACATTGTTATCAATAAGATCTTGAATGAGATGTCGAAGTTTGAAACATCAATCGATAGAATTCCCAATGCATTGATGATAGTCACATATAGTATTTTCATTATAATTGTGTCCTTTAGGGCGAGATGGATCTAGATTAAGTAGAGGAGGAAGCGTAATAAGATTTCTCTCAATAAGTTGTGGTAATATAATATGTGGAGCACAAGGAAATTTAGTAAATGTATGCTTTGGAGGTTGCCATTGAAGCTTTTAGGAGTAGAAACAACGTTAACAATAGCTTTTTCTTCAGTAGGCTTAGTAGATGGATTAAAAGTTGACTTACTTTGAAATCGATTAGAAGATGACAAATCTTGATCATGGTATTCAATGTTTAAAACATAGTGTAGTCAATGTCTATAGAAAATTGAAATTCAATTTACATTTTAAATTGAACTTGAAATTTGATATTTAATAAAGCATAAAAGGAGTAGGCCATTTTACTTTATGATTGTAGTAGATTTTGATTAAAGAAATTGGAGATGGGGATTAAAGTTGTGCCAATGGAGGATTAAGGGTGATAAATCCCCAATGTATAGGAGTAGTGTAAACCAAAAGGGGAATTAGGTGTCTAAACACCAAAGTAGCCAAAAGAGATTAGGGTTTTCCCAACACATAAAATAAAGGAATAGAGTTTTAAATCTTTCTTTCCCAATTATATTCATAAGAGAGTGATAATAATGGTGTCCCATGGTGTCACTAGGCCCATATGTATTGAGGGTGTCACTAGAAAACCATCAATCTACAAAAACACGTTGGTGTAGATGGATTTAGATTCTGATTGAGAAACTTTGTGTAAATTCCAAAGGGAATTAAGTACACTCATTATTTCACCAGATTTTGTATGTTTTTGATGTTACAAATGTCCAAATTTGAACGGGAATGAGGTACAATCATACCCCCATCGTGAAGTATAAATTTCCCAATGTGATAGTAGAAAATGTGAAAATCGATATTGGGTTGGAAAAATAGTTATGCCCCCTAGTTTTTGTAATAAAATATAGTGGATTATGTACTAAAAATATTTATCTATCCCTTAACATGTACTAGATACTTTAAAAAAAAGTATTTTTATTTTTTTGAAATTATATGTTAAAAGATTCCCATGATGGTGCCATCTATTTAGAAAATAACATTTGATGGTTCCATCCTTTGGTGAGTTGTTTTTCCGACTACAACACTATGCATGATTTTTTATCTCTTCATGTACATATGTCCTTGTAACTTATTTCCCTATCTTATGTGATATATGATATGTTTGTGTGCCTATATTACATTAATAATAAACTGATAACCCCATTTTGGCTCAATATATTTGTAGTTTTCCTATGTTATATATAACATATAATCATATAATTTAGCTTGAGCAATTTAAATACTTAAATTGCACTAATTATACCCTTTCCCACAAATTGACGACATATCATCAATATAGCACACTTCCTCTTCTATCACCATTAATTAGCTACATTACGCTAGTTAATTAACCCTTTTATCCAACAATGACGCCAATTAACGACATTCCATTAATAAACTCCCCTTTTTATCTAGATTAATTAATTATTTCTAATTAATTAAGCTCCCCTTTTCTATCTACATTAATTAATTATTTCTAATTAATTAATCCCCCTTTCTACCTAGACTAGTTAATTATTATTAATTAATTAGCTTCCTCTTCCATTAAATCAATAAATCATCATTTATTTGATTAAATCCCTCTCATAGTCTAAATCATGTTAATTATTCCTCTAAAAATCTTCTATAAGCTTGCACATCTATTAATTAATCACTTTGATTAATTAATAAAGCCCCTCAAATCCCATGGGTCACTAAAGGACAAACTAAACTCTCCTAAGGTTGACTCAACCCTTTCTAAACCTTCTTATCCACAACTAACCCAACCTCTCCATTTATCCCACATGAAGGAGGATGTAGAGATTCTTCTATCCATTGGGCTATATAAAGAGCCCTCCTCCTACCTTTACACTTACACCTTTACATTCCTAGATGAGCATAGAGCCTAAGCTATAGCCATTTTATCATCTTGGAGCATTCTTCATTGGAGGAGCTAGCTATTTTCATTTCTTGTATTCATCCATCCAAGTTTTGAAGTCATATGGGGATATGTCAAATGGTCTTGTAGCCATGGATTGACAAGACTCCATTCTTGAAAACCTTGGGATTCAAACATACAATCAAACCTTTGATTGCTAAGGATCTAAATAGGTTCACTTCATTTGATTAACATTCAATAGAGATAGAGATTAATGGATTAACATGTTAGTTTGAATATTTGTTCATGTTCTAATGCAAGGATGTTAGTAAATTAGTCTTGCTTAATCTCTAAGCATGATGGTGCATTGAATTTGATTTAGCTTTGTTTTAGGACTACTAGGTGTTAGTTCTAACTCTTTTTGCATTGCTAACAAATACATGTACACATTTGGCATGCCTGGTGGGATGGGTCCTTAGTCCCTTAACATTCTAGCTCAAATTTTATTGTTATTTCAAGTTTTTGGCTAACCCTTGATATACACATATGGCAAATAATGTCAAATTTCTTAGGATTTTGCTAATATTACATGTGTAGGATCTCATTTAGAGCTTTAATTCTAATGGGTTGTTGTCAATTTTGAGCTAACATACTAAAATTTGGAGTGTTTTGAGATTTTTGGTGTCTTTTTCTAATATTACATGTGTGAAATAATGTTAAATTTCTTATGATTTTGCTAACTTTGCATGTGTTGAGTCTTGTTTAGGGGTTTAATTTTGATGGGTTGTTGTCAATTTTGAGCTAACATATCAAAAATTTGACCTTTTTGAAGTTTTTAATGTTAAAATGACATATTTTTGACATCACCCAAGAAAGGGAGCGCACACATCATTCTGTGCGCGTAGGCATAACTCTCATTATGTTTTTTTACCAGGTGGTGCAGGTACACAAATCCTAGCACAAGAACCCAAAATACATGCAGGAACTATAAACCGGGTGCACACACCAAAACCATGGTGCATGCACCTTCAAAAATGTATTTTTTAGCAAAGGCACGCAGGCACACAAATCCTAGCGCAGGCACACAAATCCTAGCGTAGACATCAATAACAATCTTCTAAAGGCCATAAATTTTTCTCCGAACTCAAAACGACTCCATTTTTGTTGCGTTGGAAAGGTATTGAAGCGAAATACACAATGAAAACATAAATTTGGGTTTTGAGTTACAAAAATTTAAGGTTTTCATTTTTAGTAAACTACTCATTTCTAACATGTCTAAATGCTTTGGAAAATTTGGTCTTTGATGTTCTAACACCTTGCAAGTTTTATTTTGAATCTAACTTCTATTTTTATAGGGTGTTTTTACATGTTTGATGGTGATTTGACTTGTTTAAAATGGTAATGAACATTGCATGTTTAATCATGAGATTAGAGTCATGTATGCTCTTCCCTCGCACCTTTTAGGTGATCTTGGGAATCAGAAATGATTTCTATGTCTCTTTTTGTTTTGAAAAATGCTTGTTCTTAAAAGAATGAATGTCAAAGTTGGTTAAAATGAACAAATATTTCATTTGAACTAAGTTTTTTCCATTTTTGATTTCATAGTTGGATTCTACATCGTATGCTCTTCTCTTGCATCTTAGGATGATCTTGAGAATCAGAAATGATGTTTTATCTCCTTTTTGTGTTTTTGGAAAATTACTAATCCATTGTGCAGGACCAAAAATGCTTGTCAAAGAAAAGGTGGCTTTGAAACAAAATTAAACTACTAATATAATTTTTCCATGTAGGTTCCAAAAGGTGTTCAAGAAAACCACATCCAATTTAAAAAGATAAAAAAACACACCACAATCAACACATTGTATTTGTAGGTTGGATAAGGGTACGTCCCATCTGCTTAAAACTAGGACATAACCCCTTTGGCATAAGCCTTAAGCTACAAAATGGGGTGGTCCTAGGAACCCCAAAGTAGTCCACACAAGAGGGAACCTTGTGGATGAAACGGGAAGTGCTTCGCACAACCTACTTGACTAGTACTACCATTTGTGAGATTTAATGTCACAAGTCATCCGTATGGTGACCCCAGTGAGAGTACACGATGGATGCATTTATTGCCCACTATGCTTGAAGGGGGTAAAGTAAATTTGAGATACTCCCAAATTAGTCAGTGTGACTTTTTGGGTAAATCGAGCTCACTTAAGATGGTCTTGGTGACACCTAGTTGAGTGAACCACCAGGAAGCTATCTTTGACCAGGAGCCCACTTGGACCACATCAAATCCAATTTTGAGTTGAGAGATATTATTCATCATGAAACATGTGAAGCATTACTTTTTCTTAGTTTTTCACTTTCCCTAAGGTGAGGCAAAACTATGCCAAAGTGAGGCCAACATTTTTCAACCCCAATTGATCTACTTCCTTCACTTTCTTTTGACACTTTGTTGATCAAAAGAAGAGTGACTACCTTTGCATTATCAATTGATTGTTTCACCATTTTTTTTTTTCCATTTACGCCCATCCATGTTTTTGGCTAGGTTGTTAAATGTCTAAAGTGTGTGGAGACATTTTTATATCATTGGTAGCCTTTTTTATCTTGATACCCAAGTCAAGATCATCATCGTAGTTAGGCTTGGTTCATCACTTTGATTCTCCTTTGAATGGTTATCTTGTTTATATCGTGACACTACAATTTTGGTATTTACGTCTTGTTTCTTGTAAACTTGCCTAAATATCTATATTGTAAGGTTACTTGTATATATACACTTTAACAATTCCTAGGTATATTATCGCTTTAGTTTGATTTCAATTATTACCTGATTCTGAAGAGTGTTAAGTGTTACCACTTGTGCATGTTATATCAATATCATCTTGATATCAATACCTTACTTTCTCACAAAGTTTGGTTAACATATCTTGGTGAAATTGTTTGTGTCACTCACAATCATAACTAACACCCTTTGGAATATAGGTCTTGATTGAATTTGGGCTTGCTTCTAGTATACTTTGTTTGGAGGTCACGTTAACTTCTTGTTATTACTTACACCTTGTTCATTTCTTTGAACTCGACATAAGTAGGGACATTTTGTTAATCATCATATGACACCAACTACCTTTTCGAAGAAAAATTTAGGAAGTACTCCATTTGATTGATTGGTTTAAACTAAACTTTGTGTGATTGTGTCTCATTTGTCACATCGACTTATCCATTTGGACAATCACTTTGATCCATTGATTCTTTATCATTCATTATTCTTTGGTCATTAATTTGGCTTTGTGTTTTGAACTTGTGTGATTGTTCCTTGTGTTTATCCATCTTATAAACTCATTTCTAGGACAATCCTTTGGGTCTTTGATCCTCTTGATCTTCTTGTTTTTGCCTAAGTTCATGATCATTTTTGAACATATCTTTCAAACCTTAGCATAAATATTACCTAAAAACTTTTGCATCAATTGAACATTGAAATATTTCCTTTGTATCCTTTATGTTGCTAAAATTTTGATCAATCCTTTGACATTTACGCCTCCAACCTTGTTGGATTATCAATATTGAGTCATCACGATGTATGTTTTCCTTAGCTTCCCTTTTGGAAAATCACACAAGCATCCCCATCTTTATGAAATGTCTAGTTGGTTGTCATTATGCTTGCCCAAATCAACATGAAACCTTCTTCACTTTGAAGAAGTTTGATCATACAATTTAGGTCTAGACCTTTGAACCCAACACACGCCAAAAATGACTGATTATCACAAGGTCCCTTATACATATGACAATAAGGAATCAAATTTTTGGTGTACAAATCAAAAGATGCCCATCATGACCAAACCTGTTTGGTTCTTTCGCTAGAGAACCCATCGGGTAACCCATTCCTCACCTTCATCTCATAGTTGGTGGTATGGTTTGGACACTTCTGATCTAAATTATTATTTGATCCAAATTGATTCTAATTATTTTTGAGGATTCCCCAAATATCTCCTTCTTCTCCGATGATTCTAATCCAAACATTTCCTCTTCTTCTGAGGATTCCAATCCAAATATTTCCTCTGATTATTCTAATGATTTAGATCCAAACTACTATTTAGATTCATCTAATTCAACTCCTAAGTCATGGTCCTCCCTTCTTTGTAGGACCTCTATTATCAATCACCTAAACAACATTCTCCTCCTCTAAAGATTTGTGTCACCACAAATTATCTTCATCATTCATCTAATGTGAACTCCTATGTTATGGTCCTCCCTATCTTTGCATGACCCTCTTCATCATACATTTAATACGACTCCTACGTCACGGTCCTCCCTTTCTTCACAGGACCCCTTTTATCAGTCACCTCAATGACGTCTTCCTTTGAAGATACACGACTCCAAATCCCTCCAATCAAACATCTAATACAATTATTGAATCACGGTCCTCTCTTTCTTTCAGGACCCTTGTTATTATTCATCCAATATGATTCTTGAATCATGGTCCTCCCCTTCTTCATAGGACCTTCTTCATCAATCACCCCCACGAAGTCTTCCTTATTGAAGATTCATGTGACTCAAAGTCCTTCTAGTCAAACATCTAAATCGACCCATGCATCGCAATCTATAGACTTTGGACTAATCCTACTAGTTTACAGATGATATACCATCGTATAGGTAGGTCCACACCACCTTCTTCTACTCCCGAGACATCTAGCTCCACATCTTCTTTGTCCCCCACGTCATATTCTTCTATCAATCATCATCAAACATCTTCTAAGTCTTCCACACCAATTGAACCTCTTTCTTCCAATCAACCCCTGGTGGTCGATCAACAACTCATACCAATTGACCTCTTTCAGAATGAAGAAACAATTAGGGCATTTATAGGGGCACATGAAGATATTCCTTTAGTAGATTATGAGCAAGGATTCTCTTTAGACTTTGATGCGTCCACATATTGTGAGGAAAAGGTTGATTCTTTTTATCAAGAAATGGAGGAAGAGCCTCAGATCATACAACTTGATACTCCTCTTATTCTTCCATCTTTACATTATTCATTATGTGATGAAACTCCTTGGTCTTTGTTGATCCATGGCCTATCTTCTCATCACCCAATCACTCTTTGTCTATCATAATTCCTCAATCACAATCTCTTATGGGGTCAACGCCAAGTAGCCCTTCATCTTCATCTAGGTGTGGGTCACCTTCTAGTAGCCCTCCCTTTGTTATTTGTGGGACATTTTTGAGTAGTCCACTATCTTCTATTCTTGGGGCATGTCCCACTATCCCCTTGTCTTCTATGTATGGATCACCCCCGGGTAGTCCATCATCTTCTATTCTTGGGCCACATCCTAGTAGCCCATCATCTTACATCTATGGGTCATGTCCTAGTATCCCTTATTATTTATTCTTGGGCCACATCCTAGTAGCCCTTCATCTTCTATCTATGGCTCACCTCCCAGTAGCCCATCTTCTTCAATCCTTGGACCGTATCCTTTTCATCCATCACATTATTCTTCTACCAAATATTGTGGCAAGCCCACCACCTTTCCTCTCATCAATTCTAAACATCCATGTTCTTCTCTCACTTCTCGGGATCAGACAAGTCAAGCATTAGCTTATAAGAAATCTAGACATGTTCTTTATAAAGCTAAGATCAAAAATTTGAAGAGCTCCAAAGCTCCCAACAACTCAAATGATTATAAAATTCAAAATCAAACGCGATTCCAGAATGCACACCAACGTACCCATCAAGTATGCAAAGTGTAAAAACCTATGGATAGGGAACTCAAACTCCCACATACAAAACCCATGTTTCAAAACAAATCACAGTCATTTGTTGAGTGTGAACTCACCATGATCATCGAGATCGGGGATAATATCACTCTTGATAAAAAAATGTGCTTAGTCTCCCTTATTAAGGAAGTCACACACATCATTGTTGGATCCTATCACACAAAGTGACATTATTGGTCCTAACTTCAAAAAAAATAAAAAAATCATAAAACAGTTCAAAAATAAAAAAAATGAAAAACATTAAAACATTACAAAAATAAAATCAAAGGTACAAAGATCAAACATTGCAATCAGGTATTACATATGCATGGATGTTCTTTCCTCCCTTTCTTTCATATTCCTCTGCAAGTCATCCACCATTTTCATCCCTTTAATGTTATTGTGGTTAGCCTATTCACATGCATTTTGTGACATTTATCTCTATGGTATCCATTTGACCTTGGTCTTTCATAACCTTGGTAAATTAAAGAACGACTGACCTCTTAGAGATTCCTATCACTATTCTCATATAATAAAATTGTTGGGAAGAAAATTTTGGATGTATTTGTTGACACTAGCCAATGTCATCATCACAATCACTTCCACATCCTTCCATCAAGCCATCAGTGGTTCTTAACCCCTTGTTAAACAAGAGAGATGAAATAAGTTTTTAGGAAGCAAAAGAATAAAAATCAATCAATCAAAAAGAAAAAGCTAAAAGCAAAAGCAAATTGATATATAACTCTCTCTTGGGGTATTTCCAATAATCTCTACCGGGGCTATGGATGCCTGACTAGAAGTAGAGAAATTTGTGATTAGAATCAAATGCATCTCCATCGAGGCTATGGATGCCTGGATGGCAATGGAGAAATGTATGAATCTCCTTCCACAATCCATTCACAAATCACCTTTCAAACTAAATCATTCCTACACATTGGCTAGTGTCTTCACTTACTATCTATCAACTCTTTCCTTCAAGAGGTAATTCATTTCCACGTGCACACATGGGATCTCGATGAGTAAATAGGATTAGTATGTTACCAAGTGTCACTTTTTGGACCTTGTTTAAACTCTTTCTTTAGTGCATGTCTTGTCTCAAGATTTGTACCTTGGGCTAATCACTTTTTCATCAACTGACCTTCTAAATATTTTCATAGCATCCTTTGTTCTTTGAAATCATTTAGAACATCCATGTGTATCGGATGATGGCCTTTTCTATGTTTTTGGACACCTTTTTCCCCTTTAATAAATCAATCACCCACTTCCTTTCTCTCATGTGTTTCTTGGCCAACTTACGCTGGGGGCATCCTTTCTCCCTCATGATTGAACCTATTTTATATATTGGCCTTGATACCCCTTCTATCTGTGAAGAGTTTTTCTTTGAATACTCCCACCTAATCATTGGGGCATATCACATCTTCACTTTCGTATGTGTGGCATTCTGCCCTTGTACATCCCATCTATCACTGGGGCATCCATGCTTCTTTTTCTTCCTATACATAACTTTAGAAAACTTATAGAAAATCACAAAAAACATTCAAATATGTTTTGATAAAAAAAAAACAATATAAATCATCCTACAAAACATCACTCTTTGGTTCTCACCTGAGCTTGTGTGCGACTCGTGGATCATATTGATCTACCTCCATCAACAAAGCTAGTTTGCTTACTATGTCTGTACTTTGGGGCACAATGAGTTGCTTAGTACTATTTCATAGTGCACGATTGCTTTTTCATAGGACCCAAGTGTCCTCCGTTATTCCCCTTGCATGTATCCTTGCTTGGGGCACCATCTTTTAACCCTTTTCATTAATTTCACAAGTCAAAATCAAAGCTTGATAACAAAAACATTACATTATGTTTCTCTGTTAGGTTAGCTTGTTTACTTTCTTGTATTGCATTGCATTATGTATGTTGCAAGGAGTTAGGCATATTTTACTTTCTCATATTGCATTACATTTTGTATGTTTCATGGAGTTGGTGTTTTTCAGCAATGGAAAATTGTTCGTAGTATGGCTTTTCATGTCATTCTACTTTTTTGTCGTATGCTTATATTTTTAATAAGGACCGATGACATAGATATTTGGCAATATGATGACAATAAAGTTGTTTCAATACACTGGATGAAATCTTGCTCTTTTTTTTTTTTTTCTTCATTCCTCCTCTACATCATTCTCCTATCAACACTATTCTTCTTATTCACTGGGGCATCTTACTCCTGCCCATTCTTCTATTTCCTTTCTCTCAAATTTTTGATTTTTGATCGCCTTCTCTCATCACCCCATCGACACTCGAGGGGGCATCTCTCACTTCTACTAATTTTTCTTCTATACTTTCAAAATTTATCTGTTCTACTATCTTTGAAGTGGTGTCACTTACGCCACCCCAAAGAGGGGCAAATGTAGACACCTATAATTTATCTTGAGAAATTTAAATACTTAAATTACACTAATTATACCCTTTCCCACAAATTGACAACATATCATCAATATGGCACACTTCCTCTTCTATCACCATTAATTTACTACATCACACTAGTTAATTAACCCTTTTATCCAACAAGGACTCTAATTAACGACAATTCGTTAATAAGCTCCCCTTTTATCTAGATTAGTTAATTGTTTCTAATTAACTAAGATCCCCTTTTCTATCTACATTAATTAATTATTTCTAATTAATTAATCCCCCTTTCTACCTAGACTAGTTAATTATTATTAATTAATTAGCTTCCTCTTCCATTAAATCAATAAATCATCATTTATTTGATTAAATCCCTCTCATAGTCTAAATCATGCTAATTATTCCTCTAAAAATCTTCTATAAGCTTGCACATCTATTAATTAATCACTTTGATT
Organism: Taxus wallichiana var. yunnanensis; assembly: GCA_018340775.1. NCBI lineage: Eukaryota > Viridiplantae > Streptophyta > Pinopsida > Cupressales > Taxaceae > Taxus > Taxus wallichiana. The sequence continues at coordinate 797,030,953 of CM031235.1, forward strand.
AATTAATAAAGCCCCTCAAATCCCATGGGTCACTAAAGGACAAACTAAACTCTCCTAAGGTTGACTCAACCCTTTCTAAACCTTCCTTATCCACAACTAACCCAACCTCTCCATTTATCCCACATGAAGGAGGATGTAGAGATTCTTATATCCATTGGGCTATATAAAGAGCCCTCCTCCTACCTTTACACTTACATCTTTACATTCATAAATGAGAATAGAGCCTAAGATATAGCCATTTTATCATCTTAGAGCATTCTTCATTGGAGGAGATAGCTATTTTCATTTCTTGTATTCATCCATCCAAGTTTTGAAGTCATATGGGGATATGTCAAATGGTCTTGTAGCCATGGATTGACAAGACTCCATTCTTGAAAACCTTGGGATCAAAAACATACAATCAAACCTTTGATTTTGAGGATCTAAATAGGTTCACTTCATTTGATTAACATGTTAGTTTGAATATTTATTCATGTTATAATGCAAGTATGTTGGTAGATTAGTCTTGCTTAAGCTCTAAGCATGATGGTGCATTGAATTTGATTTAGCTTTTTTAGGACTACTAAGTGTTAGTTCTAACTCTTTTTTTCATTGCTAACAAATACATGTACACACACACACAAATCATGAAAGTATATAAGTAAAAATACACATAGGTATATAAGTATATCAATAAATATCACACATAATGTCAAATATAAGGACAAGGTTTGCACATAAGGGATGCAATAGTGTTACATAGAAAAACAAGGTCCGAATGGCCAAAAAGAAAAGGATAGTAAGATCAAAAATTGGGAAACAATAATTTCATGCACACACACAAAAGGCCAAGGGTCACACACATAAGACAAGTAGATAAACAATATTATGTGTACTAATAAAACATACAATAGCCAATATGTGTATAAAATAAGAGATATTGGTCCTGTGCACAACATAAATATATCTCAAAAATATAATCTAATAATAACCAAGATGTGAAATAACATTATGTAATAAATGAAAAATTAATACGATAGTGTGTAATATGCCCCTAGATTATTAAGGCCGCTTAGAAATGGGTTGGTCCAACACCTATGATCATGTAGTTACCTATGTGTCTTACTTTATTCTCACATAAATTATGAAACACATGTGTGTTATAGAATAAATAATATGATATCTATCAAAACATGTGATACTGAGAACATATGTGAATTAAAAACTAGTAGAATCATGCTCAAGTCTTAATTTTATATTTTGAGAATATTGTGATTATTTTGTATTTGGTGAAATATTTTTCAATTAATTCTAACCTATTTTATGCTAAGGAGGGTGAGGAAAGTGACCTAAAAGTATAGGATTATTATAATTTAAAAGAGTGTTATGCATAATAGGACTAAGACGTGTCACTTTTAGCTCTAGTTTTAGGGTGCACTTAGGAGATTGACTACATATAGGAATGGACCTAAGATAAGGAATTTTTAAGATAGGATGTGTAGAGATAACATGAGTATGTTTGATAGGCATAAGTATAGGAATCACTGGTTCATTAGAAGAAGTAATGGATAAAGGATCCTTATAAGGGATGTCCTTAGTTGGAACAAATTGATTGCAATAGATTTATTTGACACATTGATGAATAATAAAAGAAATATCCCTAAGCTTATAAACCTAAGGGAGTCCTAAAACAAACATGTCTTAAGGGTATTTCTAACCAAAAAATGTAGCCATAGTAGTGGATCCCATTGTAAGGGGAAGAAAAACGTGTCCAACAACTTGATTAGAAGATTACACATTGAATTGGATATGTTGCTTAGTATATCCAAAATAAGTACGCAATAAAAGAGCATACATGTTATTCTTAACACCAATATTAAACAATACACCATGTATGTCTTGTTGATTAACAAAATATTGAATGAAAAATGCACAAGAAATATAATCATCATTAAGTATTTCATTTTCATAAAATGTATTGAGAGGCCTAGGAGTAAAAGAGTTAATTTTACGAATGAGAGAATCAAGTGGATGGATAGAGGAATATGGGGTAGGTTGTTCTTGATATGTATGATGATTTGTAAGCCACACTTAGATTTATAAGTGTGATGATTAAGAAGTGGGTCATTGAAGATTTTGAGCTTATGATTCTCATTGACTTGAGGATTATTTTTCTCTAGATGGGAATCAATTTCAATAGCATTGGTATCAATCATATGTTGGATAATATTCTTAATATTGAAAATTTTGTTAGTGGAGTTCCTAATACATCTATGATAGTATTAATAGGCATTAGATTAAAAATATTTATCTTGAAGAGGATTTCTCATATCAACCTTAAAAGATGGAGGAAGAGATATAAGGTTACACTCAATAAAATTTTGTAAGATGACATATGGTGAGGAAGACAATCATGAACATTTACTTTGAGGAGAAGCTTGAAAAGAATTTTTTTAGGTTGAGATATAAAACTAAAAATTGCTTTAGCTTTGGTTTTGTCATCAATATGTTGGTCTTTGTAATTAGATATTCCTTGGAACTTATATGTAGATGTATTTTGAGGGGTAGACCCATACTTAACCCTACATAATGCTAAAATCTTGAATGATTTTTATTTCAAGGTTTGACATAGCTCATCAAAGGATCATTTTTTTAAAATGTGATAGATTCCTATAAGGGAAATAAGATACTCTAAGTATATTTCTCATTTTTGTAAGTATCATCTTGTATTGCAAGACATAATCACTAATTGGTTCATTATATGATTGTTGCATTTTCCCCATTTGAGCATAATAAACCCTATAAAAATGTTAATAAAGAAATGTTCCGAACTTGATTATCTAATGGATTGAAATCCCTCATGGAGTAAGCAGTTGGTTCATATAACTATTATACAACATGATCCATAATATTTATAGAGAAATTCTTATTGAAGAGTTGATCATTGTAAACATAATATACGAAAGAATCATGAAAGGAGATAAAGTGTTACTCATGATCACCTTTACCATCATAGAAATGAAAGTTAAGTGATATGAAACCTAGAGGTAAAGGGAAAGATACCACCTATGGTAAAAGTGGATCATGAATTAATTTCTGAAATACACAATATTAGAAGCTCTACACATGCCCCTTTATTATTATAACACCTTAGTATACAAATCTTGAATGCCATATTTGAGGAATGTGTAGTATGTGAGGAATGGAAGATACCATGTGTATGCACAAAATATGTAGGAATAGTAGTAAGATTTTGGATAGGAATTGTAACTCAATGAAGGTTGATAGTGGATGATTCCAAAACAAACATTAATGTAGGAACAATAGATATGGAAATAGGAGATGGATAATTAACTACCAAAAATGATACATTTCATGAGATTTTTGGGATTGCACATCATAAGAATCTTTAGAGGTAGGAATAACATGATGAATCTTATTAATGTTGGATAAATATTGGAAAAGGTCTTGCAAAAATAGATAAGAGTTTAACCTACTATTGTTCTACATCATTAAGCTCATATTGATTGATTGATTTGAATCTTATGTGAGGAACAAGGTAAAACTTATTTGCAATAGGATCTAGGCTAGAGTTCAAATCTTACTCATCACTAGTGATATTCTCATTAATAGAAGGCACACCTTAAATAGGAAAAGGAGAGGAAGCTATATGTTTCCTACCTTTCTAGGTGTGTGTGTAAGTTGAATATTATCAGAACATGTATGATTAATCTAATTAGTTTGTTAGAAGGAAATAGAAGAAATAAATGCATAAAGTGAAGAGGAAACCCTAGGTGTTTGTAGTAGAAGGAAATATTTGGAATAGGGCGAGCTAAGACAAATAGGTCAAAGATTAAATTAATAAGAGGATTTACCAAATTATTTAAAATAGAAAAATAAATATTGGTAAGAGGATGATGATAGGGAATTATTTTGAGTTCCTCTTGATTATTTAAATTCCAAGTTAGGGTTAGAAGAAGATTTATTAATAAGAAAATAAATTAAACATTCTTATCCATGCATGAATATACATATAGATCATACGAAAGATAGATCAATTAGAATGTATATGATCATAGAGAGACATGAGAGATGATTTCAATTAGTTATTTGAGTATAAAATAATAAACTAGTTGGAAATATCTTGTAGATGCTTCATCTCTCGGTTCTCGATCTATCTTTGTATAGATGGATGAAATTATTCTCTCCAAATCAAATAATTTGGTAGTACCATCATTTTGACAATATTTTATGGATATAAAATGACATTTTGTAATTTTATAAACCCTGTGTGAGTGATTATAATATGATTGAATGTGAATTATTATGTTTTAACATTGTGTAAAACCCTTTGTAATCAACTAATGTGATTTAAAACTCTAACCTTGTATAAAACCCATACAAATAGGTTAGTGGCTTGGTTGAAGTATAATCCATAAACCACATATGTTGGAAATAATTAAAATAGGCCTTAAACCACATTTAGCTCCATACCTAGATATGTGATATAATATTGAATGGATGTGATCATATAATGATACCCTAATTAATTGATAATGCTTTGTAATGGATTAGCTTGCTTGTGTTTGACTTTTATTTGAGGATTTTGGTTTAGGAAGCCTGATTCTTGAATTTAATTTGGAGTAATTTAGACCTATGTGGGGATACTCCTAACGTATGTTGCAATGAAAATTTTAAGGAACCCATGGGGAAAATATTTATAGAAAGGGTGGTGAATCTTGGTGAACCGGGATTCATTAGGATGGCGAATATCACAAAAATGGAAACAATGATTAAAAATGGTTATATATGTAAAGGTGAATTTTACCTAATTTTTATAATTTTAAAAATATTTTGGAGAATTTCAATTATCATATTTAGGATAAATTTAATTTGTGTATTATATTTATGGTATGAAGTGCATTATATGCATTCCATACTTAACTAACAAACATTATCGAGTTTTGAAATCTAGAACCATTTTCCCCAATCTTTCCTAGGATTGCACCTTGACATTTGATCCATTGACCATGTGTCATCATTTCATGTAATCGTGTGTAGATTCATGATATCTCAACCATTTATCTAAAATCGTCCCATAATTATATCATATCCACCAATCTCTTGTAATGTGTCAACATCCTATGCTATTTTGGCTCTAGAGTCTCCTCTTTTAGTCTTCATTTACTTTGAAACTTTTCAATGCTTTTCCAAAAGGTGTCCCATGAATCCTTTCCTCCACTATATTAGGAGAAATTTTTACGTATATACACATGTGATCTTCACTCCTTGGGAAATGTGGGATAATTTCCAAAGGAAAAATTATAAAGTCCTCCATTTTCAAGGCTCCAAATGAATGTTAGCTTAACCAATTCAAACCAAGATGCAAGAAATACTTTTTATGGCTTAAATAGTCCCAGGAATTTCTTAATTAAAGCATATCATATAGAATAGAATCCATGTTATAATTTTAAGCTTAGATAATCATTTAATTGAATAAATAGTTACTTTAATCAGTTATTTCAATATATTTAATCATATCAACACACACACACACACACACACACACACACACACACACACACACACACACACACACACACACACACACACACACACACACACACACACACACACACACACACACACACACACACACACACCATCAACCCACACACAAGATATATATAAGTGGTGAATATAATAAAATTTCAAAATTTTCCTCTAAAATTCATTGATTGTGATCCAAGTTCCCATAGAATTCATGGTAATCCAAAAATGTTTTAAAATCCTAGACCATCGATTTAAAGGTGATCCATTAAAATAAATGTATTGATATTGGAAATCAATTAGATATATGAGTGAGAAAAAGTAAATTTTATGATTATTTTTGGAGAATTTTGGTTGGGCATATGGTGTCTAAATAGGAAAATAGGAATTTTGAAATCCCCAAAAATAGTTGAATTATGAATATTGTCCACTAAAATTTCCCGGTATGTTCTTTGCTTTATAAAAAATAGAAGAGGTTTATATTCCTTGGTGGTACAAATAAAGTTTCAACAATTAATATGTTGTACATTGAGCTCCGTTCATTTGATTATCGAGACTAAGGAGTGTAGACTTGTAATACGCCAATAATGTATGCACAATTATAGTGATTTAAGAGGTTGACATGGAAATAAATATCACGTATAATGCTGAAATAAAAATAAAGCTTAGACTTGGAAATGAACGATTTCTAAATGCTTATCACTAAAATAAGGTTACAGATTCAGAAAGAAAATGGTTCCTAAGTAAATAGGCATGAAACAAAACAATGAAGGGGGTTTAGCAGACCTCAAGTGGGCCCTGACTTGGGTGCTAATTCCTTCCTAACTATGTGAATAAGAACTAAATAACATAACTTAGATTCCGTACATCCATGAACAAAAGGTTAGAGTGATATATGTTCTCTAATTCCAAATCTAACTCTCTAACATAATCTTCTAACTCTTGACAAACTAACTCATTACAAGGCACCAACCCTTTCCTTTATATCCTATCATTTATAACATGTGGGAGGAAGAAGAATACAATAAGGAGTCTTCAATAGAACAAGTGAGATATTTGACACATGTTTGAAATACACAACAAGTGTTCGACTAATAATCAATTCTTCATGAAACACACAACAAGTGTTAATCTAACAATCAGTTCTTCACTAGTTCTTTATCAATGACCAAATCAAAGATTGATTTATTTCCTAGTTTTCCACATTCTTGTTGTAACTAATTCTCTAATGGCACACAAGCATTTGAGTACCATAACTTCATGTTTCAAAATATCTACATAAATGCCGACTCTTTGTTGTGAATTATTTTCTCAAGTTGTGGATGAGTTGCTACAAACAAGTTCTTTGGTCAGTAGAAGAGTTCTTGTGGATAGGTTCCTTCACTGCATGTGGAAAATTACTTACAACCAATAATGGAATAAAAATATATAATCATCAAAAAAATATATTTGAATAACAAGAATAAATGCACACATAATATCAAAAATAAAGACAATTATATATAACTATATTAATTAATCATTATGCCAAAAGTTCATGGTTGTGATGGTGATGTTCAATAATGTTCTTTGGAAATACATAGACATGGCTATAATAATCTTATCAAAATACAAAAGATGAGTTATTATGAAAATAATTTATACAACTCATCACACTCCCAGGCTTAAACTCTTGAATGAACTCATTCAAGGGCCTCATATATTCTATCTTTGGAAACTATATTCCTATCTCGAAATCTATGGGTGTGTCGGTTCCTTCTTCTTCTGATAAGAAATACCCACCATTCCTCATGAATATGTCTCTAGACTCATTCTTTCACTCTCTGATTAATTGGTAAATTTCCTATCCAAGGTGGAATTGGGAAATGAAAGATTGGAGGATGATAAGCTATAGGAAACCACTCATCCTCACATTCATTAGCTATTTCAATATACTTATTCACCCTGTGGAAAGTTGGAATTATGTTAGGATATGAGTGCATTTATTTCCTTTGGAGTTCGGGTAATAACTCATTCCATTTGGTTCTCGTATGTTGTGACAACCTGAACTCCATATTCCCGATCATGTTCTCGACTTCTATGTGTGATTTTATTCTCATTCTGAACACTATCTTTGATTACATCCTCTTCCATATAAATATCATACCGTTCTACAATTTCTTTAGTTGTTGTTGCCTCAGCTCGGATATACAGTGGTGTAACCTTCTCTAAATTTATATATTCCTCCATTTTCTTATCCCTTTCTAAATCATTTGAAAAATAGGAACATAGTGCCTTAACATATACATCCCCAATATACATAATTGGGATCCAATATTTTTCATATGGAAGGGCATAATTGTGAAAATATAGCTCACATAAAAAATTCTAGAGTTCATGTGTACTATTCTTGATATAGAGTAAAGAATTTCCTAGCTGATCTAATGTCATATATCATATCAGAATTGATGCAAATAAACTTGTGGTGCAACATCTTTTCTTTTAGATATATGACATAGACACTATACGGGGGTCAACGACTCATAATTTCTAATGTTACCTACAGTGTTTCCTCTTTTTTTTGTTTCAACCTCTTAATCTCTTTATCCTTGTCTTCTATTTCCTTCTTATGTTGAGAGATGAGGTCTTCCTTCTCCTTGTCCCATTTCCTCTTAAGACTTTTAATGTAGGTGTCCAATTACAACATCATGTTTTCAATATTGGGCCCCATAGTCTGGTGTTCCCATCTCACTGCAAGATGGTTTTACAGGTTCCCTTATGATTTCATGAATAAAAATTTGTGGCTGCATTTGTTCTACATTTTCTTCTTGTAGACTATTATTTTGTGTTTATTGAACTACCTCCTCAATGACCGGTTCATTTATATCCTCCGTAGTGAATTTCTCTTGTTCACTTCCTTCTGGTATTGCCTCTTCCACCTCCCTCACTCTATGAATCTTTACTTCATGAATTGTTTCCTCATTCTAGTTTAATTATTCTTTTCCTTTCATTGGTTATTCATGGCATTCAGGTTCTTGAGTTACCATGGTAGCAGATAGCTCTATTATTTATTTCTAATAGTTCGGGCTCGAGTTTTCTATTATGGCTTCCATATCACTATCCACTATGATAAGTTAAGACTGTCTTAAACTAGAGGGTTTTTCCTTTTGTCCTAGCCCTATGGGAGAGCCTAGTTTGTGTTAGAGCGGATCGAGTAATTTTCCTCTTGGTTTTAGAAGTGCAAGGTCTATTTTGTTGTGTAGTAGAATGAGTAGATTTTATTTTGGTTTTGAAAGTGGAGGTTTCAAGGAAGATAATTGTAATAATGTTTCAAAAATAAGGATTCTTTCGGTGAAATAGGTACATGTATTTCTTTTGTGGAAGGAATATTTTCAAAAAAATTAGGTTCTTTAGGTTAGAAAGAGGATGGTGTAGTCTCGACATATGTGCAAAAATAACTCTCAATACTCTTTCTTCCTTTTCCACTATTTCCCAATGAAGTATCATTATTTCTTACCATCGCAAGTTCATCCCATGATATCCAAGGGTGATCCCTTTGCAAAGTGTGTTTGACCACTAGGGTTATTGAAAAGTGGTGTGACAAAGTGCTTCCCTACCCTTGTGAACCTCTTTGATCATTTTCTTAAGAATTTAATGCAAGAAGTTTGGAACATTTACTTGATGATTGTTCTTCAAATGATTTAAAATTTTGAAATGTATTGTGTTCAACCTTGAATATATCCCTTCACACGTAGAGTCTTGAATAAAAACATTGGCATCTTGTGCCCATAAGGATTTGAGAGATGTTCTAAATGTACCTTGACGGTATTAGATGATATCATCATCATCTTCTACAAATTATCTTCTTCCCGCTTCGGGTTATCTTTATCCGGAAATGGCTCTCCCTAAGTTAGTAGACCGGTGACCTATTATGATTTAGAAGGATTTGCATAATAAACTAATTATAAATCACATAATAAATACTAAATATTATAAATTATAACATGTAGATTATAGAATGTAATAACATGAGTTGAAAGCAAATAAAAATCAAGTAAAGAAACAAGTAATATCATATTTAAGTGGGGAAAAACCGAAGGTAAAAATCCCATTGAATAAAATATTTTCTGTTATTAAGAATTTTTGATATAACTTTTACCCAACACTTCCACTTCGCTCCTTGGTTCCACATAATGATTATAAATTTGTTTCTCTCAATCATTCAATACAATATTATGTCAATGATATTCAGGTCTAATATCTCTATCTAGATATCAATCTAGTACTAATCTATTCATTGCTCATAGCCAATCCCGAGAGGTATCACCCAAATAAATATGGGTGGGTGAATCATTCAAGCCGCTTCACTCTTCAATGTGGAAGATCTTCATAATATAACTTGATAAACACAATTTAATATAATATTGGGGCATCTTTTGCAATGGTAGATATCCCAATTGATATTATCACCTAACATCCCCCTTAATGTTAAATAGGGAAGAACATGAAAAGAAACATGTTGACATATGTTCCTTATGCTAAGATGGTTGACATAAAAAAACACATGTGTTCTGTGGGGTTTTCAACTCCACATTACACTATCGACAAGTTTGTAGATTCACGATACACTAAAGTAGAGTTTTGTGGGGTTTTCAACTCGGAGTATACTACTGTAGTCTCCTGTGGAATTACACATGCCACACATAATTGTTTCACAAGTTTTTAGTTTTGTGGTGTATTAAAGTATAGTCCCTCGGGTTTTTCAATTCCATGGTACAATACCGTAGTGTCTTACAAATTTGTGCAAGATGCAAATAAATAAAACATGTTTTTAATTTTATCAAGACCATGAGACATGTTTTTCCGCAGTTCAAAACATCGTTCCAAGGATCCTATAAAATCCACAATACAAAGGAACATATAAAAATAAATTCTAAGGAAAAGTGCTTTACATATAAAGACTTATATCATATTATGGAGCCTTTTATAAAACAAGGCATTCCCATAACTAATGTTTTGCTTGGATTTACAAGTAACTTCACATAATGTGACACATTTACTTATTACAAAATGGAGGAAGTATTGGAAGTTTTCAATAGGACGTTAAGAGGTGGCATTTCCATGAACACTCCCCCTCAAGGGAAACTCTGATAGGCCCAACAAATCATGAAATTTGCAAATTTTTACGAACACAATGGATTTGTGAAGATATCTATGACTTTATCTTTAGTTAAATAGAACTTGAGATTGATGTCACCATTTAGGAATTTCTCTCGAATAAAGTGCATATGAACTTCAATATTCTTGGTAATTTGTTGAACCTGGATTCTTTGTAAGAGAAATGCAAATTTGGTTTTCACACGAGAAGAGTAGTGCTTCCTTTGATGGCCATGTGCAATTCATCCAATAGTATTTTCAGCCACATAGCTTCTTTTGTAGCTTCCATATCACTTCTATACTTTGCTTCAGTAGAAGAGATAAAAATTGTTGGTTGCTTCTTGCTACTCGAAGTGATGACACCTTCACCTAATTTGAAAAACATATCCAGAAGTATACTTTATATATGTAACATCACTAGCATGATCAGAATCACAATAGCCAAATAATTGTGCATCATTAGAAGAAGAATAAAACAAACCATAATTGATTGTTCCTTTAATATATTTAAAAATTCTTCTAGAAAATTTCCAATGATGCTCATAAGTTTCTTGCATAAATATTGAAAATACTCCTATTGCATAAGAAATATCAGGTCTGGTAATAGTCAAATAAATTAGACTACCAACTAGCTTTCTATACAGAGTAGGATCAAATTTAGCACAAGTTGGTTTAGGATCTAATTTAACACCAACTTCAATAGGAATGACAACAAGATTACAATCAATCATGTTAAATATTTTAAGAAAATTCACAACATACTGAGATTGAGATGTAACAATAGACTTATGATCTTGGAAGATGACCATGCCAAGAAAATGATTTAATACTCCTAAATCTAGTCATTTCAAAATGTTGTTTTAAGCTTTCATTGATTCTAACAATCAAATTTCTATCACTGAAATTAATCAAAAGATCATCAACATAAAAGAAAATGATGGTAATATGATTGTTTTCAAACTTAACAAATAAATCATTATCAGAACAACAGTTAGAAAAACCAAGATCCTGAAAGAAACTGTTAATTTTAGCATACCAAGCTCTAAGAGCTTGTTTAAGACCATACAAATATTTTTTAAGCTTACAAACATAAAGTTCCTTTCCATATTATTCAAACCCTTTAGGATAACACATGTATATTTCTTCTTTTAATTCACCATTTAAAAAAGCATTTTTAACATCCATTTGGTGAATCTCCCAACCATATTGGGCAGCCAAAGCAAGAAGAATTATAATAGTGCTCATCTTAGCTACAGGAGAAAAAGTCTCAACATAGTCAAGACTAGGTTTCTGAGTGAAACCATGAGCTACCAACCTTTCCTTAAATTTTTCAATTTCTCCTACAAAGTTATATTTGATCTTGTATAACCACCTAGATCCTACAATGCTTCATTTAGAAGGAGGAGGGACTAGTTCCCAAGTGTTATTTTTAATCAAAGCATTGTATTCATATTTCATATCCTAAATCCATCTATCATCTTGACATGATTCTTTAAAATACTATGGTTCTACCTCATAGAGGGTCATCAAAGCATGATAAGAATGCTGACTACAAGTTACCTTTCTAAGACTAATAAGATTAGATTCCTTAACTAGATTTTGAGCCCATTTAGGAGTCTTAGGATGCAAGAAATTTTGAGATGACTCCCCCTTCATCTCCATCATATCTAGATTAGGATAATCAACCTCTTAAAATTTTGTTTGCATAATGTTAGGATAAATACTATTAGGCTCTATCTCAAGAGTGTCATAGAAGGGTTCATGAGAAACATCACAAAATTTCTTTTCCAAGAATTGAACATTTTTTTTTCAACAATGTCATACTTGAAAGGATCATAAACTCTTAAAACTTTAGTTCTATAACTATAGCCAACAAAAATACAAGAATAAGAGGTTGGATCAAACATCTTCCTATTAACTTTAGGAATAAAGATAGAGGCATGGCTACCAAATATTCTTAAGTGGGAAATATCTGGTTTTTTCTTTGTCCAAACTTCATGAGGAGTGGTTTGATGAAGGGATTTTGTAGGAACTCTATTAAGAATATAGATGACAATATTCATAGCTTCAACACATAGAAATTTAGGCATATTAGAAGCATGAATCATAGTCCTAGCCATTTCTAAGACAATGCTAATCTTCCTTTTTGTAATGCCATTTTACTGTGGAGAATAGGGAGTAGTCAATTCTATTTGAATCCCACATGACACACAAAACTCATTAAAAATTTTGCGAACACATTCACCTCCATTATCAGTCCTAATTCTTTTAGTTTTCAGATTAGAAGCATTCTCAAAAGACATTTAAATTCCTTAAAATTATACATGACATTAAACTTCTTTTTAATAAAATAAGAACAAGTTATTCTAGAGAAGTCGTCAATAAAGAAAATAATATACAAAGAACAATTGAGTGAAGGAACCTCAAGTGGACCTCTTACATCACTATGAATTAGTTCTAATATCTGAGAAGAATTGGGATCATGATGTTTGTGAAATAGTTCATCATGTTGCTTACCACACAAGAAAATTTCACATGTTTCATGATCATATTTTAATTTAGGAAGACCAACAACAAGATTTAGTCTAGACATTTCATAAACACTTTTGAAATTTACATGACCAAGTCTTTCATGCCAAAGTTGAATATCATTCCTAGAGGAGAAAGAATAACCATAAAACCATCAAAGATGTACAAGCCATTTTACTAAATACGAGAATCAATAACAAGATACTAAACTTATCTTTTACATACCTTTTGTCTTGCAAAAAAATAAATTTAAAATTTTCTTTAGTTAGCTGAGAGAAAGACAAAAGATTCTTTTTGAGATGAGGAACAAACAAGACATTCCAAATTACACCATTTTAAAATTTAACATTGCCACTACTTTCAAATCTAATGATGGAGATATCTCATAGATATATGTTCTTCTCACATTTAACTATATCTGAGAGGATAAAAGGAGTACAATTCATGTTCCTAGAGGCACCACTATCAAGAATCCATTCATTTTCATTTGATGTTGAAAGGGAAATATACAAGGCAATAGATTGCTCATCATTATTTTCATGATTTTGCTTCTAATTTTTCTTATGATTATTAGGCTCACTATTATTAGTATCCTTGACTAATTTGTTAGTCTTTACTCTACAATTAGACTCTTTATGCCTAAATCTTCCACACTTGTTACAAATGCCATTAAATTTGAATTTAAAATTTTGTTTTTTCTTAGCAGAATTGAATTTTGGATTGGATTTAAATTTATGTATGATATTAGAATTTTATTTAGGATTTTTGTTATTATTATTATGGGTAGACTTGTGATTATAAGATAATATGGTTTGAGAAGCATTCTCTTTTGAATTAAAATTCTCCATTACTCGTTCTTCTTGAATTAATAGAGAAGACAAAGTATCCAAATTAGGTAGATCATTCTCATTTTGATACTTAGAATTAAGAATAGATATATAATTTTTCATGGATATTCATTTGAATTATAAAATACAATATATTATCTTGAAACAATTCATAGTTACAACCATCCAATTGAGATTTAATGTTCTTAATTTTAGCTAGATAATTAACTATTTTCTCATCCCCTTTCATAGGAGTTGTAAACAATTCCATAATAAGCTTAATTATTTTTGACAAAACAACTGCCTTCATGCATTGTCTCTAATTGCTTCAAGCATCAGTAGGTGAGTCCATATGACCTATATGCATTAAGAATTCATCTTTTATGCTTTGTAAAAGGATGGACAAAGCCTCCTGAGATTTATGAGAGAAGGAGCTAAGATTTTCAGGGGTATCTTGTCTTCCTATGGGTCGGGATTTTACACCAGTTAAAAGATCCCATATCTTTATAGCCATAAAACATGTTTTCAATCAAACTCTCTAAATGATATAGTTCATTCCATTCAATAGCTGAGACATGTCCAACAAAAAACTAAAAGAACTAGCCATTTTAATTCTCGAGGAGACGATACTAGCAACAAATACAAACTAAAATTACAAATCAAAGAAGTCAAACAGAGGTAAAAAGCAAGATACATATATTCTTTGTATTTATATGCTTGTAAATAGATTAGCAAAAAAAAAAATTGGCCTGAGAAGACCACAGAGTAAAATATCTAAGCTATTCAAATTTTGGAATCCACGAGACAAAGAAATTTAGAAAACCCATAGAACATAAACTTTGAAAAACTATGGAATGAAGAAAAATGAAAACCCAGTACAAAGGAAATTTTAAAACTCGGGAACTAAGAAAGATATGACATGTTTCAAAGATCAAAGCAACACTACAGAACACACGTTTTCCAGTCATTTCTAAAAGACATCACGACATCACTATTAAATGATACCAAATGGTAAATTGTTTATATGCTAATGGTCAGTAGCATATTTTTATGCTATCGGTAGAAAATATATAGTATGTTGTTGTCCGGTAACATAAAAAAGATGTCGGCTAGTAGCATTTTTTATGCTACCGACGACATCATACTATATGTTGTCTGGTGGTAGCATAAAAATATGCTAGAATGACTAACAATTGTGATTCTTATGTTAACATTAATTACAACGACACACATGCAAAATCACACATATAACAAGCTTACTATCATATCTTATGTTAACATTAATTACAATGACACACATGCAAAATCACACATATAACAAGCTTACTATCATACATTATAAATTCCAAGGATAGTAAGAAAGTAAACATCCCAAATTATGTTCTTATACATTGTATAGTACATTGATTATACAACAAGATCATCATTTGTCACAACCATATTTGAGATCATTAATATCATACTCTAACACATATAACACCATACATTTTAAATAAATTCCATAAAACATCATATCAAAACCACAATCATAATCATAACCACATCTCTAATCACAAACATACATCTATCGGATCAAAACCATTACAAAACTCAAAACATAACTAAAATATATATATATATATATATATATATATATATATATATATACATCATCAAGGGCTTCAAGAGTCTCATACATAAAAATGTCTATACATTAAAATCTATCAAATCAGGCCTATAAAACTACCTATTAAATTGTAATCATGTTAATGGAATGCTCCCTCAGTACCACTCCCTTGATCACCATCGAGTTCGGTAGATGGTCCCTCTCTTAGACCCCTCGATTCTTTGAACCATGATCACAACACTACCCGATGGATCTTATCGTCGTTAAGCCAAAAACTCATTATATCAAGGCTCATATAAAAGCCTCAACCTCACTATGTCCTTATAATAATTAATCTCATTGCCTAATACCCAATAGTGAGCCATACTAAAACTATTGGGTGGCCCTATTTATCCACTATTCTAAGATCTTTCTTCCTATATCTCAGCCCTTGATAGTAATTAGCATTTGATCATGAAGGCCTACCACAAAGTCTCCCTATCTCGTTGATATCTGTCTCTATCTTCCCTAGCTTTGGGTGAGCTCACCTTGCACAATCATAAGCTCTTTGCTCATCTCATCCCTCTAGCAAATCGAGTTTCCCACGTAACTATACCAATATATCTATTAGTGATCAAGGCGACTCACTTGACTAAAATACAACCTTCTTTTCCTATAGGCTTAGTATGGTCATCTCTAACAAAGCCACTCCATCATCTGCTGCTCTCCCCATCGAGCCACCCTCATATGGAGCCTCCAAACAAGCTAACAAATGTTTCTCAAATCTATCCAACTACCCATGCTACAATACAACATATGCATCCGTCACTCCCGCATCATCATAACCCACTACAACCCTTACGCATCTACCCTCACTCCCACTCCCTCCTCATCAGCCATCACAACCAAATCCTATACATCCGATAATCCCACATCATCATTCCCATCATCTTGTCTATAGGCCACAACTACCTCAAGTACATCCCGCACAAAGTGTAAAATTCCACATGACGTGATTGAATCTAACCAACTCATCTTGGTTAACTCATTGATCATGTACACACCTATCTTGTTATATCACTCTCATTTCTTCCTCATCCCCTAGCCACACTAGAAACTTTTTATAGGGCCTCCAAATCACATCTCCTCTCTGTAAACTAGCTAGGATTTGTCTTTAATAATCTTCACCCCGACATACCTTGTTGCCGGAAAATCAGATCTCTATCTCATAAATCCCATAGTATATCGTATATCAACCCATTTGGCCCATGGTATTCCTCTCAGGTGAGCCAATGCAATGTGCTGGTAGGTCCAACACTCCAACAAGAAAGACACATAAACACCAAACCTCCACCTCTTTCTCCAAGCCCATAACTCTTTGTATACCTACGTTAGTAAGGCATGGGCCCAAGAAAACTCCATCCTATAATCCATCATTTCACCCACAACTCTAGTCAAAATCGAAAAAACTATTCTACCTTCTTAATTAGGTGAGGCATAACAACCGATCCTGTCATCATCATAAGCTG
Organism: Taxus wallichiana var. yunnanensis; assembly: GCA_018340775.1. Classification (NCBI taxonomy): domain Eukaryota; kingdom Viridiplantae; phylum Streptophyta; class Pinopsida; order Cupressales; family Taxaceae; genus Taxus; species Taxus wallichiana. Next base: position 797,048,088 of record CM031235.1, read on the forward strand.
GGACCCAAACCTCCTCCTCATCACTATAGAGTGAGCCATAAAAAAACCTCCATATGAATAGACACCATTTAAAACATCATCTCCATATAAATACTACATAACAACACCCCCGATCAACTCATCAATGATATATACCTACTCACCCTACATTGTGATAATATAATCTTATCAATTTCATCCAAGGTGATGGTCAATATCACTTGTAGGTTACTAGAAAGTTCTGTAACATGATCCCATCTCTCAAATAAAGCCAATAATAACCCCATATCCTTGTGGATGTGTCTGCAGTAATGACGCATCCCTCCTAACCCAACCTCCTCTCAATTACTACAAGCATCCTATAATAAGCGATTGCGAATGTTATCCAATATATTCGGGATCCTATCCTACGTATTGATCGGTCCCTAGCTCGCATCGAGCTTGCGTTTCCTAATACACCATCTATACTATAATTTCTCAGGGAAACTCTTCCTAATGCTTATAATTCTTATGTCTATGGGTTGAGAAAATATTAGTTCCCCTATCACTTGACTTCCTATTCATGCAATTCCACATATGTGGTAATCTATTTCATACCCAACCTTTGGGCACCTTAAATTGAAACACAGTCATACACAATCCTTTTCATTCAAATTATTCAAACCACTTCGATCATTTCACTTTATCACAATGACCCCGGTTTGAGGGGGCATCTATCCAACACAAATCCTACCATTTAACTCATTTTTCCAGAAATTTATTCATTACAAACCACTCAAAAGGGGGCAAATGTAGAAACCCATATTTCAGCACCTTACTTGACCTATCCACACCCATCTTATTTACATTCACAATAATAAACCCATCCTATCATGCTATAAACCATAACCCACTCCTATAAAATCATACTTTACCCTCATAAGTATGTATTTACCTCACCCTAAACAACTTAACGCACATAAACCACCTAAAATCTAATATAATCCATTTTATCCTAACCTCCCAAACTCACTAACACATTCATACTCACCTCCAAACCCAAAATAACTCATTTGAAAGTGGTTAAAAATAGTCACCAACGATTCTCCAATGATTCTAACTAATCACCAACAATTATATATAATCCTATCAACTTTCCCGAATCCAAATCCCTAGATAATGTAGCAAATCCACGACACGTTGGACATCGATAAAACATCATCTATGACATCCCAACACTCTATCAAGACCTGTCAAACCCATGGAGAGCCCATACCATCACAAGGTTATTCGGATCATTACCGTCTTTTTATGTCATAAACAAGGTACATCTTGTCTCTTTACATTGTCTTTCCATATATGCATATCGTAAAAAAATTCAATCATTCAATCTCCTTTTCGAATTCTAAAATTTGAATTTCAATCAAATCTACCTTTACAAAAAAATCACCTATGATTCATTTGAATCACTAGAAATTTATCTGAATCTCCCATGATTCCTTTGAATCGTCACCCGATTCATGTCCCAAACCCCTTTTATTACATTTTTTTGCATGTGTCTAATCTATATTAGAATTATTTTTCTTATAATATGTCTATTTCCAAGTGGTATCGATTGTAGATGACTATTCCATGTGAAGAGAACACCATCAATAGTATTTACAACCTCCCAATTATCTACCAACCCTTTGTTTGGGATCAATAAGACATTATAAAAGAGTTGAGCCTCTACCCATCACCCTAACAATAAATATGGTCAACATTGAGGATCAACTGGAATTCATCCAATAAATACAAGATGTAGATGAGAAGTAGTGGCTCTAGTATTTTGAAGAACTCTATCTTTCCACAAACATATATTGGGCCATCTACTATGCGAGAACATGGTATTCATATCCCCATTCAATATTCGTGTTATCTCATTCTTGTATTGTCTAAGTATCCAAATCTTTATCATATCATATATAACTTGATTGTAAAACAAGTTGAAAGCCTTCAAAATAATCTCATTGGTTTCGGGATTGGCCTTTTCCAAAAAAGCTGTCATTTTATTATCTAATATATATCTTGTCTAACTATCTCTTTGTGTCAAGATTTCTATCATTAGTTAGAAGGAGTCTCTCACATATTTTGTATTCCTACATATCAAAATTTTTCAACGTAGGTATCATTAAACCCTACTATTTTGATTTTTTTGTGATTTAAACTTTATAATAATTAATGGACCAAAATCCATCATAAATAATGAGAGGAAAAACAATCGGTCTTGGCATTCCTAAAAATTGTTGACATGGATGACATTTTATAACTAATCTATCTACATCTTAGAAGAGGGTAGCTTAATAATAACAACCTTGTTAGGATCTTGAGAGATGTAACCATTATAGAAAAAATACCTCCACATGCTTGGTCATGATATGCTTTGAAAATAATTTGTGTTGTTATTCTTCAACGCACCTTAGGAATGTATCATCCAATCCTTTCTTAAATATAGTATGTTCTCCCAAATGATATATTTCACTACTTTGAGATGAAGGGTATGTCTTTCCTTATAATTTTGGCCTAGAGGGAAATCCTCATAGGTTATAAAATATGCTATGTCTACATACCACAGGTTGGTGGTGCTTACGAAGAACACGAGAGGGAGGTATTTAACCAAACATGCATAATATTTGGAACAATCTTCCCATTCTTATTGAGAAAGGAGTTCACACAAGACATTACCACATACCAATTTGGAAGGTTTGATGTCAAGATCATACTCTTGCACTTTTGATACCCAATTACCTCTCCTTGCATCAAGGTCTTATTGCATCAAAATGGATATAAGCTGTTGGACTAGGAACCATGACAATATTACAAGAGTTCAAAAGGTAAAACCTGAAATTCTTCAAATCTCTAACCACTTTGCATAGGTATGATTTTCTTGTTGTGAGTAGTTACGTTCATATGATTTCATAGGATCACTCATGAATACAATGGGTGACTGAATCTTTTCATAATTTTGTTTGACAATGACTAACGAAATAATATTCTCGAATCATCGTAGTATAGAATGAACTCTTTGATGAAATATAGGTACACTAAAGTAAGTACTTTTGTAATATAACCTTTGATATAATCAAAAGGATTAATTTCATTGTTTACTCCACTTTAAATATTCCTTGGGTTTTATCATATTGAATATGTTCTTTGTAATATTAACAAACTTTGGGACAAACCTTCTTAAGAAATTTACTTTGCCAAAGAAAGTCTACATGCCTAGTTTACTAGTGGGTAGAAAATATCTATATAGATTCCACTCTTTCTATATCAATATTCATGTGTTCCTTACTTTGCAATGTGACCAAGGATTTTTCCTTTGGTCACCCTAAATATTGAATTTTTTGGATTGAGGGAAATATGATGCCTTCTAGAGAAGATCAGTACTTGTTCAAGTTACCACAAGTTCTCTTCTCTCTTCTTTAATTATACTATGAGATCATATAGATACACCAATATGCGTTTCCATTTCAAGTCCTTGAAAGCCAAATCCATCACTCTTTGGAAAGTGGAACTGCGCATTGATTAGGTCAAAGGGAATATGGTGATATGAAAAAATTCCCATGTAGTGGTAAAAGTATTCTTCAAATTCTCTTTAATGGAAACTTCAATTTGGTTATATCCAGAGAATCCATCGAGCATGGACATCATTTCTGAACCATTCACTACTTTTAGGATATGATCCATGAACAACATAGGGTAATTATCGTTTTGGGAAGCTTTATTTAAGTTCCAAAAATCCACACAAATGTAGATTTCACCATTTATCTTTTGGACCAGTATAATATTATCTATCCATGTTGAATGATTGATAGAAAAAATGATACGATAATTTAGTAACTTCTCAAATTCTACTTTGATGGTCCTACCAATCTTTTTATTATATTTTCTTTGATTTTTCCGAAGGATTTCACATATAGTTCTAAGGGGATGGAGTGCTGCATTGATTGAGGTTGAAAGGATTTTAAATCATCATATGAATATGTAAGTACATATGAATATTTTTTCAAAAAAGATAAGAATTTTCTTTGGTCCTTAGGTGAACAACATTTTCCTATGTTCACCATCCCACCTATTCGTTTGTTTTGATGTTTATCTTCTCATATTATGATGAAGAAATTTGTTGAGCCTTGGCCTTACCATTGATAAACATGTCATGTTTTTCAAATAATTCTTATAGTGACACTAGCTCCTTCGAATCCCATTACCTTTTAATTGGATTAATCCATCTTCATTTGTTTGATCAATTTTGTTGGTTTCACTATCATTTGTAGTAAAATACCATGGGAGTGAATCACTTCTTTTGAAGTATATGGACCTGAAGTATCTGATTTTCTACAAGAATAACATGGTGTTATTATCATCTTTAAAGACTTTCAATTTTTCTAAATTTTCTTACACACTTGGGTGGGAGATCATTTCCATTGACAAATTTTCTCTATTGAAATTGGAAAGTGGGATCATAAAAGAGGAAGACACTTCTAAAGAACCATCATTGTAATTTTGGTCTCTATAAACTACTATAATATCAAATGCATCAAAATATTCAAGACACTACCATAATCTATTTTGTAGTACGGAGATGAGAGTTCTTCACTTGAAATATATCTTACTGTTTCACAACTAACTCAACATCTCTTTGCACAATGAGATTATTGATCCCAATTTCTTCATAAATTCACAATACGAGAAAAAGGCTTCATATTCGGGAATGTTTTAGGTGTTGGAGAACTGCAACTTGCATGTTAAAGGAAAAAAATCCCTATGGAGAGGAAAAAATGATACTGTACCTCAACTAGTTGTCGAACAAATTCCATCAAATTTTACGCTCCAAATTTCATCATAAATATATGTTATCCTTTCCTCAAGAAAGGTAATATCTTTCCTCATTAAAAATCATGAATTATCTCCCATAACCTCTTTCCACAAATGAAACTTTCCTTAATTCTCTACTTTGAAAGAGGAATTTTCTCTAGGATTATCTCCGAATTTTGAACTGTGTATTTTAACTTGGGTTCAATAAGGTGCTTATTGATTTCATTCTTGACTGGTATTGAGGCTAAAGACAAGTCCATTTGAATTCAACCTCCCATGTCCCCAAAAAAAAATCTATTGAGGACTATCCCGTAGGTAGTGGCATATCTCGCCACTAGAATTGTTGTTTTTACCCACTTTTTTGGATATGCCACAAAATTGAGTTGTCCACATTTGATTCTTCCAACAAGAGGAACATACTTTATCTACATTAAGTAACAATGACTGAATCCCCAAGAGATACTAAATACAAGATCTTGAGAAACCTTAACATGCATGACATTGTCAGAGACACCAAAACAAATAATACAATTTTTAAGTTTGTACCTGCTGATCAACAAAGATACATAGGAAGGTTCAATTTTCTAGTGGATGAATGGGTAGAAGATATAATATTGTGGCTTTGTCTTGGCTCAAATGTGGGAAGTAATCCTTTAGAAGTGGACGATACCCTAGATTTGGAACTTCCACCTTTGATAAACTTGACTAACTTATCAAACTTTTTGGGGTTAGTTTGTAAGTATTCTGCTTAAGAAATATGAGCTTTGTCCTTTTTACATGGTCAATAATATCAAATTTTGAGGAAGGGTTTTTAGAGTATTGAAAAATTAGTTTGATTTAAAATCTAGAAGGAGTATTTTTATATTTTTCATCACTCTTTTGACGTGTAGAAGTGGAATCATCATTCTTGGAAGGAGTAGAAGTACTTGAATTACCTTGTTTAGAAGATGTCTTGTGATGATGTGTGGCTTTATAATTTTTCGTATGATTCCAAATATGGAGGAAGTGGGGATCATCTCTTATTTATTATCATTTCTAGTAGTATAGTTTCGAGTTGAGGATATTCTTTTTCATTTTCTTCATGCTTGGAAAATTTATTCTTTAGGAGTTTTTGATCATGTAAAAATAGCACAAGAATGACTGTTCAAATCAGATATGGAATCTTCATACTCATTTTAAAAGAGGATGCATAATCAAAGAATCCAACCTTAGCGGATCTAATTTCTTTGATTAGTAATTAACCTTATTCTTCTTTATCTTCCGAAGCTACTTCTTCATTTTCATCATTTGATTGAGTCCCATAAGATACCATGGGTGGATCCTTAAGAGATCAAATTTGAGGTACATCAATAATTATTTTCTTGTTTTTGAAATTATTCCCTAGAATGTCTTTATAGAAGTTATTTTGAGAAAGTTACTTTTTAGAACTAGTGTGTCATTAACAAGTTTTTGCACCAAAGAGTCTGTAGCTCCGGAACTTGAGCTTTGATCTTTGTCTTTTTGGTCCTTTCTTAATTTTTCCATACATCAAAAAATCATCTTCCACATCTACTGCAAGCTCTTGTTCCTCATCTAAAGTATTAGGTTGACTCTTCTTAGCATGAAACTGACCTTTAGTAACTAGGCATTGGTGAAGAATCTTAACCAGTTATCCTTCATAGGCCTAGAAAGCTTTGGTATTTTGTGGAGCATATTGTTAAACTTAGAAACAAAGTCCCTCATAGAATCATGGGGATTATTTTTAGTTAAACCATTGTGCAAGGAGGGCATGAGCATATTAAATAGGATTGAACTTGACATCAAACTTGTATTTCATGTTTTCCTAATTTGTGATTGATCTCTGTGGCAAGTGATAGAAATAATCATTAAAAAATTCTTGTAATGATTCCATAATTAGAGGAACTAAAACATATTAATATTCAACTCCCACACCCCACAAACTGTAATGAATGCAAACATATGATCATCTGGATATTGTTTCCCATCTCCTTTGAAATTAGGAAAATGCTTCCTAGATATTTTAGGAAATTCATGTAATGGAGGATTCAAGGAAAATATGCCTTTAATTTTTCCCAATGGCAGAAGTGCAACCATTCTCTCTTCTTCTTCCTTTGGTTCTTTTTCTTCTTCTTCCCGAGGAATGACGTTCAATGGTTCTATAACTAGTTGTTCAATGAGACCTTCAAGAGGAAAGCTAGGATCAAATTCAGGAAAGTACTCTTGACTAGTTTTCCTTGTTAATTGAACAATGGGAATCCTAAAATAATCATGTTGTTGTTCTTCAAATGATTGGTCAATTATACCATTAGCGCTATCATCCCTTGCATATCTTCTTTCCACCTATTTTTTTGATTTTTGTGCAACTCAAAATATATTTCTTTATGCTCTTATTTTCTTATTTGGAATTTTTCTAGTACATTTGAAATATTGCACATGTTCCTCTTTTGAATCCAAAACACTTACAATAGTGTGATAGTGACTAAAATTTACTTTATTTTTCCAAATATAATTCCTAAAATCCACTATAATATCTTCTTGAGTGTCTTGGAGGAAAATAAGGTTAGGACGCAGAATTGGAGCACTTTCAGAATAACTATTTGGAAAAAAATGGAGGGTAAACATAATTTTTATATCAAGGGTTTTCAATTTCTAATTTTTTACTTTTTAAGATATATGTTTTTTTAGGATTTTTGTGTTTTTAGAAGTGGTGTATATAAAAACATCTACCCCACTGAGGGGCACCAAAAGATGTTGTAAAAATAATTTTTCAAATGGACAAAGAACAAGTTTTTACCAATGTTATAGGATTAAGTATCTCCTCTTGGTAATGGGGAGGATCCCATTTATTGAATATAGAAAAAAAAATCAGAGGGTGGCCATGAATCCTAAGATCCCACAAGAATATCCCACCAAACTGTGGAAAATTTCTTGTAGTTAGTACAAGGAAGAATTTACTTTGTGAAAGGAGCTAGAGGCGTAAGAATATAGTGAAGGAGGGTTAATTGTGAATAGGAACTTACATATTTTAACAATATTAACTAGAGTAAATATACACTCAATTATAGAAATTTAACCTTATAAAAAATGATAAGACTAAAAACCATATATACAAAGTTCTATTGATTTATTCATCAAATGCGTCAAGTCATTTCTTGGTTTTATAATATAATCATGCTTACAAATATGATTATGTAAGAAATATAGGAAACATTGACAAAGATGAAATAGAATAAAGTAATCTCTTGCTTGTGTTTAGTATTGCAAAAGCTATCAATAAAAACTCACAATTGAAAACCCTTTGGAATGGAGAGGAAATTCCCATTGATATAAATAAAAGAAAAGTATTTTCATCTCCCCCCATATGACATTTTACCTTCCCTCATTACTTGTGACCTTTCATGTTCCTAGGAATCAAAAGTGAGCCTTTTCCTTATTAATTGAAAATAACACCTGAAAATGTTAAACAAAAGGTCACTTAAGTGAATAAGAAAAAATAGCAAAAATTATCTCGTCAATCAAGAATTAAAACAAGGAGAGAGAAGAGATGATCACTTTAATGAAGATGAAGCCTCTGTTGATGAAGAACTAAGCTATTTGGATAACCATGGGGGAATACTCCTAGAAATATTTCTTCACCCTTGAATTATTTACTAAAACGGGCCATCACAGGTACCACTTTATCTACATGTAGAATATGAATGAAACTCAAATTATTGATCCGAGTTACATGAACACTTTCGATGGTCTTACATTGGTTGAAAAAACCTTGATGATCTTTCATGGTATTAGATATTGAACTTTAATTTTTGTGAGAGACTCCAAATTATCCTTGTTAAATGAGAAGGGATCTCCTGCCTCTTTTTGACCAAATCCTATAAGTATTTTAGGATCTCTTGATTGATTTAATTTTCATTAATTAGAGGTGACCCAAGCACGCATACTGTTGTTGACACTTTATAAAATATGCAACATGTACTCTTCACAAGAATCAAGCTCGAGAGAACATAGTATAACATGGCATAATGAGTGTTCATCGGGGTAAGTGCATGGAAATGAGGGGCCAAAAGGGGGTAAAAGGGGACACCTTTTTCCTGAAATCAGCAAAAACTAAGCTTCATCTAATAATTTAGCATGCATATGCTCAAAATTTGACAAAGTGATAAGAATGAGTATGGTAGATCTCGGAATCTAGTTTCTAAACTACTATTTTTTTAAATGGTGGAGATTAAGAGGGTAAAATGTGGTGCACACATAAAGTATGTCTATTTTTGTCCGAAAAGATAAGAACATATTGTGTATGCCCCACATTTTTGAGTTATATAATTTATTTTTAAAATCCCTTTTGCAGAAAGTTAGATAAAACCATGTACAAGGTCCCACTATTTTTCATAATTTTTGGATGAATATATAATTTTTATTAATTTTCAAAGTGCACACATCCCAAAAATGAAACATTTGTGTGTACACCCTGTAACTTTGAGAAAAAAATCATTTTTGGTTTTTTTAGTGTGTAGAATGGAGTTTCGAAGAGAGGTATTGTTTTTTGAAATTTTGTTGAAAAATCATAAATTGTGTACAAAAATGTATGCATACATTTTGACAAGAAAATAAGGCACTAGTAAAAGAAATTAAGGATGAAAGCCTTAAACTAATGGAATTTTAGAAAGAAGCATATCGTCACCAAGATAAAACCGAGTTTGATGTCATAATATAATTTTTTTGGAATATTATATTATAACGCATTTAATATCGAGGTGTACATGTGATATTTTGATGTTTTATTGAAAAACACAAATTCATTCATGGATTACCTTTGTATAAGGATTAGGGTGGGAGATCCAAGGAAAATTCAAGCATGTGGGTCGGGATTTTCAAACCCATAGAAGTTGGAACGTGAGTGCCTTATAACATGAGCACGTTATAATGCACTCGATTTATAAGGTGCTCACATTCCTATTTGTTATGTGGAATATGTGTTTATGGGAGGGATATATTTACTAAAGTAAATGGTTTAAGTAGAAATTTTTCTATTATTAATCTTTATACTTTATTATTTCTTTTATTAATATTTATACTTTATTAATGAAAGAAATAATAAAGTATAAATATTAATAAAAGAAAAACTTATACTTCAAATTTATTTTAGTAAATATAAGAAGTTAGGGTCACTTTGCACCTTATGGAACTAGTCTCATAGCTCCATCTGTCATGGTTTAGAAGATGGTTTTTCATATTCTAACTTGGTCAATACATAGGTATTTTTCAAGATTTCAACATTCAACCTAAAGCTTTTAGGGTTTAAATTATACAATCGATGTCTATTTTGGGAAAGAATATAGTCATTGTTTAGGTTTTGGGGCCTTTTGGATTGGTTATTGACATTTGTAGGAGTGTTAAATGTGTCAAAATTAGAATTTACAAACCTCACAACTCCCAAAGGTAGTGATAACTGATCGAATATATGGACTCATGAATTTTCCCATGAGCATGGAGTTGAATCCCTAATTTTTCTTAGAATAGGGTGAAATCATACTATAGATGAGTACCTACTTTACAATCTTAGGGAATGCATATTTCACTTTCTGGTCAACAGTGTCTCCTTCCTCTAGCCAACCTGCCTCAGTACCACTCTCAACTTGGATCAAAAGAAATTATTAACAAGGTTTTTAAAGTTTGTTTCAATGTACACAAATGGTTGGATACTGATGATTGATGAGTTAAATGTTACTTAATGGAAGATAACTTCCTACGAAGGCCTAAAAAGGCCATTCTGAGCTACTCAAACACCCTCTGGGAGAGTTCAAGAAATATATTAAGTATCTGGAGGTGATGTTAGAGAATCTTAGAATTTTGGAGGTAATTATGGAATGTTTAGGAATATTGTTTAGGGATTATGGTTTAGGGATTATGGTTTAGGGTTTAGTGTTTAGGACTCGGGGATTAGGGCTCAATGTTTAGGGTATAGGGTTTACGGTTGGGGTGGTAAAAATAGGTTTTACGGTTTAGGGTTTAGGTCTCAAGGCTAAGGGTTTAGGGCTCAACATTTAGAGTTAAGGGTTGAGGGTTTATGGTTTAGGCTTTAGGGTGTAGTTTAGGGTTGAGGGTTTATGGTTTAGGGCTCAAAGTTTAGGTTTTAGGATTTAGGGTTTAGGGTTTAGGTTTTATGATTTAGGCTTTAGGGATAAAGGTTTAAGGTTTAGGGTTTAGGGTTTAACGCTCGGGGTTTAAAAATCAAGGTTTAGGGATCATCCTTTAAGGTTGGTGGCTTAGGGTTTAAATTTTAAGGGTTAAATTTTAGGGTTTAGGGTTTTGTTAGAGTAGGTATTTACCTTAGCTCATGTTAACCTAGGTACTTTATTTACCTTTATTATATTTATCCTCACCCACTTATGTGTGTGGATATTTCTTTTATCTTATTTAGATATTAGGAGATATTATCTAGTTGTTAGGTATAGTTCTTTCCTTGATCTATGGTATTGACTAGATCCTTGATGTCTAGTTCTCTCCTAAATCTATGGTCTTGACTAGTTCTTTGATGACTAGTTATTTCCTTGATTTATGGTTTGATCTACGACCTTGATTGGTTCTTAGATTGTTATTCCTTTCCTATTTAAGCAAGGCCCATTCTCAATGTATTGCATTGAGTTCCATAATAATATATGATATTGCTTCTCATTTATTTGCAAAGGTTTTATGTAAAGTTATTATGGCAAATTGCTTTCATCTTATAGATCATGGTGTTTGATTAGCATTTGTGTTCTTAGCTTGGTACAATTTGTTTATTGTTCCTTTCATGGTATCGAGTGAAGATTCTTTGTTGGTATTTGTCTGTAAGTTTTATTTTGTAAATAAATTTATTGTATAATCATATATTTGGGATTTGGTCATATTTTGTTTCTGCGTGCATTTTTATGGAAAACAGAGGCTTCTATTAGATCCGGAAGGTGTGAAAACCCTAAGATCGACTGTAAACTCATCCATTTCTGGGGGTAGTCATTTTTTGTGGTTCGATGAAATACACGGAGTTCGTCTCGGGATTCGCACCACGCGGTTAAGAAATTAAGGAAACTTTTTTGCTGGGTTTTTTTGGATTTTGAGAGATCTACATTGGGTTGTTTCTTTCCTTTTTGGCAAGGGTCTTGGATGGTTCCGTATTATTTTTGCTATTTTGGAAAAATCCATGAAACGACTATTATGGGAAGTGAAGGTCAAGTTTGACACAAACCATAAATAGTAAGTTTTACAAGAAAGAGCAGTTGGATGTGACTTTCTTGAAAACACGCGACACACCCCAAAATAGTAAGTTGTGCAAACACCCATTGAAATCCTTAGCCCTTGGTCATATGGTATGGTCATATGAGGGCTTAAGCTTGTGATTCCTACTAGTAGGTGCTTAACTTCAGCCCCCTTTAATTTTATTTGTGTGGTGAAGGCAACAACAATTTATTTTGTTTTAGTGGTAACTAAAATAAATAACAGAGAAAAATATTAAAAAGCTTGTATCTTTTGATCGGTAACTCGGTTTTGAGTGTTGTTTTTTACAAAAGTGCTTGTTTTTTCATGCTCTTTCCATTGGAGTTATTTATTTTGTGACTTGCACTATAATTATAAAGTGCCAAATATGGAGGAGTGTTGTAATCAATTGTGGATGCAATTTTGGCTGAGCTCGATGTCCTAAATTTTTGGGAGTTGCAGTTTGTACCTATCATGGATTCTGAGAATGATATGATTTTCTCTGAAGTATGTGGACTTCAAGAGGATATTGTAAAATTTGTGGAAGAAAATAGATCACTCAAGAAGTGAAATTCTCTTCTACAATCACTCATTCACGATAAGGATACAATAATACACTCCTGCAGAACAAACTTGCTAGCCTAAAACATCACCATCATATTGTGGAAAACCATATCCATGCTCTTAGTCCACTTGTAGTTGTTGCTCTTATACCCACTGACATTGATTTTCCATCTGGTCTTTGAGCCTGAACTTGCTTTTGATGCTTCCAAATCTGTGAGGCTTGTTACTGCATGCTCTTCCACATTTGTGCCTATTACAGTACCACATGTTGTGTATCCTACTTCTTTCGATTGCATGGATATTTTGAGAAGCATACCACTGCATTCAGATCTCACATGCTCTATTCTATGGGTCTCACTAGCAGAGTCATTGGCAGACATTCATAGGGTATTTTTCCTCTATTCCACATGTTAAGTGGAATTCTCATCATGCCATTGGTTTTCGAGCAGATACTTCATTAGGATCCCACATTGACAGAGGTCCATTTTTTGTTCTCTCAAATCTTTATGAGGATCATGAGCAACACATGAGTTCTACACCTTCACTCAGGCTTGAGAAACCTAATATTTTAGCTGTCAGCCATGATCAACCTGACATACATTCTGATGTTCTTTTGCATGCACCCATTGTGTATTTTACACCAAGTCATATGTATGCATCTTCTTCATCCATCCGTGTTGATTTGGGGTGGATATCTGATCACTCATGGCGGTGACATAGGCATTCATTGAGAGGACTCTACAGGCATGGTTCCTCCACCATTCGGCCTCTTGCTCCACTTTCTATACCTTCTACATTGTGATGCTTCTTGTTTTGAGCATTTTTCTTTAGCAAGTGTAGTGTATCTCTCTTGTTTGTTGAGAGATTTTGTATCTATATTTTCGACACTTTTGGCATGTTGACAGTCTCTCTTGTGGGGGAGCTATTCTAGTGGAGCCCAGTGTTAGTTTGTTAGTGTTCGAGTAGTTGTTTTGACAACTCATACAGATTTGTAGTGCCACTCCACCCATTCAGTAGTATGGGAGGGTGTGGTGTTGATCCTGCTTCTTCGGGTTTTGTGTCCTTGCCTTGTTACCTTGGATTTTCTTGGATCGTGACACTCTGGATTTTGTGTCCTTGCCTTGTTGCTTTGGTTATTGTTCTTGGATCATGGCACACCTATTTGCAACACTTGATTGAATTATGTTTGGTGTTTTTTTACACTTTCAACATCACTCTGTTGATAGTCTCCTTGTATGGAGCTATTCTGGTGGAGCCCAGTGTCAGTTGTTTTTGAGTTTTGTGATCGAGCAGTGGATTTAGACCACAGTGCACACTAAACTTCTTGGCATTGTATGAGTTTTTGAGCCGAGCTTCTTGGGATGCCTTAGAGCGGGTCTTTACTCTCTTTACTTTGTTGTTACTAGTTTTGGGTACCTTGCGGTGTCCCTTTTTCCCAGTTATTGTACATGAGTACCTCATCATGCCTAGTTTTTGGGACTCATACTATGGACATGCCACATCTATTTTGGCCCCTAGCTTCACTTGAGGGGGGGTGTTAGAGTAGGTATTTACCTTAGCTCATGTTCACCTAAGTACTTTATTTACCTTTATTGTATTTATCCTCACCCACTTATGTGTGTGGATATTTCTTTTATCTTATTTAGATATTAAAATATATTATCTAGTTGTTAGATATAGTTATTTCATTGATCTATGGGCATTGACTAGTTCTTTCCTTGATCTATGGTATTGACTAGATTCTTGATGTCTAGTTCTCTCCTAAATCTATGGTCTTGACTAGTTCTTTGATGACTAGTTATTTCCTTGATTTATGGCTTGATCTACGACCTTGACCGGTTCTTAGATTGTTATTCCTTTCCTATTTAAGCAAGGTCCATTCTTAATGTATTGCATTGAGTTCCATAATAATATATGATATTGCTTCTCATTTATTTGCAAAAGTTTTATGTAAAGTTATTCTAGTGAATTTCTTTCATCTTATAGATCGTGGTGTTTGATTAGCATCTATGTTCTTGGCTTGGTACGATCTGGTTATCATTCCTTTCGAGGTTTAGGGTTTATGGTTTATGGTTTATGGATTAGGATTTAGGGCTGAGGGTTTAGGTTTCAAGGCTCAAGGTTTAGGGTTTAGGGTTCAAAGTTTAGGTTTTAAGGTTTAGGGCTCGGATTTTAGGGTTTAGGGTTAAGGGTTCGGGTTTATGATTTGGGCTTAGGGCTTAGGACTTAGGGTTTAGGGTTTAGGTTTTAGGGCTCAAGATTTAGGGATTAGGATTTAGGGCTTATGGTTTGAGTTTTAGGGTTTAGGGTTTATAATTTATGGATTAGGGATTAGGGCTTAAGGTTTAGGGTTTAGGGCTCAGGGTTTAGGGTTTAAGGTTTATGGTTTATGGTTTATGGTTTAGGGCTTAGGGTTCGGGTAGTAAAAATAGGTTTTAGACTTTATGGTTTAGGATTTAAGGTTTAATGTTTAGGGTTAAGGGTTAAGAGTTTATGGTTTAGGGTGTACGAGTTTAAGGTTTAAGGTTTATGGTTTAGGATTCAGGGTTTAGGGTTTACGGTTTACGGTTTGGGGATAAGGATTTAGGGTTTATAGCTTAGGGTTTAAGATTTAAGGTTTAAGGTTTAGGGGTTAGGGTTTAGGGTTTAGGGTTTAGGGATCAGGTTTTAGGGTTTAAGGCTCAAAGTTTAAGGTTTAGGGTTTAGGGTTGATGGTTTAGAATTCGGGGTTGAGGGATTGGGGTTAAGGTTTAAGGGTTAGGGTTCGGGGTTTAGGGTAGAGGGTTTATAGTTTAGGGTTTACTACTCAAGGTTTAGGGTTTAGGGTTTAAGACTTAGGGTTTAGGGTTTAGGGGTTAGGGTTTAGGTCTCGAGGTTTAAGGCTCGGGGTTTAGGGCTAATATTTTAGGCTTACCCATTCACTCTTTGTAATTTTTGTGTCTTACTCATTCTTAATAGTATTGATAGAGAGTATTCAAATAAGAAAGAAAAATTCATCTACTTTGTAGGAAGAATATTTAAAGAGAGTCATCGTAATTTGATTCCTTTCATGTTTCTTTGATGTTTTGAAGGATGTAAATGTCGGATATAAAAGAGCAATTTAATACAAAGAAATGTTACCCAATATATCAATCTTATTTGGAAATCACATCACACCCTTCACTAGGCTTGATGACTACCCCTATCTTTTTTAAGGTGATTTTGAAAGAATCCATGGGTTTATCATAGAAGGAATTATAAATGAAAGGAAGGTCACTAAGCCGTAGGCCATCGACTCCCATTAAAATCTAAACGGGAAAGATTTACTAGGAGATTGATAACCCATTTGTGTTCTTAGCCATTCCCATCTTGTTATGCTTATTTTGAACTCTTCACCTCGTAGTAGAAGAGATTTATCTTTCTCAAAGGAGAGGAGGATCTGCGGGAAATTTGGTTATGATCCTAAACCTCTGCATTAGTATATTATTTATATTTCTTCCATTTCCTTTGAGATTAATTTTTGTGTTATGATGGTTATTTTTTCCGACTTCGATGGGTCATCTGGATTGTATAATACCATACATGGAAATATGAGGAATGTGAAATTTTTTGAGTGTGAAGAAATTGACATTCAAGAGCACAAGTATATGTGGGGAGAAACATGTTTGGTAGAGATGTGTAATATGCATTGCAAGACACAAGGTAGATGCCATATCCATTTAGTTACTCGTCTCCCTATCATTAAGAAGGTAGTTATACAAGTAGACTCAATGATGGTTCTAGGCACAAGACTAGGAAATATGGTCATAATATTGATATTCAAAAAGATGAACTCACTCATGAGACCTACTGGAAATATATGATGTTTTCGATCCTTGTAGTATAGAAGGTCAAGAGCGGTTTTCCTTTTGTAATCACTACTATAGACTAGAGGGATTTTAAGTAATCTATAGGTTTCCTTCTGGTTATCATGCCCTCCTAGTCGAGTCATCAATAAACCGACATTTCTTTGATTCAAAATAAACAAAGAGTTAGTGAGAGTGTGAAAGGAAAATACGGTGCAAGTGAGATTGAGGTTTTTAGGGCTTAGTGTTTAGGGGTTAAGGCTTAGGGATCAAGGTTTAAGGCTCATGGTTTAGACTTAAGGGTTTAAGGTTTAGGTTTTAGGGTTTAGGGTTTAGGGTGTATGGTTTAGGGCTCAGGTTTTAGGGTTTAGGGTTTAGGATTTAGGGTTTATGGTTTATGGTTTATGGTTTAGGGCTAAAGATTTAGGGTTTATGGTTTAGGGTTCGGGTTTTAAGTCTCGGGGTTTAGGGTATATGGCTCGGGGTTTAAGGGTTTTTGTTTAGGTTCAAGGTTTAGGGTTTAGGATTTATGGCTCATGGTTTAGGGTTTAGGGTTCATGGTATAGGGTTTATGGTTTACGATTTATGTTTTATAGTTTAGGGTTTAGGGTTTAGGGCTTAGGGATCATGGTTTAGGATTTAGGGTTTGGGTTTTAGGGCTCATGATTCAAGGTTTAGGGTTTAGGGATAAGGGTTTAGGGGTTAGGGTTTAAGGTGGTAAAAATAGGGTTTATGATTTAGGGTTTAGGGTTCGGGATTTGGGGTTTATCTTTGAGGGTTTTCGGTTTATGGTTTAGGGATTAGGGCTTCGGGCTCGTGGCTTATGGTTTAGGGTTTAGAGTTGAATCTTGAAAATTGTTAGATATGATGCTAAGAAGGTATATGAGAATATTCAAAGGAAAATTGGAAGGTTCATTGGGTGCATGTTGAGGTGTGTGGGTGAAATTCTATGGGAGAAACAACAAATACAAACCTAGACCTAATTATTAGCTCAATTTAATGAAGGAAGTGGTATTTATCTTTGGAGTTCAAACCTAAAAATCTTAATGAAAATATAAAACCTTAATGGGTACTCTGATTCCCTTGATTTTTTTAGTATGTGTTTAAAGCTAAAGATACAATCAACATAACACCCATGTAGGGCTAGAAAGTGGGAAGGCTAGTCTAAGAGAGTGGATAGTGAATGGAGAAGCTAATGGAAGGTTATGTTAAACAAACTTTTCATACCTCCTTGAGATTGAGAAGGGTGTTTAGGGATGCTTTTAGATTACATGAAGAGTTTACAGAGTAGAAAAACCAAGAAGTGACAGTGAACCTTGCTCTTGTGCAATGCAAGGGAAATTTTGGTAAAGGCAAGTGAGAAATGTTAGGAAATATTTAATTAGTGCTCCATTAGTAAATAATAATTACATGAAGTAATTATTATGTTATAAGTATGTGTTAATAAATTGTTATTAGTTGTTATATAAAACAATAATAACAATTATAATTGGTTAGTATGTTTGTTGATATATTGTTATAACAAATGTATAACAATATATTAGTACGGTTAGGTTATTGTTTTGTATATTTCCTATTTTATAGGAAGTTGTTCAACAACGTTCTGCTATATAATAGCTATTGTATTAGCATGAAAGGAAAATACGGTGCAAGTGAGATTGAGGTTTTTAGGGCTTAGTGTTTAGGGGTTAAGGCTTAGGGATCAAGGTTTAAGGCTCATGGTTTAGACTTAAGGGTTTAAGGTTTAGGTTTTAGGGTTTAGGGTTTAGGGTGTATGGTTTAGGGCTCGGGTTTTAGGGTTTAGGGTTTAGGATTTAGGGTTTATGGTTTATGGTTTATGGTTTAGGGCTCAAGATTTAGGGTTTATGGTTTAGGGTTCGGGTTTTAAGTCTCGGGGTTTAGGGTATATGGCTCGGGGTTTAAGGTTTCTTGTTTAGGGTTCAAGGTTTAGGGTTTAGGATTTATGGCTCATGGTTTAGGGTTTAGGGTTCATGGTATAGGATTTATGGTTTATAATTTATGTTTTATAGTTTAGGGTTTAGGGATCATGGTTTAGGATTTAGGGTTTGGGTTTTAAGGCTCAAGATTCAAGGTTTAGGGTTTAGGGATAAGGGTTTAGGGCTCATGGTTTAGGGTTTAGGGGTTAGGGTTTAAGGTGGTAAAAATAGGGTTTATGATTTAGGGTTTAGGTTTTAGGGTTCGGGGTTCGGGATTTGGGGTTTATCTTTGAGGGTTTTCGGTTTATGGTTTATGGCTTAGGGCTTAGGGATTAGGGATTCGGGCTCATGGCTTAGGGTTTAGGGTTTAGGGTTTAGGGTTGAAGCTTGAAAATTGGTAGATATGATGCTAAGGAGGTATATTAGGATATTCAAAGGAAAATTGGAAGGTTCATTGGGTGCATGTTGAGGTGTGAGTGACAGTCTAGGGGAGAAACAACAAATACAAACCTAGACCTAATTGTTAGCTCAATTTAATGAAGGAAGTGGTATTTATCTTTGGAGTTCAAACCTAAAACTCTTAATGAAACTAGAAACCCTTAATGGGTACTCTGATTCCCTTGATTTTTTTAGTATGTGTTGAAAGCTAAAGATACTGATCAACATAACTTAGATGTAGGGCTAGAAAGTGGGAAGGCTAGTCTAAGAGAGTGGATAGTGAATGAAGCAGCTAATGGAAGGTTATGTTAAACAAACTTTTCATACCTCCTTGAGATTGAGAAGGGTGTTTAGGGATGATTTTAGCTTGCATGAAGAGTTTACAGAGTAGACAAACCAAGAAGTGACCAGTGAACCTTGCTCTTGTGCGTACGAGGAAAATTTGGTAAAGGCAAGTGAGAAATGTTAGGAAATATTTAATTAGTGCTCCATTAGTAAATAATAATTACATGAAGTAATTATTATGTTATAAGTATGTGTTAATAAATTGTTATTAGTTGTTATATAAAACAACAATAACAATTATAATTGGTTAGTATGTTTGTTGATATATTGTTATAACAAATGTATAACAATATATTAGTACGGGTAGGTTATTGTTTTGTATACTTCCTATTTTATAGGAAGTTGTTCAACAACATTCCTGGCTATATAATAGCCATTGTATTAGCATGATGTATATTAAGAAGAGAATATATTATTATTTTGCTGTGTAAATCTAATTGTTCTCCAAGATTTGGTATCAGAGCGAGTATGGCTCTGTGAGAGATTAGTGAAGGGGCAATGTTGTATTCCTTTGCCCTGATTGATGGAAATTTGTTTGTTATGAGTTTGTGCTTTGCTAGTTTGGAATTAAGAGTTTAGAATAAATATGGGATTGTGAAGAAGCAAATTCAGATCTATTTTTACAAAGGCATCATTCTGCCCAGGCTTACGCATCTTTGTAGCATAGAGAAAAATCGACCCAGACTTGTGGATGCAGAGATCAGTTTGTTTAAGTTACATCTGCATATCGGTTAATTGTAACTGGAGAATCTGCGAAAGACTGATCTGATTTGCGCAACATTGATCAAAGATATAACTTGTTTGGGACAACTACTTTGGTCATTGCCATTCAAAATAATATATTGCATATTCATGCATCTGATTGGAATCTTCCTGAAAAATCTGGGTAGTCATCTCTTCCGGCTTCCAAAACTATTATATTGTTCATTGCATTGACCGGGGGAAACTCCAGCTCGGATGCCAGTTCAACCGGTGGCATATTCCATACGCGTGGGCCATGTTATTGTTCAAACATCCTCCTCCACTAAAGTTCGCATTCACGTTTCATTGAGATCAACTCCCATCTTCAATTTGAAACTTGCACTACTTCCACATCATCCAATACATCCTGTGCATACATTCTGGCCACGTGCATGTCATAGCAGAAATGATTTTGCTCAGTAGTCTCAGCTGCATCATGACACCAAGCACCCCATGCACCAGATCACCTCAAACCTGAGCCTCAGGTCTTCAACAAATCTGTTTTGCATCAAAGCCGGTGTTTTTCGATTTGATTGCTTCATTTTGGTCTTTTTTTGTTAATCTAAGTCTAAAGTGTTTCTTATTTTATTTTTTTCCGTATGTGTTGTGAAATGCATATTAACGGATAAGGATATGTTAGTTTTTCATAGTCGAGTCATACTTTCTCTTTTGATGAGCTTATGTTTTAAAAATCTAATGTGTCAAATTAGTCTTTTAATAGTTTTGTAGAGTTTTGTCACATGTATAGTTTTGTTTTTTAAGTATTTTTAATTTTGGTCTTTATAATTAGAGAAGTTTATATAGTTGAAATAGTCTTCATTAAAGTCATTGAGTCGATATCCATAAATTTCAAAACCAATCTTTCATTAGATTTTCTTAAAATAAAGAGTCTTGATTTATTAAGAGTCGTGTTCTTAATAGGGTCCTCTAAAAATTTAATAAAAGGTATTTTTTTGTCAATAGTTATCGTTTTCGTAGAGTAAATTTTTATGTCAAAAGCGTGTCCTCCAAAATTGAAAAGAGTCACAAAATTGTCATAAAAAAGTTAAGTCGGTGATTTCAGGGTTATTATTATTTTCCTCTTTTTAGAGTCAAAATTCATTGTCAAGTTGTTAATAAAGTGTGTCAAGACTACCAAAGTAAAATATCTCTCTTGTACGGATGTATTTTCGGGTGAACCCGACATCAATAAATATGTTAAAATTATGGGAGAAAATTATCTTCTCAAAATTGACATGAAAAGTTTGAGCGTCCAAGTCAAATTCAAATAAGCTAAGCAACGACAACTGGAGGATGGAGGAAAACGGAGGTTGGAGGTCATTCAACGACCTCTCATCAGTTGCCAACGATGGGGCCGCATATCAGCTTTGGTGACATGTGTGTGTGCAGTTTGATTTTAGTGCTTCCAGTGTGGTGTGCCTTAGTTTACAGTGATCTTGTTTTCAATAAGTGGAAATTTCACATTGAGGGGGGGAACATCATTCCAATGTTCCATTTCCAGTATGTCAACTTTTTCTATGTATGTATGAGCAACAAATTTCAGCAGAATTTCCTATGTTATTCCCTATAGTGAGATGTGATGAGGGCTGAGAATAGTACTTGGCACATCATGATGTGGTTGTAGGTAAACCACTTGAAAACCTTCATTTGTGGTTTGTGGTAAACCAATAGCAAAACCACCATTCTTGGTTGTTGGTAATCCATTTGCAAAACCATCACTTTGTGGTTTGTGGTAAACCAATTGCAAAACCACCATTCTCGGTTTGTGGTCAACCGTTTGCAAAACCATCCCTGAGGTTTGTGATCATCCTGTGAAAATCACCAGATCATGAGTAGGTGCAAGTACAAAGGCAGGTTTTCCCCATGTTCACACTAAGGGGGGGAATGTTAGGAAATATTTAATTAGTGCTCCATTAGTAAATAATAATTACATGAAGTAATTATTATGTTATAAGTATGTGTTAATAAATTGTTATTAGTTGTTATATAAAACAACAATAACAATTATAATTGGTTAGTATGTTTGTTGATATATTGTTATAACAAATGTATAACAATATATTAGTACGGGTAGGTTATTGTTTTGTATACTTCCTATTTTATAGGAAGTTGTTCTTGACATTTCTGGCTATATAATAGCTATTGTATTAGCATGATGTATATTAAGAAGAGAATATATTATTATTTTCTTTATGTAAATCTGATTGTTCTCTAAGAAGAAAAGTCTTTGGATTAATGTTGAGCAACTACATGAGTGAAATTAGTGGTTTATTTTTTGAGAACATTACAAAATTTGAATCCGTTTTCCCCGCTCCGCGCTGCCATGGTGCTCGCGTCACGCTTAGCGGTTGCTTCGCATGCTTTGCTCGCGATTGCTCGCGGCTGCTCATGGCGCTCGAGATTGCTCCGCGACTGTTCCGCGGCTACCATGGTTTCTACGCGGGCTTCATCTAAAAAAAGGGTTCGAGGAGGCACGAGCATTGCCAGAGGTTCGCCCCTCTCAGTTCGAAATGAGGTCCCTATTAATGGCGGCGAGAAACCAGTGGTATCTGTGGGAGGCGGATGCAAAAATGTAGAGGAAAATAAAGCACCAATCTCATGGATTGGTATGGCTTGCAATACTAACCAAGACCCCCATATCAAAACAGGGGTGTTCACTCATGGGACAGGTAAAGATGGCTCAGTCAAAGATTCATTATCTCCTTTAAAACTCAATACTGGTAACTGCAGGTTGCAAGAGACTAAGAGTGGATCTGGTGATGGAGGAAGAGGTACAGGGGTAAGCCAGAACCAGGACAATCTAAACAGCAACAATAGGTCCGGATCTTATGCTTCAGCGGTCTCCAAACAGAAGGAGAATGTCAGAAATGAGCTCTTAAAACCCTCCCAGGAGGTCCCGACGCTGAAAATCGAAGAGGATTTACTTCTAAAGGTTCTTAAGGAGGAGGAAAATCTCTCCCATCTGGGGCTCATATGCAGATTTCACAAATTTTGGCCTAAGCTTTCTCAGCTTCATGACTGGATAGCCCAGAGATGGAGAGAAAAAATACAAGGTAAGATTGAGCTTTATCCTTGTGCTAAAGCTTACTTCATTGTTGTCTTTGAAACCCCTGAAGATAGGGATTTAATTTTTAGTCAACATTGGGTTTGGGGGGAACATGGGCTTATGTCCAAACCATGGTATCCATCTTTCGACCCATTAAAGGAGTCTTTTGATACCTACCCGATTTGGGTTCGTCTACCAGGACTCCCATTGCAGCTTTGGAACAGATCTTGTCTCATTGCTATAGGGGATACTTTAGGCTCATGTGTAGGCATTGATGATAAGACCTCCATTCAAACCCATACTACTTATGCTCGAATCCTGGTTGATCTCGATACCTCCAAATGTTTACCAGCAGAAATCAATCTTCAGATTGGAGCCAGGCTCTGGGTGCAGAGGATAGACTATGAGAGACTTGCCTTCAGATGTAGGCGTTGCTTCCAAACTGGTCATGTTACGGATGTTTGTGAACACTCAAACGTAAGACCAAAACAGACTGGTGGAGGATTCTCTGCACGAACATCTTACAATCGACTCAAATCCGGCTAAGGAATCGAGTGCCCCCCTGCAAGCTAACTCACCCATCATGGTTGATTCACAGACCAATACAGAGAAGCCTCCAGATTATTCTTTACTGAGCTCGATTCGGTGATTAAAGATATTCCGACCTCCCATTTGGGTCACTCCCCATCAAACCTATTACGGTTTTCCATTGTAGTGGATGTGGAAAATCGGGAATGGACAGTGGTGGATCGGAAAAAGAAGGGTAATGCCAAATCTAAATCCCCCACCATATCGGACAAGATTTGATTCTTGTCTTTTTGGGTGCTATCATTGCTACATTTTGGCTTATGGCTGCTACGTGATTCTTTAAGCATTTGTGTTGTTGTTTTGTTCTTTGTTTTGTTAAATTTGGTTTGCTTTTGTTGGTTCCTTCCTTGACAGTTTTTGTTGGGCTCTTTTGTGATGATCGTCTGGTTGTTTTCTCCGTTAGTGGTCGGCCGGAGTACATTGTTATCATTTTTGTGGCCGGACCACTGCGTGTTTCTTTGTTTGATCAGCCATCGTGGTGTTTATTTCTTTGTTGTGTTCTTTGTTGATTGTTTCTTCGAATTGCAGTGCGTTCGCACTTGGTCCTTATTGTTATATCGGGACGTTGATCCTTTTTTCGAGCTTTATTTTCCTATTCTCGCTTCGAGCAGGCCTTGCATGTCTGAGGTATAGTCCCTTTCAAAAAACTATTTGCCAATAATAAAAAAAAACATGATGGAATGATAAGAATATCTCAGAAGAGAGGAATAGATTCAAAGGTGCCTAGATTTGAAGCTTCTTAGTTGAGGAAACAAACCCAATTGAACTAGTCAGGGCAGAGTTGGACCAAAACAGAGCACTAGAGGAAATTCTTGGGATAGGGATAACACTGAGAGAATGAAGGAATCCTTGAGGAAGACCTCATGATTTTTCTAATTGCACCCATTTTCCTCATGATGTTTTAGATCCTTCATAGACCTCATGATGACCATTCCCTTGATTATTTGAATCGATAAAAACTTACATATGTGTTTTGATTTATTATGTGTTATAAGGAATTGCATGAGTCCATATATTCGAGCAATTGTTTCTACCTTTGGGAGTTGCAAGATTTATAAAATATAGTTTTGACACATCTAAAACTCCTACAAATTTCAATAACCAATCAATAAGACCCCAAAACCTAAACAATGACTATATTCTTTCACAAAATAGATATCGATTGTATAATTTAAACCCTAAAATATTTAGGATGAATGTTGAATCCTGAAAAATACCTATGTATTGACCAGATTAGAATATGAAAAACTATCTTCTAAACCATGATAGATGGAGCTATGAGACTAGTTCCATAAGGTGTAGAGTGATCCTAACTTCTTATATTTACTAAAATAAATGGTTAAAGTATAAGTTTTTCTTTTATTAATCTTTATACTTTATTATGTAAATAATAAAGTATAAAGATTATTGAAAGAAATTTAAAGTATAAGTTTTTCTTTTATTAATATTTATACTTTATTATTTACATAATAAAGTATAAAGATTAATAAAAGAAAAACTTATACTTAAACCATTTATTTTAGTAAATATATCCCTCCCATAAGCATATATACCACATAGCAATCAAGAACACGAGCACGATATAATGCCCTCACGTTATAGCGTAAGCGGGCTATAACACGCTCCCATTTCAGGCTTGGTAATTACCAAACTTGATAATTCAAAATGTGCTCACGTTTCACTTAAAATTGAATTTTTGTCTGATTTTTGGCCCCCCATCTTTGTGCACTTACCCACCGTGCGAGACCAAATAGGAGACAAATTATCAGTAATGGAAGTGAACACATTTTTACTCGATAAGGAATAAGAATCTAGATTGCTCATTTTAGAAACTAATGGAAACACATGGTCTCAATTGGCTTTCTCCTTGTAAATCTCTTCCATGGTAATTTTCACTTTAGAAGTTGTGGTGAGGAAAAATTTTAATAATGAGAGAATATCTGGAAATAGTTCATTTCCTTTGTCGAGAATCTTTTCAACCCATCTATCATTAGCCCTTCCCTGCATTATCTAACCTTGATCTTTCTTGATTATTTCAAGGTCGAACCTATGGATATGAATGATGTATTCTGTAGGAGGAGGTTGTACTTACACTAAGGTTTAAGAATGATTGTAGATAAGTAGTGAGAGTTATTACATACTCCTCTAACCGATCCACTATAATTTTATATGAACTTTGTTTCAAGAAAACATGTGGGAACAAATTCCTTGAATGAGTGTGCATCACCTTTGTGTGTGGCTTGATCCAAAGAAATCCTTGTCACTTCATAATCATCCCAATTCATTTCTTCCATTTTTTTACAACTTTTGTTCGGGAAACCTCTACAAATTACACACTAAAATCCCCGGTGAATAAACAAGAGGTTACTTATTCCTTCTTGCCTTTTTAGTTTTCATGAATTGTGAGATAGCCTCGGGAATTAGGTGTCATGGCTTCTTGCACTATCCTTGAATCACTTCCAAACAAATCTTGAATCCGAGGAAAGTATCTACTAGAGGGGGCTCAATATTAATCATTGGTGCCTTTATCGGGTACACAATAGGGAATCACATCTTGCATATGGTGGGATGTTTGAGTTTACGAAGAAGACATACTTTGGAACTAAGAAAGAATTGGATACTGTGAATGATAAATTTCACCTTTTTTAATAGATTTAATGGGTTCTTGAATGACCTTAGCCTTCTTGCAGAGCCTCTTGTGATGGGAATCTTCAATGTTCTCATCCTCCACAACATTTCTCTTATAGGGTTATTTTAGATGAGTGGAGCTCATGGTCTTTTCATATGTTTCGAGAGAGTAATTGTGAGATATTTGTATAGATAGAGTCAAGAGGCCATCGTAATCAATGAATGTAGTTATTTTTATCTTGAAACATTATGTTGATCTCTAAATTATTGTTACATTCCTTTCCTTAATATCACTTAATTCTCGGTACTTAATGGGATCGAGAGGAAGGCGTAAATATTTTAATGCTTGATACTCATGGTTAAACAAGTCGATCCATCATATTTTATTCCCTCAATAAACCAACTAAAACTAAGATCCCTCGTTTGGTCAAGTGACATCCACATATAGTCCCTTTTTATTACTTCAAAATCATTAATGCAATTAGCCTAATAATCTTCAATTTGAGGTTTATGGTATAATCTTGTAAAGGTGAAAGTTTTGGGATTTATCCACGATATCAAATTTAGGCCTACATGTATAGGATTCGGCGGGGAAGCGAAAGAGACTTCAATGTTAGATGCATCAGCGGATCTATTACATAAAAAGATCCCCAAAGATATGGGAAAAGACACACCCTTATTTTTTTATTTCTACACCACGCATGTACATGAGCTTGTTGTCTACATATTTCAAATATTATGATTTTTTCACTCGGGTACCTTGGTAGCTTGTGAGGAGCCGAGATCATACCCTCGGATCCTAATGTAGGCAAAGGTAGAGAATTGGATGAAATGGATCCCATAATTTTCAATCAGTGTAACTATTTTAGAAGATATCCTTAGTTATGGGTTACCCTTGAGGTGTTTGATGATGAAAATGGTGAATGCATTATTCACCCTAGTAAAATGATAATTACTTATTTTGTAAGTGATCTGCAGATACTTCTCATAGGTAGGTAATTTTTAAGATACATTGAGAGTAGAAGACATGCCCATGAAGGGTATTGTGAAGGTAAGGGTATATACCGGAGTAAGAATTCATGGTGAACATCTTAGTGGAAGGTAATTGAATAAATTTCCAATGGATGTTGTCAGCGATAAGCTACCCCAATATACCACTTGGTTTCCTTCAATAACAATAAGGTTTAATTGACCCATCCAATCATAGAATCATTATTTTTGTTTCATCATGAACCAAGTAGATTTATGATGAAGTCGTGTTATGATGTTTGTGGAATTTTATAAGAATTAGAATTATAGTATACCATGGAATTCAGAAACATATAAAAATTATAATAATGAAGAATATATAATACTTTACACAAGGAAAATATATTAAAACTATGGTATAAATGTAACTATGCACTAATTAGTAGTTAAGAATGTAAATAAGTGTTAACCAATGGTTACGAGAATCATTATGAGTGAAAAGATATAACATGTTCCTTTTAAATGTTATATAATAATGTAAAATGGGGAGATAATATCATGAATATTAATGAGAAGAATCAATATAAGAAGTGAGAGATATAAATATAATCAATTCAAACATATTTTTTAATTCTATACAATTGAGATCAATATATATGTGACATCAGTGTTTTGCACAATTCATGAGTTAGGTTTCATCTTTATTCATGTTTAATAAAGGATAAATACTTAGTTTCAAAATAGAGAGATACCATTCTTGGTGATGTTATCTCTAGATGGGATATACGGGCCTATAATACCTACAACCATATTGGGTTTTATGCCAAAATTGAGATATATTTATAATTATTCCATGTGAACTAATATCTAAGGACTTTCCTATACAAAGAAATTATATGTACACATAAACGATAAAGTGACACTATAGAATGAAACATAAGAAAAACATAGGTAAATTCAAAACAAAGAACACTGTAATTAGAATCAACTTAGGTAGATAGAGTTTACAACAAGGAAAAATTTAAGACCCCCACGAAAAAAAAATTCGTAGAAATCCGTTAACAAATATAGGAAAATTGAATTTTGCGCTAATGGCGAATCTAGGAAAATTGATTTTGCTTAATATACTATTGGCTAGTAGCATTTTTATGCTACTTTCGACCAATAACATATATTATGATGTTAGCCAAAAATATATTTAATTTTTGAAAAATCATTTTTGACAATAATAGTTAAAATGACCAGCTCAACGAGAAATCTGTCCTCACAAAATATGGCATAAACAAAAAAAAAAAAAAAAGTGATTTTGGTAAAAAAAAATACAAATTTCGCTAATTTTGTATTGGAATTTTTTTGATGTTAGCAGTTAAAATGATTGTCTCAATGAGAAATTTGTCCTCCCAAAATATGGCGAAGCAAAAAAAAATCCCATACTTTTTTTTTTATAAATGCATTTAGTGCTCTTGATCGATAGCTTTTCTATATGCTTTTGGCGGTAGCATATTTTTATCTCTTTGTATGAGAACATACATTTATGTTTTGATCGATAGCATAAAATATACTACCAGTGACAACATAAATGTATGTTGTTGGTCGGTAGCATAAAATATGCTACCGGCTGACAACATACATTTATGTTGTCGCCCGGTAGCATAAAATATGCTATCGGATGACATTATTAAGGTGAAGATTGTTATTTTTGATTTTGGGGATGAAAAATAACCCCTAAAAATAACTTGTACTAGAAATTTTTGGTGACCAGGCCTACTCCTTCTGAATTTTTTTCCATTTTCAAATTTTAAAAACTGAAATATTCATGAATTAACGAATATTCACCACTAAATTTTTCTCTTCTTAGGAAAAAAATTGTTTGGAAACTCATGAGAACACTTTGGAAGTTAGTGTTCCACTGAGATAAAAGGAACTTCATGTTCTATGGGTTATCCTAACCCATAGAACATATAAGTTGAATGCCGAGACTTAGGCATATTTTCAAATGATAAATACCTTCATGGCATGGAAAACTAGTGTTTCTGAGATTAAGGAATTTAGTGTTCCATGGGTTCTCCTAACCCGTGAAACAATATAAAGTAGTTAGTGTTTTGCGAACTCTCCAAGTCCATGAAATAAAGGGGATTGAACTTAAGGTGTTTGAATGGTTTTGTTGAGAAAAATACAGTCAAGAGGAGGTAGGAAGAAAAATAATGTTGTGCGAGAATAAGAGATAGGTTCAAATTGGCTAAGGTTTAGAAGTCACATGATACTATCATATTGTTCAATGGGCTTGTAATGAAATAGGTTTCATGGAGTCTCTAAGTTTGTGAGGAAGATGATCACAAGTCAAAAAATATGCACAATAGAGGATTAGACTTACGTGGGTATTGCAAGTTATTTTTTTGCGCATCAAAGAAAGCATTGAAAATATGTGAAGGTATGTTGAAGGAAAGAAATTTCAAAATCTGGGTAGAGAAGGCGTGGTACAAGACAATAGTCTTTCACGGGGTTTGAGTGTGAATGGGATCTACGAGAATGTTCTATAAGCCATGAAATATTGAGAAGAAACTACAGATCATACAAATCATCATTCAAAGCTATGGAACATAGAGAGTAGTTGTAGAATTTTGTCAAATACAACATTTTAAAGAAACTTTGTGAATGGGGAAGGAAAAGCCACATGAAACTATGAAGAGCATTTAAATCCGTGGATTACACACAAGAGTTTCACCTAACTTGAAATAAAACATCCAACCACCTCACTAACTAGAATTTAATGTTTAATCATGTCCATGCTTCCATCCATGAATTCTAGTGGTGTGTGTGTAAGAAATAAATAAGAGCACCCATACTTATCTACAAAATTTAATGGTGATTGGTCCTTGGTGGTTGAATATCCCTCTATTGGCACCTTTATCTTCTTCTCCCATTTTCTATAAGTATGGGACTCATTTTAATTAGGATGATCCATCTATATTATAATGATACCATGCCAAAATGGTGGCCAAATTCCCATGAGTTCTAAACCTTGGATTTTATCTCTACAATGTATATTGTTCCATCTAGCATTGATGTAATGCTCTATGTATCCTTTAAGTAATAAAATCAAGTATTTGTGGCTCTTTTTTTTTTCCTATACTCACTTTTATTGATCCCTACCTCTCCATTTAATTCTACGGTATGTTGTGTGTGTTTCTTAATTGTAGGGTTTCCATTTTTGTGTGTTATAAATGCATGGGAAGGGATAACTTATGTGTTTTTGGAGTGCATGTGGCATGTATATCTTCCCTCTCATCATTTGTTCTCTTTCGTTTATTCCCCTTATGGAGAGTGATCATCCTTTCTTTTCTAGTGTTGTCACTACATCTCTCTCCCCCCTCTCTCCCTGGTCCCTTGGATGTTTTATAATAGGTTTGCTTAGGAGTAGTGTTAGCATTAGGTTAGGATAGGTAGAGGAACCAACCTTCTCTGGAGGTTTATCTTAAGATGCAAGTCACAGAATTGGATATAGTCCCATGTTATGCAAAATCATCGGTCTTCCATGATCAAATATAGGGCGATAATTTTGTATAATAACATTTACTCTAAGAAAAAATTGTCCCAGTTTGGAAGAGATAATCTCTTCCCTACTTGAAATAGAAAAATAAGATCAATAGATTCTTTTTAGAAGAGGAAAATGTAATGGTTGTAAAAATTAATTCATCATTCTAGAAAGGTAAACATAAATTCAAATCTTTAAGGAAACATCTTCCATGCCACTATTGTAAGAAATGAATACATTGATGTGTGAACTATAAAAATAAAAAGATCTCTTAGTTGATAAGATAGATCAATAGGATTTGGATGCCAAACAAAATTGGGAATATATATCAACTCATGCAAGTCAAACTAAACCTATTAGCTATCGTAGTGATGAAAATTATTTGTACTGAGTAAATTCATCGGAGGATAGAGGAAATAAATCTAAGAGGGAGATCAACATCCTCAATTTCATCACTAACTCAAACGCCACGTTTTGCATTAGTGAAACATTTTGTTTTGTTTTGTGTGTGTTCAATAAAAACAAAAGATATAATCTATGTATATGTGTAGTTGTGTTTCTATAGTTATCATGTTGGTATGATGATGTAAATGTCTAGACCATAAATACTAAAGTAAGGGAGTGTTCTTGATATCACAACTTGTTTAGTGTGTGTGAATCAGTCGATGGGTACCAATTTATCCATTCCTCGTAATAGGTTGATGGGTCTCTACTCATGGATGATGTAGTTCACATAGTGAATGTGATTATCAAGACCATATGCAAGCTGCGAAATGCTTATTAGTTGAATATGGTACTTTATCCCATGTTTGTACTAGGGGGAATGTTAGAAATATGGCTTTATTACTCACATAGATTAGTTTTTATTAAATTTTTAGTATTAATTATTATTGTTAGTATGTTGATGTGTGAGTTATAACAACTCACAAAACAATAATACTACTAAAACAATTTTAGTGTTTAACAATTATTGTTAAGGAGATATATGAGCCTACATATATGTCATTATATATAGAATACAATAAGATAAGTTTATTATATTTGTTTTAAATACACTCTATACCAAATCACAACACATTCCCAAGGTATCCATCCCTTATTCTGTTTTTAGCTCAAAATCCATTCTACCCATGGACGTGTAGATACTAATTTGTTTTGTCTCCTTCTAGGGATTAATTGATAAAGAGGAGTATAGAGTTGTGAGCCTCACCAAACATGAAATTTTGGATGAGAATCATCTCAAGGTTTCCCAACATCATGAGAATTTTTAGATATTTCCATGGCCTCGTAATTCAACAAGAATGTTCGTGAGAATACAATCCAAGTCAACAACCTCATATTGTGCCAACATAGTCAAATTGATAATAATACATATGAATGTTGTAAATTTATAATAACTTGATATGACCATATCTATCACTAAGTGCTTTAGAAATGGTGCCTACTATATTTTCACTTTTAGGGAAATGGGTTTGACGATTTTGAAAACTTAGCATATAAATAAAAGTCACCAAGAAAGTTAGTGTCTTTATGGTCTCTAGATTCCAACAGAGCATCAACCAACCAATCTACTATGATTTCCCTTTACAAAATTTTTGTTCATGTATGTCAAATCAAAATATCTTAGTAGAGTGATTAAATGAAAAACCTTATTGGAGAGTTATTTTTGGGTAGGAATGTATGAAATCCTTGTCACTTAATTATGAATATAATCTATTTTCTTAACATTTAATTTCTCAATATCTTCATCAAAACTAATATGAAAAGACATTCTTTCTTAGCCTTTGAGCATAGGGTTTCATAATCAAGAAGTATATGGCTGATGAAATATATGTCTCACTCTTTCCCATTGTTTTCTTCTTTTTCCAACATTCGGGAAAATGCAATGTTAATTTATTTTATGTATAATATGAGGGGATTATAAGGTTTTAGTGACATCGATTTTGGATAAGACATGAGAATTTATAAAAGGTTTTATAAGGACTCAATACAAGATGATAATTTAATATATCTTTTTGTCTAATCCCTATTATAAGTAGGATTCAAGGTATAAATTACTCAATATTTACTTAGGGAAAGTATGTGGCCATAATATCTTGTAAGGGGTTAATCATCTAAATTGGATATTCAACATGAATATAAATCGACCCTTAGGTTTAGTCAATATAACACGGGACATAAGCTAAATATTAATAATTGTCATAGTCTAGGTGGAATAATTTACAAGATGATTTATTCACAATTATTATTAACAAAATGAGTTTGCATCATTAAAAACACAAAGAGAGAGGTAACAATATGGTAGAAAATAAGGTTCAAACTTTTTACCTATCTTTAAATCTACCATGAAGTGATCATTATCGACATAATATGATAAAGAAAAGACCTACAAAACATAGTCACAACTCAATTCCTAAAAAATGTTGGGAAAGAGTCTAAATAAAATTGAATAATATTATTGCATACATGAAATTAAAATGTGAACAAAACCTATGTTTATTCTCCACAATTTATGAAATTACAAGAATGACCTGAAATGGCCAATTTCTAGTTCAATCAAATCCACATATAATTATAATGAAATAAATTCAAGACCACAATCTAACATTCAAACTAGCATATTATCAATTGACATTCATTAGTAGAAAAACTAGATTGTCTTTGCTTTAATATTTAATCAAAACCATAACATGGAAATTATCTAAATGGAGTAGAAGAGAAAACAACAATCCTCATAAGTGAACATATAGAACATAGTGACTCCTTTATGAAGTATGTTAAATGAAGTCTCATCAAATGATAAAAGGGGCCTTGCACTATATTTAAAGAAAAAATAATTTGAGAAATCACTTCACCAATCCTACCAACAAGCGATTATATATTTAAAATTGAGCATAGATCTCATACTATTCCTATGCATTAATTTCATCCTAAAGTGATGTTTGAGATCAGAGCTTGTGTCATTACATGTGCCTAATCTCCTTATTAAGTGGAAATTTGAGTTAATTATGTATTTAAACTCATATTTATGCTTTGATAGACTCAAATTCAAGTCAATTGATGGTATCCCAATATATTTTGAATATTTCCTCATGAAGGAAATAAAAAATAACAGGTGGCTTAATGGAGTCATATTTTGGATCCCAACACATTAGTCAAGAATAGAGACACACCACCTCTACTTCAAGTTTCAAATGATATTTCAAAAACATTGGGTATATAGATATAAAATCTATTGTTTAAGAGTTACTGACATAAAAGAGATGATACTTTCAATAAATCCTCATAATTATTTATATCTTCTTCTATTTTTGTTCTCCATGATTTTGAAGTGTAATTATAGACTATACATGCCCCTTCAAGATGAATTAAAACTCAATTTGTTCTATCTCTAGTTCCCCAACTCATGTTCATAATGGAGAGCATATGAGAAATGAATTCCAAAATGTTCATTCGGTAAATACTCATCACACATGCCAAAAATATTAATAATGATGCACACCATCTTAAATTTATCTTTTATATTTTTCCAATTATCATGAGTGCAGTTGTATCTCAATATCATTCATGAAAGTTATCAACTCTTAACTCTTACAGTCCTACCACCTATTTACTTTGTCTTTTGTTAGGCCATATCTCTAGGACATGCATTTACATTTCATTTTTTTTTCTTTATCATATTTGGACCACATTTCACCCTTTATAAGTTTTCAGCTGCCCTAGACTATTATCATTTCTATCCTCTTTGATTTTTTTACCATAAATTGAAGATTTTTCATTGGTTGTAAATTTCTTGAAAATGGCTGGCCCACATGTCAATTGTTACATGATTTAGGCCATTGGAAACTTTATACATCATTTACGCATTTGTAATAAGTGTTGCGATCCTAAATATTTGCATTTTTCATTATGAAAATTGAGATCAAGTTATGATTTCTTTACATGGCATACTAAGTCAAAAACTTGTAATATTTATAGGTGTGTGACATGTAAATTAATCAATCATACGTGAAATATTTAGATGAGAATGAGAAAATATAATAGAATATAAAATTTAATTAAATATAGAATGTTTGGAATTTCTATGATGTTAACCACATTACTATAGCCTTGAAAAAGTTACCTTTTGTCCCAATCTAGGCCTTTCTCCATTTCCAATCGGGTGTACATAGATACATGGAGATTATTTGAATCACCCTTGAGATAAAAATTTAGATTTTTAATTAATAGCAATTTTTATTTTATTGTTGTTGCACACATGAGATTATTTCTCTTTTAATATATGAAGGGTCGGTGTCGTCGGAAAAGTGACAGGCGAGCTTGAGAATCAACAAGTAACTCTTCTGCGTACTCCGGCCTCCCAGGTCGTCGAGGGCAGACGGGGTGTGGGTAGAATGTGCAGGCAAACTAGTTAGGCAGTCTAATGTTTTCGACACGCACTAATGGTATTTGCGAATCTAAGGCAAAGAAGGCCCTTCTAACTTGGACTGGTGTGATAGATCGATCAGCGAGGATGACTGCTCGAAGGCTCCAATCAATATCGAGCTCTGGCGTGATTCGATCTATGGGTTGTGGGATGCGTGGAAAATGACCCGGGATGGTTTCGTGTATTTCTCCTGATAGGGTCATATGGTGAATATAGTCAACTCTATGGACGATTCTCTGGCCTAGTCCAAAATTCTCTAGCTTCGTTAGCTTTTTGTGTCTAGTAGGGATAAGCTGTTGAATGATGAGAGGTGGAATCGGAGTGGTGAAATACTAATTTACGTAGGCCGTTGTCATGTCTAATTCTCTTATGGATTCGTTAGGTGTGGGATCGTGGATCACTGACCATAGACTCTTGGTTGTTGCGGTCTGTTATGGTCATACGGGAGATCAAGTTCGATCCTAGTATCCAGGTGAGTCGTAAGCTTTTGAAAGCCTTCTATGTTTAGAACCAACGGTTGTGCGATCTTCTCGAGAATACCTTACAGGCGTTCTCGCAACTTGGATTCTTAAGGTGGTATCTATATCTACTAGGGTGTCTCCAGCGTCATTGGCTGTGGAACTAAAGGATCACACCCGAATACTTGTTCCCTTTCGAGCCCTTCTACAGTCATGTGGGTATTTTCTAGGGTAATCGTAGTTTGGCTGATTTGACCAAAACAGATATGCTTGGTCGTCTTCGATATTTAACCCTCTCAATTGTGTCGATCATGTTGGAAAGTCATGTTGTTGTTTGGAAGACTTGTATCCTAAGGTTTTGGTCAATGTCAGTTATTGCTACTACGGTATTGGGCTGAGGCACAATTGGCTCGAAAATGTATTCCCTGGGCTCCCTAGGTCCCGTAATTGTCATGCAAAAGCAGTAATGAAACAAACTATAATAAAGTAAAATCTAAGTGCACTTCTAGCATATATAATTTCTTTTTGTATTTTCCGGCAATTTATAAGAGAGTAGCTATTTAAAATATTTAAAATTGACAACTAAACTAACAACGTAAAAACAAACAAAATAGCCGAGTGTAGCTATTTGTCTGTGCGATTTCGTATATCTATTCTAAACAACGAAATAACTAACCTATCTGCATAAGATTCTCGATCCTACCTCGAAGTGAGGAATGAATCATAGTTTCTCAGAAACTATCAATCCCCACAACCTCCCTGGCAATATCGAGAATGGAAATAACTGAAATAAAGTGATTAACTACTTTATTTGATAAGTTCTAACTAAAACTTTGAAAGATGGAACCTGGATTTCGCAGAACAGTGGCGAATCCGACGGTGTGTGTGTTCTTGTCCCCTCAGTATGATCTCTTCGTTCTTTGTGCTCACGAGAATCCGAAAAAACGTGGAATGCTTGCATCAACAGGAATAGATATTTGGATCAATGGACAGCCTTCAGAATGCAGACAGAATAGAATGCGGATAGGAGAGGGATAGCGCAAGAGTACAGAGCTTGGCCTATGCAATTCCTAGCGGGGTCTACTGCGAATCATGCAACAAAAGCATCAGGAACCTGAAACTAGTACGTATGAAGAAAAACTGGAACTTTAATGGCTGCCTAGACTATTCTACTCCAAAACAAATAATATCTTGTTTGCACAAGTTGGATCTGTGGCTTACCAACAGCAACACAAAGCTAAAACAAACCTGCAACAAACTATGCTACCAATCCTAAGCAAACTAAAAAGA
The DNA here is from genome assembly GCA_018340775.1 of Taxus wallichiana var. yunnanensis. Classification (NCBI taxonomy): domain Eukaryota; kingdom Viridiplantae; phylum Streptophyta; class Pinopsida; order Cupressales; family Taxaceae; genus Taxus; species Taxus wallichiana. The sequence goes on from CM031235.1 coordinate 797,084,925, forward strand.
CCACAGCACTGAAAACATGAAAGTTGGAGTGAAAATGGTGGCCCAAATAATGTTTGCACTTGCACAAGTTGGATATGTGGCTTACCAGCTGCAACACAATACTAACCAAAGCACTCAATGAGAAAACTAAGAATCCTAAGCAAAGGAAAACTAAATCTGCTGTAACAAGAAATTCAAAAGCAAACTTTGGAGCAAAATTCAGAGGCCATTTGCATGTGCACAAACCATGCATTTATAGGAATCCAAACATCCAAAAATCAAATCCAAACTGAACTCCTAAACATTAAACAAAAGAAAAACACTATTCAGGGGACCAAAAAACATTAATGCATGCTCAAGTTGGCAAGAAAAGTTGGTGAGTCGTGATATTTCACACGGGTCGCGTCAAAAAGCGTTGCCGGAAAGCGTGCACGGGACCGCCGCCCTGCTCGGGGCTGGGCCCGCCTGTTCAGGGCGGCGGTCACGAGACCGCCGCCCTTCAGGGTGGCGGTTTCGTCACTGAAGACCAAAAAGCCAAGAAAAGAGGGAAAAATAGGGAAAACAAAGCACGCGGGGGCTAAGCGGGGCATGCGGGATGTTAACGCATATCCGTAAAGCTTCTCTGGATCCCGAACACCTTGCGAAGAGACCTGTATCATCATTGGGGCACTTATTACACCGTTCGCAAGACAGTACCTTACAATTTTGGGTACGTACACGGTGGGAACTAGATTGACCTTTATTTTCTTAATTTTGGATTAGGATTTTATATAAAGTTTTTTTATCCTTCTCTTAATTCTAAAATGTGTAACTTGTGTTTTAGTGTGTTTACGACTCTCCACACAATTGATTTTTAAAAACACATGTAAAAATTTAAAATTTGTTTCTTATTTTAGACAAAAACACATTACTCGGACCAATAGTTGGGGTTGTAGTATTTCCCTTGATAGGTTTGAATTCATAGAGCTAGGGATTAGAGGAAAGTGGATTCACAAAACTCCGAGTTACGAACTAGGGCATAGGTTGTGTATTGCAAACCAGAGAACAAGGTAGTAAGGATTTTAAAGAGTTGAATACTACGAGTAAGTTTTATCAACACCTAGGTCACAATATTTCCACAATTTTCAAGTTTGAAGTCTGAAGAAATTGTGAAGTTAAAAATGGCACCAATGAAAGCATCCACCATCTCACCAAAAGGAAAGGGAAAGGGAAAAAATAAGAAGAAGACACATTGGAAGAGTGGTTTTTGGAGATACGAGTACCCCGAGAGGTAATAGTAGGGTAGTCATGGGAGTCACACTTGAATAAATGTAATGTTAGTGATTATAACCATCGTTTAGAGGCCCATGAAGAAGAAAGTAAAAAGGATGTAATGATAAAAATGGACTAGAGGATTGCGGCAGGGAAACTAGTATATGATGACATCATGATGAAGGAATTAGAGAGCATTAGAGTCCTCCAAGTTTATGAATTTACCTTTCTCATAAAGCTTAGGTGACTATACCAATGGATCATGTCATGCATCCATTAAATTCTTTTTTTTCGGGAGAAGAATGTGCATCTTCGTGCAACCGATTGGAAGAGTAATACACCTATGCAGCTCTGGCATTGATATTGATTAAGACTTGAATTATGATGATGTGTTAAAGGAAATATAAAATTAATTCATCTATCAATAAGGGAATCGTGCAACGGACATCACATCCATCAATGACCTTGGCACCAGAGTTGCAACATACTTGTTAAGTTGCAAGTTGGGCGCATTGGAAATATGGACACAAGTGAACAAGAAATGGTTGCACATACTACATAAGATGGCACAAAAGATCATATTTAATATTTTTGGGTTGATTTATGAGGGAATAGTGGTTGAAGCATGTATACAAGTGAGAAAATGTGAGAAAATAACTTGGGCGCTATACTAATTTTGATAGTGTTTTGGGAATTAGGGGTTTCAGATGGACCCAAGGAAAAGGTATGGATTTATCCAATTGATAATAAATCCCCTGTGGTGAAATTTTTTGAGTATACATGTGATGGGGAAGTTGCAAATCCATATTTTTTTGTAAACAAGTGGTATTGACAGATCGCATGAGGCATTCGGGAATAAGGGGCACATCTTTGGGGAACTACCCTTAATTCTAAATGGAATGGAAGAATTTTTCAGTGTATTGGCACTTCAATTTGGGAAGGTTTTTCCTAAGAAATGGAGATAAGGGCCCTTGGTGTAAATTTCCCTTCAAATTCACTACCAAGTACTTTTAGGCATTGGTTTATAGGATTAAGGATGTGCGAAGTTGGTATTTGATGTTGAAAAAGTAGATTATGATTTCCATACAATGCTCACCACATACATATACCCCTCTAATTCATTCTATGTGGAGGTAATGGAATTTTATAATACGGATATAACTCCTACAACTATTGTAGTGGGAAGGGAAGAAAAAGATTCTACATATATCCGAGGCCCAAAATGAAGAATGGGAACTATATTGATGGAATAGACCTTCACCTCCGAAACCACCAAATGGTAAGCAAACGGTAGAGAATTCTAAGAGAATTCATGAGGATACCCCTCCTCAAGAAGAATAAGAAGAAGATGATGAAGACAAGGATAAGGATGGTGAGTAGGAGGAGGTAGAGGAAGAAGATATTGCGTTGAACCAAATTCATAGAGGGGAGTTATAGAGAGGTTGTCAAGGACAAAGCCAAGGTGTAGGAACTTCTAAGCACAATGGCGAGAAGGAGGAAGAAGGAAGAGATCTTGTGAACACAACAAATAAGATACATTGATGGAAAAATGAAGGTGTTACACGCAAGTTTCTAAAGCACGGTGCCATGTAAAGACCTCTATGGTGGGAGATGATTGACCATGAAGGAGAAAAGATACACATGAAGAAGATGCTATTGTGGAGCATACATACTCATATGGAGGAACCGAGTTCCAGATCAACAATGAGGCGTACGCTAGGAAAAAAATAAAGAAGGATCTATGAACATTCCTCATAACCATCAAAACCACCGAGTCTAGCATGATGAACAGGACAACAATGTATTGAATAAGATGGTACCCGAGGTGGCGTGCCAATATATATATAAAGGTTCATAATAAGAGTGTTTTACGGAAGATAAGAGGGATAAGAACAAGATGTATAACAACTTACGGAGGAGTTGGAGGAAGAAAAGAAGCATACAATGTATGCTTATAACAAGGCCACTCACATAGTAAATACAATCGAACTACGTGCTCGACTGGTGGTAGAGAACACAAAAGATGAGTATCCATCAGAGTTGCATTACTTAGAAGATTTAGTGCACATATTATTACATGAAAAGAAGTATGCACTAGGAATTTAGAAGAAGATTTGGGTACAAAGAAAGAAAATAATAAGGAAGAATTCGCACAAAATATAGTGGAATATGAGGTGTTGAGTACCATGATTAAGGGAGCCATGAAGAAAGTAGGATACACATTCAAAAATTGTCAAGACCTTTATGCCATCCTCAAGGTACACACCACTCAAGAGGAGGTTGAACTAAAGCAAGCACATGCTGCAAATAAATCCAGTAAGGTCAAGTGTGAGGAAATCATGGCGAAGTAGCATGAAGGAGATATGTTCTTAAGGCCATAAAGGACTTGCCTCATTTATTATACACAAGATGGATGTGTTGGAGGGAATGTCATTGAGACTTGGAAGAATAAGGAATTAAAAGAGAAGGGTGAAGAGCTAACCCCGAGAAAGTTTCAGAAATTTTTGGATTGGTGTGAGATGCAAATAAAAAGGAGCTTACATGGTGGTAAAATTTGGAGAATATCTTGAATACGAGTTCCCATAACTACTCTAGAAACCCTAAGAATAAGTTTGAATGCGTGTATCAAGACATTTGATATTATTTGATTCATTGGTATATACCCGCCTTTATTAGATCTTTCAATTATATATTCTTTAATTCTTTGAAGAGAATTCATTTGATACAAGTATTGTTGAGGACGGACAATATCCCTAGTGTGGCATAATGTTGGTATGAGGAAGTGGCTAAGTACTATCCACATGTGGGAGCTAGGAGTTTCATGCAAGGGCACGCACACAAGAAGAGAAAGTGAAAATAAACTAGTATGTAGAGGTGTGTATGCCATGGAGGAGAACGTTATCACACAATGTTGTGCACACATATGATAGATTGAGGAATTAGCTGATTTTCCAAGACAATTTTAAAAATAGAAAAGAGAAAATAAAAAGTCGCTCAAGAAAATTCTAGGAATAGGTTAAAGAAGGATGAATTAGTGGCCAAAATAGGATATGATTGGGGAAAACACATGCAAATGAAGACAAAGGCAACCCATGAAGGATTCCTAAATATAGGAATTAAAGAATACTTGAAGTAGTTTATTTATAGTTTGAAATGATGTAAAGTAAAGATAGAAAAGCATGCAAATGGAGAAGTGAAATTCCCACCCTATAAATATAGGTAATGCTTCATTGTAATAGCTAGATAGTGAAAGATTTTTAACATAGTGCTAGTTTGAGGGTATGTATTGATGTCTAAGTACTTGGTATGGAGTCTATATAAAAGCGCGCATGGTCCAACACCTTGATGTAATGAATTGTAATGTATTTATGTTATGAAATGAATTGTGGTTATGATGGATAATTATGTTTGGATAGCTAGGTAACTACATCATAGTATGGTATTTTGGGTATTCAGATCTTGTTAATCATTATTTATGTTAAGTGAGTTTCCTTATTATATGTGATGGAAATTGTCATGTTATGATGTATCGAGTTAGTGCGAGTAATCACAACACCCTTAAATGGCCTTTGATTGTGAAGTGGGGCATTCGGTATGATTGCAAAACATGGAGCATATCTCAAGGTGTAGGACCTTGTGAGTTGAGAGATCTCTCGGATTGAGGCCGGTTCCTATCCCTTTGTTCAGGGGTACACAAACAAATTACAGAGGATCTATTCTAAGTCTATTCTATCTACCAAGGAGACAGGGTTAGAGAGATGTAAGAAAATAAACCTAAGCTAACGAGGTGATACACCAAAGGAATGTTAGACACTCGTTTTGTAGTTTAACACGGACCATAGGAATGTAATACAAACAACATGGACAAATTACCAAACCGCAATAGGAGATCGGGGAGACAATAATGAATATATGAGAGGGTTGAGAAACATCCACAAAAAATAGATTATTACTCGAAGTCAATACAATATATTGTAGTAGCAAGAGGAAAAACTTGCATTACAACCTGAAGGAGAGGTTAGAAAATCTCCACAAATCCTTCTATGAACAAAAGAAGGAGGGCACAAAACAGAAATGTCCAACATTTTACAATGAATCTGACCCTACTTTTATAGATTCAGCATAGAGAGAAGAAGGAGAGAGAGGCCGGAAAAATTAATTTGAGGCTCAGCTACTATCATCAATGCCTCCTACAAAATCCACCCTAAATCTATCTTGATTCGCAACAATTATTGGTTCGGCACCTCGAAGGAGGAGGAAACAATGGTTCATATTGAATTTGATCGGTTATTAGGGAAAATAGATCTTGTATTGATGGCCCAAATACTTTCATTCCTTTTTTTTCCCACATAACCTCTCTAAACTTAAAGTTTCAAATCTCTATGGTGTAGACAAGGCCGAGATCTTTCCAACGGTGTCATATTTTTTGGATTTCGAGCCTTGAGTCAAAAGATATGCCCATTTGAAATTTAAAATCTGGTTCGTACAAAATGGCAGCAACCAACTACCAAAACAGGCCCCCTTTTGAAAAGCAGGACATGTGGAGGGCTGGTGCATGTCTGAGGGAAGCATTTGTATTTTGATTTTGGAGTTATACAAGGCTAAAACATGGTTTCTTTGCAGCTTGCTCAATTCTTTCATGTTTTTGGCTAATTCTTTTACTTGGCGGGGTCATATATTTGACCGAGGACACGTGGAGGCCTAGCACTTGTTTGGAAACCTTCCCTTAATTCTGCTCTTGAATTAGCACCATGTTGACACTTGGTACCCTCTGCTGGCTGTTTCAATGCTTTGACTATTCAACCCCACCCTGTCCCTTTACGAAACTAGACGCATGGAGGCCCCGCACTCACTTAGAACCCACTCAGGATTTTGCCTTTGAAGGAGCATCAGGTTGAAACATGGTGACCTCCGTAAACTATTGGAATTTTCAATGGATTCTCTTACCTTTTCAGGCTTTGAACACGTGGCAAACTAGAGCTTGTTCTCCATACTTAGTCAATTTTGGGCCCACTCTATCTCATTTTTCAACTTGGACTACGTGGTGAGCCCACGCTCATTTGGGCCTCTACTTTTGGATTCACCTTTGGAGATGCACCAAGCTAACACATGGTGGCTTCCACTAGCACTTCTATAGTTAGTCTTTTTGAGGCCTACCCCATCCACCTTTTGAATTTTAGTTGTTGACCATGCCTCCTTTTTAGGACTGGGACACGTGGGGGCCTGATGCCTATTTGAGTCTACCTTTTAGATTTAATCTTTGGAGGTGCGCCGCTTGGACACTTGGCAGCGTCCACTGTCTCCTCCATACTTAGTCATTTTTAGGCTCGTTTTGAACCGTTTCAGATCCCGAAGACTTTGAACCTTCTTCGTTCCTTCTCTTTGAGCCTCTGGCTTCTTTTGACACTATTTTCTCCTTCCTTGACCCTGTTATTCCATTTCTGAGCCCGCCTGTAATCTGTTTACTAGATTTGGAGCACGGATTCACTCGACAGAGTCATTTCTTGAATTTCTTCTTGCACATGGTCATTTGATCTTTCACAGGCCCCGCCACTCCATTGTAGAGTCCCTCTACAACCTGTTTACAAGATTTGAACGTGATTTATCTAGTTCCTTTTGTGTGGGGTCGTGGCTGATCCAATTTTTCCGGGGACAAAATATGGATAACAATATCTTTTGTATGAATTGTTTTTATGAACAAAAACATGCATGCTAACATCTTTCTAAGCATAACAAAGGAAGGACCCGAGGGCTACACATACTTTGGGTGAGCTTCCAAACCTATCTAGATGAGGTGTCAGTGCACATTACTATATTGAGTAACACAAGACTAAAGATCCTGTAGGATGTGATCCATGATAGGAGTGGATATTTATCTTTCAAAGAGGCCTAGATCAAATTCTAGAAATTAACATAGATCATTATTTCTCCATTCTTCTTTCACAATGGTATGATATTTTCCACCACATGGAGTGGTGAATAGGAAAAATAATCCTTGCATTCAACATCTTCAAAACCTCTTTCTTGATTGTATATGCAATTTTCGAGTTGTATTGCCACTTTGGATTTACCTAAAAATCTTGGCTTCGGGCTTCAGTGGAATTGAATGATGCATCTCTTTAGGATGAAATGACTTGAGCTCATCATAGGAGTATGCCAAAACATCATAATATTTTCTTAACAATGAGACAAATCTTCTCTTCTCTTATGGTGAACAACACTTACCAATGTTTACCATTCTTGGCTGCTCTACGGTACTAATATTTTCTTTCTCAAATTTAGCAGGACACCGAGAGGACTCTTTAGCTTTCTCCTTGATGAATCTGTCTTTTTAATCACATAAGTCGTCAAGAGACACAAAACCTTCTGGAATCTTATTTCCCTTCAATCTAATGAAACCTTCTGAGTCAACTCCATCTATCCCTTCTTTATCTTCATCCACTACAAAATCTCCATTTGAAGCATCATAGAAAATATTTACTAAGTTATCTCTTTTCTCCAAGAAAAAGAGAATTTGATTGTCACCATTGAACTTGCCAATGATTTACATTTATCTAGAACAATCATCTTGAACACCATCTCAACAATCACTTTTTCCTCATTGAAGGATGGGTGTGGGGTCATAAGAGAGTCGAAAGCGCAAGATAATCAGTTTTCTCATTTTTCTCATGGGGAACATCTTGGATTGAGAAAGCATTGATAGATTCGATATAATCCCATACTCAGTTTCTTTATTTCTTAAGCCTTGGGTTCTTAACTTGATATTTATTCTTCACTTTCTTGACAATCACTTAAGAATCGCCAAGAAATTTTAGCTTCTTGATGCCCATGGATTTAGCAACATCCATCCCTAGAAGAAGGGCTTTGTATTCGTGGTATTTTCAAATTGCAATTTGTAAGAAAATGGGAATGACTCACCCGAAGGAGAGGTTAACACAACACCTGATCCAGATCCAGTACTAGATTGAATTGTATTGAAATCTATTATATATATCTTATTTTCATCATCCTATGTGAGGAAATGAAAATTTTCATCCCTTTTAGAAGTCAATAAGTAGTTTCTATGTCCACTATCTTCATAAAGAATGTCAATGTAAGGATCTTCTAATTTTTTCACTATATACTTCATTTTTCTCATCAGTAATAAATTTTTCATTTGTCCTTTGACCAGAATATTTTCTCAAGACTGTCCATTTGAATTTCCCATCCCAAATCTCTACAAAATCTTCTACTCAACAACATTCCATATGAGGCTGGAATTTCCACCACCAAGATAGTCAATAAGACTTTCTTCTCAGGAAAATTAGCTAAAGCAACTTGGGAATCTTTTATTCTTCCCACAAGTGGGACTTCTTTAGTCTCCATGGAATAAAATTTTCCTTTATCCCATGTTAGGGTGAGACCAAAGGAATTATCTAATTTGATTGGCATCACATTGTTAGAAGCACCAGAGTCTATGATACAATTTTTCAATTGGTATCCTCTAATGAGAAGAGAAAGATAGAATGGTTCAATCTTGTTAGTCTTGGATGTGCTTAATGCTAGCATGTTTTGAGATGATGAGGAAGGAGGAGTTGGTAGTAACCCTTTGGAAGAGGGTATGACAGTATTGGGCTTTGGGTTACTACCTTTGATAAACCAAACTAGCTTATCAAATTGTTCGGGATGGGTTTGCAAATATTCAAACTCCGAAATTTGGACTTTAGACCATTTGACATGGTCTATTATATCAAATGAAGAGGAAGTAGATTTTTTTAGAGTGGAAAATGCTTTAGGAAGTGGATTAGATAAGTACTTTGGGAACATGAGTAGGTTTTGAAGCTATAACATGCTTACTAGGAACCTCGGAAGATTTTCTAGAAACATTCACCATTTTGGAAGTTACATTAGAAGGCTTAGAAAAAGAATATTTAACAAATGTAGAATTAGGAGAATTACTTATTTTAGTTGAGGTCTTCTTGGCTCCTACGAGGTATAAATTTTCTTTGAAAAATTCCATAGATGGTGGAAGTGCAACTCCTCTATTGATTATTTTGTTAGGTAGAGTCGTCGTGGGAGGGTTTGCATCTTTATTTTTCTTGAGAGAAACGGCGGAAGAATTTTTTTGGATTGAGAATGGGTGAATCTTTGCACAAGAGAAGCATAGTTTATCATCCTCTTCACTTTCATCTCCGTATGAGTACTCAAAGTACCTGATTTCATCATCATGAACTTCTTCAATTTTGAGGCCATTATCCTCTTCTTCATCATCATCTTGTTTAACGTAGGACGCATTGATTGGGGGAGACTTAAGAGAAAGTATTTGGGGAGGTGCTATAATTCTTATCTTATTCTAAAAATATATTTTTCTTTAGAGCATGTCTCAAAGTACTTTGTGGAAAAATTATATTGAGTGCAATCAGATCATTTGCCAATTTTTGAACTAGGGGATCCGTGGGCGAAGGATTAGAACTTTGACCTTTTTGTTTTCCACTTGGATTTTTTTCTTTTCAATATAGAATCAAATCATCCTCTACTTCAACAACATATTCCTAAGCTTCTCTAAGATTCCTAGGTAAATATCTTTGGAGGATGAATCCTACCTCGAGAAATTGAGTGTTGATGAAGAATATTTTCACATTGTCGTCGGAAGGAAAAGCTTCAATGGGTATCATTTTGAGAAACCTATTATCGCGAGATACAAATTCCATCAAAGTCTCATTGGAATCATTTTGCATTTGAACCAACTACACTAGGAGATCTTTACAATCTTTGGTAGGTTTAAACCTTTCTTCAAAATTTATTTTGATGTCATCCCATCTAGTAACAGATCTTGATGGTAGGAGATAAAACCATCTGTTGCCTTTTCTTGCATAGATTCTAAAAATAATATCACGAAACATATTTGTGTTCAAATCCCAACACACCACATGATTTGATGAATGTTGCCACATGTTCTTTTAGGAAGCGCATGCCATCATCTTTGAATTTAGGGAAAATTTAACAAGATCCTTTTGGTAATTCATGGATAGGTGGAGGGAGGGAAAGTGGACATGTGTTTCTTCCCATGACATAATTTGCGGAGGCCTTTCTACTTCATCCACCATTCTTATTTCCTCTTTTGATTCATCTTCTATAAATTCTTCATCAAGATCTAGAAATTCTATGTCCAATGGATTTGAAGAAATTGGAGAAACCTGGGACAAAACTAGAGGAGTTTGATTAGGATTTTCAACACCACTTGAACTTCCAATGTGAGAAGTCATGGGGGTGGTGGTGACAAGAATTGCTGATTTTATCTTGATATATTTGGAGTTCTTCAAATATAGGATCAAGGTTTCCTCTTTTCCTCTCAGACCTGGTGTATCTATGATCAACTAGTTTACAAACTTTAAATCAACTCAAGTTCTCCTTTGTTGAATTTGAACTTGTCTTTCTCTTTCAAAATCTTCGCTTGTTCTTCTTCATAATCTATAACTCTTGTAGAAGAAAATTAATGGGAAACATTTTCTATGTTATGCCAAATGGCCTCTCTCAAGTCTGATACATTATCTTCTTTGATATGGAAAACAATTTCAAGTCTAAGGACTAAAGGATTATGAGGAATAACCATTGGTGGAAGACATAAGACTCAAAGTGAGTTTTCAAATTTCATAATTTTTTTATTATTGGTAAATGATTTTAAAGGGGCCATACCCCATAGTACAAAAGGGTTCAAAAGTGAGGATATACAAAAGTATTGTGGTTTTTTTATAAGTGGGGCCACACCTAGACAAAAAAATCCTAGATAAGCTAGATAAAAAAATAAAGATTAAGGAAAGGGTAGATTTCCTGCTAGAAGCCCAACTACAGAAAAAAACAGTAAAATATTAGCTGCAAAAGTGCATCAAAATAGTGACGAGACAAAAACCAAGTAACATCAAAGGCATATTTGAGAAACTTGTTGAAAAATTTATGAGCATCCTTCAAGGACTTGTAAAAATTTATGGTAGTTTGTTGGGAAGGGTCCTGATTGCTCACTACAAAGGCCTTCTTCTTGGGTTTCCCAACCTTCCATACATCCTTCGAATGCCACTTTTCACATATCTATTTTACTTGAATTTGAATAAAACAAGTAGTGTTTTTTGCATGGAGAGCTGGCTGATATATTTATTCACTACTTATTGCACTCTCTCCTCCAAGGCACTATGTTGTTTAGTGAGAGTTTCCATTTTCTCCTCAAGCCTTGAAATAACAGAAGGGTCAATTCCTTCCTACTACCTCTAGTAAGAATAAAGTCAACATTGTCTTCTATTTTCTTGATAGTGTCATCATGTTGCTTTAATTAGGATTTTAAATCAAAGTTAGCTTGAGGGTCAAGGGAAGACTGGCTGATATGAAGAATATTTTGAGCCACAACAATATATTTTCCCTTAGTATCACTACACAAAACCATTTTTTTGGGGGCATCGAGAGGTAGAGGCCCGAAAGCTAGGATTTTGGTTCGATTCTAGGTCACGAGGAGGGGATTAAAGGGTGGGGAGGGTTGTTGGCCAAAACATCATGGAATATTGGTGCAGAAGGAAGATAACCCATTGTCGAAGGGGGAAACCACGTAGATGAGCTTGGACATCAAGGACAAATTTCTCAAGTGAATGGATAATATAATAAGAGAAACTGACCTTAAGAAAGCTCTGAAATGGTTCAAAAGAACCAGGTGATAGAGTGAAAGAGTTGGATAGTGCCATTCTAAGGTAATTTACCTCATAACCATTTTAGCAACATCTCCATACGATGGGATATAAGAGAAAATAATACAATGTTTCCCAATCTACAGGGCTTCTTCTCCCTCCAAATTTTTTTTCTCCTCGGTGTCTTTATACAACTTATTTATGTAAAACTTAATCCCATCCATACCTAAACCAGTAATGAAGGAAATCAAGCTCTCGGTTATGGTAAACTCCTTACCCTTGAAGGTAATCACCCTATCTTTCCATTTGCGGGAAAATGTGAGAGATATGTGTCTATCATTCCCTTTTATCCTTTGCATGAAGTCCATGAAGCCATCCACATCAAGGACCTTCCATAATTCTTCATTCTTCTTCTAGGAGGGATCATAGATTGGCTCCACTTGACAAGGGGTCCACCCATTTTGAGAAGAATAATCACAATCAGGGAAATAACAATGCTGATTGCAGCTAGATATCGTGCCCCAACAACACAAATGTCGGATCCCAAACACAAAGACCCAAGATAGAGGACCCGCAGAGCTTTTAGATATTGTAAATGACAATTAGCAAGCTTCATGGCACCTCATCTATTGAAGCCAAAATACAAAAACTTAAAATATGTAAAAATTGGATCATTTGGGAGAGATAAATCTCGAATGCTCAGTTCACACAACATCATTTCTCCACACATTTCTAATTCATTGGCGAGAAGTGATTGAATGGATAGGTGGCCTTGGCTTCCTTAGAAATGATGGATCTTGTTGTATGAGATATTTCCCCATGATCATGCCAAATTTTAAATTGATTATTGATGACACCATCATTTGCAAGTGTGTCAACAACACTATTCCCCTCCCTATAGATGTGGAAAATATTAATGTTATTAAACCCTTTACATAAGGTCTTGGCTTCATTGATGAAATCTTTTATGGTCTAGTTGGGGGGTTGGATGCCTATGAGGTTTTTTATAATGTTCATAGAGTCTCCCTCAATAATTAAATTTCTCACTTGAGGTCTTTGGCAATTCGATTCCTAGAGAGCGGCAAGGGCCTTAGCATAGTGATTTGATTATTTACCCATGGGGCTTGCATAAGCAACAAGGGGATGACCAAGATGTTTTCTAATTAAACCACCACCACTAACGGCTCCGGAGCTTTCCTTAGAGGCACCATCAAAATTCAATTTGTGCTAACCTTCAGGTGGGGGAATCCATTGAACAAGAGATCTGTCAATGTTGGGTGTTTGAACTTGAACCTTCTGAATATCAATATTCCAAGAAATTAAGAACCTCTCCTCATCCTTAGGATACTTAGCATTCTTGGATGGCTTAAATTTCATAATGTTCTCCTTGGATGCAACATTGATTTTATTTAAGATCCTTTTGTTGGATTTTATGGTATTCTGAAAATGATGGAGTTGCGAGCCTTCCAAATTCTCCAGATGGTGTGGGGAAATATAAGCCTCCAAAACTTCCTAAGCATGTCATGTTTGAAAGGAGGCTACCACTATTCCCAGGCTTGAACAATATCATTTGGAAATGACCAGTCTATGCCAAATATACTAAAGATAAGTTTCCATAAAGAAACAATAGTAGGACAATGCAAGAGAAGGTGGTGGATTGTCTCATTCTCATTCTTACATTGGTAGCATCTATTAGGCATGGTGGATCCCCTCTTAATGAGGTTGTCAATGGTAAGGATGCTCTTGTTCAAAACCAACCAGAGGAAATGGTTGATTTTGGGAGTGAGTTATTTATACCAAATATTTTTCCAGTCAAATCCACATGGAGTTTCATCAACATACAATTGGTACCCCGTTCTCACCAAGTAATCTCCATCAAAGGAGTGTATCCATATAAAATCATCTTTAGTTTGCATCGGCTGATCGGAATGTGGCTAAGAATTCTTTGTAAGTCCTCTATGAGATATCTATGACAAGAAAGATCAGATTTTAAAGCCTTCCATTGGAGCCTTCCATCAACACTACAAATGTAGTCACTAACCTTTTGTCCAATTGTTATTGTAAGGTTATTTTTGAGATGCTCCCAGGAGTTGTTGTTTTTAAGGTTTTGGAAATCCATCTAACTATCTTCCCGTAAAAGGATCTCCTTTCCATTTCCTAGGTTCCATTTGCATCCTTCCTCTAGGTCCCTTCTTGTCTTTACGAAATTATTCCAAAAGATAGAACCATAGGGCAAAGTTTCATTCTTCATAAAATCCAGAGATTTACCTTGATCAAGATATTTGGCTCAAATAAGGTCAATCCAAGGATGGTCTTCCTTGAGGAGCCTCCAGCTCATTTTAGAGATGAGAGCAACATTCATTGTCCTAATTTTTTAATCCCTAATCCACCCACTCTTTTGTTAGTGCATGCCTTGTCCCAAGCCACTAGATGGAATCTATTTTTCTCCTTAGTCCCAATCCATAGGAAGTTCTTTTGAATTATCTCAATCCTATCAATAACAACAACAGGAATGAAGAAAAGAGACATGATGTAGATAGGAAGGTTTTTTACAACGTGCTCTTAATAAGAAGATATTTTCGTGCATTGGAGAGAATGACCCCCTTCCAATCAGCCAACTTATTTTGGAACCTATCAAGAAAATAATTCCAAACATTCATAGAGACTTTGTTAGTACCTAATGGAAGACCAAGATAGGTAGTGGGGAGAGAGTTTATCTCATAACCCAAAATTTGAGAAATTTTTATTTTCCTGTTGGGAGGGTATTGAAAAAATAGAGTGAGATTTTGTCAAAATTAATTTGTTGTCCCGAAGCCTCCTCATAATTTTTAAGAATAGTCTTCATCATTTTAGCTTCAAGGAGAGAAGCAAGAAGAAAAATAATAGTATCATCAAGCAAATTGCTGATGTGAAACAATGATCTCCAGAGAAGTGGGTTTGAATCCTTTGAGGTAGCCCAAGGAAATAGCTCTAGAAATGGTATGACTGAGATTGTCTACCATAATGATGAAGAGGAGGGGAGAAATAGGGTCTCCCTACCTTATACCTCTATTACTGGAGAAGAAGCCCACTAGAGTACCATTGACGATAACAAAGAATATAGGAGTGGAGATGCAAGATCTAATAATCTTTCTGAAGTGAGCATTAAATCAATAAATTTCCATTGCTTTATCAAGGAAAAAGCCGGAGATTCTATCGAAGGCTTTATTCATGTCCAACTTTAAGACCATGCCAAAATTTTTAATTTTTTCCATCGAATGGATGGTTTCATGAACCATCACAACACCATCCTAGATAATCCTACCCTTGATGAAACCCCCTACTATTTCGGGATAACATTAGGGAGAAGAAGTTGGATTCTAATAGTCATAATTTTTGGTTTTTTGTATATCTATTTTTTTTGGTATTTTTTGGAATATATATATGGGTGTAGAATTGTAAAATATTCCCACGATGGGCACCAAAATATGTTGGTGAAATAATTTGTCACTAGGAAACATTAGTTTATTTTAATTAATGCTCTAGGACTAGGTCTCTATTATCGAAATAACTCTCCTAGTTATTTGGACAACTTATTCACATTTTGGCTATGAAATCTTCATTGCAAGTTGCGCACACCTCAGTTGTCTCCTTGGAACATTCACTTGGTCACTGTTTCCTCGTGTGCTCTTACACACTTCCCATTTTCCCCTTTCCATTTTCCTTTTCCTCTTTGTTCCACTCTTATGTTGCTCACATATTTTGCACATTCATATTCTTCCCAAAGCAATTATTCATCTTGCACGTGTGCCTTACAATTTATTCAATTAGATAAGTCCCTGGCCCTCATACACACCCCACACATTACTTTGTAATAGTTGCACCTTGACCATATGTTTCCCACTCACCATTTTGCCCCATTTCCTTCATGCGTGTTGCGATTACGCGCACCTTCCTTCTATCTTTCTCATGTGCCTCATTCTTCCATGCACATACTTTTGCACCCTCCCTACACCATTATGTGCCATGTCATTCTATGACATGCTTGAGTGTGCCACACGTAACCAATCAAAGCACGCCAACAGGGTGCCAAATCTTTGCAACAAATCAATAAGTGACACGTGGCGTAGAAAATGACAAAGCATTTGCACATTTGGCCATCTTCTCAACCAATCATCATGCACCACGTTTTTACGTGCCTAGGTGGCTCTGAAAAAACTTCGACAACCATATCTTTTCTACATAGCTTTGATGGGCATGCACCTAGTCTCAATCGATAGATGTTGATGTAGGCTACAGTGTTAGATATTCAAATTCAAATTCTTAATAGATCTAGCAGGTGAGAAATGGGAAAACATCTTTCTAGGTATTAATGAGTCGATATCATTGCTCTAACCACTAGATTTGATCTTATCTTCCTTCCTTCCTTCTCTAACATGCCAAACAGACTTGGGGAAAATGCACTTGATAGATTTCTGGTGGATTTATAGGCATTAAATCTCTTTCAGGTATTAATGATCGATATGATTGCTCTAGCCACCGATTTGATCTTATCCACCTTCCTTCTCTAACACACCAAAGACTTAGGGAAATACATTTGATGTATTTATGGTGGATTTACAAGCATTAAATGCTTCTTGTTGGTGGTTATATTTCAAATTTAGGTTTTCCTCCTTATTCTCTTCTTCTTCCATGGATTCATCTATAAATGTAAGAGTTGGGCTCATTGTTAATGTTGGACATTTTAGATCCTTACGCATTTTCTAAGGACTTCATATTTTTATATTCTAAGTCGCAGACCTCTATATAGCTCGTGCATGTGGATATTGGCCTCTTTGCCATTGTAATAGTTCTGTGCATTTCTGAAAGTAATGGAAGCATCATTTTTTGTGACTATTCTCTATCCTAAGCGTGTTTTTATTCTTTCTTCTTGCCTTTCTTTTACATTGTGTGCTTGTTGTGTCACTCTACATCCCTTGCAGCTCCATTTTAGTTGTGTTCATGAAACTGATGCATGGTAAATGGTTTTAGTTGTGCTACGTATGCCTAGCCTTCTTTCATGCCTTTTCCTTTCATTTTTTCTCAAAATGGATGGTGTTCATCCCTCTTTTCTAGTGCTATCACCTTCCTTAGATTATTTTTCCATTTTTTTATCCTTATATCCTAGTCCCTTGGCATTGTTAGCTTAGTTTTCCCTTCTAGCATTAGGAGTAGTAGTAGTAATAGAAATAGATAGAGGAACCAGCCTTCTCTAGAGATCCATCTCAAGTGTGCAAGGTCCCACAACTTGGAGATGGTTCCATTATTGTCTCAAAAAACTTGGTTATTCCAGATTGAGACATGGTGCACAGTTTGAATGACTAAAATTTCTAGCATGCCCGGTGGGACAAGTAGTGAAAGCTTAAATTTCATATTGCTAAGTTTTGGTGTGTGGACTTAGTATTTCCAGCCTTTGGAGGCTCTTTCAAACACATATGGTGACTCCCAACATTTCTAGATCTCCTGTTTTGTAGTCTTGAGCACCTTTTATGAGAAGAGTGCACATGGATAGAGTGTTTACAGTGAAGGATCCTTTGAATATCTCCATCTTTCACCAAGAAGCACACACAACAGATCTTCCATGCATGCATCCCCATCTCCAAGCACCGTGTGCACTCTACTCCTCCTCAAAATAGACAAATGCACCCTACCATGGCACTTCAACCTCCTCCTCCTCGAGGAACTTCACTAGTTTCATTGGTGGAAGCCCACTCAATCTCAATGCACAACATGATATGTCAGCAGCCACGCTCAAGAGTATTCCATACTTCACGAGAGAGAATCAAGTCACCCATGTTGAACACATTCAAGATGTGGCCAATGTGTGCTCTATTTACCTGATCACTCATGATGATGATGTTGTTGTTAGGCTGCTTATAACCTCTTTCAAAGGTAAAAATGCTCCAATGGTACCGAGGCTTGAGACCTACATCTATTACTACTTGGGATGAGCTTGGAATGACTCTATGTAATTACTTTGAAGATAAATCAGATCATCTATCATCTTTGGTGGAGAAGATGTACTAATTACAAAAAGCACGCGCCAATGAGTAGATGACTGATTTCAACATCAAATTCTAGAAAACTTGGGACAAAATTCCTCAAGTGGTAAGACCTATAACCCAACATGCTTTCTTGTATTATCTAAGGGCTTTGAATAGTGACATTTTAGTCATGATTCAATCCATGGGAGGTAGAACCTTACTTGTTGCATATAACATTGCAATAAGGGAAGAAAATAGTCTCATTCAGGATGGTAAGTTAGCACCTAGGCCTCCTGTGCCCTTGTTCCTAAATGTCTCCAACACCCCACCCTACTATTTCTCTAGTTCTAGTACAGAGTGCATAACCAATTGCATCAACATCCTACTCTCTCACACAGAAAAAGAAGATGATGAATTAAAGGCCCTGATTAGAAACTTGTCCAACAAGGTCATATCATTAGAGAAAGTAGTAGGCACAAGCCTTCAAAAGTAATTCTAATTAGGCACAAAGCCAAAAATAATCAACCTTGGTGAAATCAATATGGAAATAAGAGATATGGGAAGAACCAACAGAATGATAGATTACATGTTAATGCACACTTGCCTTTGCAAGTTATTCCTCTGCACAACCTCTTCTAGTGCCCAACAAACAAGTCAAGCACTTGTCCTTATTCAAAACAACATGGCACAGGAATTTGAATGGTGCTTTCCTTGTAATATGCCTCATAGTCAATATCATTATGCCAATGTTGTGCGCACACATAAGCCTACATGATCCAGAATGCTTCTAATTGTGAGCCTTCTATTAGCATAAGTGAGCTTGAGAACCAAGAAAAGCCAAAGGATCCTCTCAAAGCCAACTTGATATTCTTTGGTGCCAAGGATTTTTGTGTAATCAATCAAGTTATAGATGATGCAAGTAGACCATGCACCAAGTTGTAGACAACACAAGGTATAAAAGAGAATGCTTGAATCTAGCGTGCAAGTTTTAATTCTAGTAACACATTCCGATCCTCAAAAGCAAAAGGAAGAAGCTAAGGCATCCAATAGTAAAAATTCCCAAGTTCCACATGTGAGGCTCCACAAAGCTCCTCTGAAGTGGTGCATGCCCCTCCTTTAGTAGGTCAAGCCTTTTGCCAGCTAAGGTTCCTACCTTTGTACCACTTGAACAAAAGAAAGGATGTTGATGTACCTCAAATGCACAAGTCAGTGGGTCTTCCATTCAACATTGTGGACCAGATGAAGAAAACAAACATAAATGTCACAATGTGGGATGCACTCACCATTCCATCTCAGTGTGACTTGTTGCATGAAGCTCTAGCTCAACTCCCATGCATTGATCCATCCATCAAAAGTCACGCTTCTTTCATCAATATCTGACAAGAAAGAGAAAAAGTAAGTAAATTGTCAAAACCCCACCCTTCTATATGTCCTTAATCATAGGAAAACATCTTGTCCATAACTACATGATTGACTCAAGTGCTAGTACTTTGTCATGCCTAAGAAGATTGTTGATGTCTTAGGTCTTAAGTATAGCCCCTTGTGAAAAAGGAGTCCTACAACTTGATGGTTCAACTATCACTACTCTAGGAATCATCAAGGATCTTGAGTTAACCCTCCATGCATGTCCAAGCCTCACAATAACTCAAGATGTGTCAATCATTGATCTACCCCCTTTATTTTCCTTATGTTTTTCAAGAGATTTTACTACTAAAGTGGGTGGTTACTTGTCTTTTGATTGGACCCATATGTTACTCAAGACAAGGTATGGTACCCAGTTTACCATACAAGTTGAGCCAATATTTTCCTATCATGTAGAGTCATATGTCCCATCCCCTCTCCAAGCCAACTATTTAATCCAAGAAGAACAAGTTTCAGTTTTGAAGAGCAACCTCTTCCACCTTCTATTCCTGATCTAGTACTTGATGAGTGGGTAGAGAGGCACCATAAATTTGATCCATATGTTGAAAGATTTGGAAGCTTATGAAACTAGGCTTGGTACTTATTGCATTCTTGAAGAAGAAGTTGTGTTGTCATGCATGCTCAAGCAAAGTGAAGAGAACCCTAGTCTATGGAAGTTATACTTTGATGGATCTAGAAGTAGAAACAACGTGGGAGTAGGAGTTGTTCTCATTTCCCTAAGGATGAGAAATTATTCTTCATGCATAGGTTATAGTTTACATGCTCTAACAATGTGGTAGAATATGAAGTGTTACTGGTGCATGGTCTGCTTATTTTTAAAAAGAAGAAGATTAAGGTGTTGCAGATCTTTGGGGACATGAAATTGGTTATCCATCAGGTCACCAAAAAGTGTGTGGCAAAAAAAAATCTTCTCAAAGCTTATAAACACAAGAGTTTGGGACCTCCTTGAGAGCTTTGATGCTCTAAATCTAGGTGGTGCCACAAAAATGAATAAGGAAGCTGATCAAATGGTCGCACTTGTTTGTAGTTTTCTCCCATTGAGGAATTTTTCAAAGGAAACACTTAACACATCAAGATGGTGATTAGACCATCCATTCATAAAACAACATCAGTTGGAAAGTGTTTGATAGTGATGCGTAGATCATCAGTTCATTCAAAATGAAGTTGAGTTCTCATCAAGCATGCAAGTTGATTTGCATGATAGCTATGGTGACCAAGTGATATAGCTGAAGACAAACAAGTTTCCTAAAGGGCTGGTCACCTTAGAGAAAATGTTTAGCCCTGATGATGAGTTTAAGGGTGAAGAAAAGTATATGTGCATCGCATAAAGAAGACTGCTCCCAATCACTATTGCACATGGAAAGGAGTTTTTCTCAGTAAAGCTTTGTGCGCATGATGAAAAGAAGGCCTTCATCTCTCTCTATCAAAAATATAGTGATATCTTCTCATGGGAGTATGAAGACCTCAAGGTTTTGATCCAAGTGTTTCTCAACACTCCATTGACCTTGATCTTAGTATTAAGCCCATTAGAAAAAAAAAAATGACCCATTAATCCAAAGATAGAGCCCCTCATGAGGAAGGAGTTATCCAAACTCATTGAGGAGAAGATTATTTTCCCATCAAGTACTCTACTTGGGTCATGAATCTAGTTCGGTATGTAAGAAGAATGGTGAAATAGACTCTGTGTTGATTTTCAGAGATTTGAACAAGGCATCTCTAAAGGATCATTATCCTTTGCCTTCTATGGAGTAGATTTTGTAGATTGTGGCTGATGCACAAAGATTCTCTATGTTGGATGGATATTCTAGCTTCAATCAGATTTTGGTCAAGGAAGAGGATCAATTCAAAACAATTTTACAACCAAGTGGGAACATATGCATATCAGAAGATGCCCTTTGGTCTATCAAAATGTAGGCATAACATTTTCAAAGTGTGTCATGGATATTGCATTCAAAGGATATATCAATGAGTTCATCTTGGTTTACCTTGATGACATCATAGTCTTCTCAAAGAAAAGTGTAGATCACATGGCGCACCTGGAGAAAGTATTTGAGAGATGTAGAAAATTTGGGGTATCTCTCAACCCCAAAAATGTAATTTTGTGGTGGCATAGGAAAGCTTCTAGGCCATGTAGTTTCAAAGGATGGCATAATAATTGATCCCTGAGTGTATCATCCATCCTGGCCCTCTCTCTCTTCGGTGCACAAGAAATCCTTGTAGTCCTTCCTTGGAAAAATCAACTTTGTTAGGTGACTTTATTCCTAACTTTGTAGGATTGGTAAGGCCAATCACCCTCATGCTCAAGAAGGACATAGCTTTCAAGATGGAAAATAGAAGGAAAGGAAAGCTTCAACAAGATCAAGCAAAGAGATTACTTTGCACCAACACTCATCACCTAGAATTACTCAAAGGATTTTATCCTTTATGCTTATGGCACTGATGCAAGTGTTGTTGTTGTCCTAACACAAGAAAATGAACAAGGGATGGAACAACCAATGGCTTTCTTTAGCCAAACACTGAAGGATTATGAATTAAGATATAGTCACATGGAGAAACAAGTCTATGCCATCATCATGTGTGCTCAAGAAGTTCAAAAGTATGCTCACCACAAATCATATCAAGGTGTTAGTCTCCCACTCTTCTGTTAGAGACTTCATCATGGGAGAAAAAAGTGAGAAAAGAGAGCACGATGGGTGACCAAAATCATGGAGTATGATGTGAATATCAAAGCCACAAAGTTGGTAAGAGGTAGTGCATGCTCTACAAGAAACTTGTTGAGGGATGCACAGAATAAACCTGAGACTTCATTGTTTCTAGATGAGGATCTCCGCATGTAGAACTTGAACAAAAGAATACAGATCCTGGCATAGCTGTGGGTGAATGGATGAAGGACATGATCACATTCCTTTCCGAGGGCATATACCCTCTAGTTTAAATAAAGGAAAAGAGAAGACATCTAAGGTTACAATCTATTCCTTATGTTTTGATTGATGGAATTCTCTTTAAAAGGAATCTTGATGGCATGTTGTTAAGGTGTATCAATGATGACACATAGAAAAAAAAGTGTTAGTAAAATTTCATGATGGATTCTCTAGTGGACACTTCTCTACCAAAACTACAACAATGAAGATCATAATGGTAGGTATCTTTTGGCCTACTCTATTTGTAGATGCACACAAGTGGGTCACAAAATGTAAGGAATGTGCTTTCTTTGTAGGAAAGAAGATATTGCAGTGCTTCCCTCCTCGACCAATCCAAGTAGATCATCCTTTTGCACAATGGGGTCTTGATTTCATAGGCATGATCAATCCACCTTCAAGCATTGGACACAAGTGGGTGTTGAAAGCTATGGACTACTTCACCAAGATGGAAAGAAAGTTGTCGTGCTCAAGGAATCAACCGAGTCAGTCATCCTTGACTTTCTCGAAGGTATGACAAGGTTTGGCATTCCTCAAACCATTATCTCTGATAATGCAAAATCCTTCCTTGACACTAAAATCACTGATTGGGCTCTAAATCTAGGCATCTATTTGAAGACTTCTTCCAACTATTACCCTCAAGGAAATGGTTTGGAAAATCAACAAACAAACAAGAACCTAATAGGATCATGAAGCACATAATGAACATCAGCCAAAGATAGTGGCATACAAAGGTCTTGCACGCACTCTGGGAAGATAGAAAATACATGAGTTAAAAAAGTAATAGGAACTTCTCCTTAAGATTGTTCTATGGAAAGGAGGCTACCCTTCCTTTGATGCTTGAGTTGAACTCATTAGAACTTTCTTAGCAGTTGGAATTTGAAGGCATGGACTAGAGAGAAATCAAAATGGTAGAGCTGGTTAATCTTGAAGAATCAAGGAACTCTGCCATGATCAAGCTAGAACAACATCAACAAGTAATAAAGAAGTGGTTTGATAGAAAGGCTAGGCCTCAAGATTTCAAAGTTGGGGACT
This sequence comes from Taxus wallichiana var. yunnanensis, assembly GCA_018340775.1. NCBI lineage: Eukaryota > Viridiplantae > Streptophyta > Pinopsida > Cupressales > Taxaceae > Taxus > Taxus wallichiana. The sequence continues at coordinate 797,108,181 of CM031235.1, forward strand.
TGGTCTTAAAATGGGATGCTGACAGAGCTAAACCAGGGTGCCATTCAAAGTTTGATGCACTTTGGAGTGGCCCATACATCATCATTTCATGCAAGGAGGCTAACTCTTTCAAGTTAACTCATCTTGATGGAGGCATGCTGTAAATCCCAATAAATGGGATCTATCTCAAACCCTTCCATTGAGTTTTTTGCTGCATCATTTTGTATATATTAGAGTAGTTTCAATTCCTTCAAGTGTGTTTGCATGCACATTGTTTGTTTGTACATAGTTCTTTCTTCTCGCATGCTTCTTGCGTGCGCTCTTCTTTTTTCTTCTAGGATGTCGATCTTCTTCTTTCCAGTATTATTAGTAGTTTTGTAGGATTTAGAATAGAGTTAAGAAATGATTCTTCAAGTGACTTTAGGGTAGTTCTTCAAAGTTAAGAATCATAATTTCATGATTACATATAGACTCCATGCCCAATGGATGCTCTGGCTACTTGATCTCCTTCATCTATCTAGGAAGATGGCCCCAAAAGTCACCAAACTGTTATCAAATAACTCTCCTAGTTATTTGGATAACTTATCCACATCCTAGCTATGAAATCTTCATTGCAAGTTACGTGCACTCAATTATCTCCTTGGCACATTCACTTGGTCAAATTTTTTCCTCGTGCGCCTTGTATGCTTCCCCTTCTCCCCTTTCCATTTTCCTTTTCCTCTTTGTTCCATTCTTCCCTTGCACACATCTTCTGTGCATTCACCTTCTTCCTAGTAGTTATTCATCACATGTGCACCTTACACTTTCTTCAATTAGCTAAGTCCCTAGCACTCTCATGTGCCCCACACATTACTTTGTAATAGTTATGCCTTGACCATACGTTTCCCACTCACCAGTTTTCCCCATTTCCTCATGCACGCATTATGCATGCCTTGCCCTTCCTCTTTTCTCCTGCACCTCATTATTCTTGTGTGCATAATTTTGTGCCCTCCTATGAATCATTTATGTGCCACATCATTCTCGACATGCTTGAGTGTGCCACATGCAACCAATCAAAGTGTGCAAACAAGGCATTGAATATTTACAACAAATCAATGAGTGACACGTGGTAGAAAATGACAAAGCATTTACACATTTGGCCATTTTATCGATCAATCACGGACATATGCCACATGTGTTTTGTGTGCCTAGCAGATGGAGCTCTGAAAATCTTCGATAGCCATATTTTCTACTACATATTTGATGATGCACGCACCTAGTCTCAATCGATAGCTGTTGACGTAGGCTACAATGTTAGATATTCAAATTCAAATTCTTGGTAGATTTGGTAGGTGAGAAATGGGAAAACATATTTTTGGGCATTAATGAGTAGATCTGATTTCTCAACCACTCGATTTGATATGATATTCCTTCCTTCCTTCTCCAACACACCAAATAGACTTGGGAAATGCATTTGACAAATTTGTAGTGGATTTGTAGGCATTGAATGCTTCTTGTTGGTGGTTATATTTCAAATTTGGGTTTTCCCTCCTTCTTCTCTTCTTCTTCCATGGATTCATCTATAAATGTAAGAGTTGGGCTCATTGTTAATGTTGGACATTTTGGATCCTTACGCATTTTCTAAGGAATTCATATTTTGTATTTTGAGTTGCAGACCTCTATATCTGGCTCATGCATGTGGATATCACCTCTTTCACCATTGTAATAGTTTGTGCATTTCTAGAAGTAATGGAAGCATCATTTTTGTGACTATTCTCTATCCTAAGTGTGTTTGTATTCTTTCTTCTTTCCTTTATTTTACATTACGTGATTGATGTGTCACTCTACATCCCTTGCAGCTCCATTTTTAGTTGTGTCCCATGAAACTGATATGGTAAATGCATTTTAGTTTTGCTACGTGTGCCTAGCCTTATTTCATGATTTTTCCCATCATATTCACTTAGAACGGATGGTGTTAATCCCTCTTTTTTGGTGTTATTACCTTCCTTAGATTAGTTTTCCATTTTTTTGTGTAATGTAAGAATTTTCAAGGAAGATGGGGATGTAGGAGTGATAAATTAGAGAGGGACTTAATATTATAAACAAAGCTAAATAAAATTCTTGCAAATATTAACTAGAAATATCAACACACACAATTGGAAAGAATAACAACTTTCCTAATTATATCAAGACAAGATGAAACCATGAACATAAAATCTCACTTATTCACTCATCCGTAAAAGCTGAAACTCCTTTCTTAATTGGCAATTTAAAAAAATTATAGAATCAGTAGAGAGAGAGAGAGAGAGATATATTATATATATATATAGAGAGAGAGAGAGAGGAAACATTTGAAAATAAAACAAAATAATTTGTTATCTTTTGTGTATTCTTGGTAGTTATATACTCATTAACTTACAAAATTGATGACCCGTGGAATGAGGAAGTCATTACAATATATATTTTTCAAAAATACTCTTCACCTACCCCCACATGACCTTTCACTTGTCTTTTACAACTTGTGACTCTTCATATTCCTAGGAAAGAAATTAAGTCCCCTTTTTATTAATTGAGGGAAACTTATTACAATTTCAACCATAGTCACATTTAAATGAATAAGATAAAAATGAAAAGTGCAACCCCTTAATGAAGAAATAGAACATGAAAGGAGAGAGGAATGGGGAAGAGAGAAAAAAATATATAAATACTTAGATGAATACAATGCCCTTGTTTATTCTCGCTTCACTCTTAGATGGACCTTTGGTGAGTGCCTCAGGAAGATATCCACTCCTTTGAATTCTTCGTTGTATCAAGTTGTCGTAAGTCCAACTTTCTCGGCTCGGCCCGAGGAATATGAACAAAGCTAAAATATTTGAGCCAATTCTCTCGAGATCACATTAAAGTTCTTACACGTTGTGAACCACGATTGATGCTCCTTCACGGTGTTTGATATTACATCCATTATCTTGGTGAGAGACTCTAGTATGTCCTCGTTTAATGAAAATGGATCCCCGACATATTTCTTGAAAATTTATTCAAATGGCTTCAACAAATAATCTGCCAAAGTGTTCTCATCTATTACGGGAACTCCAATCTTCTCGTATCTTAGTATTGACATCATCTTTTATCTTAGAATCATGTTTCTCATGTGAGTGCAATTCGTCTAGAGCATGCTTCAACATCTTATACTGAGTGACAAGAGTTCTATCCCACACTTGAGATAAATATTTAGATGGGGAATTAAATACCTTCCTGTCCACCAATATGGGAGAATGGAATTTCCCCATTTTGTCACCTTTATGGTAGTTACGCTCATGTACTTGAATAATGAAATCATCTAAAGAAAAAACATTTTTCCATGATCCTGCTCTCCCATTTATAATTTCTCTCCCCTACATGGTGAAACCTTTTATATTTCAAATGGAATTTTTATTAAATATACTAATGGGAGTAACTTCAACTAGAAGAGATAGAGTAGCATTCGTATCCATGAAAGTTTGAACATACGAGGTGAGTGTTGGCTATTGTTTCTTAGTGTTGAAGTCCATTGATGGAAAAGGGTTACATGGTGTTGTGTGAGTCTCCATGAGGTTTTATTAAGTTTCAAACATGAAGATTGATTGGTATTTCATGTTTGGTGTTGTTGTATGAGGTCCTGAAGCATGATTCAATGTGTATGGTCATAGTTTGTGTCCATCCATATTGAGTAGAGGTTATCATGAGGTATATCATGGTTTGTATGGTGTGTCAGAGGTTCATGAGCATCTTCAAGATATAATATAGGATGCTTTGAAGTATGCTAGGTTACTTCAAAGTCTTCTTGTATTCTTCAGAGTTAGTCTGAAGTCTGTGTCATTTGCTATGTATTACAAACTACTTACTTCAGAGTATGAATTGTTTTCTACATAATATGAAATGAATGCCTCAAATTTTGACTGAATAATTTTTTTATAATTATATTATGACATGTGTTGAAGGTCAATCATATGGAGAGTAAGGTGAAGGAGTGTAGATACAAGATTGAGCATGATTTTCATGTGATCATCTAGACCCACTCTAGGTGTTTCAAGGTCAAACAGAGCATAAGAGTGAGGTGTAGAGGTATATGATATCATCGAAGCATACAAAAGTGTGAGCAATGTTATCTCAGTTTTGTTATGTCCTTTTGGATTTCTTGGAAGATAAGATATGAGGTTTGACTACTTGGTCATGGTGCACACCAAGCATAATCTTGGTGTTTGGAGGCATAATAAGGCATGATAGTCTCTTGAAAAAGTGTGTGAGCTCTTGGAAACACTTAGAAATTTATTTCACATCATATTCAACATGTAGAAGTAGTTAACAAGGTTCCACTCTGTTAGAATGTTGGTTCGGTGGGTTTTGGTCTTGAACATGTAAAACCCCAAGGCCTTGTTATACAAGTCCTAGTGGTGGTGAAGGTAGAGCGATATTTGAGATAATATTATGATTTGAGATGTTATCAAAGGGTGTTTTTATGTTTTGGGAAAAATTTAAGGTTTCATGATGAATATTTTGCAAGATATGATGTCTGAGGCAAAACAGGGTGTTTGAGAACACAATTTCTAGCTCGAAGCAAGAGAAATGCTCATGGTTGGCATGTGTAAAGATTTCATAGTAATATGACCCTCTTAAGTATTTTGGTACATTTATTTAAAATTTTCTTAGAGTTGGAATGAGGTCAAATGAGGCCCAGAAATTTATGAACGAATGTTAAGAAGGTAAACTACTTCTTATGGCTTTGAAACCATAGGTCAAGAGTGATAGAGAATAACTTCATGGTAGTGCCTCAAATTTATTTTTATGCTATTATTATTATTTAAATATGTATAGGGCTCCTAAAATATTATATAAAGGTGAGATAGAACATGTGATGATAAGTGGACCCCACTATAATAGGAAATTTTTTGAAGAAGTTCAGTTTGGGACAAGGTTGTCCAAAGGAGGTGTGAAATAAATTGAAATTATTTTAATATTGTGAGTTTTTTTATGTACATGATATTTTCATAACATGTTTGAGCTTCTATACGGCAAAGTGTGCCCTATTTATGAAGATTGGTCTTAAGATAGTTTTGGGGCAATTCTCACTCGGTTTGAGAGATGGACTTGATTGAGTGCCTTACTCTTGGATTTGGAAGGAAATGTAAGATGTTATAGAAAGAGTATTTATAGTTATTTCCATTTGTGTATGTTTTTTTGTCTTGGTGACTTAAGTTTATGGGTATTTTAGGTCAATTTGTGAGAAAGAAGGTATGTTGGTTTTTAGGACAAATTTTCTTATGCGGAAAGATTGAGTTAGTTGGTGCATGTAATGGATTGGATGATTCTTGATATCACCTAAAAAGTGATGAGTGGTAATTTTTTTTCCTATTAAGGAATTTTGAGGTCTTGGAAGTGAAAGAAAGGGTATAAACCAGTTGAGTTTGTGAAAGCGCTTTCTTGTAAGCAACATGGTTTGGTGAAGAGGAAATTTGATGTCATTTGAACACATGGGTGTTTAATGAGATCTAACATTAATTTTTGAGATCTAAATTTCCTTTGGATTCCATATAGCAGCTACATTTTATATTTGAGGTGTTTTGGTGTGGTCTTGAGGCCCAAACGTGAAGACTAGTTCATTGAGACAAACTGTTTTGAGAAGGATATGAGCTTTCTTGCTAGTGTTTTGATAAATTATATTAGTGAAATATAATTAATGGCCATGGATGATGTTTTTATTCCATGTTCAAGGAATTAGGAGCTTGAATAATCATGGTTATAGTGTTTATGGTTTTATCTCATCCAAGTGATGTGGTTTTGAGTTGTTTTTAAGCTTTTTGGTGCATTTGGGCATGGCCGACCTACATGGCTCGATTGTGAATGTTTTTATGAGTGTGGTGTTATATGTTTGAGTTTTATTCTTTGAGATATTGGTATCATATAGACATCCCTTATGTTTATGATATGTAATTCATATAAAAGTTAAGTTTGAGTTCAAATTTGAACTAGTGGAGAAAGAGGGAAAATGTGCAACTCAAATGTGAGTATGGAAAAGGTATGAAGACATAATTTAAGAGATGAGGATGAGTGAAAAATATGAATATGGTTAGATAGCATGTGTGAAAAATTTTGAATTCAAATCATTCCATGAAAGAAGAAGATAGAGAATTAAAGGAGAGAGCATTTAATGAGGGTTTGAAGGAATTTGGAGCTGAATTTTGAGATCAAAATTGGTTGTGGTATTGGCATATTTTTATATGATCATAATTCTGTAAAATATCTTATGATGAGTCATATTCATAGGAGTCTCTTGTTGTGAGTAATATCAACAAGGGTTTAGGGGTTGATGCTCCTTGTGGGGTTGGTGCCTCACTAAAGAAATATCTTATGATGTGTAATATTCAATTGAGTCTTTATTGTGTGTAATATCATAAATTTTTTAGGGGGTTTTCTTACCCTTGATGGTTTCCTACTTACATCTTGTGTCTATGTGTTCTATCTCATGTTTTATGTTCATTTGAATGTATGGTGAACACTTAATAAGATCTAATTGAATGTATATAATTGAATTGATGTTAATGGTTGTTGGAACTAATGGTAATTGAATTAATTAATTTTTAGGACTGATTCACCCCCATCTTAGTACATTGTGCTTCCAAAAATTAGTATCAAATTAGGTCCTTAAGAAGTGAGTTTAATCACTTAAAGGAGATCCTAGAAGCACAAGAAATGGGTAAGTCTTCAGATGTTGAAGAAACCTAGAGAAATAAGTATCGAGATAGATGAGTCTCTAATTAATAGATTTTAAGATCAGATTAGTAGCATGGAGAACAAACATGTTAGAGTTATAAAAATGATAAAATCTCAAATTGAGGGTGTGATTAAATCCTAAAGGATAAAGAGTATACTTGTTCTAGGTATGAAGAAAGGTTGAAAATTTTGGGATTTGATTTAGAAGATGCTCCCAATAGGTTGAAGATGTATGGGAAGTTAGAGAAGAGTTATGAAGCTCTTGATGGGATTTTAGAGGGCAAAGAGTTTCCAATGAAAAAATAGGTATAGGGTTTAAAGGAGAACATGTGAAGAATGATGGTGAAGCTGGTCCAAGCTCTCAAGCAAGCAAGAAGGTGGAAAATAAGATTAATGTAAGAAGGTCTGATTATATAAGACAAGTAAATGCTATGAGGTATGGTTCTTCTTTCAATGGATATTGCTATGCTTGTAATGGTTTTGGTCATATAGATAGGGATTGCAAGAGGAAGTTCTCAAGAGGTGAGTCATCTTGGAATGATGAAAAATATTTCAAGGGTCAATGTTACTCATGTTGTGAGTATGGCCATAGGGCAGCTGATTTTTGTTGGAATATTAGTGTGTATGATCCTAGAAGATGGAATAATGTAGTGTGTTACAATTGTCATAAAAAGGGACATATTGCTAGATCTTTTCACCAAGGTAATTCTCCAAGGGTCAATAGTTGGCTTCAACCTCCAAATAGGCAGAATGGAAGAATGTTCAAAAAAATAAAAATAGTTCTCTGAATGATTCTAAGGCTGGTGTGTTAGATTCTAAGGCCAAGAAGGGTGTCTCTATGTCTAATGTAAATGAATAATATCTAAAATCTGTTAAAGACATAAAAATAATAAAGATCAAAGTGTTGTAATAAATAATTCATATTCATATTTCAATCAAGGTGAAGCTTTTCCTAAGGTTGACAAGAATGTGTAGGAGAAATAAAAATGAAGGGAGAGTTAAGATCTTTCAAATTACTAAATAATGTTGATAAGTTTAATAAAGAGGTTGTTAAGATTGGAAAAACCAATAAGAGTTTTTGGATCTTTTTACAAATGAAAACATCCATATGTGCTTATCAAGATACCATTTATAAGATGAAGAATTTGGAGATGAGATCATTGTACTTGAAAAATATATATTGAGCAAGGTGGAAAGAGAGAGGATTGAGTCTTTGGCATCATTTGATAGTGATATACTGTTTTAGAGACCTAATGAGCTTTAAATTTCTTCTCTAGGCTTCTAGGTGACATTATTCATCTAAATGAAGAATGGGTGTGTCTTGAAGTTGTAACATAATCTTCTGTTAGTGAGCACAGTTACAAGTGCGTCTTTAATAAAAGGTGCATCACTATGTTGTATTTCTCCATATCATTCATCAAAAGGGTATGTGTTATCTTGATGTGTAAGTGTTAGAAGAATGGAGTCAGTGTGGAAGTGTCAAGTTGTCTCAATCAAATGTCTATGTTCATAAATCATGATTCCATGAAAGTGAAAAATATAATAAGGTATGTTATGGTATGAATTCAAAGCATTGTATCATGTCGAGTTGATGGAGTAATATGTAAGATATTTGTTCTTATCTAGTATGCATAAAGAGAGTTTGCCTCATTTGTCTGAGTTTGAGGTCTTGTTAGTCCTTTAAGATATCTTGGTCATGATGTATTGAAGAAGTATCATGGTCTTTCAGGATGTATCCACTCTATTAGTAATATCAAGAGTATTCATGTCTTTATCAAAAGATCTTTGAGCATGGTGTAATCAAATGGCATATTGTGTCTGTATAAATGTAAAGTCAAATTTGTATGATCTGTCTAGATGATTCTGAATTTTCAAGTTTGTGTTTACCAAAGGTTCTATTTTCACTAAAAGGTATGATAAAATGGGTCATGGTTCAAGTGTTCTATGAATAAGTCATGTTCTTCTTCTAGGTATTGTTTTTAAAACCCTTAATGTATTATGGTTATGCTTTGTCATTTCTAAGAGCATTTGGTTCTGTTAAAAGGTGTTTGAAGGAGTCTTAAGAGTTTAGTTAAAGTTTATATCCAATCATGTCATCAAATGATTGTGTCAATCTTCTAAGAGGATGTAAGTAAAGGAGGCTGCAAAGAGAATTTCAATATGGTTTGAGATTGTTAAGATCATGAATGATGAGTGTGATCTATGTATGAGAAACAGAGTATAGAAGTGGTCAAAATTGTGTTGTAAGTCTAAACGGGAAGACATGTATGAAGAAATCAAGATTGAAGTATTCGTAAGGTGCTCTTGCTCTTCTTTTGCAGATTCGCTACATTTTTGATGTAATTTTGTTGCGGTTTTTCTATGGAGTTGTTACGGTGTTACAGAGGTATGAGAAATGACGAACTACATGTCTCATGTATCTAGACATTTAGATATGCAATGGTGTCTCAAACAGGACATGTGAAGTTTTGATGTTTTAAAAGGATATATAAACCTAAATGAGGTTGTTCTTCGTGATATAAATCCATAAAATCTAAGTGGAAACCTTAAGCTAATGTATGATTCTAAGTTTCATCACTTAAAGAAGTTACAGTGTTTAAAGGACTAGTTTTTATTACCTCGGACTATGTATGGAGGATTCATGGTGATCTATGATGGCATATGTTGAGAGGGAGCCTAAAGTTCCCACTAGCTCAATGAAATAAAGCTATGATGGATATATAGCTAATATGACTTGGTAAGAGAATCATGTTTGGTCCGAGAAGACTATGATAGACTATAACGAGGCATGTGAAAATGATAAAATGCTATGCTATAGGTCTTATATGGCCTATTAAGGAAAGGGGAGCTAGTTTTATCCTAATCAGGTGTGATAATTTTCTAAGGGTGATATAGAGGTAGAATTGGATTTGATAGCAGGTAAAGAAGACCAAGGATATTGAAAAGTTTCTTTAAGGAAATGATGATGTGCTTGAACCGGATTTCATGACATATATGAAATGTATGTGTTTTGATTTTTGGGTTTTCAATTAGATATGGATGGAATAAACCCAGAGGGAGTCATAATATAGAGGTTTAAGTGATGAATGATCTTCCATGACGTGAAAAATATTGTCTTTCTACGTATGAAAGTGAGCTTTAGGGTGGCTTCGATTCTAATTTTTCTTATGAAGTGATAATGCAAAGTACAAGTCTATATAAGACTATTTAAAGTTGAGACAAGGAAAGAAGATGTTGAGACAAAGTTTCTAGCTTAGAATAAGTATTTTTGGCATGAACATGAGTGTTATGTTTATTATCAAGTATGCTGAGGTGATCAAATGCTTTGAAAGAGGTCAAATACAAAGTTTAAGGAAGAAATGAAATTATTAGTATACAGATTTGGTGCTCTCAAACATGGTTAAGATCTAGAGAGAGATGTATTTATAAAATGGAGAAAAATTATGGAGAGTATAAATTGAGTGGGAGATGGTTTGCATGCATTAATAAGGTTCATGGATCAATATAAGCTGTTGTATAATACAAGAAATGACAGTACTGTCCAAGGGGGAGTCACTTGTGCAAGTAAGTTTGGGTTTATCCATTGTTTCCATTGTGTCTAGTCTTTTGCTGTCATTTTCCATGTTCATTTTTCATTGTAGTATTTTTCATAGATGTTAAAGTTAGAGAGAAACATCAAAATGATGGAAAAGGGTCATGTAGTGTGTTTTTGTCTTATTATTTTTCTAAAGGCAACCAATGACAAAGAGGGATATTTTTGCCATTGTGTCTTAGTGTTGTCATTGAGTTTAAATTCCATTGATGGAAAAGGGTGTCATGGTGTTGTGTGAGTCTCCATAAGGTGTTATTCAATGTCAAACATGAATTTTGATTGGTAGTGTCATGTTTGGTGTTGTTATATGAGGTCCAGAAGCATGATTCAATGTGTATGGTCATAGTTTGTCTCTATCCATGTTGAGTAGAGGTTGTAATGAGGTCTATCATGGTTTGTATATTTTTTAGAGGTTCATGAGTGTTTGTATGATAAAATGAAGGATGATTTTGTGTGTTCTAGGTTTCTTTGGAGTCTTCTTGTATGCTTTGGAGTTATGAAGTATGTTTCATTTCCTTTGAGTATGAATTGTTTGCTTTGGAGTATGGAATGCTTGCTTCAAAATATGAACTAAATGTTTAAGATTTTGAATGAAAATTATGTTATAATTCTATTATGACATGTGGTGAAGGTGAATCATATGAAGAGTAAGGCAAAGGAGTGCGAGATACATGATTGAGCATGGTTTTGCAGTGATCATCTAGACCCATTCTAGGTGCTTGAAGATCATATGGATCATAAGAGTGAGGTTCAGAGGTATATGAGCTCATGGAAGCATATGAAGTGTGAGACATGTTGTCTCAGGTGTTTTAGGTCCTTTTGGAGTTCCTGGAAGCTAATCATGAGGTTTGACTATTCTGTCATGGTGCACATTAGGCCTAATCCTAGTGTTTGGAGACCTAATAAGGCATGATAGTCTCTTTCAGAAGTGTGTGAGCTCTTGGAAAAAATTACGAAGGTATGTCACATCATATTCAGCATGTAGAAGTAGTTAACAAAGGTTTCATGCTTGGTTAGAGTGTTGGTTCAATTGGTTCTAGTCTGGAACATGTAAAACCCCAAGGCCTTGTTATGCAAGTCCTAGTGGTGGTAAGGTAAAAATTTATTTGAGATAACATGATGATTGGTGATGTTATAAGAGGTTTTTTTATGATGTGGGAAAATTTCAGGTTTCCATGATGAATATTTTTCAAGATGTGAGGTCGAGGAAAAATAGGGTGCTTGAGAACGTAGTTTCAAGCTTGAAGTGAGAAATGCTCATGTTTGGCATGTGCAGATTTTTCATGGGAATATGATGATTTTAGCGATGTTGGGGCATGTATTTCAGATGATATCAGAGTTATAATGATGTCAAATGAGGCCCATACATTTATTAACGAATGTTAAGAAGGTAAATTGCCTCTTATGGCTTTGAAACCTTAGGTCAAGAATGATGGAGAATAACTTCATGGTAGGTGCCTAGAATTGATTTATCATGCTATTATGATGATTGGATGATGTATCGAGACTCATCCATGCTTCCACAAAGGTAATATAGAGCATGCGGTGATGAGTAGACCCCACTCTAATAGGAAATATTATGAAGAAGTTTAGTTTGGGAAAATGTTGTACAAATGGGGTATGAAATAAATCAAAAAAATTATCCTGTGATTTTTCTTGATTTCCATGATAGTTTCAGATCATGGTTTAGCTTCTAGAGAGAAAAATGTGCCCTATCTATGAAGGCCACCTAAAGTATTTTTGGGACAATTCAGGAAAAGTTTCATAGATGGACCTAGTTGAAGACCTTCAACTAGGAGTTGGAAGAAAATGTAAGATGTTATATAAATAGGATTCAAAGGGTCTTCCATTTATGTATATTTTGTGGCTTGGTGAGTTGATTTAATGGGTCTTTTAGGTCCGTTTGTGAGGAAGAAGGTATGCTGGTTTTGAGGATAGATTTTCCTATGTTGAAAGATTGAGTTAGTTGATGCATGTAATGGATTGGATGATGATTTATATCACATGGATAGTGAAGAGGAGTTAATTTTTTTCTTAATGAAGGAAATTTTATGTCTTTAAAGTTACAGAAAATGTATAGACCAAGTTAAGTTTTTGAAATGACTTTCTAGGTAGCATGATTTGGTGAAGAGGAAAGTTGTTGTGGTTTGAACACATGGATGTTTCATGAGATCTAACATGCATAGATGTGATCTTCAGGTGCTAGGGATTCCATATATGTGTTACATGTCATAGTTGAGGTGTTCTAGTGTGGTCTTAAGGCCCAAATGTGAAGACCAATTCCTTGAGACAACTATTTTGAGGAGGATATGAGCCTTCTTGGTAGTGTTATGATACATTTGATTGGTGCAATCTAATTAATGGCCATGGATGATGTTTTTATGCCATGTTTTACATGTGTGAGAAATTAGGGGCTTGAATAATCATGGTTATGGTGTTTGTGGTTTTAGCTCATCTAAGTGATGGGTTTTTGAGTTGTTTTTTAGCTTTTTTGGTGCATTTGGGCATGACCGACCTACATGGGTCCATTGTGAATGTGTTTATGAGTGTGTTTCTATAATTTTGAGTTGTATTGGTCGAGATATTGGTATATGACTAACCTCCTTATGTTTATGATATGGAATGCATATAAAAGTTAAGTTTGAATTCAAATTTAAACTAGTGGAGAAAGAGGGAGAAAGTGTGACCCAAATTTGAGTATGGAAGTGTATAGGTATGAAGACATCATTTCAGAATTTAGTATGAGTGAAAAAAATTTAATAAGGCTAGAGAGCATGCATACAAGGTTTTGAAGCCAAATCATTCCATGAAAGGATAAAATAGAACAAGTTGAAGGAGATAGTATTTGATGAGGGTTTGAAGGAATTTGGAGCTTAATTTTGAGATCACAATCAGTTGTGGTATCAACATATTTTCCATGAACATACTTCTGCAAAATTTCTTATAATGAGTCATATTCATATGAGACTCTTGTTATGAGTAATATCAACAAGGTTCTAGGGGTTGGTGCTCCTTGTGGGGCTAATGCCTCACTAAATAAATCTCTTGTAATGTGTAATATTCACTTGATTCTTTGTTGTGTGTAATATTAGCAAATTTTTTCAGTGGGTTTTTTTCCCCTTGAGGGTTTCTCACTCACATCTTGTGTCTATGTGTTCTCTCTCATGTTTTATGTTCATTTGAATGTATGGAACTTAATAAGCTCTCTTGAATGTATATGATTGAATGAATGTTAATGGTTAGTGGAACTAATGGCGAATGAAGTAATAAATTTGTATGAATGATTCACCCCCCTCATAGTCTATTGTGCTTCCAACAGTGAGTTTTCTCACATGATCCTCCAATTGATCAATCCTTTCCTTATACTCATGATTCCTCATGAGAAGGTGAGTGGAAGAGTCCTTGAAAAAATGTGCATCTACCACGTGAGTTTTTGGTCCTAGGGGAATGGTACTCATTTTGTCGTCAATTGAGTTCATTTCTTCAATGATTTTAGCTACATTTTGTTGAACTAATTTTATATATTGATTTTCTGAACCACCACTAAAGAAGTAGGAAGTAGCTTGAGCTAACATTCTCTTCTTTACTTTGACCATTGAAGATATGGTTGGGAAGTCAAGGATCGTAACTTGTTGAACTACATGATATTCCTTCTTGATCATTTCATGTACCCATGGAAACATCTCATTCATTTGAGGCTCAAAATTTGGCATGATTTTTGTTTCATGTTCTTAATTTGAAGTAACATCTTGTCTTTGGAGGGGTTGGTGTAGTAGCAAACGATGAGACTTTGATATCTGCTAAGGACCAAAGATGAACTGGATCAATTTCCCTTGCTCCAAATCTACCACAAGGTCTTCTCTGTTATCTCTACCTTTTGTGCAACCTTTTGTAGTGAGAAACTTATGACTCCACTAATTATTATTTTGAGAATTCTCTTTAATGGGTTGAGTTGAAAGATTTCTCTGTGGATTTTGAAGAGGAAAGATGGGATGTTTTCCTTTAGATATTTTGCAAACCTCTTGATGTGATGAGGTAAGCTTTATTCATTTTTAACCATTCTTTAGATCTTTTGATTATTGCTTCTATCTACTTATTTATATCCCCGATTTGCATATTCTCCAAGAAACTTGCGGAAGGGGTGAGGATTTCATTGCTTGATACTCCAGATCATACATCTCTATGTCATCATCTTTGAAGTCATCCAAATCAAAATTGAATCTCCTCATTTTCCCAATTTTCATCCTCAAATGATCTCATTATCTAACTTTGAAATCATTTGTACAATTCACCCAATAGTCTTCAATCTACGTAACATGATGAAAGGTAAAGGAGGTGAAATGTTTCCATATCTCTCTAAATATAGAAGTCTTCTCTTAGAGTGTATGAATATATTTTTGGGGTGAAAATCCAACTTCCATGTTAGCATCCTCATGGCAATTTTGTAGGATAAATTCCGAGAGAGATAGGTAAATCAACAACTTTCTTCTTTCGGTTCTTAATCTTACCATTGACATGAGAAATCTGCTTACACAACTCAAACATCACAATCCTGTCATTGAGATACTATGGAAGCTTACAAGGAGCAAGATCAAAACCAAAAACTCGCATGTAGGAAAACGTTGAGAATTGTGTGAAGAAATACCCGTACCTTTTGATCAAAGAAGCAACTTTCGAGGACAACCTTATTTCACTATTTCCTTCCAATAACCTGATGAAAAACATAGTGAACGCATCATTCACACCTATAAAATGATGGTTGCTTTATTTTAGGGTCGATTATGGATTTTTCTTTTATGTAGGAACCTTCTAGACAATGTTTTGGGTGATTTCCCAACCTTTGAATGGTCTCGTGTTTGCAATGGTGTAGACCAAGTATGAAGTCATTGAAAAAATTTAGTAAATTGACACTTGAAGCAATTGGTGATGTAGGTTGTCACTGATTATTTTCCCTTAGTTATCATTTGTCTTCCCTCAATGATGGTAAGAATGAACTACACCATCCAATTTTGGAAATCCTTTGTGGTTTCATCTCCCATTAGCCTATTTCGAAGGATGGTCGCATCTTAGAAGCCTTCATGAAATTCAATTTTAGAGAGATATTATGGCATTCGGGATGGATTTCTTCCTTGCTTCAACCATGAACCTATTGCAAGACCTTGAATGTATGATTCTAGATTAGACCACTTGCCCAATGAAAACTCTTTTGTTATGAATACCATGTTATTCCATATTAGAATTTGTATATACTTTGGGAGATTGCTTTAGGAGTGAGTACCATTAGAATCGAGTTATCATCTCGCTCTTATGACTTAAGACTTAAGTTTCTAGCTCAGAATGGTGGGAAAATATGAATACCAACTCTATGCTCGAACAGATACAAGATGAGCACCCGTAGCATAAAATCCACTTATGTAAGCTTTCTCCTTAATAGGTTCCCTCGACCCACCTAAAGCATCCCTGTTCTTGAGATCCTCCAGATCCATATGGGTTAAATTTTTGTCACCCACATCTAAGTATTCTAATGTCATGGCTGAAAGAGCCCGAGACAAACAAATTATAACTTCATACTTGATAAAAAAATCAACAAGATGAGCCAAAACGGAGACAACAATAACTTTAAAATTTGTCACCGCTAATTTCGGGAAATACTACTTTTTTGACATGGAATCAATTTTATGAGCTGTTATTTCAAGAAATACTACTTTTTTGACCTGGAATCAATTTTGTGAAACCCCTAACATGCTAGGAACACTTTCATAGATGTTTATTTGATGATCTTGGATTTTTTCTATTTTTAGAAGGTTGCTTTTTTGTTTTTTTGTTTTTTGTGTTTTTTTATTTTTTGACTTGAACTACCTAGTTTGTAATCTTTGTTGTTTCCTGAGTGCATTGTTCTAAGAGTATTTTCTCTTTTAGGAAGGTTTATATTTATAGTAAGCGAAGGCAACATATACATACTATTTTCATAAACTTCACTTTCCAACCTCAAATTGTGACGAAAATGGCTTCACTAGAATAGGCTCGCTTCCGGGACTCCGTGCTCAAAATTTCAGTTTAATCTACCCACCGAAATGCTTAGAAATTGAAAAATCACAAGATATGGCAGAAAACTAGGGTTTAATACCATTAAAAAATCATGGCATATTTAAATTTTTGTTACTTTCTTCTTAAAGGCACTGAAATGGAGAATGACTGAAAATATCGTTCGATTGTTCACTGATTGAGAGATATGAATTTTATATGTTTTGGAGCATGTAATCAATTTGCAGAAATTTGGGAATGGTATCTAGATAAATTACAAGTTTTGTGGGTGATTTATAATAGTATTAATGGATTCAAGGAGAAAATATGGAGTGGAAATGAGTTGTTATAAGCTTTTTATCTTCCTGCAACACTTTCCATTCACGGGAAAGGGAGAAAGAAGAAGCAATGAGTTTAAAACTTAGTGAAATTTTAGGTTATCCACCAACTTGGAATGGGGCACATTTTTTTGTCCCATATTTTGTAAATTTATGGGATAGATGTGGTTAAAAAATATGCCTTAATGTGAGCATGACAAGTGGCGAGGTTTGATTGCTCGGTGGAGGAGAGAGAAAAAGCTAACAATTAGCACCCGGGGGATGAGAGTGGATCACATGAAGAACCATGGCATGAACAGGGGTGGGCTGAATTTTTCCCTAATATCCCAAAGGGATAGGATAGATGGGGTAGAAAAATGTCCCCTGATGTGGAGGTGAAAAGTGGCAAACCGTGATTTGATGAGGTAGATAGGAGAAAGGGCTTAAAAATGCCTTACGGAGCCTGTTTAGGGTCATGTGGAGAACCATGGACCAAGAAAATAATAGGGAGAATTTTATTTTCCTAACTATCCCAAAGGGATGGGACAGTTGGGGAATAAAAATGCACCCTCACCCTAGGTTGACAAGTGATAAGTTGTGACTGCAAGACGGACGAGTAGAAATTACAATAAAGAGATTGCAGAGACTTTCCGTGGTCATGTAGAGGTCCAAGGGCTTAATCGGGACTGGACACATTTTGTGTCCCAACTATCCCAAAGGGATGGTAAAAATGGTATAGAAAAGTGTGGTTTGACCTAAGGCTGACATGTGTCCACCTATGAAAATGGTTAAGTCCTAAAATCTTACCTTGAGGAGAGCCTTGAAGAAAAAGTTTCTTGAGCTTCTAGAGGACTTTTTCAACACGTATTTATATGAACTTGAATCTAACCAACCTTTTGAGATTAATGAGATAGGTTCATGATCCAAAACTTCTTGCAACCCTCTTAGAAATAGCCTTTTTTCTTGGGACGACTAGGTGTGTCTTCTAAAAATGAGCTTTGGAAAGAAGCTCCTTAGTCTACTAAAACATATGAAAGTACCATCATTTAGAGTATTTACGTATATTTCCTATCGTATATTTTTGGCATATAACTCGTACAAAGCTCTCGGAATCACCTTCCAAATCTCGGGCACTATTTTGAACTGCAAGCTCCTTCACCTCCAAAACCCACTTTCATTTTTCTTATTCTTAAACCTTTATATATTCCCTAAACTTTCCTAAATCACTTGTAATATGTTCTTAACTCCTCAATACCACTTCTCAATGAATTTGGGCCTTCAAATCTATTCTGGAGGATGCACACCTGTCCCAGAAAGGCTAGAAATATCCTTTCTAGGTCTACTGAAGTATCTTCCTTGAGAAACATTTCACTAAAAGATACTCATGAACTTACATTGGAAATTTTCAAACAATTTGGAAAGGTTTTTACAACACATGTGAGTAATTTTAGGATTTGGATAGGCATGAAAAAAGTTAAAATTGATCAGGAGAAATGCTTAAGAGGGCTTACAAACAAAAATTTTGACACTAGTGTAAAGTTTTCATGTTTTCAAATTGAATTTTTCCCTTCCAAAACAAATGATAAAAATAGCATAACACATTCATTTTATTGTGCTTATGGGCTTGTTGAGATACTTTCAAGTTGGTCTTCAAGTTTTTTGTTGATCTCTTCAAATTATTTAGCATCCTTGCCAATTCTCTTCTCTAGAAGCTTGATATGATCCTCATAATCCTTATTTATTGACTTCATTTTCTGATTTTTCTTCTTTTGAAGCTTTAGTTCCTCTAGGGAATTTTCAAACTCCACCTTGAAGTCAACCACCTCCTATTCTTCATCTCGAGTCCCATCCACCATCATAAAACATAGAATCTTCTTCTTTAGAACAACTTGCTTCATTTGCCATGAACAAATTATCATAGTCTACCACTTCATCCTCACTATTAGTGAAACTACTACCGATTTGAAGTGCAATCTTCTTTAGTATAGAATATTTTCTTGTTCTTAGGAAACTTCTTCTTGCTCTTGATCCCTATGAATTCCTTCTTGATTTTGTTGGATTGCTTGTATTTATCATGAGATTCAACTTCTTCATCATGCTCATCCTGATGTCTATAAGGGAACTTATTGGAAAAATGTCCAATCTTGCCATAATTGAAACATTTGAATGGAAATATACCTCTATACTTACTTGAACCGGGTTTCATCCTTCTATAGAAAAATGCAATTAGTTCATCATCATCAAATTTAGGAGAAGCAACATCATCCTTAACTTTCTTAACCTTTCTCTTCATCTCATATTTGAAAGCAATCTCCTTCTTGATAGGTTTAGATTCAATAACCCTCATCTCATATGTAGTCAAGGTTCCATGCAATTCATCCATTGTCAAGATCTTCAAGTCCTTGTCTTCCTCAATAGTGGATACTTTAGAGTTAAATTTAGGAGTTAGATACCTCAATACCTTTTGTACCACAACTTCTTCCTTCACTTCTTCATCTAGTAATTGGAAACCTTATCAAATCAAAGAAAATATGCAGTAATGGACTCTTCTTCTTGATGTAGATTTAATCAACAAACTCAACAAATATCAATAGTTAAAACAATCACCTTTGCAAAATACTCATAAATGAAACTTTTGCTTTCTATCTCAAGTAGCCAAATTGTGCTCAAAAGGCTAAAATGTGACAAATCAATGAACTAATGGTTGAAACCTCATCAAACATGTTAGAAACCATGAATACATCATGTTAGGACACTTCATCAAGTTTCAAAACATCATTTTTCACCATTCCTCTTATAGACCTCAAATTCTCCTTGTAGCCCTCCTAAATGCCTTTTTCTAACATAAAATTAAAAATACACAAAATATTTCTTCACTGGTATGCTTTTAGACACCCATTAATCTCATTAGGGTGCATGTCAAGTTTCAGAGTCTAACTCTCCTCCCATCCAAAGTTATTCTCAAATTATTGTTTTCATATCCCTTCCAATTAGCCTTATTTTCATGTAAAATATTGTGTCTAGAAGAATCTACAAGCTTTTAAGAAAAAGTAACTCTTGCTCTAGATACCTATTATGATGTTCTTTCTTCATGAAAAATTCATCTCTCTTCTCCAAGTATAAAGTATCCAACTCACTTCTCACCTTTTGAACTAGCCCAAATAGGTCTACTCTAGGGTTTCAAATAAATTTCTAGGGTTTTATCCTTTTTCATTTTTCTCAAGCTTAGGATCACCTTATCCCACCTATTCCACTCTTGTTCATGTTATTGACAACCTTCAAACACTCCTCTATCACTATTTTGGTCAACTTTTCAAAGCTTGGCTTTCTTGGCTTCTAGTAGGTTAGCTTAGGGTTTTCATAGCTTACTTAAGGTTTTATGAGTTCTCACTGTTTCTAAGCATTTTCACACCTTTTCCCCACTCAAAATCACTTTGTTATTTCTTTCCCCAAGATTTTCATCACTCCTCAATCATTATTTTGATATCTTGTTAGCTTTTGCTTCTTAAGGTTTGTTAGGTCTTTAGGCTTAATTCAGCCCCTAATGTTGTTTTTACACTTTTATATCTTAAAGGCTTATTTCCACTCATTTTCCCTCTATTCTCAAACTTCCTTTATCTCCCTAAAACAATCCAGTCTCCTCTTCAAAAACCTTCACTCATAGTTTTCCTTTTTTCCTTAAGTCTCCCTTTACATAGTTGTGGCAAGTCGGTCATAGTTCTTCCTTGTTTGATGGTTTACCATCATTTGTATCTCCTCAATACTTAAACCATAATTTATAAATAATCCAATAATTTTACCTACCTTTTATATATGCTTGAGATCTAAAGCCATTGTCATGCTCCCGTCCATAAGACTTTCATATAATTCAAGCAATAAACCGTATATACTCCTTAAAATTTCTAATACTTTATTTAACCTTGATTCCTTGTCAAGTACCTATTTATCCCAACAATCCTTCTCAAAACTCCATAGAGATTCCTAGAAATATTATACAATGTATTATGTATGTCTTGATATACATGGTGTTCCAAGTATTTAACTACACACACGAGTTTGTGTTGTAGTTCTCATTTTCATCTAGCAAAATTCCCTTATCTTTGTCTGGTGTACCCCTTAACTTCTTATAAATCACCTTAATCTCCCTCAGTGATAATTTTATATCAAATTTTAGTAGACTTTGTTAACACTTAAACCACTTTTTCTTGACTTTTAGCCTTGAATTATGGTGTTTTCCCTAGTAGGATTTTCTTTATCTCTTAGTTTTATAGTTTTAACCTCTCAAAGTTAGGTCAATGATCTATAACATACCTTATTGTCTTGAGGAAAAATATCAACATTTACATTTGATGGTAAACGTGATATTTCTTCAACACTCATGAATTGGACTATTAACACAGATGTGTAGGTTTTGACACTAAACCCTTCAAACATCTATCAAAAATTGTAAGGAGAATTTCTTGACCTTTAATGTTATTATTGAATTTATACCATACTTGTGGAATGACATGCAACTCACCTTCATGTTTTGATCAATAACTACAAGGATACTTCCCTATAAAGCATGTTATAAAACATTCCTTATTCATTCAATATTGTCAAAGTAAAAGATCACAGTTTGGACTCTTTAATTATGTGGGAATGATCCATTAATCATCTCTTTCTCATGACTAAATGGATTACTTTGTGTGGCTTAAGCTCCAAATTCTAGTTATTCATTACTTTAGTTCTTCGCCCTTCATTTAACAACTCAGATTGGTTATTACATCTTATACATGCTTACTAGGAAATGTTTTGACAATATTCTTATTGTTCTCACCTTCTACAATTGCTTCCATATCCTTTATGACCCTACACAAGTTCATCTGTATACAAAAACCTATACACAACACTTACAAATCATGAACTACATTATAAAATATTCATATTCTCCATTATTAGATTGCACCACCACATGCTCTTAAGAATACTCATCACGATATCATACAAAAATTGTTTTACTGAGCTTCTTGAGCCTTGTGTGGCTCTAATACAAATATTTCCACACCTAAACCTTATCCACCTACCTCTATTCAAATGTCCTCATGTAATTACAAAGGAAAAATGAGATTAGTTAGGTTTTCCACTAACTTTCCATGGTAAAACCTCCACGGTTAAGTAGTGACTTGTGTGGTTATTGAGGCTTAGTTTAAGGTGTATATCTATTCATGACCCCACACACATCTTTTATGACTCTTTTACAAACACTTAGTACTATAACACCCCTAGTACAAATTCAAATATTCAAATACATGGTTTTGGAGGGAAACTCACAAAACCATTTATTTCATGCTAATAAGTCTAAAGGGACTAGTAACACTACTAGACTACCCTAAAACCTAAGGAAAACCCAAAATTTGTACTATTTACATGATGCTGCTATATCATATTCCCAAGGGGAGAAATTTGAGCTCAATTTTATTTTTCTTCTTCCTTGATTTCCAATTTCTTTATCTTCTTGATCTGATTTTCTTCCTTCTTTGCTAAGCTCTTTCCGTCTTAAACTTTCTCTCTCTTTGCTTTATCTTCTTCACTCTTCCTTTGCTTGATTTGTATTCATTTTCTTTGGCTTGATATTCACTTTTCCTTCTCTTTGCTTCTTCAACTCTCAATCTACCTCAAGAAATCAAGTTCCTCTTCATCTTCATCATCCCATATCTTTCTCAAATCTGATTTATCTTATTCTTCATAGCCTTTGTCTTCTTCTTCCCCATTTAGTATCTTCATCAATTCTAGCTCTGTTTTCTAATGGTATTTCTCATCCTCAATTAGGTCTGAATTCTCATATTCTTGCATGATTAGTTTCCATAATATTTCATCATCGATGTCAAGTCTTTATCACCATCATTTTTCTTTCATTTTCAGTTTTTTCATCTTGATTCTTGGAAATTTTATTCATTTCTAGCTCTCCATCTCTAAGACATGTATTCACACATTCAAAGGATAGATTAGAATAAAAATAAGGAGGCTTTATAGCCTTATGAATAGCTCCATCAATGAGATCTTGTTCATCTTTACTTTGTTGGTCCACTTCATCACTTTTTTCCTCCTTTTCAAGACAAGCTAAAGATCTTGCAATCACTTCTTCCTCGACCAAATTATAAGTTTCTTCATATGCCATATCTTTGTCAACTTCTTCTTATTATTTTTTCTCATCCTCTTCTCTTCTTTCTTTAACTTCCTCTCTTCCTTTCTTATTATCACTCTCAACTGTTCTCTTTGTCTCTTCTTCACAAGTAGCTCTATGGGCCACTTAGCTTTCTTCTTAACCACTATTCCAACTCGTTTATGTTCTTATCTCATGTTTTCCATCATTTCTACCAGTTGTCACACATATGTTTTCTACTCTTATATCCATAATTTTCTCTCCCTTGCTAACGTTTTCATCCTTTCTTCATTCATCTCTCTCTTTTACCTCTCTCTTTCTTCATATGGCACATTTCCTCTATCAGTCCCTTCATCATCTCTATTTTTTCTTCTTCCATGTTCCATATTCCCAACAAGTTTTTTCACCTTGTTACAATCTTATTTCTTCTTGATCTTCCCTTTCAAGCCTTCATAAGGCTATACTTTCTTTCAATTTCTTCACCAACTTTCCTCTTCTCTTTGACTAAACTTATTTTCAAGAGTAAAATCCCTTTTTGATACCAAATGATATAGATTGAATCAATACATTTAACCAATATCAATAGTTAGAAAAATCACCTTTGCAAAATACTCAAAAATAATACTTTTCCTTTTTATCTCAACTAGCTAAAATTGTGTTCAAAAGACTAAAATGCAACAAATCAATAAAATAAGGGTTAAAACCTCATCAAACATGTTATACATCACCAATACATCATGTTAGGACACTTCATCAAGTTTCAAATCATCATTTTTCACCATTCCTCTTGTAGACCTCAATTCCTCCTTGTAGCCCTCCTAAATGCCTTTTTTTGACATAAAATTCAAAATACACATAATCTCTCTCTACTAGTAAGATTTTTAGACACCCATTAAGCTCATTAGGGTGCATGTAAGGTTGTAGAGTCTACCTCTCCTCCCATCCAAAGTTATTCTCAAATTACCATTTTCCTAGCCCTTCCAATTAGCCCTATTTTCATGTAAACCACTATGTCCGGAACAATCTACAAACTTTCAAGAAAAACTAACTCTTTTTCTAGATGCCCATTATGGTCTTCTTTCTTCATGAAACATTTTATCTCTCTTCTCTAAGTATAAAGTCTCCAACTCACTTCTCACCTTTTGAACTACCTAAATAAATCTACTCTAGGATTTCTAGCAAGTTTCTATGGTTTTATCCTTTTTCACTATTCTCAAGCTTAGGACCACCTTATCCCACCTATTACACTCTTTTTATGCTATGACAACCTTCAAACAATCATAACACTTTTCAAGGGATGACCTTTGACATCAATGACAATACTCAACACAATGGTTATCGAGATGCTACAAACAATCTTAGTATTATTCACAGGATTAAAAAAAATATGGAAAATGCATCGAACAATAAAAATCATGGATTTTATTGTCATGGTTATATGTAGAATGTATATACATAAGGGAAACCGTCAAACAATGTATAAAAATATGGAAAATCACATTATCTAACATTATCACCGAGTCTAGCTCAACTATAACATTGGGCTCATGGTCACTACTCTAGCTTGTAAGACCATCCTTAGGGTCTTCATGAATGACAAGGGGTGAGAAATGAGTAGGGTCATCCAGAAAGGTATCTTTAGGGTGGCAAAGTAGGAGGTGAAGTGCAAAAATAGGGAGGAGGATGAGTAAATGGTTAAAAAATAGGATATAAATCAACATCAAATACTACATCATCCTAAGAGAATGTGAAAATGGAGTAACATTCTTGGCATCTTCCTAAGTGGTAGGGACCTCGTTAAATGGATAGTAACCATTATACCTAAACAAATCCTGAAAACAATCCATGATCACACATAAGCAAGAAATACACACAAACCAAGCAATTTTGTACCCTAATACAACACTAGGGTTCTAAAATCAGCAAGTGTAGCCTATGGAAACACGGGCAAGGTCATAGGTTAGGTTAAGGATTCGATCAAAGAAGGTGTACCAAAATGTATCAACCTTAATTGAAATTAATCAATCTATGGTTGATAAGGTAGAAACCAAACAACAAGATGTGTAAAATGATATTTAAGATCAATTAGTTATTCATATAAGTAAAACAACCACTTTAAGAAAGAGATGTAATATATCAAAGGTATAATGAAGATAAAATAACTAAACTATTTCGATGAACTTCAAACATTGTCATTGAGTGATCTAGTATACAAACATAGCCCAAAACTGGAAGAATCTTCCACAAAGACTGCTTTGTTGGGGATTCTAAGTGTGAATTGTACACTACA
This sequence comes from Taxus wallichiana var. yunnanensis, assembly GCA_018340775.1. Classification (NCBI taxonomy): domain Eukaryota; kingdom Viridiplantae; phylum Streptophyta; class Pinopsida; order Cupressales; family Taxaceae; genus Taxus; species Taxus wallichiana. Next base: position 797,133,254 of record CM031235.1, read on the forward strand.
AAGTCAAGACCTACAACACAAAATGACCCTACCGTATGGTTTTGGACATGTAAAAAGTCAGAATATGTAAATTTTAGTGTCTCTTTGTGTTACTCTTTGTCACCTTTTAGAATCTTCATTGTCACATCAAACCCCAGATTTTACATTTATACCTACAAAATAACCCTAGCTACCCTACAACACACTCAAACACTAAACTACATTTTAGAATCAATATAGTCCACACATGCAACCCATAGAAATTGGGGCCATTCTAGGCCCACATTGACTCACCCACTACCACCCCCAATAGGGGAGGTGGATCCAATGATAGAGGTAAGTGATAAAGATGATGCGGGTTGTCAGATTGCATCCTATACAAGATGGTGAGATGAGAACTAATGGATGTTCTTGTTTATGCTATTAATAGGTGACACGGATGGAGGTGCACTACCTATTGGTGTGAATGATGCTCAACGTCCTCCACCGAAGGTAAAGGAGGAGAGGGAGATACCCCTGTGGAGATGCAATAACATCGACAGTAGCTCGACATAAGTTATTATTGTGATTGAGTTATTTTTTTGATATAATTTTAGTTTTTGGTTAGAAAATGTCTAATGTGTGTTGTGTGATTATTGTAGGTGATGCTTATCTTTGGACCACCATTTTGGATGCCTTAGTTTATACTCAACTCTAGAATGTTTAAAGGATCTTTTTATTGGTAGATTGCTTAAGAGACTAGGTGATATTACGGGTGAACATGCATATTTTTGACCTACTAGTAGCTATGGAAGCCACTTGTGTGGGTCCTACGATCTGCTAGAGGGATGAGATCCATGTTGAGTTAGTGAGGCATCCCATAGGCTAGCCTAGGAGTGATTTGGTAGAGATTCTATTGGAAATACTAGCAGAGTCACATAAATAGTATTCCCAGTGCTAGTGGAGAATATGACATTACGAGAGAAATTGTCACACTATCGAGCTAGTTCACATTCTAGAGGGCGTTGAGACCTGGGAGGAGCCTTAGCTATTGAGATCCAGTCATTTTATATCTGGGAGTGATGCGGATTAACACTATGTGTATGAAGATCCATACTCTCTACATCATTTTTATATAGCATTTTGTTGTGATGTATATATATACATAGTACTATATATAATACTATGTGTATATATAGTGTTATATATACTATATATACACATAATGCTATATATAAAGCAATATGTGTATTTATAGTGCTATATATATGACTATGTTGTTGATGCATATTATATTAGTCATGACTTTTGATGTGTTATTATTAATTATAGCATAGTATTGAATGCAATATAACTTATAGATAAAATGAACCCATCAGAGACACCAAATTTGTGTCTTACGACCCCTTCTCATCTCGCAACTTAACCTCATCACCTAAACCTTACACAATTATTTATTAATTACCTTGTAATTGATAAATCCACATCACCTTACCTGCCACCTCATTTTGCCACCTCATCATGACCTAGCCCTAACCCTAAACTAACCTAATTAAGACCTATGGCTTGGTCTAGACTCACATCCATAACTAATGCCTCCTTACTCGCACCCAAAACCGACCTTCTAGCCACTTGACCAAGCCCGCAACTGATCTCTCGGGAGAAAAGCAGGGAAGGTGGGTTATTTTACTAAAAATAGCCTACTTTTTCCTTACCGATGCCGGTTCCTACTCGACCGCCATCGGTTACGCAACCGCCATCGGTTCCCTGTAAATGGGCTCCCCAAACCAAAAACAAAGGATCGGAATTTCATTTTTGGGATCAGGTCGAATGATTTTTGAATCAACAGAGATCATTGGGAGCGAAAAAGAGAGTCCAGATCTTCACTTGACCGAGCAGAGACGAGTGGAAATACCAGAAGTGTTTACAGCAAAGGAGATCAGCTTGCATCTTCATCAAAACCAGTAAGTCACATCTTGCATGTCCTCTGTTATAACATTTCTTATGCCTTTTGAATTACAGTCCTCATAAATCCATCCCTGAATCCACTACCCAGCATGCATATTACCTCTAACTATCATTCATCTACCTCTCATCACCTTATTTCCTAATACCACCTATATACAGCCTTACAAACAACACAACTACCCCACAAAGCAACTAACCTACAGATCCTAGAACCCACCGGTATCGGTTATCAAGAATCGCATCGGTTATCGGTTATCAAGAATCGCATCGGTTCCTCCGATCAAAACCTAAAACCAGCCTTTCCCTACCTAGCTTCAACGAAGCAACTTAATTGATATTTTACGTCTTTTGTGTTAATTCATATTAGCAGGAAACTCACCACCTTCAAAGGAAGTTTTATATTTCCGGCCCAAGGCGCTTCTCATTTATTGTCTAATCAAAATCTTGTGGTCTTGTGTTCTTATTTGCAGGTAGTCCTTCCAAGACAAAAAGGAGTTCTTCGCAATCAGCCTGATCTTTCTCTACGGTACGCGCACACCATCTCGACATTCTACAGGTATTCCTCCTAGCCCCTAACCTTATCTGTTTCTAAAAGGAACGAATCATTCCGAGTGAAACATTTTGGCACGCCCGGTGGGACCCATCTTGGGTTTCTGTTTCTCTTGCTTATTTTCATTTTAGGAAGCATACTTGCTTGTTGCTGCTTTTGTTATATATTTCGTAAAGAATTTGTCTTGCTTTCCTAGTTTCGCATTAGTGAAAGTCATCTCTCTTGCTTCATCGAACATAATTTTCGATTTGGGTTTAAAACACGTGCATTGCATTCCTGCTTGTTGTTTTTCAATTCTAGTGAACGTAGATTAAGTAACAGGTCATACACGTGGGGGTGATATCCACGGTATTGACAGGAAATTAATCTTACATTCACTGCACAACACATACCGAATCACTTCACAATTAACACAACAGCTCAAACATCCCCTTTTTTTTTCCGCGGTATTCCTCCGCCCGATTGAGGTAACCTTATAAGCCAAAACAACTTGACATTTCCCCTAAGTCTCTTGTTTAGGATTCTCACATCATTCTACGTCTAAAGGCATAAGCCCACGATAATTAAAATTAACCCTAGGGTTAATCTCTGGATTTGTGTGTGCATCTTGCTTGTTTTTAGTTCTGTTTTCTTTCTCATACTCTGTCTTCTGTGATCAATAATTGGACACGTATACTAAACGTTGTTAAAAATCAAATTAGCAGCCTTTTATATCTTGTTAACCCAGACTTCTTACACCGACATCGGTTACCTGACCGACGTCGGCTATAGTATAACCGACATCGGATACTAGACCGATATCGGTTACTGTCTTCTACAACCCCTGACAAACCAGCAACCTGCCAATTTCACCATTCTAAGGTTGTTTCTGTTCCGGATAGATTGAAACCCTACTGTGAACACCTGTCCATGGTTGTTATCACTCGAAAGCAAGCCGCCGCCATGGTTTCACATGCTTGCTCTGTTTCTTTACCCGAATCACCCTTCACATTCTCGTGGGGAATCCTGCTGCACACCAAAGTGAGATCCCCAAATTCCTGTAGGAGACAAGGACTTTGCCAAGTTTCTGGATGCTAATTCTAGCGCTGTACAATACTATTTGTCCCATACCCCTGACCGTACGCCTGATGGTCAGCTCCTTGTTGGTATGCCTATTAGTATAGCTGCTCATTTAGCTCCCACTCCGCCTGATAATACCGCCTTGCTTCCTGCATCTCTAGCCCCGTCTCCCAATCCGACAGCTTCAGAGGTTCATACGACTCAGATTGGCTTTTCTTTGGCTAATCTTGGACCCCACATATCATTACCACCGACTGCCCCTACCTCATCTCTCTTGCAGACTACTCCATTCATGACTTGCTCTCTGCCACCTATCCACACGAGCTTTCCTTCTCAAGCTCCGCCTACCTTCTCATTCCCATACACGTATCCAGTAACCTCAACACCTTATATGGGACATCCCTATTCTGTCGCCTCAACATATTCATCCTCCATACCTTATCAACACTTAACTCCACCATTGTCCAGTGGAGGCCCTTGGCCCAATTTGCCTCCGTTTGCCACAACCGCATCATCATCTCATCCAACCACAGATTTCATCAAACAAATGATGGACAAAATGCAAAATCTGGAGGCTTCTGTGTCGGGAAGTCGTAAGCTTGACATATACGAGCAAGTTTGTCGGGAGCCCATTCACCCTCTCGTCCCCTTCATTCATATCCTCCTCAATGGGAGTTGCCGAAATTTACTCGCTTTTAATAAGTAAAGAGGATCCTCAACAAAGACTTGCGATCATTTAGACATGCTTGTTATTTGATTGCCCATGATGATGCCTCTCTACTCCGCACATTTCCCATGTCCTTATCAGACCCGCCTTGAGTGGTACAAAGTTGCTTTAACCCAACACTCAATCTTCTCTTTTAACCAACTAGCCCAATCTTTCTTGGATCACTTCTCCATTAACATTGCTAAGAAAGTATCCATCACCGACCTTTATGCCATCCGACACCAAGACGAATCTATCGCAGATTTCGTTGGACGATGGCGTGGCCTTATCAACCAACTTACATATGCCTTGCCTCAGGCTGAACTTATCGAACTTTTCACACGGGCATGTGCTAAGCACATTTCTCCTACTCTTCAAATTCAAACTTTCCGCACATTTGATGAGGCCTTTACCATGGCTCGGAAACTAGAAATTCGAGCCTTAGAAGAAGAGAAATTGCGGTCACAAGCAACAAAACCCCAATTTCCGAACTCCTGATTCTACCAATAAACCAAATACCACCACTCCTCACGCGTCCACTTCTTCTAAATCAAAAGGAGCTGTCCACGCGGTGATGGTTAAATCTCAAACACCGTCTAATACCCCACCAAAAACCACCTATAAGTACAAAGCCGAGCCCATCAACTACACTCCTGGGAGAAACATATGGTGTGATATTGGAAAATTGCTCAAAGCAGAGCCATTACATTACCTCCCGTTAAACCTCATTCCGGTTTGATTCCACTCACGCCATACCTTCCCGGTACAAAGAAAATGACTTCAGAATCTCCACCGCGTGAAGGGACACAGTCATGAGAACTGCAAGATGTTGAAAAACATAGTGCAGGAAATGGTTGACGCAGGGGATATAACCCTCGATAATCCTAATGCCCCTGCCAACCGAAATTTGAAAATCTTCAACAAACCATTCCCGAATCACTCTTCCAACAGTAACACAAACCAGGATATCTTAGCCGAAGAGAGTGTTCATGAGATCCATGCAGTCTTTGATACCCAGCCCAAAGCCTCTATCGAGAAAATTTTGAATCAAGCCTCTTCACTAACACAGGAGCCCGAACCTCCTTTACCACCATCGAACCAAAGTGAAATCATTCCTTTACCCATAAGGGAGTTAACTGCCCAGACTCCTCTTCCCATCGATGAGTCTGCTTATACCACATCCCTACAAGACTGCGAACGGATGTTATCTAATCTATCTATTTCCCAGACTTCCCCTTCTACCACTCTTGTTGCACAAGAGGAAGGTACGCCACTCCTTTTGACATCCTTAGACGAGAAATCTCTTGCACCGACATCACCAAATTCTTTAACCATGACGGATCCTCTCGAACACGCCCTCTTACCTATTAGTTCTTCATCGCCTAAATCTTTTCAACGACCGGTTGACCTCTTAACATCTATTGATACAGGACTCATCTACTCACTGTATCACACCCACAGTGGACTGGAATCACAACCCACCTTTCTTCCGTACCAAATTTACAATTCAAGCCTGAAGACTGTCATTCTCCAGAGGATAGACAAATCCTATGGGAACATTTGAGTACGCCATATTCTACTCAAATGCAAATGACCGATCCTGAGAACTCCACCATATACCCGAAGTGTTTGCGTGCTTAAAATGCCCATGTTCTCACCTTCACCCCCCTCACCTCTACCAAATGCCTCATCCACTTCTATTAACTTAGCCAAATCTTCCCCTACGCTTGGGACCTTACCCATACCCAGTCTAACACACCCGCCTAAGTGACTAGATTTGTCCAAGAATAAAGCGCCCCGCCACCTAGGAGACACACTCAACCCGTGCCTCTATCACAATCAAAACCATCATCATCATACCTACCTTCCATATTAGGACCTCATCCTTCCACTCGCACCAATATATCATACCTCCTGCGTTTTCTTCAAAACGATCTACGCCTTCTGCACCCATACAGGGATCAAAGGGTATATCAACATTATCACCCCACGTATCCTGTCCACCCATCAACCCTAAACAAACTCCATCATCAAAGGATTTATTTTCTGTCACTCCCCTTTCTCCGTGGTTGTTTCCCGCTACCATGTCATCTGTAGCCTCATCATCTAACCAGCCGAACGTAGCTCCTGCGCCAAAGAAACCACGTTTAGTGAAAAACACATATCAACACCCCTCGGTTAAACCACCACCCATACGAACTAACCACGCCCAAACATTACCAAAACCCGCGCAATCAATACCCTCATCCTCTTCTGATTTTGACCCACTCAAAGGATCTTACGCCAAAATCCTTGCTATGTTAGTAGATAATGCGACCATTTCCCTACCCCCACTTAGACCTTATGACCCGTCTAAACCTCGACCTATAGGTTATGATGAGTCTAAGATCTGCGCTTATCACCGCACACCAGGACATGATGTGGAGGGATGCAAAGCTTTAAAAACCATCCTTCGTCAGTCACCTCTCCCAGATAGAAAGGTTAAGAAAGACAACTTACGAAGGGAGAGACCTTTAGCTTCAATTCCCTCTCCTATACCATCTATCCCCGCCTCACCACGATCTATCATTATTACAACCCCACCTCTTGAAGACCATAATTTATCCCAACCATCTTCCTCATCTCAGGTTTACGAGATTAATATGATTAGTGTTGCTACTCGAGCGCAGAAAAACAACGAGAAAGCGAAAGAAAGCACACTCGCCTCTCTCTTTCTCTAAAGCATCCCGATTGCACCACCACCCAAAGTGGTTATTCGTGGACCCGCTTACCCCGTCTCTAATGGAGTTGCCCATCGAGCCATGATCAAACAGCTTCACCAATCACCCGTCAAAATGACACTATATGATCTCATTCAGACTTCTGAATCTCATCGACAAGCTCTCGTTGAAATTCTTCAGGGGATCGAGGTCTTACCTAATGAAGCCCTCGCCCGTTGCTCCATTCTAACACCCAATCACGTTGCTCTCTCACCAAACAACCCACCGCCCCAACCACTTCGCCTCTCGTACCACAAGTTCGCCGCATGGCTCAAGATGAAATTGTCGATTTTGGTATGTAAGATCCCGACCGCCGCCTGCTCATCTCGGGCCAAATTTACGTCCGGGACATTCGTGTACGTCGTGTTATGATTGACGGGGGTGCTAGCCTAAACATCATCTCTTCAAAAGCTTTTCAACAAATGAATATCCCTTCTAGCTACATGTGTGCCAACCCCATCATGTTGCGGTCATTCAATGACGCTATTACCTCTACCTTAGGCACCGTGATCCTCAACATTCGGGTAGGACCACGTACTTTACCCGAACTCTTCTATGTCCTTGAGGGAGAGTTCCAATATAATATATTGCTGGGTCGTCCTTGGATCCGGGCCATGGGATGCGTTCCCTCAACCTTACATAGATGCATAAAATTTGAGTACGAGGGGAAGTCCTACACCGTAAAAGCTGATCCTCCCCCCTTTAAAACCTGCAATATGTTATACCGCCCAAATGATGTGCTGGTACCAATCAAGACACCCGTTCATTCAACCCAACCATCTTCTTCAACTATGCCTCAACCATGTACCTCAATCGCACCTACGCCTTCAACTAATGAAACCACCGTCGCAAAAACCACTTCCCTTCCCGCAGCTAACATCCCAACCGCAGACCCCTTAGTAGATGTTTTTCAGCGCCTTACGCTGGGGGAGTATCGCCTATATAACGTTAGTTCTTTCCATACCCCACAGGAGTACGGACAGGTACATGCCCATCCTAACTATGACCGTCGTGTGGGGGAAGTAATCTCCTACGGACCACCTCACTGCCGCACTAACCTAACGTATGGGGGTGTCGACGCATCTTCCGTTGCCCCTGAGCCTCCTCTTGGTGTGGTTCCTTTCCAGTCCGATTTTCAATACCTTACCAATCGTCGCTTTGCCCTCACCTTCTTGACTCGCTGTGCTTGGAAAGGCTTTGGTTTTGGTCTTTATGAACAAGGCCGACATACGCTCATCCCCATCACCACACGCAAACATAATGATCGCAGTGGTCTCGGTTTTCCTGAAACACCTACACAGGAGACACCTCGTGTCAGCTGTATTCTGGAAGAAGACGACGTCACCCCTACCAAACCATCATCACCCACTTTGCCATCATCACCACGTAATCTATGACCCCGAATCTATCCCTCCTAACTTTTTTTTTTTTTTTCATAAATGCTATCTTCATAGGTCCTCTCACTTATCAACGCGATAATGAGGACCCATCTTCTCTTCCCCTTCTATATCCAGACATGATCGAAGAGGATTCACCTTTGATTAATGTTGTTGAGTGTCGATGACGACTCCATCCTCACTTACCTCGCGCGGATGATTCTTATATTCAACGAGCCTTACCATCTCAAACCCAAACCATGCCGAACGAATCTACAATAGAAATCAACATCCACACGGAGGAGGATCTCACATTGTGAAGATCGACAATCCCTTAACGCATCGTAACAAGTCGCCTTTTACTTTCCTCCGTGCTCGCAACCAAGCTTTCGCTGTCTCTACGCCGACATGCCAGAATTGATCTCGACATTGCTGTCCATAACATTACATCAAAACCCGATTCCAAGCCAATTAAAATGTAAATTGAGAAAATGCATCCACGCATTGCCCTCTTGGTCAAAGAGGAGCTCCAACGACTCCTTTCTCGTTTCCTTCATCTTGCCTATTGACTATCCTCAATGGATTTCTAACATCGCACTCGCACTAAAGCGACGGGGACTTTTGATATGCACGGATTTCTCGGGATCTTAACCTCGCTTGCCCTAAGGATGACTTCCCCTACCTAGTATTGATCAACTTGTTGATCTCATCGCGGTCATGAAATGCTTTTCTCATGGATGGCTTTTCAGATACAACCAAATTTTGGTTGCTCGCCGATCAACACAAACTACCTTCATAACTCCTCGGGAACCTTCGTTACTGTGGTGTAATGCCATTTGGCCTTAAGAATGCTGGTGCGACCTATCAGCGGGCTATGACCTACATTTTTCATGACATTATGCACACTATCCTTGAAGATTACGTCGACGATCTTCTTGGCAAGTCTAAACATCGCAGTGAACATCTCGATGTTTTAACCATTATTTTTGATCACCTGTTACAATATTCTGTCCATCTTCAACCAAAGAAATGTGTCTTTGGTGTCCTTTCGGGAAAGCTTCTTGGTTTTATCGTCTCTTTGCGTGGCATCGAGGTCGATCCATCTAAAGTCAAAGCTATCATAGAAATGCCCCCACCTACCAATCTCAAACAATTGCGTAGTTTACAAGGTAAGCTCCAATCTATCCGACGTTTCATCTCCCAACTCTCGGATCGATGTCAACCTTTCCATCACCTCCTTAAGAAGGACATTGATTTTCAATGGAGTGAAGAGTGCCACCAAGCCTTTGAAGCTCTCAAAACTTATCTCTTGCAGCCACCCGTGCTTATCCCACCTCAAGACGACCGCCCTTTCTACCTTTACCTTTCCGCCACTGACCACGCTGTAGGGGCCATGCTTGCACATCGTGACTCTGAAAATCGAGAACAAGCCATTTATTATATAAGTCGTACTTTGGTGGATTATGAGACTAGGTATACACATGTAGAAAATTTGTGCCTAGCCCTATCATTCGTGGCTACCAAGCTCCGACACTACCTTCTCGAATCACAAAACTTTCATCATCACTAACACGCACTCCCATCCATTACATGTATGCCAAACCTCATCTAAACCAACGCATCGCCCGATGGCTCATGCTCCTCGCCGACCTCGACCTTGAGTTCGCCCACCGTAAATCAATCAAAGGACAAACCATCGCAGCACCAACTTCATGGAAGCCCCTTTACCCGGGGAACAATTTACCAATTTTATATTCCCGACGAACTCATCGCCACTCTTTCACTCTGGGAAGAGTCGATCAAATGACCCTCTTCTTCGATGGATCTAAATGCCAACGCGGTGGAGGAGCTGGCGTTGTTCATTCCTCTCGACGCCGAGCCTATGCCTCTTTCATTCCGACTCGATTTCCTTGCACTAATAATACAAAGCGGAATACGAGGCCCTTGTTCTCGGGTCTCCGTGTTCACGCCGCACTTAGGTATCAAATCTATCAATATTTTTGGCGACTCTCAATTGGTAGTCAATCAAGTTATGGGCATCTACCAATGCAAAAATGAGGAACTTCAAAAATACAAACACTACGTGGATTCGCTTCTAGCCTTATTTACTCACTATTCTATCCAAACCATTCCACGCTCTACTAACAAATTTCATCGGATACTATGGCTTGCTTAGCCTCGCAAATTCCAGCCTCATCAATCGACTCGACATTTTTGTCTTGGTCCAACAACTCTTTGCCCCATCTTATTCAGCCCCTTGTTGTTTGACGAAATATTGTGTTCGCTAACTCGCAGGATACCGGTATCACCAATTCCATGACTACCTTACAACCTCTGTTCTCCCTTCTGACCTTACTAGTACTGGTAAACGTGCTTTTCTTAAACGCGTTTCTCGTTATGTAGTTATGGGGGGACTCCTTTATAAACGTGGCTTTGATGGCATCCTCCTTCGATGTCTCACCGGTGCGGAGATCACCCATACCATCCAACAAGTCCATGACGGTATTTGTGGTGGACATTTTAGTGGCCTTGCCGTGGCCAAACGAATCCTTCGCCTCGGTTATTATTGGCCTACTCTCAATAACGACTGCTACGAATATGTTAAGCGTTGTGTTATGTGTCAACAACATGCCAACCTTCAACATACTCCTAGCCACCCGCTCCAGGTCGCTCGAGATCTTTGGCCCTTCTCACAATGGGGTTTAGACCTTATTGGTGAGATTCACCCGTCCTCTTCACAACGTCACCGATGGATTATCACAGCAACCGAATATTACACAAAATGGGTGGAGGCTATTCCACTCATTTCAACTAAAAAGGAAAAAATTGTCGAATTCATTAACCATCACATTATCTGTCGTTTTGGTATTCCTCATCGCCTAATAACAGATAATGGTAAATCTTTTAAAAACAAGTTGTTACAAGACCTTTGTGACAACTTTGGTATCAAACTTAGTTTCTCATCGCCTTACTATCCGCAGGCCAATGGTCAGGCTGAATCTTCTAATAAAAACCTAACCAAAATCCTCATGAAAGTTGTCAATGAATCCGGAAGAAATTGGCACGATCACATTCCCTTTGCCCTTTGGGCTTATCGTACAAAGCATTCGCACTCTACTAATGCCACACCTTTTTTTTTTGGTATATGGTACCGAGGCTGTTTTGCCTCTCGAAATACAAATACCTCCCTTAGAATATCTCTTCAGATATTCTCACCAACGATGATTTCCGCCAAGAGCGGTTAGCCCAATTGGAGCTTCTTGACGAACGCCGTCTTACAGCTCTTGATCACCTTCAAATCTATCAAAAACGCATCAAACGTGCTTATGATAAGCGACTTCATGAGCGTACCTTTAAGGTTGGTGATCTTGTCCTCAAAGAGAATCAACATGTCACCAAACTAGAAAAGAGCAAACGTGGAAAATTTGCTCCCAATTGGATTGGGCCTTACATAATCACTCACACCTATGGATCAGGCGCTTATCGTTTAGCTTCGCTTAATGGTAAACCTGAGCCTGAACCCCTTAATGCCTTGCATCTTCGACCATTCTACTGTTGAATTTAGTGTTATATCACTTATCTACCCGCCGCTCGTCCTTGAGCTCACATACCACCACATGCACTTCGTTTCCTACACCTCATAATAAAAATCAAGCTCACATAGTTTGATTCTCACCTCACCTAAACGATGCCTTCCCCTTTTTAGTCTAGTCCATGACTTCAAAGTTTTAAAATAAGCCGTATTCTTATGGGATTTTCTTGAGTCAAACTTCCTACCAAACTAGATGCTTCACGCCAAAAGAACATCTAGCTATCTAAATTATATATAGACTGCTCCTCGAAGGACAAAGCTATATGCCAAATTATTGCTGCTATTATATATAGATCGCTCCCCAAGGACAGCTATGCACTAAAATCATATCTCGCTACTATAAATAGATGCTCCTCGAAGGACAAGCTATACACATGGGCCATTTTTATCGAAGCTTTCGCATTGATCAGCCTTCGTGAAGACCTCAAGAATAGCACAATCAATATCCTTGTAGACTTCCCGCATCGATCGCCTATATTCAAGAAAAATAAAAGCCTCATTCAAAAAGAACTTTTGGGTCATGGACTTGTCTATTTAGGGTAGGTTCTCTTTCGCCGTAACACTCACTTTGTAATAAATTCTCTCGTACTCAGCCTATATCATCCACCTCACCTCACCATTTGTTTCAACTCAAGGGACGTAACGTACACCCGATATATTGTGATCATACAACTCTTTTCACCTATGGACTTCTCGTCTATGCACGGTACCTAGGGCTTCAAGCTCATTCTACGTTTGGTGGTTTGTTTAGCTCTTTTCACCTACGGAGCACTCTTTCCGCTTTGCCTCGCATCTAGGATTGTGTGTTGATCTTAATCAGGACATGGTTCCCTACCACTTGGGTAGGCTAACTTTCGCTTCCCTTATACCTTTTACAACATCACCAATTCATTTCCGACACCAACAACCTTACCTTACCAATATTAATATCAATATTCTTACCAATCAACCAATTGCCTAAACCGTACCAAATTGCCTGAATTCGCCTCTCCCTGATCCTAAGGGAGAACTACATCGGTCTGAGGCCCCTCCTTGCTTTGTGCAATGGGCTATGTAGGCAGCACTTCGGAGACATGGGGTCTCCCAAGGTTAGCTCGACCATCCCCTACCATAACCTATCATGTGTGGTAAATATAAATATTTTTGTGTATTTCTATTTAATCACATTCCTCTTTATCCTTTTTCAAAACACAAAAAGTCAAAACGAAAACATTCTTATTATTATAACTCAAATCAACATACATATTCAGTTTTATTTAGATGTTAAACAAATACATCTTCTCTATCATCGACACGCAGGTCGGTACTCTTATTTATTCTTATACCTTGCTAACATTTATTTAGACCCTCACGCCTCATCCCGAACTAGGTGATGATCGTGATCGTCGACCCCTCTCGCCAGCCTCTCGTCCTCAATGGTACCACGGCTATTGGTACCGCCACCGATCGCCAATCTCTCCTGTAACATATGAATACGCCTCTCGCATGGAGGACTCCAGCCTCTAGTCTCTCCGCCCGTGACTCGCAACCACTAACGATCCTCTTGTCTCATTCACTCGCTTGAGCTGCTGAACCAAACGCCGCAGACGATCCTCTCTCGCTGTAATCACCGCTATGTCGATGATCACGCGTACACCTCGCAGCTTCTCGCTACCCACCATAATCTATAGTGCTCTCTCGCTGCCTCGCATCCATTACCTCGCGATCGGCCGCTACCTCTTCAGCCCTTCTCGAGGTGTTGGCCGGGAGGTGAGAATACCGCTCTCGCATCGATCCTCATATAGGGTCTATAAGCCGGGGTATATCCCGCACAAATCCAAATTGTCGCGCACGCGATCTAGAGGAATCCTCTCATACTCACCGCCTCGTGCCCCGCGATCCACCTCAATCGCTCTACACCCTCAACTCTCGCCTATATTCTCTCGTTACCATATAGTTTCCGTAAGGCCGCCAACAGATATCCGCAATCGTCACTCTCTCCCATACCGCCTATAATACTCAAAGTCATCCGTCACGGCTCGGGATCTTGCCTCCCGTTCTCGCTCTCTGACCCATCGTCTCAATCCCAACCTCTCGTATCTCCGGTTTCTCCCGATCGGATGGATCGCCTACCTGTCGCACACAAACAATGTGCTCATAGGCCCAACAAGTTGTAATAAGTATGAACAATCCAAAGGTCGTTCGTGATTTCGCCTACAAGCCCATAAACCCCTGTATAGCTCCGCCAAATATGCAGGTGCCCATGCAAACGTCACGTTCCTTTCTATCATCTCCCAAATAACACACATCAATGCCTTTGGAAATCTTCCCCCTTCTGCCCTCGGTAATGCATAATACCCTACCGCTATCATTAAAATTACTGCTAACCTTGTCTCCTCAGGATGTGCTGCATACATTATCCCATACGTAAATGACAAACCTCGCTGTGTTAAATCTCGTGCGTATGGACCAAATACTGCTGTTATCGCTCCCCGTGCCGCGCTAGGTAATGCCTGATATACTGGTTTTCCTGTAATTGGGAGTCTCAAAATACGGAACACATCTTCCAATGTTACTGTCATTTCCCCTGTTGGCAGATAGAAGGTATTTGTCTCAGGATTCCATCTCTCAATCAACGCCTGTAACATAGCATGGTTACGTGCGATTCGTGAATAATAGCGGATTCCACTTAACCCCAAACGATTTATCAATGTCCATTCAGCTGGCGTTACATCCGCTCGGATTCGTGACAACAGCGCTGGTACACTATCATTCATCCTCAACCCTGCCTCTGCCTGCATACATCCAAATAACAAAAACCATTCAATTCCTCCAATCCCCGGGTTTTTTCTCAAATTCTGGAAATTCCTACAAAGAACCGGTATCATTTACATAACTAACCCAGACGGTTGAGTAACCGATACCGGTTATCCCTAACCGATATCGGTCCCTGTTATGCCTAAAACAACCACCTACGATACAATAAATTGCTCGCTTATTCCTCTCTCGTATACATGACATACTGAAACCCTTGATTACCTACCATGTAACACTCACCCCATTTATAACCCTGTTATCATCTTTTCTTTCTCATATCTACCCACATACTCTCCCCATCTTATTCACAAAACATGCAAAGAGTCAAATCACAAACAAAACGTTACCTCTTGGGTCAGCAGAGCTTGAGGTGGCCCTTGTCTTCCTCTTGTCTCGCTCGCTGGATGTTTCTCCTCATCCCGCCATTATCACCACCTTTTTCAAACTCGCTTTTCGTCTTCTTCAATCTCGATCACAATCACTTTCCCCTGTCTCTTTACTCCTAATCACTCAAATCTCTCATGCAAATACTGTCTCACTCGCCAAAAAGCGCGCTTACGTATTTAACTCTTGCATGGCTCTAAAAATAAGAACTTAAGTTGCCACCCTAGCTTTTCTATTTTTAGAAAAGCTCATAACTAAATAACCGGTATCGGTCATGTGACCGATATCGGTCTAGCAGCTACCGACATCGGTTCGCTAACCGATATCGGTTATATACCTATCTTTTTACAACATGGTTCTTTTTCTTCATTTTCTACCTAATTTTTTGTCGCGCCCGCCCTTTTTCCTGCATAACAACACCATTATCCATATTTCTCCATCCACCACACATATCATTACAATGTCCATAACATCATCTATTTTACAAAAACAAACAAACCATCAACTAAGTCACATCTACACAAAACCAAAAACTCATCATTTGGATCCAACTCATCAGATACATATATAACAATGTCACAAAACCAGCCCAAAACATGCAACATTTCATCATATAACACATCATCCATATATCAACACGTCAAATAAACTCATCATATATTCTATACCACAAACCATTGACGAAATACTTAAACACATTTTTGAACACTGCATGTGGATCAAAACATCATCTCTATATATATATACAAATTTTCAAATATACAATGTGCCCTGCATCGGGGCCTCTGTGATCTCATCATACAACTAAGCCGGCACGCAGGCCGCAATAACTATCCAAAATCTCGACTCGGCTCGCAGGCCGGTCCCTCATATCAAAAATATACTCGGCTCGCAGGCCGGTATCAAATATACAACCCGTACTCGACTCGCAGGCCGGTATATAATGAATAAATGAATCCATACATGAATAAATGACGGCACGCAGGCCTCTATCAACATAACCGGTTCGCAGACCGGTGCCCATATCCAATATACAAAATACAAAAACAATGCAGGATCCTCGCTCTCCCCCACCCTCGGCACCTCTCCTCGCTGGTCCTCGTGGCGCCTCTCGCCTCCCGCTCGTAATAACACACGCGGCCGTGGCTGCACCTCCCTGCGATCTCTGACTACGCGAGGTCTCCGCTCGGTGTGCCGCATATGGCTGATACTCAGCTCCGGTACTATCAAGAACATCCTGATAGTACCGGGCCTCCGCTCTCACCTCCATGTATCTATCCCGTGCCACCGCTTGCAGATCGGGCCTGGTCTCGACTCCTACCGCCGCACACTGCTCGTGCTCCGGTGGTGCTCGTGGTGTGTCTGTCGCGCTTGGCAAGTGGTATTCGTACACGTGCTCGGGCTCGGGTGGCCGCTGCTGCTGCTGTATCGCTGCTGCGTACTGCACTCGCACGTGGCCGTGCTGGTGGTGGTGCGCCGTGCTCGCATTACTCGAGCTCGGGCTAGCTGCCTCGTAAGACCCCTATTCGTGCTCGCAGCAGCAGCAAGCGCTGCCCTCGTAATAACCGCACTCGGCCCCGAGCTGATCTCTCTCGCCATCACCGCCGCTAAGTCTGGGCTGTGGCGGGCTGTGGCTACCTCGCCGCTCTCGACCAGCCCACCAAACCTCGTATGCTCTCGTGCACCCAAGATCATCTACGCCATCATCTCGCTGGCTCTCTCGCAACCCAATCTGGATCCAAGGGCTATGGTGCAGGCGGTGGGGCTCTACATCATCCCTCCCTGATCGAGGGAAGGGAGGTGGCTCATCCTGCCGCAGCCCCATCTCGCTCGCTGCATGTACCCTCTCTAGGGGTATCCTCTCGTACTCTCCGGCCTCCGCCCCGCTATCCGTAAAGTGTACTGGATCCACAGAATCGTACTCGTACTCGGCCTCCTCAGGCGGGTGATGACCTCTCGTAAGGTCTCCATATGATGTCTCTACCGCTGTCGCCCTCTAATAAATGTCTATAATACGCCACATCTCGCCCCCGCAAGAACCGCCGTGGCTGCCCCACGACCCCCAACCACCTCTAAAAGCCATATCTCGTATATGACTCGTGGCCCCGGCCGCTGGGTAATCCTATCGCCTCGATGCATATGATGTGCTCATATGCCCAACAATGCAGCAAAAATGTCGAACAGATACCGAATCGCCTCATCCGGCGATAACCCTGAGTTTTCAGATAAGCCGCACTGATACATCGGGTGCCCACGCATAGCAAGTATGCTCCTCAATCATCTCAAGCAACACCCCATCAACGCCCGTGGAAAGCGGCCTCCTCTCGAGTCCGGGAGGGCAAAGTGTGTGATCCTAATCATCATCAAGACAAAGCCAGCCAGTGTCTCGTGTCGATGCGCACGGTACATGTCACCATACCTAATGCTCGCTTTGTGATAGGTAAGGCAGCGTGGCCGCATCTCCAAAACCGTAATATGCTTGTCCATGGCAGTCTCGACCTACTCGAAGACTCGCTCTCCTCGATAGGTAGTCGAAGGATGCGATACACATCCTCCAACGTGATAGTCATCTCCCCAGTCGGGAGATGGAACACATTGGTCGCCGGATCCCATCTCTCGATGAGGGCGACCATCAGGCTGTGATCTCTCTCTATATCGCTCTGTACTGACTCCACCGAGTCCCACCTCGCGCATGATCGCCCAGTGAGCTGCGGACACATGTGGTCTCATCCGCACCAACAGCGGGGGCATCCTATCCCGCATCGTCAACTGCTGACGTGCCTGCAAAACCAACCCACATCCTTAGACCTACTCTTTATCACAACATCTACTTTACCCTCTAAACCCCCTTTTATCCCCCCGACCACACCCCAACTCTCTACCACCCCCCTCTAGCAACCTACCTTCAACCACCCAACCCAAAACCCACCTAACCCCAACCCATACAAATCCCATACCTACCCACAACTCAACCCACCCAAACCACTACCCGACCCAAAGCCCAAAATCTACCCAAATCCAAACCCACCCAAAGCCCCTACCCAAAGCCCAAAAACCCCCAACCCACCCACCCAACCCAAACCAAACCACCCCACCCAAAACAATCCCCCCCACCCCACCCCACCCCACCCAACACCCAAACCCACCCAACCCAACCCATACCCATACAAACCCAAACCGACGCCGGCCGACATACGACCGACGCCGGTCCAGCCCAACACACCCTGTCCACACAATTTCCGACCGATGCCGGTCGCTTAGCAACCGACATCGGTCGCTGTAATTGCCGGGAGCCGAACCCCCGCGCGGCCCCCCGCCCATATTTTTCCATTTTTATACTTATCTACCCACCCAAACACCATAAAAACCTACCCACCCAGCCGACTTGCCCTATTTTACCCCTCTATCCTCTTCGTTTTTCAAATTACGTCAATTTACTCATTATTTCCTAAAAAATGTAAATTCCTACCCAAACCCCCAATTTCGCTTAATACCATTCAAATGCACAAAATAAAAAGTTCCGAGCCTACCCGTACGACGACACGTCGTCGTGGTGGGATGGGTGGTGGTGGTCCAGCTGGTCCCAGCCTCTCGCTCGCTCCCCGCCTCGTGCCATGGCTCCACTCTACTCGCTGGGTCCCCGGCCAATCAACTGCTACCTCCTCCTCACTCGGGCCCGCAAACAACTCACTCCTCCAGCAAAATAGCTCCACCTCACTCAATAAACCTCCAATCTCAACTCTCCATGTCAGACAAGTCAATTTGGTTTTCAAAATAACAAAGTGACAATGACAAGCCGTATTTTTCTTTTTATAGGTTTTTCGCCCTTAACCGATATCGGTTTCATTTTGCCCTAATGAACCGGTATCGGTCCCTTAACCGATATCGGTCATGTAGAATCGACATCGGTTTTTCTGCCAACTTTCCCCCAATTTTTTTCCCTTATTTACCATTTGCCCCTTTTTTAACCACATATCACCTATATCCACCTTTGCTGAACACCATTTGTTTACCTATTCGGCCCGACCCAAGGCCTCAACCTACCTATTCGGCCCGACCCAAGGCCTCAACCTACCTATTCGGCCCGACCCAAGGCCTCAACCTACCTATTGGCCCGACCCAAGGCCTCAACCTACCTATTCGGCCCGACCCAAGGCCTCAACCTACCTATTCGGCCCGACCCAAGGCCTCAACCTACCTATTCGGCCCGACCCAAGGCCTCAACCTACCTATTCGGCCCGACCCAAGGCCTCAACCTACCTATTCGGCCCGACCCAAGGCCTCAACCTACCCATTTGGCCCGACCCAAGGCCTCAACCTACCCATTTGGCCCGACCCAAGGCCTCACCCTACCCATCCGGCCCGACCCAAGGCCTCACCCTAACCATCCGGCCCGACCCAAGGCTGTAACCTAGCAACTTGGCCCGACCCACGGCCGTATCACTTCAATACCATACCCACAATCAACGTTTTATTTTATCCATCCATCCTGTACCTTTTGTTCCATCGAGCTCACCTGTTCATGTTTTAGCATGATTAGGGTCCTTGACTTGATCTATCGACCAACTTTGCCTAGACCTAGACCGTGACGTTTATCTCAACCAAACCAACCATTTGGTACTGCCGAACACGCCTAAACGTTCCTGTACCTTACCTGTTATATACCCCGAGCTACTTCCTATGCCTTGATACTAGGATTATATCACCCTTGTTTGGATAAACTATCGACCTTTGCCTATGCACCGCTGGTTTGCTTGTCAAATCATGTACCCTAGTCGTATTTATTGCATTTTACCATGGTCCGCTTCCTCGACCTACCCCACCATCTTACCATCCCCTCTACCCCATTTACCCTTTATCAACCCTATCCCTGATTTCCCGTTCACTCAATCTGTGATAGATTTGAGGGGGATTACCTATACCCTTAACAGGGGAAACCACTTCATATTATTGTCCGTGCAGCTTTACAAAACAAGCTACACGACAATAAGGGGCTAATGTAGACACCAAATTTGTGTCTTACGACCCCTTGTGACCCGCATCTCATCTCGCAACTTAACCTCATCACCTAAACCTTACACAATTATTTATTAATTACCTTGTAATTGATAAATCCACATCACCTTACCTGCCACCTCATTTTGCCACCTCATCATGACCTAGCCCTAACCCTAAACTAACCTAATTAAGACTTATGGCTTGGTCTAGACTCACATCCATAACTAATGCCTCCTTACTCGCACCCAAAACCGACCTTCTAGCCACTTGACCAAGCCCGCAACTGATCTCTCGGGAGAAAAGCAGGGAAGGTGGGTTATTTTACTAAAAATAGCCTACTTTTTCCTTACCGATGCCGGTTCCTACTCGACCGCCATCGGTTACGCAACCGCCATCGGTTCCCTGTAAATGGGCTCCCCAAACCAAAAACAAAGGATCGGAATTTCATTTTTGGGATCAGGTCGAATGATTTTTGAATCAACAGAGATCATTGGGAGTGAAAAAGAGAGTCCAGATCTTCACTTGACCGAGCAGAGACGAGTGGAAATACCAGAAGTGTTTACAGCAAAGGAGATCAGCTTGCATCTTCGTCAAAACCAGTAAGTCACATCTTGCATGTCCTCTCGTTATAACATTTCTTATGCCTTTTGAATTACAAATCCTCATAAATCCATCCTCGAATCCACTACCCAGATGCATATTACCTCTAACTATCATTCATCTACCTCTCATCACCTTATTTCCTAATACCACCTATATACAGCCTTACAAACAACACAACTACCCCACAAAGCAACTAACCTACAGATCCTAGAACCCACCGGTATCGGTTATCAGTAACCGGCATCGGTTATCAGTAACCGGCATCGGTTCCTCCGATCAAAACCAGAAAACCAGCCTTTCCCCTACCCAGTTCAACGAAGCAACTTAATTGATATTTTACAGTCTTTTGTGTTAATTCATATTAGCAGGGAAACTGACCACCTTCGAAAGGAAGTTTTATATTTCCTGGGCCCAAGGCAGTTTCCTCATTTATTGTCTAATCAAAATCTTGTGGTCTTGTGTTCTTATTTGCAGGTAGTCCTTCCAAGACAAAAAGGAGTTCTTCGCAATCAACCTGATCTTTCTCTACGGTACGCGCACACCATCTCGACATTCTAAAGGGTATTCCTCCTAGCCCCTAACCTTATCTCTGCTTCTAAAAGGAATGAATCATTCCGAGTGAAACAAAGGAATAATTTAGAAACATGACTATATACTAATCCCCATGTGTATATTAAGTGAGGAAACATATTTGTAAGAATGAAGGAAAGGTGATCCATGGATATTCCCATAAGAGACAAAGTGTGAAGGTTACCAAAAAGAAGTTGAAAAAATTAAGTAACATAAAAAATAAGGGCCGAGTATGGATGAGGTGTGTATGATTCAAAATATTCCCTAGAGAGACAATATGCAAGGATGTGGCTTGACGGGATGAATGGTGGAGGAAACCAAAGGTTCTTTCAAAGTCACATGTCTAACTTTGGGGAAAACTCATGTTTTTTACTAATCCACTTGTACGAGTTAAGATTGCCCTTATGGAGGAACAATTTTAGTTTGAGAAAGATGACTAAGGGTAGGAACATGTTCATTAAGTGTAACACCGCATGTAGTCTTGTTCCATGGAGGAGGTGAACTAGATCAATCTACATGTTGTGACTCATAAGCAATTATAGATTTTTCCTCTAATAACTTATGTACATATAAAAATTAGTGTCACAATGTCTATTAATATGATAGAAGTTAAAAATGGCCTACCCTTCTCACGCTCAACTTGATGAGGAGGGAGATGACTATTAGGTGGTAACCGGATCATCTTATTATTAATTAATGTAAGTAATAAGTCATTGGGCATAGAACAAGCCTTATCAAAATAGGTGGGATTCCTCCTAGGAGGAGATGGTTTTCATACTCATGATCGAGGATTAGGGGGTGAAGAAGTATTATCACCATGTAAAATTTTCACCTACTTATCATTGTGAATATTAAAATCATGTGCAATAGAAGTGGTTGTAACATTCAAATTTGAGGGTTTGGGATTATGTGCTAGCATAATATCATCTTCTAAATCAAAAACATGTGCAAAAATATAAAAAAATCACAAGTATCATAATATAACTATTCCTTGAGGGATGGTATAAGTCCCCTACAAAAGATGAATTACATTTCTAAATCACTAGGCTAATAGACTTGTAAATGCATTTTGGCCTTAAAGTGTAAAATTTAACCGCAAACAAATTCATGTTTAGCTTAATGTAAAGAATCCAAATGCTCATATGTAGCCTTACGGCCTCTTCTACAACTAAATTGATATAATAATGCATCCTAAAGTTATAAAAAGTACCTAAAGATCTATTGGTCCTGAAAATCATTCGGGTGGGCGGATCATGGATAAACAGCCAACCGTGTGTAGGGCATAGCCCTTCTTTGAGATAAAGCAAAGCGAAACCGGTTTATTGTTATTCTACCAAGTAGGAACCTGTGCAAATCTTACAATATTCTACCTTCAGGGGGTTTGGGATTTCATCCCATTAGAGGTAGTTCAGACTAAGAACAAAAAGGTAGGAAAGAAGGAATGGAGGAAGGATAGATCTGAAGGGAGAAAAGAAATGAATTCCAAGATAGAAAGGTCAGAAGGTTTATGCTTTGGGCTGGTAGTAAATAGAGCCAAACTTACTTAAATAAACAAATAAAGCAATACTGAAGAACAAATGACAAAAGTAGAGATAGATCTAATAGAAAAGAAACACATATCTAACTTAAGAGAGATCTAATGCACATAACACATAAATTCAGCACAAAGTCTCAATATTTGTATTAATATTTTCTTCTGTTACAAGAAAGCACAAAGTCTTTCTCTCCTCACTTCTATTTTTCATACAAAACTATCCACCACATGAATACAACAAGTATTCCAGTATTTATAGGAGGAGGAGAAAGAGGACAAAAAGAAACCAACCACTTATTTACAAAATATCTACAAATATCTAAAAGTCAAAAGTTGACTTTGGGGCAATTTTTAGGATGGCAACATCCCATGGTGCAACATGGATGATGTCATCACATGTGCCAACATGCTTTTAAATATTTTAAAAATGGAAAATCCATCCAGAAGGAATCTATTCATCATCATCTCTCACTCGAATTTAGCTTAAGGCCGAGCCTTAGGAGAGTCAATATGGCACTATGCCCGATACTCTACAAACTCGTTGATCATCTTTTGAAGTTGGTATTGATCAGGACCCTAGAAATGATCGTGAATAACCTCGTAAGTCTTTTTCTCATTCTTGAGCTTGTTGGGAAAATTAGTGTACTCTTCATTGCATTGATCAAAGAGCCTATAAAATCATGGCAGGCTAAGAGGTTGTTGATGGACTCTCAATCGAAAGTGACCTCTTGCGCCAGACCTTGAGAGACAATACCCTTGAAGAGTTAGAACATGTCATATACTTCTCTCAACTCATATGATGGCCTCGAGAAGTCTAGGAGACATTTTTGAAACTGCTTTCTCCATGTTGTGTAGCACATCTAAGGCTTCTTCCTTGAATTTGTCGATTCTTTCCAGGATGAATTCCATTTGATCGACCTGTAATCTAAAGTAGTGAGAGCTTTATAATGTGCCCGTGGGTGATTGATAATGCCGACCTTTAACAGGTCATTAGCCGAACAGTTGACCATGGTCTAGAATGTTCCTTATTATAACTTAGCATTATCCAACTCCTCAGAAAGGGAGCTTACTACTGCTTGTAGCTCTTTATTTCCTTGAGTTATATCCTAATGCAGCAACATGAACCTACCAATTATTATCTGACCATCCTGGAGGATCTTCTCAATCCAGGATGACACAGTTGTACCTTGTTCAACAATCTTTATGTATTCATCTATTTTTTCTTGGTTGGGAGCTTGAACAGGTTCTGCAGTAGTTGTTGAAGGAGCTCTGCCCATCTTCTGCAAAGCTTGGAGGAGATGTCTATTCTGTTCTTTGAGTATTCTCTTCTCCTCTTTGGCCTCTTGTAGCTTCTTGCAGAGGGCATCGACAGCTGACAAGGCTTCTCCTTGCAGGATTTTGGATGATGTTCCCATTGTGACTTGAGTCACTGTGAAGTCTGTAGGAGACAGATCTTCTTTCTTCTTTATGGGATCTAGATAGGCTATCTCCATGACCCTTTCTCCTGAGGCACTTTTTGAGAAGTGAGTTAATGATTTTTGCTTCTTGGGTCCCTTTGTTAGAATGACGAGAGAAGTCCATAGCTGCAATGGGGACCTTCCTCTTGTGTTGACTCAGGTGGTCGGAGATCCAACCAGGACTTAGGGGATCGGGATCAGAAGAAGAAGAGGAAACGGGGGTGAAAGGGGGAGCAACTAGAGTGGACTTGGGGAAGAAAGTGGAAACACTTGGTGGTGGCATGGACAAAAATCTAATACGCTAGTGATTACAGAGCCGAAGTCACTACAAGAGAGGAGAAAGAGGCAGAGACGGAAGGGATCTGTAGTTGGATGGAGGGAATATTAGGTGAAAAATTCGTAAGGGAGGAAAAAAAGGAAGAGGTGGGAGATGGAAGGGAGGAAGATGGAGGAGAAGAAACAACCAAAGGAGTGGTTACCTAAGGAGGAGGAGGGAGAGGAGTCAAAAGGGGATGGAGGGCACCTCCACAGTTGTAGCTGTGATAACATCCTGAGTGGATGTGTCCATTGGAATATCTTCCACTTCTTCTTTTCCTAGGGACACTAAGTCCACTATTTGCTTTGAGGTAGAAAGAGGGCTATCAAGAGCTTTCTCTGCTGGACTTGATTCTCCAACTTCATCCTTTCCTTTTCCATTTGGCAAGTGATTTGGCATTGGAGGTGCTCTTCCTAAAAGGGAAACATTGAAATCCACCCCAAGGTAGATGAGACAATTTTGTTTAAACCAATGTCCAGGTGCATTGCAATGTGGGCTGAACCCTTTCTTCTATGGTCTTGGGTGCCTTGGTTCTATCGATACTTATAAATTTCCAATCATCCCCATCCATGTCAAGGTAGACCTCATCAATTTCCGATCGCGATTCTTGGAAATATTTTGGGATGATGGCAACTCCATAGTGGATGATCTCTGCCAGTGCCATTGGGAGTGATCTTTTCGCCTGATTTCAACTTCGTGGTTGACGTTTATCCATATGTCCTCGATCTCTGGGACATGGATGGGATCAATCTTTGCCTTGGGAGGCAAGCCCAGTAGTCGAAGGTTGGCCTTGGTAGGAAATCATGCTTCAGGTTGAGCAATTCCAGTTTTGTAAACATTTCCTGGGCTTTACCCAATGAGGTGCAAGTGTATCTTCCAACCATGAGGGGGAAAGGAGTTCCACCCTTCTTTCTTTTCATACACTTATCGTGATAGGTGATTAGCTATCTTGACAGCTCCAGCAGGATCAGCTTGGGTCCCGCATACCTTGGTAACCTTATGGGTTCTCCCAGGAAGTTTACCACTCGAGATAGGTGAAGGTGGGGAATTGTGTAAACAAATCCCCCATTTCTTTGTGGTAGCAACCACGCTCATGCTGGTCCGACCATGCCTCATGTTTAGCCTCATTAGGTAGATCACCTCATAGAAGAAGGTGTCGTTGATCTTATTGAATTGGGCGATACTGGCCTCGAGCCTTAGCTCCCAGTAGTACTCATATATCTTGACTTGAGGCCATATCCCACTTTGAATCAGTCCCGGATATTCTCTCTCTGAGGCAGCAGCATATACAACATAGGAGTTCATATAGAACCTCCCAGTCGTTGAAACCTGTTAGAGTTGCTTGCAAGATAGTATCACTGATAATCTCTCCCTAGCCAAAATGTTGCTCAGGCACATTCTTGCTTATGGTCTCTAAGTACCTGAGCATCCATTTGTGAAAGTGGTGGGCATCAGGAAGCCTGAATACTCTGCTGAGGAAAGTGATGGTATCACCTATGGCCATATGCTCGTGACTTGGGGCCACCATTTTTTGTTCTTCAGGTAAACCTCATTCATCATCTGCATGCACTTGTCCTCATTATCGGTCCAAGTCTTTATGCAGTCTTCTCGCTTACTGCCACATTGGCTATGGTGAGGAATGCCCAACATGACTTCGAAGTGCCGGGATGTGAGGTTAATGACCACCTTGCCCTCTTTGTCTTCGACACATCTTGTGTCTTTATTGTAACAACAGGCCACTATCATGATGAACTCATTATTGATAGTGCTTACTAGAAGACTTGCTGCAAAATGTAGCCCACTGCCGACCAGCTTGTCCATCCATGGGCTACCCGTAACTTGTTGGTTCTAGCCCAAAAATCGTCCATATCTATGTGCCCAAGCTCTGAGTTTCTGATGTTGAGAGAGCATTCTACAAGTGAGTCAGGCATCCTAACTCTCTGATATTTATATTTCATTTCTTGCTCTGTCAACTTAACTTTTCCTTTAGACTTAGTTGGCTTCTTGCTCGACGAAGACATGTGTGAGCTCAAGGGTGGATGTTGTTGCTTTGCATGGAGAATAAAAAAGGTCCAACACAGAAGAGCCATGTCAACCATCATGTTATCCATAATAACAGCTTGCAGAAAGGAAAATGAGCTATTATAAGCCTTAAGGCGCAAGGCGCAAGTTTATAGCATGTTCATAGGGCTTAAATAGGTGGGTGCACTTAGGAATCAGCGAACATGTAGATGTTGGTGGGGAGGAAGTTGCGCCAGCGCCTTAAGATGTTTTGGTGGGGCACAGACTTGCTTGGTGTCGCACGCATTCGGGCGTGCCAAGGCATGGATGTGAAATTTTTTGAGTGTCTTGAGGTGCTCTAGTGCACACTTACGGGAGATGTAACATAGAAATTTAGAGCACCAAGGGTTTTACGAGCACAGCGTGGGTTTGGTTTGCACATCATATAATGTTGATGTTATTGTTCTTGCACAAAGGCACCAATTCCTTTTTGAGAAATGGCCAAATGATTGCTTAAATAGCGCATGGGAGGGATGCCTATTGCATGGGTCTACATGTGCCTATGGTGTGACTATGTTGAATGTAACACGAAAAGACAAAGGCACCAAAGATTTAATGGTTTTCTAACAGATTTGGCCGATTACCTCATTTCTTGGTTTTTCTTATATCTTGCATTTGGATTTGGCAAATAACAAGGAGAAGAGGTTTTCAGCAAGACAGGGAGTAGAGGCAAAATGGGTTTGAGCTCTTTCTGAGGCAGAGCCTTCCGAATTTGTAGATATGGAAGGAGGGTCAAAATGGTTTCAGTACTGGGTTCATAGATTTGTTATGTTTATTCTTTTAGATTCCTTGTTTTTACCATACAGATCCCAACATAAAAACCACAATCAACAACAATATGGGCAGAAGCCACTTACCAAGAATATATAATGACGAAGGAATGACGTGGGGTCCACAAACATGACAAATGGCACATGAGGGCTGATAAGAGTCGCTGATAGGCACAGAAGAATAAATTTTCACAAATTTTGATTCGTGAAAATGATAGGTGCTAAGCGCCTATATATAGAAAATTGAGCATTTATTACACCACCAACTTTTCTTTGGTGCACTTGGTGGGATGTCAACATGGCAAGCGGTGTGCCTTGGTGTTTATAGAAAGATTTTGACACAAGCTTTTAAGCACCTATGGCGCACTTTAGATGATGTCAACATGTTAATGGGTGTGCCTTGGTGCACCTATGGGAGGCGCAACATCTGGAGTGTTAACACTCCAGGGAGTGTGCAAAAGGAAAAGAGGGGTGCAGTTTTAATGATGTTGACATGATATTTTTTGTGCCAAAGGATTAGAGAACTTCTACCAAGTTTTGAAATAACTTGATTTTCCGAAGGGGTTATGAGGTCATTTTGGACATTGTCTAACTTCCCTAGGGGTAAAAATTGTTATGTTTGTGGAGCCTATTTTCATGTTAGTGTTTGGTACACCTTCCATGTGTTACACTCAGATATTTGGAGCAGCAAATTTTCATGGGTGGATTATTAACCCATGGGTAATGGGTAGCCATTATGGGTTGTTTTTGGGCCCATGGTTTTTCGTCACCCATTGTTTTGTAAAACCTCCTCTTCGACTACCTATTGATGTACTTATAAATAGATGGACATACAATAGGATTTATATGAGTGTGTTTTGTGAAGGTGAATAGTGTGTGTGAATTTGGGAGGGTTTGTTGAGCACAGCTCCAAACAAGAACTTATTATTGTAACTATGAAGACTGTTGGCTTGTAATAAAATCTGAGCAAGTGTTCTTGGTGGATGTAGCCCACATTGGGTGAACCACGTTAAATATTGTCTTCATGTTGTGCATATTTCATTTCTATAATTCTATTCATACTTCTTATTATTGTGATTCTAAGGAATTATTCCACATTAGATATTATTAATTCCTAACAAAAATAAAAAATTTGGTATGGTTACTTGCAAATTGCCCTTGTCAATTCTATAGGATAATAATGGCTTTTCGGGGACTATTTTGAATGAAATTTAGGATCCCATATTTTTAGGTGCCTATCCATTGGGTTACGAGTCAAAAACAAGGGCGATGAAAAAAAGGAAACAAACAACAAACAGAAATTAAACACACCACAAAAGAAAATCGTATAAAGAAGAGAGCAAGCTCTACTTCCTAAAGATCTTGAGATGTTTCCCACTATAGGGAAATGGGAGCTCGATTCCTTGTCCGGATACGAGAGATAGAAACTATTCTCTCCATTGAGTGTTTGATCTTGTATGGCCCTTTCCAAAGAGAGTAAAACTTCCCATGCATGCCTTTTGGTTCTCTTCGCTTGTCCCATAGAAGAACAAGATCTCCCACCTAGAAATCTCTCTACTTGGATTTTTTATCAAATAGTCTCTTAACTTTATTCTGATGTTCGGTGATCCTGTCAACCACCTTTACTCGTTTTTCTTCAAGTTTTGTCAGATATATAATCCTCTTTTCAAGAGAATTTGAAAAGTTTCACCTTTGATTGCTCGAGCCAAAGCGGAGAGCAGAAGTTCCATGGAAATGGGGATCTCGGCGCCAATTCCAAATAACACTTGAAAAGGTGACATGCTAAGGGACCTCTTCAGGGTAATATGGTCTACCCACAAAGCATCATACAATGACTTGTGTCAGACCGCTAATTTTTCAACCAACTTCCGTATGATAGTCTACTAGGTTCTTATTGCTTTGGATTCTACCCGACCATTTCCCGAGTGTAATAATCGAGGCATGATCCAAGGTTATTCCATATCCATAGTAAAAACCAATAATTTCTCATGAAGAGAAGTTGGAAGCATTGTTAGCAATGATTTTATGTGGAATGCCAAACCTCACGATGATATTCTCTTTCATGAAGTTACAAACAACTTCAGAAGTGGCATTCTTGATAGGTATGGCTTCCACCCACTTGGTGAAGTAATCTATTGCTATTAGGACATAACTATGCCTAGCACTTGATTGAGGATGGAGTGCTCCAATAAATTCAATTCCCCATTTCCTGAATGGTTCATCAATAAGGACGGGCCTAAGGGGAAACGCAGCCAACTTTGGTTTGCCAACAAACTGTTGGTAGAGTTCACATTTCACTACCCAAGTGGCTGCATCCTAAAATAGCGTTGGCCAGTAGTACTTGACCGAATGATCTTATGTGCTATGATGGAAGAGGAGAAATGACCACCGCAGGCTGAGTCATGAAAGATTTCTAGTAATTTTACCTGTTGCGGCTTGTCAACACATCACAGGAAGATGCCATCAATTTTGTGCTTGTACAACCCGTCATCGTAAATGACATACCATGCAGCCCCGAGCTTTACTGTTCACTTTTCCTTTACGGTTAGATGCGTTGGGAAATCTCCATAATTGAGAAAGAAAGTGATGTCTGAATACCATTCATCATTAGTTGCAACAAATAGGACCATAGGAAGAAAATCCGTTTTCTCTAGTTCACACTGTTCTCCATCAACCTGAGCAGCTTGCTCTTCAAGTGCTTCTAGGTCCCTATTTTCAGCCATAAGCTGACATAGGCCCTTACCTCTTACCAACTTGGTTGGTTTTATGTATAAATAATACTCTTGGACCTTTGCAATCCAATTCCCTCGTAGGCTTCCTAACTCCTGTTGGGTTAGGATAGACTTAACTGTCATGTTAAGAACTAGCACCACTGTATGAGAATTCAGTATGTAGTAGCGGAAGTTCTTAACTTATTGGACCATGGTGAAGGAATGTTTTTCTATCTAAGACATCTTCAGTTCATGAGGATTTATATAAGAGATCATGAAAGAAATAGGGATTTAACATCCTCGAGTTCTTTACGCATTAAGATAGTCGATACGGTAAGATGCACGGACGCATAAGCGTACACATGATGAAATCCTTGGAGAAGTCTAGACATACCAGAATGGGTGTATGAGAAAAAGAGGCTTTTAAATCCTCAAATGATGTCTTGCCTTCTTCACTCCATCGGAATATTTATGACCCTTTCATCATATTGGATATATGACGAGTCTTTTTGGTGAAGTTGGTAACAAAGCGTCGAGAAAATTCACCTTTCCAAGGAAAGAATGAACACCACCAAAGTCTTGCATGTGGGAAAAGTAAGGCTCTAAATAGCCTTGAATATTTCAACATCTATCTTTGTGCCTTCTTTGTTGATGACGTGTCCCAGCAATTTTCCTTTGGTAACCCCAAAAATGACTTCTTAGGGTTTAGAGAAATTTGTGTTTTCAAAATCTAATCAAGACTTGCTCCAAATGATCACAATGATCACTTTGTTTCTTAGAGAACACAGTTAAGTCATCTATATAAACTATGATGACCTTTCCCATCATGCCTTTGAACGCAAAGTCCATCACACATTGGAAGGTGGCACCGGCATTGGTTAAACCGAACGACATCCGCTGTAGGCGAAGGTGCCCCATGGAGTGGTGAATGTTGTTTTGAATTGGTCTTTAGGTGTGACCTTAATCTGATTGTATCCCAAGAAACTATCAAGCATGGATGACATCTCTGAAATGGTTACTACCTGTAGAACTTGATCTATTATGGGCGGTGGATAGTTGTCTTTTAAAGGCCTCGGTTTAGGTTGCGAAAGTCTACACATATGTATATTTCATCATTCTTCTTACACATAGGTACAATATTAGCGACCTAGTGTACTATGATAAATTGGAAAAATGATTCTTGCATCTAGCATCTTCTGTATTTCGGCCTAGTTGGTACCTGAGATCTTGGGGTTGTAGTGCCTTTGTTTTTAACAAAAAGGCTTAACGTCTTCTTTTAGCGGGATGTCATGCTGAATGTCCTTAGGCTTAAATGACTTTAGATCGGTGTAAGACCATGCTAATACATCCATATATGTTTTCAGTAATTTGACAAATTTCCACTTTTCCTCAGGTGTAAAACACTTCCCGATGTTCTGATCGAGGATGTTCTGTCATACCCAAATTGTGATTTGGTTTCGGAGAAGAGCCAAGGCCATCTGTCGCCTCTTCTTAACAAAACGATCATGCTTATCAAATAATCATTCCAGGGAAACTAAACCTTTTGGAATCTTATTTCCCTTGAGTTGACATATGCCCTGACCTTCTATCGATTCATGTGCTTGGCCCGTGAGAGACTCACGACACACATAAGTTGATCCATCGAAATGGAGCTCTTTGAAATTTTCAGCTTTCTCCAGGAAAGTGATAAGATGATTATCATTGTTGAATACCTGCCAAAGTGTCGGGAATTATCCGGTACACTTGGGCGGAAAACTACCTTAATGGTATATGTGTCTATCTTTAACCCTAGGTGAGGAAGCATGAGAGAGGCCGAGACACCAAATAATTAGCCATGTCATTACGAGCTCGTGTAACGGCCTTGATTTAAAAAGTGTCAAATTTCTCAATGTTGTCCCACACTACGTTGCGGTAGTGTTTGTGCCTGTCGTTCTTCACTTGGTATATGCCTTTCACTTGATTGATAATTAGCTCAGCATCACCCTATACTCTCAAATTCTTAATTCCTTTTCCTTTGCAGCTTTCATACCAAGTAGCAAAGATTCATACTCGGTAGTGTTGTTTGTATTGAAAAACTACAATTTAAAAGAAAGAGGGAAAATCTCCTCCTCAAGAGATATTAGAATGGCCCCAGCCCTGCACCCACTTGTTACACAACTGCCATCAAAATGCAGGGTCCATATCTTGTTGAGGTCCTCCTCTTGGATGAGAACCTCCATTTTATCAGAGTCAGTGGACAGAAGTAATTCCCCATCCCTGATGATTCGAAGAGAATTTGGGCCTTGGGGTCATCGGAGTTAGTGACCAGATATTTCTTTTGTGATTCAAGCTCCAACGTCTGCATAACTCCTTTGATAGGGATTTTGGCTTTGGACCAGTCCATATGGATTTCTCCACCAACTTATCTGTAAAAACTCCTCCCTAGTAATATTTTGTATGTTGCTAGAATGTCAACTATAAGGATAGTCATTTTTACTCTTTTCTCCGGGAATGCTACAAATGCGAACTGTGCATCTTTGATTTGACCTATTAATGGTACCTGCTTGGTTTCCATGGAGTAACACCTACTGAAAGGTTTAGTAAGAGTGAGGCCCAGGGCATGGGCAACCTTTGCTGGCATGACACTATCGAAGCTCGAGAATCAATTATACGCTTGCTTAATTTGTGACCATTGATTAGAGAGAGATAAAAAGGTTCAATTTTACCTAACGTGGAATTTGAGGAAACATTTATGCGAGATGCAGGAGGAGTGGAAAGGATTCCTTTTGGGGAGATAGGAGAAGGGATGGCAGCTTGGCTTTGGATATATTTAGTTAATCTTACAAGATGATCTGGGTTAGACTGAAGATATTCAGCCTCAGACATTTGGATCTTGGTCTTTTTAGTGTGATTGACTATGTCAAATGTGACTAAGGGTTGTGTTGACGAAGGAATGAGTCCTTCATTTCACGATGGTAGGGGAGGGTTACTGGTCTTTATAGAATGGGAGGAAGGCTGATTTGGAGGAGAGATAGGAGGAAAATATTTCTTTACGAAAGACTTAACCAGAGGTTGAGAAGGAAGGGGATTACCTCTTTTGATGATCGTTGTAGGAGTTACCTTCTCTTTTTTCTTGTTAGTAACAACCTTCGCTTCTTTTCCTTATGAGAGGGTGAAAACAACATACGACTGTCCGCTCACATACCCTTGGGTACCTTCTTCTTCATTAGACTCCTCTTCCTCGAATTCCATGTACCCGATAGTAGAGTCGACAGTCGGTTCACCGACATCTTGATCATCTTCGCCTTGCGATGAAGGGTCTTCATAAAGTTTCTCATCTTCTTCAATTCTGATCAAAGCATTGATCATATGAGCTTCAAGTGCTAACCTTGGAGCAGCGTAGTAAAATCAACCTTCGTGGGGCGTTGTTGGGTGTGAAATTCCTCCATGGGATATCCCGGTATGGAGTGGTGGATGAAGCTTGAGCTAATTTATTTTTTAATGCGAGTAAATCATTCGCCATATTTTGAAATTTTGGATCTAATGAAGTGGCTTGAGAAGGAGTCAAAGCCTTAGATTTGGACAACTCTCATTTTAATTCACCAGATATAAGTAGGTTGTCCTCTATCTGAATGGCCACAACTTGAGCAAGAAACAAGGTGGTGATTTGTTCTTGTAAAAGCAAGAAACTTACGCTTGAACTCATGGCATTCATAAAGAAACACTTTTGATTTTATGGTGTTGGCAACATGGCAGGTGGCACACGGTTAATCAGGGAATTGAAACGGGTGATAAAATTGTGCATGGTTTCATTGCCTCCTCCTTCAAGTGAGTGATCTTTGATAATAACATAAATGTGTCTTCTAAAGGCTTATACCTATCTTCAAATGTAGTTTGTAATGTGGCCCAACTAGTGATAGATCCGGTCGGCAAGTGTTGGAACCACTCTGCTACAAGCCCTTGCAAGGTCTCTAGAAAGAGGCGTACTCAACATGTCTTCATGGGTCACATCTAGGATGCTGCATGACATAATGAATGCAGATATATGTGCATCCATGCTTTGATTTCCACTCCCATCAAATCTTGGGAAATTCTTACGATTTCCATGAGGGAGTGCGTGAACTGGATGTGGCAATGCAAGAGGACCCATAGCGTTTCCCCATGGTACTACCATTTGAAAATTTGGAAAGAGGACGCGAGCCAGGAGTGTGGTTCCACTT
The DNA here is from genome assembly GCA_018340775.1 of Taxus wallichiana var. yunnanensis. Taxonomy (NCBI): domain Eukaryota; kingdom Viridiplantae; phylum Streptophyta; class Pinopsida; order Cupressales; family Taxaceae; genus Taxus; species Taxus wallichiana. Next base: position 797,167,621 of record CM031235.1, read on the forward strand.
AGTAACAAGGCATTGCAAATTGACATGGAAGCTCCTTGTGAAAACCGGTTCTTTCGTAGAGGTGAGACACTTCTGGCTAACCGATCAACTAAACTCAAGTGATGAGAATCATCTTTGGTGTAATACTAAAAATTGTGACTCGAATTAGATCAAAAATAGGATCGAATTCTCCATGAGCTCTTCTGCTACATGTAAATGGTTCACCCACCAGTGTATCTACTCAGATCGGTAATAATTTAGAGTAGATTTATAATAATCTTTTTGTTTGTTTGTATTTGCTGATTTTCTAGCAAAAATCAGCAAAGCATGCACTTTTCTAAATACTTAAATTTATCCCTTTTAAACAATCGATTGTGGTTATATGACAAGGATTAGTAGTGATAAAAGGTGGGTAAATTTTAGTAAGCTGATTTTTAGATCTTAGATCTGATTTTTGCAAGGTTTTGAAAATATTGTAAAATATCGAATCTTAGATCTACGGAAATATCTGATTTTTATAAAAACTCAAACAAACTAAAGGTTTCTAACTAGTCCAGATCTATAGATCTACAAAGAAAATTTTTAGTTTTGGACCACTTTTGCAAAAAAATAGTTTTTAACAAAGGTTAAAATTTGCAAACTTGTAGTGATATTCACATTTTTAATCTATTTCCTTAGTTTGATCCCCAAGTAGAGTCGCCAAAACCGTTGGTCTCGAAAAAATTGCCGAGTGGGAAGATCTATGGATAGAAACAGCCAATAAAGCAGTGTGTAGGGCATAGCCCTTCTTTGAGATAGCAAAGCGAAACTGGTTTATTGCTATTCTACCAAGCAAGAACCTGTGTAAATCTTATAGTATTCTACCTTCAGGGGGTTTGGGATTTCATCCCAATAGAGGTAGTTCGGACTAAGAACATAAACGTAGGAAAGAAGGAATGGAGGAAGGATAGATTTCAAGAGAGAAAAGAAATGAATTCCAAGATAGAAAGGTCAAAAGGTTTATGCTTTGGGCTAGTAGTAAACAGAGCCAAACTTACTTACATAAAAAAATAAAGCAATACTGATGAACAAATGACAAAATTAGAGATAGATCTAACAGAAAAGAAACACAGATCTAACTTAAGAGAGATCTAATGCACATAACACATAAATTTAGCACAAAGTCTCAATATTTGTATTAATATTTTCTTTTGTTACAAGAAAGCACAAAGTCTTTCTCTCCTCACTTCTATTTTTCATACAAAATTGTCCACCACAGAATACAACAAGTATTCCAGTATTTATAGGAGGAGGAGAAAGAGGACAAAAAGAAACCAACCACTTATTTACAAAATATCTAAAAGTCAAAAGTTGACTTTTGGGCAATTTTAGGATGGCAACATCCCATGGTGCAACATGGATGATGTCATGTGTGTGCCAACATGCTTTTAAATATTTTACAAAAATGGAAAATCCATCTTGGAGGAAGCTATTCATCATCGTCTCTCAGCTTGAATTTAGCTTCTGGCTGAGGCTCAAGAGAGTCAATATGGCACTGTGCCCGATACTCTACAAACTTGTTGATCATCTTTTGAAGTTGGTATTGATTAGGACCCTAGAAATGATCATGAATAACCTCGCAAGTCTCTTTCTCGTTCTTGAGCTTGTTAGGAAAATCAGCGTACTCTTCATTTGCATTGATCAAAGAGCCTATAAAATCACGGCAGGCTAAGAGGTTGTTGATGGACTCTCGATCGAAAGTGACCTCTTGCGCCAGACCTTGAGAGATAATACCCTTGAAGAGTTGGAACGTGTCATATACTTCTCTCAACTCATAGGATGGCTTGAGAAGTCTAGGAGACATTTTTGAAACTGCTTTCTCCATGTTGTGTAGCGCATCCAAGGCTTCTTCCTTGAATTTGTTAATTCTTTCCAGGATGAATTCCATTTGATCGACCCGGTAATCTAAAGCAATGAGATCTTTATAATTTTCCCATGGGTGATTGATAATGCGTTGCCCTTTAACAAGTCGTTAGCTGAATAGTTGACCATGGTCTAGAATGTTCCCTGCTGCAACTTAGTGTTATCCAATTCCTCAGAAAGGGAGCTCGCTACTACTTGTAGCTCTTTATTTTCTCAAGTTATATCCTGATGCAGCAACGTGAACCTACCAATTATTATCTGACCATCTTGGAGGATCTTCTCAATCCAAGATGACACAGTTGTACCTTGTTCAACAATCTTTATGTATTCATCTATTTTTTCTTGGCTGGGAACTTGAATAGGTTCTGCAGTAGTTCTTTGAAGGATCTCTTCCCATCTTCTACAAAGCTTAGAGGAGATGTCTATTCTATTCTTTGAGTATTCTCTTCTCCTCTTTGGCCTCTTGTAGCTTCTTGTAGATGGCATTGATACGCCTGATAAGTCCTCTCCTTGCAGGCTTTTTGATGATGTTCCCATTGTGACTTGAGTCACTGTGAAGTCTGAGGAGATAGATCTTCTTTCTTCTTTATGGGATCCGGATAGGCTATCTCCATGACCCTTTCTCCTGAGGCACTTTTCGAGAAGTGAGTTAATGATTTTTGCTTCTTGGGTCCCTTTGTTAGAATGACAGAGAAGTCCATAGCTACAATGGGGACCTTCCTCTTGTGTTGACTCAGGTGGTTGGAGATCCAACCAGGACTTAGGGGATCGGGATTAGAAGAAGAAGAGGAAATGAGGGTGAAAGGGGGAGCAACTAGAGTGGACTCGGGGAAGAAAGTGGAAACACTTGGTGGTGGCATGGATAGAGAATTTGATGCGCTAGTGCTTACAGGGCCCAGAGTCACTACAAGAGAGGAGAAAGAGGTGGAGATGGAAGGGATCTATAGTTGGATGGAGGGAATACCAGGTGATAGATCCACAAGGGAGGAAAAAATGGAAGAGGTGGGAGATGGAAGGGAGGAAGATGGAGGAGAAGAAACAACCAGAGGAGTGATTACCTGAGGAGGAGGAGGGAGAGGAGTCAAAAAGGGGATAGAGGGCACCTCCATAGTTGTAGCTATGTGATAACATCCTGAGTGGATGTGTCCGTTGGAATATTTATCAGTTCTTCTTTTCCTGGGGACACTAAGTCCACTATTTTGTTTGAGGCAGAAAGAGGGCTATCAGGAGATTTCTCTTGTTGGCTTCATTCTCCAACTTCATCCTTTCCTTTTCCCTTTGGAAAGTGATCTGGCATTGGAGGCACTCTTCCTAAGGGGGAAACAATGAAATCCACCCCAAGGTAGATGAGACCATTTCATTTGCACCAATGTTCGGTGCATTGCAATGTGGGCTAAACCCTTTCTTCTATGGTCTTGGGTGCCTTGGTTCTATCGATACTTGTAAATGGCCAATCATCCCCATCCATGTCAAGGTAGACCTGATCAATTTCCTGATCAGTTTCTTAGAAATATTTTGGGATGATGACAACTCCATAGTGGATGATCTCTGCTAGTGCTAGCCGAGAGTGATCTTTTCACTGATTTTAACTTCGTGGTTGACGTCTATCCATATGTCCTCGATCTCTGGGACATGGATGGGATCGATCTTTGCCTTGGGGAGTAAGCCCGGTAATGAAGTTTGGCCTTTCCGTGAAATCATGCTTTAGGTTGTGTAATTCCAGTTCTGCAAAAATTTCCCGGGCTTTACCCAATGAGGCATAGGTGTATCTACCAACCATGAGGGGGAAAGGAGTTCCACCCTTCTTTCTTTTCATACACTTCTCGTGATAGGTGATTAGCTGTCTTGACAGCTCCAAAGAAGATCAGCTTGGGCCCCACATACCTTGGTAACCTTATGAGTTCTCCCAAGAAGTTTACCACTCGAGATAGGTGAAGGTGGGGAATTGTGTAAACAAATCCCCCATTTCTTTATGGCAGTGACCACACTCATGTTGGTCTGACCATGTCTCATGTTCAGCCTCATTAGGCAGATCACCTCATAGAAAAAGGCATCGTTGATCTTGTTGAATTGGGTGATATTGGCCTCAAGCCTTAGCTCCCAATAGTACTCATATATCTTGACCTGAGGCCATATCCCGCTTTGAATCAGTCCCGGATATTCTCTCTCTGAGGCAGCGACATATACGACATAGGAGTTCATATAGAACCTCCCAGTTGTTGAAACCTATTGGAGTTGCTGTGAGATAGTATCACTGATAATCTCTCCCCAACCGAAATGTTGCTCAGGCACATTCTTGCTTATGGTCTCTAAGTACCTGAGCATCCATTTGTGAAAGTGGTGGGCATCAGAAGCCTAAATACTCTGCTGAGGAAAGTGATGGTATCACTTAGCTCCTCTAAGAAGTCACTGTGGTGGATGGTCTATGGCCATCTGCTCATTACCTTTTTGTTCTTTAGGTAAACCTCATTCATCATCTACATGCACTTGTCCTCATTATCGGTCCAAGTCTTTATGTAGTCTTCTCGGCTTACTGCCACATACTGGATATGGTGAGGAATGCCCAACATGATTTCGAAGTGCCAAGATGTGAGGTTAATGACCACCTTTCCCTCTTTGTCTTCGACACATCTTGTGTCTTTATTGTAACAATGGGCCACTATCATGATGAACTCATTATTGATAGCGCTTACTGGAAGACCTACTACAAAATGTAGCCCACTGCCCACCAGCTTGTCCATCCATGGGCTACCAAGTAACTTGTTGGGTTCTGGCCCAGAAATCATCCATATCTATGTGCCCAAGCTCTGAGTCTCTGATGTCGAGAGAGCATTCTACAAGTGAGTCAGGCATCTTGACTCTCTGATATTTATATTTCATTTCTTGCTCTATCAACTTAGCTTTTCCTTTAGACTTAGTTGGCTTCTTTCTCAACGAAGACATGTGTGAGCTCGAGGGTGGCTGTTATTGCTCTGCATGGAGAATCAAAGAGGTCCAACATAGAAGAGCCATGTTAACCGTCATGTTATCCATAATAACAACTTATAGAATGAAAAATGAGCTATTTATAAGCCTTAAGGTGTAAGGCGCAGGTTTATAGCATGCTGCAGGGGCTTAAATAGGTTGGGCACACTTAGGAATCAGCCAACATGTAGATGTTGGTGGGGAGGAAGTTATGCAGTGCCTTAAGAGGTTTTGGTGGGGCGTAGACTTGCTTGTTGTGGCACGCGTTCAAGGTGCACCAAGGCACGGATGTGAAATTTGTTACACGTGCTTGAGGTGCACCAGGCACACTTGCATGGGAGATGTAACATAGAAAGTTAGCACACCAAGGATTTTACGTGCACGGCGTGGGTTTGGTTTGCACAACATACAATGTTGATGTTATTGTTCTTGCGCCAACACCTACGCCTTTTTGAGAAATGGCCAAGTGCTTGCTTAGGTAGCGCGTGGGAGGGATGCCTGTTGCATGGGTCTGCATTACGCCTATGGTGTGACTGTGTTGAATGTAACATGGAAAGAATGTGTGCTAAAGTTTTAATGGTTTTTGAACAGTTTGGCCGATTACGACATTTCTTGGTTTTTCTTATATTTTGCATTTGGATTTGGCAAATGACAAGGAGGAGAAGTTTTCAGCAAGGCAGGGAGTAGAGGCAAAATGGGTTTGAGCTCTTTCTGAGGTAGAGCCTTCCAGATTCGTAGATCTGGAAGGAGGGTCAAAATGGTTTGCATTTGGTTTCGTTAGAATTTTTATGTTCATTATTTTAGATTCCTTGTTTTTACCATACAAATCCCAACATAAAAGCCACAATCAAAAACAAGATGGGTAGAAGCCACTTACCAGGAATATATAATGATGAAGGAATGATGTGGGGTCCACAAATATGACAAATGGCATGTGAGGGATGACAGGGTCACCGATGATAGTGCATAGAAGAATAACTTTTCACAAATTTTGTTCGTGAAAATGACAAAGCTAAGACCTATATATATAGAAAATTGGGCATTTATTGCGCCACAAACTTTTCTTTAGCGCACTTGGTGGGATGTCGACATGGCAAGTGGTGTGCCTTGGCACGAGAGAGAAAGATGTTGACACCAAGCTTTCACGACCTATGGTGCACTTAAGATGATGTCAACATGTTGATGGGTGCACCTTGGCACACCTATGGGAGGTGCAACATGGAGTGTTAACACTCCAGGGAGTGCGCCAAAGGTAAAGAGGGGCACAATTTTACTGATGTTGACATGATATTTTCTACACCAAAGGATTAGGGAACTTCTACTAAGTTTTGAAATAACTTGATTTTCCGGAAGGGGTTATGAGGCCATTTCGGACATTGTCTAACTTCCCTATGGGTCAAAACAAAATTTTAGGTATGGTTACCCGCAAATTTCCTTGTCAATTTTGTAGTATAACAAGATCCATTAGGGAGATAAGTAAACCATGAGAGAGCATTACCAATGAGGCTTCTATAGAAAATCTTAAGAAGCATCTTATTATTTTAGCCATGATTTTTATATAATTTTGAAGATGTAGCTATGGATTTATATTAGCATCAAACAATTGGAAGGAAGGCATGATAAAATCTCTAGGGAATGGTATTTGAAATATTCTATGTGGAATAGGATTATTGGAATAACATTAGAATCAACACTATCATAATAGGCCTTGTTTTCTAAAGTCAAAGTGTGAACCTTTTGTTAGAGCTCACCTATGACATACATAAGGGAAAGCATCTCTTGAGGAGATATAGCATGATAACTTAGGGGTTCGTACAAAGGTTACACTTTACCATTAAAGGTATCCACAAGAACACTAGCATGCCTAGGAACATGTTTATGTGGTTATTTGGCTAAATATAGCCTAGGCTTGGTCTAATGAGTATGCTTTAAATGGGTATCAACAACTTGAAAGGAAATTTCCCGAGGAAATGTATCGTAGGTGTGATATTTGAAATTAATGGAAGATAAACATTCTTATAGTTTCTACCATCATCACTATGTACATAAATACCTATAAGTAGAAAATAAATACTAATAATAACATCACATTTTCTTGCAGAAGGAGAAGGAGAAACACAATGTGAAACATGAGCATTATCATAATTTTTGCATGCATGAGAAATTCAGGGAATAAAAAAACAACATCATTCGCTTTACATTTAGAAGTGTAATGTGTGAAGAACAATTAACCGAGAGGGGGTTGAATGAGTGACCCTAAAAAAATTCAATTATGTTTTACCATTCAATACATATTAACCATAATGATCTTATAATGCATAAAAACCATTCACAAGAACATGAAACAAGAGAGAACACACATATATGAGTGGGAAACCCTCAAGGGGAAGAAAACCCACTAAGAACTCTATAAATGGACTACTGTTCTATAAATGATTGCAAAGATCAAATTCAGTTGAGCACCCACTCAACTTGGAGCACCAACCCCAAATAAGTTAAACACCTACTTAACTAGGTTTTAGCAAGCACCAACGAGGAGACAAAAGCACCAACTCATGCCACCTCTGCGTTTTGCACATCACCTTCTTAACCCTAGAACTCATCAATAAATGGTACCATGTCCCTCTTTTATGATAACATTTTTCAAGAGTCACTCTGAAGAGATTGCATGTAATCTTTTTAATCATAACAATCTTAGATCCATAACAACCATGTGCAAAGATAAAGGCCAACTAGATCTAGATCATTCAACCATAAACCCTGAACTAAACAAGAATCAAGGAAAGGTTTACTGCTCAAGACCCGGGCTTATTTAGCTCATTCACATAACTAAATCCATCTAAAATTATCCATTATATTAATCATGATTCATGAATACATATATAAAAGTTTCACCATAAAACCACTTAGGCGCCATATAACTTAACAACATCTTATAAACAGAATTAGATCACAACTAAACCATCTCTTGATCAATACATACTCAGGAGTAGGTATTTTTTCACCTTAGGTCACCTAAGACCTAAAAATAGGCTTGCATAACAACACAAGAATATCCATAAGCTCACTTAGCCAAAGAAACTCAAAACCTTTCAAATACTTCATCTTTGAACTAGTTATCCTCCATGATAACTTCAGTTCCAATCTTATTTTTATCCCTTGCACCGCATGTCTTTTGTTCTTCCACTTGTCCCAAAATAGCCTTGTGTATCCTCCAAGTCTTCATGCTCTATTTTGAGAAATCCGACCTCATGGGATCCTTAGAAAATAGACTCTTCTAGAAATGGAATAGACATGAAGAATGGGTCACTCACTCCACGTCATCCATTTAAATTCTTGCCCAAATTTGACTAACTTCCTCAACTTCCTAAAGTAATCTCTTGACAAACATCCTTTTCTATCTCCGTGCACAAATTTTCTCTCTCATGCACTAACCACCACCATATTGTCTCTTGGATGTGTTTCCTCTACATGTCTCGACGTTCCAATAAATTGCTATTTTGAATCCATTATCAGCAATTTTGAAGAAAATCCCCTAAGTGACTTATTACATTTATATTTTTGTCTCATTTTAACCCTTTTTTCTTAATCATACAAATGATGACCATATTTCTATTCTTCTAGGACTCTTGACCATCTCTCTTTCAACTATATGTTATATACTTTTCGTCCAATATTATTCACTTGATATAGGAATACAAAAATTGACTTTCACATGCCGACACCTTCATCATATTCAACATAAATCTTATACCCATGGTATACAATACCTCCTACCGCTCAAACATGCACTATATTTCTCCCATTCACACACACACCTCTAATTGGCCTAAAACTACCTTTATATACATGATTCATGAACATACACAATTGGTTTACCATATACACATTCAAGGGGTTTATTAGGTACATAGTAAAACATGTTAATACCATCGTATAAAAATTCTTCTATGACTTGCTAAAACTTCTTTTGGTCTAAAATAACTCAATTAGGCCGTGAAACCAGGATGAAGACCTAATTATATTAGGTATTCTAATTAATGACACACCATGACTTTATTGGGCTCACACAGCCTTATAAAACACTAAAACCTTTCACACACTCTTTCAATGACCTCTTATGAGATCTCTATGCTTTTTTATGCATTACACCTTTCATTCGTGTCATGAAGATACTTAAGAACAAATTGCCCATAATACCTCAAAAACCAGTCTGAAGAACTTAATCTCCAACACTTGTGTAGACACCTTATATCATATTTTATGCATGGATATGGTCCTATGAGAACCCCTAAACACTCTCATAAAGTAAAACCATAAGGTCTAATGGTAAATATTGGTCTTATCTCAATTACTTGACCTCAACAAACATGTTTGAAAGAGTCAAACAAGTTAAATTTTTAGATCTTCTTCTCTACATATACTGACTCTAGCTTCTTCAAATAATTTTATGTAATGTAGGACATGAAAAAAATTTCATGCACTTTATTCCACCATTCTACTCATTGGAAATCACCATCAATTCATTTTGTCAAGTGAGACATGTTTTTCTCCAGGGTGACTTAAGTATGTAACTACCTAACATTGGATGACCTCATAATCACACTTAGATGATTTAACCTATAAAAATAATCATGAAAATGAAATAGTGTCTTTATTATTCCTCAGGTTATTTTTGACCAAGTCAACTTGCCTTAGAAGGGGGATGGTTACATTAAATTATGTACATACCAATATTATTCCGTATGGCCTTCTTCTCACTCTTCTAGGAAACTAACCACAACATCCTAGAGGTACCTAGGAGATTCCACTACAATATCAAATAGGTTTCTTGAGAAATTCAATCCATCATGAGCTGATTTGAAAACAATAAATTTCTATGAAGTCCTTGTTAGGGATGTTTAGAGAGGTTTTTGACCAGTTATGGTGTTAACGATTGTTCATAAAGGATAGGAATTTGATCATAAACTAATGCCTAGATTTCTATATTTAGAACCATTCCCATCTCTCCTAAAAACTCATAATCCCATGAAAAGTATTTGACTGCATATGAGAAAACGAAAGCTCTTCTTAGGGTTTGGAAATATCATTTTGTGAGCTTCGAAAAAGCCTAAATCTTATTTTCTTAAATTTTCCTTTAAACCAAAATTCAACCTACATCATCATACCTAGCAAAAAATCACCTTACCTTTTCCATGGTCACAATTTGAATTTTTAATCTTACAGGTCTAATGACCATGCCTCATTATGTAGGAAGGGTTTAAGAGGGATCTAGGTGAAGATCTAGAATGGAGGCTTTACCCATTTAAGTGGATTCGAAAAACTCATGAGTTCTTACCACCTCACTCAATACCCACATTTTCCCAAACATCTTCACATGCCTATGACCATCCATATGGTTTTATTCATCTTTTATCATACCTCATGACTTGGCTTAGTATGCACTTGAACACTCTTTAATAAAGACCTATGTCTTACATGGTTGAACTTGACAACCTTAAAGTTGTCTTCAAATTATCTCAATCAAAAGATTCCAATTTTAGGTCTCATACGCCTTCAAAGATTTTTCAATTGTTTTTCAAATTATCTTATTTGCCTCATGAAAATCTGGTTTTCTTCATATTTTGGCTTAATTAAAAATATCAGTGATCACATTAGATGACAATATTAACAATCTCCCCCTTTTTCATTGATGGTAACCACTCTAAAAAAACTATGACAACCATTCTTATATTTATTTCCCAGTCAAAACATTAGACACCATTACCCCCTTTGACATTAATGAAAAGAGATATCTGCATATTGAATTTGGGGAATGAAGATTACCAAACATGCTCCCTCTATCTCCATGCATACCTTCTAAACACTAATTTCTTTCTCTTTGAGCTAAAGAACCACTTGATTATCTCCCCTCAAGTTATTAACTAATTTAATGATTGTTCGGAACAAGAATTACACCCAACTCCTTTCTTAAATGTTCAAATATTTCCATTGGAAGTGGCTTGGTTAGAATGTCAACAATTTGATCCTTGGTAGATACATACTCAAGCTTAACATTTTGTTCACTAACATCTCTCTTAGGAAATGATATTTGATGGGAATGTTCTTAGTCCTTGAGTGCATGATTGGATTCTTTGAAACACTTATGGAACTTGTATTATCATAATAGATGGGAATAGGACTATCATACTCCACCTTGTATTCCTTTAAGGTTTGTCTCATCCATAGAACTTGAGTACAACATGAAGTTTTGCAATGTAATTAGCCTCACAAGTAGATAAATCCATGATGCATGCTTCTTGCTTATCCATAAAATAGGCATTCTCCTAAGAAAAATCCCTCCACTAGTGCTCTTCATGTCATCTAGACTCCCTGCCCAGTCAACATTTGTATAGGTTGTCAAGTTGAACTCCTTGCTCCTTGGGTACCACAACCCAAACTCCATAGTCCCCTTGAGATACCTAAGTATCCTCTTGACTTGTTGAAAATGGTTTTTCTTTGGATATCTTCTTGAAATATTCCCACAAGACCTATTACTTACATGATATCAAGTCTAGAGGTAGTAGTATACAAAAACTCCCAATCATTGACTTGTATGATGTTGATCCACCTTTGGAGACTCATCCTCCTTGCTTAACTTACACCCTATGATCATAGGTGTGCTAATTTCCTACAATATTCCATCCCAAACTTTTTCAACATCTCTCTTATGTATTTGGCTTGTGAAATGAATATACCTCTTTTAGATTGAGTGATTTGCAATCCAAGGAAGAATGATAGCTCTCTCTAGCATAGACATTTCAAATTCCTTCTTCATCACATCTACAAATCCCTTGGTCATGCTCTCATTATTTCCACAAAGATGATGTCATCCACATAGACAACCACCATCAACTGATGATCACCTTTTGTCTTTATGTACAAGTTGTTGTCTACAACTCCTCTCCTGAATCCTTGGTCTAATAGGTACTTGTCCAATCTGGCATACCAAGCTCTAGGAGCTTGCTTTAGACCATAAAGATCCTTTTTCAGTCTGCAAACATAGTCCTTGTCATCGATAATGAGAAACCTTTAGGTTTCTCTATGTATACCTCTTCTTCCAAGTTCCCATTCAAGAAGGCTGACTTGACATCCATTTGATATACCTTGAACCCTTTGAAACTTGCATAAGCTAGAAACAATCTGATAGCCTCCAATCTTGCTATAGGAGCAAAGGTCTCCTCAAAGTCAACTCCTTCTACTTGTGCATATCCCTTGCATACCAATTTGGCCTTGTTCTAATGACTTCTCCATCTTCATTTAATTTGTTCCTAAACACCCATTTTGTGCTAATGACATTCTTGTCTTTAGGCCTAGGAACTAGTTCCCAAGTCTCATTCTTTTCTATTTGGTCTAACTCCTCATTCATATAATACTTATCCAAAACTTGTCTTTACTTGCTTCTAAAATGTTCTTAGGTTCAATCTTAGACAATAGAGCAACATTTTCTTGGTTAAGGTTACTTACCAACTTCCTCCTTATTTGCACACCTACATCCTTATTAAATGATTTGTGTTTCAAGATGGTCTTTCTAAATCTTTCTTGGAGGCCTTTTGAATCTTCTCTTTCCTCAACTTCTTCTTATTTTCTATCTCTCTATAGCTTCTTATTCATTCTTGGAGTCCAAATTATGAAAAATGTGACTTCTTAGAACAGGTCTCATCAACCTTCACATTGGTGCTTTCCACTATCTTTGCAATCTCTTATTAAGCATCTATAGGCTGAGCTAACTGATGAATATCCTAAGAATATTCCTTCATCAGACCTTGAATCAAATTTACCTAGGTCTTCCTCATCTCTTTTGATGAAGCATTTTCTTCAAACACTCTAAAGTGCTCCACATTAGCAGGTTTTCCTTTCCACAACTCATAGGGGTTTTATTGCCATTAATCCTTATTTGTCCTCTATTCAAAATGTAAACTATAATTCTTACTGCCTCTCTCAGTATCCATTAGATAGCCTTGACTCATTTAACATTGTCCTTTCCATTTCTTGAATTATCCTATTCTTTCTTTCAACTACCCCATTTTGTTGAGGTGTCCTAGCTATTTGAAAATTGTCTCCTTATTCCATGAGCCTCACAAAAGTCATCAAATTCATTTGACCAAAACTCTCCCTCTTTGTAGACCTTAGACACTTGATTTTTACATTCTTGTCATTTTCAACTAGAGCCTTAAATGCCTTGAACTTATCAAGAGCTTCTGACTTTTCTTTCAAGAATGCTACCCAAGTCATTCTTGTGTAGTCATCTATGAGTAACATGAAGTAGTTGTCTCCTTGAATGCTTTGAATCCTTGTAGGTCCACACAAATTAGTGTGAATTATCTCTAAAGGTCTTGAAGTAGAGTATTCCTTAGACTTGAATCTCCTTCTAGTTTTGCTTACCATGTTGACATGCCTTGAAAAGTGTGTTTATAGGTTTGGTGATTTTAGGCATATTCTTCACACACTTCTTGGAGCTGATCTTGACAAGTTATCAAAGTTTAGGTGGCCCAACCTTCTATGCCATAAAACATTCATCCATCTTGCTCATGAAGCATATCTCCTTCTTGATCTCACTCAAGACATACATATTGTTCTCAAGTTTTCTTAGCCTTGGCAATTAGTCTTCCTGAATTGGCTCTTCTTATATCACACCCTTTGTCATGAAAGATCAATGTGTGTCCTTGACTACACATTTGACTTACACTCAACAAGTTATGTTTCAAGCCTTCTACATACAACACATTTTCTTTCTTGGTCTTCCCATTGTCCAAACTCAAGGTACCCTTGCCAAAAATATTGGCAGATGTGTTATCTCCAAATCTCATTGTACTGAAGCATTCTCCTTCAATGAAATGAACTTGTTCTTGTTCCTTGTCATGTGGCCTGAGAAACCACTATCTATATACCAGATCATATCTTCATTTTGGATGTGAAAGGAAGTTTGAGCTATCAAATATTCTTCTCCTTTAGTATTTTTCTCCTCCTTCACCTTATCCATAGGGTCTGACTTCATGATGTACATATTTTTGTCTTGATTGATCTTCCTCATTTTCTCATCTTGCAATACCTTGCAATATGTCCTCTCTAATGACATTTGTACAAAATTCTACTTCTATTGTTGAAATGATAATTCATTCCATTCCTCCATGAGGAATTGATTTATCATGAGATCTACAATCCACAACTCTATGTCCATATTGATTGCATGAAAAACAATAGCCTTTGAAAGAATTTACATACCTTGGCTTTACTTTACGAATTATCAGCATGAGGTTTACAATTTCCTCTGATGATCCATATTTATTGCATAAGAAACAATATCCATTGAAATAATTTTCATACCTTCTTTTGATAGGATTATTTACTTTGGATAGTGTCATCCTTCTTGATATCCATTTTTGAGGTCCTTTCTCCTTGTTTTTTTGATCTTCTTTGAAAATAATACCTACCTTATCATTTTCCTTTCTCTTCTTTTGGTCTTCTTTGAAACCAAGACCTTCCTTATCATGTGGAGACTGAATACTCAATATATCACCAAGAATTTTAGTTTTCTTTTCAAACTTCTTATGTGTCTTCAACTTGTTTTTTTCCTGATCCAATTATTCCTTCAAGGACTCCATCTCTATTATGAACTTGGTGCATTCTTCCTTGGTCTTAAGACTTTTTGTTACAAAAATCTCAACCTAAGTTTCTAGCTATTTGATGATCTCATCATGTTCATTATCCTTGTTATTGATTTTTTCCTCATAATCCTTGATCAATGACCTCAATATCTGATTCTTCCTTCTTTGGTTCTTTAACTCATCTAGAGCACTCACAATTCTACCTCAAGATTCACTTCTGCCTCTTCTTCATCTGATCTTTCATCTTCATGAGGCTTTTCAATATGAACAACCTTCACCCTATTTTTATGGCCATGAATAGAGTTTCATTGATATCAATGATATCATCAATCTCAAATATATTGTACTATCACTTATATCAGAGGATTTGTTTTCTTTTGGTATAAAAATTTCTCTTGTTCTTGAATGACCCTTTCTTTCCTTCATACTTATTGAAACTCTTTTTTTCTTTCATGATTATAGGACTTCTTATCCTCACCATGATGTTCATCATGCTCTCCATCATCCTTATATTTGTTAGGGAACTTGGATGCAAAGTGACCAACCTTACCATAGTTAAAGCACTTAAATGGAAACTTACCTTTATACTTACTTGATCCTTTCCTTATTTTTTTAAAAAACATGGCTTCTATCTTGTCATCATCAATATATTTATCAATATCATTCTTTGACCTTTTACCTTGTGACTTCTTCTCAAATTTGAATGCAATTCCTTCTTGGAGGGTCTTCCATCACTGGTTCTCATTTCATAGGTAGTCAAGATGCCATGAAGCTCATCCATTGTAATGTGTTTAGATCCTTGATTTCCTCCACAACAGAGACCTTTGAATCAAACTTGGATGTAGATATATCAATACCTTTTGTACCACTTTTGATTCTTCCAAATTTTCTCCTAGACCTTTGATGACATTTACCACTTCATCTACTCTCAACAAATAAGAAAAATGTTCTCATCCTCCTTCATTCTCAGACTTTCAAAATAGCTTTTGGTGGGTTTGCAACTTTTCTAACTTTACTTTGGTGTCTCCTTCATAGATGGTCTGAAACTTTTCCCAAATTCCTTTGGTTATTTCACAATGCATGACCTTCAAAATTATTCCTTGAAATACCACATAGGATGGATTTCATTACTTTAGAGTTGTTTTCACTAGCCTTTTTCATATTGCATAAATTGGGGTGTAGGAGGTGAAGTGTATCCATCAACCATTGATTTCCATATGTCAAAACCTAATGACATTAGATAGTTCTTCATTTTGATGCTCCAAAATTCATAGTTAGTCCCATTGAAGAGAGAGTTCCTTATTGGTTGAGAAACCTCCTTAAACTTGACTAGACATGTTTGTGCTTTTAGGATCTCCTTTAAGCTATGTTAGGCCTACTCCAAAGGACCAATCTCTGATACCAATTGGAAAACAAACCGATTGAGGGGGTTGAATATTGTTCTTATTAAAACTTTTCATTCAATTATCCTTTATTTCCATTCAATAAACTAACATGCATGAAACCATCAAAGCAACATAGTGATCTTATAATGCATAAAAACCATTCACAAGAATATGAAACAAGAGAGAACACACATATATGAGTGGGAAAACCTCAAGGGGAAGAAAACCCACTAATAACTCTAAAAATGGACTATTTCCTATAAATGATTGTAAAATATCAAATTCAGTTGAGCACCCACTCAACTTGGAGCACCAACCCCAAATAAGTTAAGCACCTACTTAACTAGGTTTTAGCAAGCACCAACTTGCAAGGAAGCACCAACTCCCTAAGTGACTCAAGCACAACTCATCCACCTCTATATTATTTCACCTTCTTAACCCTATATTTCTTGATCAAAAAATGATGACCATATTTCTACCCTTCTGCTCTTGATCACTCTTCAAACTGCATGTTATGCTTCTTCGCTCATCAATCTTCTTCACCTTGATATAGGCATGCAAAATTGAAGTTAATAGGTTGAAAACCTTCATCATATTCAACATAAACCTCTCTACCCATGGTATATAATACATCCTACTATTCAAACATGCACTATATTTCACTCATTCACACACACTCTAAATAGGCCTAAAATGACCTTATATATATACATGATTCATGAACATACACACATGGTTGACCATATAAACCTTAAACCTCTTAGGTTGGAAATAAAAAACTAATAACATCTTATAAACATGATTCTATCACACCTTAAACTCCTTTTGGTATGCAATAACTCAATTAGGCCTAAAACTCCTTTAGGACTTATGAAGACCTAATTGCATTAGGTCTGCCTGCTTAATGACACACCATGACTTTATTGGGATCACATAGCCTTCTAAAAATTAAAAATCTTTCATATACTATTTCAATGACTCTTATGATTTCTCCATTCTTTTTATCTCTACACCTTTCATTCATGCCATGAAAGCTTCTTAAGAACAAACTACCCAAAATACCTCAAAAACTAGTCATGAAGAACTTAATATCCAACACTTGTGTAGACACATTATATCATATTTGATGCATGGATATGGTCCTATGAGAACCCTGAACACTCTCATAAAAAAAACCATAAGGTCTAATGGAAAATATTGGTCTTACTAAGACCAATTACTTGACCTCAATAACCCTGTCTAGAAAAGTCAAACAAGTTAGCTTGTGAGCACTTATTCTCCACATATACCAATCTCATAACTTCTTCAAATCATGTATTATGTCATGTAGGACCTAAAAATTGTCCATGCACTTTATTCCACCATTCTACTATGCAATCACCATCAATTCATCTTTTCAAGTCAACCTCGTTTTTCTCCATTAGGCCTATTTATAACTACTGACTTGGATAACATCATAGGAACTATTAAATGTTGGAACCTATCCAGAAATCATCATGAACATGTATAAATATTATCTATCTTCTTCCTCCATTAATGTATATACTTTGAATAAGTCAAATTTTGAGAATTATAGAAAATTTTGTATAAACCATCCTTTTCTTGTAGGGTCTTCTCACTCTTATGACTAACCACCTACCTCTTGGAGGTACCTGGGAGAGTCCACTATAATATCCAATAGGTTCCTAATAAATTAGATACATCTTGAGCTATGATTTGAACCAAATATTTCCTATTGAGTCCTTATTAGGGTTTTAGAGAGGTTTTTGACCAGTTATGGTGTTAACGATTGTTCATAAAGGATAGGACTTATAATCCTAAACTAATTCCTAGAGTTCTTAGATAGAACCCTTCCCCATCTCTCCTAAACATCTTAGACTCCCATGTAGAATATTTACAACCTTATGAGCATCTGAAAGTGCTTCTTGGTTTGGAAACCTCACTCTCTGAGCTTGATAAATCCTAAAACTCATTTTATTTCTTTTTCTTCAAACCATGGCTTCAACCTGCATCATCATACTTGGAACAACTCACCTTACCTCTTTCCATGCTCACATGTGCATTTTCACTCTTACAAGTGATCATCATGCATCATTAGGTCAGGTAGGGTTTAGGAGGGGTCTAGATACAAACCTAGATTAGATTATTTACCCCTATAGGTGGACTTTGAGGAACTCATGAGTGTCTTTCCACCTCACTACCATGCCCAAACAATGCCCAAACATCCTTCACATGCATGTGACCATCCATGGTTCTTCATCTCTCTTCATGCCTCATGACTAGGCTTCTTATGCACTTGAACACTCTTCAATGAAGACTTGTGTCTTGCATGCTAAACTTGACAACCTTCAAGTTTTCTTAAAATAATGTCTCATTTTTCTTGAATTATCTCTTTTTCTTGATTATCTTTCAGATGGCTTCAAATTCTCTCTTTATCCTCAAGATGACATCATCAACCTTTAACATCAATGACTCATCAACCTTTGACATCAATAAGGCACATCATCAACCATTGACATCAATGACAATACTCAACACACCTATTATCAAAAATGCTATAATCAAGCTCGGTATTTTTCATTCAAGAGGAGTAAAAACATAATCATTATTAGAGCATGCATTGGAAAAAGAAACATCATGTATTTCATTATCATGGTTATATGTATAATACATCATTTCCTCCTAATATACATAAGGGATACCATTGATCAATGCATAGAAATATGGGAAAATGTTGGTATATTAGAAACACTAACATCATCACCAGAGTCTAGGTCAGCTATAACATTGGGCTCATGGTCACTAGTCTAATTTGTAAGACCATCCTTAGGATATTCATGAGTGAAAAGAGGTGATAAAAGAGTGGGGTCATCCTTTAGGAGTAGTAGTAGGATTTGATGTGTAAAACTAGAGACGAGGATGAGTAAATGGTTGATAAACAACATCTCAATCAACATCAAAGATTACATCATCTGTAAAAGAATGTGAAAATGGAGTAACATGCTTGGCATATACCTAAGTGTTCGGGACCTTGTTAAATGGATATTGACCATTATGCCTTTAAAAATCCTGAAAATAAGGCATGATCACACATAAGCAAAAACTACACACAAACCAAACACTTTTGTACGGTCTTAAGACAACACTAGGGTTCAAATCGAAAGCGTAGCCTATGGATACTTGGGCAAGATCCTAGGTTTGGTTAAGGATTCAATCAAAGTGGGTTCACAAAAATATATCGACTTTAATTGAAACTAATCAATATATGGTTGATAAGGTAGAAACCAAACAACAATACATGTGTGAAATGATATTTAAGATAAATTGTTTATTCATATAAGTAAAAAAACCACTTTAAGAAAGAGATGTAATCTATCAAAGGTGTAATGGAGATATAAATAGTAACTTAATTATTTCAGATGAAATTAAGACTTTGTCATTGAGTGATCTACAATACGAACATAGCCTCGAAAACTAGAAGAACCTTCCACTGCACTATTGGGGCTTTTAGGTCAGAACCGTACAGTATGGTCAAGACCGTACAACAAAAAATGAACCTATTGTATGGTTTTGGACATGTAAAAAGTCATAATGTGTAAATTTTAGTGTCTCTTTGTGTCACTCTTTTTCACCTTTTACAATCTTCACTGTCGCATCAAAGCCCAGATTTTGCAAATGTACCTACAAAATAACCCTAACTACCCTACAAAAAACTCAAGAACACATTAGATGGAAAAAATATATAAATACTTGACTCGTACAGACCTCAGAGGTCATCCCATATGTGAATCATCGAGCACTAAACTATATTTTAAACTCAATACAGCTTCTCCTAGTGTAAAAATTTGATCAATAATTATAATTGGTTGTAAGGAAATGAAATGAATTTAGTATGGAGTGACCTAGAAACAAACTCACTATATTGGAATGTAAGGAATAAGAATAAAAATGTCGAGTCAAAACATGTGTTGTTGAGATAAAATAAAATTCACATTCAAAGGTCACACAATGGTGTCAAGTAAACACAAGTGGTAATTTTGTAATCTCCATGGGGTTATCAATTTTTCAACTCAATGTCATGACCCTCGTGGTGGTTGGAAAATGTTTTGTGGTGATGTTTAAGACCTTTATGACAACTATGTAAGATGTTGTGGCGGTTGAGGTGCACAAAATTATATTACACAATTTGTGTGGGGAAGAAAAGGAAATATTTACTTTTGATAGTTGGGATTTATGTTGGGGAGAAATTTGAGAAATTATAAGTAAGAAAAGTAAGTGTAAAGGATGTAACAAGTTGTGAACATTTAATAATGTTTTTAAGGTCATAACATCATCATAAAGATTTAAAATATAACACCATGTAAAATTTAAGTGTGCACATTATCCCTCACACCACAGTCAGGGTAATACTAATTACAACTTTTCATATAATGATAAATCCTTTGAGTTTTACAACTACCATAGCATTGTTATAACCTAGGGGTTCATTCTATAAAAAATTCCTTACTCAACTCTTAATACCCCACTATATGTTCACCAATTTATGATCAACTAGGAAGATATCACAAAGAGCAAGGTGAGAGCATGACATTGATAGATCGTGAAAATGGTCGAAAGTGATTTTTTCTGTTTCACTTATATATCGCTGCCCTTTGATTTTGATCTCCTATGTGTCGTACTTTTCTGAGAATTCTCCTAAAACATACAAAGAGAAACAACACCTGTAAAACCCCAAAACACATCAAATCCTAAAAATAAAAAGATAAAAATGGGAGTCAAACTGACCCCAGTGGTCACTGATTTGAGTGAACTTATCATCCGGATGATGCACTACATTTTAGACTCCATGTATTTCTACATATGTGTGTAGAATCATGCCCTAGGTGGATCTTGTGTAAGTTGCACTTGATAACAAGAAATAGCTAGATGTAGAAAATGTAGATAGATGTGTGCATGGAAAAATTAACTTCCCCTCCTATGAAGTGTATGTAGAATAATTCAGTCCCTTTTCCATTGAATGGATGCTTTGATGCTCTTGAGATGCCTTTGGATGTAACCTTAGTTGATAGTATTATATGCTTAGTGTTTGGTCCCTTATTATGATCACATAGTTTTGTATTTATATGATTCCCTTTGTTGAATTTCATAATTAACCACTAAAAGGTCGACCACCAAGAAAATAAGATGCCCAATAGCTAGAAAAGACCCAAAAATGTGAGTCGAGACAAAGAGTTAGGGGTACACTAGAGGGGATGGGGTGCACAGGTGCTGGAGTCCAGGATGGGCACTCGTGTCTAGACTAAAAAAAAGGAGAAGTGTCGTAAGTTAGATTGGGAAAGAAGGTGTGTAAGAACAAGAAGAAAACCAGAAAGCAAGCAATGAGGAAAAAGACAATAGTGAATTAATACTTTTCTTGCTTAGGAATCATATGAATAGTGGTATGTGATCAAGACCTAGAAATATACCCAAAGTGCGTGATTTAGTGTCTACACTCTTTATATCAATAAAATTTTGATAAAATGTTAGCATTACAATTTAGTAACTCTTACCCAAGAAACTCCTTATTACCAACCCATTATTGTCTTATATCGATAAGTAGGGGTTGAGATTAGATTTGAAGATTATACTATTTGTAGAGAAAGTATTCTTACAAACATGCTTTAAAGTAGACTTTCCTACTAATAGTCAAAGTCAAGTCAATTACTCAATTGATACTTTTATTTTATTGATAGAATATGAATAAGTTTGTATACACATGCTCATATCCATACAACTAAATTATTGGGAAAGTGACATGCGAGGATGATAATCGACAAGTGACCTTCCCCGTACCCGACCTCCCGAGGTCGTGCCGAGACAGCCGGTGGTTTGAAATG
Source organism: Taxus wallichiana var. yunnanensis (assembly GCA_018340775.1). Lineage (NCBI taxonomy): Eukaryota > Viridiplantae > Streptophyta > Pinopsida > Cupressales > Taxaceae > Taxus > Taxus wallichiana. Next base: position 797,189,374 of record CM031235.1, read on the forward strand.
CGGGTGACTTAGATGAAGTCACAGCCGGGATTATGGTCAGTTTTCTATGATAGAAAAGCTACAAGCGAGGATGAGAATCGGCAAGCAACTTTCTTATGGCTAACCATGGGAGGATCAGTGACTAAGATCTGGTAGTTTGATCTCCTGGTAGCTAAACTGAAAAAGGGGAGATTTAGAGGCTATGAGCGGGTAGCATAAATTCCCTAGTGATTTACCCTCCTAACTAGAATTTAAGCGTTTAATCTAGTTATGGAATCTCTAAATTAACTTAAACTGAAAATAACAATTTATACTACTCTTTGAAAGGAAACTAATCTAAACAAAATATATGATTGAAACATTATAATTACAAGCAACAATTAAACTACTTTTATACTAAAACTAAACAAGTGAGATAACCGGTGTGGTTATTCACCATGTGCGAGATGTGTGAATCTAAAAAAAGACACTAATTAACTTAATTGAAAACCTTCAATCCTACCTCAGAAGTGAGGAACAAATCATAGTTTCTCAGAAACTATCATTCCCCACAGCTTCCCGGCAATATTGAAAGCGAGCTTTAACTGAAATAAAATGATTCACTACTCTATTTGATAATAACTTTGTGATTTAAACACGGAGTTTTCTTGAAAGCAGAGGCAAATCCAGTTGTGTTGTAGCTTGTCCCCTCAGAGTGATCTCTTCGTTCTTGCATGTTCACGTGAATCCAGAAAGAGTAGGAGTATGGCAACATCAGCAAGAGAAGGAACTGGGATGACAATTACTTTGAAGTAAAATGGCACAAAGCACAAGTAGGAGAGGGATGGCGCAAGTGAACTGGCTTGGCCTATGCGATTCCTAGCAGGGTTGTTGCAGCAATGATAAAACAAAATGATAAACAACAGGTACTCAAACAATGAATAATAGCAGCTTCAGAGAAATACAACGAAGTACAAGTAGGAGAGGGATGGCACAAGAGAACAGAGCTTGGCCTATACGATTCCTAGCAGGATCGTTGTCGGTGTACAGTGAGGCATAACTAAATACTCAGAATTCTAATCCATGCTAAAATAAAATGATTCATAAAATAAATCTAGGACTGAGTATTGAAGACTAAAGCTCAAGAATGAAGACTCCAGACCAAAGAACCAAGACCAAAACAAACCAGACCATGGGTGAAACAACAGCACTGCCTGCACAAGATGGGTATGTGGCTTACCAACAGCTGAACAATACTATCTAAACATGTAATGAACTATACTATCAATCCTAAGCAAGCTAACAGACCAAACCACTGAAAATGAGAAGACTCTAACAAGGAAATGGTGGCCATTTGCCTCAGCACAAGCTACATATTTATAGCATTCACAAACACCAGAAGGCAAGTTCAAATTGAACTCTCCCACTATTAAACAAAGATAAATCACTGTTCAGTCGGCAAAACATAAATACAAGCTTAAGTCGGCAAAGAAAAGTTGGTAAATCGTGATATTTCACGCGGGTCGCGTCAAAAGAGCGTTCTGGAAAACGCGCACAGGACCGCCGCTGAAAGCGGCGGGCGGCGGTTACGCAGGTGGCGCCCTGTTGGGGACGGTCCGACCCGCCGCCCTGCGGGCGGCGGTTTTCATCAAAGGCCAAGCCAAAAGCCAAAGAAAGAGGAAAGAAAGGGAAAAACAAAGGGCGCGGGGGCAAAGCGAGGCATGCGGGATGTTAACGCATGTTTAACGGGCTTTCTGGATTCCGAACACCTTGCGAGGAGACCTGTATCATCATTGGGGCATTTGTAACATCTTTCCGGTGGTGCAGTACATACAATTTTGGGTACGTACATATTGCCCCCTCGGAGAAGCGTTTTAGCCATGAAGAGGCATAAAACGTTGGGTCCGAGTATGGCGGTCCCAAAATGGGGAGTTAGAGGCTATACCTGACATGCCCGTGTGTCGAAATGCCGCCAACTTTCACATGCTTTTAAGAATGTATGCAATGGATGACAAGTGATAACAAATGTTAAACAGAATGTTTTTACTTTATTTGCTTTTGCAATGATATGTGATGACAAACATGTTGTAGTATTGAACTTTTGGCCTCTTTGGGCAATGTCTGTGATTTCTTCTTATGTTGGCAAAATGTGATGAATGTGTAGCGATAAAGAGATGAACTTGCCCCAATCCCAAATCCACGCAACTAGTAAGATGCGAGGGCTCAACACCAAGAATTGGGAAGGGCACAAGTTGTATGAGTTTGATTTGAGTGGAATGATGAGAGACATACAAAACAAGAACAAGAACCAAATTTGGACCTACACACCCACCCTACTCAGAACTACTACCAAGCTTAGAAGGCCACTTACTTTTCAGTTTATCTAGACTTAGATTCATAAATGGCAACCTGGTTGACAAAATCTGGTTTTGAGGATTTGATCTCTTTGGAATTTAGATGTTTGGATATTTGCCTTCTTTTAACAGAATTTGACTTGTGTTTTTAGCATACCAAGATTTGTTAGTTTGTGTGACTGGACCCCCCACACCTTGCCTCACGCCACTAGTAAGAAGCATGGGTTTGTCACCAAAGGCAAGATATAGGTGAGTAAGGGCACTTCTTTCCTTTCCCAACCTCACATCACCAGTAAGAGATGTGGGCTTATCACCGAAGGTTGATGGGGCAAAGAAGTGTGTAAAATAAAATATTTTGTTTGCTTGGTGCTTTTGATTTCATTTGATTTTGACATTTCTGATCTATGACTTTGGGATATCCTTTGTTCCAAGAGATTTTAAGAGGGATAGATGTGACACCAAGAAGCTTCTAGAACAGACCGTAGGCAAGGACAACTTTACCTAGTAGAAAGAAAGAGCAAAGCCAAGTATGCAGGTCTTGGTATGGTTAAAATCAATGTTTGTCTCATCAAACTTGATGAGAAGATTTGAAAGTACTTGATGATGTTTGAAGAGATGTGATTTGAATATTTTTGCCAATATCTTCAGAAATTTGTAACAGATTACTTAAGAGTAAGTTCCTGGACTACAATATTTATGAAACGAGTGAACAAAATGAACCAACTAAATTACTAATGTAATGCAACTGCAACCATGTACATATGAAAATGCAGGTGGAACTATATGTCATGATGTCTAAGGTGAAGAAAGTTGACGAATATCGAATTCTTCACCCCTAGAAGTACACAGCGGAGAACCATTATCCTCAAATTTTTCATTTTCTTGATGAGGGCCTACCATTCTAGGTTTGAACTTACAACCCTTGCCCAGAGGTGTATATGTCCCATTATTAAAAACATTTTTCTGAAAGAGGCATTCGCGTACCTCTTTGTCATGTTTTTGAGAGATGACATGTGGGTGAGCATGACTATGCTGCTCGACCTTCTCTCTCATAGTGAGCATTGTGTTAATGATGAGGTCTTGCCCCATGGATAGGGAAAACTTAGCTTTAGACACGCATGGGTCGAAACTAGACTTTAGAATAGGGTAGTGCCTAGAGATGGTTTTGATAGGCATCGTTTCAATTTTAAATTGCCCTTCTTCGTTTGTTAATTCTATCATGTTTATATCTAGATTTAGGTCATCGGAGGGAAGAGATGCTATACCGAGAAGACTACCCATTCCTTGAGGTTCGAATGGGAGAAAGATCGGTTCGTCATTCTCCAAGAGTTTCATAATTCTGCTTTGTGGTTTTAGTGGAGACTGTTTCCACAGAAATTGACTTATCTTTATTTGTCTTTGCCACCTCGTATATTAAATCATAGGATCCTACCGGTTTAGCATTTGTAGGAACTTCATCTCGTGTGGAGAAAATATCGGGTAGGGGTTGTGAAACATACTCCTTTGTCTGAGTTGTTGCATTAATTTCACACTCAACCTCTAGCTCAACTAATCCCAAGATTTTTGTATTACCATTTGAACTTAGGTTAGGAGCAATCTGAGAGTTGTCAAGAGTTGAGGCATCTTGATTGTTATTTCTTATTATGATACCTTTGTTTTTCCCATTTGGATCTAACCTGTTATTGTTAGAATGATTTGGGAGAGGATCATTGAAGATCTTGAGAGGTGCATTTTGAGGGGAAACTGCCCCTGCAAAAGTATTTGGTGCTGGTGACACAGGATCTGCCAAGAACATATCTATGAAAAGTTGTTTTTGTTCTTCTGGCAAGCGTTGCATGAATTTATTGTAGTCATGGCAAGTCCTAGTATCATGACCCCTGATTTTGTGGAAACCACAATATAGATTGGGATTATAGTTCCGTGGTCGTCGGTTTGAATCCTGTTGTGGCCCAAAGTTCTGATTGGGCTGTTGGTTGTTATAGTTGAAATTTCGAGGTTGTGGCCTTTGGCTTTGGTTTTGATATCCATCTGGGCCCCGAGAAAGGCCTTGTGGCTGGATTTTCTGTTGTGGAGGATGATTAGAATCCACAGTATTGATCGCTGAAGTGAAGTTATTATTGCGTTGATTGTTAGTAGGTGCCGGGGTGTTCACAACATTTGGTCCTTTGACTTGATCAGTGATCCATCTATTGTAACCCCATGGTTTTCATTAAGGATATTGGGTCCTTGATCGGCATTCATTGTAGTAGGATAAGTTGTAGTGTTTTGGTTGGAGGTGATTAACCTCCCGTTTGCTCCATATGTCTTACGACCACTATCTATCACTGCTTGGTCTATTCAAGAGCGCTCTCAAGTACTTCATCATAAGTCCTTAGTGGGAACTTTGGACTTCTTCCTTCACTTCTTTGCTAAGAGAATGAAGGAATAAATCGCATAGTTCCATCTCGATCCATGTTTGGAGCACTTGCTTTGAGGAATAAAGGACTGTGCGCCACCTTTGGATGAAATGGGCGACAGACTCGTTATGTTCTTGCTTGATGTGCAAGAACTCCCTGATTCCTGTCCTTAATAGTTTGTTCATGTCGAAGGCTTTGATGAACTCAGACACGAGTTGTTTGAATGAATGTATGGAAGCCTCGGGTATTCTGTAATACCAATCGAGGGCAATGCCTTCCAGCGTTTTGGGGAATATTTTAGCAACGACCCCATCCCATGGGAGTAATTCTCGAATGGCTGTAGCGTAAGCTTTGATATGCGCATTCGGATCTCCTTCTCCTTTGTATTTGGGCAAATCGGGAAGAGGCCTTGGAAGCATAACGCTTCTTATGGCGAAATCTAAGGGCTCCTTTAAATATTCTGAATAAGTCCCTATTGCATACGTCTCAACCATTGATGGTGCCTGTTGAGGAGGTGGTGGCGGAACGGGTTGTTGATATGGCGTAACGTACGCGTTGGCAGGGGCATAAGGCAATCCCTGCATTTGAGTAAACATGCCGGGGGATGAGTACATATCCCCTTGTGGTGATTTGGAATACATGTTTAAGTACGAAGGGGTACTATCCAGGAATGGATTGCTCTGTACCGGACCAGGAGGAACTGTGCTAGCGATAGTGGGTCTAGTTGGTACTTGTTGTGAATACTGAGGAGTCATACCTAACGTGCCTACTCCTGTGAGGAGATCTACTTGGCTAGGATGGTGCGGAGGATTGGAACTCCCTGTTTGTATGAATTTTGAATTTTGATTTGCTTGGGCAAGTTCTAATCCTCTAACCTTTTCTATTAGAGTTGAAATGACTTCGTTTGGTGAAGTCACGATATCGTGCCTTGGTGGCGTTTGTTGTATATCCTGGTGTTGTATAGGCATGTGATAGCCTGTCATGAACTGATTGCTATCTTGCCAAGTTTCTCTGAGAGTATTTTCTATACGTGATGGCATAGAGGTATTTTCTTGAGGAGAGAACTCGGGCTGTATTTGCAAAATTCCTACAGGTGGGTACATGCCTTGAGAGCGTTGTTCATTCCTAGGATAACGTATTGAGTACTCGTCATCTAGAACTGAGTATGGATCTGATTGTCTGCTAATATGTGGTCTAAGTAACACCTGAGGAGATGAAGCAGATTCTCCAGTCAATGTCATATTGTTTGAGCCTGAAGGCTCTGTTTGTGTTTGAGCGAGTTGTTGCTCCAACCCCTCTGCTTGGAAGGACGAACTATATCTAGTCCTTGGCGTTTGCGTTGACAACTGATTAGTTGAATAGTTGTCACCCCACATTGAGAGTGAGGGTGATGATTCCCTATTCTGTTGGGCATAGTATGCCTCAAGACCCAGGAGGGGTCTGCCATATGCATCGAATCCCGACATATTCGGGGGGTATATGAATACCCGCAGAATAATGGGAAGGAGCGAAGGTGATTTGGAGAAGATGAAACTTCTCAAAGAGAAGGTGAAAGCAATTGTTTGATTCACGTCGGGTTCACCAATTTTGTACGATGGGAAAGTGACATGCGAGGATGATAATCGACAAGTGACCTTCCCCGTACCCGACCTCCCGAGGTCGTGCCGAGACAGCCGGTGGTTTGAAATGCGGGTGACTTAGATGAAGTCACAGCTGGGATTATGGTCAGTTTTCTATGATAGAAAAGCTACAAGCGAGGATGAGAATCGGCAAGCAACTTTCTTATGGCTAACCATGGGAGGATCAGTGACTAAGATCTGGTAGTTTGATCTCCTGGTAGCTAAACTGAAAAAGGGGAGATTTAGAGGCTATGAGCGGGTAGCATAAATTCCCTAGTGATTTACCCTCCTAACTAGAATTTAAGCGTTTAATCTAGTTATGGAATCTCCAAATTAACTTAAACTGAAAATAACAATTTATACTACTACTGAAAGGGAAACTAATCTAAACAAAATATATGATTGAAACATTATAATTACAAGCAACAATTAAACTACTTTTATACTAAAACTAAACAAGTGAGATAACCGGTGTGGTTATTCACCTGTGCAGATGTGTGAATCTAAATAAAAGACAGCTAATTAACTTAATTGAAAACCTTCAATCCTACCTCAGAAGTGAGGAACAAATCATAGTTTCTCAGAAACTATCATTCCCCACAGCTTCCCCGGCAATATTGAAAGCGAGCTTTAACTGAAATAAAATGATTCACTACTCTATTTGATAATAACTTTGACGATTTAAACCTGGAGTTTACTGAGCAGAGGCAAATCCAGTTGTGTTGTAGCTTGTCCCCTCAGAGTGATCTCTTCGTTCTTGCATGTTCACGTGAATCCAGAAAGAGTAGGAGTATGGCAACATCAGCAAGAGAAGGAACTGGGATGACAATTACTTTGAAGTAAAATGGCACAAAGCACAAGTAGGAGAGGGATGGCGCAAGTGAACTGGCTTGGCCTATGCGATTCCTAGCAGGGTTGTTGCAGCAATGATAAAACAAAATGATAAACAGCAGGTACTCAAACAATGAATAATAGCAGCTTCAGAGAAATACAACGAAGTACAAGTAGGAGAGGGATGACACAAGAGAACAGAGCTTGGCCTATACGATTCCTAGCAGGATCGTTGTCGGTGTACTGATGAGGCATAACTAAATACTCAAAATTCTAATCCATGCTAAAGATAAAATGATTCATAAAATAAATCTAGGACTGAGTATTGAAGACTGAAATTCAAGAATGAAGACTCCAGACCAAAGAACCAAGACCAAAACAAACCAGACCATGGGTGAAACAACAGCACTGCCTGCACAAGATGGGTATGTGGCTTACCAACAGCTGAACAATACTATCTAAACATGTAATGAACTATACTATCAATCCTAAGCAAGCTAACAGACCAAACCACTGAAAATGAGAAGACTCTAACAAGGAAAAATGGTGGCCTTTGCCTCAGCACAAGCTACATATTTATAGCATTTACAAACACCAGAAGGCAAGTTCAAATTGAACTCTCCCACTATTAAACAAAGATAAATCACTGTTCAGTCGGCAAAAACATAAATACAAGCTTAAGTCGGCAAAGAAAAGTTGGTAAATCGTGATATTTCACGCGGGTCGCGTCAAAAGAGCGTTCTGGAAAACGCGCACAGGACCGCCGCCTGAACGAGCGGGGCGGCGGTACACGGGACCGCCGCCCTTCGGTGGCGGTGGCGGTCACGAGACCGCCGCGCCCGCAGGCGGCGGTTTCGCATCATCAAGGCCAGAAGCCAAAGAAAGAGGAAAGAAAGGGAAAAACAAAGGGCGCGGGGGCAAAGCGAGGCATGCGGGATGTTAACACATGTTTAACGGGCTTTCTGGATTCCGAACACCTTGCGAGGAGACCTGTATCATCATTGGGGCATTTGTAACGAAATGTTACAATGATAAGGAGGCCGATATCCACATGCAAGAGCCAAACATGGAGGTCTGCAACTCAAAATACATAAAATATGGAGTCCTTAGCAACATGCGTAAGGATCCAGAGTGTCCAACCCTTTACAATGAGCCCCTGACCCTATCTTTATAGATTCAACACAAAGGGAAGAAGGAGAGAGAGAAGTGGGAAAACTAATTCGAAGCTCAACCACCATTGTTAATGTCTCCTGCAAATCCGCCCCAAATCTGTCATGTCTACATCAATTACTTGTTTAGCGCCAAGGAGGAGGAACGATGGATTAGATCAAATCTAATCTAGTTGTTGGGGCAAATAGATCTTGTATTAATGGCACGAAGACATTTCTTCATTTTTTCCCACCTAACCTCTCTAAAATTAAAGTTTCAAATCTCCATGCATAACAAGCCAGTGAGATCTTTCCAACGGTGCCATATTTTTTGGATTTCGAGCACTGAGCCAAAAGATATGCTCATTTGAAATTTGAATTGAGTCTGTACAAAATGGAAGGAACCAACCAAAACGGACCCCCTTTTAAAACTGAACATGTGGAGGGTTGACACATGTCTAAGGGCAGCCTTTGTATTTCACTTTTGAAGTTATGTCAGGCTGACACGTGGCTTCTTCTGCAACTCACTCGGTTTCTTCATGTTATTGCTAAGTCTTTATCTTGGCAGGTCATATATCTCGACCAGGGGACATGCGGAAGCTTGGCACTTGTTTGGAAACCCTCCCCAATTTTTCTCTTGAATTAACACCATGTTGACACTTGGTATCCTCTACTAGCCTATCTCAATGCTTTGACTATTCAAACCCGACCCTATCCTTTCATGAAAATGGATGCGTGGAGGCTCTGCGTTCATTTATAAACCCCCTCAGGATTTTTCCTTTAAAGGAGCATCAGATTGACACGCGGAATCTTCCACAGGATCTTGGACTTTTCAATGGCCGCTCTTACCTTTTCTGCTCTAAACATATGACGAGGTGGTGCTCATTTGGGCCTCTACTTTTGGATTTACCTTTGGAGATGCATAGATCTCGACTAGAAATAATTTTAACGCATGGAATATGGTTGTAAGGGAGAAGGCACAAGGCGCGTATGGATGGAAGAAATTGGCGTGGGAGGACAATAGAAAGAGGAAAAGAGGGGTGCATGCTATGCGCGTGGGGAGACGAGGAGCAAGCACACGAAAGGGAAATAGAGGGAGGTGCGAGAGGAGCATGTGCAAGAGGGTATGCATACTTGCAGAAGGAAACTATGAAAACAAGACATGAGCATTCAATGAAGGAAGGCACGTAAGGGAAAATGGAAGGAGATAGAAGAATGCAAAGGGGAGCAAGATGTGTATGCAAGTTATCCAAATTGCTAGGAGAGCTATTTGGATAATAGTTTTGGTGACTTTTGGGGCCATCTTCCTGCTAGATGAAAGAGATCAGTAGCCTGAAGCATCCATTGGGCATGGAGTCTACTTGTTCAATCATGAAAATTCCCTGTAATCACTTGAAAATCATATATGCACTCTCTAAATCTCACAACTGCTGAGAGAAGCTCTGCATTCTAGAAGTAACAAAAGAGTGTGCACAGGAAGCACATGAGGGAAAGAACTATGTACAAACAAACAATGTGCACAGAGCACACTTGGAGGAATTAAAACTACTTAATATATACAACATGATGCAACAAACCTAATGGAAGGGTTTGAGATAGATCATGTTTACTGGGATTGTAGCGTGCTTCCATCCAGATGAGTTAACTCGAAAGAGTTAGCTTCTTTGTAGGACTTAATGATGTATGGGCCACTCTAAAGTGCATAAAAATTTGAATGACACACTGGTTTAGCTCTATCAGCATCCCATTTTAGAACCAGGTCCCCAACTTTGAAAGCTTGAGGCCTAGCCTTTCTATCAAACCATTTCTTTATTGCTTGCTAATGTTGTTCTAGCTTGATCATGATAGATTTTTTGATCTCTTCAAGATGAACCAGCTCTACCATCCTGATTTCTCTCTAATCCGCACCCTCAAATTCCATCTACTAGGCAAGCGCCAATGAATTTAGTTCTAGTGTCAAAGGAAGGGCAGCCTCCCTTCCATAGACAATCTTGTAAGGAGAAGTTCCTATTGCTTTTTTAATTGTGATTCTATCTGCCCAGAGTGCGTGCAAGACCTTTATATGCCACTTTCTTTGGATGATGTTCATTGTGCACTTCATGATTTTGATCAGATTCTTGTTTGTTTATTCTACTAGATCGTTGCCCGAGGGTAATAGTTGGAAGAGATTTTTAGGTAAATTCCCAAACTTAGAGCCCAATTAGTGATTTTAGCACCAAGGAAGGCCTTTGCATTATCAGAGATAATGGTTTGAGGAATGCCAAACCTTGTGACTAAACCTTTGAGAAATTCAAGGATGACTACCTCAATTGATTCCTTAAGCACGATAACTTCTGTCCATCTAGTGAAGTAATCTGTAGCTATCAGCACCCATTTATGTCTAGTGCTTGAAGGTGGATTGATCATGCCTATGAAGTTGAGACCCCATTGCACAAAAGGCTGATCTCGCTTGGATTGGTCGGAGGGGAAGTGCTGCCAATATTTTCTTTCCTGCAAAGAAAGTGCACTCCTTGAATTTTGTGACCCACCTATGTGCATCTCTGCAACAGGGTAGGCCAAAAGATACCTACCATTGTGATCTTCACTGCTGTAGTTTTGGCAGAGAAGTGTCCACCAAAGAATCCATCGTGAAATTCTGCTAACACTTTCTCAGTCTATGCATCATTGATACATCTTAATAGCACGCCATCTAGATTTCTTTTGAAGAGAATTCCATCAATCAAAACATAAGGGATAGATTGCAACCTTAGATGCCTTCTCTTTTCTTTGTTCAAACCAGGAGGGTATGTGCCCTCGAAAAGGAATGTGATCATGTCCTTCATCCAGTCATGCATGCCAGGGTCTATATTATGTTCATGTTCTACACGTGGGAGGTCTTCATCCAGAAATAATGAAGCCTCAGGTTCACTCTGTGCATCCTCAACAATCTACTTACAGAGTACACTACCTCTTACCAGCTTTGTGGCCTTAATAGTCACATCATATTCCATGATTTTTATCACCCATCATGCTCTCTTTTCACTAATTTCTTCTCCCATGATGAAGTCTCTGACAGATGAGTGGGATACTAACACCTTGATATGATTTGTGTTGAGAAAACTTTTGAATTTATTGAGCACGCGCATGATGGCGAAGACCTGCTTCTCCGTGTGACTTTATTTCAATTCATAATCCTTCAACATCTAGCTAAAGAAGGCCACTGGCTGTTCCAGCCCTTTTTGTTTTCCTGTGTTAGGAAAGTAACAATTATTACATCAACACCATAAGCATAAAGGATGAAATCCTTTGAGTAATTTGGATTGATGAGTGTTGGTACACAAGTAATCTCTTTCTTGATCTTGTTGAAGCTTTCTCTTCCTTCTGCTATCCATCTGAAGGCTATGTCCTTTTTGAGCATGAGGGTGATGGGCCGAACCAGTCCCGTAAAGTTAGGGATAAAATGCCTAACAAATTTAATCTTACCAAGGAAGGACTCTAAGTTATTTTTGTGCTTATTTGGTAGGGAAAGGGCTAGGATGGTTGAAACACACTTAGGATCAATCGTGATGTCATCCTTCGAAACCACATGGCCCAAGAGCTTTCCCTGTGCCATCAGTAAAATTTCACTTCTTGGGGTTAAGGGATACCCCAAATTCTTTACATCTCTCTGCACCTTTTCGGTGTGCATTATGTGATCCGCGCTATGCTTTGAGAAGATAGTTATATCATCAAGGTAAACCAAGATGAACTCATTCATGTAACCTTTAAAGGCAATATCCATGGCATGTTAGAACGTTGTGCGGCCGATTTGACAAACCAAATGGCACTTTATGGTATGTATATGTTCCCCACTTGGTTGTAAATGTTGTTTTGAATTGATCCTCTTCCTTGACTAGGATCGGTTAAAACCTAAATACCCATATAGCATGGAGAACCTGCAAGCACTAGCCACCCTACGGTAACTGCTCCATCAAGGAAGAGGATAATGATCCTTTAGAGATTCCTTATTCAAATCTTTGAAATCAACACAAAGTCTGATTTCACCATTCTTCTTACGTATTGGAACAAGATTTACAACCCAGGTAGAGTATTTGATACGAAACATAATTTTTGCCTCAATGAGTTTTGATAGTTCCTTTCTCATGAGGGGCTCTATTTTGGATTGACCGCTCTCTACTGCCTAATGGACTTTATACCGGGATCAAGGTCAATCGAGTGTTGAGCAACACTTGGATCACAACCTTTGAGGTCTTCATACTCCCATGAGAAAATGTTACTGTATTTTTTACAGAGAGAGATGAAGGTCTGTTTTTCTTCATGTGCACAAGTCCTGTTGAGCAACAGCTCCTTTCGTGGTGCAATAGTAATGGAGGAGCAGTCTTCTTGCATGGTGCACATGTATCTATCTTCACCCTTGAACTCATCATCAGGGATGAACATTTTCTCTAATGTGACCATCCCTTTAGGAAACTTATTTGTCTTTAACTTTATTACTTGGTCACCATAGATGTCATGCAAGTCAGCTTGCATACTTGATGAAAATTCAGCTTCATTCTCGGATAAACTAGATGATCTCGCGCATCACTTTGCATTGAACACTTTCCATCCGGTGTTATTATCGTGATGGATGGTCTAATTACCATCTTAATGAGTTGAGTGTTTCCTTTAAAAAATTCCTCAACAAGAGAAAATTGTGAAACGAGCATGGCCATTTGGTCAGCCTCTTTGTTCATTCAACACGGAACTACCTACAAGATAAGGGCATCAAAGCTCTCAAGTAGGTCCCAAACTCTATGTTTATAAGCTTTAAGAAGCTTATTATTTGTTTGGAATTTGTTGGTGACCTAGTAGATGACCAATTCTGTGTCCCCAAAGATCTATAACGCTTTAATTTTCTTCTTTTCAGCAATGAGAAATCCATGCACTAGTGCTTCATATTCTGCCACATTGTTAGAGCATGCAAACTACAACCTATGCATGAAGAATAATTTCTCATCTTTAGGAGAGATGATAACCACTCCTACTCCAAAGATCTTTTTGCTTCTCGGATCCATCAAAATATAAATTCTATGGACAGTTTGAACTTTTTCTCCTATGAGCGCATGTGGAAGCGTAACATCTTCTTCTAAAATGTAATAAGTACTAAGCCCGGTTTCATAGGCTTTTAGTTATTCAGCATAGGGATCAAATTTGTGATTCCTTTCTGTCCATTCATCAAGTGCTAGGTCTAGAACAAAGGGTGGAAGAGACTACTCTTCAGGAACTGAAACTTGTTCTTCTTGGATAAGACAATTGGCTTGGAGAGGGGACAGGACATATGGCTCTACATGATAAGAAAATATAGGCTCACCTTGTATGGTAAACCGGGTACCATACCTTGTCTTGAGTAACATATGAGACCAATCAAAAGACAAGTAACCACCCACTTTAGCAAAGTAAATTCTCTTGATAGACATAGGGAAAATAAAGAAGGCAGTCAATAATTAACACATCTTGAGTAATTGTCGGGCTTGGACATGCATGGAGGGTTAACTCAAGATCCTTGATGACTCCTAAGGTGGTTACAATTGAACCATCAAGTTGTAGGACTCATTTAGACAAAGGGCTATATCTCAGACCTAAGACATCAACTATCTTCTTAGGCATAATGAAGTACTCAGCGCGCCAAGTCAATCAAGTAGTTATGCACTAAGTATTTTCCTACAATCAAGGACATATATAGAAGGGTGGGGTTTGAGAAACTTTAGTTACTTGTTTCTCCTCTTCTTGGTAGATTTTGATAGAAGAGCGTGGCTTCGCATGACTAGGTCGAGCGCATGGAAGTTGTGCTTTAGAGCTTCATGTAATAGATCCCGTTGAGATGGAATGGTCAGGGCATCCCACATTGTGACGTTTATGTTTGTTTTCTTCATCTAGTCAACAATATTGAACGGAATCCCCCACCTTGTGCATCCGAGGAATAACATCCCTTCTTGACTATTCAAAGGTGTTGAAGCTTGAATTTAGCCTGAGCAGAGGCACGGCCTACCAAAGGATGGGTGCGTGTCGCTCGTAAGGATCTTTACGGGACCTCCTGCATAGGGATTTGAATGCTTTTGCTGTAAGAGGTCTTGTCTAATTCATTTATCTTCTAAATATTTTCTTATATTCTTTGGGACCGTGACCTATGCGCTTTGACCATAATATTCTTTTCTTATATCTTGTGTTGTCCGTAACTTGGGCACGCAGTTTGTTTGTATCTTTTGTAGCTTGGTTGATTGCACATAATTCCTCCACACCAAAGAACATCAAATTGGTTTCCAGAGGATCTTCTAGTCTTTCTGGATTATCTGCTTCATGGGTGCTTGTTGAGGGCTCACAGGATGAAGCATTCGAATCATGAAGGCTTGGGCACACACAACATTAGCACAATGATATTGACTATGAGGCATTTTGCAAGGGAAGCACCATTCTAACTCTTGTGCCAAATTGTTTTGAATCGAGACAATCACCGACTCGCATTGGATTCGGGAGAGAAGGCACGGGAGGGACAACTTGCAAGGAAGATGTGTATTAGGCTACCATATATCATTCTACTAGTTAGGCGGGTATCTTTGATTTATGTATTGATTACCAAGGTTGATTCCTTAGCCATGTGCCGATTGGAATTACCTCTAAACACTTGCCCCCGCTTGCTTTTCCAATGATATGACTTTGTTTGACAAAATTCTGATCACGTCCATCATTTATTCATTTTCCTTTTGCAGTGATGGAGAATAGGATGTTGAGGCAACCGGTTGTTGCGTACTCGCTTAGGAGTAGGAATAGAGGCTATAGAAGGCTGGGGTGCTTGTGACATTTCTAGGAACAAGGGCATAGGTAGTCTGGGAGCTAATTTTCTCGCTTGAATAAGACTATTTTCTGCCCTTACTACAACACTATAAATGGTGGTAAGGTTCTACCTCCCATAGATGGTATCATAACTGAAATATCATTGTTAAGCGCCTTCAGATAATAAAGGAAAGCATGTTGGGCTGTAGGTTTTACCACAAGAGGGATTATGTCCGAAATCTTCGAAATCGATGTTGAAATCAGTCATCCGCTTATTAGGCACCCTCCTTATTGTTGTCGGTTGCTGCCAAAGATAGGTGATCGACTTGTCTTAAAAATAATCAGTATAGAGTTGTTCCAAACTCATCCGGTGTTAATAGATCCAAGTCTTAAACCTCTATACCAATGAATTGTTTTACCTTTAAAAGAGTTGCAAGCAACCTAATCGCGCTACATCATTATGTGTGATTATATAGAGTGAACACACATTTGCTACATCCTAGATATGCTCAAGAGGGGTGAATTGATTCTCACCAGTAAAGTAAGAAATACTCTTGAGCGCTCCATCCAAAGCATGTCATGTTGCACAACCAGATTAGGGACTCCCTCCATCAAAGTTTGCAAATCTTCTTAATGGAGGAGTTTTTAATTCACCATTGCAGGTGTGGAAGTTAAGTGTTTTGAGGAGCAGTTGAATTGGCGCAGCGTTCTAGAGATAGAGATTTCCACGTGGGCTTTCTGGAACAAACTCTTCTTGAGGATAGTTGGAGGTATTCAAAAGAATCTTCAGCTGCTGCACTTCTTCTTATGTGCACTGTTCTCATGAAAGGCACTGAATCGCTGAAATAGAGATCTTAAAATGTTGGGAGTCACCATATGTGTTTGAAATGAGCCTCCAAAGAATGAAACACTAAGTTCACACACGAACTTAGAGATATGAAATTTGAGCTTTCAATCTTTGGTCCTACCAGTGCGTGCTGTAAAAGCTGTTGGTTGCTCAAACGTGCATGTACAATAGAAAAGTGACAGGTGAGCACGAGAGTCAACAAGTAGCCTTTCTTTGTACCCGACCTCCCAAGGTCGGACGAGACACCAATGGAAAATATATGCTGGTGTAGAAAAACTAGTTGGGAAATCTTATATCCTCAACATGCAATAACATGATTTATGAATCTAAGGCAAAGAAAGCTCTCCTAACCTGAATTGGTGTAATGGATCGTTCAGATATAATAGCTACTCGAAGGCTCTAATCAATGTCAAGCTCTACCGAGATCCTATCTATTGGCTGTTGGATGCATGGAAAGTGACCTATAGGTGCTTTGTGTATATTTCCAGACAAGGTCATGAAAATGGTAGTGAGAGGTGTAGTGGATTTGTAGGAAACTATGGGTGGTTTTTTGGTCTAGCCCAGAAAATGTTAGCTTGATTGGCTTCTATGCTTAATGTGGAAAATTATGTTATGATATCGGTGGGAGTGGTGAGGACCTAAATACCAAGTGTATGTAAAATGGTGTCAATATCTAACTGATTAGTAGACCCGTTGGGTTGTTGGACCTGGTGATCACAACCATGAGTTCATGGTTATTATGGACTTGTTATGTTCATGTGAAGAATTAATCTCTTCTTCCAACTATCTAATAGTCATAAGCTTTTTAGCTTCTATGTTTAATACCAAGAGTTGTGTGATCTTCTCAGAATACCTTACGGGTGTTCTAGCAACTTGTATACATAATCTTGTGTCTATGTCAATGAGAAGGTCTCTTGCATTTGGTTGCAAAACTAATGAATCACAACCAAATATTTGCTCTCTTTCGGGTTCTTGTATGGTCATGCGGATATCCTATCAAGGCAATCTATAGTTGGGTTGATTTGACTAGAATGTGTATGCTTTGTTGTCTTCAATATTCAATTCTCTTAATTTCTCACTAACTGCTTGTGGGTTTGTTGTTTGAAAGACGTGAATTCTAAGACCTTTATCTATATCCATTAATGTTGTGAAGATATTTGGCTGAGGTATTACGGTTCAAATACGTAATCCCTGGGCTCTCTGGGTCCCATAATTGTCATGCAAGAGATAACCAAACTTAACTAAAAGAAGTAAGCTAATTATGAAAATAAATATACACTATGCTTATATTCTTTTTTTTGTATTTTCAAATATGTGAATTTGAATGAAATTTAAAGAGCGATTATTCTAATATATCTAGATAACAAACAATTAATCTAATAACAGAATTAAAATAAGCAAGGTAGCTAGATGTAGCTATTTTCTTGTGCATTTGTGAATTTATCCTAAATATTAAATAACTAACTAATTTAATTGAAAAGACTTTTAATCGTACCTCAAAAGTGAGGAATAAATCATAGCTTCTCAGAAGCTATCATTCCCCACAGCTTCCCTGGTAATACTAAAAGCAAACTTAATTGAAATAAAATGATTTACTATTCTATTTGATATATTATAACTACAACTTCAACAATTCAAACCTAGAATTTACATAACAACGGCAAATCCAGTTGTATCGTGACTTTTCCCCTTAATGTGATCTCTTCATTCCTTCATGTTCTCGTGAATCCAAAAAAGTGGGAATGTGACAAAGTGGCGGTAGGAGAACATGTTTGAGCAGTGGTAGCTTGGACATAAGCTGAACAGTAATGCAAATAGGAGAGGGATAGTGCAAGATATCGGAGCTTGACTATGTAATTCCCACGAGATTGTTATTACAGGATACGATACAAGCACACCAAAATCTAAGTGAATTAAGATTCAAATGGACATAATCTTAGAACCGAAATATGGAGCTTGAACCGAGACGCTGAGAGCTTTACAAAATCTAAACATGTTGATTCTTATTGAAGAAATTTCAAAACACACTGAATAATAATTCATAGAGGGAGAGGGGCCATTTGCTTGTAAACAATCTTGGTATTTATAGCATTTTAATTTACCAGAGGGTAAGATTAAATTGAACTTTTATATTATAAACAAAGAGGAATTACTATTTACCAAGTGGTTAAAACTTAAATCCAAGCAAGAGTGGTTAAGAAATTCAAACGCCACTTGATTTTTTTACTTTGATGAAAGCGTTTGAAAGTTCTAGAAAACGCACACAGATCGCCACCCACACCTAGCAGGTGGCGCAGTCTTGTAACTAAAGACCAAAACGCAAGAAGTGAGAGGAATGGGGTCGTAGAACAAAGCATGCAAAGGCTAGATAAGGCATTTTAGGATGTAAATGTACACTAATGTGTTTTCTAGATTCTAAACACCTTACGAAGATATTTGAATCATCATTGGGGTTTTTGTAACCTTTTTCTAATAATACAGTCCATAGAATTTTGGGTACGTACATATTGTCCCCTCGAAGAAGATTTTTAGCCATGAAGGGGCATAAAACAGTGGGTTCGAGTATGGAGGTCCCGAAATGGGGAGTTAGAAGTTATACCTATCATACCCGTGTGTCACAACATCGCCATCTAGATTCCCGCTATCTATAAAATGAAAAAGAGGACTCAAGTGTAGATAGATAAAGAAATCAAAAAATAAATACTAAATTAAAATGAAATGAGGACTTACCATTTTCGCGGGGATAAGAACTTACCTCTCGCTTGCTCCAACTCTACGAAAGAACATTCAAAACAAGGTCAAAATGTTATATATATATATATATATATAATGAGCTCATTTTCCTATTCATTTACGCGTGTTGATTTGGTAATTTTTGAGCTCTGGACCCACGGTAACCATTTTTGACGAGAGTGCAGTCAAAATGTTCATTGCAAGATCATGATCATGCCTCCGAGAGTAGGACATCAACCTGCGAAGTCTCAGGTTAGTTTTTCTCAATTCATTGTTTTTAAACCTAAAATATAAAAATGTTGAAATCTTTGTCTTGGGGGGGTTATTTTCAAAAATCTTAGTGTTAAATGAGTCTCTAGGGGGGCACCCATAGGGTAGGCTTTTATTTCACTCAAAATGGTGTATTTTTCTATTTTAAGCATTTTTAGGGCTTTACGGGTGCATGCCAAATCAGACGTAATCGCCGCCCTACACAAAATGGTGGTCTGGGACCGCTGCCCCTACACGAGTAATGGTCGCCACATGATGGTGGTGGTCACAGGACTACCGCCCTTAGATGGCAATAGTCACGGAGACCGCCACTCGCACAAGGCAAGGAGAGGTTCGGATAGAAAGTGAAAACATATGCCTTAGTTAATTGTTTTTACATTTTTGACATTTTTCTATGTTTTTGATGAGCTTATCTATTGGACTATGTTGCTAACTTGCTCTTTTTCTCTATTTTGGGTGGATGGAAGAGGAGTATATTAGGTGGAGTAGAGAGAGGGAGTGTGATTGGCTCCCTGACAGTGTTAGACTTACTGACTCAGGAAGAGCGAGACACTCTACAAAGGGCCGGTATTTTGAGGATTTCACAGGTTCCTTATGTTTCTCCTGCTACTCACATATTATGTGACTTGTTCTCATACTGGGATGTGGACCAGAATACTTTCTTATTTCCAGGTGTTAGGGGTGAGTGGACTATCACCCTGGAGGACATTTATCATATACTGGGGGTTCCGATTCTTAGGAGGCGGTTGTCTCTTAAGACAGCAGGATCCAGGTCTCAGATGATTCAGTGGGCTACTTATATGGGAGATGTTTTTATCTCCTTTGGCTCAAAGAAGGGGTGAAGGTCTGATCTATTGTTGCTTCTCCTATCCCTATCATCCGTAAGGCTATTATGGGTATCTTGGCCTCACGGTTGATTGGGGATAAGGGAGGAGATACTCTCTTATACTGTTGGGCTCCCATTATTACATAGATTGAGGCTCATGGCCGTACTTATGCTTGGGGAGTAGACATTCTTGGGACTACATACCATGACTTATACAAAGTCGGAGTTGGGGTAGTCCTTGAGTCATCCCGCTCTAGTTATGAGTTGGGTGTATAAACACATCGTCCCCTATGGGAGGGGTGTACTAGAAGAGGATCTAGGGGTTGTTAGAGTACCGAGGTGGATTGGGGATGACAAGACTTAGGATGTCTCATCGGCTAATGGCTTCACCGACTACCTGTAGATATGGAGTTCACTCTTTATCAAGCCATGGCAGTAGTATGGGGAGAGGAGACACATACATTGATTTCCTACTCTACTACAAGTCAATTAGTAGATAGGATAGAGAGGGTGGAGGTCCACCCATTTGATCGAGTCCCTCAGCAGTTTGGCCTCCCATATGTTGATATGCTTCCTCCAACGGGGCCAGTATACAAGACTATTTGTGAGGCCCGGGGAGGTCCTAGAGGAGATCGAGGTTGGACCACGGTTACTCCTGGAGTTCTTATTGTGGTTAGGTAGGTGGTTCAGCCCGAGGGTATCCGATGCTCCTCGAGCACCCTTACTTTAGATCGGAGCTACTCCTACTTTTAGTGGGGGAGGATGAGCCTGTTGATGTGGACTCAGACTCTGAGGAGTTCACAGGAGGGGAGACTGAGGAGGAGATGATGGGAGGTGAGACCGGTGGGACAACCAAGGAGGATGATAGTGATTTTGAGTGGCATGACACTGTGATATCTTGAGGGCAGAGAGGGCAGAGGTGAGTGCAGAGAAGGAGACCTTGGTCTCAGAGGAGTTTCCTTCTCAGGACTTTGAGGGAGATGATGAGTCTCGTGGGGGACGTTATTTATTTCCATATTTTGGGGGAGGCTCCGCAATGCGAAGCAGTGATGTCGTCAAAGTAGCAGCACAGATCCAGAGACCCTACCTGGATGCCTAGAGATCTGAGTGAGTTACTACTCTTTTCTCGACCTTGTTAGTTAGAGATGTTTGGATGATATTTCTTTTTGTTGTTTCATTTGTTTTTTACTTGTTTTTGGTGATTTTCTAACTTGTTATTTCCTTTTATTTGCAGCGACTGCTCAGGGATGGCGGGATTTGATTCACGGGTGTGTGCCGACACCTTGTTGCTTCCTTTGAGGAAGACTGGGCTCATCTTACCAAGGATGTCAGAGAGCCTTTAGCAGCCGGCCGACATAATGATGTGTTGGCCCCTATCTGGAAGGCGCAGAGTTAGTGTCCTCCCTTCATACTGAGCTAGTTGGATACAATATTGTTGAGCTCCTGATGAGGCGGAGCCATTCTCATAGTGAGACCATAAAGCTGGTCGTGATCATGATCACTTAGTTCATTTAGAGTGTCATTGTAGTAGGAGCCCTAGACGTGATCGTGCACCCTCCGAGGGATCCCATAGGGATTGAGAGGCCATTTGGTCTTTTTGTAGTGATTTTGTTGGATGTTTATATGAGTTGTTTTTGTATTTTTCAGGCTCATTGAGCATTTTGACCATGCCTAGTGCATGATGGCATTGTATGTAAAACATGATTTATATATATATATATCTCTTTTTTGGATCTAGATCTTCTTTATATCTAGAGTTTTGTGATTCATTTCTCATGTGTACACTAGATGTTTTTAGAATCTTTTTTTATATGCTTTTCAAAATGTATGCAATGGATGACAGGTGATAACAAGTGTTGAATAGAATGTTTCTCTTTTGTTTGTTTTTGTAATGCTGATATGTGATGATGTAAACATACTGTAGTACTGAACTTTTGGCTTCTTTGGGAAATGTTCGTTGCTTCTTCTTGTTTTGGAAAAACGTGATGAATATGTAGTGATAATGAGATGAACTCTCCCCACTCCTAACTCCGTGCAGCTAGTAATATGCGAGGGCTCAACACCAAGAGTTAGGAAGGGCACAAACTATATGAATTAGACAAAACAGAAATGATGAGAGAAAGACAAGGTAATTTTAAAACCAAATTTAGATCTGCATACTTAATCTTACTCAAAAACTACTACATAGCTCAGAATGCAAATTACTTTCCATTTTATCTAGACTTAGATCCATGAATGGCAATTTTGTTGACAAAATCTAGTTTTAAGGATTTTATCTCTTTGGAATTTAGATACTTATTAAAATGAACTTAATGGGACACCATACATATAAATGATTTGATTTAAAATGAACTTAATGATTACAGAACCTAGTACGATGGTGAGAGGCATGACCTCTACCCATTTAGTAAAATATTTTGTGGCCATGATTATAAAGTTATGGCCATCTATTGATGAGGGAGAGAATTTCCCTATCAAATCTAGGCCCCACATGGAAAAGGGCCATGGGGCAGATTGGTTACAGAGCCTGTGTTGGCATGTGAATCTCGTGGGAGAATTCTTGGCATTTATGACACTTGCGCACAAATTCTACTACGTCATGTTCCAGAGTGGGCCAGAAATAGCCCATCCGATGTATTTTTCAAGTAGTGGCATGGCCACCGAAGTGGCCTCCACATATCCCACTGTGGGATTCGTAAAGAATCTTTTTTGGATTCTTCCATGTCAACACATCTTAAAAGCATTCCGTCGAAGGCTTTACGATAGAGCACCTATTCTAAAATAATGTATTTAGTAGTGATAATGTGTAACCGCCTTCTTTGTTGCGATGTGGCACCTTCTGGGTATGTGTGGTCCATGATGAAATTGACGATGTCAGTGTACCAAGGACATATAGAGATGGGGGGCCTGGTTTCAAAAAAATATATGCACTCATCGGGAAAGTCTAGATCTACCAAATCACCTCCATCTAATGGATTGTCAGCTAACCAATCTGCAATGATTTGTCCCTTAATGGACTTTTTGGTTTACAAATGTTAGTTCAAACTCACCCATTAAGGTTATGAAACATCCAACCTTTTTAGATAAAGACCCTTGCGTGAGGAATGTCTGTAAGTGATATGTCTTTACAATGACCCTTGTTTCTTGATTCAACATGTAATGTCTTAAACATTTTGTTGCAAAGACTATGGCAAGGCATTCTCTTTCTACCTGTGTGTAACGTGTTTCATAATAAAGCAACGTCTCGGCTAATGAAATAGACTGCATGTTCCTGTTTATCATTATCTTCCTAAGCCAACATGTAGGCTAATGAGACGTTAGTATCCCGTGAATACAGGATCAAAGGATGATCTGGTCTAGGAGGCATTAGCATGGGAGGAGACAACAAGAAGTGTTTAACTACTTCAAAGGCCTCATTGCATTCTTTTGTCTAATCAATGCTATAATCCTTCTTTAATAAATTTTTGATTAGATGAATAGCAAAACTTAATTTAGGGATGAACCTTTGAATTGCACCAAGTTTCCCAAGAGATCTAATACCAGACTTATTTGATGGTGGAATCATTTCAAGAACAACCCGAATTTAGCTTTGGGTTGACATCAATCCCTCCTGATGATGTAATGTAGCCCAGAAGTTTGCCTCCTTTCACACCAAATATGTATTTCTCTGGATTTAATGTGACACCATATTTGATCAATTGTGAGAGAATGATACAGAGGACTTCTGGGTGATCACATCACTTCTTAGCCTTAGCCAGCAAGTCATCTACGTAGGATTCCATAATCTTATGAATAAGGTCATGTAATATGTATGTCATTTCCTGTTGGTATGTAGCACCAAAGATTCTTAAGACCGAATGGCATGACAACGTAACAATAAGTTCCCCAAGGAGTTATAAACATAGTCTTGGCTTGATCCTCTTCAGATATTTTGATTTGATTATATCTCGAGAACCCATCCATGAGAGACAAAATCTCAAATCTATTTGTTGCATCAACAATGACATCGATGGATGGTAATGGGAAGTCATCTTTGGGGAAAGCTTTATTAATTGCCCAAAATCTATACAAATGTGTATCTTCCCATTTTTTACTTCATTACTTCTATACTATACTGGTTTGATGAATCCCACCTAGAGAAGCTTCATTACTTCTTCTTTCACCATGAGAGCCACTTTTGGTTTCATTGGTCTCGACTTTTTCTTGATTGGCTTTGCATCTGGTTTGGTGATAAGATTATGTACCATGATATGTGGTGCAATTCCCATCATTTATTTGTAATTAAATGTGAAATCCTTTTGATGTTCCTTGAGGATCTAGGTATGTATTTCTATCTCCTCTGGAGTTAATGAGGATCCCAACTTCAAAATATTTGGTTCTTCCTCTGTTCCAATATTTATGTCAATCGTTCCTTCGATTAAGGAAGCGTTGCCTTCTTCAAATTCAGGTGGGGCCGAGGTAGTTCCAAACCTTCTCCATTCTCTACCTCATAGATTTTGAGATTCTTTTATGGGGGAGATTCTATCATGGGATTTCCAAAATAGGAAGAGGAATGTGGGATTAGGGAGAAATCTACTATGTGATGAGTGAGATGTAGTTCCGCATAGGCATTTAGATATCCAAGAGTGACCCTATCACTGTCAAAGTGATCTAGGATAGAAAACTCATTCTCAGCTTCTATATGTGTCAAGATCGGGGTTGTTGGTATTTTACACACCAATGGTTCAGTACAAAGTGATACCATGAAATTTGTATTTTCCAACTCACTTCTTGGAGTGAAACGGGAAGCTGAGGTTGCTATTGAATCAGCGAGAAGGTTTTGTTCTCATGGGATTGCTTCAATTGATATGAAGTCAATCCCTTGGTTAGATCTAATACCGCGTTTTATAGAGTTGTAAGTGTTTAGCTCTAGTCTCATATACCTCAGATACTTGGTTTGCAACTAATTACGAGTCTCCTAGTACTCTAATGTTATCAACACCCATCCTTTTGGCTATGATGAGGCCAAGGAGGAGGGCTTCATACTCAGCCCCGTTGTTTGTACATTCGAAGTTTAATTTAAAGGAAAAAGGTAGGATCTTTCCCTCGGGAGAAGTAAAGATCACACCTGCCCTAGCACCGAAATGACATCTAGCTCCATCGAAGTGGAGGGTCCAATATTTTCTTGGAAAATGGATGTTGGAACATTCTTCATGTCTACTTATTTTGCCTCGGTTACTTCTACCATACAAAATTTGTCTGTTGGAAGGGAGCCAATTCCTAGGGTGCATTATATACCCATGGAATCAAATGGTAGGATAATATGTAGATCTTTCTATAAGAACTTGACAATTTTTACAATAGTTCCTAATGATACTATATCTATGATATTGGTCTCATTTTTGAGTGTCGGAATGCCTTCGACTAGATTCAGTAACTACTAAATTTGTTGTAGGTACCAACTTTACTTTGGCTTTGAATTGACTGGTTTATTAAGTTGATTTTTGGGAGCTCAAATTCGAGTGGACACCGGTCTCTTCTTCAAATCTGCTAGGTGTATGTCGAAGGTTTTGGGTTGCCCTCGTGCCACAAAGATTTTTCCAAGTGTAAAAATCTTATTTCTTGGAATAACATGGGAGGGATTGCCTTCATGCGATGTATCCATGGTTGACCAAGAAACATATTATAGTTGGTTTCCTGATATATAATATAAAATTTAGTGAGGATTGTCTTAGGTCCTAAGGTGACTAGTAACACTATAGTCCTAATTGAAGTATCCTTGAGGCTATCATAACCCCTTAGCGTATTTCGTGTTGTGGAAAAATTTGTTTCTCCATACCCTAGCTTTTAAAGAAAAGTGAAGGGGACTATGTTAAATATTGACCCATCCTCAATCATTGTGCGCTTAACATAATTATTTCTAAACACATACCGTAAATGTAAGGTTTGGTCACCTCTATGTGTAATTTCAGCATTTGTTGGCATTTTACTTACATCAAATATCAACTCATTATCCCTATTTGGCTACCCTAGAGGGTAGACGTCAAAGTCTACATGGTTTACTTGTGTTTTAGGAGGAGGAGTGATGTTAATTAGATGACCAAGACCTATGCTTCTAAGAGAGAAGCCCTGTGGGTGGGAGAGTTTTTCAACAAATCTAAGAAGGAAATGTGAGAGAAGGTCTTTGTTAGGTCATTAATTAGATCGTAAGCACCTATGGGTTTTACCAATGTTTGTTGAATGTTGTCTGGTTCTAATGGGTAGGTTGGAACTGGTTGAGAAGAATAATCTCATGTTCTTTTTATGGTTTCTACATGTAGCTCGGTATCTAACTCTACCAGACCAACTATCTTGGTTTGTGGTCGAGTTCCTAATTGGGGTGCGACTAGTGGATTTAATGAAGTTGAGGCTTCATGATCATTATTTCCTGTCATAACACCCTTGTTCATCCCATTTGGATCTAACCTGTTATTGTTAGAGTGATTTAGGAGAGGATCGTTAAAAATCTTGAGGGGTGCATTTTGAGGGGAAACTACTCCCGTATAAGTGTTTGGCGTGGGTAATGCAGAATTTGCTAAAAACATATCTATAAAGAGTTTTCTTTGGTCTTCTGGAAAATGTTGCATGAATTTATTGTAGTCACGGCAAGTCCTAGTATCATGGCCTTGAATCTTGTGGAAACCACAATACAAGTTGGGATTATAGTTTCGAGCTTATTGGTTTGAAAGTTGTTGTGGTCCAAAACTCTGGTTAGGTTGTTGGTTGTTAGAGTTAAAATTTTGAGGCTATTGCCTTTGGTTTTGATTCTGATATCCAATTGGATTTCGATTGGACCTTTGTCCGAATTTTCTATTTTTGTTATTATTCTTTGTCGTGATGGATGATTAAAATCCACCGCGTTGATTGTTGGAGCAAAGTTATTATTTCATTGATTGTTAATGGGTGGTGAAATGTTTACGACATTTTCCCTTTTAACCTGGTCTGTGACTCCATCTGTTGTAACCCCGTGGTTTTTGTTAAGGATCTTGGGTCCTTGATTGGTATTCCCGACATTAGGATAAGTCGTAGTGTTTTGATTAGGAGCGATTAATTTCCCATTTGTTCCATATGTCTTATGGCCACCTGTCTATTGTTGCTTGATCGATTCGGAGGGCACTCTTGAGTACTTCATTTTAAGTCCTTAATGGGAACTTCGGACTTCTTCCTTTATCTATCTATTGAGAGAACGAAGGAATAAGTCACATAGTTCCATCTAATCCATATTTGGAACACTTCGATGAGTAGAAGATCAGTACGCCATCTTTGAATAAAATGAGCAATGATTCATTGTGCTCTTATTTAATGTGTAAGAATTCCCTTATCCTTGTTCTTAACAATTTTTTCATGTCAAAAGCTTTAATAAATTCTCGACACTTTCAGGTACGAAAAACTACTCGTTAGGCAGTGTCATGGGGAAACAGCCAACAAAGTGCGCAGGGCATAGCCCCTCTTTGAGGCAACAAAGCAAAACTAGTTTATTGCTAATCTATCAAGCAAGAATCTGTGCAAATATACACTATTCTAACTTCAGTGGGTTTGGGATCTCATCCTAGTAGAGGTAGTTCCAACAATGAACAGAAAGTTGGGAAGGAAGGAATGGAGGAAGATAGATCTGAAGGAAGAAAAGAAATGAATTCCAAGACGGAAAGATCAGAAGGTTTATGCTTTGAGCCGGTAGTAAACAAAGCCAAACTTACTTACATAAATAATGAAAGCAATACTGATGAACATATGACAATAGTAGGAATGAATCAACATAATAAGAACATAGATCTAACTTAAGAAAGATCTGATGTAAATAACACATACATTAAGCACAAAGTCTAAACATATGTATTAATATTTCTTCTGTTACAAGAAAACACAAAGTCTTTCTCTCCTCACTTCTCTTTTCATACAAAAATGTCTACACCGAATACAAAAATTATTCTAGTATTTATAGAAGGAGAGGAGGAAGAAGACAAAAGCAAACCCACTACTTACAAAATATCTCGAAAATATCTAAAAAGTCAATAGTTGACTTGGGTAAGTTTTTTGGATGACAACATCCCATGGTGCAACATGGATGAGGTCATCATGTATGCCAACATGCTTTTTAAATATTTTACAAAAATGATCAATGGATCCAAAGAAGAAACAACTCGCCCAATGCAAGAGGGTGCAACTTCACACGTCGACACAACAAAATTTCCCTTTGTAAAATGGCGTAACTTTTTTCTACGCATGTCAACATGACAAAAATTCCCTTTGTAAAATGGCACAACTTTTCGCATGACGACACACACAAAAATTCCCTTTGTAAAATGGTGCAACTTTTTTCGCACATCGACTTGACAAAATTCCCTTTGTTAAATGGGCGCATTTTTCTCGCATGTCAACACACCGATTTCTCCCCTTTGTAAAATGGGCTAAAAATGGCTAAGTCCTAAAACAACTTGATTTCTGAAAGGGAGTTTTGGGCTATTTTGAATGTTGTCAAACTTCCTTGGGGCCATAAAAAAATTTTGGTATGGTTACCTGAAAATTGCCCTTGTCAATTTTGCAGGATAACAATTGGCTCTTTCTGGGGACTATCTTTGAGTGAAACTTAAGGGTAGAGAATCCCAAATTTTCATGTGCCTATCCATTGGGTTACAGAGAGTCAAAAACAAGGGCAAATAGAGGGAAAAAAAAATGAAAAGAAAGGGAACACACAACAACAGAAAGCAAACACACAATGAAAAACACATTATACAAAGAAGAGAGCAAGCTCTACTTCCTGAAGATCTTCAGGTGTTTCCCGCTATAGGGAAGCAAGAGTTTGGTTCCATCTAGATATGAGAGATAGAAACTATTCCCTCCATTGAGCTACTTGATTTTGTATGGCCCTCTCCAAAGAGAGTCAAACTTCCCGTGCATACCTTTGGTTCTCTTCATTTGTCCCATAGAAGAACAAGATCTCCCACTTGGAAATCTCTCTTGCTTAGCTTTCTTGTTGAATAGCCTCTTAACTTGATTCTGATGTTCAGTGATCTTGTCGACCACTTTCACTCACTTTTCTTCAAGTTCTATTAGGTACATAATCCTCTTTTCAAGAGAATTCTAAAAAATTCATCTTCAATTGTTCAAGCTAAGCGTAGAGCAGAAGTTCCACGGAGATAGGGATTTCAGCATCGATCCCATATAACACCTAGAAAGGTGACATGCCGAGAGACCTCTTTGGAGTGATACGATCCACCCACAAAGCATCATATAATGATTTGTGCCAGGACCACTGGTTTTCATCAACTAGCTTCCGTATGATAGTCACCAGGTTCTTGTTGTTGGATTCGCCGACTATTTCCATGAGGATAATAGTCGAGCATGAGCCAAGGGTATCCATATTCCATGAAGAGAAGTGGAAGCATTGTCAAGCAACTGATTTTTTGTGGAATTCCAAATCTCACAATAATATTCTTTTGATGAAGTGAAGTTGCAAACAACTTCAGTAAGTGGCATGCTTGACAGGTATGGCCACCACCCATTTTGTGAAGTAATCCATTATTGTTATGACATAACTATGTCCAACACTTGATTGAGGATTGAATGCTCCAATGAAATAAATTCCCCATTATTTGAATGGTTCATCAATGATGAGGGGCATGAGGGGAAACACAACAAGGTTTGGTTTGCCCATGAACTGTGGCAAAGTTCACATTTCGCTACCCAAGTGGCTGCATCTTGAAATAGTGTTGGCCAGTAGTACCTGGCCCGAATGATTTTATGTGTTGTCATGGATGAGGAGAAGTGACCACCATAGGATGAGTCATGAAAACTCTCCAACAATTTTACCTATTGTGGCTTATCAACACATCGTAGAAAAATGTTGTCAATTCTACGTTTGTACAATCCATCATCCCATATGACATATCTTGCGGCTCTGAGCTTCACCGTTCACTTTTCCTTTATGGTTAGGTGAGTTGGGCACTCACCATAGGTGAGAAAGAATGTGATGTCAGAATACCATTCGTCGTTGGTTATGACAAATAGAACCATGGGAAAAGAATCCACATTCTCCAGTTCATTTTGTTCTCCATCAATGTGATCAGCTTTCTCTTCAGGTACCTCAGAGTCTTTATTTTCAGCCATTAGCCGACACAGGCCCTTACCTCTTACCAACTTGATTAGTTTTATGTCTAGGTCGTATTCTGGAACTTTGTGATCCTGATTCCTCGTAAGCTCCCTAACTCCCCGTTGAGTCAGATAGACTTAATGTAATGTCAGAACCATCACTACCGTATGAGAATTTAGAAATATAGTAGCCAAAACTTTTGATCGCTTTTAGCATGGCAAAGGCATGTTTTTCCAATTGTGACATATTTAGTTCATGAGGCTTAAGAGGAGAGCTCATGAAAGGAATCGGGGATTCAATATCCTCAGAGTTCTTTTGCATCAAGATAGCTGATACAATATGCGCAGACACATAACTGTACATGATGAAGTCTTTGCTGAAGTTAGGACACACCAAAATAGGAGCATGAGTGACGGAGGTTTTTATGTCTTTGAATGATGTCCTTCCTTTGTCACTCCATCAGAATGTTTGGGACCCTTTCATCATATTAGATATATGATGAGTCTTCTTAGCAAAATCAGGAACAAAGCGTCTAAGAAAATTTACCTTTCCGAAGAAAGAGTGAACACCAGTCTTGCTTATAGGAAAAGTAAGGCTCTGAATAGCCTTGACCCTTTCAACATCTATCTTAGTTCCTTCTCTGCTAACATGACATGTCCTAGCAGCTTTCCTTCAGTGACCCCAAAAATTGACTTCTTGGGATTTAGCGAAATCCCGTGCTCTCGGCATCTGATCAAGACTTGTTCCAAATGATCACAGTGATCACTTCATCTCTTAGAGAACATGGTCAGGTCATCTAGGTAAACTACGATGAATTTTCCCATCATACCTTTGAATGCAAAGTCCATTGCTCATTGGAAGGTAGCACCGGCATTGATCAAACCAAACGGCATTTTGTTGTAGGTGAAGGTACCCTAAGGAGTGGTGAATGTTGTCTTGAATTGATCTTCAGGCGTGACTTGAATTTGATTGTAACCTGAAAAACCATCAAGCATAGACAACATTTCTGAATTGGTTACTGCTTGTAGCACTTGATCCATTATTAGCAATGGATAGTTATCTTTAAGGATGACTAGTTCAAGTTACAAAATTCCATGCATATGTGTATCTCACCATTATTCTTCCGCACAGGAACAATATTTGCAACCCAGGTATTGTGATGAATAGGAAAAATAATTCTTGCATCCAAAGCATCTTCTAAATTTTAGCCTAGATGGTACCTGAGATTTTGGGGTTGTAGTGCCTTTGCTTTTGATGGAAAGGCTTGACATCATCCTTGAGCGGAATGTCATGCCGAATGTCCTTTGGCTTGAAAGACTTTAGATCAGCATAAGACCATGCTAACACATCCATGTACTTTTTTAGCAACTTAACGAATTTTGCTTTTCCTTGGGTGTACAACACTTCCTAATATTCATGGAACGAGGATGTTCCGTAGTACCCAGATTGACGGATTCAGTTTCTGGAGAAGAGGAAGGATCATCCTGTCACTTTTTCTTGACAAAACGGTCATGATTATCAAATAATCATTCTAAGGAAACCAAACCTTTAGGAATCTTATTTCCTTTGAGCTGTATCACTATGTCTTTTAGATTCATGTGCTTGACTAGTGAGAGACTCACGACATGTAGAAGTTGATCCATCAAAATGAAGTTCTTTGAAATTTTCAGCTTTCTCCAAAAAGGCAATAAGTTGGTTGTCATCATTGAACACTTGCCAGTGTTGTGAATTATCTGGTACACTTGGGTGAAAACCACCTCAATGGTATATGTATCTATTTTTAACCCTGGGTGAGGGAGCATGAGAGAGGTTGAGACGGCCAATGAATCAGCCATGTCATTTTGGGCTTGTGGAACTGCTTTGATTGAGAAAGCGTCAAACTCTTCGATGTTATCCCATACGGCATTGCGGTAGTGTCTGAGTCGGTCATTCTTTACTTGGTATATCCCTTTTACCTGATTGATAATTAGCTCAGCATCACCTTACACTCTTAGATTCTTGATTCCTTTCTCTTTTGTATCTTGCATGCCAAGTAACAAGGATTCATACTCGGTAGTATTATTCGTATTGAAGAACTGTAACTTGAAAGAAAATGGAAAATCTCCTCTTCAGGAGATATTAGAACAACCCCAACACCACATCCACTTGTTGCACAACTGCCATCAAACTGCAATGTCCATACTTTGTTAAGATCCTCCTTTTGGATGAGAACTTTCCATTTATCTAAGTGGTGGACAGAAGTAGTTCCCCATCCCGTGATGATTTCAAAAAGAATCGAGCCTTAGGGTCATCATTGAGTTAATGACTAGATATTTTTTTTTGTGAATCTAGTTCCAATGTATGTACCACCCCTTTGATAGGAATCCTAGCTTTGGACCAGTCCATATGAATTTCCCCACCAACTTCTTTACAAAATCTCCTACCAAGTAATATCCCATATGTTGTTGGGATATCAGCTACAAGAATAGTCATTTTTACCCTTTTCTCAGGAAATGTCACGAATGCAAACTACACATCCTTGATCTGACCAATCAATGGTACCTGCTTGGTTTCCATGGAATAACATCTGCCAAAAGGTTTAGTAAGTGTGAGGCCCAAAGCATGGGTGACTCTTACTGGAATAACATTATCAGAAGCTCCAGAATCAATTATACAGTTGCTTAGTTTATGACTATTGATCAGGAGAGATAGATAAAAGTTTCAATTTTCTCAATGCGGAAGTCGAGGCAACATTTATGTGAGACGTAGGAGGAATGGGAAGAATTCCTTTTGGGGAAATGGGAGGAGGGATGGTAGCCTAGCTTTGGATATACTTAGTTAATCTTATAAGTTGCTCTGGGTTGGACTGAAGGTACTCAACTTCAGACATCTGGATCTTGGTCTTTTTGGCATGATCAATTATATCGAATGCGACCAAGGGTTGTGCTAACAAAGGAATGAGTCCTTCGTTTCATGTTTGTGGAGGAGGATTACTGGTCTTTATGGGACTGGAGGAAGGCTAAATTGGAGGAGAAACAGGAGGAAAAGATTTCTTCACAAAAGGTTTAATAGGAGGTTGAGTAGGAAGGGGATTACCTCTTTTAGCGATCGTTGGAGGAGTTACCACAACCTTTTCTTTTTATTTTTCAGTAGCAACCTTTGATTCTTTTCCTTGTGAGCGAGTGAAAACCACGTATGATTGTTTGCTCACATACCCTTGGGTACCCTCTTCTTCATCAGATTCCTCATCTTCAAATTCCATATACCCAATAGTAGAGTCACCAGTCAGTTCACCGACATCTTGGTCATCTTCACTTGCGATGAAGGTTCTTTGTAATTGGATCATCTTCTTCGATTTCAACCAAAGCATTAACCGGAGGGGCTTCAATTGCTAACCTTGGAGAAGCAAAGGTAAACACGGCCTTTGGGGGTGTTGTTGGGAGTGAAGTTCCTCCGTGGGATATCTCGGTACGGAGTGGTAGACAATGTTTGAGTCAATTTCTTTAATGAGAGCAAGTCATTTGCCATCTTCTGGAATGTTGGATCTGATGAGGTAGCCTGAGAAGAAGTTGAAGCCTTTGATTTTGACAAATCTCATCTTAACTCACTAGATATAAGAAGGTTGTCTTCTATTTGAATGGTCATAGCTTGAGCAAGGACCAAGGTGGGTATTTGTTCCTGTAAAAGTAAGAAACTTACTTTCAAACTCATGGCATTCAAGAAGAAACACTTTTGATTCTCTAATGTCGGAATCATGGCAAAGCACATGATTGATCAATGAATTGAATCGGGTAATAAAATCACGCATGGTTTCATTGGCCTCCTTCTTCATGTGAGTGATTTATGACAATAACACAAATGCATCTTTTGAAGGTTTGTATTCTGTCTTTAAACGCAGTCTTCAGAATGTGGCCCAACTAGTGATGGATCCGGCTGGTAAATGCTAGAACCACTCTGCTGCAGGCCCTTGCAAGGTCTCCAAAAAGAGACGTACCAATACGTCCTCATGAGTTACGTCCAGAATGTTGCATGACATAATAAATGCAGCTATATGCGCATTCGTGCTTTGATTTCCACTCCCATCAAATTTTGGGAAATTTTTGATTTCCATGAGGGAGGGGGTTGACTGGATGTGGTAGTGCTAGAGGACCCATGGCGTTTCCCCATGGTATAGGTAGATTTTCTGCCATTTGAAAAGTAGGAAAAAGAACACAAGTAGGGAGTGTGGTTCCACTTAGCAAAAGAGCACTGCAAGTTGATGTCAAGGCACCCTGTGAAATCCGGCTCTTTCGTGGAGGCGAGGCACTTCTTGCTGATCAATCTGCTAGAGCTTAGTGATGCGAATCGTGCTAGAGTGATACTAAAATTGTGCCTTTGAAGTAGATCAAAAATTGGATCAACTTCCCCACGAGCTCTTCTGCTGCGAGTAAATGGTTCACCCACCAAGTGTATCCATTCAAATCTACAACAATCAGGAGTAGATTTACAACAATTTTTTTGTTTATACTTGCTGATTTTCTGATTTTTCTAGCAAAAATCAGTAACATGTACTTTTTTCAATATTTAATTTACCCTTTTTAAATAATTGATTGTGGTTTTCTAACAAAGATTAATAAGGATAAAAGTGGGTCAATTTAGTAGGCTAATTTTTGATCTTTGACCTGAATTTTGAAAGGTTTTGAAAATATCATAAAATGTCAGAATCTCAGATCTACTGAAATATACAAGTTTTTGTAAAAAATCAATAAACTAAAAGTTTCTATCTGGTCCAAATCTATGGATTTTCCTAAGGAAATTTTAGTTTTGATCACTTGTGAAAATTTTGATTTTTGACAAAGGGTTAAAATTTGCAACTGGTAGTGATTTTTACAATTTTTAGTTATTTCCTTAGTTTGATCCCACAGAGTCACCAAAAACTATTGGTATGAAAATCTGTCGGTTAGGAAGGTCGTGGGGAAATAGGCCAATAGTGTGCATGGCATAGCCCCTCTTTGAGACAGCAAAACGAAACTAGTTTATTGCTAATCTATCAAGCAGGAATATGTGTAAATCTACACTATTCTAACTTTAGGGGGTTTGGGATCTCATCCCAATAGAGGTAGTTCCAACAATGAACAGAAAGGTGGGAAGGAAGGAATGGAGGAAGATAGATCTGAAGGAAGAAAAGAAATGAATTCCAAGACGGAAAGGTTAGAAGGTTTATGCTTTGAGTCGGTAGTAAACAGAGCCAAACTTACTTGCATAAACAATTAAAGCAATACTGATGAACATATGAAAATAGTAGGAATGAATCCAACAGAATAAAAACATAGATCTAACTTAAGAAAGATCTGATGCAAATAACACACATTAAGCACAAAGTTTGAACATATGTATTAATATTTCTTCTGTTACAAGAAAACACAAAGTCTTTCTCTCCTCACTTCTCTTTTCATACAAAAATGTCCACACCGAATACAACAAGTATTCTAGTATTTATAGAAGGAGAGGAGGAAGAAGACAAAAGCAAACCCACTACTTACAAAATATCTAAAAAGTCAACAGTTGACTTGGGCAAGTTTTTGGATGGCAACATCCCATGGTGCAACATGGATGAGGTCATCGTGTATGCCAACATGCTTTTTAAATATTTTACAAAAATGATCAATGGATCCGTAAAGAAGAAACAACTCTTCCCGGTGAAAAGGACGCAAATTTTCGCACGTCGACACGACAAAATTCCCCTTTCTAAAATGGCGCAACTTTTTCGCACATCGACATGACAAAAATTCCCCTTTGTAAAATGGTACAACTTTCGCAGTCGACACAACAAAACTTCCCTTTGTAAAATGGCACAACTTTCTACACATCGACACAACAAAAATTCCCCTTTGTAAAATGGATGCATCTTTCTGCATGTCAACACACTGATTTCTCCCCTTTGTAAATGGGCACAAAAATGGCTAAGTCCTGAAACAACTTGATTTCTGAAAGGGAGTTTTGGGCTATTTTGAACATTGTCAAACTTCCTTGGGGCCAAAACAAATATTTTTGGTATGGTTACCTACAAATTTCCCTTTTCAATTTTGCAGGGATAACGACACAAGTTATTTGAATGAGTGTATCAAGGCTTTAGGTATTCTATAATACCAATCAAGGGCAATACCTTCTAAGGTTTTAGGGAATATCTTAGCAATAACCGCATCCCAAGGGAGAAATTCTCGAATGGCTATGGCATAGGCCTTGATATGTGCATTTAGATCTCCTTCCCCTTGAATTTAGGCAAATCAGAAGAGGTCTTGGAAGCATGACGCTTTGTACAGTGAAATCTAGAGGTTCTTTTAAATATTCTGAGTAAGTCCCTACCGCATAGGTTTCAACCATCGATGGTGCCTCGGCTAGGGGGAGAGGCAGATGTGTTGTTTATATGGAATAGCATATGTATTTATGGGGACATAAGGAAACCCCTGTGGTTGAGCGAACATCCTAGGAGAGGAGAACATGTCTCCTTGTGGTGATTTTGAATAAATGTTTAAGTAGGGAGGAGCATTGCTCTGATATGGGTTGTTTGGTACTAAACCGGGAGGTATCATACTTTCAACTGGAGCAGCGTTTGAAAACATGTTTCTAGTTGGTGTTTGTTGTGGGTAGTTATACGAATGTTGAGGAGGCATGCCTAACATGCATGTTCCTATGAGGAGGTCAACTTGGTTGGGATGATGTGGAGGGTTGGAAGTTCTTGCTTTCCGAAATGTGAAGTTTGATTTTCTTGAGCAAGTTCTATTCCTCTAACCTTCTCAACTAAAGCCGAGATGACCTCAATTGGTGATGACACAATGTTTTTCCTTGATGGTTGTTGTTGTACACCTTGAGGTTGCAAAGGGGTATGGTACCCTGCTATGAATTGATCATTACTCTGCCAAGCTTCACCAAGAGTATTTTCCATAGGTGGAGGAATGGGGGTGTTTTCTTGAAGCAGGGTATCGGGTTGTGTTTGCAAATATCCTATAGGTGGGTACATGTTTTGGAAGCATTGTTCACTTCTAGAATAGCATGTTAAGTACTCCTCATCCAAAATGGGAGTGGATCTAATTGCCTACTAATTTGTGGTCTAAACAAAACCCGAGGAGATGAAATGGATTCTCCAGTAAACGTCATATTGTTAGAACCTAAGGGCTATGGTTGTTGCATTTGTGTGAGCTGATCCAGCTCCTAAATTCCGAATGAAGAATTAGAACTAGTTCCTTAGGGAGGAGTTTGTGATGACAAGTAGTTGATTGAATAATTTTCATCCCATGTAGAAAGAGAGGGTGACAGTTGTCTATTTGTTTGACCATAATATGCTTTAAGACATGAGAGAGGTCAGCCATATGCATCGTATCCCGACATATTCGGGGGGTATATAATACCTACAGAATAATAGGAAGGATCGAAGATAGATGAAAGAAATGGAAATGAAAAAGGAGTAGTTGTTGCGTTCACGTCAGGTTCACCAATTTTGTACGATAGAAAAGTGACAGGTGAGCATGAGAATCAACAAGTAGCCTTTCTTCATACCCGACCTCCCGAGGTCATGCCGAGATAGCCGGTGGAAATGAAATATATGTGGGTGTAGACAAAATAGTTGGGCAATATTATATCCTCAACACACAATAATGGGATTTGCGAGTCTAAGGCAAAGAAAGCTCTCCTAACCTGAATTGGTGTAATGGATCGTTAAGATATAATAGCTTCTCAGAGGCTCCAATCAATGTCAAGCTCTACCAAGATCCTATCTATTGGCTATTGGATGTGTGGAAAGTGACATGTAGGTGCTTCGTGTATATTTCCAGACAAGGTCATGAAAATGGTAGTGAGAGGTGTAGTGGATTTGTAGGAAACTATGGGTGGTTTTCTGGTCTAGCCCAGAAAATATTAGCTTGATTGGCTTCTATGCTTAATGTAGAAAATTATTTTATAATATCCAGCGGGAGTGGTGAGGATCTAAATACCAACGTACATAAACTGGTGTCAATATTTAACTAATTAGCAGTTGGGTTGTGGGACTTGGGGATCACAACCATGAGTTCGTGGTTATTGTGGACCTGTTATGGTCATGTGAAGAATCAATCTCTTCTTTCGACTATCTAATAGTCATAAGCTTTTTCAGCTTCTATGTTTAATACCAAGAGTTGTGTGATCTTCTTGGAATACCTTACGGGTGTTCTAGCAACTTGTATACGTAATCCTGTGTCTATGTCAATGAGAAGGTCTCTTGCGTTTGGTTCAGAACTAATGAATCACAACCAAATATTTTCTCTCTTTCGGGTTCTTGTATGGTCATGCGGATATCCTATCAAGGCAATCTATAGTTGGGTTGACTTGACCAGAATGCGTATGCTTTGTCATCTTCAATATTTAATTCTCTCAATTGCTCACTAATTACTTGTGGGTTTGTTTTTGTTTGAAGGACGTGAATTCTAATACCTTTATCTATATCCATTAATGTTGTGAAGAGATTTGGCTGAGGTATTACCGGTTTGAATATGTAATCCCTGGGCTCTCTGGGTCCCATAATTGTCATGCAAGAGATAACCAAACTTAACTGAAAGAAGTAAGCTAATTATGAAAATAAATCTACACTATAATTATATTCATTTTTTTGTATTTTCAAATATGTGAATTTGAATGAAATTTAAAGAGCAACTATTGTAATATATTCAGATAACGAACAATTAATCTAATAATGTAATTAAAACAAGCAAGGTAGCCAGATGTAGCTATTTTCCTGTACATTTGTGAATTTATCCTAAATATTAAATAAATAACTAATTTAATTGAAAAGACCTTCAATATTACCTTAGAAGTGAGGAATAAATCACAGCTTCTTAGAAGCTATCATTCCCCATAGCTTCCCTGGTAATACTGAAAGAAAGATTAACTAAAATAAAATGATTTTCTATTCTATTTGATATATTATAACTATAACTTCGAAAATTCAAAACTGGAGTTTACATAATAGTAGAAAATCCAGTTGTATCGTGACTTCTCCCCTTAGTGTGATCTCTTCATTCCTTTGTGTTCTCATGAATCCAAAAAAGTGGGAATGTGACAACAAGAGAGAAAGTGTAAGATGTTCAAATAGTGGTAGCTTGGACGTAAGTGGACATAATGCAAATAGGAGAGGGATAGTGCAAGAGAGCAGAGCTTGACTATGTAATTCTTAGCGGGATTGTTACAGGGATACGATACAAGAACACCAAAATCTATAGGACCTATACTTCCTGTGACGAAACAACAACCTATGACTCTAAGAAAATTAAGATTCAAATGGACATAATCCTAGAACCAAAACTGTGGAACTCGAATCGAGAGGTTGAGAGCTTTACAAAATCTAAACCTGTTGAGACTTATTGAAGAACTTTCAAAACACACTGAATAATAATTCATAGAGGGAGAGGGGCCATTTTCTTGTAAACAAGCTTCGTATTTATAGCATTTTGATTTACCAGAGGGTAAGATTTAATTGAACTCTTCTATTATAAACAAATAGGAATTAATATTTACTAGAGGCTAAAACTTAAATGCAAGCAAGAGTGGTTGAGAAATCCGAGCGCCACTTGATTTTTTAACATTAACGAAAGCGCCAAAATGTTCTCGGAAAACATGCACATGACCACCGCCATGCATAGGGAAGTGGTTATAAGATCGCCGCCATGTCCTGGGGTGGAAGTCCTGTAACTAAAGACCAAAATGCAAGAAGAGAGAGGAGCGAGGTCATAACAAAGCATGTGAAGGCTGGATAAGTCATTTTAGGATGCAAATGTACACTCAGTGTGTTTCCTAAATTCGAACACCTGCGAAGAGATTTGAATCATCATTGGGATTTCGTAACCTTTTTCCTACATTACAAGACATACAATTTTGGGTACGTACGGTGGACCCGGGTCTTAGATCTCGGAAAGGGCCAAGGTGTTTGAGACCACAATGGAACCATCCCCAAGTTGTGGGACCTTGCGAGCTTGGGACGGATCTCCGGAGAAGGCTGGTTCCTCTATCTATTTCTATTGCCATCAGTACTCTAGTCGAAAGGGGAAAATAAGCTAAGAATGCCACGGGACAAAGGAAAGAAGGATAATATGAGGTAAACCACAATAAAAGGCGATAGCACAGAAAAGAGGGGTGAACACTATCTATTCTTAGCGAGAATGATAGGGAATGCATGAAAGGAGGCTAGGAATGAGTAGCACAGCGAACTACGCATTCACCAAATCACTCTCATGGAACATAACTAAGTATGGAATTGTAGGGGACTTGAAATAGCACAACAATACACAATGCAAGAGAAGAGGCAAGAAGAAGGAATGCAAACATGTTAGGATAGAGAATAGTCACAAAATGATGCTTCTATTACTTCAAGAAATGCATGTAATCACATAATGATAAGGAGACTAATATCCACATGTAAGAGATAACACATGGAGGTCTCAGAATTAAAAATATAGAAAATATGGAGTCCTTAGCAACATGCGTAAGGATCCAGAGTGTCCAACCCTTTACAATGAGCATCGACCCTATCTTTATAGATTCATCACAGAGGGAAGAAAGAGAGAGAGAAGCGAAAACTAATTCAAACTCAACCACCATCGTTAATGTCTCCTGTAAATCTACCCCAAATCTGTTGTCTGCATCAATTACTTGTTCGGCACCTCGAAGGAGGAGGAACGACATATCAGATCAAATCTAATCTAGTTGTTGGGGCAAATAGATCTTGTATTAATGGCACGAAGACATTTCTTCATTTTTCCCCACCTAACCTCTCCAAAATTAAAGTTTTAGATCTCCATGGCATAGACGAGGTCGAGATATTTCCAATGGTGCCAGATTTGTTGGATTTCGAGCACTGAGCCAAAAGATATGCTCATTTGAAATTTGAATCGGGTCCATACAAAATGGTGAGAACCACCAAAATGGGCCCCTTTTGAAACTAGACACATGGAGGGTGGCGCATGTCTAAGGGTAGCCTTTGTATTTCACTTTTGAAGTTACGCATCGGGCTAACACATGGCTTCTTCTGTGGCTCACTCAGTTTCTTCATGTTTTGGCTAAGTCTTTTGCTTGGCAGGGTCATATATCTGACCAAGGACATGCGGAATCCTAGTGCTTGTTTGGAAACCTCCCCTAATTTTGCTCTTGAATTAGCATCGTGCTGACACTTAGTATCCTCCGTTGGCCTGTCTCAATGCTTTTACTATTCAACCCCGACCTTGTCCTTTTATGAAAAAGGATACGTGGAGGCTCCGCGCTCATTTAAAAACCCTCTCAGGATTTTTACTCAAGGAGTGCCGATTGACACGTGGAATCTTCTGCGCAGCTCTTGGACTTTTCAACCCGCTCTTGCCTTTTCGGCCCCGAACACGTGGCGAGTGGGCACTCATTTGGGCCTATGCTTTTGGATTTACCTTTGGAGATGTGCCCAGCTGACTAGAAAGAAGGTGAATGCACAGAGTGTGGGTGCAAGGGAGAAGGCTCAAGGGGGCATGCGGAAGAAAGAGGCACGTGAGGAGGAAAGGTAAAGAGGCGAAGAGGGGCACATGCTATGCGTGCGGGGAGATGAGGAGAAAGCGCACGAAAGGGAAATAAATGGGAGGCACAGAGGATTGTGCACAAGAGGTAGGAATACTTACAGAAGGCAAGTATGAAAACAAGACGTGAGCATTCAACTAAAGGAAGGCGCGCAAGGGAAAATGGAAGGAGATAGAAGAATGCAAATGGGAGCAGGATGTGTATGCAAGTTATCCAAACTGCTAGGAGAGCTATTTGGATAACAATTACCACCTAAGAGAGGCCTACAATATCAAATATAAGAAATTTTGAAGTTATTTTTTTAGTTCATTAACATGCAATATTTTTACATTTTTAATTTCCATTTCCAATTAATAATTTTGAATAGACAAGTGTGTGTGTGCGTGCAAGCACGTGTGTGTGTGTATGTATGTGTTTGTGTGCATGCATGTATGTATATGCACATTCACATATTTATGAAACTAGGGTGAAATTTAGACACCTATAAATAGCCCTACATGAATTTACATTGAGTTGTACTAATTGATTATTTATCCAAATTGGGCATAATTGGCATGTTTGTATATTATCATTACAGATTTTCTTGCTTCTGTCTCCCAATTTCTTATTATCTCCCTATTTCCAAGTGTTTTAGTAAGTTTTGTTTCAAGCGTCTCAATGGTCTTAGCGATGTGAAGAGCATATAGACACTCCAAGATATTTTTAGCGGCTAGTCTAGGTAGGGTGCACATGTCTTTATGATCTCATATTTTTCACCTTTTAAC
Source organism: Taxus wallichiana var. yunnanensis (assembly GCA_018340775.1). Taxonomy (NCBI): domain Eukaryota; kingdom Viridiplantae; phylum Streptophyta; class Pinopsida; order Cupressales; family Taxaceae; genus Taxus; species Taxus wallichiana. Next base: position 797,231,540 of record CM031235.1, read on the forward strand.
CATTATCCTGCCGGTTAACATGCAAAAAGGGGTTTTAATTCCAATTCGAGTATCAATAAATATACGTGCATTGCAGTTTATTTACACATAAGGAAATATAGAAAATTCCTTTATTTATTCACAAGAACCTATAAATAAATTGTAAGAATTTTAGAAGAAATAAAGCAATTGTTAAATCATTTATTGAAGGACATAAATTCATGTTAAATACATGAAAAAATATTGGATCGCATGCTTTTAGAGCTACCTTAATTATTGAGGTTTGTTATTTTCAACATCAAATTGACATTATCTATGGGTTTGATAAATATAAAAATAAGTTTGTTGTTCTATGATTTATCATGTCCTAATATCAATTGTATTTTTATTAAATTTACAAATGTTCCTTCCCAATTGAAAAATAAAAACAATTTTATTTTGAAGGTGACCTCAAGGTAAAGAGAAAAATCTACGTAAGACTTCTCAAAACCCATAACCAAGCAAATCATAAAAATTAGAAGCACTTGTAAGTTGTGGAAGCTTTGTACATTGCCATAAGAATAAAAAATAATCATAATAGACTTATTTGTTGATTGTAAAAATTTTGGGATCATATTAAAATTATTAAAATAATAATTAATTAAAGCATATATTTATATTGTACATGATACTTTAAACCAATTTAAAGGTAATTGAATACATCTTTCACAATTTAATTATAATGTATTTATCTCTACTACATTTTTTTGATAATATAGAATGTGTTTAGTAAGAAAATTTCTTTCAAAGTGAGAATTATAATCTTTGATGCAGCCTTCAATTCATCAAGTAAAAGCCTGTGCACATTGGCACATCACTCAACCTAGACTGAGCACTCACCCAAAGTGCGTAAAGGTACCAGTCCTCTTTAGGGTTGTTGTTGTAGGATGTTAGCATGATGAAGACTTAAAGCATTCATATCCATGACTAATACATCATTCTACAAAGTGCATGTTCAGATCTAGATCTTAAAGTATCATGAATCAAACAATAATCATAGTGAAATCACTCATGCAATAATAAACTATAACCATGATTAACACCTTGATTCAGTCAATAACCTCCATTATATTAAATGCAGTAATACACATAATCTTCTTACAATAATGGCATCATATGCTCATGCACGTACAGATTTGATAGTATAATCTCACAGTAATCCAAGTCCTTACATACTATTCTCACACACACCTACACTACGCAGTTCATTACATATTTATAAGGGTGGGGACTTGCCCTTCACCGCTTATCTATTCCCAAAATAGGTCGCATGCTATTATTAGCCACACGCCATTACAATAATAGCCACACATGCAAGTGCACTAATAATAGACTTCTTCTAGTTAACTGTCAGTAGTAAATCTATTCTCATCTGTACTCATGCAACATGCTTCGTAGCCTATCCTCCAAAAATAGCCAATGTGTGTTTGCAAGTATTTAATCTGGTTTGTGTGCTCTCGCATGCCATCTTTCAAAAATAGATCTTCATCGTGAAAACGGCTAAGTCCCGAATATTTCTCTATCCTCGGCGTGATTCCTTCCTGATCCTCTCACGCGTTTAAATGTGCTTTTCTCTTCCACGCAAACCCTTTGTATGTTTTTCACCAAGTGCAATATTTTGTCTAATCAACATTACCCCACGCTAGTATAGTTTTCGCCGGCAATGGTTGTCTCCAAAATGAATCAAAGAAGGTGAATAGAGAGATAAAAAGAATTTTATGAAGAAAAAAATTTATTTTACCCTGAAACATCATCTGCTTCAACCTGAATAATCAATTCTAGATATTCTTCTTTTATTTTTGCCTTTAAAGTATGCCAATCATTAAGCACGACCCTTCCTTTTCTGGGATATCCACTACAATTGACTCTAGCTCATCTTTTGCAATCTCTCCTTTCTCATTTTGCAAGACCAACACAATGTTGGACATGGTAGTCATTATTCCTTATAATAAGTCCATATTTTGTGCGATGAGTTTCCCAATCTCATCTATCCTTTCCTTGTGTGGTTCTTGTGTTCTATATAAGGGTCTCACACTTTTGCTTGAAAAGTGCTAATTGTTTTGCGTAGCCCAAGATATCATCTTTCATGGCTTTTAGGAATTCATTGTCCTCTATAATGGTCCTAGTTCTTATAACAGATTTTGGGATTGTACAAATATTTAGCTCTTGATCTACTTTCTTTAGTTCCTCTTGTAAGCTCTGAAGCAACCCCTCATATGATGTAATCTTTCTCATCACCAAATATTTTTCTTGCTCTACTTCCTGCTCAGGATTCTTTGGTTCTGGCATGTGTAGAGGTTCATCTTCAAGCACCAAGTCCACCAAGATTTATACATAATGCATTACCGAAGGAAATGTTTTGGGTACCTTAGGCTCTAAGTGTGGATTTGCTTTCATGATATTGTCCCCAACTTCCTCTACCATGCTGATGAAAATAGTGTTCTTCTTTTGTGCCAAGTCTTTCTCTTTCTTTAGGCATGCTATTTATACATCCTTGGCCTTGATCTCTTCCCTCAGTGCCCTAATTATTGTAGCCTTATCCATATTTCATCGTGTCACCTCTGTCGATACTTTTACCAAAGTATTACTCACTTGTTCATCTAACATAATAGTAGGCTTTATTGTTATGTGTCTGGCCTAAGGTATTTTCTTCAACCTCCTTGATACACATGACTCTTCACATACATCAAAGTCCATTTCGTCCATGTGTGTGTGTGCATAGACCATGACAGCTTGCTTCCTTGTGCACATGGTCACCATATCTTCATCCATCAGCTCCCACCCATACAAATCCTTTGGTGTCATTGTGCTTTGAAAATGGGCGCAGACAATTTTACCTATGTCCTCAGCATAGCCCATGACCGATGCAACATATTCTCCACTTGTTCTCTTCGATCTTGGCCCCTTAGGAACTTGAGCTTCAAGATTTGGAGCTTGTTTTGTCATACCCTAAGTAGTCTCATTCACTGTCTCATCTGCCTCCTTCTCTCCTTTTTCTCCATCCTTCATTTCTTCATCCTTTGGTTCTTCCACATCCTCTGGAGGTGTAGGATATTCAGTGCGCTCTCCTCGACTCTTCTACCTCCACATCTAGCTTCAACTTTCTTCTTCTCTTCTCAGCTATCTCCTTCTATGGAGAGAGTCAAGGTGATCTGCACACTGATTATGGAGTAGCACCTTGGGTCCTTGTTCTCCTGAATACCCTTTTGAAGTGGTGCTCTCCTTGTCTTTGCACCTAGATCCTCATCTTCTCCTTACTACCCCCGTGGTGGCATAGCCATGCGCTCTATTTCTACCTTATCTGTAGGTTGCCTCTTGCCTCTATGCTCCAAACCACCACTATCTTCATGCTCCTCTTCTTCATCTTCTACTTCTATTGTCTCTGTGGGCTTAGGTGTTGGAACATTTTCCATTGTATGCTTACCTTTTGGCGGCCCTGGGAGCACAAAATCATTCTCCACATACTTATTTCTCTCCAACTTTGGCTTGATTTTCTGGTACAAAAGCATTGCTCCAACGTCTCCAATGGCCAAGCTTACAAGATTCATGCTTATAATATCTGAGATCAACCTCTCAATGTAGGCAGTTCATCCTGGATATACATATGTCTTTCTCAATGTATGGTAGTCACAATCTACCTTGTCTGTATTGAATATTAAGCGGTGCACATCTCGAAAACCTGGTGAATTGATGCCTAGAAATATCATGTTGTGAAGGCATATGGTAATTTGCACCATGGGCTCTAAGCCCCATCTTTCATGGTGAACCACACGATGCAAAAGTGTTAGTATACCGTGAACTACACTGCCTTCCCTACTACCGAAGGTAACTCCTTGGGTATGCGTCATTCTTCTTCAAATCTGCGTAGAGCCTATCATACCATTTCTCTACCCTCTGTTTGAATGGTCTTCTCATTTATCCCTCGCACAAGTACTTGCCAAATCTTTCTACAAGTGAATTTTTCTCCATAGGGTATTCCCAAATTTTCTCCTTCGGCCCATTGGGCACCCCAATTTCCATAAACACCAGAGACAATAGAACAGCCTCGAAATTGATTTTATCTCCTGTGCATGCTTCTTCAATGATAGTTTCCGTGATGTAACTGGAGATGTTGTAAATCACTCCCTATGACATCTTCTTCACAATGTGTAGCCACATTGTGTTTACCTGCGACCACCTTTCTTGGTCATTCAAACTTTGTTACAAGATGTGCAACTACCTGCACTACTGGGTACTTTTTCAATTTTTCAATGTCCATGCCACGCAGACCCTTGGTATACCCCAGCTCCTTCCTTGTCTCCAAGATTGCAGCCTTATCAGTTAAATCACCATTTAGATCTACCCCTATGCCTTTCAACCCTGTTACTATTGAGATCAACGCAGGTTGTGATTCTAACCCTCCATCCGGTGAAGTAGAAGAAGTCCTCATGGACTCTACTCATCAACCATCGATACAATGGTTCATACTTTCCAAAGTATGGAAGATCGTACAACTGGTATACTCCAATCTATTTTAGTAACTTGTCACCAGTGTCATCATACATTGGCATATCTTCGCAAAGTGCTTGTTCATTTTTATGCTCAACAACGCATAAAGATCCTTCTTATTATCCGATGTACGATGGTTGTAATCACTGATTTTACATTTACGGATGTGGGAATCCCATTCTTGTCCCATGATCATGCCCTCTAGATACTAATTTTTGAGAAATTACTCTTGGGAGAAATTTATTCTTCCACTTCGACCTTCTTCTTCCCTTTTACTCCTGCTATGGGTGCTTTCTTCGGTGCCATTTGAAAATATCTCTTTTCTACCCTTTGTAATCGAGCAATTTGAAACCCTAGTTTAAATCTCCATGCCCTAGTGAAAATCACGTGCCTTAGCTCATTTGTAACACGTCTTCTTCTCTTAAACCCTTCACCTATGGAAATGCAAGCTTCTCCTGCACACAAACCTTCTCTCCACATCTGGTTTCACACTCTTCGCACCTCAACACGATTACGCAGCTCATTTGCACTTAGATCTTTCGATTCTCTCAATTGTAATGGTAAACATGAACTCACATCTGTCCTTATATAGATTTTCAAAAAGTTAGTGCATTTATTACTCCTCCACCTACCAACAATCCTCTCATTAAATGACCATTTTTGTTCCTTCCATGTGGTACATCTTCATGCCTAATCTATAACCTTCTAACGCGCCTTCCTACCCTCTAGCCGCAAGCTTCTCTTCAGACGCCCGCATGCACTCGAGTGCCTCGACATTGCGCCTTCCCTTAGTAGTTCCCATGGCCTCTGCTTACCTCACATTATACTTGTTTCTTCATTCACCTCCATCTATGGTCCTCTTTTCTAGAAGAACTCTTTTGTTTCAATTCTCCAACTTGAATAACACTCGTGGCAGTTAGTTCCTTTCATGTGTACTTATCTTCATCATTCATGTACCTAGATATCAATAACCACCCCACACTAAGGGTATGTGTAGTCCTCTGCGCATAAAAATTCTCCAACTAGTAATTAGCTTCTGGCGCGTAAACGCACTTATTACACAAAAACACCAACTAAATTGACAAAGCATAACGATGAAGAAGGAAATACATTAAGGAAATGTAGAATTGAAAACCTAATCTAAATGGAAACACTTCCTTATTACAAACACCAAGAAGACTTATTTATAGTAGGGCTTCAGCCTACTCCTGTTGAAGTAACTGGGTAACCGTATTCCATCAAGCACCTCTAATTGGAAAGCACATGTTTCGAGTATGTGAGTGATAACATATGGCCCCAACCAATGTACCTTGAGTTTTCCTGGATGGCGCAAAAATTTAGAATCATAAAGGAGCACCATCTGTCCAATTGTGAAATTTGTATCCTTGATGTTCCTATCATACCATACTTTATGCCTGTCCTTTTCTTGTTTTTTACTCCAACGTTCTATTGCTCGTCATTCATCTAGTTTAAATAAATTTTCAATCTGTTATTCTAATGCTTTCTCATCAGCTAGACCTCTAATGCGCATAATACGCAAAGATGGTAACATGAATTCCATAGGAAGAATTGCTTCTGTGCCAAACACTAACTGAAATGGTTTGGCTTTTTTCAACCTTTTATATGTTGTTCGATATGCCCAAAGTACTACAGATACTTTATCATCTGAATCCTTTATTCCAACATCACAGATTTTTGTCAATGTCTGGCTCAAAAATTTGTTGAAATCCTTAGCAGTCCCATTTACCTAAGGATGATATGGTGTAGTATTATGGTGTGTAATCATGAATTCATCCAACAAAATTCTGATTGTCTCATTCAGAAAATGTGTGCCCTTATCACTGGTCAAACTTAAAGGGCATCCATACCTTGTAATAATATTTTCCCATAGAAACCTAGATGTTGTAGCCATTATACAATCCTTTGTAGGCACTGCTTCTACCCACCTTGTCAGATAATCTATGTAAGTTATGATATAGCGTGATCTAGTCCTACACGTGGCTGGTGAAATAGGACCCACAAAATCTATAGCCCATTTCTCAAATAGTTATGCACTAGTAATAGGTCTCAGAGGCATTTCATCTCATTGACCTGGTTGTCCAAGACATTGATAGTGATCACATGCCTTACAAAATTCCTTACAATCTTTATACAAGGTCTCCCACCATAATCCAACAAGTAAGATCTTGCACGAGTGGCATCACATGTATAGTGGCCACCTGCAATACCACCATGAGATTCTTCCATGATATTTTCACGCTCATGTTGTAGTACATAATGACGCAATACTTCATCTTGGCCTAATTTTTACAGGTCACCACTAATTAACATATAGGGTTCCACGCATAGAGAAAGTTATTTCTTCTCCAAGGATTTCATTCCTTCTTATGCCATGCCTATTCATAGAAAGAAAAAAATGTCCTCTAATTTCGATGGTACGCGTTGTAATCAGTATAACCTGTGCATCGACATGGTATCTTTAATGGTATGTGCTTCTTCTCTTGATTGTATTCTAGATAAATTTATCTCGGTCCAATTACTTTTCCTTGGTTTTTCCATGACTATGAAATCAAATTCTTGAAATAAGAGTACCCATCTGCATATGCACCCCTATAAAACGAGCTTGTTTACCAAATACTTCAATGCCATGTGATTTGTGTAAAAGAAAAATGGTGTAGGTAGCAGTAATGCTTGTCGGAATTTATGTAGCGCATAGATCATTGACAAAGATTCACACTCTGTAGTTCTATAATTATGTTCTCATGGGAGTCAAATTTCTACTAGCAAAGCATATAGGATGATCTACAATACCTTCTCTAGGCTAAGCTAATTATGTGCCAATGGTTGTGTCGAGGCATCCACATGTACATGAAACGGTTGGTCCCACGAAGGAAAACGCAGAATAGGCGCAGAGAAAGTTTCACTTTTAATGTCTCGAAGCACGCTGTTATGGTTCTCCCCAGTAGAACGTACCTTTTCCTTTCAATAACTCCTTTAAAGGTGTGGTAATCTTGGCATATCCTTTAATAAAATTCCTATAATATCATGTATGACCCAAAAATCTATGCACCTCACTCTGATTGGTAGGCTCTTTTAGACCTATAATGACTGTAACCTTACTTGGATCAACCAACAAACCTTCCTTACAAATTATGTGTCCTAATAGTATTCCAAATTGTGTAGCAAATATGCACTTCTTGATGTTCACAGAGATACTCAACTATCTACATCTTTCAAACTTTAAGTGTAGATTGTCACATTGATTTGACCAGTCCATACATCGTCCAATCATCTAAATAAACTTGTAAGAAGTTGTGAATAAATTCTTTAAACGCCTGAACAACTATGCACAAAAATAAAAGCACATTTTTAGACTAAAAGGCATCACAATATAGGCAAAGCTACCCCATTCAGTAGTAAAAGTAGTCTTTTCTTGATCCTCTCTGGGCAATCCTAACTTGATGATAACCAGAGAACCCATCTCAAAGGAATAGATTTCATTGCTCAAACACCTTCTAGTCTTTCCTCAGTGAATGGCGTAGGAAAGGGATTAGTCGCACATGCTGCATTCATCTACCTATAGTCCACACAAATCTTAATCCAACCATCCTTCTTGATACTGATCACCATTAGACTAACCCATTTTGACTCATCTAGGGGCTTGATGATTCCAGACTTCAACATTTTGTCAATCTCTTCTTTAACCTTTTCATGCAAGTTGGGGTTCATCCTGTAGGGTCTCTTTCTAACTAGGCACACATCCTCTTTAAGCTTTATTCACATATCCCCTAATGATTCATGCACACCTTTAAGCTCATGGTAACCTCAAGGGAATAAGTCCTAATAATCCCATAGTAACTCTATGATTTTTGCCACTTCAGAGTCTGACCAATAGTCCCCAATTATGGCCTCCTTAGGCTCAACATCTGATCCAATATTCACTTTCTTTATCTTCATAGGTTCATGATAGGCATGCGTGGTCTTATCTCGCACTTGGTCCAACAGTTCACTCTTACCGTTGAATGGTTATGTCTAGAATTTCTACTTCTTCATCATCCACTAAGTAGACCATTTTTCACTTTTTCTTTCTCAAGGCAAGTGCATGAAGTAGTGTGGCATCGACCTCTATCTCTTCAACAAGATGCACTCTTGAGTTTCCTTCATCTAATAACTCCTAAATGAGTTCTTCAGCCTTGGCACTATCCCCCATGGTTAAGCACTTTATGACCTTTAATGATTCTTCCACCAAAGGTTTGGTAGAGAAGAAGTCAAATGTCTGGGTCATTCCTATAATTAAATCCTGCCAATTTCTAGTCTCTCTATGAAGTTCTGCATATACATACCAAACACTCACGCAACCATGTAGAGTGGAATACAACTTAAGCACCCAGAGAAAAGGTGGTAAAGCTTCCTACCCCTTTGTCCAAAGTCTCTCACACTTCTAAACGTGGTGTTGAACAGGTTGATTACCATGATAAGTACAAATTTGAGTAGGTGCATTGCTCCTATAGAACCTAGTGGCAAGAGCAATCCTAATTTCATTCCATCCTACAATATTATCCTTGTGGACCACCCACCAGCGTGTTGATGTCCCGTGTAGTGTATATGCTAGCATATTCCTTCTCTCTAACAGTTTATCCACCGTTCTTCCATGGTGTACAGGAATACCATAGGATATCCTTCTCTGGTGTAATAAGGTACCGAGTTGTTACCTATTCTCCTGATATAATGTGGTTTTTTGTCCTTAGGAAATATGCTCTTTATCGTGCACCCTACCAACTCATAAGTGCTATGAGCCCTATAGACACCTAAAATATGCTTACACCTAGCATTTCCTCTAATTCAATTGATTAGCGACACTTTGTTAATTCCCCTTCTTCACTCCACTCTCAAATGCCCATTTACAACACCTTCTCACTTTTATTCCTCCTATAATCAACTTATTTGGCTAATATCTCTCTTATTAGCTAAACATTCCTCCTTTCGACCATTCGTAACCTCCCTAGTTCTCTCTAGACCACTTCTATTGACTTTGTAGGCTATCTATCATTCACAATTTATGCATACCCCTCCCAACTCTCAATGAGTCTCTAATCACTTACTAATTGAGTTTAACTAGCCTAAACCCTAGTTAACTAGCCTAAACCAAGATTAAATAATCCTAAAACATGTTTGTCCTAATCTAATCCTAAAATGCTTTTTGAGCTTTAGTCCAACATGCACCCAAAGTTTAAACTCTTCCATTTGGAAAACTATAAATAGAAGGGTCACCCCTCCCTCTCAACCTTACACCTTGTTTTCATAACAAATCTCTCTCACATTTGGAGATATTGGCATTAGACCTCATTTGCATTAGCTAAGCTAATAGGCATTTGATCTTGGCTATCCTCCATTGTTGAAGCTCCTCCATCTTGCATCCATAACTTCATAGTAGGTTAGTAGGAGGGTATCTAACTTGGTCTTGTAGCCACTTTAGAGAGACATCTTCACCTCCATTGAAGAAACAACAAATATAATTTCATTGCTCATACGTTTAACTAGGTTCAATTTATGTTTTAAGTAATCATAGAGTAGTTAGAGATAAAATGATAGTGTTTTAGTTTAATTCATTATTGTAGAAGTTATCTTGTTTGGCACTCATCTTATGGTGCATGCATGAGTAAAACAAATATTTTAGGTTCTTTAGCCTCATTCCATAGCTTGTTCAACTTTCCATTGCATACATTTGGCACGCCCGGTGGGACACTTATGTCCATCCTCCATTAATGGAGGTCTTTTAGGTTTTTCAAAGTTCATTTTCAAGTTTTTAGGTCAAATCACTTGTTATTTCCTCATTTTTGTTTCTAACCCTAGATAAATGACCTTCATTTATATACATTTTGTGGGTTTGATATAGAAATAGGACACTTTGACTAACAACTAACCTGTTTGCTCTTGAAAATTTGAAAATCTGTGTTTTTTGTAGGTTTTTCACAGGGTGCGCGTAGGTGTAAAACAAAGGGTGCGTACACGTTGAAACCCCAACGTACCCATCGAATCAGGCATGTACCTATCTGGCAGTCCTCATCATTTGCAAATTTACTCTCTGAGGATGTGCACGCGTCCCCATCATCAAGGGCGTGTATTTGCCTCTCTCGGCCGTATGCGCCAGTGTGCTAGACTATGTAAAAATCTGTTAAACCTTTACAAGAATGCTCATGTGTCTCCTTCATCTGGGGTGCATATCCGCCTCTCTGGCCACACAGGTGTAAAAGGTTTGACTGTGTAAAAAAATTAAAGTTTTCTATTTCGGGCTTAAAGCGCGTACACGTCATAATCGGCGTATGTGTCAATATAGGCATAACTTTTCTCTGTCATATTGTGAGTGTCTGTGTTTACTGCATTGGGTTTTATTAATTTTTGACTACATGCATACTTGTTAAGTGGGGTGTGTGTCCATCGGTTAGAAGCGTTGGTGTTCAGTATAAGCACGCAAAGTTTCTATATTAGAAATTGAATTTTTTTACAGTACTGCAAAATCTTTTTCCCTGATCCATTACTGTAGGTTCTAGGACTAACAATTTGAAAAAACAAGGTTCTTTCTTAACATTTCAGTTTGCATAGATTAAAAGTGTTTTTGTTTTTGACTTAGAAGTAGCTTTTGTAGAAGTGTGTATGCTCTCTCCTCGCATCTTCCAAGGCGATCTTGGAGATCAAAAACACCAATACAAAACTCATATAAATTGTTCAAAAAACACTTGTTTTATAAAGGTTGAAGTAAAACTTTCATTTTAGTAGAGTTTTTCACGATTGCGTATGCTCTTCCTTCGCGCCTTTTGGCAATCTTAGGAATCAAAAGCAAAGTGGGAAACTCTCTTTCTTGACATCAACCTACGAACTAGAAAATTACTAAAGACTTGTTGTCTACAGGACCTATCGCTTGTCGAAGAAAGGCATCAAAACAAAACACAAACCTTCTAATACACGTGTTCTTACAGGTTGCCAAATGGTGTGCTACTTAAAACCACATTAAGTTAAGCAAGATAAAAAAACACACCATATTCAAAACACTATATTGCAGGTTTCAAAAAGGGTACGTCCCTATCTGCTCAACTGGAACATAACCCCTTTGGCATAACACCTTAAGCTATAACAATGGGGGTGGTTCCAGGAACCCTAAAGTAGTCCACCGCTATGTAACCTTGTGGATGAAACAGGAAGCACCTTGCTTACCCACTTGACTAGTTTTCCTTGTGAGTTAGTGTTACAAAGTTGTCCGTATCGCAACCCTAGAAAGAGTACACGATGGATGCATTTAGTGCCCACTGTACTTGAAGGGGGAAAAGCCAAGATACTCCCAAATTAGTCAGTGTGACTTTTTGGGTAAATCGTGCCCACTCTTAGACGACTTTGTAACACCTAGTTGAGAGATCTTATTAAGGAGGCCATTTTGTCTTGAGGCCCACTTTACTAGTCCTTTGTCACATCTTGGCCATCATGAAGTGATAACTTGTTTGGATTCAGAACCTTGTTTTTCAAACAAGGAAAAGAATCCACTTAAGTTGGATCTAAGTGCCTTTCATCACGGAAATTAGATGACATTTCACTTAGCTTAGCTTCTTTCTCATCTTTGGACGAGGTGAAGCTTTGCCCAAGTGGCACTTAGTTTATTTTTCATATTTTTGATCTGCACCTTTACATTCTTGTTTCCCATTTGGGGCAACAAAAGGCATATTTTGGGAGTGTTGTCATAGATAGTGTTCACCACTTTTTTTCCATTTACGCTCATCCATGTTTTCGGTTGAGTTATTAAATGCCTAAAGTGTGTGGATGCATCCTTATATCTTTGATGGCCACTTGATCTTGATTTCAGGATCATCATCATAGTTCGGATTGATTCATCATTTGATCTCCCTTTGACGTGTTACCTTGTTTGCATTGTCTTGACACAATTAAGATACTTATGTCGTGTTTTTCGTAAACGTGATCTAAGTATCCACATTATGGCGTTACATGCGCACATTTTAACACATCCTTAGTATACCTTGACTTGGTTTTATTTCAAACATTGTCCCAAATTTTGAAAGGTGTCGCTTACTTTGTTTGCATCATTTCGATACCACTTTGACACTAATATCTCGCTTCTTCGTAAAGCTTGATTAACATGTCCAATTGGTGTGGTTATGTGGCTTACATTTGTAAACCTTGCCCTTTAAAATTTTGGCCTTGTTGGTTGTTGAACGTGTCATTGTATCCTTTGATTGGGATTCACGTCTACCCTTTGTTAATATTTATACCTTGTTCATTTCGAGCTTGACGTAAATTTTGACATTGTGTTGATATACTTTGCATCGAACTCACTTTGCACACACATTTGCATAGGGTGTATTTCTTTGTTGATTGGCTCGTGTTTCACACTTGCGTGATTGTTCCTTATGATTATTCATCTAGAAAATTTTTTTCTAGGACAATCATTTTCAATCTCATTGAGATTGCATCATCACAATGTCTATTTTCCTTATACCTTCTTCAAAAAATCACGCACGCATCTCCATACTTACACAATGTCTAGTTGGTTGTCATTATGCTAACCATATCAACATGTCACTTCCTTCCCTTTGAAGGATTTCCATCACATTACCTAGATCTGGACATTTGTGCTTAAACGACGCCAATAATGATCGATTGTCACTCGGTTTCTCACATTTACTACAATACGAAACCTAGATTTAGAAATTCAAATCAAAAGATTCCCATTACGACTAAGCGTCATTTGGTTCTTCGTGTTAGAAAGCCCACCCAAGTACCATGTTCCCCACCTTTATCTCATAGTCGATGGTATGGTTTGGATGCTTCGATCCAAATTATTATTCAGGTTCCCCCCACTCTTCTTCATCCGATTTACATCCAAACTACCATTCGATTCCTACTCTTCTTCGAAGAATCGATTCCACCATATTGTCGATACCCCTAGATCAAATCTTGAATCACGGTCCTCCCTTTCTTCACAGGACCTTTATTCCAACTCACCTCAACGACGTCTTCCTCCTTTGAAGACTCGTGTGACTCCAAGTTCCATCAATCGAACATCTAATTCGGGTCTTGAGTCACGGTCCTCCCTTTCTTCGCAGGACCTCCTTCATTAGTCGTCTCAACGACCTCTTCCTCCATCGAAGAGTTCCATGACTTGGGTTACCTCTAGTCAATCATCTAATTCGACTCCTATGTCACAACTTAACGAATGGCTATGTGATCCTACTTTCCAACCTACATTACGTCGTCTTCTAGAAAAATGACATAGGTCCAAATCCAAATCATCCATTGATGAGACTTTTTCCTCCAATCTGATTTCCTCTCTTAAGTCATCTTCTTCTATCAATCAATATTCCCCACTTATCGGACTGTTTCTTCTATTCAACCTTCTATGGACAAAGAACAACAACCTCTACTAATTGATTTCTCTCAGAATGAAGAAACAATCAGACTACACAATGATATCCCTCTAGAGGATTGCAAACAAGGATTATTTCTAGAACTTGATATGCTCGTGTATTGGGGAAAAGAAATTGATCCTTTTCAACATAACATAGAGGAAAATCCTAAGGTCATGGAACTTGATTATTCTTCTATTCCATCTTCACCTTCCTCTGAGCATGATGAGATGTTAGGGTCTAGCATTGATCCGTGGCCTATCTTCTCATTGCAAATCATTCCTTATCTATCATCATTCCTCAATCAAAATCTTGTCTCGGGTCACCATTGAGTAACCCATCATCTTCTTCTGTCTTAGAGCCACCCCTAGGTAGCCCTCCATTTTCTAATTGTGGGTCACCGCTAAGTAACCCATCATCTTCTTCTATCTTGGAGCCACCCCTAGGTAGCCCTCCATTTTCTAATTGTGGGTCACCGCTGAGTAGCCCATTGTCTTCTTCTATACTTGGGCCACCCCCAAGTAGTCCTCCATTTTCTACTTGTGGGTCACCTCTTGGTAGCCCATTACCTTCTATTCTTGGGCCACGTCCTAGTAGCCCTTCATCCTCTTCTATCTATGGGACCCCTCTTGGTAGTCCCTCCTCGTCTATACTTGGGCCACGCCCTAGCAGCCCTTCGTCATATTCTTCTATTCTCGGGGCATGTCCTCATAGCCCAACTTCTTCCATCTTAGGGCCACATCTTGGTGGCCCTTTGTCATCTTCTATCAGTGGCTCACCTCCTGGTATCCCATCCTCTTCAATTCTTGGACCGTATCCTTTTCATCCATCACATATTTCTTCTATTAATGGTTGTGGCAAGCCCATGGTCATTTCTCACATCAGTTCTAAATGTCAACGTTCTCTTTATTCTCCTTCTCGGGGCCAAAAAAAGTCACACGTCAGCTTATAAGAAACCCAAACAAGTTCATTATCAAGCTCAAGTCAAAACTTCTAGGAGCTCGAAATCCCCAACAACTCGAACAATCTCAAAATTGTAAATCAAGCACGATTCAAGAATGCACATCAATAACCATCAAGTATGGCACAAAGTGCAGAAACCTCTAGATAGAGAACTCAAGCTACCACATATGAAATCCATGTTTCAAGATAAATCGTAGTCATTTGTTGAGTATGAGCTCACCTCGATCATTGAGATCGGAGAAAATATTACGCTTGATAAACAAACATGCCTAGTCTCCCTTATCAAGGAAGTCGCAAACATTGTTGTTAGATCTTACCACATAGAGTGAATTTTTAGTCCCAACCTCTTAAAACTATCAAAATCTAAAAATAAAAACAATTCAAAAATACAAAAACATGAGAAAACATAAAACAAAAATAAAAGGTACAAAGATCAAACATTGTAATTAGGTATTGCATACACATGGATGTTTCTTTCTTCCCTTCCTTGTTGTTATTCTATAAGTCTTCCTACCATTTTCATCCCTTCGATGTTATTTTGTTTAGCCTATTCACATGCATTTTGTGACATTTATCTCTATGGTATCCATTTGACCCTGGTCTTTTATCACCTTGGTAAATTAAAGAACGACTGACCTCTTAGAGATCCTATCACAATCAACATATAATAAACTTGTTGTGAAGAACTTTTGGACATATTTGTTGACACTAGCCAATGTCGTCATCACAATCACTTCCACCTCCTTCCATCAAGCCATCTGTGGTTCTTAACCCCTTGTCAAACAAGAGAGCTGAAATAAGTTTTCAAAAGCAAAAAGAATCAAAATCAATCAAAAATCAAAAGCTAAAAGCTACAAAGAAAAAGAAAATTGATATATTACTCTCTCTTGGGGTATTTCCAATAAACTCTACCAGGGCTATGGACGTCTGACTGGTAGTAGAGCAATGTTGTGATTAGAATCAAATACATCTCCATCGAGCTATGGATGCCTGGCTAGCAACGAAGCAATGTATAGCTATCCTTCCACCCTTCATTCACAAATTACCTATCACCTATAAAAATAAATCATTCCTACACATTGGCTAGGGTGTCTTCACTTGTTGTCTATTAAATATTTCCTTTAAAAGGTAATTAATTCCATGTGCACACACTGGATCTCTATGAGTAAATAGGATTAGTATGTTACCAAGTGTCTTTTTTGGACCTTGTTCAGACTCTTACTCTAGTCCATATCTCATCTCACAATTTGTGCCTTTGGCTAATCACTTCTTCATGCAAGGCTTCTAAGCTACATTCATATCATTCACATCATTCTTCTACTTCGTTCAGAACATCCATGTGTATAGGATTACTTTTTTTCCATGTTTTCGGACACCTTTGTCCCCTTTCACAAAAACAATCTTCTCCTTCCTTTCTATCATGTGCTTTTAGGCCAACTTATGTTGGGGCATCCTTGCTTCTTCCCAACACTTCATTGGTTTATGTTCACCATCATGTTGAACCTATCCATAATGGCCTTGGGTCCCGCTTTTACCCGTGAATAGTTTGCCTTTAAATACTCCCACCTAATCGTTGGGGCATTTTTGCATCTTCACCTTTCTCATACACACGTGGCCTTATGCCCTTGTACATCCCATCTATTGCTAGGGGCATCCACGCTTCCTCATCTTCTTGTACATAGTTTCAGAAAACTTTCAAAATTAATAAAAACATTCAAATATGTTAGAAAAATCACAAAAACATTCAAATATGTTTCAGAAAACTTCTAAAAATTGAAAATCATCCTACAAAACATCGCTCTTTAGTTCTCACTTGTTCATGTGCATGACTCGTGGATCATCTTGATCTACCTCCATCAACAAAAGCTAGGCTGCTTACTTCGTCTATACTCTGGGGCACAATGAGTTTCTGGTATTGTTTTGTAGTGCACATTGCTTTTTCATAGGATGAAAGTGTCCTCCATTATTCTCCTTGCATGTATCCTTGCTTGGGGCACCATCATTAACCCTTGTCATTAACTCGCACAAGTTGGAACTGAATCTCGATAAAAAAAACATTACGTTATGTTTCTCTGTTAGGTTTGTCTTGTTTACTTTCTCGTATTGCATTGCATTATGTATGTTGCATGTAGTTAGGCATATTTTACTTTCTCGTATTACATTACATTTTGTATGTTGCATGGAGTTAGTGTTTTTAGCAATGGACATTTGTTCGTATATGGCTTTTCATGTCATACTACACTTTTGTTCATTCTTTTCAATAAGGACCAATGATGAAGATCACTAGCAATATGATGAAAAATAAAGTTGTTTAAAAGGCACTGGATGGATGTTAGCTCATTCCCTCTTCCTCATATTCCTTTTTCTTCTATATCCCTTTTCTCCTTCTTCACACTATTCTTTCTTCTGTTCTCCTTATGTCATCTTTTCGATTGTCAATCGAGTTCTTCTATCACCCCATTGACAATCAAGGGGCATCCTCCATTCTACTCATTTTTCTTCTATCCCTTCAAAATTTTCTACTTGTTTATGCTTGTCTACTTTCTTTGAAGTGACGTCGCTTACGCCACCTCAAAGAGGGGCAAATGTAGACACCTAAAATATGCTTACACCTAACATTTCCTCCAATTCAATCGATTAACAACACTTCGTTAATTCCCCCTTCTTCACTCCACTCTCGGATGCCCATTTATAACACCTTCTCGGTCATATTCCTCCTATAATCAACTTATCTTGCTAATATCTCTCTTATTAGCTAAGCATTCCACCTTTCGACCATTCGTAACCTCCCTATTTCTCTCTATACCACTTCTATTGGCTTCGTAGGCTATCTATCAGTCACAATTGGTTATCCAAACCCCTCCCAACTCTCAATGAGTCTCTAATCACTTGCTAATCAAGTTTAACTAGCCTAAACCCTAGTTAACTAGCCTAAACCAAGATTAACTAAGCCTAAAGCATGTTTATCCTAATTTAATCCTAAAGTTTTTTTTGAGCTTTAGTCCCACATGCACCCAAAGTTCAAACTCTTCCATTTGGAAAACTATAAATAGAAGGGTCACCCCTCCCTCTCAACCTTACACCTTGTTTTCATAGCAAATCTCTCTCACATTTGGAGATATTGGCATTAGACCTCATTTGCATTAGCTAAGCTAATAAGCATTTGATCTTGGCTATCCTCCATTGTTGAAGCTCCTCCATCTTACATCCATAACTTCATAGTAGGTTAGTAGGAGGGTATCTAACTTGATCTTGTAGCCATTTTAGAGAGACATATTCACCTCCATTGAAGAAACAACAAATCTAATTTGATTGCTCGTAGGTTTAACTAGGTTCAATTTATGTTTTAAGTAATCATAGAGTAGTTAGAGATAAAATGATAGTGTTTTAGTTTAATTCATTATTGTAGAAGTTATCTTGTTTAGCACTCATCTTATGGTGCATGGATGAGTAAAGCAAAGCTTTGAGGTTCTTTAGCCTCATTCCATAGCTTGTGCAACTTTCCATTGCATATAAGCCCAATTATATCAAGCAACACTTATAGTATCACTAATAGACTGTGCATCCTCCCACTGAAGGATTCCTTCTTTACATGGCTCAAGCACCTCTAGATCCTAGATGGCACGTACATAAATCCTATTCAGTCTTCTTCACTCAAGGGCTCAACATAGGGTGCATATTTTCCATCTGTTAGAGGGATAATAACTCTTTCCTCCTTGTTTTCAAAGTTGATATAACCCTTGTTGAACCAAAGATCAGCATTATTTACATAGCACCAAGGATGCCACAACAGAGCTAGGAAGCTATCTCGACACTACCCTGGCGCTAAAACCTCAAAATCTCCAGTGAACTTGGCTCCTTGTATGGTAATGGATGCATCTTTTAAAAATCCAATGGGAGTGGCCTTAGTCCGATTAGCCATAAACAATACATTAGAGGATGAAAGCAATGGGGGTCTCCTCATTTGTTCCCATGCATCTAAGGTAAGAACATTGAATTTCGTGAAAGTATCAATTAGTATATTACTCAATAGCCACCCATCCGAAACAACATTCAAAGTTATTTCCTTTTCATAATCTAGGCTATGAGGGGGAATATTTTCATGTAGGATCTTCCATCCAATCTCAGTACTTGTACGCGGAGTGTTTCCTTTTAACCAATTCCCCAACAGTGGAATGATATTCTCCTGGTGCAAAAATTTGCACACTTCTCTCAAGTCATCCATATCAATTTGGATCATCTCTGATGCTTTATTTTGCTCCATCTTATGTGATTACTCATTTAAATATTGTATTTCACCCGAGTTTCGAGTACCTACATGGTTTCTGGTAAAGCTCATTCGATGGGTAGGATCTAGATACCGTGCATGTAGAACCTCCTCCTTAGTGATGGTAGGCTTCTGCTATAATGCTTCTTTTTTGTGCGTTGCTTCAACATGGGTCGTGATCTTTACCTGCAATGCCTCGAATTTTGCTTCCAACTTGGGCATCCACTGATTTTCCATAGCGCGTTGTATCCTAACCATCCCTGCACCTTTGTTTTCATGTTTATGTTGTTTGATAAGATGCTCATACAAGTCTGGGCACTCCTCATAACTATGATTCTTTCCACATAAATAACATGTAATATTCTAAGGACATTCACGCCTGTAGTGGTCAGGAGATCTGCATGTATAACACATTTCGTAAGGGAACTCGCTTCTTCCACCATTATGGCCTCGGCCTCCATATCCTCCTCAAAACCCTTGACCTTTGCCATGACCTCCTTCAAAATTCCCTTCATTCTGATCATAGCGTGCCTGATTGTGATCCCGATCCTGATGCTCGTTCTTTCCTTTAGAGTTATCTCGAAACTCCTATCTTCCATACACCGATATCGATAGCATCATGGATCTAACTAATCGCCGGCGGGTCTTTGTGTCATGAGTCGTGGACCTACATATTTTGCAGTAGCATGAAACATTCTTCCTTATCGCGTTGCGATAATGGGTGGGCGGCAAGCATCATGGTTTAAATTTCATATCTCACAATCCAACATCAATGAGCACACCGATCTGCGGGGAAAACTATCCTTTGTGTGACCTTCCACTTCATAATATGTGCACCAAATCTCATGTGCTGAATTTATCTGATAGTTTCTCCAACTACTTTTCCATAACTCGCAACTGTTCTTCTAAAAATGGGCTTACCCCAGTGTCTATTCTTCCAACTACCTCAGTACGTAAGGCTACTTCAAGTGCTTCACGTGGATCAGTGTATGTTTTATGTGATAGTGCCCTCCTAAAAGGTGTAATCAGACCTCCAACAAACCATTGTGTATGTTGGCTTGCATGAATATCATAAGACAACTTAGATAAAAACATTTTGAAATGAGCATCATACTCTCTGACACTCTCAATAGTGCCTTGCTTAATATCCTTGAGTGCACTTATACTCTTCTGCTCAAACTCAAGGATGTGAAACTCTTTAAGGAAATCATCTTTTAAAGCTGCATAGTCTACGCAAGTCTGATCAGGGTCAAACTTTCTATACCAATTGTGTGTGTGCCCTTGTAACGTAGTAGCAAATTGACTTGCCCTACACTTAGAAGCCATGATTCCTTTTACATGCCACATTATTTCACACATGTGTACATGTTCAACAACATCTTCTATGCCCCTATACTCTGGGAGACGAAGAGACATCTCCATGTAAATATTCTGGGGTTGGTGCAGACCTTGCCCACCTAATCCAGAACCTCCTGTGTTTCCTCTGCCTCCAGAACCACCAGATCCACCGGAGCTAGAGCCACATATACCTCTTAATCCCGAACCTGTAGCTAGGGTCGGACCAAAAGATGTACTTCCCTGTGTCCCAACAGTAGTACTAAACTATACCTGACAGGTTTACGAAGTGTTACTACTCCCAGAAGATAGTCCAAAAATCTGCACGCTTGAATTCTGTGTGAGATGATACACCCAAAAAGGTACTCTATATAACAACGAAGCCATTTGCATTGTCATCGTTGTGCTTCTTATATGACTCACTCCTACTCTCCCACTGCTTGAATTAACTTGCTTGACTATTTGTTGTACTAAATATTGGAAGACCAAACTCAAGGGAAATTTTTTAGGTGGATTCAAATGCGCACCTATGGCCTAGGTCATTTCTACTGGCGCACTTCTACATGAGGCTGAGGAGGGTTCCCTGTCATGCTTTCCCAAATGGGGAGTTCTTGATGCTTAGGTTCTATGTATTTTGCGTGAACTTCAACTCCTTCCCGAACTATCTTTCTCCACAATGCCATTTGCTCTGCAACCTCCGTTACTTCTCTACCACCGCCTTTCTTCTCTCTACCTCTTCGCCGCTAAGTCTGTCATCTTTCACCAAGCCTTCTCCTACCCTCGCGCATGGTGGGGTTTAGTTTACCATTGGTTTGTTCTCCAAGTTCAGGGTTACCATCAAAATTTTGATCACTAGTGGAATGCCTTGCAGGTAAGTTCCCCTGGGATATCATAAAAATTAGAATTCAGCTACCTCTAGGCATGAATAAGTGGAAATTGAGTACTCCAAGATATAGTTGTTCAAAACACCATAGAACCACGTATCCACAAAGACAAGTTTAGGTCGGATCAAAGCATAAAAAGGGCTGAAATTCTTCCTGCGGCGTCAAACAATTGTGTGATACCTCTAATTCTCTGTTTAGACACATAAGTAACCAACCACTCGATAGCTTCTACCAGAAAGAAAGCAAAGAAGCTCTCGTACAAATAGTCATACAAATTCTACTCCACCCACGTGCATGCGTTAAACTTAGATCCAATGTTGAACCTCCATACGTATTCTTCTTCTAGGTCATGTATCCACTCCTCAACACTTGCTAGGGTCAACCAAGATGTCTTCATCACGAACCATCTTGAAAACAATCTGAAAAAAAGGTCCTGCAACGAAACCAATGATGCAACCTAAAATTCACCAGTAAAATCCTAAAGCGATTGGCACATCACTCAGCCTAGACTGAGCGCTCACCCGAAGCGCGCAAAGGTACCAGGTCCCTCTTTAGGGTTTTTTTGTAGGATGTTAGCATGATGAAGACTTAAAGCATTCAGATCCATGACTAATACATCATTCTACAATGCATGTTCAGATCTAGATCTTAAAGTATCATGAATCAAACAATAATCATAGCGAAATCACTCATGCAATAATAAACTATAACCATGATTAACACCTTGATTCAATCAATAACCTCCATTATATTAAATGCAATAATACACAGAAGCTTCTTACAATAATGGCATCATATGCTCATGCGTGTACAGATCTGATAGTATAATCTCATAGTAATCCAGTCCTTACATACTATTCTCACACACCTACACTACACAGTTCATTACATATTTATAAGGGTGGGGACTTTCCCTTCACCGCTTATCTATTCCCAAAATAGGTTGCATGCTATTATTAGCCATGTGCCGTTATTCTGATAATAGCCACACATGCAAGCACGTGCTAATAATAGACTTCTTCTAGTTAACTGTCAGTAGTAAATATATTCTCAACATGTACTCATACAAAGCGCTCAAATGATACTCCAAAAATAGTCAATGCATGTCACACAATTCTTTAACCAATTTGTGTGCTCCACACGCCATCTTCCAAAAATAGATCTTCATTGCAAAACGGCTAAGTCCCGAACTGTCTGTCCTCGGCGTGTGATTCCTTTCCGATCCTCCCATGCACTTGAATGTGCTTTGCTCTTCCGCGCGAACCCTTTGTATGTTTTTTGCTAAGTGCCAGATTTTGTTTGACCAACATTCTATATTTTTGATAATATAGAATGTGTTTTTAATTAAAAAAATTCTTTCACCGAGAATTTGAATCTTGATAATTTTATTACACATTTTTTACTTTTAAAATAAATTTGAACATTTTTCAACTTATCATGTACTAAATCGTAATATTATAATATATTTGGTATCTTTAACAATTTTAGTAGACACATTTTAATTTTTAATATATAAAATTGATAGTTGAGAGATTTTGAGTCGTATACATTTGGACTACTTACTCGATCTATCTTCAAGGAAATGAAGAGTGAAGCCCATGCTTGATATTTTTATATTTAGATATTTACTTAAATCGGGGTGAAATGTAAACACCTATAAATAGCCCTACATGAATTTAGAGTGATTTTTACTAATTGATTATTTATCCAAATTAGGCATAATCGACATTTTTATAGATTATCATTATGGATTTTCCCGCTTGTCTCCCAATTTCTTATTATCTCCCTATTTCCAAGTGTTTCTGCAATTATTGTTTCAAGTGTCTCAATGGTGTTAGCGATGTGAAGAGCATGCAGACATTCCAAAATATTTTTAACGGTTAGGATGGGTAGGGTACACATGTCTTTATGGTCTCATCTTTGTCACCCTTTTAACCATTATCCTATCAGTTAACATGAAAAAAGGGTTGTAATTCCAATTCGAGTATCAATAAATATGTGCATTACAATTTATTTACACATAAGAAAATATGGAAAATTCATTTATTTATTCGCAAGAACCTATAAATAAATTGTAAGAATTTCAAAAGAAATAAAGTATTTGTTAAATCATTTATTGAATAACATAAATTCATGTTAAATACATGAAAAAATATTGGATCGCATGCTTTTGGAGCTACCTTAATTATTGAAGTTTGTTATTTTCAACATCAAATTGACATTATCTATGGGTTTGACAAATATAAAAATGAGTTTGTTGTTCTATGATTTATCATGTCCTAATATCAATTGTATTTTCCTTAAATTTATAGATGTTCTTTCCCAATTGAAAAATAAAAAACAATTTTATTTTGAAGGTGACCTCAAGGTAAGGAGAAAAAATCTACATAAGACTTCTCAAAACCCATAACCAAGCAAACATGATCATAAAAATTAGAAGCACTTGTAAGTTGTGGAAGCTTTGTACATTGCCATAAGAATAAAAAATAGTCATAATAGACTTCTTTGTTGATTCTAAATTCTTTTGGGATCATACTAGAAATATTGCAATAATATACTTTAAACCAATTTAAAGGTATTTGAATATATGTTTAAATTTAATTGTAAATATTTTTCTGAATATAATTTTTCGATAATATACAATTTAATTGTAATATATTTATCTCGACTATAATTTTTCGATAATATAAAATGTGTTTAATAAGAAATTTTCAAATTTTAATCTTGATAATTTTATTAGGTATTTTTTAACTTTTAAAATAAATATAAACATTTTTCCACTTTTCATGTATTAAATTGTAATATTATAATATATGGTATCTTCAATGTTGTAATGGGCTCTTTAAGAGCCAAGCATCTTCACCATAGATGTCCTACACACATGTTGCAAAGGCAAAGCCCAAAGTCGGGGCTCATTTTTCGACGTTAGACGGCCCTAACCCTTGGTTCACGCACATGCATAGCGGCACCAAGCCTAGCGTGCCACTGTTTAACATCACATCAATTGGAATGCAATAAATTGTTGTTTACTTTTGTCAATTTTTATATTGAATATGTATTAAATTATTGTTTAATTATGTCAATATTTAATTGAATATATATTAAATCAGTCAAGTTTACTTCACATCATGCATTGGATAATGTGAAAAACAATATTTTCCCTGGAATGCCCTGGGCTGCAACAAGGCTCGATGCAAAGCTAAGTACCGATGCGTTATTCTGCCCTTGAAGCGCACTTTAAATAGCGCTATTCTTCAGTTGAAGAACATGTGCTTTTGAAATAGAGGTCACAAGTTCAAATCTTGTGGGGGGTAGGGTATGTACGCCTCGTTTGTCAGCAAAGTTAGTTGCCTCCCGCATGTGAGTACGAGGTAGTCCCATATGCTATAAGCCGCTTGTAAACCCAAAAACAGGGCGCCCAACATCGTAGACTATAAAAACCTATTATTATTATTTTAGCTCGCTTTAAACGCTCATGTGTGCAAGACATGAGTCAATAATCATTAGTTAATATATATATATATATGAAATTAGATAGATGATAGAAAATTACAATTAGAAATTAGGAACGTCAACGTTAAAAAACGGTTCGATTTGTGAATAATAGCGGGAATGGAACATTATTTTGGTGGGAATGCCGGTAATGAGACAAAATACAATGGATTAGTAATAATAAGGTACGCATAATTCAAAAACTGGCGAGGCCGGAAGCGCGATAAACGCGATAAGTACGAAAAACAGTGCAGAGCTGCTGCTGCTTCTGCGGCAGCTGCCGGAACAAAAGGTAACAGAACAGAGCAGTCATATGACCGCCAGCTTTGAATCATTTAGCAATCCATGTTTTATGATTGAAATTCCACTGACCGCCTGCACTGCACATCCTGCTTTTTTAAAAATCTCTGGAGAAACGTCAACGCCAGAGACAGCAGGAAGTTAATTACTCTCCATATCAGTCCATACCGCAAGGCCTCTGAAATTCCAGGCTTGCAATCTTAAATATGGAAAAGGTATAAACCCGTACGAGAAAGAAGGAAGCTTTGTTGACGCATCTTTTCAGAATTGATGGGCATTTATATACTTAGCATGGAGGGAGGGAGGAATGAGGGAGGGAGGATGAGGGCGCCGCCTCTGCGCCTGCAACGCCACTCAAAATATACTTCGGACGGAAGCAGAAGAAGAAGAAGACAGGGCCAAAACCAGAGCGCCATTAAAGGGTCTTTTCAATGGAATAAACAAGGAGCACTCGTCCCAATCCGAGGGCCGTATGGTTTGGCGTTGTGGGCAGATCGAGATGGGAATTTATTGTGGGTCAGTTCTTTAGCAATTTTTTTCCTGGTACGGACTGTGGTCACATGGCTGTTTTTCTGGTTTTGTAACGTGATTTTGACTGTACGTGGTAAGAGTTATGTATACATTGAAGATGAATGGAAATAACATACAGCGCGTGGGCCCTCTGTGGGTAGGGTAGGTGTCCCAGAAAGGGGAGGGGTGGCAGTGGCTGGACCCCGGACCTGGACTTAACAGGTGCATGACAAAAGGGACATACACTTAACCAATTTGTTTCATCCCTGTCTGCATGCTCTGTACACCCTTTGTAGCGTCAAATCGAATGGGGAATGCATTCCTTGAGACTTGACCTATCAGTTTTTTTCACTACTTTTCAAAGTTTATGTTCTTAAGATTCTGCTAGCAACATGAAAACTGAAAATGGTGTTGTGGTTCTAGCAACATGTCAATAAAACAAGGGAAACACGGGAGAGAGAGAGAAACGAGGGAAGGGAGATAGAATAAGTAAGGGAAGAGATGACAAGTGTAGATTAGAGAATTGTGTGGAATTTGGAATAGTACACAAGGAATGTGCACTGATAAGACATTGATATGGGCTAATAATTGATAAGCACATGAATATGTTAGTATCATAGTGAATTATTCGCCCTATACCAACTTTGTGTGTCTGCATAATGCCCTACTTTAATTTGTGTGCGCATACGTATCAAAGTAAAATACCCAATCGGATATGGAGTCGTTGCTATTTTATAGAAAATTGTTGAGAATTCTCAAAGTGAGAGGGAATCAAAATCAAAAGCAAAGAGACATCACATGATCTCCATACAAATTTTTTTGGAGCTAAAATGCATGTTGTTGTGTTTGGGATATGGAAATTTGTGCTTCTACATGCATGTGGGAACATGTGCGATTGAACGAGTATGTATATAAATTTATATACAATCATTGAACTACTAAAGTATATGAAAAAAAAAAGGAACAAAATGACCTAGTTATGCTAAAAATCATGGAGATGCATTGTGTGAAATATTTGGTTCAATATAAACACAAGAATACTCAAATAATAATATTTAAGATGTTGGATTGCTTATTCACGATTTATATATATCTCTTCTTCAAAGGAGGAATGAACACTTTCAACCACTCATACCTAATAATATCGCGAGTCGTTACATTCCAACTAATGAGTGTAGCTCATCCAAGAATTTCTCTCCCACCTCATTATTTTAACCAACTATTAACATGTAATAACAATATGAATTGTTAGTATAACTCATCACACCACATACAATAATACACTAACATGTGAAAACATAATATTCCTAGCATTCCCCCTTAATGCGAACACGAAATTTTTCCCAAACTTTAGAACTACAATATGCCGCCACAGAGCTTCCTTATAATTTCGATCCACATGCACCACAAGGGCTTGCACACAACTCAACAAACATGCAACATTGGGATTCCACATAACTCAAACAAATTTTTATTCTCACAAATGGCTTTAACATATGGATACAACAATCACCCATGTATGAGTAGATATCCTTACACTTTTGTTTATCCTCCATGCCTATATACTGATAGTTTTACATATGAATCACCAACAACCCACACATCTAGATGATTGTACAAGAAAACCTACACATATGGTTTTACAAGACAACTAACAACCTACAAAGACGATTTTATAGACAACCAACAACTTACACAAATGGTTTTACTGAGTTAACCAAAAACTTACACATACAAGTATCATGATGTAACATATCTCTTATTAGATTCTCCATTATTTTTACATTAGGGGAAACACAAGAGACTTTACACATGAATAGGTATGTAATTATGTTCTTAATTTCAACCTATATACACAAAGTGAAAAGTCCTAAAAATAAGTGCCACTATACTGAATGTGACCCCATCGTTGATAAATGACGAGAGGCGTTGTTTGACATCCAATCTCTTGTGCATTCATCCTCCTATTCATAGTAATCTAGCAGAGGTATTATTCATCAATATGAGTTTTTGTGTGAGTAGTTTTTACTTCCTAATCATTATCTTCCTTTTCTTCGTCACAACTATGGCATTTTCTCACAATTTTCCATCAAGTAAATCATGTGCTCTCTTTTCGTAGTTTATAGTAATAAGACCAATTTTTACAATAGTAACAAACATTTTTATTTTGAATCTTTAATTTTTGATCCCTTCTTGAAAGGAGGTTTGATTTTATCATGTTATTGAATTTTCTTTTACCATACATTACAATTTCCTGCAATTGTGAATCAATGTTTAAATAGCTAGATGGCAAACAATTCAGCAATACGAAGTTTACATCATCACATGTACACATTTTATTCCAACTAATATATTTAAAATGGAACAAAACTTACTAATGTGTTGCACCATGTTGTCACATTTTCTCATTTTTAGTCCAAATAATTTATGCCCTTCAGTGGCAATCTGTTGCGCACTTCCTTCGCAATCCAAATAACTTATTTAGTGTCGTCTGCATGAAATTTTACGTGTTTTATAGGTATATATGATGCAAATACACATCAAATAATCCTAAACAAATAATTTTTGTTTCTCTTCAATATTAGGTCTTGAAAGAGTTTGCGAGAATCGTATCGAAAAATTGTGCACCACGATGAAGTTGCACTCTAAAGGAAACATAATAGCTCCAGTGTAATCACAAGGAGGAATCGATCAATCAATGGAAGAACTTGCATAACAGAACAAAGCTTGCACATATAGAGAAAGACAATGAAGTGTCTTGGCATACTCATAAATGTCAAATGAAGGGATACATATAGGGTGTTGAGTAACCCTAGTGCATGACACACAAGCAAACCCTAAACCTAACCCATGTGAGATGACCCTCCATATGTGAGTGGAGGACACATAGGATCCCACACACCAACACCCCCCTTCATCAAAGTTGGGGTAGCGGCTATGATGAGTCAGATAGAACAAGAAGACACTCCTAAACAACTAAGAAAGATGTGTCAATGGGGCCCGAAACTAAAGGCCTGATAAGGTGCCCATATACAAACAACATCTTCCTAGAAGAAGAAGAAGAAGAGAAATGGGTCCCGACATAAAGCCTGATGAGGTACCCATGCACAAAAAAGAAGTCCCAAGCAGTGAAGGAAAACCCAGTGGGAAAAACATCCACCACAAGAGAACAAAATACTCTCTAATCTAAGAAAGATGCCAAAGATGGGTCCTGGCCATAGACTAGCCTATAAAGGTACCCATGTACAAAAGGGAAATCTCTCAAAAAGATGAAAAGAGAGAAGAAGAGGGAGATGAGATGGATGTGGAAGATGCCATGGATGGATCTGAACTCTGCAACTCTAAGAAGTCTCCCAGAAGAATGTTGATGATGAGATCCTCTACCTCTGGACTAAAGAAGAGCCATCCACACCGAAACTGTGTGTCTACCCTTAGGAAGGACAAAAAGATGTGCTAGAAATCTTCCCACTCCACGAAGGAAACTAAAGGTAGTAGCACGAAGAACTCTGAGTCTGGTCCACAAAAGTGTGACATAGGTCTAGCAAGCGAGTGCGAAGGAGCCGAAGGTAATGTCATGAGTGCATAACTGTATCGAGTATGAAGGGTGAACACCTATAGAAAGGATGTCCAATTGATGTGAAGGCAACAAAACATCCCCACGATAGAAAATGGATCCACAAACAAGGGTGGATCAATGAAAGTCTCTAGAAAAGTGGAAGTGGTAAGAGTCCCAAAAGGGCACTCCCAACAATGGAGATGATGAACTCCTCTGAAATACTGTAGATGGATGAGGAACCTATAGTACATCACAAGTGTACTCTGTGAAAAGACGACTAAGGTCAGGCATATACTCATCCCAATGAGGGGATCAAGTGAAGATGATGTAGATAGGTATGAGTCATCCAATGAAGGTAGAGAAGTGAAAGGGGCCTCACACACTGAAGGTGGAAAAGAGGCGGGTGTGATGACTATATGATACTATATAGGAGACTGCTCAATATCTGATGAGATGTGGGATGTGTCAACACTCTCTAGTAATAGTGAGAGGAGGAGAAGAGTCCTCTGTAGTACTCTTGACATCAGAACTGGGTGCACAATCCTCGTCATCAGAAGTAGAACCAAGTGAGTATGTGTCAGTGGAACTATCATCACATGAAGAAATAGAGGAGACAACTGAATCAAAAGTAGAGGTGAAGAAAGAGTGGGGTCCAACAAAATCTGAGTGAGTACGTCTCATATCCAAAGTATCTCCAACTAAATCTCTAGCACTTTGCAAAGTTTTCCTAGCCCAAAGAGGACCAAGAGAATCAAGCTCAGAGTCAAAAGATTCTTCACTCAAGTGAGAAGGGACATAGTCCTCATCATCACTACTGTCAGAATCGGAAGACTCAAAAGTCGAGGGTCAAGAAGAGGAGCACGCTCAACAACATCATCATCTGAGGAGTCAGAATCCGAATCAGAGAGCTGAAGAACCTCAGTAGGTAGAGAAGTAGAAGTCAAATAGGACTTAACGCTTCTCTCAATATCAAGCAATGAAGTGGGCATCGAATCAGAAGTAAAGTGGGA
Organism: Taxus wallichiana var. yunnanensis; assembly: GCA_018340775.1. Taxonomy (NCBI): domain Eukaryota; kingdom Viridiplantae; phylum Streptophyta; class Pinopsida; order Cupressales; family Taxaceae; genus Taxus; species Taxus wallichiana. The sequence goes on from CM031235.1 coordinate 797,261,773, forward strand.
AAAGGTATACAACCGTGAACGGTGATCTACCTTTCCCTCAGCCATTGTAGTATCATTGTTAAGCTCACAAATAATCACCGAGTTAGGACCAAATTCCACTCACATTCCTTCACCAAGGTGAGTAATTTGGTAAACCGATAGGAGATTGGTAGAGAGATCAGGAACACTCAACACTTGGTTAAATGTTCCCCCATCTATCTCTACCGATCCACTACTGGAAACCGACACTTTCGTGTTATCACCCAACATGATTTGGGACATATCACAAGGTTCGATGTTGGAGAACTCAACATGCGAAGAAGCCATGTGGTGTGAGGCACTGAAATCTATAATCCACGTCAATGAAGGAGCAACTTGAGCTACGAGGGCCTTTCCTTTCTTCTTATCAGATTTAGACTCTCTTGCAAAGTAGAAGACTCGGCCTTTGGAGCATTTTGTTTGATAGACTCAGGAACACCTATTTGATTTTTCTCAAGTAAATGAGTAAGGTGATCAATTTGTTTTCTCATACATAGATGCTCTTTATGACTAGATTTCTTGCAATAGGAACACAAAAACTTGTCTTTCTTTGCTCTAGGCTCAGAAGTTGAAGTATTTGTGTTAAATTTAGTTTTGGTCTTGGTTTCCTTCTTAGGTTGATCCTTTTCTCTATCTCATTATCAGTCTTCTTTTCCTTACTAGTACTTACTACAAGGGCATGTGACTTAGACTTGAGAGACCCCATTTGAATGAGTTTTTCCTGTTCTCGAATGAGTTGGGATGAAAAACAATCAAAGGAGGGAATATTCCAATCCTTTCCCAAGGCAAGCTTTTGTAGCGTAAAAAGTTGACACGAAGATGGAGTATTTGGGACCTAACTTAGAAAGAATCGACAAGATCAATTAGGAATCTTTCTTCTCTACTTGACATTCCTTTAACAACAATCTAGTGTGGACAAACTTAGAGAAGAATGCTTGTAGGTTTTCAAAATCACTAGGATTTAACCCTAGTAGTTTGTTTTCCAACTCATGCGCTCTCATGTCATCTTATTGTCCAAACATTCCATCTAACATTTTCCACGCAAAATTAGGTGTTTCAGATGACTCAATGTGGAAGAGCAAGTCAGAGAAACAAACATGCAAAGAATACCTAAAGCTTCATCACTACGGTTTAACCACTTAGATTTTTAGGGTCATCATCTGGTTTAGTCTTAGTTCCCATGGTGATGCAAAATAACCCTTTACCCCTTAGTTTTATAATCATTTTCAATCTCCATTCGAAAAATGTTGAACGTGTAAGCAAAGGAATTGAAAGTGCATCCATAGTGAAGAGAGAGAGAGAAGGAATGCAGAAAAGAAACACAAGAATCACAACCACCTAGGACAATATAATAACCCCCTACTTTGGCACTTTATAGTTTAGTGCGTTGAATACAATCAGTTCGAGCGTGCGTCTTGAAACAGTTGGTAACTCACCTTGTAATCAACGTAATAACACAAGAGAGGAGACCACAATTGTGTTTCGTGGAGTACAAAAAGTGACACCGTATATAAGTACAACTTGCAAAAACTAGGAAGGAGGTGAAATCAAATCCTAGTTGTGAGAAAAATCATCTCACGTCGCAATGGATACCCCCTTGCTGCAAACTGTGGTGGATGTGCTCACTAGTCGCAAGAAATAATAAGGGTAAATACAAGTTTTAAACAAACTCAAGATGAGTCCCGATGATCTTCAGAATGCTTTGGAAAGACACGTTGAAGACAAATAGGTGCTCAGAATGTCACTGCACATTTGAGCGCACGATTAGTAAAAAAATCGATAATAACGCCTAAAAAATTATCACATTTAAAAAAACAATAAATTACGCTAATTTTTAATGGCATCCTAATCGAAAATTAGCTAAAATTATGATTAGTAAAAAATTGAAAATAATGCCTAATTTAGCTAATTTTAAAGCTATTGGAGTTTTTAAAAAATGACAATAAGACGCTATTTTGAAAGGATGATTTTAAATTATTTACTAGAACAAATTAAATTAATTAATTAATAAAACTAGATTTAATATAATTAAATCTAATTAATTACAAAAAACTAATTAAGATCTATTAAAAATATTAAATCCTAATTACAATTCAAATACTTTCCCTTAAAAGAAATTCTCACCTTAAAAAAATCTTACCATAAATGAATGAAATCCTGAGTTGGAGGCTTGTTTTAAATATTTTAAATGCCCACTTTAAAAAATCCCACCAAAAATGAAAATTTAAAAAACTTACCATAAAGGCACTTACCAAACTTTCCACACTTACCAAAAAAAGCACGGGCTCGGTGGAAACCGTTGGAGGTGGATCCGATTTGGGTGGATTTCGGTGTACGGGAAAGGTGGGAGGATCCCAAGCTTTGTGGTTTGAAGCCCGAGGACGGTAGGTAGTGAGTGAGAGAAGCCATTGGAAGGTGGGCCGAGCGGAAGATAAAGTGCTCGATCATAGTGCTCAAAGCACGTGGGTGAAGACCCCAACAGGAGCTAGGAGTAGGCTCAACACGCACTGGAGGGAGAGATCCATTCGGGAGAGATCGAGGTGTTGGTGTTGGCCACATGGGCGAAGTGGGAGACAGGCTGGAGCAGAGCATGACTCGGCTCGGCAAGGAGAGAACTAGAGTCGAGGAAGGGAGACAGGGCAGGAAGCCTGCGAAAAGATTTTATGAGCAAAGTGTGGCAGGAAACCAATGAGAGAAGGGCTCGACTCGAGAGGAGGATGCACCTCGTAGGGTTTAAACTCGAACTCGCCAGAATGACTCATAAAAGAACTCAATAGAGGGTAGCTCGGAGGAGTCTAAAAGGAGCTCACATAGGTGTTGTAGCATGCAAAAACTATTTAACACGATGAGATACCTCTCCACTATCTAAAAAAATTCGAGCTTTTGGTGTGAAAAACAGAGTAAAATCATTTGGTATCACACCAGAAGTTAAGCGTTAGCCCTACAAAAAGTCTTTGGGATGGGTGACCTGCACGAAGAAACCCGAAATCGAAAAACTTTCCTCCTAATGTTGTTGGGAACGATAGGGTGTATACCTAGCTCCATCGTGTGGGAGGGTATAATGATAGAACTTGCATTTAACATGATGAGATCCTCTCCACCATCAGCTCGAGCTTTTGGTGTGATGTTTATCGTCGTGTAGCTCGATACCATGAAAGAGTTTGTGAGAATCATATCAAAATTGTGAACCATGATGAAGTTGCACTCTAAAGGAAACATAATAGCTCCAGCGTAATCACAAGGAGGAATCGATCAATCAATGGAAGAACTTGCATAATAGAACAAAGCTTACACATATAGAGAAAGACAATGGAGTGTCTTACATAATCATAAATGTCAAATGAAGGGATACATATAGGGTGTTGAGTAACCCTAGTGCATGACACACAAGAAAACCCTAAGCCTAACCCTAAACCTAACCCATGTGAGATGACCCTCCATATGTGAGTGGCGAACACATAGGATCCCGCACACCAACAAAGTTTCCCATTTGGATGATTTATCTACGTCTATTGGTTTTTTCACTTTCCTAATAATAGTTTTCCATAAATCTTTATCAATGAACTACAATTGTGTTCAAAATTTCCGTGTATGGAAATATTTTCCTTCAAATTTTACAATAAGGCTTAATTTCTCCATTTTTCCTTTTGTAGCAATTAAAACCACCTATAATTTAGTCAAAAGTTGTGAACGTCGATTCCACTAAGAATGTGTTACGTTATAAATAAAATTTGAGATATTATGAAATATATTAAATTAGGACTCACATAACTATAAAAAGGTTATGATGTTAATAACATGATACTATTTAACTCAAAAATGGACCATACCCATTTATTTGCACTGTCATGTGCAAGAATTTGTGTATTATCATGTGCACAATACTATAGAAGTAAGGATGCACAAGTCTATAGCAGATGTCAGTCCAAAACTAAATGATATTTTTATTTTGGAAATCACAACCTTTGACTAGTGATCGAGATAGTTGTTGGGTTAGATGTCTAATGAGAATTTTTTTCTATTATATGAAAACAAATGCTCGTGGAGTTAAGCAAGCTCTATAATTTGCATATGATCGGGATGAAAGTCCTATGATGAAATGATGTTCAAAATCTATTGTTTAGATTATTTATGCATCTCTTTATATGAGAGGGAACCACTATATTCAACAAGTAAGATGTTTAGATCTTTGAATAAAAACTTAAGGGACTGCAACATTAGTCTACTTAGAAGTATGAGTGTGCATTATTTGATACATGAAAGAAACTCACATATACGATTTTGATGATCAAGAATTTAGTTACAAGGTTTCCTAAAATTCTTTTTAAAATGTTATTATATATGTGGAAAGATATAGAGTCATGAAAGCATTATAATGCAATGGAAATATAGAATAACTTAGTACTTAGATCCTAGTTAGATCAAAATACATGTAAAACGTCCTTGTGTTGTAATATTACAATGACAAGAATACTCAAAACATATAACACATCCTTGGTTCCACACTACACCTTACCAAAATATATAAGACTATAGCCAACTAATGGTTAAAATCACTAATCATAACACAAGGCAACAAATGGAGGAACAAGGCTTCTCTTTATTTGAACCTCAAAACGACATTACAGAAAAACATAACTCGATAGTAAATGAAATATTTGGTTTAATATAAACTAAACAATAATAAAATACCTTACAACACAATAATAATATTTGAGATGTTGGATTTCCTATTCACAAAGAGAGAAACATACACATATAGTATAATGATGTCTCTGAAAGGAGCCAACACTTTCAACGACTCGTACCTAATAATATCACGACCCATTACATTCTAACTATAGAATGTAACTTACCAAAAATATATCTCTTGCCTCATTATTTTAACCAACTGGGTAGATGTACGAACAATGGGTGTCACAAGGGGGATAAATGGCCATTTTTTTAAAATAACAACATTTGAACTTGGAGAGAATTGTAGAGCCATCTAGTCAAATAATATTATGACATTACAATAAGATAAATTATGAAATTTCAAATCTACTTTCTAAATATGTAATTATTTGCAATACCCAGATGAGATAAGTATGTGAAATTAATGTATTTTTAATAGTGGCATAATAAGTTTTTGTAAAAGCATAACATAAGTGCATGTGTACCAACACACTTTTTTCGAGAAAACGAATGAATTTTAAAGGAAATTTCATATAATGATTCATAAAATGTCGAATATTGTTGAGAATATTTTTCATAATTTTCTAATTAATATAATAATTTTACAATTTAAGAAAGTAGAAAAATGAAAACGAAAGTTTTAGACGTAACTTTTGAGCTTGACTTTATAGATTGGATTTTTGGAATAATACCCAACAATGTGAAGATTTAAGATATGTGTTTTAAATTTTCATTGGTTAAGTCTCAAAAAGTTTTTAAACTATTAATAATGATACATGAATGATCATAATGAGTTTCGTTATGTAGAAATTATGTAATACTAAAAATAATAATATAATCTTTTAAACAATTTTAAAAATTATATTGTTCAAAAACTAGGTTCTCCTTTCTAAAAGCCCAAATATCATTTCTAAATGTACATAAAGCTGGAAAATATTTTTTCCTATGAAGGTGAAAAATATTCTAAACCATCTAAAATCCATGTTGGCTATTTTCAAGTGCAGTCCAAAGTTTAAGTTCGTATCCCCAAGCCAAAACCCAAGGCTATATGTGAGGGGAAAATGTCACAACTATTTGAAAAAAATAAAATGGATCACACCCTTTGAAAATGGAAAACATTATAAAAAACTTATATAAAATTACAAAGGGTGTGCACATTTTCTAAAATAATTTTTCTATTTTTAATGTTTTACAAAGGGTGTGTGCTCTTTATAATGCAAAGGTAAGAACCCTTTGTATTAAATAGGCGTACACCCTTTTGGTTTCTATATCCGGTTATTTTTATATTATTTTAAAAATGACATATGCCCTTTTAAAATGGCATATGACCTTTGTGAAAAATCACAAAAATGACCACAAAATAAACTTCCAACTTTTTACGTCTACCCATCTATTACAACATGTAATATAACAAGTATGAGTTGTTATTACAACTCATCACACCACATATAGTAACACACTAACATGGTATTCATAATTGTATGAAATATGAAGCTTGGAATGCATTTCATATCTATGTATGTGTGCATTGTGTGTGTGTGTGTGTGTGTGTGTGTGTGTGTGTGTGTGTGTGTGTGTGTGTGTGTGTGTGTGTGTGTGTGTGTGTGTGTGTGTGTGTGTGTGTGTGTGTGTGTGTGTGTGTGTGTGTGTGTGTGTGTGTGTGTGTGTGTGTGTGTGTGTGTGTGTGTGTGTGTGTGTGTGTGTGTGTGTGTGTGTGTCCAAGTGAGATATTATGGAATATATGTGCATGTCTCATGTTGAGATCAAGTAGAATATGTCATGTACTTTTGGATAAAACAAAATGTGATTTCTTCCATACGAGGAAACATCCGAAGACTTATAATCTGAAGATAAAATAAGTGGACCATGTGTCCCTTGTTTTGATGTGTGGGATGAACATGTGACTCACATATTTCAAAAGAAATGGATTATGCACATTTTGTATATGATACGAAAATAAAAGCATTGATGTATAATATAATGATATATCATTTTGAGATCGTGAATCTAATATGAATTTTCCCCATGGAAGTTTGAGTATAAGAAACATCATTGCAATACTAAGACACCTCATTGGGGTTGTGATATAATATATGTAAGTAAAAGTATAATAAGCCCCTTTGTGGGTGATATATAAGAATATGTAATTGTACACGTGTCATTCCCCATAAAGAGAAATACATAATAAATAACAAAACAAAGGTGGTTTTCTCCAAGTGGGTGAATGGAAGCTTTAAAATCATAAGAACATGTTTTCCCCAAATGGGAATATTATAATTAGTGAATGCCAAAAATGTAAGGTTCCCAACCGGGCATAAAGAATCAATCTAATCATACTAAACAAAGTTTCTCCCATTTACGAAAATATATGCACAAATAAGATTAAGGTGCCCTAATAGGCATATATAGCTAGTGTAATCATAAAACATATTTCCCCAAATGAGAAATATATAATCAATGGAATTATATGAGTAACATGATCATTTTTCGCTAATTTGTAAACAATTTAATCATAAGAATGGGTCCTTCGATGGGAAAAATCTAAATAATTTGAATGAAAAAAATAAGTTGCCCTACTATGAGAATATTACGGTGTTCCCCATGGTAAAGTCAACATAATTCAAGAATATAAGTTCCCTTATGTGGAAAAGATAAAATGATTTAAAGTACAAGTGAATAGTCCTTTCCCCTAATATGTTCATGATATGGATCATGGAAATGTATAAATGAACATGGAAAAATAATGTTAGGCATGATATAAATCATGGCGCCAAATGAAATAACAAACAATCAAGAAAGCTTAAAATAGTAGGAACACATATAATTATACTTGTGTATTATGAAACTATTGGTGGTCAAACTTACACTCGTGTCTCGGATCCAATAGAACCGAGTTATTTGAGACAATAATGGAACCATCTCCATGTTGTGGGACCTTGCATGCTTGAGACGGATCTCCGGAGAAGGCTAGTTCCTCTACCTATTTCTACTGCTACTACTACTCCTAATGTTGGAAGGGAAAAACTAAGCTAAAAATGCCAAGGACCAGGGATAGAAGGATAACAGAAGGAAAACTAAACTAAGGGAGGTGATAGCACTAGAAAAATTGGGATGAACATTATCTGTTTTGAGTGAAAATGAGGGAGAAAACAGGCTAGGCATGTGTAGGACATACCAACAAGCATTTACACCATCGATTTCATGAAACACAACTAGAAAATGGAGTGCAAGGAACTTAAAGTGACACAACAAACACGTAATGCAAACAACAGCAAGAAAGAAGAAATAAAACATGCTAAGGCTAAAGATAGCCACAAAACGATGCTTCTATTACTTCCAGGTATGCACAATCGGTTACAATGGTGTCTGAAGGCTGATATTCACATGCACGAACTAGATCTAGAGGTCTATGACTCAAAATGCAAAGATATAGGATCCTTAGCAAACACTAAAGGATGCAAAATGTCCAACCCTTTATAATGAGCCAAGCTCTTACATTTATAGATGAAGTGAAAAGAGGAGAAGAAGAGGAGGGAAATCTAACTTGAAAGCTCAACCACCAGTCATCAATTCCTACAAATCCACCTATAATCTATCAAGTACGGTTCTCCATGTCTATTTGGCGTGTTGGAGAAGGAAGGAAGGCAGATCAGATCAAATTTGGGTGGTTGAAGCAATCGATCACATATTAATGGCGTGAAAGACGTTTTCCAGCTCCTCACCTACCAAATCCTATTGAAATTTGAATTTTAATGGTCCAGATGTAACCCACATCGGTAGATTTCCGTAAAGTCCGGGCACGCAAGGATCTGAGCACTGGAGAAAAATTTATGATTGTTATAAGATCTGTAGTGCTAACTAGGCACGCAAGACACACACGGTGTGCTGATTGGCTAAATAAATGACCAATTGTTTATTTGTTTTGTTGTTTCTACCATGTTTCACCCATTGGTTGGTTGCGGATTTGGCACTGTTGGCACACTTTGATTAGTTGCGTGTAGAAAAATCAATGTCTAATAGTTGATGATGTGGCACGAAGGCGCAGAAGAAGGCACAAAGGCATGCATGCGGAAGAGTGAGGCACGAGAGGAAAAAAGAGGAAGGGTACAAGTAGAAGTGACACGCATAGAAGGAAATGGGAAAATACCCAAGGAAGAAACGTATGGGAGAGGCACAATTATTACAAAGATAATATACGTTAGCAAGGGAGAAGGGCGCGTAAGAATACCAGGGACTTATCGATTTTAGGAAGCAAGTCAAGGGCACGTGCATGGGAAAATAGAACAAAGAGGAAAAGGAAAATGGAAGGAAGGTAAGCGAGAAAAAGAGCGCATAAGGCATGTGAGGAAATGCAGCCAAGGAAATGTGCCAAGTAGATAGTTGGAGTGCGCGCAACTGCGGTGTTGAACCTCAGAGCCAGACTATGAATGCAAGTTGTCCAAATAACTAGGGGAGTTATTTGTATAATAGATCAATAAAGACATTTCAAGTAAGATAATGTAAGTTCATAATTGGAAAACATAAAGGGAAAATAATTATAAAAGACATGGAACATTAAATGGAATTAGACTTACTTGAGCGGGAGAAGGTAAGCGTAAAAATATAAGACAAAGGAAATCATAGGGATTTTTACTCACCTACTACTTCCATAAAACATATGTATGAAAAGTTTTATGTTACCCACATAATTGTTCTATCATGGTGTGATTAGTAGCATTTGAATTTAGGAGGGGATATATCAAGCTAAATTACGGGAAAAGGCTACAAAAATAGGGGAAAATAAAAAAATATGAGAAAAGATATAAAAACCCTAAATCTCAAATAATAATTAAATATAAATTAAAAGGTTTAAGGTTGTGACATACAATAATACGTTTTTATGATTCACCATTAGTAAAAAAATTACAAATTGCTTGTTTCATACATATGCTTTTTCTGTTGATCTTTGAATTTCTTCTAATATACTTTTTATTAGGGTGTGTCATATGAAATGCAATTTTTAGTATAGGAGGAAAAGCTGGTATAAATAGGATCCATGCGGCTAATGCACATTCTATGTTAGCCATAGTTTGTGTCAAATGTACGCATGAAAAAAAAGTGCAATCAAAACTAATTATAATTATTTTTAGCCTTTCTTTTGAATTTGATGTTTTTGCGCATGGATTTTAGCACCATTATTTGTCTCAACATAGTACGTGCGAGGAGGATGCATTGATTGATGTAGAAAAAATCAAGCACAATCTAAGAAGGGCTTTTGGCCCTAACTATTAAATCATCAATTCCTTAGAGAACTACAACAAGTTATACATTTGAATACATTTATATTTGTTTCCCTAGATCACTCTCATGCACTACAACTGAAGTCAAATAACATTTCCAAGTTTTGGAGGATTTATTAGGATCTCTTAAAAACCAATTTTTATGCACATTCACACACATCCATAGTGAGGGAAAACTACACAAAGAAAACTAATTATTATTTTCTCTATGTCATATGATCTCCTTTTAATCATTAATGTCACCTTACTAAAATCTATACTATTCTCTAATGTTTTTAAAATTTTCTCAATGATTTTTCCTCACTCATCCCCCATTTTTTTGTCCATAACCATTAGTCCATATATTTCTAAAAGTCTTATTTATTCATATTCTCTCTTTTCTACATATCATTTTATAGGTGCCTACCCCATTTAGAAGAGGAAAAAAACATGTAGATCTAAGTTAATATTGCTCTCCTTCAACATATACATGTTAAATATTTCATTTGTTTTTTGTTTCTTATCGATTCTAATTCCCGGCTACTCTCCTTTGGATATTAGTTAGTCAAGACCTAGGATTAAACACTAAATATTGAATTAGAATAAACAACATGGTTGTTATTCTAAATATTTATAAAGTCCTAATTAGAGTTGATATTAAACAAAGAAATATATGTTTACTTAGTTAACATGCTTAACAAATTTAGTAAGTTGAACTGAAGTAGGTATATGATTTAAACATATTAGATTAACCCATAGAACATAGATATTTCCTAAACTATGTATACTTAAATTAATTACAATGCTCTTTTACAATTTATCATATATCACTTAATACATATACTATACCACTTACATCTTTATACTAACACTATAATTAAACTACATTGTACTTCTCTCTATATGCATTATACACTCTTCTTCTACACATACATATTATCTTATGAATGGATATCTTTCTCACTAATTTTATATTCTTATATAGGCTATAAAATTAAAGGATGCACATTGTCACATCTTATTTACCTTTCATAAATATTATTTTGTATTTATTTACATTATTAACTACTTATTAATAGATATTGACCCATATAATAGTATATATACTTTATTTTTGTAAGCTATATTTCTTTAATTGATAATTGTTGGAAAGGATCCAAGGACTGTTACATCAAAGATATTACAATGAAGCTCACAGAGAACTGAAAACGAAGAAAAAGAGCCAAACAATCTTGAATCAAACAAAAGACAGAAAAAGGGAAAACCTAATTGTCTCAAAAAAACTTAGACCAAAGAATGAGATCTAAGAGTCATATGTGTTGGAACTGAAATCTTCTTAGAAGATGTTCATTTCTTGTTTTGGACCACCATCCATTCCCCCTTATTAGAATCACCATCAAGTCCACACCTTGAAGAAGAACATAAATTGAAGTAATCGGCTGAAACAAACACTTGGTAGGAGAAGAGAGAGGTTCCCTCTCCTTAACCAAGCACGTTGAGACTAGGGAATTTTCTCCAAAGAATGATTACCATGTTGAGGCACTTGCGGAGACTACTCAATCACGGGAGTAGTTTCAACCCTAGAGGTGCTCTTTTCGTAAGACATATCATCCACTTGAATCTGAAGGGGTTGTGATGATAAGGTGAGAAGGAAGATAATCCTTCCACCAAGATGATTTTATTTTATGCTTATATTACCCACACTCTTGTAACAAATGGCCTGTTTGGAAACATCTATGATAGCAAAAAGATAATATTTCATAATCGAATATTTGAGTCCAAACCCTTTTTCCTATTTTGCAGATCAATCTTGTTAGGTAGATATTTAGTGACATTAAAATCCACCAAGATTCATGCATAAGATGGATGTAACAATGAAGTGGTTGCATCATCATGTGTTTTAAAATATCCAAAAGTGTTACCAATGACTTCGAGACACAATTCATTCTATAGTTGTAAGGGTAGGCTCGGAAGCCTAACCCAAACAGGAATTGACTCAAAAGAGTCATTCAAAGGATCAAATTAAGGGTACCAATGTTTAGTCATTAGACCATAACCACCCCAAACCAAATAAATTTTATGGATAGCTTCTCGATCTTCATGGGATTCAAAAATAACAATAAAATATGCTTTCGAGCAGGGGTAAAGTTCAACCTTACCTTTAATTTGAGAACTCCAATTTTTGAGATCCACTCATGTAGTTCAGAGTGCTTTGACCATAGATGGTTGAAGCGGAAAATGATACCAAGATTGCCATATTCCTCCTCCCACCCCAAAACTTGATGAAGAATGTACTCTTTTAGTTTGAGAACATGGATAGAGGATGAAGGTTTGAGGGGATTCCTCTCCTATTGATTTCCACTAACAAACCCAAAAAGAAAGCAAATGTATTTCCCATTGTTTCTTCCTCATTGCCACAACCTTTACCATGTTTTTGTAAGCTATATTATATAGCTATAATAAAAACCAATATATTAAATCAACATCTTAATATGCCAAAATATAAATATATATGTACTTTATACATTTTTATACGTTAACCAAGTCCTTGAAATATGCCAAAAGACCCATCCGTGTCACAAAATCTTGCAAGTGTTTCTTCCATATTCCCTTCTACATTCCATCATTATCACTATAGTAGTTTTTGGATCTCATAGTACCCTTAAACTTATTCGATCTTGATGATAATTCCTTCATCTTCCATGTGTTACCTTAAATATCTATAAGATACTAAAAATATCTTATAATATCACTTATCTTCTATCTATTTATCTTCAGAGTATTATCACTATAGAATATTTGGGGCTTCCTTGCTATAATATAGTGCTTTTATAACCCTACCAATAGAGTGTAACAATAATGCATTGTCAAATTTTTATAACTAGGAAGGAAGAATGGAGGTGTAAATGGGCATATTAGAGAATATTCTATCATGATTGGTAAAATAATATCTTGCATTTATTGATTGGATGAAAGTTATGGATTATCTCAAAAATATCTTCTTATAAAGTCATGAGCTTATTTAAAACATGTAACTACTTTCAAAACATGTAAATTCTTATGTGTAAATCAAAGAAGGAAGAATTGTAATAATTTTTGTGGTTTTCATCTTTGTATATTACATATACCAATCAAACCTATGAATATAAAAAGTGGAAAAAGAATAAATTTGATGCTTGATATAATCGATAAACTTAACATTGTTTTTACAATCTATTTCGAGATGGTAAGTTATAATGTGTCATATGGATCTTGTTGTATTATTAAGATATGTTTGAAGCTAATGTAATAAGAAATACTATTATTTTGTTTTTGTAACCCAAAAGGATTTCCTAAGATAAAATTGTATCTATATCTCATTTGAAATATTTATTTGTTGTTTAGATTTATAATTTTTGGTGTTTGTCATCTCACTTATTGTAAGTAAATATATAAGATCCTAATTGTGGGTCATTTCCTCAACACCTAAACCGAAGCTTTATTTATATCTCTATATGATATGTGAGTTAGGTCTATAATAAGTGTGAGGCTATGAGTGATTGTTTATATTGCTAAAAACAATGTGTGTAAACATAAGTTATGAATTTTGAGGATAAAAATTGACAAGTTTAATGGTTAATATTTTGAGATATGGCAACTCAAGATGGAGGGTCTCTTGATATATAGATATAAGAGGGTTGTTCTCTCACACATAGGACTTGCAGGTTAAACAAGAAGAGTGAGATAAGATCAACAAAAATATAAAATCTATATCGATCATGTCTATAAAACTCAATTTTATTGAATATATTTGATGAAAACAAAATAAAGAGTTTATAGAATAAATTAGGAATTTTGTCTTTGGTAAAAAATGGTCAACAAAATATTCGTTAAAAAATATTATATTGGTAATGAATGATGGTGTCTTGGTTATAATACACCTAAATGCATTCAAAACTTTGGTCAATTATTTATTGACCATGGATATAAATATGGATGATGAGGAAAGGTGTATTACACTTATATTCTCTTTTTCATACTTGTGGGATGATTTAGTGAGGGCTATCACTAGCACATCATCTAAGAAAATATAGATGAGGTTGTTACAATCTTAATATCGAAAAACTAATGCACAAGTGTGATAAATATTGCCAAGGTGATGCATTGTTGTTGTTTGGGAGAATATAGGAAAAAGAAATTGGAGATCAATGGAGAAGCATGTTAAGTATAGAGGCGGATCTATGACTCCAAGGCTCTTGTACGTACCCAAAATTGTAAGGTCTTGCATCGCCAAAATAACGTAACAAGTGCCCCAATGATGATACAGGTTTCCTCGCAAGGTGTTCGGGATCCGGAAAAGATCTCCAAGTGTGCGTTAACATCCCACATGCCCCGCTTAGCCCCGCATGCTTTGTTTTTCCCTTTTCCCCTCTTTTCTTGGCCTTTTTCTCTCCAGTGATGAAACCGCTGCCCTACCTGGGCGGCGGTCTCGTGACTACCGCCCGAACAGCAGGCGGTGGTCCTTACGCATTTTCCGTAAAGCTCTTTTAACACGACTCACGTAATTTCAACATTTTACCAGCCTTTCTTCACCACCATAAGCTTCCATTTATGATTCTGGTTCCCTGGAATAGTGTTTTGCCATTATTTATAGTTTAAGAGTTCTATTTGGTTTTCACCTTGGGTAAATGCAAATGCTATAAATAGTTGGCTTGTGCTCAAGCAAATGGCCCCTCAAATTTGCCTCTGATTTCTCTTTGCAATAGATTTAGTTTTCATTTTGCTTAGAGTTCTTAGTTTCTTTCATTGCATGCCTAGTTAGTGTTGTTTTGTTGTTAGGAAGCCACATATCCATCTTGTGCAAGTGTTGTTGATATTTTATCCAATCCATTGGAGTAGAATAGTTTGTTTTCAATAGGAAGCCATTAAAGTTACAGGTTTTGTTCTTCAAACAGGATAGTTTCAGGTTCTGGACATTTCATGTTGCATGACTCGCAATAAATCCCGCTAGGAATTGCATAAGCCAAGCTCTGTACTCTTGTGCTATCCCTCTCCTACTCCATCATTGTATTCAATCCCGTATCTTGAGCTACCTTTATCCCGATATCTACTTCTATTGATGCTAGCATTACATGCTTTTCTGGATCCACGTGGACACGAAGGAACGAGGAGATCACACTGAGGGGACAAGATCACACACACCATCGGATTCACCACTATTCTGTAGAATCCAGGTTCTAGCTTTCAAAGTTCTAGTTAGAAACATATTAAATAAAGTAGCCAATCACTTTATTTCAGTCAATTCTACTCTCGATATTGCCAGGGAAGCTGTGGGGATTGATAGTTTTTGAGAAACTATGATTCACTCCTCACTTCTGAGGTAGGATCGAGAGCCTTGCAAATAGATTAAGTCAATTATTTCATTGTTTAGAATAGATTCACAATTGCACAGACAAATAGCTACACTCGGTTATCTTGTTTGTTTTAATTTCATCATTAGATTAATTGTCAAATTCTAGGTATGTTAAAATAATTGCTCTTTTAAAAATTCCTTCATAAAAGTTCATCAGAAAATACAAAAATAGAGAAATCATATATGCTATAGATATATTCAACGTAGTTAAATTTTATTTTGCTACAGTTCGTTTTACATTGTTACTTTTGTATGACAATCACGGGACCTAGGGAGCCCAGAGAATACGTATTCGAGCCAATCATGCCCCAACCCAATCTCATCACAGCAATAACTGATATAGATCAAAATCTTAGGATCCAAGTCTTCCGAACAACGGTAAGCTTGCAACAAATCAATTCCCAGTTGAGCGGATTAAACATAGAAGATGACCAAGTGCACACATTTTGGTCGAATCAACCAAACTACAGATTACCCTAGGTAACATCCATATGACTGTAGAAGGGGTTGAAAGAGAACAAACCTTTGGTTGTGATCCTTTGGTCCCACAGCCAGACACAGGAGACACTCTTACGGATATAGATACCAGCCTAAGAATTCAGGTTGCAAGAACACCTGTGAGGCACTCTAAGAAGATCGCACAGCTATTAGTTTTGAATATAGAGGCTGAGAAAGCATACGATTACTGGGTGTTAGGGATTAGGAACTAATTCTACGCATGACCATAACAAGACCACAACAACCAAGAGTCTACGGTTACGATCCACAAATCCCGCAACCCAACGAATCCGTAAGTCAATCAGACATAGACACTGGCCTATGCACACTAGTATTCAGATCCACTCCACTTCCACCTATCATCATCGAATAGTTATCCTTACTAGATACAACAGCTAACAAAGCTAGAGAGTTCTGGACTAGGCTAGAGAATCGTCCATAGAGTCAACTATATTTACCATCCACCATATGACCTTATCCGGAGATGTACACGAAACTATCCCAGGTCATTTTCCATGTATTCCACAACCCATAGATCGAATCACGCTAGAGCTCGATATTGATTGGAGCCTTCGAGTAGTCATCCTTGCCGATCGATCTATCACACCAGTTCAAGTTAGGAGGGCCTTCTTTGCCTTAGATTCACAAATTCCACTAGTGCGTATTAAAGACATTAGATTTCCTAACTAGTTTGTCTGCATCCCATACATATTCCATCCCCACCGGCTGTCTCAGCACGACCTCGGGAGGTCAGGTACGAGGAAGAGTTATTTGTAGATTCCCACGCTCACTTGTCACTTTTCCATCGTACAAAATTGGTGAACCCGACGTGAAACTTTCTACTTTCTAGTCTGGAATCAGATTTCTACTGGTTCTTTCAAATTAAAAACGATTCTTTCATCTTTACTACCTCATTAGCTTTCACCATCACCTTCGCTCCTTCCCATTATTTTGTGGGTATTCATATACCCCCCGAATATGTCGGGATTCGATGCATATGGTAGGCCCCTCTTGGGCCTTGAGGCATACTACGCCCAACAAAATAGACAATCATCACCCTCACTCTCAGTATGGGGTGATAACTACTCAACCAACTAGTTGTCAACACAAACTCCAAGGATCAGATATAACTCATCTTTTCAAACTGAGGAGTTAGATCAACTCGCTCAAATGCAACAAACAGAGCCTTCAGGCTCGAATAACATGACGTTCACCGGAGAATCTGGTTCATCTCCTCAGGTGCTGCTTAGACCACAAATTAGTAGACAATCAGACTCATACCGAGGTTTAGACGATGAACATTTGGTACGTTATGCCAGGAACGACCAACGTTCTTGAAGTATGTACCCACCTATAGGAGGTTTACAAACACAACCCGAGGTCTCTTTTCAAGAAAATACCTCCATGCCACTACATATAGGAAATGCCCTCAGGGAAACTTGGCAGGGCAGTGATCAGTTCATAGCGGGATATCACATGCCTATACAACACCATGATATACAACAAACACCACTACGGAAAAACACCGTGACTTCACCAAATGAAGTCATTTCAACGTTAGTAGAAAAAGTGAGAGGGTTAGAACTTGCTCAAGCAAATCACCATTCTCAATTCATACAAACAGGAAATTCTAATCCTCCTAGCCAAGTAGACCTCCTCACAGGAGTAGGCACGTTAGGCATGACTCCTCAGTATTCACAACAAATGCCAACTAGACCCACCATCTCTAACGTTGTTCCTCCCGGTCTAGTACAAAACAATCCATTCCTGGACAATACCCCGTCATACTTAAACATGTACTCCAAATCACCACAAGGGGATATGTTCTCTCTCTCCGGCATGTTTGCTCAAACATAGGTATTTCCTTATGCCCCTACCAATGCATACGCTACGCTATATCAACAACCCATTCCACCTCCACTCCTCAAAGAAGCACCATCAATGGTCGAAACCTATGCGATAGGGACTTAGAATATTTGAAAGAACCCTTAAATTTCACCATACGAAGCATCATGCTTCTAAGACCTCTTCCGATTTGCCCAAATACAAAGGTGAGGGAGATCCGAATGCACATATCAAAGCTTACACTACAGCCATCCGAGAACTACTCCCATGGGATGGGATTGTTGCTAAAATATTCCCCAAAAATTTGGAGGGCATCGCTCTCGACTGGTATTATAGAATACCTGAGGCTTCCATCCATTCGTTCAAACAACTCGTTTCAGAGTTCATTAAGGCCTTTGACATGAATAAACTATTAAGGATAGGAATCAGGGAATTCTTGCACATTAAACAAGAACACAATGAATCTGTCGCCCATTTCATCCAAAGGTGGCGTACAGTTCTTTATTCTTCGGCAAAGTGCTCCAAACATGGATCAGATGGAACTATGTGATTTATTCCTTCATTCTCTTAGCAGAGAGGTGAAGGAAGAAGTCCAGAAGTTCCCATTAAGAACTTACGATGAAGTACTTGAGAGTGCTCTTTGAATAGATCAAGCAGCAATTGATAGTGGTCACAAAACATATGGAGCAAATGGGAGGTTAGTCACCTCCAACCAGAACACTACAACTTATCCTACTACCACGAACGTCAATCAAGGACCTAAAATCCTTAATAAAAATCGGGGTGTAACAATAGATGGAGTAACCGACCAGCCTAAGAAGGTAAATATTGTCAATACTCCATCACAAATAAACAACCAACAAAACAAAACTTTACCCCGATAATCAATATAGTGGATTTTAACCATCCACAACAACAACAACAACAACGGCGAAATCCCACATAGGGTCCGAGCCAAAATTCAACTAGATACCAAAACCAGAATTCAAACCAAAGACAACAAATGCAAAATTTTAATCCTAATAGCAACGGTTTGATCAAAATTTTGGGCCACAATACGCACCAAACCAACAAACTAGGAATTACAATCCTAATTTGTATTGTGGTTTCCACAAAATTTGGGGCCATGACACTAGAACGTGCCGTGACTACAATAAATTCATGCAACGCTTGCCAGATGAACAAAGACAACATTTCATGGATATGTTCTTGGCAGATCCTACATCACCAGCATCAAATACCTTCTCAGGGGTAGTTTCTCCTCAAAACGCACCCCTGAAGATCTTTAATGATCCATTCCCAAATCATGATAACAACAAAGCTAAATCTAATCTCGGGATGAACAAGTGTAATAACAGGAAACAATGATCATGAAGCTTCAACCTCGCTAAATCCATTAGTTGCGCCACAACTAGGAAGTCAGCCATGGCCTAAGGTAGTCGGTTTAGTGGAGTTAGATGCCGAACTACCCATCGAAGCTGTAACAAGGACACGAGAGTATTTCTCTCAGCCAAGTCCAAGCCACCTGCCAGAGATGGATAACATCCAACAAATCATAGTAAAACCTATGGGTGCCTATGATTTAATTAACGACCTAACAAAAACCTTCTCACACATCTCCTTTTTGGATTTATTAAAAATTCCCCTGCTCATAGGGCTGCTCTTTTAGAGGCATTAGGTTTGGGCCATTTAATTAACATCACTCCACCTCCTGAAACACAGGTAAATCATATAGACTTCGATGTTCATCCTCCAGGGCAGGCGGATAGGGATGTCGAATTCATATTCGAGATAAACAAAATGCCGACAGATGCTGAGATCACACGTCGAGGTGATCCAGCCTTACATTTGCAAGTATGGGTTTATAACAACTATGTAAAGCGTGTAATGATAGACGATGGGGCGGTGGTTAACATAGTCCCCTTCTCTTTCCTTCAAAAGCTAGGGTATGGAGAAACCAATTGTTCCACAACTCGAAACACACTAAGGGGCTATGATAGTCTTAAAGCCACCTCGGTTGGAACTATAATATTACCGGTCACCTTAGGACCCAAAACCATCTTGACTGAGTTTTATATTATAGATCGGGAAACTAACTATAATATGATCCTCGGTTGACCATGGATACACCGCATGAAGGCAATCCCTTCTACGCTATTTCAAGAAGTAAGGTTTTTACACTTAGGGAAGATATTTGTAGCCAAAGGTGATCCAAAACCATTCGATGTACACCTAGTTGACTTAAAGAAAAGACCAGGTGTGCACTCGGAGTTTGAACTCCCAACAAACCAACTTAATAAACCTACCAACGCAAAACCAAAAGAAAAGTTGGTACCTACGACAGATCTTGAAACTATGAGCCTAGCCAAGGCAACCCCAACCCCCAAAGATGAGGCTAACACTGTAGAAACAGTATCATTAGGAACTACTGCAAAAATTGTTGAATTAATAGAACAAGATCTACCAATGTTCTTACCATTTGATTCTGTAGGCGTGGGATATTCCCTGGGTGTCGGTTCTCTCCCAGCGGTAGATCTCTGCATGGTAGAGGTAGAAGATGTTAACACAACAAATATCCCAACATCTATACTCCCACCTAAATATTGGACTCTCCATTTTGATGGGGCTAGATGTCGTTATGGAGCTGGGGCAGGTGTAATCTTTACTTCCCCGAAGGAAAAGTCCTACCATTCGCCTTTAAACTAAATTTCAAATGTACAAAGAACGGTGCTGAGTACAAAGCCCTCCTCCTTGGCCTCATCTTAGCTAAGAGAATTGGTGTTGATAACATCAGAGTCTTAGGAGACTCACAATTAGTAGCAAACCAAGTCTCTGAGATATATGAAACCAAAGCCGAGCACTTACAGCTTTACAAAACAATTGTGTTGAATTTAAGCAAGGAGTTTGACTTCATATCAATTGAAGCAATCCCGCGAGAGAAAAATCTTCTCGCTGATTCAATAGCAACTTCAGCATCACGTTTTACTCCAAACAGTAAGTTAGAGGATACCCGTTTCATAGTATCCCTTCGTGATGAACCATTGATAAAAACAATGACAAATTCTCTTTTAAACGAAAATGAAAACAAATCTACTATCCTAGACCACATTGATAGTGATATGGCCACTCTGAATTACTTAAACACCTATGCGGCATTACATCTCTCCTATCATATGATAGATTTGTCCTTAATCCCACATTCGTCTTCCTACTTCGGAAATCCCATGATGGAGCTTCCCTCGCAAATGGAGCCTAGCATAAACACAGTAGAAAATGGGGATGATTTGGACTTACCTCCAGCCCCACCTGAGTTTGAAGAAGGTAATGCCTCTTTAATCAAAGAAACAATTGATGTTAACATCGGAACGGAAGATGAACCAAGGATATTGAAGTTAGGATCCTCGTTAACTCCAGAAGAAGTAGAAATACACACTCGAATCCTCAAGGAACATCAGAAGGCTTTTGCATTTAATTATAAGGAAATGACAGGAGTTGCACCCCACATTGTGGTGCACAACCTCGTCACTAAATCAGATGCAAAACCAATTAAACAAAAATCGAGACCGATGAAACCTAAGGTAGCTCTCATGGTGAAAGAGGAGGTGATAAAGCTCCTCCAAGTAGGATTCATCAAACCAGTCGATTACTCTCAATGGGTATCTAATATCGTTCCCGTTCTAAAAAAGAATGGGAAGATACACATCTGCATAGACTTCCGAGACATTAACAAAGCGTGTCCTAAAGACGACTTCCCGTTACCATCCATTGACATCATTATTGATGCAACAACTGGATTTGAACTTTTGTCTCTCATGGATGGATTCTCTAGATACAATTAGATCGAATATCCGAACAAGATCAAGCTAAAACCACTTTTATAACTCCTTGGGGAACTTATTGCTATGTTGTTATGCCATTTGGTCTCAAGAACGCTGGTGCTACATACCAACGAGCTATGACATATATATTTCACGATCTAATTCATAAAATCATGGAATCCTATGTAGATGACTTGTTAGCTAAGGCCAAGAAGTGTTGTGACCATCCGGAAGTACTTCGCATCATTCTTTCACATCTGATAGAATACGGAGTCACGCTAAATCCAGAAAAATGCGTCTTTGGTGTAACAGGAGGGAAGCTCCTAGGTTACATCATATCGTCACGAGGGATAGATGTTGACCCAACCAAAATTCAGGCTGTCCTCGAAATGGTCCCACCTTCGGATGAATCTGGAATCAGGTCATTTCTTGGAAAGCTTGGTGCAATCCAGAGATTCATCCCGGACTTAAGTTTCGCCATTCATCCAATCAACAATCTACTCAAGAAATATTATAGCATTGATTGGACTGAAGATTGCAATGAAGCTTTTGATGTAGTTAAGCGTTTCTTGTTGTCACCACCTACGCTAATGCCACCTAAGCTAGATCACCCGTTAATTTTATACTCACGAGCTACCAATGTCTCGCTAGCTTGTATGCGTTGGCTCAAGAAGACGATGACAAGAGAGAACGTGTAATTTATTTCATTAGCCGAACGTTGCTCGACTATGAAACACGTTATACACAAGCAGAATGAGAATGCCTTGCCATAGTCTTTGCAACCAAACGCTTAAGACATTATATGCTAAATCAAGAAACAAGGGTCATGGTAAAAACAGACCATTTACAAACTTTTCTCACGCAAGGGTCCTTGTCTAAGAAGGTTGGACGTTTTATAACCTTAATGGGAGAATTCGAATTAACATTTGTAAATCAGAAATCCGTTAAGGGACAAATCATCGTGGATTGGTTAGCTGATAACCCATTAGATGGAGGTGATCTAGTAGATCTGGATTTTCCAGATGAGTGCGTATACTACATTGAAAGCCAGACCTCCTATCTCTGAGTGTCCCTGGTACACTGATATCATTAATTATATCGTGGACCATACGTATCCAGAAGGGGCTACACCGCAACACAGAAGGTGGCTACACATTATCATAGCAAAATACGTCATTATAGAGCAAGTGCTCTATCGAAAAGCGTTCGATGGAATGCTTCTAAGATGTGTCGACACAGAAGAATCCAAGAAAATTCTCCATGAATCTCACAGTGGAATGTGTGGAGGCCACTTCGGTGGCCATGCCACCGCTCGTAAAATACATCAAATGGGCTATTTCTGGCCCACTCTAGAACACGACACAGTAGAGTTTGTACGCAGGTGTCATAAGTGCCAAGAGTTCTCTCATGAGATCCACATGCCGACACAAACTCTATAACCAATCGTGACTCCATGGCCCTTTTCTACATGGGGCCTAGATTTAATAGGGAAATTCTCTCCCTCGTCTACAGATGGCCATAATTTTATAATCATGGCCACCGAATATTTTACCAAGTGGGTAGAGGCTATGCCTCTTACTACTGTACCGGGTTCTGTAATCGCCAAGTTCATTTTGAACCAAATCATTTGCAGGTATGCTATCCTACAAATCATTATCTCAGATAATGGAACTTCTTTTAAGAATGATGAAGTTCGCAAATTATGCAATAAATTTAAAATAAGCCATCATACGGCTTCCTTGTATTACCCGCAAGCCAATGGATGGACAAGCTGAAGTGACAAATAAAACACTAAAAGCCATTCTCCTTAAAACGGTGAAAGAAAACAAACGAGATTGGCACTTGAAGTTATATCCGGCCTTATGGGCCCACCAAACCTCAATAAGAACACCAATAGGAGTGACTCCTTTCTCGCTAGTATTCGAGGCGAGACGGTTCTCCTGCTTGAGGTTGAGATACCGCCTCCGCATTTCATTACAAGGGATTACGGATGAAGACGCTTACAGGAAGCACGTATCACCCAACTAGAAAGCCTAGATGAAGCTAGGTTAGATGTTGAACAACGACACAGAGCCTATGCTGACCGGATGTGCCGGCAGTATAACAAGAAAGTCTATGAACGCGACATATATGAAGGTGATCTAGTTCTAAGGCTAGACAGCCGGATCGACAAGAAGACCGGCGAAGGAAGGAAGTTCGGCCTAAATGGTTGGGCCCATACCGAGTCATGAAGGACTATGGAAATGGTGCATACCTCTTATGTACGCTGGAAGGTGAGGAATTTGGTGAAATGGTCAATTCCCTACACCTCAAGCGGTTCTACGCGTAAGCAACTAGCACTATTTATAATTACATTTACATTGCATCTTCATATAGATTAAGATCATTTTGTCTGCTTGTTTCGTACACAAATTGTGATCAAGGAATTTTGTTCTCAAAGCAATTCATTACAAACTCATGATGTTGTTGGCATAAACACTCTAATCATACTTCTTTATTTCCATGGTATCATCAAATTATCTCGGAATCATGTTATCAAATAAAGCTAGATATGACAAAGTCTTAACGGTAACCATGCCAAGATCTATAGGTTTATTCTCACTTTTGGTTTCTTCTTAGGATAGGTGTCTTGCCTATGGTGTGTTCTAGAAGTTTCATGGTGTCACATCTATCCCATGTGTATATCTCTTTGGAAATAAGCATGTACTGACATTTTACTCAAGTAAACAAGTCAAATATTGATCAAACAGAAAATTTTAATTTTACACATTTCCTTGCCCCACCAACCTTTGGTGATGAGCTTGCATCTCTTACTAGTGACGTAGGGTTGGGGAAGGATGGAAATTCCCTTACTTGCCTATTCTTTTCCATGGTGATAAACCCATGCTTCTTACTAGTAGCATGGGGCAAAGTGTAGGGGGTCCTCTTGACAAACAAATGCAAAAAGGTCATAAGCAAACAATTCAAATCTCGAAGTCTTTGAGTCAAAAACAAATGAATCAGATGTCCAAAATTCCAAAAGAGTTCAAAATCCTAAAAACCCAGATTTTGTCTACCATGTGGCCATCTAAGGATCTAAGTCTAGATAAACCGCAAAGCAAGTTGCATCCAAAACTATGAAGTCACTCGAGTGGAGTGGGCTTGTGGTATCCTAATTTGGTTCCGCCAAAGCTTTGTCTGTCTTTCATCAATATCATTTCAACACATCTCATAACTTGCACCCTTCCCAACTCTCGGTGATGAGCCCTCGCATCTTACTAGTTGCGTGGAGTTGGGGGTAGGGGTAGGTTTATCTGCTCATCATACCGGTTTATATTCACTACTTTGCCAAAACAAATATGAAGTGTTCAAAATTGCTTACAGAAACTAAGATTCAAAATCACATTATATCTACATTATCATATATCAGCATCATGAAATACAAAAGGAAAATAAACATTTGCATCATTTGTTCTCCATTGCATACATTCCAAAAAAAGCATGCATTCAAACATCATAATCTACATGAGGAAACTAGAAAAGAAGCAGAGCCATAAATGCCAAAGGTTTGATCCAAAAAGAATATATATATATATATATATATATATATATATATATATATATATATATATATATAAATGATCAACGTTTTTGTACAATGCCATCATGCACTAGGCATGGTCAAAATGCTCAAAGAGCCCGGGATATACAAAAGAATGTATCATACAAAATCTAGGAGAGCCAAGTGGCTTCTCAATCCCTACGAGACCCCTCTAAAGGCACACGCCCATGCCTAGGACTCCGGCTACGCCGGCGCTCTGAATGCACGGAGGGCTCAGGATCCCGAGGGGCAGCCACAGTCTCACCATGAGAGTGGCTCCTCATCAAGTGCTCGGCCGTCCTATACCCCGCTAGCTCCGTACGAAGAGTCGATACCATCCTGGCCACATGCCAGACTGGGGTGAAGATGTCAGTATGTCTACCAACTACTGAGGGCTCCCCAACATCCACGGATAGCTCTACGGGTCCTCTCCATGGGGATCATCAGGGTATCAGTACATACCCTACGAATCAAGTCTCGCCACTCATCGGCGGTCTCTGCAAACAAAGGAGAAAACAAATTAGAAACCAAACAAGAGATTAGAAATACAGGATAAAATAAAAGGAGAGATAGCAACTAAGGAGATCCTAACTAAAAACAAACATTAAAAAGAAAGAGGGGTAACTTACTCGGATCACCAGGCCTCCAGGATGGATCTATAGGATCAACACCTGCCACGGATGCCGCCACTGACTGAGGGGCTGCTCCTATGACTGGAGCAATGTAGCACCCCGCAATAGACTCATCCTCCCCACCATGACCCTGGGAGAGTGGCTCCTCTGAAACCAGAGTCACTCTCTCTGCACTCTACTCGGCCCTCTCTACCTACATGATATCCTGAGTGTCATGCCTCTCAGGATCACTGTCCTCCTCGGTCTCGTCTGTCTGTATTCCCCCGTAAACTCCTCGACTGAGTCTACCTCAATGGGGTCATCACGGCTATGGGCGGGACCCGTGGCAATCAAGCAAGGGTGCCGAGGCATAGTGGCTCTCCCTTTGGCACGTACTACCCTCCTGGCCGTAATGGGAACACCAGGAGTAACCACTATCCAACCCCGGCCTCTAGGCCCCCCTCTGGCCTCTCGAACTGATCTGTATACTGGTGCTATTGGGGAAGCATGCCCATATAGGGTAGGCCAAACTACTGAGGAACTCGGCCAAAGGGGTGCATCTCCACTCACCCCACTCTATCAATAAGCTGCCCTGTGGTGGAGCAGGAGATCAAAGTAAGAGCCTCCTCGCCCCATATACCTGCCATAGTCTGATATGGTGTGGCCTCCATGTCGGTAGTAGTCAGAGAAGCAACTGGCTGATGAGGTGCTTGGAGCACCGACATATCTGTCCATCTAGCTACCCTCACAGCTCTGGGATCTGCCACCTCTACACCTCTGCCGTAGGGGATGAAGTGCTCATAGACCCAACTCATGACTAGGGTCGGGTGGCTCAAGGACTGCCCCTATAAATGGACTACCCTATATAAATCATGGTAGGTGGTCCCAAGTATGTCTGCTCCCCAGGCATATATCCGGCCATGTCCCTCTATCTATGCAATAATGGGGGACCAACAATATAACAATGTATCTCCTCCCTTGTCCCCGATCAGTCTCAAGGCAAGGATCCCCATGATACCTGGCGAAGTAAGGGGATGGGCAAACTAGGAATGGATCGAACTCTAACCCCCTTCTTCAACCCCGTGGAGATGACTGCATCTCCCATGTATGTATGTGGCCCTTGTGCTATCTCTGGGCCCTTGAACTCTGCTTGTCTCAAGGGTGAGATGTCTCCCAATAATCGGGACCCCCAGAATGCGATAGACATCCTCCAAAGTAATAGTCCACTCACCGCGGACCCCTGGTAATCGGAAGGTGTTTCGATCAGCATCCCAATAGGATAATAGGTCACAAAGAATGTGACTGGATGGTGTAACATGGGGCACGTGTGAGATGCGTAGTATCCCGGCCCTCTGAAGAGTGTCCTCCTCATCCTGTGAAAGGGCATCCAATACTCCTGGGAGCCAGTCACACTCCCTCTCTTGGCTCCACTAGATATACTCCTCTCTCGCCTGCATACACCCAAAAACACACAAAACAGAGCAAGTTAGCATCCGAATAATACTGGAAAAATCATGAAAGTACGTAGAAATGCTAAAAATGTAAAAACAATCTCAAATAGATGTTCTTTTGGCATTCTATGCGAAACCGCCACCCTGAGCAGAGAGGCGGTTTTGTAACCACCGCCTTAAGGGCGGTGGTCGTGTAACCGCTGCCCTAAACGGGGCGGCGGTGGGTGTAATGCCACCCCGGGTAGGGGGCGGCGGTCGTGACCAAAAACCCACGCGGGTTTTAAACCTAAAAAGCCCAAAAAATGACAAAACAAGACCATTTTAACTAAAACAAGGCCTACCCAGTAGGTGCCCCCCTAGATGAACCTTTTAACACTAACATTTTCAAAAATTACCCCCCCACGACAAAGATTTTAGCATTTCAAAATTAAGGGGGTAAAAGGGATAAATTGAAGGAAACTAACTTTCGTGATCTCGCAGTCGATGTTCGCTTCGCGGAGGCATGATCACTATCCCGTCACGGACGTTTTGACTCTACTCACACAAGAAACCATCACTGTGGGTTCCAGAGCTCAAAATCAATCAAATCAACTCGCGCAAATGAATAGGAAAATGGGCCCACTTTCATATATATAGCACCCTGATTCGTTTCAAATGCCTTTTCATAGGTTTGGAGCACCGACGGAGGTAAATTCTTATCCCCGCACAAAAGGTACGTTCTCATTTCCTATTGTTTTAGCGTTTATTTTCCAAACTATTGTGTCTATCTCGCATTTGAGTTCTATTTCATTTTGCAGGTAGCGGGGATTTTGGACGGTGTCATTTCAACACATGGATGTATCAGGTATAACTTTTAACTTCCCATTTTGGGACCGCCATACTCGGACCCACCGTTTTACGCCTCTTCATGGCTAAAACGCTTCTCCGAGGGGGCAATATGTACGTACCCAAAATTGTAAGGTACTATACTGCCAAAATAACGTAATAGGTGCCCCAATGATGATACAGGTCTCCTCGCAAGGTGTTCGGGATCCGGAAAAGATCTCCAAGTGTGTGTTAACATCCCGCATGCCCCGCTTAGCCCCCGCGTGCTTTTTTTCCCTTTCCCCTCTTTTGTTGGCCTTTTTCTCTTGACGAAACCATCGCCGCCCGCAGGCGGTGGTTTCTTGACCTCCGCCTTGAATAGGGCGGCGGTCTCAGAACCGCCGCGCCCGCTTAGGGCGGCGGTCCTTTACGCATTTTCTAGAAATCTCTTTTAACATGACTCACGTAATTTCAACGTTTTACCAACTTTCTTTCACCGCCATAAGCTTGCATTTATGATTTTGGTTCCCTGGAATAGTGTTTTGCCATTATTTATAGTTTAAGAGTTCTATTTGGTTTTTACCTTGGGTAAATGCAAATGCTATAAATAGTTGGCTTGTGCTCAAGCAAATGGCCCCTCAAATTTGCCTCTGATTTCTCTTTGTAATAGATTTAGTTTTCATTTTGCTTAGAATGCTTAGTTTCTTTCATTGCATGCCTAGTTAGTGTTGTTTTACTGTTAGGAAGCCACATATCCATCTTGTGCAAGTGCTGTTGATATTTTATCCAATCCATTAGAGTAGAATAGTTTGTTTTCAATATGAAGCCATTAAAGTTGCAGGTTCTATTCTTCAAACAGGATAGTTTCAAGTTTTGGACGTTTCATTTGCGTGACTCGCATGATAAATCCCGCTAGGAATTACATAAGCCAAGCTCTCGTACTCTTGCGCTATCCCTCTCCTACTCGCATTATATTGATCTGTATCTTGAGCTGCCTTTGTTTCGATATCTACTTCTGTTGATGCTAGCATTACATGCTTTTCGAATCCACGTGGACATGAAGGAACGAGGAGATCACACTGAGGGGACAAGATCACACACACCATTGGATTCGCCACTATTCTATAGAATCCAGGTTCTAGCTTTCAAAGTTCTAGTTAGAAACATATTAAATAAAGTAGCCAATCACTTTATTTCAGTCAATTCTACTCTCGATATTTCCAAGGAAGCTGTGGGGATTGATAGTTTCTGAGAAACTATGATTCACTCCTCACTTCTGAGGTAGGATTGAGAGCCTTGCAAATAGATTAAGTCAATTATTTCATTGTTTAGAATAGATTCACAATTACACAGACAAATAGCTACACTCGGTTATCTTGTTTGTTTTAATTTCATCATTAGATTAATTGTCAAATTCTAGGTATGTTAAAATAATTGCTCTTTTAAAAATTCCTTCATAAAAGTTCATCAGAAAATACAAAAATAGAGAAATCATATATGCTATAGATATATTCAACGTAGTTAAATTTTATTTTGCTATAGTTCGTTTTACATTGTTACTTTTGTATGACAATCACGGGACCTAGGGAGCCCAGAGAATACATATTCGAGCCAATCGTGCCCCAACCCAATCTCATCACAAAGCAATAATTGATATAGATCAAAATCTTAGGATCCAAGTCTTCCGAACAACGGTAAGCTTGCAACAAATCAATTCCCAGTTGAGTGGATTAAACATAGAAGATGACCAAGCGCACACGTTTTGGTCGAATCAACCAAACTACAGATTACCCTAGGTAACATCCATATGACTGTAGAAGGGGTTGAAAGAGAACAAACCTTTGGTTGCGATCCTTTGGTCCCACAAATGCACACAGGAGACACTCTTACAGATATAGATACCAGCCTAAGAATTCAGGTTGCAAGAACACCTGTGAGGCACTCTAAGAAGATCACACAACTATTAGTTTTAAATATAGAGGCTGAGAAAGCATACTGATTATTGGGTGTTAGGGATTAGGAACTAATTCTACGCATGACCATAGCAGGACCGCAACAACCAAGAGTCTACGGTTGCGATCCACAAATCCCGCAACCCAACGAATCCGTAAGTCAATCAGACATAGACACTGGCCTACGCACACTAGTATTCAGATCCACTCCACTTCCACCTATCATCGTCAAACAGTTATCCTTACTAGATACAACAACTAACAAAGCTAGAGAGTTCTGGACTAGGCTAGAGAATCGTCCATAGAGTCAACTATATTTACCATCCACCATATGACCTTATCTGGAGACATACACGAAACTATCCCAGGTCATTTTCCATGTATTCCACAACCCATAGATCGAATCACGCCAGAGCTCGATATTGATTGGAGCCTTCGAGTAGTCATCCTTTCCGATCGATCTATCACACTAGTTCAGGTTAGGAGGGCCTTCTTTTCCTTAGATTCACAAATTCCACTAGTGTGTATTAAAGACATTAGATTTCCTAACTAGTTTGTCTGCATCCCATACATATTCCATCCCCACCGGCTGTCTCGGCATGACCTCGGGAGGTCGGGTATGAGGAATATTTATTTGTAGATTCTCACGCTCACTTGTCGCTTTTCCATCGCATGACTACCTTATGTGAATAAGTGTTGGAACCGGGGAAAAACAAGGTATTTTAAGGATTCTAGAGTAAAGGTGGACAAGAGTATTTATCATGACCATATACATCATCCTCAATGTAAAAAATGATTTGTTAATGATAACACATAAAAATATATTGAATCTTTGAGTGTGCATGCATATAATGAAGCATGGCTGGTGAACTATAGATCATCATATTAAATGATATTTCATAGGGAGTAGTTTTGTGAATATGAAGAGTATGATGGTGGTAATTTTTTGTCCGAGAGATTAATCCACTAACTAGATTAAGGTTGAAGTAAGAATGAACCTAATGTTACAACATTTTAGGATCACGACTCTACCTAGAGTTATATATATACCAATTTTACAATACATCTAGTTTCAATCAAAAAAGTGTATGATATTGGAGTATACGTGTCATTTGTAAAAGACGGTTGTAAAATGTTGTATAAAGCAATGGTAATTTTGAGAGGAGTTTGCATTATAATCTTGTTCATACTAGATGTAAATATAGTTATTGGTGCTTTGAATAACATTTTTGTTCCTAAGGCCAATAAAGTATATGATAAAATCAACATTCTTCTAGAAGATAAGATCTTATACTTTTGTAAGAAAGGTTGAGCCATATTTTTTAAAAGGGTTATACTCATTGTGATCCAAATGAATGTTGAAATGGATTGATGATGGTACCTTGGATATTAATTATACGAGCATCATGTGTATGGAAATTAAAGGCATGTTTCCCACAAGTATTATGCATGTAAAAGGATCTTTCCCATTATACATAGGGATGTGTTTAGAAAAAAAAAGTTCCCATCACCTGGGAAAGTCAGTAATGTATGTCATTCATAAATGACTTTTCCAAAAAAACCTTAATATATTTTCTCTATAAGAAATATGAATTTTATAATAAATTCAAGGAGTTTTAAGCTCTTGTGGAAAACTACAAGGATATTAAGGTAAAAGTGTTACACATAGATAATGGGGTAGAATTATGCTTAAATAAATTAAATGAATTATGAAAGAAGTGTAGAATTGAAAGACAAAGAGAAACTCCATACACATCTCAATAATGAATGATTTTTTTCTAAAGGATAAATATTTGAGTATGGTCAATGGTACACATTTGGAGCATAAGTTTTGTGCTCAAGAAGTGATAATGACATATTACCTTGTGAATCAATCACTATCATTGACATTAGAAGACAATAATCTTCAAGAATGTTGGAGTTTTAAGAAGTCATAATTAAAACACCAATTTTTGTTTTATAATTCATGGGTTCATGCTTCAAATGAAAAGAGGAAAAAATATTAACTACAAGTGTAATAAGTGTGTCTTCGTTGGATATGGAAATTGTGTCAAAGGATAATAGTTGGTGTAGAATCCTAATATAGATAATGTGGTTCATATCCATAATTTCTTATTTAAAAAATTGAAGATAATTATTGTGTAAAAGGATGTGTATAGTGGTGAAACTATGACAGAACATCCAAAATAAGATATCAAATAAAGGTGTGATTTGAATTAGAGTATGAAGATATTGTATATGAGTGTGAAGTTTATGATGAAGAAATGTCATCAAAGGAGAAAGAAGAACCCATAAATTCTCTATAAGAAAATAAAATGGGTGCACAAAGCACCAGAAAGGTATGTTTTGACTTCTATTTTACATTCTTACTTTCAGTGATTGATGGTGATGTACCCAAGATAGTGCATAAAACTATTACATCCAAGAAGGAATTGTTTTTGAAGAAACCCATGAACGAGGAGATTGATTCTCTATATAAAAATGAGACTGGGGATATGGTAACATTACCTCCTATAAGGAAAATATGTGTGTTACAAGTGGTTTTTCAAGACTAAGTGAAATGTATGTAAGCTCGAGAAGTATATAACTTGCATAGTTGTGAAAGGATTCTCTCAAATAAATTGAATTGAATTTTATGAGGTATTCTCTCTTATTACAATATTGAATTCAATCATATTTATTTTAGATGTTTTTACTACCTTTGACCTAGAGATAGATTAGATGGATGTTAATCTAAAACATTTTTGGATGTGGATATTGAAGAAGGAATCTACATATCGAAACCTATATATTTAGTATTCAAGAGGAAAGAGAGTATAGTATGCCACCTTATAATTCCTTGTATGGATTGAAATAATCATCGAGGATGTGAAATAAATTTTTAATAGCTATATGATTAAAATTGGCCTTATGCCCAACAAATTGAATCCTTGTGTGTACTTCAAAGAAGAAGGATTTTTTTATTTATATGGGTGGCATGTTTTTATAGGAAATTGAAAGGTAATGATCAAGTAGGTTGAGTATTAGTTAGCTCCATAATTTGACATGAATGATATCGATGTTGTAAATTTAATTTTGGGAATGAAAATTAAGTGTGAACATACAAACTAATCTCTAGCTAAGTTAGAGGGAATATGTTGATACAAGGTTGGAAAGGTTCAAGATACATAAAATAAAACATATGAGCACATATTTCCTAGTTTTTAGAAACTGTCAATTGCAAAATGTCTCAAGACATAAGAGGATTTGGAAGACATGGTTGAAGTTCTATATGTTAGTGTGATGGGAAGATTTATGCACATAATGGTTTTACTGAAAGACCTAACTGTGTAGATGAAATGGTAGTAATTATCAAATACATTTACAATATAGGAAAGAGCATTAGACTATATCAAATAAATTCATATTATTTTCTATTAGATAATTCTTATGAAATCAAGGAATTAAAATTACATGGCTTTATAGAATCTGATTGGGATGGAGATTTGGATATGAAAAGATCTACCAATAGGTGAATTTTTAACTTGTTTGATGGATCTAAAAGTTGGATGAGTAAGAATCAAACAAGTGTTGTGATATCCACCATTAAAGTGGGCTATATGGAAGGTACTCACACAAGTAGTGAATTAATTTGGATTTAAATATTATTATTTATGGTTAGGTTTATACATAAAATAGTAGGGATAAATTGTGACTCTCGAGCACAATTTTCTAAAATTAACCCTAATTATCACTCTCACACTAATATTATTTATGTCTAATATCATTATAAAAGTAAAATGGTGTAGGGAAATAGGATATAGCTAGAGAAATTAGAGACCAATCTAAATGTTATGGATTCATTGACTCAAGTAGTGGTTATTGAGAAATTATCTTGGTGTAAAAATAATAAGGGCTTGGATTCCCATAGCTCTTAAACAATGGATTCCATCTCCCTCTATGAAAATTCTTCAAAAAGTGGGAGAATTTTTGGAATGTATTCAATTCCATACCTATTTCTAAAAGATATATTTCATAATGGCCGGTTTTTGTAAGCTTACACAACACTATTGAGTAAGGAAGGTTTACAAAAATTTATGCAAGTAGGTATATAGGAAAATGGGAATTACAAGTGACTTGTGAAATGTGGATTTGAAGATTATGTGCAACTATGGGTTGAGAAAAAATCTATACATAGTAATGTATACAATTAGAGTTATGTAGTGACGTGTTGACACTATGCACAACATTGAAGTGTAATAAGATAATGCATTGTCAAAAATTATTTGACTAAGAAGGAAGAACGAGTTGTAAAGTGGCATCTTTTTATATAATATTCACAATTATTTGGTGAAATAATAGATTGTATTTAATGACTTAACAAAAATTATCGTAAATTTCAATATTATATGTTTGTAAATTCACGAGATTATTACAATCATGTAACTACTTTAAAATCATGTAGATTCATATGCATGAAACAAGAAAGGAATGCTTGTAACATTTATTTTGGTTCTTACATTTGTATATTAAATATACTAACCAAGCGCAAGGATACTATAGAAACCTATTTTTGGGACCTCCCCGTGCCTTCGTCCCTGCATTCGCTTTCCACCTTCGCTCAAAGCACACTCGCTTCCAACTTATTTTCAAATCACACCCTTTTCCTCCTAAATTATTCTATTTTTTCCCTCATCCTATTTTATCATTATCCCCCCTTATCTAACTTAATTCCCATATTCCCATTTTTAAAATCCCCATTAATCCCATTAATCCTAAAATAATTTAATTTATCCTAAATAAATCCTAAACCACTTAATTATCCTAAGTCTACCCTAATTACCCTCATTTAATCATCCCCCATGGGATTCCCACCCCTGTTCATTAATCCTTCCTAGGATTCCCTCCACTCACCTTATCCCTTCCTAATATATTCTTTCCACTCATGTCCGATATACCCTACATCCAATCCACCCTTGTAGCATTCCACCCCTCTGGAAACATCCAGTTATCTGTTATAGCATCTTAGACTCCACATTTTTTCGATGTTCCGCATACCTTTTGTACAGTTCTACTAGGATCGCCATCGATTACTGTTTTTCTCTCGAGTCATCATCGAATCTCTGTCTTACTCTTGGGTCACCATCGACCCTCTATGGTTTGTTCTCATTTTCTATCATTTTCATCCTTAATCATCATATCAATTAGATTATCTTATCAGATATTTTTTCAAATTATGTTATCAGTATTTCCTTTCTGTTATCATATTATCACTCTTTGTTATCATCACATGGGTTGACATCCTCTTGAGGAAGTTTGTGCTTCTCAGAGTTGACTCTTGTTGGGCAGCCCACCATATCTCTTACTAATCCCCTTTCATGTTTAGTCTTTTGTTATTGTGCAGGTTGGAGACTTGTTGCGAGGAGGATCATTTATTGTGTGCCCATACCATATCATCCTATCCACATCAGGAGGTTCCCTAAACCCTCCCATATTTTGAGGTTTCTTGATTTCTCATTTTTTTCACTAATATGAAATAGGTAATGCGGAAATCATGTCAAATAGATATAAAACAATATAATTTGAAGCTAAATATGATGTGTGATACAATCGCATTGCATAAGCTTGAGTATTGTACTTGTATTATGTTTCTTGAATGGATTATTGAGTTACAATGCCTTGTAGAGATAATTTTCTATTTTCAAGTTGGGTTCAAAGTTAATGCAATAAAAATACTATTGTGTTGGTTTTTTATTTGAAATGGTTTTCCTAAGATAAATTTGTTTTTGTATCTTATTTTTCATCTTCATCTATTGTTTATATTTCAATTTTTAGTGGATTCTAACATTTCATTTATTTTTAATATGGAAATATTAGATCCTGGTTATTAGTCATTTTCTAATAGGATATTGAGTGCATGAAAACTTTTCAACATGGAATATGAATTAAATGTAGGTTTAAGGTGAATGATTATGATCTTAAAAACCTATAGAAACTATTAATACTACCAATAAAGTATTATAACCTTTGAGATTTTTGATCAAAGAGAAATGTAGAAAGTTATCTAGAGGAAATATTAGGACCACAAGAAGTGAAAAGCTATAAAAATAAGACATAGATACTTTTTTTATAGGTTTAAAGGGAGAGATAAAGTTAAGATGGAGGGTTGATTTTCCTCAAATCAACCCTCCATCTTAACTTTATCTCTCCCCTTTTAAACCTATAAAAAAGTATCTATGTCTTATTTTTATAGCTTTTCACTTCTTGTGGTCCTAATATTTCCTCTAGATATATATATATATATATATATATATATATATATATATATATATATATTGTTGAGGAAAAATCAACCCTCCATCTTAACATAATGAACTCATGCCTTCATTCCATTTCAATTCTCTAGGTCAATGTTAAAAAATGGTTAGCTCGTCAAGATGCTTATTCATTTTGACTATTTTATAGTTTTAATCCATCATGATCATCATCACTAAGTTTATGAACGATTTTGCAAATTTCCTAACTATGAGGGAAAAATATTCAATAACATAAGATATAGACCCATCCTAATTCTTACACATATTGGAACAACAAAGGA
This sequence comes from Taxus wallichiana var. yunnanensis, assembly GCA_018340775.1. Lineage (NCBI taxonomy): Eukaryota > Viridiplantae > Streptophyta > Pinopsida > Cupressales > Taxaceae > Taxus > Taxus wallichiana. Next base: position 797,298,251 of record CM031235.1, read on the forward strand.
TAAAGACAAAGCTTTATTTTATTTCTTTTCCTCACAACTTTCAAGATATGTTTACTAATTCATTCCAAGCATATATGTTTATTGTGTTCAATAAACAATTAACAATAATTATGATCTAAGTATTTAGAATAATGTTTGATATTATTATGGTAACAACCATAAACATGAATTTTATGGTTCAACACTATAGTTATCTTCTTGATTTAAGTAAAATAGATTTAAGGTTAAACCCTATATTTGAGTAGATGATAGAAACAATGAAGTACGGTTGTTAAGTATAGATGAAACAAGAAATAAGCTAACAAAATATGAAACCTTAAGTGCAAGAAGGGAAAGAATAACTTAACCGATTTATGCTTGATCAAGGATTGGTGTAGACCTGGGAAAAATACTAAAACATGAAGATCTGGGTGTCACAATCACTTAGGATAAATTCTGGAACCATCAGACGAGAGTTGGACTAGGGAACTTGGGTGGGGTGAGGGCGCACTGGTTTACAAAGACCTATATTAGGTGCCCATGATTGCACTGAGATGGTCGAATATAATTTTTATCACGTCAAAAAAGTGTCATTGTTATTCACCTATATGGAACCTTGATCACCTGGATATACCCAGTAACTTGTAAAAGACATGTTCACATGTAAAACCCAAAAATCGCATCAAAACTAAAAATAAAGATGCAATATGTGGAGTTGGACTGACCTCGGTGGTCACCCAACAGAGTGAACTTATGACCGAGCATTACACTACATCTCAGACTCCATGTGGTTCTTGTGAGTGTGTGTGAGGATTTTTCACTAGTGCAAGTTACACTTGATAGCAGGCTAGATCTAGAATGTAGAAATGTATAGCATGTGTGGATGAAATAGAATGAAATTACCCTTCCTATGTAGTTTTTATGCAGAAAATACAGTCACTTGTCCCTTGTATGAATTCTAGATGGATTCCTTTGATTGTTTTGAATGCCTTTGGGTGTAAGCTTAGGTGATAGTAGTAATGCTTAGAGCTTGGTCCTTTATTTTGAGCACATAGTTATGCATTTATATGGTTCCCTTGTTTGAATTTCATAATTGTAAACAAGAAGGCTGACCCATAATAAACTAAGATGCCCAAAATATAAAAAGAGGCCCAAAAAGATTGAGTAATGTGAAAATAGTTTAGGGGCACCCAGAGGGGACGAGGGCGCTTGAGCACTAGCCAATTTGCTGAGCACTAGTGTCTAAGGTCACAAAAGATATGCAAGTAAAGTTCTTACTAGGATGTAGGGTGTGTAAGACCAAATATAAAACATGAAACATAAAAAAGAGGCCAAAGATAGCTGTCAAATACTAGTTAATTATCACTTAGGAATCATATGAATGCTAGTATGTGCTTAGGACCTAGAAATATACCCAAGTGCGTGATTTTATGTCTATATTTTCCCCACTTTATGTTGTTGAGTGAATAATCAATAACACAAAGTAGTTAGAAGATGTGTACCGATAACCATGTAAATTGTGATGGAGATAGAATGCCGAAGAGACAAGTGAAAGCATGAAATGATAAAATGAAGTGTGGAAACTAGGAAAGAGGAAGTGACCCTAGAGGTGAAGTGTATGTGCTGATTTGTACTTGTTGTGCTTGTATTTGTTGATATGGGATTGCTTCTTATTGTGTATTAGGGATGAACCTGCAAAAGAAGAAAAAGCATAATCAAAGTCATGTATTATGAAAACTCTGTAAAAAATATGTAAAAATATGTAAAAAGGAAAGTGTGTACCCGATGTATAAAAGTGTAAAGGATAGAAAATGTCCTGAAAATGGTATGTAGAATGATTTTTTTGGGAAATCTCACATCAAGAGTGAGTGTTTTTAGTGATATCATGCCAAGTGCAAGTTTTTGGGTGACTCACTCACGACAGAAGAGTGTTGGGGAGAGAGGTCTATTGTTACTCTCCTTTCATGACTGCTTCTTCCGAATAAGCACCACTATAAAATGGTGTGTCACCGTTTTGTTCCGAGTTGCACTGAATTAGTTCCAAATTATTCCAATTGAAGAAGATTTTAGGATATTTCATGTATGTTGTGACTGAAGGATTGTGCCTGTAATTGAAAAAATTCTCTGTGAACGATTTGTAGACTATGCTGATCTAAAAAAGCGACGTGTCTGCACCCACGGGACATAGGCCTAGGGGACGACATGACCGCCCACACATTTTTTTTCGATCTTTGGGAATTGGTGTCTGTGTTGTGATGAGGACCCAAGTCATATTCTAGGTTGTTCTATGACTATATTATTACTTTGTTCTTGTACTATGTAGGCATGTCTGTAGCTCGAGCTATTGTATGGGGTGACTAATTCACCTAATGTATTCCCCCCTCATTTTGGGTGCATGCAATGTCATTAGGAGTATGTGGCCCAAAAGAGAGGCCCTTATACTAATCTAAACTCTATCCCTATAGGGGAAGGAGATGTGTTAGGTAGAAACCAGGCACATGTAAACAATATGTCTAGCAACATGTTTTAGTGCAATCAAATCTAATATGCAAGTAGAAGAAAATGTGCAATCAAACAAAAAGACAAGATAGACTGTGAAAAGTGGGTTTCAAACATGGGACATCACTCACAATGTCACAAGACAATTAGGGCCGAAGCGGGCAAAAGAATATAGTGTGCATACAAGACAAAGGAATATCCCATAAATAATATCATATAATGAAAAACAATAACAAGCAAGATATATCAGATAACCATGGTGGCATATAGTCCTGCAAAGAAAATGTTGCACATGAAGCACCTGTTAGCATGTTAGAAAGATATAAATTATGTCAAGGTGTGTGTGTATATATGATAAGTAGTGCACTAGTAAGAATATGAAATAGTATGTAATGAAATGATAGCACATGTAGCATGTAGGATTAGTAAAGGTAGATGCCCCTAAGACCCTCAATGGGACTACTAAAATGTAATGTGCCAAACATCATTGTTGCATATAAATATCGGTGGGAAGTCTGCATTCACAACTAGATAACAAGTGAACACACATGTGTATATAGAAAAGATAATGACATACTAAGTATTTGACTAACATAGTAAGCAAAGTGCATCATGTAAGTATAAACAAGCAAGAATATGTGTAACCAAGATATGCAACTGATGTATGAGTGATGTGATGGTATGCAAGATGTGAATGTGATAGGAGCAACATTCCCCCAACGGATGTGGATGAGTATGAGATGAGGTTAATTTATAAAATACCCCTCAACAATCAAGAATGAACCATATAACAAGAGTGCATCATGGGGAAATAGTTTGAAAGTGTATGCACTACAAAGACGTATCATGAAGCACAAAGTGTGAAGAGTGAATGGTGTGAGGTTCATTTCACATTTACACCCTCAACAATCGAGTATGAACCATGGAACTATAGTTCTCATAGGGTAATAACAATAGAAAGTGTATCAAGTTGTGTAAGATCACTTAGAAATAGAAAGTATGAAGCATAGAGTGTAAGTATAGAAATGGTAGACAATTGATGATGTTAGGAGAGGGGAAATAAGCATGATTCCCCCAAGTGTGTGATGATTAGTAAGCTATCTGAAGAAATTGAAGGAAAGGGTCCTCCACCTAATGTCTGAGGAGATAAAGGCGTGTGACCATGCTTTAAGATCAGTGGTGTATGAGACTAATGATGTATGCATGAAAGAGACCGCATAGATGATGAAAACCTATGTGAAAGAGACCTAAGAGGTGATGATAACCTATGTAAATGAGACCTAGGAGGTGATGAGCACCTATTTTAAGTAGACCTAGGAGGTGATGAGAACTTATGTGAAGTAGACCTAGGAGGTGATGAGAACCTATGTGAAGTAGACCTAGGAGGTGATGAGCACCTATGTGAATGGTTTCTGAGTAGTAGGGGACTTAGGCCGATGAGATGGACTAGTAAATTGATGAGAATAAGTAGGTCATTCACAAATAGGAGATCTAGGTGTAAAATATGCCTTAGATTTGAGAGGCCCAGGGGGCCTAGATCTCTGCAACTAGTGAAAGGAAATCCTCAAGAGGAGGCTAAGGAAACAAAGTGTGGATGGTGGAACACCTTTGAGAGTGACAACTTATTGTGAATGAATTTGAGACACAAGTGGTTCATGGAAAATATAGCTTGAGTAGCATGGAGCCAAGGAAGACCTAAGAGCATGTCACAACCTTCGATTGAAGGTGCCATAGCAAATGACACAAGCATGGTGAGAGGCCCAATTGTAACTAGAAGCTTGATGTAGCCATAAAATTTGGGAATAAGATATGAAATTTTAGAGAGTGGATAGTTGATAGTGATGAGGAGTGCAATAGAGCACACACCAATAGGATCCGATGGATTGATCATGGTGTTATTGATAGTATGAGGTCGATAGAAGCATTGATGTGTAGTGTATTAGAAGAAAATTTAGCATGATAATCATGATCAGAGAATGTAATGATTGGTGGAGATGCATCAACATTAGTAATAATAAAATCAAGAGGCCTCGAAGAAGGAGGAGGAAGTATGCGATATATATGATTAGTAGAAGAATTAGCAGCTTGCTTTTCATGCTTAGGCAATGGGTCTGTAAAGATCTTTATCTTTTTATTTTCATTGATTGGCTTAGATGTCGAAGGCTCAGGGAGCTTGATTGCATTGTTGTCAATAAGATCTTGAATAAGATTCTTAAGTTTGAAATTTATCGATCAATTAAATTCCCAACACACTGCGAGCGATAGTCACATTTAGAATTTTCTTCATAATTGCAACCTTTAGGGTGAGATAGATCAAGATTCAATGGTGGTGAAAGCATAATAAGATTACTTTTGATAAGTTCTTGAAATAGATAGCGAGGAGCATAAGGAAAATTTGTAAATGTATGCTTTTTTGTTGCCATTAAATATTTTTAGGAGTAGAGTCAACGTTAATAGTAGCTTTTTTCTTGGTGGGCTTAGAAGAGGACTTGAAAGTAGATTAGCCTTAAAGCGATTATAATATGATGAAGTCTGATCATGATGTTTGAGCTTGCCCATAGATAAGAGTTTTCTTTTGCATAACTGAAGTATATGTCATAGTTGATTGAACAATGGAAAGGTTTTAAAGATAACACTCTTTTGGAAAGGACATAAGAGAATTTTAACAAAATATCTTGTAATTCAAAATCAATGAGAATATTGGTCATCTTAGCTAGATTATTCTTATAGTGTAATACATAGTCAACTAGATGCTCATTATATCCTTGTTTAATTTGTGAAAGTTGAGCATAGGATATTTTAGAATTGATATTGATTGAAAAATGTGTAAGAAAATCATCGGCTAAATGCATAAATGATGTTACTGAATAAACATGTAGATCATAAAACCAACACATAGCATAATCTTGGAGAATTCTAGGAAAGAGATTTGCTAATAAAGTATGATCATATGTATAATCAAGACATGCTACATGAAAATATCTAAGATGCTCTTGAGGGCAACCATGGCCATTGAAGGTGGGCATCTTGGGGGTGATGAAATTTGGAGGAAGTTCATAATTGGAAATGGTGGCTATGAAAGGAGTGTGAAGGATTAAGGTGGAATCAAGAGATGGAGATGCATGAGAAGTAGCTATATGAAGTTGACAAATTTGAGTCTACAGATCTTGATAAAAATAGGATAAATTAGGAGTTTTTGAAGAAGAGCCAAGTTGTGCATTAGAAGTAGTGGGTCAATGAGTAAATTGGTAGTAGTAGTAATGGAGGTAGGGATGTGAAGGGGTTGATTGGAGGCTATGGAAATTGAGGAGGAACCTATAAGAGGTACATAAGAAAAATCTTGAGAATTCTTAGTATCTAGAAAATCATGAATAATATGCGGAAGATGCATAGGATTGTCAAGTAAATATTGAAGAAAATTAGTAAGCTTGTCTAATTGTTCTTAATCAACATTGGTGTCTTCATCATATGATTTTTCACTATCAGATGTTTCAATGTTTTCCATAGGAAAATTATATGAGTTGAAAAAAGGGTTATCAGATTCAACCATTGGTTTAGAAACCCTATGGGAAGATGGAGGAAGCTCAATATGCTCAAAATATCTAAATTGACCACTACGGGTGATGGGCATAAGAAGAAAGGATTCAAAGGATGGGTTCACCAAATGATTTAACAAAAATAGATTTAATTCTAAACCCTATATTGTAGAGTAATTGATAAAAACAATGAATTACAATTGCTAAGTATAGATGACACAAACAATAATCTAACAAAATATGAAACCTTGAGTGCAAGAAGGGAAAGAATACCTTATCTAATTTGTGCTTTCTCGAGAATGGTGCAGATCGAGAAAAGCTGTTGAACATGAAGATCACAGTGTCACAATCACTTAGGATAATTTCTAGAACTGTCCAACAAAGCTAGACTAGGGTGCCTTGAGTGGGGTGAAGACACCTAGGTTCCAAAGAACTCTCTACTAGGCACCCATGACTTTGTAGACATGGTCTAAATTTGATTTTTTTGGTGTCACACAAGTGCCATTGATAGTCATTATTAGTCACTGTATATTTCACCTTGAGCCTGGAAAAGACATGTTTACTGTAAAACCCACAAAACCGCATCAAATCCCAAAAAGAAAGATGTAATATTGGGAGTCAAACTGACCCTAGTGGTCACCCGATTGAGTGAAGTTATGACTGAGTGCTACACTCATGGGGGTTCATTAGCTAGGTTATATCCTAGCATGTGAGTTCATATTGAGGTAATTAAAATAATTAAAAGTAAAGTCAATATACCGGTAGACATGAGGGGGTGAAAGGGTTTAATTTATTAATATTTTGAATCAAGTATTGGGGTAGGTTAGAAAGGTTGGCCAAAGGAAAGGGATGTTTATTTTTAATATACAATTAAAGCATTTGAACCCTAGTTTTTAATACTAAATACCTTAAAATTGTAATTTAAGGAGTGTGGTCATAAAGATTAATTATAACTTCTTTTGAATAAATAAATATCAATTAAGAGATTCTTAACCAAGAAATAATAAGATGGTAGAAAACTAGGATTGAGTATGCTTTTTAACACAAGTGATATTATTTCACCATCTTAATTATTTGAAGAACTATTAATAAATGATTAAAGATTAACATTTATAAGGTAATTGGTAATAGGTCTTAAATGGATTCAAACTATCTTTTGAGAGAAAATGTATATTAAAAAATTGAGTGAGAAATATGATATATTTTCTATTTAATATATTAGGGTAGAAATAAAAAGGGGTAAATAAAATTGTCATGGAAAAATGGGTAAGTAAGGTACATAGAAAAAATAGGGGTATTTTCATTCTAATAATATAATGGGAGGGGGTATTATCAATTGAATAATTAGAGGTAAAAACTAAAATTAAGGGTATTCTTTAATACCCTTCAAATGAACATGTTATACCATACTTGTACTAAGTGAACCCCCATGGATGCACTACATCTCACACTCCATGTAGTTCTTATGAGTGTGTGTGTGTGTGTGTGTGTGTGTGTGTGTGTGAGGATTGTGCCCTAGGATTCCCTAGTGCAAGTTACACTTGATAGTAGGCTAGATATAGAATGTAGAAATTTATATCATGTGATGATGAAATAGAATGAACTTCCCTTCCCGTGCACTATGTATGCAGAAAAATACAATCCCTTGTCCTCTTGTATAGATGTTAAATGGATGCATTTAAGTTATTTTAATTCCTTTGGATGCAAGCTTAGGTGATAGTAGTAATTCTTAGAGCTTGGTACCTTATTTTGAACACATAGCTATGTATTTATATGATTCCCTTGTTTGAATTTCGTAATTGACAACCGAGAAGGATGACCCATAAGAAAATAAGATTCCTAAAAGATAAAAGAGTGAGTAATGTGGAAAGAGGTTAGGGGTTCCTAGAGGGGATGAGGGCACCTGGGTGCTAGCGTCTTGGATTGGAAATGGTGTACGAGGTCACAAAAGATAAGAAGGTAAAGTTTTGAATGGGCTATCGGGTGTGTATGACCAAATAGAAAACAAGAAACACAAAAAGAGGCCAAATATAGTTGTCAATTACTATTTTTCCGGCTTAGGAATCACATGAATGCTAGTATTTTCTTAGGACCTACAAATGCACCCAAGTGTGTAATGTTGTGTCTACATTTACAATCATCATCATTAATAAAAATGTTTCTAAACCCGAGCTTTAAGTTTTAAAAACCATATAGTACATTCAATTTCAATAATAGATATATGTAGTAGATAAAAGGTCATCTATAAGTATTTGAAATTATTTACTCAGTCATTCCAATCATATATGTTTATTATGTTCAATAAATAAGTAACCATCATTATGAGCTAAGAATTTATAATCATACTATATAAGATATGGTAGAAATTATAAACATAAATTGTGAGTTGCAAAACTATAGATTTATTTTACAATCATTAACATTAATAAAAACATCTAAATGCAAGATTTACTATAAAAACTAAATCTTGCATGCACTATTAATAATAGATTTATGAAGTACATATAAGGTCATCTATAAGTCTCAAAACTTATTTACATTCAAAGAAACCTATACAAATATGTAACATGGACGCAATAATTATAATATCAACTTATTATTTTCAAACACGAGTGATCCATTAATCAATGTAATGTTATGTACTATCTAGGGATGTCAAAATCCACATAACATATGTCTAGTTAAGTCTAGTCCATGTTGTTGCCATCAATGTTTTTCATGGTTAAGCTATAATAATTATGGTATTTTTCCATCCGTAAGGTGAATGCTTACCACCCCAATCATCAAATTTAACTACATAAAAATAATAAGGCTTATGATAGTTCACCAAATAGTGCAAATTAAAAAATATTAAATCATAAATAATAAATGACACGTGAATCCTAGAATATAAGCATACCAACTTTGTTATGTACCTTGGGATATGATATTATAATTTATATGGGTTGAGGATATTCGGACATGTGGCACACATCCCTCATTCGTTATATGTTTATAATATATGGGGTCACATAGAAATTAGTTATATTGGGTAATGAGTCAGCCTACATTGGGATAAGGTGTTACCCATCCATTAAGAGTAATGTATGTCTATATAAAGGATGCGAGTATCATTATGGCTCATGTCATGTGATGTATGAGTTGAGTCTTCTACTTGGTAGATATATATTGGAGGTGTCCCCCTCAAAGTGGGTTCCCATCTTGGGAGAATATGGAGTTACTCCTTCCTTAATGAGCATTGTATAGTGTTGTCCTACCTTATGGGTATTATTATACATATATTGAATATTTGGGCATCTTAGCCCACCCATATCTCTTTTTTTTGTGTTATCTTCTATAGATTACTCCTTTATTGCATACAAATATCTTATCAATTGGTATCAAAGCATTGATCTAGGTAATTTGTGGGATGAAACCCTAATGTTGGTGATTTGCCTATATCGAAGATCGGATTGGAATTTTTGAGATATTTTTTGGGGAATGGAAAGATCATTCAAGTGAGCTTCCCTTCAAGTTTCGTAGAGTTTTGGCGTTGTTTTGCGAAAAGATATGTCTATTTTAGATTTGAAACCCTAATTTTAAGGTGGCGTTGTCAGCTCTTAATTTTTTTTTGGATTGATTTGAATACATTTTAAGGTGATATACCTAAAATTTAAGAAAATTTAAATCTCTTTTGAGATAGCTATTGCAGTATTTTGGTGTTCAAAAAAAAATCTCCATAGGCTACAATATTAAGATTTTTTATGACTTTTTTACATTTTCAGAAATCTCTCAAAAATATAATTTTGGTTTGTGTTATTTTTTTTCTAATTTTTTTCCAACCCCTAGCCAAAAGGGTTAGAAAAAGTATTGATCAATAGGGTCTATTCCTAAAACCCTAATTTAGTGGATCATGGAGATGATAATTTTTTATGGAGATGGAAATATTGATGCTAGAGAATGGTGGATTCAGTTTAAGGAAGATCATTTATCATCTTTAATACCATGTCTTTTCTTACAAAATCATCTAGGTGGTCTAGCTCTAACTTGGTGGTATCAAGTGCAAAAGTGTCTCAATTGGTCTTGGGAGGAAATTGAACGAGTTTTCTTAGATCGATGGGCCAAAGAAGATGATGAAGAAGAGGATGTTACTAATGAGGGTGTTTTAGATAAGGATGAGAAAGAATAAGAAGAAGAAAAATAATTTTACAATGAAGAAGAAGACAATGTTGATGATGAAGAGGTTACACATGATTCAAAAGGAGAGACAACAGATCAAGATACGAGTTCAAATAGTGCATCTCCAAGGAAGGAAGCTTCAATATTTCAGTTTGAAGGGTGCATTCAAAGGAAAAAGGTAATTGTTTCCATAAACCCTAGCAACAAATATAACTTCATCAATATGGATGTAGCTCAACATCTACATGTTCAAGCAAAGCATATCAAGGAAGCTCAAGTGGATGGTAAGAATATTCAAGTTTTGAATATTTAAAGCTCTCTATGGATAAATATGTTTTACATTCATATTTTTATGCTTTAGATATGGATGGTATGGATATTGTTCTTGGATATCCTTGGTTAGATTCCTTGGGAACAATTAATATTAATGTGTAAAATAAATTCATGAAATTATGGTACAAGAGAAAGAAAATTACATTGCAGGATATCACACTTAACAGGAAAAAATTAATGTAAAGAGGGAGATTGAAGATGAATTTCAAGAGGGAGAAGAATGGAATAAATATAATTCAAAAGGAGAGGCTGAAGAACATGATGAAAAAGACAAAAATAATTCATCTACTCAAGAGAAAAAATAAATAGCAAACAAGGTGGAAGAGGAAAATAAGGTTGAGGATACTAAGGTTGCACCATATAGACACCCACATCATCATGAGAGGAAAAATCATGGAGACATGTTAGGAAACATGAGGGTAGAAATCTATATGGATATACAGGGAATTGGAGGAGAAATAATTATGGATATACATGGAATCAATGGAGCAACAATTATATGACATGGAATCATAGGAATAATTATTATGGATATGCATGGATGCCGAGGAGGAACACATATGGACAAGGATGGAATTAGATGAGTGCAATGGAATATGGAATCAGGTTTGGAGCAACATCACCCACTAGGATTTCATATGGGTGGTTGGATGATCGAGCATGGTGACAAGTGTGTAATGATTTAAAACACACTCATTATATGGATTCTTCTTATGTTTCGGGGACGAAAAATGTCAAGGAGGAGGGAATGCTATGTACCTTGGGATATGATATTATAATGTATATGGGTTGATGGAGATGCTGACATGTGGCACACATACCTTTCGTTAGTTATATGTTTATAATATATGGGGTCACATAGGAATTAGTTATATTGGGTAATGAGTCAGCCTACATTGGGATTAAGTGTTACCCATCCATTAAGAGTAATGTATGTCTATATAAAGGATGTGAGTATCATTATGAGTCATATCATGTGATGTATGAGTTTATTCTTCTACTTAGTAGAGATATATTGGAGGTGTCCCCCTCGAAGTGGATTCCCATCTTTAGAGATTCTAGAGTTAATCCTTCTTTAAGGAGCATTATATGTCATTTCCGTACCTTAAGGGTATTATTCTCGCATCTATTGAATGTTTTTGCATATTGGTCCACCCATATCTCTTTTTTTTTTGTTATCTTCTACATATTATTCCTTTATTGTATGTGAATATCTTATCAAACTTTCTCATAAAAATCATATAAGAGGAGTCACAAGAACAAAACACAATTGAGACTTGTCATCTAGTGGAATGAGCTTGTATCCCTAATTAAAGTACATATACCATTAGTTCCTAAAGACTTGAAGCAATTGAAGCACATCCATTATGTATTTTCACCATATACTAGTTATACAATTACTTGAGATAAAAGGTAGAATCTTCACACTTCATGAATTTCAAAATATAAATTCCAAATTATAATAAAATTTGCATTTGGATTTTTAAGTGCCCTTAATTTTAACCAATGGAATTTATTAATTATCCTTGGAATTCATCTCATCCCATTAATCATTTTTCACTAAAATGACTAATTTCTACATACGTCTAGATATTTAGCACTCCTTGTCCACTAGGTCATACTTTCTACTCATCCTTGACAAGTAAAAACACACTTTTAGACATATGATGAATATTCAAACATCTATCCACCTTCTCCAACTGATAGAATTTGGTTTATACCTTAGCATGATAAATTAAACTCTTGATATACAAAATCAATTGACAATTTTATCTAAATGCCATCTATTTTTACTCCAATCTCTTAAGTGTCAATTTTAAATTGTTTATTTCACATTTGAATGCATTAAAAGGAGGCTTAACTATGTGAGTCTTGATCAGTTTATAGAGTATAGGTACATAGTGTAGCACTCATCACACTATGGGATTGGGTGAGGTCAATCCAAACCAATTAGATTAAACCCTTTTTTATTTATTCAAGCGGGAGATAGGAATTTAAGAAAGAGAATCCCTAATTTTTGTATGCTCAAGATCACATAATTTCAAACAAAAATTTGAAGCTAAAAATAGAGAAGATCATAGTTCCAAAATCAAAATTATGAAAAATCATGCACATGAAAAACATCCCACCTTAGAAAAATCCATTTGGGTGAATTTTATCTACGTGTGTGAATTATCCCGCCTTTAGTTTCATCTCCCCATATGTTTAGGAAAACTTAATATTAATTTTCTCAACCTTTTTATAAACTTAAAATCATTGCCACTTTCTTTCATCCAAATTTTCGTGATTATGTTCTAAGCCCTAACTTCTAGATTTAAATTTCTATAGTTTTTATAAAATCTTATTATTGCAATATAGGAATTCTAGATTTTAGATTTATTGTCATATATTGAATTTCTGATTTTGAGTTCATATTTACACATTTAGTTAATATCTTAACTAGGAAAATCTAATTTTTCATATTAAATTTTAATAAACCCACCTATTTTAAACTAAATGCAGCCTACAACTTCATTCGAAAACCATAGGGTTTTATATTTCTAAAATATTAACTAGTATCATGAATCTTTTTATAGTTTATTAAAAACCCTAATTTTATTTCAGATCATTACCCTATCATAACCAATGACTATTATCTATGCATTACATATGGATCTCAAATGAAATCTCAAATGGTCCTCGTTACAACTCTTTTGGAGCGATCTCTTAAAAATACCTTCATTCATCCTCCATCCCATACATTGGATCCTTCTTGTTCAAATCATATAAATCCATTTTTGAACCAAATACAAATTTAACCATGAGGTGGACATAGTCACAACATGATTCAATAGACTTTCCAACAAACCTATCTCTAGTGAGGCAACCCCACTAGTATTAACCCAATTATTCTTCAACCACCTTGAGTTTTGGTAGCTTCTACTAAATAATATAACCTTTTGGACCAATTAAAAAACTCACATGCTTGATTTTCCATCCTAGTAATGTTTTGAATCTTAATTCCTCATAAATAATTCTATATAAAAATTGGAATTAAAAAAATATTCCTTCCAATGTAGATCCCAAATAATTTGTTTCTATTATCGATATCTTCAAGGCTAGTGAAGCCCGAATTTATTTTAAAAAGAAGAGTTACCAAATGCCACACATGATTAATCAAAATTTTAATTTATACATTCAATTTAACATTTATTAGAATGGGTTGAAAAGGTTAATTGTTAATAATGAATTTACCCTACATATAAAGAACATTACCTTATTACAAGTCCCAAGTATAAGCCTTGATCAATTAACCCCATATAATACATGAATATGAGGCTTCAAAATGTATCCTGTGACATCCATTAGGATGTTTCATAATTTTAAATATATCTTTTGGGATAAGAAAAATTACTATAATTGTTGATTTCATACCAAAAAACCTTAATTATACATTAATCCATGGATTACCATGGATTCATAGCATATGAGGAGTTCCTCCATATTACATCATTATTCCAAATTTATACATGATGATGATGTATACACCCACCCCATTGATGATGTCCACTTTATATTTTATGGCTATGAAGATCCTACCCAAGAGTTCATTCCTCAAATTTCAAAACACCACATCCACCATAAATCCTCCACTCCAAACAATCCCATTAGAATTTTTACCCACCATCATTGAAAGTAGTAACACTATAACTATTCCTTAATATAGAAAAAACTTATGCTATAACTTTATATGTTATACACCTCAAGTAGGTAGGATAATTAACCCTCCTCACCCACTTGAGTCTAAATACAAATGTAAAAACATTGTAAGTAGTAAATTATCACAAGCATCCATGTTACTACATATAACTACTAAACATCATCATGGTTTCACATTTATATGCACTTAAACAGTTAGAACATAGGAGATGGATTAGGTAAACTAGAACATGATATCACAAAGTCAATTATATTAAATGAAAAAATAAAAATTAGGATTTAAAGAGGATAATTCATACAATATTCCTTCCAAGTAGATCACATGTGCTTAACTATGCGTGATGATATGTCACCTTAAAATACACCCCATATTCACAAGGTTTTGTCGATCATCGAGAATCATGATCAATAATTTAATTATGTTTAGTCCTTACAATTTTTTTCCTTGATCTCATAGGTTTTTACGCCCTTGCAAAAATTAAGGCTCTAAATCAATCCTCTTTAAAAAATAACTCTTAGCTTGTTTAGGTACATACATATATTTTCCATCAATCATAAGAAATGTATCTCACTACTCCACATGCTCACACATTCTTCAAGGACCTCAGAGACAAATATCTTGAAGAATAAATAAAATTAGATGAATTTAATAAACTACCCACCACTCCACATGTACATTGCTAGTCATCACTTATCAATGGGGTTGCGAAAAAAATTAATTTAGGTACTAAATATGATTCTTAAATCATTTTAATAAGTGCATTATTAGTTGGTGATGAAGACAAAATTATGTGTACCACAAGACAATAATTCCTTGATTTATTTGTATGGTTTTATGATTACATCCCATGCATCAATCCTAGCATTGTATTAGATAATATTATTTTACATACTAACAAAAATCTTGTTAGGAAAAACACCACATAAAGGCACCTTGTGGTAGATCTTATGGTAACCGATGAAATTTAAAAAATATTAAATGTTGAGTTCATCAAGCTAATTGATTACCCTAAAAGGGTATCCAATATCATCCTAATAGCTAAACTAGATGAGGGTCTTCACATATATACCACATTTTGAGACATAAACAAAGAATCCCAAGATTTCCCATTACCAAACATATACATGATTGTTGATTCTACCACTAGATAAGAAATTATTTCATTCATAGATTGATCGGTGGCTATGATGAGACATAAATGAACCCCATGGCCAAGCTAAAACTTCGTTTATCACCCCATGGGGAACATTTTTCAATGTAGAAATGCCATTTATTTTGGATAATGTTAGAATTGCACATCAATGTGAATGAAATATATATTCCATGATTACATACATAAAATTATCAAATATTATGTTGATGACTTACTAGAAATATATAAAAACCAAGAACATGTGCATGACTTATGCAAAATATTCAAACACTCATCTAATTTAATGTATGTTTAAATATGAATAAATGTGTCTTTGGTGTCACATTAAATAAGTTATTAGGATTTTCCATATTAAAATGGGGCATTGAAATTGATCTTAATAAAATACAAGCTATGGTAGAAATTCCAAACACCAAAAAGGCCAAAACAAATACAAAGCTTACAAAGAAAAATTCTAGGCCATATAATGGTTTTTTGCATAAATAGAAAATAAAAATATAATATTTACATGACTACTATGCAATGATGCCTAATTTAGTAGGGATTTTGATTCCCAAAGGGAGTATGATGAATTCAAAACTTAGTTTCTTAATCCATCTATTAATACGAATCTTATCCCTTATAAACCCTTATTGTCATACATATATTGGAAATAGAGCATACCCTTAGAGACTTGCAAGAGCAATATAATGAAAATCACAAGGAAAGGTACATTACTATGTTAATTATAACCTTGTTGATTATGCAAAGATTTATACACCCATGGAAAGGATGTGTTTAGACATTGTTTTTTCCTCCCAAAAGATTATACATTACAAGTTAACTAAAGAGATAAATGTTATTTCTTTCATTTGACTCATTTGATATCTTATGTAAAAAAATTATTTATTGGGTAAGTTATATAATGGGCCATGTTATTTGATGAGCCCCAAAATGGTTCATTATATACAAGATTCAACATTCTATTACTTGCATAAATTTTGGATCTAAATGTAATTTCTAAATGTATGGTTTATTTAGAATAAAATAGAAAGTATATGTCATGGTTATTTATTTAGAAATAATTTTATTTACTTTTTTAACTACGAATAATTATTCTTGGGATAATATGAAAAATCGTGCATATGCAACCTATGATAAGCTACAAACATGTAATGGAATTTAAGCACTAAGAACCAACTACATTCAACTCTAGAGGTACTTTGGTTCCCTTCACATTAGGTCCAAAGGTACCCCAACACCCTTTACACAAGATCCAAAGGCACTTTGACACCCTTCATAAGAGGTCTAGAGATATTTATTTATACGAAGCTTTGAAGATCTTCATTTCAGCATTACCATATCTCTAATGATTACTATAGTAGCTCTCGGAATCCTTTGTCCAGATCTGAAGATGGTCAAGAAAACATTACCATCTATTTTTGGAATTTATTTATATGACATATATTTCTAGTATTTCCAAAGCTAAACATTTTTATAAATAGTAAGATATTTGTGGTATTCTTGTAATACTTGGAATGTTTTTGTGTGATGTTTGAGGAAAAAGGAAAAATTAATATTTCTTTTTAAACAAAATTAAGGGAGAATTAAAATATCCAGATTATCTTTAGATTCTCTTCACCAAATAAGAGGTAGAATATATGTGAGAAAATCTTTCCATAATCTTCTATTTTAGTTAGATAAGATTTTCATTCTAATAATATAGCTCTCTCCATATTTTGTGGATATTGAAGCTAATTTGTGATATATTAGAATCTTGGTTGTTTTATCCAAAATAAGGTGTTGGTTGGAAGCATGACATTATAAATGCAACCTCCCACACCACATTTTTTAACTTTTCCTTTTATTCAGTTAATCAAGATGAACTTTGACACATTGAAATTTCATAGTTAACTTTAGTTTTAGTTAAGCCCTCTTCAAAAGAATGATCAAGGTCCCACTCATTCCAAAGAAGAGGGAAAAATTTATTAGATTATATATGTTGTGTGTGTGTGTGTGTGTGTGTGTGTGTGTGTTAATTTTGATTTAATTTTCATGCAAGTAGATTAGTGATTTATTTCTTGTAATGTGTGATTTAAATTCTTGCAATTTATTTTTTTACAATGTGTGTGAATTTAGAAAGAGTTATCATTGAAGGGTTTTCTTTCCCCTATTGCATATTTCCTTGATTGCCTCCTGGATTGAAATTTGACCTTGAGTTAAAATTAATGATGAGGACCACAACGGAAATCATTGGTTTGACACCGTTTCGGGGACTATAATATTATTAGGGGTTATCTTTCAAAAAAATGATATTTCATTTTTTCATTTCAAAGAAGAAAATTATAACTTCTTTTTTTGGAATTAAAAATGTAAGACCTAGTAGGGACTTTCTTTTGTCCCACTTTGTTCAAAAATATCTTCAAGAGAAATATTCTAGGACTTTCAATTCAAAGAGGAATTATTTGGTGACACTAGGTATTACCTCATCGGAATTGGAATGGAAATATTGTAAAAGGAACTAGGATATATTTATATTTGAGTGATCTAATTTTTGCAAGAGTGATTTATTGTTTAGAAAAGAGTGATTTTATTTCCAGCAAGTGTGAATCTATTTTTAGAATCTCCTTTCATGTAAGTGTGAATTTATTTTCCCACAAGTGTGAATTTAGTTGTATCCTTTCCTACAAGAGTAAAATTAGATCATATGATTTACTTTCCTTCAAGAGTGAGAGTGATTTTAAATTTAAAATGTGTGAGTGTGATTTCCTATAATAAGTACTCTTACAGCTAGCATAATTATTTTATTTCAAATTTTGTTTAATGTTAGGAAGGGATACCTTAGTAAGTATAGGCATGTTCATTCTAAAAGAAAGTTAAAAATGTTTTTCTAGGATTGAAGTAAACCCGATGTGATTTTAGTTCATTAATTTTGTTAGAAAGAAAATACTCGGTTCAATTCTTTTAATAGTTTATTTCTACAAATAGATGTTAGAAAAAATCAAATTGAAAAACACAAAACCCCCATCATACTAACCCAACTATATAAAGAAAAATAAATATTGTTAACATTTTAAAGGGAGGTAATAATGTTGATGTAGGATTTTGAGTTGACATTTGTAGGTACAAATGTTATAAATTAGAAAGAGGATGAATAGAATTGATGAAAAAGAGTACTTTGGACCAATATAAAAAGATGTAGATGATGGATGAAATAGTCTCGTAATAGGGTTTCTATAACTACTCTAATAAAAAAGCACATGAGTATGGAAAATTTCTTGCAAGATGATTTTTCGCAACTACTCGAAAAGGAAAGCCCTATCTATCACACAGTTCACATTGGTCCCAAACTAAAATGGAACGCATGACTTGCCAACACTAATTTCGACACCTACCACTACACCAAAGCCATAATTGGTGAAGCAATTAGAAATGGATAAATTTTAAATTTATCTTGGAATGCGAACTTACATGATAGTTAGGTTGAACGCTCTAAAAAAGAAGACATCCAAGTTTGAAGAAATGATGGGTATTCAATCTTTCGGGTGAGAAAACTTCATTTCCAAAAATTAATTTATTTATTTATTGGTCCATATTATCTGATAAATGTGTTGGAAGATCATGATAACCTCTTCATTTCATGATCATTTGTTTTGCAACCCACTTATTTCTAGTTATTAAATCCTTAGCATGTAATATTTATTGGAGGAAGACCTCTAATATTTATACCTTAATTAGATCTAAAGTCATCATATACTATTTTATCTTTAGATAAATGCTAATTTTTATAGATATTTTTGAGATTCTTTCTAAACTTTACCAATAACATCATGATAGAAAATAGAAACATATTATACTTGCATGCAAAGCACTAGTGTTTTCTATGAATAAATTACAACTAGCATTCAAAATACTCAAGAATTTTGGAGAAAGCTGTGAGTTCGGAGGAGTAGGACATGTAGCATGTTTCGGCACATGGAATTAATAGAGAGAGTTTCTATCTACTCATCTCATTTCAAATTTGATGCTTTCAATTTTGATAGATTATTTATTTTTGATGCACATGGTTAAAATAACTCATATGAATATTAAATAATATTCACTCACAAAAATCAAATATTTAATTTTGTGGGCATAGATTGTTGATTTTAAAATTTTGTTTTCTTTATTTACTATTAGTTTGTATGGGACGTTGAATTCTAATAAAAAATTGATGAAAATTTCAAAATAATTAGAGTTATTCCCTAGAGAAAGAATGCAAAATAAACTAAGACATAAAATTTACATATAGTGTTTTTGGAGATGCAACTAATCTTTTTGAGTGATTTATATGCTAGAAATTAGTAGAATTTTTTTTTCATCAAGTTGCATGATGGAAGAAAATTAAAGAAAAATCTTCAATAATAAGCAATTATGCGGTTACAAAGTGGTATTTTGGTCTTCGTTTGAGGTTCCACCCTCAACCCCATAGTGTATCATGATAGGAGCATGCAAGGAGCACTTCCCTTGACCCCACTAGAGGATGATACCCCCAAAGCTGCACTTTTAAAGTTTTCAATCCGGTGAAGAAGAGTGGAGAACATGTGCCAAAGAATATTGTTAATTTCTTAACTCATTTTTTTGAAATAATTTAAGTCTAAGGAAGATCATGGTCATCAAAATTAAGAACTTTTAGGTGTGTCTTATAATTTTTAGTTAAGAATTATCTCCTTTGTACATATAACAATCAATATTTTTCGAGCAGTTCATAAGTAAAAATATTTCATGGAATTTTCATTTCTATCTCCATTCCACCCATATTCGAAATTAATTAAAACCATATCCGCCAATATAATAATAGAATTCATTTGAGGAAATGATTTTGTTCTATGATAAAAAAATCCATTGCAAATAATACTAATTTTTACACCATTACTTATTCTTAAGTAGACTATAATAAATTTGTTTATATATATAGTAGAAGTTATCTATTTGTATTTAAATTGTTGGCATTAATAATTATGTGATATTGTTGATATTATGCTTGTATAAAATGTTTTTGCTTCAATTTTTATAGGATAATATCATATCAAGAATATCTTCAAAGTGGATAGATTCTTATCCATGGCTTCACTCAAGGAAATAGTATAGTAACATGAGCTATCTTTGGAAAACTTGAAGAGGTGGTATTAACATGCATCCATCATAACTAGTTAGTCATCATTAGAAAAATTAGGAATGAAGGAATGCCAATAATTGTACTACATATACCGAGAAATTCAACCATTCATCTAAAGGTGGTACAAGAATGTCACACAATTTATTTCTAAATTCTTCGATGTCATCATTTTTGAATAAAAATGTTAAAAACCCAACAATGAAACCCCTTGGGCATTATTGGCAATATTGGTTTAATAACCAACTTATTGGTGGACCAAGTACCAAAAAAAGAGCCTTGATTATAAAACCAACTTGTTGGCTAGTCAAGGGTTAAATTTAAAAATGGAAACTTTGAAAACCAAAAATGGTGGTTTTTCTAAACAAGTAATAAAATGGCTAGTTACTTACTTTTGTTCCCATCTTTTTAGTATAACGGACTGTAATTTTATCAATATTTCTCCCAACATCTTCCACTTTTGTTCACATAGAATTAGTAAGGAGGACTCAAGTTATTCCAATGTAATTAATTTCCTATTTTATGTTTAAATTTACTTGTAAGTTGTTATTACATGAAGATATAATTTTACATGCATAAGATTAAGGATGAAAAAGAAGATAAGGTACTTGGACTTATTTAACTAGAAGTTATTAAGAATGTATTCGACATGCGTTATGAATTTGGTGATGGAAAATAAGTTTTTAAGATCACTTTGGAATGGTTTAAAGAAACAAATATAGTATGGGAATTATTTGTTGTGCATGAATTTATTTCATGTATTAAATTATTTATCAACAAAAAAATACAAGAATTTTTTTATGTTTCTTTGTGGAAAATCCAAATTTATTTGAGAGGGAACAACAATAAATATCCACACAAGAACCTTCTTGAGAATAATTGAAAAAAAAACAAGCGAGAGAACAAGTAGTAGAGGGGATCCACATAAGAACATGTCCTTAAAAGAGAAGTAGAAAGAAGCATAATTTATTTATTAGAAAATTTTAGCCATCTTTATTTCAATGAAAAATTAAAAATATAGTAATTATTTTATATTTTCATAACATCTTCCAATGGTTTTTTAAAGTCTTTTCATTTACTCAAGTGTAATCGGAAAAAAGTCGGTTATTCTAGCCTATTTGAGAGGACTTGAAAAATATAAACTATGAAAAGATATCGAAGTCATGTAGATAATATGTAATAAATATATATGTCTTATGAAAAATACAAAAAAACATAAATTTTAGAAAAGGATCATGGCATGAATGAGGACATGTATGAGTTTAGGCATAGGGGAGATGACGAGCCCAAAAATGGCTTATCCTATACAAGATTTAACATTCTTTTGTTTTATTTAATTTTGGATCTAAATGTAATTATTAAACTTATGGTTTATTTAGAATTAAACCATGGTTATTTCTTTAGAAATCATTATATCTACTAGTTTAACTATGAGTAATTATTTTTGGGAAAAGATGAGAAATACAAAATATGAATGTAGAATAATGGACTTTGATCCTTAAACACAAACTACATTCAAATCTAGAGGTACTCCTAATCCATTAAAAAAACTTCAAAGGCCTTTACGGTAGATCCGGAGGTGTTGTGATTCCCTTCAAAATAGCTACAGAGATTGTTACTTCTACGACACCTTGAGAGATCTTAATTTCAAAATTACAATATCTTTGATGATTACCACATTAGCTCTAGATATCATTTTTTCAAATTTAGATATAGTCAATAATGTGTTACCATCTATCTTTGGAAATTATTTCTATTGCATCTATTTATAGTATTTCCAAAGATAAACACTTCCGTAAATAGTAAGATATTTGTGGCATTCTCATAATGTTATGAATGTCTTGGTATTTTTGTTTGAAATGTTTGAGGAAAAAGGAAAATCAATATTTATTTTCAAAATAAATGGAGAATTAAAATATCCATATTATCTTTCTCTTCACCAAATAAGAGGTAGAAGATATGTGAGAAAATATTTTCATAATCTTCTATTTTAATTAGATAAGATTTTAACTCTAATGGTATATTTCTCTCCATCTTTTGTGGATATTGAATATAGTTTGTGTAGATTAGAATCTTGTTTGTTTTATACAAAATAAAGTGTTGGTGGGAAGCATGACATTATAAATGCAACCTACTATGCCACATTATGTAGCTTTCCCTTTATTCAATTAATCAAGCTAAAGTTTGTCACATGGAAATGTCTTAGTGAGTTTTAGTTTTAGTTCAGCCCTCTTTGGAGGAATGAGCGAGGACCGCATATTCCAAAGAAGAGGGAATTTTTTTATTATTTTATATATGTTTACTCGTGTGCTAGGATTGATTTAATTTTTATGCAATTATATTAGTGATATATTTCTTGTAATGTGTGATCTAATATCTTACACTTTGTTTTTACGTAATGTGTGTGAATTTAGAAAGAGTTGTCAATGAAGGTTTTTCTTTCCTTTATTACATATTTCCTTGGTCACTACCCAAATTAAAATTTGAAATTGAGTTGAAATTAATGATGAGGATCACAACACAACTCATCATTACTCATGGAGTTTGAACTTAAATTATTTAGTAGAAAATTGTTCAAAGGACATTTCATCATCAATAAATTAGTTGAATATTTGTTACAAGATCATGAATCACCTAGTGATACATCAAGAAATGAATTTTTAATGCACACATCATCCCCTCACCTATTGAATATGTACTTTAACATATAAAAATGTCCATCCAGTTCTAAAGCAATATTTATGTTACCAAACCCATAAAGACAATCCATACCATTACCATACATGATTAAGTTCCCATACACTAATAACATCACAAAATGTGAGTCATTAACTTCAGGAATCCACAAAGTTCTTACATTAAATTTCTACTCTATTCAAGTATTTAATATTCACAATTGATCATCAATCAAGTAAAATACATATGTTAAACTAAAAAGACAAATTATTCCCTTATAAGGATCTAGTCTAACAATTCATTTACCTTTGCCAAGAAACTCACCATATTATTATCTAACATCTCTCTCATCAAGTTGTTTATTTATGTGTAGGTTTTCTCATTCTCTAGAAGAAGAGTCTCTTGCACCGGTTTGATTTGTGCGTCTTGGCGTTGTCGCGTAGGTATTGTGAAACCCCTGTTATTTTATGAGTTTTAGTGGTTTGTTTCACTTAACAAGATCAAATCCTAAAACATAATAAAGAAAGAATAAAAAGAAAACATTTCATAAAACCATAATAAAAAAATCAAAGAAACACCAATAATTTCATAATCCAAAGTAGTAATATCATAGAAATATCAATGTATAAATCAAGTATGTCATAAACTAAAGTAGTGATACTATAACTATAGAAATAGTAGTGTAGATACAAGTAACCAGTAGTATATAGAAACAAATTCCTATGTAGGCATAGAGCTGAAAACATGGGACATTGATGGTGTCATAAGGCACATGCAATAGAAGGAATGATATTCCGGATAGAGAGAAATAAGTGCATATGTGCAAGCTATGAAAACGTCACAAATATGGGATATAAATAGTGTTATAAGATGATCAAGTAACTCGTGCCATATAAATAAAAAAAATTATATCATTGTAATCAAGTAAGATAATTGATTCAAATAACGTATTAATCAATGAAGGAAGTAATTTATGTAAGCAAGTAATGACAACAGTATATGAAGAAAGTATAGTAACAGTAGACATAGAGATAACAAGATGGGTTAACACTGCAAGAGACACGTGTGTTATTCATTTTAGCTAGAAAGATATCCATTAGAAATATGTATATAATCAAGTGTGATGAGAAAGGTATAAAGTAATGAGATAATGAAGAAAAAGAACTTATAAAGGATGGGGATTTTATTGAGAACAATTATTACATTATTTAGATTGATACAATTGTATATATCTTGTCAGATCTAGTTCCAAAGGGTAGCCACCTAGCTCTATAAATATGCTACTTCATTAAATTGTCAACCTGTGGTGTGAAAAAAATTGGAAAGATTTCAGCACTATATGTGTAACACTAATCTCATTCAAAGATTAATGTTCTTAAAGGTTGTGGATAGGAAACAAAATTTCATGGAAATGAATTGCATGAAAGGAAAGTACACAAAATTAAATTTTAAATTTTGAAATCCATATCTATCAAAATGGAACTAAAATACAAATATTTATTATGTAAGCTTCCCACATGGTAATGAAAGAACACACACAAATCTGAAATACATAAACATAATTTAAAAGAAACATTTATAGGAATAAAATGAATTAGAATGCACACACAACAAAAATGAAACAACCTAATGGATGGGAAACAATACTATCAAATCCGTACAAGTGGCGTTACCTTAGTTAGACTAGAGCTTGACTCCCCTCCTTTCTTAAGACATGATTAAATTAAAAAAACTCTTTATTCATCCAAATGAAATTTCTACATATGCATTACAATATGATATGAACTCAATTACAATACTTCTAAGTATCTTATTCTCCTTCTTATCTTACAAACTTACAACTTCTCTTGTAAATAGATAAGGTAAGGTATAATTAGAAGATCTGGAGAATATAGAGGTTATAAAAATAATCTAAACAACCATGATAAGATAGAAATGATGTTGCAACAAATGATTAGAAAATGGAAATTAGTTTTTCATTGTTAAAACAACCTTAGAGGAAATAGAAATGAAAGAAACAAATGGAATGTATTAGTTGTAAGTGGTTGTAATATCCACCTTGTAAGGAAAAACGAAATAAATAATAATGTAATAAATCAATTAAATATCCACTAAATGATTTTTCTAAGGATTATAGTTTAGGTGTACAAGAAAATAAATGGAATAACATCATAACATGTAAGCGAGTAAAAATTAAATGTGCTTTACACAAAATGTAGAATGGGGAAAGCAATAAGGTAAAAACCCCATTATGAAAAAAATTCTCCTTTATATTGAGAAACTACACCTTGTAACCACAAAATCACCTTGAGAATTTACACTTTAGGAATATCAATTTTTTTCCAATGTAATATATTGTAAGAGTTCTACTCCCTTTTATAGGGTGAGTGAAATCGGTTTCACACTGAGTGCACCGTTTCACATCTCACTCTTAAGTAATTTAATTAATCACAACCTCCATATTAAGTGGAGAGGAGCCTGAAAACCTATATTAAATAGTTTTAAATAATATTTATTTAAAATATTATAATATATAATAAAGCGGTCTCCCACCTAATGACAACCTAACTTAATATCAATATCCCATTGTTACAACAACCTTCGAGGAAATAGAAATGCAAGAAACGAATGTAATGAAGTAGTTGTAAGTGGTTTTAATATCCTCCCAACCTTTCAAACTATTTTCCACATTTAAATATGTCAATTATAAGTGTTTAGAAGGTGACATATGGTCTCAACTCTCAAAGAGGTCACAATGACTCTCAAATACTTACCTGCAATCGTTTATGGGTTGGAGCAATAGATGTTTTATCCATTATTTGTAAATTGGTCTGTTTGAACCTCGATATACATGTAGCCACTTGTTATAGATTAGAAAAAGTAAAATGGATATCTCTCCTTCATAGATGTAGGTATAAGACATATTGAAATAATTTTATTGTGCATCCTTCACTTTCTCTTTAGTAACACCATAAACATTAAAGCCATTAAATGATACTAGTTTATATAAAGATAACTAGTTTTCACCAAAACAATATGTATATACGTATTTCATACAATATGTGTGTTGATCATCATTATATAAGCCAAAATTGTATGGATGGAAACATAATAAGGTATTTTATGAAAGATAAAAAAGTAATATGAGAGGCAATTTTAGACCTCATTAGATGCCCCCAACGAGTAGTGTACAAAACCATGTTCACACCTATCATCATGTTTCAACCTATCTATGTCCTACATTAAGCTCAATTTACCTCGTGAATTCATGTGTGTAAAGAGTATATATGTTATATATAAATCCAATGTGATTAACATCATGTAAAAATAACAAACTAGCCAAACAAACCATAAACATGTCGGGGTTTATTATTTTTGCACATATTTACACATTTTGTATTATGTGATTATTATAATATATTAAAATTGTTCTATAAATAGCTATGTATAGGAAATGAGATAGCACAAGAGATACCAAATAAGAGCCTCATAAAAATGCTTATCACACTCGAGAGGGTGAAGGGGTGTAATCCTCATAAGTCTTAAAAGGAACAAAGGATGTTCATGTATAATATATGTAGAAGCCATGGATTATGACATAGAATAGCTAGGGTAAGAAGACATACGATGAGTTGTATTTGTGGATACTAATCAATTCAAATACCTAGGACAAGGTTTCTTATGAGAAGTATCATGTGTTATGAATGATTGAAGAAAAGGTCAAGGAGAAGGTGTCCTGTAAGAAGTAGTATGTGACCAAATAGGAACATTGTGTGAACGTAAAGATAAGTTTATAGATGCACTAGAAAGGGATTTCCTAATATGAATAATATGGGAAACATAAGGATGAGATGTACTTATACTAGTACTAGGAGTAAGTAACCGTATGTTTGAGCCAAGCTCCTACGATGTAAGATCCATGTATGGAATGCCCCTAATTACAACCACTTGATTATTTTGAATTAAATCAACACATTGATGCTGAATGGAGTGTATAAATACAAATTTTCAAAGACAAGAACAACTTAGACTCATGTCACATAAGAAAAGAGAATATTATACTAAGAATATGAGATCAAAGGTAGTAGAAACAACTATGAGAGGGAGGAAAACAAGCACTATGTGTGTCTTTGGATCAACTATGACATGTTTTTAGTATATATGAGAGAATGCAGTAACTTAAAAGTGCACATATTATGGGGAGTAACATAGTCAACCAAAATTTTTGTATAATATGTTGATCAATATAGGTAGGAATATAGAGTGAACTAGAAACAAAACCATGTCCCATATCGGTCTTATCAAAAGTAATAGTTGATAAGGGAAGCACGTAGTAGTAAAAATACAAATATATTATTGTAGGATTTTATTCCTTTGTATGACATTTTCTACACATGTATTTTTATTTCGAGGTTTTTGGGATATATGGGAGTTACACTTATCTACCTTTTTAGATCTCGAGATACATTTCCTATTATTATACATTTTATAAAACTATATTTTTATACATTCTCAATACAAGATATACTTTATCTAATGTTTGGTTCTTCTTCTTCTTCTCTCTCTCCCTCAACATTACCCTTTTTTTGCATTCATATTTTTATCAATTCTCGATCTTGGCCAAGATTAGAACATGGTATTAGAGCTAGTTCTAGTAATTGAATGTCATTATTTTGTCGTATTTATTTTATTAGATCTTACTTTATTTCAATCTTATTTTTATATAGTATTTTATCTTTGAGTATGTTCTTCTCTTGCATCTTTGGATGATCTGGAGAATAAAAAGGGTGAAGGAAATAGGGTGTTTTGTAGGATAATATTCAATTTATACATTCTCTAGAGAAATTGATTATACCATTGATTTTGAATTATGCCAAAACCCTAGGATTGACAACAAACTTGAGTATTAAATTAGGCCCAATCTAGTATTTTTTGGGTTTTCATCGTCATCTCTAGGCTATTTGGTGGTATTTTGAACTATGCCAAATTTTGAATTTTCTAAGTTTTACTAGGTTTTTTTTGTAGAAAACCAATGGTTTTTTTTTCAATTCGTAAGATCTAGTGGATGAATTCACTATTGAGGTTGGTTTTGTATCTACCCAAGTGTATTTCATGGTTATTGTACTTTTCTTGATAGTTGTATCTAGCCTTTTGTTGCATGTTGTACTTGTTTTTGTAGAAACATCTACATGTACCTACATCTATATTGTGTTCAACCTTGTTGCAATTGGTGGTGTTATCATTGATGTCACATGGAATTGATGGAAAAGGAGGATTGAAATGACATGTATATAGGTGTCTCATTAGTTGTGTTCAATTTTATCAAGTGTGTTCTTGGAGTCTTCAAGAAGGTTGCGGGGTGATCTCAGAGTGCTACAGGCTTAAATAGTGAGGTTGTTGATCATTGAAGGTAGATTGTATGTTTTTATTCTTGGGTTAGAAGTTCTACATGTCAATTATGGTGGTGCTATCATGGGAAATAGCTCTTGGAGTGAATTCAAGCCATCTTGTGGAAGTATCGGTTGAAATCTGGATCATTTAGGCCTAGTTCTAGAGCCTAATGAGGAGTGAAATCTTAATAAAGGTCATGAAAATAGCATGTAAGAATGGGAGGATCCTACGGATGTTATCTAGGGCATGTATGATAAACAACAAGGATTATTTTAGCTCCTAGAGGAAAAATTTAAAATATCACCAAATTTGACTTTGAGGACTAACAATGTATGCTAAGGTAAATGAGATAGGTATGCATTGTTCAAGAAAATATATGGATAGCCCACCAATGGAGTGTGTAGATGGGCATATTTTAGTTATTCATTAAAAATTTCATCTATCTTTGTAGAGGTATGTAAAAATTATGCAATTTTTTCTAAAAGCGGATTTCTGAGAAATTCAAATTGAGCACCTGTCTTCTTAGCATTCAAGAAAAATATGGATCCCTATTTAGATAAATAATTGAAGGAATTTTTGAGAGCATTCCAATCTTGAAAGTTTTAAATTTTTAAGGAAATTTGGTTAATAATAATAGATGTATGAGCATTTTTCTAACATATGCTTTCTCTCCTTAGGTTTCCTTTTTAAAGTGTTAGCTATGAAATGAGTCTTTTTGGTTTCTTGTCAAGTTTTGAAGTGATTCAACTACCAAAGATTTAATAATGTTTTATCCATGCCAAAGTGATGAAACTTATGGTTATCAAACATATACCTTTTATCCCAGTCCATTTCGGGACTTGCAAGAGCGTATTCATGCAATCACGGGGACTACAGTGCAGTCATGTTATAATGTTCAAATATATGTTTGAGATAGACAAGTGGTTCTATTCCTATGCTACAAATTAATTCAGATTCAATGGATCACTTATTATGGTCTTGTGATATTCCTTGAAGTTCAAACACTTTGCCTCCATAGTGTCTTGTGATGCCTTGTCAAGAAAGTAGTATTCAATGGTATGCACGAAGACTTTATCCTTGAAATATCTCTCTCAAGTCCTTGAATAGGGTTAACATGATCTTATTTAAATGTATGTACCTGCATTGTTATCAATTTGAATCCATGGTTGAGTAAAATCTTGAATTGTGAGATTGCTTCATGTTTTCTTAAGAGACAATATACCCAAAATTCATTATGTTTCTCCTTCTTGCTAATTTGTTGCTAGTGGGTGATGAGAATCAAGAAGATAATAACAATTCCTCTTCATGATTATGGTCTAGGTCAAAATTTTAGTGTTTCACATGTGAATGCTAAGGTAAAATGGGAGAAGATTTTGTGTGCACTTGATGACATTCATAATGTGCATTGAACTCCATTGTGTAGGATGGAACCATCATGTAAAGGTGATTAAATTATGTTTAATATTGTGCTAGTTGTTCAAAAGAGGTCAAGAATGCCTCATTGATTCTTCATGCCAAACCTAGTCTCAAAGCATAAACCCTGAAGCATCATTTTGAGATCAACAAGTAATGCACTTATCAAAGTTTTAGGCTCTTGTGCTTTATTTTTGAAGTTATTGGAATGAATTGAAGTGTTTAAAACTCTTTGAATGCATGGAAAAGATGTAGGGCACTCTTATAGGTCCATAGAAGTTGGAATATTTGAATTTCATTAGGAAATAAGCTGCTAAATCCTTTTTGAAGTCTTTCGGGCCTACTCGATTGGAAAAACCCTCTGTTTAGGGTTTAGAGGAGTAAATTGATCGAAACACGAGATTGAACCAATGAAATTTCCTAAAAATTTGATCAAATCTCTGTGAGGTGGTCATGGCTCTTATTCTTCAAGTTTTAAACAGTTTCATCAAGGCACGAAGGATATTTCTCTGACATTTTCTTTGAAGTCTTTGTTTCAACTCTGTGCAGAGCTATAAATTCGATTTTAATGCAAATTTCTCCATGTATACAACCTAGAGCTTCATAAAACTCCTTGAAAATTTAATACATGACTTAATCAATCTTTAAATGGATTCAAATTCATTTGATAGCTTAAAAATTAGGTGACAGTGGTGACAATCGTATTGTATTCCATCTTAGGTGACTAGTTAAATGCAATTTTCTTCAAAGGACATTTCGAATAGTGGATTACGTTTATTTCTTACATCAAAAGGAACTTGAAAAAGTATCTAATTGATTTAAATGCACATTAATTATTTTTGTTTTTAAACGTATAGCTTAAGAACCATGTAATGTTGTTAAGTTGCTAATATTTTGGTTGGTCTCCTTGGGAAAACGTAAGGTCATAGGTCATCTTTTCCAAAGAAAACAAGTCTTGAAGAAACTTAAATTCCATGAGAAGTTATAGAGATAATTTCCACACGTCTATCTTCAACCAATATAAGGTTAAGAGTTTTTCTTGATCAAATGCATAGATAAGTCCAAAAGCAAAAAAAGAAAAAGATATAATTTGAAGGGTTGTTGAAGAGCTCAAACAAGTGTGAAT
Source organism: Taxus wallichiana var. yunnanensis (assembly GCA_018340775.1). Lineage (NCBI taxonomy): Eukaryota > Viridiplantae > Streptophyta > Pinopsida > Cupressales > Taxaceae > Taxus > Taxus wallichiana. Next base: position 797,329,349 of record CM031235.1, read on the forward strand.
TGTGTGAAGTGGTGTGATATAGAGAAGGTAAAAATACTTTTACTTTGGTTTTGGTTTTAATTTAAAAGATACAAGAATGTGAAATATTATTTGTGCTTAAATAATGAAGAAAAACGTGAGTTAATAGGAAAAATTGTAGGTGAATATAAATTTGTAGTAGACTAAGATAAAGGATGTCTTGACAAAGATAGACTAATTGGAGAAGATGATATTTGAGACCAAATAGCTTTTGAAATGAACACATATGGCCATTTTGAGTGGCGTATAGTAAAAATGTGTAGGGCCGAGTCGGTATGAAAAGGAAAAATAGTGAATGCATTGAGAATTCGAGAGAACGTGGAGTGAGTGGGTTGAGGAAAAGTGAAGTGTGGAAGATCTAGAAGCGGTGCAAAGATGGGTAGCTTGTTGATACGATGGGAGGTATATGAATGTTGTTGAGGATTCGAAAGAATGCTGCTTGCTATGAGTTAAGTATAGGAAGGTATGTTGAAATGGTAGTTATAGATACATGATGAACAAGGTCTATACTTAGATTGAAAGAAAGGTTGTAAATTATTGATATAAATAAGGATAATAGGAGTTTGAAAGAGTTAATCCAAAAAAAGAAGAGTGCATGGAATTTCATACCATGATAATATCATGCTTAAGGTAAATGTACCATGATTTGAGGTGAATTCAGTAGTATGCACATGTAAATAATGACTTGAATATGTGACAAGGAGTTTCATGAAAAAATTGAAGGTGTGAAAATAGTCATGCATAACTAAGAGAAGTTATTGAGTAGGTAACCAAAAGAATTGTGAATTGACTTTAAAATTGAGAATCGGGAGAGATAGTTAAGATGTCGTTATCGGTTGTGTAAGACAACAAACCAAGTGTGACAAGAAATTTGAGCAGTCTATTTACTGACTTAACATGTGGGGAGTTAAATCTTCCCTGTGTGTTGAAGCTCATTATAGGTCGGTTGTAGTTGAACCAAACTTGGGATTTGATGCTTTCATACATGTTGAATCTACTCAAATATTGGGTGGCTTCTTGGTCAAATTTTGGAGTTGCAACTCAAAGTTGAGTTGAATCTTAACCATGAAATCAATGTAACAGATATAGGAATTGTTTTTCCTAAGGATAGTTCTTGATTTCATTGGGTTTTTCCCAATTTTGGTTTCCCACATTAACTATGTCTGTGTGTGTTATTTCTCCTTCTTGTTGCTTATCGATGTTAGTTTGATGTTCTGATGAAAATTAAGTGAATTAACTCATGAGGTAAAAATTAAACAACACTTATTCACCCCCTCTCAATGTCCTAATTTCTAACAATTGGTATCAGAGCCTGGTCCTCCTAAATTAAGCCTAGCATCTTATAGGTGATCTTGAAGACACAAGCATGGGTACATTAATAGATAGTGTTGAAAAATAATTATGAGGTTACTCAAGCTCTTATAAATGAGTTAAAGACAAAAATAAAGCTAAAAGAATTTAATCATGGTCAATAACTCAATGAGATGACATCATTTGTTGAGAAAGTATCAAAGGATTTAAGAGACAAAGAAAATGCTTGCCTTAAATATGAAGAAGAACTAATGACCCTGAAATTGTAATTGGAACAAGTTGTTAACTGGATTGATTACTTACAAAGAAAACAAAGGATATCTAGTAATAAATCAAACTTGGTTGAAGAAAATCAAAATGAAATAAATCATGAGTTATCCTTGGAAACTATTCAAGTTAAGAGTGAATAATGTGAGAGACTAAATACAGAATTGAAGACTCTAAGAGAAGAACTAGAATGAGAAAGTACAAAGTAATTGAAGGTGAGTCAAGCCATGTACCCTGTCAAATATGTTCAAAGACCAAGAATAAAAACAAAGAACACAAGAGGACTATTAGGTAGCCAAATGCAAGAAGACTATTAGGTAAGTTTCATAGAAGTTTCTTTTCATGCAATGTTTTGGCATAAATCTAGAGGTTGTAGGAGAAGAGTATATGAAGAACATCCATGGAGAGATATTAGGATTGAATATGATAAGAAAAGAGCATTATTCAACTACAAACAAAAGCTTCACATAGCCAAGTATTGTCTAGAAGAACCAGTAATACAATTTTGGTTAGAGGAAGACTCAAAAGGAAAGTACCAAGTTGTTTTCTTCAACTATCATGGGCAAGGGAATTTTTCCTGACATTGTCATGATTCACCTATATATAGATACAAGTTGAATGCATTCAAGAGGAAAGACAAAAAGATATTAAGAGGAAAGAAAAACTCTATCAGTGATACCAAGTCGGCCTTGGTTGAGAGAGATCTTGGGAAGAAGGAAGTAAAATGGAAATATAAGGTCAAGGAAGAAAATTTAGAAGTTCAAATAGTAAATAATGCTAAAAAGATAACATGGGTAGATGTTAAAGAGACACAACAATCTAAGACAATCATAGGAGAAGCTAGTGCAAAGTTACAAACAATACATCAGCAAATTATGAAAAGGTAATAAGAAGGAAGACAATTCTAGTGCAAAGGATAAATAATTTCTCCCTCAAGAAGTGTTGGAAGAAGTGTATGAATTGCAACATGTGTTCCTATCAGGTACTCAATCAAAAAGTGAGAACTCATGTGATGTGGAGGTCACACCAAGGAATGTATCCAAGGAGACTAATAAGAGAACAAGGAAAATGAAAGAAATAATTGATTCATCATGATGTTTTGATGAATTTCTCTTATTCTGAGGTGACATGACAATATGGTATGCCTTATCTAGGCTTCTAAAAAGGTATACACTAGCAAAACGGAAGCACCGATTCGGACTAATCGGTGCATCTATCAAGTTGTCAATGTACGTTAGGTTAAAAAAATGTTTTTCTTGCTCCATGTTGAAATTATAGCACAAATTGAAGTCTTTGAGTGTCTTCTTGAGCATTAATAGAGAGAGATTGATGTAAATAGGTTACAGGGCTTGCATTTGTCTTCTAAATTTTATCAAGGTTGTCTTCAAGCAAGAAGTGTCTCCAAGAGAGTATCTTGAGTCAATGAACAAGTTGATCGTGCATTGTGGAAATCTAAATCAAGAAAGTTTTGAGCTTTAATGTGAATGTGTGGTTGTAATGACATAGTGTCAAGGGTATCATTATTCTTGTCATATGTGATGGTGGTCTTGGGAGAAACAATATAGGTCTCACAAGGTTTTCCAAGTAATTTCAAGATCTAATCTTATCAAGTGATGTTCAAGTTTGAATTTTAATGTCTAAAATGTCCATCAAAGTGTCTTATTAAGTGTAACAAGAGGATGATCAAGTGCATCGGGATATTTTAGAATCTATTCAAGAAGGTTGAATACTCAGTTTCATTCTTTGCATCATAAGTTGAAAATAGTGTCCAATGTCTCAATATAGCATAAATGAGTATGTTCTAATCTGTAAATTTGTGCAAGGCTCAATAGTGAGAAAGGATCTATCAATGTTGTGCAAAGGTTTTGACAAAGAAATGTATTGAAGGTTGTTACAAACTATGTCGGTGATTCATCTCGGTGTACATGTATGATTGTTGAAGTGTCAAGCCGAGGTCTGAATTATGAGTCTAGAACTTGATTCAAAGAATCTAATTAGTAACTAGTGATTCTAAAAAGAACAAGAAAGACAAGCAAAAGGTTACACAAATTAGGGAAGTAAAGATTATAAAAAGACAAAGTTGTGTATAATGTTTCTTTATGTAAAAAGGACAAGAAGAAGATCAAAATTCTCATATGGTTGAGAGAAAGGAAATCAATAATTTGGAGTGAAGAGAAACCATGGTGTTTTCATGTATCATGCTCATGTTGATAAGTATAATATGTCAAAGTCAAGTGATCTATTGTCTTAAGTGAGGCGAGAGAAATGAGTATTAAGAGAAGACACTTTTGATTATCAACAAGGTGTATAAGAGGTGTTCATAAGTTTGTAAGACATAATAAGGAGTATTTGCTTGGTAAAATATCTTATAAAGAATATGAGCCCTCAAATAAGAGTGTAAGTGCGTGGAGAAGAGTATAGTGTTTCGCATAAAATATTAAAACATGAGTTTAAAGGTGGCAGAGCATTTCAAGTTTTTGGTATGAAGATTGTCATGATAGTTTTAGTTGTTTTTTTGAATGAATCCTCCTTGTTTAGAAGTAGGTACAGTACTAGAACATAAAGAATAATGAAAATATGATTTTCACGGTATATATTGTGGTTTTGGTCAAAGTAGACTAAGAAAATGTGTAATGATACATGTTAGGAGGAGTCTATAAATGTTGCGCAGGTCTCAGTAACTAAGCATTTGGGCCCAAAAGACTATGTTGAAAGGAATGGGATTCACTACCAAGAAAGGTGAATACCTAATGATGTGTGCCTAGGTATGTGAATGATTGAGTACCTCAAGTGAGTCCTTGTGTGATCCCAAACATGTATGAGTAAAGACAAATTTATGAAGACTATTATTTTGAAGGAATCAATGCTCGGTGTCCTCTTAAAATGCAATGGAATCTTGGTATCCCTCAAGTATATGAATGAAGGAATATTACTAAAATGACTAGCTACTATGTCATAAATGGCCATTCTTGGATTAATAAGATGTGTAAGGTATTCTATAGACCTGTAGGGTAGAATAAGTTACCTTTGGGTGTAAAATGGCTCATGGAGGAGACAAGGTGTCAAGAAAGAGTGAAGTAGCTTGGACAAGGGAATATTGATTTGAAAATGATGAAGGCCAAGTTGTAAGAATGATATATAATAGGAAAGTATTTTCACGGGGTAGCTAGTTTATCAACTAAATGCAAAGAGGAAAAGGCGGGATGAAGGTCATATAATTGAAGTTGAGCATGGTAAATTGAGATGGCCGATATGAAGAGACTAGGTTCGGGGAGATATGAGGATGATTGGTGGAAACATTAATTCTTCTATGAAGACATGGGTAGAAAGACAATAATTATAATCCAAAGGAAGCTTCTTAAGGTAAGTTAATGCCTTGTAAGGAATTATCTACTTGTTGTTTACCCTATTGAATGCATGAGCATTTTTCATATATGTCGAGGGGGAGAGAGTGTCGGGGAACTAGGAAGGGTGATGTGAGCATTGTTGGTGTGTTTTTCATCAAATGTTTCGAGTATGTTTCCATCAATGAAAAATGGGGAGATTGTTGAACCTTGTTGTATTGGTTTGTTTTTTTATTTATGTCACATGGAATTGATGGAAAATGAGGATTGAAATGACATGTAGATAGGTGTTTGTTAGTGGTGTTCGGTGTTTTCAAGTTGGTTCTCAGAATCTTTAGGATGGTTTCAAGGTGTTCTCGAGAGAGTTACATGATTAAATAGTGAGATTTTTATCACTAAAGGTAGAGTGCAGGTTATTATGCCCGGCTTAGAGGTTTTATAGTTCAATTATGGTGGTACTAGTATGGGCAATAGCTCTTGGAGTGATTTTCATGTCACTTGTGGAGGTATCGGTTGAAATCGACTCATTTAGGCCTATTTATAGAGCCTAATGAGGAGTGAAAGCTTAATAAATGTCATGAAAATAATATATAAGCATACGAGGAGCCTATTGATGTTTTCTAGGTCATGTATAAGCAATAACCAGTGACTTTAGCTCTGAAGGAAAAATTCAAAAGTTCACCAAATTTGACTCCAAGGACTATCAGTGTATGTTGAGGTAAATGAGATACATTTGATATTTACATGAAAATATATATTTATCCAACCTATGTAATGTGTATATGGGTGTCTTTTAGTACTTCATGCCAAATTTCATCAAGTTTTGTAGAGGTATGTGAAAGTTATGCAAATTTTTATAAAACAGTTTCTTGAGAAATGTAAATCGAGCACCCTGCCTTCTTAGCATTTAAGAAAAATATGGGACATATTGGAGAGCATTCCAAGCCTGAAGTTTTGTAAAAAAATTAAGCAATTTGTTAAGAATCCGAGAAGTTATGAGCATTCTTCTAACAGGTTCTTTCTCTCCTCAAGTTTCCTTCTTGAAGTGTTAGATATGAAATGAGTTTTTTTGGTTTCTTGTCACGTTTGTGAGGTGATTCAACTATTCAGGACTGAATAATGTTTTCTCGATGCCAAAGTGATGACACTTATGGTTCTCAAGCATATACCTTTTAGCCTAGTTCATCTCAGCCTTTGTAAGAGCATATTTATGCAATCACAAGGACTGAAAGGCGATCATGTTACAATATTCAAAGTTATGTTTGACATAGAGAATTATTCTAGTCCTATGCTAAAAATAAATTTAGATCTTATGGAGCACTTATTAGGGTCTTGTGATAAGCCTTAAAGTTCAAACACTCTGTCTCCACATTTTCTTGTGATGCCTTGTCAAGAAAGTAGTATTCAATGGTATGCCTGAAGATTTTCTCCTTGAAATATCTCTCTCTACTCCTTGAATATGGTTAACATGATCTTCTTGAAATTTATTTTCCTTCATTTTTTATCAATTTGAATCATTGGTTAAGTAAAATCTTCAATTGTTGAGATTGTCTCATGGTTTCTTAAGAGGCAATGTACCCAGAATTCATTTTGTCACTCCTTTCCAAGCTTGTGCCGGTAGGTGGTGAGAATAAAAAGATAACCACAATTCCTCTTTCCTATCATGGTCTAGGTGGAAATTTTAGTGTTTTACTTGTGAAGGCTAAGGAAAAATGGGAGAAGATTGTGTGTGCACTTTCTGACAATCATAATGTGGATTGAACTCCATTGTACAAGATAGAACCATCATGTAAATGTGATTAATTGGTGTTTAATGTTGTGCTAGATGTTCAAAGGAGGTCAAGAATTACTCATTGATTCTTCATGCCAAACCCAATCTCAACATAAACCTTGAAGCATCTTTTTAAACTCAACAAGTAATGTACTATCAATTTTTAGGCTACTTTGTGCTTGGTTTTTGATGTTCGGGAATGAATTGAAGTGGTTCAAACTATTTGAATATATGGAAAAGATGTAGGCACTCCCACATGTCCATATAAGTTGGAATATTTTAGTTTCACTAGGAAATGACTGATAAATCTTATTTTAAAGCCTCTCGGGCCTACTCAGTTGGTAAAACCCTATGTCTAGGTTTTGGAGGATTAAATTTCTCGAAACACGAGATTGAACCAATGAGATTTCCTAAAAACTTGAAAAAATCTCTAAGAGGTGGTTGTGGCTCATATTCTTCAAGTTTAAAATAGTTTCAAGACATGAAGGTGATTCTCTTATAGTTTCTTCAAAGTCTTTATTTCGAAGCTTTGTGTAGAGCTAGCAATTTGTTTTCAATGCAAATTCCTCCATTTAAACAACCTAGAGCTTATATGTAACTCGTCAAAAGATAATAAATGACTTAATCAATCTAGAAAAGGCTTTGAATTGATTTGAAATCTAAAAAATTATGTGACAGTGGTGACAATCTTGTTGTATTCCATCTTAGGTGACTAGTCAAATGTAATTTTCTTCAAAGGACATTATGAATAGTGGAGTATGCTTATTTCTTACATCAAAAGGAACTTGAAAAAGTAACTAAGTGATTCAAATGCACATCAATGATTGTCATTGTTAAATTTATAGCTCAAGAACCATGTAATGTTATGTAATCTGTTAAGTTGCTAAGATTTTGGTTGATATTCTTGGGAAAATGTATGGTCATAAGTCTTCTTGTCTGAAGAAAATGAGTCATGAATAAGCTCAAAGGCTATGATCAGTTATAGATATAATTTTTACACATCTATCTCGAATCGAGAGAAGTTTTCTTAGTCAAATGCGGAGATAAGTCCAAAAGTAGAAAAAAAAAGGGATAGAAGTTGAAGGGTTGTTGAAGAGCTCAAAAGAGTATGAATTGTGTGAAGTGGAGTGATATAGCGAAGGTGAAAAGAATTTTACCTTAGTTTTTGGTTTTGAATTTAGAAGATACAAGACTATGAAATATAGTGTGTTCTTAATGAATGAATAAAACTTTAAGTTAACAAGAAAAGAGTAGGTGAATATAAAGGTGCGGTGCAGAGAGTGAGATAAAGGATGTAATGACCGAGATAGATTAATTAGGGAACATGAGAGCTGAGACCAAATATCTTGTGAAATGAACACATATGGTCATTTTGAGCGATGTATAGTAAAAATGTGCATGGAAGCGTGTCAAGTATAAAAAGGAAAGATCGTGAATGCATTGAGAATTTGAAGAAATGTGGAGTAAGTGAGTTGAGGAAATAGTGAAGTTTGGAAAATTTAGCGGCAAAATGCAAAAGATGGTCGACTTGTTGATACGTATGGAAGGTATATGAATGTTGTTGAGGCTTTGAAATAATGCTACTATGAGTTAATTATAGAAAGGTATGATGAAAAGGGAGCTATAAATACATGATGAACACAGGTTTTTACATAGATTGAAAGAAAAGTTGTGAATTATTGATATAAACAAGGATAATAGGAGATTGAAGGAGTCAATAAATAAAAGAAGAGTGTAAAGAATTCCATACTATGATATAAAAGGATGAAATTGGCCGATATCATGACGATTTCATGTGATATTTATGCTTAAGGTCCATGTACCAGGTGTTGAGGTGGATGAAGTAGTATGCACATGTAAATAATGAGGGATTGAATGTGTGACAAGGAGTGTCATGAAGATATTGAAGGTGTTAAAGAAACCTTGCATAATTGAGAGTAGTTGTTGAGTAGGTAACTAGAAGAATAGTGAATTGGGGGTAAACCGAGAAGCCGAGAGCTAATTTAGAGGTCATTATAAGTTGTGTGAAACAAAAACTTAGTGTGACCATAACTCGAATAGTCTAAGTTGCAACTTATCATGTTGGGAGTTGAAGCTTCCCTGTGAGTTGAATCTCACTAAATGTCAATTGTAGCTGAACTAAACTTGGGAGTTGAAGCTTAGACAGGTTGAAGCTTGTCAAAGACTAAGTGGATTCTTAGTCAAATTTTAGAGTTTCGCAGATCTAGGTTGAGTTGCAGCTCTAGGTTGAGTTGAAGCTCAACCATGAAATCAATGTAATAGATATAGGACAATTTATTCCTAAGCATAGTTCTTGATTTCAATGGGGTTTTTCCCAATTTGGGTTTCCCACATTAACTTTTTCTCTTTGTGTTATTTCTCCATCGTGTTGCTTATGGATGTTAGTTTGATTTTGCTGATGGAATTTAAGTGAATTAACTTATGAGGTAAAAATTGAAAGACATTGATTCACCCCCAAGTGTCCTAATTTCCAACATATTGTTTATAGACCCTGCACATAGTTGGGAAAGTAGCTATACATGTATGGCCATAGGCACATAAATATAATTTGATTGAATCTATAATGATTTCAAACACTACATAAAGGGTGATAGTTTTGCTACCATAGATGTAGCCATAGTTATTGAGCAGATGTCAAGGTAGTGACATTATTCATTTTCATTGTTCATTTTTTACGTAAGTGACCTAACCCTAATCCTAGGTGATTGATAACTAGGAGGAAATATTTCGATAAGAAAGTGCACATCTCCCCCAAATGTGACATCATATTGTGCACAAATTTGGAAAATAACACCCCACCACTTTTCTTATCCTTAGCCCCGGTCACAACTAGCCCAAGGGGACTTAACTCATGAGAGTAATTTTTTTGAAAGTTCTCGAGAAAGTGTTGAAATGTGTAAGAGGTTGAGGGATGCATTTTTTCTAAGGGCACATTAGCATGTATAAAAATTTTAAAGTAGAAGAAACTTATAAGAGGCATAAATTTTTTTTAAAAAATTTGTTTGAGGCATTATTTATTAAATTGTGTATTTTTTTGAGCTCTCTACATTTTAGGTACTTAAATTTGTGTGTTTATCCTATATCAGAATTTTTTAAGCCGTGAATAATTATATATGCACTAAATTATAAAGTGCCAACCTTGGGGGTTATTGATGATGATTTCAAGGGGTATCCTATGCACTCTCATTTATGAATTATGGATCAAATTTTGGTTCTAAAACCTTTTAACTATCATGAGTGGAAAATAAAAATGCAAATATTATTGAGGAGTAAGGGTTTACACTAGATGAAAATGGGTCTTGAAACTAAACAAAGATTAGATGTAGCTAAAGTTAAGTGGTATAAAAATTTAATGAGGCCTACGATATATTATGTCTATCTGTATCTCCCAAATTCCACTTTCACATATAATAGTATAACACACCCATTGGCATCTTGACTATATCGGAAGGAATCTTTAGGAAGCAATATATAATGGCATTCCATGATTTGGAGAGTGAGCTCATTATTTTGAGTCCAAATAGATTTGACACTATACATGAATTCTTCAAAAATTAAAATCACTTAGATGGAAGTTTAAATAATGTGGGATATATAAAAATGATGAGAACTTAATTCTTTCTATTGTTTCAAAGTTAGTGTTGGTCGTCAAACTTGCACCCACATCTCAAATTCGAGAAGAGATGAGTTGTTTGAGACAATGATGGGAACCGTCCTAGAGTTGTGGGACTTGCATGCTTGGCATAGATCTCGAAGAAGGCCTGTTCCTCTATCTACTTCTCTTATTACCGCTAATTCTAGTGCGGAAAGGGAAAACTAAGCTAATAATACCAATGGACCAAGGATAGAAGGATAACATGAAACGAAACTACACTAAAAGGCAATAGCACCAAAAAAAGAGGGATGAACACTATGTATTCTGAGAGAAAATGAAAGGAAATGTGTGAAAGAAGGCTAGGCATGTGTAGCACAACTAAAACGTATTTACCAAATCAGATTCATGGAACAAAACTAAATAAGGAGCTGCAAGGGATGTAGAATGGCACAACGAGCACACAATGTAAAAGAAAGGCATGAAGAAATAATATAAACACGTACAGGACAAAGAATAGTCACAAAACGATGCTTCTATTACTTCCAGAAATACACAAAGCTATTAAAATGGTGAGAGATGCTGATATCCACATTCACAAGCCAAGTCTAGAGGTCTACAACTCAAAATACAGAAAATATGAAATCCTTAGCAAAAGCATCAGGAACCAAAAATTTCCAACATTAATAATGAGCCTAGCTCTTACATTTATAGATGAATCCATGGAAGAAGAAGAGAAGGAAGGAAAACCCAAATTTTAAATACAACCACCAATAATAAACATTCAATACCTATAAATCCACCTGTAACTCTATCAAATACGTTTCCCTAAGTCTTTTTGGCGTGTTGGAGAAGGAATAATGGAGAAATACATTTTCCCATTTATCACCTACCAGATCTGCCAAGAATTTGAATTTGAATGTCTAGGACTGTAGCCTATGTCAATACATGTCGGTTAAGACTAGGAACACACCAATCAGATATCTGTAGAAAAAGATATGGTCATCGGTAGATGTTAGAGCCACACGGGCACGTAAGACACGTGGCACACATGGATTGATAGAAGAAATCAGCCAACTGTTAATCTGGTTTTTTTGTTTCTACCATGTGTCATTAATTAGTTGGTTGTTAGGATTTGGCACCTTATTAGAAACACTCATATAGGTAATGTATTACACACTCAACTTTAAAAATATGATATGGCACGAAAGGTCACAAAGGAGGGTGAAAAATATGCGTGTGGAAGAATGAGGTGAAGCTGGTGAGATGAGAACACATAGTCAAGGTGCAATTATTACAAGGTAATGTGTGATGGCACGAGGAAGGGGCATGCGGGGATACCAAGGATAGCCAATTTTAGAGCAAGTGTTAAGCAAGCACACGGGGTGGATGTAATGTTTGAGAGGAAAGCAAAAGTGTGAGGAATGCGCACTGAGGGAAGATGGAACAAAGAGGAAAAAAAAAGAGGAAGGGAAGAAGGGGAAGTGCACAAGGGCACATGAGGAAAAGAAGGGAGGCATGTGAGGAAATGCAACCAAGGGAATGTGCCAAGTGAACTTGAGTACGCGTAACCTTGCAATGAAGAGCTCAGAGCCAGAAGGTGTATACAAGTTACCCAAATAACTGGGAGAGTTATTTGGATAACTAGTTTTGGCAATTTTAGGGCCATCTACCTGCTAGATGAAGGAGATCTAGCTCTTGAAACATCCATTGGGCATGGAGTATGTTATGTTATCATGAAGATTTGATCTATACCTTTGAAAGCTACCCCGAAGTCACTTGAAGGATCATTTCTTGACTCTATTCTAAATCCTGGAAACTACTAAAAATTGTCGGCATCCTAGAAGGAAAAGAAGAGTGTGTGCAGGGAATACACAAGAAGAAATAACTATGTAAAAACAAACAAATATGTGCACGACGCACTTGGAGGAATTGAAATTACTTTAATATATAAAAAATGATTCAACAAACTTAATGTAAGGGTTTGAGATAGATCCCATTTATTGGGATTTGCAGCATGCCTCCATCAAAATGAGTTAACTCAAAAGAGTTACCCTCTTTGCATGAATTGATGATGTATGGGCCACTCCAAAGTGCATCAAACTTTGAATGGTACCTTGGTTTAGTTCTATCAGCATCCCATTTCAAAACCAAGTCCCCAACTTTGAAATTTTTAGGCAGGACTTTCTGTCAAACCATTTCTTTGTTGTTTTTTGATGTTGTTCTAGCTTAATCATGGAAAAATTCCTTGATTCTTCAAGATTAACTAATTACGCTATTCCGATTTCTCTGCAGTCGGTGCCTTCTAGCTCCAACTATTGGGAAAGCGCCAATGAGTTCAACTCCAACATCAAAGGAAGGATATCCTCCTTTCCATAGACAAGCTTGTAAGGTGAAGTTCCTACTACTTTTTTAACTATGATTCTATCTTCCGAGAGCACACGTGAGACCCTTATATGCCACTGTCTTTGGCTGATGTTCATCATGTGTTTCATGATCCTGATCAGGTTCTTTTTGTTGATTGTGCTAGACCATTTCCTTGAGGGAAATAGTTAGAAGAAGTCTTCGAGATATATGCTCATATTTAGAGCCCAATCGGTGATTTTGGTCCCAAGGAAAGATTTTTCATTGTCGGAGATAATGTTTTGAGGAATGTCGAACCTTGTGACTATGACTTTGAGAAAGACAAGGATGACTAACTCAGTTGATTCCTTGAGCGCGACAGCTTCTATCCATTTGGTGAAGTAATTTGTAGCTATCAACACCCACTTGTGTCCAGTGGTTGAAGGTGGATTGATCATGCCTATAAAGTAAAGACCCCATTACTCAAAAGGATGATCCATTTGGATTAGTCGAAGGGGAAGCGCAGCCAATATTTTATTTCCTGTAAAGAAAGCACATTCCTTACATTTTGTGACCCACTTGTGTGCATCTGCAAATAGGGTAGACCAAAATATTCCTGCCATTATGATCTTCATCACTGTAGTTTTGGAAGAAAAGTGTCCACCAAAAAAACCATCATGGAATTCTACCAACACTTTTTCAATTTGCACATCGTTGATACATCTTAACAACACTCCATCAAGATTCTTCTTGAAGAGAAGTTCATCAATCAAAACATAAGGGATAGATTGTAACATTAGATGTCTTCTCTTTGTCTTGTTTAAGCCAAGAGGGAATGCACCCTTGGAAAGGAATGTGATCATGTCCTTCATCCAGTCATGTGCACCACAATCCGTATTCTACTCAAGTTCTACGCATGGGAGACCCTTATCTAGAAATAACGAAGTCTCGGGATCATTCTACGCATCCTCAAAGCAATCTACTACAGAGCACATTACCTCTTACCGCTTTGTGGCTTTTATAGTTACATCATATTCCATGCTTTTGGTCACCCATCGTACTCTTTTTTCACTAATTTATGTTCCCATGATGAAGTCTTTGACATAATATTGGGAGACTAGAACCTTAATATGATTTGTAGTGAGCATACTCTTGAATTTCTTGAGCATGCGCATGATGGCAAAGACCGACTATATTTTAATTCATAATCCTTCGATGTCTAAGTGAAGAAAGCCACCGGTTGTTCCACCCCTTGTTAATTTTTTTGTTAGGATAATATCCACACTCACATCAACTCCATAAGCATAAAGTATAAAATCCTTTGATTGGCGCGTAAGAAATTTCTTTCTTGATTTTTTGAATCTTTTCTTTCATTTTGTTGTCCATATGAAAGCTATGTCCTTCTTGAGCATCAGGGTGATTGGCCTTACCAGTCCTACAAAGTTAGGAATAAAACACCTAATAAAATTGATCTTACCTAGGAAGGACTACAAGGCTCTTTTCTACACCGATAGGAAAGAACTAGGATGGATGAAACACGCTCGGGGTCAATTGCGATGCCATCCTTCAAAACCAAATGGTCTAAAAGATTTCCCTATGCCCTTTGCAAAATTTCACTTCTTGGGGTTAAGAGACACCCCATACTTTCTACATATTTGAAATACTTTCTCTAGGTACTTTATATGATCCTCGCTCTGTTTTGAGAATATTGTTATGTCATCATGGTAAACAAAGATGAACTCATTGATGTAACCTTTGAAGGCAATATCCATGGTGCGCTAAAATGTTGCACCTGCATTTGAGAGACCAAAGGGAATCTTATAATATGCATATTCTCCCTACTTGGTTGTAAACATTTTTTAAATTGATCCTCTTCCTTGACCAAGATTTGATTGAAACCTTAATACCCATCTAACATTGAGAATATTTGTGCATCGGCCATAGCCTATAGAATCTACTCCATTGAAGGTTAAGGATAATGATCCTTTATAGATGCCTTGTTTAAATCCTTGAAATCAACACACAGTCTGATTTCACCATTCTTCTTGTGCATCGGAACTAGATTCGCGACCCATGTAGAGTACTTGATGGGAAAAATAATCTTTACCTCAATGAGTTTGGATAATTCCTTTCTTATGAGGGGCTCTATCTTTGAATTGATTGGTCGATGCTTTTGTCTGACGGGCTTGATATCGAGATCAAGGTCAATGGAGTGTTGAGAAAAATTGGATCAAAACCTTTGAGGTATTCATACTCCCATGAGAATATATCACTTTATTTTTGACAGAGAGAGATGAAGTCATTTTTTTTATTTTACGTGCAAACTTTACTAAGAAGTAATTCTTTTCTACGTGCAATAGTAAATGGGGAGAAATCTTCTTGCACGGTGCGCATATACTTTTCTTCACCCTTGAACTCATCATCAGGGATAAAAATTTTCTCTAAGGTGACCAGACCTTTAGGAAGCTTATTTGACTTTAGTTGAATCACTTGGTCACCATAGCTATCATGTAAGTCAACTTGCATACTTGATGAGAATTTTGCTTCATTTTGAATGAATCTGGACAATCGCACATCACTTCCAAACACTTGTCATCTTGTGTTATTATCTAGAATGGATGGTCTGATCACCATCTTTGTGTCTTTGAGTGTTTCCTTTGAAAAATTCCTTAGCATGAGAGAATTGTAAACCAAGCATGGCCATTTTGTCGACCTTCCTTATTCATTTTTACGGCACCACCTATATATTTAGAGCATCAAATCTCTCAAGGAGGTCCCAAAATATGTGTTTATAAGCTTTGAGAAGCTTATTATTTTCCTGACACTTGTTGGTGACTTGGTGGATAACCAATTCAATATCTCCAAAGATTTGCAATGCCTTAATCTTCTTCTTTTCAAAGCAATAATTAGACCATGCATCAGTGCCTCATACTCTGCCACATTGTTGGAACATGTAAACTGCAATCTATGAGTGAAGAAGAATTTCTCATCCTTAGGGGAAATGAGAATGACTCTTGCTCCCAAGCCGTTTTTGCTTATGGATCCATCAAAGTATAAATTCCATATACCAGATTTTTCTTGCCTTTGCTTGAGTGCACGCGGTAAAGCATAGCTTCTTCTTCAAGAATATAGTAGGTACCAAGCCTAGTTTCAAAAGATTCCAGTTCTTCAAACATATGACTCAAATTTATGGTGCCTCTTTGCCCACTCATCAAGTACTAGACCAAGAATAGAAGGTGGAAGAGGCTGCTCTACAAGAACTCGAAGCTTGTTCCTCTTGGATCAAGCGCCTAGCTTGGAGAGGGGATGGGACATATGACTCAACATGATAGGAAAATATTGTCTTAGCTTATATGGTAAACCTGGGTACCATACCTTGTCTTGGGGTCCAATCAGAAGACAAGTAACCACCCACTTTAGCAGTAAAGTCTCTTGAAAAACATAAGGAAAATAGAGGGGCAAGTCAATGATTGACACATCTTGAGTTATTGTTAGATTTGGACATGCATGGAGGGTTAACTCAAGATCCTTGATGATTCCTAGGGTAGTGAAAGTTAAACCATCGAGTTGTAGGACTCCTTTTGTTAGGGGGCTATACTTAAGACCTAAGACATCAACAATCCTCTTAGGCATGAGAAGTACTAGCACTTGAGTCAATCATACAATTATGGACAAGATGTTTTCCTATGATCAAGGACATATAGAAGGGTGGGATTTTAATAATATTTCTTACTTTCTTCTCCTCTTCTTGACAAATGTTGATAGAAGCATGTGACTTCGTATAGTTGTATAAGTGCATGAGAGATGTGTCGAGCTTCATGTAGCAAGTCACGCTAGCATGAAATGGTCAAGGCATCTTACATTGTAACATTTATGTTTGTATTTTTCATCTGGTCCACAATGTTGAATGGAAAACCCATTGACTTGCGCATTTGAGGAACAAAACATCCTTTTTAGTTTCTCGGAGTACAAAGGAAGGAATCTTAGCCGGCACAGAGGTTTGAACTACCAAAGGAAGGGCATGTGCCACTTCTAGAGGGGCTTGCGCGGAGCCTCGGGTGTGGGTACTTGAGAACTTTTACTATTGGATGTCTTAGTTGCTTCCCTTTTCTTTTGAGGGTATGCTTTTGTTGTTGGAATTGCGACATGCCGGACTTGATCATTATCTTCTTATATCTTGTATTATTTGTAACTTAGGCACATGGTCTACTTGTATCCTCTACAACTTGGTTGATTGCACAAAATTCTTCAGTGCCAAAGAACATCAAATTTTCCTCTGGAGGAGCTTCTGGCCTTTCTTGGTTATCTGCTTTTGGTGCACTTATTAAAGGCTGAAAATTGGAAGCATTATAAATCATATAGGCTTGCGCACGTACAACATTAGTGTAGTGATACTAGATATGAGGTATATTACAAGGAAAGCACCATTTAGATTCTTGCGCCATATTGTTCTGGACTAGGACAAGTTCTTGACTTGTGCTCGATGTTGGAAGAGGTTGTGCATGAGGAATAACTTGCAAAGGAAAGTGTGCATTAACATGCCCCTATCATTCTACTAGTTTTTTCTATGCCTTTGGTTCCCGTACTAATTCCACCAAGGTTGATTGCTCCGGCCTTGCACCTGATTGGAATGTCCTCTGTAGGCTTACGTTTGTTGCTTCTCCAATGATATGACCTTGTTGGACAAGTTTCTAATTAAGGCCTTCAATTCATCATCTTCTTTTTTTATTGTGTAGGAGAGTAGGATGTAGATGAAACTAGTTGTGTGCTCTGCACTAGAACTAGAGTAATAGAAGGTTGGGGCACTAGAGACACATCTGGGAACAAGGGCGTGGGAGGCCTAGGCACCACTTACCTTACCAACTGAATGAGACTGTTTTCTTCCCTTATTGCAATGTTGTATGCAGCAGGTAAGGTTCTACCTCCCATGGATTTAATCATGATTGAAATGTCACTATTCAAATCCCTTAGATGGTACAAGAAAGTGTGTTAGGGTGTAGGTCTCACCACGTGAGGAATTCTACCCAAAGTCTTACGGAACTTGATTTTGAAATCAAACATCTATTCATTGGGCACACACTTTTTGTAGTCAATTTCTCTACCAATGATAAATGATCTGATTTATCTTCAAAGTAATTGCAAAGAGCTATTCCAAGCTCGTCCCAGGTAGCAATAGATGTAGGTCTTAGGCCATGGTACCATTGAAGTGCTTTACCCTTAAAAGAGGTTGCAAACAACCTGATCAACAACATCATCATGTTCAATCAAATAGACATAGCATACATTAGCCACATCTTGAATGTGTTCAATAGGGGTGACTTGATTTTCTCCCGTGAAGTATGGAATACTTTTTGAGCACACCAGTGGCATATCATGTTGAGCATTGAGATTGAGCAAGCACGCCGATGAAGTGGTAAAGTTCCTTAGAGGATGAGGAGGTTGAAGCGCCATGACAGGGCATGCTTGTCTATTCTAAGGAGGAGTAGAGTGTGCATGGTGTGCTAGAGATGGGGATGCATGCATGTTAGATCTGATGTGTGTGTTTCTCGGTGAAATATGGAGGTATTCAAAGGATCCTTCAGCTACAACACTCTTTCTAGCATGCACTCTTCTCATAAAATCCACTCATGAATGAAATACAAGAGCTTTGGAAATGTTGGGAGTCACCAAATGTGTTGAAATAAGCCTCCAAAGGCTAGAAATGCTAAGTTTACACACCAAAACTTAACAATATGAAATTTAAGATTTCACTTCTTGTCCCACCGTGCTTGTCAAAAATTGATGGTTGTTAAACTTGCACTGCGTCTCGGATGTGGAAGAACCGATCTGTTTGAGAAAAAACGGAACCATCCCCAAGTTGTGAGACCTACGTGCTTGAGACGGATCTCCAGAGAAGGCCAATTCATCTATCTACTTCTATTACTATCACTAATCCTAGTGCAAAAAGGTAAAACTAAGCTAATAATTCCAAGGGACCAAGGATAGAAGGATAACATGGAAGGAAACTACACTAAAAGGTCGTAGCACCGAAAAAGAGGGATGAACACTATCTGTTTGAGTGAAAATTAAGGGAAATTTATGAAATAAGGATAAGCATGTGTAGCACAACTAAAACATATTTACAGATTAGTTTCATGGAACACAACTAGATAAGGAGCTGCGAGGATGTAGAATGACACAATATTGTCGCCCTCAAAATCCCTGTCACTTTCCAAGTTAAGTTATGAAAATTTTGAGTTGGTGCCTTTGAGAGATGTCTGAGCAAAGTGAGAAGTCTCGAGAGATAGAAAAATTTGTGTTTTGAAGTTGGTGCTCGTTTTTAATCTCTCCCTTTCACTTGAAAATTCTTCAGTCTTCGCAGTTTGAAGTATTTTTATTTCCCCGTCTAGATGCTTGAAAATATTTTCCTTCATTTGAATGTCATTGTCAATCCTTCTCTTTGGCTGTGGATCGTGTTGAGCCTATAATTGTTTGCAGTTTCTCATTCCATGGAGAACAATTTGAAATTCAGGCACAAACGGTGGGGTTTTCCCTTTCATTTTTATTTTTCCATAGTCATGAATGATGGGCGTCAAATTCTGTCCCGACGTCCGTGGATACGTGGACATCTCTGATTGGATGTGGCATGACAGGTTCATCTTTTAAACTTGTCAGTTTTGTTTTTTTTTACAAAAGTGACAAATTGGCCCTGTGGCCTAAAGGATCCTAATTGGCTAAAACAAGTGGTGGGAGAAATGCAGGCCCTTTTTGTGTTTTGATGCTTTGAAAGGTCAAAGGCGGGTCCTTTTTTGTTTTGAGGCATTATGGCAAAAGGCATAAAATGCAAAAAGAATGCCTAAGGCCACACGTGGCCATTTTTAAGGCATAAGTGGAGAGGTGGGTTGTCGAGACACTTTAGGAATTTTACCTTTGTTTCCAAAAGGTCGTAAAGTTATAAAGTGAAGTGCACCAAGTGGCGCCTAGGTGAAGCCATGGTATGATGCCCGCATTGAAAATTCAAAGCGTGAAGGTGGGCTTTCGGAGCAATTGGAAATTTTGGTTTTATTTCCAAAAAGAGAGTTAAAATTTATAAAATGATCCACAAATCGACTAGGTTCTTGATCTCATGTTGAAGATTCAAAGCGGAGATGCGGGTCGGTGAAGGACTTTGAGTTTTTGAGCTTTTCTTTGAAAAGAGTTAAAATTGTAAAAGTGAGCCACAACTCTGTCCCCACTCAAGTAAATCCACATGTCAAGCCTATATTAAAAGCGGATTGGTGGGCCAAAATGTAAAAAAATGCAAAATCTTTACAAAGTCACAAAATACAAAAGGTGCCCTCAGGCCCACTTCAGTTTAGATATTTTCCACATGGACGACTCATATTTCAAGTTACAAAATAGGTTTAACGGCTGCATTATAGACTATCATTTTTTTCTACCATTAATGCTTCTGCAAGAACCAAGAAACCGAATGTACCCATTTTTAGGATTATTTAATCACTTCTCTATGTCATTATGTGGTTGGATCTGGTACTCTGTAGATGTTATTGATTGAAAGTAATCAATATAGAAGTTTTTCCTTTTTTCCTCTGTTATTCCTTCTTTCCTTATTCAAATTTGTGAATCATCCATCTTTGCATGATAAGAAACTTTGTGTTCTTGTTAATCTGATTTCGGGAACTTTGTGTCTATGAAATTATATCTCATTATAAATGCAAATGATTCTATTATGCATCCGATGTGAATCCAGCTGTAAGAGGTTGAAATACCTCCAAAAACACACATAAACAACTTTGCAAATAAAACCAGGAGTTTCAAAATAGCTTACTTCTCATTTATGGAATTCACACTGATCTATTACATCATTACAATTCTCCTTTTATTTCAAGACTACTCTAAAACCCTAAAATGCCAAAAAACCCTAAAATGCAAAACAACTCGGATTGACCCCAAAATTTGCATGCCAAATATGCATTCATAAATTAGGGCTCACACGAAATTTGGACTTATTCTGACAAGCACAACAAAAGTTATTAAAGTTCTAAGACCTAGTCAAAAGCGGAAAAAACATTCGGAGCCAATTTTAGGCCACTAGATGACGGAATATGAGCCCGAAAACGTGCCAAAATGAGCACAACCTTGTAGGCAAGTTGTCCCCAACATAGTACTAATGTATATCTACCACCCTGTAAAATTTCAGGACGATCCAACGGTCGGATCAAAAGTTATGGCCTCTACAAGTTATGCTCCCGCATCATTCTCCCCTGGTTGAAAAGAATTCAGCTCCTGCAAATTCTGTTGACGGAACTCATCTAATTTTGCACTGTCAATTTTCCTCAACTCCCACTCAGGAATCCAAGTGTTTTCTTCTTGCTACAAACCTTCCCACTGTACCAAATATCTGTTGTAGCTCCCATGTCTAGTAGTGATTGTCTTTTGGTCCAAGACACGCATTACCCTCTCCTTTTTCTCCTTCGGCATCTGTTTCTTCTAGTTTATTTCTTCCTCCTCCGCAACATTTTCATCATGACCTGGAAACTTATATAAATCAGAAACATTAAAAACTGGTGAGATAGCAAAGTTTTCAGGTAGCTCCACCTTGTAGGCATTATCACTCATTTTCTTTAGAATCCTACATGGCCCAATCTTCTTATACTTGAGTTTATTATATGTTCCCTTTGGAAACCTCTCTTTTCTAAGATGAACCATCACCATATCTCCTTCTTCAAATACACTTACTCTCCCTTTGGCATCCTGCAAATTGTTTTATATTGTGCATTACTCACTTTTAGCTTTTCCCTCACTTCATCTTGTAGCTGTAGAATGTGTTCTGCAAATGCTTCTGCATCATCACTAGTTTCATCTTCACCTGGTAGAACAATTAGATCAAGGACCCCCTTCGGATTCCTACCATATACAATCTGGAAAGGAGACCTCCCTGTTGACCTGTTTATCGAGCTATTATATGCAAACTCAGCTTGAGGTAAAGCTAAGTCCCATTGTTTTGGCTTTTCTCCAACTATACAACGTAGGAGATTTCCCAAGCTTCTGTTCACTACTTGATCACCGCCCATCACCTGGGGTGATATGCACTACTGAACTGTAGTTGTGTCCCCAATTTCTTCCACAGAGTCCTCCAAAAGTGACTCAAAAACTTCATGTCCCGATCTGAAGTGATCGTTTTTGGAATTCCATGCAATCGAACCACTTCTGAAAAAAACAAATCTGCAATTCTGGAAGCATCATTAGTTTTTTTACAAGAAATAAAATGTGCCATCTTAGAGAATCTATCAACCACAACAAAGATAGAATCATTCCCTCGTGTGTGTTAGGAAGCCCTAACACAAAATCCATACTCGAATCAACCCATGGCCCCTGCAGGATAGGCAATGGCATATATAACCCAAGAGTATTCTATGCATGACCCTTAGCCATTTGACACACTCTACATCTTGCTACAACCCTACGATGTCCCTCTTTACCTTTGGCCAATAATACTTTTCTACGACAAGAGAAATTATCTTACTTATACCAAAGTGTCCAGCCAACCCTCCACTATGCAATTCTCTTATAATATTTTCTCTCATTGAACCAGCAGGGATGCACAATTGTTTCCCCCTAAACAAATAACCATCCTGTATCAAATAATCAAAAGAATCACTACCTACTGTAGGCTCCTTAAGCTTTCTGACAACATCACCAAAATCAGGATCACCTTCATACAATTCCTTAACTGCCTCAAACCCTAGGACTTTATTTTCCATTGTTGTCAAAAGGGCTACACGCCTACTCAAGGCATCAACAACTTGATTCTACTTACCAGACTTATGCTTTAAAACAAAAGTATATTCTTGCAAAAATGAAACCCATTTTGCATGCCTACTATTTAGTTTCTTCTGTGTGTTTACATACCTCAAGGCTTCATGGTCAGTGAAGAGTACAAATTCCTTTGCTACCAAGTAATGTCTCCAGTTCCTTAATGCCTGAACAATAGCGTAAAATTCCACATCATAAGTAGAATATTTCCTCCTGACTTCATTTAGCTTTTCATTGAAGAATGCCATTGGTCGTCCTTCTTGACTCAACACAGCTCCAATCCCAACATGTGAGGCATCACAGTCAACCTCAAAGACCTTGCTAAAATCTAGCAATACCAAAATAGGTGCTTCTGATACTTTCTTCTTCAACAATTCAAAACTATCTATTGCTGCCTTGGTCCATACAAACTCCCTCCCTTTTGTACACTCTATTATGGGTGCAGCAATGCTATTGAAATTCCTGATGAACTTCCTATAAAAAGTTTCCAATCCATGAAAACTACGAACCTCTGTCACATTCCTTGGAATAGGCCATTCCAAAATTGCCTTTACTTTTTCCTCATCCATCCTCACTCCATCCTCTGATATGACAAATCCCAAAAAAACAATACTCTTTTGAAGAAATCTACACTTCTTTAAGTTTGCATATAGACTCTCTTTACGTAACAAGTCTAACACCAATTTCAGATGTAATAATTGTTCTTCCACTGTCTTACCGAATATCAAAATATCATCAAAATAGACAACAACAAACTTACCATTGTATTCTCGGAGTACTCTATTGATCAACCTCATGAATGTACTGGGTGCATTAGATAGCCCAAATGGCATCACCATCCACTCGTATAATCCATCTTTTGTTTTAAAAGTAGTTTTCCATTCATCCCCTTCACGGATTCGGATCTGGTAGTAACCACTCCGTAGGTCAATCTTGCTAAAATATCGGGCTCCCGCTAGCACATCCATCATATCATCCAATTGTGGAATTGGAAACCGATACTTAATTGTGATCTTGTTTATGGCTCTACTGTCTACACACATTCTCCAGTCTCCATCTTTTTGGGAGTCAATAACGCTGGAGTTGCACATGGACTCATGCTTTCTCTCACTAACCCTTTCTGTATTAGATCTGTCACTTGTCTGTTCAACTCTTCACTCTGTGTCGGACTCATCCGATAGGCTTGCCTGGTTTGGAAGGGACGATCCTGGGATCAAATCAATATGGTGTTGAATATCTCACTTTGGGGTAACCCATCTGGTAGCTCATCTGGTATGACATCTTTGTATTCTTTTAGTATCTTTTCTACTGCAATAGGTATATTAAAGCCTTCTTTCTCCAGCTTCTTTGACATTAGTGCATAACAACATCCAGCTTCTTCCATTTCTGTAACAAACTCTTTTGTAGCCAATAAGCCCTCACTCTTCTCTTCTTCCTTGAAGGGTAATAAGACCACCTTTACACCATCCTTCCAAAAGGTATATGTATTTTTCCCTCCATCATGTGTAACCTTTCTATCATATTACCAAGGCCTACCCAGTAATATATGACATGCATCCATTAGGATAACATCACACCACACCTCATACCTGTAGGTATTCCCAATTGAAAACTTTATAAGGCATCTTTTATCTATGGTTACTTCATTTCCTTTCTTGAACCATGATATACGATAGGGATATGGGTGCTTGTCACATTTCAGATTCAGTTTATCAACCATTATAGTTGAAACCATATTTTCACAACTACCACCATCAATAATAATTTTACATACCTTTCCTCCAGAGGTGCATCTTGTTCGAAATATATTTGTTCGAAGCCACGAATCAGCTCCAGCAACATCACATTCTTTCTCCTTCCTTGGGACAATCATCGTCCTCCTTATCATGAGGGTTTCACCCAAGTCTGCAGAAACCTCCATTTCTTCTTCCTCTTCAGCCTCAACCAGATTTACTCGTGGTTTTTCTCCTTGCCATCTATCTTGTGTAGGATAGTGCGGACACTCAAAAGCTCTGTGCCCCTCTTCACCACATTTGTAACATGTATATTGCCTTTGGGGGCTATTCCAGCCCCGTCCTCCATTATAACCTCTTCCCCTCTGAAATCCCCTACCTCTTTGGTAGTTACCATGGCTTTGACCAGAATCTTCATGCCCTTCTGTATTAGAGGATTCACCTTTTGTAGATTCAAATCTACCCCTGCCCCTCATTGGAGATGATGATGGACCTCTCTTCACACCTCTTCTAAAATTACTCCTCTTGTTCTTTTCCTCTGCCTTTAATGCAAGTTGATAAGCATCATCTAGGCTATGGATCCGGAGCATACTCAGCTCATCTTGTATGGTGTAACTCAACCCATTTATAGACCATGTAGCCTTTTGTTCTTCAGACTCTCCCTATTCCACCTTGATTGATAACTTGTAAAATTCATTAGTATACTCCTCAATGCTTGAGATCCTTTTGTCTTAGGTTTTGGAACCTTCGAAAGAGTGTCTGAGCATAATCTACAGGAAGAAACTTTTCTTTCATCTTCTTTACCATTTTATCCCGTTTCGGATCTTGCCCTTTCCACTCCTTTGTCTTTCATTTTGTAGGTGATCCCACCAGATCAATGCATGTCCGACTAACTTAGTGCATGCAAACTTAACCTTCTTCTCCTCTGAAAGGGTTTTCCACTCAAAGAATTTTTCCATGTGATTTAACCAATCAATCAACTCCTCTGGTCGTAACCCTCCACCATAATCAAGAACATTAATCTTGATGTCGTCATTCTTTCCCTCTAAAGCCTTGATCAATCTCTCCTCAAATGGTCTCTCATTCAAGGTTTCTTCATCTCTCTCATTTTCTTCTTCATCTCCTCCTTCATTCATTAATGGAGGCTCTTCTTCAATATCACTATCTGGGTTTGCATCCCCATTTGCATGTCTCCTTCTAAGGTGGGTAACTTCCCCAAGTGAGCTCGGCAAAGAACTTGTCTCTCGTAGCTCCTACATATGCCTATTCATCCTGGGCATAACCCCCCTCCCGCTGCCTAGCCATGGTTATATAAAATAGAGGTAAAAACTACACATAAAAATGTAATATGTTACCTTAACTATTTCCGCAAGATCAAAATCCAGCTGCAAGAGGTTGAAATACCTCCAAAAACACACATAAACAAACTTTGCAAATAAAACCAGGAGTTTCAAAATAGCTTACTTCTCATTCTGGAATTCACACTGATCTATTACATCATTACAATTCTCCTTTTATTTCAAGACTACTCTAAAACCCTAAAATGCCAAAACCCTAAAATGCCAAAAAACCCTAAAATGCAAAACAACTCGGATTGACCCCAAAATTTGTGTGCCAAATATGCATTCATAAATTAGGGCTCACACGAAATTTGGACTTATTCTGACAAGCACAACAAAAGTTATTAAATTTCTAAGACCTAGTCAAAAGCGGAAAAAACATTCGGAGCCAATTTTAGGCCACTAGATGACGGAATCCGAGCCCGAAAACGTGCCAAAAATGAGCACAGCCTTGCAAGAAAGGTTTTCCCAAAGATAGTACTAATGTATATCTACCACCCTGTAAAATTTCTAGGACGATCCAACAGTCGGATCAAAAGTTATGGCCTCTGCAAGTTATGCTCCCACATCAAGCATCTCCTTTGATCAATACGTATAAGGCTATACTATGCTATCTATATTTCCTAAAAGTATTGTTATTTTCTTCCTCTCTCATCTCCTTAGTTCTTCCATTCTTTCGTATTGATGATCTTTGGGCATAAAACGTTTCAAAGTATTAGGAATCCACACTTTGAAATTTGTATATTTGTATATAAGTTTTATTGCTTGCTTTCAATAAGGGAACCTCTCCCATTAAAGAGAAGGGACTTGTTGTCCCTTGACTGTGGTTTGTTAAAGTGCAATTTTAAAACCCAACAGTTTTGGCAACTCTGTTGGGGATTTCATTTCAAACGTATCCCTTTCTAAAAGAAAAATTCAAGATCATTTTTGATCTGGTGACTCTAAGATATACTCATGGTAAAAAGGCTCTCGGAATAGAAGATTCCCATTTTCAACTTCTGGAGCAAAAAAACTTCTCTCTTCTTCCAGCAAGAAGGAACAGAAGAACTCGTTCTACAAGCACACCTCCTATTAAAGATAGAAATTCCAAGAATAGCATTCCTCAAGAACAACTTAGTCCTAATCTTTGTGCTTTGATACTTGCTGGTGTTTCAGTTCCCCTTTAGTCAATTTTTCCAAAGATGGCAGCCCCTTTGCCTTGGGGACAATAGGTTGGGCCTCTTGCTCTTCCTCAACCATTGCATGAGTTACCTAGGGGTAACAGAAAAGTTTTCCCAAATTTTGGGGTGATGGGAAGGTTCATCTAGATGAACACATTACAACCTTCATTGTTGCATGTGGGATTCTTGGGGTTGAACATGAAGATGTCTCTGTTAGGATTTTTGTGGAGACATTGCAAGACAATGCTACTAATTGGTTTTATCATCTTCCTGTTGGGTTGATCACTAATTGGAACACCATGACAACTCAGTTTGAGAAGCATTTCAAACCTGTTGAAGATGTGCATGCTCTGTTAGCTCAAATATCTCATATCAAGAAGGAACCATTCGAGCCCATGAGGGAGTTTGTGGAAAAATTCAACAAGCTAATTCATAAAATTCCACAGAACACTCGTCAATGGATCAAATAAAAAAATGCTTTTTCCTCAATGCCCAGACTACCTGAAGTGAGTTATGCACTAAGGAGAGCTAACCTTGTAACTTTGGAGGCGATCAGCGCTATCTATCAGTGTTGAGGATGATTTAATCATGTCTGGTAAATTGAAAAGAGAACCTTCCAATTCTAAGGCATCTTCTTCTCCCTCTCCTAGAGCCAACTCAAATCAGTTAGTGCAGAAGTTGGCAAATGATCTCATTTCCATTAAAAATCAATTGGCTCAACATACTCCTTACCAAGACATCCCAAGGAAGAATTTTCAGCCTAGGAACTGGTTACCTCCTTCTCAGACCAGATTGGCTATTGAAGGCCCACCCATCAAGGTTCCAATCAATGCAACTTGTGAATTTCAAGAACCTGATGATGAGGAGTTTAATGAAATCTATGAAGAACCAGAAGAAGAGGTTGATGAAGAACTGGAGGAGCTTGGTGGATCTCAAGTTCATTTCCTCACCACTGAAGGTATGGATGATGAAGATGAGTATGATGAAGTAGTAGCAGAGATGAATAGTGAGTCATATGATGTTATGAATTGGAGCAAATGAACAAAAAAGAAAAAGTGATGTAGCTGCTAAGAAATCCAAGGAGTTTCCTATAACTATTCCAGTGGTTGCAAGAAGAGGAGCTCCTATTCCCACTGCCTCCACACAAAAGGTGAGTAATGTTAATCCTTCTTCTTCTACTTTTGTTTCCAAAACTTCTTGTCCTTCAAATCCTAAAGCTGATAAATCAAAAGTCTCTCAAGTTCCTAATAGTGATGCCCCATCCACCTCTGGATCTTTTGATATCATTGATCACCTCAAAAATACCAAAATCCAAATCTCAGAGGTAGAATTTTACCAAACCCATCCAAAAGCCTTTGCTAAAATGGTAAAAATTTTCAATTCCAAATCCAAAGCTTCATCCAATACTTCTAAAGGTATTTTTCCCACTCCCTCTTCCTCACCTCAACCAAGCCTTGTGGCTGCAGTCACTTCTCTAATGAGAAAATTGAACCATTCTATGTGACTCTTCTCATAGCTGGCCATAAACTCAATAATTGTGTTATAGACTCAGGAGCATCAAACAATGTAATTCTTGTAAAAGTAGCTCATGCTTTGGGTCTGACTCTAACATGTGCCTTTGGTTCTTGCTATTCCATGGAGAGTAGAGAAGTGCCTTTGGTTGGGAGGATTAAAGATGCACAAGTAGCCTTCGCTGCTTTTCCAGAGAAAAGG
Organism: Taxus wallichiana var. yunnanensis; assembly: GCA_018340775.1. Taxonomy (NCBI): domain Eukaryota; kingdom Viridiplantae; phylum Streptophyta; class Pinopsida; order Cupressales; family Taxaceae; genus Taxus; species Taxus wallichiana. The sequence goes on from CM031235.1 coordinate 797,357,757, forward strand.
GTCTTAGCCACTATTTTGGTTGCTGATATTCCTCCCTCATATGGTATGTTCTTTGAGTAGGAATTTCGTAAGGAGATAGGAGGTGAAATTTAGATGTATTGGTCACATGCTTGATCTTGGTCAATGGAAAAATAAAGAAGCTACTACTAGAGAGATAGACTAAGTATCTGTGTGTAAAAGGATGATGATCCAAAAGCACAAATACTCTATGAAGATATAGGGCATGGTAACTATATGATTATGTCACAGGATGAGGAAAAAATTCCTAAGGGAATGATTCATGGTCCCAATAGAATTTAAACTTTGGAATTTGATGGAAGCTTCTCTTCAGCTAGTTCTAGGGCTAGTGTGGTGCTAACCTCTCCGAAGGGAAGATTCATCCCTTTTCATTCAAGCTTTGTTTTGAAATTACAAATAATACAGTTGAATATGAGGCACTCATACTTGGATTGAACATGGCAAAAGAAATGGGAGTGAAGAATCTTTGTGCTCATGGAGATGCAGAGCTAATTGTGAAACAAGTTAGGGATATTTTTCAAGTGAAGAATAGGAGATTGAAACATTATAGAAATCTTGTCTAGGATTCTATTGAGTTTCTTGATGCTTTCTCCATTGAAGTTGTGCCAAGAGAGAAGAATACTAGAGTTGATTCTCTAGTTGTCTCAGGATATTTGTTGATTCCTCACCCAGATTTATCTCAGGAGAAATTTACCATTGAAATGATCCATAGGCACAATTTCCCAAATAATGCAAGAAATTGGTAGGTTTTTAATGATGATCAACACTTTCTCTCATTCTTCGAGCTTAAGGACAACTTCAACCATTGTATTTTGAAGGAATTGAGACTTTTCCTAGAGATTAGGTGCCCTCTAATGAAGATGACACCGAGGAAGAGATGGATCGGGATGGTCGCATCAAATTGAAAGGTAACAAGATCCCTAAAGGGCTGGTGAGTTTAGAAGATATGTTCGATAAGCATGATAGGTACATTAAGTCTAAATTTTCCCAATGGAACAGAGCACTGATCCGCTTTCCCAGAGTTTTTATATGGTTCTTGATCTTGCCTCATTCTACTGTCAAGTCGTCCCCAGAAAGAGCCAGTTGTTGTTGCCCTCAAAATCCCCCTCACTTTCCAAGTTAAGTTCCGAAAATTTTGAGTTGGTGCCTTCAAGAGATGTCTGAGAAAAGTGAGAAGTCTGGAGAGATAGAAAAATTCATGTTTTGAAGTTGTTGGTGCTTGGTTTTAATCTCACCCTTTCACTTGAAAATTCTTTAGTCTTTGCAGTTTGAAGTATTTTCTATTTCCCCGTCTGGATGATTGAAATTTTTTTTTGTCATTCGAATTTCATTGTTAATCCTTCTCTTTAGATGTGGATCTTGTTGAGCCTGGTATTGTTTGCAGTTTCTCATTCCATGGAGAACAATTTGAAATTTAGGCGCAAACGGTGGGGTTTTCCCTTTCATTTTTATTTTTCCACAATCGTGAATGACGGGCATCAAATTTTGTCTCGATGTCCATGGATATGTGGACATCTTTGATTGGATGCAGCATGGTGGGTTTATCTTTTAAACTTATCACTTTTGTTATTTTTTGCAAAAGTGACAAATTCACCCCGTGGCCCGAAGGATCCTGATTGGCTGAAAAAAGTGATGGTAGAAAGGCGGACCCTTTCTGTGTTTTGATACTTTAAAAGGTCAAAGGTAGAAAGGTGGGTCATTTTTTTGTTTTGAGGCATTATGGCAAAAGGCGTAAAATGTAAAAAGAATTCCTAAGGCCTGCAAAGGGACACGTGGCCATTTTTAAGTCAAAAGCGAGAGGCGGGTTGTCGAGACACTTTAGGAATTTTACCTTTGTTTCCAAAAGGGCGTAAAGTTATAAAGTGAAGTGCAACCCCATTAGCACCCAAGTGAAGCCACGTGTTGATGCCTACGTTGAAAAGTCAAAGCGCGAAGGTGGGCCGTCAGAGCAATTTGGGAATTTTGGTTTTATTTCCAAAAAGAGAGTTAAAATTTATAAAATGATCCACGACTCCGCTAGGTTCTTGAGCCCGTGTTGAAAAGTCAAAGCGGAGAGGCGGGTCGATGGAGAACTTTGAGTTTTTGATATTTTCTTTGAAAAGAGTTAAAATTGTAAAAGTGAGCCATGACTCCATCCCCACTCAAGTAAAGCCACGTGTCAAGCCCGTATCAAAAGCGGATGGGTGGGCCAAAATGTAAAAAATGCAAAATCTCTACAAAGTCACAAAATACAAAAGGCGCCCTTAGGCCCACTTTAGTTTAGATCTTTTCCATGTGGACAACTCATATTTGAAGTTACAAAACAGGTTTAACGGCTGCATTACAGAGCATCATTTTTTCCACCATTAACGCTTCTACAAGAACCAAGAAACTGAATGTAACCATTTTTAGGATTATTTAATGGCTTCTCTATGTCATTATGTGGTTGGATCCTATACTCTGTAGATGTAATAGATTCGAAAGCAATCAATATAGAAAATTTTCCCTTTCTTCCTTTGTTATTCCTTCTTTCCTTGTTCGAATTTGTGAATCATCCATCTTTGCATGATAAGAAACTTTGTGTTCTTGTTAATATGATTTCGGGAACTTTGTGTCTGTGAAATTATATTTGTTATAAATGTGAATGATTCCATTCTGCATCTCCTTTGATGATGTTATCTGTAAAATTTTCAAGGGCAATTTTATAGATAACCCTACCAAAATTTTGTTCGGTCCCTCGTCAGGGACTCCTCGCGTTCGGAACGTTGCAAAAATCCCTTCCCGGGAAATCTAGTTTTCCGAACTTAGCCATTTTTGGTCTTTTTTGGTCGGGCACACATAATGTCTATGCAACATCAAGTATTCATGCACCCCCTTTAAGTCCTTTGGCACATGGTTTGAGGTGTCAACAGGTGTTTTGGTGCACCTCACTATGTTGTGCCTTTCTTGCATGCGCCAAGGCGCATGCGCCTTCATGTCAACAAAACTTTTGTTGCGCCACTTTTTGGTGCGCCAATGGCGCACATATTCTTGTGTCGACATCACTTTCAGTGTGCCAAAGGTGCACATAACTTCATGTTGGCAAGTGTTTTGATGCGCCAAAGGGCGCATGCTTTCTTGTGTCGACAGTGCTTTTCATGCGCCATTTGAAAAAGTTGGTGGTGCATTTATTACCACCTCACCTATATATAGGCGCGTCTGCACTGTCATTTTCATCCGACACAATCACGTGATTTTCTCTTCCTCTGCACCACAACACTCGCCTGTCATTTTTGATCACGTCGTGGACCCGGTTTCACATTTCTCTATTATATAATCCTGGTAAGAGGTCCTCTGTGCTTTTGTGTGTTTTGGTGTTTTGTGTTTTGGCTGCTTGTTTGTGTGATTAAAAAGATCTGTCAAAGCATGAACTCAACTACCTGGCTGTGAAATCATGAACTCCCCCCCTCCTTGTTGTTTTTCTCTATTCTTCCCCATGCATTTCCCCCTCTTTCCAGATCTGCTGGTAAAGGGGACTCTGTCCTGAAAAGATGGCTTGGAACTCTTATTTTTAGCTTCTTTATCACCCAAAGGTACCCTTAAAAAAGAATCTTATCAACATGTGAACACCTCAGAGAAAGAATCAAAGCTTCAAAGAAAGACTGTAATTTTTCCTCTTTTGGCGCATCTGTCACCCCTGTAACATAATATACAGTCATGCCAATGGCGCATATACCATGCCTGTTACATAAAGAACAGCTACGCCCTCAAGGCACACTTCCTTCACTTGTTACAACCACTTTCCTTGCACACTCTTGGCGAACCAAACTTGCGTGCAATATTACAAAACCATGCACCCTTTGGCACACCCTGCATGTATGCAACATTAAATTAATATGCGCCAAGTAAAACTGTCAAAGCGGCGCAGGCGCATCCATTGTTACAACAACATCATGTTGTGCAGATCTTCCATGCGCCGCCAAGTTCTCTTGTGGCGCATGAAATAAGGATGTTACACACATTAAACTGTGCCCTTTGGCGCATCCTGCACCCGTGTAACATGAAAAATATCCGCGCCCTTTATAAAATATCTACATATGGCGCAGGCGCACTTGTGCTTACAACAACAAAAATGCAACCTATAAAATCTATGTGCCATGCGCCCTTTGGCACTAATTTATCCTTTGCAGCAGCCCCTTCTCTGTGTGCCATATTGTTTAGCCCTGTAACCTGTAGTATTCATGTGCCCTGCACCCTGAGGCCTTAAATCACTAACTCTTTCTTCTGTTGACACTTTAATGGAAGATCAAATAGATGATATGACTTTCTTGCGTTGGGTTTCACTTCTTATTCTTGCAGATCAGCAACTGAGTTCAGAGTTACATATGTCAACATCAAGCAAGAGACCTACCAAATCTAAGGGTAAATCCAAGCTCACATAAGAAGAAATGAAGTACAAGTATCAGAGGGTCAGGATGCCCGAGTCCCAAGCCGAGTGTGACCTAGACATCAGAGACTCAGAACTGGGTCATATTGATATGGAGGATTTCTGGGCCAGAACCCAGAGGGTCACAAGAAGTCCATGGATGGACAAACTGATGGGCAGTGCACTGCACTTTGCTGGAGGAATCCCAGTTAGCACCGTGAACAACGAGTTTATGATGGTAGTAGCCCGCTGCTACAACAAAGACACAAGATGTGTCCATAATGAGAAGGGCGAGGTCATAATCAACCTCACTACCCACCACTTTGAAATAATGCTCGGCATCCCTCACCACCGGCACTTTGTGGCCGTAAGCCAGGAAGATTGCATCAAGGCTTGGGATGACAATGAGGATCAGTGCATGCAGCTGATGAACGAAGTATACCTAAAGAACAAAAAGGTGGTGACTCGGTGGCCACAAGTCATTCATCGCAGTGACTTTTCAGAGGAACTCAGTGACACAATCACGTTCCTGAGCAGAGTCTTTGGGCTTCCTGATGCCCATTATTTTCACAAGTGGATGCTGAGGTACCTAGAAATGATGAACAAAAATGTGCCCGATCAATGCTTTGAGTGGGCGGAGATCATAAGCAGCACAATATCGGAGCAGCTCCAACAACTCAACACAACGGGGAGGTTCTATATGAACTCCTATGTAGTCTATGTTGCAGCTTCAGAAAGAGACTATCCAGCTCTAATGCGATGTGGGGTTTGGCCCCAAGTTAAGATATATGAATACTATCTAGAACTGAAGCTAGAAAATAGTATTCCCAGTTCACAAAGATCAATGATGCCTTCTTCTACGGCATCATCTACCTTCTGAGGCCAAATATGACTCACGGTCGCATACGACCAAGAGCATCGTAGCAGCTACAGAGAAATGGGGGGCCTTGTTCACTCAATTCCCCACCTTCACCTATCTGAGGGCAGTTAACTTCTTGGGGGAACCAACTAAACTGCCGAGATACGCCGGTCCCAAGTTAATCCTGTTGGAGCTGTCAAGACAACTTATCACCTACCACGAGAAGTGTCTCAAGAGAAAGAAGGGTGGAACTCCTTTCCCCCTCACAGTGGGCAGGTATACGTGTCTCTCTCACCACAAGGCGAAGGACATGTTTGCAGAGCTAGAGCTGCTGAATCTAAAACACAACTTCCCGGCCAGGCCCACCTTCGACCCAAGGAATTGTCTCCCCAGGGCCAAGCTCGATCCGATCCACATCCCTCAGATCAAAGACATTTATATCGACATATATCATGAGGTCGAGCTCAGGAGGAAGGATCATTCCCGCTTAGCCTTGGCGAAATCATCCAGTACGGTGTGGCCATCATCCCAAAAGGCTATCAAACTACTGAGCAAGAAGTTGATCAAGTGTATCTTGATACAGGTGGAGATGATTGGCCTTTCGCGGTGATCGACAGAACCAAAGTGCCTCAGACAATTGAGGAAAGGGTCAAGGAAACTCTGCGAAGAACAGAGCATTGGTGCCGAATGAATGGCCTCATTTACCTCGGAGTTGATTTCATCACATCTCCATTGGGCAACGCACCTCCTCGGTCGAAACAACAACCAAAGGGCAAGGGTAAAGGTAAAGAGGGTGAGTCCAGCTCCACCCAAGAGGAAGCTCCTGAAAGCCCTCCTTCCGCTTCACAAGAACAGGTTGTAATCCTGAAAAACTTAGAAGAAGAAGCAACGGAAGATGTTCCGATAGGCACATCCACTCAGGATGTGGCCACGACTATAACTATTGAGGTCCCTTCTCCCTCTCCTCCTTCCCCTCCTCGAGTGACCCAAGCGACCATTCCTTTGGTCGTGTCCTCTCCCCTGTCTTCCATTGTTCCCCCTTCTTCCTCATCCATCTTCTCTTCTCTCACGGAGCTGTCTCCCTCCATTTCTTCCCTCATCTCTGAGCTCCCTTCCATTCCTATGTCTTCCTCCCCTACAGTATCTCTTCCTCCCATGAGCACTTCCTTAGCTTTTCTCTCAATGTCACCTCCAAGTGTCTCCACATTTTTCCCTTCTACTACTGCAGCTGCCCCCTTCTCTATTTCTGGTCCTTCTCCCATAAGTCCAGCCTGGGTCTCCCAGCACCTGAGTCAACAGAAGAGGAAAGTTCCCATCACCCCGATGGACTTCTCTGTCATCCCATCAAAAGGGATCAAGAAGCAAAAACCGATAACCCGCTTCTCTCAGAGTGCATCAGGGGAGAGAGTGATGGAGATTGCATACCCCAATCCTTTGAAGGATAAGAAGGATTTGTCTTCGATAGATTACACAGTGACTCGAAGTAAAGCCTGTAAGGAGAGGCCCTATCTGCAGTTGACGCCCTTTGTAAGAAACTCCAAGAAGCAAAGGAAGAGAAAAGGCTGCTAAAGGAGTAAAATAAACATCTTCTCTGCGCCTTGCAGAAAATGGGCAGTGCGCCTCCTACAACTGCCGCCGAAACTCCTGAGCCTCTGAGCCAGGATAAGATCAATGAATATGCTAAAATTGGTGAGCAGGGCATGGCAGTTTCCACCTGGAGGAGCCAAATCCTCAAGGAAAGCGAGGGAGTTATCGCTAAGTTCACCGATTTGTACCAGAATATCAATCGAATGAACAGAGAACTCCAGGCGATAGCAGGACCCATCTCCGAAGAGCTTGATCATGCCAGGATGCAACACGAGACCTTTCAGAAAATGCTTGACTATTCAGTCGATGATCTGGTCAAATTCGGTGTCTTTGGACACCCCAGAGCCCTCAACAAAATCCTTTCTACTTTGGATTATCGGGTGGATCAGCTGGAGTTCGTCCTGGAGAAGATCGACAAAGTAAAGGAGGTAGCCCTGGATGCAATGCATCAAATGGAATGATTGTTCTTAGAATGTCTCCAGGGTTGCTCACTCCTTCTTTCACCTTAAGAAAGGTTGAGGAGACTATTCAGATCTTCAAGGAGATCGTTTCACAGGGGCTGGGACCAGAAGTCATGTTCAACGCCGAATCCATCAATAACCTGTTGGTGTGTCGTGATTTCATCGGGTACCTGATAGAGGCAGAGAATGATTATTCCAAACTCCTGGAAAAGCTCATAGATGAGCGGGAGACCTGCGAAGCTATCAGCGATAGACACAAGGATCCTTCCGAGGATCAACTTCAACCCATGATCAGCAAGTTCATGGAGTACCGTGCCCAGTTCCACATCTCGTTGCCCGAGCAGCAAAAGCAAGATCCCCCCTTCCAGCCGCGGGACGATGATGAATAGTTTCCTTCTTCCCAATCTTTCTCCTTGTAAAATTATCCAAAATTTGTTGACACAAACGATGACATCATCCATGTTGCACCATGGGATGATGTCATCCACCAAAGTTGTCAAAAGTCAACAAATGACTTTGTAATCTATTGTAAGATATTTTTGTAATTAGTGGTTGGTTTTCTTTTGTCTTATTTTCTTTTCTCCTTCTATATGTACTTGAATACTTGTTGTATTCAAGGGATGGATATCTTTTAGATGAAAAATAGAAGTGCGAAGAAAAGGATTTGTACTTTTTGTAACAGAAGAAGATATTAATGCAAATATTAAGACTCGTGTTGAATATGTGTGTTATGGGCATCTGATCTTTCTTATGTCAGATCTATGTGTTTATTCTGTTGAATCTATCTCTACTTTTTTGTCATTTATTCATCAGTATTGCTTTATTCGTTTATGCAAGTAGGTTTGGCTCTGTTTACTACCAATCCCAAAACATAAACCCTCTGACCTTTCTGCTTTGGAATTCATTTCTTTTCTTTCTTCGGATCTGATCTTTCTTCATCCTCTCTTTCATTCCTTTCTTTCCGCAGTTGGAAACACCCCTACTGGGATGAGATCCCAAACCCCGAAGGCAGAATATTGTGAGACTTACATGATTCTTGCTGGTAGAATAGCAATAAACCAATTTCGCTTTGCTGACTCAAAGAGGGGCTATGCCCTGCACACTGTTGGCTTGTCTATCCATAAATCTGCCCAAGCGATAGATTTTCAAACCAACGAGATCAATACGTATAAGTTTATACTCTTCTATCTATATTTCTTGAAAGTATTGTTATGTTCTTCCTCTCTCATCTCCTTCTTCCAATCTTTCCTATTGATGATCTTTGGCCATAAAACATTTGAAGTATCGGTATCCACACTTTGAAAGTTGTACATTTGTATATAAGTTTTCTTTCTTTCTTTCAATAAGGGAACCTCTCCCATTAAAGAGGAGGGACTTGTTGTCCCCTGACTGTGGTTTGTTAAAGTAAAATTTTAAAACCCAACACACAACGAGCACATAATGTAAAATAAAGGCAAGAAGAAATAATACAAACATGCTCAGGAGAGATAATAGTCACAAAATGATGCTTCCATTAATTCCACAAATACACAGAGTTATTAACATGGTGAAAGAGGTCGATATCCACATGCACAAGCCAGATCTAGAGGTTTGCAACTCAAAATACATAAAATATGAAATCCTTAGCAAAAGCATTAGGGTCTAAAAATGTCCAACATTAATAATGATCCCATCTCTTACATTTATAGATGAATCCATGGAATAAGAAGATAAGGAGGGAAAACTAGAATTTGAAATACAACCCACAAGAAGGATTCAATACTGTAAATCGCCTACAAATATGTCAAATATGTTTCACCAAGTTTGTTTGGCATGTTGGATAAGGAAGGAGGGTGGATCACATCAAATCGGGTGGTTAGAGCAATCAAATCTACTCATTAATGCTCAAAAATATGTTTTCCCATTTCTCACCTACTAGATCTGGCAAGAATTTGAATTTGAATGTCTAGCACTATATCTTATGTCAAGAAAGCCTATCGGTTGAGACTCTAGAGCTCAATTCAGTTGATCATGAAAATAGCATGATTATTTTCTATACAATATAATATATTTTGATATATTCTTATTGTATCAAAACATTCAGAGATGATTACAAATATATAGGAAAATGATTTCCTATAATTAGGGAGATGTAATCTCCACTATTCTCTCACAAGAATCTCCCTTGATGATATATTGTTACAACAATATATCTCGACAATCTATATCTGAACTATTATTGTTATACACAACAATATTACACCAAACCAATATAACTTAAATATATGAGTTTGATACAACTCATTTACAATTACTGAATATTTACCACATGTAAATATTATTACCCATGTCAACATTAATATTCCTAACATTCCCCCCCTTAATGTTTACATGGTAGAAAAGAACTTTCACACTTCCTCTGCAGCCTACCGCTTGTGTTTGCTCATGATCTTGGTACAACACTCAAACTGAAGGTAGAAGAAGGAACACATCAACTTCTTATCAACCATGCAATTTTGGTAACACATCTAGCCGACGAGGATGGGAACACGATCATGAATCTTTTGTTTATCAACTAATCACTCTAGGGAACACATCTGACCTAGTAGTGTGGGAACTCAAGTAGGAACACATATGAGCAGCCTTCAATGGTTTTCTAGAGGCTAACCACAAACCTAGGTATGAACATGAACACATCTGACTATTCAACCTCTTCAAGACTCATGATGTTGCATTTCATTGTGTTATCTGTTCTTCACTATGTTATTACAATGGGGAATTATGTAGGAATAACCACATATAAAAGTGAACAAGAACCTACATATGTTCTTATTTTGCACACCAAACTGGAAATATGAAAAGCACAACTGAAAACAAACACACTTCACACACGTGCCACCAAATTAGTGAAGCGGCCCCATCGTTGGTGACTAACGAGAGGTTTTTATTGACCTCCATCCTCCAATGCCTCCATCCTCCATTTTTCGCTTCTTAGCTTATTTGAATTTGTATTTTAAGGATCATTTAAAAATGCCCCCGTCAAGTTCAACATGACGTTAGGTTACATCGAAAATGCGTCCAGTTGACATGCATGAATTTTTATTTATTTTAACAAAAAATTTACAATGACTCGACAACAAAATTACTAACACAAAATGATGACACTTGAGGACTAAAACAATACTTTCGACTCTCCGAAAGCGAAAAAGACAACTTTGATATTCTTGACAATACAAATACTTTTCTTTTAACGACTCAACTATTTAGATATTTTACAAGATTTTGTCGATGACACTAAATGACGAAAAATAAACAATTTTAATAACAATAACTCAACGAATTAACAAATGGTTGGAAGGTATTTCTAAATAATAAGTATATATTTTCACAAAATATGAGAGACATAAAAAACTAAACAAATCTTAAATACCAGAACTGTTGCACCCTCACAAGCTTCTGTGTTTAAATAATTATTGATCCTAGAACCATGTGGAGGTGAATCCTTGTTTCTCTAGTTGTACACGCATATGAGAAGGTGTATCTTCCACCCATGTCCTTCAATGTAGTTGTGGTAGATTCCTATCACCACTCAGAGATATAAAACCTTGGTTATTTGCATATATGAACAGTTAGAGAATTGTTCGATCGGAATCAGGTATATCATGGTATTGAGAAACACAATCAACATACTCTTGTCACTTCCTCATAAGCACCCCTTCCCTTCTATCTAAATTTAGAGAGGCATATCCTACTAAAATCCGCCATACATTTGGTCGCAAATAAGAGGGGACACCTCTCCAAGCAAGCTCACGCAATGCATCTAGTTCAACAGTTGAACCTGATAACTACTTAACAAACTTAGTAATGCGTGTTGAATCTATTGATCATTCAATAGATCACCGATGTGATGTTCTATGCAGGAGAATGCAGGTCTATGACGCATGGGTAGGATTGACGTCGAAGAGGATTGATGCCGCTTCAGATTCCTCAAGTACACCGATCATGAACTTAAAATGCAATGATCAGATTTTTAACAATACGTGTGTCCATATTTCTCAAATGTTTTTATGAATAAGCCCATGCAGCATGGTGCACACTCAAGAATTTATCTAGATACAGAAATATCCACATGACACGCAATCTACAAACTAGTAGTAAAAGATACCAAGACAATAATATGAATACCTCATATACGGGACAACAAAGAATACTAATTTCCCCTCAATGATTTTTTATTCCATCACAGGCATGCGAGAATAGATTGCTCTGATACCAAATCTAGAGCTTGAATCAGTTGATCATGAAAATAACACGATTATTTTCTACACAATATAATATATTTTTATATATTCTCATTGTATCAAAACATTCAGAGATGATTACAAATATATAGGAAAATGATTTCCTATAATTAGGGAGATGCAATCTCCACTATTCTCTCACAATAATCTCCCTTGATGATATATTGTTACAACAATATATCTCGACAATCTATATCCAAACTATTGTTGTTATACACAACAATATTACACCAAACCAATATAACTTAAATATATGAGTTTGATATAACTCATTTACAATTACCAAATATTTACCACATGTAAATATTATTACCCATGTCAACATTAATATTCCTAATAGAGACTAGGTGAACGCCAATCACAAAGCTCTGCGAAAAATATATGGCTATCAAAAGATGTCAGAGTCATCGGGCATACACGACACGTGGCACGCATGGATCGATTTGAAAAAAATTGGCCAATTTTTCATCTTATTTGTCATTTCTGCCATGTGTCATTCATTGGCTGGTTGTCAGGATTCAATACCCTATTGGCACACTTTGATAGGTTGCATGTATTGCACACTCAATCTTGACAAAATGACATGGCACAAAAGGGTATAAAGGAGGCCGTAAAATATGCGCGCGAAAGAATGAGGCAAACTGGTGAGTTGAGAACACATAGTCAAGGCACAATTATTACAAGGTAATGTGCAATGGCACGAGGAAGGGGTACATGGGGATACCAAGGACAACAAATTTTGGAGCAAGTGTAAGACATGTGCGTTCACGGGATGGATGAAATGTTTGAGATGAAAGTGGAAGTGCAGGGAATGCGTGCAAGGGGAAGATGAAACAAAGAGGAGAAGGAAAAGGAAGGGAAGAAGGGGAAGCACGCAAGGGTGTGTGAGGAAAATAAGGGAGGTGCACGAGGAAATGCAACCAAGGGAATGTGCCAAGTGAACTTGAGCATGCACAACCTTGCAATGAAGATCTTAGAGACATAAGGTGTATACAAGTTACCCAAATAACTGGGAGAGTTATTTGGATAACGATTAGGTCGAGTATTCGGTTTTTGTTTCCACTTTCCATGCATCTAGGATTTCCCTTAGAGCCACATGGAAAATGACTTCCTTACATTATTTGTATACCTCCTTGACTAGGGATGAATATAATATCATACATATGAGTACCATTAATTCTTCTAAATTACATGTCATATTTGTTGGATAGGATAAATAGAATACTTCAAAGAAGAAGGATAAGAAACATAAAAAAACATGACAATGAGAAAAAAGGATTTAAAACCTATCATGGAGACCCCCTCTTATGAATCCAAATATAATAAAAAGATTTTCAAGTGTGCCTATTGTATAAAACCTAGACATGACAAAGATAAGTTTATGCAAAAATATATTGGTCACCCGACACATATTCTATAGAAGATAAATATTAGGTTTCCTAGTTCGGACATGCAGAGTTAACCAGTTTAGGAGTTTACAAATCCAAAAGACAATAATAAAGGTAAAGGTAAGGGAAAATAATTTTTACCAATTATATTTTAACATATACATGGGTTTTGACTCGAGTGTCACACCACGTAACTTCATCACATGTTTCTTTCACTTCCTTAGATCCATATTTTACATCTACTATTTTTATTGGTGATTACACTTCTCCCGAGGTATTTAGGAGAGGGTATATTGACATAGGTGATGGGACCTTTTAGGATGATCTTTACATGTACCTTAATTTTTAAATAATCTCTTATCAATATAGAAGATCACACACAATGGTTAAGGAAATAAGGTTGTGTTTAGTCTTGATTGTGTGGTTATTATGGAGTTTCCTATTGATTCTATAGTGGCGTGGGGAAATCATATAACTAGTTTTAGGTTTATCATTTATCACACTTTTTCCTAATGATGATTCATTCATAGATAAGGATAAACCTTGATGACTCTTGACATTTCACTTCTAGTCACATTGTACTTGTTAGTGCGAAGATAGTTATTAGGATTTGGATTCACCTTGGAATACTCATGTTGATTTTTCTTCTAGTACAGATGACGAGAGTATTAATGATGATGATTTATATTTTAGTCCATACGATGATTCATATTTTGAGGACTCACCTCCTTCATATCCTAGTCATGATTTATAGCCTAATTACACACATATTGGCCTTCCTCTCTTCTTTCTTGGTCATGCATTAGAGGTTGATGAATCTCCTCCAAATTTTCCAACTTTAGGTACACTTCCTCTTTTCTTGCAGATTTCTAGAACACTTCCTTTTCAAATTCTCATGCATTCCCATTTTGTCTTGTATACAAAAACCACATGATGTAGATGATATTATTAGTGGTCATTTAGACAATAGGGATATAGAGTCATAGTTCAAGGATGTTCCACATGCCTCTACCTCTTATCGTAATATTTTATTACAACATATGGAATTTTTATTGTGATTCATTCTTCATTGATTCCTCTTATCACACTCGGATTATGCATCTACGAGATCTACTAGGAGTTCATGAGGCTTCATATTTTGTGGGGCTACCTATTCCTCTCTTCATCTCTTCTTTATCTCTATTTATGGGAGGGATTATTTATGCTCTTCTATGGGGATTATATTTTGAGTGATATTTTATATGTAATTCTCTTTTCTCTCCTTTGGGAGTAGTAATTCCTATGGGTTTTCTCCTTTTCTCCACTTTATGAGGTATTTTTGTATGCGAGTGCTTTTAATATCTTATTGTTGGGATCCATTTTTTCTATCCACCAAGTGTATTCTTAAAGGGGTGTTGTGTAGGATTTTATTCCTCGTATGGTTTTTCTACACATGTACTAATATTTCTTAGATGTTTTTGGGATATATGGGAGTTACACTTCTCCACCTTTTAAGGTGGTGGCTACACTTACCCTTCATATTAAACTCTTCTCGTAAATATATTTTTATGCATTACGAATACAAGTTAACTTTAGATCATGTTTGGTTGATCTATCTCATAACATTACTCTCTTTATCCATTCATATTTTATCAATGCTCAATCTTGGCCCACATTCTCACACAATCATACCATCAAATACATTTTCACAAGAAGCGGGAGGCGATCAATGAATTAATAATTGTGGGATTTTGAGGTAGATTTAGCGGTATCATGTTCTAAAATTGGATTGTGCTAAAGATTTTGATCCTTTCATTATCATTAGTAGTTTTAGGTCAAGGTTGGCCTTTTATTTAATGACACCAACATCAAGGAGGTATTGGATAACATGACAAAGATTAATACAACTATTAGTGGAGTGACCTTTGCATTAGTGGTAATCACAATAGGAAATAACATCAAATATTTAACCATGAGGTGCACTTATATCAACCTAAAGTGGTAAAAGGAGAGAGATAATATTATATTCAAGAAATTGTTCGAGAAATTTGGATAGTACACAAGGTTAATGAGTGAGCTGCCATTGAGAGGGTTTTAATTTTAGCTTTCTAGGTTGAGATTAAACATTGATATTGGATTTAAGTTTTTACTTTTTCATATGTAGGCTTGTTCTTAAATGTAGTATTGTTTTAAAACTTGTGATTAGATATGCTAGAATGATTAGTAACATACTTGATCTTTTTATGTTTAGAATATTAGCTTCAAGTTCTTTTAAAGTATGAAATAGATGATCAAATGAATTAAACTTATAAAAATAATTGATTCTTGTAAGGGAAAAAAAGATTACAGTGTAAAAGGTCTTGTAATTCACAATCAACCAAAATATTATTATTCTTAGTATTTTATATCCTAGCACATAATCACTTATTCGTTCATTAGAATCTTGTCACATTGTATCCATTTGAGCATAAGATACTTTGTCTTGAAAATTGATGGAAAATTGTGTGAGACATTGATTTTCCAAAGGAGATAAATTTCAAACATAGTACATGGGTAGATCATAAAACCATTGTAAGGAAAAATATTTGAGACTTTGAGGAAGATCTTGGTAAGAAATGCATCATTTGAGGAATAGTCCAAGAAAACAACATGAAATATACCAAGGTTTTCTCTAGGATCACCCTGTTAGAGCACGTAGAGGGGGGTGAATTAGTCTTACAAATATTTAATTCATTTACCATAACATATATTTGACATTAAAATCAACGATTCAACATGCATAACCAGTTGTGAGCTTATTAGGTCGTGCAACATCCAATCATAAGAACATGAAATAAAGTAGAAAACACATAAATACCATATGTAAGTGGGAAAACCTCAAGGGGAAGAAAACCCACTTAATCATATGATAATATTACCCATGAAAAAGGACTTGGAATAATATTACACATCAAATAAGATTTCTATAGTGAGGCACCAACCCCACAAAAGTATCAACCCCTAGTTTAGTAAGAAACCAATCCTAAAAGACAACTAAAATATTAAGAACTAACTTAACCAACCCTGTAATGTTATCAAGAACTAACTTAACCACATAAAATGGATGATAACTAAAAATATTTTTCTCCCATAGTTGATTGTGATCTCAAATTCAAATCCTCTCTCTTTAAACCCGCTCAAAACAAGCTTTTTCCTAACTCGCTCAAATTTGGTCCTTCATAGGTTGATTAGTTCTATTGACCTTGAATATATGATCCTAAAAATTCCTCAATCCTTCATACCTCTCCTTATCTCTTTTATTAATCCCTCTCTCTTCAAAATTCTTCCTTCTATATCTCTCTCACATCCCCATAGTCATTACTAGCTCAAATGAGCACACAAAATGACCTTTTATACTTAACACACCCCATAAGTGACCACAGGTCAGCTAAGACCCTTAAGGTCAGTCATGAAAAACATAAAACAAATATAAATACTCATATAAATCACACCAAAATACCCATATAGATCACCAAGGTTCACACCAACAAGAACTAGCTCTAAGACACCTAAAATAGGCCAAAATAAGCTTTCCAAGCTCCAACGAATAAACTTAAACCTTTAAGGGAACAATATAGAAATTAGATGGATCCATCAGCTCCAGACAAGTTAGGGAAAATCTCTAAGCATCACCAATAATCACAATAATTTAATGAAATCACCATCTTCAACTTGGAACACACCACTTTGTAAACATGCACAACTAGGTCTTCAAGTACCCATAAAAATAGTCCCAAAGAACAAATGATTTCACATATAAAAACTCATCATAAAGGCTCATAAAACATACCATTATGGATCTATCTGAATATAGGTTTTGGTACAACCCATTTGATCCACCAAATCATAGCATAAGGCCTCAATTAGCTCAATCTTTTAAACAGTCAAACACGCCAACAAGGGCTCAAGAACTAGTCTTGAGAGAAACATGCTCCAACACCTTTAAGGCCACTTCCAAGATAAACCACCACCTGGAAAAAATAAAGTAAAATTATACCAACATTCTCAATAACTTAAAATCATATGTAATTTGGAGAAAAACAATGAAGCACACTTGTTCCATGAAACCTTCTTGAGAGGCATAAAAGGACCAATTAGGCCATTAGGGCTTATGCAAGAAACCACATCTTCATACTATTCAAAGAGCTAAAGTACATCATACCAAGTGTAAAAATATATTTATGACCAAAAACCATGCTCCATCATGCAAATCAACTCATCTCGCCTCAAACCTCCATGACTAGGTTTTAGGCCTTAAGTCCAAAAGCGGTGGGGATACTTTGGAGACATGTAATTCCAAACTTCTTTGTTGTAGCTACCTGAAAAATTTAATGTCCATATATAACACCTTCCAATGATTATGGAACAATTCAAGTTTCATCATGAAGCTTCTATATCAGCTCAAGCGTAAATGTCCACAAAACTAAGTGTTTTCTTTATCTTGCTCAAATAACTAAATCATGAAACCAATGCCAAAATGAACCTTGGATAATCCTCTACAAGCTCGATGCATCAATTTTTATTTCCAAGAAAATTTTGAGACCATACACTTAAATTTTTCATATCACTCTAGAAGGAGGGTTTAACTAGGGTTTCAAACCACCTTATCTTGTTAACGATTGTTCATAAATGTCGATGATCAAATCAATCCATTATTTTTGTAAAAAATATTATCTCAATGAAAAAACATACCTGAAATTCACAAGGTACCATAAAAATTGTGTGAGTGAGTGAGCATCTGAAGTTACCTATCGAGCTAGATTTTGTACTTTTAAAATCTTGATTTTACCAAAATCATGTATCATGAAAAATATTCATAGTGTTAACATAAAATTTGACATGAAGCATAATAGAAACCTCCTCGAACTTACCCAAATCTCATCCATTCTCAAATACATATGAAAATCTCCAACTACTAAGACTTACCTATGTTTACCTATCATGTTCTCAAGAAACTTTCTTTAATGTACCTTAAAACCTCATCATACTTCTGAATATTAACCTAAAAATCCTTCAACACATCATTTATAATGACACAACACATTTCCCATGCATGTACATGAATTACCTTCTCCATATCTCATGCCACCATGTTAGTCCCTATGCACTTGGTTTAGGAATAGGCCAAGATTGACCTGACTCAACCATGACACCTCATGAACTAACCATGATGACCCCTTACAGAATTATATACACCTTTTCCACATCATACTAACCATGTTAGATATTATGAAAACCTTTGAGACTCATAGCATGACCATATAAGCTTGCACCATGCTCAATACCATAGCAGAAGACACCATATAACTTCACCAAAACTAGACACTACCAATCAACCTTCAAGCTTGACCTTGATTGAAACCTCATGGAGACACCTAACACAACCTGATTCCATTTTCCATCAATGAAAACACCATAGATACAATGGCCAAAAATCTTCCCCTTTTTCACTTATGGAAACCACCTTCGAAACATTGATGTCTACCATGAATGCAAACACACCTGCATGTCCTCATTTTCATGTATCTAAGCCTACTCTCCCCCTTTTACATCTATCTAAAAGGTATCTAATAAAAATTGACATGAAAATGAAAGCTGTATGCAGAGATTTTTACTTTCCAAATTTAACTTAATAAAATGAAATAACAAAAACAAACTGACCTCGAGAAGACAGCGGGGTTTACTAATACTCACGATGATGGAATTTAATTTTTGTTGGATAAATATCCTTCTTCTAATGCTAATGAAGAAACCTACAAATCAAATACAGCTAAACAAGATAGATTAGATAAATGGGTAAACAAGCTACTCAGAAAAGGCCAATTCTAGGAATCTAAAGGGACTTCCTTGGAGGATGTCATCTCATTTTGATACAATTAAGTAGATTAACAATAGCAATAAATATATGTAAATGAAAAAATGGATAGATAATGGATAAGAATCTTGAGAACTCGAGATTGAAGGGAAATTTTGTGGAGATTCAAATTTGGCCCAAGCAAGGGTGGATGTAACCTAAATGGAATCAAAGTAAACGCACTAAATTCCTCTGTCTCTTGTTGAATGTTGTTGAAGATCTCAATTTGATCGTCGTGTCTTCGATGTCGTGGAAAATAAAATTACACACACAGTGTAAGTTCATGAAGGATGTTTTACTATTCTTAGAAGAAGGGTTGTTGAATAATTAGAAGGTCATAGATACTTGTGATAGGATAAGAGATGCCATGTATCGTCATCTAAATTAAAGCCATGCTTATAGAGTACAAGTTAAATTGAAGAGATTGATAAAAATTAAGGCTAAACTGATAAATTAATTAAAAATTCAAATTTGTAGGGATCATTGGTGATTCAAGTGAATAACGGAAATCGGATAGAATTGCAGTGATCATATAAAATTGTGGGCAATCGAGATAGAATCACGTGTGATTCAAGCAATCATTCGTGATTACTATGAAAATGATCCACTTTGCTAAAAATGATTAAAAAAAGTTATAAATGATGTTTTTTGAAGTTTTGATGAAATATAAATAAAGAAACAAGATAAATAAATAGCTTTTGTTGTGGACATGGGTTCGTAAGATGTCTACAAATGTCCGAAGGAGTTGGTTGGATCGATGTCTAGTTATTGAGCTTGATGGGAGGGGATTGATAAAAACTATCAAAATGATGTATTTGTGAGAGCTTGAAGTTAATGTAGGTCCTTGATGATCTTTGGAATGGTTGAGATTCACTGTTGAATTAAAAATAAAGAGAAAATATGAGAAAAATGTTTATGAAGATCCTTGAGAAAGGAGCAAAAATCCTATTTATAATCACTAGTGATCGGTTAGGATCGCCGAAGATCCAAGTTTTTCGGGAATTTTTTTATGAAATTGTTGAAACCACTTCCCAAATAGGGTTTTTGAGTGAATGATGAGGGAAAATGGTTGGGGGAGGTTTGGGACAATTTGTAGAACTTAGGATGTGAGAATAAAATAGATTTGAGTGGTTTTAAGATGGTTAAGGTAAATTTAAAGTGGTTAGGTGGTTTAAGATGTGTAAAATGGTAATTTATGAGAGTGTAAAATTGTTTTTACTAAATGAAGAGAGGGTAACTTAGGATAATGGAATAATGATAATTTTTGGATTAAATAATGTATGTATAAGATGAAGTATGTAGGTTGAAAAAAAACATGATTTCTATAGTTGTCCCTTTTCGTCGAGTAGTTTGTGATGACCGAACTGCTTGACAAAAATGGTGTGAGATAAAATTTTCTCGTGTTTGGATTGTTGATCCCCCTCAAAATGGGTTTGATTACGATGTAGTGCATGGATAACTAGTTTGATTAAGTTGGTTGGATATGTTTGACATGTGTGCTTCATTTGAAGTTACCCCAAGACAAGGTATCGAAACAAGATGGATATCACCATAGAATCAAGTGATAGGGGAACCAAAGGGTTCATGTCTTATAGATGTATGATTCGTAGGGATAGGAAAACCAAAGGGTGTGTGTCCTATAGTCATATGGCTTATTGGTGATGATGTCATAAAATGATTCATGTGAAGGATGACCTAGTTTTGGGGTCCTCAAAATGAGGCACATTGTTGAAGGATGTAATAATGTAGTTGAAAATAATTATTGGTATTGAAAAATGATGGTTTGTAGTATAAAATGATGGATCATTGGTGATTTTGATGAATCACATGTGATTAAGGAGAATCTTTGGTGATTAATACGAATCGAATGCAATTACAAGAATCGTCGGTGATTGCTACATGACGTATATTAATAGTTGATTTCATTAAGAAATTTTTCATTTGTGATTTACAAGTTTTTGATATATAAGGAGATTAATTAATTGATTAGAGAGTGATAATTGATTAATGGTTATTGTAAGACCATTTGGACGATAGAGGAGGCCCACCTCAAGTGAGGTATGTACATTTATTTTTTTGTTTTGTGTGTTTTGATTTTTTTGTCTTCAATGTCTGTACGAGGGCATGTTTTTGAAATTGTCATAATCACTAGTGATTCTAATGGATCACCGATGACCTGGATAGATCACTAGAAACCAATGTTTTTTTATGAGATTAGATAAAATTGTAATGGAAACTTGTTCTAATCTATGTTTTTGTGTTTTGTGGATGCAGGTGAAGGCTAAGTTGACTATCAAAGATAGGATTCTAGTGATTTTAGGGGAGGTGAGGGAGGATATGTCAAATGTGTGTTTTGTGGGGATGCATCATTATAAACACATCTATAGACATTAAGGGTTGTTTTTAGCATTGATGGAGAGGTGGGATCTTGTCACTTGTACTTTCTAGTTACCAATGGGTGAGATGACCATCACCCTAGAGGATGTTCATAGGATCACTAGATTTCCCATACATGGAGAGGGAATATATTGTATTGATGATACTAAAAGGGATGATTGTATGAGGAGATTATGTGGGGTGATGCAGATGGTGTGAGGTTTACAGGATGGTTTTATTATCGACCTTATATTTGTCGAAGAGAGAGGGTCGTGCTCGCATGACCATGATGATGATGGGGATTACATGTTTTTATTTTTCCAACACTAGTGGTGGTGGTTTCCCTTGATGATGACGAGGTTAATAGTAGAGTTTATGGAGCATCAGGCGGTCTTAGTATGGGCCCGGATTTGTTAGTATAGACTTACAAGGAGTTGTGGGCCTAGAGGATTGAAGAGGTTTGGTATCACTATTGCATTATTTCTATAGTTTTGGGCCTTTGAGCATATTCATATGGCTTGTCCTCATGGTTTTCCATAGGGAGGTGTTGATATAATAGGGAGGTCAGCTGGTTTTATGATATGGCATGTTGGTGCAAGGCAAAGGCTAGACCAATATAGGCGAGGAGCAGTATAGATAACTCATTTCAAGGTTATAGCTAGTGCGAAGTGTTATGGAGGCCCTAAATTATATTTCCGGTGTGGGAGGGACAAGAGAGTGAGCTAAGTGCCACTCAACATGACTTGTGGATGCGGGGTTTCGAGGGGGAGTGGGATCTTATGAGACTCTAACACATCGAGTGATAGTTTGGTTTGATTCGGGATGTGCCGAGAGGCTTGAGTATTGTATAGAGGAGATGATGGGGGATATAAATACTCCCACGGTAGTGCTCAGATTGCATTATGTTATGCACGATGAGGAGGGAGATATGGTTATTGATGAGCATGGAGATCGGGTCCCTATATATGTTGCTAGTGTGACTGTGACATATAAGCCATGGTGGGTCGGTGTATTTGCTGCATGAGGGAGAGTTCATCCATTTTCAAGAGATAGGAGGGTGTGGGCCCAAGAGAGGGAGGACAGAGAGGTGATGTTGGTGAGGGAGATGATGGGGATGGTGGTGAGGGGTATGATAGTACAAATAGAGTGACTTTGGAGGCTATTATTACACGTTTGAAGACCGAGAAGGTTGTAGTTGAGACAAAGAGAGATAGTCTAAGGACCGAGTGTGATGGCTTGGTGACGGAGAGGGATGGTTTGAGAGTTGAGTGTGATAGCCTTAGTCAGCGATTATCATAGGCTACCATAGATTGAGATTGATTTCGAGATCACCGAGAGACCCTAAAAGGGCTCTCGGCATTATAGGGACATTGATGTCGTGTGCCGAGTTGGTAGCTAGGGCTCAAGCCGGTGGTTAGATGGGACCACTTGGTATGGTTGGTTTAGCTTACTACCTTTCGGTATAAGATGATTTGGCCTATTATGAGGACTTAGTGGTGCAAAACATGCCTACCGCACTTCGTTATGTGACACATATATCTCAAAGCAAGGAACATGTCCTAGTATTAGTGCGGTAAGTATGGGTCAGCCACCTCGGGGTCTAGATGGAGGGGGACCAAATAGAGGGATAGATGGAAGAGATGGCGGTGCATAGGATTTTGGTGGTAAATGCTGCTCGAGGGGAGCATTGTTTGAGGCAATGAATTATTTACTAGTGTCCGGTTCATTGGATAGATATGATATATTGTATTTTGATGTATATGGATCTTTTATGAAGCCTATATTTGATGTATAGATTTTGATATATGGAGTTTGGGGACTCAAATGATGTAAAAAGTATTTTCACATGATTATATATATATATATATATATATATATATATATATTATATATACATATATATATATATATATATATATATATATATATATATATATATGTGATGGGGTTTGTGTTTATTATTATTTCTATATTTTTGTATGATTTTATTAGATAAAGGTAAAAGTTGAGGGTGTTGAGAGGACCCACATCCTATTACAAGGAGCCCCGAGAGGCCAAATATAATATTATATCCTGGAAGAAAAGATGCTCGAAAGCAAAGGAAGCAAAGGACCAAACGGGTCCCAACCAAACACAAAGAAGAAAGAAATACCAGAAATGAAAGAGAGGAGAAGCAACTGTCCAAAAAAGACAAGTTGCAGTAGTCCCAAAGGAGAAGAAGCGAAATAGAATAGATGCACCCTAAAGAACAACGGCAGAAGTAAGAACAAAGGAAGAAGAGAAGAGAACAACAGGATAGTGAGTGGAAGATATAGAAAGGGAAATCAATGTCTTCCCTTCTTTCCTTTCTTCGAACGAACTAATTGCCATTTATCCTGCGTAATCATCTCTGAAATAAGAGGATTATATTCCGTTAAGTCCAAGGTCGAGGATCCCACAAGGGGGAGGCCATTATCCTTTTCTAAGTCGAATGAATAGATTCATGGGGTTTCTTCGATGTTAGGGATGGTCCTTCTAAAGAGGGAGAAATAACAAGTAACCGCCCAACTTCTAAAGAAGGGGCTGAATCAGTGACAACAGCTGACTCTTGCAGAAGGAGTTACACCTATAGAGACATCGATTCACGAGGAGATGGGGTTGTAGCTACAATCGAGGGAGTTGTAGTCTGTAATCGAAGGAGTTGTAGCTATAGTTCTTTAATTTTACGAGACAGAATTGTCTTCTTCCTTTAAGAATTCATCTTCTTTTAAATATGGTGTGCTCCAATTCTTGGGGATCACTCATTTTTTACAAGGAGCCTATGTTTTCTTTTGAGGGCAGGTGGCATGGAGATGACCTAGTGTTATGTGATTGTGACATCTAAAAGTTTTATTTTCATAGTATAAAATATGGGAGTAGATAGTATCATCCATTTTAAGGGTCATATTTTTCGGCAATCCCTTGCTGAGATCAAATTCAACACAGATCCTAACAAACGCGTAAAGACCTCTTATCAACCTCTAATCATCCACCTTAATGAACCATCCAAGGAGGTTACCAATATCCTTTATAGAGGAAGTGAAATGAAGGGGTAGATTTGGTAACCTCACCCAAACTAGAACCCTCGTGATGGAGAAGGTATTCGGTCAAAATCTAGAAACCATGGGGTAGTGAAAAGTCCATTCGTACCCAAGAACCAAGGGCCCTTGTCAATGGCTCTCTAGTAATATTGTTGTTCATTGAAATAGACCAGAAAGTAACCCCGAGCATAGAGGAAATATCTACAATTTTCAGTCCATGAGGTGTGAATCCATTGGAAAATTGTGTTTGACGATGGCCAGACTCCATTAAATCAGCAAATCAGGGTTTTAGCTTTGATGTCTTGCAACAGATTCAAAAGATCTTCATCCTTTACCTCTAAGACCAAATTAACGAGAAGATTGATCAACGATGTAGCGGGGGAGAGGGTGGGGAGATGAAGGGGATTTCGTTGGAAAGGCATTTTTGAAGAGTGCCTCCTTGAAAGAGGCAACACCATGATTCTTGGTCCCTCCCAAGAGGAAACCAGTCACAAAGATCAAGGAATCCCTGTGTATCCCATAGGAGAGGAGAGGCAGATCATCCTTAATCAGTTTTCCCAAAAACATGAGGCCAAAAGAGCTCAACTTATAGCCTAATTTTTGGGCAAGAATGCATTTAAAATATAACCCAATAGCAAGTCAATTAAGATGTAAGGTCGATTATTACAGTGATAATACATGCAAAATATGTAGGTGCGTACTATTAGCGAGTAAAAAGGCGAAGCATGAGTCAAGGGGATATTTGCAGTAGAGGGAGAATCTATAAACTCTTGTGTTATTTTTTGATCTAATCTTCCAGTGCTAGTCCATCAATGCCCCATTCCCTTCGACGCACTGGGAAGCATGTTGATGGGGAAAAGAGAGCAAAGCGTCCCGAGAAGAGAGGTTTTCAGAACCACAAAATCTATCATTTCCATGGGGTTTTTCTTTGGCCGCAATATGGATCCCTACACCCCAAAACCAGTCATCACAATCATCAAATCACTAGGGTTACACTCACCCAAAGCAAAAGCGCCGACATGAGAATCCTAAATCAAACCATTAGGGTTTGGGAGAGCACAGAGCAGAGCCATCATTTTTTCTAAACATTCTCCTTCCTTCATTTACATATTTTATGTATGATTATTGATGATTGTTTAGATTGATATTGATATTATGTGGATGTATAGATATTGATTTTTAATGAGTGATGGTTTTTATATGTGATATGTTAGGAACATTATGACTTTAATGTGATCAAAGTGTGTATCAAAATGTGCTTTAAATTTTGAATAAGAATAAAAATGGAATGATTTATTTTATATTGGATTTGATACATACGTGATGGGAATCAATATGGTGAAGGAACTTGCACTTTTGGCCTTTATAAAAAAGTTAACATACGAATAACAATAGGTAGTCACATATAAGTTTTTGGGTATAAATAGAAGTGATGTTTATAGCTTCTTAGGAGAAGGGTTGACAAATGTAGTTTGCACATGGGAATAGGTTCTCCTATCAATGGTTTCATAGAGTGATTCCCCAACTATACATTTTTCTTTTTTTATGCAAACTGATCGAAGAGAGAAGTTTGCTTTGATGGGAAATTTGATCGATGTCAAAATATTTCCTAATATTTTTTTGATATTTGAATTTTTCAAGGTTGATCCATGTGGGAAGCCTTTTTACATAGGTATCCATCCTTTGAGGGAGTGGTATACAATTTTAATTTTTTGAATTTTACTTTTGAATAGCCATCCTTTGAGGGATCGGTATATGATTTTAACTAGTTGTCCTTCGAGAGATCAATCTACTTTTCTTTTTGAAAATATGATTTTTATTTTTGAATAGCCATCCTTTAAGGAATCAGCCTATTTATTTTGATAGAATTCATCTCGTAGATAATTTTGACTTTATTTGAGTGAGGAAAACCATAATAGACCATTTCAAGGAGGGAAAGATATGTGTACACAAATTGCACAAGTGTGCCCCATGGCATGTCTTTGGTTGGTGAACAAGGAAGATGAATTTAATGATTTCATGATTAGTGCAAAGGAGGAACTTGTACACTTGAAATATGTAATGAACAGATCTATGGTACTCATATTTAATGTTTCTAGGGATAGTGATAGAAGACCACATACTTTCAAATAATTACAATGATAAGATGGCTAGTTGGCGGTGAAAGAAGATAGTTGATGTGACATCATCTGTCATGACGGTCAATGTTAACAAGAGAAATTTCATAAGCGTGAGGCATTTAGAGGTTCCTTTTCAGGTGTACCATCATAGGAGGCTAAATTATAGGCTCCCTACCCATACTTGTGAGTGATAAAGTATGGACCAATCAAGTTAGGGGAAAATTTTCAACATTTGCATCTTTCAAGAGTAGTGACATTTTGATTTTATTTGAGAACGAGATCACCTATATTAAAGTCACATTATGTTACATGTTTTTATATGTGCGTTTGATGCACTTTTATAGACATGATGATGTTTGAGAGTTGTTAAACACTTTTCATCTAACAATTTGAACTCCACTAGATGGTCTTCTCGATAGTCCTCATAAGAGATGAATTCCTTAAGGGATACACGCAGTGATGGGATTTGAAATTTAAGGGGTAAGACGACCTCGAGCCATATATGAGTGAGAAGGGTGTAGCACCTATAGAGGTTTGGATGTTAGTTTGATATTCCCGAGAGAAAATGGGATTTGGAGATGTCTATTCTCGCCCGCTTTTTCAATGATTTTCATAATAATATTGTTAAGTGTTTTGTTAGAAGCTTTAGCTTGTCCATTTTCTTGTGGATAATATGGTGATGAAAATATTAGTTTTATGTTAAATGTGTCGCAAAGTTTCTTAATGTATTTATTTTTGAAGGATTTTCCATTATCAGTGATGAATTTGTGAGGGATACCAAAGTGACATATGATATGTTGATAGATGAAATCAACAATTCTATTTTTAGTAGAAGTTAAGGGAATGGCTTCTACCCATTTAGTAAAGTATTCAGTAGTTGTGATGATAGAATGATGTTGTTGTGATGAGTAAGGATTGATTGTGCCAATGAGGTCTAACCCCATTACAAGAAAGGTCATAGATATTGAGTGGGTTGTAAGGCTTGACTGGGAATATGAGTGAGATTGGAATGTTGTTGACATTTGACACATTTCTTAACATATGCAAAAAAATCTTGGTTTGTGGTAGGCTAGTAAAATCCTAGTCGAAGCAAATGCTTAGTGACAACAGTACCATTGAAATGTCCACCACATATACCATTGTGGACTTCTTGAATGGATTTAGTAGATTCATGAGATTTTAGGCACCTTAATAAAATACCATTGAACCCATGTTTATAGACGATACCACCTATGGTGATGTAGCGGGTAGCGCTTGAAGGAAATATTTATTAGCATTTCTAGATAGATCGGGAGGAATTTTTCATTTCAAAAAAAAAGTCAAATATCTTAGTGTACTAAAGGCTAGTCAAATTATTTTTGATGATGTTGATAGAGAAGATTGAATTTTTGTGGGATGGTTGATAAATTATATGGACAACAACAAACAATTTGGAGTTATCAGTTGAGTCTTCATTGATAAAGGGATGAGGGATTTTAAAGAAGCCGTGGTATTCGTGAATTTGTTAGAGGATCATGGAACTATTTGGATTGTATAATGGTAAAAGGATTCTAAGAGGAATTCAACAATGGCTTTATATTTTTGTAAAATTTCATTTTTACATTGATAAATTCCTTTGATTTGATTGATGACAAGTTATGAGTCTCCATAGATTTCTAAGATTTGAACACCAAGCATGACTACGGTTTGAAGACCCATGATTAAAGCTTTGTATTCGGCCATGTTATTAGTACATTCAAAATTAAGTTTGAATGATAAAGGGATGGGAGTCCCCTAGGGAGGTATAATGATGATACCAACCCCTCCCCCTTGCTGGAATTTAGATCCATCAAAGAAGAGAGTCATTTTGAGAGGGTGTATTCTTGATCGGTGATAGTGTTGATAGATTCATCGGGGAATTGTTTGTGAGGTGGTTGATTATCTAGGAGAGGAACTTTAGTGAGCTAATCAGTAATAGATTGTCCTTTTATAGATTTTTGCAAGATAAATTCAAGGTCAAACTCGGTCATAAGCATAAGTCACTAAGTAATGCGGTCACTATGATATGGTTTAGAATGCATCGTTTTAAGAGGATTAAAACTAGTAATGATGTAAGTATTGTGATTGAGAAGATAATGGAAGAGTTTGGAAGTTACGAAGTACAAGGCACAACATAATTTTTGGCTTGATGTAATGAGTCTTGTATTTTTGGAGAGTGCGGCTTATCTAGTAAATGTCTTGTTCACAACCGTTTGTCTCGATGAGCAGCATATCACCCAAGGTGTGATCGGTAGCGGATATGTAAAGGTAGAAATCCTCCTCTTTGTGTGGAGGTGTGAGTATAGGTGGTGATAGGAGGTATTTTTGAGTTCATCAAAATCCTTTTGACAATTTTGGTACCATCCGAACTTAAAATCTTCTCAAAGGAGATGATGACAAGGTTAGAAATGATCTAAAAGTTGTGATATAAAATGACAGATGGAATAAATCCTACCTTAAAGGCTGCATAATTATTTAATATTTGACATAGGGGGAATTTCGATAATGGCCTTAATTTTAGTGAGATCTACTTTAATGCCCTGAATATATATGATGAACCCTAAGAGCTTTCCAGTGAGAACACCAAACACGCACTTAACGGGGTTGAGGTGAATAAAATATTGAATAAGGTAGATGATGATAGTATTAAGGATGGTGAGATGGTCTCTGTGTTGTTTTGATTTCCCTAAAAGATCATCAACATAGTCTTCTACAATTTTTTTATAAGGTTATGGAAAATATATGTCATAAAGCACGTTGGTAGGTAGCCCCCTGCATTCTTAAGTCCAAATGGCATAACATGATAGCATAAATTCCCCAAGGATTGATGAAGGACATTTTTGTTGATCATCTATGCGATGAGGATTTGATTATAACCATAGAATCCATCCATAAGTGAAAGAATCTCATCTCCGACTATTAGATTGACATGTTGGTCAATATTTTGAAGGAGAAGTAGTCTTTAGGACAAGTGAGATTGAGATCTCGGAAGTCGGTGCGAGATACATAACTTGCACTGAGGATTTGGTTACGGGTATGATGTTAGAGACCCATTGTGGGTTTTCAAAGGGTATGAAAAATTACCAAATAACATGCATTGTAATTCCTCTTTGATGAGAAGAGATATACAAGGGTGCATTCTACGTAAAAAAACTTAACATGTTTTTCATTTGGATAGGTGGCGATGTTGTGGACAATAATGTTGGGATCGATACCTAGCATATCACTATATGACCACGCAAAGGCTTGGCTAAATTTGGATAAAAAAGTGGTGAAGTCATTTAATTCCTGAGGATCTAAGGATTGACCGACTTTAACTATATGAGGATCTGTGAAGTTCTTATGTTAATGTCGATAGTGGATTCGTTAAGGAGTTTTGATGTTTTAGGTAGTAAGGTTTTCCAAAGGAAATGTTCCTCTTACCCCATGTGGGATAGAATGGCTTGGTCATCTTGACATTGGACAATGTTGATAGCGGATGAATCTTCTTCTATCATTTCAGACCAGATGAGAGGAAGAGTCTTAGTATCATGATTATTTTGATAGGTTAATGGTCCTAATGTAATAGTATTGACTAAAAAAATTAGGTGGAATGGAGACAGTGGCATTTGTGTCTCAGTAGAGTTATTGTGCATGGATGATTTGATTCTATGATGGTTCTAGATGTGGTACCTATGGAGGATTAAGAAACGAGTTTCCCATAAGCTAGCCCATATTTTTCATGTGGTTTGATGGAATTTTGGATGATTAAGTCATGGATACCCTATTCATAACATCCAAATCCAAATCCTTTCTAGGTACATCTTTTCGAAGACTTGATTATAGAAGAATTTGAAGTCATATATGAATGACATGACGCGCCATTGATAAGTAGGACATGTGGAAGGGTGATTATTCCCCCGTAGACCAAGGTTTTTATTAGACACGGGGGACCGCAGAAGATAAAATCTCCCACATTGGGTTCATACATGGGTTTTTAATCAGGTCTTCCATATGTGTGTGGTGTGGGAAGTGAATTGAGTGTGAAGAAGTGATACTTACCGGTGAAAGTCATTGTATAGCATCGTTGAAGGAAGATTCATCTTGTATTTTGGATGATGGGATGGATGGCTGGTAGAGGATTTATCGAGAAGATATTGAGTTTTATTTAGGGACAAGTACATCATTCAAATGATATGTCATGTTACAAGCTTTGAAAGGGTTGGGATCCATTGGAATTATAAAGGTTTTACCTTCATGTTTGTATTTAAGACATCAATGGAGTGTTGAAGGGATGCAATGCATAGCTTGTATCTAAGGTTGGTCTAATAGTATGTTGTATTAGAAATCTCCTTATACCAAATAATATATTTCGGAGAGAGTCTTAACATCGAATTTAAATGGAAAAATGACTATACGCAATGTGGAAGATATCATGTCATTGAAGGCTCAAAGTATAATTGTTGTTTGGGTGATGATGGTGTTATGTAGATGAACTTTATTTAATACATATGATGATATGATATTGATATTGGCTCCATTATCAATCATAACCCTATTGACGAGGATGTCGTCAATTGATCGGTAATAAAGAGGGGAAGATCGTGGTCTTCTGGTTATAAGGATGGTATTTTTGAATCGTCAAAGGATATAGATATGGATGTTTTGAGATTTTCTACTAGATGTTTGAAGAGTTGTGTATCATCGAGGGAAATGATATGGATTGAAGAGCTTCAATCATGGCTTGGTAGTGTGAAGATGAGGTCTAAACCAACTCGTAAAGGGACATCTTGACTGGATCTTGGTGAAGTTGTTTGATGATGACATTTTGAATTGCAGTGGTGGATTGTGTATGAGGACCAACAAGGATGCAAACCTTAGCCTTAATGGGAGTTGTAGGAATTGATGACTCAAGAGAGAGTGGAATGGAGATTGTAGTTTTGTTTTTGTTGGAAGTTTTGGTTCATGGGTACGTGCTCTGGTGGTAATGTGTGCTACATCGATTTTGTGAGAGGGAATTTGTTAGAAGACTCCTTACTTTAGTGGTTGTTAGTGTAAGTGTTGATTTTGATATAGTGATTGTAGATGTCTTGTGGGGGCATTTTGATGCTTGTAAATATGTGGGGATAATGCCCTTATTACCATAAGGGTTATGGTTGTAGATGTCAAAAATTCTTCATGATAGTAAACCTTCTTAGCATTTAGATCACATGGTCATCTTATCACAACAACATCAGACATTAAGAGAACATTCCTTTAAGCATAAAGTAACAACAAACATATCCATATAGACCTTGTAAAAAAATTTCTAATGAATGTGCATAGTCCATCTTGTTTTGATTCAACAACCTCCATGGTGAACACAACAATATCCTCCTATAATTTTTCATCCTTGTAAAAACTTAGAATGTCTTGATGAAACAACTACTATAGATTATGTTGGGGTAGTCATCATGATATCCTTCAAGGCCTTTTTCTCCTAACTTATCAAAGCATTAGACTCATTATTCTTAGACCTGATCTTCATGCACTTTAATACACAATTCTTTTCATATGATTTCACAAAGAGGACATACACCTAATCCTTTGGTGATGAGGATACCGCATGACTCGAGATGGTTTATGATGGTTTGTCAAGCCTTCAAAATGATTTTTAAATCATGACACTTGATTTCTCATAGAAACACAACAATCTTTCACACATTATCCGACAATAACATATACCTCTCCTTATTCAAGAACACTTTATCATGTGAATGTCACAACCACCAAGCTATAACATGCATACTCTATTCTTCAAAAGCTGTCAAACACTTCATCTTCTTATTGGAGACATGTCGACTCGTATGTTTATCTTCATTCACAATTAGGTCTAGTGGTCCTCTTTGACTTATATCGAGCTTAACCATCTTGAACACCATATGTAGGTGGGAAAACCACAAGGGGAAGAAAACATTGAAACCTATGCTAATATTACTCATAACAAAGGAATTGCAAGAATATTACACATCAAGCAAGATTTCCTTAGTGAGGCACCAACCCCATAAAGATCACCACTCCCTAGTTTAAAAGGACACCGATCCTACAAGGAGGCTACAACCCCATAATTTGATCAAACACCAACTCAACCACATGAAATAGATGATAAATAAATATATGTTTCTCCCACAATTTATTGTTCTCTCAAATTCAACTCCTCTCTCTTCAAACCCTCTTAAAACAAGATTTCTCCTAACTCTCTCAAATCTAGTCCTTCATAGGCTGATTAGGCCTATTGACCTTACATATATGATTTTAAAACTTCCTCATTCATTCATACCTATCCTCAGCTCTGTTCTTAACTCCTATCTATTCTTATTCTTCCTTCAATATCTTGCTCACATCCCCATAGTCATTACTAGTTCAAATGAGCACACACAA
This sequence comes from Taxus wallichiana var. yunnanensis, assembly GCA_018340775.1. Classification (NCBI taxonomy): domain Eukaryota; kingdom Viridiplantae; phylum Streptophyta; class Pinopsida; order Cupressales; family Taxaceae; genus Taxus; species Taxus wallichiana. The sequence continues at coordinate 797,390,578 of CM031235.1, forward strand.
TGCACTTTTATACTTGACATGCCCCATAAGTGACCATAGGTTAGATAATACCCTTAAGGTTGGTCATAAAAACATATAACACATCTACATCCTCATATAAATCACAGCAAAATACCCATATAGTTCTCCAAGGTTCACAACAACAATAACTATCTCAAAGGCACCTCAAATAGGCGAAAACAAGTTTTCCAAGCTCCAACGAATGAACTAAGACCTTCAAGAGCGCACTCCAAAACTTTCATGGATTCATCAACTCCACACAAGTCATGATAAACCTTTAAGAATCACCTATAATCACAAGAAGCTCTTCAACCACCATCTTCAACTTGGAACACACCACTTTGTAAGCATGCACGATTAGGCCTTCAAGTACCCGTAAAACAGTCCTAAAGAATGAATGATTTCACATAAAAAAACTCATCATCAAGGCCCATATAGCATACCATTGGAAATATATCTTAATATACATTTTGGAACAACTCATTTCATCCACCATATCATAGCACAAGGCCTCAAACTAGCTCAATTTCTAATACATGTCAAAACTATCAACAAGGTCTCAAGAACCAGTATTGAGAGAAACATGCTCCAAAACCTTTAGGGCCACTTTCGAGATCAACCACCACCTAAAACACATCGAGTAATCTTATACCAAAATTCTCAAGAACTAAAAACAATATTCTATTTGGAGAAAAATAACCAAGCACCCATGTTCCATAACACCTTCTTAAGAAGCCTAAAAGGGCCAATTAGGCCATTAGGGATTATACAAGAAACCAATTCTTCGTACCATTCCAAGAGATCAAGTACATCATAACATGTGTCAAAAATATATTCATGACCAAAAACCAATGCTCCATCATGAAAATTAACTCAGCTCACCTCAAACCTCCATGACTAGGTTTCAACCCTTAAGGCCAAAAGTAGTAAGGAAACTATGGAGACCTGTAAATTGAAATTTATTCACTATAGCTACCTGAAAATTTTCATGTACATATATCAAAATTTCCAAGGATTCGGAAAATTCACTTTTCATCATGAAGCTTCTATATCATCCCTGAAATCAAATCTACGAAAAACTAGGTTTTTTCTCCATCTTATAAACAGGTTGGATCATAAAACCAATGCCAAAATAAACCTTGGAGAGTCATCTAAAATCCCGATGCATAAATTTTTATTTCCAAGACCATTTGGAGACCATACACTTCAATTCTTTCGTATTGCTCTAGAAGGAGGATTAAACTAGGGTTTCAAACCACCTTAGCTTGTTATCGATTGTTGATAAATGTATGATGATCAAACCAATCCATTATTTTTGTAAAAAACTATTAGATAAATGCAAAATATCCTTGAAATCCACAATGTCCCATGGAAAGTGTGTATGAGTGGGTGAGCATCGAAGTTACCTATTGAGCTGAATTTTGCATTATCAAAAGCTCAATTTTGCCAAAATCATCATAATGGGTAAGTGCACAAAATTGGGGGCCAAAAGTGGACAAAACCCCGAAAAAAGCAAAACGCGTATGTGTTCTATTATAACAAGGTCACATTTGAAATTTTTAGGTTTGGGATTTACTGAGGCATAACGCGTATGTGTTATAAAATGTATGCATTACATAACGTGTACGCGTACGCGTTATAACACGTACACATTATGCCTACTATAAAGAAAAAAAGAGGCCCAAGCCTCTATCATTTTATCTCCCTCAAATGTGAGTTTCAGAACTCAACTGTACCCTCGCATTTTTTCATTTAGCTGGATCTCAAGCTCAAAGGATCATATATGGATCGTCGGGAAGACTTAAATCGACGATTGTGCCATGGAGAAGAGGTAAGCACAATTCTTTTCTCAAAATTGCATTAAAATATGATAATTATAGATTAAAATTTGAATTGAATACATATGTTTTATTGTTACAGTTAGAGGTTGAGGGAATCAACCACAACCAAACCCCGCCATTCCTGTCATCCCTCCCGACACTCCCATAATTGCTCAACATCCCTCGGGTAGTCAAGAATATTTAGTAGCCCACATAGTTGAAAACAAAACTAAAATTGAGGATTTAATCAAAATAATGAGGGATTCACAATCTACAAACCCCGACTATGCCTCTCTTGCAAACACATTGGAGGTATTACTTGTTCAAGCCGACGTGACAATGGGGCAAATTTATCATTGGACAACTTAAAAGAGAGGGTTGTATGGTTTATTATTCTAACAAATTGTCATATGTGGATGTAAAGAAAAAGAAATTTCAAAAGACCACATATGCATCTTATTCACGGACTCTCGCACTAATTTTCATGTTTTGTTTTCATGTAAATGGTTTCCCATCCATTGGTGCAATAATAATTTGATTAAAAATAAATTTTGGGACCGATGGTGGATGGTGTTTGATTTTCCACCTTATAATAACAACGAGGTGGCACTATACTTTCCGACGAAACTCTATTGCAAGTTTATCCTCAACGAGATCCCAAATTTTTTTGATTTTCGAGATTTCGGGGCCGAGGAAAAGGATCTCGCACAGATCGACCAGTGCACAACCCGCACCTATTCAATAGGGTAGATTCCCCGCACAAAGGGCCCCTCACCCTGAGATTGTCCTTCAAGCAGTGAAGGATATAATAGAGATTGATACACTCCACACACTTCAGGGGCTATATGTAACCCTTGTTCGACATACGAGGGAGATTTCTGAGCCAGATGCTCGTGGAGGTACATAGAGTATTCCCTCAGGGAGTACTAGTATGAGGCCACATCTTTGCTCGTCATGTGGTAGCATATGTTTGGGGCCCGAGGAGGATGATACTTTCATGCATACTGATTTTGGTGCACCTGGTGCTAGGGGTGCACACGATAATGTCACTATGTCAGATGTCCTTTTGAGTGAGACATTTGGATTACATTCATCGGCATCACCTTCGCAGGTAAATTTTTTATGTTTTGTTATGTGTGTTACAAAAATTTTGGAGTACTTTATTTACTTATATATGTTAAATTTTTGAAATAATTGTATTTGTACATGTATATGCATTAATATTACAAGCGTGGGAGGTGCATCTTCATCCCGACCATAGGCGGCGAGCACCATGCATACACATACATTCATAGAGGTAATTTAGAATGTTAATTATGTAAAATTTTCACATACATGTGTGTGTGTGTGTGTGTGTGTGTGTGTGTGTGTGTATGTGTGTGTGTGTGTATATATTAGTTTTGAAGTCAAATATATGTATGTTCTTGTATGTCCATCTAACTCATGTGATATACATGTTTGATAAAGATGTTGACTTCACTAGACACCCCACCATCTCTGCAACAAGTAGATAAAGGTGTTGTCATTACGATTTCATCTACGCAACAACTCACTGAGGTATTCAAACAACATGTAAATTTTGTTAAATTTCTCGTATAATTCATAGTATGTTAAATTACACGTTAGTAATGTCTTTCATTGTAGAATTATTAAATTATGGTAATAATGTCCTTCATTGTGTATATGCAAGAGTTACCTATGGCATGTAGCAGCCCTATTCATTTGATTCACAAGTGTGGCAAGGTAAAAACAATAGTTCTATATCGACAAAATTAGTTAAAATATTGTCAATATGTACATACATGTACTTAGTTCTATTTTCACTAATTCGATGTTAGATTTTCGATCTTATGTGTAAGTAGGGAACTTCAACCCCTCCATTTTGACTTCGAGGTCACGGATTCCTCCATCTCGTTGTCTTTGTACCCCGTTCGTACTTCAGAGCTCCCGATGACTTATCTAAGCGTGAGATGCAAATTCAGCGTGATCGAAAACTTCATGTAAGTTTGTGTATTTATGTAAATACTTTCATTCTAGATGGTCTTTAATACATGTTGAAAACATATATAAATTAAGTTTTGACAAAAACATTTTTACATTTACAGCACTCATCTACAAAGAGTATTCAATGGAAGAGGACTCAAGCATGGGCTTGAACAATCCAAATTCATCTCATAGATCTCCATCTTCGTTTAAGGGAGGGCCTTCCTCGAGCAAGGCCAAGAGAGGGATAGATTTTGATGAGTAGTAAATGTATATGTCTTACATGACATTGATTTTTTATGCCTATGTGCATGGCATTGTATGTACACCTATATGGCATTTGAACTTGATGGTATATGACCTATTTGGGAATTTTTGTATTTATTATGCACATTAAAATACTATTTGGAACTTGATAATTTTGTATGAGACCTTACACTTCTGAGATTATTTTCACATGAAACTAATATGATGTGCACTGCAATATTTAAGACATTATGGATTATTTTTTCATTTATTGGTGATGTACATGTACTATCATTTTCAATGTATAATATGCATCAAAATTTGGAAATCAATATTTATATAATATATGTATATAAAGAGTTACCTAATCTGAGTAATTATTCATTCAATTTATCAATGTGTATATGTGTATTTACCTTACTTGCACTTCTTCTTGCTCATGGTCTCTTTGTATTGGTTCCTATCTTATCATGAACTTACTACATTCTTATATGCTTCTTAGTCTTCTCCCATGTTAAAACACCCGAGAGTCATCACAATTTGATGCCTTTCATCTGTTGATATTTTTATAATGTCTCTTCATATACATTACTCTAATGCTTGAGAATGTCTCCAGATGTAATGACATTCTGATTCAGACACTCAATGATTCTTGATTGTCTAATCCTATCCAATTCATGTTATTACCTTTAAATCTATAGGCATTTCAAGTTATTTGGAAATCACATCACACCCTTCACTAGGCTTGATGACTACCCCTATCCTTTTGAAGGCACTTTTGAAAGCATCCATGGGTTTATCATAGCATAAATTATCAATGAATGGAAGGTCACTAAGCCATAGGCCAGCTGACTCCCATCCAGAACTAAACAAGAAAGATTTACTAGGTGATTGATAACTCTCGTGTGTTCTTAGACATACCCCTATCAAATTCATTCTTAAGACAATCTAGTCATTCAATGCTCTTAAGGGACTACGCCCAGACGAGGTAGCCCGAAAGAATAGGTACCGTAGGGAGCCAAAACAAATCCTCCACTAGCGTTCCCCTAGCCACCTCGACGTGTTGGCGTAGTTGGTTCAATCCCACGAGCTTCCATTTGCAAACTATATAGTGTATGGCAACCCCTACACCGACTCGGACTACGATATTTTGTACCTTTGCAAACAACGGGATAGTGAGAGAAACGAATGGATATGGATAAAATCGTGAGAGGATTTTGTAGAGGGCCCCAACACGGAGGTCTCGGATCGATGAGACATCTCTAGGTGCCAAGTACTCCAAGAAATCATCCATCAAAGATATAGTTTGTTTGGGCCTCAAGGCTTTTAAGGGACTACGCTCAAACGAGGTATCCCCAAAGCACGGGAGCATAGGGAACAAAATAAGACTCCACTAGCATTCACCAAGCAATCCGGATGTGTTGGCCGAGATGGTTTGGTCCCATGAGCTACCATTTGAAAAATATAGTGTCTGGTAGCCTTACACTAACTTAGACTGCACTATTTTGCGCATTTGCAAACAATAGGACAACAAGAGAACCGAGATGGATATGGATAAAACCGTGAGAGGCTTTCATAGGGCCCTGACAATTTTTCCATGTTAGTACTGAAGAGCTTCAAACTTTCATTGAACAACTTGTAAATCTAACCTAAATAGTCAGAGTAATAGACTAAATCAGCATTCTATTTCTCACATATAAAATGAATTTCTTCCTTCAAAAAAGAAACTATGGGTGAATGCTCAATCAAAAAATAAATTACAATTCTAAACGAGTTTTAGGCTCAATTATCAATACTTCATTGCAATTTTTCTTGCCAATATGTTGCTTTTGGAACTACCTGGTTTGATTTGTGAAGTTGAAGCAGTTGGGATTAATAAAAATAATCAACTTGGCATGTTGTCCTTAAGATTATCCATGATTCTATCGACAACATCACATAGATCTTCCATTCCAGTTAAGTTGTGATCCTTCCACGCTTCCCATTTTTCCTTTTCTTCTGCTCGTATCTTCTCTTTAAGTTCTTCCAGATGTTTTTGGGTAATCAAATTGACTCTTTATGACTTTCAAGAGGCATTTCTTCTTGAATCATAGTGACATCTTCACCTAATTTTTTTCTTCACGATGTTCATTTTCATCTAAAGTTGAAGACTAAAAATTTATATGGCCTTTGGCTTCTTTTTGGGCACAAACAACCTTTTGTAATGTCCAAAAAAATTCAGGCTCTTCATTCTCTGTTTGATTGAAGATATTCATTCTTTCAAAATGAGCATTGAAACGTTGGTGGTCTCCCAACAAAACCTAGTTCATAGTCTACATAGTTGCATCCTGTGGAAAAATCATTGAACATTGGTGGTTTCCTCCACCCGTGCTTTCGGGCTACCTCGTCGGGCATAGTCCCTTAAGAGCCTTGAGGCCAAAACACACTATATCTTTGACGGGTGATTTCTTGGACTTCATGGCACCTAGAGACATCTTGTCAAATCTAAGACCTCCATGTTGGGGCCCTCTATGAAAGCCTCTTGTGGTTTTCTCCATATCCATTTGGTTATCTCGTTGTCCTATTGTTTGCAAACGCTGTGAAATAGTGTAGTCTGAGTCAGTGTAAGGTTGTTAGATGCTATATTTTGCAAACGGTAGCTTATGGAACCCAACCAGCTACGCCAACACATTGGGGTGGCCATGTGAATGCTCTTTGGAGGATTTTTTTTTGTTCCCTACACTCCCTGTACTTGGGCTACCTTATTCGAGCGTAGTCTCTTAAGAGCCCTGAGGCCAAAACATGCTATATATTCAACAGTGATTTCTAATCCGTGGCACCTAGAGACATCTTGTCATATCAAAGACCTCCACGTTGGGGCCCTCTACGAAATCCTCTCACAATTTTCTCCATCTCCATTCGGTTCTCTTGATGTCCTATTGTTTGTAAATGCGTAAAATACCGTAGTCCGAGTCGTGTAGAGCTAACAGACACTATATTTTGTAAACGAAGCTCGTGGGACCGAACCAACTATGCCAACACATCGGGGTATCCAGGTGAACACTAATGGAGGATTTTTTTGGTTCCCTACGCTCCCTGTGCTTTTAGGCTACCTCGTCTCAGGCGTAGTCCCTTAAGAGCCCTGAGGCCAAAACACACTATATCTTCGACGAGTGATTTCTCGGACTCCGTGGCACCTAGAGATGTCTCGTCAGATCTAAGACCTCCATGTTGGGGTGCTCTAAAAAATTATCTTGTGGTTTTCTCCATCTCCATTCAGTTCTGTCACTATCCTACTATTTGTAAACACGTAAAATAATGCGCCTGAGTCAATGTATTACGGTCGCTAAATGCTATAGTTTACAAATGGAAGCTCGTGGGACTGAACCAACTATGCCAACACATCGGGGTGGCCAGGTGAATGCTAGTGGAGGATTTTTTTGGTTCCCTACGCTATCTCGTGCTTTCGGGCTACCTTGTCCGGGCGTAGTCCCTTAAGAGCCCTGAGGCCAAAACATGCTATATCTTCGACGGGTGATTTCTTGGACTCGTGGCACCTAGAGATGTATCGTCAAATCCGAAACCTCCATTTTGGGGCCCTCTATGAAAGCATCTTTTGGTTTTCTCCATCTCCATTCGGTTCTCTCATTTTCCTACTTGGTTTGCAAACGTGTGAAATATCATGTCTGCAGTCGGTGTAAGGTTGTCCATTGCTAATCACCTGAATAATATAGGTGGTTCATACAATATAGGTGGTGATATGAGAATTTGAATAAGATATTTGTACAATATAGGTGGTGAAATGATAATTTCTAAATTTTTGTTGTTCCTTTCTAATATTTAATTTCTCTTAGCTTCACTTGCTTCGAGAATAATAAATTCTCTACTGACAATGCCAACCACGTGAAGGTGGAAGATTTTTTGGCACCACTAACCTATATAAACATGTTAGTAAGCAATTAAATAGAATTTTAAATCATACAAAATTAAAAAAAAAAATCATTTTAGTAAATATTCAAATTAAATTCATGAAGAACATACTTTTGCAAATTCAATCCAATGAACCGCAAGGATCAACTCTATCCTCGACAAGAGCAATAATTGCTTCATGATCTCGATTCACGAACCTTCCACATGATTCTTGTTTGATGGTCAAACTCAATATTTGATCAATTTAATATTTGTTGTAAGGACCAAATGAGAATAGTGAAGTATCTTACTCTGTACTTCATAGTCTTCAAACAACCAAATGTTTAATTTTTTGATAGGATATCGTCGAAGCCAAGTTTCAATGACTACCACTGACCCAGTGGGATACTCAAGGTCTTCACCATCAATGACTATGGAAGTCAATTTTGTTTCCCTCTACACAACAAGACAAGAAGTAGTATGTTCCCTCTTCGTTAAATTCCGTCATAATAACTACAAAACGTGCCCTATATATCACAAAGTAAAATTGTTCAATCAATTTATAAATACATTAAGAGTTGACCATTTAATAATTTATAAATCTAAAACATGGCATGTACATATATGTATGTACCTTGTTACACTAAATCAGAGACTTGGTCAAAGTCAAGTGATGTTGTCATTTGATCTGAAGACCCTGTAAGTTGTAATGCTTGTGGAACTTGATGTGTGTCGAGTGGAATTAGAGGTCTACAAGTCCATTCATCCACCCATTGCTATGACTCACATTCATTCCATGTAAAATCAATGCATGATATACAAAAACATGTCATGCACCTAGTATAAATAGTCCAAGCATTTGCATTTGAACTACATAATGAGTGTATATCACTTGATCCTGCAACTATCATACAATCTTCAAAGTTTGTTAGATGTTGTTCCTCTATCAACCAAAAATATCTATGAACCGTTGATCTCTCTTGAGATTCATGGCCCATATTCTTGACACACCAATCAACAATGTTTTTGCATCTATAAATTTAGCACCATCCTTGAACTTTAACTCTTCTCTTGCAAGTGATCTTTTCACACATGCTCCTGCACCATCATGCTCTCCTTTTCCATGCCTTGCCTCAGTAAAACTCCAGATATGTTGTACATTTGTTTCTTTGTGCATCTTTCTTAGCCAATAAAACATCTCGTGCATTCTTGAATTGTGATGTACAGTTGTCTGACCAAATGTAATGTTGATCAAAACTAATGTTCCTCTCATTCAAGTTCGCATAAAACACCTGGAAACACCCTTGTACATATTCTATAGAATGTGTCTAATCATCACTGATGTAGAAATGATACTCTCTTAATATTTTTGATCTTGTTCAGTGCTTTCAGAGAGTGCATGAATGCTATATGCACGAAAATAGAAACGTGCACTGAGTTATAATATTGAGACCGAACCTCCATTTGTGGTTGTATGTGTAATTCTCTCACGAAGTCAACTATGAAACAATAGTACCAAGTGGGAATGTGTCCTTTCTTAACTTGAATTTTTCATCCAACCATCGAGCTCTCATGTGTGTGCCTTGCATACTCATAAAAAGTTTCCTCTATGAATTTAACCATATATTCGATACAAGTAATTGTTTTCTAACAAGCTCACACATCTTAGATTCTTTTCCATCTTTTAATTGATATGCCACTGATTTATATTTGGTGAAATCAACCAATTTTTTTCCTATTAAATATGTACTCTCCTCATGGATACAACTTTTCAGATTTGGCAAGCCACCGCATACATTGCACATTCCATCTAAACATGCTTTGTTATAAAAAAATTGTCTTGTTGATTTTTCACAAAATATTGTCGAAATAAATTCCCTTGAAGATTTTTGTGGGACATTTAATCCACACTCCTGCAACATGATGTCAAGTATGCAAAACATGACGTATTTGACAAAAAACATCATAATGCATTGAAAATTCAACATGATGCCTGCAACAACAAGTGGTACGTGAGTGATTGATTTTCACATAAAAGGGTTTGCTCATTTCAAAGAATCTTTGGCTAATGTTAATTTGTGGATTTTCATTCTTAAACTTAGAGAACAATTTTGTTTGAGTCATATCTAAGAAATGTTCTTTTTTTTTACTATATCTCTTCTATTCTTGAAACCCTTGTGTTCTCATTCCAAAATTTTACAATTTATTCTTTTAGAATATCATATGTATTCTTGTATTTTCGTGGAAGTCTGCTAGAGAAAGCCCAATAGTCAGTGCTATTGATCGACTCAAGACGTTTACGTCTCTCTATTGCTTTTATTAGTGTTTTTCTGTTTAGCTTCAAAGTACTATTTGTTTTTCTAATCAAGCGTTTATTAACTATTTTATCACTTACTATACAATTAGTAAGTGCATGCCATGTAGCATTACTATAATTGGTGCATCTTTTGCCACCTACAGTTTGGTATGCTTTATGTATGTTTTCAACAACCGACGCATTTTGATCAACAAAATTAGATGTTCTTAACCCCTGTGGTCTTCATTATAGGTCTCATCTTAATTAATTTCATCAATGTAACAAATAATTGACATCTTTGTGTGTCATTTAAATTCTCAAAGTAATTATCCCAAATTCCACTAGCTTTTCTTCTCGCATTTCTTTCAGACATTTTGTTAGGCATTGGTTTTATAATGTTTTCATCAATTCCAATTAAGTGTATTGGTTTTCTTCACAAAATGGAAGGAGGTGTTCTTAGAGGTGAAGATTCATTTACAAGGTTACTTTCTTCATTCAAGTGTTTTCATACAAATTTTGGGATTAACATTTGGATTCTCAGGTAAAGGTTCAACAATTGGATTCATATCAATTTCTTCATTCATGCCAACATTATCATTCAATTAAATATTATTATTCATTGCAAAATCATTATTCTCTACATTTTCATTATGTATTTCATCCCCATTTTCTAATACATTAGCTACATTTGATATAGCGGATGTACCTTTCCTTGCTCGAAGTTTTTACATTCTCTTCAATTTCTTTATTCTCTTCTCTTCCAATTTCTCCGGTGTCTTGTTCTTGACTTTTCTCTTGTCCTTATCTTGACGTTTATCGCCCATGATTAGAAAAATGAACTACTAAAAATTGTGCAAGAATGTTGAGAATTTTCTGACAAAACAAAATGTTTGCGAGAATTCCCATGAAAGATATGAAAGGGACACTTGGGGCCACAATATAAACAAAGAAAATGTGTACGCGCTTATAACGCGCACGCTGCGTTTTATATTTTATCTTTTTTCCAAGCCATGCCTCAAGGCTTGGGATCGTTTGGGTCCTCAAGCCTAAGGCATGGACTTGTACAAACACAACAAACAACGTGTTTTTGTAAGAAAATGTAAAAATGTCACTTCCTCTATGATAAATCAAAATAAAATAATCAATCCATTTAAAAAAATTATACCATGACGTAGAGCAGAGTTTCTTCTTTCTAAAAATATAATTTTTCAAATTTTCTGACTAATATAAGGTTTCCATATTATTTATTTTTTAACTATGCCTTTTTATAGCCATTTTTGAAGTGTAAATATGTCTATCTTTCATGGTGCATCTTTTTTTTGGTGATCGAAATTTAAAACAAATTATACTAGCCCAAACTAGGCATAATTCTATACATATTCAAAAAAAAAAAAAAAAATCTAATTTTTATATTTTTTGAGGTAGTTAGGGGGCACGGTTGAGATCCATTATTTTTCAAAACATAAAAATTTTGTACTAGAAAAATCATAAATAAAAATATTCGCTATAAAAATCTAAAAAAATGGAGCCCAAACTAGATGCTCCTAGCTATCTTTCTACCAAAGGGTTTTCAAAAATACCAAATGGTGCACAAAAATGGTGGGGGCACGAAAGTCACTCTATTATGTTTTTTAACAAAAAAAGGAGCATTTGTTGGTATTTTAGTTGTTTGACCCACTTAAACTTATCTGTTTTCAATAAAATTTAGTAGCTTAGAAACTAGACTCAAAATTCTACGATTCATATTTCTACAACATCTTCCAATTTTGAGTGTAACTATTTCGAAAAACTTGTACAAGTTGAAGTTTTTTTTTTTTTCAGAAAAATGCATCCACTTAAGACCCCCTTTTGGCCCCCCAACTTGGTGCACTTACCCTAACATGCAAAATATTCCCAACCTTGACCTAAAATTTAGCATGAAGCATCATAGAAACTTCCTCCACCGGTGACCAAACTCTCATCCATGCTCAAATACATATGAAAATCTTCAACCACTAAGACTTACCTATGTCTACCTACTTTGTTCTCAAGAAAATTTCTTTAATTGACCTTGAAACCTCATCATACTTTTGAATACTAACTTGAAACTCCTTCAACACATCATATGAAGTGACACAACACATTTCCCATGCATGTACATGACTTCCCCTGCTCCATATCTCGTGCCACAATGTCAATCCTCATGCACTAGGTCTAGGAATAAGCCTAGAATGACCCGAATCAACCATGACATCTCATGAACTAACCATGATGACCTCTTATAGACACTTATACACCTTTTCTCGTGACATCATATTAACCATGTTAGACATACCTATAAATTTCTAGAACTTTTATGATCTCATCCAAAAAGACAAGTTATTATTTACATCTATGCATCCTTAAAAAAATGAAAAATACTATATTTTTGGAGCATCAATGACGAGTAGCTTGAGTATTTGTAGAGTATATAATGCATAGATGCAACATCATTAAAAATGAGAAGAGAACTCATTTGTGACATAAGTTATATCCTTATGTTATGTCGAGAATCGATGTACCAAATATATAGAAATAAATTCATATGCTTGGATATTGTTATCATTGACCTATTTATGTTATGTTATTTAATTTCTCTCTTATCCTATTCTCGTATGCATTAGATACTCAATCGGGGTTTCATTCTTTTAATCAAGCTAGTTCAAGAGCAACATAGATTTTGGTATTAATTTTCAAGAAGGATAGGAAAATTTGTGAAACATCTTATGTTAGGGAGAAGGTCGGATGCATGAGTCATTTGAGAAAGAGGATAAAAGGAATCTTCCCCAAATGTCACGATCTTTGTGTCATCTATATATTGTGCAATTTGTTTGGTAGTTCAAGATGAAGTTGAAAATTCTTTTATTTATCAAAACAATTGTAAGGGCTCCTCTTATAGCGGTTCAATTATTACAAAACCATCTCACATGGGGAAACTATATAATCATGTAGCTAAGAATTTCTCTAAGTTACAAAAGATCAAAGCTTACGGAGAACTATTGGAAACCCTATTTGATGGTACAATGCAAGGTGAGAAGAACTAAGGAGAGTTGGGTCTTGCACTTGATTAACATTTTGTATACATCAATACAAATGTATGTGAGGGCATACAAATTATTCGGCAATCATTAATTTCAGTTTCTTTTGTGAATATATATGACTGACTACGCTCAACAATTTGAAGGTGAAGGTATAGAGCTTGCTCTTGAACTCTTCAGGGAAACAATTAACATTTTGAATTATTTTTTATGCATGTCGATAATCAATACATTAGGATTATTATAAAATATTTTTAAAATTGAAAGAGAGGCATTGGCTCCAAATAGTGCCTAGGGCATTGAAAAGTCTTAATCAAACTGTGGATATCCAACCTATAGGATAACACTCACATACTTTGACCCTACACACATGATAAGTAAACCATCATGCATTCCATGCAATTTGGCGGGTTCTACATACAAATGCAAGTTGATAAGAAATATCAAAACATTTTGAGGAGCAATATCTATTGATTTGATTGAGAGTGGTTGGTAAAGCTTTGCAGTCATCAATGAAAGGTCACACATTTGATTGTACACGAGTTGATAAATACATTGCACATTTTATAAAATAATTAAAGTAAAAAAACCATGTTTATAAAAAATAAAAAACTCAAAAAACCTAAATATAAAAACGTCATGCACATATATACATAAGATGGATGGATTATAGACTGGATAGCCGTCACCCTTACTAATAATACTCTTTTGTTTTACTCACCAAAGTCAAAGCAGCTTGTCTACTTTGCCCCACACATTTTTCGAACCTGTACCAGCGAGAAACCATTACCAAACATACACAAGGATGCCACATGCTTGTTGAGTACAATAATTAATATTGCCACTGCAATGAGTTCCAATTTGTTTACAGTCGACATAAAAGATTGTTCGTGCACGCCCTCAATGAAAAGAACATGTTGGTGTTTTCATCACAGCACCAGAAAAAAATAAAGGAAAAGACAAACAGAGAGAGAGAGAAATGAGGATGGTTAAAAAGAAAACGCAAAAGCAGGAGAAGAATAAGTGTGTATGATGGACGTAAAATGTATATATATAATTTGTTTTTGTCAGTTGTTGAGAGTGCGTGTGGTTGCGAGCCGAATTGAATGTTTGCGACAGCCGATTAAATAATTTAATGGATGATTAAGCCATCATTCATTTTGTTTTTACGTCTCGCCTTTCCCAATATATGCTTTGCTTTCCCAAAACATTCTAATTCAACCTCTCTTTTTACTTCTGTAATTTGTACGTCTCTTTGTTAACTTCTCATCAGACAAAATTAATACGTCACCTGCAACAACTGTTTATGAATCGAGGCTCCTTTTCCAACACTAATCGGAGATGAAGTTCACAAGAAGTTAATTATCATTATCATTATCATTATAATTATTGTTTTTAAAAACTTGTTGTTTGGAGGTTGATAAACATTTTTGGCCGGAGTTATAGATTATACAAATATGGTCATATTAAAACCGTATCTTAGAGTCTTAGAGATTTAATTTTGCGAGTTCTTTTAGTTGCATCTGTGTGAATGTGTGGGTTTTGTAGTTTATTATTTTGTTTATACTTAGACTATAATGTATGTGGTTAGACGTGTTGTGTTTTAATATAAAACCACTTTCCACATCTATATTTTGGTGGACGTACATTTTCTCGTATATATTTTTTATCCTTCTAAGGCTAGGTTATACTTTTTTAGAGACAAATTTGGATGATTTATGGCTTGTTCCATTTTATTTCTTCATTACCTATTTGCCTAACTCTTATTTGTTGCATTCAAAACCGTAGTATTCTTGTAATGGATCACCCTTAGATGTGTTATTTTAAGATTATGTCCCTTTATACAAGCCCTCGTAATCACATGTAACCAACCTTTAAGATGAGAAGACCAATTAGTAAGGGAAAAAGTGTTAGCCTCACTCAAAATAACCTAGATAAATATTGGTTTGAACTTAGATGAGCACAAGACCCGTTGATTCCTTACTAAAATATGAGAAAACCGTAACAAATGGATAATGCGGATTTAGATGTTTGTTCTCATGTATAAATCAAAGCTTATTTTGTGAATGATATAATGTTTCATGATAATTATTGGAATGAAAATGATAAAGATTGTGGTTCTAAGGCTAAACTCGAATACAAGTATAGGGATGTTTCCATTTATACTATTAATAAACATGTTATATGGAATCCTATCGATATCTCTAAAATTGTGAATACATTGAATAAGGTTTCCCCTAAAATATTCCTACTCATGTTTCTACTATTTTATCTTCTCAAAATGTTATGATGTAAAATGATCAAAATGCTTATATTGTTTGTCTTCATTCTCATATCATGAATCCCGTAAGTTCTCAAAATTATTGTGTTCCTTCTCAAAGTCTATATACTTAACAAGATTCTCACGCTTCTTATGCTCGCCCATTTATGGATTCTTTACTTAATTTAAATGTTTTTGATCCTTCTCGACCTCTTCTATTCCAATTTCATCTTTTACTTCTTCTCCCATACCTATGAAAAATTATAAAATGGTTATATGATACATGCATTAGTTGATTTACAAAACTAAGTTCAAATTATATCTCACAGGCTTAAAATGCAAGTAGTAAGGTCACTTGTCACATGATATACTTGTGAATTAGGTTTGGCTTCTTATTTGCTTACTTATTCTTTTCCAATGTGTTTCCAAATATTCCTTGGGAATGGAAAAGAAGAACCATATCAATATATTAGATTATTTTACACCTCTTGCTTAGACATTGCTCGTGGTGACAAAACTAAGTTGTTTCCAAAATTATTGAGGGAACATGCATTTGCTTGGTTTATGCTAGGGAATAAAGGATAAAAAATGTGGAGCAATCCTCTCGTAATCAGAATAAAGAGAAACTAATATGCGAGAAAATATTACAGATCTTAAATAAAAGTGCAAAATAAAAATAACACAACACAAAGAGACAGTATTTAACGTGGTTTGCCCAATTTGGGCTACGTCCACCAAGAATCACTTGCTCAGATTTTATTACAAGCCACTACTGTCTCAATACAATACCCAGATCTGTTTGGAGCTATGCTCAACAAAATCTATAGAATTCACACCCAAATTCAGACACATCTGCAATGTTACATTCAACCCTACCATATGCACAAAACCACATAAGTAGACAATTTCTTAAGTAGTTTTACAAAACCATGGGTATCAAAACCATGGGCCAAAACCATCCCATAAACCTAGGTAAATCGCACCTTAATATCTTTACATTATTAAAAAAATTATGTTGGCCCAAAAAATGAACCACTCACACCATTACAACCCTAGTTGCTGTAGGAACGCCTCTTGGCGTAACTAGCATACCTATCTTAGAAAATAGGCTCCACAACCTAATAATCTCCCACTTGGAGACTAGTTTTCCTCTGAGCAAGCTTCTCAACCCTTCACTAGTTTCCATGATGACCAACCAATTTGAACACAACTTCGGTTTTTCCTTGTGACCACCTTGGTCATCATGTCTGCAGATTCTGACTAGTATGAATCTTCTCTAGCTTCAACTTCTCTTCCTCCAAAGTTGTCCTGATGAAATGGTACCTAAGTTATATATGCTTCCTCTTAGAGTGGAAAGCGGAGTTCTTAGCTAGGTGTATAACACTCGACTATCACTATGTATCTTTCCTTCCTCCTGTTTATGCCCCAACTCCTCAAGCAATTATTGTAACCAAATCATTTCTTTTCTTTCCTCTGTTGTAGAAACATACTCAAACTTTGTGGTTGACAAAGCCACCATGTTATGTAGTCGTGAAATCCACTCACTTTGTTGTCCCACCTACACAGTGTAAATATAACCTATCGTGCTCCTCCTACTGTCTACATCTCTAGCCATATCTCGAATCTACATAACCACGCAAAGTGGTGTCTCGATCCACTCTAGCATAAAACTATCCCCATGGTCCCTCTCAAATATCGAAGGATCCACTTTTTATCGTATGCCGGTGATCTCTACTTGGATCACTCATAAATCTACTCACCACTCCCTTTGTATGGGAAATATCAGCCCTGGTGTAACACATGACATACATCAAACTACCAACCACCGATGAGTAAGGTACCTTGGACATCGGTTTCTCTCCCGCTCCTGTCTTGGGACACTACTCCTTTGATAACTTGAAATGGCTCCAAAGGAGTCCTAACCGGTTTAGCATCATGCATATTAAATCTCTCCAAGACCTTAATGTACTTTTCTTGAGATAAAGTCAACTTTCGTTCCTTCTTATCCCGAGATATCCTCATACCAAGGATTTTTTTGGCTGCCCCCAAATCCTTCATAAGAAAGGATTCACTTAGTCTTGCTTCTTGAGTATTTTTATTTCCCGCATGTTAAATTACCTACAATCAACATATCATCCGCATACGAGACACATAATAATATAACTATCATCCTAAAATTTCTTTATATATACGCAATGATTAGAATGACAACTAATATAACCTTGATCCATCATGAAGCTATCAAATTTATTATACCATTGACGTGGAGCTTATTTCAAGCCATACAAGCTCTTCTTCAGTTTACACACCATCTCCTCTTTACCTTTGACCTCAAAGCCCTCTCGCTACTTTGCATATATAGATCCTCCTCTAAATCACCATGGAGAAATGTAGTCTTTACAACAAGTTGCTATAAGTGAAAGTATTTTTTGCTGCAACTATTCCAAGAACAATTCTAATAGAAGTCATTTTTACTACAGGAGAAAAAATCTCATCAAAATCTATACCTTTTTTTTGTGCAAACCCCTTGATCACCAATCGGGCCTTATATCTTTTCTTGCCTCCTTATTCCTCTTTGACTTTGAACACCCACTTGTTCTCAGTAATGATATTTTTCCTTCGGTAGTAGCTTCATCAATTCCCATGTTTGGTTCTCCATGAGAGCTTGATGCTCCTCATCCATGTCTTACTCCCACTTCTTCCCGACATCTACCCGCATTGCTTCATCAAAGCTCTCTCGGCTCTCCACCGTCAAGTGAGTAATAAATAATAAAGAGAAGGAGAAAAATGTTCGGGGTCTTTTCTTACCATAGAAGACCTCCTCAATATAGGAGTTTGGGGTTCCTCTTAAGGAGGTTCCGAACTCGATTCATGTGTCACTTTTCCATCCGTAAGATCCTCTACCATTGCATATTCTTTCTTGGATTCTTCCCTATTTTCTTGCAATTGTTGTTTATACATGATTTTTTCATTAAAGACGACATCCCTAGATCGAATGATTTTCTTGTCCTTAATACTCCAACATTTATATCCAAAGTCATCACCACCATAACCAATGAAAGTGCATTTTTCGATTTAGTCTCTAGCTTGGTCATATCATCCTTGTCCATATAGACAACCACCTCACATCCAAAGACTCAAAGAAATGAATAATCAACTTTCTTACCATACCAAGAATCCTTAGGTATGCCTCCATCCAAGGCACTTGAGGGTCCTCTATTTATCAAGTACATAGTTGTGCTCACCGTTTCTGCCCAAAAAGAAAGAGGCAGTCCTGCATGTAACCTCATGCTCCTAGCACATTTCGTTATTGTTTTGTTCATCTTTTTAACACCCCATTCACATTACTTGAGTTCCGAAACCATCTTTTGACTTCAGATTCCATCCTTAGAACAATAATCATCAAATTCATTGCTGCAATACTCCCCTCCATTATCTGACCTGAGATATTTTAGCTTAAGACATGTTTCATTCTCTATCAAGGCTTTCCATTTAACAAAAGTGTCAAATACATAAAATTTGTTTCTAATACAATAAACCTAAACTTTCCTTGTTCCATCATCAATAAAATTAACATAATAACTTGAACCCCAAGAGATGATACTTGAGCCAACCCCACACATCGAATAATGCATCAGCTCTAACTTACTCTCTTTATTTGTAGATCCAACCTTGAGAAACCTTACTTGCTTATGTTTCCCATATATGCGGTCCTCACATAAATCCAATCCTATTTCGTATATCGGGAAAATCCTTCTTTATTATCTCCATGCCCTATGGCTCATATGACTGAGCTTATAGTGCCACAATTTTGTATCTACTTTTGAAGACATAAGATTACAAACATTAGTGCTATAAGTGGTTAAATACAAGGTTCCAACCTTCTTACCTCTTGCCACCACAAGAGCACCCTTGGTAACCTTCCAAGAGTCTGTTGTAAATATCACAGTACAACCATCACTTCTCAACTGCCTTACCGATATTAAATTTTGTCTTAATGTAGATACATGTTTGACATCCTTCAATATCCAAGTATTCCCATTATGTATCTTAACCCGAACATAACCTTTTCCAACTATGTTGCAAGGCTCATGATCGTTAATAAAAATATGCCCAAAATATCCTTGAACATAATCAACAAAATAATTCCTATGTGGAGTAGCATGGAAAGAAATCCAAAACCCAAGATTTAGTAATATTGTGCAAAGAAATAATCAAAGCATCTTGACATATATTACCCTTTGCCACATTTGCCTCCTTATTTTTTTTTTCTTTGTTGTTTCTTCTTGTCTCGAAGCTCCCAACAGTCCTTCTTTGCTTGACCAGACTTTCCACAAGTGCTAGCATACTATCTTACTTTTAGATTTTGACCTTGCCCGATCTTTTAATTTTCTATGGCTTCCTCTATTCTTCTGTCTCCCTCTAGTTTCCACTGTCAAATCATTCCCGAAGTAGAAGATTCCCTAGAGACTTTTCTTCACATTTCTTCACTTAGAATCACCCCTACAACATCCTCAAACTTCAACTTTGAGTTAGCTGGAACCGAGTTACTTACTGCCATTACAAGGATATTCCAACTCTCAGGTAAAGAGCATAGAATTAATAAAGCCCTAACTTCTTCACCAAATTCTATCAGAATCAAGCTAGCATATTTATAGTTGTATAAAAATCATTTAAATGACTTGGTGCTTGAACCATTGTCATACATCTTCATATTAAACAAATTTTACATTAAAAATATCTTGTTAGAGGCAGAGGGTTTTTCATACAACTTCCTAATGCATCCATCAGTTCTTTTGTAGTCTTTTCCTTTGAAATATTAAATAATACCAAAGATGCAAGACACAACCGGATTGTCCCAAGTGCCTTCCTATCCAACAAATCCCATTTCACATCCGTCATGCTTGAGGGTTTATTCACCTTCTCAGACATCAAAATATAAATATTCTTCTCCGATAAAGGTAATATTCCATCTGTATATTCCAAAAAATGAAATTTCGCCCATTGAATTTATCAACCCTTGATCTTCCATCATCTGCCATAGCTCCCACTCAAGCTAAAAATTTCCATGTGATTCAACACTTCAAAAACCAGACTGTGCTCGATACCAATTGTTAGGGAATAAAGGATAAAATATGAAGAACAATCCCTCATAGAATCGTAATAAAAGAGAAACTAATATGCAGAAAATATTACTGGATCTCAAGTAAAAGTGCGTAATAAAAATAACACAAAACAAAGAAACAATATTTAACGTGGTTCACCTAATTTGGGCTACGCCCACCAAGAATCACTTGCTTAGATTTTATTACATGTGCCACCTCTCTCTCAATACAATACCCATATCTGTTTGGAGCTATGCTCAACACACTCTCCGAATACACACCGGAATTCATACACATCTCGCAATGTTACATTCAACCCTACCATATGCACAAAACCACATAAGTAGACAATTGCTTAAGTAGTTTTACAAAATTGTGGGTATCAAAACCATGGGCCAAAACCGTCCCATAAACCTAGGTAAATCCGCACCTTAATATCTTTACATTATTAATTTTTCTTTTATGTCGACCCAAAAATGAACCACTCACGCTGCTGTTACAACCCTGGCCGGCACTATAGGAACATCTCTCAGTGTAACTAGCATACCTATCTTATAAAATAGGCTCCACAACCTAATAGTTTATACCTTGACATGCGCTTCTATAAATTCATTTGTATATATAATTTATGATTTATTAGCTCATTTCTAATCAATATTACTTAGAATATTAATTTTGAGTTACTTCAACATTCTCAATAGCTAAACACCTAAATTTGACACTTTTAACATCATTACATAACATTTTTATCAAATTATACATATATAATTCTTAATCAATGAAACACAAATGTAGTGGTGTAAATTCTTGTTCAATTTATAATAAATTGGCTTGATTAATGGATTTCTATCATCTTATTTTAGTCTTTTACACTTTATTATATCATATTGTAGTCATTTTTATGTCCTTTTCAAAGAACAAGGAAATCTCATGCGCATTGGCCTATCACCCAAACAGGCCTTTGGGTGCTCACCAAGGCACACGGTGGCGTCGAAACCCTCCTTTATGCGAGTTGTGTGAGAATGCATTAGTTATGATAGAAACTTAAGTGAAGAGGTTTGGACGGACTATACATTCATCTTAGAGCTCGTAATGTGCTTCTAGATCAATATATTCATTCAAATAAGAAAAACATTACATAACATATAATAGAAAGGAAATGCACAAGGGTTTACACCCATTCACATGGAATATATATGAAACTGATCCATACATATATAAGTAAATAATGAACCACCTATATTCATATTAAGTACGTTGATAACCAAATTACATTTCGAGGCAATCACGAGATCCATATAATAGTGTAGACCAATGTCATGCATCAGAACTGGACTTAAGCCCTTCTTAGTGCAAATAAAAATATTTAGACCCATCCCCTTGAGACAACATACTCCTACAGATCCTCTAAACCCAACCCATAGTGTCCTCACAATATTCCTTCATAGATTTGCCTCTTTACAATCTTTATCTATGCATCCGTCCCTTTTCTTCTACTGGGAGCTTGTATATATAGCCTTAGCAAGCAACGCCATGCCTTTTAAATTTGTAGATCAGGTGCTAAGTGTCCAAGTGGTCCTCCATGGGAGCATGCTCCTTCAGACACGAGCTTTCCATCCTTTGCCATGATGACCTTCTGGAATCTTCTATCGTAAGGTATATTCCTTTCGTGGGCTCCAAGTTTCAGGATGGCACCTTATCCACTCCGCATGCGCTTGATTGGGTCATGTTTTCATCATGTTCTACCCGATATGTC
Organism: Taxus wallichiana var. yunnanensis; assembly: GCA_018340775.1. Taxonomy (NCBI): domain Eukaryota; kingdom Viridiplantae; phylum Streptophyta; class Pinopsida; order Cupressales; family Taxaceae; genus Taxus; species Taxus wallichiana. Next base: position 797,412,988 of record CM031235.1, read on the forward strand.
AAATATGGATAAATCCCAAAACCTTTGCTTGTCTTGTCTTGCACACATGCCACTTTGGTTCTTCTAAAGCCTCCTAAAACCATGTCATGTGCACTTTTTCCTTTCATGCCCACGCATATTCTTATATTTAGTCAATATTTTAGGGCCCAACAACACCCCACATTACACCTATTCTCCTCCCTCAAGAACATCTTCTCAACGAATAAAGAATGATTTCCTTGAATAGTTTGGAGAAAGAATAAAATGAATGAAGAATTTGGGGAAGAATGAAAGAATGATTAAACTATGATTACTTCTACAAGAGGAGAGGGAAATATTTCATCAAGTTTGCTTCTAACTTATTCCAAGTATTGACCTCACTCGTGCTGCTGACAGAGGTTGCGACTAGGGTACTCACCTCTTCAAAGCTTAGCCCTTCTCCTTGGGTATTCATTGTTTCCACGATCCCCTCCAATTTTTTACCCAAATCCTCGAGTGCGTCCATCCTTTGAGTGATCTCAAGATACAACTCCTTGAGCCGATTCTTGATTAAGCCCTAAAAGGTCTCAATAGCCTCTAATTTCTACTCAATCTCGGCTAGAATTCTGTCACGTTCTACTATATTCCCCTTGTTCTTCTCTTGGAACTCCTTGAGCTCTGCTTCATGAGTGGCAACCAGAATGCTCGTCACTTTACCTCTTTTAGTGCAATTGTCATAGGCAGCCTCAATGACTTGGGCAAATGCTTTCAAATCAGTGTGGAATTTCTTGTCGAGCAACAATTGCCATAACCTTCATCTTGTCCTCATTTTCTTTGCACATTGATTCCTCCTTTACAAACTCCAAGGCCAGTGGTCACCTTTCCATTGTGAGGATGCAACTCAAGTCCTCTATGTACTCCATCGTTGATCCATACTTCTATGCGGGTGGCATTAGATCTGGATGCTTCAAGAAAATAGCATTTTTGATCATCTCTAATTTCTTGTAAATCACGCACACCCTTGCCTTATCTTCTTTCAACTCACACCTTAGTTGAGCACTAATTTGTTCCTCCCACTTTAAGTCCTTGGTTCTTTCCTCGATTTCTTCATCCTTTTCTACGATTCCGCCTCTAGGAACTTCACCTGTCGTTCCTCCCAAAGAGCGTGGCTTCTACTTCAACTGAAACCTTATTTAGTGCATTACAAATTTGTTCATCTGATAGCCAATGAGCGTTTACCAAGGGGTTGTCTCATTTTGACTTTGGTACCTTTATTATTGCCCTCGCTTACTTCAAACTCGGCTTGTTGAGGTGGAACTCAAATTCCCAAGAAAGTATTTTCCTCGTCTAAGGGTTAGCACCTCCCTCATCAAATGATGTCATAGCCAAGAGTTACTCCATTGGTATGGTGCTTTGAAAGCATGCACACAAAACCTTGTTTGGATCATTAATATAGCCCATCCTCTGAACTTGTGATGATTTTGCACTCTTTCTCCCCATGCGCGTGGCCTTAGGAAAGCTTATAACCAAACTGGGATCCCCTCCCATGCTGTCATATTCCTTTTCTACACTTTCCTCCTCTACTTTCTTCATCACTAGGTTCGTGCTGCGTTCCATCTCTTGCTCTACCAGGTCCTCGATGATTTTTGCTACTTCTTTTCTCTCGTAGCCTCGTCTACCTGTTCCTTTATGAGGCTTGGGGTCCTTTGTTCTTTTGTAACTTCTTTACTTACCCCTTTTTCCAGAGTATCCTCCTCTTCCTTGTCATTCTTCCTCTTAACAAAGATGTACTCATTTTCTTCTTCCTCTCCATCCTTCTCTGAGTCATGTACTTCAAATATGGGAGGGCCTTGATCTGCGTCAAGTTCATCATCATCATCATCTTCATCTCTTTTTCCTCTATAGGCCTCTAAGATCTTTGTACCCTTTGAGTCATCTTCTTTTGTCACCTTCTACTTCTTCCTGATAGGAGATTCTGCTTCCTTTTCCTCCTCCTCTGGTGACTTCTCCTAAGTGATGGGTTCTTCATGCTTTAACGCTTCTTCTTCTGGGGTCTTTTCTTTTACCGGGACTTATTTCTCTCGTGTGTAGGTACTAGGCTTAGCACTTGTCTCTAGCACGCTTACCACTTGTGTAGTCTAAAAACTTGGTGCTTTCTACACCTCTTCTCTTTCCCTCTTCTTTTGGCGTGGGCTTCTTCCTTCTTATGGGGTCTTTAGGGATGGATACATCATTTTCCAAGTATGCGCCCTTTTCAAATTTTGGCCTTATGCAAAGGTATATCCTTGTTGCAGCCCTTCCAGTGATTGGCAATGTTACAAGCTTCATCATTTGTATCTCGTGGGAGACATATCTCTCCACATATATGTGCTTCTTGGGGTAAAATAACTTCCTGCATAGCTCTATGTGGTCTTGATCCACCTCACTAAGGTCGAACCTTAGTCTCTTGGCCTCTTTGAACATGTTCACCCCCACTTGGAAGTATTGCATGGTGAAGGAGAAGGGTAGCTTGCACCATGGACCCATGTTTTCATCTGTCAACCTAAATCTGCCAATGCAGAAGTGTTGATACACTACAAATTATACCTCTCCTTTCATGAGCATGGGTAACTGCTCTGGAATCCTCCATTCTGCCCCGAACGCGTCCCTCATGTGCTTGTACCACTTTTCTAAGTGCACCTTGTGAGTGGTTTTCATGGTCTCACAAGTATATTTTGTGAACCGCTTTGTGGGAGAGGGATCCTCTTTTGGGTACTCTGAAACAAACCTTTCCAGCCCATCGGGATTTCTTATCTTTGATAAAACAATTATGAGGAGGACATTGCCAAATAGCATCTTCTCACCTTCTTGTGTACTGCTAATGATTTAGTCCATGATGAAAGAGGACAAGTTGTAGATGGTCCCCTCAGATATTTTCTAACATACGTTTAGCCATGCCTTGTTCACTTGAGTAAATTTCTCTTGGTCATTGAGCTTGGTTACCAAGTGTGTGGCCATCCTCATCACGAGGTATGGGATCTCTGCGATGTCAAAGTATCGCGATCCTTTCTTGTAGTCATATGCAGCTACTATTTCCTTGATGGCCTCTTGTCACTTAGGTCATCATCAATGCTATCCCCCTCACGAGATAACACTTGTGAATTTGTAAATCAATCGGGATTTATGCGCATCTTGCGCCCTACAAAATAAAAATGGTCTTTGTGAACACGCGCCATTAGCCACTGATAGAGGTGCTCAGGTTTTCCGAAGTAGGGTAATTCATAAAGTTACAGTAACCCTTCCTTCTCTAATTTAAATTTTACTTCGTCACTATATATGGGCATGCCCTCTGGTGTCCTCTTGTTTGTTGGGCGAACCAACTCCAAAGCCATTTCTTTTTCTGTTGTGCTAGTGCGGTGATTATAGTCACTCACATTCATTTTCCACAAATGAGATTCCCATTCTTTTCCTAGTAATACCCCATCCGGTATTGCATATCCACGTACCACTCTTCATTTGTGCTTACGATGGTAACCATTTGCTTCTCCTTGCTCTTTCCCTTCTACTTTTTAGGTGAGGTGGTTGCTTTCTTTAGTGCCATTCTTCTGGTTAGTTTAACACTTCAAACGTATTTTCCTTGCTTTGCTCTACCACTTTATCTAGCCCTAATGCTCAATCTTGCAAAGAAACCCTCCTAACACCGTTCCTTAGCCACAAACCCTAAATGAAACAATTCTTCCACAAGACAACGCTTCTCAACAAGTTCCTATGTGCCCGTGTACTTTTTTCGCATCTTGGTTTTGAGATCCACACTAGTTACGTCCTCAATGATTTCTTAAATTTTTCTTCACACATATCACTTTTGGATGCCCTAGTTCGCGAGAACTCTTTTCACTCAGAACGCAAGGTAAAGTAACGAAGTGAGTGACTTCTTATTTATAGCTTTTCCTTCTTTCCAGCATTAAATGGTATTTTACCTACCACCGTGCTTAACACTAAATGTGGTTCTTTCCACCAAGTCGGCCTTTCGTACCTTCACTTACACGCTCAATCTTGTGTGAAACATTCTACAACCTTTTGGTCCATAAACAATCCATCATGACAGAAGACTCTTACACACGTTTCAGTAGTGCCAAAGGCACTTCTTCTTCCACTTGATTTTTTCTCTCTCCTATCTTGTGTTGTTCCTGTGCTTCTTCCTCCTATGTACATGGTTTCTATAAAGTATTCTCCTAACACCAACCTTTTTGTCCACCTCTTCTTCCATGCGCTTCCTTCATTATTACGTACTTTGTATCTATCAACCGGGCCATTCACTGAAACTTCTACTGCCTGTTCAAATTGTATTACGGGCCTATACTTCGCATCACTCCACCCCACACTTAAATTAGATGCATGGTCCTCTACGCATGCACAACCATAAATAATTAATGTGGTTAGCAGTGCCCAAGGTGTAAAACAAACAATAGAACAAATGACAAGAAAGGGAAACAAAAAAAGGAAATTACATAAAGGGAAATTCTAAACTAATTGACAATACTGCCTTATTACAAACACCAAGAAGAATTATTTATAGTAGGGCTTCAACTTACTCCCATTAAAATGGCTCTGGAAATCTCATCCCATCCAGTAGCTCTTAACTAGCACGCACTTTGAATTAAGGATGTCCAAGATGATATAGAGCCCTAACCAATGGACTTTCAACTTTCTGGGATGGCACATAAACTTAGAATCATATAACAATACCATCGCTTGACCTCAAATTGTTTTTTTTATATGGTGATCATACCATGCCTTTTGTTTAGCCTTCTTAGCCTTTTGACTCCACGCCAATGATCATCTCTCATCCAATTTCATCAATTTTTCAATCCTTTCTTCCAGTAGCTCATTTGTCGAGCAATCCTCCCCGCTCGTGTTATGCGTAGAGAAGGTAACATAAATTCAATGGGTAAGATAACCTCTATAAAAACACCAATTGGAATGGTGTGGCTTTATTCAACCTCTTGTAGGTTATCCTATAGGCCCATAGAACTGTTGATACTTTTTCATCCCAATCTTGTCTACCAATGTCACAAATTTTGGTTAAGGTATGATTCAAGATTTTATTAAATGCTTCAAACAATTCCATTTGCTCATGCGGATGGTAAGGGGTAGTATTATGATGATCCAAAATGAACTTTATTAATGAGAATCTAGATGGCCTCATTTAGGAAATGTGTACCCCTATCACTAGTTAAGCTCAACAGGCATCCATACCTTGTAATAATATTTTCCCATAGAAACCTAATCGCTTTGTAGCTGCTATACAATCCTTTATAAAGCGCTACTTCTTCCCATCTTGTCAAATAATTTGTGTAAGTGATTACATAGCATGATCCTATCCTATGCGTGGCTGGTGAAATGGGGCCTACAAAATTTATGGTCCACTTTTCAAATGGCTCTATACTTGGAATAGGGCGCAAAGACATTTCATCCCTCCGCCCTAGTTTTCTAAGGAACTGACAATGATCACATGCCTTGCAATACTCTTTGCAATCTTGATATAGGGTTTCCCACCATAACCCAACTTGTAATATCTTACACGCAGTGGCATCCCCTGCATAATTTCCATCTGCACTTCCTCCATGCGCCTCCTCCATAATATCCAGGCGCTCATGTTCTAGCACACACCGACACAACACTTCATCACATCCTAGTTTTTACAAATCACCACTAACCAACATGTAGGGTGTGACGTGTATGGCTAATTACTTTCTCTCGACGCTTTCATCCCTTCGGTGCCACACCCATTTTGAGAAACATCGCTATATCCTCTAAGTTCAAGGGCACGCGCCATATCCTAAAAAGTTACGCGTATGGCATAGTATCCTCAATACTTTCCACGCCCTCTCCTGAGTCAATCCTAGACAAGTGATCGGGTCCAGAATTATGTTTCCCTAGCATGACAACCACTGTGAAATCAAATTCTTGGAATAATAGGAACCATCGACATATGCGCCCTTGTAGAATGGGCTTGTTTACCAATTATTTTAATGCCATATGGTCTGTGTAGAATAAAAATGGTGTTTCCATTAGATATTTCTTGAACTTGTGTAGCACATAGATCATGGATAATGCTTCACACTCACTAGTGGTGTAATTTTGTTCTACTAATGTTAACTTTCTGCTTGCAAAACACAAGGGATGGTCCACAATCCCTTCACCATGTTGTGCAAGTACTGCTCCAACAGCTATACTAGAGGCATCCACATGAACATGGAAAGGCTTATCTCAAATAGGAAGCAGTATGGGTGTTGTGACAAGCCTATTCTTCAAAGTTTCAAATGTCCTCTATTGCACTCTCCCCAATAAAAGGCACTATTGTTGCAGACTCATAGCACCCCTGGATGCAGATCATGCTTCTAGGTTGATGTTCAGGCATCCAGTGTGATTGCACAACATGGAATCCTTTCTCCAAGTGTGGGACTTGTAAAGATGAGAAAGGATTCTCTAGAGAAGGCTGGTTCCTATTCCTCTGTTCAGATGCACACAAAAATGCAGAGGGTTTACTAAAACCTAATCTAACTTGTCAAGGAGACAGGGTGAGAAAATGCATAGAATAAAACCTAAACTACAGAGGTGATGCACCAAGGAATGTTAGACACTTGTTTTGCAAATCTAACATAGACCACATAGATGCAATACAAACACTATGCACGGTGTAACCAAACCGCAATAAGAGATCAAAATAACAGCAATGAATACATGAGAGGGTTGAAAATCAATCACAAACATATATATATTACTCAAGAGTCGATACAGTACATTGTAGTGGCCAAGAGGCAAAAACTGGCATTACAATCCATATGTGAGGTTTGAAAAGCTCCACAAATTCTCTTGCAAGCAGGGAAGAAGGGAGGATGCAAAACAAGAATGTCTGACCTATTAAAGGAGCTCCTCTTTACAATATATACTAAGAATGAGAGAAGAAAGAGAGAGGAAAGTTGAATCTACCACAACCACTTCTAGATACATTTAAAATCATCTCATTATGGTAGAAGCGGTGAATTCTGGAAAAACGGCGAGCTGTCTGCTGCATTAAAGTTGGTTGTTGAAGCATTACTTCTGTCTATCACCACGCGTCAGAGACATTTTCTTAATTTTCTCCCTCCAAATAGCACCAAAATGCAAGATTGATCCCAGAATCATGTAGAGAATTTCAACAGCTTTCCGTTGATATAAAGAACGTGCAAATCCGAGCTCTGGATCGAAAGATATGAAGGTCTGAAGATTTAGGGCACAAAACAGGCAAGAACGGATTTTTAAATTTCTTTTCCCACGTTCTGCCATCTGGACGACACGTGGTAGGCTCTGGTTTGCTGAGCAATTCCCTCTCTCCACCTTTTCGTGGGATTTTCTTGTGGGCCCCTTAAACTTGGACACGTGGCACTATTTCATTGGTTTGGATCAGTGCTCGAAAACTTGCCCCTTTGACTTTTTGGACCTTTTTCCTTGGCGACACGTGTCATGCTGTGATTCATCCACGGCCTGCCGGATTTTCGCGTCCACCGCGTCCTTTTGTCCCGGATGTCCCAAACTATCTGGGACAAATTCTTCCGGTTCACCCGAAATGGGCTTCCACGTCCCCTTTCTGCCAGTGACACGTGGCGTTATCTGATTGGCTTTCGGCTCCTTCGGCTATCCGCGTCCCGCGCGTCCCTTTGTCCCACTTGTCCTTGTGCTAAAATTTTCCATTTCGGGTGAACCGGCCGGTTCGCGTCCTCCGCGCATTCATGGCCCAGATGTCCCAGTGTGAAAGTTTCCTGTTTCGGCCGAACCGGCCGGTTCGGGTCTTCCGCGTACTCTTGTCCCGCTTGCTCTCGGTGAAGGACTTGGACAAATTTTCTTTCTTTCGGCCGATTCGGGCATTTCGCATCCATTTGTCCCAGATGTCCCTTTGCTGTTTGGGCCGCCTGTAGGCTTTTCGGCCGATCCGCGCCTTGGCGTCCCAAATGTCCCGACTATCCTGGGACTAGGACTTAGCCGATTTTCACAATTTTTCTGGCCCAAGCTTATTTTCTGCAACTTTCTCGCATTTTCTCAGAGCTTGTTCTTTTCGACCTAGACAGGAGTTAGAAAAATTTCTGAAGGGACCTTAGAAACATGATTTTTGCCCTGGATTAATCAATTTGCCTGGGACTTGAGAATTCTGATGTATGTTATCAATTCAACCCTGAGGGGTGAAATTGGATAACAATTTGGCGACTCAGCGGGGTCATCTGCCTGCTAGATGAAAAGACCAGTTGCCTTTTTGCGATCCATTGGGCATGGAGTCATAAACAATGACCTGAAATGAGCCTGATACTGCAACTCCCTCCATGAGAGCACGCTGAACTGTAAAAACTCAAACTAGGAGTGACAAAACCTACGCCAAAGCACTTAGGGAAACTGAAACCTAACTACAACAAGACAATGTGCATACGCACTTAGAGGAATTGAAATCTAGACTAATATTTACAAGGGTGAACCTTTTATTTTCAGTAGCAATGTTTGAGATAGATTCCATTTACTGGAATCTGTAGTTCTTCACCGTCCAATGAGGCCAATTGGAAAGCATTGCTACTCTTGCACTTTGTGACCATGTATGGGCCACTCCAAATAGCATCAAATTTTGAATGCCTTCCTGGTTTTTCTCTGTCCGCATCCCATTTCAACACTAGATCTCCAACTTGAAAAGATCTATCCTTGGCCTTTCTATCGAAAGTTTTCTTGATCAAAGCTTGATCCTTTTCCATTTCTTGGGATGCCGATTTCGATCTCTTGCAGCTCCATCAACTCGCATATCTCACCTCCATGGGCTCAAATTCAAGTAACTCTAATTTGCTTCATGAGTTCCAATGTTGGTAACTCAAGTGACATGGGCAAGATTTCCTCTCTTCCATAGACAAGCCCGATGGAGAGTTACTGTGGATCTTTTGGGAGTGATCCTATCAGCCCATAAGGCTAATTTCAGCTTGGTGTGCCAAGACTTTTGATTCTCATCAAGAGTTCTCCTAATGATCCTTAACAAGTTCTTGTTTGTAGACTCGGCCTGGCCATTACCCTGAGGGTAATAGTTAGATGAAGTGCTCAGGTAAATACTGTTCTTGATGGCCCACTCAGTCACCTTAGATCCAATGAATGCCAATGCATTATCAGAGATTATTGTGGCAGGTACACCAAATCTGGTTGTTATTCCCTCATAAAAGTCTAGGATGCTAGACTCATTTTCCTCTTTGAGTGCTACTTCTTCTGTCCATTTGGTGAAGTAGTCGGTGGCTGTCAAAATCCATTTATGCCCTTGGCTTGAATTGGGGTTAATGACTCCAATGAAGTCCAAACCCCATTGCATGAATGGCTGGTCAACTGAGATTGGATGCAATGGAAGGGCAACAAACTTCTCTTTTCCTGTGAAGAATGCACAGTTCTTACACCTCTTGATCCATGCATAGCAATCATCTTTGAAGATTTTAGGCCAATAATAACCAGCCTTCATGATTTTTAGAGATTTCACTCTTGGTGCAAAATGGCCACCCTAGTCCACCATGAAACTCTTCCAACACCCTTTGAATCTGATCTCGTGCTAATGCATCTTAGTAGCACTCCATTCACATCTTTCTTGAACAAAACTCCATCAACAATGGCATACGGAACACTGCTGCAACACGAAGTGTCTCCTTTGGGTCTTGTTCATCTCTAGGGGGCACTGGCCTGTACCTAGGAAGTGCATAATATCTTGGGTCCAGCAAGGAGTGGGGGAAGCATCATCTTCTTCTTGATTGCCACTTGGCTCATGACTGTCCTGGACTATCAAAACAGCCTCTTCTTCGTTGCATACTTCCTTTTGCTTCCCCAAAACCAGTTGCTCACACAGTCCTTTCCCTCTTACCAGCTTGGTGATCTTGATATCAATGTCATACTCCATGACACGGGTGATCCAACCTACCCTTTTCTCATTCAAATCCTTGTTGAGGAGGAAGTCTTTAACTCCAGCATGTGAGACCAGCAACTGGACCTTGTTGTTTGAGACTAAATGCTTGAATTTCTTCAAGCTTCTGATTACTACAAGTACATGCTTTTCAATAAAAGAGTACCTCACCTCACAGTCGTCTAGGCTCTGGCTGAAAAAGGCAATCGGCTGCTCATCATTATCTTTGTTCTGCTGTACCAGAATGGCAGAGATAGTGTCATCACCTCCAAATGCATAGAGGATGAAATCCTTGGAGAAGTCTGGGTTAATGAGAGTTGGTGCTTGAGAGATAGCTTCTTTGATTGCCTCAAAACTCTCCTTGCCTTCTGCTGTCCACTTAAAAGCCATGCTCTTCTTTAACATTTTGGTGATGGGCTTGACAAGGGCTGCAAAATCTGGGATAAACCTACGGACAAAATTGATCCTTCCCAAGAAGCTTTGAAGAGCCTTCTTGTGACTTGGCAATGGCAGTGCTCTTATGGCTTCAACTCTCTCTGGGTCAATTGCCAGTCCCTCTTTTGAGACAATATGGCCAAGGAGCTTTCCTTCATGTGCAAGAAAGATGCACTTCTTGGGGTTCAAAGACACTCCGAACTTTCTACACCTCTGAAACACTTGCCTGAGGTGAAAGAGATGGTCTGCTGCATTCTTTGAGAAGACAGTGATATCATCTAGATATATCAGCACTATCTTGTTGATCAAGCCTTTGAATGCCATGTCCATTGCCCTTTGAAAGGTAGCACCAGCGTTGGACAGCCCAAATGGCATCTTCTTGTAGGCATAGGTCCCCCATTTGGTGGTGAAAGCCGTCTTGAACTGGTCATCTTCTTTCACCATCACCTGATTATACCCTGAGTAGCCATCTAGGAGAGAGAATCTCTCTGAACCAGCTACAACCTGCAATATTTGCTCCATGGAAGGGAGTGGGTAATGATCTTTGAGAGATGCCCTATTGAGGTCTCGGAAGTCCACACACAACCTGATTTCTCCGCTCTTCTTCCTGACCGGAACCAAGTTAGCAACCCAGCTTGAGTGCTTGATCGGGAATATAATGCTTGCCTCTATTAGCTTATTTAGCTCTTTCTTCATTAGAGGCTCAATGTGAGGGTTGACTGGTCTTTACTTCTGCTTGATGGGCTTAGCATCTGGATCCAATTCTATGGTATGTTGTGCCAAATTTGGGTTGAATCCTCTCAAGTCTTCATAGCTCCAAGTGAAGACATCGGAAATTTTGGCAAAGTCGAACAAAATTAGATTTCTATTGTGAGGTACTTACTTTGCCAATCTGCAATGTTTTGCCTTCTTCCACTAAAATAGGCTCTGAATCCTCACCCTTTACTTGAATGTTTTCCTTCTCCTTCCAGAATTGATCATTCAGGTTGAAGATTGACTCCAAGGTTATGAGGCCTTTTGGTAATTTGTTAGTTCTCAACTGCACCACTTGGTCACCATACTGCTGATGCAACTTGTCTTGATTCCTGGCAGAGAACTCAACTTCTTCTTGTAGGAAATTGACGATTTGCTAGTCATTCTCAAACACCTGCCAACTGACATTGTTGTCTGGCACTGAAGGCCTCACAATCACGTGGATGTTTGGCTGTACCTTGTCTTGTTGAATGCTTTTCATAATGTCAAAGGCTGCCCCTACTGCTGCAAGCCTATCAGCAGCTTGATTCTCTTTCCTGGGAATGGATTCGATGCCAAAACCTTCAAAATCTTCCATGAGGTCCCACACCCTATTCTTGTAGCACCTGAGTAGATCATTCTTGGCAGCATGCCGTCCCTTGACCTGATTTACAATCAATTCACTGTCCCCAAAGACTTGCAGATTCTTTATTTTTCTCTTGATTGCCCAATGCATCCCTTGCACCAAGGCTTCATATTCAGCAGTGTTATTGGAGCATGCAAATTGAAATCTAAAAGCTGAATAGTACTTTATTCCTTGGGGTGAAACAAGCATGGCTCCACCTCCTACACCTTGCCTACTCCTTGATCCGTCAAAAAACAGCTGCCATACCTCGTTGTCATCATTATGGCTTGGCTTGGTGATGCTAGGAACAGGTTGATTTTCTTCATGTATACAATAGACTCCCAGCTCAGATTCTTCTACTTCTTGATAGGGATCAAAAGCATGTATCTTGTTTGCCCATTCATCAAGAGTTAGGTCCAGGATACTTCCAACCTTGGTGTCAGCCTCATCAGTACTAGGGTGATCTTCTTGATCAAATGCTGAGCAATTGGCATTAATCTGACTTGGGGTGTAAGGCTCAATATGGAAGTTTGCAATAGGTTCGGATCTGATTGTGGCCTTAGTTCCATACCTTGTTCTAAACAGCATGTGAGACCAATCAGTAGACAAATACCCTCCAATCTTGGCTGTGAAGTCCCTTGACAAGCAAAGGGCAAAGAGTGGTGGAAGGTCTATGATTGATACATCTTGTAAGACAACAACATTTGGACATGCATGCAAGGTAAGACTCAAGTTTTTAATCACTCCAACTGTTGCTATTGCTGTCCCATCCAATTGCACTACTCCTTTAGATATTACTTCATATTCGAGACCCAATTGATCAACTATTTGCTTGGGCATCACGGAGCTACTTGCCCCGGAATCAATCATGCAATTGTGTACTAGTTTATCCCCAATGATTAATGAAACATAGAAAGGAGGGGGCTTCAACATTTTACCTTGTTGTCCTCCATGACTTCCTTCAGGCTGGGCAGCATTTGTAAGCACTTTGTCTTGCATCTGAACCCGCTGATTCGAAGTTGTCCAATCCTTCATGGCAGCTTGCAGCAGATCTCTTTGGCCTGGGATAGATAGGGATTCCCACATTGATATGTTAACGTTTGTCTTCTTCATCTGATCAATGATACTGAATGGTGATGAAGAATCTCTCTGCTGTCCTTTGGTTTACACGTTTACTCCCTGCACGTGGGCAGCAACAGCTGGCATTTGAGTTGGCCTAGGGGTTGTTCTTGGCTGCCCTTGTGTATTTGAAACTGGACTCTACTTGCCAATCATTTGTGGAGCCGTGGAAGGTTGTGGATTGGCTGGGGCTAATGGCTGTTCTTCACCCAGATTCCTCCTTTTTGACCTTGTGTTGGCTGTAACACCTTGAGAAAGCTGCTTGATTCATGCCATAGAAATCTTACGCTTGCCGCTAGTTCACCAACGTGGTGTCATTTGGGGCTGATTGCTATTGGAATGTTTCGGTTGTTGGCTGTTTCCTTGACTGCCCTCGCCCTCCACACCGGTAGTTGTCACCATTAGTGCTTGATTGAGAGCACCATTGAAGCACATGGATTGGTTATGAGGCTCGTTGCATGGAAAGCACCAATCATATTCTTGGGCCATGTTATTCTGTGTTGGCACTAATGCCTTAGAGGCAGATATGGCATTTGGATTATAGGGCTGGAATGGTCTATTGGCAGGAGGCCTTACTTGGCTTTGATTTTGATTCATATTTGCAGCCTGAGTTGGTGACCTATTTGGTTGGTATGGCTGCCTATTAGGCTGAGCTTGAGGTTGATAGGAAGGTCTGAAACCTTGGGCTTGTTGCCTCTTAATAGTAACCAGCTCATTTCCCAAATTTTGCAACTATTTCATGACCTCTTGGAGTTCATTTGAAGCACTTGGAGATGAAGTGGAAGCTTCATTTGAACTCTGATTTCTAGGAGTGGGAACAGGAGCCAAAGTGGGTGCTTGACTAGTGCTTGGATTTTCTTAGTTTGGATACAAAGGCATGGGAGGCCTAGGAGCCAGTTTACCAACTTGAATAAGACAGTTTTCGGCTCTAATGGCAATGCTATAAGCCATAGGGATTGTTGTGCCTCCCATGGACTGAATTAACATAGAAATATCAGAATTCAAAGCTTTAAGGTAATATAGAAAAGCACCTCCTGCTGTTGGCTTGACTGCCATTGGAATCCTATCCCAAGACCTTTGAAATCTGAAGTTGAAGTCAGTCAGCTGCTTGTTGGGGGCTCTCTTGATAGTTTTCAACTGCTCCAAAAGAGACAAGTTGTCTCCCTTCTCTCCAAATTGCTTGTGAAGTGCAATGCACAATCGATTCCAATTTGTAATAGAACCAGCCCCAAGGCTCCTAAACCATTGCAATGCTTTACCCTTGAATGAAGATGCCAGTAATTTGACAGCCACTTGCATTTCATCAATTTCATGGATTGCACAAAGGTTAGCAATATCTTTAACATGATCACTGGAGTAGTCTGATTTTCTCCGGTGAAGTAGGGAATGTTCGCCAAGGCGAGAAATTTGTAATAGAACTGGATGTTGTGCATTGAGAGCAAGTGGGGCTCTTTGCTGTGAAGTTGACGTAGGGGTTGTTCTGAGCCATTCTGATTGGTCTTAAAACCCTTGTATATTGAAAGAAAGGCCTGTCAGGTGGAGGAGTTGAGAGAGTTCTGTTTGGTGGAGATGGAGACCTTTGAATCCTTCTTCCTCTTTGCCTTCTTCTCGGAGATAACTGCAGGTATTCAAACAACACCTCTTCTTCTCGACTCTTGACCTTGTGGTGATTCTTCTCATGAGTTTTCAGGGCTGCACTGCTGAAACCAGTTGATTCTTCCCCTTGGAGTCGCCAGATATGCAAATAATAGCTCTTATAAGCAAGAAAACTATAGCAGATGCATATCAACTTTGCTGCAATAAAAATGAGACCTCTAGTGTCCCACCGGGCGTGCCAAAACTATTGTTGCAGACTCACAGCACCCCTGGATGCAGATCAGGCTTCTAGGTTGATGTTCAGGCATCCAGTGTGATTGCACAACATGGAATCCTTTCTCCAAGTGTGGGACTTGTAAAGATGAGAAAGGATTCTCCAGAGAAGGCTGGTTCCTATTCCTCTGTTCAGATGCACACAAAAATGCAGAGGGTTTACTAAAACCTAATCTAACTTGTCAAGGAGACAGGGTGAGAAAATGCATAGAATAAAACCTAAACTACAGAGGTGATGCACCAAGGAATGTTAGACACTTGTTTTGCAAATCTAACACAGACCACATAGATGCAATACAAACACTATGCACAGGTAACCAAACTGCAATAAGAGATCAAAATAACAGCAATGAATACATGAGAGGGTTGAGAATCAATCACAAACATATATATATTGCTCAAGAGTCGATACAGTACATTGCAGTGGCCAAGAGGCAAAAACTGGCATTACAATCCATATGGGAGGTTTGAAAAGCTCCACAAATTCTCTTGCAAGTAGGGAAGAAGGGAGGATGCAAAACAAGAATGTCTCGACCTATTAAAGGAGCTCCTCTTTACAATATATACTAAGAATGAGAGAAGAAAGAGAGAGGAAAGTTGAATCTACCACAACCACTTCTAGATACATTTAAAATCATCTCATTATGGTAGAAGCGGCGGCTTCTGGCAAAACGGCGAGCTGTCTGCTGCATTAAAGTTGGTTGTTGAAGCATTACTTCTGTCTATCACCATGCGTCAGAGACGTTTTCTTAATTTTCTCCCTCCAAACAGCACCAAAATGCAAGATTGATCCTAGAATCATGTGGAGAATTTCAACAGCTTTCCGTTGATATAAAGAATGTTCAAATTCGAGCTCTGGATCGAAAGATATGAAGGTCTGAAGATTTAGGGCACAAAACAGGCAAGAACGGATTTTTAAATTTCTTTCCCGCGTTACGCCATCCGGGACGACGCGTGGCGAGTGCTCTGGTTTTTGCCGAGAAATTCCCTCTCTCCACCTTTTCGCGGGCTTTTCTTGTGGGCCCCTTAAACTTGGACACGTGGCACTATTTCATTGGTTTGGATCAGTGCTCGAAAACTTGCCCCTTTGACTTTTTGGACCTTTTTCCTTGGCGACAAGTGTCATGCTGTGATTCGTCCATGGCCTACCAGATTTTCACGTCCACCGCGTCCTTTTGTCCTGGATGTCCCAAACTGTCTGGGACAAATTCTTCAGGTTCGCCCAAAATGGGCTTCCATGTCCCCTTTCTGCCAGTGACACGTGGCGTTATCTGATTGGCTTTCGGCTCCTTTGGCTATCTGCGTCCCGCGCGTCCCTTTGTCCCACTTGTCCTTGTGCTAAAATTTTCCATTTCGGGTGAACCGCCGGTTCGCGTCCTCCGCGCATTCACGGCCTAGATGTCCCAGTGCGAAAGTTTCCTGTTTCGGCCGAACCGGCCGGTTCGGGTCTTCCAGCGTACTCTTGTCCCGCTTGCTCTCGGTGAAGGACTTGGACAAATTTTCTTTCTTTCAGCCGATTCGGGCATTTCGCGTCCATTTTTCCCAGATGTCCCTTTGCTGTTTGGGCCGCCTGTAGGCTTTTCGGCCGATCCGCGCCTTGACGTCCCAAATGTCCCGACTGTCCCGGGGACTAGGACTTAGCCGATTTTCACAATTTTTTCTGGCCCAAGCTTATTTTCTGCAACTTTCTCGCATTTTCTCAGAGCTTGTTCTTTTCGACCTAGACAGGGGAGTTAGAAAAATTCTGAAGGGACCTTAGAAACATGATTTTTGTCCCTGGATTAATCAATTTTCCTGGGACTTGAGAATTCTGATGTATGTTATCAATTCAACCTTGAGGGGTGAAATTGGATAACGAGCACTCTTGTGTCTAAGCAATTCCTCTAAGGGCATGGCGATCTTGGCATATCCCTTGATGAACATCCTATAATAACCCGTATGCCCAAGGAATTTGCGCATAACACTTTGGCTATTAGGCTCCCCTAAACCCACGATGGCTGCAACCTTGGCGAGATCTACTAGTAAGCCCTCCTTGCATATGATATGTCCCAATAAGGTTCCAAATGGGGTAGCAAAGACACACTTCTTAATGTTGAGGGATATCCTCAACTACCGACACCTTTCAAACATTAGTCTTAAGTTATCACAATGGTCCTTGACTAGACCATACACAATCCAATCATCCAAATAGACTGAAGAAATTTATGGATGAAGTCCTGAAAGGCTTGCACTAAAATGTGTGAGAACACAATAGGTGCATTCTTCAATCCAAAAGGCATGACTGTATAGGCAAAACTTCCCCATTCAGTGGTGAAAGTTGTCTTTCTCTGGTCTTCCTTTTGCAATCATCACCTAGTGGTACCCTGAGAACCCATCCGTGAAAGAGTAAAATTCACACCTAGCCACTCCCTCTAATATTTCTTCAGTAAATAGGGTAGGGAAGGGATCAATGACACATACTACATTCAGGTCTTTGTAGTCAACACAGATCCTGATCCTTCCCTCATTTTTGATGCTGATGACCATTGGGATTATCCATTATGACTCTTCCACAACCTCAATGATACCTGACGTTATCATTTTTCATTTGTCTATCTCCTTCTTGACCCATACACTCAAATTTTGGTTCATCGATATGGCCTCTTCCAGATTGGGTGCAAACCTTCCTTCAATTTTATCCTCATCTCCCCAAAGAGTGGTGGATGTCTTTGAGCTCATGATACCCGTGAGGGAATAAATCCTAGAATTCGTGTAACAGATCAATGATATTTGAGACCTTCTTCTCTAACCAATAGTCTCCAATGATAGATTCCTTAGGTTTTGCTTCTAACCCAATGATAACCTTATTTGTTTTTAAGGGCTCATAATAAGCACGCGTCCTTTCATCAACATTGTCTACAACATTGTGCATACCTACAAAGTGGTTAACATCTTGACTTTCCATTTCCTCTCCATCTATGACATAAACCATCTTTCCTTTTTCCTTTTTATGCATGCTCACTCAAACTGCATCTCCTCTAACTCATCCTCATTAAAGCATGCCTCTAAACTGGGCTCACCTAGTAAATCTAGTGGCTTGTCTTCTGCTATGGCACTATCCCCCATTGTAAGGTGCTTGATCACTTGTAATGCCTTATCCAATGATGGATTTTTGCTCTCGATATTCAAAAGCTTGGATGAGATCAGTTGTCAACTCCCACCAATTTCTTGTTTGGAGGTGTGTTTCTGAGTGCATATACCATGCACATGCACAACCTTGTAGTGTGGAATATAGCTTATGTACCCATAATGATGGTGGAAAGGATTTTGCGCCTCCTATCTAGGCCTTCTCACATGCTTGGATATGAAATGAAGTGGTCTCTTTACCATGGTAGTCTTGAATGACCGTGGGCACATTGCTCTTGGAAAACCTTACAAAAATGTGATTCTTACCTCATGCCACTCTAGGAGGTTCTCCTGATGTGTAGCCCACCAGCATGCTACAATCCCAAGTAGGTTATAACTGAGCATCCCTCTTCTTTCATCCTCATTTTTCCATTGAGCTTCCATGTCCCGTAAGAAAATTTCAGGGTATGCCCCTCCAGAGTAACTTGGCAACTTCTTTCCTCCTAGATGCTTGAGTGAGTACATCTTGGTCACTTTTGTTATAGACCCCTCAACTGTTGCCCAATTAACTCATAGGTCCTATGTGCCCAATTGTCACATGCCATACTTGTTGTATCACTCATAGAATGGGCATCCTCAAATTGGATAACTCCTTCTGTAGGGTGAATTATCTCTAGGTCTCTGATGGAGCGCACATAAATTCTATCAAGGAACTCTTCTCCCAAAGGTTCAATGTAAGGCGCCGACTTCCCATCCATCAAAGGGATGATGACCCATTCTTCCTTGTTCTTGAAACTGATATATCCTTTGTTGAACCTCAAGTCAACATTGTTCTTATAGCACCATGGGTGCCCAAGCAATGCTAGAAAATTGTCTACCTCGGTAAGCACCAAGAATTCAAAGTATCCCAAGTAAACATGCCCCTTGAATGGTGATCATTGCATCCTTCAATACTCCAATGGGCATTTCCTTAGTTTTGTTTTCCATATATAACATATTCAAAAATGGTTGTAATGCGGGCCTTCCTATTTGATGTTAGGCATCCAATGTAAGAACATTGACTTCTACTCCAATGTCAATCAATATGTTGCTCAACAACCAACCATCCACGGCTGCATTCAATGTTATCTCCTTTTCATAGTCAAGGCTATGGGGAGGGAGGTTTGCATGCAACACCTACCTTTCATGCTCTACTTCGACACGTGGCATCTTCGATGTATCCATTCTCCTAGCAAGTGAATAATATTCTCTTTCCTTAATATTTTACACACTTCCTTGACCTTATCTAGGTCCTTTTCATGAGCCTAGACATTCCTCCTCTACTCCTGCTACGAAATGCTCCTTTAGACACTGGATTTCTCCCTGCAAACTCTGAATGAAATCCATTATCTCTTGATACAGTTCCTTCTAGTGGGCAGGGTCCAGATACTTCCCATGCACCACTCCTTCTCTTGATACTAGAGTCCTTTGCCTTGGTACTTATTTGGCATGCACAACCTCTACTCGTGTTGTCACCAAAATGGGTTCTAACCATGACTCATGTGCCACTTTAGGCATCCAATATGTGTCAGACTTATTTATACTCACCATCCTAGTGCCCTTATCCTTTCGATGTTGCTAGATCATGTGCTCAAAAAACTCAGGACACTCCTCATACTTATGCTTCTTCCCACACCATGAGCACTACAATAAATCTAGATACTCGCGCCTGTAATGTTCCGTAGATCCATAATTATAAAAGGTTCCTCATGGAAAATCACTTCTTCCTCCTCCGCAGATTCTGCGAGAATTAGACCATAGAATTCTCCATGAGAACCTCTCCCACGCGCCCTCTATCCACATGTCCTTCATAACGGTGATCATATTCCTTGAAACTACTGACAAGGCTAGTTTCGCGCACACCATGATCAATGGCCTCATGGATTTGGTCAATAAGCCTACAATTCTTAGTATCATGGGTCGTAGAGGTGGAGATCTTGCAGTAATAAGACACATTCTTCTGAATTACACGCTATAATAAGGGACATCTACTCACATCATGGTCCCTGTGAAAAATTTCACAATCTACCGCTATGGCATGTACTGATTTCGGGGAAACTATCCTTAGCATGCCCCTCTACTTCACAATCCACACACCAAAGACCACTACAAGTCTCATGTGTAGAGTTTTTAGATAACTTCTCTAATTTGTTTGGCCATGGTAATGATTTGAGCCTCTAGAAAAGGGCTCACACCAATATCAACGCTCCCAATTTGCTTTAGTGCGTAAGGTAGCCTCTAGATCCTCCAACGGGTCAATACATGTTTTATGGGATAGTGCCCTCCTAAATGGAGTGATCAATCCTCCAAAAACCATTGAGCATTCTGTGAGGGGTGAATTCCATATGATAGTTTTGATAGGAGAGTTTTAAACCATGCATCATACTCCCACACACTCTCGCCATTCTCTATTGGATCTCCTTCAAAGAAGCCGATGCTCTTCGCTTGAACTCGGTATATGGGACTCTACTAGGAAGGCATTCTTCAATGTAGTGTGTCTACCACCATCTGATAGGGGTCATACTTCCTATACAAGCTATGTGCATGCCCTTGCAACGTTATTACAAACTGACTTTCCTTCCACTTTAGGGTAGTGATCCCCTTCGCGCACCATAGTAATTCACACTTTTGCATGTGTTCCGCAACATCCTCTATAACTTGGTAATATAAAAAGTGTAATAACATTTTGAAGAACAGTGAGGAGGTGGTGAGGCCCCTGTCCTCTCCCGGTCCATATCCTTGGTTCTCTATGGTATTCCCTCCACTAGATCCACTGGATCCACCAGGTAATGTGCCTCCAGATCCACCTGTAACAAGAAATGGGCCTGGAGTGGTCATGCCTAGTGTTCCCAACAACCCACCGAACTTTGCACCAATGGTCTACAAGATTACTCCACTGCCAGAAGTGTATCCCGTGCCACTCCCAGATGCGTTGCCTAAACCTTGCGTACTTGCACTTTTCCCAAAAATTCCTCCAAACACCAGAATTGTATGTACAACCATGGATGTCCCAAATAAGAAATTATATATCTTAGGCACTAATCGATCACTTCCACTAATACCAATTGCGTTATTAATACTTCTCCTTGATTTGGAAAACCAAGCACTAGGGGTTGGTCGTCGGTCAGTGGGTTCATATGCGCATCGACGAATCTTCTCTCTCCATGCGACGAACTCTCATCGAGGAAAGGCTGAAGGGGCCTCTCTCACACTTGCAAAGATTGGGTAGTATTGACTACTTAGGCTCCATGTCCTCCACATGAACTTCAACACCCTCTTGCAATGTATGCCTCCATAGATCCATCACACTTGTAACCTCACGTTGTTTAGTCATCTCCATTTCATGAGCTTCACTATACTTGGGTCGTCTCTCCTCCCTTTCCTTTTCAGCCACAATGTTTTCCATCTTCCTCCACCCTAGCTTCCTTTACCAAAGTGGTCATAGTAGCTTAGTCGGCCATGGGAATGCTTCTAAACTAAAAGTAACGACCAAGATCTTCATAGCCAGAGGAATAACACTCAAAAATGATCCTCTAGGCTCCCTCAAAAACTCAAACTCAATAAATTCTGGGAAATAATACGTCAAAATGATGTATTCTAAAGTGTAACTGGTCAGCAATCCATTCCACGGTGACCAATAACACGTGTCTAAGTCGGATCTCGCATCTTGTAGCCTCTGATATTCATCTTGGGTCCACACGTGTGATCTATAGAACCACCCCGATTTGGATACATATCTTTGAAAGCCATTTATATAGCTCTACTGGGAAGCAATAAAATAATGTCTCATACAACTCATGGTATAGGTTCTCTTATACCCATCCACGTGCATTGAACTCAGGTCCAGTGTTGAATCTTTGAGCAAACTTGTCCTTCGTGCTCTTGAACCACGTTTCAACACTTTCTAAAGTTAAGCGCTCTGTCATTACACATCACAAAGACAAAGATGCATGCCATTTCTCACAACTTCAAAAAGAGGTCTCGGCAATGGAACTAAGATGTAGTCATTTTTATTCCCTTTTCAAAGAACAAGGAAATCCCATGCGCGTCGGCCTATCACCTTGTCGGGGCGTTGGGTGCTCACCCGAGGCACATGTAGGTGCTGAGCCCCTTCTTTATGCAATTTGTGTGAGAATGCATTAGTTATGATAGAAACTTAAGTGAAGAGACTAGAAACGAACCATACATTCATCTTAGAGCTCAGAATAAGATTCTAGACCAATATATTCATTTAGATAAGAAAAGCATTACATAATATATAATAGAAAGGAAATGCACAAGGGTTTACACCCACTCACATGGAATATATATGAAACCAATCCATACAGATATAAGTAAAAATTGGAACCACATATATTCATATTAAGTACGTTAACAACCACATTACATTTAATGAGGCAATCACGAGATCCATATAATAGTGCAAAGGATAATGTCATGCATCATAATTGGACTTAAGCCCGTCTTAGTAAAAATAAAAATAGTTAGACCCATCCCCTTGAGACAACATACTCCTACGGATCCTCTAAACCCAACCCATAGAGCCCACATAGTATTCCCGCATATTCACCTCTTTGCATTCTCTATCTCTACATCCGCCCCTTTTCTTCTCTTTGGGTGCTTGTATATATAGCCTTAGCAAGCACCGCCATTCCTTTATGAAGTTGTAGATCGGGTGCCAAGCGTCCAAGTGGTCCTCCATGGGAGCATGCTCCTTTAGACGCGAGCTCTCCATCCTTTTCTATGATGACCTTTTAGAGTCTTCTATCGTAAGGTATATTCCTTTCATGGGCTCCAAGTTGCCAGGTTATCACCTTATCCACTATGCATGTGCAGTGGGGTCATGCTTTCCTCATGTTCTACCCAATATTCCAAATATGGCTAAGTCCCAAAACCTTTGCTCTACCTTGTGCGTGTGCGCCACTGGTTCTTCTAAACCCTCCTAAAACCTTGTCCTACACACTTTCACTTTGCGCGCCCTTCTTCAAATAGGCCTTGCGTGCCCACGCACCTTCTTGTACTTAATCAATATTTTAGGGTCCAACACATTTCGTAAAGATCTCTACGTTTTGGTTTTTGACTATTTTTGTCACTCTACAAGATCGCTTAGCTTCAAAAGATACCACTAAATGGTTTCATTTGTGAGTAATAGTTTTCTCCTCTTTTTGGGCCCTTTTTACCATTGGTCCTTGTTCTTACTCCTATTTAATTTTTCATCTCATGGATTGGATCAGTATTACATACCATTTCGTTTAAATTTAAAAGTAAAATACTTTAAGATATGTGCTAAGATAACTCCTTTATCTTTATGCAGAGAATGTGCATTTAATAGATAGATAATACACACTTTTAACAACTTTATTTGCTAAGAGAGTGTAATATCTAGCTAATCAATACACATTCTCTAGAAAATATTAAGAATATATCTTAGCACATATCATTAACACATCACAAGGGGGAAATGAATAATTTTCAAGCATTTTATTTCTACAACACATAATCTTGCAATATGATCAACATTGATACAAACATCATCATTTTTACTTCTTGATTGACATAGGAAGAGATTTGTCCCATATTCCCATGAAACCTTACCTCTTGAATCTAATATACAACCGTTTGTCCTATGAATATAGATATGACAAGTAAAACAACGAGTCTTTGGAAGAATACCTCATAGTATAGAGTTGACTAAGCGATTTATCCATGTTGATGCTCTCAACTTGTTCTCGGATTCTCATAGTCCTTCTCAACCTTGCTCATTTTATCTATGAGATTCTCATGTTCAACCTTTATTGAACATGGATTGGTCTTTAATGGAATACTTGCAACTTCCATATGAGTTTGAATGGTCCTTTCACCCTCCTTAGCTTCTTTGATCATAACCCTCTCCAAGATTACTATCTTCTTCTTCAGAAAATTGATCACATATGTCCAATATTGAGCCATATTATGCTTCAAAGGATCACCTCAAGCTTGTTAATATTTCTTCAGAGGTCCTACTTTGATACCAATTGTTGGAATCATAACCACCGGGAGGGGGTGAATCGGTGTGTAGTAAAACTTTCATTCACTTACACTTTAGCATTCATCAACATATATATTAAATAATGATTAATAAAACACATGAGCATGCACCATGATAACACAAGTACACCAAATTTAAGTGGGAAACCCTTATATGGAAGAAAACCCACTAAAACAAAGCTTTATTACAGAAATGAATCAAATTTAGTTGATCATGGACCCAAAAAGAGCATTAACCCCTAATTTTAATGAGGTACCAACCTCACAAGGAGCACCAACCCCTATATTTAGTAGAGCACCAAACCACGAATTCAATAGAGCACCAAAGCTACATGGAGGCACCAACCCCATATATGAATAATCACAACCTCAGCCACCTAAATTAATGCACAACTATATCATTCTTCATTGCATTCAACAAGTTATGAAGACCAAACAACAACTTATACCTAAACGCTCGAAGTGATGATATTCCCAAAAAGCCCAAAATGGCTCAATCATGTAAAAATTTGGTCTTTTCCATTGTATATGTCTTATTCAATCACCACACCCTATTTATATACCTCATACAATGGCAAATCAATCAACAAGATGATCAAATATCATGGAAACTCTAAATACCCTTACCTTTCTTCACTACCTTCTTTACCCAAATCAAGTAACTTTTGACTTACTAGCATTCAATGGATGCTTCCAACCTTGTACCCTATTTCAAAGTTATAAAAATGCCAACTCAACCATTAACTTGACTTAAAATATCAAAATCATAAATTTCACACATCTTTTCCAAAACCTTTGTTAGTGTTCTTAAGACCAAAACCCTTGGATGATTCATGGTTGGAAACTTATACACATACCAGAAAAAACAAAAAATCCTTCAATTACCCTTTACCTTCAATATGGTGTGGTTCAAATATGGTAGTCTAACTCATTTTCCTTCTCTCTAGCTTCACTTTCTTTTCTAGCTTGTTATCTCTTACTGTGCCATGCCTAAGTCCATTTTCCCACATATCTAACCATGCACGAGGTTTCAAAACAAAAAAACATATTTGGATACCCATTTTCATGTTCTCTCTTTCTATAAGTTTTCAATATTGGATTACACCTTTAAAATCTACTTCCTAAATAACTTGGCCTTTCCAATTAAGCCGATGACTATGATAGATTGCCCTCTTTGAAAAGCGCCATGTTTTCCTTGCTTATGGTTGATTTTCTTGAACTATAACCTTAAAAAATAGTTAGATAACCATGGTGGGATCTTCTTACAAATTTTAATCCATTTCTACTAGTGTATTTGTAAGAAACTTGAATTTATGCTTCCTTATCCCTAATTTAAGGGTTTCTGGTATGTTCTAACCCGAGAGGTTAAAACCCCTCATAAAACGTTGAAAAATCACTTTCAAGACCCTAGATTACTATTGGGGGTCTGTTTCAACATCATGCATGTAATATCCTTACCAATAAGGTCTATCTTATTCATTTACTTCTCAAACACCTTTCATTTTCACTATCTAGCCACAGGTAAGAAGGATTTTCACCCATGTATTATGCTACTTGCATCAAGACTTAACTTGTTCTTAGTGGGGACAAGTAAGGGTCTTATCATAGTTAATTTCTCATTATTTTAGAGCTCCATACACAAAATATTCCATGAATTAAACAAATAATGGCCAACTATGCTAGGAGATAGTCTAGGACTCACGTATTTTAATGATCAAAACATGGTACTTGAGTAACACATACTAGAGGAATTGTAATTGCTCCAACCAAGGTATCACGGGCACCGCAATTATTCAAGTATAGAGATAATTATAATTTCTCCCCAAACTCTATAGATTTCTTACCACATAGTCATATCCTAAATCCTTTCCTTCACATGCAAACATAGTTTGTAATCTAAAGTCTTCTTACCCTGCATGATAAAGCATAGTGAGGATGGTATTCCAATATTGACACACACATTTCTCATATAATAATAGTATAACAATCTTTAAATTGATAATAATATCAATAACAATAAGAAAACAACTTCTAAAGATAACACAATCATCAAATTCCATCCAAAATAGAGCTCTCATCAATTAACTGATTATTTCTTACAAAATGCATGCTTCATCATGCTTATTTTCCTCTATCCTCGAGGAATATCTTTCCTTATCTTATCCTTACCTCCTTATGGAAGATAACTCACTATTAATTCAAATTCTTCTTCTTTAATGTAACTTATCTTTGAAAACCTAACTAACTTTTAAGCCATGCATGCCCATACATAATAAAAAGGCTTAATTACACCATTTCCAATATGTATTGACTTTATCACTCTACCAGGACCTACTCAACATGTCCCCATCCCTTCATCACCTTGACAAGACACATTTTCTCATTTACATTCTTAGAAATTTAAACTTGAAAAATGGAGGGAGAACATGTAGTCTGAATTTTTGACCAACTTGACCAACTTGGACTTCCTCCATGACTTCACCATGCCCAATGAGACCTATATTAACCTTTACAACCATGAACAAATGATAATTTTATGACTTTGGTTTTCTTTTGATGATGCCCCGCATCATACTCCCAAGGTGGAGAAAAAAATTCCATGTAGTTTTTTCCTTGCATGGATGAGTCTTCATCATTTTTGCATGTTCTTGTTCTTCTTTCTACTCTCCTACTATCCATGTTTGCCTCATGTCCAATAGGATCCCATATCTTGCTATTTGTCCTTGCATTTACCTTGAATTTTATTATTTCTTTCTTGAGTTCCATCTTTTCCTTTTTCATTCTCAAGCTTTCATTCTTTGTACCTATAAAAACAAACATAAAAACAACAAATATACATTCCTCCTTCATGTTTTTTCACCTTTTTCATCCTGTATAACTCATGCCCATAATTTTCTCATCATTTATCTTGCTATAATCTTCCTCTTCTTGCCTATTTTCTTTCTTTATCTCATTCACCACCATAAAAAGCTACTCTAATCCTATCCCTGCACCTTCTTTACCCTCATTTAGTTCATTATTTTCCCAATAAATCATTCTTTTCTCGTTATAGCTTCATTCTTTTCTTATTTGTCCATCACATACAACAAATCCTACAATAGTTCATCTAATTCACATATGCAAATCTGATTATCACACCTTTCTTATTCACCATGCTCATCAATCCACTCACCCTTTCTTGTTTCATGCTTCTCAAATGCAAAAATGGAGTCATTTTGTACAATTTCAAGGAATTCACCTAAAGAATCATCAATATCAATCAACAAAGATTCAAATATTTTTACCTTGTCTTCATTATTTGCATGCATCACTTCTTTATATTCTTATACCTAATTTTTTTCTATGAGTTCTTCATCCTCTTTCTTCATTTCATCTTATATTTTCTGCACCATACTTGCATTATTCCTTTGCCATCTCATTCTTGGTCCTTTTAGATTATTTATGTTCTAAAAAAACTTGATTTCTCTCTCTTACATTGTCCTTGTTATCTTGATATTTCATTCATTTGCTTTATCTTGTCATCTTCTCTCTTTCCTGTTGGTTTTGAATCCATTTAGGCATCACATATACGTGAATCTTGACTAGTTTTGAGATCTTCTCAAGGGTCTTCTCTTCACTCATCTTCTTAATAACCTCTTTCTCTTGATTTTTCACTTGCCTCATCTTCTTTTCCTCTTTTATGATTCCTTCTCTCAGTTGTAACCTTTGTCTTCTCTTCACAAGTAGCTATATAGGCCGTTTCACTTTATTTCAACCTCTTCTTCCATCATACTCTCATCTCTCATCATTTCCCAAAAATCTCTATATCTTTCCTTAACTCTTTCTCGCATCCATTCTTCTTTTTTCTTACCTCTTCTCTCTTCTTGGCTTATTTCTCTTGCCTTTCTCTTGCTTCTGGTCTCTTCTTGTGGATTATCAAATTCATCAACTCTTTCAACAACTCTTCTCTATCCATCTCTATCTTTATTCTTTTCTTAAACAATTTATTTGACCTTGCTTATCTTCCAAACCTCACCTAGGATTTCAACTTGGTATTTTGGTGTCTTTCCAATCTTCTTTCACTCTTCACTTCCACTTCTTCTTACTCTTCTCTTTCAACATGTCACTTTTCATTCAATCACTCACATAATGCATTGTTAACCACAATTTCTTGTGAGAAAGAATCGATATTCAAACCTCAATAAGAATCCCATGTTTTGATACCAAAATTATGGATAGCTATATCATTCTTCATTTCATTCAAAAAGTTAAGAAGACCAAACAATAACTCGTACCAAAAATCTCTATAGTAAGGATCTTCCCAAGAAGCCAAAAATGACTCAATCATGTAAAAAATGGAATTTTCCACTGTAGATGTCTTAATAAACCACCACATCCTATTTACATACCTCATGCGGTGGTAAATCAATCAAGTAAGATGATAGAATATAATGGAAACTCTAAATACCCTTACATTCCTTCACTTGTCTTCACTAGCTTCTTCACCCAAATCAAGAAAATTTTGGATTATTAACATTCAATGGTAGCTTCCAAAATTGTACCCTATTTCAAATCTCTAAACAATGCTAAGTCAACCATTAACTTGACTCAAAAGGATCAAAGTATCAAACTCCACATATCTTGTCCAAAATTACCTCTCGGTGTTCTTAAGACCAAAGCCCTTGGATGATTCATGGTTGGAAACTTCTACACATAACAAGAATTAAAAAAATCTGCAAGTAGTACTTACCTTCAATATGATGTGGTTCAAATTTGGTAGTCCAACTCTTTGTCCTTCACTCTCTAGCTTCACTTTCTCTTTTCTAGCTTGTTAGATCTTACCACCATACCTTGGTCCATTTTCCCACATATCTAACCATGCATGAGGCTTAAAAAAACATATTTAGATACCCATTTTCATTTTCTCTATGTTTACAAATTTTTAAGATTATATTCCACATTTAAAACCTACTTCCTTAATAACTTGACCTTTCCAATTATGCCTCAGTAATCGTGATAAAGCTGTCCTCTATGCAAATTGTCACTTTTCCTTCCTTATGGTTGCTTATATTGAGCTAAAACATTCACAAACAGTTAGAAAACCCAGGGTAGAGCTTCCTATAAATTTTTATGCATTTCTATTGGTGTATTTGTAAGAAACTTGATTTTTTTCTTCCTTATCCCTAACGTAAGGGTTTCACAAGTTTGTGCTAACCGAGAGGTTAAAAAACCTCGTAAAATGATGAAAAATAAATTTCAAGGCCCTATGATCCTACTAGGTGTATGTTTCAACACCATGCATATAATTTCCTTACCAATAAATTCTATCTTATTCCTTTACTTCTCAAACACCTTTCATTTTCATTATCCTACCTTGGGTAAGAAGGAGTTTCATCTATGTCTTGTGTTACTTGCATCAAGACTTAACTTGTTATTTGTGGGGATGACTAAGGGTATTATCATAGTTAATTTCACATTCTTTGAGACCTCCATACACAAAATATTCTATGCATTAAACAAATAATGGCCAACTATGCTAGGAGACATTCTAAGACTCACTTCTTTTAATGATCAAAATAGGGTACTCGAGTAACACATAATAAAGGGATTGTAGTTGCTCCAACCAAGGTATCACATTCACCAAAATTATTTAAGCATAGAGATAATAATAATTTATCCCTAAACTCTATATATAATCCTTCATATGTAAACACGGTTTGTAATCTAGAGTCTTCTTACCATGTAGTGAAGCAAAGTGAGGATGGTCTTCCAACATTGACAAAATCCTTTCTCATAGAATCATATTGCAACAATAATAACATTGATAATAATATCAATAACAAGAAGAAAAAAATCTCAAGATAACATAATCATCAAATTCCATCTAAAAAAGAGTTCCCATCAATTAACCTAATTACTTTTGCAAAATGCATGCTTCCTTTCCTCTTTCCTCAAGGAATATCTTTCCTTCTCTTCTCCTTACCTCCTCATGGAGAATAACTCACTATTCATTCAAATTCTTCTTCTTTAATTTAACTTGTATTTGAAAACCTAACTAAATTTTAAGCCATACATGTCCATACATAATAAAAATATACGCAAATACACCATTTCCAACATTTATTGACTCTATCACTCTACCTAGAACCTATTCAACATGTCCCCATCCCTTCATCACCTTGAAAATTCACATTTTCTCATTTACATACTTAGAAATTTAAAATTTAAATGGAGGGAAAATTTGTAGTTTGAATTTTTGACCAACTTGACTAACTTGGACTTCCTTAATGAATTCACCATGCCCTATGAGACCTATCTTGACCTTACAACCATGAAAAAATGAGAAATTTACAAATTTGGTATTATTTTGATGATGCCCCAACGTCATAAATTTATTTTTCACCTCTATAATTTTTCCACAAAAACTTATGGTGACTCTTCTTTAGCTAAATCAAACATAAATTTCTTGAATAATAAATTTATTCATTTTTTCCAATGCAAAACTTGCGAGAAATATTTACTTCTTCATAAACTTACAATGTTTTGTGTGGGATCCAATCACTATCAAGGTACCTAAATGCCACTTGGAGAAGGTTTGAGGAGTAATCTACAACCTCTAATAATCATGGTAACCAATCCAATATATTATGGGCATGTTTGAACAAGATATACTCCATCACTACCTAACTAGAGTTTAAGGAGCGTTTAAAACCACCTTACCTTATTAACGATTGTTCATAAATATTTGTCTCTTAATACAAAAAATAATTCTAGGAACATTGATCTAGGACCCTTCACCAACTATCATGAAGATCTTAGCCTCCCATGTAGACTTCACACAAACATCAAACACTACTCGAGATGGTTTTCTCACTTTTTAAGAACGTGGTAAGGGAAAAAACAAATTTTATTTCTTCTTTATTCAAACTAAGGCCTGAAAATTTTCCAAAACCTCTAAGAAAATCTACTACACCTTTACCAATTCTCAATTTTTCATAATTAGCTTAGAAATAGATCATCTCATCTCATTAGGTCACCTAGGATAAATAATAGGTCTAGGTATAGACCTAGAAAACATTTCCAAACCTTGTAAACACAAACTTAGACACATACGAGTGTATCAACACCTCATCCTCATGCTATCCATTCTCTCAATGAGCTAAATTATCCACTACATACCTATAAACCACTATGACATATCGTCTTGCTTGTGACAAGGCCTCCTAACTAGGCTTCTTGATCATGCTTACACCTTCCATGTTGGCATCCTTATCAATTTTTCAATCTTTCCCACCTAAAAGATCCTTAAAAAGATTCATGCCATCACTATAACATCCACTTATCATTTCCACACATCTTCAAGCTAGTATAAGCCATTGACCTTTCTCAAGACACCTCAAGTCACTATACCACCTCATCAATGAGACCAAACAACTCAACACGAATCCATGACAACAATGAAACTAAAAATCAACATTCATGTATTTCTTGCTTCACATGCAAATGCACCTTTGAAATTTTATGTCAATCATATTTGTCATTAATGGTATATGACACATGAGAACACATCAATGACCACTTCTACTCA
The DNA here is from genome assembly GCA_018340775.1 of Taxus wallichiana var. yunnanensis. NCBI lineage: Eukaryota > Viridiplantae > Streptophyta > Pinopsida > Cupressales > Taxaceae > Taxus > Taxus wallichiana. Next base: position 797,444,389 of record CM031235.1, read on the forward strand.
ACACCTTCATCACCACACTTTGAGATCAATGACAACACAATTCTAACACCTTTTAACTGACATCAATGACCAACATATTTTGATACAAATATCTCTTTTGACATCAATGAAAACATTCAACAAGATCCCATTATCAAGCCAAAAAAAATCCTCTAATAATCCATCATTTCTGGATACTTCCCAAAACCCACATATGGGAGCTTTCTCCTACATTCAAGCCTCAACCCATGGTGTCATAAGAAGTACTAAGTAAATATCCTATCCCATCTTCTTCTGATAATATAGATCTAACTAAATCATCATTACATTTGGATACATCTTCCATTATGCCACCACCATAATATCATTATGGAATCTATTCCGATCCTAGTTAAAACTTATTGAGTGAATTAAATTCCTTTATATACAAGATCCCATTTATGGAACTCATGCACACCTCAACTTCACATTGAAAATTTCTCCTCCAAAAATTGAAAATATTTGAGGATCCTTCTTATATTACCCCAAGATTCCCACCACATCCTTGAGTCCAAAAATCCATCACATAGAGGCTATAGGATCATCCTTACAACCACCTTACAACACTCACGTCTAGGTTTCTTGGCCTTGGAGTTTGTGGAGGATGACATGATTATTGATGAGGTCCTATTTTGTGTGGATGACCCACCCTTTCTCATTAGTGTTATCATTCATTATGTGTAAGTGAGTAGCGTCCTCATGGATGAAGGATCAAGAATTAACTTAGATTATTTTTCGCTCATCAAGAATCTTAGCTATTCTATTGATGACCTCAATCCAATTAGCTTGACTTGTTGTGGCTATGAAAAAATTAACTAGAAACACATAGGATGTATCTAGCTACCAGTCACATGATTAGACCCAAAATGGTCCACACCAAGATCATAATCCTATATAATTGTCTCTCTTATAACCTCTTATTTGTTCGACCATGGACACATCGATTGCATGCATTCATATCATCGAATACCAATTATTAAAATTCATCCATAAAAAACAACGCTTTAGGCATGACGCTGATCCCAATCCTTGGGATATCCAAGTACCATTTCCTAATGAGCCTTTTCTAATACCAGCTACTCCTAAGATCCAAATTATTCCCTACCCAGAGTTCTTTGATCTTATTTCTGAAATCCAAATCACATTAGTGGATTTCAACGACGATGAATGTAATGATCTTCAAAAAACTATAAAAAAAATAGGTTAGCTAATGATATTGTGCATCAATTACCTCAGGTTCTTTTACCTTGAGACCAACTTCCACCTCAAAATGATATAGAGGAGCCAACAATTGATACATCATCCTCCAATGACTTATAATGCAATGAGGTAGGGGTTGCATAAATGGAATATGTATGGGATGAAGATAAACTAGTTAGGCAATCTAATGTCTTCAATACGCACTAGTGGAATTTGTGAATCTAAGGCAAAGAAGGCCCTCTAACCTGAACTGGTGTGATAGATCGATTGGCAAGGATGACTGCTCGAAGGCTCCAATCAATATCGAGCTCTGGCGTGATTCGATCTATGGGTTGTGGAATACGTGGAAAATGACCTAGGATAGTTTCGTGTATGTCTCCGGATAAGGTCATATGGTGGATGGTAAATATAGTTGACTCTATGGACGATTCTCTGGCCTAGTCCAGAACTCTCTAGCTTTGTTAGTTGTTGTATCTAGTAAGGATAACTATTTGATGATGATAGGTGGAAGTGGAGTGGATCTGAATACTAGTGTGCGTAGGCCAGTGTCTATGTCTGATTGACTTACGGATTCGTTGGGTTGCGGGATTTGTGGATCGCAACCGTAGACTCTTGGTTGTTGCGGTCTGCTATGGTCATGCGTAGAATTAGTTCCTAATCCCTAACACCCAGTAATCGTATGCTTTCTCAGCCTCTATATTCAAAACTAATAGCTGTGTGATCTTCTCAGAGTGCCTCACAGGCATTCTTGCAACCTGAATTCTTAGGCTGGTATCTATATTTGTAAGAGTGTCTCTGCATCTAGCTGTGGGACCAAAGGATCACAACCAAAGGTTTGTTCTCTTTCAACCCCTTCTACAGTCATATGGATGTTACCTAGGGTAATCTGTAGTTTGGTTGATTTGACCAAAACGTGTGTGCTTGGTCATCTTCTATGTTTAATCCGCTCAACTGGGAATTGATTTGTTGCAAGCTTACCGTTGTTCGGAAGACTTGGATCTAAGATTTTGATCTATATCGAGTTATTCTTTGTGATGAGATTGGGTTGGGGCATGATTGGCTCGAATACGTATTTCTGGGCTCCTAGGTCCGTGATTGTCATACAAAAGCAACAATGTAAATTAACTACGACAAAGTGAAATTTAACTACTTTGAATATATCTATAGCATATATGATTTCTCTATTTTTGTATTTTCTACGATGAACTATTTGAATGAATTTAACAACTAATTTAATACATCTAGAAATTTGACAGCTAAGATAATGCAATTTAAAACAAACAAGATAACCGAGTATAGCTATTTGTCTGTGTAATTTGTAGATCTATTCTAAACAATGAAATAATTGATCTAATCTATTTGCAAGACTCTCGATCCTACCTCAGAAGTGAGGAGTGAATCATAGTTTCTCAGAAACTATCAATCCCCACAACTTCCCTGGCAATATCGAGAGTAGAATTAACTGAAATAAAGTGATTGGCTACTTTATTTGATATGTTTCTAATTTAGAACTTTGAAAGCTAGAACCTGGATTCTGCAGAACAGTGGTGAATCCGATGGTGTGTGTGATCTTGTCCCCTCAGTGTGATCTCCTCGTTCCTTCGTGTTCACGTGGATCCAGAAAAGCGTGTAATGCTAGCATCAACAGAAGTAGATATTGGGACAAAGGCAGCTCAAGATACAAACTGAATACAATGCGAGTAGGAGAGGGATAGCGCAAGAGTACAGAGCTTGGCTTATGCAATTCCTAGCGGGATTTATTGCGAGTCATGCAACATGAAACATCCAGAACCTGAAACTATCTGTTTGAAGAACAAAACCTGTAACTTTAATGGCTTCCTATTGGTAAACAAACTATCCTATTCAATGGATTGGATAAAATAACAACAGTACTTGCACAAGATGGATATGTGGCTTACTAACAGTAAAACAATGCTAACTAAGCATGCAATGAAAGAAACTAAGCACTCTAAGAAAAATGAAAACTAAATCTATTGCAAAGAGAAATTCAGAGGCAAAATTTGAGGGGCCATTTGCTTGAGCACAAGCCAACTATTTATAGCATTTGCATTTACCCAAGGTAAAAACCAAATAGAACTCTTAAACTATAAACAATGGCAAAACACTATTCCAGGGAACCAGAATCATAAATGCAAGCTTATGGCGGTGAAAGAAAGCTGGTAAAATGTTGAAATTACGTGAGTCGTGTTAAAAGAGCTTTCTGGAAAATGCGTAAAGGACCGCCGCCCTGAGCAGGGCGGCGGTTATAGGACCGCGCGTTCGGGCGGCGGTCAAGGCGGCGGTTTCATCATTGAAGAGAAAAAGGCCAAGAAAAGGGGAAAAGGAAAAACAAAGCACGCGGGGGCTAAGCGGGGCATGCGGGATGTTAACGCACACTTGGAGATCTTTTCGGATCCCGAACACCTTGCGAGGAGACCTGTATCATCATTGGGGCACTGTTACGTTATTTTGGCGAGTCTGATGTACCTTCTGATTTTGGGTACGTACATATTGCCCCCTCGGAGAAGTGTTTTAGCCATGAAGAGGCGTAAAACGGTGGGTCAGTATGGCGGTCCCGAAATGGGAAGTTAAAAGTTATACCTGATACGTCCGTGTGTTGAAATGACGCCGTCCAAAATTCCCGCTACCTGCAAAATGAAAAGAGAACTCAAGTGCAGATAGACACAATAGTTTGGAAAATAAACGCTAAAACAATAGGAAATGAGAACGTACCATTTGTGTGGGGATAAGAACTTACCTCCGTCGGCGCTCCAAACCTGTGAAAAAGGCATTTAAAACGAATCAGGGTGCTATATATATGAAAGTGGGCCCATTTTCCTATTCATTTGCGTGAGTTGATTTGATTGATTTTGAGCTCTGGAACCCACGGTGACGGTTTCTTGCGTGAGTAGAGTCAAAATGTCGTGACGGGATAGTGATCATGCCTCCATGAGCGGAACATCGACCCGCGAGATCACAGGTTAGTTTTCTTCAATTTATCCCTTTTACCCCCTTAATTTTGAAATGCTAAAATCTTTGTCGTGGGGGTAATTTTTGAAAATGTTAGTGTTAAAAGGTTCATCTAGGGGGGGCGCCTACTGGGTAGGCCTTGTTTTAGTTAAAATGGTCTTGTTTTGTCATTTTTGGGCTTTTTAGGTTTAAAAACCCGCGTGGGTTTCGGGCCACACGCCGCCCGCCCTACCTAGGGGTGGCGGTTTGACCGCACCTTGTTTCGAGGGTGGCGGTTACATGACCCTGCCCGCCCTTAAGGTGGTGGTTACAAAACCACCTCTCTGCTCAGGGCGGCGGTTTTGCACAGAATGCCAAAAGAACATCTGTTTGAGATTGTTTTTGCATTTTTAGCATTTCTACATGTTTTCATGATTTTCAGTATTATTCGGATGCTAACTTGCTCTTTTTGTGTGTTTTTGGGTGTATGCAGGTGAGAGAGGAGTATATCCGGTGGAGCCCAGAGAGAGGGAGTGTGACTGGCTCCCAGGAGTATTGGATGCCCTTTCACAGGATGAGGAGGACACTCTTCAGAGGGCGGGATACTACGCATCTCACGCGTGCCCCATGTTACACCATCCAGTCACATTCTTTGTGACTATTCTCATATTGGGATGCTGATCGGAACACCTTCCGATTGCCAGGGGTCCGCGGTGAGTGGACTATTACTTTGGAGGATGTCTATCGCATTCTGGGGGTCCCGATTATTGGGAGACGTCTCACCCTTGAGACAGCAGGTTCGCGGGCCCAGATAGCACAGTGGGCCACATACATGGGAGATGCAGTCATCTCCACGAGGTCGAAGAAGGGGGTTAGAGTTTGATCCATTCCTAGTTTTCCCATCCCCTTACTTCGCCAGGCTATCATGGGGATCCTTGCCTCGAGACTGATCGGGGACAAGGGAGGAGATACATTGTTATATTCTTTGGTCCCCCATTATTGCACAGATAGAGGGACATGGCCGGATATATGCTGGGGAGCAGACATACTTGGGACCACCTACCATGATTTATACAGGGTAGTCCATTTACAGGGGCAGTCCTTGAGCCACCCGACCCTAGTCATGAGTTGGGTCTATGAGCACTTCATCCCCTATGGCAGAGGTGTAGAGGTGGCAGATCCCGGAGCTGTGAGGGCAGCCAGATGGACAGATATGTCGGTGCTCGAGCACCTCATCAGCCAGTTGCTTCTCTGACTACTGCCGACATGGAGGCCACACCATATCAGACTATGGCAGGTATATGGGGCGAGGAGGCTCTTACTTTGATCTCCTGCTCCACCACAGGGCAGCTTATTGATAGAGTGGGGCGAGTGGAGATGCACCCCTTTGGCCGAGTTCCTCAGCAGTTTGGCCTACCATACATGGGTATGCTTCCCCTAGTAGTGCCAGTATATCAGATCAGTCGAGAGGCCAGAGGGGGCCTAGAGGCCGGGGTTGGACAGTGGTTACTCCTGGCATTCCTATTGCGGCCAGGAGGGTAGTACGTGCCAGAGGGAGAGCCGGTGTGCCTCAGGCACCCTTGCTTCAGATTTCCGTGGGTCCTGCCCATAGCAGCGATGACCCCATTGAGGTAGACTCGAGTCTGAGGAGTTTACAGGGGGAGAGAGGAGAGGAGGAGGAGGAGGATAGTGATCTGAGTGGCATGACACTCGGGATATCATGTATGCGTAGCGAGAGAGGGGCGAGCGAGTGTGAGAGAGAGTGACTCTGGTTTCAGAGGAGCCACTCTCCCAGGGCCATGGTGGGGAGGATGAGTCCATTGCGGGGCTACGTTGCTCCAGTCACAGGAGCAGCCCCCCTCAGTCAGCGGGCATCCGTGGCAGGTGTTGATCCTATAGATCCATCCTGGAGGCCTGGTGATCCGAGTAAGTTACCCTCTCTCCTTTTAATGTTTGTTTTTAGTTAGGATCTCCTTAGTTACTATCTCTCCTTTTGTTTTATCTTGTATTTCTAATCTCTTGTTTGGTTTCTAATTTGTTTTCTCCTTTGTTTTGCAGAGACTGCCGATGAGTGGCGGGACTTGATTCGCAGGGTATGTACTGATACCCTGATGATCCCCATGGAGAGGACCCACCGCGAGAGTTATCCTGTAGATCTTTGGGAGCCCTCGGCGGTGGTAGACACATGCGTCTTTGCCCGATCGGCATGTGGCCAGGATGGTATCGACTCTCGCACGGAGCTAGCGGGGTATAGGACGGCCGAGCGCTTGATGAGGAGCCATTCTCGTGGTGAGACTGTGGCTGCCCCTCGGGATCTGGCCCTCCGTGCACTCAGAGTGCCGGCGTAGCCGGAGTCCTAGGCGTGGGCGTGCGCCTTCAGAGGGGTCTCGTAGGGATTGAGAAGCCACTTGGCTCTCCTAGATTTTGTATGATACATTCTTTTGTATATCCGGGCTCTTTGAGCATTTTGACCATGCTTAGTGCATGATGGCATTATACAGAAACGTTGATCATATATATATATATATATATATTCTTTTTGGATCAAACCTTTGGCATTTATGGCTCTGCTTCTTTTCTAGTTTCCTCATGTAGATTATGATGTTTATACTTGTATGCTCTTTTTAGAATGTATGCAATGGAGAACAAATGATGCAAATGTTTATTTTCCTTTTGTATTTCATGATGCTGATATATGATAATGTAGATATAATGTGATTTTGAATCTTAGTTTCTTTAAGCAATTTTGATACTTCATATTTGTTTTGGCAAAGTGGTGAAGATAAACCGGTATGATGAGCAGATAAACCTGCCCCTACCCCAACTCCACGTAACTAGTAAGATGCGAGGGCTCATCACCGAGAGTTGGGAAGGGCGCAAGTTATGAGATGTGTTGAAATGATATTGATGAAAGATAGACAAAGCTTTGGCGGAACCAAATTAGGATACCACAAGCCCACTCCACTCGAGTGACTTCATAGTTTTGGATGCAACTTGCTTTGCGGTTTATCCAGACTTAGATCCTTAGATGGCCACATGGTAGACAAAATCTAGGTTTTTAGGATTTTGAACTCTTTTGGAATTTTGGACATCTGATTCATTTGTTTTTGACTCAAAGACTTCGAGATTTGAATTGTTTGCTTATGACCTTTTGCATTTGTTTGTCAAGAGGACCCCCTACACTTTGCCCCATGCTACTAGTAAGAAGCGTGGGTTTATCACCATGGGAAAAGCATAGGCGAGTAAGGGCATTTCCATCCTTTCCCAACCCTACGTCACTAGTAAGAGACCTGAAGCTCATCACGAGGTTGGTGGGGCAAGGAAATGTGTAAAATTAAAATTTTCTGTTTGATCAATATTTGACTTGTTTACTTGAGTAAAATGTCAGTATGTGCTTATTTCCAAAGAGATATACATATGGGATAGATGTGACACCATGAAGCTTCTAGAACAGACCATAGGCAAGACACCTATCCTAAGAAGAAACCAAAAGTGAGAATAAACCTGCAGATCTTGGCATGGTTACCGTTAAGACTTTGTCATATCTAGCTTTATTTGATAAAATGATTCGAGATAATTTGATGATATCATGAAAATGGAGAAGTATGATTAGAGTGTTTATGCCAACAACATCATGAGTTTGTAATGAATTGCTTTGAGAACAAAATTCCTTGATCACAATTTGTGTACGAAACAAGCGGACAAAATGATCTTAATCTATATGAAGATGCAATGTAAATGTAATTATAAATAGTGCTAGTTGCTTACGCGTAGAACCGCTTGAGGTGTAGGGAATTGACTGTTTCACCAAATTCCTCACCTTCCAGCGTACATAAGAGGTATGCACCATTTCCATAGTCCTTCATGACTCGGTATGGGCCCAACCATTTAGGCTAGAACTTCCTTCCTTCGCCGGTCTTCTTGTCGATCCAGTTATCAGCCTTAGAACTAGATCACCTTCATATATGTCGCGTTCATAGACTTTCTTGTTATACTGCCGGCACATCCGGTCAGCATAGGCTCTGTGCCGTTGTTCAACATCTAACCTAGCTTCATCTAGGCTTTCTAGTTGGGAGAGACGTGCTTCTCTGTAAGCGTCTTCATCCAGAATCCCTTGTAATGAAATACGGAGACTGGGTATTTCAACCTCAAGTGGGAGAACTGCCTCTGCCCGAATACTAGTGAGAAAGGAGTTGCTCCCGTTGGTGTTCTTATTGAGGTTCGGTGGGCCCATAAGGCCGGATATAACTTCAAGTGCCAATCTCGTTTGTTTTCTTTCACCGTTTTAAGGAGAATGGCTTTTAGTGTTTTATTTGTCGCTTCAGCCTGTCCGTTGGCTTGCGGGTAATACAAGGAAGCCGTATGATGGCTTATTTTAAATTTATTGCACAATTCGTGAACTTCGTCATTCTTAAAAGAAGTTCCATTATCTGAGATAATGATTTGCGGGATACCATACCTGCAAATGATTTGGTTCAAAATGAACTTGGCGATTACAGAACCCGGTACAGTAGTAAGAGGCATAGCCTCTACCCACTTGGTAAAATATTCGGTGGCCGTGATTATAAAATTATGGCCGTCTGTAGATGAGGGAGAGAATTTCCCTATTAAATCTAGGCCCCATGTAGAAAAGGGCCATGGAGTCGCGATTGGTTGTAGAGTTTGTGCCGGCATGTGGATCTCATGGGAGAACTCTTGGCACTTATGACACCTGCGTACAAACTCTACTGCGTCGTGTTCTAGAGTGGGCCAGAAATAGCCCATTCGATGTATTTTACGAGTGGTGGCATGGCCACCGAAGTGGCCTCCACACATTCCATTGTGAGATTCATGGAGAATTTTCTTGGATTCTTCTGTGTCGACACATCTTAGAAGCATTCCATCGAATGCTTTCGATAGAGCACTTGCTCTATAATGACGTATTTTGCTACGATAATGCGTAGCCACCTTCTGTGTTGCGGTGTAGCCCCTTCTGGATACGTATGGTCCATGATATAATTAATGATATCAGTGTACCAGGGACACTCAGAGATAGGAGGTCTGGTTTAATGTAGTATACGCACTCATCTGGAAAATCCAGATCTACTAGATCACCTCCATCTAATGGGTTATCAGCTAACCAATCGCGATGATTTGTCCCTTAACGGATTTCTGATTTACAAATGTTAATTGAATTCTCCCATTAAGGTTATAAAACGTCCAACCTTCTTAGACAAGGACCCTTGTGTGAGAAAAGTTCGTAAATGGTCTGTTTTTACCATGACCCTTGTTTCTTGATTTAGCATATAATGTCTTAAGCGTTTGGTTGCAAAGACTATGGCGAGGCATTCTCGTTCTGCTTGTGTATAACGTGTTTCATAGTCGAGCAACGTTTGGCTAATGAAATAAATCACACGTTCTCTCTTGTCATCATCTTCTTGAGCCAGCATACAGGCTAGCGAGACATTGGTAGCTCGTGAGTATAAAATTAACGGGTGATCTAGCTTAGGTGGCATTAGCGTAGGTGGTGACAACAAGAAATGCTTAACTGCGTCAAAAGCTTCATTGCAATCTTTAGTCCAATCAATGCTATAATCTTTCTTGAGTAAATTGTTGATTGGATGAATGGCGAAACTTAAGTCGGGATGAATCTCGGATTGCACCAAGCTTTTCGAGAAATGACCTGATTCCAGATTCATCGAAGGTGGGACCATTTCGAGGACAGCCCGAATTTTGGTTGGGTCAACATCTATCCCTCGTGACGATATGATGTAACCTAGGAGCTTCCCTCCTGTTACACCAAAGACGCATTTTTCTGGATTTAGCGTGACTCCGTATTCTATCAGACGTGAAAGAATGATGCGGAGTATTTCCGGATGGTCACAATGCTTCTTGGCCTTAGCCAACAAGTCATCTACGTAGGATTCCATGATTTTATGAATTAGATCGTGAAATATATATGTCATAGCTCATCTGGTATGTAGCGCCAGCATTCTTGAGACCGAATGGCATAACAACGTAGCAATAGGTTCCCCAAGGAGTTATAAACGTGGTTTTAGCTTGATCTTGTTTAGATATTCTGATTTGATTGTATCGAGAATCCATCCATGAGAGACAAAAGTTCAAATCCAGTTGTTGCATCAACAATGACGTCAATGGATGGTAATGGGAAGTCATCTTTAGGACATGCTTTGTTAATGTCTCGGAAGTCTATGTAGATGCGTATCTTTCCATTTTTTTGAGAACGGGAACGATATTAGATACCCATTGAGAGTAATCAACTGGTTTGATGAATCCTACTTGGAGGAGTTTCATTACCTCCTCTTTTACCATGAGAGCTACCTTGGGTTTCATGGGTCTTGATTTTTGTTTAATTGGTTTTGCATCTGATTTAGTGACGAGGTTGTGCACCACAATGTGGGGTGCAACTCCTGTCATTTCCTTATAATTAAATGCAAAAGCCTTCTGATGTTCTTTGAGGATTCGAGTGTGTATTTCTACTTCTAATGGAGTTAACGAGGATCCTAACTTCAATATCCTTGGTTCATCTTCCGTTCGATGTTAACATCAATTGTTTCTTTGATTAAAGAGGCATTACCTTCTTCAAACTCAGGTGGGGCTGGAGGTAAGTCCAAATCGTCCCCATTTTCTACTGTGTTTATGCTAGGCTCCATTTGTGAGGGAAGCTCCATCATGGGATTTCGAAGTAGGAAGACGAATGTGGGATTAAGGACAAATCTATCATATGATAGGAGAGATGTAATGCCGCATAGGTGTTTAAGTAATTCAGAGTGGCCATATCACTATCAATGTGGTCTAGGATAGTAGATTTGTTTTCATTTTTGTTTAAAAGAGAATTTGTCATTGTTTTTATCAATGGTTCATCACGAAGGGATACTATGAAACGGGTATCCTCTAACTACTTGTTTGGAGTAAAGCGTGATCTTTGAAGTTCTTTATTGAATCAGCGAGAAGATTTTTCTCTCGCGGGATTGCTTCAATTGATATGAAGTCAAACTCCTTGCTTAAATTCAACACAACTGTTTTGTAAAGTTGTAAGTGCTCGGCTTTGGTTTCATATATCTCAGAGACTTGGTTTGCTACCAATTGTGAGTCTCCTAAGACTCTGATGTTATCAACACCGATTCTCTTAGCTAAGATGAGGCCAAGGAGGAGGGCTTCGTACTCAGCGCCATTGTTTGTGCATTTGAAATTTAGTTTAAAGGCAAATGGTAGGACTTTCCCTTCAGGGGAAGTAAAGATTACACCTGCCCCCGCTCCGTAATGACATCTAGCCCCATCAAAATGGAGAGTCCAATATTTAGGTGGGAGTATAGATGTTGGGATATTTGTTGTGTTAACATCTTCTACTTCTACCATGCAGAGATCTACCGCTGGGAGAGAACCGACACCCAGGGAATATCCCACGCCTACAGAATCAAATGGTAAGAACATTGGTAGATCTTGTTCTATTAATTCAATGATTTTTGCAGTAGTTCCTAATGATACTGTTTCTACAGTGTTAGCCTCATCTTTGGGGGTTGGGGTTGCCTTGGCTAGGCTCATAGTTTCAAGATCTGTCGTAGGTACCAACTTTTCTTTTGGTTTTGCGTCGGTAGGTTTATTAAGTTGGTTTGTTGGGAGTTCAAACTCGAGTGCATGCCTGGTCTTTTCTTTAAGTCAGCTAGGTGTACATCGAATGGTTTTGGATCACCTTTGGCCACAAATATCTTTCCTAAGTGTAAAAACCTTACTTCTTGAAATAGCGTAGAAGGGATTGCCTTCATGCGGTGTATCCATGGTCGGCCGAGGATCATATTATAGTTAGTTTCCCGATCTATAATATAAAACTCAGTCAAGATGGTTTTGGGTCCTAAGGTGACCGGTAATATTATAGTTCCAACCGAGGTGGCTTTAAGACTATCATAGCCCCTTAGTGTGTTTTGAGTTGTGGAACAATTGGTTTCTCCATACCCTAGCTTTTGAAGGAAAGAGAAGGGGACTATGTTAACCGCTGCCCCATCATCTATCATTGCACGCTTTACATAGTTGTTATAAACCCATACTTGCAAATGTAAGGTTGGATCACCTCGGCGTGTGCGATCTCAGCATCTGTCGGCATTTTGTTTATCTCGAATATGAATTCGACATCCCTATCCGCCTGCCCTGGAGGATGAACATCAAAGTCTATATGATTTACCTGTGTTTCAGGAGGTGGAGTGATGTTAATTAAATGGCCCAAACCTAATGCCTCTAAAAGAGCAGCCCTGTGAGCAGGGGAATTTTTTAATAAATCCAAAAAGGAGATGTGCGAGAAGGTTTTTGTTAGGTCGTTAATTAAATCATAGGCACCCACAGGTTTTGCTACGATTTGTTGGATGTTATCCATCTCTGGCAGGTGGCTTGGACTTGGCTGAGAGAAATACTCTCGTGTCCTTGTTACAGCTTTGATGGGTAGTTCGGCGTCTAACTCCACTAAACCGACTACCTTAGGCCGTGGCTGACTTCCTAGTTGTGGTGCAACTAATGGATTTAGCGAGGTTGAGGCTTCATGATCATTGTTTCCTGTTATTACACTCTTGTTTGTCCCAGTTAGATTTAGCCTGTTGTTATCGTGATTTGGGAGTGGATCATTAAAGATCTTGGGGGTGCGTTTTGAGGGGAAACTGCCCCTGAAAAGGTATTTGATGCTGGTGACGTAGGATCTGCCAAGAACATATCCATGAAAAGTTGTCTTTGTTCATCTGGCAAGCGTTGCATGAATTTATTGTAGTCACGACACGTTCTAGTGTCATGGCCCTGAATTTTGTGGAAACCACAATATGAATTAGGATTGTAATTCCTAGTTTGTTGGTTTGGTGCGTATTGTGGCCCAAAATTTTGATCAAACCGTTGTCTATTAGGATTAAAATTTTGCGTTTGTTGTCTTTGGTTTGAATTCTGGTTTTGGTATCTAGTTGAATTTTGGCTTGGACCCTGTGTGGGATTTTTGCCGTTGTTGTTGTTGTTGTTGTTGTGGATGGTTAAAATCCACTGTATTGATTGTCGGGGTAAAGTTGTTGTTTCGTTGGTTGTTTATTTGTGATGGAGTATTGACAATATTTACCTTCTTAGGCTGGTCGGTTACTCCATCTGTTGTTACACCCGATTTTTATTAAGGATTTTAGGTCCTTGATTGACGTTCGTGGTAGTAGGATAAGTTGTAGTGTTCTGGTTGGAGGTGACTAACCTCCCATTTGCTCCATATGTTTTGTGACCACTATCAATTCTTTGCTTGATCTATTCGAAGAGCACTCTCAAGTACTTCATCGTAAGTTCTTAATGGGAACTTCTGGACTTCTTCCTTCACCTCTCTGCTAAGAGAATGAAGGAATAAATCACATAGTTCCATTTGATCCATGTTTGGAGCACTTGCTTCGAAGAATAAAGAACTGTACGCCACCTTTGGATGAAATGGGTGACAGATTCATTGTGTTCTTGCTTGATGTGTAAGAATTCCCTGATTCTGTCCTTAATAATTTGTTCATGTCAAAGGCCTTGATGAATTCTGACATGAGCTGCTTGAACGAATGGATGGAAGCCTCAGGTATTCTATAATACCAATCGAGAGCGATGCCTTCCAAGGTTTTTGGGAATATCTTAGCAACAACCCCATCCCATGGGAGTAGTTCTCGAATGGCTGTAGCGTAAGCTTTGATATGTGCATTTGGATCTCCCTCACCTTTGTATTTGGGCAAGTCGGGAAGAGGTCTTGGAAGCATGATGCTTCGTATGGTGAAATCTAAGGGTTCTTTCAAATATTCTGAATAAGTCCCTATCGCATAGGTTTCGACCATTGATGGTGCTTGCTGAGGGAGCGGAGGTGGAATGGGTTGTTGATATGGCGTAGCGTATACGTTGGTAGGGGCATAAGGAAACACCTGTGTTTGAGAAAACATGCTGGGAGAGGAGAACATATCCCCTTGTGGTGATTTGGAGTACATGTTTAAGTATGACGGGGTATTGTCCAGGAATGGATTGTTTTGTACTAGACCGGGAGGAACAGCGTTAGAGATGGTGGGTCTAGTTGGCGTTTGTTGTGAATACTGAGGAGTCATGCCTAACGTGCCTACTCCTGTGAGGAGGTCTACTTGGCTAGGATGGTGTGGAGGATTAGAATTTCCTGTTTGTATGAATTGAGAATGGTGATTTGCTTGAGCAAGTTCTAACCCTCTCACTTTTTCTACTAACGTTGAAATGACTTCATTTGGTGAAGTCACGGTGTTTTCCATAGTGGCGTTTGTTGTATATCATGGTGTTGTATAGGCATGTGATATCCTGCTATGAACTGATCGCTGCCCTGCCAAGTTTCCCCGAGGGCATTTCCTATATGTAGTGGCATGGAGGTATTTTCTTGAAAAGAGACCTCGGGTTGTGTTTGTAAACCTCCTATAGGTGGGTACATACTTTGAGAACGTTGGTCATTCCTGGCATAACGTACCGAATGTTCATCATCTAAACCTCGGTATGAGTCTGATTGTCTACTAATTTGTGGTCTAAGTAGCACCTGAGGAGATGAACCAGATTCTCGGTGAACGTCATATTATTCGAGCCTGAAGGCTCTGTTTGTTGCGTTTGAGCGAGCTGATCTAACTCCTCAGTTTGAAAAGATGAGTTATATCTGATCCTTGGAGTTTGTGTTGACAACTGGTTGGTTGAGTAGTTATCACCCCATACTGAGAGTGAGGGTGATGATTGTCTATTTTGTTGGGCGTAGTATGCCTCAAGGCCCAAGAGGGGCCTGCCATATGCATCGAATCCCGACATATTCGGGGGGTATATGAATACCCGCAGAATAATGGGAAGGAGCGAAGGTGATGGTGAAAGCTAATGAGGTAGTAAAGATGAAAGAATCATTTTAATTTGAAAGAACTAGTAGAAATCTGACTCAGAACTAGAAAGTAGAAAAGTTCACGTCGGGTTCACCAATTTTGTACGATGGAAAAGTGACAAGTGAGCGTGGGAATCTACAAGTAACTCTTCCTCGCACCCGACCTCCGAGGTCGTGCCGAGATAGCCGGTGGGGATGGAATATGTATGGGATGCAGACAAACTAGTTAGGCAATCTAATGTCTTCAATACGCACTAGTGGAATTTGTGAATCTAAGGCAAAGAAGGCCCTCTAACAAGGCTGGTGTGATAGATCGATTCGTGAGGAGGATGACTGCTCGAAGGCTCCAATCAATATCGAGCTCTGGCGTGATTCGATCTATGGGTTGTGGAATACGTGGAAAATGACCTGGGATAGTTTCGTGTATGTCTCCGGATAAGGTCATATGGTGGATGGTAAATATAGTTGACTCTATGGATGATTCTCTGGCCTAGTCCAGAACTCTCTAGCTTTGTTAGCTGTTGTATCTAGTAAGGATAACTGTTCGATGATGATAGGTGGAAGTGGAGTGGATCTGAATACTAGTGTGCGTAGGCCAGTGTCTATGTCTGATTGACTTACGGATTCGTTGGGTTGCGGGATTTGTGGATCGCAACCGTAGACTCTTGGTTGTTGCGGTCCTACTATGGTCATGCGTAGAATTAGTTCCTAATCCCTAACACCCAATAATCGTATGCTTTCTCAGCCTCTATATTCAAAACTAATAGTTGTGCGATCTTCTCAGAGTGCCTCACAGGCATTCTTGCAACCTGAATTCTTAGGCTGGTATCTATATCTGTAAGAGTGTCTCCTGCGTCTGGTTGTGGGACCAAAGGATCACAACCAAAGGTTTGTTCTCTTTCAACCCCTTCTATAGTCATATGGATGTTACCTAGGGTAATCTGTAGTTTGGTTGATTTGACCAAAACGTGTGTGCTTGGTCGTCTTCTATGTTTAATCCGCTCAACTGGGAATTGATTTGTTGCAAGCTTACCATTGTTTGGAAGACTTGGATCCTAAGATTTTGATCTATATCAGTTATTCGTTGTGATGAGATTGGGTTGGGGCACGATTGGCTCGAATACGTATTCTCTGGGCTCCCTAGGTCCGTGATTGTCATACAAAAGTAACAATGTAAATTAACTACAGCAAAGTGAAATTTAACTACTTTGAATATATCTATAGCATATATGATTTCTCTATTTTTGTATTTTACGATGAACTATTTGAATGAATTTAAAAACTAATTTAACATATCTAGAAATTTGACAATTAAGATAAATGAATTTAAAACAAACAAGATAACCGAGTATAGCTATTTATGCATGTGTAATTTTGAGATCTATTCTAAATAATGAAATAATTGATCTAATCTATTTGCGAGGCTCTCGATCCTACCTCGAAGTGAGGAATGAATCATAGTTTCTCGAAACTATCATCCCCCATGACTTCCTGGCGATATCGAGAGTAAAATTGACTGAAATAAAGTGATTGGCTACTTTATTTGATATGTTTCTAATTTAGAACTTTGAAAGCTAGAACTTGGATTCTGCAGAATAGTGGCGAATCCGATGGTGTGTGTGATCTTGTCCCCTCAGTGTGATCTCCTCGTTCCTTCGTGTTCACGTGGATCCAGAAAAGCGTGTAATGCTAGCATCAACAGAAGTAGATATTGGGACAAAGGCAGCTCAAGATACAGACTGAATACAATGCGAGTAGGAGAGGGATAGCGCAAGAGTACAGAGCTTGGCTTATGCAATTCCTAGCGGGATTTATTGCGAGTCATGCAACATGAAACGTCCAGAACCTGAAACTATCCTGTTTGAAGAACAAAACCTGTAACTTTAATGGCTTCCTATTGATAAACAGACTATCCTATTCCAATGGATTGGATGAAATAACAACAACACTTGCACAAGATGGATATGTGGCTTACTAACAGTAAAACAATGCTAACTAAGCATGCAATGAAAGAAACTAAGCACTCTAAGCAAAATGAAAACTAAATCTATTGCAAAGAGAAATTAGAGGCAAATTTGAGGGGCCATTTGCTTGAGCACAAGCCAACTATTTATAGCATTTGCATTTACCCAAGGTAAAAACCAAATAGAACTCACTCATAACCCTTGTACACATATGAAATCAAAATCAAAAAAACACTTCTCCTTGGCTTGCACTTTTCCCACCAAGATCACTACTTCAAAAATGAACTCAAACATCACCTTTATAGGTTTTTATTCTCACAAAATCATCATATGCCAATCATATACATTTATCATGAGAAATAAAACTTAAAAACAACCCAATACATTCATAAAAATGGTCACATATGACCCATTTAGGTAGGGCATGCCCAAAACCATCCAAAATGCACCAAAAGGCTCAAAACCCCATCACTTCGATGAGATAAAAGCACAAACCACAAAAACATACTTATTGAAGCTTCAAAATTAACCATACATGTGTAATATAACATATAAACATCATACATTGTCTCAATTTTTCTTGGAATAATCAAATAAATCATAATATGGGCCCACAGGCTCATATCCTTCACCAAACAATTGTTTCCAACACCCTGTCTTCACCTTTGGGCCTCAATATCAACCAATAACAACTAAACTATGGAATGTGAAAACTATATTGAATCCTTAATACCTATACATCAAATCCATCCTTGTTAGAAACCATGAAACATTCATATGTTTAATCCACAACTAATTTCGTCTTCTCCAAATCAAGCTTCCTCAAAACGTGTTTTGAAAAATCAACTAGTTTTCACCCTTTTTGCCACTTCCAAGACCTAAAATTTCCTTCAATGGGAGAAAAATTAACCCCTTTTAAATTTTTAGGTGATAACAAGTATCAAAAAATCCATTTGATGCCTCAACCAACTCATTCTTTCGATCTGAGAAAACTGTCCAGAGAATGCAACTACGTTCTTCCTCACAAATTGACATGAAAGATCCATAAAAATACTCACCAAGACACAAAAATTATACCAATGTAAATATTTATGAATCACTTTTGCATAACATATTATAAATCCTTCTAACTCCAAGTGGAAGAACTTCAACTAAGCTAATCTCTTCAAGCATATTCTTAAGCCTTCTAAGACTTAAGAACTGACCATTAGCCCTTCAACATGCTCCATAAAAACTCACTTCAACACTTGACCAAAGCATGTAACACACTTGTAAATGATGTTCAAGCACTCAAAACTTTCACCAAGAAAGAACAACTTAGAATCACCAACTTACCTCTTGAAGCTACTTCACACCCTGCTAGAACAAACATCCTTCAAACTTGACTCTAAAAGAAAAACTCATAAGTTTTGCATAACTTATCCAATAATCAATTTTTATATACCGGTGGAAATTTCTCTCAACCAAGATCACAAAAAACTTGAATGGAGTCCTAACTCCACATGTAGCTCCTACAATGTCAATTTTACCACAAGATGCTCAAACGATTCATCATAAATATGACATACTTTCCTTGTTCACCTCAACCATGACCTAAAATCTTCATGAACATGTAGAAAAACTAAGGGGATAAAAATGTCAATTTATTCTTCAACTTCTTTGGACAAATTTTCCTTAAACTGAAATTCTTCTAAAACAATCAATTTTAGGTCGGGCCCACATACATTTACATGCTCAAATAAACCTTTCTAAAAATCTGGAAGAGTTTAATACAACATCCAATAATCACTTTGGTAAAATAAATCAATACAAACTCAATATACTCAATTTTCTCCAAGATGCTCTTAGCTAGGGTTTCAAATTACTTTAACTTCTTAATGATTGTTCATAAAAATGTGACAATTAAAATACCTCATTATTTTTGTGAAAGCTTCATAACTAACCTAAGAAACTATAAAAAATATCACACATCCCCATTCAAATCATACAATCTACAATGAGCATCAGAAGGCCAAATTTTGTCATAGAAACACACTATTACTTACTCAGTTTTTCCAAAACTTACATATCTTCAAAACTCTTCAGCACTTTAACCTGAAACTTGTCATGAAGCATTATAACAACATGCTCTACCTGTCCATACTCACAATATGATCCAAATAGCTATGAAACTCTCCAAAAAATATCATTTACCCATGATTTGTTTCTTGTACTCAGCCCGCTTACTTCCCAAGAACCTCAAATATGCATCATACATATGATTTCTGGTGTGAAACTCACCATACATCTTAGGTACACTATTAATATGTTGTTACCATGCTCCAAAAAGACCTGATTAACTCCAAATCTTGTACCTCCTTACCATTCTTCATGCTCCAGGGCTAGCAATAGGCCTAGAATGACCCTGGCTCAACACCGACAACACATGAATGACCTTGCTGACCTCATGCAAACTCATGTACACCAGTAACACACCTCATTGACCATGAATGACCTCATGAAAATAATTAACCGCCTCAAGCTAACTCATACCATGACTCTGCATAGAAAACCAAGCTTCATGACCTCGTAGACAATCACCAAACATGAAACTACCGTTAACCTTCATGTTTGATCATTGACTAATACCTCATGAAGACACTCATGACCTCATGACACCCTTTTCCATTAATGGAGTTGACATCAATGTAAACAAAAACACCCAATGGCCAACAATCTTCCCCTTTGTCATTAATGACAACCACCTTTAGAATCATTGATGGAAACCAATATGACCAACACTTACATGACCTCTTTTCCATGTTTCGATGCTTCTCTCCCTTTTACATCTATGAAAAATCATACAATAACATAACTACATGGAAAAAGATAACACACAATTACAACAATGCAAAATGTCTCCACTTTGGGACTGAAATCTCTCCTCTTTAGCTCCTTCAGTAGTATATAAAGATCCATGGACCTGTGTTGAGTCACAAAATAACTCCCCCTAAGTTGATATCCTCATTATTTGAATTTATTCATGATTCCTAACCTCTTCTTGGTCTATAGCATGTTCAAAAACCCAAAATTTACCTCGATCCAGCATGACTTGAGACTTTAGGACTAGTTCTCCTAACTCCCATCTTTAGTTAATTTTAGCCAAACTTCTCAAGGCCATAGAGGAAAATACAACTTATGGAAATTAAATTAATGATACCCTCATTCATCATTCAAACATATGCTAACTTTTTATACAAAATTAGTGTTAGGAATTAGTCCTAACATAGGTGAATTAGTTATTTACCCGCATTATTAAATATTATTTAGTGTGTGTGTGTATTTTTAATATGTGGAGCATATTATTCAAATAATGTAAGTGAGTTGTTAAAACTCATGTAGGAATAGTGTGAGAGATTATAGGGATATGTGAGAATATAGGTTGTTATAATAACTTATCTAAAATAAATATAGTTGTTATAGGAGCTAGACTAATACGGGCCTATATATTTGTAATGTATCATGTTATTTACTTAATTGAAGATGATTGATTAATTCGTGCTTATGCACATTTGAGCTTTGGATATTCCTAGAAATGGGGTTTCATTTTCATTTGGTATCAAAGAAGGCTATCATGGGCCTGTATATACTTAACATTCATTTGTGTTTTTCATTAAAATGGATTATTGATCGATGTTGTAGTGTAGACCATGTGCAACAAATTTTGCATGTCTGTTCACCCTTGCTTTGCATATTGACAAAAATTTTCAATGCAGACAACATGAAAATTTGTTGTCATTTACCACTCACTTGCATTCTTCCTCTCTCCTTTCCATCTTGTCCACTCTTTCCATAGTAATTTTTACCCATATTGTCCATCATTTGCATTTCAAAAATTAGAAAAATAAAAAAATGATGTCTACGAACATTAAAAAAAAAGAACACAAAAATTATTTTGGAGCAGCGTCATGAAAATTGGAGTATCTTTTCCATTTCTTAACGAAATTCAAATTTTTAATATGTTTTGGAAAGCTCAAGAAGAGAAGAACAAAACTTAGAAATTATCTTGGGAGATGATTATTATTGTGTGAGAAGTTTTCATTGGAAAATATTCACATTTTTGCATGAGGGTTATATCAGAGGTAAATTAGACTCATGTATCCATTAGCTTGGCTCTGTATTGAAGATCAAGCACCCAATCAACACCATGGATCTCTATCTTGGCCACATAACTCAAATCAGTGTAGCAATTTTCCTCTGGTTTGATCTATTTCACATTTTTTTCTATATGTGGTTTTGGCATTTCCTTCACACAGTTTTACAAATTATGTGGAATCAAAATGGAAGGTCACCTCAAGATGCACGCATCCTGGCCTACCACAGTCTACAAACTCTCTCAAATCTTCTCACCATCATTAATTAAAGTGCATATACAATGTATGGTTCTAAAATTAGTTCAATCTACAAATGGTAAATGCAATCTATGGTGGTGCCAAATATCTCATCTTCCTCCACCTTTTCCACAATGACCTCTTGGATCCTCATCCATGCTCTAAGATTCCTCATCTTTCATCTAAGATCCATATTATTCTTAGCCCATAATTTTAGTTTGCTTTAGTAAAAATTGAAAGGTTTGAGAATTAAATATATATAAACCATGGTTTTCTATAAATTAGTTTTTAAAATAAGTTTATGTTTAGGTCTTTTATAGAGTCCTTATTAAAGTGTGTCATTTATTTTTATCATGGATTTATTTTATGTCAAAAAAATGAGAGTGTTAAAGTCCTTTTTAACTGTAAGTTCTAAAATAAGCCTCAAAAGAAATTTATATTATTGAGATCTTCAATGTTTGTAATCTAATGTATTACTGGTCGAATCTGACATTCAAGTTTCTCACCCCATGTTAGAAATGAGGGGGGGAATGTTAGGAATTAGTCCTAACATAAGTGCATTAGTTAGTTTCTCACATTATTAAATATTATTTAGTGTGTGTGTGTATATTTAATATGTGGATTATATTATTCAAATAATGTAAGTGAGTTATTAAAACTCACGTAGAAATAGTGTAAGATATTTTAGGGATAGGTGAGAATATAGGTTGTTAGAACAACCTATCTAAAATAAAGCTAGTTGTTATAGGAGTTAGAATAGTATGGGATTATATATTTGTAATGTATCCTATTATTTAATTAATTGAAGATGATTGATTAATTTGTGCTTCTACACATTTGAGCCTTTGGCTCTTCCTAGAAATGGGGTTCCATTTGTTTCACCTTTTTATTAGATTGTTTCATTGAAATGTTGATGAAACAGAGATAGGGTAACAGGCGTAGGAGGAATACCTATTCAAATTTCGGTTTATGGGTTGTTGCACGTGTATGACTTCCAAATCCTGACTAATTGTGAGAGCTTCCTTTTGGCTAGGAGAACTACCTGTAATGAAAACAAGACCACTAGAAGGAATTAAACAATATCGGTAGTGAAGCGCCTAGCGTGAGCTAGATCCGGGAAGTATGATACTTCCTAGATGGCTATTAGTCCATTGTTTTGAACAATTCAATGTTGTAAACAAATTAAATCCTATTGTTATTTTAAAATGATTTAGGTATCTCACTTAAAAATAAAATAAGAAAATAGATCTAATCTAACAATAAGCTAGAATAGAATCAAAGGTCAAATGATTGGTTACGGGTATCTGCGCAGTCGATAAAGGTCTCGGGTAGTTCATAGGTGAATGAGGGTGAGATAAAATTAGGTGGGTAGGTCTCTGTTTAGGGTTGTGTGGGAAAACACAGAGACTGGTGTCGGTTAGGTGTGATCGACGGTGGTTAGGTGTAATGGTGCGGTTCTTGTCGAGATCTGGAAATGTCACAAAATAGGATTTTGGTCTCCTTTGTGATTGCACAAAGGACTTTGGTTGGTTAGGATGAGGTATTGGGCGAATGGGGTAGGATTTTGTGAGGTTTTAATGGGTATATTGAGGTGAAAGTTTGGAGAAGGTCAATGGGGGCAAGGTAACAATGGATGATAAAATGATGAAGAAATGAAATAACCAGGAAATTATGATGTTGTACTTACTTGTATTCCATTTCGAAGGCACAGTGTGCGAGGACGGAGGTGCTTTGATGATGGGTTTGAAGGTTGCAGTGATTACCAACTCAAGAAAATATTTTTCATGGGTTGTATGTACACTCCTATTTTCTTGGATAGATCAGATCGTGGCTGGGATGGTTGTGCGGGAGAGAAGATGCTCAATCTCATTTCTTGGATGTGAGTTTTCGATGGAATTTGCTCTCTGAAGATGCGCTATCTCTTTGAGATGTGTTCTTTCTTGTCAACTTTCTCCCAAATTTTGCCAACTTCCAACCTTGAGAATAAGGTTGTTTTGGGGTTAAAATGGTAACCGACGGCGGTTCCGGCTTAACCGGCGACGGTTAGGGGTAACCGACGTCGTTCAAGGTGGGATTTCCTAGGTTTACTAAACTTAGGAGATCCTCCGATTTTCTTGGATCTTGTGTCATTATCCCACGATTTAGGTAGGAGCCTCTTGTGAGCATGTAGGAATGTGGTTAGAGGGAATGTAGGCATTGATTTTGAGGGTTTAGGTAAGTCTTAGCTAGTTATGGGAATGCTAAGAATAGGTCTTAGGTTGAGTTAGCTTGGTGAGGTGTCTAAGTGAATGTATGTGGGGATATTATTTAAATAAGATATTTAAATAATAAATATAGTGAGGATAATGCATTAATTTAATTTAATTAATTAAATGAATATTAGTGGGGTGAAGGGGGTCATGGTGAGGTAAATGTAATAAAGGGTGCTTATATGTCGAGGGACGAAAGGGGAGTGTGACCTAATTTTAGTGTCTACATTTTACTCCTTTTTGTTGCGTAGCTTGTATTGGTAAGTGATACTAATAAAAATAAAATGTGGTTGCCCCATGTGAAGGTGAAGGTGATCTCCCTCAAACCGGGAAGCGACGAGGCAACAAGCTGAAGTGGTGAGTGGTTTGATAAAAGGTAAATGTGAGGAAAAGGTAAGTGGGTACAAGGAAAAAAGGGTGAAAGGCCTACTCGGGCAATCTAGGTAATGGGTCGGGATCACGAGGTTAGCTTAGCAGTCAAATGCACGCACACGTAGAAATTTTAGCACACTACACGGTTGAAGAGCAGGCAAACTTTACAACATCTAAGGTTGATAGGTTTATCAAACAAGGTTGAAGTGAATCCGGTATCAAGGTATAGGATATGGTTAAGAATCACAACATAGGTTAGGTGCGGGAATGTTTTAGGTATGTTCTAGTACTCCAAAAGTAGGGTCAGGATAAATGGTCACAAAAATAGGCTAGGTAAGGTCATTAGGTCAATCAACACAGGTAATAGTGCCACAAGGTATAATGAACACATGAGTTCAAAGGTCACTAACGATGGTCTAGGTCTAAATATCTAGGTCACGACACGGGTAAGGCCGAGGTAGGGGTAATAAATGAGTCCCCAAAGGAGGACAAATGGAGGTAGTAAATGATGAGGTTAGGAAAGGTAAGGTAATGGGTTGGGTAAAGGGTGGATGGGGTAAAGAGCAAGGTAGAGGGTGGGGTAAAATGGAAAAGTAGGGAAATGTGTAGGTTAGGTTGACCACCGACGGTCATGAATAAGCGCGTCGGTATAGGAAAACCAATGACGGTGAGGTAGGGCATGAGACCGATGTCGGTCGAGGGGAACCGACGTCGGTTAGGTCAAGTTTTGTATAAAAACAAAAATTCACATTTTTATTATTCATTTGTGATTTACTGAAGTGAAGAAATGAAAAAAAGAGAGAAAAGTGAGAAAAGTGTCTGGAGGAAATGGGACAGTGAGCTGACAGTGTGGTTTGACGGTGGTTGGGTTGGTGAGTAGCGGGTCCACGGGATCAGGGCGAGAGAGTTGATTGGTCGGAGGTTACAGGTAGATATTTGGTGATGGTAGAGGTTGGAGAGGGATTGGGAAGACCACCGACATAGCGGCTAGATGTGCCACCGAGACGGCGGAAGCATGACGAGGTAAGCGCTAACTCTATAGTGTTAATTAGATAGAGTAGAAGTTGTGATAGTTGTGATTTGTAGGGTTTTGTGGGTTTTTGTATTTTGTGGGTGGGAAAAAGTGAAATGTGGGTATGGGGGGAATAATGGTCAAAAAGAGGGGGAGGGTAGTAAATTGGATAGGTGGGGTGGGTAGGGGTTTTGGGGTAGTGTAGGTCATTGTAGGTGGGGTAAAAGGGACAGGTGGGAGGGTTTTAGAAAAAGGGGGTTTGGGAAGTCGTGGATTTTTCCGTGATAGTGACCGAGTGTCGGTCAATCTTGGTTGGAATTGGTTGGTAAGAACCGGGATTGGTCACCTAACGGTGGACCGATCTTGGTTATGGGGTAACCATGGTCGGTATAGTTGAGCAGTATCGATCGCCAAATAAGTGGCCGATGCGGTTTAAGGGTGACCGAAGTCAGTTAGGATGAACCGGCACCGGTTGGAATTTTAGGCACAAGGGTCCAAAAAATGATGTAGGTTAGGTGGTTGAGATGGGTAGGGTAAAAATAGGGTGGTGGGTAATGATAAGTGATGAATATGGTCATGGTAAAGGTAGATTAATTTTGTGTTTGGATTGGATGCGAGGAGATCATAGTTACACATGTGTGACAGGTTCGCCACTACCGGTGACATTGTGCGACTTAGCGAGCCCTTTGGATTTGTAACACATGGAGGTAGTGGGATTGAGTGGTATTCAGTCTACCAACATGCTTTTCGGAAGCCTAGTTTGATGGTCGTGCTCATCGATAGATGGGACTCCATGAACAACACTTTCCACCTTCCGATGGGTGAGATGACTATCACCCTGGAGGACATGTTCTAGATTCTGAGGTTACCCATATTGGGGGCCCAGGTGTACTCTATCTCGTCGAGGCCTCGGAGGAGCTGATCGGGACCGTATTTAGCGAGGGAGTAATAGAGCTAAGATTCCATAGTGCTAGTTTAAGCTATGGCGAGATGTACCTAGCTCGTCCCAGATGAGATGAGGCTAGTAGTTTTATTGATGGAGGTAGTGTCTGCTTTATGCACTACCCGATCTGAGAAGGTGGATGCTTTCCCGATCAGCGATGGGGTGCTCCATGATATGATGGTGCATAAGACATGCTTTTCACGGGAACCAACATTCTTGGTGTAATTTATACAGAGAGTTGTGGCATATGGGTGGTAATGTAGGTTTAGCCTTTGTTGTACATTCATACTTTGCACTATTGGGCCTATGAGCACATAGTCTGTGTTCGACCTATAGGGATGCCCCGAGTAGATGCATTCCCAGTGAGATTTGTGTGGTTGGAATATAGGAGATGGGTGCTCGGTGGCAAGAGAGCGGAGGTCGGATAGGCCGACATATGATGTGGCCCATTTTTGGCGGTTGGAGGGTTTATGCAGGTGGACATTATTTGGAGACCATATGTGGGATTCCCCTCATATAGGCACATACATGAGGAGATAGCTGAGCTCCAGCTAGAGAGGTGGATACAGGGTCTCTGCGCCGGGGAGGATGAGATGATCTTGGTCAACAGTGGTCGACGGTAGTTCCGGCTTATACAGGATATCCCTCCGTCCTTCCCATAGTATCGGAGAGATGATGTGGAGAGGCCTCTACCTCTACCATAGGCTACAGTGCCTATAGGAGAGGAGGAGCAGCCAGTGGATTGGTGGATTGATGATCTTTGGATGCACGAGATAGATATAGCAGTGATGGGCGGCTCAATTCACGAGTCATACCACCTAGGCAGGGCAATCAGACTTAGGTACCTTTATAGTGCAGAGAGATGCCCTACAGGGGCGGAAAGCAACGCTGATCACACGAGATAAGTATACTGTAGACATAGCTAGAGGGGTCGAAGATAGAGGTAGCAAAGCTACAAGTATAGATGGCGATCTGTAAGCCCGAGATGGTGGAGGGAGAGGTTGGAGGAGATGGAGACAGAGATGGTCAGGTGGCAGCCCTACATTCTCGGGTGGACGAGGTTTACGGGGCTAGTTGGTCATAGCCCGGAGACACCGTGCGGGCCTTACGAGCCCGGATATAGGCACACGAGGATAGGGGCACCACCACGAGGCATAGGGGCGAGGCACCACCACGGGCGCGAGGGAGCTAGTCCCATTCACGAGGTTGGCACAGGGTAGGTACAAGGGTTGAGACCTATGGGACCACCACAGACCATGCCTATATCTAGGTTACAAGATGCCCTAGGTGAGGTGAGATATTATTAGGACTAGCTCATGGCAGCCGGGATAGACTTCCTCTCTTACGGAGATTACAAGGCACAGTAGGTGTCCAGTGAGAGGATGAGATCCCACACACATAGTGTGGAGAGCACAGGAGGTTAGTGAGCTCTGAGGCCCGATTAGGGAGAGGCCACCAGCGCACGGTGACCAGAGTTAGGTGATGTGCCAAAGTAGGGACACAAGAGGCCGAGGGTGCATGTGACATAGAGATGGAGGACATCGGCGAGATGTCTGATATGCGGCCACCTGATTTTTGATGTATATTAGTGATTATTTGATATATATGCTGACTGTGTCTGAAGATAGTTGTATTTTTATCACATACCGGCATGCGTGCGAAGATAGTGAGGATGTACGAGTGATTTTTGTATATTGTGAGCATATACCGGCCTATGTGCCGAAGATTTTTGTATTGATTCATTCATTCTTTTTGTATATATGAGACGGTTTGTGTGCCGAATGACATTTGCTATTGTATATCGGCTGCGTGTTGACATTTTGAGATGATAGACATGATGGGGTAGACATGTATATATATATATATACACATTTATTTATTTATATGATGATATTCATGGTATTTTGTGATGTGTTCATATGTTTATGAGAGATTGGTGTTATGGCTTGTGTTAGATGAGATATGGATTTGCTATTTTAATGTGGTTTGAAATTAAGTGAGTTAAGCATGATGGAGTTAGGTCAGTTTAGGCATGGATCGAGTCAATTTATAGGCATGGTTGAGTTAGGTTATAGGCATGGATTGAGTCAGGTTGGTGTAGGAATGGTTCATTATGTTGGCAATGAATGATACTATGGATCATATGGGAAATGTTCTATAATCATGCATAGTGATGATAGAGGATGGTAGGTGTAATAAATGTATGTTGTGGTAAGCAACTTGTTATGTATGTGGCTTAGTTTCCAATTTTGTTAGAAAAGGGAACTAATTGAAATGTGATGTAAATGGTGAGTTAGGCATAGATGATGAATCATTTTAGGGTAAAGAATGGCCGAGCTAACCTCTAAGGGCCCCATGCTCTCGGAGTGCTGCCTACATAGTCCCAACAAAAAGGGACCTCAGGCTAATGTAGTTCTCCCATGAGTTAGGGAAGAATATGAAAGTGAGTTGGTAGGTTTGTGGGCATGTTGTGGGTTTAGGTTTAATAGGTGTGGGTAGATTATAGGTAAAAGGATGCATGTGAAGGTGAATATGGTGAAAGGGAGGAATACCCCAAAGGTAAGCGTTGAGGACCAAGTTTTGTATAAGGTAATCAAAATGTAAACAAAGATGGTTAAAAGATAAGAGGGGGCAATAAAGCCACCTGATTGGGTAGGATCATACTAAGTAGATCATACCTTAGAGGGGGTGATGAACACAAGACCCAAAAGGCATTGCACGATTAACTGTTCTACGGTGAAAGTAGTCACAAGAACACCAAATGTTGAAACTACAAGATGCCCCTTGAGGAAATTGAGGAAATGAGAGTGAAAATGGTAAGGTGGGTGAAAGGTTGTTAATTTTATATGTTTTGAGTGACAGTTCTTTTGGGCAAGAGGTTCGAGGTCACGATGGCAAGTCCATGACTAAAATGTTTTTGTTGAGATAGTGTAGACACCTAAAATTGGTTACCCAATTTAGTGTCCCTCGCATTTGTTTACCTTCTCAGTAACCTGGGGCACCTTTATATCACCACTTTTCCTTTAGGGTATTGTTATCCAAAATGTGCCCCTTGCTCATTTTGTGGCTAACTCCCTTCATTCTTCCCTCTCTTGTGCCTCAGTCATAAATTTTTGCTTTTTAGGCACTCAAGGCTTTCTGGAAATGGCACCATTGGATAGATCTTTTTCTCAGCTTTCCAAAAAGGTAAATTTTTCATCCTAACTCCATGTATTTTTGAAGTTATGGCTCAAAGCAGAGTTTTTATGGGAAATTTTCCTTGAAAGGCCCATGAAGACCCAATAAGATGGTGCCACATGTCTCGAAGTGACGGGGGTCGGAGAAAAACTTGGATTTTTACCAAGTGTTTGGAAAAGTTTTCAAAAGGAATATTTTTCCCCACAGGGCCATGATGAATCAGATTACGCCACGTGTCAAGGGGAAAAAATTGGAAAATCGACTAAGTGTTGGTGCCATGGAAAATTTCAAAAGGAAGGGCCCGCGCCCAATCATGTTATGCCACGTGTCCTATGGCATCGGACCGGTGCAGGGGCGGAGGAAAAGGTTGAATTTTGGTGAAGTGTTTTGGTAAAAGAGTGATGGAGAAGTTTTGGCCCACTCCCCGCCGACGGTCAGAGCATGCCACATGTCACAAGAGGGTCGAGCTTCGGAGCACGGGGAGATTGAGAATTTTTCCCAAAGGGATGGCGTAAAGGAAATTGTTGCCCCAAGACCCACATCAAATAAGAGCCCGCCATGTGGCACCCGGACAGTGGAGGGCGAAGGAAATTTGGGAAATTTTCCCAAAGGAAAATCAAAGAAATTTTAAAGGAAAAACGCCCCAAATGCGAGCGATGGAATTGTGCCACGTGTCCGTGGCGTGAAAAACTCAAGAAAATCCGTAAGGAAAATTCGAAGGAAAATCCCGCATCCAATGGGGTTTCACCACATGTCTGAGTCAGAAAATGGTCAAACAACAATGGAAAATTTAGGAGGAAAGGCCCGCGCCCAATCACCTGCTGCCACGTGTCCTCAACTCATCGGCTCGGCGGAGATTTTTTGGAAAATTTTCCAATGGCCAAAACGAAGGAAAATGAAGCATACATGGCCCGCATCCAATCAGAACATGCCATGTGGCACTGAGAATGGTGGAGCATGGGGATTTTTTTGGGAAATTTTCCCAAATGTAAAAAAGTGAAAAATTTAAAAAATTTCACCCGCCAATCCGATTTGACCTGTTTTGCCCTAAAATTTCAAATGGCCATATCTTTCGATCCAGACCTCGGTTTTTCACGTTCTTTATATCATTGGAAAGATAGTAAATTTATCTATAAGATTCTAGGGTAATTTTTGTATTTTGATGGAATTTGAGAGAGAAAATTAAAAAACGCCTCGGCACATGGTCATGAGCAGAAATGACGTTCAACCACCATTTTTAATGAAGAATGGCTCGCATTCTCTCCCAACATGGTGAAAAATGTTGGGGATGGACTTGTAAGGATGCCCATGCTATTTTATTGGATTTTTGGTCAGTGGTTGAATCTTTCCCATGTTTTCCACGTTTCTCTCTCTTGGGGTCGTTCTTTGCACTTTGTAAAAGCCATATTTGGCTTATTTTTGAAGGTGGACTATTTTTCATGCATTACAGCTCCCTCTGTCACTTTGAAAGTGATTTTTGAAAAAACCAGAAATTTTCCAAGATTGCAACCTGTTTTACCTCTCAGGTGTTGTAATGCAAGCATTTTTTTGATGTTAAAAATCACAATGCAGGCTCTATGAATGAGTTTTAATCCTCTGTTTGTGTTGTTTGATTCATTTCTGACCTTCCATTACAATTATCAGTTTGTGCATGAAGTTTTGTTACATTTTTATGAACTGTGTCAATCTACAGAAGTAAAAATGCTCACCACTCCTTTGGTGCATCACCTTATTAGCACTAGTTTCATTTTTGCATTCCCTATCTCTGTCCCCTTTGGAATTTAGAGTAGGATTTTGAGTTTGAAACCTCTGTATAACTTGCAAGTAATACACCTGATCAGAGGAGTTGAGGAACCAACCTCTAAACTGGAGATTCTTTTCCCATTTTACAAGTCCCACACTTGGGGAAAAGATTCAATGTTGTGCAATCACACTGGATGTCCAAAATGTCAACTAGAAGTTTGATCAACATCCAGGGGTGCTGCTGATTTGCAACAACAGTTTTGGCACGCCCGGTGGGACCTTAGAGGTCTTCATCTTCATTGCAACAAAATTGATGTGCATTTGTTGCAAGTTTCTTGCTTAAAAGAGCCCTAAATTGCACATCTGGCGACTCCAAGGAAGAAGAATCAGCTGGTTTTAGCAGTGCAGACCTGAAAACTCATGAGAAGAATCACCACAAGGTCAAGAGTTGGAGAAGAAGAGGTGCTATTTGAATATCTATAGTTATCTCCAAGAAGGAAAAGAGGGAGGAGAATCCAAAGGTCTCCATCTCCACCAAACAGAACTCTATCAACTTCTCCACTGTAGGCCTTTCATTCAATCAACAAGGGTTCTAAGGCCAATCGAATGGCACAAAACAACCCCTATGTCAATTTCTTTGGTAGCGAGACCACTTGCTCTCAATGCACAAAATACAATCCCAGTTGCAGCATTGAAGAACATTCCATACTTTACTGGAGAGAATCAAACAACTCCTGGTGATCATGTTAAGGATATTACTAATATTTGTGCAATCCATGAGATCGATGAGATGCAAGTTATTGTTAAATTTCGGCATCTTCATTCAAAGGGAAAGCTTTGCAATGGTTCAGAGTCTTGCCTTAGGTTCTATCCAAAATTGGAACCAACTATGTATAGCCCTCCATGAGTAGTTTGGAGAAAAGGGAGACAACTTGTCCCTTTTGGAACAGTTGACAACCATCAAGAGAGCTCCCAATGAGTAGTTGACTGACTTCAACTTCAGATTTCAAATGACTTGGGAGAGGATTCCAGTGGCAGTAAGGCCAACAGTAGAAGGTGCTTTTCTATATTACCTTAAAGCTTTAAATTCTAATATTTCTATGTTGATTCAATCCATGGGAGGCACAACTATCCTTGTTGCTTATAGCATTGCCATTAGGGCTGAAAATTGTTTGATTCAAGCTGGCAAGCTAGCTCCTAGGCCTCCAATGCCATTGTTTCCATGTTTAGAGAGCCCAAATACTAGTCAAGTACCTATTTTAGCTCCTATTCCCACTCCTAGAAATCAAAATTCAAGTGAAGCTTCTACTTCATCTTCTAGTGCCTAAAATGAACTTCAAGAAGTCATGAAGTAATTGCAAAATCTAGGCAATGAGTTGGTTACACTCAAGAGGCAAAGAAGCCCAAGTTTTTAAACCTCCCTTCTAGCCTCAAGCTCGGCTAACAGGAGCCATACCAGCCTCAAAGGCCACCCAATCCAGATTTGCAAATCAAAATCAAACAAGGCCTCCTACCAGCCAGACCATTTCAGCCCTATAATCCCAATGCTATATATGCCTCTAAGGCATTAGTACCAGTACAAAACAACATAGCTCAAGAGTATGATTGGTGTTTTCCATGCAATGAACCTCACAACCAGTCTATGTGTTTCAACGGTGCCTTAAATCAAGCATTAATGGTGACAACTACTGGTGTGGAGGGTGAAGGTAGTCAAGGAAATAACCAACAACCAGACACATTCCAATAGAAATCAACTCCAAATGATGCCACACTTGTAAATTGGTAGGCAGAAGATTTTTGTGGCATGAATCAAACAATTTCCCAAAGTGTTGCAGCCAACACAAGGTCAAAAAGGAGAAATTTGGGTGAAGAACAACCATTGGCTCCAAGTAATCCACAATCTTCTATCACTCCACAAATTATTGGCAAGCAAAATGCAGTTCCAAACACGCAAGGACTGCCTAAGATAACTCCTAGGCCAACTCAAATGCTGGTTACTACTGCCCATGTGCAAGGAATGAATGTGCAAGCCAAGGGACAATAGAGAGATGCTTCATCTCCATTTAATATCATTAATCAGATGAAAAGGAAAAATGTAAACATATCAATGTGGGAATCACTATCCATCCCACACCAAAGAGATTTGCTACAAGCTGCCATGAAGGACTGGTCAACTTCAAATCAGAGGTCCAAATGCAAGAGTAGGTACTCACAAATGCTGCCTAGCCTGAGGGGAATCATGGAGGACAACAAGGTAAAATGTTGAAGCCCGCTCCATACTATGTTTCATTGATCATTGGAAACCAATTAGTACACAATTGCATGATTGATTCCGGGGCAAGTAGTTCAATAATTCCCAAGAAAATAGCTGATCGGCTTAGGGCTTCAATATGAAGTCATATCCAAAGGGGTAGTCCAATTGGATGGGACAGCAGTAACAACAGTTGGAGTGATAAAAAACTTGATTCTTACTTTGCATTCATGCCCCAACGTTGTTGTTTTGCAAGATGTCTCAGTAATAAATCTTCCACCACTCTTTGCCCTATGTGCGTCAAGGGACTTCACAACCAAAATTGGAGGTTACTTATCTGCTGATTGGTCACACATTTTTTCAGGACAAGATATGGAACTAAAGCCACAATCAGATCGAGCCTATTGCAAACTTTCACATTGAGCCTTACACTCCAAGCCAAATCAATACCAATTGTTGGCGTTTGATCAAGAGGATTATCCAAACACCGATGAAGCTGGAACCAAGGTTGGAAGAATCCTGGATCGACTCTTGATGAATGGGCAAACAAGGTGCATGCTTTTGATCCTTATCAAGAAATAGAAGAATTTAAGCTAGGAGTCTATTGCATGCATGAAGAAAATCGAGCTATTCCTAGCGTCACCAAGCCAAACCACAAGGATGACAATGAGGTATGGTAGTTTTTTTTTGATGGATCAAGGAGTAAACAAGGTGTAGGAGGGGGCTATGCTTGTTTCACCTCAAGGAGTTAAGTATTATTCAGATTTTAGATTTCAGTTTGCATGCTCTAATAACACTGCTGAATATGAAGCTTTGATACAAGGATTGCATTGGTCAATCAAGAGAGGAATAAAGAACTTGCAACTCTTTGGTGACAGTGAGTTGATTGTTAACCAAGGGGCAACATGCTTTGTTAAGAATGATCTGCTCAAGTGTTACAAAAATAGGGTATGGGACCTCATTGAAGATTTTGAGGGCTTTGGCATAAAATCCATTCCTAGAAGGGAGAACCAAGCTGCTGATAGGCTTGCAGCAGTTGGGGCAGCCTTTGACGTCATTGAAAGTATTCAAAAAGACAAGGTACAACCAAACATCCATGTGATTGTAAGGCCTTCAGTGCTAGACAACAATGTAAGTTGGCAAGTTTTTGAAAATGATCAGCAAATCATCAATTTCTTGCAAGAAGAGGCTGAGTTCTTAGCTAAAAATTAGGAAAAGTGGAGCAGCCAAGTATGGTGACCAAGTGGTACAGTGAGAACCAACAAACTACCAAAGGGACTTATTACTTTGGAGTCCATTTTCAATCCTAATGATCAGTTTAGGAAAGAGAAAGTAAACATCCAAGTCAAGGGAGAAGATTCAGTGTCCATCTTGGTGGAAGAAGGAAAATCACTCCAAGTTGGTAAAGTGACAACTGAGCAAGAAAGGTATGAGTTCATACAACTTTGTCAAGAATTCCTTGATGTGTTTGCTTGGAGTTATGAAGATTTGAAAGGTTTCAATCCCAAGTTAGCTCAACACACCATTGAATTGGATCCAAGCATTAAACCCATTAGGCAAAAACAAAGGCCAATCAATCCACACATGGATCCTCTCATGAGAAAAGAATTGAATAAGTTGATAGAGTCAAGAATCATATTCCCTATCAAGCACTTTAGTTGGGTGGCCAACTTGGTTCCGATTAGAAAGAAGAGTGGGGAAATAAGATTGTGTGTTGACTTTAGAGATTTGAATAGAGCATCTA
This sequence comes from Taxus wallichiana var. yunnanensis, assembly GCA_018340775.1. NCBI lineage: Eukaryota > Viridiplantae > Streptophyta > Pinopsida > Cupressales > Taxaceae > Taxus > Taxus wallichiana. The sequence continues at coordinate 797,479,230 of CM031235.1, forward strand.
TCAAAGATCATTATCCACTTCCTTCCATAGAGCAGATTTTACAAGTTGTTGTTGGCTCAGAGAGGTTTTCATTACTTGATGGCTATTCGGGGTACAATTTATGGTGAAAGAAGAAGATCAGTTGAAGACAACCTTTACAACCAAATGGGAACTTATGCATATAGGAAAATGCCATTTGGGTTCTCCAACACCTGGAGCTACTTTCTAAAGAGAAATGGACATGGCATTCAAGGATTTGATTAATAAATTGGTGCTGGTATATCTTGATGATATCACTATTTTTTCAAAAAATGTAGCAGACCATCTCTTTCATTTGAGACAAGTGTTCCAAAGGTGTAGAAGATTTGGAGTATCCTTGAATCCTAAAAAATGTATTTTTCTAGCCCATGAAGGAAAGCTCCTTGGCCACATTGTCTCCAAAGAAGGATTAACAATTGATCCAGAAAGAGTTGAAGCCATAAGAGCACTACCATTTCCAAGCCACAAGAAGGCCCTTCAAATTTTCTTGGGGAGAATAAATTTTGTTCGGAGGTTTGTCCCAAATTTTGCAGCCCTAGTCAAGCCTATCACCAAGATGTTAAAGAAAAGCATGGATTTCAAATGGATAGTAGAAGGAAAAGAAAGTTTTGAAGCAATCAAAGAAGCCATCTCTCAAGCCCCAACTCTCATTAACCTGGATTTCTCCAAGGATTTCATCCTCTATGCATTTGGGGGTGATGATACTATTTCTGCAATTTTGGTACAGTAGAACAAAAACAATGATGAGCAGCCAATTACTTTCTTCAGCCAAAGCCTGGAGGACTATGAGGTGAGATATTCTTTCATTGAGAAGCATGTTCTTGTAGTAATCAGGAGCTTGAAGAAATTCAAGCATCTAGTTTCAAACAACAAGGTTCAATTGTTGGTTTCTCATGTGGGAGTTAAAGATTTCCTCCTCAACAAAGACTTGAATGAAAAGAGGGCAGGTTGGATTACTTGTGTCATGGAGTATGAAATTGAGATCAAAGTCACCAAGTTGGTTAGAGGAAAAGGATTGTGTGAGCAGCTAATTTTGAGCAAACAAAAGGAAGCATGCAATGAGAAGGAGGCTGTTTTGGCATTGCAAGACAACCATGAGAAAGGAAGCACTCAAGAGGAGAATGATGGTGTCCTCACTCCTTGCTGGACCCAAGACATAATGCACTTCCTAAGCACAGGTCTATGCCCTCCAGAGATGAACAAGACCAAAAGAAGACACTTCAGATTGCAGGCTGTCCCATATGCCCTTGTTGATGGTGTTTTGTTCAAAAGGGATGTGAATGGAGTGTTGCTGAGATGCATTGGTACAAATCAAATTCATAGGGTGTTGGAAGAGTTCCATGGTGGACCAGCTGGTGGTCATTTTGCACCAAGAGTGACAGCTCTAAAGATCATGAGGGCTGGCTATTATTGGCCCAAGATTTTCAGTGATTGTTATGCATGGATCAAGAGGTGCAAGAATTGTGCATTCTTTATGGGTAAGGAGAGGCTAGCTGCCCTTCCATTACATCCAATTTCAGTTGACTAGTCATTCATGCAATGGGGTTTGGACTTCATTGGAGTCATTAATCCCAATTCAAGCCAAGGGCACAAATGGATTTTAACAACAACTGATTATTTCACCAAGTGGACTGAAGCAGTAGCACTCAAGGAAGAAAATGAATCTAGCATCCTAGATTTCTATGAGGGAATAGCAACCAGATTTGGCATACCTACTACAATAATATCAGATAATGCATTGGCATTCATTGGGTCCAAGGTGACTGAATGGGCTGTCAAGAATGGGATCTACCTAAGCACTTCATCAAATTATTACCCTTAGGGTAATGGCCAAGTTGAATCTACAAACAAGAACTTGTTGAGAATCATTAGGAGGACTCTTGATGAAAATTAGAGGTCTTGGCATACCAAATTGAAATCAGCCTTATGGGCTGATAGGATAACTCCCAAGAGATCTACAGGTAACTCTCCATTTAAGTTGTTTATGGGAAAGAGGCAATTTTCCCATGTCACTTGAGTTGTCAACGTTGGAACTCATGAAACAGTTGGAGTTGTTGGATTTTGAGCCCATGGAGGTTAGATATGCAAAATTGATGGAGCTCCAAGAAATTAGAAATCAAGCATCCCAAGCAATGGAGAAGGATCAAGCTTTGATCAAGAAGACCTTTGATAGAAAGGCCAAGGATAGATCTTTCCAAGTTGGAGATCTAATGTTAAAATGGGATGCAAAAAGAGCAAAAGCGGGAAGGCATTTGAAATTTGATGCCATTTGGAGTGGCCCATACATGGTCACAAAGTGTAAGGACAATAATGCTTTCCAATTGTCTTCATTAGATGGCGAAGAACTATAGATTCCAGTCAATGGAATCTATCTAAAGCATTTCTCACGAAGGAATTATCCACCTTGTACATATTAGCTTAGGTTTTCATTCCTCTAAGTGCTTGTGCACATTGTTTTGTTGTAGATTAGTTTGCTTCCCTAAGTGCTTTGACACAAGCTTGTTGTTCCTGGAGATGTGTTTGCAGGCCTTGCTCCATCGAGATGATGTTCTACCCTCCGCCTTCCTCCTTGCAGTGTTCTAGTCACCTGCGGTAACAAGCAGAGAATTTAATGACTCCATGCCCAATGGATTGTTTCAAGCAATTGGTAACTTCATCCAGCAGGCAGATGACCCCTCTGAGTTGCCAAAATTGTTATCCAAAATGTGCCCCTTGCTCATTTTGTGGCTAACTCCCTTCATTCTTCCCTCTCTTGTGCCTCAGTCATAAATTTTTGATTTTCAGGCACTCAAGGCTTTCTGGAAATGGCACCATTGGATAGATATTTTTCTCATCTTTCCAGAAAGGTAAAGTTTTCCTCCTAACTCCATGTATTTTTGAAGTTATGGCTCGGCAGAGTTTTTATGGGAAATTTTCCCTGAAAGGCCCGTAGCCAATAAGATGGTGCCACGTGTCTCGAAGTGGTGGGGTTGGAGAAAAACTTGGATTTTTTACCAAGTGTTTGGAAAAGTTTTCAAAACTAATATTTTTCCCAGAGAGCCCGCCAAATCAATCGGATAACGCCACGTGTCCAAGGGGAAAAAATTGGAAAATCGACTAAGTGTTGGTGCCATGGAAAATTTCAAAAGGAAGGGCCCACGCCCTATCATGTTATGCCACATGTCCTATGGCATTAGACTGGTGGAGGGTGGAGGAAAAGGTTGAATTTTGGCGAAGTGTTTTGGTAAAAGAGCAATGGAGAAGTTTTGGTAAAAGAAATTTTAAAGGAAAAATTCCCTAAACGCGAGCAATGGATTTGTGCCACGTGTCCGGTGGCGGCAAAAAACTCAAGACAAGCCTGCAAGGAAAATTCGAAGGGAAAAGCCCACATCCAATGGGGTTTCGCCATGTGTCCGAGTCAGAAAATGGTCAAAAAGTGACAAAAATTCAGGAGGAAAGGCCCGTGCCCAATCACCTGCTGCCACGTGTCCTCAACTCATCGGCCGGTGGAGATTTTTTAGAAAATTTTCCAATGGCCAAAATGAAGGAAAATGAAGCATACAGGCCCGCATCTAATCGAACATGCCACATGGCAATCGAATGATGGAGCATGGGGATTTTTTTTTGGGAAATTTTCCCAAATGCAAAAAAGTGAAAAAATTAAAAATTTCACTTGCCAATCCGATTTGGCCCTGTTTTTCCCTAAAATTTCAAACGGCCATATCTTTCAATCCAAAGCTCAATTTTTCACGTTCTTTATATCATTAGAAATCTGGTAAAATTCTCTAAAAGATTCTAGGGTCATTTTTGTATTTTGATGGAGTTTGGAGAGAGAAAATTAAAAAACACCTCTAGCACGTGGTCATGAGTAGAAATGACATTTCAACCACCGTTTTTAATGAAGAATGGCTCACATTCTCTCCCAGCATGGTGAAAAATGTCAGGGGATGGACCTGTAAGGATGCCCATGCTATTTTATTGATTTATTGGTTAGTGGTTGAATCTCTCCCATGTTTTCCCACGTTTCTCTCTCCGGGTCATTCTTTGCCTTTGTAAAGCGATTTGGCTTATTTTTGAAGGTGGAACATTTTTCATGTATTGCAGGCTCCCTCTGTCACTTTGAAAGTGATTTTGTGAAAAAACCAGACCTTTTCTAGGATTGCAACCTGTTTTGCCTCTCAGGTGTTGTAATGCAAGCATTTTTTTGATGTTAAAAATCACAATGCGGAGCTCTATGAATGAGTTTTAATTATTTGTTTGTGTTGTTTGATTCATTTCTAACCTTCCATTACAATTATCAGTTTGTGCATGAAGTTTTGTTACATTTTTTTGAACTGTGTCAATCTGCAGAAGTAAAAAATGCTCACTAGTCCTTTGGTACATCACCTTATTAGCATTAGTTTCATTTTTTGCATTCCCTATCTCTGTCCCCTTTGGAATTTAGAGTAGGATTTTGAGTTTGAAACCTCTGTATAACTTGTAAGTAATACACCTAATCAAAGGAGTTGAGGAACCAACCTCTAAACTGGAGATTCTTTTCCCATTTTACAAGTCCCACACTTGGGGAAAAGATTCAATGTTGTGCAATCACACTAGATGTGTAAAATGTCAACTAGAAGTCTGATTAAGATCTAGAGTGCTCTTGATGCAACAATAGGTATTAATTAAATATCTAATTAAACATCTATCCTAAGTTTATTATACCCCATTGTGTTTTACCCATGGATAATTAAATATTAACTATTTAATTATACTTTTTACATGTATCTTAACTACTTATCTACCCCATATCAATTCCTAACCTCCCATATCAATTCTATCCATCTATCCCCCCTATTTCTCCTCTCCCCAAACCGTGTAACGGGATATTTCTCGTATTTGAATCGGAAGGATAATAATCTTATCTTTCTAAATCATCCTTTTTGGCCATTTTGGGAATTTGTTCCCGATCGGTCTTTGTTGGTACTCGGTCGATGTCGATTTTTAGAACGGCACTTCGATTTTACCTCGGTTGGTGCCGATTATAAATACTGGGGCCATAATTTAATTCTCAGTTAGACAACAAGAGAGATAGAAATCTTAAGCCTTAAGCCTTCGAATCATCAATCAGAAGAAGAGATAATTTTATCTAAATCAATCCCTGAGAGGTGTACCGTTACTCTGCCCTCACAACATCGACATCGTAAGGATTCATCGACCTCTCGGTGACTCTGTTCCTGCATCTAGCTAAGGTGAAACTCTGTCCACATCTCTGTAGCTCCTGCAGGTGCTCACGATCTAGTCCTCATCAATCATCCATCAAGATTTTTGCTTGCCTCCGGTCGACACTCGACCCATTCTAGTTGACGTTGATTTACCATAATTGGCGCCGCTTAATGAAATCGACGCCAATCAACTCTGCAGATCAATGAGACAGTGCAAGTATATGTAACATAAGTCTAGCATTGTTTTTCACCGTTTCTGTTTGCTTTGCTTATATTTTATCTGCTTTTTTACATTCTATCTTTTATTTTTAATCGGAAAATCTAAACATTTACCTACATCTTTTATCATGTATGCTTCTTTCCTTAATTGAAAACGTGGACTGACATCCGCCGAGGAAGCTCATCGCTTCCCGGACCCACTTTTCGGGCAGTCCACCCAAATATCTTTTAACGTTGTCTTTTTCTACCAAGGATTTGTGCATCGCAGGTTTCTCGGATCTACTTTACAGGTTTTCTTGTGTGCACCCTGTCTTGTCTACATTGGCTTTCCTCCCATCTATGGCCTTGGATCCCATCTTAACTATCAGGTATCGATTTCATTTGAGTTTTTCAGGACTTTTGTGTTTAGTTTGGTGCATTAACTTGGACAAGTAACAAGTGCGGAAATTCTTGATCTACATTTTGGCACACCCGGTGGGACCTGAACCAAAGTCCCCTATTGGTAAGTTCATTTCTTTTCCAGTTTTGAGCTTTAGTTCTTTTTCTTCACTGATTTTCATCAGTTTTCCTTAAGCATTTCCTTTCTTCATTTTGGTTTTGGTTCTTTCGTTTATAATTTGCAAAATCAAAATTATTTCTTTCTTGCATATCTAGATTCCCATTTCTATTTCTAAAATTAGTAAATCTTTCATTTGATTTCAAAGCTGCACTTTTTGCTTTATCTCTTTGTGCAAAATTGTCATTTTCTTGAAAGTTTTCTAATTTCTTAAATAGAAATTTCTCTTCTACTAGTATCTAGTTATCTGGATATATCTTTCTGGATTTGTTTGTGTGTTTGCTTAACCTTGTCTTGCGGAGCACTTTGCTTGTTCATGAGATTGTTCGAGGGGAATAGCTTAACAACGTGCTTTTTGAAGTCCACACACCTTGGAGAGATAAATCTACAGGTATTTCTCTTTTACGGTGTTTTCCTCTTTTTTCAAAGAACTTAAAAGGAACTTGTTTGTTTGTTTTTATCACACTCAAACACTTCGGTTTCGATGCTTAAAAAAGAATTAATTGCATTGGAAAAGAACTTGTTTGACTTGTCTTAATCGAAATCAACCACTTCATTTTTAGTGCTTAAAAAAGAACTTCTTTGTCATTTTTGTTGTATGTTCTTCATCTAGTTTTCTAAATAGGTTGGAAAATTGATCAAAATCGGTAGTGATACTATTTGATTTTTATTTTTCACCCTTGCAAACAAACCCAAAATCACTAGGTATAAATCATTTAAACAAAAACTCCTTCCCTGGCCTCGCCTACTTGGAAGTGACAACCAAGAGGAAGAGCCTGCGTGGTACTCGGGCCGCGCTATAAATTCATGGAAGTTTTGGTATATATTGGCAAAGCACCCAACTCCCTTATCACAGCGGTGTGTGAAGTGTAGGGGTAGGCCCCTATATCAAGCCATGTACCAGTCTTTTACTGAAGTGCCTTGGGACTCCTCACCAAAACATTCCCCAAACCATCCTTAGTTTGGCCAATTGAGTAGTCCCCATTCTAAAAGTCTTCCCAAAAATTTTCTTTCTTAAAAAGCATGAAAATTTAAAAGAGATAATCACCTACGCTACTTGAATTATCTTTGCATCAGTTAGGTCAATCTTTTTTTGTGTTTGTGCTTGTTTATGATGGTCATCACCCGGTCACAATCTAGAAAAATGGCTCAACTGGCCTCTTCTTCATCTCGAGATCACCACTAATGTGGATGTTTTAGCACCCCTCGGGTCTTCTTTAGGACCGCTATTAGTTGGTTCCCCATCTTGGTCATATAATCCTTTCTATCATCCTAAAGTGATCCCATCACGACCAACTTCCCCAGTCCTTCAGAGGTGTCATTTGCTTCTGATATAGAGTATGTTCCTCGTGGAGATCCTAAATTTTAGGCACTCCTTGACCATAACCCAGTAGCCCTTATGGACTACCTAGTGCATAAGTATATTCAAATATCTGATCAGGGACCACCGATCCAGCAAGTTTACGATTATTCTCATGAACCATCCTAGGATTTTATAGAGTAGTTAGCATGATTTTTCTCACCTCGAACCATGAAAGAAGGTGGCACATCTATGCCTCCTTTTTCTCTTCCACCGACCATGTCGATTGGTTCTTAAATGACCTTACCTATCCCTAGTGCCGTGGCTACCTTAGCTACTCCACAGACCTACTTTTGAGAGGCCCTCTTCTTTAGCTATGATGAGTGTGTCCATGCTCCCACAAATTACTGTTAATTCTTCTATGTCATCTATTACGTCTCAGGGTCAAGTATCTCTCTGTGAACCAACCCCTCCTACGAGTCAGTTAGTTCCTCCTTCTCATCCTCCAGCTAGTATTTCTTCTAATGCTCCAGTGACAGTGACCTTTACTCATCCTTTGGCGGCACCCCTAATAACCAATCTGACAGTCAAAATCCTCATTTAGAGTTTGTTCCCCACCATATCAAATCAAATCAACACCCACATTCCTCAATCCATTCCGATTCAGTCGGCAAGTGTAGGAACCCACCAATCACAGGCTCCATCTTTCATTCAACCACCTTTCTCTCAACCACTTGTCATCTCATAGCCTATTTATATGAGGCTCCTTCACAACAAATACCTCACCAGGCATCACCTAGAATGCCTAGTTATTCCTCTTATCATCCTGTTAATTAGCAGATGAATCCCCCATTAATGCCTCAACAAAACCTACCATTTGCTTCTTATACGGGACATTCTAACATGCCCCCTCCTCAATCTAACATTGTCCAACTTCTTTTTAAGAAAATTACAGACCTAGAAGCCTCCACCAAAGGGGCTCGCCCATCATACTCTTTTGAAGAAGTATGTAATGAACCGATTCATCCATCAGTGGCTTTTAAGCCTTATCCTCCCCAATGGGAACTTCCTAAGTTCTCAAAATTTCATAGCCGGGAGGATCCTCAACAAAATTTGTGAGCATTCAAGCATGCTTGCTACCTTATAGTCCAGGATCAGAGCTTATGCTCCATACCTTTCCTATGTCTTTAGCAGGGCCCGCTTTAGACTGGTACAATAACATACCCCAACATTCTTTGTTTTCTTTCTCTCAATTAGCTCAGATGTTTGTTGAAAACTTCTCAATAAACATTGCACATAAGATCTTGATTACAGATCTTTATAACATTCGTCAATTCGATGACGAGTCTATTGCAGACTTTGTCACTCGTTGGAGAGGAATAATAAATCAATTATCTTTCTCTCTCCCTCAATCTCAACAGATCAAGTTGTTCACTCGATCTTGCGCTAATCATATTTCTTCCACTTTAAGGATTCAAACCTTTCATACATTTGAAGAAGCCTTTACAATGGCATGCAAACTTGAGTCCCGTGCCGTTGAACAAGGGAAGCTAAAACTTCGTTCTAAGTCTAAACCAGATTTTTCTCGGTTTACAAAATCAAACCCTTCCGCTTCTAACAAAGAAAAGAATTAGGGGTCCACCAACACTATCGTATTAAAAACATCACGAGCTGATAACACTTCTAATCAAACACCTTGGAGAGACTCTTCATCTTCTCGAAAAGGACCTTTGTCATCTCAATCTTTTACTTCATTGGGGGAATCATACGCTTCTATCTTAGAAAAAATGTTGGAATTTCACATGATCGAACTCCCTCCCATTAGAGAGTTGGATGAAAACAAAGAATGACCATTCTGGTATCATGAAAATGACTTTTTTCATTATCATAGAAGCAAAGGCCATGACATCGAACGATGTCAAAATTTCAAAAATATCATCCAAAAATTTATCGATAGAGGCGAGCTCGTCTTGGATAATCCCAACGCTCCCCCAAATCAATCTCTTGATGTCTTTAAACAACCTTTTCCTAATCACTCTCCAAATAATGACACTTCGGGATCTCAAAAATCAAACATGGACACTATCAACTTCATTTCTACTAAAGGATCTTCTTCTAAACCTGAGCCATCTACGAACATGTTGACTGAATTAGAACTTCTTCCCACTCTGTTAATCTTTGAGATTCCACCATCTTCGAATGATCCATCTTTGAGTATTCCTCCATTGTTAGAGACAAATTCATCTCTCTCTGCCTCTTTATCTGATCTTCCACCTATACTTGAGACAGTGTCATGTTCATATGTCTCGACGTCGGATATTCTTTCGATGCTCGAGTCATTTACATCCCTTCAAATTTCCATTACGGATACTTCTACTCTGTCTCTCTCATTTTCGCCATGACCATGCCTTTGGTTAATGTGCCCATATTTGTACCAATTTCTATGCCATTAGAGGCGTCTTCGATCTTAACCCTTCCTATCACTTTTTCTACAAAGTAATTACACCCACTATTACTACATCGAAGTACCTTCCTCACAAGAGGTTGCCTCTTCATTACCTATCTCTTCCACCATCATTGCTTCCTTTCCTATTAAGAAAACATCTAAAGAGATAGCATTGACACCTATGCTTCCGACTCCTAGACTCAGACATAAACAATTGGAGTTTAAACCTAAGGTTACATCATCGATGTATCATCTCCTTTACTTCCTCAAAAGCGATTACAATCACCTTATGCGGTCAAGGTTTTCACCATCCCGAAAAGGAAAACCAATATTTCAGACCATCAAGACTCTTGGTGCTTTCCCTCAAAAATCCCTCTCCATGCCTCATAAAAGATTGGATTTATCCACTAAAAAGGCATCTTCTTCTACAACACCATCTTCACCGATGCTTCATAAAGTGGATTTTCCCACTAGAAAAGTGTCACCTCTTTTATCAAAACCATCATCTTCATCACCAAAATCTAAGGCACCCTTTGTGTCTCCTATCAAATCTATTTTGGAGCTCCTCTCCCATCTAAATCAGTTTTATCTAAATCGTCATCTGTTCCAGCCAAGCAGCCTTCTTCATCCTTGAAGACCAAAACACTTGACACATCTTTGTCATCTTCAAAATCTATCTTAGGAGATCCTCCTCCACCAAAATCAATCTTGCCTCACTTGTTTCCACCTCAAGCACCCAAGGCTTCTTTTCTCAATGTCTAGAAAAGTAAAATAATCCCTAGAAAGATTGTCAAACCAGATATGCAGATTCTTTTACCTTGGCAGTTTGTTAAGGCTAAAGAGGTGCCTTCATCATCTCTGTCCTTGTCTTTGTCTACCGGATTCTATACTAAAATTCTTCACCAACTTATCCAATCTTCATCTATATCTCTTCCTCCGATCAAACCCTATAATCCCAAAGGAGTAAAACCTTCCTGGTTCAACTTTGATTTGATTTGTGCTTACCACCGCACTCCAGGTCATGACACCGAGGGTTGTAAATCCATTCAATCTGTCATTAACAACCTCTTGGAAGAAAGTTATCTTCTGTTGGAAGAAGAGGAGGAACAATTGTCTCCTATCATCCCAAACTATATCTGAGCCTGAACGGTCTACTTAGGCCTCTAATTCTATTAATTCCACTCTGATGATCTTCCACCTTTTCGGATCGACATAATTCATATCACCATTAGAGCACAATAAGTATGATAATCTATCATATTATATAGCCTCTCGATCACAAGTCATCATTTCTGCATTTGAAGGAGTTCCTCCTTCCTCATCGACCTCGGGTCTCTATTCGTGCTTCTCCTTGGGCTCGATTCCCTGTGTCATTGAGGAGAGTGTTATGAAACAACTCACCCATGATCTGGTCAAAATGTCTCTTTTAACCTCATTCAGTCATCTTCCAGCATTGCCAAGCTTTGATCGATAATCTACGCCATATCGCAGTGAATTCGGATGAGCTGACCTTTTGAGATGATTGTTGGATTGAATAGACCGTCAACCACTATTTCCTTTGAGGATTATGAAATTCTCCCCTTTTCTTCCGAGGATTTAGAGGCTCCTCTCTTTATCACGGTGGTGCTGCACTCAACGTCATTTCCTCCCACACATTCGAGTAACTTATGTTACCAAAGAACGTAGTATCACCACCTATTTGCCTTTCACCCTTCAATCATTTAACGATCGGATGGCGGTTACTTTGGGAAGCGTGGTCCCGCCCATTTGGGTAGGCAAGAAACTACTTCATGAGCTTTTTTATATTCTTTGAAGGAAATTCCACTACAATATGATCCTCGGATGCTTTGCTAGATTAAATGCACAATGCACCGCGTCCCATCAACCCTCCATCGATGCATAAAATATCGGTATGAGGAAAAATCTATACTCACCCAAAAGATCTTTTCCCTTCTCGCATAATGTGACATGACCACAGTGGTCTGCCCCTCCAAAGGAGAATGCTTGTTCTCTGACAAGGCTTCATCCTCTTCCATACCTAATTTTTTTTTACCAGATTTACAAAATCGGAAGAAACGTTGCAGCATTTTTCGTTAGGAGAGCTTCCTCTTCTCTCTTTTGATGCCCATCTCAAACCTAACGAGTATGGTAGGCCAGACAAACAACCTAAATATCAACCAGGTCTTGGTCACATCATCACCATTTGTCTACCCAATCAACAAAATAAATTCATCTACGGTGGTCTTGATACACCTCACTATCATCTGGATTCTCCTCCTAGGGCCAAACCCTATTGACAGGTTTGATTGTATACAAAATCCCACGTTCACAAAAACTTATCTATGGCAATGCGTGGAAAGGATTTGGCCTAGGAAAGTATGAACAGGGTGTGCATGACCTCACATCCATTCCAAATCTTAAACCACATCAAAAATTTGGTTTAGGGTTTAAACCTCTCTCAAAATCCACCGTCACCATTCTCGATGAGTCTCTTTCCATTGAGGAACCATCTTCTCTCGTCAGGTCAGAAGCATCACTTAATGAGGATGACACCATTTCCATCCCACCTAACTTTTTTTTAGTCAATACCATTTCCTTAGGTCCACTGACCTATAAGACTAATGGAAAATCCACTTCCATACCATTAGTCTTCCCTGAAATAGTTGGAGATGAATCTCCCACTATCAATACTATCCACTGTGTGGATGATGATTTTGTCCTTACCTATCTAGGGGTAGAGGATTCTTATCTTTCTAAAATTATTCCTTCTGACACGTCTACGCTTCTCAATGAAGCCACTATCAACCTTAATATAGGGACTTCTAAAGACCCTCACATCATTAAGGTCGGCCAATCTCTTAATCCACAGGAGTTAGGAGACTTCACTGCCTTTCTTTCCCACCATCGCCAAGCATTTTCTTGGTCATACGAAGATATGCCAGGCCTTGATCCTAATATCATGGTCCACAATATCGTTACTCTTCCAAACATCAAACCAGTTAAACAAAAACTGTGTAAGATACATCCTCATGTAGCTCTCCTCGTCAAAGAAGAGTTAAGCACTTGCTTTCCACCAAATTCATCCAACCCATTGACTATCCACAATGGGTTTCAAATGTAGTACCAGTAACTAAAGCTACTGGGAAAATTCAAATTTGCACCAACTTTTGGGATCTTAATCTCACTTGTCCAAAAGATGATTTTCCTCTACCTAATATCGACCAACTTGTGGATTTAACTGCAGGTCACGAGATGATTTCTCTTATGGATGGTTTCTCTGGGTATAATCAAATTCTCATCGCACTGCAGTACAAGCATAAGACTTCCTTCATAACTCCTTGGGGAGTTTTTGTTATCGCGTCATGCCCTTCGGTCTTAAGAACGTAGAAGAAACTTATCAACGTGTAATGACCTACATCTTCCATGATCTCTTACACAAAATTGTATAAGATTACATTGATGACCTCCTTGGTAAGTCCAAACACCATTAGGATCATCTTTTCATTCTTGCGCCTCTCTTTGAGAGACTCATTCATTTTTGTCTTCACCTAAATCCATCTAAATGTGTGTTTGGCGTTCTCACTGGTAAATTCTTAGGCTTTATCATTTCTATTAGGGGCATTAAAGTCGATCCCATAAAAATAAAGGCTATCCTCGAGATGCCTCCCCCTTCCAACTTAAACCATCTCGTGGTCTTCAAGGACACCTTCAATCAGTGCGTCACTTTATCTTGTAGCTTTCAGATTGTTGTCAACCTTTTCATCATCTCCTCCATAAAAATGTTCATTTTGAATGGGATGAGCATTACCAAAAAGCCTTCGATGATCTCAAAGCTTATCTTCTTTCTCCACCTGTGCTCACACCTCCACATGAGGAGGAACCATTCTATCTTTATATTTCTATGACTGATCATGCTTTGGGAGCCATGATCTCACATCGAGATGCTAATTGTAAAGAACATGCTATCTATTATATCAGTCGCACTCTTCATGATTATGAAACACACTATTCCGAAGCTAAGAAAATATGTTGTGCTCTCTTCTTCGCAACCTCTAAACTTTGTCATTACCTAATTAATCACAAAACTTAAATTATTACAAGTGTCAATCCACTCAAGATAATGCATGTGAAACCTTATCACAATGATCATATCACTCATTGGCTCATGCTCATGACAGATTTTGACCTCGAGTTCATCTCACAAAATTCTATCAAGGGTCAGGTCATTGTAGATCAATTAGCTGATACTCCTCTTCTAGACACTCAAATCCCCCTTTCTCAATTCCCAGATGAGTACATCCAACAAATCGATTTCAGTCTGCCTCTATTTAAAATAAAGTGCTTCTTTGATGGGTCTAAATGTCAGCAAGGGGGAGGTGCAGGTTTCGTCATGATTCCTCCTTGGGGTGCACCTATCCCTGTCACACACAAGCTTAACTTTGAATGTACCAATAATATGGCTGAATATGAAGCTCTCATTTTAGGTCTTCAAAATGCAATTAATCTCGGTGCTCGTCATATCGACATATTCGGTGACTCTAAACTCATCATTAATCAAGTCACTTTGGTGTCTATTAGCTGCAAAAATGATATCCTTCAAAAATATCATGATATCGTTCTCTTTCGACTTCAATCTTTTGATAAATTTACTATCCAAGATATTCCTCACACGGGAACCAATTCGCAGATACAATGGCTTCTTTAGCCTTGCTTATTTTGCCTTTACGATGAAGACTCATGACTTTATGTGGTTGTTCAACATTTAGACCAACCATCTCATCTCAAGCAGTTGACTTCAATCAACGTTGTTGTAACCGACATTCAAGATGAGTGGTATCAACACATTTTGATTATGTATCCCATTCAGTTCTTCCTCCAAATCTGACTTCCAATGGTAGAAGATCATTTATCCTACGTGCTTAACCGCTATACTATTCTAGGTGGAATCCTTTACAAGCGTGGTTTTGATGGTATTTTCTTCGATGCTCAAAACTCTTGAATCATCTAAAGACATTCAAGAAGTCCATGATGGTATCGTGGTGGACATTTTAGTGGCTTAGCATATCTAAACACATCTTACATTTAGGTTACTATTGGCCTTCTCTTAATCAAGACTGCTGCGATTGCAAGAATGTGTCAAGTGTCAACAACATTCCAATCTTACCCATATCCCTAGTCGGGCTTTCCAACCTACAAAGTGGATTTTGGCCTTTTTCACAATGGGGTCTTGATCTCATCGGTCTCATCAATCCCCACTCTTCACAGCTTCATCACTCTATCATTACTACCATGGAATACTTCACTAAGTGGGTGGAAGCTATTCCTCTTTCATCAACCAAAGATAAACCCATTGTTGATTTTGTTTATCAACACATCATTTGTCACTTTGGTGTTCCACACAAACTCATCACAGATAATGGTAAGTCTTTCAAAAACATCGATTTATAGAACCTCTATGACGCTTTCAATATTAAACTCAACTTTTATTCTCTGTACTATCCGCAAGCTAACGGCCAAGCTGAGGCTTCTAATAAAACTTTACGTAGTATCCTCGCAAAGGTAACTAGTCGAGCTGGTAGGGATTGTCATTTACATATCCCTTTTGCTCTATGGGCTTATCAGACTAGCATTTGTACTCCTACTGGTGCTACTCCCTTCTCTCTCATCTATGGGTCTAAGGTTTTCCTTCCTTTGGAAGTCCAGATTCCATCTCTTTGCATCTCTCTCAGAGAATTTGTTTCTGATGAGGACTATCGTCAAAACCGTCTAGCACAACTAGAGTTATTAGATGAGAGATGTATCAATTATCTTGAGCATCATAAAGTCTATCTTGAGTGTGTCAAGTGTTCTTATAACAAGAACTTGCAGCACCGTGACTTAAAAATTGGAGATCTTGTTCTTAAAGAAAACCAAAATGTCACTACTCTGGAACGGAGTCAATGTGGTAAGTTTGCTCCTAACTGGATGGGTTTGTACATTGTCACTCATAAGTATGGGTCTAGGGCTTATCACCTATCTTCCATGGATGGTGTACCTGAAATGGAGCCTCTTAATGCTTTGCATCTAAGGCCCTTCTATTGTTAAAATCTATCTTACATGATTTTAGTCGCAAAACAGATTTTTCATCCATCTACAACCAGTCATGCATTTCGTAGTGATTCGGAACTATGTGGTTCTCCGCGTTATGTCTTTTATACCTTAAATATGAGTACCGCGGCTCTACTCATGGCATTTTCCTTACGGATTTGTTCCTTCTCATGGTAGGAATACCTTAATCACTACTTCATCCACCCTAGGTGTTCATCTTGATCAAAACAACTTTGGGGCATGAGTACGTGCTTATATACATTTTCTTCCCCTCTATCTGATCTATCTGGTCTAAGCTTAGCTTCTTCCAAAGCTCGAAAGAGAGAGAGAGAGAGATGCTATCCTAATTCCTAAAAAGATAGACTGATCCCTCGAAGGATAGCTATCCATGCCTTACCAATCAAAAGTGTAGACCATTCCCTCGAAGGATGGCTACCGTCAAAATCAAAATACAGACCACTCCCTTGAAGGATGGTTGTTTGTTTTATGGCATTTTCAGCCTTTGCAATAACAAACTTCCTCTATTGGCCAATTTTTTCACTTTTTAGCATCTCTGAAAGACTTCCCGTATCGATCAATCTTTCTATATCTAGCAAACTTCCCACATTGATCAGTTTTCTCTTCTATCAAAAGAAACAAATCATGAAGCTGTGATATGAGACCTTTTTGATCATATGGAGATCCTGTTTTCCCCATATGGGCACGTATTTTATCTTTCATGTGTTCGACGAGATGTATACTTATATCTCGTCTACTTATATCTCGTCCTTATCTATTTCCTCGATCGGTTTGTGACTAATTAGTGTCGGAGTTTATTTTAACCTCATTTATAGCCTTGTGTGCATCATCATTTGATTTTCCATCGAGGTCTCTATTTATGGTCGGTTAGGGGCCTAACTTATCATTTTTTTTCCTATCTAGGTGTAGTGATTTTAATTTCTAAAAGGATAAAATCATTAAATCGCTTTCTTTCACAAATGGAATTTCTCATGATTATTTTTTGTTCATCCATTAAATTGACATTTAACGTGTTAATTTACTCAATCAAATCTATCATCATCTATCTATGCTCATCTTATCTATTTCATCTAACAACACATGAAAGCATGTATCAAAAACACATGTGAATCCATCTATGTATCTCATTTAATTGAATTAACATCTTAAAACATGTTTATTTAATCAATCATGACAAATCAATCACATCACATCTATTCATCTATCCTCTATAAACATTCATCTATATCCATCAAAATTACATCACATCCATCTATATCTATCAAAATTAAATGCATGAATCCAATCACATAACATAAAATAATGATGAAGATATATATACATATATCTGTCTCTACAAAATAATGTATGGCTTCCAATCAAGCCGTATACATCATACATAAAAAATGCCTTCAAATCGAGGCTACATCAGTATATTGATACAAAAATAACACATCTAAATTGTGAAGTTAGACAGGTGGAAAACACTGTCTCCTCCACCCTCCTCTGGTCAGGCTATCTCTCCTGGCCATCTCCTATAGAGCTAGAGGTGCCTACTACCGTGGCCCTGCCGCCATCTTGATCTCTCCTAGTGCTCGCACCCTCTGATGCACCACTAGCCGTGGCTATCTCTGATCTCCTTCTCACCCCATAATGAGACATATCGGGGGCATGCTATGTCAGGGCGTCCTCATAGTATCTCACCTTAGTAAGGAGAGCCTGATAAGTGCTCAGAATCACCATGTCGGGTGCTCATAATGGTGTTACTTCTTGCTGCAAGTGGTGGCCCTCTTGCTACCGCACTCTATGCCCCCGACTTAGAGGTGGTGGTCAGTATCACTATATTTGGCCCTGAGGGCCTCTCTATGTCTATGATAGAGATCTCTATGTTGTATCACCTGTATCCCACTCACGATGAACGTCATCTCTCTCCAATATAAATGCATCCCTCTCCTTCGTCAAAGCCCTAATCTCCTTGAGGACAGCTTGGTGTGTATGTGTCAAGGCAACATGCTCTCCCTCCAGTCTCTCTAGCACTGCAGCTATGTCATCCTCATCTACATCTACAGATGTTGGGAGGTGTCGTGGTAGCTCTATGTGGTACCATGCCCCATAGCCATCATCCACTCCTACATCATCATCACTATCTATGGGAGGTGGGGCCTCCCTCAGTGGATCTACCGAGGGATCAAAATTGGTAGGTCGGTCTCTATTGTCCCACCTATATGGCACATATGTGGTCGGGACCGTCTGTACCAAACCAAACTACCTCATCACCCGTATAAACGGGACTCACTCTAAAATCTCTGGCTTGTGGCCCCTGACCACCCTGCTCCGTCTCAGCTCCACCAGGTGAGCATCCTGGCCCATGTTAGGTAGACCCGTACGGTCTCCATATAACCTGCTCGGTGTCGAGTCTGAATCACTTTGTATACCACTCTGTAGATCTCCCTGTATCTGGTAGGGCCATGTCTGTCCGCCATCATTGGAATCCATACTCAAGGGTCCCCTCTACTCCTGGCATCCATGGAATCCCGATGGCTTGATCACTGCTTATATGCTATATGCCCGGTAATGGAGCACAAAGTTGACATCAATACCTATCTATCTACTTATGGTGTACATCCTGACTTGTAATATATCTATGTTACTAAGGCATCTGCAAACGCGAACACCTTCCTAAACTCCAGGATGTCACAGACATAGTCCAATGAAAGTAGTGGAAATATCTCACCTACCCCCAGAATCAGTAGAGCGAAGTAGGAGATCACCATTTGAATCAATGTTATTCACCTACTCCCAAAGCATCATCCTATCTATACTGCGAGGATATCCTCACCACCCTGGAAAATACCTCTGAATCATCTACCCTATCTCCATATAATCGTCCCAAGGCTCTCTGCTTCTACTCTCGTGGAGTGGTCTCTATCGGGTCCCTTGTAATTGGTAGCCTGAGGATCCTGTAGATATCCTCGTGGGTGATGGTCATCTCACCCATCCTGAACCAGAACATGCACGTCCTACTGTCCCATCGTCGTATCAAGGCTCACATCAACTCCACGTCTCGGGGCACCCGTCGGTAGTAATGGAAGCCCCCGAGCCTAGCTAGCTCTAGGTGACACCAATCGTCATCTGTCACATCAAGAAGAATAGTCTCTAAAAGCTCGAGAATAGCATCCCACATGTGTAAAGCCTCTCGTGCCTGCATCCACGACGTCAAAAATGGTGTTAGCTTCTCATTTATTCAAATCGAAACATCAAAAGCACATTTCTCTACTTTCTAAGTCTCATCTATCCAATCGGCACCGATTGAGTTCCAATCGACGTCGATCTAATCTAGCCGACATCAATCGAAACCCAATCGGTACGATTGATGTAATCGGTGGCAATTTTTTCAATCGACGCCGATTGAGAGGCCGAGTGTCCAAAACACTCTGGCCTCCCACTTATCCCCATTTTCCCTAAAGTTTAGCATCCTAGTATGCTATTGCATGATAAACACATACATGAAGCTAAAGTAGATCCATTTACCCCAGGTCGTTTCTTGTTTCACTTCACTACTCCCAGAGGCTTCCATGTTGCTCAAATTCAATTTTTGACTCTTTTTAAATCAATCGTCGCAGTGTAAATAAATCGTTAACGTTTTCCTTTCCTATATTTATAGGGTTTCGATGCGTTGTTGGCACCGATTTTTCTGGTTGGTGCCAATTGGTTTAGTCAACATCGATTTTATCGATCGATGCCGATTGATGCCGATCAACACCATTTGGTTACATTGTTGTCTTTTCACATCATATTCTTCCAACGAGAATGCCTCTTCATCTTTTGCCAAAGCATTCATTCTTGACTTGTTTATCTCGATCATTATTACGACCTTAGTGTTGCCTTTTGGCACATTTTTTCGATGTTATCACCCATTTTTAGTCTGGTCCCCGTACATGGGTCACATGATTTGTAGTGAGCCTAAAGATAGCGGGTCTCTAGGCACTAACGTCATCTCATTCGCAGACCATCTAGTTGTCCCTACCAATGTGTCACTCTTTGGTTGCTCTTATTTTTGGAGACCTCCTTCCACTCACAGTCTATAGCCACTAACGTCATCTCTCATATGAAGACCATCTAGTATGCCCTACCAATGTGAGTTCTTTAGGTTGCTACCTTTTTTATTGTTTTCATGCGTCATCAATGGTCAGATCTACTCCAAATATCTAGCTGGGGCATCCTTCATTCTCATCTACCTTTTTCAAAATCGGGATTGGTTGATCTTTTGATATTCATCCCATCCCTAGTTTGAGGGGGATCACATCATCAATTTTCTTCCTTTCTTCAAACTCCTTGTTTTTGTCTTGCAACTTTGCTTATTGCAAGTTACTCGACAAAAAGGGGAAAAATGTAGACACCTAAAATTGGTTACCCAATTTAGTGTCCCCCGCATTCGTTTACCTTCTTAGGTAACTTGGGGCACCTTTATATCACCACTTTTCCTTTAGGGTATTAATTAAATATCTAATTAAACATATATCCTAAGTTTACTATACCCCATTGTGTTTTACCCATGGATAATTAAATATTAACTATTTAACTATAATTTTTACATGTATCTTAACCACTTATCTACCCCATATCAATTATATCCATCTATCCCCCTATTTCTCCTCTCCCCAAACTATGCAGTGGGATATTTCCCATATTTGAGTCGGAAGGATAATACTCTTATCTTTCCAAATCATCCTTTTTGGCCATTTTGGGAATCTGTTCCCTGATCGGCACCGATTGGTACTCGGTCGATGTCGATTTTTCAAAACGGTGCCAATTGTACCTCGGTCGGCACCGATTATAAATATAGGGCCAGAATTTAGTTCTGGTTAGACAGTAAGAGAGACAAAAATCTTAAGCCTTGAGCCTTCGAATCGTCAATCGGAAGAAGAGATAATTCTATCTAAATCAATCCCTGAGAGGTGTACCATTACTTTTCCCTCACAACATCGACATCGTAAGGATTCATTGACCTCTTGGTGACTGTTCCTACATCTAGCTAAGGTGAAACTCTGTCCGCATCTCTGCAGCTCCTACAGGTGCTCACGATCTAGTCCTCATCAATCATCCATCAAGCTTTCTGCAACTTGCCTCCGGTTGACGCCGACCCATTCCAGTCGATGCTGATTTACCATAATCAGCGCCGCTTACGTAAATCAACACCAATCAAAATCTGGTCGATGCTTTGATCAACTTGCAGACAGACAGTGCAAGTATAGGTAACATAAGTCTAGCATTGTTTTTCACCATTTCCTATTTCTTTTGTTTATATTTTATCTGCTGTTTACATTTTGTCTTTTATTTTTAAACAGAAAATCGAACATTTACCTACATCTTGTATCATGTATGCTTCTTTCCTTAATTGAAAACGTGGACTGACATCCATCGAGGAAGCTCATCGCTTCTCAAACCCACTTTTCAAGTAGTCCACCTAAATATTGTTTAACATTGTTTTTTCGCTAAGGATTTGTGCATCGCAGAGTTTCTCGATTTAATTTGCAGGTTTTCTTGTGTGCACCCGTCTTGTCTACATTGGCTTTCCTCCCATATATGGCTTCGGATCCCATCTTAACTATCAGTATCGATTTCATTTGATTTTTTCAAGACTTTTGTGTTTAGTTTGGTGCATTAACTTAGACGATGATAACAAGCACAAAAATTCTTGATCTACGAATAGCATGATTGATGTGGGTTGTCTATATGGGATAAATAATATGGTGAGGTCTTCGTAAGCTAATCAATGTGGGAAGTTTCGGTTTCTCTCATTTTTTAAGCTTCACATAGCTATCCTTTGAGGGAGCAGTCTATTTATAGTAGCAATTTTCTCGAGAGGAAGATGTCCTTTTGAGGGAGTCATCCTTTATTAGAAGTTTGACTCAAGAAGTTTGGTCCCATTGGAGGTCTTTGAAATCATGGAAAATACCAAGATGAAGGATTTGACTCTTGTTCAAAAGGAAAGGTGGAATGACCATGGAATCTCTTCTAAAGGTAGACAAAAAGTATCCATGAGAATCATGCTATGAGCGTGTGCCATGGTACACATATTCAAGAGAAGATAACAAGTGACGGGTACTCACATGATTCTTGTTTAATCATTAGGAAGGTGTATAGAGTGAATAATTCTCAAGGGATGAACTGTAAAGAGACAAAGGGTGAGGCGGGACAATGAGTCAACAATAGAATGGTCAAAGATGTAATGCATTAAAGGGCTTAGGTTCGGGTTTACCATCAAGTGAGGATAAATGATAGGCACCTGATCTATAGGTATGAGTTACGATGTATGGTCCAAGCCAATTAGGAGTGAATTTTCCCCGTTTACTTTTTTTTGCTTTGGTTATGTGTTGATTTTCTTTCAAGACAAGGTCACCAACTTGGAAGGTTCATTCATGAACATGTTTGTCATAAGCACGTTTGATACATTTTGGTAAACTTAAAGGTGATCTAGAGCATTAAGATGACGTTCATCTAATAACTCTAGTTGTGCTAAGTGGTCTCAACGAAAGTCATCATAAGTAAGCATGTCATAGAGAGAAATGTGGAGTGAGGAGATCTAGACTTCAAGAGGTAGAACAGCCTCTGTACGTAGACCAGTGAAAAGGGTGTGGCCATAATGGAAGTGCGAATACTAGTGTGGTATGCCTATAGGGCAAAAGGAACGTGCGTATGCCAATCCTTCCCAGTATCGTCAACCACTTTCATAAAATTTTTGTTAAAGGTTTTGTTAGTGGATTCGGATTAGCCATTGTTTTGTGGGTAATAAGGTGATGAGAAATTAAGTTGAATGCTGAAGGCATCGCAAAGTTTTTGTAGTGTTTTGTTTTTGAATTGTTTTCCATTATCAGTGATGAGGTGATGAGGGACACCAAAGTAGAAAATGATGTGATGGTTAATGAACTCACATATTTTCTTGGCTTTCATGGAGATGAGTAGTATGGCTTCCACCCATTTTGTGTAGTATTCAGTAGCAGTTATGATCCATTGATAGCATTGGGAAGAATGAGGATTGATTTCTCTGATAAGATCCAAACCCCATTGAGAGAAGGGCCAAAGGTCACGAGTAACCTGTAAGGCATGACTGGGTGTATGATGAAGGTTGGAATGCTATTGACATTTCACACAATGGTTGACATAGTTACAACAATCATGGTTAAGGTGAAGAATACATTAGCAACAACAAGGCCACTAAAGTGACCTCCACATATGTCATCATGAACCTCCCTAATGGTATAAGGAATTTCAGAACTTGTGAGACATCATAAGAGAATACCATCAAAGCCGTGTTATAGAGGAGTCCCCTAGAATGAGGAAACAAGAGAAATTTTTAAGGAAGGCGCGTTGTCCAGTTACGGGTGAGATCGGGAGGTAAGATGGAGAGAGAAAGATAGTCGAGTCTTGTTTATACCAAAGGTCACTCGGGTCAGGGGTGTCATTTCTGATTGAGTAAACATCATGAGGTAAATAAGAAGGTGAATGGAGGCATTGAATGGTGACAAATATTTTGGAATCGACAGGGGAAACGGGTATTTGGGAAGCTAAGGGCCATGCTATCTGTAAATTTGTTGGTTAAACGTGGGATGGTTTGAAGGGTGTAACAATCAAAGGTGGTCAAAATTATGTCTACATGATGTTTATACTTTTGAAGTATCTCATTACGACATTGCTACATACCATTAACTTAGTTTATGACCAATTGTGAATCACAAAAGATGTGGATTGATTTGACATCTAGGGCATATGTGGCACTGGAGACCTAGTACGAGCGCTTCGTACTCAACAATATTGTTGGTGTATTTAGTCTAGTTTGAAAGATAAAGGCATGGGTTCTCCATCCCGGAGGAATGAGGATAACACCAGCCTTGCCCCATGCTAACAATTGGAACCGTTAGAGATCGGTGTCATTTGGTAAGGGGTTTCATCCATAAAAAGAGTAGAAATTGACTCATTGGGAAAGTCAAAATTAGAGGGTTGGTCCTCGGAAATAGGTGGGTCAGCGAATTGGTCGGTGATATCCGGCCATTGATGGAATTTTGATGAATGAATTTGAGGTCAAGATTAGCTAAAAGCATAAGCCATCATTCGGTTCGCTGATTTTGATAAGTTTTGGCGTACATGAAGTGTCGGTGATCGGTGTTGGTCACGACATAGGTTTTGTGGTTGAGTAGGTAATGGCGGAGTTTGTGGCAAAAAGAACTAAGGCTAAGAAAATCTTTTCTAGATGGTTGTATCGGGTTTCATAGTCCAAAAGAGTATGGATTATGTAATAAACCACCTACTCCCTATGTTATTCATCGCGATGAGCGAGCATGACTCCCAAGGAATGATCGATAGCTGATATATATAGGTAAAAAGGTTGATTGTCTTTAGGTGGAATAAGTACAGGTGGTTGGAGAAGGTATTGTTTTAAGGCCTCAAAAGATTTGTGATAGTCATCATCCCATTTAAAGGAGACATCCTTCCTAAGAAGATGATGAAATGGTTGACACCGATAAGATAATTGTGAAATGAAATGGTGAATGGATTGCAATTTACCTTACAGGCTACAACGTTGTTTAAGGTTAGTAGGTGGAGGAATTTCATAAATGGCCTTGACTTTAGTAGGTTCAACTTCTATACCATGGAGGGAAATAATAAATCCCAGGAGCTTTCCTGAGAGAACCGTGAAGATGCACTTTTTAGGTTGAAGGCATACACAATATTTAATGTGGCGGTCAAAGATGGTTTCGAGGACGGTGAGGTGCTTGATGTGATGTTTAGATTTGGCCAAGAGATCATCCATGTAATATTCCAATATGTGATGCAGGATATCATGGAAGATGTAAGTCATAGCACATTGATATGTAGCACCAGCGTTTTTAACGCCAAAAGGCATGACTCGATAGCAAAAGGTTCCCCAAGGGGTAATGAATGCATTCTTGTGCTGATCTTCTAGGAAAGCAAAATTTGGTTATAACCCAAGAATCCATCCATGAGTGAGAGCATCTCATGACCAGTGGTGAGGTCAACCAGTTGATCAATACCGGGCAAGGGAAAGTCATCTTTCAGGCAGGTGAGGTTGAGGTCACGGAAGTCCATACAAATGTGGAGTCCCCCTGTTGCTTTAGTAACATGGAAAATGTTAGAAATCCAATGAGGATAATCAATGGGTAGGATGAAGGAAACGGAAATAAGGTGCTGAAGTTATTCTTTAATGAGAAGAGCAATGCGAAGGTGCATTTTCCTCGGCTTTTGTTTGATAGGTTTGACATTGGGAATGGTTACGATATTGTGGACCACTATTTTGGGGTCAATACCAGACATTTCTATGTAAGACCAAGTGAAAGCATGGTTATGATCTCGGAGAAAAGAAGTGATGGCTTCGGTTCAAGAAAGATCTAAAGATTGTCGATCTTTAGGATGTGTGAGTCATCCTGAGTATGAATGTTGATCTCGATAGTCGATTCATTCAACATGGTTTGTGTCTCAGAGGGTAATGACTGATGAATATATGAGTATTCTACACCAAGGTAGGTAGGTATGGATTCATAATCCTGACATTGAATGATGGTAATTGTAGGTGTGTCGTCATCGATCATTTCAGGATACAGGAATGGAAGAGTGGAAGGGGCCTTTCCTTCACATTTATAAGTCAAAGGCCCCAAGGAAATGGTGTTTATGAAAAAAAAATAGTTAGGGGGATAGATTCAGGATCCATCGACTCTGTCGGTGAGGGTGGTGATGAAGGTGGAGCAGGTGAAGGTAGTGATGAAGATGAAGGTGGAGGAGGGCTAGGGTCTTCAATGAGTTCAATGCGGGCTTGTTTGGTAGGAGGTTTGGGGAAGCCGATACCACTATAGTCATTATGTTTGCAGGTGGTACATGGAATAACAAAGTATGGTGGCCTTGCTCGTAAAATCCAAAACCAAAACCCTTCCATGCACAACGGTGCAGGAAGGTGTGGGCGAAACGGTGATTGGTAAGTGATTGGAAGTCAATGGAAAATGGGCGGGGTTGTGATGGTGGTTTAGGTGTGTAAGTGGTAGTATCAAGTCCCCATAGGTGAGACTAGTATGAAGATGAGGAGGACCATAAAGGAGGTGTTCTCCTATACGGTGATCATAGTGAGGGTTTTGGTGAAGGCTTCCATACTCGTGCAAAGTAAGGAATGTGTTGACACTATATAGGCAATACTCCCCCAGAGTGAGGTGTTGAAAAACACCTTCCAAGGGATCAGTGGTTGGTATGTAGGTAGTTAGAATGGATAATGTGTCGGAGGTCAATGTGGAGGTGGAGTTAATGGATTGGGAAGCTAATGGGTTAGCCGTGGAGGTTATGGCAGTGGTAGGAATGGAGGAGGTATGTGTGGTGAAAGTAGTGGCGGTACTGGTAGGTGGAGGTGTAGGTGAAGTGGTAGTGGTTGCGGAGGTAGATGGCGTGACATGTATGAGCACATCATTGGGTTAGTAAAGCATGTTGCATGTTTTGAAAGGTGATGGGTCAGCTAGAATGGTATAAGTGTGTCCTTCATGTTCAAACTTTACACAATGATGCAAAGTGGAAGGAACACAACCCATGACACGGATCTAGGGTCTACCAAGCAATAATTTATATTGGAATTCCCCCTCTAAAACATAAAATAATTCTGGAATAGTGTGGGGGCCCAAAAAATGTGAAGGATAACGAAGGCCTAGTGTGGAGGTGATAGCGCCGTTGAATGAATACAACATGACTGGATGTTTATGCATGCAATTTTCAGGTATGCGCATTTGAGAAAATGCATGGGATGAAATGATGTTAATGCTAGTGCCTCTATCAATCATCACACGACGTACCCATATGTCATCAATGTGGATAGAGATGAAGAGGGCTGGTTCGGGTCATCATTTTGGTGTGGTGCAATCTCCTCCTCTGAGAAGATAAGGGAGGCCACTTGGTGAACAAGGTGAGGTGAGGATGAAGGTGGTAATTTGGTGAGAGAGGCTACATGATGGGGTGTGATAATGGAGGCTATGGGTGTAGGGTCATTGGGTAAAACCTCAATAGATTGAAGAACCTCCATGAGGGCTTGACGATGGGATTCCAAGGTTTGGATGAGGTCATATAAGGACATTTTGAGGGGAGATTGGTGTAATTGTTTGAGCATGGTGCGATGTGTGACACCATTAGAAATGGGGTATGTGGGGCTGCGGATAGTGATTTTAGGTATGGGTGTAGATGGTATGTTGGGTAAAGGATTGGTTGGTGTGTCACCTACCTTTTCTTTGCCCTTTTGTGCATGTTTAGTGACATGTATCATATTGATTTGAGGGAAGTTGGAAAATGGAGAAGGTGTAGGGTTAGTTGTATAAGGACATAAAGGGAAAAAACCTACTGGCAGAGAAAAACCCTGTGAGGTCAGCTGGGTGCAATGACATTTGGGTGGTGGTGTGGGAAGTTCTCTAATGTGAACTATGTTAATTTCAAGTTTTGGGTGTGGCTCTAGGAGAGTGTGAGGGTGGAGGTTGTGGTTATTGAGTGGGAAGTGTGGGAATGGGTGTCGGTGAAGCGGATCCTCGTCGAGAAGGTCATCGTCATCAAAGTTGGTTTCGATGGACATAGTTGGATAAGGACAATTTTTAAGGCCTTGCGAGTTCTCCACATCATGCCACGACACACGATGGTATGCACAAATTTTAGCATCATCAAACCCTTTTGGCTTGGGTTTGATGGGGTAAGGTCACAAAGTGGCGGTAATGTGATTATAGAAGTCTCAAGGAGGTTGTTTAAAATTTGGCATAGCACCCTACTAGTGGATCACAATGGGAAGTGAATGTGGGTTTGGGTGTAGGTGTGGTTGGTTTTCAGGAATTGTTTTGGAAGAGTAGGAACAAAGTTGAGCTATGGGTTTAGGTGCCGGTGTGGTTTGAGGTATCAATCAGGTTCATTTGGGTAGGGTACGGTAGATGGACGAGTAAGAGGGTGTGGGGTTGTTTTGAATACCTTGTGGTGGGGTAGTGGGGTTTTGTTTTTGGGTTACACCTTCTTGGGTAAAGGTTATGTGTGTATACGACGAGGTCTAGAAGGAAAAGAAAATGGAGGAAGAGGGTGAGTTACCCATGGGGATAACGGGGTGTTATGAAGGTAGATGACGTGGGTTGTGCTTGGGGTGTGAGGGACAATGTGAAGTGTAGTGGGTAGTGAAGAAATAGATGAAGGTATTGGAAGTATTGGTGGTAAATAGACTGAAGTTGTGGGTATAAGTTGTGTTGTGTGCCTGGGTAGGTTAGAGGTTTGTGAGGAAGGAATGGGTTGTTATGTTATTGGTTTATGGATGGGTGTAGGGTGCTTGACCATGTTGGGTAGCTGAGGTCTTAAGGCAGATGGGACAAGTGTAGGCGTGATTGGTGTGGTCAAGGTATGAGGTCGATGAGTTTGTTTCTTTGGTTTGGGTGTCGGGGTAGGTGTGGTATTGACATTGGAGGATGTAGCTAAATCCAGTTTAATAGGTGGATGAGTAAGGCTGGTGGTTGGGGTGACCCCTAAAGTGGTAATAGGTTTAGTGGAGGAAAATGTTGTGGGTATGGGTTTGGGTTTAGATATAGGTCGGGTTATGGGTAAGGGTGTGGTGTGAGTGCTAACAGGTATTGTGGAAGGGGTTGCAACAACAGTGGTTGTATTTGGTTTGATGGGTCGAAATGTGTTTGGGTAGATAGTGGAGGTATCAACGAGGGATCTCTGCATTTATGTTGAGACAGGGAGTAAGAGGCACCCCATAATAAAGCCCTATCCACATAATCTAAGTGATCGGCCAAATGTGAGAACGAAACATCTATGGGTGGAGTTGGTGAGGACCTAATGGGAATTCCCATAAAATGCACCTTAGAGATGGGGAATTGGCTAGCTTTGGCTTCGTGGGTAAGAGAGATTAAAGTAGGTTTGTTGGATTTTAGGTAGTTGATGGAGAATGCTCGCCAAGAGGCAAAGGTATCTCGACTGGGTCTATGATGGGTGGAGGAGATGATGGGAGCTCCTCTATAAGAGGAGGGATGGAAAGGTGCTCAAGGAAAGGTGCTCCTCTGTGGGTGGAGGAGGTACTGTAGGTAAAGGTTCTCTTAGTGGAGAAGCCAGGGGTGAGAGGGGCTCGATGTTAGTGGAAGACCCCTCCGTTGGTGATGAAGGAGATGAAAGGTGTTCCTCTGTTGGTGAAGGAACAATGGAGGTTGGTTCTAATGTGGAAGGAGGATTTCAGGCTAGGATTTCCTCTATGGAAGGGATGTGAGGTAATTGAGAGGTGACAGGTACCTCATTAAAGATAGCGTGAACCTCGCGGGTATGGGTATCGTGAGTTGATGTCTCACCGGTTTGATTGGATGAAGGGGCATGGTTGGGAAATGGTTTTTTAAAGATTTATAGATTTTGGTTGGGGGTGGCATTGGGATTATCCATAGTTAACTTACCTTTCTCGAGAATTTCTTGGACAATATTCTTGAAAGTGATGTAATTTCCATCACTATGACCCTTTACTCGATGATAGTTATAGAAATCATGTTCTTTATACCATGCGGCATGGAAGCAGCAGGTCAAAACTAGTGTGTGGTTTTATGGGTGGAAGGGTGACGGCTCCAGCTTTGATAAGATTTTCTAAGATAGAAGAGTAAGGTGGAGGAGGGCTAGGGTCTTCAATGAGTTCAATGCGGACTGTTTGGTAGGAGGTTTGGGGAAACCGATACCACTACGGTCATTATGTTTACTGGTGGTACATGGAATAATAGTATGGAAGTCTTACTCGTAAAATCCAAAACCGATACCACTTAGACATAATATATCTCCTTTAATCCTACATGGGATACATCATCTTGAACTTCAAAAATTCTCTTTATGCTTAAACATTGTATCTTAGTCCGTTTTAGCCCTCAAAGACCTAGCTATTCTCAAATCAACCAGAGACCCTTGTATGAGTGCACCTTTGTATTCACTATAATTAGTCAAGGTGATATATGTAACTATTCCTTCCTTTTTCAAGGACTCATTCTTAACCTCATATACCCAAGCACAGACCACTATATTGACTTGTAAGCAACCACAAGAAATAATTCTCCCATTTATGAAAAAGTGGCTTAGAAAGACACATTCACCTTCCTTTAAAATTTCTTGAAGTCAAACCTTCAATTCTTAAAACTCATTTTCAACCCTTATGATGACACATTCATTATCTTTCCATGAAATATTCTTATACGTGGTTTTCCCATGCTGTCTTTAGGTTAACCATGTATTGAATATCTTTTAAAAAAAAATCACCGTAAAGACTAGTTGGATTGAGACTTGATTCTCCAAAATTCATACAAACTAAAAGTAAATATCTCACACACTAATCAAACCTCTTTTAAATAATAAAGTGATTTGTCTCCATGACAAGATTCCTTACACTTCGATACACAACTTGTTAATTTCACACAAAATCATGATGCATACCTTGCCACTAACAAAGACTAATCTTAGAATGTACTAACATATGACTTGATGATAGTACAAGCATGTATTGGGTGTGAGACACCGAATATACATTAAGATTCATCTTCACAAAGCTCTCAAACCCTTTAAACATCAGTTTATGGAATATGAGCATGCATGACACCTTCAATTGATGAAACTTAAACAATATATCCCTTTTCAATTGAAACATAAATTCAGTATATAGAGGAATTCAATACTTTACTCGACATCCTTTTGTTAGAGATCACATTTTAAAGTGTACTTATTTAGACTCGCACATGACCTAAATGAATTACTCGGATGTAAAGCATTTCTATATCATGACAAGATTTGAAATTACAAATCTAACTTGATTCACAAACTAATTATCATAAATAGGGCGCAATTTTCCCTTTTTCACCTCAAACATGACCTTAAAATTTCATGAACATGTAGAAAAACTCGTGGGATAAAAATTTCAATTTAATCTTCAACTTCTTTGGAAAATCTTTCCTTAAACTTGAATTCTTCAAAAACGAATAATTTCAAGTGGGGCTCACATATCTGATCACATGATCAAATACACATTTATGGAATTATGAAAATTCTTATCCAACATTCAATCATAAATTTGGAAAAATAAATCAATACAGGATTAGTATACTCACTTTTCTCCAAGTTGCTCTTAGTTAGGGTTTATCTAGGGTTTCAAACCACTTTACCTTCTTAACGATCATTAATTCAAACATGACTATCAAACCACCTCATTGTTTTTTTGAAAGCTTCATAAATGAACTAAGAATCTATTCCAAATATCTCAGTTCCCCATGCAAATATTACAATCCACAACAAACATCATAAGGTCAAATGTTGTCACAAAACACATTGTCACTTACCCAGCTTTTCCAAAACTTACATATCTTCAAAAATATTTAGCACTTTGACCTAAAACTTGTCATTAAGCATCATGAAAACATATTCTACCTATCCATATGAACCATATTATCCATATAGATATGAAAATTTCAAGGAAATCTCATTTGCCCATACTTTCTTGATTGTTCTCAATTGCTTGCTTCCCAAAGGACCTCAAATATGCATCATACATCATCTGATTTCTGACTGAAACTCACCATACACCAGGTACACTTGTAGTATTCTTCTCTTTCTCCACTTATCAACTAATCCATGATATATTTTCTTGAACAAGAAAGAGTATTCAAATAATATGCACACAAACCTCACTAGATGGAATTATGAGTCATTAACTAGCTCCTTCGGAGAATGTCAAGCCTTTATTGCCTTCAAACTCTGCAAATATCCTTACACATGAAGTATCAATACTTTTAGACCAATCATCTTCACTTATCCTTGTTATAAAAAATTGATTTCCTTCTTATGAAAATATATCTCTACTTCAATACACTCTTGGGTCAATTCACATGACTCATTACCATGGTTAGGGTTTCATGACATACCACTTCTTCCATTATAGGTTCTAAAACACTCTAAAACTGCACTTCTAGGCCATCAACATCTCCATCATTAACTTTAAGGCCACTAATATTAAAAAAATTCAATATCAACATCTAGGTCGTCTTCATCTTCCATTATTGGAACTTCATCCTCGCCAATAGAATACACCGCTTCAAAAGCAATATAATAACCTTCTTTTACTTTTTCATGGATCTTCAAATCAGCTATACCTGTTGGAAATGGAGTACAAACTTCATATATGGATTTCCATATGTAAAAACCTAAGGGTTTCAAAAATCTCTTAATATTACCAATGGATTCTCTTCAACTTGAGCCTCACCATCTGTCATACATGTGCTTCAGTAGGATCTCCTTCAAGTGATGAAACTTTATTCTCAAGGTCTTGATATGATACCAATTTTTGGAAGCACAATGGAATGAGATGGGGGGTGAATCATTCCTAATATATTTTCACTTCAATTACCTTTAATACAACATCTATCAAACATCCATTCAATCATATGCATTGCACATTAAGTTATTAAGTGTGCATCATACATTCAAATGAACATGAAACATAAATGAGAACACATAAACACAAGATGTAAGTGGGAATCCTCAAGGGAATAAAACCCACTGAAAATCTTTCTGATATTACATACAACAAATACTCAAGTGAATATTACACATCACAAGATATTTCTTTAGTGAGGCACCAACCCCACAAGGAGTATCAACCCCTAAACCCTTGTTGATATTACTCACAACAAGAGACTCCTATGAATATGAATCAT
Organism: Taxus wallichiana var. yunnanensis; assembly: GCA_018340775.1. NCBI lineage: Eukaryota > Viridiplantae > Streptophyta > Pinopsida > Cupressales > Taxaceae > Taxus > Taxus wallichiana. Next base: position 797,511,769 of record CM031235.1, read on the forward strand.
CATAAGACATTTTTAAGAATAATGGACACTAAAAATATGTTGATACCACAACTGATAGTGATCCCAAAATTCAGCTCCAAATTCCTTCAAACTCTCATTCAAACACTTCTTCAACTTGTTCTCTTTAGGTCTTTCATGGACTTGCCTCGGTCTCAAACCCTTACAAAAATAATATCTAACATTCCTTAAACTATAACACTATATATAATCTCTCAAATCATATAATCAAACCTGCAAAACACTTCTTCTTGGGTCACAATTTTCCCTTCAAGAGCACTAGTTAAAATATGAACTCAAAGATCACCTTTATAGGCTTCTATTCTCAAAAACTCATCATAGGTAGGCCCAATACATTTATCATGACCAATTAAACTTAAAAAAAAACCCAATACATTCATAAAAATTGTCACATATGACCCATATAGGTTGACCATGCCCAAAACCATCTAGAATGCACAAAAAGGCTCAAAACCCCATCACTTTGATGAGCTAAAACCAAAACCACAAAAAAATGATTAGTCAAGATCCCAAATTCATGATAAATGTGTAATATAACATAGAAAAATCATAAATGGTCAAATATTTTCTTGGACTAATCAAATAAATCATTATATGGGCCCACGAGCTCATATTCTTCACCAAACAACTATTTCTAGCACCCCATCTTCACCTTTGGGCCTCAAGATCACTAAATAAAAACTAAATTATGGAACAAAAAAAACATATGGAATCATCGGGACCTGTAAATCACATCCATGTGTTCTATCCATGACTACTTTCCTCTTTTCCAAATCAAGCTACCTAGAAACTTGTTCTGCAAAATTAACTAGTTTACACCCTTTATGAAACTTCAAAGGCCAATAAATTCCTTCAATAGGAACCAAATTCACCCCTATTAACTTTACATGTGATAATAAGTATCAAAGAATCCATTTGATTCCTCAACTAACTCATTCTTTCGATTGATAAAACCTGTCCAGAGAATGCAACTACCTTCTTTCTCACAAATTGACCTAAAAGTTCCATAAAATAAAATAACAAAGACAAAAAAACCATAACAATATAAATATATTTGAATCACCTTTCCATAACATATTTTAACTCCTTCCAACTCCAAGTGGAAGGACTTCAACCCAACTAATCTTTGGAAGCCGCTTCTTAAGCCTTTTAAGACTTAAGAACTGGACATTAGCCCAATATGCTCCATAACCACAAAAATCACTTCAAAACTTGAGAAAATAATGGAACACACTTAGAAATGATGTTTAAGTACTCATAAACCTTCACTAAGCAATAATAACTCACAATCATCAACTTACCTCTTGAATCTACTTCACACCCCGCTAAAACAAACATCCTTCAAAGTTGACCCTAAAATGACATCTCATAACTTTAAAATACCTTATAAAATCATCAATTTTGATATACCAATGGAAATATCTCTAAACTAAGATCACACAAAAAAACTTGAATGGAGTCCTAAATCCACATGTAGCTCATGTAATCTTATTTTTACCACAAATTGCTCTAAAGCGCCCCAAAAACTAGTCATCATAAATAGGGCACAATTTTCCCCTGTTCACCTCAAACATGACCTTAAAATTTCATGAACATGTAGAAAAACTCGGGGATAAATTTTTTTAATTTAATCGTCAACTTCTTTGGAAAATCTTTCCTTAAACTTGACTTCTTCAAAAACAAATAATTTACAGGTGGGGCTCACATACAGTCACATGATCATATACACATTTATGGAATTATGGAAGATTCCTATACAACATGCAATCATAAATTTAGAAAAATAAATCAATACAGATTAGTATACTCATTTTTCTCCAAGATGCTCTTATTTAGGGTTTATCTAGGGTTTCAAACCACTTTACCTTCTTAATGATCGTTAATAAAAATGTGACGATCAAACCACCTCATTATTTTTTTGAAAGCTTCATAAATGACCTAAGAAGCTATTCCAAATATCTCAGGTCCCCATGCAAATAATACAATCCACAACAAGCATCAAAAGGTCAACTTTTTTCACAAAACACATTGTCACTTACCCATTTTCCAAAACTTTCATATCTTCAAAAATATTTAGCACTTTGACCTAAAACTTGTCATTAAGCATCATGAAAACATCCTCTACCTATCCATACTAACCATATTATCCATATAGCTATGAAAATCTCCAGGAAATATCATTTTTCCATGCTTTCTTGATTGTTCTTAATTGCTTGCTTCCCAAGGACCTCAAATATGCATCATACCTCTGATTTCTGACCTAAAACTCACCATACACCTCAGGTACACTTGTAGTATTCTTCTCTTTCTCCACTTATCAAATAACCCATGATATCTTTGATTGAAAAAGAAAGATTATTCAAATAATGTACACACAAACCTCACTAGATAGAACGATGAGTCATTAACTAGCTCCTTCTCGGAGAATGTCAAGCCTTTATTGACTTCAAACTCTACAAATATCCTTACACATGAAGTATCAATAATTTTAGACCAATCATCTTCACTTATCCTTGTTATAAAAAATTGATTTCCTCCATATGAAAATATATCTCTACTTCTATACACTCTTGGATCAATTCACAACTCATTACCATGGTTAGGGTTTCATGACATACCACTTATTCCATTATAGGTTCTAAAACACTCTCAAACTACACTTCTATGCCATCAACATCTCCATCATTAACTTTAAGGCCACTGATATTAAAAAAATTCAATATCAGAATCGAGGTCATCTTCATCTTCCATTACTAGAACTTCATCCTCGCTAATAGAACCCCCTTTGCTTCAAAAGCAATATGATAACTTTCTTTTACTTCTTCATGGATCTTCAAATCAGCTATACCTGTTGGAAATGGAGTACAAACTTCATAGATGGATTTCCATATGTAAAAACCTAAGGGTTTCAAAAATCTCTTAATATTACCAATGGATTCTCTTCAACTTGAGCCCGACCATCTGTCATACCCGTGCTTGCAAGAGGATCTCCTTCAAGTGATGAAACTTGCTTCTCAAGGTCTTGATATGATACCAATTTTTGGAAGTAAAATGGAATGAGAGGGGGTGAATCAGTCCTAATATATTTTCACTTCAATTACCTTTAATACAACATCTATCAAACATCCATTCAATTTGTATGCATTCCACATTAAGTTATTAAGTGTGCATCATACATTCAAATGAACATGAAGCACAAATGAGAACACATAAACACAATATGTAAGTGGGAATCCCTCAAGGGGAATAAAACCCATTGAAAATCTTTCGATATTACACACAACAAATACTCAAGTTAATATTAAACATCACAAGAGAGGCACCAACCCCACAAGGAGCGCCAACCCATAAACCCTTGTTGATATTACTCACAACAAGAAACTCCTATGAATATGAATCATCATAAGACATTTTTAAGAATAATGGACACTAAAAATATGTTGATACCACAACCGATAGTGAATCCAAAATTCAGCTCCAAATTCCTTCAAACTCCCATTCAAGCACTTCTTCAACTTGTTCTCTTTAGGTTTTTCATGGACTTGCCTTGGTATCAAACCATTGCAAAAATTATCTCTAACATTCGTTAAACTATAACACTATATATAATCTCTCAAATCATACAATCAAACCTGCAAAACACTTCTCCTTGGGTCACACTTTTCCCTTCAAGAGCACCAGTTCAAATATGAAATCAAACATCAACTTTATAGGCTTCTATTCTCAAAAACTCATCATAGGTAGGTCCAATACATTTATCATGACCAATTAAACTTAAAAAATCCCAATACATTCATAAAAATTGACACATATGACCCATATATAGGTTGGCCATGCCCAAAACCCCATCACTTGGATGAGCTAAAATCACAGACCACAAAAAATGCTTAGTCAAGATCCCAAATTCATGATAAATTTGTAATATAACATAGAAAAATCATAAATGGTCAAATATTTTCTTGGACTAATCAAATAATTCATAATATGGGCCCACAGGCTCATATCCTTCACCAAACAACTATTTCTAGCACCTTGTCTTCACCTTTGGGCCTCAAGATCACCTAATAAAAACTAAAATATGGAACAAAAAAAAAATATGGAATCATCAGAACCTGTAAATCACATCCATGTGTTCTATCCATAACTACTTTCCTCTTTTCCAAATCAAGCTACCCAGAAACTTGTTTTGCAAAATTAACTAGTTTTCACCCTTTATGAAACTTCAAAGGCCAATAAATTCCTTCAATAGGAACCAAATTCACCCCTATTAACTTTACTTGTGATAATAAGTATCAAAGAATCCATTTGATTCTCAACCAACTCATTCTTTCATTTGAGAAAACTTGTCCAGAGAATGCAACTACCTTCTTTCTCACAAATTGACCTAAAAGGTCCATAAAATAAAATAACCAAGACAAAAAAACTATAACAATATAAATATATTTGAATCACCTTTCCATAACATATTTTAACTCCTTCCAACTCCAAGTAGAAGGACTTCAACCCAACCAATCTCTGGAAGTGCTTCTTAAGCCTTCTAAGACTTAAGAGTGGACATTAGCCCAATATGCTCGATAACTACAAAAATCACTTCCAAACTTGAGAAAATAATGGAACACTTAGAAATGATGTTTAAGTACTCATAAACCTTCACCAAGCAATAAAAACTCATAATCATCAACTTAACTCTTGAATCTACTTCACACCCTGCCAAAACAAACATCCTTCAAAGTTGACCCTAAAATGACAGCTCATAAATTTAAAATACCTTATACAATCATCAATTTTGATATACGAATGGAAATATCTCTAAACCAGGATCACAAAAATACTTGAATGGAGTCCTAAATCCACATGTAGCTCATGTAATGTTAATTTTACCACAAATTGCTCTAAACTGCCCCAAAAACTAGTCATCATAAATAGGGCACAATTTTCCCATTTTCACCTCAAACATGACCTTAAAATTTCATGAACATGTAGAAAAACTCAAGGGATAAAAATTTCAATTCAATCTTCAACTTCTTTGGAAATTTTTTTCTTAAACTTGACTTCTTCGAAAAAAATAATTTGAGTAGGGCTCACATACAATCCACATGATCAAATACACATTTATGGAATTATGGAAGATTCCTATACAACATGCAATCGTAAATTTGGAAAAATAAATCAATACAGGATTAGTATACTCACTTTTCTCCAAGTTGCTCTTAGTTAGAGTTTATCTAGGGTTTCAAACCACTTTACCTTCTTAACGATCGTTAATTAAAATGTGACTATCAAACCACCTCATTTTTTTGTGAAAGCTTCATAAATGAACTAAAAAGATATTCCAAATATCTTAGATCCCCATGAAAAGATTACAATCCACAACGAACATCATAAGGTCAAATGTTGTTACAAAATACATTGTCACTTACCTAGTTTTTCCAAAACTTATTTATCTTCAAAAATATTTAGCACTTTGACCTAAAACTTGTCATTAAGCATCATGGAAACATCCTCTACATGTCCATACTAACCATATTTTCCATAGAGCTATGAAAATCTCCAGAAATCTCATTTTCCCATGCTTTCTTGATTGTTCTCAATTGCTTGCTTCCCAAAGGACCTCAAATATGCATCATACGTCTGATTTCTAACCGGAAACTCACCATACACCTCAGGTACACTTCCAATATTCTACTACCATGATATAACAATACTGATCAGCTCCAAATATCATACCTCCTTACCATTTTTCATGCTCCAGGGCTAGGAATAGCCCTGGAATGTCTTGACTCAACACTCACAACACAAGAATTGACCTTGTTGACTTCATGCGGAATCTTGTACACTACTAACACATATAATTGACCATGAATTACCTTATGAAAACAATCAACCACATCAAGGTAACTCATACTATGACTCTACCTAGCAAACCAAGCTCCAAGACCTCCTAGACTACCACCAAACATGACATTACAAATCAAACTTCATGTTTGACCATTAACTAACACCTCATGGAGACACTCATGACCTGATGAAACCATTTTCCATAAATGGAGCTAACATCAATGATAAAAAAACACCGAATGGACAATAGATTAAATTATTTCACAATCCGAGTCTAGGCACTTGGAATTATTTCACTACCAACGTAGCTTGGCCAAAATATTGTCTTCTCAACTTAAGACTAATATCATAGACACATAGTGTGATCCCCATATATTTGATACTATTTAAAGTAAGGATGAGGAGGAAACACATCCTTACATTCCTCCCGCTAATCCACCAATCCTTGTTACTCCCGGGTCATTGAAAAAATATCTAGCTATGATTTACATCATGTTATCGCAACAACTCCACCACCCTCCACAGATTATAAGTTGACATCTACACTAAACATTGGTCTCAAAGTATCCTAGCATTAACACTAACGATCATGTACCCAAAGAGGTCACGTTAGACCCTAGGGTATTAGGTGTGGCAAACTAGCTCTAGGTAATAAATAGATAATAGGTGATACGTAGGCCTAAAAATTGATGTAGAATACCATGGGAATCTCTGTACCCTATACAATGATGAGGATATTCTATAAACTCTATATGCTCGAGAAGATAAAATCCATTGACATCATCATAAGTTGAGAAATTTCTCCAAAACACTTATGCACTTTGGTGATTATGTCACTACTATTAATCCTAGCTAGGAAGAAGTAGCCAAATTACTCGAAGCCCCATATCATTTTGAAGATGACAAAGCCATGTTGGTAGATTCAACCATTAGTTTACAACTTGATGATTATTCCATGCATGTTGTCATGCTTGGTGATTTATTTCCTCACTTACGTGAGCGTCACATATAATTATTACGAAAAAATGAGGCATTTACATGGGAATATTCTCGATATGACTTGGAATTGATCCTAAAATAGTTTCCCACAATATCATCACCTATCCCGACGCTGCTCTGTGCAAAAAAAAAAAGATAAGGAAGTTTCCCCAAGATAAACTATTTAAGTTATAAAGTATATTTGCGATTGTGTCTAGGTGTTGTCATTTATGTCAAATCCATTGATGGAAAAGGGTCTCACGGTGTCATACGAGTCACCATGGGATGTTAGTATAAGGTCAAACATGAAGGTTGATTGGTAGTGTCATGTTTGGTCAAGTCGTATGGTGTTCTAAAGCATGGCCTAGTGTGCATGGTCATAGTATGAATCCTCCTAAGGTGGTTGAAGATTTTTATGAGGTCATGCAAGGTCCAAGAGGTGTGTATTAGATGTCCAAGTGTCTCAGTAGTGAGTCTCCATGGTCATTTCATGAGTTATCATGGGTTGCAGTAGAGTCATTATAGGCATATTACTAGTCCTGAAACATGTAGAATGAGTTGAAGGTATGAGTTTTGGAGCATATCAGTATTTTTGGAGCATGGTCATTGCATGATGATGGTGTACATGGAAAATCTGATGAGTTTTAGCTTAGTTATAAGATGTTTAGTGATGTTTCATGGTCCTTGGGGATAAAAAAGGTGAAAGCAAGCTAGAAAGCACAAGTCACAATGGTTTGAAATTTACAGAAATATTTTAGCATGGTGATGAGTTTGAGAAGTTATATGATGTTTTGATGGTGCTTCATGACAAGTTTCAGGTCAAAGTGAAGAATAAATTGCAAGTTATGTCAGTTTTTGTAAAGCTGGGTTTTGGAGAAGGAAAAAGTAGCTTGAATTGGAAGCTTCACATGCTTGTTGTGAACTATGTGCTTTACATGGGACCTAAAGGTTATGGGGTATGTTTTTCCATTGATCTAAGAGTGTTTTTCAAAAATAATGAGGTCATTTGATCATCTTGTTTTTATGAACAATCGTTAAGAAGATAAGTTGCTTTGAAACCCTAACAAAACCCTCCTTCTTGAGTGACATGGGAAATTTTATTTATTTGATATCCATAATGTCTTGGAAATAAAAATGTATTTATCAAGGTTTAAGAGTATTAGTCTAAGCTCATTTTTCTTATGGTTTGGTGTTCCAAACTATTTTGGGAAGTGAAATAAAAAAAAACTGTTTTGTAGGTTTTTATAGTTTCAGGGCTTAGATGGAGGTTCAAAGAGGAAAACCAAATTGTTCCATAATAATTTGAAGATGTGTTACACATTTATGAAAATATTTGATCAAGTACAATTCATAAAATATAAGTTACAGGTGCTCAAAGTGACCCTACAAATTTTGGCCTTAAGGGCTAAAATACTAGTCTTATGCTTACATGGATATTTTATTGACACCTGATATGATGTGCTCAAGTGTTTGTTTTGATGTGGTGAAGTGATTTTTAGTTAAATACCTATTGGCCTAGAAATCCCTAGTTGGCTTGCTTAAGAAGGTGATAAAAACAAGTGTGTTGGGTAAGATTTCTCCATGTCATATGCTTCTTAGTACTTGTACATGTTGGTACAAGTGTCCTTGATATATTATATTTGATGGTTGAGATTAGAAAGTTGATTTGGAAGTATTTGTGCATGTTTCTCTCAATAATCAATCATGAGTCCTTAGAGCTTGAAAGAGTAGTTTCAGATATTGGATTGGTTGAAGGCACTCCACTATGATTTGAAAGATGAAGTAAGGTGTTATAAAAATTAGACTCAGAAATTTCCAATGATATAATGTTTATGTCTTGATGATTTGGTTTGATAGGTGAACCAAATTTGTTTTGAGGACCTAGTTTTGGCATCTTGAAGCCAGTTTGGAGTAGTTTCAGAGATCAAGATTTTGAAGGTCTTTCACTTGAAGTTGAATGAAAAAGTGAGTTTTAATGGAAATGAAATTAAAATATATTTTTAATGGTATATAAATTGAGTCATAATGATGAGATTTTCTATGTCAAGTTGGTCACTCTTCAGGACTAAAATTATGGGCATTGAAGACCTAGTGGGGTTTGTATGCTTCTTGGTGAGTTTCTTGATAAAGATGAATGCTGCAATTTTCCTGATCCTTTTGGTGATGATAAGAGGTTTTTATCATATTGGATGATGATTTTGGATCCATGAAAATAAAATTTATATCCTTGAGGTGTTTATGTACTCGCTAGAGCTTTGGAGGGTGCATTTGAGCTAGTTGGAGTGTTCTAATGCTTATTCATGATGTCTTAACCCCTTCTAACCTACTTGGGTCATTTGTGTGAATTTATATGATGTTATTATTATGTTTTTGAGTTTGGATGACTGACCTACTTGATCATGGCCGACCCAAGGGTGTTTTATTGTTGTTACTTGTATATAAGCAAGTATTTTTGTCATTTTGTGACTATTTGTGATGATACATGTATGAGTGACCTATAGAGGAGTAAAGAAGAGTGAAGAGGGGTCAAGAAAAATATGAGAATAACTATGAAGAACTGATTAATTTTAGGATCATATGTGTAAGGAAAATGATAGATTCAATCCTTGATGGAGAGATATTGAGTGAGTTTAGAGAGAGCTTATTTGGATAAGGGTTTGGAGATGCATTTGGATCACAATTAGCTATGAGATCATCAAATTTTCAGTGGTCATTCTTTTATAAAATCTCATTTGATGATTCATATTCATAGGATTCCTTTTTTATGAGTCATATCAAAATAGGTTTAGGGGTTAGTGAACCTTATGGGGTTGGTTTCTCATTAAATAAATCTTGCAAAATTGACAATATTCTTACAAGTGCTATTTCTAAGTGATGTATGTAATATTTTTAGTGGGTTTTCTTCTCCTTGAAGATTTCCCACTTACATATGGTGTCTATTTTTCTCTCTCTCTCTCTCTCTCTCTCTCTCTCAATTGTGAATGATTAATGCACATATAATTAGATCACATATGGTTATGTATGATAATGGTTAAATGAATTTTGAATGATTATCATGGTAAAATAAGTTAAAGTTTTGTAGCATTGGTTGACCCCCAATTGATTGTGCTTCCAAAAATTAGTATCGATATGGTCCTTGTGAAGCAAGTTTGACAACTTGAAGGAGATCCTCTTGAAGCACAAGCAATGGGTAAATCCTCTATTGTTTAAGAATACCTAAGGAAGAAGTATGATTTTGTAGAGTCCTTGATTCATAGTTTACAAGATAAAATCATTTTCATGGAGATAAAGCATTTTTAAGTTATCAAAGAGCTGGAATCTCAAGTTGAGAAAGTGACTAAAGCGCTATAGGACAAAGAATAAGCGTGTTCTAGGTATGAATTTTTTTGAGATATTTGGATTCTAATCTTGAAGGTGCATCTAATATGTTAAATACCTATGCGAGGTTGGAGAAAAGTTCTGAAGCCTTAGATGATATGTTGAATAGTCAAAGAGAATCCAATGACAAATCAGCCCTTGGCTACAAAGGATATGAAAAAGCTAGATCGAGTTCTCAATCATACATAAATATGAATCATGAAGGTATAATACTATTAGAAAACCTAATGTAATGAGGCATGGTATTATTTTAATGTTTATTTATATGTTTGCCATGTTTTTGGTCATAGGGCTAGAGATTGCAAAAGGTATTCTAGGAATGATGAAAACTTCTTCAAAGGAAAATTCTACTCATGTTTCGAGTATGGTCACAAGTAATGATTTTGGATTGAATCTAAGTGTATATGAGTTGAGAGGAAATAGTAATATTATGTATTACAATTTTTAGAAACAAGTTCATATTGTTAGAAATTTCTATCAAGGTGAAACTTCTACATTCAATAGTATGTTTCAAGTTAAAAATTGAAAAGTATTCAAGAAGAAAATCCCCATGAATGAATATAAGAATGTCATGTAAGATCCTAAGGCCAAGAAGATGGTTGATCAAGGAAGATAATTCAAGATATTTGATTCTTAGTATAATTTGAGGGTTTAAGAATCTAAGCATGATAATAATGATGATTCAAAGGCATAGGTTCTTAGCATAAAAGCTAATCTAATGAAGTTTTTAAAAGAGGGTTCTAGTTCTATTAAGATGGAAGACAAGTTCATCTAGACCAAATCATACCACGGAGGTATGTATTATTTGAAAGAAAAACCAAAAATTGAGGAAATTCATATGTGTCTAACTGCTATTCAATCCCCAATGCATGGAAAGTTGAGAAAACTAGGTATTTTGGGTACCTCAAGAGTTATAAGGCATGATTTCAAACCTATTTCTAAGATTTTTAGCTAGGAGTCTTTGTTGATTAATAATATTTATGAGTTTATGAGCATGATTAAGGTTTGTGTGCATGTCTTTTCTATCTTATCTCCATGCCAATATTTCAAAAGTTGTGGTTTGGTTTGTCCATCAATTTTTTTGAGTATTCTTGGTCGTGGTGCTCTTTCCTTCTTGAAGTTGTGTCTCAAGTTATACAAAGTATGCCTTTATACTGAATATGAAGTCAAGGATGTTTAACAAAGTATATGGAGAGGCTTAAAAACGTGTTATAACTGTGGAAAGGTAGCTTAAGGTCATGCCCTTACATAACTTTTTCAAGTTTGTTCTATGTCAAAGGTTTGTTAGTTTTTCAAGGTGCTCGAGACCCGAGTTGGTATTATAGAGGAAGTATGAGTGTGTGGATTACCATATTGGTCTCAAAAGGTTGTTGTATGTGATCAAAGTGTGATGTGTATTTCTCAATCTATATAAGGTCAAGGTTTATATTCATGAATATTTTACATGTATTAGGAACATATTAGGAGTATAATTATTGCTAAGAAGATGAAAAATGTTGTATAGGATTTGTACGGTGTCATATTGAGTAGTCAAGGTTGATAATGTACTTTGTGTTAAAAGTATGTGATTATAGAATCTTTCTAGCCCTCATCCCAGGGGAGTTCATCATGGTTGAATTTCATAGGCAATACTAGTGTCTTTCTCAATCTATATAAGGTCAAGGTTTATATTCATGAGTATTGTACATGTATTAGGAGCATATCAGAGTATAATTATTTCCAAGAAGCTGAAAATGTTGTATAGGATTTGTATGGTGTCATATTGAGTAGTCAAGGTTGATAATGTACTTTGTGACAAAAGTATATGATTATAGAATCTTTTAGCCCTCATCCCAGGGGGAGTTCATCATGGTTGAATTTCATAGGCAATACTAGTTCTATATCTGGTTGAACAAGTCTCACATGATCGACTAAAGCACCATGAGGAAGTGTGTATGTTTCAAGCAAGTGGTAATCTGTGCAGTCAAGATTGGACCTGTGACTAAGATTCTACCAATTTGAGACAACTATTTTTGGCTATATCATTCCAAGGGGAGCTTATCATGCTGTTTGAGCTCCTTGAGCAAGATCTCGAGTTTAAAGTCAATTAGTTAAGGTTTGAAGTTGAAATGTCAAATGGAAGATGTTGTTGACTGTGCATTGAGTTCTCAAAAGCTTAAAGATGGTATCGGGAGTTCAACATCTCTATTTTAGGTTCAAAAGTAGCTTGAGAGGAGGTTAGGACTATTGATCATGAAGAATGATACCACACTTGAGTGAGTGTAAAATTTGAAAAGAAAAAAATTCAGGTATGAAAGAAGCATTTAGTATTGACAATGGATCTTGAAGTTGATGGAATGCTCTAAGAAGGTTTAGGTTGCTTCAAGAATATGTCAAGAGACTTAGGTCAATAAAGGCTTATTGAATCAAGGGGAGACAAGTCCCAAGATGATCAGGGAAATAATGGATGGGGAGATCAAGATTGAAGTATTGTAGGATAATATTTCTCTTCCATTGTAGTTTTGTTGTGGGATTTCTATGATTTATTATGGTTCTTCTACTTTTTCAACGGGTTATAGGGTATCTAGAGAGGTCTGAAATAAGGTCCGAGCCTATAAATGAGGTGTTACAAGTTTGTAAATGGAGTTTTCATGGTGATCTTGTATGAGTACATATGTTGAGGGGGAGTTAATGATATTTCTACTCCAGAGATATGGAGGTAAATATGTTGCAAGAATTGTCTAGGTGATCTCTTACACGATTAAGCATGTATTTTCATCATAATAGAGTTCAATTGGTTATTTGGCACTATGATAGGGAGCTACATGTTTGTTTTGGCATTTTAAGGTAGGGGAGTTGATACTATTTACCAATCAGGTTTACTAGGTGCCAAGAATACTAGTAAGGCAGATCATTAGATGGTTACAAGCATATTTGAAAAGGGAAGATATTCATATGATAAAATTAAGTTAAGAATTCATCAAAGAAAGTACAAGATTACCTGAATTAATTCTTTAGGATTATGTTTATTGAGTACATTCCTTTTCATGTTAGCTTATCAAGGTAAGCATTCAAATTTTGACATTGACTGTTAGAATATGGTGAATTGAAGACAATATGAGTATTCATTTGATGGTTCACATACATGTTTGGATCACATTTATTGGAGAATTTTGTCAAAAATAGACTAATAACATGCTTTAGGGACAATAGTTCTAAAGGTTATCATGTTAAGTTTGGAAGAAAAACTATTGGTTTCTTGCATGGTTTACACCTTGATGGATATGTTTATAATGATTAATTAAAAAATGGAGAATATAGGTGCAGGTGGAGCTTTGTGGATGATAATATCAGGTCTATGGATCAATTATAGTTTTTGTTGAAGCTAAATGGAGAACATATAGTCTAAGGGGGAATCAAGTCAAGTAAGTAATTGTGTTTTAAGCATTGTTTCCATTGTGTGTCATAATTTTATCCTTTTTCATAGATGTTAAAGGGGAGAGAAGAATTAGAAACATGGAAAATATTCTTGTAAGTGTTTGGTCTTGTTGGTTGCCATCAATGTTTTTGAAGATGGTTGCCTTCAATGAAAAAGGGGATATTGTTGGCCATTGTGTCTATGTGTTTTCATTGATGTCAAATCCATTGATGGAAAAAGGGTGTCATGGTGTAAAATGAGTCTCCATGAGGTATTATTCAAAGGTCAAACATGAAGATTGATTGGTAGTGTCATGTTTGGTGAAGTCCTATGGTGTTTTGGAGACGGTCTAGTGTGCATGGTCATAGTATCAATCCTCATAAGGTGGTTGAAGGTTGGTATGAGGTCATGAAAGGTCCAAGAGGTGTTTAATATATTTAAAAGTGTTTGTAATGAGTTTTCATGGAAATTTAATGAGTTTTCATGGGTTGTCATAGTCATTCGAGGCTTATTTCTAGTCCTAGAACATGCGAGAATGAGTTGGTGGTATGAGTTTTGGAGTAGATAAGTCTTTTTGGAGCATGGTAATAGTATAGTGATGGTGTAAATGTCATGGGTGATGAGTTTCATGTCAGTTATCAAAGGTTTAGTGATGTTTCATGGTCCTTGGGAAGTAAGAAGGTGAAGACAGACGAGGAAAGCACATGTAAGTCACTATGGTTGCAAATTTCCAAAAATATTTGAGCATGGTGATGAGTTTGAGAATTTAGAGGATGTTGTCATGATGCTTCATGATAAGTTTCAGGTCAAAGTGAACAAGAAATTCCAAGTTATGTCAGTTTTGGTAAAACTAGGTTTTGGAGAAGGAAAAACTAGCTCGAATTGGAAACTTCATACCTCAATGTGAACTATGTGCTTTGCATGTGACCCATAGGTTTATGGGTATTTTTAAAAATTAATCCAAGATTATTTTTAAAAAATAAGGAGGTCATTTGATCATTTTGTTTTTATGAAAAATCATTAAGAAGATAAGTTTCTTTGAAACCCTAACAAAACCCTCCTAGAGCGACACTGGGAAATTTGATTTGTTTGATATCCATAATGTCTTGGAAATGAAAATTAATGTATCAAGGTTAAATAGGAGTCATCCAATCTCATTTTTGTGCTGGTTTTGTGTTCTAGTTGTTTTGGGAAGAGAAAGAAAAACCCTAGTTTTTTGGGTTTTTACAATTTAGTAATTTGAGATGAAGGTTAGAAGATGAAAAAAACTCTTCCGAGAATCCTTGAGAGATTTTATACACATCCATGAAAATATATGATAAGGTAAATGAGATAAAATGGAAGTTATAGGTGCTCAAAGTGACCCTACCGATTTTGGCCTTAAGGGCTAAAATGCTAGTCTTATGCTTTGGAGTGAGTTTTGTCATTTTGCTTTTTGTTGATGGTCATGAGTATTTTATTGACACATGATATGATATGCTTGAGTAATTTTTTTATGTGGTGAAGTGATTTTTAGTTGAAGACCTATTGGCCTAGAAAGCCCTAGTTGGATTGTTTGAGAAGGTGATAGAAACAAGTGTGTTGGGTAAGATTTCTCCATGTGTCATATGCTTATTTGTACTTGTACATGTTACAAGTGTCCTTGATATATTCTAGGTTATGGTTGAGATCAAAATTAAATTTGGAGTTATTTGTGCATGTTTCGCTTAAAAATGGTTCTTAAGTCCTTAGAGCACGAAAGAGAAATTTCGAGAGATTGGATTGGTTGAAGAACTTTCACTATGATTTGGAAGATAAAGTAAGGTGTTCTAAAAATTATACTCATGTACCTTTTTAATGATATATGGTTTTTTTTTCTTCATGAGTTTATTTTATAGGTGAGTCAACTTTGTTTGAGGACCTAGTTTTGGGGTCTTGAAGCTAGTTTGGAGCAATTTCAGAGGTTGGGTTGTTTGGAGGTCTTCCACTTAGAGTTGAATGAAAATTTGAGTTGTTATGGAAAATATATTTCCAATGGTATATGAATTAATTCATAATGATGATATTTTCTCTTTCAAATTAGTCACTCTTCAGGAATGAAATTCTAGGCATTGAAGACCTATTGGGGTTTGCATTCTTCTTGGTGAGTTTCATAATAGAGATGGATGTTTGGATTGTTGTGAGATTATTGGTAATTCTAGGAGGTTTTTACCATATTTCATGATGATTTTTAATCCATGAAATTTTTATTTATGTCGTTGGAGGTGCTTTTGTATTCACTAAAGCTTTGGGAGTGCATTTTGAGCTAGTTATAGTAATCTAGTGCTTCATGATGTCTTGACACCTATCAACCTACTTGGGTCATTTGTGTGAATTTATATGATGTTATTCTTATGTTTTTGAGTTAGGATGACTGAAATAATTTTTCATGGATGGCCCAAGGGTGTTTTAGAGTTGTGACTTGTATATAAGAAAGTTTTTAGTCATTTTGTGACTAGTTGTGATGATACATGTATAAGAGACCTATATAAGAGTAAAGAAGAGTGAATAGAGGTTAAGAAAAATTTGATAAGACATATGAAGACCCGGGAAGTTTAAGGATCATATTTGTAAGGAAATTTTATAGATTTATTCATTGATGGAGGAGAGAGAGAGAGAGAGAGAGAGAGAGAGAGAGAGAGAGAGAGAGAGAGAGAGAGAGAGAGAGCTTGTTTAGATAAGGGTTTGGTGTGTTTGGAGCTGCATTTGGATCACAATAAGCTGTGAGATCAACATATTTTCAATGTTTATTCTTTTACAAAGTATCCTTTATAAGTCATATTCATAGGAGTAATTATTTGTGAGTCATATGGGTAAAGTTTTAGGGGTTGGTGCTCCTTATGGGGATGGTGCCTCACTAAAGAAATATTGCGGGATGTGTAACATTCTTGCAAGTCCTATCTTTAAGTAATATAAGTAAGTTTTTGATGCAAGAGCATCAGTTTTCAACCTTCCTTCTTATCAAAATTCATCACGAACATGCATGGAGGGCTTAGAATTTTTGGTATGTGAGGTTGAGTTTAATTTGTGCCTTTATAGTATTTCCCTCAAAAAATCTAATTCAAATTTCAAATTGTGGTATTATCACTTTCTAGAAAATCTTGGCTTGTGTATGAGTGAAATATGGATAGGAGTATTAAATATGTTTGATTAAAGGTGTAATTATCCCATATTAGGGTTCTTAATTGTTGTAATGTTGAGATAACTCTATGTTATTCCATCAAAATTAGGGAATTGGATTGATAGGTGGGGTCTAGCTAAACCTAAGGTGAGAAAGTTAGTTATTTTGAAGGAATTAAAATAAGGGAAGGTAACAAGTTAGTTTAAGGGATTCATTCTTTAATGAGAGGGAGGGAGGGGTTTATATAATGTTTATGCAATATATATATATATATATATATATATATATATACCCTATTTTGTGTGTGTATTTCCGAGCATGAATAGTTTGGGTGCATTATTTTGCTATGGTAATCTATCTTGCATTAAAAGGATGATTGTGAGGAGCATGATCTCTACTTCTTACGTACATGAAGGAAAAATGGTAAGTATCTCGTATGGTATTATTTCTAAACTTGTGTATGGAATATTTTAATTAACATATGATAAATGTTGCTTGTGATGGGACTTTGAATCATAGTTGAGAGTAGTTCATTCATAAGGAACATGTGTACTGAAGTTAGAAGAAGAACCTCTGTGGTGTAATAATGTTGGTTGAAGAACCATGAACCCTCCAACCGTGACATGTATTATGTGAATGCGCATGACCTTATTGAAACATCAATTGAGATGAATGATTGAAGTGTGTGTGTCTTGTTGTATGTGATCAAACCCAAATTAATTGAAATATTGGTGACTTGATGGAAATAATAGAATCATATATGTAAGTTATGATAGCTAGATACAAGGCTTCTTGATAAGAGTGTGAATGCTTAAACTATGTGAATTGAGGTTATTTCTTATTGAAAATTAGAGAAGAATATTTGCATGTATGACATTAGCATGTTTGAAGCTTAGTTAGGAAAGTATGAAGGGAAATATCCTTGAGAGTGATAACTCTGCATAGGACCAATCTTAACTAGTAATTGGACAAAGAATACTTTATCACGAGTTGTTTACATGAATGAGAAATGGATTATTTTGATTGTAAAAGTTTAAGGAACTATGGAATTTGTTGATTTATTGGTTGAAATCCTAAGCATGAGAAGATAGGACCATTTGTAGGAGGTTTAGAGCCATTCTTAGTTGAAATCACTGTTATGGAGTCACAAACCCCTGTGTGCATGGTACAGTTATGCCAAGAATGAAGGTATGACTGAAATTTAGATAGGATTTTTGCCTACTAGTAAACTAAACAAGTGTATAACCTTAAAACAGTCCCATAGTTCAAATTTTAATATTTGGTTCGAATATTTGGAAAAGTTAGAGTAAAAAAATGCCATCTTGGTTCTCGGAAGAGGGTTTTGAAAAAGAGGCTCCTTTACTTGATCACATGCATTGAGATTTGTTACATAACACTCTAAGAATGTGTATTAGGATATTCAAAAATTAGTTTTCCATTGGGTGGATTGTCTGCAAAATTTGATAGTCTTGTAGGTAACAAACAAACACGGTTAGAAGGCTAATTTGAAGGGTGAATTTGCAAAGGAAGGTACAATGGCACTTGAGTACGTGTTCTTGAAATTTTATATGCATTTATAAACCCTAAAAGGTTACTCCAAAATATGCATATTTCATCCTTATTCCATAGGCGAAGAAAAATAATCATGTCGGTCTTGTCTAAGACCTAGTAAGGGTTTGTAGACCAAATTGAAAAGATAGAGCTAATAGGAGTTGCATGAAGAGTTGGAGCTTAATATATTTATATCATGTTTTAATAGTACAATGAAAAATAATAGAGCTTTCATAACCTATTAGGTATCATTAAGACATCCATTCCATGGTTGTTCAAAACCTACCCTATCTTAAGAGCATAAAGAGATCAATTTGACCAACAACGGGAGTTCATGGTTTTGATAAATTTTGAGTTCTTTTGTAATCAACTAACAATGTCCTGAGGTATTTTTAGAGAACACATAAGTGGAAGGACTGCTAGGAGGATTGGAAAGAAAAGTGCCTAATTTAGGCTAGAGCCTAGTGTGAAGGAAAAGCAGGCGGTTTGACTAACAATCATAGAAATTTGTATCTTAGGGATTTGAATTCATTTAATTATTGTTTCTAACAATTAGTTTGAAGTTTATATTAGGGAAGATGACTAAGGATCATGGAAGGAGATAGAGACACACATGGAGAAAATAGCCCGTCAAGAAACCTAGAACATGAGTAGAATAAGTTGAGGTAAACAAGTGTAATATCAATTTGAGTGATGAATATGTTATTTCATGATTAGAATGGTATCTTGAAGATTTTTATGAGCAGCGTATGTGAGTCTCAAAATACATTCAAGGAATTATAGTGCAATAAAGAAAATTTTGAGCATTTAGATCAATTTTAGCCCTTAGAGGCTTGAAGACGATCCTCAAAAGTGAAGAGTGTGAAAGGTTATTGGTTTCAATATTGTTATAGACAATCATTTCTTGATTTTAAATTTCCTCTAAACCAATTTTTATTGGGTTTTATTCCCCTTGATTATTTCCCACTTACATATGGTTTCTATGTGTTCTCTCTCTTATTTCATGCAATTGTGAATGGGTAATGCACATCTAATATGCTCGCACATGGTTATGTATGATGAGTGGTTAAATGAATGTTGAATGCTTGTCATGGTAAAAGAAGTTAAAGTTTTGTAGGAATGATTCACACCCACTCTTAGTCCATTTTAATTCAAAAAAAGTAATCATAAAACTATTAGGCATGAAATTCATTCATACAATAGACTATTCTAAATGGGTGTCCAATATTGTCCCGATTCAAAATTAGGCCACATTGAATATCCATATTTGTATCAAAATTTGAAACCTTAAACTCACTTTTCCTAAGGATAAATTTCCATTACCCTCCATCGACATCATTTTTGACACCATGGAAGGATATGAAATGTTATCTCTTATGGATGGGTTCTTAGGGTATAACCAAATCCAAATTTCTCCTAAAGATCAACACAAGACTACTTTTACTATAGAATGGGGCACCTATTGTTATGTGAAAATTCCCTTTGGACTAAAAATGCTAGTGCAACATATCAACATGCCATGAAAAACATCTTTCATGATCTCATACATAAAAATTCAAAGTCTATGTTGATGATCTACTCGTAAAATCTTGACTCACTCATGATCATGCTCATGAATTAGACATTTCCTTAGGACACCTTTGCAAATACAAGGTTTGTATAAATCCTAGAAAATGCATATTTGGGGTGACATGAGGAAAAATCCTAGGATTTTTGTATCTAAGCATGGTATCAATGTCAATCCACTAAATATTAAAGCTATTCTTGACATGCCATGTCCATCCTCTATATGAAACATCCGAACTTTCCTCGAAATATTGGGGAAATATGACACTTTGTCCCCAAGTTTAGCTATCACATGCATACCATAAATTGTCTTCTTAAAAAATATACCAAACTAGAGTGGACTAAGGACTATAAAAAGAATTTGAAAATATGAATCATTCTTTGTCTTTGTTACCTACCTTATAACCTTCTTCACCGGATCGACCTTTTCTACTACATACCTCTTCTACTATGGTTTCCATTGGGGTAATGCAAGAAGAAGAAAAGGACAGGGAATATATCATTTATTATCTTATTTGAGCCTTGATAGAATATGAAGCATGATATGCATCTATTTAATGGGATTATTTAGCCATATATTACACAACTTAAAGTTGTGTAACTACATGCTATATCACTTACTTATGGAGTAACACCATTTTCACTTACTTATAGAGCTGAGGTAGTCCTTCCACTAGAGGTGGAGCTCCCTTTGATCCACATATCCCTTCATGGAATCATTCATGACGAGGAAATCCATGAAGCCCATCTCCATCACCTTGATTTTTAGAAGAGTGACATGATATAACATACATACATAATTAGAAGCATAAACAATGCCTTTCAAATCAACATAGCAAACTTTTTTGTTTGCATACTTCGACATGTGTGAACATCATCAAGAAAATATGCTCAGCAATTGTGGGGTCCCTACCTCATCAAATATATCATAGGTCCTACACATATCGTCTTGAGCCATTGAATGCTACATATTCAAAGACCCCAAAAATTCTCAATTCCTCAAAAATATTTCACGCATGAAGGAACTTGGTAGTATTGGTACTCAGCTACCATCTCTCATCCTTCTTCTTAAATAACTACTTCCTCAATCTTGTCTAAAAACATTATCAAAATTTTGGCTTCAGACGCCTCAACCTTTCCCATTGGATCGCCATAGTATTATGTAATCCTTACTTAGGCTTATGGCCTTGATTGGATTTATGTTTCTATCTGCGAACCTTTTTTATAACATCTACATCATATTTTTGTACTTTTCAATGTTGTTATCAACCTTTTGGGATAATAATCTATCTTCTCTTTATTTAAACCTTCAGGAGTTTGTGACATTTCTCTTTGTAGCTTCTACCATATGGTTTTTGCACTTTTCATTGTTGTTACCTACTTCTTGGATGTAGCACTATGACATGACACCCTTCCCATGTGCCCATAGATAGGTGATTTATGTATTATTTTATTGATGATCCTCTAGTGTTTCATTTTAGTTTTTCTTCTCTAGGGTTCTTACTGACTTTGGATTTTCCTGCACATGACAGGACGAGCAACACTATCAACTATGCATTAGTGGGTATATTTCATTTCAGCTAGTCCATTCGGGATTACTTTATATACTTACATTTATTAACTTACTTTTATTATTGGTTTTACTTAGTGTCTTTTTCCATTGATAACCCCATGTTTGGATATTGTGACATGCGGCGATCAATAGCTAGGGCATATGTATACACCTAATTTTTCACTTTTTATCTTTCATACCTATTACTACCAATTTCCTTATGTAGATAAGGGTCACGATGCGTATATTTCTTGAGTGTGTGCCTTAAAAGGCCTTATAGAAATGGGGAATGGTTATTCATGTAACCATTATGGGTTAGAGATAATACATAGAGAGAGTGTCATTATTTTCTCCTAGCATTAGTTGTCCCTATAGTATTTATCTTTTTCCCCTTAGGTCAAACACACATTACATTCAAAACTTCTTACTTGCATCTCACCACTTTACACCTTGTATATCAATATCCATGATTTATGACACATTACCTCATTTCATCACCTTTGGCGACACCATATCCATGGGAGATGGTGTCGGAATTATATTTCCTTGGTTCATACCCACTTGCATGTGGTAGATGGTTTCTGTATATATATACACCACTCATTGACACTCAAAGAAAGGAATCCATAATCATTTAAACTACGATATGATTTTCTCTTTTACACCATCTTCACATATTATTACTTATCTTTTAGTCCATCTTGTACTTTTCTTTGATTAGATTGGACACTCTTCTTCCGGGGATAGTTTACTTGCACTATTAGGTCACCTATAGTGAGTCTAGGATGAGAACGATGTTCCCCTTCTCCACCTAATAGTCATTATATTTTAGTGTGATGTTTGTCTAGAGATATAAATGCATCGATTACCACCCTACATGTACACGTTGAGTGCTCTAACCATGTTGTGTAATTCTACATAGATAATTTAATATCCTTCCCTCATTGTGCTATGTTAGCTTAGTATTATGTATGTTTGGATGTTAGTTAAGGTAGTACTATTATTTATGATCAGTTCCTTAAATAGCTTTGATTTCAATTATATTATGAATGTTTGTCTTATCTATCATTGATCTATACCTCTTCACACCCAACTACCAATATCTTAGTAGCGTTATCTCCTCTATCTTGATTGTGGTCCTTAGAAACCTTAGGTTTACCTAGTGTAGGGATTATTACCCTCTAGATATGTGACCATAGAACTCACTATATCCCCTTATACCCAATGTATTATGGTTCATGTGTGTTTCTATGTGTTTCCTTAATACCCTTGTAGAATAGGTGCTTTAGGAGTGCAAGATATTAAAACACATTATTGACCCACCATACGAAAGCATAAGGAAAGAAGAAAGAAGGCACAACATCAAATTCTAGTGATTGTGTGAGAGTGCACAAAAGTTTTACACAATGGTTAGTGGAAAAGTAATTAATAGACATATATTATGCAATGGAAAGGGTAGTGTCTAGAGGTATGATAGTACATGCATTTAAATAAGGAAAAAATGATTTTTAGAGAGAGAATTAGAATAATTGATGAGCGAAATAATAATGCATAATGGTTGTGTAGTGTTCTTCCATAGTGTGGGTATCTAGGGATGTGTTAGAGTTGATCATAGTGATTATGAAATTATATAGGTTATGAGATTACATGTAGTGTGTTTTGAGGAGGTCGGGAAGCCTAGTGATGTGTATGCATATGGGTGAAGGTGCTACTTGAAATTATGAGTGTGCGAAGGAAAATAAATAGCTAAGGAAAATTTTCACATGAATAGAGTACATAGATGACTTCAAAGTTAGTACAATATAGTGATAGAGACTTATGGATCATGAACAGGTGTCACCAAAAGAATAAGTACTTGAAAAAGGTGTTTTATGAGGCTCTAATATAAAAAATTTCCTAACTTCCAAATTTAACGTGGCACAAGTATGGAAATTTATATATGGCATGGCATCTCATATCATTAAATGAACTGATTTGAATTTGAATCTGAGTTGGAAAAAGAGTAAACATCTAGAAATAACTATCCCACCTAAAGAATATTTCAATTGGAGAGATGAATAGAAACACCTTGCTATAAATAAATGTCAATTTCACCATTTTAAAGTTTAGTGAGAAGCCAATTACCTATTGAAAATTGTTGAAGGTTAGAAAAAATTGGCTAAGGAAGGTAAAACTTGTTTAGGATAGGTCCTTAGGAATTATACCATGTATATATTTCTCTAAAAGAGAGTATATAAGCTCCATAGTTGAGCATGTGCATGTAAATGTCTGTAAGGATTTTCTAATTAATATAAATATGTAGCTAGTTTTAAAATTCTACTATATAAGGCTATAGTATATGTTGACTAGGAATTACTGAGGAACCTTAGTTAAGTTTGTCGGTTATGTCACCTTCCATCAATATTAGTACCACCGAAAAACCAAACCATTACAATATGGGTTTACTTCCTTCACATTATGAATATTATTCCATATAACCTTACAAAAAAATCCAAACCCAAGATGGGATAAAATTGATCCCTCTAGAGGAGATATTATAGAATATCCTTAACCTCCCCATCCATCAACAAGATGAAAAGAAGGAGATTGCACAATTCAAGCGATCACTTGGAAGTCAAACAACCATTCTCTCTCATGAATACAATACATAATGAATAAATAATTTTAAAATTTGTACACAAGCTAAAGACCTCAAACCTAAGAATCATTTGACCCATCTATGATAGGGGGATTAATAACCATAATGAAATAATCCATATTAGGAAATAATAAAAAAACCCAACACCTATGTGCATGAATAAGTGTTGAAAACCGTACATATAGCTCCACAATGAAGAAAAACCAGAAATATAGAGTGCAATGCTATAATTATCATTTACAAATAAAGCGGGATTGTTTTTCTAGAAATAATCATTTATTTTTATCCCCATTTTAACCAATGCATTTACAAGGACCGATAAAATAGTGAGGAGAAAATCCCCATACCTTTCTATGTTATCTTTTTCCACTTTCTTGTAACAAAATTCTTTCTTCACCACAACTAGAGTAATATGTAATGAAAATGAACTTTAAACTTCATTATACCCATTCAAGGGATTATAATCAGTTTATCAATTCTAAAACTAGTAACCATAATGTTGATGGTAATACTAAAGGATCCATCATTGGTTCCTTTATTCCCCATTATGTGATTTCCCTTCCACAAACTCCATATTGTCGGTAAATCTCCCTTTAAATGGAGGATTATGAAAGGAGATAAAAAGTGGGAAATCAATTCCCACTCCCGATTCAAATTAATGTGCACATTTTAACCTAAAAGGATACATAACCACCTTGGAGTGGTTGACCCCAAAGATCAATCAAAAATACAAAATTCCAAGCCAAACATTTATTTATGTTATATCCAAGCCTCAAAATATACTTAGTAACAATTTCTACCATGATTTTAAAATTACAATTGAGGCCAATGTGATTAATAAGGATTTAGAAGAAGTACATGCACTTTTACCAAATAAAAATGGTTCCTAATGGGGAAGATTTTTACAATGTGTAGAAAATTATAATTACTTTTATGTTGTCTACATGATATATGTGCTTTAACTTTCACTTATTCTCTTAGGATTGAAAATTCTGGAGAATTGTAGGAGTGGGTTATCTCATTGAAATTTATACAATATATAGGCACACTATAATGTACAAATATAAATCAAGAAAATAAAAACCTCAAAGTGGAATGCCGATAAAAATGATAATGTAGAGAGAGAAAAAAGCTGTTTCAAATATACATAGGCTACAATGTTATGTAGGTTGTCAACCACCATCATCTCTAGCTCAATGTATTTTATTTATTTATTTATCATTCACCTACGAATAAATATGCATCAAATGATAAGATGAATGTAAATAAAATAAGATAATAATAATGGTCACCATAAAATCAAAATCATAATATAGTTCCTTGTTTCTCCGAACATTTTATCCTCATAAATGCCACTAAGGCTTTGAAAAATAGATTAATACTAAAACCAAGTAAATATGTGCATATAACTAGAAAAACACATAATAATTCATAATGCCTCATGATCAAACCATAAATTTCATCTTATCGATAGTTGTAACAAGTAAGTGTTATCCAAAATTCACCCCTCAAGGTAATTCTGATAACATGCATCAGATTCATCAGTCCCAAGCTAGTATAAGTGATTCAAGGCCAAAAAAACATGTTTTGGGGCCCCCTTGTTTCTCTCTAACTTCCCCATCCAGAAAAAAAAAAAACCCAAGAAGCTAGAGAAAATTGGAAAAATTCTGTAAAAATGGGCTCATTTTGGTGTTTTGTGGAAAAATTAGATATTTTTGTCCCAGGTAGTCCACGGGATAGTTGGGATGAAAGGACATGTGGGATGTGCAAATCTTAAATGGCCGCAGTAATGAAAACTAGAAAAAGTGGAATTTTTTTGTTCTACATGGTGCAGGACAAGGGACAAAACTACGCGCGGGACACGAATCGGCCGATTTTCTACAAGTCGATCTATTGTGGGGCATGCGAGATATTTTTTTCTAGGACGGTCGATACATTAGGATGCATAGGGTGTGGATGTTTGAGCATGGTGCGATGTGTGATGCCATTAGAAATGGGGTATGTATGGACATGAGATAGTTATTTTAGGTATGGGTGTAGGTGGTATGTTGGGTATAGGATTGGTTGGTGGGTCGATTGCCTTTTCTTTGCCCTTTTGCACATGTGTAGTGACATTTATATGTTGATTTGAGGAAGTTGGAAAATGGAGAAGGTGTAGGGTGAGTGGTATAATGACATGACGGGAAAAAACCTACCGAGAGGAGAAAAACCTGTGAGGTCACTAGGCACAACGACATGTGGGTGGTGGCGTGGCAAGTTCTCTAATGCAAATCGTGTTAATTTCAAATTTTAGACGTGGCTTCGGGAGAGTGTGAGGGTGGAGGTTGTGATTGTTGAGTGGGTAGTGTGGGAATGGGTGTCGATGAAGCAAGATCCTTGTCGAGAAGGTCGTCGTCATCAAAGTTGCTTTATGGTGGACACTATTAGATAAGGATGGTTTTCGAGGCCTTGCAGTTCTCCACATCATGCCCTGGCACATAATGGTATGTGTAAATTTTAGTATCATCAAACCATTTTGGCTGGGGTTTGAGGGGGTCATAAGGTCAGAGTGGTGGTAATTTGATAACAAAAGTCTAATGGAGGTTGGTTAAAATTTTGGCATAGGACCCTACTAGTGGATCATAATGGGAAGTGAACGTGGGTTTGGGTGTAAGTGGGGTTGATTGTCAAGGAACTATTTTTTGAAGAGTAGGAATGGGTCAAGCTGTGGGTTTAGGTTCTAGTGTTGTTTGAGGTATCGATCGGGTTTGTTTGGGTAGGAGTACGGTAGATGGATAGGTAGGAGGGTGTGGAGTTGTTTTGACTACCTTGTTGTGGGTAGTAGTGGGGTTTTGTTTTTAGGTTGCACCTTCTTAGGTAAAGGTGATGTGGGTGTATGAGGTCTAGAAGGAAAAGTAGATAGAGGAATAGGGTGAGTTACCCATGGGTATAATAAGCGGTCTTTGTGAAGGTAGATGACACGGGTCATACTTGGGGTGTGAGGGACAATGACCGAAGTGTAGTGGATAGTGAAGCAATAGTGAAGGTATTGGAGGTATTGGTGGTCAAGAAACTACAGGTGTGGGTATAAGTCGTGTTGTGTGCATGGGTAGGTTAGGGGTCTATGAGGAAGGAGAGGGTTATTGTGTTATTGGTTTATGGATGGGTGAAGGGTTCCTAACCATGTTGGGAAGCGAGGTCTTAAGGTAGATGTGACAAGTGTGGGCATGATTGGTGCGGTCGGGGTATGAGGTCAATGAGTTTGTTTCTTTAGTTTGGGTGTCGGTGTAGGTGTGGTTTTCACATTGGAGGATGTATCTAAATCCGGTTTAATAGGTGGATGAGTAAGGTGGTGGTCGAGGTGACCCATAAAGTTATAATAGGTTTGGTTGAGGAAAATGTTGTGGGTATGGGGTTGGGTTTAGATATAGGTTGGGTTATGGGTAAGGGTGTGGTGTGAGTTCTAATGGGTATCATGGAAGGGGTTGAGACAATAGTGGTTGTATTTGGTTAAATGGGTTCTGGTAGATAGTGGAGGTATCAGTGAGGTATCTCTACATCGGTGTTGAGACAGGGAGTAAGAGGTGCCCCCATAGTAAAGCCCTATCCACATAATCTAAGTGATCGGAAAAACATGAGAATTACACATCTGTGGGTGGAGTTTGTGAGGACCTAATGGGAATTCCCATGAAATGCATCTTAGAGACAGGGAATTGGCCAACTTCAGCTTCCGTGGGTAAGAGAGCTGTAAGTAGGTCTATTGGATTTTGGGTAGGTGATGGAGAATACTCGCTAAGAGGCAAAGATATCTCGATTGGGTCTATGATGGGTGGAGGAGATGATGGGAGCTCCTCTATGGGTGGAGGAGGTAATGGGTACTCCTTTGTGGGTGGAGGAGGTAATGGGAGCTCCTTTATGGGTGGAGGAGGTACTGTAGGTAAAGGTTCTCTTAGTGGAGAAGCCAGGGGTGAGAGGGGCTTGATGTTAGTGGAAGACCACTTCATTGGTGATGAAGGAGATGAAAGGTGTTCCTCTATTGGTGAAGGAATAGTGGAGGTTGGTTCCAATGTGGAAGGAGGATTTTGGGCTAGGATTTCCTCTATGGAAGGGATGTGAGGTAATTGAGAGGTGACAGGTACCTCATTAAAGATAGCATGAACCTCACAGGTATGGGTATCGTGAGTGGATGTCTCACCAGTTTGATTGGATGAAGGGGCATGGTTGGGAAATGGTTTTTTTAAGATTTTTAGATTTTGGTTGGGGGTTGCATTGGGATTATCCACAGTTAACTCACCTTTCTCAAGCATTTCTTGGAAAATATTCTTGAAAGTGATGTAGTTTCCATCACTATGACCATTTACTCGGTGATAGTTATAGAAATCATGCTCTTTATACCATGCAGGCATGGGGCGAGCAGGGTCAAAACCAAAGTGTGTTGTTTTATGGGTGGAAGGGTGATGGCTCTAGCTTTGATAAGATTTTCTAAGATAGAAGAGTAAGGTTCCCTAATTGGGGTATATTTTTACTACTCTTGTCTAGATCCAAAAGTCTGGTGGTGAGAGATTAGATGCGGGTGTAGCTTTGATTCAATGGATGAGTGGGCCGGCCTTAAGTACCACTGCGTTAGTGGTGCCCTTAGCTTTTGAATAATTGGTTTGTGGTTTAGAAGAAGAAGAGGTTTCATTCGACTTGAATGCTCAATTCTTATTTCAGAATCTGGATTTTCTTGTCTTCGATGGCCCAAATTTCTAACTTTCGTGCCATAGTGAATGCCTCATCGAATTTTCAGAAGGTTTGGATCTGAAAGGTTGGGGAGATATGTCTAGCGCAAGCTCATGTGAAGAGCTTGATGAGTTCAGTTTGTGGTAGTTGGAAGGTAAGTTGATTGATCGAAAGTTTGTGCCAACGGGTGACAAAATCTGTGATAGATTCGTCCTCATCCGACGTGTGGAATATAGATCAGTCGTGGTAACCTTCTTGACAATATTGATAGGGAAATGATCCAAGAAGGCTTGGGCTACCTGATTGAATGAGAATATAGAGTGTTTAGGTAACCCACTATACCAATCTAATGCAGGTCCAGTGAGGGACATGGGAAAAGTTCTCAAAAGCAAGGCATCATCATGAGTGATCAGATAACACCCATGTTTGAATGACCACAAATGTTGTTGGGGTCTTCTTTGCTATTGAAGCGATTGAATTTAGGCATTTCCCAATGAATAGGGTATGAATAGATAGGAATGGATGGGTGAATAGGCTCGTTACAAATCTCATCATAGGTGAGAGTGTTGCGGGAGCCGGAACCGATGCCTCCAATGTCTGCATCTTGTCCAACATCAATTTAATTAGGTCATTGGTGGGTTGTGATGATTGGATGCCTCTTGTAGCGTGAGGAGGTTGGTTTTGGGCATATAATGGGGGTCGTATTCTAGTGTATGGGGCTACCATGTAAGGTGGTAGAGTAGACAGAAGTGAAATAGGAGTACGTACCCGAGAATGAATAATGGATGAAACAGGAGGTTGTTGGTAGTATGTATATGGGGGTGGAAGGGTCATGGTAACCCTAGTGGTAATAGGGGCTAATGATTGTGGAATGGAAAGAACCACGTTCTGAAATGGGGTAGGGGTCACCGATATTGGAGGTGGAAATGTAGCTACAGGTATGTATGAGACATTAGGGGTGGATGAGGTTGTGTTTGGGGTAGTCGTCAAGGGTATGGTGGATGTGATGGGTGCCACAGAGGTAACAGACATGGAAGTCATAGCGGTATAGAACCTAACTGTGAAACAGACTGGGGGTAAAGTGGATGTAGGCAGACGAAGCTAGAGACGGGGCCAATGCGAAGTGGGTGAGAGATTCGGGTGGATAGATATGGGCATGTCATATATCAATCGACTGAGGTGTCTCGAGTGGATGAGTCGGACGAGTAAAATTGTAAGGTGATAGGGTTCTTGTCAAGGAGTCGTGTGAACTCCTCATCTCCGTAGCAATAGTAGTAGGCTAGATGGGATCTATGGCTGGTGATAAAATAGAAGGTGGTGAAGGACTAGGTGGGAGTGGTTGGCAACTGGCATGAAATATGAGGGTGCTTGCTTGTCTTCGGGTCAGCACCATGTGAACCAGTATTGATCAAGTAGGGCTGCTTCTCTGTAAATGATACATAGAACAACAGGAACAGGTGAATCTGGTGATAAAAAATGGATGAAGTAACAAATGGTGGCTAGAATGTGAAACAAAGCTAAGCGATCTTTAGTTAGGGAAAAATGACGTCAATCGGGGTAACCACCTTTGTTGGTCACTATAGAAAATGGACAAAGTAAGTAAATAGTGAGGTAGAAGGTAAAATCGATAGGTATGCCAACTTTGAAGATGTTGAAATGTCAATGGGAAACATGACAGAAGGACAGAGACTATGAAAATGGGAAGAAAGTGAAGTAAAATGTCCTTTTGAGTAGTTTATCGAAGGACCGAACCGACATCGGTTCGGTATAACCGATGGCAATCAGAGGTGACCAGCGATGGTTATTGTGAAATTGAAATAGTGATGAAAGAAAGTGGTTGTGAATTAAAATTTGAGGTAGAATAAGACCTAGATTTTTGGGAATGATGATGATATGGCTCAAGCACACTCAAGTAAAGCTAGAATACACCAGCTATGATGAGGAGCATGCAAGGATGAACAAAAAAAAGTGATGAATGTGATCTCTCACCTCAAAATGCAAGCTAAGCAAGAGAAAAACTAAGAAAATGCAATCCTAGAAGTGCCTTTTCTATTATGTCTATTTAGCTTATGCTATTTAGGGACCGACACATGAATTGTTGAATAGATTTTTGGTGAGGATGGCTTCCTACAAAGAAGGAGATCTAAAAGGTGAGGTTTCAGGTATGTTATGGTGGGGGCTTCGCTCTGAAGTATGACTCGACAGAGCAGTGAGCTGGGTGCCCACTATGCCATGATCATGTGATCACCTAGAGCTTCTTCCAGGTAGGATGTTGTTTAAGAATGTATGTATTTTTAATTTTTGTGTGGTTTTATAAGACTCAAAGAAAGAGAGAAGGATAGAAGTGATTTTCTATGATTCATTTGTCAACCATCAGCTGGTCATGACTTCCAACGTATAGGTTGCCCTCAATTAATGTGAGCTAATGCAATAAATCAGAATGGAATGCATTTGTTTTTAAACCCAAATCGAAAATGTGAAATTGGATGACACAATAAGATGAAGAGGAAGAGGGATGCTATTTCACTACAATACAAAAACATGAAGAAATGATTCTTTTTAATTACACCAAAAGAAAAGTTTCCTTTAGAGCAAGTAGAAAGAAGAGGTGGATTACCAAGGAAGAAAATTAGTGTGTACACTTTTAGAAGGGAAACAAACACACAATTTTTTCCTAGGAATGAATGAAATGCAAGGAACCCTAGATGGGTCCCACTGGGTGTGCCAAAATGTTTCACCTTTTTCTTAGATTGTTTCTTTGAAGTGTTAATGAAACAGATAAGGTAACGGGTGTAGGAGGAATACCTGCTCAAATTTTGGTTGATGGGTTGTTGCACGCGTATGACTCCTGAATCCATAGCTGATCATGAGAGCTTCCTTTTGACTAGGAGGAACTACATGTAATGAAAATAAGACCACCATAAGGAATTAAACAATATGGGCAGTGAACTGCCTAGCATGAGCTAGATTCGGGAAGTATGATACTTTCTAGATGGCTATCAGTCCATTGTTTTAGACAATTCAATTCAGTAAACAAAGTAAATCCTATTATTATTTTGAAATGATTTAGGTATCTCATTTAAAAATACAATAAGAAAAATAGATATAATCTAACAGATAAGCTAGAATAGAATCTAAAGGTCAAATGATTGGTTTTGGGTTTTGCAGGTCTGATAAAGGTCTCGGGTAGGTCACAAGTGGATGAAGGTAAGATAAAATTAGGTGGGTAGGTCTCTATTCAGGGTTGTGTGGGAAAACACAGAGACCGGTGTCGGTTAGGGGTGACCAACGGTGGTTAGGTATAACCGGTGCTAGTTATTGTGAGATCTGGAGATGTCACAGAATAGGCTGGGGTCTCCTTTGTGATTGCACAAAGGAATTTGGTTGGTTAGGATGGTGTATTGGGTGACGGGAGTAGGATTTTGTGAGGTTTTAATGGGTATATTGAGGTGAAAATGTGGAGAAGGTCAATGGGGGCAAGGTAAACAATGGATGATAAAATGATGAAGAAATGAAATAACCAAGAAAGTATGATGTTGTACTTACTTGGATTCCATTCCTGAGGGCCTGTGTGTGAAGGATGGAGGTGTTGATGATGGGCTTGAAGGTTGCAAGTGATCACCAACTGAAGAAAAGCTTCTGCATGGGCTGCATGTACACTCCTCCTTGCTTGGATAGATCAAATCGTGGTTGGGATGGCTGTGTAGGAGAAGATGCTCAATCTCCTTCCTTGGATGTGAGTTTTCATTGGAATTTTCTCTCTAAAGATGCGTTATCTCTCTGAGATGTGTTCTTTCTTGTCAAATTTCTCCCAAAGTTTTCCAACTTCCAACCTTGAGAATAAGGTTGTTTTGGGGTTAAAATGATAACCGAAGGCGGTTCCAGCTTAACGAGCGACGGTTAGGGGTAACCGACATCGGTCAAGGTGGGATTTCCTAGGTTTACTAAGCTTAGGGAGATCCTCCTGATTTTCTTGGATCTTGTGTCGTTATCCCAAAATTAGACTCGGAGCCTCTTGTGAGCATATGGGAATGTGGTTAGAGCCAATATAGACATTGATTTTTAAGGTTTGGGTAAGTCTTAGTTAGTTATGGAAACTTGCTAAGAACAGGTCTTAGGTCGAGTTAGCTTGGTGAGGTGTCTAAGTGAACTATATGAGTAGATATTATTTAAATAAGATATTCAAATAATAAATATAGTGAGGATAATGCATTAATTTAATTAAATTAATATTAGTGGGGTGAAGGGGGTCATGACTAGGTAAATGTAACAAATGGTGCTTATATGTCGAGGTACGAAAGGGGAGTGTGACCTAATCTTAGTGTTATAATGGGTACCCATGAGGTAATAGATAGTCTTTGATGAGAAAGCATGTGCCTACCATAAACCTCTCAAAATGAAGAAGGTTAACATTGGCTCAGATATAGAACCTAAGGAGGCTACTAACGGGATTAATGGTCGAAAAGGAGGTTTTAAAGGTCATTGATATATTGTGTGAGTTTCAGGATTTGTTTCTATGTGGGTAACATGAGCTTAAGGGATTTCACCACTCTTTAGGGGAGATGTGGATGAAACTAAAGGAGGGAGCACACTCGATTCAGAAGATACCTTACTGAATGAATCCAAATATGTGCATCATTGAGTCAAGGAAGAGATAAAAAATATGATCATTTCAGGTGTCATTGAGGTTGTTGAGGAATCATAATGGATAAGCCCAATGGTCATTAGCATTAAAAAGGATGGGCAAATAAGGATCTCTGTTGATTATATGGATTTGAATGTGGTATGTGTCATTGATCCCTTTCCAACCACTTTCACTGAGGATATCTTAGAAGGAGTAGTCAGAACGATATCTATTCATCCATGGATGGATTATTAGGATATCATCAAGTTAGGATTGCAAAGGAGGACCAAGAAAAGATAAATTTTTCCACTAAATGGGGAATTTTTTCCTACACGGTCATGCCTTTTGGACTGAAGAACACATCTATTGTGTTTTTGCACATTTTTGTACAAGAATTTCAAGACTTCATCCATAATTTTATTCAATTCTACATTGATGACTAGATAGTGTATAGACTAGTGAAGGACCATTGCGATAATCTGTGGTTGATGTTTGAGAGATGCTGATAGTTGTGCATATCCCTCAATATCAAGAAATGTCTCTTTGCTACTCCAATTAGAACCTTGTTGGGGCATATAATATGTAAGGAAGGCTTATTGGTGGATCCTACAAAAGTTTCCGTTATTATAGGATTTGAAGAACCTATCGCTAGAGCGTAGTGCGTGGATTCCTTGGGTATATGAGGTACTACCGAAAATTTATCGGGGTATGATAAAATTGCCATACCACTAGAGGAATTGCTGAAGCAAGGATGTACATTCTATTAGGGAGAGGTGTAACCAACGATATTTGATACATTGAAGAATACACTTATCACTTCGACTATATTGCACTTTCCTTCCAGGATAAACCTTTCCATGTTCATATTGATGCCTTAGGGATAGCCATTGTGGCAATGTTAACACAACTTGGTGAAGGAACTACTCATCACCCTCTTTTTTTTTTGCAAGTAGGAAGTTGACACTAGCATAGCAAGCATTACCAAGCGTGATGTATTATCAATGATGTACGTCTTTGTAAAAATTTAGGTAGTATCTGCTAGCAACACCATTTATATTCTACATAGACCACATGGTGTTGGAGTACTTGGTAAACAAGCCCGTTTTACAAGGGCACATATGCAGATGGGTCTTATTATTTCAAGAATTTGAGTTTACAATTGTTGTAAAACTAGGTAAGAGTAATTTGGGACCTAGTCATTTATCAAGAATTTAATCAATGGAGGATGTAGAAAACATTGAGGATACAATTTCAAATGCACAACTATTTAGGCCTGCAACGCGCACCCTCTGAATTAAAGGATATTGTTGTGTTTCTCAAAATAGGTATGGCACTAGAGGAAATGAAGACTTTGGAAAGAAAATAGTTAGCTATACGCATTGTTCCCTACATATTAATTGATTAAGATTCATAAAAATTAGGTCGTGATAAGATTCTACGTTAGTACGTGTTAGAATATGAGTGCGTTGCAATCATGGAGGAAGCACATGGTGGGATTGTAGGAGCACACTATGTAGGGAATTCCACCATGTGGAAGATTCTACTGGCAGGTATTTGGTGGGAAAGCATCTACTATGATTGTATTGAGTTTTTCAAGGCTTTTGACCATTACCAATGCCTTGCCTAACTAAGAGGAAGAGTTGAAATTCCCTTGAGACCAATAGCTAACCCGAGAACCATTTGAGAAGTGGGAGATCAATTTTCAAGGATCAATTTCACCTACCAAAGGTCTACTTCAAACTATATCATTACTTACACTTATTACTTAACAAGGTAGGTGGAGGAAACACCTACGAAGGATTACACAACCACAACAACAAGATTCTTGTTGGAAAACATAATCAACATGTATGGTTGTCCTTTAAGCTTGACTAGTTAAAGAGGAACACACTTTTTGAATGAGATGGTCAAGATTTTGTTAACAGAGTTCATGGTGGCCCATCCCAAGACCACCCCTTATCACCGTCAATCTAATGGAACTACCGAGGCATTTAAAAGATCTCGAGTCACACATTGACCAAAGTTTTTGATGTAGGGAGAAAAGGTTGGGATGAAATAGTCTCAGCCATACTATGGGCGTATAGGACAACCTACAAGATATTGAACAAGGCCACACCATTTCAATTGGTGTTTAGCATGGAATCTTTTTACCAGTAGAATTTATGCTACCATCTCTGTAAATAGTGTGCATAGGAGGATTAGCTGACAAGAAAGCACTACAAGAGTGCATGGAGAAGTTAATGTAGTTGGACAAAAGGTGATCACTTACTAGATGGAGTTAGAAGACTAAGAAGGCACGAAAAAAAAGCATGGCATGATTGTCATATAAAAAAATAGTTCAAGGTTGGGTAGATGGTCTTACTTTGTGACTCTAAATTTCTATGTTACCCTTGGAAACTGAAATTCCATTGGTTAGGAACATACATCATCTCATACATCCTTGATTATGGTGCATGCCAATTACAAGTGCTTGATGGGATGAGGTTACCGGGTTACTTCAATGGGAGTAGGTTGAAGCCCTACTATAAATAAGGCTTCTGTGTAGTAAAAAATAAGGTAGTATTGCCAATTAGATTAGATTTCCTTTTAGCAATTTTCCTTTTGGTTGTTTCCTTTTTCATCATTTTTGGTTTGGTTTTTCACATTGGTGCGATGGTAGCTAATTAAATTGTAAGAGGTTCTATGCGTAGGTGAATACACATACATTTTTGTGTAAGGTGAATTAGTATATATATTAAACATAGTTGACAACAAAATTCTTCGACAATTGATTGTTGGGAAAAAATAACGCAAAGACATAAGAACGAGTGACGTGATGGATAAGTTACGTGAATTCATGTGGTTATAAAGGTGGGTTAAGAGAAGTCTGAAGACCATAAGAAGGGATGGATCACATAGTATAACATAAATTAGGGAACAGCATGGAGAACTACCTAGTAGACAATACAGAGGTTATGTACTTCAACATGGTGATGCATGCGAAGGAGGTTTATGGCAGTTTAGTGGTATTGGAGTGCTAGAAGGTTATAGCTACAAAGCATGAGGGGAAGTCGCAGAAGTTGATTTAAGTGAAATAAAGTGATTTATCAAAAATTGACATTAGGACACATGGTTGAAGGAACTCTAAGGCATCAATAAAGTATAAATAAGAGGTAAGAATAGTCATTTTGACTACTTTTCTTTAAGAGAATTACTTTTGTGCTCCCGAGCTCAAAGTACAATGAGGGTTTTATGAAGAAGAACAATGCGAAGCACTATCACAAACCAGTGGACTTGTGTAAGCTATAGTGTAATCTTGTGGCATAGCAAGGAGGGGAGAAGACAATAGAGAAGGAAGGAGGTTGTGTGAAAGAGAAGCAAGGAAGTTGTTGAGTTAGGGAAGACAAAAGAGGGGATCAACACACCTAGGGCATGAGGGAAAGGAGGATTATGACACCAAATAAGGATCGAAAAAGAGACCGATGGTAGAAAAGGAGGATCCCATGGAAATTTACTCAGAAATGTAGTAACCTGCTAGAGTTATCAAGGTAGAAAAGTGGAGCTCGAAGCTATACAAATGAAAGATCAATGAATACAACCATAGAACATCGATAATGAAAATTTGATGCGGGAAGACCTAGTATCAGACACTCTAATAGTGGGTGATCTTGGAAACCATAAGGTTGATGATTGGGTGCAATAGAAGCTATAAAATACTAAAGTTTTGCGGTAATGAGAGCTATCTTTCCTTTCCAAATGTGCCCCGCTATTCAGGTGGTTAATGTCATGGGTTTACGAAGAATTAGGATCATAATCCATTTGATTCAGATGGTTACAAGCATGTGGAACACTAGAGAGGATATGACACTTGATTTATGTGCCACTGCCAAGATTGAGGAGCTGAAAAAAAATTAAACTACGAGAAGGGAGGTAGGGCACATGTAATTGCAAATCTTCCAGATGGAGCATTAAGATTCACCTCCTAACTCATTATTGCTAATTGGTCACACAGTAAAGGTTGATGGACATTAACCAAAGGTTTCGTAAGTGGCCTACAGGGTTTTTAAGAGGGCACACTACAATTTTTCCCAATTTATTACAAATGTCATTATCGAAGAGGTGTGGGTGAAAAATGAGGTAGGAGCAAAGATCACATGGGGCTCCATCATGCTATTGATCATGTTCTAGGAGATTGGTGTCCCCGAAGGACCAGATGGGAAGATTTGGGTTCACCCAACTATACACGCATCCCTTGTAATCCAATTCATGAAGTTCACTTGTGATGGGACCATCTTCTACGCTTACAAGGCTTGGATGAACATTTGGTTTGAGAAATTGTGTAAAGCTTTTGAAAATGAGTGGCACATTCCTCAATAGTTACCATAGGTTGTTGGGGACCAAGTAAAATTTGTCGTTACACAAAATTTTTATCGAGCAAAGTTTATGATGGCCAAGGGAGAGAAGGGAGAGATGGGGCCATGGTACAAGCTCCCCTTCTCTTTCATGGCCAAATATATGAATTACTTCCATCAACCAGATCAAGGATGCATAGAAGTTGATTTTTGATGTAGAAAAGGTGGATGTTGATGTCCACACATTGCGCACTACATACAAGTATGACACTCGACCTGCCTATATCAAAGTTTTGGAGCCATAACTTCTAGACTTACCCCCAAGGTCAGTGTTACCATCAATGGATACATCCATCGGGCATTCATACAAGCGTGTCCCAAAAGACAAGGGGGAATTGAGGTGGAGGTTACAGAATCCCCCTTTCTAAAGCCACTTGGAACACCAATGTCACCCATTAAAGCATTATAGGAAGAAGAAGAAGAAGAAGAAGAAGAAGAAGAAGAGTAGGATGAAGGGATGTTAGATAATTCCAGGAAGAGGCATTACTCCACATGAGAATGGTAGCAAGGGCACCAACACTTCAGTACAAAGTGGTACCAAGGCCTCATTGTTGGGGTGTGAGGAGTGAAGGAACAAAAGGAAGAGCCTGAAGAAAAGAGACAGAAGACACATGACACATCAAGCCCCACAACAGGCTTAGAGGAAGGAGAGGAAGAAGACCCCACCACTTTCAAGACAAAATTATAATTAGAGTTGGGGGAAGGAAGTTGAGGAAAGGCCACGAGATGTAGGAAAGGAGTGAGAAGAAGGGGAGGAATATTTTATAGGGGTGGAGAAGAGTCCAAAGTGCAAGGCCTCTACACCACGACCACCAACCCAAGGGGAGATAAAGGGGACTCCTTTACCATAAAGGAGGATAAGGGATTCACCCATGGGGCAAAGAAATAGAGGAAAAAGCACAAAGCTACAAGGAATAGGTGGACACTCATGTCCCCACATATGAACTTTGTGGATGACCCCACGAAGGTCCTGTGCATGAGATTCTAGGCCACCCTCCCACCAAAGAAACTTTATGGATGGGATTTGATGGATCAAGAAGGGGGTGTGCCTAGAACCAAAAAGATGCTTAGTCGGAGCATGCACTGCCACTAGCGAGAGCTGATTTTGAGGTCAATGATCATGTGATTAAGACCATTCATTTAAAGAAGAAGGGACAAGAAGTATAAAAAGTTGTGGATCCTAACCACCTAATAGACTAGTAGGCATGCTTTGCATTGTAGAAGATGTCTTCAGAGGTGATTTGGTGTAATTTAGATGTAAGGTCCACTACTTAGACCCTGATCACAGAGAAGAAAAACAAGGAGAAAGAAATAGATAGATTATGCGAATGGTTAAAGGGAAAACATGCGCAAAAAAAAGGAGGCATATGACCGAGTTTTCACCCTCGTAAAAAGCATCCTGGGACAATGTCTTGCACCGATGAGCCAAGCTAGGACTAATTATTGGGATGAAATGGAGTACCTCAAGGACCTTTTAGGGATGTTACTCATTAACATCAAGGATGGCATGGGCCCCATAGCTATAGATCTCGCAAAGGAAAAAGAAGAGAACAAGGTTGTCATTGAAGCTCGGATCACTGAGTTGGAAGACTTGCTCTCCCAAATCAAGGAGGAAAATATATTGGTAGATAGGGGCTTGAATAGTTGTAGAGAAATGTGAGCTTATAATTGACACATAGGTAATAGAGGAAGAGGCATCCCTTAAATTTTTTTAGGAGACCATCCCCACCAATAAGGTGGAGCACATAGTTGTTCGTTAACACCACAAATGAGAAGGATAAAAGACAAACCACGAGAAGCTAGACTTCAGAATTAGTGAGCTCTGAGACTCTATCACTGAATGGATGGATGAGTTTGAGGGTGTCTACATGGAGTTAGGGGTGGTTATCAACACGCTAAATGGGAAGGTCGAAGAAATAATCCAAGAATAGGTGCCAAGTGTTGTAGGTGAAGTGCCAGGGTAGGCTTTATCATAATTTAAGACCTGGGAGAAATTGAAGGATGAGATAGATGCGAAATTCCCAAACTCCTACACTTGGTCATGTAACATTCCCCCTATTCCTCAATCCTTTATTCAAATTCTCTCCCAACCACTATTCTTTAGACTTTTGATCAATATCTTGGTAGACAATATTTTTGTTCAGAAGCTGTAGAGGATTGCCAAAGTGGAAACTAGTTTAGTGTGGGGTGATGTTGGACCCCTAAAGTAACTAATTACCTAAGGCATGAAGCCTTGTGGCATGTGGAAGTAGGGCATGAAGGCATGCACAGAAGTAGTTCTTGGAGAGGTGTGAAGGCTCATGCCTAGGAAGGA
Source organism: Taxus wallichiana var. yunnanensis (assembly GCA_018340775.1). Lineage (NCBI taxonomy): Eukaryota > Viridiplantae > Streptophyta > Pinopsida > Cupressales > Taxaceae > Taxus > Taxus wallichiana. The sequence goes on from CM031235.1 coordinate 797,551,854, forward strand.
TGGATTCAATACTTAGTGAGTTTTGGACAACATGAAAAGACACGCGTAGGGAGAAAATGGAAAAGTGACTAGATATAGATGTGGATAAGCCATGAAGACTTGCAACTCAAGGAAAGGATATTCCAAGGAATCAATACGGTTATCATGAAAGGATAAGGAGTCGAGGTTGTTAATGATTAACTAGAACATGCATGTGAAGGAACTAGATTAAGGAGAACACATGGTGACATCTCGGCATATTTCGGGTAGTGGTAGAGAAATCATAAACCGATTCCTTCAGGATTTCATAGGTAATAATGATGAGTAGTTAAGAGGGAATATTGATTATTATTCTCTAAGAATGGATGGTTTTTACGGAGGAGGAGATAAAGATAAGTAAGGATGGAGGTAGAAGTAAGAAAGGATAGGGAGTGAGAGATATAGCGATATTGTGTAATGTGTAATGGAGAGCTCTGTGATGTAAAGAAAGCTCTACTAGTGTGAACATTTCCATGAATGGGACTCTTTTGATGTAATCTTGGCTACCATATTTTGGCTAATAAATATAATGAAGTGATTCTGAAACACTCATGTGATGGGTCTTGATCTATGCATTTTCCTTATGTTCATATGTATGTTATGGGTTTTCTTGATGTTATTTCATGGTTGATTCTACTTTCATTGAGTTGATCATGTTGTTCTATGCTTGGGTGCATTAGGCTAGGAGTTAATGCTTACATCTTAAATTCCATGAATGGATGCACTTATTTTCTTGTTGTATTACATCCTCGTGTTAAGAAAGAATGTTCTCATGAAGCTCGCATAAAGGAGGGGCTCGGTTCCTGTGCACGCCTCAAGTGAGATTCCAAGCTAAACTGGATGATATGTCACCATGTTTAGGAACGAATATTGAGGAAAACAATGGTTAGAGACTACAAAGCTCACCAATGCACCATTTTTCACTTTCCTTCATGGGAAAAAATATTTCATGTTCATTTTGATTCCTCTGGAAAGGTGATTGGTGAAGTGTTGGTGTAACCAGGAGAAGGAATCATGGATCATCTTATTTGCTTTACAAGAAATAATTTGACAAATGTAGAGAATAATTATAGTACCACTAAGCATGACGCATTGTCCATGATCTACGTGTTGCACAAGTTCGAGGCAAAGTACCTATTGGCCACCCGTTTATTTTCTATGCAAATTATATAGCATTGAAGTGTTTGGTGAAAAATCCTATTTTTCAAGGGTGCATATGCAGGTGGATAATTTTATTTATAGAATTTGATTTCATAGTTGTTGTGAAACTAGGAAAGAGTAATTTAGGGCCTAGTCATTTATCAAGGATCAATTTTGGCGAGGACACGCAAAGCATTGAGGACAAAATGCTAGATGAACATAGTCTTAGGTTAAATCACACGCCCGTGGACTTGGATGATATAGTAGTATTTTTATGCACTAGATAGGTACTTGAACGAATGAAGACATTATAGAATAAGAAATGTGCTAAATGCACAACACCTTATCAGTTGATTGGAGGATATTTTTACAAGTCGAGCCATGATGACATTTTGTGTCATTTTTTTCTAGAGCATGAGCATGACATATTTGTGGAGGAATATCATGGTGGAATAGTAGGAAGGCATTACACTAGTGATGCTATAACATGCAAGATTCTAATTGTTATACTTTGGTGGTAAACCTTGTACAAGGATGTTAAGGATTTTATAAAGGATGTGACCATTATCAATGCCTTGGGAAGCCTAACCACAGAGATGAGATGTCGTTGCGGCCTATTGCAAGTGTGAAGCCTTTTGAAAAGTGGGATATTGAATTTATAGGTCCTATTTCACTACAAGCACGTAAGACTACCACATGCTACATTTTTACTTGCCTGATTATCCGACACGGTGGGAAAAATCAGCACCTACAAAGGATTATACAATAGCCACATCACCAAGGTTCTTATGGGAAAATATTTTTCAAATGTATGGTTTCCCATTAAAATTTACAAGTGATAGAGAAACTCATTTCTTGAATGAGACAATCAAAATTTTATTAGAAGAGTTTATGGTGGCATACCATTAAACTACTCCTTATAACCCACAAGATAATGGAACTACAAAAGCTTTATACAAAATCTTGGGAGAAACATTGAAAAAATATGTGATGTTGGGAGAAAATATTGGGATGATAAAGTGTCAGTTGTAATTTGGGCATACAGACCACTTATAAAAGGTTGAATAAGGCCACACCTTTTCAATTGGTGTTTGGCATGGAAACAATACTACTAATTGAATTCATGTTACCATCCTGTGTGTGTATTGCATGCAGTGGACTAGATGATGAATAGGTTTTCAAAGAGTGCATTGACAAACCAACACAATTAGATGAATGGTGCGCCATTACGCATTGGAGCTAGAAGAGTGATAAGGAAGGACAGAAGGCATGACATGATAGGCACATTAAAAGCAAGACATTTTCACTTGGTAAGATGTTCCTTCTTTATGACTCCTAATTTACGTGCCACCCAGGGAAATTGAAGGTGCATTGGTTGGGACCTTTGGTAGTTACCAATATACTTGAATTGGGCACATGTCAATTGTAGGTCTTTGGATGACACCATGTTGCGTAGTTACTTCAATGGAAGTAGGTTGAATATCTACTATAAATATGGCTTCTTGGTGTTTGTAATAAGGCAGAATTTCCATTTAGATTAAATTTATTTTTCACGTGTTTATTTCTTGTTGTTCTTTATGATTTGTTTTTTAATTTTATTTTTAATTTTTGTAATAAGAGTGTTTTCATGTAGGAAGTTGTTTACTAAATATTGAGTTCAAATGTAGAGGACTACACATACTTTTAGTGCAGGGTGAACTAGGTGCAAGTACACAAAAGATGAAAAGAAAATTATTGGCATTAGGATTAATATAGGATTTGTGTATTTGAGGGTGTTTTATAAAGTATTTCCACAGAAATAAAAGTTATTGTAGGTGGTAGGGATGAAGGTTCTCTTAAGGAAATCTCTCGGGCATAAAGACCATGTGTTATAGAAGGTGTGCACAATGTAACGTAAGGTAGGCAATGACATAATAAGCTACTTGGTATGAGTCGTAGAGGATTATTTACTATGGTGCATATAGGTGCGGCTAAGGAGATATGCGGCCTATGAAGTAGTGGGGTGTGCTTGGGAGAAGGTTATGAATGAGGCACAAAAGAAAGCAGAAAAAAGTGTGAAAAAATCGTAATTAAAGTTGAGTACTATGGTAAGTGAGGAGCAATTAATGTGGGAAATTTTGTGAAATATATAAAAGGAGTGCAAGTGAATTCATTCTTACCTTACATGTTAGATTATTTGAGCATTGATATGCGAAGTGCGAGTGCATATGAGAATCTATTGAGCCTATAAAGAATTTGGTTAGGACCAAAGTGGAGCTCGTTAGTGGGAAATGTGTGTTAGTGCTTGATTTGATCTCACCCTCTATCTAATGTATGCCTTTGAAAAATTCTCTCTGACTAATTTTCCCATGTTTCAAAATGTATGTTCAAATATGTGATCATGTTGGGTGTAAATAAAAATCTTGTTTTTAGGGTGTGAATCCTCTTTTCATTCGAGGAATGTAATAGTCATGTTGCCCCTAAAAATCCCTATGAAAAATCGATCATGGATCAGGTTTAATCTTGAAAATATTCCTTGTATATCATCCTCTGGACCTTTATTGCAAATTTCATATTTTTCTCCACCACCCGAAAGATATGTGGCCCACTTCCATTGGTTGCATTGCAAAGTGGGCACAATTTACAAAATTATACTATCTACATAATAACTACAAAATGTAAATTTATCCTCGAGGCCCAACAAATATTCTTACGAATATTCGAGTCAAAAAATGCAAGAAAGAAGAATTGACCCCGCTCCCAAATAGGTATACATGTAAAAATATGATTGGAGTGGAGGGTCAAAGCCAACAATGCATTTTGAAGACAAAGTTGATGAAGTGTAAAATGCAATAAAATATCTGAAGCCTATCAAGGACACATGGCATATTCTCAACAAGGGTCAAAGAAGTGGGGCTTCAGGTCAACTTGGTAATTTTTACTTAATTGGGAAAATAGACAAATTTATAAAAAGGTCACATGACTCCATTACCTCTAAGATTTGAACATGTGTCATGATCTTAACAAAAGTCAAGGGTGGGTGCTCGGGTGTGTAAACCTGTATGTATTTAAAAGATAGTGCAAAAGTGCAAAAATACTCCCTGAGCCCGTGAAGCATCACATTCATCCATGTGGATGATCCACATTCAAATAAGAAAGGTAGGATGGATGGCTAGGATGTGACACATTTATGACTTGCCATCATTAATGCATTTTTGCATGAATCAAAGAAAAATTGTTTGAAGTATTCAAACACTTTGAGATTTTTACTATCACATGTAAGGATTTGGATGCCCTAGCTATTAGAATTCATAGAGGAATGAAGTGAAATAAACCGAGAAGCATCAGTTTGGAGCTATAGGATTGAGAGTCTAGGAAGCAAGGGAAAATTACATGACATTTGCATGGAAAACCGATAAGGATTATACTACATTCGTATTTCTCATTTTTTGTTCTACGTAATTTGAAAAGAGGTTAAAGGAAAATTTAGGGCATAGAAAAATGATGTCGTTGTCATCATTTTTTCAAGTCACATCCAATATTACCAGTGACTTAGATAAAATTTCGCATACGTAATTGATGAATGCTTTGATTTGAACAATTTTTTGCAAAAATTAAATAGCCTAGATAAAAATGAATTCATGGAAGCAATCGAATCTAGTAACATTTCCCTAGCTGGTGCTATACATTCTTAGTACATTTTCCTGAATTGGTAAGGCTTTTTTCTATGAACTATAATCTAGAGAAGAGGGAATTTTTGGATGGGAGTGGTGAGGCAGTGTTGACTTTAACACCCAGAGCTTTCAGGTTAATGATGAGATTACTAGTAATCAAAACACTGGTAACCTTAAGCATTGAATCATCCCTTAAGGACTTTGAAGATAAAAAGAAAGATTATGCCAAGGTTATAAACACTAAGTGGTTGCTAGCAGATAAGAAGGTAACCACTAAACTCCCCAAAAGATTGGTTAGGGCATAGTTTGTGGAGGAAGCGAAAGATTTAATTGTGTTGTTAAGAAATATGGCTGGCCATGAAACAAAAAAATGAATGCAAATAATGGATGTGCCTATATATTTGGGTTAGTTTAGAAAGAAAAGGGAGCATTTTCTAGGCAACCCTTATAGCTGATTCAATTCATGAACATATTTTAGCATTGATTGCAAAAATAAAAATGGGTGGTACTGGGGAGCTTAAGTTTTATATGATGATATATTTGATTTACAATATTATAGGCCATAGGTATTTTCCTGTCCTTGTACCACATGCCCCTTTCAAACAAAACAAAATGCATGAGATTTATCCCCAATTACAGTTGATTAATTGGAAAGGAAATGTGAGATTGGTGAATGATGCATTCTTTACACCTATCATATTATTATTCAAACCTGAGTGGGAACAATTAAAAATATCATAAGAATCCAAGAATGCAATCATGGAATATTTTTGCTTTTCCATCCAGTATAGATTGTTCACCTACATTAGAGTTGGTGAGTTTGAGGGTCAACCATGCAAATTTCCAAGATATTTAGATGATAATATGGCTTTGTGTGAACTTTCAAGACAACTAACACTAGTTCACAAGTTGATTGTTGGGAAACACAAAAAAAAATTAAATTTCCTCTTAAAATTGGAAGATACTCTTGCCCTTCTATTTTAAAAGATAGATTGATGGAGGAGGAGATGGAAAGATTTGACATGGAGAAATTTGAGGCAAGATCTAACTATGATATTAGATGGGTGGTCAACACTACTTTGGGAAATTATTTTGAGCATGAACCTCACTTTGAGGATTATTGGATGAATTGTAGAGATGAGGAGGAAGTTATACTCAGATATTTCTCAAGGATTACTCTCAGATAAATCATCGATTTTAAAATTGTTTTGGTGCCTCAGGGAATTGTAAATGGCCAACAGATAATGAATCAATACTATATTGACTAAAATATGGAAGGACATCCAATGGATCCCATAAAATGGGATGAGGGAGAGTCAGATGATTAGTATAACAAGATTGCTAATGTGATGAGGAGGACCTTGACTTGGCTAAAAGGAAATAGTATAGATCTATCCATTCAAAACACAAGGGTACTTAATAAATTCAGGGACTTGAAAATTTTGAAGGAAGATCTTCCCCTTTTGAAGGAAGGGGCTGATAAGATAGATCCTTTGGGAGGAAAGGCCCATCAATTTCCTTCAAATAGACCTACCACATGTATTTTTATGAATGGATTACTGCTGCTAGTGAGACTGGGACTTCCATGTTTGATTTGAAGTAGAAGACAGAGGAAATGCTTTTAAAGTCCATGCAAAATGATCCTATTACTTTTGCAATGCCCATATAAATTAAAGGAAATAGTGTAAGTAAAATAGAAACCCCCACAACAATATTAACAGGGGAATCCATTTCAACTAAGACAATGAGAGGATCTATATCAGGTATGGACCCAACATTTTGGTACAATGTGCAAAAGAAAGGGAGGCACCAGATATTAGGCACTTTGAAAGAACCAAGAAGAAGGTTAAAATTGTATTTGAATAGCCCTTGGAAAGAGATGTTGGTGGTCATGCATCAAGGAAGAAAAAACATAGAGAGCCTAAGGTGATTGATCCTCCTGCTCTTACAAGAAGAAAAAAAGAGTAGTTGCCTCCTTGGCTCACCAGAGTAACACCACCACTTGATCAAGGGACACCCCAAGTTAATACAATTATGCAACCAGTACCCCCATCTCTAGTTTTATTTCCAAAAGGAGTAGTAGCTAAATTTATCCTAGAACAAGTAACCCAAAGTAATTTATCACCCAATATATTAAGTAGTTCTATGATTGAACAGGGTTTGAAGAAACCTGATGCAACACCATTTGAAAGTGTGAATGTACTCTTTTGACAAACCACATGAACAAACAAAGATCCCAATTGAAATAATGGACATAGACATAAGTGAAGAGATTCCTATACTCAAACCATTTGATGTATCAGTCAAAACACATATGGTAGAAGGTGCAGTGTTCTCCAATGTGACAAAGGAGTAAAATAATTTACCCATTTTCCATTTGTTGAGCCAAAAATCCCAATGCTAGAAGTTTCTTATTGAAGGCCAAACTATTTTAGAAGTAGGTAAATCAGAAACTTAGAGGATTTCTAGTGAAGCAATTATAGATACTATGGCACCAAACAAAGAAGATCCTCAAGAGGAAACAAAAGTCATCAAAAGTAATGAACCACCTCAAAAGGAAGATTCTACTAAAGAAAGAGTGGTAGAAACTGTAAAGGAAGCCACTACAAAGGTGAAAATTGATAACAGTCAAAGTGTATAGACCATTGATAAAGGTGAAGGATTAATTACTGGAGGTTAGCTTGTTGAGCCACGAAAGGAATAATTGAAAGAACAAAGGTAACTAGCATACCCACTCATGAAGATGTTTCCACTGGAAAACAACCTCTAAAGGAGGTAGATATTGTAAAAAGAGATGAATTTCCCAAAATGACAACACCATTCCAAGAGGTTCCTAAGGAAACCATAGGATTTATGGCTACCTCAGCTGAGGGAACAAATAAAGAACATGCTCTAACTAATAATGTGACTCAAAAGGAAATAAATCAATCCCAAGTCCAATATCAAGGAAAGAAGCAGTTGGAGGAAGTTCCAAGAAAGGATGAACCCAAAGAGTCAACATTGGGAGTAGAAAAGGAACAACAGGAAGCTCCATTGGTGCAAGAAACATCTAAGAAATTGGTTGTTTTCTCTGAAAAACACCAACAGGCATCACAAGAGGTAAAAGTGGGGACTTCTCTCACAATTGGTTGGTTGGGAGGGTTGATCTCAGAAGAAGAAGAGGAGATTGTACCTGAGAAATTTATAGATATTACAACCTTGGATTTCCCAAAGCCCCAAAAGACTCCAAAAAGGGCTAGGGTTATTACTAAGACTCATGTAGATCCATATGGATCTAGAACACTAGAAGTGACAACCCCACATGAAGGTAAATCAAGAAATGATATAACATCAAGTGATTATAGTGTCCAACTTATCCCTTTGGGAAAACCCTCAAGAGAAACATTGAAACAAGAGGTTTTAGAAGTAGTCCAGGATTGTTGCATAAAGTGGATGAGGAAAAGATATCAAAAATGAATTTGAAATAATAGGTAAGGTCTTTGAATTCATGTTTACAACAGCTAGTGGGCCAATCTAGTGAAAGCTAAGAAGATATCTCTACTACTCTGAAGTTATTGGACATATTGAAAAGGCTACCAAGAAGGTTAAAGTTGTTGATGATTGGGTAGAAAAGTTATTTGAAAAAGGGAAGAAGAGATTTGAGAAATCCATAATGAAATATGGAGAGCTTAAGACCAAGCTCAGTGAAATTGATGAGCTAATTGAACAATGTGACAATGAGCTTTTCTATTATGAAGGAATTCTTCCCAAGTTGAACCATATCACTCAACTTGATGAATATCTAGTTGAAAAAGAAGGAATTGTGCCACTAGAACAAATGGGAACCCAAAGTATGCAATTGAAGATCTGGCTAAAATTAGGGTTGAATTTTTAAATGAAGTCAAAGAAAAGATGGAGATAGAAAAGAAATGGGTTGACAAAGGCATTGACACCATAGATATGAAATTGGAAGGTATGGTGTTTGATAAATTCAAAAAGAGTTATGGTGACCTGGAAATGGACTTCCTAATCAATTCTTTTTGAGAAAAATATCTAAGTTGAAAACTTTTCTTATGAGGTCATCGAGACACTAATGGCTGTAGAAAGTAAAATTACAGAGTTGAAAGCAAAGCCATGGGAATACAAGCAAAGGATGGATCAATGTGGAGATGCATTGAATAGGAAGACCCTAATTTTTCAACACCACATAGGTCCAACTAAAGAGGATGTAAGGAAGTTATTTCAAATATATGATGCATATGTGGAAAGGAAACCAAAGGAGGAGAAATATGATGAAGATGAAGATACAAATGTGAAGACCAATGAGCAAGCTTAGGCTTGTTTTTTTTAAACAACTTTTTCATATTATTTTAATTATTACTCTTGTTTCATGAAAATTGAACATTATTTTAAATTTTTGTTTTCAAACATAAATGTAATTTGATGAAACACACTAGATCTTTATATTGCTTTGATAGAGTTTCAAATATACTATGAAGCATGTAAACTAATGTAATTGTTTGACATCTTTTGTATTGTGGAAAAAAAAAATTGGGGTTCTATAGGGGCCCCAACCCATGAAAAAAATTACATACATTTTTGGAAACTATATAAAAAAGAAACAAGAAAAGAGAAACCTAATCATCTTCCACTACAAAATCCTCTCTGCAAAGAGGAAGTTTCTTCACTAGCCTATTCTTTCTAGGAAAAAATTCCTCTGTTCCCACTTCCATTTGAACAAACACAATATCTCCAACCAGGGTGTGAGACATACCCAAAGACATGAGTTCATCAATAGTTGTCATAGGACCATCCAAAAACTAAGCAATTGTGATCTCCTCTCATAGGAGGAAACCCATTCAGTCATGTCCAGACCTCCTTTAGGAAAATCATTTTTCCCTGTTGCTTTAAAAGTGAAGGATGGATTGGTAGCTTGAGCTGGAAGTGCAATAACAACTGATCCTAGAGTAGATGGAGTAAGAGGCCTAGAACTAGACTCACCCCTATATTTATTCACAAAGACGGGTGATACTTTAGGAGGATGAGAAGGTATGGTCCTTGATGGTTTCTTCTCCAAGATTGAAACACATTTCTCCAGTTCATTCATCCTGCAAAAAAAGAGTAGCCATAGTAACTAATGAAATTTCTCCATCAAGTGTGTAAGACTCTAAAGGGATCTCCTTCATAGTGAAGCCTTCGCTACAAATGAAGGGGCATGCATAATTAGATACGCCTTGCTCAAAAGGCTTGCTCACAAGCCAAAAATTCTTTAACATATCAGGATTCTGTTGATGTTCTAGTCTAAAAATATGAAAATACATCATCTAAAATATGGGAAAAAGGACTTATCCGATAAGATTTCTAATCAATGCTACATGAATAGATGAGGTAGTCAATGGCCCTTTATAATCTTCTAGGTCAACAATGTCAAATAACATCCTTACAAATTCCTCATCGTGGGCATGATAGATCGAAGATTTGGTTCAAATATTGAAGAGATTTCCTTCAAGCTAGACGCCACTACTACTCCCACCATGTCACCAATAAGAGAAACTCACCAGATTTTTTCACACTCAAAAGGATGTAAGTTTGAGAAGGGAACAACATGCATTTATAAGAAATTAGAGGTGGGCAAGCTGAGTAAAGTATAATCATGGTGAGATGACCTCCAAAATCTGTATGTGATATCCACATGGGAGAAATAAGCTTGAAGTAAGTTGGCATTATGTAGAAGATAATGGTTGGCTTGATATGACATGATCCATGTAAGAAAAATCATCCTAGAAAGACATGAAAATGAGTGTGTATTTCCCAAGACAGATTCTCAAAAGGTAAAAGGGATTACACATCAAATCAAATCACACAGATGCACTAAAATCATTAAAAAGGGGTCTCTCTAACCACCGAAGGGATAAATGATTAAACAAACATCAAATAAATGACATGGCATCCTAATCATTCTGGGAGAGTGAAAAATGTGAATGACTCATGATTCTTCCACTTGACAACATAAAACAAAATATTTTCAAGAGAATAAAGATGGATTAGACTATGTGTTGTAAAAGAAGAATATTCTTTGAAGATTCATGCTTTTGGGGAAAAGATAAAATGAGTGAGGGATTGAGATTGTATAAATGCGATGAGGATACTCTCGCATAAGGGGGTTAATTTTTCTAAGTTTTTAGAGAGATAAAGGAGAAGACCAAGTTGTACTTCCTTAAGCTAAATCGATCTGAGATACTTGATTTTTTTTCATGCATTCGAAAACCTTCTTGCTAAGATGATTGCATTGTACATTCATTGGTAGACATTGAGGTCATAGGTGTTGTGTCCCCTTGTTGAAGTGTTGGAGTTTCTTGAATAAATTTGTGTGTATTCTCATGAGAAATGTTGTTTTGTTTTAGATTGTGTTACTTCAAATCAATTTTCTATAGTTCTAATCCAATCTTATACTATTGATTTCTTTGAATTACAAATCCTTAGCTTAAATAGTGACAATTTGGAAACTGCAACTACATTATTGATGGATATTTCCTTCATGTTGTGGTAAATAGTTTTAAATTCAAGTTGTATCTATTTGATTTAAGATCTTTGTTAGTTATTGAGGGTATATGGAATGTATTTGATCAGAAATTATTAGTATTTTATTGAGAATTTATCATGATATTTTATGTTTAGGTTCTCAAATTTTGTGTGAAATCTTGTGTTCTTGGGCCTCCATGAATACAAAATTTCTAGTTGAAGAAATGCTTTGGATTGTGTGATCTATATTTTGCATCAAGAATAATGGTTTACAACATTTTTAAGGTTCATTTAAGTATTTTTATAATCAAATTTATCCTACTTAACTTCCCATCCATACATCAAAACCACAACCAATAACCATCTGATCCACCTGAATTACCCATGCTTACATTGTTTATGCACAAATGCTAAGGAAATATATTATTTATGTCCATACTTCATAAAAATATGCAGAAGTAAGCTAGATTTATAAGCTGTCTTTAGTAACCCAAGCCTTTTTACGGGACATCCTAATTTCAAGTGTGACAACTCGTGAGAGTTATATGATGTCTAAATTGACATGTCTTCTTGAGACTTCCTTTTCACATCCCTAGGAAAGAGAATCCAAATATTGGTGTTCTATACATTTCTTTCATAAATGCAGGTTACAAAATGGGTCCTCCTACCCTAGTTGTAGCCAAAACCTAAAGTAGTAGGGTAGGTCATACCCTTAGTGAGGTGATATCCAACATTCCCCAAGTCAAAGTAAAAATATATTTCCAAATCCATCCTCAAATACAAAATGACTCAAATTCTGGTATGTCTCTCTCTAAGCATCCTTCTTAGCTCATTGATGCTACTTGGCTTACAAGGTGGGACTAATTTGGGTACAAAAATGTGAGAGAAGAGAAAAGGAATGGAAAGAGGATCCAATTTTTGACTAGCAAAAGTGGGGTTTCAAAAACATAAATCACGGCTAGGGAACACGAGTCCGGTGGAAAGAGCTAGCAGAAGGAAGAAAAATGCAAGGGTAAGTTGTGAAAGTTGGACGTGACAATGAGAAGAGAACCTTAAGTAGCCACAAAGGGAAAGAAGAAGAAATAACCGAAAGTAGAAATAGAGGAAGCTCCCAATGAGATATTTTACGAAATGCTATATCTTGAGGGCATAATCATGTGACATGTTCAGAATACCACATTTGAAAAATTAAATTGAGTGATTAGAATCATCACACCAATTCAAACAAGGATCAGATAAAGAAAAAGCTGGTAAAGAAGACCAACTTGCGAACTGAAGATGATAGACCCATCTAATATGACGAAGGGTGTAAGAATTTGGAGAAAGTAGGAGTTTTACATATCTATGAGTTGTCATATTTTGGAAAACCAAAGTGACTTTACCAATGGCTTATATCAAGAGTCCATGAGGACTTATTCTACTTCATAGGAAGGCAAGTGCCAATCACCATGCCACTGATTGGAAGACTTATAGGGTTATAGAGCTCGGGCACAAATATTTATATTGACATAGATGATGAAGTAGGTGTGGAGGCCACTTCTAGTGAGATTTCTTATCGAAAGGAGGGCGTGTAATATACATCTCGAATCTAATTAAACCTATTGTAAAAATTGCCACACATTTTTTTACCAAGTTCAATAACCAAGAGAGATGGGGCCAAGTAAACAAGAAATGGCTCCACATCATGAAGAATATGGCAGAGGGAACTGTGTATAATCTTGCTACATTCATTATAGAAGGAATTCATGTGTAGGTGATAAGATTACATGGTGCATGATCTTCTTATCAATTGTGTTTGTAGATATTGGGGTTCCAAATGGCCCTAAGGACAAGATGTGTCAAGTATCCACTAGAGAAGAAGTCATTGGATGAAAGGTTTTGAGACCATACGTGTAATGGGGTCACGAGCTCCTACAAGATTAGATCGAAGATGTGGTACAAAAAGAACATGCGAGGATTTTGACCATGAGTGGTGAATTCCAAACAACTTGCCCACAATGTTGGATGGGAAGATGAAATTTCTGATTTACCATCACTACTTCATTGGGAGATTTTTCATAAATAATGGTAAGTTGAGATCTTAGTGTAAGTTAGCATATGAATTTATAGAACACTACTTCCAAGCCTTAGTGAATATATTTTAGAAGCGTGAAAGATAAGATTTGATACGAACAAGGTAGAATGTGACTACTACATGCTATAAATGAGACTTACGTGTATCCTAGTAAGTCATGGTATATTAAGACTATGATATCAGATGATATCATCATATACTCTATGAATTTGTAAGTTGGGAAGATAGATGTGGCTAAGGTATACATATACCTTAAGCCTAGGTTGGTGAATTGAAAATATATTGAGGATGAGTTTAAAATCCCAGAGCCACCTAAGGGAAAACATATAGTAAGGACAAAGAAAGAGCGCGATCTCACCCCTCCAAGGACAAGGGAGGAGGAACAACCCAAGGATGAAGAGGAAGAGATGAAAGATAATGGAATGTTTGATCATGGTGATAGAAGACAACCGAATGCAAGTACTAAAAGTTCACTCGAAGATACTCCTCTAAGGCATGAAGAAGAAGAGGAAAGAAAGCTAGAGGTCGAGGGGACATAAAAAGAAGAGAGTTACATGGTTGAACAGAGTTACGGGAGAAGGATGAGGAGAAATGCCAAAACAAAGAGCAAGTGGTGTAGGACCATCTAAGGTAGTGAGGAGGTCATCGAGAACTACTCCAAAAAAAAACCATAGAATAAAATGAAGAGAAGGAGAAATATCGTGACACAAAATGATAGTGAGGAGGAAGGATCAACACAAGTTCATCAACTATTATCAATGAGGAAGGAGAAGAGGAACACAAAGAAGAGTAAACCCAATGCAACACATAATCACCCAATGACCGCAAAAAATAAGGTCCCATAGGAGAAGGTAAAGATAAGGAAAAGAGTGAGGGGGAGTCAACGAGGGTGATGATGGGGGTGCGTTGGATGATAAATTAAAAGGTATGTTCTGGCGTAGAAACTCATATTCCCAAAGTTAGCAGATGATAGAAAAAGGGGAGAATAAGTTTTGAAAATTCTAGACCTTGGGCATGTGAATGACCTAACTAAGATCATTAACGTGAGATTCCAAAGTACATTCACCGAAAAAAATTGTATGGGTGGGAGATGATAGATCCTAATGGCATAAACATGCTTACAAGAAAGATGAAGAGTTATACAATGAAGACACACATGGATGAACCTGATTTTGATGTAAATGAGGGAGCATGTATAAGGTAAATAATGAAGAAAGTGCCTCAATAGATGAACAATATAGAAATTCCATGACAAAGATGGCGTAGAAGTGGCTCGTAGAATTTTCAATAAGGGGTTGTGCTTAAAACATTGTTACAGACAATAATAATAAGGAAAATGAAATCCAAAGAATTGATCAAGCACGTGACAAGGTGAGAGATGTAAATGGGATACTATGGAATTTATTGTTGAAATTGGAAGTGAGGTTTTGGAGTTGCGTACAAAATTTGATGAGAAAACACAGAAGATGTACCCATCAGCCTTGCATTTTCTACAAGTACATCGTTGCTTAAGGAGAATTCGACTGTGTAAGGGGGAACTAAAAAGACACTGCAATGTAAAAGGAAACTAATAATAAGATTATAACACACAGGATTGTGGAGTATGATTCCATGATACAAATGTTGAAGGAAAAACTAAAGAAGGCTGGTTAGCACCGAACAATGACCAAGATCCAAAACAAATCCTTAAGGTGTACAAAGTGTCGAGAAGATAATGAAGTGTTGATGAATAAAAAGGATGATGCAATTGAAAGAGAAGATAATATAAGAGTGATTGTGAAGAAGTGTGATGTGCTTAAGGTAGCAAGGGACCCACATGATGAAAGAATAAAGGAGTTAGGGTCACTGGTGGCATGAAAGATGGAATTTATGGAGGGAATGATTTCAGGACTAGCTGGAGTAACAAGGAGATCAAGCATAAAGGGGAAGATATGAATCCATAAGAGATGGAGGGGATAGCTAGGATAGTCCCGATATAATGAAAAAGGGGTTAACGAAGTAGTATGAGCTAGAGAGCACAATTACCAAAGAGTACCCTAAGATTTTTTTACTAATTGAGGAGTAGGGAACAACACACACACTTTGAACATTCTTCCATTAATTCATTCTTTGTAAAAAACTCCTTATTCATTTATTCTTTAAGGATGTATGATGAGAAAACCCCATTATCAAGGATGACAATGTAATTAGTATGGGGTAATGTTGGAATGGAAAAAATGGCTAAGTATGAAAGCGTGTGGCATAATGAGGAAAGTAATTGGGGCATTTGTACGCGCGTGCATGGGCCAATTGCGGTGGCACACACCCGGAAGAAAAACCTAGGACTTATCCTATTTTGCATTTACGGGCTAAAAATAGTAAAAACAAAGTTAGAGTGCGGCTCAAGTAAAGGAGAAAAGCAAGGAGACTTGATGGCAAATAAAAGTCTATTTTTGGTAAAAGCACATGTAGAGTGAAGATGAAGGGTCATGCATGGATCAATCTAATAATAGGATTAAAACAAATTTTATTTATAGGATTAATCTATTATTAGGATTTATAGAAAAACATGCACACCTTATGGCTATTTTTGGATGTATGCATGGATATTTTGAGAGTGCATGAAAGGTGAAGGGAAAGTCCCCACCCCTATATATATCAGTTTAATGTCATTGTTTTGGGTACCATAGATAAGAGATCAATGATGTTATGTTTCCCGATGTATTAACGTGCATGATACTATATTTATTGATATTGATTGTTATGTATTCAACTTCTGGTATGTAAGAATCTATTATGAATGGATCATTATGGTTGGATTATGGTAATTGATGTATCTAAATATGGAGATTTGTTCTTGTAGTTGATCTTGGTTGTGATCTGATCTTTTATGTTTCCTTATTACATGTGTTTCCAATATAAGCTCATGATATGATGTCGCAATGATATGCATTTGAATATATGCTTTGGTATTAATTATTATAGATATGTATGCTAGTATCTTGAAAATAAAGCATAAAGGAAGAAATTGGTAGCCTTGCACTTAGGTGAGCGTTTAGATTTTTCTGAATGAGGTGCCAAAGAGTATAATGCATCAATGGAAATATAACACTACATCACGGGTACCCGATCTTGGTGCTGTCTCCGCAATGCCAAGCAAGCACCCCTAACCCATTACGAGACATCCCATTCTAGCATATTCCTCCATCTTTGCATTTTCGGGGTTTTACTATGACAATTAAGTCATTTTATCTCCTCTTTGCACTTAGGTTTTGAATCTTAATTACTTATTTGCTTGGGTCAAATTTATTCTTAGTGCATACATATTTATTATAATTGTTACATACTTAGATTATGTAATATTTTATTCATAAATAAAAATTTTTGATTAATCAATTACCCTAAGGGCCTATCAATATATTGGGGAATATTTACATACTAGGGGTATCTTGCGAGACTATTCCTAATTGTATCATATTTTTAGCATATTGCGACTTCCTAAACCCTTCTATTATGAGGATACATAACAAAATGTGGGAATACTTGTATTATGGGAATCTAAGCAAATGAGCTTATATTAATCATGTCTTTATACACCATCCTTCTTTTGTTATAGTGACATTCTTATCTATCTTGCACCATGTTATATTATATTTTTTCCAATGATAAAATTACTTATCGTAGATACTTGATTTGGCCATGTTCCATAAATAATTATATTCAAAATTTATTGTTATTATTTTCTTTCTTCATGTTACTATATTGATTGATTGTTCTAGGTCCTAAGATCTTATATTTAAAATCTACCATTCTTCTTGTACTACTAATTTATAAGCTATATTGTGTGTTCTTCTATATTCCTCATACTTGTAAATGTTTTATGATTTGTTTTTTCTTATAATTTCTCTAGACACTTGTAGGTTATGTACTTTCTCTACTCTTTTATATTGTTTTCTTTGTTTTCTCTATGATATTGTATGTTGTATGATATTTTTCTCTAGGAACTTGTTTTTATATTCTTTAACTACTCTCTAATATTTTATTATCTATTGTTAGTGTAGGTTATTATTTATCCTTTTATTTATTTATTAGGATAATTCTTACACTTGTGTTGTACCTACACTTGTTGGGTTAGCTTGCTTAGGTGTACTAGTTGTGTGGAGTTAGCTTCTCAATTATGTGAAGTTAGCTTACTAGTCTTATGGAGTTAACTACCAGTATCAGTTAGTGGGAGTTCTTCACCACTGATTTAGGTAGTAGTTGCACTTCCCTCCTCCTATATGTGCATCTTTCTTATTGAGTAATTCAAGGCATTTTTGTAATGTATTTAGCATTATGGATTATGATGGATTTCTATATATGGTATTTTAGCTCTTCTGTTTTGTAAATCTAATGTGGTGTGCTATTATCATCGAGATCGCGGCTTGGAACAATCTTCTTATTGTTACTTTCATCCATGTGCTTTACAATAATTTATGCTATATGTTCTATAATATTGAATGTTCTATGCTATTTTTGCACTATTACCCCATATATTCTTTTTGTATGTAAACTAAGTTCATGTTCTAATAGGATATCCTTTATCTTTTCTAGATAATATAGGTTAGCATAATGAGGGGGAAATATAAGGAAACCCATAAAAATGTTATAAGGTGACAATTTCATGTTTCTAAAAGGAGGTAATCCATACTTAATCTAATATCTAGGATTCTAAATCCTCTATCTAAGATATAGAGTTTCACATTACTAGAATAATGATTGTAGATTATACTATATAGTATTGTAAAGAATATAGAGATACTTATGATAGGATTATAAAAATGGGTTGTAAGGATTTGTAGGTTATAATCACAAAGGTAAAGTTGTAAGGTAAGGACTAATAGATAATAATGCAATGTATTAAGAATATGATATTCTAATTTAACCTATGAATTTCAAATCCAATATGATATGACATAAAGGAAATGAGAGGTCGGATATAATTACCTTTGTGCAAACAAAATTGATGCATTAAATAATGGGGAGTCACTTAAAAAAATTCTAAAACACGTGTGATCATGGGATTATAAATATTACCTTCTATTTTAAGATTTACTATGATATACCATCATTGTTTGGGCTCCCATTTTTATTAGTAGCTCTATTTATACTGCTATACCAGTGTAAAAAAATTTAAATATTAACTACCCACACATGATTGCACATTTTATATAAAACCTTATCAAGTTTAGCCTCATGTATTAACTTCCCTAAGGTTAGTATCTCCTTACAAGAGAGTTTATGTGGGGGATCATAAGTGGATAGAAAGAGACACATGCAAACCTCTTTTTGGTGACTCTAAAAAATCCAAAGTATAGTTAGACCATAGCAAGTGCATTTACTATGCTTGAGGATCCTAAGGACCTAATGATAAAAGAGAAAACTCCAAAATATAAATAGAAATAAACTCAATACCTTTACGACCTTAAGATAAGACTTAAAAGTTTAAAAAGATCAAATTAATTATGATGATATGATGAAAACCAAGCAAACTCCATATATAAAGGGGGCATGATTATGTATTATAGTTTCGTATTACTAATGGGTTCGACAATGGTCAATGAAAATGACTATTAAAAATAAAATTCAGATGGTATCAACCATGGTCAATGTCATTTTATTTGGGTAATGCTTCAACATGGGGTCCTATATGGTAGTATCAAGGAATGGAAGAAGAATAAGGAGCTAATAAATTTTGATATTATTGAGGTATGAGTGTGTTATACATAAATATGTAGGTGAATGTAAGAATATAACAAAGTGGTTCCATAGGGATATTGTAAAAATATGACTAGGAAGTTTATAGGATAAGGTAATTAAGGTAATATTGAATATAAATAAAATATGTCTCACAAGTACCAACACTAACTAGCCCATAAACCAATATTTGGTTAGATTCCAACTCTTGAAAATATCCTTGATGATATCAATAAAGGGAATTCAATGTACTAATAGTTCTTAAAAAGAGAAAAAGTAGGTAAGAGTGAAAAAAGTGTATACATATACCCGACTAAATATAATCACATGTCACAAAAATTATACATGATATGGTTTTTGAGAAAATAAAATGCAACATCAAAATTAAAATAACTAAACTTAAATAGCCTTGTAAGTGATAATAATATGAACCTAACCAAATTACATATACCTACCTCATACTTACCTTTCCATATTCGGGGTGCATGTTTCCCATCGTATCAACCATGGTAGGTGAAAATATACTAAGAAACCATAAAGGTATAATAATAATAAGAAGCGAGAGAAAAATTCAAGTATGTGCAAGTAGATAATAAGAGTGTATACAAAAAAAGTGGAAGCAACCTAATAGGAGATAATAAGGTACTAGTACGAAACTAATTAATCCATCGATAGGCCTACATGTAAGATGAGATATATAGGGGTAGTCAAAGTACTCATAGTATCCAACCTATAAATAATTAGGATGTAAAAGGGTACCTAAAAACTGCACACTTATATGTTTGTATATAAATAGGATGCAAGTTGTTTAACAAGGAAAATAATTCAATTGAACTAATACATCAAAGGATTTTAAATATATTGTATAATAATATGTATTTGGGTAGCTAAGACATTCATTCTAAATATACATTATATATAAATATGATGTAAGGTATTCTCTCGGGGAAGATAATTAACTATACTATTATGCCTAACAATAGTAAAATGATTTAATAAGATGTAACACTTAGAACCTCTAAGGTAGCTAGGTGAAATTTGAGAGAGAATATATGATGTAGGAGCATCATCTCTAGTATGTACATAAGGATGACACCACGCTATTGTGTTTTTAGGTATAGGAGGTCAATAGGAGTCAATTAGTGTTGTTATTCTTAGGTTAGGATTTTCAAATTTTGAATGAAGCATTTTTCATCCAAAATGAAAAATTTGAATTGTAAGGCCATTTTTAGCTTGGTTTAGGTTCTCGACATGTTCTTGGAGCCTAAAAACCATGTAAATGATGAAATGAGGCATAATTGGGTGTTTTAGGTCCTATATTGAGTTTGAAGTCATAATTGAATGTTAAGATGTTATGTCTTGGATTTATAAACCAAAAGTTCAATGTTGTATTAAGAGATAGCCATGTAACTAAAAAGGCCTATATGCTTCCATTCAGTTAGAGACTGGTGGAGGGAATATAAATGTGAAAATGAAACTTATTTGGCTCATTCCATTTGAATGAGAATTAATGAGAACTTCCAAGAATGGGTTTTAAGGAGAAAAACTGATTGCAAACAGTTTGTGAACGTTTTCTCATCTGTAGATGGTATTTGTGATGATCAAAGGATTTTTGCATGAAATTGATGGATGATTGTATGTGTAAGAGGTGATATTTATTAGTTTCTCTGTTATTTTTTGTGTATTCATTGTTTCATACAAGTTGATACCTTAGTAAATGAAGAACCATTGTAGCTACTATAATTAATGATGTAGTATTGCAAGTTGGAAGGTATAGTGTATAGATTTGGTTCATGGAGGAAATATTAATTTCATTCTATCTTCAATTAACCTTGCATGCAGAGTGCTTAGAAGATTGTTGTATAAAAACCCTACTTTAAAGCTAAGGATAAGGGAGTGTAACTCTTTATTGAAAGTTAAAGAATTGTTGAAATGGTTTGAATGATATTTGCTCGTGGAAAAAGGTATTTTATTTGTTTTATTTTTTGTGACTAGTATGGAAGAGTCCTTTAAGAGTTTCATGAACTAAAAGCTTTGGTTGGCATCCTTAAGACACTTTGAAACCTTACATTACTAGTTAAGAGGGCGCATAGTCTTGTAAACTAGAAGATTCTCAACATGTTAAGAGTTATTGGTAGATATAACATGTGAAAGAGGTTAATATAGTCATATAGGGTGATTTTATAGGTTTTGGAATAATTATTGATAGTTTTTAATGTAAAAACACTCTTCTCGGGTTTGTAGAAACCATACCTAAGGTTTATCTTATCTAAGGTGTTTGAATACTTTCTATTCAACTAGAAGAACTAATATGGCTAAATAGACATATCCTCAATGCTATTAATGTGATTCAAGTGGAATTAGTGGAAAGAAGATCATAGTTAGGAGAAATTTGTGACATTTTTCACTCAGTCTTGTAGAAGGTGTTGTGGAAGACATAAAGTTGAGGATTTTGTTGATGAATGACTCTTAACAAAGGAATTAAACTACCAAATTGATAAGATAACAAGTTGAGGTGACATGAAAATGGATTTTCATATTCTTGGCCCCTAATTTGTGTAAAATCTCAAGTATTCTATAGTAGAACACCTATAGTGCATTAGGAAGACAATAAGGCCTAGTTGAAGAATATGAGGTAATGCATTTTGAAAGACATTTTGCAAAAGAATGAAACCCCGAAACTTTTAACACTAGAGAAGAACCCAAATGGGTATCTTAAAATGAATTTAGATTGTCAAGGGAGTCAATGAGTCAAAATTTATCATGGAAAAAGGGTGCATATAGGGCCAATAGGAGGCTAGTTAAGTCAAGGAGAGGAGATAACAAAAAAGGTAGTTAACTAAGGAGTGAAATAACCAAACTTGACATACACCATCATTGAGGAAAAATGTACTCTTAAATGTTCTTTTTTATAAGTTGGACTTATATTATGCCCCAGCTATGAAATGTCTAAACTTTGTTTAAGAAACACAAGAAGGACAATTTAGGGAAGAAGAGTGAGTTTCAAACTTTTGATTGAGTTTGGTTAATTTGATGGATGAATTAGATTTTCGAAGGTCCAGGGACATGGGTAAATTATTGTATAAACATAGTAAGGAGAAAATATTAAATTTTGACTTGATTTGAAGGTGCTCTCTTGAGAAGAAAAGAGCTAGTGGAGGCCATTTAGCGCAGTTTGGGGCTAAACACAAGGTTGGAATGATTCTTTGTTTGAGGATGATAATTAATCAGGAGAATAGGGCCTTGAGAAAGAGTAGAATGTAGTGTAAGAGGATGATATGAATATGGTTAAGAATGAAGGATCAAGTTTTTGTATATTCATTTTTGAGAAATGAGTTGTTTTGAGTGACTTAGAGGAAAAGTTGAAGTTGTTTATAGTTAATAGTTGGTTGAGTACATGAGATTTGAAATAGGATCTAGATAAATATATAAATGTTCAAGAGAGAACATCATGAACACCATGATATTTAGAAGATAATCAAGTAGGATGGTATAAGGGAATGTTATTAAACCCGA
Organism: Taxus wallichiana var. yunnanensis; assembly: GCA_018340775.1. NCBI lineage: Eukaryota > Viridiplantae > Streptophyta > Pinopsida > Cupressales > Taxaceae > Taxus > Taxus wallichiana. The sequence continues at coordinate 797,574,471 of CM031235.1, forward strand.
GTGCTTCGCATAATGCTAACATTTCTTGAAAATCGGTGAGAAAATAATAGAAAGGAGATGGGAAAGGCATAAAATATATCATGCTTAAAAATGGGACATAATGATATGAGAGGAAAAATGGGTGCCACCAAGGATAAAATAAGTTATTTAGTATAATCAAGGCACACAAATGATATTGCAAATACTATGAGTATTTAAAATTAAGAAGTGAAGTAACTCTCATACGTAGGTATCAATGAAGGAAAATTAGTGAAGTATAAAGTTATCTCATGTCATCTATGAGATTAGACTAATAGTAAATGATGCATTATACCTTTGTGAAATGGTTTTCCATTTATCAAGACCTCTTAAGAAGTTATAACATCGTTGTGAGAATTAGGTACTAACATGAAAATGTAGTGGCATTTAATGAAATATTTTATACCTCCTACATCAATCAGAGAAAAACATACCATGCACCAACGGACTTGAATATATTTAATGGTGAAGATGTGCATTTTGAGATTTCAACTAGGATATAAGGTCTGCTAAATGATTTTATCACATCATTTTTATTTATGATCTACTTTTTCTATTGTAATATTTTCTTCTCTTTTTGTCTTTTTCTTTCTTTTTATTTGATAATATGGAATTTAGATTTTCTTTTAGTTTTTTGGATCCCCTTTCCTATAAATTTGGAAGGTTGATAAAATGGGTGTGAAATATGCATACCATTAGGGATAATACAACTATCCAATATAAAAGAGAAACTATGTAAAAATAATTAGCGTAGTTACTCCCAAAATTGCACCTAAAAATATAAGTCTATCTCAATAATGACCTTCATGGGCATAATAAGAAGTGTAAAAAAGGTATATAGTGATACATGAGGTTTTCCCAAGTATTCTATAAAAAGGAGATTATTAAAACAATGATAAATTTGATACTTTAACCTTAATATATGGGGAAATTTGGCTGTGATACAAGTAGAGAGATAGAATGGAAGACTTGAGCTACAAATAACATAACTAAACTTGAGGAGATAAAATAGTGCTCTTGACCATAACTATTCCATTTATAAGAATACTCTTAGATAAGGCAATGAGGTGATGGAGATAAATAGTAAATAATAATGGATGGACAATTATGAATAGGGCTTAAAGATCTTACCATGAAAATTCACAAACTAAAAAATCATAAGGTATAATAATTTGGATGATAATGTAGGTAGTATCATCTAATGAGTAAATGTGCAATATAGAATAAAAAATGAAAAGGTAGGTAAAACTAGGATACAAATATTTCAACCCATGATAGATGTAACTACTTAGGAAAAATCTATCATTTAAACTATATATTCTATGAATATAAGATATGGGATCAAATAGGATGTAAAGTGTTATAAAAATACTATCACTTAAACAAGTAGTAGGAGCGGTAGTATAATATGTAAATGGGTAGTTTATTACATCAAATCAACTGTTAGTGCAAAATCACAGCACCCCTGGATGCAGATCAAGTTTCTAGGTTGATCACTTGGCATCCAGTGTGATTGCATAACATTGAATCCTTTCTCCAAGTGTGGGACTTGAAAAATGAGAGAGGATTCTCCAGAGAAGGCTGGTTCCTATTCCTCTGTTCGGATGCACACGAAATATGCAGAGGGTTTTCTCAAAACCTAATCTAATCTGCCAAGGAGACAAGGTAAGAAAATGCATAAAATAAATCTAAGCTAATAGAGGTGATGCACCGAGGAATGAAGAACACCTATTTTTCCAGTAAACACAGACCATTTGAATGTGATATAAGATCATGCACAGATGACAAAACCTGCAGTGAAAGACCAGGAGGATGCAAAAAGAACACAGAGAGGGCTGAGAATCATCCACAGACATGCATTATTTGCTCCAAAGATTGATACAATACACTACAGAATGCCATGAGGCAGAATAGTATTACAGTTCAAATGAGAGGTTCGAATTCCACAAATTCACCTGAGGAGAAGAAGGGAGAGGCAAAACAGAAAAATGTTCGACCCTTGAAAAGAAGCTCCTCTTTACAATATATAGAAAGAATAAGAGAGGAAAGAGAGAAGGGAAAGCCAAATCTACCCCAACCACCTCCAGGTTGCATTCAATTCATCTCATCATGGCAGAAGCGGCGGATCCTGGCAAAACGGCGGGCTGCCTAACAGAAGCGGCGAACTGTCTGCTGCATTAAAGTTGTTTGTTGAAGCATTACTTCTGCTTGTTATTTCGCGCCAGAGGCGTTTCTTGATTTTCTCTCTCCAAACTGAACCAAAATGCAAGATTGACCCTGGAATCATGTAGAGAATCTCACAAGCTTTCCGTTGATATAAGGAACGTGCCAATCCGAGCTCTGGATCGAAAGTTATGGCGATCTGAAGATTTAGGGCAAAAACGGGCCAAAACATGTTTTGAAAACTTTTCCGCGCTTCGCCACCTGGACGACATGTGGCAGGCTCTGATTTGTTGAGCAACTCTCTCTCCTCCACCTCTCGGCGGGCTTTCTTTTGAAATTTCCTTGTGGGCCCTAGCTGGGACATGTGGCACTATCCCATTGGTTCGGATCAGTGCTCGAAAACTCGCCCCTTTGATTTTTGGACCTTTCTCTTGTGAGGACACGTGGCAGCTTCTCATTGGTTTTCGGCCCTGCCAGCTCTTTCGCGCCCTTCGCGTTTTTATGTCCCGGATGTTCCAAACCATTTGGGACATAAACCTCCGATCCACCCGGAATGGGCTTCCTTGTCCCTCATTCGGCCGATGACACGTGGCGCTGCTTGATTGGCTTTCGGCTCCTTCGGCGATCCGCGTCCGCACGTCCCTTTGTCCCGGATGTCCCAGTGCTCCTTGTGCTTTGCGGGACAAATTCTTCTCGGTTCACCCGATTCACCGGTTCGCGCCTTTTTGTCCCACTTTTCCCACTTTGTTTGGAGATGACTTGAATCTTTTTGCCGGTTCGGCGGTTCGCGCCTTTTGTCCCGAGATGTCCCAAATGCTTTAGGACCCGTCTGTTCTCATTTCGGCCGATCCGGCTGGTTTGGGTCCTTTGCATACTCCTTTCTGGCTTGTCCTACTCGGCGATTAGCCAATTTTTCTTCCTCTTTCGGCCGGATCGGCTTCTTGCCCCCCGCGTGCGTCTTCCGGCCCATTGTCCCAAATGCTTAGCGGGCCCTGGAGGCTTTTCGGCCGATCCGTGTCTTTCTGTCCCACACGTCCCAAAGGCATCCTTGAGCAGGACTTAGCTGATTTTCACAATTTTTTCTGGATCAACCTACTTGCCTTCTGCAACTTTTTTCCGCATTTTCTCAGAGCTTGCTCTTTTCAGCCTGGATAGGAGAGTTAGAAAATTTTTGAAGGGACCCTAGAAACCTGATTTTTGCTCTGAATCAATCAATTTGCTTGGGATTTGAATATTCTGATGCATGTTATCAAAATTACCTTGGGGGTGAATTTTGGATAACAATTTGGCGACTCAGCGGGGTCACCTGCCTGCTAGGTAGAAGATCAGTGGCCTTTTAGCGATCCATTGGGCATGGAGTTATAAGCAATAACTGAAGCAGGCACGATCATGCAAATTCTTCTCCAGCAACACTGGCTGTAAAAAACAACCTGAGAGTAGCAAAACCTGTGCCAAAGCACTTAGGGAAACTGAAACCTAACTACAACAGGACAATGTGCACAAGCACTTGGAGGAATGAAAATCTAATTAATATTTACAAGGTAGTGAACTTCCCTCTAGAGGCAACGCTTGAGGTAGATTCCATTGACTGGAATCTGTAGTTCTTCACCATCCAATGAGGCCAATTGGAAAGCATTGCTGCTCTTGCGCTTTGTGACCATGTATGGGCCACTCCAAATGGCATCAAATTTGAAATGCCTTCCTGGTTTTGCCCGATCTGCATCCCATTTCAACACTAGATCTCCAACTTGAAAAGATCTATCCTTGGCCTTTCTGTCAAAGGTCTTCTTGATCAAAGCTTGATCCTTTTCCATTGCTTGGGATGCACGATTTTGATCTCTTCCGGCTCCATCGATTCGCATATCTCACCTCCATAGGCTCAAATTCAAGCAACTCCAGCTGCTTCATGAGTTCCAATGTTGGCAACTCAAGTGACATGGGCAAGATTGCCTCTCTTCCATAGACAAGCTTAAATGGAGAATTACCTGTGGATCTTTTGGGAGTGATCCTATCAGCCCATAAGGCTGATTTCAGTTTGGTATGCCAAGCCCTCTGATTCTCATCAAGAGTCCTCCTAATGATCCTCAGCAAGTTCTTATTTGTAGACTCGGCCTGGCCATTACCTTGAGGGTAATAGTTTGATGAAGTGCTCAGGTAGATCCCGTTCTTGACAGCCCACTCAGTCACTTTAGATCCAATGAATGCCAATGCATTATCAGAGACTATTGTAGCAGGTACACCAAATCTGGTAGTTATCCCCTCGTAAAAGTCCAAGATGCTAGACTCATTCGCCTCTTTGAGTGCTACTGCTTCTGTCCATCTGGTGAAGTAGTCGTGGCTGTCAAAATCCATTTGTGCCCTTGGCTTGAATTGGGATTGATGGCTCCAATGAAGTCTAAACCCCATTGCATGAATGGCTGGTCAACTGAGATTGGATGTAATGGAAGGGCAGCGAGTCTCTCTTTTCCTGTGAAGAATGCACAATTCTTACATCTCTTGATCCATGCATAGCAATCACTAAAGATTTTAGGCCAATAATAACCAGCCTTCATGATTTTGATTTGTCACTCTTGGTGAAAAATGGCCACCGGCTGGTCCATCATGAAACTCTTTTAATACCCTTTGGATCGACTGTGTTAATGCATCTCGGCACTCCATTCACATCCTTCTTGAACAAAACTCCATCAATGATGGTAAATGGAACAACACTGTGACACTGAAGTATCTCCTCTTCACTTTGCTCATTTACGGAGGGCATAGCCCCTGTTTGTAGGAAGTGCAAAATGCCTTGGGTCTAGTAAGGAGTCGGGGCAGCATTGTCTTCTTCTTGCCTGCCACTCGGCTCATGGCTGTCTTGCACTGTCAAAACAGCCTCTTCTTCGTTGCTGAAACATCTTTTTGCTTCCCAAAACCAGCTGCTCACACAATCCTTTCCCTCTTACCCAGCTTGGTGATCTTGATCTCAATGTCATACTCCATGACACGGGTGATCCAACCTACCCTTTTTCATTCAAATCCTTGTTAAGGAGGAAGTCCTTAACTTGACATGTGAGACCAATAAGCTGGACCTTGTTGTTTGAGATTAAATGCTTGAATTTCTTCAAGCTTCGATTCGATTATGCAAGCACATGCTTTTCAATAAAAGAGTACCTCACTTGCGATCATCTAGGCTCTGGTGAAGAAAGGCAATACATTCATCATTATCTTTGTTCTCTTTGTACGAGAATGGCGAGAATAGTGTCATCACCTCAAATGCATAGAGGATGAAATCCTTGGAAAAGTCTGGGTTGATGAGATTGGGTGCTTGGGAGATGGCTTCCTTGATTGCTTCAAAATCTCTTTGCCTTCGCCGTCCACTTGAAAGCCATTCTTTTCCTTAACATTTTGGTGATGGGCTTGACAAGGGCTGCAAAATGCTGGGACAAACCTCCGAACAAAGTTTATCCTTCCCGGGAAACTACGAAGGGCTTTCTTGTGGCTTGGAAATGGTAGAGCTCTTATGGCTTCGACCCTCTCTGGATCAATTGCTAATCCTTCCTTGGAGATAATATGGCCAAGGAGCTTCCCTTCATGTGCAAGAAAGATGCACTTCTTAGGATTTAAGGACACTCAGAACTTTCTACACCTCGAAACACTTGCACGAGGTGAAAGAGATGTCTATGCATTCTTTGAGAAGACAGAGTAATATCATCTAGGTATATCAGCACTATCTTGTTGATCAAGCACTTGAATGCCATATCCATAGCTCGCTGGAATGTTGCTCCAGCATTCGACAGTCCAAATGACATCTTCTTGTAAGCATATGTGCCCCATTTGGTTGTGAAGGCTGTCTTGAACTGGTCTTCCTCCTTTACCATAATCTGATTGAAGCCTGAGTAACCATCAAGTAGTGAAAACCTTTCTGAACCAGCTACGACCTGCAATATTTGCTCCATGGAAGGGAGTGGATAATGGTCCTTGAGAGAGGCTCTATTCAAATCTCTGAAGTCAACACACAGTCTGATCTCTCCACTCTTCTTTCTGACTGGAACTAAGTTGGCAACCCAACTAGAATGCTTGATTGGGAATATGATTCTTGATTCAATCAGCTTGTCCAATTCTTTCCTCATGAGAGGCTCCATGTGTGGATTGACTGGTCTCTGTTTCTACTGACAGGCTTAGTATTTGGATCCAATTCGATGGTATGCTGAGCTAAGTTGGGATTGAAACCTTTCAAGTCTTCATAGCTCCAAGCAAACACGTCAGGGAATTCTTGACATAGCTGTATGAACTCACACCTTTCTTGCTCAGTTGTCATCCTTCCAATTTGCAATGGCTTGTTCTCTTCTACCAAGATGGATACCGAATCTTCTCTCTTGACCTGAATGTTTGCTTTCTCCTTTCTAAACTGATCATTGGGGTTAAAAATGGACTCCAAAGTGATAAGTCCTTTGGGCAGCTTGTCAGTTCTCAGCTGTATCACTTGGTCGCCATATTGCTGTTCCAACTTCTCTTGATTCTTAGCTGAGAACTCAGCTTCCTCTTGCAAGAAGTGGATGATTTGCTGGTCATTCTCAAATACCTTGGTGACATTGTTATCCGACCTTTGAAGGCCTCACAATCACGTGGATGTTTGGATGTACCTTATCTTGTTGAATGTTTTCTACAATGTCAAAGGCTGCCCCTACTGCTGCAAGCTTGTCAGTAGCTTGATTCTCTTTCCTAGGGATGGCTTTGATGCCGAAACCCTCAAAATCTTCCATGCGGTCCCACACTCTGTTCTTGTAGCATCTGAGTAGATCATTTTTGGCAGCATGCTGTCCCTTGACCTGATTTACAAACAATTCACTGTCCCCAAAAACTTGCAAGTTCTTTATTTTTCTCTTGATTGCCCAATGCATCCCTTGCACCAAGGCTTCATATTCAGCAATGTTATTGGAGCATGCAAATTGAAATCTAAAAGCTGAATAATACTTTACTCCTTGAGGTGAAATAAGCACGGCTCCACCTCCTGCACCTTGTCTACTCCTTGATCCATCACAAAAAAGCTGCCATACCTCATTGTCATCCTTGTGGCTTGGCTTGGTGATGCTAGGAATAGGCTGACTTTCTTCGTGTATACAATAGACTCCCAGCTCAGATTCTTCTATTCCTTGATAAGGATCAAAAGCATGTACCTTGTTTGCCCATTCATCAAGAGTTAGATCTGGGATGTTTCCAACTTTAGTGTCAGTTTCATCCGTGTTTGGGTGATCTTCTTGATCAAATGCTGAGCAATTGGCATTAATTTGACTTGGAGTATAGGGCTCAATGTGGAAGTTTGCAATAGGTTCTAACCTAATTGTAGCCTTAGTTCCATACCTCATTCTGAATAGCATGTGTGACCAATCAGCGGACAAATATCCCCCAATCTTGGCAGTGAAGTCCCTTGATAAACATAGGGCAAAGAGTGGTGGAAGGTCTATGACTGATATATCTTGTAAGACAACAACATTTGGACATGCATGCAAGGTAAGACTCAAATTTCTAATCACTCCAACCGTTGCTATTGCTGTCCCATCCAACCTTTACTCCCTTAGATGTTATTTCATCTGGAGCCCTAAGCGATCAGCTATCTGTTTAGGCATTCGAGCTACTTGCCCCGGAGTCTATCATGCAATTATGCACTAGCTGATTTCAATGATTAACGAAACATAGAAAGGGGGCTTCAACATTTTACCTTGTTGTGCTCCATGATTTCCTTGAGTTGGGCAGCATTTGTGAGTACCTTCTCTTTCATTTGGACTGCTTGATTGAAGTTGGCCAATCCTTCATGGCGACTTTGCAGCAGATTTCTTTGGCACAGGATGGATAGGGATTCCCACATAGATATATTGACGTTTGTCTTCTTCATCGATCAATGATCTTGAATGGTGATGAAGGATCTCTCTGTTGTCCCTTGGTTTGCACATTTACTCCTTGTATGTGGCAGCAACAGTGGTATTTGAGTTGGCCTAGGGGCGGTTCTTGGCTGCCCTTGTGCATTGAAATGGGATTTTGCTTGCCAATCATTTGTGGAGCTATGGAAGGTTATGGATTGGTGGGGCTAATGGCTGTTCTTCACCCAAATTTCTCCTTTTTGACCTTGTGTTGGCTGCTGACACCTTGAGCTGCACGATTCATGCCAAGAAATCCTCTGCTTGCTAATTTACCAATGTGGTGTCATTTGGGGCTGATTCTTTGTTGGAATGTTTCTTGTTGTTGGCTTTTTCTTATTGCTCTCACCCTCCACACAGTAGTTGTTACCATTAAAGCTTGAGTCAAAGCACCATTGTAGCACATGGATTGATTATGAGGCTCATTACATGGAAAACACCAATCATACTCTGGGCAATGTTGTTTTGTCTTTGGTACTAATGCCTTAGAGGCAGATATGGCATTTGGATTATAGGGCTGGAATGGTCTATTGGCAGGAGGCCTTGCTTGATTCTGATTTGCAGCTGGATTGGGTGGCCTTTGAGGCTGATATGGCTGCCTAGTAGGTTGAGCTTGAGGCTGATATGAAGGTCTAAAACCTTGAGCTTGCTGTCTTTTGAGAGTGACCAGCTCATTGCCTAGATTTTGCAATTGCTTCATGACCTCTTGAAGCTCATTTGGGGCACTTGGAGATGAAGTGGAAGCTTCATTTGAACTCTGATTTCTAGGAGTGGGAATAGGAGCTAAGACAGGTGCTTGACTAGCACTTGGGCTCTCTAAACTTGGATATAATGGCATTGGAGGCCTAGGAGCCAGTTTACCAGCTTGAATAAGACAGTTTTCGGCTCTAATGGCAATGCTATAAGCAGCAGGTAAGGTTGTGCCTCCCATTGATTGAATTAACATAGAAATATCAGAATTCAAAGCTTTAAGATAGTAGAGAAAAGCACCTTCTGCTGTTGGCCTGACTGCCACTGGAATCCTATCCCAAGACCTTTGAAATCTGAAGTTGAAGTCAGTCAGCTGCTCGTTGGGGGCTCTCTTGATAGTTGTCAATTGTTCTAGAAGAGACAAGTTGTCTCCCTTCTCTCCAAACTGCTCATGGAGAACTATGCACAACTGATTCCAATTTGTGATAGAACCAGCTTCAAGGCTTCTGAACCATTGCAATGCCTTCCCTTTGAATGATGATGCCAGCAGTTTGACAGCCACATCCATTTCATTTATCTCATGGATTGCACAGATGTTAGCAATGTCTTTGACATGATCACCAGGAGTGGTATGATTTTCTCCAGTAAAAAATGGAATGTTCTTCAACGCTGCAATTGGAACTGGATTCTGTGCATTGAGGGCAAGTGGGCTGCTGCCAGTGAAATTGACAAAGGGATTTGCTGGTTGCGCCATTCTGATTGGTCGAAGGACTCTTGAATACTGAATGAAAGGCCGAGCAGGTGGAGGAGTTGAGAGAGTTCTGTTTGGTGGAGATGGAGACCTTTGAATCCTTCTTCCTCTTTGCCTTCTCCTTGGAGATAATTACAGGTATTCAAACAGCACTTCCTCTTCTCCAACTCTTGACCTTGTGATTCTTCTCATAAGCTTTCAGGCCTGCGCTGCTGAAACCAGTTGATTTTCCTCTCGGAGTCGCAGATATGCAAACAATAGATCTTTTCTATCAAGAAAATTGCAGCAGATGCATATCAACTTTGCTGCAATAAAAATGAGACCTCTAGGTCCCACCGGGCGTGCCAAAACTGTTAGTGCAAAATCACAACACCCCTGGATGCAGATCAAGTTTCTAGGTTGATCACTTGGCATCCAGTGTGATTGCATAACATTGAATCCTTTCTCTAAGTGTGGGACTTGAAAAATGAGAGAGGATTCTCCGAGAGAAAGGCAGTTCCTATTCCTCTATTCGGATGCACACGAAATATGCGAGAGGGTTTTCTCAAAACCTAATCTAATCTGCCAAGGAGACAAGGTAAGAAAATGCATAAAATAAATCTAAGCTAATAGAGGTGATGCACCGAGGAATGAAGAACACCTATTTTGCCAGTAAACACAGACCATTTGAATGTGATATAAGATCATGCACAGATGACAAAACCTGTAGTGAAAGACCAGGAGGATGCAAAAAGAACACAGAGAGGGCTGAGAATCATCCATAGACATGCATTATTTGCTCCAAAGATTGATACAATACACTACAGAATGCCATGAGGCAGAATAGTATTACAGTTCAAATGAGAGGTTCGAATTCCACAAATTCACCTGAGGAGAAGAAGGGAGAGGCAAAACAGAGAAAAATGTTCGACCCTTGAAAAGAAGCTCCTCTTTACAATATATAGAAAGAATAAGAGAGGAAAGAGAGAAGGGAAAGCCAAATCTACCCCAACCACCCCTAGGTTGCATTCAATTCATCTCATCATGGTAGAAGTGGTGGATCCTGGCAAAATGGCGGGCTGCCTAACAGAAGCGGCGAACTGTCTGCTGCATTAAAGTTGTTTGTTGAAGCATTACTTCTGCTTGTTATTTCTTACATTACCATAGGCGTTTCTTGATTTTATCTCTCCAAACTGAGCCAAAATGCAAGATTGACCCTAGAATCATGTAGAGAATCTCACAAGCTTTCCGTTGATATAAGGAATGTGCCAATCCGAGCTCTGGATCGAAAGTTATGGCGATCTGAAGATTTAGGGCAAAAACGGGCCAAAACGTGTTTTGAAAACTTTTCCCGCGCTTCGCCACCTGGACGACACGTGGCAGGCTCTGATTTGCTGAGCAACTCTCTCTCCTCCACCTCTCGGTAGGCTTTCTTTTGAAATTTCCTTGTGGGCCCTAGCTGGGACACGTGGCACTATCCCATTGGTTCGGATCAGTGCTCGAAAACTCGCCCCTTTGACTTTTTGGACCTTTCTCTTGTGAGGACACGTGGCAGCTTCTCATTGGTTTTCGGCCCTACCAGCTCTTTCGCGCCCTTCACATTTTTATGTCCTGGATGTTCCAAACCGTTTGGGACATAAACCTCCGATCTGCCCAGAATGGGCTTCCTTGTCCCTCATTCGGCCAATGACATGTGGCGCTGCTTGATTGGCTTTCGGCTCCTTGGCGATCCGCGTCCGTCGTCCCTTTGTCCGGATGTCTCAATGCTCCTTGTGCTTTGCGGGACAAATTCTTCCAGTTTTCCCGATTCGGTCGGTTCGTGCCTTTTTGTCCCGCTTGTCCCACTTTGTTTCTGATGACTTGACTCTTTTCGCCCCTGGTTGGGTGGTTCGCACCTTTTGTCCCAGATGTCCCAAATGCTTTAGGACCGTTTGTTCTCATTTCGGCCGATCCGGCCGGTTTGGGTCCTTCGCGTACTCTGTCCCGAAGCTTGTCGCTTCAGTGATTAGCCAATTTTTCTTCCTCGTTCGGCCGGATCGGCTTCTTGCCCCCACCGCGTACTTCTGGCCCGATTGTCCCAAATGCTTAGCGGGCCACCTGGAGGCTTTTCGGCCGATCCGCGTCTTTCTGTCCCACACGTCCCAAAGGCGTCCTTGAGCAGGACTTAGCCAATTTTCACAATTTTTCTGGATCAACCTACTTGCCTTCTGCAACTTTTTTCCGCATTTTCTCAGAGCTTGCTCTTTTCAGCCTGGACAGGAGAGTTAGAAAATTTTCTGAAGGGACCCTAGAAACCTGATTTTTGCTCTGAATCAATCAATTTTCTTGGGATTTGAATATTCTGACGCATGTTATCAAAATTACCCTGGGGGGTGAATTTTGGATAACACAACCCATATGTGGGGATTTAATAATGGATGTAAGGTCCTATAAAGGATAAAAAGGATTGATGAAATTAGTATGTCTATGAATAGAAGGTGAATATGAGAAGCATAAATATGAAGAATACGATATGTAAGAGATGCTAGTAGAGAAAAATAACATATTAATAATTTTTAGTACATAAAATAATAATAAAAAATATTTTAAATGAAAAATTATTATAAAAATATCTAATTAAGTAAAACAAGAGGAGAAAATAAAGTTATGTATAGGAGATGTGAAAATGGTCAAATAAGATAATAGAGACATATAAGATACTGAGGAGAGTAAAAGTATTTATGAAATGCTATTTACCATGAATATATAGATACACAAGGAGAACATACCCTTGGTGGGACTAGGTTATGATACCAAATATATAAGGTTTTATTATTTGAAGAGTTCATGGGGTTGAATTGTTTGGATTCAACGATAACAAGGTTTTTGGTTGGAATGTAAGATAATGAGAGATGAAAAGCATTGTAAAATTGCCCCAAGATATACGATGAGAGGAAATAGGAATGATTTATGTATTAAAGGTATGAAGTTTGTAAAACTAGGAGATTATTGATTTTAGGTGAAAGAAAATGTCATCACTTTGAAATATTTCCCAAATCATGAAATTAAGGGAGCATAAGAAGTAGATGCCCAAATATATGAGAAATAAGAAGGATATACATCATAATAATCCCCAAAGTGTGATGAAAAATGAGGAGAGGTGTCAAGACATGTCCAAAAGTTTACAAAATGTGAGTGAGGTAATGTGCCTTTGTAGGTTGTGTCAAGTTTTAGATCCATGATTTTTGTTATCAAAATGATGATTTAATGTGGGAATTTGGCCAAATTTAGAGACTAGAGAACTATAAAGATGATGTAGGATGATTTAAAGTTTACACCAATAGAATTTTTATGACATTAGTCAATATGTAGAAATCAATAGTGCCAACTCCTTTATTTTTCACAATTTTAATTAAAATTACCATAGTTTTTAATGGGATTCTAGGTGATGGATTCTATATGATTAGGGTTTTTATGAATTACATTAGGTTTTCAAGGAAATTAGATGATGTAGTAAGGGATTTTTTTCTAAAATACATTGGGTTTTGTAAAAAATCATCTAATGCTTTCAAGATTATCTAACATTTACATTTGATAAAAGAAATTTGAGGTTTGTAAAACACCCAAGTATTTTTATCCAATAAAGGGTGGTTACGATGGTTAAAATATGGGAGTTCATTACTAATATGAAATCTACAATGTTCAAATAGATCATAGATTGTAAGATCATATTATGAATCTTCAAACATGAAAAGGAAATAATAGATGTAAATATCCTCTTGTGGATCATTTTTCCATGATAGTGTGGGTTTTGGGTTCACCAAAATGTAGTGATGGTGAATATGATTACTAGAAGTTATCATAACATAAATGTGAATATGAATCAGTCCAACAATTGAATAAAAAACACGCCAATTTTACTAGATTTTAGTTATGGTGAATAGGATCATTATAAGATATTAGAAAGGAAATGTGAATATTACTCACTCAATAGTGGAGCAAGATTCATGCCAAGTTTACTAAAATGTATGCAAGATAAGAATGGAGTAATAGAATATTATTTTTCTCTTATTGATAGTATAAATTAGGATGATGAGTGAACCATTGTAAGGTATTATAAATGAAGGTTATAATGTGATAATATCATAGATCTAGAAGTATGGTTCCAAATCCTAAGTCTTGGATATGAGTGATGTCTTACGAGTCCTATTTATAGATTGGGTTTTAATATATAGACATGCACGCATGTGTGCGCGCGCGCACTCTCTCTCTCTCTCTCTCTCTCTCTCTCTCTCTCACACACACACACACACACACACACACACACACACACACACACACACACACACACACACACACACACACACGAAACTATTTTAGGGTTGTAAACATGGTATGGATTAATGGATTAAAATGCACAAATTTTGGTTTCGATGTTAATATTAATAGATAAAATTATAATATATTAAGAATAGGATACTCTACTTTAACATATTCATGACCAAACAAACAATCAATCAAATTTGGAATAAAATATAAAGAAAATGAAAGGTTAGAGATAATTTCCTTTGTGCAAGCACCATTAGCGCATTAACTTCAAAGTAAGGTTAGAAACACCTTGTGATATATTTGATGTCCAGGAACACATGCAAATAGAATAAGACCTTGGATAACCTCTTATTGGTGGCTTGAAATACTCCACAGGTTTAATAGGCCACAATATGGATAGATCCTATGTTTGAGAATCCTAAGGACCCAATGCTTCAATAGTATAATACAAAATATAAATAACACTAAATTCAAGATCTTAAAGACTTTAACATTAAACTTACGAGTACATGCATAAAAATTAAGAATGATGATGTGTTGTGAAAATAATTCATAAGAAATGTATGTACATGTGACATGATTATTTATTAAAAATTCTTATAGCCCAAAACATCTTCCATGATTAATGTAGATGTCTATTATAAGTGAAATCCATAAAGCATCAACCATGGTTGATGTTAGCATATTTGAATAATACTTCATTGTATGGTCCTATAAGGAATTCCATTAGTATGTGATTAACTAAATTAGATGTATTATAGTGTAATCTAATATTATGCACAACAATAAATAATAGCTAAATAAATGAAGTAACTAACCCAAGCAAGTAAGCAAAAATATGAAACCCTAATGAGTAAATATAGTTAAAAAGAGATTAGCTGATTATACGACTCTTGAGACAGTGTCACTAAACAAATTGGATGAACAACATGCAGATTTGAGCTATCTAGCTGGATCTGGGGCATTTGAGAGGGATAGGGGCACCTTGGCCACTCTGGTATGAGATATGGGTTCCCTAGCTAGTGAAAAATATCTATAAACCTCCTCCAAGTGTATTACATGTTCACCTATATTCTCCTCCTATTGTGTTGATGTAAATCAAAGGTGAAGAAGAGATCTACGAATCCCAAAGCCAAGCATCAAACCCCTAAAAAATAAATATGCATATGAAGGGGTCAGACTATCCTTAACGGCCACAATGGTGGACTTACTAACTGAGTGATGCACTACATTTCAGACCCAAATGTATTTCTAAGAGTTTATGTGTGTGTGTGAAAATCACGCCCTTGGTGCTCTTGTGCCAATCACACTTTGTGAAGTAGTGAGATATAACTACATATAGAAATCTTATAAAATGGTGGATGGAATAGAATAAAATTCCCTCCTATGTAGTGTGATGCAAATGAACCAACCTTGTCCCTTGTGATGGAGCTAGATGGATGTAAATGGAGCCTTTGATGGATGCAACCTTAGGTGATGATAATAGTGACTAGTGTTTGGTCCCTCATTATGGTCTCCTAACTTTATATTTATATGGTTCTAGTGGTGCAAATTAACTTGCAACAATTAATATGGTATTCATTAATATATAGTCATTTAATCATCAAACCAAGGGACGTAGACTTTCAATAATGCCAGTGTTGTATGCACATTTACAGGTATTTTAGGAGGTAAAGAAATAAATTGTTGTCATTACAATTCCTAAAATAAAAATGCTTGGAAACAAACTAAATTCAGATTGAAATTAAATGTTATGGCTAATATAAAGCATGTAAACTTCAAATGCGAGATAAAGAAAGAAATTGTCGCTAGTATAATCATGCGATAGAACAAATCAAAAAACTATGGAGGGGGATAGTAAACCATAAGTGGGCCCTGCCTTGGGTGCTAATCTCTCCCGAGGGCTGTAACTAAAACTACTGAACATAACTTAGGATTTTATTGCATTGACATGAAGCTTACAATTGGAAATATAGAAATTCATGTATTCTACGTATATGCTACTCTCTAATCTCTATCTAGATCTACATGCATTAACCGATTAGCTCTTCAGAATTAATCCTTTTATTTTTATACATCTCATTATAATAGAAGTGTGAAGAAACAAAGTTCAACTAGGAGTTCCAATCATATTAAGTAAAAGATATCAACCAAATAATCTAGAGATTAGATGCATGCAACAGAATTAATCAGAAGGTGTTTATATGTCAATCACATAACTTAAGTAACCGACCGGTTTCATCAATCAATTCCTAAATTGTGAATTTGAACAATTAGTACCTTGTTAAGTTGCAACACATAATCAGATGTTGGAGTTAAGTCATCTCCTAGTTCTCATGTTTTAATTATAATTTCTTCTTCCATTGACACATGAAAACTCAAGTGTGATGTCCACATTCAATGAGCTTCTTAAGATTCACATATTCTTTTATGTGTGTGACTTCCTTTGGTTGCAAAAGCTTTGTTGGAGACAAGTCCTTTGGCTGCATGCGAGTTGCTATGGACGATCCCTTAGCTATAGATAATGCCTTTGGCTGCTGATGGGTTGTTGTGTATGGATCCTTTGGTTACATGTGAGTTGTTGCATATAACAATTTTCTTGCAAACAAGGTTGGCATCATACAAAACATCATTCAAACACTTATTGCAATCAAGAGAATAAATGTGTACTCACAATACCACAAAATAAAGTAAACTAGTAATAACTATATTAATTAATATTTATGCCATAAGTTCAGGTTATAATGAAATTTTTGTGTAGTATAACATGGGAATACAAGTGCAAGGATACAAATGGTTCAAAAATTATAGAAGATGAGTTTTTAGAAAGGGAATTAAATAACTCATCACACCCCCAAACTTAACTCCTTAAATGTCCTCATTCAGGTTTCTTAGGCACTTCAAGTTTCTTAGGTTCCTCCTAAATGGTGCTACATAAGCATCTAAAATCAACATGAGTATCTCTCTCTTCAAGCTCGATGAAGAAGTAACCTCCATTCATCTTGTACTTGTTCATGACTCTTTCCTACACTACTTCATCCAAGGGTTGATTACCAGACCAATGTGGTATAGGAAAATGGAAAATTGGTGGGTGATAGCCAATTGGAAACCAAGTTTTGGAACATGCAATAGAAACATCAATATATGCATTCACTCTTCTCAAGGTTGGAATGATATTATGATAAGAGTGCATTTCTTTCCTTTGCATCTTAGGGGACATTTCTTGTTAGCGCATCCTACAAGCATATACTATCTCTCATGCATTGTACTTAATCTTGTCCCTAACTTCCTCATGAGCTTATTTCCACATCTAATACATCCTATTTCTTATTTCCATTTTCTCCATATATTTTCCATATTATTCTATAATTGCTTTAGTTTTTGGGGATTCAACTTTAATCATTAATAGTTTTAATTTTTCCAAGTGCATGTACTCTTCCATCTATTTCTCCCTATCCAATTCATTGTTAAAATAAGAGAAAAGTTCTCTAACTGGAACATCTCCAATGTAGAGTATTGGGATCCAATCCCTATCATACTCAAGGGCATAATTGTACATGTATAATTCACACAACAGGATCTGAATTTCATGAGGCATTTTTAGATATATTCTAAATAAAGTCCTAGCTGAACTAATGTCAAATGGAATATCAAATTTGATATAGGTAAGTTTCATTTGGAACATATTTTCCTTCAATAAAATGGCATAAATGTTAGAATGGGGATTGCATTTGAATATGTCATTGGCCACCTTAACTATTTCTTCCTACTTTTTCTTCAACCTATTAATTTCCTTATCTTTGGCCTTAATTTCCTTGTCTTTTTTTTTCCATTTCTTGTTGGTGCTTTGGAAGATAAGTTATTCCTTTTCTCTCTCCCATTTTACTTGTAACCTATTAACATATGTTTCAAATTGATATACCCAGTAATCCAATAATGTGGTGTATGTTTCCATGTTCTTGAAAACTAGTTTAACGGGTCTTTTACAACTTCTTGAATGAAAATTTATGGCTAAAATGGTTGCACGCTAACACATGGCAACAATGGTGGTGTCTTCTCAAGTATTGTCTCAATTATTTCATCGGTAACCACGGGAAATGCTCTTGCACCTTGTCTCGATTTCCTTAGACATCTTCTCCTTTTAAATTCCACCGACAAGGTGTTAAATAACTTGTTTAACAATCTGGGGCATATATTCACTAATTTCTCCTTCATTATCTTGTGTTTTCAGTAATATTTTGCCATTTCCTTCTACTATCTTCTTCTCATCACCCTTGGCTACAGGAACTATTTCCTTAATTCCCTTTTCAACTTCTCCTTGTTCATTTTTTTCATTAATTACCCCAACATGAACCACCTCTCCCTATTCCTCGATGTACACAACATGGTGTTGCTCTGCAGTTTCTCTGCCACCTTCTTCTCCCTTTTTCTCTTCCATACCCTCCGTGGGCTCCCTAGGACCTTATTGCTCATGAATTGCAACATCAACACCTCCCTTCTCTATATCCATCGGTGTGGCCTCAATATCCTCTTCTACAGCTTTCATATCACTGTCAAGTGAGATGGTTTAGGGCTTTGTTGTCTTGGAGGTTCTTGGCCTTTAATTTTTTTAGTCTATGAGAGTTCCTAAGAGGTGTAGGAGTGAATTTGGAAGATGTAGGAATAGACTTGGAATATTTCTTCCTACCCCTTGAGGTGGATGCTTCAGGAATAGAAAATCCAGGTAGGGTTTTAAAATGAAGATCCTTTCGGGAGATAGAAAAATGGTGTTCTCTTGAATAGGTGGTACATTTTAAGAGTAAGGGTGCTCTGAGGTTATTGCTCACGTTGGGAGCTTGATGGGACATTCTATTTGATATATTCAGAGGTGTTTTTGGTACTTTTTCTCTTCTTTTTCCTTTTTCTTAACAACTCACTTATATCCTTGGATCTTGAAAAATCCTCCCACTTTATCTTATTAGAGTGATCCCTTTGCAAGTTGTGTTTTATAACCAAAGTAAATAGATAGTGGTGTGAAAGTGCTGACCTTCCTCTTTATGTTTCCTTACTCATCTTTTTCAATCTCTCATTTAAGAAATTAGGCACATTGACATGCCTATTATTCTTCAAATGATTAAGTAATTTGAAATAGACTATATTTAGTCTAGAATATCTACCCTCGCAAGTAAAATACTTGATAATGTAGTTGGTAATTTCAACCTAGAGTGGTTTAAGAGAGGTTATATATGTACCTTGGTGATCATGGATGAAGGCATTGTCCTCATCAGCAAAATCCTGTCTGGCTACCTCTGGATTGGATTTCTTAGAAAAGGGGTTGCCCTCTCTACGGGAATTCTAGCCAATGTAGCCAAAATGTCATCATTCACCTTCACCAATAAGCCCTTGATTGTAGCTTCACCATATTTGAGTGTAGTAGCAAATTCTTCAACCATATACTTATTAAAACCATGAAACTTGTTAATGTAATCCAACCATCCACTATTTTGGAAATATTGAAAAATGTGAGGGCTATTGAGAAGTTGGGAATGCTCTGTTGGTTCATGGAGGATTAAATCTCCCCATTTTGAATTATGCAGCTCGATTGGGTCCGGTAATGTAATCACACATGGTTGGAGGAATAATGCAAAAAATGGATTATGGGGGAATGTTTGGAGTACCTTGTTTTTGAATTTTGAGACCGAATCACATGCAACATAATAAAGGGAAATGCATTCAATTGATTTAATTGTAGCAAATGTGTGAGGTAAAGTGGTATGATGGAGTGGGATGACATGTATGGACACATCATGGCATAAAATATGTGGTATTTAAAATGTATTAAAGACATGACAACTTGGCATAAATACGAATCAATAATAATTATTCTAATTATACTTTAGTAAAGCGGAAATTAAGTGCACTTATCTCGATTTTGGTTTGGAATGATTATTTTGCATGCTTGTTGATTTGTGCTTTGTTGCATGTTATCTTGATATTATGTTACGGATGCTTCTTATGATGTTGCATGCATGTGCCAAATTGTTATTTTCTAACCCTTAGTAGAATCATATGGATCTCGGAGAGGGAATATCAATTATTGGGGTGCAAATTATTTTTTATTTCTTCGCACACATGCAAATATCCTTGATTTATTTTCATGCAATTAGGAGTTCACCAATGGAAAAATAAAACAAATATTTTCTATATGCTTCTGCAAGTGGAACATCCAGTCACTCCATTATCTCTTTATGTTAGAGACTATGCACTCTTGCAACATATACATCAAATCCTGTAAAATAGAAATGCTAAGAAAATAAAATGTTAGCAAAGTGTTGTTGATCACCAAAAAGGGTTGATCACAACACTTTTATTCATCCTTGGAATATCCAGAAAGTTGAATATACCAAGGCCACTAAAATATCTCAATCCTCTAAAATTTTAGAAGATGAACCAGCAGGCTCAACTTCTGATCTTAACTTTGATGTTCTCATTTCCATCTTATTTTTCCTCCCTAAAATGTTACATACAAGTGCTCTTGTCGGTGTGATTCTTTTAAAATCTCAACCTATGGCCATTGAATAGTAGCTTGAACCTCACAGGATCTATGGTGGTGAGTTTTACAGCTCCATTGGGAAATATTTTCTCAATCTCATATGGACCTAACCACCTTGTCCTAATTTTTCCCATGTGGTCCTTGTACTTTGAGTCAAATAATAAGGCCCAATAACCTTCTTGAAATTTCCTTGTCTTGATGAACCTGTCATGCCATTTGATCCTTTTATTTTGTACTACCTTTGTATTGTGCACAACTTGTCTCCTCATTTCATCTAACTAATTAAGTTAGAGAATCCTCTCTCTCGAGCTTGAGACAAGTCTATGCCTAGCTCTAGTGCAATCATTAATGTCTTGTACTTAAATTCAATAGGGAGAACAACATTCTTACCATAAAAATATCAAATGATGTGAAGCCAGTTGTTATCTCCCATGTTGTGTTGAATGCCCATACCACCTATGGAAGTATTTATGAGCAATATTTTACGTGGAGTGCAATTTTTTTGTCGAGATAGCTTCTATTTCTTTATTTGTTAACTCAACTTACCCATTGGATTAGGGATGATACGATGTAAACTTCCTATGTCTAATTTCTTATTCCTTAGCTAAAACAAGAATCAAAATCAGGAGTAAAGTGTGTACCTTGATCAGTAACAATTTCTCTTGGCACTCCATACTTGGTGAAGATGTGATCATAGAGAAACTTGGCTACTTTCTCAATTTTTTGATTTGGCAATGCCTTCACCTTTGTCCACTTAGTTAGATAATTTGTGCATACCAATATGTATTCCTTCTATTGAGATTTAGGATCCATAGGACCAATGAAGTCTAAGTCCCATTTTTTAAATGTTTCTAATACCAATTGAGGTTATGATGGCATCTCATCTAATTTTGTAGGCTTTCCCATTCTTTGACACCTATCACATCTTCTAGTTTGAAGTGATGCATCCTTATGCAATGTTGGCCAATAATAAAAAATTGTTAATACTTTTTTGATGTTTTTCTAAAAATTTTCCTCCATAAGGCTCACATTGGTAGGCTCTAAGAACATCATATATTTCCACATCATCAATGAATTTTATCATTGCATAATCCTACCTTGCGTGAAATAGAAATCTAGATATCTAAGAAAAATGCATACTCTTTTCAACTAAGTATTTATTTTTAGAGTATAAGTAATGTGGTGGTGTCTTACCTGAGACCAAATACTTGGATATATCAACATACCAAGGTGTTTTGGTAGAAATACTAAAAAAATACTCATCTAGAAAAGAGTCATCCACTACTTTATCTTCATCATTGGTGTCCATTCTTGAAAGGAAATCTACTACCACATTTTCCTTGCCAGGATTTTCCACAATAGTGACATCAAACTCTTATAAGAGTAGTAACCATATAATTATTCTACTGCTCACAACTGGTTTATTGATCAAATATTTAATTGTTGCATGATAAACATGAATGAATACTAGATAACCTATGATGTGGTGCATGAATTTATTGATGGAATAAATAATTACCGATAACTCCTTCTCTCATTCTTTGTGTAGTTGAGTTCATCATGTGTAAGTTCTGCTAACATAATAAATTTCATAGTTTAGAACTCCATCCTTATGTCCTAATACAACTCCAATGGCATGGTCTGAAGCATCAGTATGAATTTGGAAAGGTAGACTCCAATCCGGTCCTCTTAATATAGGGGCAATAGATAACATCTACTTCAAGGCTTGAAATGCAGTTTGACATTTTTCAATCAACTCAAATGCATCACCGTTTCCAAATAATGTAAATAATGGAGTTTCCACCATGCTGAAATCTTGTATGAATCTCCTATAATAACAACCATGGCCTAGGAAACTCTTGAAATCATTTTTCTTCCTTGGTGTTGGTAGATTTACTATAACAGATAACTTTACTAGATCAACTTGAATTCCATTGGAAGAAAGGTAGTGTCCAAGAACTATACCTTAAGACATCATCATGTAGGATTTTTCATTACTCAAAGACAATTTGTGTTCATTACATCTCTTCAATACTTTATCTAGATTCTGCATGGCCTCTTCAAAGGTATTTCCATGTATTGTGAAATCATCCATGTATACCTCCATGTTATCATTTTTCAGATTTAAGAAAATGCTTAAGAGTACCCTTCGGAATGTAGCAGGTACATTACACAAGCCAAAAGGAAGAACTGACTAAGCATACGGTCCACATAGACATGTGAAGGTATTTTTCATTGTCTTCTAGTGCAATCGAATTTGATTATAACCACTATACTCATCAAGAAAATAAAAAAATACTTTTACTAGCCAAAGTTTCAAGTACCTAATCAATGAAAGGGAAATGAAAATTTTCTTTGTTTCCACATTCAACTCCCTATAATCCATGCATATCCTCCATTTTCCAACCTTCTTTGGAACAATGACAAGAGGTGACACCGATTTATTATCTGATATTGGATATATAAATCCAACATCTAGTAAGTTCTTTAATTCTTTTTTACATTCTTTCTCACCACCGGGTTCATTCTTCTTTGTGGCTTCCTTATTAGGTTTTAAATTTCCTTGATATAAATCTTATGAGTGCAAAGCTTGGGATGAATCCCACACATGTCACCATAATCCCACACAAATGTTGTTCTATGTTTTTGAATAAGAGTTATCAAAACTTCTCTTGCTGCATATTGAGCATCTTGTTCATGTTCAATGGATTTCTTGAGGTTATCTCCACTTTCTTAGAGAGATCAGACATTGAGCACACATTGTTGCTAACAAAATTTAGTATGCAATCATGAGGAAGGAGTTGATGAAGAATGAAATTATTACCTGAGAATGTTCATGGTGCTTTGTTGTGGTAGAAATTGATCAAAGGGACAACTTAAACACCTTAGTCTATTATCCACTTCTTCATTTCTTCCATAGTTGTTTTGCAAGACATTGGAGAGAACAACATCTTCCTCTTGTCCTTCAATTGTACATGATTTTTCCAAAGCATCATGATTTATTGTACATAATTATGATTTTCTTCTGGTTCTTCAACCCAAATTATCTGATCTTCATCATTTAATGGTTTTCTGGAGGATAGAGCATCAAATTTTTATTTCCACTTCCATTGGAAATAATCATGTTTCAGACGTATAACATATGAATACATCATCAATGTCCAACCATTGCATTCCTAGGATGATAGAATATTTTCCTAAACTTGATTTTGGTTGAAGAACAATAAATTTAGCAGGGTACTTCCAAGATTCTACCACTACCACTATGTCATCTAGGAGTCCTTCAGCTCTCACTATTGATCTATGTGAAAGCTATAAGAATGTAGTTGTTTTCCTTATCCCTTCCAACATCAAATCATCTATGATTTTCTTGTTCATGACATTTATGGCTGCCCCCAAGTTAATCAAAGTTTTTTTTATTGTTGTGCTATTAATTGAAATGATTACTAGAGGACTACCTAGATCTATATACTTTGGTATAACTAAATTTCCAAGCATAATATCATCTAGTTTTCTAATAACGTACACAGTAGAAGGATCCTTTCTCTTTTTGCCTGGTTTTTTATGTATAGGTCCTTAACCAACTTGTTGTAGATGGTCACATCCTTAATGGCTTTAATAAATGGATCTTTAACATAAATATCCCTCCGTTGGTTGAAAAAATCAGAATAAGATTATGATTTGAGGTCAGTATTCTTTTCTTAAAATATTTTATGAAATGGTGGCTCATTAGCCTATGCTTTACCCTTGTTGGAATTTTTCTCAAGTTGTTGTGGATTATTCGCATTGTGTTTTTTCTTTAGTATGGATCGGTTTGCATAAAATTTGGTTCATCCGCAATCTCTATAATAGTGGGTGTACTTGGTAGAGGAAGTGCTCTTCCTAAGCGGAGATGGATATTATCAACATTAATGAAATAGGTAGGGTATTGAGTTGGTTCAATAGTATAAGCTGGTTGAGTAGCTTTATTTTTAGGGTTATGTGTCAGTTGAGTTGGTAGTTGAGTTTCTTTTGGTTGAGATCCAGGTTGGGGATTTCACATTAGAGATTACTGTTGCGGATAAGGATGGTACCGGTAATTAGGAGGTGGGTTGTTCCATGTCCGACCTCATCTCCAAGGCTTCTACCATTATTTAGGGGTTGTTTTCATTTCTATTGGCCTTGAAACCGAGGTTTCCACTATTGTTGATATTCCCTAGGGCATGGAGCTCAACCTTCTTACATATTATCCCAAGGTGGGGGTTGCATATATGGATTATTAGAAAGTTTTTAAATGTTGGCATAGGGTCTTGTGACATACCTCCTTGTCTTGGTGGCCACAATTTTATTTAAGAAATAAAGAGAGAATTTTCCATCCTCTATTTCTATCATCTTGAATTATGGTTTAGCTTCCCTTTCTTGTGCAATGTTGGCCAATCCTCTGCATTTGTAGTCATATGTCTTTCTTCCGCATGTATGACAAAATTTTGTAAGTGATGCCTATGCAATTTCCCATTTCTTATTAGAGTGCATAGTATCTAATTGAGTAGCCATGTCATTGAAAATATCATACTTTATGTTCTTGAAAATGTTTAAAATATATGACTTGGATATTTCCCCAATTGTTATGGTAGTTTATCCACCTCTTGATAATACATTTCTTATCCTATTCATAATATCTCTTCATTAGTTCTGTAAGATTCACATATTTCTTTAAAGGTAACTTTTGAAATGTCTTTTTCTCCAATAAGATATAGGGCATCCACATCCTCCTCACTTGAATCCCTTTCAAAAGAGTAATTTGAGAGAATCAGAAGGTAGTCTTGTGTGCCTTGTCTTTTGAATGAAAAATCGGAATCTTTCTAGATAATATTCCAATGGTTCATCCTCCTTCTATTATATTTTGTAGATTTCATCACCTTTTATGCTACTCAAAGATGCACGGTAGTCCGATAATTATTAAGAAATGCCTCCTTCATATGTGCCCAAGTGGTTAGAACATTCTTGCCTAAACCTATGAACCATCTCAAGGATGCATCCTTGAGTGTAGCAGAAATAGACTCAATTTATGTGCATACGTGGTATAATCATAACTCTTGCACATAATATCAAACTAAAACAGAAAGGTGTTTAGGTTTTTAGTTATGGATCCATGAAAATTAGGAAAGGTTGGGGGAGAGATATTATTCATAGCAACATCTCCATCATTGTTGGTAATGGGAAATTCAAAAGTAGTTTCCTCATTTTGAGAATTTTGGTCTACTGCTTCCACCATATTTGGATTCTCGTGAACAAATTCAGAACGTTCGCTTCAAGGATGTTCTTCTACTATCAAAACTTGTACATAGGAAGATATAATTTTTAAGAATCGATATGGAAACATGCGCTACTTGTGGATTGCATATGAATCTACCATGAGAATCTCTTAGACAGTGCATGTATCAACATATCAACTCACTCAACATATATTAGTGAGGGGTATGGAAGTGAATTTCCTAAAACCTAAACTACTTCTAAGAAATATAAAACCACTCAAAAACCTTATAGCTTGATAGTATCCTGGCAGCGGTGAGAAAAATGGTTGTGCAAATTAACTTGTAGTAATTAATATGTTGTTCATTAATCTATAGTCATTTAATTATCAAACCAAGGGACATATAATTTCAATAATACCAGTGTTTTATGCACAATTACATACATTTTAGGAGGTAAAGAAATAAATTGCTATCATTACAATTCTAGAAATAAAAATGCTTGGAAACAAACTAAATTCATACTAAAAGTAAATACTATAACTAAGGTAAAGCATGTAAAATCACAATGAAGATAAAGAAATGAATTGTTATTAATGTAATCATACGATAAATCAAATCAAAAAACTATAGAGGGGGATAGAAAACCACAAGTGGGCCATGTCTTGGGTGGTAATCCCTCCTAAGGCCTGTGACTACAACCACTAACCAAAACTTATACTTTTATTGCATTGGCATGAAGATTAAAATTTTAAATACAACAATTCCTATATTCTACTTATCTACTACTCTCTAATCTCCATCTAGATCTACATGTATTAACTGATTAGCTCTTTAACATTAATCCTCTTCTTTTTATACATCTCATTATACCGAAGCGTGAAGAAATTTTTTTGAATAGGATTTCCACTCAGATTAAGTAAAATATTTCAACCAAACAATCGAATATTAGATGCATGAACCAAAATTAATTATCAAGTGTTTACATGTCAATCACATAACTTAAGTAGCTAAATCATGTTGATAAATTAGTTCCTAAATCATGAATTTAATTAGTTAGTTCCTTGTTAAGTTACAACGCATAATCAGATGTTGGAGTTGAGTCATCTCCTAGTTCTCATGTTTTAATTGTAATTGCTTCTTCCATCGACATGTGCAAACTCAAGTGTGATGTTCATGTTCCAAAATCTTGTCAATATTCATGAATTCTTTGATGTGTGTAACTTCCTTTGGTTGTGGATGATTTTTATAGAAAAATCCCGTAGCTACATGCGAGTTGATGTAAATGATCCCTTAGCTATAGATGACGCCTTTGGCTATGGATGGGTTTTTGTTTATGGATCATTTGATTGCATGTGAGTTGTTACATATAAAAATTTTCTTGCAAACAAATTTGGCATCATACAAATCATCATTTAAACACTTATTGTAATCAAGAGAATAAATGCGTACTCACAATGCCACAAAATAAAGTTAACTAGTAATAAATATATTACTTAATATTCATGCCATAAGTTCAGGTTATAATGAAATGTCCGAAGCAAAGTATAATAGGGAATACAAGTGCAAGGCTAAAAAAGTTTAAAATTTTTAGAGAAGATGAGTTGTTTAAAAGGGAATTAAACAAATCATCAAGTTATCTCGATCTAATTTTGTAATTAACCATAAAAGGCCAACCAATAAAAATATGGAAAGCTCAAATGGATAGAAAGTGCCCAAAAAGCGGTGGGAAAGTGTAAGAAGGTTCTTAGCACCCCAAATGGGACTAGGGTGCCTACGGCGCTCCCAAATCGGGGATAAAATGACACTAAATGGAAAAAATGACTAGGTGAGTACATGCGGGGAGGGTATTAGTTGCGAAAAATAAGTAAAGTAAAATAGCCAAGGGACATGGGTTAATTATTACTTTCTTCACTCAAAAACCATATGAATAGTTGTATGAGACCAAGACTAAATAATGCCCAAAGTGCATGATTTTTTGTCTACATTTTCCACCACTTTACATTGGTGAGTGGAGCACTCAGTAACAAAAATTAGATAGAGATGCATACCAGATGTCCATGTAGAGTGATAAATAAATTGTCTTTGAAGGACTAAAAAAATCATGGAGTCACAAAAGGATGGAGCGTGGAGACTAAATTTGTAAAAGAGAATAAAATGATGAGAGTGAACCTAGGGTAGAAATGTGTGTGTACTTGTTGATGTGTGTGATGTAATTTCATGTTAGTATGAAGTGTGTGTTGCCATATGTTGTTGTTGAATTCTTTCTTCTCATATGGATGGAATTGCAAAAGAGAAGATGATCAAGTAATCAAATACACATGCATATGTAAAAATCACATGTATATAATGAAAACACTTAATTATAAGTATGAAAAATGTAGAAGGAACATGTGCACTGATCCGTGATGAGAAAAAGGGTGTAGAAGAGGATATCTAATAACTTTGAGTTTTTCGGTGATCTCGACGACTGCCTTGGCCGAATAAAGATTAGGGAGAAAGCTACATTATTCTCCAACCTATAACTACTTCCTTGAGAATGTATAAAGAGATCTCTATCTTGTTTGGTTTTTGGGTGATCGACATTGTTAGTCGAAGAAATGTAGAGAGGAAATCCGTTGTATCCTCTAGCCTGTAACTACTCCCCGAATGCTAAGACTACCTTTCCTATAAAAGCTACTATGTATGAGGTTTATAGACTGGTCTGAACCCGGTTGTTGTGTAACCCATAATGTCAAGGATGGAAAATTAAACTAAACTATACTGGTAGAAAGCACTATGTAGTGTGTAAAACTGAAATGATGCCCCCTATTTTGGGGGCTCAAGTGACATCACATATACGAGGATGTGTCCCCAAAAGAGGACCAACCATGCAAACTGTGCCCTACAGGGGGAAGGGAATGCACTTAGTAGAAACCAAGGAGCACATAAACAAGTGTTAGTATGAATAAGAATTCATGTAGAAAACAAGTGTAAGCTACCAAACAATGTAGAAGCTAGAAAGAAAGTAAACACGCAAGAATCCAATCATAGACCACCAAAGTGGGTTGCAAACATGGGACACCACTCATGATTTCGCAAGACACTCAAGGTTGTATTGTTTGTATACAACAATAAATTGTGCATACCAAACAAAGGGCAAAGCCCGCTGTACAATATCAAAAAAGAGACAAACAATAGTAGGCAAAGAAAAAAATATCCATGGAAGAAAATAATTCTCGCAAAATAAATGTTGCACATGAAGCACCTATTATCATGTTAGAAAGATAACTAGTATATCAAAATAATTTATAAACAAGTAATGAAAAGTGCTAAGTACAAAATGAAACAACAACACCTATAAGATACGAATGTGGATGCCAACAACAACCATTGTAGGAGTGGTAGGAGGCGAGCATCCATGCTACATGTAGGAGAATTGTATCGAGATCACTACTAGAAAAGGATCTCGAACACACATGTATGTATGATAAATATAATTACATACAAGAGACCTATCTGGTATGTGTAATAAGCGATCATTAAAAACCAAATGCAAGAAATAGTAAAAACAACCAAGATATGCAACATGTTGTGGGTGGATTGAATGAAATGTAAGATGGATGATATGAGACACATGCCCACGAGTGAATGGAAGTGTAAGAAGTGAGGTTTATTTAATATGCCCCCTCAACATTCAAGAATGAACCATAAATGAGACTACATCATCAAGAAATGGTCTAATCTTTGTAGTGTGTCTAACGTGTTGTGGTGAGTGTTTATGTGTAGTAATGATATGCGACCTAAAGATGAACACATGATGATGTATCCTAAAGCTTATATCACGATAAGATGAATAGAAGGAGTGGTGATACAGCCTAAAGTGTATATGACTATAAGATGAAGGAATAAGTGACCATTTAGCCGATAGTGTGTGTTACTAACCAAGTAATGTCGCATGATAAAAGGGTGAATGATGACCATATGAGTATGATAAGGTCCATTTTATATGTAAACCCTTGGCATTCAAGTATGGATCGAGGAACTAAATCGCGTCATAGGGTAGTGAGTGTAGCATGTACAAGTAGATATGTGTACCATACGTAAGGATGACAGATGACCATTTGATGTGTAATATGTGATGTATAGTGTGTAATGCAAGATGTGTAGGTAGCCTAGTAGTGTAGTATGTAGGATGAACAGTATACGATGTTCTACTTGTAGATAATATGAGTGTGACACATGTATGATGAAGAATAATATGATGGATGATGTGCAGATGTGCAATGGTCAAAATGATGTAGTCTAAATGTATAATGCATCATGCAATACATATGACTCAAGAAGTGTGAAGAAATGCAATGTGTAATACCTAGTGTGCCATAATATGCCCTCGGTAGTCAAGTGTGAACCGAAGCACAAGAGCGTATCATCAGGTAATGACGGCACTAAAACATGTTATGAGTATTCCTATGTTCGGATATTTTATATATGACTATGTGTAAGTATGAGAGATTAGCTGATGCTAATATGAGCGAGGAAATGTAAATGTTTTTCCCCCAAAGTGTGTGTGAATGAATTAACTATCCAATAATAGTGAAGGATGAAGGACCTCCATCCATTTGTATGTGGTGATGAAAATGTATGGACATGATCTAGTAGTGGTGTTATACTAGATAAACATTGTGCTTGTGAATGAATTCTATGTGCATACGATGGATGAATATATGATGAATGTTTTGGCGTAGAAAAATGTGTCGTTGATGGAGTTCTACATAACAACAATCTCAAAGGTGATGGACACCCTCGTTGAATAAAGTGATGTGGTGACCAATGTCGAGATGCATGTAGGACTATTTGAATGGTGAGGTTTCATAGATAATGTGTGAGTAGGTGAACTAGGAGTAGATTACACTTTTAGCAACATATAGTGTGATGTGCTAGATGACATAGGAGATGCATGAATTGATGCTTGAGAAGGTGATGACTATAGAGTAGAAGGAGGTATACCGTATAAAGAGATAACCTGATTATTATGGATGAATTTTAGACACAAATGAATCATAGAGATAATAGATTGAGACCTATGAATCTAATTGAGTCCTAGGATCATGTCACAACAATCAAATTCTTTCCCAAAAAGGAAGGGTACAAGCAAGGTGAGAGGAAAAGCGTAATGTGTAGTTTGACGACACCATATGGTTTGTTCGAGTGTATTACATTTTTGATAGAGGGTAGCCAATGACATGAAGAATTGGTATAGAACATGCACTAATAGGCCAAGATGGGTCAATCTTAGTATTATTGGTAAGGATCGAGCCAATATATTCTTTGATATATAAGTGATTAGATGTAAAAGTCATAGTATAATTGTGGTGAGAAAAAGAGATGATTAGTGGTGAAGTGTTAGTATGCATAACTAGAAAATCAAGGACCCCTGAAGTAGGAGGAGACAATGTGTGGTATGCATGGTTAGCTAAATATTCAGCTTCTTTCTTGTCATGTTGTTGGGAGTGGTTATTAAAGAGTTTGAGTTTACCCTCATCATTATTTGGTGTAGAGTTAGTAGGCTTCAGAAAATCAAGCTTTTTTTTATCAATAAGATCTTGGATGATTATGCGGAGCCTGAAACATCAATTCATATAATTTCCCACACATGTGTGATAATCACATTGGAAGTTCTCATTGTAATTCATACCTTTTGTTTTGCGATGGGTATAAGTAAAGTGGTGCGGGAAGCATGTTAATATATTTGTCAAGAAGTTGTTACAGTATGAGATGTCAAGCCATAGGAAAGTTAGTAAATGCACACCTATTCGGTGGAAATTGAAATTCTTTAGGAGTAGTGATTTCATTGACAATAACTTATGTGTCATTGTTTTAGTTGTAGATGGCTTGAATGGTGCCTTGTTTGAAAACCGGGTGGAAGGCGAGGATTACTCTTGATATTTCACCTTTCCTATGGATAGAAGTTTGGTTTCATGTAGCTTAAGAGTATGAAAGAATTGGTCAAATGAAGGAAATGTCTCAAAGACAACACTCTCCTGAAGCGGTGGTAAAAGAATTTGAATGAACAAATCCACGAATCTCGTAGTCCGCTAACACATTTGACATATTAACTAGATTTTTTTATATCTTAAAACGTAATTGGCTAGGTGTTCATTAGATCCCTATTTAAGTTGTGCTAGTTTAACATAAGAGATCTTAGAGCCGATATTGATAGAAAAACAAGTAAGAAAAGAATCGAGAAAATTCTCAAATTAAATTACCAAATGAACAAGTAGGTCATAAATCTAATGCATCACATAATCACGGAGACTATGGGGAAATATTTTAGCCAAAATAATATGATCGTCTAAAAATCAAGACAAGCTATGTGGAATTCTCTAAGATGCTCTTGTGGGTCACCATGCCCATTGAAAATGGGAAGCTTAGGGGTGAAAAAACTAGGAGGGAGGAGATAAGAGGAGATGGCTGGTGTAGATGGCGTATGCAATAATAAGGTGGAATTCAAAGATGGAGATCCATGAGAAGTAACCTGTTTTAATTGACGAATCTACACTTGGACGTCTTAATAGAGAGAGGTTATGTCTTGAGTTCCAACAAAGGAAACCTTCCGTGTATGAGAGACAAGAGGTGGTCTAAAATGATTTGTAGGATTAGTAATTGAAATGAGAGTGGTAGAAATGGGTTGAAGAGTGAAAACTAGTGGTTGGGAAGTAAAGGAAGTAGAGATGGTCACATAAGCATTAAGTTCTGCCAAATTGGTAGCTTCCTCACGAACAATATGTAAAAATATATATCTTGGGGATGTTAAGTGATATGGTCATTAATGGCTTTAAGATGAGCCTTAGTAAAATATTCTAAAGTTTGAGCCATAGTAAAGAAGAGAAAATAGCCCTAAGTGGAAGGTAGTGTCAAACGTGGGGTTCACCAAAATGATTAACTAAAATAGAATTATTCTAGTGTAATCTAATATTCTACACATCAGTAACTAATAGATAAATAAATGAATTAACTAATCCAAGAAACTAAGTAAGAAGAAATATGAAACATTAATAATCAAAGAGATTTGAAAAGAGATTAGCTATTTTGATGACTATTTGAGACTATGTCACTAAATAAACTAGATGAAAAAATGCAATTTCAAGTTATTTGGATGGAGTAGGGCACCAAGAGAGGGACTCGGGGTGTTTTGTTTTACGAAAAATCTCTATAAATCTCCTTCGAGGTGTCGGTAGATGTTTTCCTATGTTCACCTCCTATCGATTTGATGTCACTAGATTGCGTTGGATGTAGTTGTAAATTAGAGGTGAAGAAGTGACTTGCGAAACCCCAAACCAAGCATCAAACCCACTGCAGACAATAAAGATGCATATGAAGGAGTCAAACTATCCTCAACATCCACAATGGTATAATTACTAAGCGAGCGTTGCACTACATTTCAGACCCAAATGTCGTTTTAAGTGTGTGTGTGTGAAAATCATGCCCTAGGTTCTCTTGTGTCAATCACACTTTGTGAAGTAGCGAGCTATAACTAGATGTAGAAATGTAATAAAATGGTGGATGGAATAGAATAAAATTCCCTCCTATGCACCATGATGCATATGAACTAGCCTTTTCCCTTATGATGGAGCTAGATGGATGCAAATGGATGCCTTTGATGGATGCAATCTTAGGTGATTATAGTAGTGACTAGTGCTTGGTCCTCGCTATGGTCTCATAACTTTATATTTATATCGTTATGTTGATCCAATTTCTTAATTAACCCCGAAAAGGTTGACCACTAAAAATATGGAAATCTCAAATGGCTAGAAAGTGCCCAAAAGTGGTGGGAAAGTGGAAGAAGTATCATGGAAGCCCAAATGGGACCAGGGGTTCTGGGGCACCCTAATTGGGGATAAAATGACGTAAAATTAAAAAAATGACTTAGCAAGTACATGTGATAGGTTAGTAGTGATGACAAAAATAAAGTAAAATTTCCAAGGGACATGGGTTAATTAGTACTTTCTTCACTACAAAACCATATGAATAGTAGTATGAGACTAGGACTAAATAATACTCAAAGTGTGTGATTTTGTGTCTACAATATGAAAGACTACTTTCGAGTGGATAAAACATGATATGATAGAGGTATATATCTTGTATGTAGCTATAGAGGAGACTGTAAGAAGATGACTAACATATGTAAATGATAATGAAACTAAGCCAACAATAGCTACACATTAAATCTCTCTCACAAGTACAATGATTAACCAAATCATATAACTATTATTGGCTATCCCTATTGCTAGAAATATCTTAGAGGACATTGTTCTAAGAATTCAATGCACTAATATATATTGAAAAGAGAAAAAAATAGTGAAAGTGAAAAATAAGGTGTATACAATATGTTTTTCTTACTATACGATCTTTTAACTCTATGAACTTGCATGATCTATGATATATTTTCTCTATGAAAATGTGTGCTATGTGATCTATTTTCTCTAATAAATTGCATGTTTTTTCTCTATTTTATCATAGGATATTTTTGTTTTGTGTTGATTTCTCACTACTTACATAGTTTATGTTCAATTGCATATGGTGTGTGTCACTCACATTGTATATTGGACACATTACTTACTACATCTCTAGATTGGAAAAAATATCCTCGAACATGTCACTTGTGACACATATTACATGAGTTACTTTATTTAGGCACACATTTATTATGACACACATTGTTTCAAAGTTTATTGTGAGACACATTGCGTATTGTACACTTTTTATCAAGACACATGGGTTATCCATATACTTTCTTATCAAAATTTTAATATAGTTCTTGCTCATAGGAATAGTGGTTCGTCTTGCATGCCTATATTTGGATCAAATGTAAGATGTGTTAGATAATACAAAAATCTCAAAATCGGTGGTACTAAATAAATGGGATTACCCTATCATTGAAATGGAAATAAAGTGGGTAAACTCCTAATCGAATCTATAACTTGTATGCAAACATAATTAAAAAATATTTTTATTATTTGTGATTAGGGTACCTTCCTTGGTCATATCCCTAATCTCTTAAGGATATAATATACATTTTATTTTAGAAAAATGAAAAAACAATGCATAAAATGAATGGTATACCTAGATCATTTGCAAGCCAATTATGGCTGTGATTTAGTGAAAATGAGAGAAAGGTTCTAGGCTAGTCACAGTGTGAATGGAACCTATACTAAAATATCACAAAAAAAGTGATGTCACAAGTTGTACATGTCCTTTTTGATCCACCTTTACCTCTCAAAAATGTACAATACAAAAATATGTGAAAAATGAATTAAAATTACAAGTATGGGCTCAAGTGCATAAAGAGTCATGGGGTTATAATTATGGGGTGAGTGGTGTTTTATATTTTTGATATCATAGAATATTGTGACACATATGGGTTCAATATGCATATATGGGTGAAATGATAAGGGCCATAGCGCATTGGGCATGCAAATGGGTGGGCGGGATGGAAAAATTAAAAGTGAGTGGGTGAGAGTTAGAAAATGAGGGATGAGGCGTCTTTTATCACCATTTTGTGGGGTTTTATATTTTTAAATTATTTTTTTGGTATTATTTGATTTTTTATATTATTACGCTTTATTATGTTTTGATATTTTTGATAGGAGACATTAAATGGAAGATTTTATTTTCTAGTCCGTAGATTTTTGCCCTTCAGGGTTGTGTGTTATAGCATGCGGTGTAACACAAAAAATAAATATGATATGGGGTCGTCTAACCCAATAAAAATGTCTAGCGTAGTTGTGGTATTAGATGGTTGTCTTCATAGAAAAGAACCTAGAAGCTCGTGATCAATGGGCCACTTCAGTTAGATTCTATGAAGGGATCGATAGGTTAGTTTCAAAAGCTATAGACTATTGAGTCAATTGACTAAGATGATTAATGATTAGATGTCATAGGATTGGACAAGAAAGGTTTTGATAGGATATCCCCCTCAAGTGGAAATTTTTAGAGCTATGGGTTTCCCTAGCATAATGCGGGAGAACAATATCAATTTATAAGGATAGAAAATGAACCTTCGTGAAGGCATGATGAGTAAATGCGAGGATAATATTTCCCTAGTTGTACCAAGCTAAAAATGCAATGATAGATATGGATAAGAGGGTATGTAATTTGGGGAGCATGAGAGAAGTGTTTCCTCAACATAAGCTAATGAAAAATGATATTAAAAGTGGAGGTTATGCAAAAGTTTGTAGAAAGAAATGAATGCATGTGGAAGTTATTTTGAAATGAGGTGGATTATAAGTATGAAAGTAACATGGTTATAGCGATTGATTGTAATAAGTATGAAGGTGTGTGAACAATATTTTCAGCAAGATTTTTGTTGAACAAATGATGGGTGAGACGACATGAGTCATGAGACAATGAGTGAGATAAAACAAGATCTTAAAGAATGTCTAAACATCATATGGTGAAATAATTTCTCTATGTCTTGTTGAGATCATGTTTGTATGTGTGAAAGTTCTAGGAAATTGGTGTTGTAATTGATATCAAAAATAGAAAGGAACATGAAGGTTCATTGGTAGTTTCATATGTAGAGCTGATGTCATGTTGATTTTCTTGGTCTCATTGATGAGGTGACATGGTGTCTTGAGTAGCTGTCATGGCTTGTATGAGTGATGTATATGTATTGTAGTGTTGTGGTTATGTTCTGGTGATTTCATAAAGCTTGTTGAAGGATATTGTAGGTGGGAAAGAGTGGAAAATTTATGAGGTGGTCAACATGGAAGGATCAAGCATGTTTAAGATGCCTAGTTAGGAGGTCTAGTCAGTAGGATAGTGTGTCATGGTGGTTCTCAGGTATGTAGCAACTAGTTATGCATTTTCAGAGCATGGATAACATGAGGATGAGGTCTTAAGAAAATCAAAATTATATAAGAGTCTCCTTACATTTGGACCTACTTTTTCAGGTCTGAACTAGACCTATTCATATGTCCTAATTGGCCAAATGAAGTGAGCAAGATATATTTCAGCAAGGAGATGTATTGGTGAAATATTTTTTGTATGGAAAATTATATGTTTCTACCAACACTTATGGGGCTACGCATCTCCTTATTGTGTATGGGGAGGCTCCCATTATTAAATATAACTATCCTAATTCTATCTAAATGATATGAGGTGGCCAAATAGGTGAGGATCAAACAAGAACACTTCACCTTGAAACTGTGGTAAAGTTCTTGTACATGGTATACGGGGGGAATTTGTAGAAATGAGGGTTAAAGGAGAGAAACTAGGAAAGGAAAGGTTACTACTGTGAGTAGTCAATTACAAAGTTTCACAGCCAATAATCAGAGTAAAACATTTAATTAAATGAAATAAAAATGAAGCATATAGCAAGACACAAAAACCAAATACACAGTTATTTAGGTTCATCTATCAAGGACACAAAGTTCCTTCTTGATCACAATACTTGGAAAGTTCCGAGTGAGAGAGAGAGAGAGGAGGGTAGAGGAAAACGTGAGAAAAGGAAATGGAATAATGTAGCTTTTATTCCTTATGTTGGTTATACAAATTTCAACATCCAAACCACAATCCACAATTTCTACCTAGTAGAAATTCTCAAATTATCGATCCCTTGGAATGGAGAAGCCATTCCAATTTATAGCCTTGTGAACTACCTCCTTATCTACCCCACAAGACTCTTTGTGTTCTTATTCCCTTTGTGACCTTTCATTTTCCCTTAGAAGAGACAAAGTAAGTACATCTCTTATAATTTTGAGAGAGTAATTTTACAAATTACAAATATTGTCACTTAAGTAAATAAGACAAAATACCATGATTGTGTACAACAAATATTTATAAGAAAGGGAGAGAAGATGCAAAGGGAAGGGAAGGGGATTGAATGATTTGTTGAAGAAGATCCTTCCAATCTAGAACTTGTTGATCTAAAACATGATGATCTCACTTTCCTCCTACTTCCAGATGCATGGATACCTTGGACTAAGTGTTTAGAAACACTATTATGAGATATTATGATTTTATCTTAGGATGAACACGAGCATTACTCGTGATGATGCATTCTTGATATCACAATTAGATTGAGGATCACTCTCTTACTCCTTATGATTTTCCAATTGTCATTCATGATGAAAAAACATTTTAATTCTTATATTCATGTATCATGCACTGAATTGCAACATTAAAAACACCACATTTATCACCCCAAGAGATGTGAGATCTCAAAATAATACATATGAGCTCTTTGCTAGCTCATTTGGAATCGACTAGTTCAATCATCTCACCAAGCTCATTTGGATCACATCAACCAACTAAATCGGATAACCCAAAAATCTCATTCACCTAGCTCACATAGCAAGATTATGATGGTTTTCCTGATGATCTTAGTTTCTATTGAAGCCTCAAGTTAAGATCACTTATCGGACGTTCTTATCTCACTTGAGTACCTCCGATGTTATCATATCACAATCTTTGTGTGCCCTTTGTAGTAAAGGATGAGCTCTTGTATAGCTAACTTAACTCACCCAGCTCACCTTGATGAGATGATAATGAATTTAGATGATGAACATGATGAACTCTTTAGATGAATCAATGGATTACTTGACACCTTTCGAATCCTTTCCAGTTTCTCAGTGTCTCTCGCTCTTACCTATTGTGCTTGATATAATATTCTTTGATTCTTTACCAAATTAAGATCAAAATGATGCTTTGGGATCCTTGTGAAGAGTGAGTTTCCTCATTTGAGTTATAAAAAAACCTTAAAACCCTAGGAGGATGTCAAAAAGTTGAAAGATAAGTGAAATCGAGCTAGCTACAACTTTTTGCATCCGAAACAGAGACTATATTATTTACCATGTAGGACCGAGACCTCCTATTTTGGGAAATATATCTTATTTTACTCAAATTTTATCTTTTGAACCTTTTGTAACATTAATTTTTATTCCATTGATGATGTATTTCTATTTTTAGTAGTTTTTTTTTCCAAACCTGCTATTTTGGGAAAATTGCCAATTTTGCTACCTTCCATTTTACACCGTTTCTGATTGTTCTAAGTGATCAGAACTTGAAATTTGAGGTACTTAATATTTTTAGCATGTGAAGGGGCATGAAATATTCTATTTTTAGAAACTATAAAAAATGACCTTAGTTTTCATCAAAATCACCTTTTTTAGATGCAACTCCTTGGCACTATCTTGTGCTCCATTTTTCACCTTGATCCACCTACTGAGTGCTTGGAAACTAAAAAAATAGTTTCTAGGGAATGGAAATAGAGTTTTCTACCATTAAAAATCTAGAGCATAATTCATATTATTTTTATAATCATCTTCGATGCACTTGGAATGAGAATTTGTTAAAAACATTTCACTGAGGTTTGCTTGTAGGTTTGAAAGTTGTCAAGTTTTTTTCGTTTAAGAATTCATGGATGCCCTAAATGAATTTTGATATAGTGCCTAATGAATTATTAGGTTTTTGGAGCTTCATGGATTTAAAAGTGGCTTCCACATTGGACCAATTAAGAAATAGAGCTAAGAATAAGTTGTCTCATGTGTTTTAGCTCGTAGCCAGTGTTTTTTAGTACACATGTGAGTAACAATAGTTAGTCAAATTTTATTATTTTGGCTTCATGGTATGGGGAAAATTTTCTTATCACCTATTTTACCTTGGAAAAGGTATAAGGGGGATAAAAAAATTCCTCATTCTTTTCCTACCATTTTTTCGGTGTGTGGTTGGGCAAGAGGGGAATCGGGGAAAACGAGAGATAAAGCACCTGGGGTTGAGATTGGCTCATATAGAAGACCTAATTGGGATCTAGATATGGATGCATTTAATTTTCCCATATATCCCCTTAAGACATGGATAATATGGGAAGAAAAATGTTCCCTCATGTGGTGATGACAAGTGGCGAGGTCGATTCAATGAGGAGGGAGTTAGGAAAGGCTTGTTTAAGCATTGCAGAGCTGATTTTTAGTCATATTGAAAACCATGGAAGGGGAAAGAGAGGGGAACATTTTATTTTACCCTCTATCTCCTTGGGATAAGGATAGGAGGGACATAAAAATGTGCCCTTAGTTTGTTGTGATAAGTGACACATTTTTATTGTTGATGGGAGGGGCTAGAGTGAGGAAGAAAGGCAGGAGGAGTTCTTATCTCAGTCATATGACGAAGCTGGAGAAAAAAATGAGGTGGCATGAATTTTTTTCCCCTATTTTCCCATGTGATAAGGAAAATAGGTACACAAAAATTCCCCTCAACTTTGAGGTGAAAAATGTCCTCTTGGAAAAATGACTAAGTACGAGAGCATACATACGGGAGAGAGCGCTGGAATACTCCAGGAGGTATTTTATGATGAAAAATCATATGATTTTAAATCCAAAGCTCATTATAAGATCAATTTTATGCATATAAAGTTCCAATTCTTCTGTAAAACCCTAAAATTTCTCCTTCTTTCTCGGGGTAGCGGGGTGTGTCTACCGAAACTAAGATTACATAAGAGACTCTTGAGTCTTGTGAAAAAAATTAAAGTTCCATCATACAAAGATTTATTCTATATTTCCATAATGTAGAGATACACTCTTCACTTGATATTATAGCCTTTTAATGGCTTGTCCATGTCCATTCTCCATATCTACCGATCTGATCTTGCAACCTATGAATCATATACTCAACTATCTCATACTTCTTTTTCAAGGTTGCTTCAACATCGAAGAATTACCCATTGCTTGTGCTTCTAGTCTCCTTTAAATGATTAAACTTAATTCTCAAGGATGTTATTTGATACCAATTATTAGAAGCATAATGAATAGAAGAGGGATGAATTAGTTATTTAAACTCTTAAAATAATTTCAAATTAACATGCATGCACCATTAACATTTATCCATCCATTAATGTGAAATTAACTTAATGAAACAATAAACCACATAAGCACAACCAAGTAAGAAGCACCAAGCCCTAAAGCCTTGTTGATATTAATCACAAAAAGAGACTCCTATGAATATGAATCATCATAATATATTTTGAAGAGGTATGATCACTAAAAATATGTGGATACCACAGTTGATTGTGATCTCAAAATTAAACTCCAAACTCCTTCAAACCCTCATTGAAACACACCTTCTTCAACTCGTTATCTCTAGGTCTTTCATGGATTAATTTACTTTAAAACCTTACACACATCCTCTCTAACATACTTTATAATTTTTCACACATTCTTAGATTACTTTTGATTCACTTAATCTAGTTTTTATTCTTCACCTAAGTCACACTTTCCTTCCTTGTCCAATTAGTTCAAATTTGAACTCAAACATTCACTTTATACCCTTATCTACTCAAAAACATAAGGGAGGTTGGTCCTTCATCATTATTTAGACCAATAACCACTTAAAAATATCCCAATAAACTCATGTAACTTCATAAAATGGACCCATGTAGGTCGGTCATATGAAAATACAATAAATAAGCTAAAAACAACTCAAACCCCCATCACTTGGATGACTAAAAACCACAAACACCATAACCATGATTAGTAAAGATCCAAAATTCATCACACATGTCAAATATGAAATAAAAATATCATCCATGGTTGTTAATTATCTTTAACCAATAAAATTATTTATAACTCACTCAAGAAGGCTCATATCCTTCTCAAAACAATTGTTTCCAAGACCTTGTTTTCACCTATGGAATTCAAGAAGACACCAAAATATATCAAATATTTTGTGTATCCAATAAATGGAAATATCCTAAAATTTATATCACATATATTCTTTCTATAGCTCATGAAACATCCATGCATGAAAACCACACCAACTTTTGTCTTCACAGATTGAATTGCCTAGAAAGCAATTTTATAAACACAACTCATTTGTACCCTTTTCTGTCACTTTAAAGACCTCCAAAGGAATTAAATAGCAAAAAAACCATCCCTATTCACTCTTCAACTAATAGAAAAAATCAATCAATCCATCTTATGCCTATTCTACCTGCATCTTCTAACAAGGCCAATTCTATATTGAGATAAAAAAACTTTGTTCTTCACCAATTGATTCTTTGACCCATCAAACCTAATAATCATGAGACAAAACATATAACATTGGAACCTATTTCCATTAAATATTACATTTCCTTCTAACTCCAAGTGGAAGGCCTTTAATCGAGTCCATCTTTGAGAATGTTCCAACAGTTCCCTTTTTGGACTCAAAAACTAGTCAACATCTTTTGACCTATGTAGATCATCAAATCACCTCACCAAGCTCTCAAATTAATTCAAACATGTATAACAGCTTACATGGATCTCGAACACATACTTAAGGTCTAATGGAAAACTTGTAAGAAAATCATTATTTCCTAAAAACAAGAAAATATGAGTGGGGTACACTTAATTTCATGAACTATAATCACCACCATATGATAGATCAAATATTCCTATCCATCATACAATCATCATTTTTGATTATCCAATCCATTTTTGGCTCATACAAATAATATTTCTTCCATCTTTAGAAAACTAGAGTTTTTGGTGGGTTTTAACCTTCTTACCTTCTTAACATTCATTCATAATAATGTGATAATGAAATCACTCAATTATTTTTGTGAAATATTCTTAAATCAATGGAAACACATCCCTAGAAGCCATGAGGTCCCATTCAAATCACACAATTCATGGTGATGATTAGAAGTTGCAATTCGAGATGGAAATCACCTTTTTCTCAGCCATGTTTCACCTAATGCATCATAACTTGCAAAATATTATCATGGAAACCTACAATTTTCCCACAACATCATGAAACAACCTAATAACATCTCAAATGATCATCATGTCACAAATATTTTTGTATATTCTCAACCAATCTCATTTTCACGACTAGCCCTTAAGGTTTTTCATTGTTTAGGCTAGGACCAACTGAAAAAACAATATAAATCATCATGAAACCTCTAAAAAATCCTCTACATGACAAAAAAATATAACATACCGCCATAAATGTTCTCAAGGGCTCACACATACCTAGAAGTTCCTATAATTCCTAATTAGGCCTCTAAACACTAGGATTAGGCCTTGTGTGCACCATTACCAAGTAGAATAACATCATATCTCTACTTCACAACACTCCAAAAGGATATAACACACCTAATACAACATGAATAAAACCTCTACATGCTTCCCAATTCACCATGTAACTCCATCCAACATGCTCCATCACCTAGGCTTGTTTGGTCACCTGATTAGGCTTACTAGACCAAGCCAATCCCAACGATTCAACTCTTTCCATCAGTAAACCACCTGAATATCCATGTCATTAACATAGTGATATTGTTGTGACATTTTCCAATATCATCTTTTTCATTAACAATATTTTACATCAATGACAACACCTAGAACTCAACATGCCAACAATGATAAATGGGGGGACGGGAATCGAGAAAGACTCGAGATTAAATTTTCAAATTTGGGTTAGTGGTCATGCTTGAAATTCTTAATTTTTGAGATATAAAAATGCATGACAACATACCTTAAATGAAAAATGTACCTAATTGTGTAAACATGGTTTTCATATTCTTAATTTCTTGAGTTTTTAATTGCTTGAGTGTTTGTAAGATTTTATTTAATTTACACATAATGAAAAATAAAATGTTTAATTTAAATAATATAGAAATTGAATTTGAAATTTATAAAATAGAGAGGAGAAAGGAAAGAGTTTACTTTTGTTTTTAGAACCAAATATTTCCTATAGATGTAGAAGATCATGCCCTTTTCAAGGCATGAGGTGAGAGATATGTAACAACAACAATGAATATTTTGGGGTGATAAAATACCAAATTATAATAAGGTTAG
The DNA here is from genome assembly GCA_018340775.1 of Taxus wallichiana var. yunnanensis. NCBI lineage: Eukaryota > Viridiplantae > Streptophyta > Pinopsida > Cupressales > Taxaceae > Taxus > Taxus wallichiana. The sequence goes on from CM031235.1 coordinate 797,617,850, forward strand.
ATGTTAGCTTTCCTAATGGTAAATACTAATAGATATTTTGGGAATGTATAACCAAAAATCACATAGATAAAATATTAATAAGAAAATTAAATTAGAGCTTTGGGGATAGTAATTCCAATGTTTAAGAAAAATTGGAACCAAATTGTTAGGATGTTGAATTTCTAGTGTTGTCATTGGTATAAAAGTCCATTGATGAAAAAGAGGATTATGAATAAGTGTTATCACATTCCTAAGCATGATTATGACATGAAAATTCAGGTTTTTATGAGTTTTTGTAAGATGAAATATAGAATACTTCATAGTTTGATTGAATTATTCAAAGTTTGTCTCGAAGTCTATTGTCTTTTCTTGATTATAAAGCGCTTTCTTTAGAGTATGAACTAGTTGCTTAGGATTTTGTCTTGAATGATTCATAGTTTTTATAATGCTATTATGACATGTGGTGAAGTTCAAGCATATGTAGAGTGAAGTGGAGGAGTGTAGGTACAGGTTTGAGCATGGTTTGCAGGTGATCATTTAGACCTAGTCTAGATGCTTAAAGACCAAATGGTGCATGAGAATGAGGTGCAGAAGTATATGAGATCATGGAAGTATGCAAAAGTGTGAGACATGTTGTCTTAGGTGTGTTGATTCCTTTTAGAGATCCTGGAATCCAAGCTATCATGTTTGACTACTTGGTCATGGTGCACACTAGGCCTAATCCTAGTGTTTGGAGACCTAATAAGGCATGTTAGTCATGAGAAGAGGTTTTGAGCTCTTGAGAACATTTAAGAAGGTATGTCACATCATATTAATTATGTAGAAGTAGTTATCGGAGATTTCATTTTTGTTAGATTTTGATTCAGTTGGTTTTGGTCTAGAACGTGTAAAATCCCAAGGCCTTGTCAATAAATTCCTAGTGGTGTTGAAGGTACAAAGATATTTAATCTAAGATGATGATTGGAGATGTTAGGAGAAGGTGTTTTTTTGTTGTGGGAAAAATTTCAGATTGTCATGATGAAGATTTTCCAAGATATTGAGCTTAGAAAAAACATGATTCTTAAGAGTCCTATTTCCAGCTCAAAGTGAGAAAAAATCCTCATTGTTGGCAGGTGAAGAGTTTGCATGGTGTTGTCGTGCAAATGTGTAACAAGGAAATTGAAGTTTCCAAGCACAACAACTATACCTTTGTGCCAAAATTTTCATGGTTTATCATTTCTAGGCACCTCATGTAAAATCTTCCATCTGGTCACCCCTTATTTGATGTCAAATTGGTCCCCTAGGTGATTTAGGAAAGTTTATTCATTCCCCTTAGGTGATTTTAGGGAGTTATGAAAAGATGTTATCTTCTGGCAGTATTGGGAAGGGTTATCGTTGGCCTTCCTAGGATTGGATCAAACCCCTTGGAGTGGAACGGAAGGGCCAAATTCAACATGGAGGTGAATTAAAGACATTATAACATCATGGAAATGATTTTTAAGGTTTGGGGAAGCTTTGAAATACTTGGAGCAGTTTGAATAAAAATAGGGTTCACAAGCCTAGGTAGTACACAGGCCTAAAATAGATGTCGAGCTTTAGAAGAATATTTTGGGAGCTCCAGATGGAGTTAGAAGTAAAACAAGAAAGAGGATTCCAATACCTACATGATGGTGAAATAATATTTTTCACAACACCTTGGCGCATAGGATTTTCAGCAGTTTTAAGGCACAAGTGGAGTCTCAAATCACAAATCTGATTTTTCAGGGATCATATGGATGAATCAAGACATGATACCCCCACCATTGGATTCAAAATGAAATTTCCAGTTAGGATCATATAAAATTTCACCAATAAATTCCACCGGGAGCTCAAGTTATCTTCTTTCTAAGTTGCCCTCTCAAAGGCAGTTCAGGACTTAGTCATTTTTCGGGAGGACACGTGTCAGCACCAAGAGCCTAGCAAGATTTCATGTCCCTAAAATCCATAAGGTCAGGTACAAAAACCCTTGAAAAATGTTCCCATCCCCCATGTGACCTCTTGGACCCTTAGGTGACCTCAGACTTGTGATTCGGCCCCCTAGGTGCATTTTTGGAGCATCCATTCCCTGTTGTCGGATCAAGCACCATGTGTCAGCTCTAGGACCACCATGGAAAATGATGTCCCTTATGTCCCTGAGGGACATAAAAACTGAAAAAAATCTCCTATCCTTCTATGGGGAGCCTTTTGGACATCCATGTGACCAATTTTCAGCTCCTAGATGCATTTTGGAGCATTCATTTCCTGTCGTCGTATCAAGTGCCACGTGTCAGCTCCAGGACAACTGTGGAAATTGATGTTCCTTATGTCCCTAAGGTGAGGGACATCAGACATGGAAAAATTCTCCTAGCCCCCTATGGGGAGCCTTTTAGACATCCATGTGACCTCCAGACTTGACACTTCAACCCCTAGGTGCATTTTTGGAGCATCCATTCCCTACCGTCGGATCAAGCGCCACGTGTCAACTCAAGGACAACCATGGAAATTTATGTCCCTTATTTCCCTAAGGTGAGTGACATCATACATTGAAAAATGTGCCTAGACCCCTATGGGAGCCTTTTGGACATCCATGTGACCTACTTTCAACTCCCAGTGCTTTAAAACGACTTTTCTCACCTTCATTCCCTGTCGTCCAATTACCGCCATGTGTAGTCCTCTTGACCACCATGGAATTTTATGTCCCTCAAATAAATAAGGTTAGGGAAATCAAGCATGGAAAAATACAGCCCAAATTCTCCTCTCATAATTTCAAAAATTCAAAAAATCTAACTGTCGCTTCAGTGCTTCCAGCTGCTTCCACTCCCGTGCATAGTTTTCCTCCATTCTTCCTCTATAAATTCTCACCTCCATTACTCCATTGTTGAACCTCATACCATACCTTCCATATAGGTACTCCTCTTCCACCCCACGAATGCATGTAGGTCCTAAAGGAAAATTGGAGCAAACATAGAAGGAGAAGCACAGGACAAAGAAGGAGAAGCATAGAGAAAACTCCATGGACATGAAATGAAAACTTGAAGAAATATCCAAAATGGATTCATGAAACAACAAGCTATATTTTGATGTTTATTCCTCTACCCAAGGCCATCAATAAGACACCTTCAACCTCTCCCTCTTGCTACTGAGCTTCCATAGTGAAGAAATCCCACTTACGGCTCAACAAAGGAAAAAAACAATTTTCCGTCAAACCGTTGGCGAAATGAAGTATAATTGAATGTGAAGCACCAAAAGAAAAACTCAGATCAAAAATATAATTTTCTTCACAAAAGGAGGAGAAAACCAAACCTGCAATTTTGAGGTCCATTAATGGCTACCACATCTAGAAGCACTGTTAGGTCTGAAAATTAAAACTTTAAAATCTCCTAGACTATAAAGCGGGTAGGCCTGAAATTTCAGAGGGGTGATATTGGGAAAAAACCCATATCAAAAAAATTCATTGCGTATCAATCCAACCTCCAAAATACAACTTTCTAAAAATAATAGATCTACTACATAGGGACTACTATTTTGGGAAAGCCATCGACAGAAGGACCTGCAAAGCAAGTGAAGACATTGGGGGTGCACTACAACTGAGAATTCACCAGAATGGGCATTTTTGGCACTTACTAAAAATAGAAAGTTGGTCTGAAAGGAATGAGGAATGTAGGGAGAAAGAGGAATCAAGGTCACAAAACTCAGTAGAATTTCCAGGGACTTGATTTTTCACACTTACTAAAAATAGTAAGTTGTTTTTTCTAAGGGAGACATGAAGCTGAAGTGGATGGGTCAAAAGCTGACACAACCCTTCACCTGTGAGTATGATGTGGAAGATAATTATGTCTTGTACATGGACCTGAATGATCTTAAGACCTACATGGCCTCCAAGGACCGAAGGAGGATTGGAGACTAGATATTCACAAGTGGCTTGTTCACCGCTGCAGGACACCCGGTGCCTGTGCAGAGTCTCGAGCTAGTCCTAGCCTACACTTTCCACTACAACCCTAAGACATGAACCATTCGAGATGACAATGGTACAAAAATTGTGGTCATCAGCCCTAGGACCGTTTTAATCTCTCTATAGATACTAAAATGATCATCATCTCAAAGGAAATAACTATGCATGATTGGGAAACAATGGATTCATATGTCAAGGAGTAGCGCTCAACCCATGGTTGAAAATGGGAAGAAAGTCTTTCGGGATGCCTAAGAATCTACCAAGGTGTGAATTCCGGAAGGGTATTCCGATGTCATCACTCTCATCAATAGAATTATGGGTGAAGAAATCACAAGATATTTCTAGATTTGGATGGGCCTTTTCATCTTGACATTGACATAAGGAAGTAGAGAATTGACTAGGGGCAGATCATCAACAACAATCTCCATTTGCAACTGCTCCAAGTACCCATGACAAAGAAGTTCCACATGAATTCTTACCTAGTTTATCTCCTCGCAAGCTCAAGATCATTCAAGGGATTGGCTCTCACACGAACATTTCTTCTAAGGTACCTACATTCAAGAAACTTCCACATTTGGTAATGGAGGAGAGAAACATGCATTTCACCCGCATGAATGATGTGTTCACCATGTACATGGTTTGAAGCTTAGAAGGGGATCTTGAAGCTAGGATGTCACCAAAATTGGCATCCCTGATTAAGGAATATGGCTCATACTTCATAAAATTCTCAACATTATCCTACATATGAGTCGTTGTCTTTGACCAACCTCTATTGAAACTACCTAAGTACCTTAGTGACTAGATTATATTGTTTGAGCTCTATAGGTAGATCACTCAGGTAAATAACAAGCTCAAAAGTAGGAGAAAGAAACTGATTTCATTCCCTATATATCTAGGGGAGTTCATGTACAAAAACTCAAATGACGCATCTCACTTGGAGGCCATTTTCACACACCGACTCTGCATTCCTACATCGTCGTCAGCCCAACTTTGACATCGAGAAGAGCCTAAATCATTCTATGTTCAGAATTACAACATGATCCATAAGTCAAGGACTCTTGGGAAAAGCTGTATTGATGAGTTCAAAGTATGTGTAAAGGACCACATGAGGATGATAATCGGTGAGATTAGAAAATTAAAGTTCTTTAGTACAAAGACATCTTGCATGATGATAGGATAGAGATGTACGATCCTAAGTATGCAATAGTGAAGATGTCCCCAATTCCCTAAATCAAATGGCATGTTCATGAATCAGGAGATATATTAGAGCATACTGAAAATATGGTGAGGAGAATGAGGAACTAAGTTCCCAAGAAGAGGACTATGATCATTCAATCATGAGGAATTTCTCGAGCTAGAAGCAAGCTTCACATCGTTTGTCTTCAAAATTAGTAGAGTTGACTTCAGTTCTAAACACTCGGAGGAAGCTCAAAAGGAAGGTCATGGAATCAGAAGCTTCTCCTGTGAGAAGACACCCAAGAAATTCAGGGAAGGAGAAGGTTCATTGGCATCGCCGTAGGAGGAAGACGTGATCTCAGTGATGCAAACAAAAAATCCAGTAGAAAATGCACAGGTGAATAATGAATACATGGTTCATGATCCAGTCTTCAAACCATTGCAAGAGGTCTCGCCTCTTATTGACACCAACGCCCCTCTCATTCAAGACTTTCCCCCTCCTTTAGAACAAAGAATGGTTGGTGTACCCATCATTGAGCCTGAATCCGACGAGATGTTTCCATGGATGTGGGAAATGGTCACCCCGACACTCGCACTATGCAATAAGTAGCGGCCCCGATCTATCAACGATTGTCTCATTAGCTAAAGGAAAAAGGTCAAGAAATATTACACATACAACATCACGATTCTATAGTGGGGAGACTGGTAATCAGTACATTGAAGTAGCTCACCAAAAGTAATCAAGCCACTAGATGAGATGACACCAACCGACTATGAGATGAGCACAATCCAATTGGGACTAGCTACTCATGAGGGAGACTTGCACATATATCAATAATATTCTTCTCACATGGTGGAAAGGAAAAAGAATATAAAGATAATATTGAGGTACTAGAGGAACAAGTACAAACTCTTTCAGATTATGTGCAACACATGGTGGAACTAAGCACTATAATACTTCCTATTGAGAAATTGGTGCCCATCAGTAGCTTTGATCAGAAATTCATCGGAAGAACGTAGGAGCTCACGATGCAGGGGCAAGTGAAAAATTAATGGATCGACTCAATATTTAAAAAATGGAAGCCATCACTCCAAGAGGAAGTCAAGATATTTTCCTACATGTGTGCCACTTTCAACAAAATGCAAGCTCTCAAAGAGGATTTGGGGAAAGAAAGAGATTCTCGGGAACATCTAGGACCGCAGTAGTGAGTGAGATGAGCACCATCAATTGCAAGGCGTTGATCAATAGGAAGTTATTTGAAACTCTTGCGAGAAGACTTGACATGTGTGTGGGTGAGGGCCTTGGAAATCATATTTGAAGCAATCAATTGGGCCTTCACAAAGCTAGACAAGAAAAAGGAGAAACACACAAGTTGTAGGATAGTATAAATTAAAAATTTCATAAACTTGGAGTACTGCAATGAGAAAACATACAAATATTGATTAGATGATCAGCTATTTTGAAAAATGTTTCAAGAAAGGGGTGGGAAACCCATTTTCCTTAACTAAGGTTACTCTCAACTTATTCTTAGAGATCAAGCCTCCATTGCACTTATTACACAAAATCATTCGTCATGGTTTGGGAAGTGTAAGGACATCAATAGTGTGACTGATGGATGGACTGAAACCTTGAGCTGCATTCACATCCCTCATGCCAATAAAGTAGAATCAGCAATAGCTCGTTTTAAACAAGATCTTGGAAAGATATAAGCCACATCAAGATCATAGAGTGGAGAGCGAATGAAAGTGGAGCCAGTCCACCGCTCATCCTTCAAAGAGAATTATTCTTCTTCTTATTCTTCTTCTTCTTCATCTTCTTTCTCTCTCTCTCTTGTCTTCTCATACAACACTCTCTCTCCTCAATGTTATATTTTTGTGTTAAGGTTTGCACTTTTTAATATCACTTAAGTGACTTTAGAAATACAATGTAACTTTAAGTCACCTTGTTATTATAAAAGGGACTTAAATATTTAAAGTGGAATATGAACAGTCTTAAGTCATATTAAGGTATTCGAAAAGTCACCAAGAAGATGAAGAGTTGCCTCTTCTTCTATAAATTGTAGCAAGATCCTCATTTGGAGGGTCTTCTTAATTTTGTCTTCTAAAAATTCTTAGATGTTGGAGCTATTTTTGTGAATTCATGAGAGAGATATCCTTGTGAAGAGAGCAAGAGATAACAAGTTTCTTCCATTTCTCCCACTAAAAAATGTCTTCTACTTCCCACACTATGTACAAATTCTGCTTGAGCTTCAATAAAGGAAGAAGGAATTTTAGCCTCTTTGATTGAGGATTTTATTGGTACTTTGTGTTCATTAAGCTCTATTTAGTCTTGTTGTTATTTTACAGATTTGTTTTCTTCTAAAATACAAGTGCATGTAATGAAACTTCTAGCTAGTGTGTGCAAGTCTCTGATTTTCTACTTGCAACATTAGTTTCTCCTTTCTAAATATTCTCACTCCCCTTTCTCTCCTTTGTAGAAAATTCTTCCCTTGCAGATACCTGCAAGCATTTTCCGCAGGGTCAGTGGAGTGCCCCTGTTGGATCCCTAGCTGAAAGGCCACTAGGATAAAAATCAAAATTTACTTGCGCATGCACGTACGATAGCTGCACCGGTTAAGTAGAGGGACTTAGACTCTTAGTGCGTTGGTAAGATAACCTCCAATTTCTCCCCAAAAAAATTTCTCACCAATAGTTTTTGGTGCCCATCGTGGGGCAGATTTAGTAGAATCTACACCTAAATATGACCACAAGGTCCCAAAATACAAAAATGAAATATTGAAAAAATAAAAAAAAAGAGTTCATGAAAATCCATTGCTAAAAGACACACTGCTGATTTCGCACGTGTCTTTTCACATTCCACATTGTCTTTTCATATTCCCATTGCAATTTTTTTCAATATTGGGATTTGAAAAAGGATTTGCCAAAGTAAGAGCAGAAATAGACAAAGAAGAAATACCTCAACCCATTGTTCCATAGGGAAGGAATACAGGTTCACTTATTCTTGAACCCCCTCTTCACAATCTACCAATGGGTTCCCACAAGAACTTTCCAAAGTTCAAAGGAAACAACACACAACATCATGAAGAACACATCACTACTTTCATGACATCATGTGGAATACTTGGTGTCCAACATGAAGACATTGTTGTGAGATTGCTTGTGGAGTCCATCCAAGAAAAAGTAGCAACATGGTTTTATCTCCTACCTTCCTGGTCCATCATGGTTTGGAATGACATCAAGGATTCCTTTGAAGAGAGGTTTAAATCAAATGAAGACTATCAGGACCTTCTAGTGCAGTTGGCTCAAATAAAGAAAGGATAAAACAAAACCATGAGATACTTCTTGGCTCATTTTGAATGGTTGCTTTGCAGGATACCTCAAGAGGATTCACCATCTCAAAACAATGTTAAGAGATTCTTCATCAATGCTCAACCATCAGAAGTAGGATTTCTCCTACGAAGAGTTAAACCAATGGATATTACAAAAGCACAAATATTGGCCATTGAACTTGATGACGATTTCATCCTCTCTAGAAAGAACGAAAATCCATCAAAAGGCAAGACCCAACATCCTGAAGATGAGAGAACCAATCCATCACTGTAAAAGTTAGCGAATGAGACAACATCTTTGAAAAGGGAATTATTTAAACAAGTTTCTTCCCAAAGAAGCAACGAAAATTAGATTGTAGGAGCACCCCAAAGGCTTTCCTTAGAGGCCCCACCTATTAATGCAAGTTGTAGGAGTAAGGAAAATGAAGAGGAGTTTGAACAAGAAAGTGAAGGTGGTGGTTTCCTAGAAAGTGATGAGTTTGAGAATGATACACAAATCAGATTCTGTGAGTATTCTAGAGGTTATGAAGAAGACGAAGAAGATGCACCCAATTTCTCATGTGTAGTATTCACTCATTCTGAATCCAAGAAAGGATCACCCCCTCCACTTCTGTAAAGAAAAGAAGGTTGATGATCCTCCTATGACGACTCCACAAAACAAAATAATCAGTCGAGGATCACCACTTCCTCCTTCCATGAATTCTGCATTGTTGGAGCTTGATCCTATAGCAAGTAAGAAGGCTCCCACTATTCCAAGTAAGTCTTTTGATACCTCTTCCAATTCTAAACCCAAATCTACTCCTACAAAATCTAATTCCTTGAAAGCTCCTAGTGTGCCATTCAAAATACCTTCCATTCCTCAAACATCAAATCTTTCTCCCAAGCCTATCCAAACGAAATCGGTCTCTTCACCCCGTTGTCCACATCTATTTCCTTTGACTTCATAGAATATGCAAATAAATCCAAAGTGCAGATTACGAAACTAAATAGTTGCGGACTCATCCTGAACAATTTGAGAGGTTCTTCATATATATCAGGAGTGGTAGTCTAACACCCAATGTTGTGACTTCTAGTTCTAAAGGCATGCTACCAAACTCACCATCCACACCACCTTCTCAAAACATGCTAGCCATCAATGCCTCAAAAACCAATAGGGTTGAACCTTTCTACCTATCACTTCTCATTAAAGGCTTCGAGCTAAATAATTATATCATAGATTCTAGAGCCTCGAATAATAGGATGCCCGTCAAAGTTGTAAATGATCTTGGCATCACCTTGACTCAAGAAAATGGCACATGTTATTCAATGGAGTCTAAACAAGTACCATATATTGGAAGAATCAAATATACATAGGTAGCATTAACTTCTTTTCTAGAAAAGAAGGTGATTCTAACCATCCTGGTGGCGGACATCCCAGCCTCCTTTAGCATGCTGTTGAGTCAAATTTTTTGCAGAGACTTGGGTGGAGAAATAAAAATGGACTGGTCATCTATAACTATTCTAGTGAAAGGTGAGATGAAGAAGTTGCTTCTAGTGAGAAAGATGAAGTTCACAATATGCAAGTCTAATGATCCAAAGGAAAACATCCTTTTTCAAGATAGCGGGCTAGGCAACTACTTCCTCACATCATAAAAATATGAGAACTTGACACTTCTTATGGAGGAGGAATTGGACGATGGAATTTGATGGTAGTCATTCTAGTGCAGGTTTGGGAGCGGGTGTAGTGTTGTACTCTCCTCTGGTGAATTGTACCCATTTTCCTACAAGCTGCAATTTGATAATACAAATAACATGACAGAATATGAAGCTATCCTCTTAGGCATGGGTGTGGTAGAAGACATGGGAATCAAGAAGTTGAAATGCCAAGGTGATGTGGAAGTGATAGTAAAGCAAGTCTGACAACAATATCAGGTGAAAAATCCAAGACTCTGACATTATAGAAATAGAGTATGGGACTACATTGAATATTTTGATGCATTTTCCATTGAAGCTATCCCAAGGGAAAAGAATGAAAAGGTTGATTCTCTTGCAGTATTGGCTTCCCTAGTGACACCTCATCCTTCTTTTGGTAAAGACAAGGTGACCATAGAAATGGTATTCAGGCCTAGTGTACCAGATAATACAAATCATTGGTAAGTCTTAATGATGATAAATAGATTACGGTATTTTTAGAAAAAAAGGCATAATTTCAATAATCTCTTCTTTGAAGGAAGTAAGAATCCACACCGAGAAGCGGTATCGATGAAGAAGAGAAAGAAGGAATTGAAGGTATTGATGATGAAGGAGTGATCAAATTGAAAGGGAACAAGATTCCCAAAGGCCTAGTTTCTTTGGAAGACCTCTTTGACAAACACGACAAATTCATTCAAGAGAAAGAAAAACAATCTTCTCGGTGCCTAGTTGATTTTGATAAGGAAAAAATCGACACCCCAAAGGAGCCAAGGATGGTCAATATTGGAAAATGTTTCTCACCCGAGGAGAAGAGAAGGTTTGTTTCATTACTCAAGAAATATTCAGATGTTTTGGCCTACTCTTATGATGAACTCAAATCCTTCCAACCGAAGGAAATGCATCACTTAATTCCTTTGAAGCAAGATGCTAAGCCATTCAGGAAGAAGAAAAGGCCATATAACCCAAAGATTTTTATACCATCAAGGAGGAGGTAATGAAGATTCTCAATGCAAGAATCATCTTTCCCATCCACCATTCAACATGGGTGGCCAACATTGTGCCAGTGCGGAAGAAGAATGGTGAAATAAGAATATGTGTAGATTTCTACAACCTGAACCAGGCATCATTAAAAGACAATTATCCTCTCCCTATCATGGATCATATTCTAGCAATCAACAGATCTGAAATGCTTTCATTGCTTGATGGATTCTCAAGATATAATCAAATCAAAGTGGCGGAGGAGGATCGCACCAAGACAACCTTCACAATGCCTTGGGAACTTTTTCCTATAGCTAGAATGCCTTTCGGCCTAATCAATGCAGGAGCTACATTTCAAAGGGTGATGGATTTGGAATTCAAGGATTTAAAACATTGCATTTTCATATATCTTGATGATCTCATGGTGTTTTCAAAGAAGAGGGAGATCATATCCATCACTTGGAATAGGTACTTACAAGGTGTAGAAAACATGACATATCACTAAATCCAAAAAGTGCATTTTTGGAGTCACGAAAGGAAATTTATTAGGGAACATTGTGAAAAACATGGAGCACACATTGATCCTGAGAGATTACGAGCCATTCAAGCACTATCTCTACCCACAAGAAAGAAAGGAGTTCATTCATTCTTCGGAAAGGTGAATTTTCTTCATCGCTTTGTTCCTAAGTTTGCTGAATTGACAAAGCACATCACCACCATGATGAAACCCCAAGAAAAATTCAAATGGAGCAATGAAGGGAAGGAAAAATTTGAAGAGATAAAAAAATCCATTGCTAAGGATTTGACTCTTGTGTCTCCATATTTTAATAAAGAATTCATCATGTATTGTTATGCATCGAACATACACTCTCTGTCATTCTTGTTCTAGAAAAATGATGAAGGCGTGGAAGCACCTATTGCTTTCATGAGTTGTCCATTGAAAAATCATGAACTAAACTACATCCAATTAGAGAAGCATGCCTATGTAGTGGTTAAGGCTGTAAAAAATTTAGGTTTTACATCCTTAATTCTCATATGGTGGTGATGGTCCCCGACAGTGCAATCAAGTCCATCTTAACACAACAAGATCCTGGAGCTAAAAGAGGAAATTGGATTGCAAAGACTCAAGAATATGACTTGGAGATTCGACCCTCCAATCTGGTAAGGGGGAATGGTTTGTGTAGGTTGATTGTTGAGGATGAAACACTCAAATCTCAACATGGTGAAGAAAATTGTGCTTTCTCAACTTGTCCCAAAAACAATCCACAAGTTCTCTTTGTAACCACTACTGATGAGTGGTATACTGATATTTCCTATTACTTAACTTATGGAGAATGCCCTCCCCATCTTGATTACAAACAAAGGAGAACACTCAAGCTGAAGGAAACAAAGTTTGTAATCTGGAATCACACGCTTTACAAGAGAGGTATGGATGGATGCTTCCTCGTGTGCATAGATAAAGAGCAACAAGAAGAAAAAAAATCATACCATGAACAAGCAAGTGGTGGAAATTTTTCATCGATGGTCACTGCACACAAGATCCTCGAGGAAGGTATTATTGGCCCACTATCTTTGCAGACACTCAAGATTGGGTTTCCAAATGTGAAGCATGTCAACAATTCATTGGGAGACCACAACTTGCTGCACTATTGCTTAGGCTAGTTGTTATTGAAGAACCATTTCAGCAGTGGGGGCTAGACTTCATTGGCATTCTGAATCCACACTCAAGTGCGGGCACACCTATGTGCTCATAGTGATATATTACTTCACCAAGTGGGTGGAAGACATTCCGTTGAAGCAATCCAATACCAAAACAATATGTAACTTCATCAAGGAGAATATCATAGTACGTTTCAGAGTGCCACAAAAGATTGTAGCAGATAACACTACCTATTTCTCTTCAAGGGAGTTGACCAAGTTTTTATATGGCTACAGAATCTCTCTATCTCATTCTTCTAACTACTATCCACAAGGAAATGGACAGTTGAATCAAGCAACAAGAACATCATGACCATTTTCCACAATCTTGTAGATGAGAACCAAAGGAATTGGCACAAAAATTTGTATGATGCATTGTGGGTAGACAAGATCACTCCCAAGAAGGCAATAGGTATGTCACCATTCCAATTGTTGTATGGAGTTGAAGTAGAAATCCCCCTCATGATCGAGATGCCATCTCTCAAGTTGCTACAGGGAATAGAATATGGGCTAGTACAAGGATTCCATTGACAAGAGAATCCTCTTTCTTGAGAAGCTATAAGAAAATAGACTCCGAGTGGTGGACCGTATCAAAGAACACTGTTGAAAGTAAAGAAAATATTTGATAAGAAGGCCAAAGTAAGAGAATTCAAAGTTGGAGAATTCTTCCTACTATGGGACAAGAGAAGGGAACCAAAAGGAATTCATGGAAAGTTTGATTCATTATGGCTTGGTCCATTCTAGATTCGTGAAGCTTCTTGCGGTGAGAATGCTTTGCTAGAATTGCCTCGCGATGAGCAATACCTAAAATTTTATAATAAGTGAGAGTGGGTTGTCCTCCGCCTTATACCATAGGTGATTTCTAGGTGTGTTTTTTCTCTTTTTTTGTGTGTCATGTGTTTCCTTCCATCATTTTTGTGTGTGTTTGTTTCCTTTTTCCAATATTTCTTTATATAATTTGTATATGACTTGCAAGGACCAATCGATAAGGCATGGTCAACAAATTATATGGTCTAAGATTAAGATTTTGGATTCCCATGTCATGTCTTTTCTACACTAAATCTATGTCACGTTCCCAAGCTAAAGCCAACTATTGTTGTGAAAATGTGCAACGGGAAATTAGAAGTTTCTAAGCACGAAAAATGTACCTCCGTGCCAAAATTTTCATGTTTTATCATTCCTATGAACCCCAAGCCAAATCCATTAGTCTGGTCACCCCCTATTTCATGTCATTCCCTCTAGGTGATTTTAGGGAATTCTGAAAAGATGTTATCTTCTGGAAAATATTGGGAAGGGCTATTGTTAGCCTTACCAGGAGATGGATCAAACTCCTTGGAGCGGAAAAAAGGAAAAATTCAACATGGAGGTGAATTGAAGACATTATAACATCATGGGAACTATTTTTGAAGCTTTGGGAAAGATTTGAAAGACTTGGAGCTTTCTAAATAAAAACAGGTTCACAAGCCTAGGTATTACACATGCCTAAAATAGTTTTCGGGCTTTAGAAGAAGATTTCAAGAGCTCCGGATGGAATTAGAAGTAAAACAAAACATATCCAGAAATAGGATTCCAATACCTACATGATTTTGAAATAATATTTCTCACAACATCTTAGTGCATAAGAGTTTTAGGTAGTTTTTATCAGGAACAAGTGGAGTCTCAAATCACAAATCCTATTGGACCCTCATGTGACTTCCAAACTTGACAATTCAACCCAGTGCATTTTTGGAGCATCCATTTCTGTTGTCGGATCAAGTGCCATGTGTCGGCTCTAGGAACATCATGGAAACTGATCTCCCTTATGTCCTTGAGGTGAGGGAAATCAAACCTAGAAAAATGCATCCAACCCCTATGGGGAGCCTTTTGGACATCCATGTGACCAACTTTTAGCCCCCAGGTGCATTTTTGGAGCATCCATTCCCTATCGTCGGATCAAGTGCCACGTGTCAGCTCCAGGACCACCATGGAAAATGATGTCCCTTATGTCCCTAAGGTGAGGGACACAAGACATTAAAAATGCACCCATACCCCTATTGGGAGCCTTTTAGACATCCATGTGACCTCCAGACTTGACAGTTCAGCCCCATGGTGTATTTTTGGAGCATCCATTCCCTGTCATTAGATCAAGCACCACATGTTAGCTCCGGGACGAACATGGAAACTTATGTCCCTTATGTCCCTAAGGTGAGGGACTTCAGACATGGAAAAATGATCCCAACCCCTTATGGGGAGCCTTCGGACATCCATGTCACCTACTTTAAGCTCCCCATGCTTTAAAGCAAATTTTCACCACCGCATTCCCTACCATCGGATCACCGCCATGTGTCATCCTCTTGACCACTGTGGAATTTGATGTTCCTCATGTCCCTAAGGTTAGATTCATCAAGCGTGGAAAAATTCACCCAAAATTCTCCCCTCATAATTTCAAAAATTCAGAAAATCTAACTGTCCCTTCAGTGCTTCTAGTGCTTCCTGCTGTTTCCACTCACGTGCACAGTTTTCCTCCATTCTTCCTCTGTAAATTATCACCTCCATTACTCTAATGTTGAAACTCATACGATACCTACCATATAGGCACTCCTCTTCCACCCCATGAATGCACACAGGTCCCAAAGGAAAATTGGAGCAAACATAGAAGGAGAAGCACAGACAAAGAAGGAGAAACACAGAGAAAACTCCATGGCCATGAAATGAAAAGTTGAAGAAATATCCCAAATGGATGCGTGAAACAACAAGCTATATTTTTATGTTCATTCCTCTACCCAATTCCATCAATAATACACCTTCAAACTCTCCCCTCATGCTACAGAGCATCCATAGTGAAGAAATCCCACTTCTGGCTCAACGAAGAAAAAATCCAATTTCTCGTCAAACCGTTAAGGCGGAATGAAGTATAATTACACATGAAGCACCTAAAAGAAAAAAATTTGATCAAAAATATTATTTTATTCACAAAAGGAGGAGAAAAATAGACCTATAATTTTGAGGTCCATTAATGGCTACCACATCTAGAAGCACTGCTAGGTCCGAAAATTGAAACTTTAAAATTTCCTTAACTATAACGCTGGTAGGCCTGAAATTTTAGAGTGGTCGTATTAGGAAAAAACCCATATCAAAAATATTTGTTGCACGTCAATCTAACCTCCAAAATACAACTTTCTAAAAATAACATGTCTATTACATAGGGACTACTATTTTGGAAAAGCCATCGACAAAAGAAGTTGCAAAGGAGGCGAAGACATTGCGGGTGCACTACGGCTGAAAATTCACGAGCAGCAAGTTTTTGCACTTAATAAAAATAGAAAGTGGGCGTGAGCACCTTCTAAATATAGAATGTTGGTCCGAAAGGAATGAGGAACGTAGGGAGAAAGAGGAATCAAGGTCACAAAACTCAGTAGAATTTCCAAGGACTTGATTTTTCACACTTATAAAAATAGTAAGTTATTTTTCCTAAGAGAGACATGAAGTGAAGTGGACAGGTCAAAAGCCGACACAACCCTTCACTTTCGGGTATGATATGGAAGTAAAGGATGTCTTGTACATGGACCTAAATTATCTTAAGACTCACATGGCCTCCAAGGACCGAAGGAGGATTGAAGACTAGATATTCATAAGTGGCTTGTTCACCTTTGCTAGACACCCGAGTGCCTATGTAGAGTCTTGAGCTAGTCCTAGCCTACTCTTTCCACTATGATCTTGAGACACAAACCATCCGAGTTGACAATGGTACAACAATTGTGGTCATCAGCCCTAAGACCATTTTACTCTCTCTATAGATAATGAAATGATCGTCATCTCAAAGGAAATAACTATGCATGATTGGGAAACAATGGATTCATATGTCCAAGGAGTAGTGCTCGACTCATGGTTAAAAATGGGAAGAAATCCTTCTAGGATGCCTAAGAATCTACCAAGGTGTGAATTCCAAGCAGGGTATTCCGATGTCATCACTCTCGTCAATATAATTATGGGTAAAGAAAGCACAAGATATTTCTAGGACTGGATGGGCCTTTTCATCTTAACATTGACATAAGGAAGTAGAGAATTGACTAGGGGTAAATCATTAGCAATAGTCACCATCTGCAAGTGCTTCTCCAAGTGCCCATGACAAAGAAGTTCCACATGACTTCTTACCTATTTTATCTCCTTGCAATCTCGAGATCATTCAAGGGATTGGCTCTCACGTAGAACATTTCTTCTAAAGTACCTACATTCGAGAAACTTCCACATTTGGTAATGGAGGAGAGCAACATGCATTTCACCCATGTGAATGATGTGTTCACCATGTATGTGGTCCAAAGCTTAGAAGGGGATCTTGAAGCTAGGATGTCACCAAAAGTGGCATCCTGATTAAGGAATATGGCTTGTACTTCATAAAATTATCAACATTATCCTACATATGAGTCACTGTCTTTGACCAAGCTCCACCGAAACCGCCTAAGTACCTTCGACTAGATTGTATTGTTTGAGCTCTATAGGAAGATCACTCAGGTAAATAACAAGCTCGGAAGTAGCAGAAAGAAACCGATTTCATTCCTTATATATTTAGGGAGTTCATGTACAAAAGCTTAAATGATGCATCTCGGTTGGAGGCTGATTTCACACACGACTCGCATTCCTACATCGCTGAGGCCCAACTTTGACATCTGAGAAGATCCCAACTCATTCTATGTCCATGAATTACAACTTGAGCCATAAGTCGAGGACTACTAGGAAAATTGTATTGTGAGTTCAAGTACGTGAAAAGGAGCACATGAGGATGAAAATTAGTGAGATTAGAAAATTCAAGTTCTCTTGAGTGCGAAGAGATCTTGCATGATGACAGGATAGAGATGTATGATCCAGAGTATGTAATAGTCAAGATTTCCTCAATGCCCTAAATCCCATACGGCTCAACAAAGAAAAAATATGATTTCCCATCAAATCATTGGGAGAAATGAAGTAGAATTGCACGTGAAGCACCAAAATAAAATACCCACATCAAAATTAAAAATTTATTTGCAAAATGGAGGAGAAAATTTGACCTACAATTTTGAGGTCCATTAATGGTTTGTATCTAGAAGCACTACTAGGTCTGAAAATTGAAACTTTAAAATCTCTTGGATTATTAAGTGGGCAATGAGAAAATTAGACCTACAATTTTGAGGTCCATTAATGGCTTCCGCATCTAGAAGCACTTCCAAGTTTGAAAAATGATACTATAAAATCTCTGGATTATTAAGCGGGTAGGCACTGAAATTTTAGAGGAGCGATATTGGGAAAACTTTCTAAAAATAACAAGTCTACTACATAGGGACTACAATTTTGGGAAAGCCATTGTGAAAGTAAGGAACCGCAAAGGAGGTGAAGAAATTAGGGGTTCACTACAGCTGAGAATTCACCAAAATGAACATTTTTGGCACTTACTAAAAATAGAAAGTGGGCCCACGAGCACCTTCTAAAAATAGAAAGTTGATCCGGAAGGAACAAGGAATGTAGGGAGAAAGAGGAATCAAGGTCACAACACTCAAAGTGGAAGTTTCAGGGACTTGATTTTTCACACTTACTAAAAATAGTAAGTTGCTTTTTATAAGGGAGACATGAAGCTGAAGTGGATGGGTTAGAAGTTAACATAGCCCTTCCCTGCGAGTATGATGTGGAAGAAAATAATGTCTTGTACATGGACCTAAACAACCTTAAGACTCACATGGCCTCCAAGGACTGAAAGAGGATCAAAGACCAGATATTCACAAGTGGCTTGTTCACCGCTACAAGACACCCAGTGTCTGTGTAGAGTCTTGAGCTATTCCTAGCCTACTCTTTCCACTATGAGCCCGAGACACGAACCATCCGAGTTGATAATGGTACAACAATGGCGGTCATCATCCCTAGGACCATTTTAATCTCTCTACAGATACCGACATGGTCGTCATCTCAAAGGAAAGATTCATGCATGATTGGGAAATAATGGATTCATATGTCCAAGGAGTAGCACTCGGATCATGGTTGAAAATAGGAAGAAAGCCTTCCAGGATGCCTAAGAATCTACCAAGGTGTGAGTTTTGAGAAGGGTATTCCAATGTCATCACTCTCCTCAATAAAGTTATGGGCAAAGCAAACATAAGAGATTTCTAGGATTGGATGGGCCTTTTAATCCTGACATTGATACTAGGGAAGCAGAGAATTGACTAGGGGAAGATCATCAGCGACAATCTCCATTTGCAATTGCTCTAAGTGCCCAGGACAAAGAAGTTCCACATGACTTCTTACCTATTTTATCTCCTCATAAGCTCGATATCATTCAAGGGATTGGATCTCATGACAAACATTGCTTCTAAGGTACCTACATTCGAGAAACTTCCATAATTGGTAATGGAGAAGAGAAACAGGAATTTCACTCGCATGAACAATGTGTTCACCTTATATGTGGTCGAAGCTTAGAAGGGGATCTTGAAGCTATGATGTCACCAAAAGTGGCATCCCGATTAAGGAATACGGCTCGTACTTCATACAATTCTCAACATTCTCCTACATACGAGTCATTGGCTTTAACCAAGCTCTGCTGAAACTTCCTAAGTACCTTAGTGACCAGATTGTATTGTTCGAGCTCTGTAGGTAGATCACTTAGGTAAATAACAAGCTCAGAAGTAGGAGAAAGAAACTAATTTCATTCCCTATATCTCTAGGGGAGTTCACGTGTAAAATCTCAAATGACGCATCTCACCTGGAGGCCACTTTTGCACACACCGACTCAACATTCCTGCATCATCGGGCCCAACTTTGACATCCAAGAAGATCCCAACTCATTCTATGTCCTAGAATTATAACATGAGATGAAATTCAAGGACTACTTGGAAAACTATATTGTTGAGTTCTAAGTATGTTAAAAGGGCCACATGAGGATGAAAATTAGTTAGATGAGGACATTTAAGTTCTCTTGGTATGAAGACATCTTGCACGATAATGGGACAGAGATGTATGATCTTGAGTATGCAGCAGTCAAGATGTCCCCAATGCCCCAAATCAAATGGCATATTCATGAATCAAGAGATATATTAGAGCGGACTGAAAAGGTGGTGAGGAGAACAAGGAACTAGTTTCAGAAGAAGAGGACTATGATCATTCAGTCATGAGGAATTTCTCCAAGCCAGAAGCAAGCTTCACATCATTTATCTTCAAAAGTAGTAGAGGTGACTTCCAGCTCTAAACACTGGAGTGAGCTCAAAAAGGAAGGTCATGGAATCAGAAGCTTCTCCCCATGAGAAGACACCCAAGAAATTCAAGGAAGGAGAAGGTTCATTGGCATCACCGTAGGAGGAAGACGTGATCTTAGTGATGTAAACAGAAAATCTAGTAGCAAATGCACAGGTGAATGATGAATACATGGTTCATGATCCAGTCTTCAAACCATTGCAAGAGGTCTCACCTCTTTTTGACACCAATGCCCCTCTCATTCAATAATTTTAACTGCTTCAGAACAAAGAATGGTTGGTGTACCCATCATCGAGCACGAACGACGAGATGTTTCGTGGATGCAGGAAATGGTCATCCCCAACACTCACACTATGAAACAAGTAGTATCCCCTAATCTATCAATGATTTTCTCATTGGCTAAAGGAAAAATGTCAAGAAAGATTACACATACAACATCATGATTCTACAGTGGGGAGCTGGTAATCACTACAACTAAGTAGCTTAGCCAAAATTAATCAAGCCCTTTGGATGAGATGACACTAGCTGACTATGAGATGAGCATGATCCAATTGGAACTAGTTACTCATGAGGGATACTTGCTTATATATCAATAATCTTCTTCTTGCATGGTGACTATGAACAAAGAATATAAAGATAATATTGAGGTACTAGAGGAAAAAGTACAAAATATTTCAACATATGTGAAACACCTGGTGGAACCAAGCACTACAACACTTCCTATTAAAAAAGTTTCGCCCATTAGTAGCTTCAATCTAGAATCCATAAGAAGAGTGTAGGAGCTCACGATGCAAGGGTGAGCGAACAATGAATGGATCGACTCAATATCCAAAAAAGGAATCCAATGCTCTAAGAGGTAGTAAATCTCTTTGCATACATGTGCACCACAACCAACATAACGCAAGCACTCAAAGAGGATTTGGGGAAAGAAAGAGATTATTGGGAACCTCTGAGACTAGTAGTGAGTGAGATGAGGAACACCCATCAGTAGGAATTGATTGATAGGAAGGTCTCGAAACTCCTGCAGAAGACTTGACACGTGTATGGGCGAGGGCCTTGGCAATCAGATTTGAAGCAATCAATCGGGCCTTCACAGAGCTAGAGGAGAAAGAAGAACAAGCATACAAGTTACAGGATAGTATAAATCGGAAAGTTCATAAACTTGGAGTACCTACAATGAGCGAACATACAACTGTTGATGATTTGATCAGCCCTTTCAAATAATATGTCAAGAAAGGGGTGGGAAACCCATTGTCCTTCACTAAGGATACTCTTAAATTATTCTCAGATATCTGAGCCTCCATTAAACTTATCACAAAAAATAATTTGTCGTGGTTTAGGAAGTGCAAGGACATCAATAGTGTGACTAATAGATGGACTCAAACCTTGAGCTGCATTCATATCCCTTATGCTAAAAAAGTAGAACTAGTAGTAGCTCATTTCAAACAAGATCTTGGAAAGATAGAAGCCTTCTCAGGATCACAAAGTGGTGAGAAATCAGAAAGCATAGCCAATTTCACCGCAACATGACTCATCCTTCAAACATAATTATTCTTCTTTCTTTCTCTCTTCTCTTCTCATATAACTCTCTCTCTCTCCTCAATGTTATATTTTTGTGTTGAGGGTTGCACTTTTAATATCACTTAAGTGACTTTAGAAATACAATGTAACTTTAAGTCACCTTACTATTATGAAAGGGACTTACATATTTAAAGTGGAATATGAACATTCTTAGGTCATATTAAGGTATTCAAAAATTCACCGGGAAGATGAAGATTTGCCTCTTCTTCTATAAATTGTAGCAAGATCCTCATTTGAACTTCTTAATTTGGTCTTCTCAAAATTATTAGATGTTGAAGCTGTTTTTTGTGAATTCATGAGAGATATATCCTTGTGAAGAGAGTAAGAGATAACACATTTCTTCCATTTCTCTCACTAAAAAATGTCTTCTACTTCCCACACTATATACAAATTCTGCTTGAGATTCAATAAAGGAAGAAGGAATTTTAGCCTCTTTTATTGAGGAGTTTATTGGTACTTTTTGTTCATTAAGCTCTATTTAGTTTTGTTGTTATTCGCATATTTGCTTTCTTCTAAAATACAAGTGCATGCAATGAAACTTCTGGCTAGTGTGTGCAAGTATTTGATTTTCTACTTGCAACATTAGTATCTCCTTTCTAAATATTCTCACTCCCCTTTCTCTCCTTTGTAGCAAATTTATCCCTTCCATATACCTGTAAGCATTTTCTGCAGGGTCATTGGAGTGCCCATGTTGGATCCTCGGACAAAAGTCCACCAAGATAAAACTCAAAAGTTACTCACGCATGCACAAACAGTAGTTTCACCAGTTAAGTAGAGGGACTTAGACTCCAGAGCGTTGGCAAGATAACCACCAATTTGTCCCTGAAAAATTTTCCCGCCAACACATGGGAATATTATTCTTTTTAGAAACATTGGGGCATGATGTTTAGAATATCCTAGAGTTGTAATGAGGTGAAATGAGGCCCAAATATTTATGAACGAATGCTAAGAAGGTAAACTACTTGTTATGGCTTTGAAACCCTAGGTCAAGAGCGATGGAGAAGAAATTCATGATAGGTTCCCAAAATTTATTTTTTGTGCTAGTATGATGATTGGAGGTTGTATAGGACTCCTCCAAATTTCTAGAAAGGTATGGTAGAGCATGTGGTGATGAGTGGACCCCACTCAAACTAGAAATTTTCTAAAGAAGTTCAGTTTATGACAAAGTTGTCCAAAGAAGGTATTAAATAAATAAACATTTTTTAATCCTATGAGTTTTAATTGAATTTCATAGTGGTTATAGAAAATTTTTAATACACTAAAGGGCAAAGTGTGCCCTAGTTTTGAAGATTGGTCCTAAGGCAATTTTGGGGCAATTTAGGAACAATTTTAGAGATGGGCACAGTTGAAGGCTTTCCACTTAGTATTGGAAGGAAATGTAAGGTGTTATGGAAAGATGGGTAAAAGATATTTCCAATGGCATGTGGTTTGTATCATTATGATGATATTTTATGGGTCATCTAGATCAGCTTGTGAAGAATAATATTGTTTTTTTCTCATTACAGATTTGTTAAGGATAAAAAGATTGAGGTAGAAGAGGCATATGCATTATTTGATGATGTCTATAAGTTGGAGAGTGAAGAGGGGTGAATTTTTTTCCTATTGAAGAACTTTTGAAGTCTTGAATGTGGTAGAAAGGGTGTAAGCTAGTTGTATTTATAAAACTACTTGTTATCCATTTTTATTCCACCCCTACGAAAGAGGAAATAAAAAAATTGATCTAAAATGGGAAAATGGTCTAAATCAATGTAATTTGGTGTAGTGCAGCTTGAGGAGGTTGAATGACACGAAAGTGAATAGAACTTGGTTCTTTGGCAGAAAATTTGGATTGATTTGTATTATTTTACCACCTTACTCATTGATTGGCTAACTCAGCCGTTAGAGCACAAATGGAACTAGTGCACAAGGGTCAATGGTTTGTCGATGGGTTCGCTTAGTCCAATTTGTAAAGGAAGGATGAGTTTTCCTTGTTATGTAGGAGCGAGGTAGTGTTCGGGACCAATGGGGTGTAGACACCCCAATTTCACATCTATCCTAAATCAATTAACTCCCTTCCTCATTTCCCACAAAAATACACTTCGAATTAATCAAATATAATTTGATTAATTATCCATTTCAAAATCTAAAAAATAATCCAATCCTCACCACATGTCATTATTCTCCATGTTTTTCCACTATTGAATTAAAAATTCAAATTCAAATCCTCACCCACCATTCGTGGTCCCCACTCACCTAAAATCCTCCACTTATGAATTAAAAATATAATTCAAATCCTCACCCATTCTTCATGGTCCCCACTCACATAATCTTGCCCACATTTTCAAACCACTCACCTAATCTTTCCCACATTTTCAAACCACCCACTTAATCTTGCCCACATTTTAAACCACTCACTTAATATTGCCCACATTTTCAAACCATGATTACTTAAATTAATCTAAGCTAATCACTCCCTCAAAGCTATAAATACAACCTTACCCTCCCCTTTAAACACACGGAGAATAAGCTTTCATGCCATATCTAATTTCTTGCATCCTTTGAGCAAAAACATCGTTTTGCCTTGTCCTAATGCCAAAATAGCCTCATAATCCTTTTTCCCATCTAGTGCAAAGTAAGAGGATCGTTGTTGCAGGAAGGCCTTGCTCCGTCTTGAAGAAAAACACCTACATATCACAAAATCAGGGCTCAATCCAAGTTTCCTAGCCCATTCTGAGGTTTGCTATGGAACGCAAAGGAGGAGGTATGATTATTGGTATTTTACTTCCTTGTTAGTGTATTTTTCCTAGCTTACATTCTCAAGCACGCCCTTGGTTACTTTCGATCTGTTACCATTAATTTCCCAATTAGTGGTTTTATCTGTTCTTTGTTTATTATTGTTCATTATTATTTCCTTTTCTGTTCCTTATGGTCTTCTTTGGTTAACCTTCACGCTTTGGGTAGTGTTTTTGTTGTGTGGTGTCTTGTGGTGTATCTGCAGGTTATAACAACAATGAAACTCTGAAGCTCATCATGTCTTTGATCTCCTCGGTGCTTGGTGTTTAGTTCCTAGTTTTGATTTTGCTATTCACTCATAATCTATAGAAACACATGAACTATCATTAGTTTATCATCTTACTGTCATGGGACAACCAATCCGGAAAATGCATTTATTTATTTACTTTTGCTAAAATAACTACTTTGTAGGAAGTTAATCATTTTTTTTTCTTTTATTTTAGTCAATCATTTTGTGATCTAACTCTTTCTTTCTATTTATTGTTCTTTTTAACCTTGCTGTCAAAATTTTAGCTTCTCAGGTGAAGTACATAAGTCAGAAAATAAAAAAATAGCTCTCGGGACGTTTTTCTCACGTTCAAAATTTTCATTCAGAGTGCTACCATAGCCCATCTTCCGGACACCATAAATTTTTCTCCCGAACTCGGAATGACTTCATTTTTTTAATGGAAAGGTATCAAAAAGATATATGCAATGAAAAAATAATTTTTAGATTTAAACTTACAGAAAATTTTTGGTTTCATTTCTTCTAACACCTATCTTTTTAACAAAAACAACAAAATTATAGTTTTTTTAAATTATTATTTTATTTCACGTAACAACCTCACACGTATGCTCTTTCCTCGCACTTCAAAAGTGATCTTGGAAATCAGAAACGTGAGGCCACTCAAGCTCTGGACAACAATTTTTTTAATTTTTAATTTTTTGCCTTACATTTCAATTTTCCACGACAACACTTCTAGGTAACGTTTTCACCCTCTTCTTTCATCATTTTTCTTTTTTGTGAAAATAATCATTATCGTTATTTTGCAATCATGATTAATTGCAATAATTATTAACATTTAAAAAAAAAAAAACTATTCCAATTGTATCCGCGTATGCTCTTTTCTTGCACCTTCGAGCGATCTGGAAAATCAAAAATGGTCACAATTTTTTAGTTTCTTGTTCTAACATTGACAGATCCTCTAGCTTTGTTTTCCAACTGTCATTTTAATAATTATTTTCCTTTGTCATATTCTTAATATTTGTTTGGTCGTTGGTTGTGTATGCTCTTTTCCTGCGCCTTTGAGCGATTTGGAAAATAAAAAACAACCACGATCACTTTTCTAACATTTCATTTGCAGGATAACTACTAATTTGTTTTTTAGAACTGCGTTGCTGGAATATTGTCAAAAACAAAAAAAAACAAAAAAAAAAAATCCCGTAAAAATACCACCATTCAAAGACAATTGCTGAAACCAAAAAAAAAGTACGCTCAGTACGTAATTATTTTCTGCTAGTGATTTATTTCAAGTTGGAAAGAACCCTGCATTTAATCACTTTATCATATTGTTTTTGCACGTAGACGAGGTGGATTTCATCACCACCAAAGCTACACCGGTGACATGGACTTGACTACCACACACCAACAGCATTTTTGATCTGCATTGCACTTTGAGACCTAGTCTCATCACAGCGTTCGGTATTTACCTCGCCCCTGCTCTTCACTTACAGGTAATGTTGTCGTGCAGCACATGCGAGTCACACCTAAATAGCTGTAACAACAAAGCCTGGGCATCGTCCCTGTAAATCTTCAGGGAGTTATAAGGACACCATACACATTCATCCCTCCATCACCTTCCACCTTTTCACAAAACCTGTTCTAGACGTGGTGATTCACTCCGAAACAAGTAAGTAAGAATTGGTGAGTCTCCTCCAGTGCTCTAAGGGTTCCCTGTACCAATTCTGTCCCCATACAGAATTAGGTATATCAGACTAGGGTATATCGGAGGATGCATCTTCTTGGAGTAATAAGAGCCTGCATCCACCATTTCACAACATACTTGTATGATTGCATGAAACAATGATCATTCCTGAAGAAGTTACCTCATAAGCCAAAACAATTGAATCCACATGATTGCTTGCTATTTGAAAACAAAATAGTTTAGCATTGTTTTATCATAAAACTTGGCTGATATCAATGTGTTCATTGTAAAAGTTTAGACCCTAGTTGTGTTCCACAAAAAAATCAGTTCTCGACCAATTCAATACCAAGCGAAAACATCCAAACAATCCAACAACACAGACCAAAACATCACACCAATTTCATTAGCTTGCCTCATCCAACAATACATTTGTCATAGCTTGTCTTTGGCTATATCCAACTGATATTGAGTGACTAGCATTCACTCCCCATATCGTCAATCATCAATCGTCAAAACATCCTTCATAGCTTGTTTCCAGCTATATCAAACTAATATTGGGTGACTTGTTTGAGTTCACTCATTATTTTGTCCACCATCGTGTTTATCCAAATCACAACCAACACAAATCCTTTCATAACTCATTTTGAGTTATATCACAACCATATCATGATTAACCTGTTTGGGTTACTCTCCACATCAACAATTCAGAGCTTGTTTAAGCCAAATCTAAACCATTTTCATTATAGCTTATTTAAGCTATCACATATTTATCCGAGTAGCTTTTTTTAAAGCTTTCTCCTTATAGCCTTACTTGTTAAAACTCGATTGAGCCAAAACAAAGATCACAATCAATAGGTTGATTTCTTCATCGCACCTTTCTTCATTCTCCCTCTCTTTCAAACATGATGAATTCATGAAAAACATCACACAATGAGCTATTAGAACAAATTAATAAGATGACAACACAACTCTCTCATATGGCTACCCAAATCAGTGAGCGATCACCCAAAAAGCCGATCATACAACCTCACGAAGAAATCAGTTCACGTAAAGTCCAACGTCAGTTTACCCCCCTTGGAGAAAGTCTCTCTAGTGTTTTTCATCAACTAAAAGAGGCTAAACTGATAAGATATCCAATTACAAAACCCTTTGTCAAAGGGGAAGCTAAGCCATGTTGGTACAAACCTAACACATACTGTGACTTTCATCACATTGATGGTCATCACACAGATAAATGTGTGCGATTTAAGAATTACGTCCAAGACTTAATTGATGATGATGTCATCTCTGTAGAACTTGATGACAATGCTCTTGCAACCAACGACACATCCAATACCACAACTTTCCATGAAGAGCTGACTACTGTCGAAACTCCTATATATACTAAAATTCCATGAGATCATGATGATGACAAAAGTCAAGACTCTCTAATTCCAAACCAATCCATATCTTCTTCAAATTTCCTTCCATTAGTTCAAACATACATTGAACCTGTTTTGGACAACAACATTCTTCCAACATCTACTGAGCACTTGAACTTATTTCGAGACTCTCTTTCAACCCAAACATACATTGAACCTGTTTTAGACAACAACATTCTTCCAACATCTACTGAGCACTTGAACTTATTTCAAGACTCTCTTTCAACCCAAACATACATTGAACCTATTTTGGAAAACAACATTCTTCCAACATCTACTGAGCACTTGAACTTATTTCAAGACTCTCTTTCAGCCCAAACATATATTGAACCTGTTTTGGGTGACAACATTCTTCCAACATCTAACGAGACCTTGATCTCATTTCAAGACTCCCTTTCAAACCTTGATATTATTGTAGACACTATAGATGAGGTTCCATCAACAGGTACCATTAAGTTTGATTCTATTCTTCCAATATTGGCTCTTATGCCTAACATCTCTAGCCTTTTTTGTCAAAACACAACCACATCAAGTTTGGACACTTGCGACAATGCAACCCGTCATGTCCATCATGCTTTCAACTATCGATCTTGCAGGCATCTCATCACTAATTAGTCTCACCTGTCAAGACTTCTACGTGCATCCATTCTACGAGGTACTTATACCCAAGAATATCTTTACACAACCTTTTCCATCTTTAATTGTGAATCTATCCTCAAAACAATCAATTAATGGAAAAATAGAAGCAAAAAACCAAATAACACAAACCATCATTGTCAACACACATGGAAGCTATTGGCTTAACCAAATCTATCCCACTCTTTGGGCTTACCGCACATCTTATCACACACCTATTGGAGCCACTCCCTTCTACTTTATTTATGGTTGGGAAGCTATTTTACATGTCAAGGTTGAATTTTCATCCTTCATAATATCCTTCAAAGATGTAATCAATAAAGATTATTATCAACACTCACGCCTTAATGAACTCGAGCTTCTTGATGAAAAACGACTTAATGCCCTAGATCATCTTCAAGTATATCAAAATCAGCTATGGCATAGCTACCATAAAAAATTCAAACCTAGAAAATTTAAGGTCAATCATTTCATTCTCAAAGAAAATCGAAAGAACACACCCAAAGAACGAGACAAACAAGAAAATTTGAGCCCAATGAAATCATAGATAGTTTTGGGTTTGGAGCTTATAAATTGGCCATTGACACAGGCCAAGATCTTGATGAACCAATGAATGCAGTTCATTTAAAGAAATTTTATCCTTGAGATGTTCACTATTTTGGGATACAACATGTACATTGTTCCTTCTATGTCTTGCTTATCTCGAATAATTTAAATTTATTCATTTCCATTGGTAGATATTTTCTTTATCAAAATCACATCTTCATATTTATCATCATGAGACAAGTGCTAATATAAATCCTATTAAGTTTGTGAGCGTCATACTTCTTCCATTTTCAGTTGCTTTCCTCTATGGTCATACCTAGAAGCTTACTGATGGTAATATATTCCCTTCAAATACATTCTCTCTTTCATAACAAAGCTCTAAACTTCGTTACCCAGTTCGTTTGGTCGTCCATCTCAGTCTTTGGTGTTGAACCCTCGCGTCCTACTAGTCGTGTGGGGCTGAGATTGGGGGCAGACATTTCTTCCCAAATACAAAGCACTATCAAAAAAATCCATCAATTCAATAACTTATGAATAATTCATTGTCACATCTTTCGTCCTTCATAGTCTTTGGTGTTGAGCCCACACTTCTTACTGGTAGTGTGAGACTGGGAATGGAGGAAGGTGCCCTTACTCGTCTACGTCTTGTCTTCGGTGATAAACCCTTGCCTCTTACAAGTGGCATGGGGCAAAGCGTAGAGGGTCATTCTCATACAAGCATAAAAACATTGCAAAATATTCAAAAAAAAAAAAAAAAAAAAAAGACAAAAAGGGAATTCACTCGCCTATATTTTGCCTTTGGTGATGAGCCCTTGCTTCTCACTAGTAGCATGGGGCAAGGCATAGGGAGTCATTTCAAAAATACAAAATCTTACAGTGCTTACAAATTATAGAATCCCCAAACACGTAATTTAGATGCCTAAGTGAAGAGAGAACTATCCCTTAACCTCATATCTTATCAATCAAGTAGCCACATAACTGTCTAAGTCTAGCACGTGACTCATAAAGTGAAAGCCATTTTTGAAACTGGTTCAGTACCATTATGAAGAATGGAGTCACAATTTCCCAAAGGGATTGTTGTTAGCATTTGTCTCTATATTCATTATCTACCTCCTACGTCCTTCTTGATTCTCGGTGATGAGCCCACACATCTTACTAGTTGTGTGGAGTCAAGAATGGAGCTGGAATTCTTTTCATCATATCATCACCACCATATCCTGCCAATGGAAAGAGAATTTGTGTTATTTTGAGCATAAGTTACAACACGGAACATGGTACATATGGATAATATCCATGTTTATCGCCTCTCAAAAATAAGTCTGCACTTTGGTCCATAAATTGCCAATCACAATGTAAAAATCTAAAAACATTTGAAAATCGTCAAAAATCTAAAAAAAAACAATGTAAAAATCTAAAAATCCAAAAACATTTGAAAATCATCAAAAATCCAAAAACATTTGAAAATCGTCAAAAATCCAAAAACATTTGAAACAAAATCAAAAAATGTCAAAATCCAAAAAAAAATTGAAAATTGTCAAAAATCCCAAAAACATTAGAAAACTCAAAATCGTCCAAAAAATCCAAAAAAATTAGAAAAAAATCCAAAAAAATTAAAATTCAAAAATCAAAATCAAAAACATTAGAAAATCAAAAAATCTAAAACAAAATCATCAAAAATCAAAACATTTGAAAATCGTCAAAAAAGTCAAAAACATTTAAAAATCGTCAAAAATCTAAAAAACATTAGAAAATATATATATAAAAATCTAAAAATAATAATATAAATAATAAAAAAAAAAAAAAAACTCTAAAATAACCAACACAATTTAACCTTTGAACTATTATCCCCAACGAATGATCCAATCACCTTATGACTACCAAATTCAAACCACTTCTCCTCGCGTGAATCCTCGCTTGGGGCAAATCCGCTCTCATTGTTTCCTTGTTTGAGGACAATGACCCAATACTTTACTATGTCCTCGTACCCCTGCTTGGGGGCACATCCAATCAATCCTCACTGTGGAACACGTTAGGGACATGTTTATTGGTTCTTGTGTTGCATTATTAGTTGTAAATTATTAATTGCTTTCTTGCATCTTGATATATTACAGGGGCATCTTGATTTTATGTATCCTGGTGTTCTCTCTAATATTCTTATGTTATCTGATTGCATGTCGTACTGGGGCATCATACTTTCTTGATGGCCTCTGTCTATGCTCTCTTCCATTTGCATATCGTACTGGGGCATCAAACCTTTTTGATGGCCCCTATCTATGCTATCACGCATATTACAGTCTAGTCATCTTGATCTTTTATATCACGATGCATCTCATGTTATGTGCTATATTAAAATTAAGATGCTTTTCGTCACGTGAGTATCTTCCTGCATGATCAACATCTTACTTTGCACCCCATCCATTCACCCATACTAATGCATTCTCCAGTTTGGGAATCCTACTTGATCACCATTGTAGTTTGTGAATCCTACTTGACGATCTTTCTCAAGTAGCATTCACTATCCAAGCAGCTCCTTCTCCCCCACCATGATCACCATGTATTTGATCCATTCATCCTCACTCCTCATTTTTACTCCTCCACCGCTTATACCCATATTACCCTTCTCACCATTCTTGTCCCCTCTCACCCATTTGTATTCTTTCCTTTCACCCTTTTGCTTCCCGCTTGACAATCTTACTTAATAACCCCTTCTATATGGAATCTTAGTGGAGGTTTACCCTCTCCCTAAGATCTTCCCGCTGTAGAAGCTTCTTCACCACCTCCCCTCTCATCAAACAACCATCACCACCAAACACATCTTCCCACTCCACCTCTTCTACTTCCCATTCTCGCATCATTACTCTCACCACACGGGCATCCCAATTAAGGATTCCCTCACACTCTCACCCTCCACTACATATATTCCTTCATCCATTCATGTTACACTCCTTTGTTTCCTTTCTTTCTTATTATCACCTCATCTCATATCATATACCACTCAGGCATACCTCACTCACTCTTTTCTCATCCTTCCCCAAATCCATCTTATGCCTGGTCATCCTACTTACACGCTTTCGTAGTATGGAAAATTCACTTGAGGGTTCCCCTTCAGTCCATTTTGTCATACCCTATTCCCACCAACTCTAACATCATCCTTCTTCTTCCTCAGCTTGGCGATCTTACTTAACCATTCGGCCGCATGGCAATCTTACTTAAGACTTCCACTTAAGGTTGATCTGCCCTATGGCCTTCCCCATCCCATCATATTTCTCCCATCTTATTTCTTACACCTCTCATCACGATCATCTTCTTCAACCTACCATTCCACCCCTATCCCCAATATCATCTTGTCTTTCTCTTTGCATATCATCCCTGTCGGTTGGGTGATCATACGAAACCTCTCCAACAACATGACGATCTTACTTAAGAGATTCTCTTAAGCATGACATGTCATCTTACACTCACCCATCACTCTACAATCTCACCATCCATCTTTCCTCTTCATTCCCCATCATCACATCTTTTTACCACCACTATCACCCTCCTCTCGCTGGAAATCTTACTTCACTCACTCTAAGCATGGCGATCTCACTTAAGAGTCCCTCTTAAGGATGATCTATCTCCTTGCCTTTCCCCATCACTACACACCCTTCACCCTTCATTTTTTCTCGGCATTCCCCATTATCACATCCTTTCACCTCCTTTTCGATTCTCGCAAACACCACTTCTCGCTTGACCATTTGTCATCTCCAGTTTTGCTCACATGGCAATCTTACTTAACCACTTCCGTCACATGACAATCTTATGTCAGGGTCCTCCCTACACTTAACTTGTCATCGTGAACTTCTCCCCCGCCTCATTCTTCGTTCACTTTGTTGATCGCTTCTTCCACCTGGTATCTCCTACTACCCACTTTTTCCTCCTACTATTATCCTTTCTCCACATATCCTCTTACACCATACATCTAATCTCTTCCACCTACAATCACATTCTTTTCCCCATTTTCCCCTTCTTGATCCATCATCCTTCATATTGTTTCTTCCCATTATTTTCATGTCTTGGTTCTTCATCCTCACCTCGTTCATCCTCATCACCCGCATCCTCTCCTCACTTTCACTTAGTCCCAACTCATCCCTCTCATCTTCTTCACTCTTTCCACTTCATCTTCTCAAATTCCCCCCACATTTCTACCCACACACACATTCACCATTATTGTTAACACTCCTATATCATTCTTTCATCATCATCTTCTCTTCCCGAGCTAATAATTGTCAACGGGTTTTCCCTAAAAATCATCAATCCTCATTCCGCACGACCTCATTCACTCCCTTGGACCTTCTAGAGTTTCCCTTCATTCCTTCCCTCCTCTAAGCCCACCACTCATTGTCAAAGGGTTTTCCCTAACGTCCCTTTGTTGGCGTTACCCTTTCCAATCCTCATTAGCTTTCTCCTTTTTCTTCATTTTTTCTCTCACCCTTCCCCACCACTCATTATAAAAGGGATTTCCCTAACATCCTTTCATTGGCATTGCCTCTTCTATCCCCCATTCTCTTTTCTCTCCTATTATTTTCCCTCACTCCCACCCTTTCTTGTCACTTCTTACCCATCTCTCCATCTCCTCTTTTCCCTCTTCAATATCTTTACTGTCTTCATCATACATCCTTTTTCTATTTTCTCGTCATCCTAGTATCCTCATTTCATGCATCTCCACATCTTTTCCAATCGATGTCATTCCTCCTCCTCTTTCTTCTCGAACATTCCTTATAACGTTTCCCTTTCCACTTATTACCCCCTCTTTCGTATTCCCTTCCTTCTACATCATTTTCTTTGTTATCCTCTTCTCTCTCCCACCCCTCATCTTATTTCCCTTCCCTATATCATCTTCTTCCCTTTTTCCATCACATTTCCTCCTTACTTCCCCATCGATAACATATTTGTTCAGTGTTGTCCTATATTTTTTATCATACCACCCTCCACATGCATCTCCATACGGTCTGTTCCATATTCTTTGCCTTGGTCTTCCTCGCAATGACACGATTCCTTCAATCTTCTCCTTGTATTCATTCTATCTTCCTTTCCTCTCCCCTAATTTTCACGTTTCTTCTTACCACTTCTCCTTTTCTCTACCACCCCTACCTTTTCATTCATTTTGTATCTGTTTCTCTTCCTTTCTCTCTCCTCTTTTTCACACTTTCCTCACCCCTCATAGTTTCTTTTTTTTCTCCGTTCTACTTCTTCTTTCGTCCTCTTTCCATTTTCCTCCATTTCACCCCCTACTCCCACCTCATTTTCTCCTTCTTATTTATCCTTTCCCATTTCTCGTTTTTCTTACTCTATCATTTATTTCACTTCCACGCATCCTCTTTACTATCTCTCGTTGCTTCCTTCATTTTGCACATCTCTATTTCATCCCTTCACCCTCTACTCCTTCATTTTCCTATTTTTGCCTTGTTTGTCCTTCATCATTCCCTTCTTCCCCTATCATCCCTCTCTCTTATTTCTACCTCTTTCATTCCTTTTTTCCCCTCCCCTATCTCCCTTACTCTTCTCGTAATCAACCCCCAATCCTATCCATTCCTTTTCTCTTTCCCACACACCCTCACACCTAGCATTCAAGGTCGATTGAATCCTTTCTCCATTTACGTCGTGCGGTCATTCCAGTCTCTTCCACTCCATTATCATCCTCTTCTCCGCCGAATCCATTTCCCTTCTTTTCGAGAGTTCTATCGTATATTCCATTCTCGCAGATCCTCTCGAGGGGGCATCACCACATCTATCCATAATCACATCTTCTCATGACATTTTTGTCTTGGAGGATACTATGACATCCGTCACTCACCACTTTCTATTCTCCCCAACAAACATTCGCTCTACCTTTTAAAAAGTAGATTGAATTCTTCCCCATACCGTTCTACTTTCTTTGAAAGGACACTACTTTCATAGTACCCTTCCAAAGAGGGGCAAATGTAGACACCCCAATTTCACATCTATCCTAAATCAATTAATTCCCCTTCCTCATTTCCCACAAAAATACACTTCGAATTAATCAAATATAATTTGATTAATTATCCATTTCAAAATCTAAAAATAATCCAATCCTCACCACATGTCATTATTCTCCATGTTTTTCCACTATTGAATTAAAAATTCAAATTCAAATCCTCACCCACCCTTCGTGGTCCCCACTCACCTAAAATCCTCCACTTATGAATTAAAAATATAATTCAAATCCTCACCCATTCTTCGTGGGCTCACCCCACTCTAATCTAATCTTGCCCACATTTTCAAACCACTCACCTAATCTTGCCCACATTTTCAAACCACTCACCTAATCTTGCCCACATTTTCAAACCACTCACTTAATCTTGCCCACATTTTCAAACCATGATTACTTAAATTAATCTAAGCTAATCACTCCCTCGTGCTATAAATACAACCTTACCCTCCCCTCTAAACACACGAGAGAATAAGATTTCATGCCATATCTAAGTTCTTGCATCCTTTGAGCAAAGAACATCCTTTCGCTGCCTCATCCTAATGCCAAAATAGCCTCATAATCCTTTTTCCCATCTAGTGCAAAGTAAGAGGATTTTCCTAGCTTAGTAGCAAACATACATGGGTTGAGTGGGCAGGAAGTTGCAAGAAAAAAATAGGCGGGGCAGCCTTGCTCCGTCTTGAAGAAAAGCAGAAGGTCTTGCTCCGTCTTCAAGAAAAGCACCTACATATCACAATCGTTCCATGTCAAGGCTCAATCCAAGTTTCTAGCCCAATTCCGCCAAGAAATGGCTAAGGAAACTTTAAAAAGGTGAAGGTGGCCAAAACCAAAATATGTAATAAACCATAAACATATCTAGATCAAAACCATATACAAGAATCAAGATTAGGTTTAGCATACAAGAACCAATCATAGTTATGTCAGCAGACAATATCAAGCCATAAAGATCTATTTTATTAATTATTGTAAAACAAATAAGTTGCATACATATATAGTAATTTCATCATAAGTCGTGCACACCTATTAACTAGCGGCATAACTCTTACAAAAACATGGATCCCTAAACCGTGTAAATCAATACATATTTATAGGTAGTGGTATCCCTTCACTACTCATGCACTCTCTAAAAATAGGCTACATGCTAAGAATAGCCATGCTCCCTTACATGATAAATACAAAATCATGCAAGCTATCTAATAGTAGATTATCTAATATTATCAACTACATATCTAATACTACTAGCAGCTCAAAATTATACATGTAGCTTGGTGTTCCACTTTTCCAAAATAACCTTAATTTGTCCTTAATTATTCATGTTGATGCGTGCCCCACATTCAACATCTATATTTATCCTTACCATGCAAATCGTCTAAGTCTTGATATAACACTTTCCCGGTGCTCCTTTTCCGCTAGAATTCCACGCCCTATGTCCGTGTGCCCAATCCTTATGCACCTTCAATACTTAGGCTCTAGTTTACAATCCCAACATTACACCACAATTGCTTCATTAGTGCCTCGACAATGGGTAACAATTATTTATATTCCCTAAATAAATAATAAGGAATGAAAGAATAATTGTACACCAAGAATGAAATAATACTTAGGCACTCTCTCCCTCTATAGGTAGAAGTAACGTTAGATATTCACTCTTTATCTCTACTTCCAACTCATTCTAATCACTAAGCGTTGTATTTTTTCTGGAATGTATGCAAGAACCACATACATCTCATCCAAAGTCATGTTCTCACCTTCATTCTACAGTATCCTAAGGACATTTTCCAAACTCGAGATCATCCCATCCATTACATCCATTCTTTGTGCTATGATTTTTCTTATCACACTTCTCTGCTACCAAGGTCAACCTCTCCTCACACCCAAGTGTATCATTATTTACTGCACTAAGGACCTCATCCTCCTCTTCTAGATTCTATTTTCTAATTATATTCTCAATATTTGCACACATATTTAGTGCCAAGTCTTCCTTCTTCATTTCATCTTTCATGGTTTGTAGTACAAACTCGTAACTAGTAATTTTGTGCGCTATCATTGCCTTTGATTTTTCTTCATATGTTGTAGCATCCTTCAATTTAGGCATCCTTATTGGTCCCTCATCCAACACCATATGGACCAATGTGCATAAGTAATGCATTGCAGATGGAAACCTCTGCGCTACTTTATCTTCCAAATCTGGCCTTTTCTTCAGAATTTCATCACCTATTTGTTCCACCATACACTACACCGTACGTGCCTTCATCTTAGTTTTCTCCTTTCCCTTTACAGAGCTTAACATTCGTATCCTTATCCTTCATATATTCTAAAAAAGTATGAATGGTTTCCTCTTTATCAATGTTTTTATGAGAAAATTTTGTAGATACCTTAACCAATGCATTTCTCACGTGCTCATCCGACATCTGAGTCATTTTAACCGTCACATGGCGTGAATGTGGTGTTTTCTTCATTCTCCTTGAGACACATTATTATTCTCACATGTTGAGTGGACAATAGTATGATACTAAGGAGAAGGCACAAAGAATATTCACGCACAAGAGTAAAGCACAGTCAAAGGCGTGGAAGGATAGGGAAGGACACGTGCGCAAAAGACAAGGGAAGATTTAGGACTTAGCCGTTTTCACATGTATGGTCTATTTTTGGAGAGAGTGTGTAGAGCACACAAACCAAATAAAGATTTACATGACACACATGGGCTATTATTGGAAGATCAGTTACTAAAGCGATTTGTGTGGGTTTGAGTTATTAATAGAATTATTACTACCAATTAACAAAAAGAGACTCATTATTATCACACTTGCATGTGTGTCTATTATTGTAAAGGTGCATGGATATTTTTAGCATATGACCTATTTTGGGAATTATGTAAGCGGTGAAGGGCAAGTCCCCACCCTTATAAATATGTAGTGATTTGCGTAGTATAGAGAGGACTGGATATAAGTTATTATGAATTTATGTTGTCATATCTGATGCACGCATGAGCTTATGATACTATTTATTGTAAGAAGCTTCTATGTATTTATTGTGTTTAATATAATGGAGTGTATTGGCTGAATCAAGGTGTTAAACATGATTATAACTAGTTCTTGCATGGTTGAATTCATTATGGTTATTATTTAAATTTGTTACCCTTAGATCTAGATCTAGAATATGCTTTGTAGAATGTTATGTTATTTATGGATCTGAATGCATTAAGTCTTCATCATGCTAACATCCTACAAGCAACCCTAAAGAGGGGTCTGGTACCTTTGCACGCTTTGAGTGAGCGATCAATTTAAATTTGAGTGATGTGCCAATGCGCCTAGGTTATTTATGGTAAATTCTAGGCTGCATTATTGGTTCCATTGTCGGGACCTCTTTTTCAGTTGTTTTCAGGATGGTTCACGATGAAGACATACCGGTTGACTCTAGCAAGTGTTGAGGAGTGGATACAAGATCTAGAAGAATAATACACATGGAGGTTCAACACGGATCTAAGTTTAATGCATGTGCATCGGTGAGACATAATTTGTATGATAGTTTGTATGAGAGCTTATTCATTATTTTTCAAGTAGAACTATATGAGTGGCATGTTTCTTATGTGTTAAAAGGGATAGGAGGTATCATGCACTTTTTTGGATGTAGGATGAATTTCAGGCCCTTTATGATGCTGATCTAATTTGG
This sequence comes from Taxus wallichiana var. yunnanensis, assembly GCA_018340775.1. Lineage (NCBI taxonomy): Eukaryota > Viridiplantae > Streptophyta > Pinopsida > Cupressales > Taxaceae > Taxus > Taxus wallichiana. The sequence goes on from CM031235.1 coordinate 797,656,345, forward strand.
ACACATGTTGTGGATACTTGGTTTTGTTGTGTTCGAAAATTTATGTTTTCGAGTTTTCAATTTCCACTTATTCTTTCCTAGAGGTAGTAGAATTACACTTTTTATGATATCCTGGGGAACTTACCTACAAGGCATTTCACTAGCAATCAAAATCTTAATGGTGACCCTGAATTGGAAAGTAAACCGATGGCTAACTAAACCCCATCTCGTGCGGGGATAGGAGTAGGTTTGGAAAAATATGGCATACCTAGCGACAAATAGGTAGAGATAATAAAGGAGGCTTAACTATAATGAGGTGTGCGAGAGGGAGATACTGAAAGCAACAAGATGTTGAAGATTGAATGGCGTTGAGGAGAGAGATGACTCGTGAATGATTTAGAGCTCACGTAGAAGGCATAGATCCAGAGCATCAGGAACTCCCCCATTTGGGAAAGCATGCTAGGTAACCCCCTCGGCATCATGTGGAATTTTTCCATCAAAGATGACTTGGGAAATGGGCGTGCATCTAAATCTACATGTCAACCTAGCCCTTGCACTTGGTTTTCCAGTATCTAGTACGACAAATAGTTAGCAAGATAATTTAGGTAGTGGGAGAGTAGGAGTAAGTCACATAACAAGTACATCAATGGTAGGGAAAACATCTTCGTTGTTGTTTGGGGGTACCTTTTCAGGTGCATCATCCACATAGAATTTGAGCACACATAATTTTGGACTCACTTATGGGAGTGGTAACACTTCAAAGACTATGGGAGTTCAATTCAATACTACTATTGGGAAACAGGGAAGTACATCCACTGGTCCACTTCCAGCTACAATTGGAGGATCAAGAGGTATAGGTTGTTCTAGTTCTAGGGGATCTGGTGGTTTTGGAGGAAGAGGAAAGCAGAGGAGGTTACGGATTAGGTGGGCAAGGTTCACACCAACCCCAAAATATTTACATGGAGATTTCTCTTCGTCTTCCGAATATAGGGGCATAAAAGATGTTGTTGATAACATGCATATGTGTGAAATCTTGTGGCACATAAAAGGGATCATGGATTTTGAGCACGGGGAAAGTCAATTTGTCACTACATTATAAGGAAGCACACACAATTGGTACAAATTTTTTGACCCCGATCAGATTTGTAGATTATGCGGCATTAAAAGATGTTTTCCTTAAAGAGGTTCACATTCACGAGTTCGAGCATAAGAGTATAAGCACACTCAAGAATATTAAGCAAGGCTTTGTTGAGAGTGTCGGGATTATGATGCTTATTTCAAAATGCTTTTATCTAATCTTTCTTATGATATTCACACAAGCTAGCATGCATGATGGTTTGTTGGAGGTCCGATAAACCTTTAAAAGGGTGTTATCACATAAGACATACATTTATCGGTCTGCAAAGCACTTGAAGTAACTTTACGCACTTTGAGGTAGTCGGAAGTATAGACACTAGGGTCAGCCCATTATTGGAAGCATAGATTGTAGTTTTGGCAAAGTAGTTGTGTAACATCTTTGACAAAATTTTACTTTGATTCCATTTCCTCTTGACATTCCAAATGTTGACATGTGATTTGTATCAAGAAGGTGTATTCTTTTGACAATTAGAAATCATGTTTGCGATGAATGAATTATTACTTGTACAAGAATTCATTTTTTTGTGAATCTGTTTACTTGAAATTGAAGTCATTCTTCTTTTTATTACGAAAGGGTTGTGAACATGTATCGTTATTTTCATACTTATTGTTGGTGCCCATTTTGATCCTCTATTATATTTCCATATTTCCCCTTTGTTCTTTGTGCTCTAAAACATTTTTCTTCGATTTTGGTGGTCCGTAAGTTTCCCCATCTAGATTGAAATGCTCAAAAACTTATCATTTTGCCCCAACTTGAAAAAAAAATACATGTATGCCTTACTTTGTGCACTAGTTTTCCAAATCCACAGGCCTCTGTCATTTTTTTCATCTTTCCCGACCTTTGGAATTTGAAGTTGTTCGTTTCATGCTTATTGTCCCTCAAAAATCTATCCCCATGGTCAAAAATTGCCTAAAATCACTTCCCAATTGTTTTTTGATGAAAAAATCCTCAACCCACGAAGAAAAATCAAATTCGGGCATCTTTGGCAAATTGTGTTTTTTACGGTTATACGGGTGTCATTTGTCCATCAAAATTAATCCTAAACACCTCCTCATACATGGCCATTTGTGGTTGGATGAGATTCGGTGGGTTTCTTTGAAAACTTACCGTTTTTTGGTGTTTTGGCAAAAAATCAAACTTTCCACCTCATCCCCGCAGGTCCCAGAGGAGGACACGTGTCACGCTCTTACTTAAAGGCAGGATGAAAGGCTGGTGGGAACTTAAGAAATTTTTTCCTTTTTGGAAAAAGGGATGAAAGTTGCAAAAGGGGCCATGGGTCCACCAAATGTAGAAAGGAGACACGTGGCAACTGGAGCGTAAAGGCGGGAAGTTCGGGCCACTGGAGAAGGTAAAGGGAATTTTTTCCATTTTAGCAAAAATGAGTTAGAGCAAAAAATTAAGTGGTGGGTCCGCAATGAATCATGGGGAGACACAAGACGTAGAAGAAGGCGGGCCAGGCCAGGAAAAGGGAAATTTTTCCCTTTTGGTAAAAAAAGACTTAGTGCAAGAATTTGAGGCATGGCTCGCGACGAAGTAGAGGGAGACACGTGGCAGGGAAGAAATCGGAGGCACGGGCCCGTGGAGGCAAAGTGAAAAATTTTCCCTTGGAAAAAAAAGGTGTTAAAATGTGATTTGAGCCCACAGATCCTCAGCGATAGAGAAGGTGACATGTGTCAAGGACAGAGGCGGAGGTGCGGGCCCATGGGAAAAAGTGAAAATTTCCAAAATTCCAAAAAGGGTGGAAATGTGTAGAATTGAACCGCATGACTTCAATGGGACCCACCATATGCCACGTGTCAGCACCAAATTTCAAGGGCGGAGGGTGGAGAAAAAATTCAAAATTTTACATTTTTCCAAAGATGTTAAAAAGTCAAAAATGATCCCAAATCCATTCCCAATCATATTTTGACACGTGGAGGGCTCAGATTAAAGGAAAATGAGCAAATCAACAGTAAGCTGTGCATTTTTCATTTTGGCCACCATTTTTGCTCCAGAAGTGTGGAAATGTGAATTTTGCATCAATTTTCATCAATTTTTGGCAAATTCATGTCGTTTGTGCCTGCAAGGACCAATGCAAGTGGTTTTAGGGATCAATTTGATTTGAGGTGTTTTTGAAATAATTTTTGCCCCAGCCCATCCAAAACGTGAAATATCAAATCAAGAAGTTAGAATCAAATTTTGGAGGGATAAGGATGAAATAATGAAATGAAAGGGGTCTGCATGCTTTGAGGATAAAAAATGTGCCTCCACAATGGATAATGATGAAGGATTTGTAATGATTCACCTTTTTTGAAACACCTAGCAACTTTTGTTGCAAATTTGTTAAATGTCCCTATCTGTGAATCATGTTGGAATTTTGTAACAAACTTGATGTTGGGAATATTATTTTCTTGGGAAAGAAGGATCAAATGTAATGAAATTTTATATAATGCATGTTTTTTGACATGTAAAAGGTCGGAGAAACTTAGAATTTCATGGGAAAATCTAGGAAGAAGCCCATTCTCTGAGAAACCACCTGAGAACCATTTCTAATTCCTTTTTACATCAGATTTGTATCATGTTGAGTTGGTTTCAGTTGTAAAGCCATCAACAAGCTCTGAGATTGTTCTTATAACATTCCCCTGCTGATAAATTTGGTCATTCTGGATTATTTTGTGTTGTCTCTTGGCAAAATTTGCATGCACTTATGTTTCAGAATGTTTTCAATTTTGTTTTTGCTTGCTCTGTTGCAATCTTGTGTCTAAAATCTCTCTTGATCATACATGGTCTCATTTCTTGTTGATAGTTTAGTGGCATTTCAATCTCACATTTAGAAGATCTTTCATCTGATAAAGAGATAAACAAATTTAAAATCACTTTACCTTCCTTGAATTTAGAGATTGTTTGTAAACCTTTGGGTGCACCTTAGGTCATGATAAAATAGAGATTTCTGGATGCTTTGTTGGTTCATCTACTTCAAGATTTTGTGGTAGGTTGTCAAATATTGTGTGGAAGAGTGAGATCTTGGGCCTCCATTTGGTGCACATATCCTAGTTGAAGGAGTACCTTAACCCTTTTGAAGCATTCTGTTGTTTAGGTCTTATAAATTTCTTGCAAATGTCCTCAAATAATTTGGCAAATTTTGGTTAGTCTTGTCTAATATCTCCCACCAAAAATTCATTCAGAATAACTAATCCTACCCCATACTACCCTGCATTGCATTGTGTGTCAACAAAAAAATAATTTAATCCATCTACAAAAATGCACAAAGCAAATCAGGATCATACAATGTCTTCAGTAACCCTTGCCTTGCATTGAAAATATCTCCATAATCTGGGAGTGACAACTTGTGAAAGTCAGATTTGGAGTGTTGATCATATTTTCCCAAGGCCCTTTCCATACTATTTGCACAAATTGAGGGATATCTTCATCTCCTTCACCATTTGAGGGTTACAAAATAGGTCCTCTTACCTTGGTTGAAAGGCACAACCTAAAACAGTTAGGACAAGATCAAGTCCTATTTGAGTGTTATCCATCTCTCCACAAATTTGAGTGCCAGTTAGATCACATCCCGGCTACAAAATGACACACATCATGATCTATCTAACTTCAAGCTTCATGCCATATCTCTGATGCTACTCAGACTAAAAAGGAGAAAAATTTGGGTACCAACACTTTCTGGCGCCATTGCCGGGGATGAAGAATGCGAGACCAAATTAATTGGAGTTTTATTGAGAGATTGATTTATTGATTCATTGCTAGTCCATATCTATTTAGCCCATCAACAACACAAGTGGCACCATTACCTGGGGACATTATTCAGTATTTCAGTATTTCAAATCCCTGGTAATACTTCTTATGTGATTTATGTGCAATTACAAATCTGAGTATCATCTTCTGATCAGATTTATAAGGCTGGAATGAAGGGTAGAGTTCTGAGTTTGATATTTTCTTAGTTCAATCTGATCCATGTGCATACATATTTGAGATATTTGAATGCATGTCAAACCCTGGTAATGTCCCTTGCAAATTCTGCATGCAAATACATTGTTGAAGCATCATTTTATAATCATATTTGTAAGGATTAAGTGAAGATATAAGTTTTACCTATAATTTTATCAGTTTTTCAATAGTTGTTGCACTTCATTTGCATTTGTGATTGATAAATTCAAAGAAAGGAAGGTATGATCTATAAATTTTTGCAAAGATTTTCAGTGTTGATAGGTATTTGATAGAGTATTTTAGTGCATTTGCACAACTAGGTGAAAATCCTTAGTGGTGACTCCATGTTGTTCGATCTTGATAAATACCAGTGTCTTAGCTTTCTATCATTTATTTTTGTGTTGTTAATCTCTACAAAACTAGAAGGAAGAAGATATCTCTTCATTAGAGACTCTGCTAAGAAGTTGTTTTTAGATTCAAGGAACTCAGAGTTAGAAGGGAGAAGAGTTTGGAAAGTTGTTAAAGGTTAGACATCAGGAAAAGATATATCCATTGGTGAGAGAGATCAGCCTTTGGTAGAGGATTATCACTCTTCTTCCAGTGATTCTGATTCAAGCAATCCTCTCATAAACTTGTTTTACTTCAACTAGTGAAGGTCCTTCTGTTGTACCTGGTGAGTTCCTTCTTCAATTTGCACCTCTATGTTTCAATTCAAATAAAACTTTCCAAGAAAATCAGCACTTAGAGAATACCAGTCTTGTGAACCACATTCTTGAGCCCCAAAGACCTTGCACTCCTCATCAGCTTGTGTCACCCCCAAGATCACCTCCACCAAACAATATGGCTCAGCCTAGACCTCCATTTGTTGTTAACACCTTTGGTCCTATAGAATTTAGAGGAATGGATGGTTACCCAAATGTTGTCCCACAAGATGTCAGAAATAGGTTGCCAAAATTCCAAGGTAACAATGTTATAACTGGTGATCAACATCTCAAACTTTTTGTTAACATGATGGAGGATTTTGAAATAGAGTTTGAAGATGTGTATATTAAATTTTCATTCATACACTAGAAGAGGATGTTAGGGATTGGTACAAGGCTCTGCCTAATAATTCTATTGATTCATGGACTGAAATGAAGAATGCATTTAGGTTGCAATATGGTGACAAGACTGATCCTAGATTTCTCTTGTCTAAATTTGAGAATATCAAGAAGAATCCCAATGAATCAGTTCATGACTTCAACACAAGGTTTAACAAAACTTTGAGAAGGCTTCTAGTTAATTTGAGGCCTTGTGATGAGTCTTGTTTAATCAAATATGTAGATGCATTTGATAAAAAGGCAGCCTACTACTTAAGAGATAAGAACCCTACCAATCTAAGGCAAGCTTTCACCATGGCACTTCAAATTGAAAACAATATCAAAGCAATTGGGAAACCTCTCAAGAGAGATGGTGTAAAGTTGATAAACCCTGAAAAACCTCAAGCTAGTAAGGGTGCTGATTTGGAGGAGGTTGTGAAAACTTTGGCAAGGGCTGTCAAAGAAATTTCCTACAAATTGGCAAGAGCGAGAAGGGAATTGGGTAGACTTCACAAGGTCAGAGAGAGCACAAAACCATGACATATTTTCCAATCATCCTAGAGGTGATCAAAGGGTAGATGATAGAGGAAAAGGACCCATGGGGTCTGCAAATAGACAATCTCAGGCCAAGGAAAATAAGGTAGTGCCTGATCCACTAACTGCTAGGGTGGCTGTTGTTGATGATGCAAATCAGATTGACTGGTGTGACAGATGTTTTTTACCCCATCCTCCATGTGAAATAGATCAAAAAATTGAAGAGGAAGTTGATGATGAAATTGATGATGATGCCTGCATGATGGAGATCCCTGCAAGTTCACCAAGGGGAGCAACTTCAACGGATGTCATAAGTGCTAGGACTGCTGCTATTTTTTGGGATTGTATCCAACGGGTACATCTTCTTCCTCCTTCTCATGTTTTAGAAATTGATAATGTACAAGCCTTTGAGCTTCCCAATAATGATTTTGAATACTTGAGGGCATTGATGATCAAAAAGTATGATGGAGGTATACCCTCGGAAGAGGATAGGCAGTTGCTTATGAATGTTGTAGTTTCCCAAGAGAAGGAGCACAATACCTAGAGGTAAGGTTGCCAAAGGGCAACAAGCCAAGTCCAAATTTCCATTTCTTACTAAAGAAACTCCAAAGAAAAATACATCTGGTGAAGGCCCTATTCCCCTAAGCAAAACTTGTGATCCTCCCCATGCCCGAACTAAAAAGACTTCCATACCATCTAATGAGTCTGCTTGTCTCCATTCCAATGTTGTTTTACCCAAGAGTGCTCCATATGATATTGCCCAAGTCTTGAGTTAGATCAAGATTTTTGTCCCAATTGTTGAGTTGCTTAGGATTCCTGAGCACAAGAAGAGGGCTTTTGAATATTTAGGATTCAAAGAGGAAGAGAGTACCCAAAGAAGAGTTAGAATCAAGGTTGAGATTCCTATTGCCATTGAGAATTGGAACAGCCACAAGTGTTGGAAGAGTTGGGGGAACCACCTGAGGTTTACTTAGGAACTTCTTTGGTTAAATCTCAGTTGAACATGGATCCATTTTTCACTACCTTGGTTATCAAAGACAAGTTGTTACATAATTGTATGTTTGATTTAGGAGCCTCATGCAATGTCATGCCTCTTGAGGTCATGAATGAATTGGGAATCAAAGTGACAACAACATATGGAAAGTGTACTACCATGGATTCCAGAGAAGTGCCAGTTGTTGGGTGTGTCAAAGATCTGGTGGTGCAACTTGCATCTTATCCTGGGAGGAATTTAAAATTGGATGTTGTGATTGTTGATTGCCCTGCTAAATGGGGTATGTTATTGTCAAGAAAGTGGGCTGCAAGTGTTGGTGGGAGTGTCCAAATGGACATGTCTTATGCCACTATCCCCATTGAAGGAAACTTAGTGAAATTATGTGGAGAGAAGAAGATGTTGTACCTTATTGAAGACCCAAACAATGCATCTTATGAAGTTTTGTAGGCAGATGCTAGTACTGATCACTTTGTGAGTTTTGTGGATTTTAGGGAGTATGAAGTTGTTGAAAACATATCTCCTAAGTATGTTATTTTTTCTAGAAATTTGGTCCTTGGTTCAACCTTGAAAAATGTTAAAAGGTTTACATGAACACAATGGAGGAGCTTTAAAGAAACTGGATGGTTTACAAATTAAACAAGGAAGAAAAGAGGTATATTTCCAATTGTTAAAAACATATCAGAACCTCTTGGCATGGTCATATCTAGCATGGAGGACATTTGGGGTTTCCCCTTGATTTTTTTTCTTTGAATCAAGGTTTGCACCAACTTGTACAGTGTATAGTGTTTGGCTTTTGCTCTGTTTTTGGTGTTTTGGTGGTTCTTGGTTTGCCTTGGTGTGTGGCAGCCATTTTTGTCAGTTTCTCAGTTGTTTTTGGTGGCTTTTAGCTCATGACTCCATTTTCCCAATGGATTATTTTGGCACTTGGTCTACTTATTGTTCTTGTGGCACTCACTAGGAGTGCCCATCCCGAGTAGGAGCCGATGTTGGTGCCCATTTTGATCCTCTGTTATATTGCCATCTTTCCCCTTTGTTTGTGTGCTCTAAAACATTTTTCTTTGAATTTGGTGGTCTGCAAGTTTCCCCATCCAGATTGAATGCTTTGAAATGCTCACAAACTTATCATTTTTCCCCAACTTGAAAGAAAAATACATGTATGCCTTACTTTGTGCCCTAGTTTTCCAAATCCACGGGCCTCTGTCATTTTTTCCACTTTTCCGGCCTTTGGAGCTTAAAGTTGTTCATTTCATGCATATTTTCCCTCAAAAATCTATCCCCATGGTGAAAATTGCCTAAAATCACTTCCCATTTGTTTTTTGACCAAAAATCCTTCACCCACGAAGAAAAAATCAAATTCGGGCATCCTGGAAAATTTGTGTTTTTTGACGGTTATACGGGTGTCATTTTCCCATCAAAATTAATCCCAAACATCTCCTCATACGTGGCCATTTGTGGTTGGACGAGATTCGATAGGTTTCTTTGAAAACTTAACATTTTTTTGGTTTTTGGAAAAAAATCAAACTTTCCCCCGCAACCCCGCAAGTCCTAGAGGAGGACACGTGTCATGCTCTTATTCAAAGGTGGGATGGAAGGCTGGTAGGGAACTTAGGAAATTTTTCCTTTTTGGTGAAAGGGATGAGTTTGAGGAAAGGGGCGGGTCCTACCAAATGTAGAAAGGAGACACGTGGCAGCTTTAGAAGGTAGGGGAGTGCGATGGGCCATCGGAGGAAAAGGGAATTTTTTCCCTTTTAGCAAAAATGAGTTAGAAAAAAAAAATTAAGCCGCTTGGTCCGCAATGAATCATGGGGAGACACGTGGCGGTGTAGAAAAGAAGTGGGGTCCGGAGAAAAGGGAAATTTTTCCCTTTTAGTAAAAAAGACTTAGTGCGAGAATTGAGGCGTGGCTCTGCGATGAAGTAGAGGAGACACGTGCGGGGAAGAAATCAGAGGCGTGGGCCCATGGAGGCAAAGTGAAAATTTTCCCTTGGCAAAAAAGGGTGTTAAAATGTGATTTGAGCCTTGGATCCTCATGATAGAGAAGGTGACACGTGTCAAGGATAGAGGCGAGGTGCGGGCCCACGGGGAAAAAAGTGAAAATTTTCCAAAATTCCAAAAAGGGTGGAAATGTGCATAATTGAACCACGACTTCAATGGGACCCACCATATGCCACGTGTTAGCACCAAATTTCAAGGGCGGAGGGTGGAGAAAAAGTCAAAATTTTACATTTTTCCAAAGATGTTAAAAAGTCAAAAAATGATCCCAAATCCATTCCCAATCGTATTTTGACACGTGGAGGGCTCAGATTGAAGGAAAAAGGGAAAATCAATGTAACTATGCATTTTTCATTTTGGCCGCCATTTTTGCTCAGGAAGTGTGGAAATGTGAATTTTGCATCAATTTTCATCAATTTTTGGCAAATTCATGTCGTTTGTGCCTGTAAGGACCAATGCAAGTGGTTTTAGGGATCAATTTGTAGATTTGAGGTGTTTTTGAAATAATTTTTCCCCATCCCATCCAAAATGTGAAATATCAAATCAAGTTACATAATCAAATTTTGGAGGGATAAGGATGAAATGATGAAATGAAAGGGGGTCTGCATGATTTAAGGATGAAAAATATGCCTCCACAATGGATAATGATGAAGGATTTGTAATGATTCACCTTTTTGAAACACCTGGCAACTTTTGTTGTAAATTTGTTAAATGTCCCTATCTGCGAATCATGTTGGAATTTTGTAACAAACTTGATGTTGGGCATATTCTTTTCTTGGGAAAGAAGGATCAAATGTAATTGAAAATGTTATATAATGCATGTTTTTGACATGTAAAAGGTTGGAGAAACTTAGAATTTCATGGGAAAATTTGGGAAGAAGCCCATTCTCTGAGAAACCATCCTGAGAACCATTTCTAATTCCTTTTTGCATTAGATTTGTATCATGTTGAGTTGGTTTCAGTTGTAAAGCCATCAACAAGCTCTGAGATTGTTCTTATAACATTCCCCTGCTGATAAATTTGGTCATTCTGGATTATTTTGTGTTGTCTCTTGGCAAAATTTGCATGCACTTATGTTTCAGAATGTTTTCAATTTGTGTTTCTTGCTCTGTTGTTAGTCTTGTGTCTAAAATCTCTCTTGATCATACATGGTCTCATTTCTTGTTGATAGTTTAGTGGCATTTTCAATCTCACATTTAGAAGAGCTTTCATCTGATAAAGAGATAAATAGATTTAAAATCACTTTACCTTCCTTGAATTTAGAGATTGTTTGTAAACCTTTGGGTGCACCTTAGGTCATGATAAAATAGAGATTTCTGGATGCTTTGTTGGTTCATCTGCTTCAAGATTTTGTGGCAGGTTGTCAAATATTGTGTGGAAGAGTGCAGATATGGGCCTCCATTTGGTGCACATATCTGGTTGAAGGAGTACCTTAACCCTTTTGAAGCATTATGTTGTTTAGGTCTTACAAATTTCTTGCAAAGGTCCTCAAATAATTTGGCAAATTTTGGTTAGTCTTGTCTAATATCTCCCACCAAAAATTCATTCAAAATAACTAATCCTACCCCATACTACCCCTGCATTGCATTGTGTGTCAACAAAAGAATTCAATCCATCTACAAAAATGCACAAAGAAAATCAAGATCATACAATGTCTTCAGTAACCCTTGCCTTGCATTGAAAATATCTCCATAATTTGGGAGTAACAACTTGTGAAAATCAGATCTAGAGTGTTGATCATATTTTCCCAAGGCCCTTTCCATATTATTTGCACAAATTGAGGGATATCTTCATCTACTTCATCATTTAAGGGTTACAAAATAGGTCCTCTTACCTTGGTTGAAAGGAACAACCTAAAACAGATTAGGACAAGATCAAGTCCTATTTGAGTGCTATCTATAACTCCACAAATGAGTGCAGTTAGATCACATCCCCTGCTACAAAATGACACACATCATGACAACACTTATCATATGTTAACATAAAAACCTTGGATCAATTCCATTGATCCAAGGTATGCTTCATTCTTCTTAACTGATCATCTTGGTAACCTGATATTCTAAAAGAAAAAGGTAGTGTGACTGAGTCTTGTTTTGTTATAAAATTAAGAGACCTGACTCCAGGTGTCCTTGCTTTGCATCATGCTGTAAATGATGAGCTTGGACCTTCTTGTTAAATATTTTTATGAGACGCTGAAAAGTGTAAGTGGATTAAGGGCCTATTACGGGACTATTAAGGTGAATACCTTAACCTTAGTTGCAATGTCATATCCTATGTGGATTCTAATCTAAGGTAATTTAGGTCTACCTAATACCTATTACTAAGGTTTATGTCTTAACCTATGTTGGCATGTTTTAATTATGGCAAAGTGTTAGAATAACCTAAGGTAAATACTATTTACCTAGACTAAGGTTGGATCCTAATCTAATGTCAATCTAACCTAAGATAATACTAAGCTAAGGGGGTACCTAAGGGTTGCATGGAAAATGGTGAGTCGGTGGCATCAATTTCTAAGGCATTAATGTGATTTGATTTTGAATTTATTGAACTCTGATCAGCTAGTTTTGGCAGAGGCATGGGGAGTAAGGGGGATGCCTAGCTGGCATCATCACTAAAGATAGAATGCATGCAAAGTTTGTTTTGGAATTCACCATTTTTAGATGGCGGTGGTGTGGAGAAATAGGTGGGAGAGTTGGTTGTCCTTGCATTAATGAACCTCGGTCATGGCAAAGAAACTACCTAGGAAGGAATGCAAGTGGATTTTGGAGAGGTTGTTTGGTCATTTGCGCATGGCGATTTTTTCTCTACATGAAGATTTTGGGTTCTTTGAACCAACAGTTCTATTTTCAATCCTTCACTATTTTTGGCACCTTTGAGATATTTTTGATCCAGTGGAGGTATAAGAGGCATTAGGAAGTTTGGAATTGTTGACGTTGCTTGGAAAAAGGAAAATATTGTGGAGGATTGGTTGGAAATATTCTGCAAATCAATAGAATCTCTATCAGGCATGATAGGCTCTACCCATTAAGTTGTTCTAATTTTTACTAAACATCTTCATTAAAAGAACTCTGCTCTTGGAAACAAATGGGTTTTTATTTTGTGATGGTTATTTTGCATTCATGCTTGAATTGTTCTCTACATTTTTTTGATGAAGAGTTTCGTTAGATAAAATGGAATGTGAGTTGTTCCTGTTAAATATAGTGGTGAATCATGCTTCAACTTTGTTGGGACTAGAATGATGTCAAATTTTTGTGAATCTTGTTGTCTATGCAAAATGGATTATTGGAAAACATTTTTTGCTATAAGATTTGATCTGGGTTTTTCTTCCTATGTTAGAAGAAGGTAAGAAAAGTATTACTTTCAGTTGCATCTTGAGTTGCTTGAATCTAGTTACTTCTGTTGAGTTATGCTGAATTGGTTGTTCGGATTCAATGTATTAGTGGATTCTAACTTGTTTAAAAATAATAGTAAGAAAGTTACTTCTTTTGAGTTTAATACATTTTGGATTTGAGAATTCTCTGTTAGACTGTTCTGAAGTTGAGTAACTGCTATCCAGGAAGATGTTGAGTTTTTGTTCTTCCTTGTTGAAATTTCATTTTGTTAGTATCTTCTTGAACCCACAATGAAGTCAATTTTTTCACTTGCACTTGTAATTTGGGAGATGACTTGTCAATGGCTTGATTCTAGGCCTGAACGAATCTCCTTGTTAAAATATGTCTGATTTAAAAAGAATAGGAACCTGTTATCGTGATTATGGAAAGACTTACTGATTGATTTATGTATCATTTATGAGGAAAGACTTAGTGCTTCAGGAGTTACCTTGTCAGTTATCTTGTTGGAGTTACTTCTCTTTGCAATCAAGTTTGATGTTTAGATGAGATCATAGGAAAGGAGTATTTATGTCGAACTATGGATTGGTTCAGTCTTGACTATTTTAAGGAATTGGGGTGATATGTTACGTTTGTTTCTTCTCTTCTGAACTCATCTTTGAATTCTTGATTTGGAGTCATGTGGTTTGTTGTTTCCCTTGTGGATGAACCTGGGTTGGGTTCTATTTTCTTGACCTGTATCTTGAACCTTTGATTCTTTGAAGCTTGAATTATGGGTTGGCTTGACTGCGGATAAGTAGTTGTTAAAATCTTGAATTCAAGTCTTCTTTTAAACCATCAAAGGTTGAATAGGTGTCAGGTGCAAAGACACCTGAAAGGAAATCATGGTTGTATGAGAATAAAATTATCTTCTCTCTCTCTTGCTTGGGAAAATGAAGAAGTATAGGGACTAAAGTTGTTAACGTGGGATAAATTACATTGTTTTGTTGTTGTTGTGAATTGTTGCTAATTGAGATCATTTGTAACACTCTTCATTAGTAGTAGTTTTTACACTACTGTAAAAATTCTAGTTTGTTTATGAGAGAACCTTATCCTTGGTCTCTGACTTGCATGTTGCCATCATGTATCTAATTCTTTGCTAAGCAATTCTATGCTTTCAATGCGGATAGAGTTGAAGGATCCCTTAGTCATATCTATCTCAGTTCTTTATTTAGATATATATTTCTTTTTCTAGAAAAGGGGAATGAGATCTTCTCCCATCCTTGATTGGTGACATCCTTCCTCACTTTTTTGAGATAAGGTTTTCAACACGGTTCTCCTTGAACTCTGAGGGAAGTTATGAGATTTTTTCTCTCTCTATTCATCCCTTTCCTCACCTGTTTATTCTTGTTGAAGGAGCTGACCAGTTCATTGTACTACTTAATAGGATTTTCAAGTGAGTAGTTGGGAGATAATCCTTTACTTATTCTCCTTGACTTGTGTTGATTGGAAACTATATTTGGTAATGTGTGACTAATGTCTAGTGCAAGTAATCAAATAAATACACTTCCTATTTCTAACCTGTTGTGGCCTAACTTAAGACTTAGGCTATATCTTGGGCTTTAAATTTGGGTGTAGTATCTGAAATAGGAATCTCTTACCTTAAGATGTTGATGGCTCATCCTAAAATCTTTCATGAAGTTTGAATTAGCTTGGTCGTAGATGTTTTATGATGGAACATGTTAATGTTGAGTATGTTGGATCTTTGCTTCTTAAAAATAACTCTAATTTTGGGAAATATTAGAATTAGTGTCTTCTTTGGAATTAGATTGAATGAAGTAAGAAATAAACTATAAATTCCTATAGTTAGAATGAGATAAGTAATTAGGATGAAATATTACTTATCTGATATAATTTCTTATGAAACCAATGGCTGATGAGTGTTGATTATATCATGATCTTTACTAAATATTAATGTGGTTGATCACCTTGTACTTTCTTTTATGATTGTTATTCTTTATGATGTATCTATCTGTAATGTGTTACTATTTCATAAAAGTAGAGTTCTTTTTATGAAACAATTAGTTGAAAGCACATCGTTTTAATGCTTAGTGCTTATCATGCTTAGTTCAATGAATTGACCCATGCTATAAATTTTTACAGATGGACTTTGTAAGTGATAAAGGAAGAAAATAACTTTTATGATGTTATTTGTTACTTAAAGACTGGATCTTTTATGAAGAAATATGATTCATTATTGAAATGTATTGAAAGAGGAAAAGTTGTATTTCTTAATTGAGCTTGATGTTGTTTGACATGAAAGATGTCTAAAATGCATGGTCTTGTAAAATGTGTATTTCACCTTGATGAATTGAAAAATATTGAGAGTTACTTGTACTTGATGTGTCATTCTACTTGTGCATTCTGTGAAGGGAATTTGTAATCTTATCTTTATTTTCTCATATTCTTATCTGAATGGGATCCTTTTTAATTTGACATTAAATAAGTTAGATGGAAGGAAATTAGATACACTATCCCTTTATTGAAATGCAACTTATTAAGTTGGCATGCATAGATGTTCTTTTATCTAAGTCACTATGGTTTATTAAAAGATGTTAATGAAAGTGCAAATTAATTATGATGACTTGTATAATGTAAAAGGGTATAATGAACCCTAACTCATAACAAGAAAGAGGAAGGTGCACTTCCTCTTGACCAATACCTTGATAGGTTTAAACAAATGGAAGGTAAATATAAACATTTATCAATTAGACTTCATCTTAATGAAGTCTATTATAATGGAACCTATTTTGGAACTTAAACAGGCTAAGAATGGTTGAGGTATAATAAGTAAATCTTATTGATGTTGTTGTTTCTATTTTAATTAACTAAATTCTAAAGTAGGAAGTTAATGAATAAAAAGCAATCATGAAGTTTTTGTAATACATTAACAACTCAATTGTGGATGTCAACCTTAAGGGATAATGAAATTAGGGTTCAATAGGGTTGTTGTAATTAAACCTTAATTAAGAAAAATAATGGGGTAATTAACTTCTTGCTTGGGTATGTACATCAAGATGGGTAATTCTATCAGATGTTGGCACATGCCAACTGTAGAACTATACCTTCATGAAGACTTGGGTCTTCACGAGGATACAATGTTGCAGTTGACATGTTACAACACCCTTCGAATTAGATCATCTAGATCTACATAAACTTGGACTTGATCTTAGTTTTACTCTAGGTTAGGTTAGGAACATGATTTAGTACAGGGGGTAACTCACGATGATTTAGGGTAACTAGACACATCCAATCGACTTAGGTCGATTGAGTATGTCTATGTACCCTTAGTCACCGTGAGTGGTTCCCTATACCAAACTATGTTGCTAACTTGGGTTAGGGTCAAACATTGAACAAGTGGATGACATGAGTCAGTGAAGACCATTCTAGATAAAAGATGAGTGGGGTGAAGGATGTATTCCATTTGATGAGTATGTTGTCTAGGAATAGTAACATGAATAGTATGTTGGAAATCTTTGGCCAAAGTATCACAAGCTGTTGGTTACGTTGTCCTATGTCACCTAGTTTAAGAAATGGGATTTCAGATGAATATTGGTAACAAATATTCAGATAGGTCTCTTAAATAGAACACTCAATACCCAAAACAAGGTAAGATAACCAAGTGTAATTAGTATATACTTATTATACAATACTTGAGTTAACATGAGAGATCAGTTAGAAACCAAGTCATGAAATGAGAGATCGGTAGTTCTTGAATCATTTACACTGCATATGGTTATCTATTATGATATTTATTGGAATGGAATGTGTCTTCTAAATTATGATTATTTAGAGCAGAGAACATTATATATATATGAAAATAAAATTCCCTTGTTTCTAAAGTCTTAAAATGAGAATGTTACAAGCTAGAGAAAATATCAATGAACTCAAAGCACATGAGATGCACACGGGGATTTGGTGTCTGATTTGTGAAGTGAAATGGAACACCAAGGATATTTATCCCCACATATCGGTATGTTTAATATTATTGGATGATGAGATATGTCATTTGAACCATGGTGCTAGCCACTACCTATTATTACAACACATAATAAGGAAGAACGTATTTTGCTATTGTAATATTTGTCAGTCCACAACTCATGATACAAAGGACTATAGATTGATTGGTCAAATCCCTGATGTTATATATATTGGTGTGCGATAGATAGGAGTCTCATATAACTCTAAAGGAAAGAATGAGCATCAAGATTGAGATCACAATCAAGCATGCTATGATTGAAATGAAGGACATTTTGAATGAGGTTGTGACAGAGGTCAAGGATACCATGGTAGATTTGGAGGCCGAGGCCATGGTGGTGGATGAGGTGAGTTTCCTTGCAGAGTAACATGTTATACATGTGAATCTCTTGACCACTACAGGTGTGAATGTCCTCAGAATATTACTTGTTCCTTATGTGGAAAGAATCATAGCTAGGAGGAATGCCTAGACTTATATGATCATCTTAGTAAGCAACATAAACAAGAAAAAAAGGCACAGGGATGGTTAGGATACATTGTGATGTGAAAAATTAGCAGATTCCCAAGTTGGAACCGAGAATCCGAGGTATTTCCTATAAAGATCACTACTCACGCTAAAGTGATGCATGCTGAGAAGTGTTGCAAAGCATAAGCCTACCATCACTAAGGAGGAGTGTAACATTCCCATTTTAAGAATTTAGAACAAGGAATTTTTTTATAATAATGTTATCTGTTCTAAATAATCATAATTTAGAACACACATTCCATGCCAATCAATCTCATAACAGATAACCATATGCAGTTGTAAATGACTTGGTGAACTACCGATCTCTCATGTTAACTCAATGTATTGTATACTAAGTATACTTGGTTCTTTTACCCTTATCCGGTATTGAAGTGTTATGTTTAAGAGGCCTATCTGAATATTTGTTACCAATATTCATCTGAAATCCCACTTCTTAAACTAGGTGACATAGGACAATGTAACCAACAACTTGTGATACTTTGGCCAAATATTTTCACATATTGTTCATGTTTATATTCCTAGATGGCATACTCATCAAACAGAATTCATCCTTCACCCCACTTCATCTGTTATCTAGAATGGTCTTCACTAACTCCTGTTAGTCCACTTGTTCATGGTTTAACCCTAACCTAGGTTAGCAACATAGTTTGGTATAGAGAACCACTCGCGGTGACTAAGGGTACATAGACATACTCAATTGACCTAAGTCAATTACGTGTGTCTAGTTATCCTAAGTCATCGTGAGTTACCCCTATACTAAATCATACTTCTAACCTGACCTAGAGTTTAACTAAGATCAAGTCCAAGTTTATGTAGATCTAGATGATCCAATTCTAAAGGGTGTTACAACATGTCAACTGCAACATTATATCCTCATGAAGACCCAAGTCTTAATGAAGGTACAATACTGCAGTTGGCGTGTGCCAACATCCAATTGAATCACCCCATCTGGATGTACATACCCAAGAAAGAAGTTAATTACTTAATTATTTATCCATAGTTAAATTCTAATTATAGAATCCTGTTGAATTCCAATTTAATTAACCCCTAATTTTTCCAACCCTAAATGAGTTGTTAATGTTTTGCAGAAACATCAAGATTGTCTTTAATCATTAACTTCTTACTTTAGGGTTCAATTGATTAAAACAGAAACAACAAACAAACATTAAGGTTTACTCATTTTACTCAACCATTCCTAGTTTGATTAAGTTCCAAATCATATTCCTTTATATTAGAATTCATTGAGATGAAGTCTACTTATTAAGTGTTCATGTTTACTTTTCACTTATCTTATATCAATGAAGGTATTGATCAAGAGGTAGTTCATCTTCCTCTTTCTTGTTAATAATTAGGGTTCATTGTAACCTCTTACTTTAAACAAGATATCATAATGAATTTGCACTTCCATTAACATCATTTAATAAACCATAGTGACTTAGTTAAATGATCAGCTATGAATGCCAACTTGATAAGTTACATTTAATAAAGGGATAGTGTATTAAATTCCCTATCCACCTATTTCATTTTAAGTCAAACTAAAAAGGTTCAAAATATATATGATTAAGAAAGAATAAGATAAGCTTACAATTCCATTTACTGAATGAGAAAAGGGAGTGAGACATCAAGTACAAGTAAACTGTCAATATTTTCCATTCATCAAAGTGAAATACACACTTTACAAGTCCAATCATTTCAGACATCTTTCATGTCAAACAACATTAATAAACTCAATAAGAAATACAACTTTTCCCCTTACAATACATTTCAATAATGAATCATATTTCCTCATAAAATATCCAGTCTTAGGTAAACAAAAGTGACTTCATAAAATAACTTGTCTTCTTTTATCACTTATGAAGTCCATCTCGTGAAAAAAATTCTATCACGGGTGGTTCATTCAAGAGCATGATAAGCACTAAGCATTAAAATGATGTGCTTTCAACTAACTATTTCATAAAAAGAACTCTACTTTTATGAAACAATAAAGCACTACAGATAGATACATCATAAAGGAATAACAATCATAAAATGAAGAACAAGGTGATCAACCACATTAACTTAAGTAAAGATCATGATATAATCAACACTCTTCAGCCAATGATTTCATAAGAAATTATGTCAGATAAGTAATATTCCATCCTAATTACTTATCAAATCCCTACCATAGATATTTATAAATCATTTCTTGAATTCCTTCTATCTAAATCAAGAAAGGTACTAATTCTTAACACTTCATGAAAAAAGAATTATTTTATAGAAAGCAATGATCCACATTACTCGAATTAACTTATTCCATCCTAGGTTATATAAAGCCATACTCTTTCAATTTCTATGATAAAATTTAGGATGAACCATCAACATCCTCAAATAAGGGTTTCCCATTTAAGATATAACATCCAAATTCAAGCCAACTCTAGCCTAAGTTTTATGTTTATCATCAACAAGTTTTGTAAAGTATAAATTCCATTTACATACACCTGAAAGGAGTCACATATCAAATTCATTACATCCTTATCAAGGCATTTGTGAAGAATAAGAAAATAAAAGGATATATCCTCCAACTATCCACTCTGTCATTTCCTTCAGCTAATACAACCGAACAGGTCGACTTCTTACATAGGAGTAATATTAATGAGAGAATGAACAAACAGAGAGAGATAACAACTACAACTTCCTTTAGAGTTCAAAGATAACAGTATTGCATTCCACAACTTAGAGAAGAGAGAGAAGGGAGTCAACAACCAAGATGAGAGAAGATCTCATTACCCTTTCCTAAGAAAATAATTACATATCAGAATAAAAGAACTAATACAGATCTAATCAAGAGATCTTTTAACTCTTATCAAACATTGAAAACATAGAACTAATCGGTATTGGATCGAATATATTAATGCAACATGCAAGTCATATACCGAAGATGGAGTATTCTCAACATATAAATAAGAACAGCTATAGAAGTTCACTAGCTATAACTAAAAGAATATATTCAAATGAATTTAGTTAGCAGCAATACATGAAGTATCAAACAACAATGAACATTCCAATTCATCCAACATTATTAGCTCTAGTCAATACATTCCTCTAATCTTTCCATTCAAGATAGAGAGACCTATAATGTATTCCTATGTGTCCAAGAAAACAAATACAAGATTACAGCCAAGCCAACCCATATTCCCAACTTCACAAGAATCAAAGGAACAATCTTCAGGTAAGAAAGGAAAGGAACCTAACCCAGATTCAAACACAATGAAGAACAACAAAAGAGACATAACCCCAAGACAGGTGCTCAAAATTGAGCTCCAAAGGAGAAGAGTAAAACCAAAAGCATTCCAACTCATTTCCTTAAGATAATCAAAACTAAACTATTTCATAGTTCAACTTAGATATCCCATCTCTATAGTGTCATATAAACATCAAACTAGAATGCAAGAAACCAGTAAATCCAACCAGATGAACCAATAAGGGTAACTCCTGAAGCACAAAACCTCACCTCAAAAAGGATTCAGAGAAAAATCGATAATTCTTTCCACAACATGATAGAAAAACTTATTAACCTTACTTTCAGGAAGATTGTATCAAGGGAATTTGTTCAGACCCCAAGACCAATTTGGTCATTAACAAATCTTCTCAAACATATGGTGAGAGAAACAAAAACGACGCTATATAAGTGAAAGCAGGAGCTAAAACATGTTTGATCAAAATATCAAGCAGAGGAGAACAAAACCAAAATGTAATCCTTCTTAGCAGTGACTTCCATTAACTACTTCAGAATAGTCCAATAGGGGTTCTCATAAGTAAAGCATATCAGCTCAACAGAAGTAACACATGAATCCTATTATTTCCAAACAAGAAGGAAGTCCAAAATCATTAAGTCGACTATCTATTTTAGCATAACTCAAATAGGAGAAACAAGATCCGAAAACAACTCAAGATTCAGCAAGAGATACATTTTTCATACCTTCTCCCAACAGAGGATAAACAAACCCAGATCAATCTTTTATCAAACTAGTGTATTCCCTTAATCCATTTTACACAGACAAAAAGTTCACACAAATTTGACAACATTCCAATTCCAACAAGGTTAAAGCATGATCCACTCATATATTCAACAAGGAACAACCCACATTCTATTTTATCAAACAATGAATCTCATCAGAAGAATACAAAGTGAACAATTCAAGCATGAATGTAAAATAAACATCACAAATAAAAACCCATTTGTTTCCAAGAGCAGATTTTTTTATGAAGACATTTAGGAAAAAGCAAAACAACTTAATGGATAGAGCCTATCATGCATGATAGAGCTTCTATCAATTTACAAAATATTTCTAGCTGAGCCTCCACAGTCTCTCCTTTTCCAAAATGACCTCCACAACTCCAACTTTATACCCTTCTTATTCTTCCACCAGATCCAGAAATAGCTCAGAGATGCCAAAAATATCATTGGATCAAAAATAGAACTACTTTGGTTTGAAGAACCAAAACTTCCATGCAGAGAAAAAATCACAAAGAACAAATGACCAAACAACCTCTCCAAAATCCACTTGCATCTCTTCCTAGGTAGTTTCTTCACAATGTGACATCGGTAAACACAAATCGCCAACTTTCCCTCCTCTTTCTCCATGCCACCACCATCCAAATTTGGTGAACTCAAATTCAAAATTTGCATGCATTTTAAATTTAGTGATGATGCCAACTAGACATCCCCCTAACTCCCCATGCCTCTGCCAAACTGACAGTTTAAAGATGTAAATACATAAATCAATTTCCATAAATTCTTTAGAAACCAATGCCATGAACTCACCACTTTCCAAGTAGCCCTTAGGTACCTTTTAGCTTAGTATTAGTTTAGGATAGATTATCCTTAGGTTAGGATTCAACCTTAGTCTTTAGGAAAATATTATTTTCCATAGGATTTTCCAAACTCCTAAACCATAACCATACCAAATTAGGTTAGGGTGTCACCTTTGTAGTTTAGTAATAAGTCCTAGGTAGGTCTTAGCCACCTTAGGTTGAAATCCAATAGTATAGAACATTATAACTTAGGACAAGGTGTTAACCTTAATAGCTTAGTAATAGGTCTTTAGTCCTATTACGCTATTCAGCGTTATAAATATTTAACAAGAAGGCTCAGGCTGACCAATTATAGCATGATGCAAAGCAAGGACACCAAAAGCTGGGTCCTTTAAGTTTATAACCAAAACAAAACTCAGTCCCACTTTACCTTCCATTTCAAAATGCCAAGTCAACCAGACAAATCAGGTAAGGAGAACTGAAGCATACCTTGGATCAATGGAATTGATCCAAGGTCTTGCTATCAACATAAAATGAGTTAAGACAACAACAACATAAGCTCTAAATCCTTTTTCTTTAAATGAATTAAAGATTGTAAAAAGATGAATGGCCTTGTTTTCTAGTAAGCAAAATCACAACAAAGTGAATCTCTTCACAACAATAATTTATCCATTGCAAACATGATTTCCAAAAGTCATAAGAGTACACCTTCCTAAGACAAATCACATGTCAACATTTGCAATGTCAAGAGGAAATGAAATCAAAGTAATAGTTTGTCAAAGATGTTACAAGGAGGTTCTACATGCACGGTACCCGGATACTCTCCATCGTAAAGAGGTGTATTAGGAAACCATGGAGGTACTCAAAAATCTTTAAGGTGAAATATAGTATTTAAAGGAGAAATCATGAAAGATGGAACAAAAGAAAACAACAGAGACGATCCAATATGATATTGATGACTTGAAGGAAGTGTGCAAAATTTTGATCCAATAGAATATCATTCCATTGTTAGGGAATTGGCTAAAGGGAAACACTCTGCACACAAGTATTGATACTGGATGGAAAATCTTGCATGCAAATCTTCCCCCCATAGCTTAGACTATGACAAGGAAATCACTCTAAATGTTGTTGTGGATGGATGGATTTTGAGTAATATATTGATTGATACAGTGCAGAATTCAATGTTCTTACTTTAGATGCATGGGTGTAGATGGGGAGACCTCCATTGCAGCCATCTTTGAATGTATTGTTCATGGCTAACTGAACTAAGGAAACTCCCATCAGAGTTTTAAAATATGCATCCATTACCATATAGGGAGCCAAGTTCTCTTGGGAT
The DNA here is from genome assembly GCA_018340775.1 of Taxus wallichiana var. yunnanensis. NCBI lineage: Eukaryota > Viridiplantae > Streptophyta > Pinopsida > Cupressales > Taxaceae > Taxus > Taxus wallichiana. The sequence goes on from CM031235.1 coordinate 797,679,983, forward strand.
TTTGAGGTTTTAGTTCTTGCAGAGGTAGATATATTCCCATCTCTACTTGGATGCCCTTGGTGCTATGAAAATAATGCTGATCTGATTCAATAAGGGATATATCAGTTTTGAAAATAAGGAGGAAAGATTTATTATCCCATTAACAGATGGAAAATCTATGCCTTATGTTGAACCTTTAAGTGAAGAAGACTTGAACCAGATCTATGTGCGCACCATTCGAGACCTAGAGGTCCTTGAGCCATCTAAGGAAGGGATTCTCCAGTGGGAAGATGCATAGTCAGTCAGTGATACCACAAGTATTGCTTGTGATAATTGGGCTCATGGTACTTATGAGTTTTCAGGTGCGAAGTAAGAAGCACATTTGTGTGGAACAATAGACCTCATTGTATCAGGAGAATAGGTAACAACCCGGTACCTCTATATCTGGAGAAGGAGACCCTACGGTATTTTTGTGTGTCATGGAGGAATAATGAAATAAACCATTTGCAGAGATGAAATATACCAGCATATACCCTACGCGTGATAGCAGCACACTGGTGGGTGGTTCACATAGATAATCTTGTAGGATGGAATGAAATAAGGATAGCTCTTTCTACTCGGTTTTCCAAGAGCAATGCATCTACTCAAATCTGCACTTATCATGGTAATCAACCTATTTAGCACCATGTTCAAAAGTGTGAGAGATTGTAGATAGAGGGGTCGGAAGCTTTACCACCTTCACTCTAGGTGCAAAAATTTTATTCCACTTTACAAGGTTACGCGCGTGCTTGGTATGTATATGTGGAACTCCATAGAGAGACTGGAAATTGGTAGGATTTGATTGTAGGAATGATCCAAATGTTTGAATATTTCTTTAGTGAACCTTGAGTAGAAGAGGCATTAAGGGTTATAATGTGCATAATTATGGGAGATAGTGACAAGGTGGAAGAAATCATTCAGAGTTATTTGATGGAAATGATTAGAAGAAATTTTTGGTGGAGAAACCGAGACATATGCCACACTACTTAGGCGTTCTTACTTTGAGAAAGAAAAAGGAAATATGGTCTACTTAGTGGATAATGAAGAAGTACAAAATCTTAATGTATACCCTTCAACAGGTAGGCATGAGGTTTTGGGTAGTGCATAAATTCATCCAAGACCTACTATGGATGATCTATACGCTACATAAATTTAGACAAAGTACCTACTAGTAACACCATTTGTATTCTATACTGACCACATGGCATTGAAGTATTTGGTAAACAAGCCCGTTTTATAGGGGCACATATGCCAATGGGTACTCTTATTCCAAGAATTTGATTTTACGGTTGTGGTAAAACTAGTGAAAATTAATAAGAAACCGAACCATTTATCCAGAAAATAGTCAGGAGAAGATGCACAAGCAATTGAAGATACCATTCTCGATGCACAGTTATACATGCTATAACGTGTGCCATCGGAATTATAGGAAATTATTTTCTTTCTACGTATAGGTGTGGCACCAGAAGGAATGAAATACTTAGAGAAGAAAAAACTTTCCATTCATGTGGTACTGTTAATGTTGATTAGCGGTGACCTATACAAGCTAGGCCGAGATGAAATATTATGCCGATGTGTCTTTGGAACATGAGCACATAGATAGCATGGAAGAGGATCCAAGTGGCATTGCGGTAGGAACTATGTAGGTGATGCCACTGTGCGCAAGATTCTACTCACTAGATTATGTCGGGAGACCCTGTATAAATATTGTAAGGCTTGTTATCACGCGTCGGTGCCTTGGCAAACAAGGATAAAGAGATGAAATTCCTTTAAGACCTATTCCTAGTGTAAACAGTTTGAGAAATTGGCTACAGATTTTTGGGTCTTATTTCACCAACCACACGTAGGAATGGATCATGCTATATCATCAATCTCCCAAATTATCTAATAAGGTGGGCAAAAGCAACACCTACAAAGGATTGTATAGTAGCTACAATAGCCAAGTTTATATGGGAAAATATTATTACAAGGTATGGATGCCCATTGAGTTTGACAAGTGATAGGGGCACACATTTTTTGAATGAGACAATCAAAATTCTATTGGATGAGTTCATGATTGCACACCATAAGACTACACCATATAATCCTTGGGAAGATGGGACTGTTGACGCTTTCACAAGATTTTGAGCCAGACATTGAAAAAAATTGTGATGTTGGAAGAAAATATTGGGATGATAAAGTATCTTCCATTCTTTGGGCATATAGAATGACCTACAAGTGGTTAAACAAGGCCACACCCTTTCAATTGGTGTTTGGCATAGAAGCAGTTCTTCCTATGGAATTCATGTTACCTTCTTTGTGTATTGCACATGTTGGTGGTCTAGTTAATGAACAAGCATTAGAAGAACAAATTGAGCAGGTTGATTAAGATGGATAAGCGATGAGAAATATAACATTGGAGTCGAAGCAAGAAAAATCCAGCAGAAAGCATGGCATGCTAGGCACATAAGGAAAAAAAAAGCTTGAGATAGGACAGATGGTGCTTCTTTATGATTCTAAGTTTCTACACCATCTAGGAAAAATCAAAGTACATTGGTTAGGACCATATGTTATTACTTACATACTTGAAACATGAGCTTATCATTTAGAAGCACTTGATGGAATACAGTTACCCGGTTACTTCAATGGGAGTAGGTTGAATCCCTACTATAAATAAAGTCTTCTTGGTGCCTTGAAATAAGGAAATGTTACCATTTAGATTATGTTTTTAGTTATGTATTCATTTAATGTATTTCCTTCTTTGCCGCTATACTTTGTCAATTTAGTTGGTGTTTTGTGAGATAAGCACGTTTGCGTGCTAAAAGCTAATTACCATTTGTAGAATTTTTATATGTAGAGGAATGCACATACCATTTGTGTAGGGTGGTTATTGAAAAATGGGTACACATGAGGTACAAACTGCTACATGTGCTATTCAAGTTTGGAGAGTTTGTGGATAGAAGATTGCTTCCAAATAAGGGCCATTGATGGAGATAAATGAAGGAACAATATAACTTGAGGTAAGCGTAATCGTGGAGACTACGGGAGAAGGTGTAGTGCCAGGTACTCGAGCACATGAAAGTGCATCGAAGGGAAGTCTATACTATACGGAATTTTGAAAATTTTCAATTAATGAGAGGATTTTGGGTAGGTGAAGGACCAATAAATGCAATAAATTTTTGAAAATCTATATAAGGATGAGATGCAAGTTCATTTTTACCATTGTAATCATAAAACTTTAAACGAGCTAAGTGCAAAATGAGTTGAGAAAATCATGTTGATGTAGAGAGTGTGAAACTAGATGTGGAGAGCATATTTTGCAGGGGAGAATCTTACGTCCCCATTGGTGCAAGGTTTGAGTGAAGTAGAGCATTGAAAAATAGCTAGGCACATCATTTCAACTAGGGCACTGATTTGAGCTAGAGTTTGGACTTGCTCATTACGTAAGATAGAAGGCAAGCATTCACACACTATAGAGGACAAAAAGTTTTGATGTACGAGATGACACCAAAGAAAGGACTGCATGCGAGTCAAGGGAAAGAAGAAAGTACAAGCGAGTTTTAAATTACTCTCGAGAGTAATTTATCAGAGATGCAATACCCAGAAGGTGTGATAGTTGGATAAGAATGGGATTCTCACATCCTGTAAGTGTAATATAAATGATTACAACCACCACACATTCAAGTAATAAAAAGGAATTGGACACGTTGTTGAGTATGAAGATAAACAAGTACATAGTAGAGGACATGCCAGTGTATGATGATGCTGGAGAGAAGTTGTTAAAGCATATTGGAGTCTACTAGTTGTACGAGCTCCCGTATTTTAGAAAATATGAACCTTTGTACCAGTGGTTGATGAGCAGAGTACATGAAGACTTTTTCTATTTCGTTGGACAAAGGGTAAGGATTACAGCTGCATTGATTTCAACAATAACATGATTAAAGGGCACAGGAGTGGATCTAGATAGTGACTTGATAGATAAAGCAATAATCCTAGAGACACAAAAGGAGTTAGGGTATACTAAGGGTCCATACAGAATGGATATCAACAAATTGAAGAAGTACCAGTGGTACAGGTAGCTGCACATCTAGTGACCAAATTGAATGATCAAGAGAGATGGTCATAGGTGAATACAATGTGGCTACACATTGCAAGGAGAATGTCACATGGAGTAATTTATAACATATCAAGCTATATTGCAGAGACTATCATCAAGGAAGTGTGCACAGGTGATAAAATCAATTTTGGTGCTATCCTATTATCCCTTGTATTTATGGAGATTGGAGTGCCCGATGGGCCAAAGAACAAGATCTGGGAGTATCCCATGCAAAACAAGTCCCTTGCAAAAAGATTTGACAAGTACTTGTGTGAAGGGTCAATGAGTGGGCCATTCAAGAAGAGGGTAGAGATGTGGTATGATTGGCTCAACGCGGAATTTCAAGAGGAGTGGCGCATCCTCGAGTTACCATTAGTGGTGGGCAAGGTAGTGTAGTTCGTGATGTACCAACACTTCTGCATCGTGTGATTTTTAATGAAGGATGGGAATTGGATCCCCTGGTGTAAAATTTTGTATGCCTTCACAACGTGTTACTTCCAGACATCATTCCACCATTTCACTAATGTGTGCCACCTGAATTTTATTACAGACAAGGTAGACTATGACTACCACATGCTCAGGAAGACATATGTATATCCAAGTAAGACTGTCTATATTGAGAGGCTAATTTAAGACATGATAAACATGAAGCCTATGAGTGTGGTGATTGGAGACAGTGGAGTTGTTTTTATATACCTTCATATTAAGCCTAAGTTGGAGGGTAACAAATATGTAGAAAATGAGTTCGTGCTCTCAAGGCTGCCTAAGGGTAAGCATATAATGGAGAATATACTAGCTTCAAATCCCACAGAAACGGTAGAGGTAGATGATGAGGAGGAAAAACATGAGGAAAGTGGTGTCTTAGATCATAGGGGATGAAGGCATCCCATAGATAGGGTAGACGCTGAGCGCGGAAGTACTCCACCCCAGCCATAAGAAGAAGGAGATGAAGAATTCAAAGTAGGAGTATTCCTTAAAGAACGCCACTTTAAGAGGGTGTTTAGATGAACAAGAAATCAAGGTCCTACTCCACAATCAATATGAATATCACCGTGGATCTCTCCTCATAAAGAGGCAACTGAGAAGAGAAGGAGAAAGTTAAAGCTGAATGAGGAGGTGGAAGAGTCTCGAAGAGAGTGTGCTTGGTACACTGTATTTACCGAGAAGAAGTAGAAGAACCCAGGGGTGAAGATATGAAGGATGGAGAAGAGGAGGTAAAGGAAGTAGAAGGAACAAAACATGATGTTGCGCAGAATGTTGAAGATTCGACTCCAAATCTTGGCGCTCCAGTTCCTAAGGGGCCAAGATCAAAAAGAGCGAGTGGAGAGTATAATGTTTCATCTTTGGGCTATGCTGAGGACACAAGTAAAATTATCCATGCTCATTTCAAAAGCATGGTGAGCCCTACAGAATTGCATGGATGAGAATTGATGGATGAAGACATGATCACCACGTGAACAAGGAAGCAATTGTCTTGGTCTATGTACACACATATGGATGAGCCATATTTCGATGTATGTGAAGAGTCATGTGTGTCAAGAAGATTGAAGAAGGCACCCCAGACCAGACATATAACTATCAAGCCCACTGTTATGTCTGATGAACAGGTGAGTAATGCCTTGGTGAAAATGTCTCTATAGAGGTGGCGTGGAGGAACATAGAAAAATCTGCTACTATAGAGTGCTACGGGAAGATATCAAAGATAAAGCTATAGAAATAGCGCATTTGAAGGGAGAGAAGGACTTAGAATAGAAGAAGAATGAAGCATTCATAAGTATGGCAGAGGAGATTGGCGATCATGTCTTGAAAGCAAGACCGTACTTGGAGTCCAAGGTACCTGAAAGGTTCCCTTTGGCTATGCACTATGTGTGTACATTAGTTGATTTGGTGCTTGAGGATGGACCAATTCAAATGCCAACACCAAAGGACCCTGAGAAGGAGGCGAGAGAGAGCAAAGGCTTCAATAGTTAGAAATATTTCATCATACGAGGCATTTCTTCAAACCTTGCAAGAGGAGCTAAAGAAAGCGGACCGGGAATTGAATAATTGTGCAAGTCCGAGGCGTGAATAAGAATCGAACAATAGTACAATACAATGAAGTCCTCAAGGCGGTGAAAGATGAAACATTAGGACGTAAGGAAATAATGTTGCTAGCCAAGAAAAAGTGTGAGGCCCTTGCAGTAGCATAGGACCCCCATAAGGAAAGGTTGGATGAGATTGGAAAATGTATAGCATAGAAGATGGATCTGTTGGAAGGAAGAATGTCTGTTATGTCTAACATTGTTCTGGTGTTACAAAATGAGAAGGGAGAAATTACCCAAGATGAGTTGGAATCTATTGCAGTGGACATTCCAGAGAAGATATAATCCATGCTAACCGAATGACATAATTTGGAAGGTTAGATAAAAGAATAATATCCAGAATTAATTCTTCCAGTTGAGACAGAGGATGTTGCAGAGTGAGAGTTCATTCTTTATACAAAAATTATTTCATTTCTTCCCATTCCTTATTCTTTATTATTAGAAGAGCATCCATTTTTAGGCGAAATGTAGTTTATGTGAGGTAATGTTGAGCGAGATAAGAGCATGATACTAAAGAGAAAGCACACATAAGATTCATGTACCAGAGTAAATCATAGTCAAAGGCATAGAAGGATAGGGAAGGAAATGCATGTAAAAGACAAGGGAAGATTTAGGACTTATCCGTTTTCACATATACGGTCTATGTTTGGAGATAGCTTGCATAACACACAAACCGGATAAAGACTTACACGACACGCATGGGCTATGATTGGAAGATTGGCTACTAAGCACTTTGTATGGGTTTGAGTTATTAATAGAGTTATTACTTCAGGTTAACTAGAAGAGATATATTATTAACACAATTGTATGTGTGTCTATTATTGTAAAGGTGCATGGTATTTTCAGCATTTGACCTATTTTGGGAATTATGTAATCGAGGAAGGGAAATTCCCCACCCTTATAAATATGTAGTGATCTGTGTTGTATAGAGAGGATTAGATATAAGTTATTGTGAATTTATGCTCTCGAGAAGTTATGCATGTATGAGCTTATGATACTATTTATTGTAAGGAGCTTATGTGTATTTCTTGTGTTTAATATAATGGAGTGTATTCATTGAATCAAGGTTTTAAAAACGAGTATAACTAGTTCTTGCATGGTTGAATTCATTATGGTTATTATTTAAATCCGTTACCCTTAGATCTAGATCTATAATATGCTTTGTAGAATTTTATTTATATATGGATCTAAATGCATTAAGTCTTCATCATGCTAACATCCTACACAAGAAACCCTAAAGAGGGGCCTGCTACCTTTGTACACTTTGGGTGAGCACCTACCTAGAAGGTGAGTGATGTGCCAATGCTTCAGGTTATTTTTGGTAAATTCTAGGTTACATCAACACATGTCAAAATCAAGCTCATCCATATGAGTTTGCATACTCCATGATAGTTGCTTCCATGTGCGTGTGGTCACCATCTTTGAATCCATTAGTTCCCACCCATAAAGGTCCTTGGGTTCCAAGGTGCTTTGGAACCTAGTACATATGATTTTGGTTGGGTCATTGACATACCCAACTATAGGAGTTTCATACTCCTTCATCCTTCTCCTTTCCCGAGTGCTTACCTTTGGGAATGTGTACGCCTGTATCAATAATTGTGCCTTCACATGTTTGTTTAGTAGGAGGTGCACTGAAGGTTCGCCCCTATCTTCACTCTTCTCTACATCAGATCTCTTAATTCTTCATCTTGAGGTTCCTCAACATTCTCAGTGTTAATCGGGGTCTTTGGAACACTATCCTCTAATTTCTCACCCTCATCATCCTAAGTAGGGATGTACATGCGTCTTTTCTTAGTTTGGGCTCTACCTTCATAGGAGAATTCCTAGGAGACCTCCTTGGTGGCTGTGATGGCCCCATGCACCGAGTTATGATTCTTCTCAATAATCTCCTATACCGCCATTCCCAGTGCCCTCTCTTGAACCTATCTCTACTATGCATGTCTCCATTCCCACTTCCTCATCTTCCTTTTACAATGGAGGGGTTGTTTTGTGCACTCTTTTCTCCCCTACAATTGGTTATCTCCTACTTCCATGCTCGGGACACCACTATCTTCCCTTAGTTTTTCCTCCTCTTCTTCTTCATCTCCAAAGGGCAAAGTATCCTCCTCATCCTGCGGTGTGCCCACAATATGATTCCCTTGGGAAACTCAGAATCTTGAATTAATTCTCAACATACTTCCCATTCTCTAATTTGGGATTAAGGTAGATATATACCTTAGCCACTCCAGCCTTCCCAATTTCTAGGCTCATAGAATTAATATTAATATCATCTGAAATCAACTTCTCAATATAAGCAAGACTTACTTGGGTAGACATATGTCTTCCTGAGTGTATGGTAGTCACAGTCTACTTTTTTGCATTGAAGAGTAACCTTCACACATTTGAGAATCTACGTAATGATTCCTGAAAATAGAATATGGTGAAGGAATATGGGAGCTTGCACCAAGGGCTCCACTTTCCATCCTTCATTCCAAAGTGCCCTATGTAAAAATGCTAGTAGACTGAAAATTGTACTTGTTTGTCTAATACCAAAGGAATATCCTTAGGTATTCTCTATTCTTCCTCAAATGTAGCATGTAGGCACTCATACCAAATTTTTCTCTACTTATAGGGTTCGCTTATGGATCTAGCACATGTATACTTTAAAAATCTCTCTCCTTCTCTCTCTCTCTTTCTCTCTCTTCTTCCCCCAACTTTTTGGAAATATTTTACGAAAAAAATATCTTTAAAAATTTAATGTGGAAGTATTATTTTTTTAGAGAAACATTTTTGCAATTTATTCGAGCTAATAAGTTTAGTTTTTGGTTTTGCGATCATCCATTTCTTCGATATAGTTTAAAGAAAATCACATTTTTGTCACATTCCCCAATGTTTTAAGAGTTTAAACAAGGTATCTTCGAATGGATATCTGATCTTGATATGGCCTTTGGGTAAGTTCTAAGCTCTGTTTGAAACAAAAATACATCATATTTTAGGTACATGGAATTTCTAAGATGTGCAATGTTGCAGTAGAATAAACCAACATAATATACAAAAACAAATATATACAGAAATCAAATTATAGATGTAATTTAATTATGCCACATAATAACACCATTTCTCCACCCATAAACCATTTGGAACTATAACTAACAACCATCACTACCCAAAAAATAAATAATACTTGGCTAAACTCAAATCACATAAGTAAAACAACAATACCTATCAATTAAACAAATCAAAAGTGAGGCATATATAGTTATGATGATGTCATTTGGAAACAAGGGTCCCTCACCACAACCATATTCACACTAGTTAACGAAATATAAGTAACACCATTCCTATCGGAAACAAACACACAACTAATGCTAAAGTCCCACCAATCAGATGCTTCACCTCCTCTGCATATTTCACTTTGTAGAAAACCGATGTTGTTAACATTTGGTATGTGCACACCCACCAGATCATTGAAAATTTTCCCTATTATCACAAAAATATTCAATATCATTATCTGTAAATTATAGTAGAAACTAGGAGCCCACCAAATAATTAATTTTAATTACATGTAAGAAAATTTCGATCGAATTCACTAATATTATTAATCAAAAGAGAGATTTGTAATTAACCATGTATACTTTACAAATCCAAAATAATCAAAATCATAGTACTATCAATGTCGAAGAGGTTTGGACACTATAAAGTGTAGTATTAATTGCATTTTAGATAAAATCTTGTTATTTTTTTTTATGTGGAACAATGGTCACAAATAGAAACATCTTCTCTTTCCCAAAGTGTGATTATTATAGTTTGGGATTAATATTAATTGATGTATATATCCATAATTGTTACTTACATGGTTGTTATAAAAAAATTGAATGATACTTTTGAATTGAAAGGTGATCTTCATTCCGACACATGAATAATCAAGATACCTAAGGCCAAACTAGTCCTTTAATTTATATTTAAAAAATTTGCGGCGAGTATTGCAAACAAGAAAATTTTGAAAAAATCATCGAAGACTTGAAAAATGATACGTGGTCAACCTCTAAAATTCAAGTGTATCAAGTCATGCATTACCACATCAATCTGCTATCCGATTTAAAAAACAAAATGCATGTGTTAAATTTGAATGCCACGTATGCCCGTTGTATATATCTTTTCCCTGTAGATATGACATGCGAGTAAGAATGGAGAAATCAAAGAAGCTCAAATCTCGACATGCACCAAGGTGCATGAAGTGGCGCACGACAATGAGTGTCGAAAGAGGAAATGGTGCGCCCAAGGTGCACTGAAGTGGTGCACGACAATGAGTGTCGACAGAGGAAATGGTGCGCCCAAGGCGCACAGAAGTGGCGCACGACAATGAGTGTCGACAGAGGAAATGGTGCACCCAAGGCGCACAGAAGTGGCGCACGACACGGAGTGTCGACAGGGTAAAGGATGCGCCCTTGGCGCATAGAAGAGGATGTCGACACACACATGGATGCGCCTATGGCGCACCTTCAGGAGGCGCAACATTTTGAGCGCTGACAGGAAGCAGACCCTGGCGCAGATATTCAAATGGCCATAACTTTTGACTGGGAGCTCAGATTCATGCAAGGTTGGACTTTTTGGAAAGATTACGAGGTCCTCTATCCAACTACGACTGGATATCTTTAATTGGGTGAGAAAAAATTCTTAAAAATGCAAAATACAGTTCGCCACTTTTGGGTTCGCTGGGGTTCTCACCTACCATCATAATGAGATGAGTTAAGTGCATTCTGGAGGTGGTTGGGGCAGATTTCGAATTCCTCTCTCTTTTCTCTCTCATTCTTCCTATAAATTGTAAGGAGGGGCTTCTTTCTAAAGGTTGGACATTCTTGTTTTGCCCCTCCCTTCTTCTCTTTGGCAGGTGAATCTGTGGAGTTCAAACCTCCTATCTAAAACTGTAATGCAACCTTGCCTCTTGGCATTTTGCAGTGTGCTGTATCAATCTTTGGAGCAAATTAATGCATGTCATGGATGATTCTCAACCCTCTCTCGTATTCATTTGCATCCCCTTGATCTTTTCACCGTGAATCAAGCATCTGTGTATGATCTTGCATTGCATTTTAATGGTCTCTGTGTTTATTAGCAAGACAGTGTTCTTCATTCCTCGGTGCATCACCTCCTTAGGTTAGGTTTATTTTTATGCATTTTTCTCTCCTGTCTCCTTGGTAGTTAGATTTAGGTTTTTGGGTAAACCTCTACATTTTATTGGTGCATCTGGACAGAGGAATAGGAGCCGGCCTTCATCCAGAGAGCTTTTCCATTTTCGCAAGGTCCCACACTTGGGAAAAGCTCCATGTTATGCAATCATACTGAGAGTCTCAACCCATCGCGTTGTAGAGTCCCAGGGGTGCTTTGTGATTTTGCTCCAACAATGCCTATCAAACATTATTTCTATGATGGTAATTTTTAAAATTCCCTTCAAAAAATAAAAAAATGGTTTTTATTGTATTTATTATAAATTTATTTAATTATTTTATAGAGATTTGTGTATATTTTTAAAGAATTTATATATAAATATATATTGAAAATGACAATCAAATTTTAAATATGCAAGTTACATATGAAGGTTATTACAAATATTTGGAAATATTTTACGAAAAAAAAATCCTTTAAAAATTTAATGTGGAAGTATTATTTTTTTAGAGAAACATTTGTGTAATTTATTAGTGAATTTGATCAAAAAGAAATTGATCCATGAGCACATGCGAATTTAAGATGTTACTTATTTCTTGAAGAGAGATTTGTAATTAACCATAAACCATATAAATTGATGTCCCTCATGTCCCCGAGGTCGGGGACATAAAACATGAAAAAATTCATCCATGCCTTATGGGGATTCTTTTTGTCATCCTTGTGACCGACTTTCAGTCCCCAGTGCTTTAAAGCAGCTTTTCTCACCTTCATTCCTTGTCGTCGGATCGCCGCCACATGTCATCCTCTTGACCACCATGGAATTTTATGTCCCTCACATCCCTGAGGTTAGGGAAATCAAGTCATGGAAAATTCTCCCAAGCTTCTCCTTCCATGATTTCAAAAATTCAAAAAATCTAACTACTACTTCAGTGCTTCCAACTACTTCCACTCTCGTGCACAAATTTTCTCCATTCTTCCTCTACAAATTCTCACCACCATTCCTCCATTTCTAAACCTCAAACCATACCTTCCAAAAATTCACTCCATGAAAGCATTCAGCTCCTAGAAGGAAAATTGGAGCAAGCACAAGAAGAAGAAGGAGAAAACAGAGAAAATTCCATGGCCATGAAACAAGAAGTTGAAGAAATATCCCAAACGGATGCATGAAACAAAAAGTTATATTTTTATATTCATTACTCTACCCAAGGCCATCAAGAATACACCTTCAAACTCTCCTCTCATGCAACATAGCATCCACAGTGAAGAAATCCCACTTCTCGCTCAACAAAGAAACATTCCAATTTCCCGTCAAACCGTTGGGCGAAAAAAAGTAGAATTTCACTTGAAGAACTAGAAGAAAAAAATATCGCAAAGAAATTTATTTCATTGCAAACAAAGGAAAAAACTAGACCTGTAATTTTGAGGTCCATTAATGGTTGCCACGTCTAGAAGAACTACTAGGTCTGAAATTTGAAAGTTTAAAATCTCCTGACTATTAAGCGGGTGGGTATGAAATTTCAGAGGGGACATATTGGGAAATAACCCATATCAAAAAATTCATTATGCATCAATCCAACATCTAGAAGCCCACTTTCTAAAAACAGAATGTCTCCTGCATAGAGGACTTGTTATTTTGGGAAAGTCAGCAACAGAAGAACTCGCAAAGAAGACAAAGACATTGGAGGTACACTGCAACTAAGAACTTACTGGAATAGGCATTTCGGAACTTACTAAAAATAGTAAGTGGTCCCATGGGAACCTACTAAAAATAGAAATTTGATCCAGAAGGAGGGAGGAACTCAGGGAGAGAGGGAAATCAAGGTCACAACATCCAATTGATATTCAGGGAAGTCACTTTTTCATACTTACTAAAAATAGTAAGTTGCCATTAGAAGGAAATCATGAAGCTAGAAGTGGTCGAGGCAAGGGTAGTGTGTAAGAGATTGAATGAGGGAGTTCATCACATCATGATGGTCGAGAAGAGGTAAAAATCACCTCTCGCTAAAAATAGTATATCATACGCAGGCTAGGAGTTGCGGTCATCAATGAAATTGTTCACTTAACTTGGCGAATATTCATGAGCTAATTTGAAGGAGTTTCACATAGTGTGCAAGGAGTTCAAAGATTCAGAGTTTCACTGCATTTGGAGCTTTTCATCAATGAGGATCAATGAACTTCATCAGAATGACATCTTCTCTTCTTCTTCTCTCTCTCTTTCTCTCTCCTCTTCCCCCAACTTTCTCTCACTTTCAAATTTCATGATAACCACGTGCACAAGAGGTCGATATCCATGTGCACGAGCTAGATCTAGAGGTATGGGACTCAAAATACAATTATATGTAGTCCTTAGCAAACACTAGAGGATGCAAAAATTTTGAACCCTTTACAATGAGCCAAGCTCTTACATTTATAGATGAATAAATGAGAAAATAAGAAGAGAAGTAGGAAATCTTATTTGAAATCTTAACCACTGACCATTAATGCCTCGTGAATCCACACCCGCAATCTATTACGTGTGGTTCTCCATGACTAGCGCTCTAATTTATTATCCAAATTAATATTCATGATAAATTTAGAAATTAAATTTCTATTTTGAATTCTAAATATCAAAATGAATCTAATTTACCTGATTTAGATATATTATCTTGTCTGCTCATTCAAGAAGAAAGAGTCATGTATAACTTTGACTCAAAAGAGAATGCATCTAAGGAATTGTTCTCCCAAAATTAGAGGTATGTACAATGGCATGGTTGCATATTCCAAAGAAGATGACATAAGGAGTAGTCTACAATATATGCATCAGTTCACAAGTCTCTCGGAGGTCCATCTCAAGTTCACAAGTCCCATGGCTTGAGACATGGTATAATGCTCGAAAAAGGTAGAGATATGCCATTTCCATATTGTAGGGTGCTACATTTTTGTGATAAAAGTTCGAGCACTCAAAGTGGGACTAAAGAAGTCAAGTTCTTACCTAGGTGTGTATTGTGATGATTCATTCCATTTCATTAAATGTTTTTTCTCTTAATGAAATATCATCCTTTGGAGGTACACCCAAGAAAAAAATAGCAACTCCCCGACCTAATTAATTCATTATCTAAGTTTGAGACCTTCCATTTCACCCATTTCCATCCATTTTATTTCATACCTTTAATTTTTATTCCCACTCATTAATTTGTGTAATCGTGACTTCATTCCCCTCTTGGAATACACAATTTCAAAGTAGCATTACTAGTTTTATCCACCTCTAAATCGGTGTTATAGTTATACTCATAACCATTATGGCTTTCTGTATGAGTAATATCAAAATCATCTGCTATGCAGCTTGTCAAGAGTAAGGGTATGCAGGTGATGATGGAAATCCTGTGGAGAACACTAATTTGTAGAAGAAATTTCAAAGGATGGAGGCAAGTATGGTGCAAACTAGGGCTACATTTCAGATGCAAGCATTCAAAATTAGTTTCAGTGGCCCCATGTCCATGGGTTGGCCTTATGCCAAGACATTTCATCCCACAATAGAAGCTTGATTTTATGGTTAGAATGATGCCCCAACATGTTAGATGGATTGAGGAGATAGTGGCTTATGAAATTGACAATAAGAGATCTTATGAGTGGGTAGACCCTTCATTGTCATCTTGCATCCCTATCCTCATTTCTCAATCAACATCATCTCAGATGGAACTTCAATTTCAAAGTTTCTCACATGTTTTCCTAGTGCGGAATCCATTTCTTCATCCTACTCTTTCACCCCTGACTTCACTTCTTTGTCCTTTTCCCTACTAAAATCAATTTCCCTTCACAAAAACAAGATGTAAAACCTTCCCCTTCATAAAAACAAATAAAAATCAATTGAATCTAAACCCACCTCTCCTCTTACATTCCCAAATCCATTTTAGGAAGAAATTCAAAACCCATTCAAGGGGAACAACAAGGAAAATATCTAAATAGAGAATAAATGATAAAAATGTAAAGATTTGGGGGAAAAAAATTCCTTCTGGTTAAACCTTTAAGAGGTCGAGTTGGAGAACAAGTGATAGAAGCTGATTTTGTAGTGGAACAAGAATAAGAAAATGATGGTTGACAATCCACCTTCTCTAAGTGTAGTGTTCACATTAGCACTATAATTGTATAAGTTGTTGATTCATCATGAGTTACGAGAATTAGTGAAAGAAGAGAAATCAGCTCCAAGTTTAATAGAAGAGGGATTTGTAAAGTATACATGTGATGGATCCATGAGCACAAGAAGCTGTTAAAAGGGTATAGAAGCTCGATATCCAAGAGGTTGATATCCATGTGCACGAGCCGAGATCTAGAGGTATGGGACTCAAAATACAATGATATAGAGTCCTTAGCAAACACTAGAGGATGCAATAATTTCCAACCCTTTACAATGAGCCGAGCTCTTACATTTATAGATGAATAAATGAGAAAAGAAGAAGAGAAGTAGGGAAATCTTATTTGAAATCTTAACCAAGAGCCATTTATGCCTATAAATCCACCTGTAATCTATTAAGTGTGGTTCTCCATGTCTTTTTGGTGTGTTGGAGAAGGAAGAAAGGCATATCGGATCAAATCTTGGTGGTTGAAGCAATCGGATCACATATTAATGGCATGAAAGATGTTTTCCACTTCTTACCCACCAAATCCCACTAAAATTTGAATTTGAATGGCCTAGCATGTAGTCCACATTAGTATATTTCCAAAAAGTCTAGGCGCGCAAGGATTTGAGCACTGATACAAAAGTTATGATTGTTAGAAGATCTATAGTGAAAATCGGGATCATAAGACATGTGGCACATGCAGATTCGGGTCAAGAAAATGTCAACTATTGATTATCTTTGTCATTTTTGCCACGTGTCACACATTGGTTTGTTGTAAGAATTTTGTGCCCTGTTTGCACATTTTTATTGGTTGTGTGCAACACACTAAAAGTATGAAAAAATTAAACGTGGCACATAGAACAACAAAGAAGGGAACACACAAAGGTAGCGAATGTGGGCGGAATGGGAGAAATACCCAGAGAGAAAACATATGGTCAAGGCATAACTATTACAAAGCAATGTGTGTGGCGTGTGAGAGGTAAAGGGACTTAGATGCATTTGGAAGCAAGTGCAAGGCGTGCACAGAGGATGAATAAAATGTTGGAAAGAAGGTGAATGTGCAAAAGGTGCGCGTTAGGGGAAAATAGAACAAAGAAGAAAAGGAAAATGGAAGGAAGAAAAGTGCAAAGTAGAAGAGCACGCAAGAACATGAGGAACCACATCAAGGAGATGTACCAATGAGATAATTAAAGTGTACACAACCTGCAATGAAGATCTCTGAGCCAAAATGTGAAATGAGTTGTCCAAATAACTAGGGGAGTTATTTGGATAATAGTTTTGACAAATTTCGGGGCCATCTTCCTGTTAGATGAAGGAGATCAGTAGCTTGGATCATCCATTGGGCATGGATTCTACTATGAATATGAATATCTGATCTACAAATTTGAAACAATTGTCCCCTAAAATCACTTGATGAAACATTTTTGAACTCTATTCTGAATCCTGTAAAAACCGATGAAAAATATTCAAGATAATTGGCATTCGAAGCAAAAGAAGAAATTGTGCAAGAATCACGCAAGAAGAAAGAAATATGTACAAATAAACAATGTGCACACAATGCACTTGGAGGAATTGAAAACTACTCTAATATATACATAAATGATGCAACAAATTCAATGGAAGGGTTTGAGATATATCCCATTGACTAGGATTTGCAACACGCCTCCATTAAGATGAGACAACTCAAAAGAGTTATCCTCCTTGCATGAACTGATAATATATGGGCCACTCAAGAACACATCAAACTTTTAATGGTGTCCTGGTTTAGCACAACATCCCATTTCAAGACCAAGTCCCCAACTTTGAAAGCTTGAGGCCTAGCCTTTCTGTCAAACCACTTCTTTGTTTCTTGTTGATGTTGTTCTAGCTTGATCATGATAGAGTTTCTTGATTCTTCAAGATTAACCAGCTCTGTCATTCTGATTTTTCATTGGTCCATGTCCTACAATTCCAACTGTTGGGAAAACTCTAATGAAGGAAATTCAAGAGATAAGGGGAGTCTAGCTTCCTTACCATAAACCATCTTGTAAGGTGATGTACTTATTACCTTCTTGGTTGTGATCCTATCTTCCCCAGAGCGCATGTGAGACCTTTGTATTCCACTCTCTCTGGTTGATGTTCATTGTGTGTTTCATGATTCTGATCAGGTTCTTATTTGTTAATTTTTCCAAACCATTTCCTAAGGGTAATAGTTGGAAGAAGTCTTCAAATATATTCCAAGACTTAGCACCCAATTAGTAATTCTGGTACCAAGGAAGGATTTTACATTATCAGAGATAATGGTTTGAGGAACACCAAATGTTGTTATGATGCCCTCAAGAAAGTCAAAGATGAATGACTATTATCCATCTTGTGAAGTAGTTCGTAGCCGTTAGCACCATTTGTGGCCAGTGCTTGAAGGAGGATTGATCGTGCCTATGAATTAAATACCTCATTACACAAAAGGTTGATCCACTTGGATTGGTCAGAGAGGGAATACTTCCAATATTTTATTACCTGTAAAGAAAGCACATTCTCTACATTTTACGACCCACTTGTGCGCATCCGTAAATAGGATAGGAAAAAACAATTCTACCATCATGATCTTTATTATTGTAGATTTGGTAGAGAAGTGTCCACTATAGAATCCATCATGAAATTCTGCTAACACTTTTTCAGTCTGCACACCATCGATACACCTTAACAACATGCCATCAAGATTCTTCTTAAAGAGAAGACCATCAATCAACACATATGGGATAGATTGCAACCTCAAATGTCTTCTCTTTTCTTTTTCAAACTAGGATCTACACATTTGTGTTGATTACAGGAAGCTCAACAAGGAAACAAAGAAAGATCATTACCCTCTTCCATTCTCATATCAGATCTTGGACAAAGTAGTTGGCTAGAGTGCTATAGTTTTGTAGATGGCTATAGTGGATACAACTAAGTTCATATAGTGGAGAAAGATCAGCTGAAGACTACGTTCACCACTCCTGGGGAACATTTTCTTATAGAGTTATGCCATTTGGGTTATGTAATGCTCCAGCAACATTCCAATGCTTGATGAATAGGGTGTTTGAACCCTACATTGGAAGCTTCATCAGAGTATTCCTGGATGATTTTTGCATCTATGGGAGAAAAATGGACCACCTGCACCAAATGGAGACAACATTTCAAATTTTAGATGAAGCACAAGCCTCACTAAACCCTAAAAAGTGTGTCTTTGGATGTTCTAAAGGTGTTTTGTTAGGGCATGTTGTATCCAAAGATGGTATTGGTACCGATCTTGATAAATTTTAAAAAATCAAAGAGTTACCATTTCCTATTAATAGAAGATGTTACTTATGAACTAGGAAAAAGGCACATGAATCTTTGTTACAAATCTTCATCTCGACAATTCCTTGATCATGAAATTTATCCATACTTTAGGAAAGAGGATCAAGCTTTGTAAAATATTGGTTAATTCCTTAATCACAACACCAAAGCCTTATAACACTACCTCGCCAATTCTTCTACCCGTGACTCATTAGGTTAGCCTCTCTATGGGATGCCTACTTCTTTTCCCCTCCTTTCTACCACCTCCACCATATCAACAAATCCTAATGTAGCTACCTATTGGTGAGAAAATTTATCGGTGGACAAACTTGTGGATTTCCTACCAACGCTTTGGGAATCTAAGTCCCTCTACTTAACCAAGTAACTACCGTATATGCATGCATATAAAGATATGGATTTGTGGTGGCCTTTTGACCGGGATCCAACAAGGACACTCCACTAACCCTGTGGAAAAGCTTGTAGATACCTACAAGAGAATAATTTTCTAGGAGAGTGAGAATATTAGACAAGAGAAACTAATGTTGCAAGTAGGAAATCAGAGACTTGCATTACACTAGTTGGAAATTACATCACATGCATTGAAATTAAGAGGAAACAATACTACAAACAACAAAAAGATGAGGTAAGATTGAGAACTCAAAGTTTCTAAAATCTTCTCATCAAAAAGGATAGAAACTCCTTCTTCTTGTATTGGTGCTCAAGTAGAAATTGTACATAGTGTAGGAAATAGAGGAAATTTGAGAATGAGGGGAATGGAAGAATTTGGCTATCTCCTTTGTTCTCTCAAGGTAGAATGCACTCTTGAGCTTACAAAATTAATGACCAACCCTTTGAAATGGGAATGGCTTTACAATTTATAGAGTAGACTCGACTCCTCATCTTCTTCATGACCCTCCATATGCCTTATTTCTAACTTTATCCTATTCATATTCCTACAAAATATTGAAGTCCCTTTTATAAAATCAAGGTGAATTAATTTACATTTCTAAAGTCACTTTTAAGGGACTTAAAGGCATATCAAAAATTTCAAACCCCAATGAAGAATTAGAACAATTGAAACTGAGAGAAAGTTGGGGGGAAGAAGAGAGAGAAAGAGAGAGAGAAGAAGAAGAGGAGATGTCATTCCCGATGAAGTTCGTTGATCCTCGTTGATGAAAAGATCCAAATGCAGTGAAACTCTGAATCTTCAAACTCCTTGGACATTGTGAAACTCCTTCAAATTAGCTCATGAATATTCACCAAGTTAAGTGAACAATTTCGTTGATGACTGTAACTCCTAGCCTGCGTATGATATACTATTTTTAGCAAGAGGTGATTTTTACCTCTTCTCAACCATCATGATGTGATGAACTCCCTCATTCAATCCTGTGCACACTACCCTTGCCTCGACCACTTCTGCTTCATGATTTCCTTATAATGGCAACTTACTATTTTTAGTAAGTATGAAAAAGTGACTTCCCGAATATCAATTGGATGTTGTGACCTTGATTTCCCTCTCTCCCTAAGTTCATCCCTCCTTCTGGATTAAATTTCTATTTTTAGTAGGTTCCCGTGGGACCACTTACTATTTTTAGTAAGTGCCAAAAATTCCTATTCTAGTAAGTTCTCGGCCGCAGTGTACCTCCAATGCCTTTGTCTTCTTTCATGAGCTCTTCTGCTGGTTGACTTTCCCAAAATAATAGTCCTCTATGCGGGAGACATTCTGTTTTTATAAAGTGGGCTTCTAGATGTTGGATTGATGCATAATGAATTTTTTTGATATGGTTTATTTCCCAATATATCCCCTCCGAAATTTCATACCCACCCGCATAATAGTCCAGGAGATTTTAAACTTTCCAATTTCGGACCTAGTAGTTCTTCTAAGATTTGCACGCAAAGAACCATTAATGGACCTCAAAATTACAGGTCTAGTTTTTTCCTCTGTTTGCAATGAAATAAATTTCTTTGCGATATTTTTTTCTTCTAGTTCTTCAAGTGAAATTCTACTTTGTTTCGCCCAACGGTTTGACAGGAAATCAGAATTTTTCTTCGTTGAGCGAGAAGTGGGATTTCTTCACTGTGGATGCTATGTTGCATGAGAGGAGAGTTTGAAGGTGTATTCTTGATGGCCTTGGGTAGAGGAATGAATATAAAAATATAACTTTTTGTTTCATGCATCCGTTTGGGATATTTCTTCAACTTCTTGTTTCATGGCCATGGAGTTTTCTCTATTTTCTCCTTCTTCTTGTGCTTCTCCTTTTGTGTTTGCTCCAATTTTCCTTCTAGGACCTGCATGCTTTCATGGAGTGAAGGGAAGTAAATTTTGGAAGGTATGGTTTGAGGTTTAGAAATGGAGGAATGGTGGTGAGAATTTGTAGAGGAAGAATGGAGAAAATTTGTGCACGAGAGTGGAAGCAAGTTGGAAGCACTAAAGCGGTAGTTAGATTTTTTGAATTTTTGAAATCATGGAAGGAGAAGCTTGGGAGAATTTTTCATGACTTGATGTCCCTAACCTTAGGGATGTGAGGGACATAAAATTCCATGGTGGTCAAGAGGATGACACGTGGCAGCGATCCGATGACAAGGAATGAAGGTGAGAAAAGTTGCTTTAAAGCATTGGGGGCTGAAAGTCGGTCACATGGATGACCAAAAGAATCCCATAGGGCATGGGAGAATTTTTTTCATGTTTTATGTCCCTAACCTCGGGGACATCAATTTCTATGGTTTACGGTTAATTACAAATCTCTCTTCAAGAAATAAGTAACATCTTAAATTCAAGATGTGCTCATGGATCAATTTCTTTTTTATCAAATTCACTAATAAATTGCACAAATGTTTCTCTAAAAATAATACTTCCACATAAATTTTTAAATATAGTTTTTTCGTAAAATATTTCCAAATATTTGTAATAACCTTCATATGTAACTTGCATATTTAAAATTTGATTGTCATTTTTAATATATATTTATATATAAATTCTTTAAAAATATACACAAATGTCTATAAAATAATTAAATAAATTTATAATAAATACAATAAAAACCATTTTTTTATTTTTTGAAGGGAATTTTAAAAATTACCATCATAGAAATAATGTTTGATAGGCATACGTGGCATTCAAATTTAACACATGCATTTTATTTTTTAAAATCGGATAGCAAATTGATGTGGTAATGCATGACTTGATACATCGAATTTTAGAGGTTGAGCATGTATCATTTTTCAATTCTTCGATGATTTTTTCAAAATTTTCTTGTTTGCAATACTCGCAGAGAAAAAAATTTTAAATATAAATTAAAGGACTAGTTTGGCCTTAGGTATCTTGATTATTCATGTGTCGGAATGAAGATCACCTTTCAATTCAAAAGTATCGTTCATTTTTTTATAACAACAATGTAAGTAACAATTATGGATATATACATAAATTAATATTAATCCCAAATTATAATAATGACACTGGGGAAAGAGAAGATGTTTCTATTTGTGACCATTGTTCCACATAAAAATATAACAAGATTTTATATAAAATGCAATTAATACTACACTTTATAGTACTGATTTTGATTATTTTGGATTTGAGCTATTGGATGAGTTCATTATCGCACGCCATAAGACTACACCATATAATCCTTGGGAAGATGGGACTGCTGACGCTTTCACAAGATTTTGAGCCAGACATTGAAAAAAAATTGTGATGTTGGAAGAAAATATTGGGATGATAAAGTGTCTTCCATTCTTTGGGCATATAGAATGACCTACAAGAGGTTAAAAAAGGCCACACCCTTTCAATTGGTGTTTGGTGTAGAAGCATGTCTTCCTATGGAATTCATGTTACCTTCTTTGCGTATTGCACATGATAGTGGTCTAGTTGATGAACAAGCATTAGAAGAACAAATTGAACAGTTGATTAAGATGGATGAGCGATGAGCAATAGCACATTGGAGTCAGAAGCAAGAAAAATCTAGGTAGAAAGCATGGCATGACAGGCACATCAAGGAAAAAAAGCTTGAGATAGGACAGATGGTGCTTCTTTATGATTCTAAGTTTCTACACCATCTAGAAAAAATCAAAGTACATTGGTTAGGACCATATGTTATTACTTACATACTTGAAACATGAGCTTATCATTTAGAAGCACTTGATGGAATACTGATTACCCAGCTTACTTCAACGGAGTAGGTTGAAGCCCTACTATAAATAAAGTCTTCTTGGTGCCTTGAAATACGGAAATGTTACCATTTAGATTAGGTTTTCAGTTATGTATTCATTTAATGTATTTCCTTCTTTGCTGCTATGTTTTGTCAATTTAGTTGGTGTTTTGTGAGATAAGCACATTTGCACGCTTAAGCTAATTACCATTTGTAGTATTTTTATATGAAGAGGATTTGCACATACCATTTGTGTGGGGAGGTTATTGAAAAATGGGTACACATGAGGTATAAATTGCTACATGTGCTATTCAAGTTTGGAGAGTTGGTGGATAGAAGATTGCTTCCAAATAAGGACAATTGATGGAGATAAACGAAGGAACAATATAACTCGAGGTAATCAGTAGTCATGGAGACTACCAAGAGAAGGTGTAGTGCCGAGGTACTCAAGCGCATGAAGTGCATGAAGGGAAGTCTCAGACTACACGGAAATTGTGAAAATTTCAATTAATGAGAGGATTTTTGGTAGGTAAAGGAGCAATAAATGCACTAACTTTTTGAAAATCTATATAAGGATGGGATGCAATTTCATTTTTACCATTGTAATCGTAAAAATTTGAATGAGCTAAGTGAAAAATGAGTTGAGAAAATTGTGTTGAGGTGCAGAGAGTGTGAAACTAGACGTGGAGAGCATATTTGTGCACAGGAGAAGCTTACGTCCCCATTGGTGAAGGGTTTGAGTGAAGTAGAGCATTGAAAAATAGCTAGGGCACATCATTTCAACTAGGGCACATGATTTGAGCTAGAGTTTGGACTTGCTCATTACATAAGATAGAAGGCAAGAATTTGCACACTATAGAGGATAAAAGTTTTGATTTACAGATGGCACCAAAGAAAGCACCTGTCGTAGGAGTCAATGGAAAGAAGAAAGTACAAGTAGAGGTTGAAATTACTCTCAAGAGTAATTTATCGAGATGCAATACCTGAAGGTGTGATAGTTGGATAAGAATGGGATTCTCACATCTGTAAGTGTAATATAAATGATTACAACCACCACACATTACGTAATAAAAGGAATTGGACACGCTGTTGAGTATGAAGATAAACAATTACATAGTAGAGGACATGCCAGTGTATGATAATGTTGGAGAGAAGTTTTTAAAGCATATTGGAATCTTCTAGTTGTACAAGCTCCCGTATTTTAGAAAATATGAACCTTTGTACCAGTGGTTGATGAGCAGTGTACATGAAGACTTTTTCTATTTCAGGACAAAGGGTAAGGATTACAGCCACATTGATTTCAACAATAACAGTATTAAAGGGCACAGGAGTGGATCTGGATAGTGACTTGACAGATAAAGCAACAATCTTGGAAACACAGAAGGAGTAAGGGTATACCAAGGATTCATACGGAATGGATATAAAAATTGAAGAAGTACCCAGTGGTACAGGTAGATGCACATCTAGTGACCATATTGAATGGTCAAGAGAGATGGTCATAGGTGAATACAATGTGGCTACACATTGCAAGGAGAATGTCACAGGGAGTAATTTATAACATATTAGGAAATATTACAGAGATTATTATCAAGGAAGTGCATAGGTGATAAAATCTATTTTGGTGCTATCCTATTATTCCTTGTATTTATTAAGATCAAAATGCCCGATGGGCCAAAGAACAAGATCTAGGAGTATCCCATGCAAAACAAGTCCCTTGCGAAAAGATTTGACAAGTACTTGTGTGAAAGGTCAATGACTAGGCCATTCACGAAGAGTGTAGAGATGTGGTATGATCGGCTCCGTGCAGCATTTCAAGAGGAGTGGCGCATCCTCGAGTTACCATCAGTGGTGGGCAAGGTAGTGTAGTTCGTGGTGTACCATCACTTCTGCATCATGTGATTTTTAATGAAGGATGGGACTTAGAGACCCTGGTGTAAACTTCTATATGCCTTCACAACACGTTACTTCCAAGCATCAGTCCACCATTTTACTAATGTGTGTCGACTAAATTTTGTTACGATAACGTAGACTATGACTACCACATGCTCGGGAAGACATATATATATCCAAGTCAGACTGTCTATATTGAGAGGCTAATTTAACACATGATAAAAATGAAGCCTATGAGTTTGGCGATTGGAGACAAGTGGTGTTGTTTTTATATACATTCATATTAAGCCTAAGTTGGAGGGTAACAAATATGTAGAAAATGAGTTCATGCTCTCAAGGCTGCCTAAGGGTAAGCATATAATGGAGAATGTGCCAGCTCCAAAGCCCACAAAAATGGTAGAGGTAGATGATGAGGAGGAAGAACATGAGGAAAGTGGTGGCTTGGATCATAGGGGATGAAGGCATCCCATAGATAGGGTAGACGCCGAGCGCGGAAGTACTCCACCCCACCATAAGAAGAAGGAGATGAAGAATTGGAAGTAGGAGTAGTCCTTAAAGAACACCGCTTTAAGAGGGTGTTCAGATGAACAAGAACTCAAGGTGCTACTCCATAATCAGTATGAAGATCACCGTGGCTCTCTCCTCAGAAAGAGGCAACTGAGAAGAGAAGGAGAAAGTTAAAGCTGAATGAGGAGGTGGAAGAGTCTGAAGAGAGTGCGCTTGGTACACCTATACTACTAGAAGAAGAAGAAGAAGAACCCAAGGGTGAAGATATGAAGGATGGGGAAGAGGAGGTAAAGGAAGTAGAAGGAACAAAACATGATGTTGTGCATAATTTTGAAGATTCGACTCCAAATCTTGGCGCCCAGTTCCTACGAGGCTAAGATCAAAAAGATCGAGTCAAGATTATAATGTTTCATCTTTGGGATATACCGAGGATACAAGTAAAATTATCCACGCTCATTTCCAAAGCATGGTGAGCCCTATGGAATTGTATGGATGGGAGTTGATGGATGAAGACATGACCACCACGTGCACAAGGAAGCAATTATCTTGGTCTATGCACACACATATGGATGAGCCATATTTTGATGTATGTGAAGAGTCCTGTGTGTCAAGAATATTGAAGAAGGCACCCCAGACTAGACATATAACTATCAAGCCCATTGTTATGTCTGATGAATAGGTGAGTAATGCCTTGGTTAAAATGTCTACAAAGGTGGCGTGGAGGAACATAGAAAAATCTACTACTATGAGAGTGCTACGGGAAGATATCAAAGCTAAAGCTATAGAAATAGTGCATTCGAAGGGAGAGAAGGACTTAGAACAGAAGAAGAATGAAGAGTTCATCAGTATGGTAGAGGAGATTAGTGATCATGTCCTGAAAGAAAGACCGCACTTGGAGTCCAAGGTACCTAAAAGGTTCCCTTTGGCTATGCACTATGTGCGTACATTAGTTGATTTGGTGCTTGAGGATGGACCAATTCAAATGCCAACACCAAACGACCCTGAGAAGGAGGCAGAGAGAGCAAAGGCTTCAGCAGAGTTATAAATATTTCATTATACGAGTCATTACTTGAAACCTTGCAAGAGGATGTAAAGAAAGTGGACTAGGTATGGAATAATTGTGCAGCTCCGAGAGGCAGTAATAAGAATCGAACAATACTACAAGACAATGAATTCCTTAAGGCAATGAAAGATGAAACATTTGGAAGCAAGGAAATATTGTTGCTAGTCAAGAAAAAACATGAGGCCCTTGCAAAGAAAGATAGGACCCCATAAGGAAAGTTTCGATGAGATTGAAAAATGCATAGCATAGAAGATGGATCTGTTTAAAGGAAGAATGTATGTTATATATAACATTGTTCTGGTGTTACAAAATGAGAAGGGAAAGATTACCCAAGATGAGTTTGGATCTATTGCAGTGGACATTCCAGAGAAGATAGAATCCATGCTAACTAAATGACATAATTTGGAAGGTTAGATAAAAGAATAATAACCAGAATTAATTCTTCCAGTTTAGATAGAGGATATTGCAGAGTGAGAGTTCATTCTTTATATAAAAATTATGTCATTTCTTCCCATTCCTTATTCTTTATTATTCGAAGAGCATCCATTTTTAGGCGGAAATCCAGCTTTTGTGGGGTAATGTTGAGTATACAAGAACATGATACTAAAGAGAAGGAACACATAAGATTCACGTACGGTAGTAAATCATAGTCAAAGGCACATAAGGATAGGAAAGGAAACACACGTAAAAGATAAGGGAAAATTTAGGACTTATCCGTTTTCACATATACGGTCTATTTTTGGAGATAGCTTGCATAACACACAAACCAGATAAAGACTTACATGACACGCATGGGCTATGATTGGAAGATCGGCTACTAAGCACTTTGCATGGGTTTGAGTTATTAATAGAGTCATTACTTCCAGATTAACTAGAATATATTATTAGCACAATTGTATGTGTGTCTATTATTGTAAAGGTGCATGGCTATTGTCAGCATTTGACCTATTTTAGGAATTATGTAATCGATGAAGGGAAAGTCCCCACCCTTATAAATATGTGGTGATATGTGTAGTATAGAGAGGATTAGATATAAGTTATTGTGAATTTATGTTGTCATATCTGATGCGCGCATGAGCTTATGATACTATTTATTGTAAGAAGCTTATGTGTATTTACTGTGTTTAATATAATGGAGTGTATTCATTGAATCAAGGTTTTAAACATGAGTATAACTAGTTCTTGCATGGTTGAATTCATTATGGTTATTATTTAAATCCATTACCCTTAGATCTAGATCTAGAATATGCTTTGTAGAATGTTATGTTATTTATGGATCTGAATGCATTAAGTCTTCATCATGCTAACATCCTACACAAGAAACCCTAAAGAGGGTCCGGTACCTTTGTGTACTTTGGGTGAGCACTCGCCTAGGTGAGTGATGTGCCAGTGCTCCTGGGTTATTTCTGGTAAATTTTAGGTTACATCAACACACGTCAAAATCAGGCTCATCCATATGAGTTTGCATACTCCATGATAGTTGCTTCCATGTGCTTGTGGTCACCATCTTTGAATCCATTAGTTCCCACCCATAAGGGTCCCCGGGTTCCAAGGTGCTTTGGAAGCTAGTACATATGATTTTGGTTGGGTCATTGACATACCCAACTATAGGAGTTTCATATACTCCTTCATCCTTCTCCTTTCCCGAGTGCTTACCTTTGGGAATGTGTATGCTCGTATCAATAATTGTGCCTTCACATGTTTGTTTAGTAGGAGGTGCACTGAAGGTTCGCCCTATCTTCACTCTTCTCTACATCGATCTCTTAATTCTTCATCTTGAGGTTCCTCAACATTCTCAAGTGTTAATCGGGCTCTTTGGCACACTATCCTCTAATTTCTCACCCTTGTCCTCCTAAGTAGGGATGTACATGTGTATTTTCTTAGTTTCGTGCTCTACCTTAATAGGAGAAGTCCTAGGATACCTCCTTGGGGGCTGTGATGGCCCCATGCACCGAGTTATGATTCTTCTCAATAATCTCCTATACTGTCGCTCCAAAGTGCCTTCTCTTGAACCTATCTCTACTATGCATGTCTCCATTCCCACTTCCTCATCTTCCTTTTTCAATGGAGGGTTTGTTTGCTGCACTCTTTTCTCCCCTACAATTGGTTATTTCCTACTTCCATGCTCCAAGACACCACTATATTCCCTTAGTTTTTCCTCCTCTTCTTCTTCATCTCCAAAGGGAAAAGTATCCTCCTCATCCTGCAGTGTGCCCACAATATGATTCCCCTTGGGAAACTCAGGAATCTTGAATTAATTCTCAACATACTTCACGTTCTCTAATTTTGGATTTACGTAGATATATACCTTAGCCTCTCCATCCTTCCCAATTTCTAGGCTCATAGAATTAATCTTAATGTCCTACACGCTAATCTTCCCCCTCACACCATTGATTATGATAAGGATATTACCCTTAATGTGATAGTCGAGGATGGATCATGAGCATTATTTTGATAGACACATGTGTAGAAGTTAATGTTCTCACTTTAGACGTATGACATCAAATGGGAAGACCCCATTACAACCATCTTCAAATGTGATGTGTATGGATAACAAAATAAAGGCAATGGCCATTGGTTCCTTAAAGGATGCTACTATCATTATCCAAGGGGTGAAGTTCATTGGGGATTTTGATGTCTTCAAGCGCTATGAGCGAGGAGGAAAAATTTTCATTGTTACTTGGATGTCCTTGGTGTTATAAGAACAATTATGACCTATGGTTCAATAAGGGGTACATAATTTTTGAGAACAAGGAATAACGGGTTATCATCCCCTTGACCGATGGAAATTCAGCACCCTATACTGAGTCCTTGGGGGAAGAAGTTCTTGACAGGATCTATGTGCACTCTATCAGGGACCCTGAAGTGATTCACCCTATAGAAGGGGTTATTCAGTTTGAAGATGCTCAATCTATGAGTGATACCACTAGTGTAGAATGTGATAATTGGGTGCATAGGACTTATGAGTTAATTGGGAATAAATTGAGAGGCTCTATTACAACAATGACAAGGGTGCACCCACTTCGGCATCCGAAAGGGAAGTAACTACCAAGCTACATTGAGGATGGAGACCCCGATGTTTTCCTGCGAGCCATGGAAGCCCAATGGAGATGTGAAATCAAATGAAGTAGCATGCTTGTCTACACCTTATACGTAACTATAGCATGTTGGTGGATAGTGCATCGGGAGCATCTTCTAGGGTGGCATGAGGTGAGAATTGCACTCTATTATATTTTTCACAAGTAACACGCCAACTAAAATTTGTGTCTATGATGGGAAAGGATCCTCCCGAGATCATGTTCGGGAGTGCGAGAGGATCGGATGGAAGGCACAAAGCCTTTACCTCCTTCCCTTTGGGTACACATTTTATTCCACACTACAAGGTTGTGCATGTGCATGGTACATTCATTCACGAGATACGCCATCGATAGGGAACTAGCGGGAGTTAACAAATGAATTGATTCGAGGCATTTGAGTATAAAAGTGCTCTGCCCTTGGTGAACGAGGCATTGTAGGTTGTTAAGCACATAACTATGAAAGATGGTGCCATGGAAGAGGATAGAATGCTGGAATTATTGGGTGAGCATGGCTTGGAAGAGAACTTTGATAAGGGAGAATCAGACGAGATACAACTTGAGCATGCTTTCAGAGAAGGAGAAGGGAAAGATGGTCTATGTGATAGATGGCGAAGAAGTGGAGAACTTGGATGTTAACCATATTGTGGTACGTGGAAAGTAAAAGATAGTGTTGATGAGCAAGTACACACCTACCATGAACCCCTCAAAACAAATAAGGTTAACATTGGCTTAGAAACAAAACCTAAAGAGGCTACTATTGGGGACTATTGGTTAGAAAAGGAGGTTTCAAAGATCATTGATCTATTGCATGAGTTTTAGGATTTATTTCAGGTGGGTACCATGAGCTTAAGGGAGTTCACCACTCTTTAGGAGAGATACAGATCAAGCTAAAGGAAGGAGTGCAACTGATTCGGAAGAGACCTTACCGAATGAATCCAAATTTTTGAATCCGGGTCAAGGAGAATATAGACAAGATGATTGCATCTTGCATCATTAAAGTTTTGGAGGAATCAGAATGGATAAGCCCCATGGTTATTAGCATTAAAAAGGATGGGAGGATAAGGATCTGTGTTGATTACAGAGATTTGAATGCGGTATGTGTCATTGATCCCTTTCCCACCCCTTTCACTGAAGAAATCCTAGAGGGAGTAGCTAAGTGCAAGATCTATTCCTTCATGGATGGATTCTCAAGATATCATCAAGTTAGAATCGCAAAGGAAGACCAATAAAAACAACTTTCGCCACTAAATGGGGAATTTTTTCCTACACAGTCATGCCTTTCGGACTAAAGAATGCGCCTGTTGTGTTTTCACGCATAATGGTTCAAGAATTTTAGGATTTTATCCAGAAGTTCCTTCAGTTCTACCTTTATGAATAGACAAAGTGTATAGACTAGTGAAAGACCATTGTGACAATTTTCGATTGATGTTCAAGAGATGCCGGTAGTTGCACATAACCATCAACATAAAGAAATGTCTCTTCGCTACTCCATTTGGAACCCTGTTGGGGCATATCATATGTAAGGAAGGTTTTTGGTGGACTCTTCCAAAGTTTCCATTATTGTGGGATTGTGGGATCCTAACATCCAGAGCATAATGCCCGAATTCCTTGGTCATATGGGGTATTCTTTGGAAATTTATTAAGAGGTATGCCAAAATTTGCATACCATTAGAGGAATTGTTGAATAATGGATGTACATTCAATTGGGGAGAGGCACAAAAATTATGTTTGATACATTGAAGAATAAGTTTATCATTGTGTCCATATTACGCTTTCCTTCTTGGGATAAGCCATTCCATATACATGTTGATTCTTTGAGAATAGCAATTAGAGAAATCCTAGCACAATCTAGAGAAGGAATTGTTGACCACCCCTTGTGTTTTGCTAGTAGAAAGTTGACACCAAAGAAAGAAAAACTATACTACTACTGAGCGCAAAGCACTATCAATGATCTACACATTACACAATTTAGCCAATATTTGTTGGCAATACCCTTCATATTCTACATGGACCATATGGCATTGAATTACTTGGTGAACAAGCCTATTTTACAAGGGCGCATATGTCGATGGGTCTTGTTGTTTCAAGAGTTTGAGTTTATAGTTGTTGTGAAACTAGGAAAGAGTAACTTAGGGCTTGACCATTTATCAAGGATTGAATCAAGGGAGGACGTGTAGAGCATTAAGGATACAATGCTAGATGCACAATCTGTTATTTAGATTGTAGTGTGCACCCTTTGACTTGGAATATATTCCCGTATTTCTCAAAATAGGGGTAACACCGAGGGAATGAAGAAATTGGAAAGGAAGCAATTAACCATACATTTCACACCCTACATGTTAATCATTGGAGACTTATACAAGCTAGGCCATGATGAGGTTTTCTGCCGGTGTGTGTTAGAACATGAGCACATTGTAATCATAGAGGAGGCGCATGGTGGGATTTTAGGAGGACACTATGCGCAGGAATGTCATAGCGTAAAAGATTCTATTAGTAGGGATTTGGTAGGAAAGCATCTACCAAGATTGTATTGAGTTTTGTAAGGCTTGTGACCATTGCCAGCACCTTGGCAAACTAGGAAGAAGGGATGAGATGCCCTTAAGACTAATAGTTAGCACATAACCATTTGAGAATTGGGCCATTGATTTTGTAGGACCAATTTCACCTACCAGACGAAGGACTAGTTCGTGCTATATCATCACTTGCACTGACTACTTAACAAGATGGGAAAAGGTAAAGCACCTACAAAGGATTGCATAACAACCACATGGAAAGGTTCATGTGGGAAAACATACTCAATAGGTATGGGTGCCCTTTAAGCCTAACTAGTGACAGAGGCACACACTTTTTGAATGAGACGGTTAGGATTTTATTAGCAGAGTTCATGGTGGCCCATCACAAGACCACCCCGTATCACCCCAAGATAATGGAACCATGAAGGATTTTAACAAGATATTGAGTCACACACTGACCAAAATTTGTGATGTGGGAAGACATGATTGGGATGAAAAAGTCTTAGTTGTACTATGGGCGTATAGGACTACCTACAAGAGATTGAACAAGGCCACACCATTCCAATTGGTGTTGGCACGAAAGCTATTTTACCAGAGAATTTATGCTACCATCCCTATGTATTGCGCGTGCAGGAGGATTAGCAGATGAGCAAGCACTATAGGAGTGCATGGAGAAGTTAATGTAGTTGGATGAAAGGCGATCACTTGCTAGGTGGAGTCAAAAGACTAAAAAGGTGTGACAAAAAGCATGGCATGATCACCATATTAAAAATAAACAATTCGAGGTTGGGAAGATGGTCTTGCTTTATGACTCCAAATTTTTGCGCCATCTCGAGAAACTGAAAGTCCATTAGTTAGGACCATATATCATCTCGTACATCCTTGATTCAGGCGCATTCCAATTATAAGCACTAGATGGGATGAGATTACAGATTAATCCCATGGGAGTAGTTTGAAGCCCTATTATAAATAAGGCTCATATGTAATTGAAAATAAGGTAGTTTTGCCAATTACTTTAGACTTTTGTCTTTGTGTTTGTTTCCTTTGTCATCGTTTTTGGATTTGTTTTTCGTGTTGGTACATCGGTAGCTAATTGCATTGTAAGAGGTTCTATGTGCAAAGGACCATGCATATATTTTTGTGTGGGGTGAAGTAGCAGCTATATTGAACATGGAGGCCAAAATGTTGGGAAAAATTAGCGCAAAGGCGTAAGAATGAGCGACAAGATGGAAAGGGTGCATGGATGGAAAAGGTGCATAAATTTTGTGCAGTTATGAAGGTGGGTTGAAAGAACATGAAGACCACAAGAAGGGAAGGATCGCGTAGTATGACATGAGGTAGGCAACATTATAAGGAACTACTTAGTAGACAACGCAGAGGTTATGTACTTTGGCGTGGAGATGCACATGAAGGAGGTATGTGGTAGTCTAAGTGGTATTCGATTTCCTAGAGGTTATAGCTATGAACTGAAATAGGAAGTCATGGAAGTTACCTTAAGTAAAGAAAAGCATTTTATTAAAAATGACATTAGGAAACATGGTCGGAGGAACTCTAAGGCATCAATAAAGTATAAATAAGAGATAAGGATAGTCATTTCGACTACCTTGCCTTAGAGAATTTCTTTTGTGCTCCCGAGCTCAAAGTGTGATGAGGGTTTTTCAAAGAAGAGTAATGCAAAGTACTATCATGAACTCCGTGGATTTGTGTAAAACTACAAAAGAGAATGTGACATAACACGGAGGGAAGAAGATAGCAGAGTGGAAAGAGGTTGCGTGAGAAAGAAGCAGGGAAGTTGTCAAGTTCGGACAGTCAAAAGAGAGGAACATAACACCTAGGGAATGAAGGAAAGGAAAGGAAGATGGCACCAAATAAGGCACACACAAAGAAACCAAGTGGTGGAAAAGGAGGATCCCATGGAGATCTACTCAGAGATGTAGTACCCTCCTGGAGTTATCAAGGCCGAGAAGTGGAGCTTGAAGCTATACCAGTGCAAAATCAGTGAGTACAACCACAGAACAACCGACAACAAAAATATGATGTGGGTGGACCTTGTGTCAAACACTCTGATGGTAGATGAGATCGAAACCCTAAGGTTGACGACTCGATGAAACAAGAGCTATAAAAGACTGGGGTTTTGCAGCTATGGGAGCTTCCCTTCTTTGCCAAACCCACCACGCTTTTCAGGTGGTTAATGTTGTGGGTGCACAAAGATTTCTTCTACTTCGTGGGAAGAAGAATGTGGATCATGAGCCATCCGATTTGAACAAAGAATATGCCTACAAAATACTAGAGAAGATATGGCACTTGATTTATGTGCCATTGTCAAGATCGAGGAGCTGGAAAAGAAGATAAATTATGAGAAGGGGGTAGGGCACATGTAATTGTAGACCTCCTAAATCCAGCACTGAGAGTCACCTCCCGACTCATTAGCTATAAATTGGGTGCATCAAAAAGGTGGACGGACATCAACCGTAGATTCATGTACATGGCTTACATGGTGTCCAAGAGGGCACACTATAAATTTTCCCAATTCATTACGAATGGCATTATTAAAGAGGTGCGGGTACAAAATGAGGCAGGAGTGAAGATCACTTGGGGCTCCATCCTACTATTAATCATGTTCCGGGAGATTGGTGTCCCGAATGGACTAGAAGGGAACATTTTGGTTCACCCACCAAAGTGTACGCATCCCACCGTCACCCAATTCACACAGTTCACCTGTGATGGGACCATCTCAAATTCTTACAAGGTGTGAATGAAAATGTGGTTCAATCTATCTGTATGCGGAGCTTTTGAGAATGAGTGGTGCATCTCCCACGAGTTGCCACAAGTTGTTGGTGATAAGGTAAAAATTTTTGTCACCAACACTTCTACCTAGCAAAGTTCATGATGGCCAAAGGAGAGATGGGGCCATGGTGTAAGCTCCCCTTTGCATTCACTTCCAAATACATGAAGTGCACCATCAACAAAATTAATGATGACACAGAGGTTAGTTTTGATGTAGAAAAGTTGGGTGTTGATGTCTACATGTTGTGTGCTACATACAAGTATGGCACTCGTCCTACCTACATTGAGGTTTTGGAGCTAGATTTCCTAGACTTACACCCACAAGTCAGTGTTACCATCAATGGTATGTCTACCGGGTGTTCGTGCAAAGAACGCCCCAAAACACAGGGAGGGATTGAGGTGGAGGTTACAGACTCTCCCTTTCCAAAACCATGGGAGACACCAATCCCACCCATGAAAGTAGTACAAGAAGAAGAAGAAGAAGAATAAGAATAAGAAGGAGGAGGAGGGGGAGGAAGAGGTAAGTTAGATACTTCGAGGAAGAGGAAGTACGTTACGTGATGGAATAACAGCAAGGGACACAACACTTTAGAATAGGGTGGCACCAACACCTCATCACCAGGGTGTGAGGGAGAGGAAGAAGAGAAGGAGGAGCCTAAGGAAAAGAAACAATAGATGCATGATGCATCAAGCCCCACAAAGAGGCTCGAGTAAGAATACCCCACCAATTTCAAAGCAAAATTGGAAGAGAGTTAGAGGGGGGGATGTCGAGGTGAAGACCACGAGATGTAGGTGAGGCATGGGAAGACAAAGAGGAGAATTTGGTAGGGGATGAGAAGATTTCGACGCATGAAGTTCTTTACTCTGCAGATGCCATCCCAAAGGAAGACAAGGGGGACTCCTTTACTATAAAGGAGGATATGGGATTCACCCCGTGGCGAAGAAGCGTAAGACAAAGCGCAAGGATACAAGGAATAAGTGGACACTCGTGTCCCCACATATGGAATTTGTAGATGACCCTAAGAAGGTCCTGTGCGTAAGGTTTCAGTTACCCTCCCACCGGAAAATTTTCATGGTTGGGATTTAATGGATCAAGATGGGGGTGTGCAGCAACTGTGAAGATGCTCAACTCGAACTATGCACTACCATGCCAAGGAACCTGAGTTCGAGGTCACCGATCATGCGATCAAAACTATTCACCTAAAGAAGGGGGAGATACATATAAGGTGGTGGATCCTACCACCTTACAGATGAGAATGCATGTAATGCCTTGCAAAAGATGTCTTTGGAGGTGATATGGCACGGTCTGGATATAGGGGCCACTGTTCAAACCTTGATCATAGAAAGAAAGAGAAAGGAGAAGGAAATAGATAGGTTGCACCAAGGGTTAAGGGGAGAGCAAAGTGCAGACAGAGGAGGCTTACGATCGAGTTGGTGCCCTCGTGAAGAACATTCCGGGGCAATGTCCGACATTGGTAAACTAGGATAGGACATATTGTGGAGATGAGATGGAGTATCTTAAGGACCTCATAGGATGTTACTCGTTAACATCAAGGATGGCACGGGCCCGACGACTATAGATCTCGTGAAAAAGAAAAGGAAGAGAACAAGGTCGTCGTTGAAGACCCAGATCACTAAGTTGGAAGACTTTCTCTCCTAACTCAAGGAGGTGAATATACTAGTAGATAGAGGCTTCAACAACTGTAGGAAATGTGAGCCAATAATCGATGCATAGATGATAGAGGAGGAGGCAGCCCTCAAATTTTTGTAGGATACCATCCCCACCAATAAGGCAGAGCACACACACTATTGTGTTAGCACACGACCCGTAAAGAGAAGATAAAAACAAAGCGTGAAAAGCTAGATTTCAAAATCAGCGAGCTCTGAGACTCCATCACTGAGTGGATGGATGAGTTTGAGAGGTTATGCGTAGAGTTAGGGGTGGAAATCAAAGTGCATTAAAGGGGAAGGTTGAGGAAATCATCCGCACTAGGTGCCCAATGTCATAGGGACACGTTAGGAAAGGCCTTTTTATAATTAAAGGCCCGAGAGAAATTTAATAACGAGATAAATGCGGAATTCCCGAGATCCTTCAATTGGTCCTATAAGCTCCCCCATTCTTTAATTCTTGTTCGATTCTTTCCTACCACTATTTTTAATCTTTGGAGTAGCATCACTTCTATAAGAGGTTTTGGTGAACAAGAATTTTGTTCTGTTAGTGCGAAGGTTTGCTGGTGCTGCATGCCAGTTTAGTGTGGGGTGATGTTGGGCCCCTAAAAGTAACCAAGTACCTAAGGAATGAAGCCTTGTGGTGCAGGAGATAGGGCACGAAGGCACGTGCGTAAGTAGTACTCGGAGAGGTGCTAAGGTTCGCGCTAGGGAAGAATGGATTTAGGACTTGGTGAGTTTTGGACAAACAAAAAAAGACGCGCACAGGGAGAAAACAGTAAAAGTGATCGATATACGATGTGGATAAGCCATGGAGAATTGCGATCCAAGAAAAGGATATTCCATGGAATCATTATGGTTATCATGAGAGGATAAAGAGTCGAGGTTGTTAAGAATTAGCTGACACATGCATGCTAAAGGCACTCGATTGAGGGAAACGCATGGTGACATCTAGTAGATTCCTAAGTAGTGGTAGAACAAACATGAGGATATTACAAAGCTTCCCAAGTGATGGACGGTTAGAAGAAGATTCCTTCGACTATTTGTTATAGGGGGTTGTTTCTAGAAGAGAGAGTATGGATAAATGGAAAAATAAGAAAGTATGGTGTAATGAATGTAACAGGGAGCTTTTTGATGTAAATATGTCTCTAGTACTATGAACATTTCCATGGATGACACTTCTTGATGTAATCTTAGCTACTGTATTTGACTTATAAATACAATGAAGCGATTCAGTAACACTCTTGTAATGGATCTTGATATGTGTTTTCCCTTTATGTTCATGTGTGTGTTAAGGTGTTTTCAATGTTATTTCATGGTTGATTCTACTTTCAGTTGATCATGTTAAATATGTGTTTGGGATACATCAACTAGGAGTAAAAGCTTACATCTAAAATCCTATGGATAATTGCATTTATTCTCTAGTTATACTGCATCATCATGTTGATAAAGAACATTCTCACAAATCTCACATAAAGGAGGGACTTGGCACCTATGCACGCCTCGGGTGAGCTTCTAGGCTAAGACTGGATGATATGTCAGGGTGCCTTGGGATTAGTTGCTGAAATATGCAGTGATAATAGAGACTACAAGGAAGTACAAGTAATTGACATTATGATCAAGATAACATGCAAAGAAGGAGCTTTAAAATTACTTGGTCAAGTGGAAAGGGAAGAATATTTAAAATGCAACTTCTATGATTATCACATGATTCCAAGAGGAGTGGCATTCTTTTTGGTAGAAGCTCAAGTTTCTTAGAACTAACCTAAATGTATGATGCAAGAGCATCCAAGTTCATAGGAAATCCTAGATCAACCAAAAATAGTTTGAATAGTTAGAGTCAATTGTGTTGTACTTTGTTTTGCATTATGTGTTCAGGGCCACATTATAGAGAAAATATTTTATTGGTGATCCCGAAGTACTCTAGTGTTGCATTCTATTTTGTTGGTGTTGTGAAAAATCTTGTTACATAATGTCCAATCTATTACATGAGCCGCACAATTATATGGAGTCTTTGTGTAAGCCATGCCATCTTATGGAGATCTAACAAGCATTAGAGGATGTTACGAAAACTAAGGAAGACACATAATACTATTTGAAGTTGTAGACTACTACAAATAAATTTTTAAAGTGGTGGAATACGATCCAGAGACACAAAATACTACAAGTGTGTTTGAAAGTCATGAAGTACTCAAATATGGTCATTTGAGGTTGTAAAAATTCAAAAAGGCTAGTTAAGTATGTAATTGGTCCTTTAGGCCTTAACTTCATATTTTATGTGATTTTAGGAGTCTAATTGGGTGGCTCGTATGTCTTTACAAACAAATCCCAATTACCTTTGGAACACAATTTTTAGCTTAGCTTTGTGTCCGATTGACCTTAGCTTTTCAAATTGTGAGCTTAAGACTTGGAGTAGTGTGTATTTGATAAGAAAATGAATATATGATTTATCGATCGTATCCCGGTGATCGGTTTGTGTGTTATTTCTCCGAGTATATGAATTGAAGTCTTGTTTCGCTCAATATTTCAAATAGTGTTCATTTGATCTTCCCACTTGTGCATAATCTTTTTGTTTGATTTTTTTCTTACACATATTTTAAGGGTTGTCGAACGCTTCTCTTCATTGGGCTCCCTAACCTACATCCGCATCAATATGTTCATACTTAAAACAATATCAAGTGGTAATGTGGCCTCCAACAACAATGCTCACCTTATGATTACATGGATACTAAAAATACATTCTTAATCTCGCTAATAATTTCTTCCCCTTAAATCAAATCTTAATTTTTCCTTTATTCTTTATTTATTTAGCTTCTCCTAATTTTATTCAATACAGAATTAACCTCTAAGATCTTAACCTGATAATAGACGCACCGTAAATGAATTGATAATAAAACTAAAATACCATGCACTTTTGAAGAATATATGTTCATACCAAAGGCAACAAGTAGGTAATTTTACCTTCAACAACCACTCATTCATTGTGCTTGCATGGATTTTGAAAGGCATTCTTATTTGCAAGTGTGCAAAGTAACAAAAAGTTGAATTGATATGGTACACTTTATATTTGCATCCACTCTTGCTCTAAAGTTTTATAATGTCACCATAAATCATCAAATGGGCGAAGATGCTCCCACTGTTTTGGTGGTCAAATCATTCCATAAAGGCAAATAAAAAGCGATTTAAATCTCATGGAGGGGACAATGATATTACCGTAAACCAGAACAATGATAAAAATCTATGGAATAACGTATTGGCTTTCACATTGTTAAACGTATGATCTTTATCAATTTCAGTACCTCACTAATTGAGGTGAGTTTCACATTGTCATTAATGACGTAACTCATCCGGATGCATTCAATCTACTATATTAATTTTAATATATTTTCCAATCAGTTTTTTTTTACTCTCAAGTTACAACTTACTATATGGATTGTATCCAACCTGTCTTGTTGCCTGTCATGTAGTATTTTCAGGCATTTCTGAATGTAATGTTCTTAAATTGTAATTTAAATTTTTTTAAAATGTGTTTTTTCTGTTATAAATATATTACATTGTTACGTTGAGAGGCCTCCTACAATGGTAGGTAAGGTTGTAGTGGAGTGGAGTGCATTGTTCATTTCTATTCTCTACATTAAATTTGATGTCTATTTTACTACCATGTGACAATTCATTCATAGATTTGACTTTTATTGGATTGTCACTTAAATAATTTTTTTCTTGGAGAACTCAATCCTAAAATAGTAATATTTTGGTCATATAGTAATGTTTGAGTCTTTTTATCTTGAATAGATGTTTTTGACAATGGTGTAGCTAAATTATTCTATTTGCAACAACTCAACTAGAAATTGATTGAGAATTTAATGAAGTTGTTGATTAAAGAGGTATGTAAAATATCAAACCTATGAACCTTTAAATTGATATCTAATGATGTATTTCATATAAATACATTTATTGTAATATATACATCAATAAATATATTTATTATAATATACTTATTATATTATATTTATTTTTAACTATTATTTTTTGGTATATTTATATTAAAATATCTATACTAGTTTATATGTGTGAGATTTTTTATTTTTGTGTTTAAGTTATATTATAATAATCATTATGAAGAGTTATATTAATTTTTTAAAATTATGATAGTAGGTAATTTACAATAATTTGATGTGACACTTAATAGTGTGATTGCGTGATTGTGTAATTTGTAAACCTAATTTATTTTATTTTTAAGAAGTTAATCAAATAATAATAATATCATGACCATAGTTAGAATTTGGGACCTTTTTTAAATAAGTAGAAAAAATGAAAAGGATGTAATAAAATCATTAATCAATTTAATAATGTAATTTAATGGATATCTTCAATTTTTTTATTGGTATATAATTTTGATTTTTATAAATTTCAAAATAAGGAAAATAATTCCAATTTTAAAAATAATCATGAACAATATAATCCATCCAAAAGCATTTATGAATGCTTGGGCAAGCAAGGAACAAGGACAGAAAGAAAGTGCGTACTTTCTTTTTAGCATAAAAATTAGGGTTTGCTTGATCACAAAAGGTTTATGCTTACACATTTTTGTACCCAACATTTTTCTTTGAAAATTTGGTGGGATGTGTTCAGATTACAGCTGATATATTTGGAAAAGTAAGGTGAATGGGCACACACACAGATGTTTGAAGGAAAAGGGAGTGAAGATGCATGAAACCTTTTCAATAAAGATAAGAATATTTTTTGGATAATGAAAGGAAAGATTGAGATGACAATTCTTCAACAAACTGTCATGATGCAGGTGAAGTGGAAGTTTGCTAGAAAAGTAATGAAAGAGGGGGACAAGTGTAATTTATTCAAGCCTTTGGTAATTCTTTTCTGCTTTTACTGTTATTGATTTTGCTGAAATGAAGTTGTTGGGATGGGGATATCATCGTTTCCTATAAAGATTTTGTGTTTCCCAAGTGCTTATCAATGTGAGGCCCACTATACAACAATACGCACAGAAAACGGTACAGAGAGCAGGGATTATTGCTCAGTCTCCATTATTTACTATACAGCTTCTGGTTTTGTTCGTATAATTCTTCTTATGTTGGTATCATTTATTTACTTACCAAGCCAGACAAAAGAAGATAATGAGGCAAAATGTATTTTCTAGTAATTGCTATCTGTCTCGTGATGGGATGGGGCACCCACTTGTTCCATCCCGCAAAATATACCTTTGTAGAATGGGCTCCTCATCTTGTTCATACGTATATGTTAGTTTGGGATGAACTCAAAGATTAGGTTGATCACTACTTGGATGTCTCTTTAATGTATTTTGAAATTTTATTATTATTTTAAAATGTCTAATATTAATATAATATATTTACTGTCTAAATCCAATATATCTATAGATACATTGTTTAAGACTTATAAATATAGGTTATATTATTAGTCATCTAAAAAAAATTATGTGTTAGGTGATGTAGAATAAACACTATGTTAATTGGGATGAATTAAGAGTTAGAATAATTAATCAGCTTTTTTAATATACATTTTGAATTGTTTCTAGTATTTTATATGATTTATCTTAGAATCTTGATGTGGGTGTTATGGATATGTTGGATTTAGCTATCTAAAAGTACATAATATAATTAATCGATAAGTTATTTAGAATTAATCGATAATTTATTTAGAATTTTGATGATGTCATTATACATTATTACAAATTTATCCTATAATTTTATGGACATGTATAATTATGGAATCATGTCATGTCATGCTAAAAAGTATGAGGTGATCCCATAAATTTAATTTTTCTTAATGGATGTGTTATAGAGGATAGGTTTCTAAACTAACAACGCATTAAATTTGAAATTGAACCAAATTTAGACCATGCTTTCTACTCAAGGTCAACCCCACCAAGTGAACACTTAGCTTCCATACTAATCCTTTGGTATCATATGGAAAGGGTGGAGCCCATCACATAAATAGTGTGTGTATTTTATATTAAGCTATATTTTTTGGGCTAAATTTGGATTATAAAATTGAATAAGTATGGAAGTAGACCTTTCCCAAAAATTTGAAATCAACGCAAACAAAAAGAATTCAAATGACTTCGATCAAAATTAGGTATAAAAATCAAGACCTTTGTGT
Organism: Taxus wallichiana var. yunnanensis; assembly: GCA_018340775.1. Taxonomy (NCBI): domain Eukaryota; kingdom Viridiplantae; phylum Streptophyta; class Pinopsida; order Cupressales; family Taxaceae; genus Taxus; species Taxus wallichiana. The sequence goes on from CM031235.1 coordinate 797,722,484, forward strand.
AGATGCAAAGAATGGTTTTTTACAATGTACTACGATTAACGACATTACACTACAATTAAGCTTTAGCTAATATAAATAAATAAATCGACGTAATTACAATATTGATTATACTCAAATATTCTCGAGTGTAGGAAAATTGAAATAATTCAAATTTTAAGGAAACATAAGGCTTTAAAGACATACATTTTATGTTGTAATTTGGGAGACAAATCTCAAAAAAACATATAATACAAAATAAGTCTAGATAAAAGAAGTAAAGCTAACCTTAAAAGGAATGAAAATAAAGAACCTTTACAAGAGTTAACTACCTAAGTGGAAAGACCAAAATAGTACCAAGATGGTTTTGGAAACTATTAGATAATACAAAACTAAATTTACAAAAATAATCATCTACTTCGAGCTATAAAAAAATTTGCTCTCTTTTCCAAAATTCACTACGAGATTCTAGAAAATTGTTCTCCTTCCTTGAAATCTTAATATTCCCATGTTACAACACCTTATAAACTATAAAAATATGAGGGAGTTGATGGGGATTATGTAATCCCTCCATTATTACTAGGCCCCTAGCATACTAGATAGTTTGGAAAGCATCACACCAAGTGTGTTTACATTAAGCAAGTAGACTAATATAATATAAGTATCCCAAGTGCTATCATTTCAATGGATGAAATAAGTAAATGCTAAATATTCTTCTCTAAATGATTGAAATCTATTTTTTCACTTGGATTTTCTTGAAATAAATGTTCTCCTTATAATTACATGCTCGATTGTAAATGAAATGATTGTCCTAAATGCACTAATGGACTTGTATTTATAGACTTCTTGAATAACCATATTGGCATGCATGTCGACACATTATGAGTGGGAAAATATGACAAATAAATACTAAAACCTTGAGGGGCCAAAAAATAGGGCTAAAACGGCCCACATAAAAAGTAACTAGAACTATAGCGGTAAAGTTGTGACGAACTAGAATAATAGAGCTATGGTTCTAGAAAAATCTTTAGAAGAATAAGAAAATAAGGTTTAATAGAGATAGTTTGGGAGGAAAGATAAAAAAGAGGAAGGGGGAGAAAATAGGGTAAAAAAAAATAAAGAAATGAAAAAGGAAAAAATAGTCAAAATTAAACAAAACACAAGGAAGGAATTCAAAAACACACGCAACATATGACAACATGAGCCTAATATGGACCGATAATCAATAGACACATAAATAGACTAAGCACGATAGCATATCACAAATATTATACTAAAATTAGGTGTTTATATATGCCCTATATGTTCTGGTGTATGTCATGATATCAAAGTAAAGTATCAACTAGATATAGAGAATTTGTCATGATGTTTTAAAACTAATTGAAAGTTCTTGAAGTTAGTACTAGAATAATAGTAATTTGAAATTTAAAACTAAAGTATATCACCTAATATCAATAATGGAGGGTTAGGAAGATTCTATAACTAATATCGTTGATCTTGTGCCTTCAATATAGAAATTTATTCTTTTGCAATTATATGGGAAACATGTGTAGGTAAATTAGTTTTATATAAATATATAATAAATGAGTTGCTGGAATCTAGAAAAATAAAAGAGGAATAAATGTACCCAATGTACTAAAACCATAAATATGCCCCTACGAAATCTATATCTCATAATATGTAACTCTTTATATGTGTGTGTCTTATATAAATATATAATAAACGAGTTTTTGAATCTATAAAAATAAAACAGAACAAATGCACCCAAAGTGTACTAAAACCATGAATATGCCCCTACGAAATCTATATATCATAATATGTATCAACTCTTTATGTGTGTGTGTCTCGTGATAATAACAAGTGTAAGGGTGCGTATGCGTGCGTGTGTGTCTAATCTTATGCTTAGACCAAGTGGACTATTGTTAACAAAACATATATTTATGGTGTTGGTTTGCATTATTTTTAATTATGTTATATTTTTGGTCTCTAGAGTTAGTAAAGGGTAAAGTCATGAGCTATTCATGGGTTAGTTAGGGTTTCTAGTGGTGAATACAAAGGGAGGGGAAACATAGTTTGGGGCACCTAAATAATGTATCATCTTTTACAATATCAATCTTAATGTAAAATATATTTATGGTATTATGTGAGATTTATTTTATTACAATCATATTTGTAGGTGTAATCCACCCTTTGGGGAAGTAGGTGCTCCCATCTTTGCATTTTATCCAAAAAAATTATTTATATTTTACAATCCTATTTTTAGTTGTTTTGAATGCAGATGTATACTATGCAAAACTAAGATGAAACATTTTGTGGTTTCTTCCATGTGTGGGAGAAAAAATTCATGGAAGACTATAGGCTAGAGGTTAAAACACATATTATATGACCCTATTTAAGATGTGAGATGAACCAATGAATTCCATATCTCAAAAGAAAGAGGTTGTGGTTATCATCTATAAGATAGAAATATAAAAGAACATGTTTATAACATAGTTTGAGATATCACCATAAAATCATATACATGACAAGTTAGTTCCCATGTGTGGTTGTGAGTATATAATCTATATAATAACATGTATAGTATTTCCTTTGTGAGAAAGATATAAGTAAATGTCAACATAAAAGCATCATGATTTTTATGGAAAGGTATAACGAGTGTACACATGAAAGGAATAGTTCCCACATTCGGCATTTAAAATCAATGTAATCATAGGAATAAGTTACACATAATGTGGGTAAGAATAATCACTGAGTACATGAATGGAATGACCCTTATGCCTAATATATGATCATCAGAAGCATAGGAATGAGTATCTCCCTTATGAGAGAGATAATAAGATGTAAAGTACAAGTCATGGGTCCTTGTCCCCAATATATGCATAATGGACACAATGTATGCAAGATCATGAAATAATATTGGGCATGATAATGTAATACAAAAGATAGGTTTTAATATAAATAGAGAGAATTATTATTATTATTATTATTATTATATCTTATCAAAATAAAGTAAATAACTACAAACAAGCATATCCTAACTCATGTCCAGATAAATACTATAATTGTGCATACCATAGAAAAGAAGAAAGAAAAAAAATCCACTACCTCTTCCAAATGTACCACTAAAACCTCCAGTTCAAATGGGAAACCTAAGAAGGAAAAGGTTAAGTGTGCCTATTGCAATAAACTTGGGAACGATGAGCACAAATGTATGAAGAAGCAGATTGACCACCTCAGTCATCTCCTTAAGAAAAACAACATAGGCTTTTCTAAATCTATCAAAGACTTCATCAACCCAAGAATATACTAAGGCAAAGGAAATAGATAAAGAGAAACATAAGGGAAAAACACTAGTTTTAGTTGCATCCTCATCTACTCCTTCATGGGTTATCGACTTTGGTTCTTCACACCACATGGGTTCATCACAGGCTAATTTTTCTTCGTTAGAGCCCCGCAAAGCATGTCCTCCACCGCTTTGGGTGATGATACTCTAGCCATAGTTTCAGGGAGAGGGTTTGTTGAAGTTAAAGGTGGAACATTCACAAATTTTCTTAGTGTACCTTAACTTTTAACTAATATCTTGTCAGTGTATCAGATCACTCATATAGGGAAGGGAATGAGAGTCCTATTTGATCCATATTCAATTGAGATCATGGATTTGCATAGCGACACTATAGTAGTAGTGGGAAGGGAAGATCACCATGCTAGGTTATATACCTTCTCACACTTTTCACCTGATGTTTCCCCACTGCATTTCTCACACACTCAGATGGAGTTAGAATATTATGACATGAGTGGTTTGGCCATCTTAACTACTGCTACCTTGAGCAACTCAATAAGCATGACATGGTTATAGGATTTCCTAGAGTTCGTTTCTCAAAGGGACTTTGCAAGGGTTGTGCTTTTTTAAAACACCCCAAGAGAAATATGACAAGGAAAAGCTTGGAGAGATTCAACACCTTTAGAGTTGATTCATAGTGATGTCACGGGGATTTTCCCCATCCTTATTTCACTAGGGCCAAATATGTTCTCACCTTCATAGATGAATTTTCCATATATACATGGGTCTACTTCATTAGGAAAAAAATCTGAACTATTTGATTATTGTAGGGACTTTAAGGAACTCACGAGAATCAACTGGGAAAAGCATCAAAGTTATTTGAATAGATAATGGGGATTATGTTAGCAACAAATTTGAGTAGTTTTACACCACAGAGGGTATTGATCTATAGCAGATAGTGCCTTACACTCCTCAACAAAATGGCGTGGTAGAACACAAAAATAGGTCCTTGAAAGAGATGACAAACTATATGATCCACTCTAAATATTTGACTCTATAGTTTTGGGCAGAAGCCATCAATTGTGCTTGTTATATACAAAATCGGGTTCCCACAAAGATTTAAAAGGTATAACTCCCTTTGAATCTTGGCACAACAAGAAACTGGAAGTTAAGCACTTCAGGGTCTTCGATCACCAACAATGACACACATTCCCAAAAATAAATGCAAGGCAATGGAGCCTTAATCCAAACCTTGCATCTTTGGGTATCCGAGGGGGTCAAGGGCTATAGAATTATCCATCCTACTACTCATGATTTTTTCATTGAGAGAAGTGTTAAGTTTCAGGAGAGTCCCACTGACTCTTTACTTGACGCTTCTCCATATACTTTGGCTTCACTTAGTTTTGATGAGCAGTCTAAGGATTCAAATCATCCATAGCAGGTTCCTGAGGCAGAGTCTTCTACTTCTTCTAGTTCTAACAATGAGAAAAGTAATGAGGATTCATCCTCATCTACTTCTAGCCATACTTTAGAGGATGAGGATTTAACACATGACTCACCCACTTCAAGCCCTCTTTGGGCTAGGTAGACACTTCATAGTGCAGTGTAATTGGGAAAGGGATCCAAAGGATGACAGATGTACTCGAGAAGACTATCAGAGTAGGCCACATGCCTTCTATGCTTCAGTGACAGATCTACAGAAATTCGAGAGGCATCAAACATACCTGAGTGGGATAATGTTATGCATGAGGAATATAATTCCTTAATCAATAATCACACTTGGGATTTGACTTCACTTCCTAAGGGAAGGAAGATGGTTCAATGTTAATGGATATATCGGACCAAATTTGTAGCAAATGGGTCAATTGATAAGTACAAGGCTCGGTTAGTAGCCAAGGGTTTTTCATAGGTATCTCGGCATAGACTACTCAGAAACCTTTGCACCTATAGCCAAGATGACTTTGATTAGACTCACACTTGATTTATCCACAACACATGGTTGGAGTTTATGCTAGATGGATGTGAAGAGTGATTTTATTCACGGATACCTAAAGGAGGAGATCTATATGGAGTAGCCACCAGGTTTTGTTCAAGATTCATCCTTAGTTTGCAGACTTAGGAAATCCATTTATGGCCTCAAACAGACCCCTAGGGCTTGGTATACCAAGATGGATTCCTTCCTCCTAGCTTCTAGTTTCACTCGGTGCCATTCAAATCCCAATTTATATCTATTATGGCGGGATGATTCATTACTCGATAATCTTGGTAACTTATGTTGATGACCTTTTGATCATTGGGAGTACTTCATCAGCTATCTTAGTAGTGAAGAAAACTCTTCAGGACAAATTTTCATGACTAACTTGGGTCTATTGCACTACTTCCTTGGCATTGTGATCACACGCCCGATTCGAGAGATTTGACTTGTAAATCCCAAGTAATCTCTTGATCTTTTGGCTTGGTTTCATAAATGATCGCAAGCCATCTCTCGAATCCTTTCTTATCCGGAGTCAAGATTGAGGTTAATTTTTCCACACATTTGGTTGATGCTACTTTATATCAACAAATTTTTGGAAGCCTTATTTACTTGACTCACACCAAACCTGATATATCCTATGTCGTTAGTATTGTTTTGAGGTTTATGAAGGAACCCCATGAGCTCCATTGGAAAACAAAGCTAAAAGGATTTTGTATTACATTCAAGTTTCATACGAGATATGGGATTCACTGGGTTGATTCAAAAATTGATTTTCTCAACCTACAAAAATTTAGATTGGTCTAGTGACATTGAGTTTCATAAGTCCACTTCAAGTTATAGTTTCTCATTGGGTTTCATTTCCCATCGAGTTGTTTGAGCAAGAAAAACGTTATTTCTCTATCATCCACATAGGCAGAGTTCACGGGAGCTGTTAACACATATACTAAGGTTATTTAGCTTCAAAGTGGATTATTTCTGAACTTGGTATCTAGATAAGGCAACCTATAGTCATTTTTTGTGACAACCAAAGCACCATCCAGATATGCAAGAATCTAGTTCTTCATCAAAGGACCAAACACATTGAGATTCACATACACTTCATTCGGGAGATCATTCATGAGAAATTCATCGATTTAATATAATGTCAATCTTCAGAGGAGGTTGTTGACATCTTCACCCAACCTTTCACTGAGAGAAAGTTCATTCATCTATGAGCTCTTCTTGGGGTGTGGTCTACATCAACAACTTTAGCATCTTCAGTGGGCCTTCTAGCCTCTTCACTTATTCATGTCTCTCTTTTGGAGGAGTTTTTCCCACCGATTTTTCTCCTTTTTCTCTATCCTATGATATATTGCATTGTATGTGGGTCCCTCATTAGGCCTTGTTTCTGGGACCCAATTTCATTTTTCACTGCCCACCTAAGTTGTGCTTATGAGGGGTGTTATTTTAGGATTTATTTTCCTCACTTTATTTTTATTCTCCTACTTGGCATATTCCACCTCATTTAGAGTTTACTACACTTATGGGATATGCTTGCTTAGGTGTACACTTGAATACACTATTCTAGGTGTTGGTTACCACTTGACTACACTATTCTAGGTGTTAGTCACCACTTGACTACACCATTCTAGTTGTTGGTTACCACTATTCTAGGTGGATATTGTCATGATTCTAGGAGGATGTTACACATTCACCTCCTATATGTACATCTCTTGCATTATTCTATTTGATTTGTATTGAGTTGGAGTTATTTCTGTGATATTACAATTATCTCTCTTATTTTCGTAATTTGCAGTCTCGTATGCTTGCATTATTTTATCTTGGAACAATTCACGTCTTGCATCATTCACTTGTAATCTTTGAACCAAGATATCTTTAGAAATTCTCTAATACCTCCTAGAATCATGGCAATCTCCACCTAGAATAGTGGTAACCAACAACTAGAATGGTGTAGTCAAGTGGTGACTAACACCTAGAATAGTGTAGTCAAGTGGTAACCAACACCTAGAATAGTGTAGTCAAGTGTACACCTAAGAAATCATATCCCATAAGTGTAGGGAAACTCCAAGTGAGGTGGAATATCCCAAGTAGGATAATACAAATAAAGTGAGGAAAATAAATCCTACACTAACACCCCCATAAACACAACTTAGGTGCACAAAGTGAAAAATGAAATTGGGTCCCAACAATAAGGCCTAATGAGGTACCCAAGTAGAATGAAATTTATCATAAGATAGAGTAAAAGGAGAAAAACCCAATGGGAAAAACTTCCCCCTAAAAGAGAGATAAAGAAGATAAGGTAGGACTAGAAAGCCCCACTCGAAGCTACAACTACCTGTAGCCATCCAGTATCTTGTAAAGCAACCTCCTGGAGTGACTGTGGCTTAGAAATAGATGCAGTGAAGAGTGGATCACCATGGAAAAGTGAAGGTAGCCGTCAAGTGTCTGATGGATCTCCAACCAAGGTGTTGTTCCTATCCAAGGAACTATGCTCCTCATACATGGTAGAAGTGCCAACTACTCCATGATGGAATGATATATCTAATGCAGAAGTGAAGAAATAATGTGGAGGGTCATGTAACTAAGTAGAAGATTGTCTGATGTCTGATGAATCCTGAATCAAGATGCCTACTCCTTGAAAATTCTGAGGTGGACCAAGTAGGTGGATCAAGAAATAACTCCTCTAATAATGGAAGGTGATAAGGAGATGGTGGAGGTGGGTCCCCATCACTACTGTAGTCATCTATGCTAGAAGAGAATTTCTCATCAGAAATGTGCTCAAGCTCAAAAGTGTCATCAAGTATATAGGTGAATGGGAAAAGAATCTAAAGGAGGAAAAAGTGAGAGAAGGAATATAGCCAAGTTTGATGATCGACTACACCCACTGCAATGATAGTGTCACTATGTAGCTCTCTGACATAGACTAAATCTGGAGTGAACTCAACCCGCATGCCCTGACTAAGGTGAGTAATTTGGTAGACTGATAAGATATTAGTTGATAGTGAAGGAATACTAAGAACATTATTGAATGTTCCTCCATCCACTTCAATAGACCCTCTCCCAAAAACTTGTGAAGAATTGTTGTCACCCAATCATATAGTAGACATGTCACATGGCTCTAATGAAGTGAAATCCACGTGTGAAGAAGCCATATGATGTGAAGCACGTAATCAATAACCCATGTAGGAGGTGGTGGTACAACTACAACAAGGGCTCTCCCTTTTTTCTCCTTTCCGATTCTTTCTCTTTCCCTTTTCCATTGGTATTTGTATTGGAGGATTCATTGGTTGATGAAGACTATTTGGAAGACTCGGGTTCACCTATCTTGTTCTTCTCAAGAAGACTTGTGAGGTGGTCAATTTGCTTCTTCAAACATTTTCTTTCATCATGTCTTCCTTTACAATACCCACATTTAATCCTTTCTTTCTTAGACTTATCACTAGAAGAGGAAGTTTCAGAGTTTGGTGTAGATGTGGAAGAATGTTGATATTTCTTTCTTTCTTGATCCTTGTTACTCTGTTTATACTCTTTGTCTAATGAGGCTTTCTATTTTCCATTCTTGGAAATGAGAGCTTGAGGTTTGGATGACTTCAAGGTACCCATTTGAATTAACTTGTCTTTCTCCTTAGTCAAATTAGCAATGAAGTCATCTAAGGATGGCATAGACCATGTGGCTCTAAGATCTCTCTTGGTAGCATAAAATGTAGAAACAAAGACAGAGTAGTCAGGACCTAGTTTGGAAAGCATAGAAAGAACAAGTTGTTCATCCTTCTTTTCTATTCCACATTATTTTAACTACAATCGTAAGGACTTGATCTTGGTAAATAAATCTTCCAAGGTGTCAAAGTTGTTAGGAATTAAGCTGATAAGTTCTATTTCTAGCTCATGACCCTCATAGTGTCAACTTTTCCAAATAATGTTTCTAAGGTTTTCCACACCTCGTTGGGAGATTTGGTTGAATCTATGTGAAAAAGGAGTTCAAGAGACACTAAAAGACAAAATACCAAATGTTTCATCACACTTATTAAACCATTTAACTTTATCTGCAACTACAGTAGGCTCATGTTCTAACCCCATTATGATACGGTATAACCCTTTAGTCCTAATTGCAATGGTCATTTTTTATTTCCATTCATGGTAGTTAAAAGGTGTAAGTGGGTTAATTATACTTAGATCCATGACTACAGAAAGAGAAGTTATGGTAGTTTTTTCAGAAACCAAAGAAATGTGTGGAAAGAAAGAAGTTACAAACAAAAGATGAAACAAACTATACACCCCCTAAAACTTTATCAAGAAGCCCCCCACAATTTTGGAACTTTATCACTTAGTGCATTTTACAATATAAATAGGTCAAATTCTTTGGGAAATAAAAATATTTAACTTTTGCAAAAAAATGGCACTCGATATTGAGCTACCAATCAAAAACTTTACAATAATCACTTTTTGTAAATAATCCCTATTTAAATAAATTTGCAATAAACTTTAAATGCACTTTTTCCACTAAAAATGTATTTTTAGAAAAAAGGAAGTGGGTATGATGAACCAATCTTAAGCACCTTCGATTCACATGCGTCGAGTGTAGTTGAAGGCCAAAATACGTTGAGGGCCATAGGGGGGCTAGCGTTAGCCACCCCGCACATGCCCAAAGGCTATTCTCGACGAGGCTACTAGGCCAAGATGGAATTTTTTTATCAGTATATAGGCTACAACCATGTTTGATCAAGGAGATATTTATTATGGTCCTTAAATTGCTGTAGATATGAGTGTAAAAACAACACTACCGTGAGACTAAAAAAAAAACAACCCAAGATGGATCTTCAATGCATGTATGGGTTGTTTGAAACTATGTTGTAGGTATGAAAAATTCCTCTAGATTAGGAAAGAATGCCCTTTGTAATTCGAACAAGCATACAAAGCACTACCATAGGTGAAAATGCCCTTCATAGGTTTGAAATTGCCTAGATTTGGATAAATCTTCTACGGATCCTGCAATAATGATTTAGGGCATGTAAAAATAATCTCCAGAAATATGTATGTGCTATGCGGGCTTGTAAACCATAGAAGCCTGCCAAATATGCTATATATACCCAAAAATTAGGTAAAACCAGCACCAAATAACACCAAAATACTTGCAAATATTGATCTCAAATGAAAATAAATTTACAAAATAATAACCATACAAGCTCAATACCACAGTATCGGATACTATATCTCGGAGAATTGCCATGAATCTACTAGTTCAAATATTACACATGTGAATGATGCGAGACATGAATTGTTCCAAGAAAAAATAATGCAAGCATACAAGATTGTAAATTATGAAAATACAAGAGAGATAATTGCAATAACATAGAAAATGCTCCAACTCAATACGATCCAATAGAATAATGCAAGATATGTACATATAGGAGGTGAATGTGTAACTTCCTCCTATAATCATGGCAATTTCCACCTAGAATAGTGGTAACCAACAATTAGAATGGTGGTTTCAAGTAGTGACTAACACCTAGAATAGTGTAGCCAAGTGGTAAAGTGTAAGTGTGTGTGTGTGTGTGTGTGTGTGTGTGTGTGTGTGTGTGTGTGTGTGTGTGTGTGTGTGTGTGTGTGTGTGTGTGTGTGTGTGTGCGTGCGTGTGCGTGTTGTGTGTGCATGTGTGTGTGTGTGCGTGTGTGTGTGTGTGTGTGTGTGTGTGTGTGTGTGTGCGTGTGTGTGTGTGTGTGTGTGTGTGTGTGTGTGTGTGTGTGTGTGTGTGTGTGTGTGTGTGTGTGTGTGTGTGTGTGTGTGTGTGCATGTGTGCGTGTGCATGTGCATGTGCGTGTGCATGTGTGTGTGCGCATGTGTGTATGCGTGTGCATGTGTGTGTGTTATATACGCTTAGATGTTTATGGGATGAATATGGACTATAAAATTAAACAAGTGTGGAGGTAGTCCTCATTTCCTAGAAAATGAAATTAAGAAAAATAAAAAGAATTCAAAATTACTTGATTAAAATTAGGTATAAAATCAAGACCTCGTACGTAGATACGAGTAAAGTGGTGTTCGCATAATGTACTATGAATAATCACATTTTACTACAATTAATCTTTAACTAATATAAATAAATAAATTAAAGGTAGAAAAATAATTAGTAAAATAGGCTTGGTGTGTCCCTCACCCTTATATTGATATCATAAAAGAAATTTACGAGTTTCCATTGGCTATAAATAATCAACCATGTTAACATGTAGCTACAATATAAAGTTCTAGTACCAAAAAAATACAACAATTAAATATTTACAAGATTGTTTTCAGCTCAATACCACCAATGAATACTATGAAGAAAAAATATGCCCCTACTTACAGATAAAGAACAAAAGTCTCATGCATAATGTTGGTTCAAAATCCCATCCTTCTAACTCATGAGATGTTCTTTATGTAATATAACAACATCAAATGTTTATGATTCATAACATTGTTGGTTATTCCCGCACGCCCTAATATCCATAATTTTCTTCATTGTGTAAGTGCTCCTTATGTCCCAACTAGTCAGTTGGGCCATAACTAATAATAGAAGAAAGAGGATCCAAACCAATGCTTCTATTTGCCAAAAATTGCAGACCCGTTTACTTCCCAAAAATCATGTTGAAAAGAAACGGACTAGAAACCATTAGCCAATAGATTATCTCCTACAATTGTTGATTTAGTTTCTAGTTATGTATAGCTCATTTATTCATAGAAATATTATAACCATAGAATCCCCTTCTACTAGTATATTCCTATAAAGTTTCCTATATCCAAACACGGACCTTCAAAAAGACAAGTATAGATTCTAATTCATTATTCATGACATAAGGGATGAGAAAAGATCCAACTCATAACATATGATCACAATGGTAATGAATAATGTAACCCATCCCACCTATTTTAGGATTACCTTTGGATGAACCATCAAAATAGAGCTTGATCGTCTCTACTATGTGGTGGTATCTAGTGGATCCCGACATTGTATCTTAGTTTTATGAATTTATTTGATTTGAAGAAGATTTATATGCAACCAATTCTATAGGATTTTTTCTCATTAATTTGTATCCTATCTTGCTTAATTTTAGACAAGAATGACATATTTTCAAAAATTTACAATTTCATTTTTCTCCATAAGCTTTCCCATGCCAATTCTTTATCCTCAAAGATCGTATTATTATGCTCTTTCCAAACATTCCAAATTACATTTGTTAGACAATCCTTCTATAGTCCATCCAACTATTTTAAAGGTAATTACATAAATTAATATCCTTCAAATATTTGAGGAGTGTAAGAAAATGTAAATAATTTAATTGTTAAGGAAAAGTAAGGCTTTAAAGTGATATATTTTATATCGTGCAATTTGGGAGAAATTTCTAAGCAACATACCATGCAAAACAAGTCTAAAAATAAAGTGAAGCAAATCTAAAAACAACAAAAAGAGAATCTTTATAAGAACTATACTACTCCTTAAGTGGAAAGATACAAATAGTATGAGTATGGATCTCGAAACTATTAGATATACAACACTAATTTTAAAACAAATTATCTACATTTGGGATCCAAAACCTTTCTCTTTTTCAAAATTCACTACAAGTTTCGAGAAAATTTTCCTTCCGTGAAATCCTAATATTCCCACAACACTTTATAAAACTATAAAAACATGAGGTAGTTAATGGGGGCTTGTGTTATCCCTCTATTATTACCAAGACACAAGCATTTTTATAGTTTTGGAAGTATCAATGATCACACTAAGTATAATGCAACTTAGTGATAATAAATGATAATAAAAGCTTCAAAGCATTAATTTTAATGAATGAAGTAGGTAAATAATTTGTAATTTTCTTTGAATTCTTTAAATATGCTTTTTCACTTAGATTATCTTAAAATAAATGTATCCATTTTATCCTCATTATTACATGCTCAATTATAAATAAATTTATTGTCCTAAATGCACTTATATATTTATAAACTTCTTTAATTTAGATCAAAACCTATTAGCATGCACATTGACATACAATGAGTGGGAAAATATAAAAATAAGGACCAAAACCCTAAGGGAACCAAAAAAATGGCTAAAAGGGCTCATAGAAAAGTGACAGAAACTATACCGATATAGTTTTGGGAAATTACAACAATAGCCTTACAGCTTATAGTAGCAATACTATAACAATAAGAAAACGTGGTCAAGAGAGAAAATTGGGAGGAGAGATAAAATAAGAGGATGGGAAGGAAATAGTGTCACACATATAATAATAAAGAAGCAAAAAAAAAAAAAAGAGTCAAAAATTGAACAAAACACAAATAAATTATCAAAAATTTAAAAATTTCAAAGAATGCCTTCCAAAATGAGCCTAATATGGACCGATAATCAATAGACACACAATTACACTAGTAACATAGAAAATAAAAATCTTATACCAAAATTAAGTGCTTACATAATTCCTTACTCTATTTAATATGTTATAATATCAAAGTAACATTTCAAATGGATATAGATAAGTTTCCACATTAATCTAGACACCAATTGAGAGTTCTTGAAGTTATTACAAGAATAATTTTAGTTTGAAATGTAAAAGGAAATAGATATCACCTAATCTCAATAGTGGAGGGTTGGGAAATGTTAGTGCAAATCAGCAGCACCCCTGGATGTTTTCTTAGATTTCTAGTTTGATAATGGGCATCTAGTGTGATTGCACAACATGGAATCTTTTCCCCAAGTGTGGGACTTGCAAAAATGGGAAAAAAATCTCTAGATTAAAGGTTGGTTCCTCTACTCCTCTAATTAGATGTATGCATGAAATTTGCAGAGGTTTAACTCAAAATTCTACTCTAATTCTGCCAAGGAGACAAGGATAGAAGAGAGAAAAGAAGATAAAACTAAACTAACAAGGTGATACACCAAAGGAGTGGTGAACATCTACTTCTGCAAATTGACATAGATTATAAAAATGCAACACAAATCATGCACAAATTGCTAAAATTGTAATGAAAGATCATAGAGAGCAACAACACAAGAAAGAATTGAAAATTCATTCACAGAGTTTGCATTGTCATTTCCATTTTTAAATACAGTGCATTACAACAGCAAGGAGGTAGAAAACATGTTGTAGTCCTAAAAGAGGTCTGATATTCCAAAAATTCACTTGCCAAGGTGAAGGAGGGAGCCTATAGATCATAAAAATGTCCAACCCTTTACAAATGAGCCAAAAATGGCTTTTAACAATGAAAACCCGAGCTCAAGAAGGAGAAATGCGGGAAAAATGAAAGGAATCATTCAACCACCGACCAGATCCATCAAGATAGCATGGGTACCCTTAAAAGTTCATTCCCCAAGATTTTCGACCATGTTGGAGAAGAATGGAAGCCATACTACATTAAAAATGGTGGTTAAATGTCAGTTCTGCTCTTTTCCCCATGCCAAAGGTTTTTTTGATTTTTCTCTCACCAAACTTCACCAAAAAAACAAAATTGAGGATTCCATCATGTAGAGGAATTCAATAGATTTTCAATGACACCAAAATCGAGCACTAGATGAAAGATATTCCCCTCTCGAAGATTTATGGCAAAACAGAGAGAAAAATCGGATCGACGGCCGAAACCCAAAAATTTTCCCTTTTTTCTGAATTTGGGAAAATTTTCCCAAAAACTCCACCCCCACCGCTCCGATGCCACGTGGCACATTCCTATTGGTTTTCAGGTCTAAATGGCCATTTTACGCCCTTTTGAATTTTTGGAAAATTTCCAAAATCACTCGCACCCCGCCACTCTGCTGCCACGTGGCGCTCTCCTATTCGCCGCCGGGGGCGTGCTCCAAAATTTTCCTTTGCGCTCCAACCACTTCGACAAAAACTAAAGTTCTCCCCGTGCCTCTACTTCCGCCACGAACAGACACATGTCACTCTTCCATTGGTCTATGGGTCCTCGGGCCAAGATTTTCCTCTGCACCATTTTAAACACTTTGGCAAAATTGTCAAAATTCACTCCGCCCCTTTGACCCTCGCCGGCCTTATGGACACATGGCATCTTCTTCTTGGTCCACAGGCCTTTGGGCCAAAATTTTTCTTTGCGCTCTCCGCCGGCCCTTTGGAAATTTTTCTAACTTACCATCACCAACCCGCCATTCCGCCGCCACATGGCACTTCCTTATTGGTTCACGGGGATTCCTAGGAAAATTTCCCTCAAAAACTCCACCGAGCCATAACTTGCAAAATACAAGGAGTTAGAAGGAAAATTTTACCTTTCTAGAAAGGTGAGAAAATTCTCTATCTAATGAAGCCATTTCTAGAAAAATTTGAGTGCCCTAGAAGTGGAAAAATTACTGAGGCACAAGGAAGGAAGGAATGAAGGAAAGTTAGTCAAAAATAAGCAAGGGGCTTATTTTGGATAACAATTTTGGCAACTCAGAGGGGTCATCTGCCTGCTGGATGAAGTGACCAACTTCTTGAAGCAATCTATTGGGCATGGAGTCATCAAATTAACTGCTTGGTACTCTCAATTCATTAGAAAATTTCTAGAAAGAAGATTGTGAGAGTAGAACATCACTTGATCTCGGAACATGGCTGCAAAGATGCATCCTTAGGACAACAAAGCTTGTGCCAAAGCACTTAGGGAAATGTAAAACTAAGCTACAGTAAAAAAATGTGCACAAGTACTTGAGGAAATGAAAATCTAAGCTGATATGTACAAGGTGAGGAGTTTCCTTCTAGCAGAAGAATGCTTTAGATGGATTCCATTAATTGGAATCTGTAGTTCTTCACCATCCAATGTAGACAATTGGAAGGCATTGCTGTTCTTACATTTTGTGACCATGTAGGGGCCACTCCAAATGGCATCAAACTTTGAATGCCTTCTTGGCTTTTCTCGGTTTGCATCCCATTTCAACACTAAATCTCTAACTTGGAATGTTCTAGCCTTTGCTTTCCTATCAAAGGTTCTCTTGATCAAGGCTTGGTCCTTCTCCATTGTTTGGGCTGCATGCTCTCTGATTTCTTGGAGTTCCATCAATTCTGCATATCTAACCTCCATGGGTTCAAACTCCAACAATTCTAATTGCTTCATGAGTTCCAACGTTGGCAACTCAAGTGACATAGGCAAGATTTCCTCTCTTCCATAAACAAATCTGAATGGAGAGTTACCGGTGGATGTCTTGGGAGTTATCCTATCAGCCCATAAGGCTGATTTAAGTTTAGTATGCCAAGTCCTTCGATTTTCATCAAGAGTCCTCTTGATGATCTTCAATAGGTTCTTGTTGGTAGACTCAGCTTGACCATTACCTTGAGGGTAATAATTTGATGAAGTGCTCAGATAGATCCCATTCCTAATAGCCCATTCAGTTACCTTTGATCCTATGAATTATAATGAATTATCTAATATTATAGTGGTAGGTATGCTAAATCTGGTTACTATCCCTTCATAGAAGTCTAGAATGCTAGATTCATTTGCCTCTTTGAGTGCCACCACCTCAATCCATTTGGTGAAGTAGTTTGTTGCTATTAGAATCCACTTGTGTCCTTGGCTTGATTTTGGGTTAATGACTCCAATGAAGTCCAAACCCCATTGCATGAATGGCTGGTCAACTGAAATTGGGTGCAATGGAAGGGTTGCTAATCTTTCCTTTCCTGTGAAGAATGCACAATTTTTGCACCTCTTGATCCACGCATAACAATCACTAAACACATTGGGCCAATAATAGCCAACCTTCATAATCTTGAGGGCTGTCACTCTTGGAGCAAAATGACCCCTAGCTGATCCACCATGGAACTCTTCTAACATTCTCTTAATTTGATTTGTCCCAATGCATCTCAACAACACTCCATTTATATCCTTTTTGAACAAAACACCATCAACAAGTGCATATGGAATAGCCTACAATCTGAAGTGTCTTCTCTTGGTTTTGTCCATCTCTAGAGGGCATAGGCATGTTTATAAGAAGTGCATTATGTCTTGGGTCCAGCAAGGAGTGAGCATACCACCATTCTCTTCTTGAACACCTCTTTGTTCTTGGTTGTCTTGCAACGCCAAAACAACATCCTTCCCATTACTTGCTTCCATTGATTTGCTCAAGACCAGCTGCTCACACAATCCCTTTCCTTGGACCAGCTTGGTGAATTTGATCTCAATGTCATACTCCATGACACGAGTAATCCACCCTGCACGTTTTTCATTTAGGTCTTTGTTGAGGAGGAAGTCCTTAACTCCCACATGAGAAACCAGCAATTGAACCTTGTTGTTTGAAACTAGATGCTTAAATTTATTCAAGCTCCTAATCACTACAAGAACATGCTTCGCAATGAAGGAATACCTCACCTCATAGTCCTCCAAGATTTGTCTAAAGAAGGCAATTGGATGCTCTTCATTTTCTTGGTTCTGTTGTACTAAAATTACAGAAATGGTATCATCACCGCTAAATGCATAAAGGATAAAGTCCTTGGAGAAATCTAGGTTAATGAGAGTTGGAGCTTGTGAGATAGCCTCTTTGATTGCTTCAAAGCTTACCTTGCCTTCAAGCTGTCCATTTGAAAGCCATAATTTTCTTCAACATCATAGTTATTGGCTTGACAAGGGCTGTAAAGTTTGGAACAAACCTTCGAACAAAATTGATTCTTCCCAAGAAACTTTGAAGGGCCTTCTTGTGACTTGGAAATGGTAGTGCTTTTATTTCTTCAAACCTCTCTGGATCAATTTCTAATCCCTCTTTGGAAACAATGTGTCCTCTGAGCTTTCCTTCATGAGCTAGGAAAATACATTTTGTGGGATTCAAGGATACCCCAAACCTTCTACATCTTTGGAACACTTGTCTCAAATGAAAGAGATGATCTGCTGCACTTTTAGAAAATATAGTAATATCATCTAGGTATATCAGCACTATTTTGTTCATCAATCCTTTAAACACCATATCCATTGCCCTTTGGAAGGTAGCTCCAGCATTAGACAGACCAAATGGAATCTTTCTATATGCATAGGTTCCCCATTTGGTGGTGAAGGTTTTTTTGAACTGATCATCCTCCTTTACCATGATCTAATTATACCCTGAATAACCATCTAGCAATGAAAACCTCTCAGAGCCAACAACAACTTGCAGAATTTTCTCCATAGAAGGAAGTGGGTAATGGTCCTTGAGGGATGCTCTATTCAAATCTCTAAAGTCTACACATAATTTGATTTCTCCACTCTTCTTTCTAACTGGAACCAAGTTTACAACCCAGCTTGAATGCTTGATGGGAAATGAGATACTTGCCTCTATTAACTTATTCAATTCCCTCTTCATGAGAGGCTCCATGTGTGGATTGACTGGTCTTTGTTTTTTCCTGATAGGTTTAGCACTTGGATCTAATTCAATTGTGTGTTGAGCTAGCTTGGGATTGAAACCCCTCAATTCTTCATAGCTCCAAGAAAATATATCTAGGAAATCTTGGCAAAGTTGCATGAACTCATACCTTTCTTGCTTGGTTGTCACTTTACCAATTTGAAGTGATTTGCCTTCTCCCACTAAGATGGGCACTAAATCTTCTCCCTTGACTTGGATGTTTTCTTTCTCCTTCCTAAATTTATCATTAGGATTAAAGATGGACTCCAAAGTGACAAGTCCTTTTGGTAGTTTGTTGGTTCTCAGCTATACCACTTGATCCACATACCGCTGCCAAGAGGCCTTACTTGATTTTGATTTGTAGCTGGATTGGGTGGCCTATTAGGCTGATATGGTTGCCTATTAGGCTGATTTTGAGACTGATAAGAAGGTTTAAAACTTTGGGCTTACTTCCTCTTGAGTGTACCAGCTCATTGCCTAAATTTTATAATTGTTTCATGACTTCTTTAAGTTCATTTGAGGCACTAGAGGATGAAGTAAAAGTTTCATTTGAACTCTACTTTCTAGGGGTGAGAATAGGAGCTAAAGTAGGTGCCTGACTAGTGCTTGGGCTTTCCAAGTTTGGATATAAGGGCATGGGAGGCCTAGGAGCTAGTTTACTAGCTTGGATCAAACAATTCTCAGCCCTAATGGCAATGTTATAAGTTACAGGTATATTTTCACCTCCCATAGATTAGATTAACATAGAAATATCATAATTTAAATCTTTGAGATAGTATAAGAAAGCACCTTCAACTGTTGGCCTTACTAATACCGAGATTCTATCCCATGTCCTTTGAAATATGAAATTAAGTCTGTTAGCTGGTCATTGGGAGCTCTCTTGATAGTTGTCGATTGTTCCAATAGAGACAAATTATCTCCTTTTCTCCAAACTACTCACGGATAGCTATGCATAACTAGTTCTAATTTACGATAGAGCCTACCCCAAGACTCTTGAACCATTACAAGGCTTTCCCTTTGAATGAAGATGCCAACAATTTACATGTCAACAATCTCATGGATTGCACAAACATTAGCAATGTCTTTGACATGATCACCTGTGGAGTGGTCCGATTTTCCCAAGAAAGTATGGGATTTTCTTCAATGTCCTGCAACCGAACTGGGTTTTATGCATTGAGAGAAAGTGGGCTTCTTCCAGTGAATTTTACATAAGGGTTGTGTTGTGCCATTCTGATTGGCTTGATAACCCTTGTTGATTGGGTGAAAGGTCTACCAGGTGGAGGAGTTGATAGAGTTCTATTTGGTGGAGATGGAGACCTTTGAATTCTTCTTCCCCTTTGTCTTCTTCTTGGGGATAACTGTAGATGTTCGAGATAATCCCTCTTTTCTGGCCCTTGACCTTGTTTGGATCCTTCTCGTGAATCTTCAGACTTGAACTACTAAAACTAGTTGATTTATCTCTTTGGAGTCGCCAGATGTGCAAATCAGGGCTCTTTTAAGCAAGAAACTTACAACAAATGCACATCAACTTTTTTGTAATGAAGATGAAGACCTCTAAGGTCCCACTAGGCATGCCAAAAATGTTAGTGCAAATCAGCAAGCACCCCTGGATGTTTTCTCATATTTCTAGTTTGATAATGGGCATCCAGTGTGATTGCACAACATGGAATCTTTTCCCCAAGTGTGGGACTTGCAAAAATGGGAAAAAACTCTCCAGATTAAAGGCTAGTTCCTCTACTCCTCTGATTAGATGTATGCATGAAATTTGCAGAGGTTTAACTCAAAATCCTACTCTAATTCTGCCAAGGAGACAAGGATAGAAGAGAGAAAAGAAGATAAAACTAAACTAACAAGGTGATACACCAAAGGAGTGGTGAACATATACTTTTGCAAATTGACACAGATTATAAAAATGCAACACAAATCATGCACAAATTTCTAAAATTGTAATGAAAGATCAAGATAGAGAAAACAACACAAGAAAGGATTGAAAATTCATTCACAGAGCTTGCATTGTCATTTCCATTTTTAAATACAGTGCATTACAACAACAAGGAGGTAGAAAACATGTTTCAGTCCTAAAAGAGGTCTAATATTCCACAAATTCACTTGCTGGGTGAAGGAGGGAGCCTGTAGATCATAAAAATGTCCAACCCTTTACAAATGAGCCAAAAATGGCTTTTAACAATGAAAACCCGAGCTCAGGAAGGAGAAACGTGGGAAAAATGAAAGGAATCATTCAACCACCAACCAGATCCATCAAGATAGTATGGGTACCCTTAAAATTTCATTCCCCAAGTTTTTTGACAATGCTGGAGAAGAATGGAAGCCATACTGCATTAAAAATGGTGGTTGAATGTCAGTTCTGCTCTTTTCCCCATGCCAAAGGTGTTTTTGATTTTTCTCTCAACAAAATTCACTAAAAACAAAATTGAAGATTCCATCATGTAGAGGACTTCAATATCTTTCCAATGACACCAAAATTGAGAAAAATTGAGCTTTGGAGCAAAGATATGCCCCTCTGAAGATTTAGGGCAAAACAAGGCAAAATTGGGTCGGCGGGCCAAAACCCAAAAATTTTCCCCTTTTTTTTGAATTTGGGAAAATTTTCCCAAAAACTCGCCCCACCGCTTCGATGCCACATGACACATTCCTATTGGTCCGCAAGTCTGAATGACCATTTTATGCCCTTTTGAATTTTTGGAAAAATTTCCAAAATCGCTCCACTACCACGTGGCTCTCTCCTATTCACCCATGGGGGCGCACTCCAAAATTTTCCTTTGCGCCCCGACCACTTTGGAAAAAAACTAAAGTTCTCCCCGTGCGTAAAATTCTACCATGAACAGGACATGTGTCACTCTCTCATTGGTCTATGGGTCCTCGGGCCAAGATTTTCCTCTGCACCATTTTAAACACTTTGGAAAAATTGTCAAAATTCACTCTGCCCCTCCGACCCCCACCACCTTATGGACATGTGGCATCTTCTTATTGGTCCATGAGCCTTGGGAAAAAAATTGTTCTTTGTGCTCCCCATCGGCCCTTTGGAAATTTTTCTAACTTACCTCCGCCGACCCGCCATTTTTCCGCCATGTGGCACTTCTTTATTGGTTCGCGAGGCCTCCCGAGGAATTTTCCCTCAAAACTCATCGAGCCATAATTTACAAAATACAAGGAGTTCGAAGGAAAATTTTACCTTTTTGGAAAGGTGAGAAAATTCTCTATCTAATGAAGCCATTTCCAGAAAATTTTGAGTGCCCTAAAAGTGGAAAAATTCAACTGAGGCACAAGGAAGGAAGGAATGAAGGAAAGTTAGTCAAAAATAAGCAAGGGGCTTATTTTGGATAACAAGAAGATTATAGAACTAATATTTGTGATTATATATCTTGGATATATAAATTTTTGCTCGATGATTATATGGGAAACTTATGTATGTAAATAAGTTTCTATATAAATGATATAATTAATGACATACTAAAACCTATAAAAATAAAAAGTAGGAACAAATACACCTAGTGTGTGAAAATTGTGAATATATATATATATGATTTTTTCTAGATATTAATGTGTCTCATGATCATAATAAGTGGAGTATATATTGTCTTATGGTTAGACCAATTAGGATATTGTTATGTACTCAAGAAAAACATATATTTATGTGCTTAGCTAGCACCATTTTTATTATGTTATATTTTGGGTCCTTAGAGTTGGTGAAGGATAAATCCATGAGTTTCCAATGGGTTAGCTAGGGTTTCTAGATTGAATACAAAAGGAGGGAGAACATAAAAACAATATCATCTTTTACAATATCAAACCTTAATATAAAAATACATGTTCTATTGTGTGAGATCTCTTTTCTTATAATATTATTTGTAGGTAAAATCCACCCTCAAAGAAACTAGTGCGATCCCATCTTTCCATTTTATCAACATTTTTACTTTATATTTTACAACTCCTATTTTTATAGACATTTGGAATGCAGAATCTATGGTATACATATGCTAGATAAAACACCATGTGGTTTATTTCACGTGTGCGATACAAGTGAGTCATGGAATACTAGAGTTTAGAGATAAAAGTACAAAATATAATACCCCATTTAAGTTGTGATATGAACCCATGAATTACATATCTCAATAGATAAAGATTATGTGAATCATATATAAGGTGGGGTAAAAATCACATATGTATAACATAGTTTAAGATATCAACATAAAAGTATACATATGTAATAAATTATCTCCCCCATGTAGGTTCAAGTATATAATATATATAATAACATGTGTAGTATTCCCTTTGTGGTAAATAAATAAACAAATGTAAACATAAAAGTGTCATGCCCTATATGGAAAGGTATAATGAGTCTACACAGAGAATGCCGAGGTTTCCGAATTAGG
Source organism: Taxus wallichiana var. yunnanensis (assembly GCA_018340775.1). NCBI lineage: Eukaryota > Viridiplantae > Streptophyta > Pinopsida > Cupressales > Taxaceae > Taxus > Taxus wallichiana. Next base: position 797,745,418 of record CM031235.1, read on the forward strand.
CATCTAGAATCAACATAATCATATAAACAAGTTTCCCACAATATGAGTAAGAATATTCAATGGTATAATAGGAATGGCATTCCCCTTATGGCCAATACATGGTCATTGTAATAATAGAAATGGGTTTATCCCATGTGGAAAATATAATAAAATATATAGTAAAAGTAGAGGGTCCTTGTCCCCAATATATTATGATATGGATCATGTAGGCAATGTATGCATGTCATGAAATAATGTTTGGAATGATATTGTAATACCAAAATTAGGGTTTAATAGAATTGGATAAAATTTATTTTTATAAAGATGAAATAAGATCGTAATATATTAAATAATTGTAAACACAAAGATCCTAAATCATGTCTAGATAAATAGGATGATTGCACATAACATAGGTGATTTTAATAAAGTAATTCTAAATTATGTTTATAAGATATTGCATAAAATTTCTATTGATATAGGTTGAAAATAATCTAAACTTATGCAACATGGTTTTCCAAGGTGTCATTGAGATATCCAATAATTCCAGGATCTAAAACTACAATTAGGGAAAAAATCATACATTGAAAAATATATCTTGGTGACTCTACCTTGATAGGTTTATCCTCTTTGACGTATATAAGTATATTATTTTTTACACAAAAAAATTCTATATTTTGGGATTGGTGGTTTGTAATTGGTTATCTATGATATCAAATTTGTACCTATTTTAGGGATTCTTCTTTTCCAAACCATAGTTTCATTCTTTTATTATAAAATTAAAAATAGGTTAGTTCACAATAGTTCAACTTCCTCAACTCCCTACTAAGTTGAGAGCTACCTACATAAGCACTAAGACAAAGACGCATGAAACTAATATAGTTCTCCCTTCTTCTAATTATGTGATAATAAATGAAATTCTACATGTAAATCTCTAGAACCCAGCGATACGCAACATAATGCATGCAATAGATGTGATTTATATTTATAAATAAGAGTAATCAATTGTGTACTTGAGTGTGCAATATATAATTGGATACATGGCTAGTTGAATGATCTTATAATGATTCCCCACCTTACAATGGTTTTATTTATGTCTTTATATAGTGAGCATACCTCAAATTCAAAACCTTTCAACATACCACCGACTCAAACCGTAAATAAAGTGCCCGAACTTCCAACATGAGGAGATTTGTTTTGGAGAATTTAATATGAAAATAAATTGAGGAAAAATTTATCCATATAAGACAAATCTGTTGGGATGAGTTTATTAAGGAAGACTAATATGTTTTGAACATATGAGAATGAGTGTGAATCAAAACCATGAGTTGCGAATTCCTAAAAAACTGTGAAAATAGATGACAAATAACCAAAGAGGGCTTTAGGAGATATTATGAAATAATTTGACTCTCACATAAGTCTTGGTTCACTAATTGATCCCAATTTTTTAATTTATCCACCATACACACAAAATCATCTAAAAGTCATTATAAAAATTTCTTGTACCATTTATTGGGTATTTAAAATTTCCCCCACTTTAACAAAAATTTGGAAATGTTAGTTAAAAGTAGAATAAAAAAGGATACTTATAAGTATATTTTGTATCTCTTGTAAAATATTTTGATCCAACATATTTTCAATGTGTTAATTAGTTCTTTAACACTTCACCTGCAAGAAAAATGAAAAATTCTCAAACTTTGGGGTGTCATATCAAATATCTTCCTACAACTTACCTTGGTCTTCCTCTTGGTACTAACAAGGTACCCTTGAGTGTTTGGAATACTTTGCTTGCGGGTTTCAAAAAAGCTTCTTTGGTTGTATGGGAGCTACTCTCTCTACCATGGGAAAATGTCTTCTTATCACAAGCACGCTTCAAAACCTTCCAATTTATAGCATATCTCTATGCTTCATTCACCTGTAGCCATTACGAGAAAATTAAGAGCATTAAATAAAATATTTGGATAGGTACGAGAAGAGAAAACCGATTTCATCCGCTAACTCGGGATAAGGATTGCAAGAAAAAAAAATCAAGAGGTATTAGAATAAAAAGATTAGGACGTTGAATGTAACTCTTATTTCAAAAATGGGATGGAGATTAATCAAGGAGGAATATCCATGGGTAGAACTTATTAAAGCCAAATATCTAAATCAAGGTAACGTTCAGGATTTCTTCAACAATACTACTCATCCCAATGGCTCAAACTTTTGGAACAATCTGGTTAAGATAAGAAAATACCTTGAATTAGGTTGTAAATGGATTCTTGGTAATGGTGAAAACATAAATTTTTGGAATGATAGATGGGCTGATTTTAGTAATATGAACAACAATGGGAAATAGGATCAGATAACAAGCATCCTTGGGACAACAGTGTCAGCAGATATATTTTAGCTAACAAAAGGAAAAGCGCATTAAAGAGATCTTGAGTTTGTTGTTCTATATCAAAAGGATCTTCTTTTGGACCTACAAAAAATTCTCAGCCATATCCCTATCATTCAAATACAGGCCAAGGATGATTTTATATGGTCTCATTATTTTGATGACAACTACATGGTGAGATCAAGTTATCAATTATATGTTAATGAACCCACTTACAACTTTCCTTAGAGAAAGATCTGGTTCAAATAACTCACCCCAAAAATAAACCAATTCATGTGGATGGTTCGAATTAGGAATCCTAACCATTGATAACCTTATCAAAAGGGGATCCACCATGCCAAATAAATGTTACCACTATAAAAAAAGATAATGAAACTATCCATCATCTCCTTTTACACTACCTAGTAGTTGGTGCTCTTTGGAAGCTTATTTTCAATAGGTTTGGTATTATTTGGTCTTTCTCGGATGACATCATACAGGCCTAGATTTAGTGGCAGCCTCCTTTCAAACATACTTTGCTTCGAAGGTTTTGGAGTCTCATCTTCCCTCATACTATTTGGAGAATTTTGAAGGCTCACAACTCCCTTATCTTTAGAGATACTAAAAAACTATCAAAATAATTCTGAATGAAATTACATTTGTAGCAAAATAAAACATCCTAAATTTTAAACCCCCCAAAAAATCACAATACCCTAAAGAAGAGGAGAGATACTTAAAGGCTTAGAATATTAATGTTTAATAGATTTCAATTTCCTTACCCAACATTGATAGATCTCTTGTTCAGTGGATTCCCCCAAAATATGGTTGGTATAAGTTGAACTTCGATGGTGCCTCTAAAGGTAACCCAGGGCGGTAGGATGAGGAGGTCTCATCAAAAACCAACAGGGTCAACTAATTACTTCTTATGTTGGCCCCATGGGTAAGCAATCCAATCACTTTGTTGAGGCCCTAGCCACTCTGCGGGAATTAGAATGGCTAAGATTCTCAAGGTAAAAATATCATTGTGGAGGGGGATTCTATGAATATCATTAACAACCTCTCTAGAATCCAAACACCTAATAGGACCATTAGTGATTTCATTAATGAAGCTAATAAGCTTTGCAATGGTCTTAATATTATTATTCAACATGTGTATAGGGAGGGAAATAGTGTCGCAGATGCACTTGCTAATGTAGGTGTTCACATGAATAACTATAGTGAGTGGCATGATAACAAGGACCTCCCCACACAACTCACTCCATCATCATTAATGAAGCTACCACCCAACCCATCATTACTTCTTAAGCGGAGGATTTTACACGTGTGGAATTCCCCTCCTTGGTACTTGAAACAAATCAAATTTATTCATTTTTATTTACTCCACACCTCAAACACTAAGGGCACCTATAATAAGAAACAAGTTTGGAGTAAGGAATCAGGTTTTACCAGGGAAGCAATTCAATATCTAGGATTTCAAATTATTGTCGAAGGATTGTGTGTTGTCTTTGCCATCGTTTGAAATTACTCTTCCACCAGTTTCATCCATGATGGGATGGGCACCTTATATATTTTAACAAGTTTTTTACTCCCAATGGAAATAAAATGTTGAACTTTGGGAAACCCTCAATATTGGAGGTTTCACAGACTTCATACAACGAATTCGGGGCCATGATCAATATATCTCTCTGTAATTTGTAGCAAATTGGAAGGACATAAACATCAAGTTCAAGGGCAGAGACTTCAACATTTCAGAGAACTTTATCTCCTTCATCACGGGATTGAGTATGGAGGGAAATAAGTTCTTTCGTAATAAGTTTGACAAGGATGCAGAGGAAAGGATTTTCTTGGACGATGGGGAAAAATCAAAATAAAACGTGAAGGCATCATCTGCTCCTCTATTCCATAACCTTTTGATGAAGTTTCCCACATGATGGTTCATTACATAACACTTGAAGGAAGGTTCTCCACTCTTCCTCTTGCACCATTTGGTTCTTCTTAATCACTTCAGGTGAGAAGCAAAGGTCAGTTTTCCCTATTACATTTTGCATTCTTTGGAAAAATTTGTTTTAGAGGTTCAAGGTCATAAGAGAGTTCTACCACTCCATCAGGGAGTCATCTTCCTTATCCATCAATTTATCCTTGATGTAGTGGAAAATGACCCAGGCCCTCCTTTAGCTCCTCCACCTCCCTAGTAACCCCGTATTAGATCTAAGAATCCACTCTTTTGTGACCCTGTTTTTGAACCTCCACCTAAGTGGATTCTTAGAAGAAACAAGAAAGATAAGGAGATAATTGGTGAAGAAAGCCTTCAGAGATCATCCATGTTAGTCCTAGTGCTTAGGTCACTCCTTCTGTTCTTGAAAAGTTTAAACAACAAGCTGATGCTTTGAAATCTATTGAAGATAATGTATACTTTCTCCTTAATACTGGTAGCAAGACCACAGACCTTGCCTCCATTACCAGACTTTCAAGAGGAAGTAAACTCACTCTCTAGTCAAGTCAGAGTACTTGAGGAAAAATATAATAATCAATTGGCCATTCACAGAGTAGTTTTTGATCTCCTTCAGGTTCATATTAACCAGATTTGTGATGTTAGTGGGATTCTTGCATCACTTGGAAGAATGGGAGGATCACTAAGAAGTTCTTCAAAGAGACCAATCTGGACCCTAATATTAGGAAGCATTGAATCTTTATAAGGAACTTAGGGTAGCACTTAAGGTGTATACAAACATCTATGAATTATTGACTTTTTTCCTCTCGTGTTCAAATTTTGTTGTTGTGTTGTTTCACATTTGTTTCATTGTTGTAAGTCTATTGTCGAGCTACTTGTAGGAATTTTTCAGCTACCTTAGTACTTAATAGTTTTATCTAGTTTTTTGGATTTTTGTTGGGGTGTATCCCACATATTAAAAAAACACTTTATTCTCTCATTTTTATCTTGGTTTTTTAGCATTTTTTGTTGTACTTTGTGGTATGCTCTATTGGAGCTCAAATGTGCACCCGTTTCTGAATCATAGAAAATTCAAGATTTGAGACAACATGGGACTGTCTCCAAGTTGTGGGACTCAAACTAAGAAAGACCTCAAGAGAAGTTTGTATTCCCTTACTTACTCCTAATACTAAACTACTCCTAGGAATTAATATACAACTATCTAGCTCTACTCTAACTTTCCAAGATACTAGGGTGAGAAGGAGATGCATAAAATATCAACCTAAACTAAAACAGGTGATAACACCAAAAGAAATGGGATGAATACTGGAAAGATAGAATATGGAAGAGAAAGATGATGAGGACCAAAACAAATGCCACAAATCAAAAGCGCATCCGAGTTCCACCTTCATGATACACAATAGACATAGATATCTGAAATAATGCATATAACACACTTGTAAATGCATGAGAGGAAAGAGTGTGTAATAAAAAAATAGCTAAGGTTGAAACAAGCCACAAAACAAAATATTTTATTGTTGAAATATCATGCATAGATCATCACGATACAAGAGGAAGATGTAAAAATTATAGAGACATATCCCAAGGCATGCGACTCTTAGAAACACTTGTGCAACATAGAATGATTCCCTTGCATTCCCAAAGTATCCAACATTAAAATTGGGCATCACTTTACAATATATAGAAAATTTGAAGAAGAGAAAGAAGGAAAGAAGAGAGGGAAATTCAAATTCCCTATTACACCAACCGACCACTTCCATTCAATTCTCTAAGAAGATCTCGATAATTTCTATGAAAATCACCTCGCCACACCACTTTTCTTCTTAAAGATGGAACAACACCCATACTGCATTTAATTCTGGTGGTTGAGTAGTTCTAAGTATACATTTTTTCATGTTTGGGGAGTTTTCCTTTACTTTTCCCACCTTCCTTCATTAAATTCATGAAATCTGATTTTGTTGTATGGAAAAGGTCAAGATTTCTTCAAATGATATCAGATTTGCAAAGATCAAATCATCATATTGAAATTCATGTTCATTTAGTAATCCATGGAAAACTATTGTTTTCCTTTAGTACATGGTTTTTATCCTTCACCTTTGTGTGTCTTTTGACCTCCTACATTCGCAACATTACTAACTTTTCGCTTTGTTCCGTGACATTGACACGGTGCGGCATCACATTAAATTTCACGGATTACATATTCCTTACCCCATGGATTTTGTATTTCCTTTGTTCCATGGTTTTAGACATCCGAATATTTTAAATTTTTGTCCTTCATTCTATGACATTCAAAACATCCACAGACTTTCTTCCTTTTACTCCATGGCTTAAATGATTTTAGTGTTTTTAAACTTTAGCTTGTGGAAATTTCACTTCTTCATCCCACAACATGCATAAATCTCCCATAGCCAATTAATCTAAGTCCATGGAAAACCAACTTGATCTATTTTGTAAGGGTGTAAAAATAGACAACATTTTTTGCAACTCATAGGGTCCATTTATCTATTAAATGAGATGATTAGTAGCCTTAGCATCCATTGGGCATGGAGTCGGCTTGAAATTTATCGAATCTGATTTAGTTGCTCTGCATTTGATTTTCTTGAGAAATTTTACAACTACTTCATGATATTTTGAACCTACATCTTGAGAATATGATGAAACTGTGCACAAGGACATCTCCAAGCAACAAGACAGTGCAAGCACTGAGGAAAGAAACCTATACTACCAACAATGCAATGTGCTGAAAGCACTTGGAGGAATTGAAATTCTAATCTACTATATACAAGATGCATGAAAATTTTTAATGAGAAGGCTTGAGATGAATCCCATTGACTAGGATTTGAAACACATTCCCATCAAGATCAGACAACTCGAATGAGTTAGCCACTTTGTAAGCGGTGATGATATATGGTCCACTCCAAATAACATCAAATTTGGAGTGTCTCCTGATTTAGCTCGATCCGCGTCCCATTTCAAAACCAAATATCCAACCTTGAATGTCTTGATTTCTAGATTTTTTGTCAAACCATTGTTTGGTTAACACTTGATGTTATTTCATCTTGATCATGATGAAATTCCTTTTTTCCTCTAGCTACATCAATTCCACCATTCTGATTTCCCTTTGATCTACGCCTTCAAATTCAAGTTGTTGAGCTAACTCTAATGAAGGAAACTCAAGTGATAATGACAATCTTTCTTCTTTACCATATACTAGTTTGTAGGGAGAAGTGCCAATAGCCTTCTTCATCATTATCTTGTCCACCCAAAGAGCATTTTTACCTTTATGTGTCACTATCTTTGATTGATGTCCATTTTCCTCTTCAATGATTCTGATCGAGTTCTTATTAGTATAGTATGCTAATCCATTACCTTGGGGGTAATAATTGGAAGAATTTTTAGATAAATCCCAAGTTCCAAAGCCAATTAGAAATCTTAGATCCTAGAAAATCCTTAGCGTTATCAGAAATGATGGTCTGAGGGACACCAAACCTTGTAATAATTTCTTTAAGAAATTATAGGATGACTGATTCAGTGACCTCTTTCAATGGCACGACTTGAAAGACACCGGTGAAATAGTCGGTTGTTGTGAGGACCCATTTGTGACCTATACTATATGGTGGGTTGATCATACCAATGAAGTCAAGACCTCATTGTGCAAATAACTAATCTTCTTGAATTGGATGAAGTGACAGGGTTGCCAATATTTTCTTTCTAATGAAGAGCGCACACTCGTTGCACTTCCTAACCCACTGTGGGCACCAACGAACAACATAAGCCAGAAATATCCTAATTTTTTTATCTTCATGGATGTAGCTTTAGTAGATAAATGTCCCATCATGAAACTCGGTTAGGACCTTGTCACATTGTTCACTTTCAATGCATCTGAGCAACACTCCATCAATGTTTCTTTTGAAAAAGATGCCATCAACTAATGCATAAGGAATAGATCACAACCTCATATGTCTTCTCTTTGCTTTATTCAAACCAAGAGGGTATGCACCAGTATACAAAAAACTTAACATATCAGTAATATAGCTACGATCATTGAATACATTCCTTTCATCATGCTTCCATTCAACATCACGCAGAAAATCATTACTTGAGGGTACTTCATTCACGAAGGCGGTTTCTTGAGATTTCGCAATATCCAGAGCCAGTTTCTCACAAATTTATCTTCCTCTTACCAATTTTAGAGTTTAAATGGTCACATCATATTACATTATCTTAGTCACCCATCGACTTGTTTCTCATTTATCTTTGCTCCCACAATGAAGCCTCGACACTAGAATGTGAAACTAAAACCTTTACATGGTTAGCAAAGCAATCATATTTTTGAATTTCTTTAAATCTCTCATGATAGCAAACACCTATTTTTCAATATGATTATACTTGAGCTCATAATCCTTCAGTGTTTGGCTGAAAAATGCCATAGGCTGATCATGCGGTTGTGTCAAAATCGCGGCTATGTTAGACTCCACCCCATGAGCATATAGGATGAAATACTTGGTATAATCTGGATTAATCAATGTTGGGGCCTAAGCAATCTCTTGTTTTATCTTTTCAAAGTTGTCCTTCCCTTTTGTGGTCCACTTGAATGTTGCATCCTTCTTGAGCATGAGAGTAATAGGTCTTATCAAACCTGTAAAGTTAGGAATGAAACACCTAACAAAGTTGATCTTCCCAAGGAATGATTGCAGAGCCTTCTTATGAGTTGGCAAGGAAAGAGCCGCAATAGCTGCAATTATTTCTGGATCAATGGTGATGCCTTCTTTTGAGATAATATTCCCCAAGATATTTCCTTTAGGAACTACAAAATTGCATTTCTTAGGGTTAAGGGATACACCAAACTCTTTGCATCTTTCAAATACTTTCTCCAGGTGCTTCATATGATCTGTGCTCTGCTTGGAGAAAACAGTGATATCATCCAGGTAAACCAAGATGAACTGATTAATATACCCTTTGAAAGTAATATCCATTGCTCTTTGGAAGGTAGCACCTGTGTTTGATAATCCAAAGGGCATATTTTGATAAGAAAATGTTCCCCATTTAGTGGTGAACATGGTCTTATATTGATCTTCTTCCTTTACTTTATCTGATTGAAACCAGAATAGCCATCGACCATAGAAAACCTCTTTTTCTCCTACAACTATCTACAAAATTTATTCCATGGAGGGAAAAGGATAGTGATCCTTGAGAGAAGATTTGTTTAAATCCCTAAAATCCATGCAGAGCTGAATTTCACCATTCTTCTTCCTTACTAGGACCATATTTTCCACCCAAGTAGAATACTTGATTGGAAAAATTATTTTGGCCTCAATGAGTTTGGAGAGCTCCTTTCTCATGAGGGGTTCAATCTTAGGGTTAATGGCCTCTGTTTCTATCTAATTGGCTTGATGTTGGGATCTAGATCAATAGAGTGTTGAACTATGTTTGGATTGAATTCTTTTAAATATTCATAGTCCCATGAAAACACATCACTAAATTTTTGGCACAAGGAAATTGATGTAGCCTAGAATTCAGTGATACAAACCCTATGAAACCCTAGACGCACTGACACATCACTCAACCTAAACTGAGCACTCACCCAAAGTGCACAAAGGTACCAAGTCCCTCTTTAGGGTTTTTGTAGCAGGATGTTAGCATGATGGAGACTTAACATATATAGTTCTATTACTATCTCATCATTCTATAGAGCATACAAAGATCTATATATAAGGAAAAGAATAATTAAGTACTAACCATGATGAGATCAAAAACATACTAGATTCAGATACACATAGAACTAACACTTAGATTCAGCCAATGTCCTTCATTATATTCAATGCAATAAGTTTACAGAAGCCTCATTACAATATCAGTAGTATGCATGTAGTAGTTTTAACAACATATCTTTGTATATCTCGATCCCCTCTGTGTGTGTATCTATTACACATTTTACTACATATATAAGGGTGGGGACTTTCCCTTCACTACTTATCCATTCCAAAAATAGGTTGCATGCTATTCTTAGCCACGTGCCTTTACAAAACTAGCCACACATGTAAGTGCACTAACAATAGACTACTACTAGCTAACTATCAATAGTAGATCTATTTCCGGCTTGTGTCCATGCAAAGTTCTTTGTATCCAATCCTCCAAAAATAGCCAATGCATGGCACACATGTCTCTACCTCATTTGTGTGCTCTACACGTCATCTCTAAAAATAGACCTTAATGAGTGAAACAGCTAAGTCCTAAAAACTAAACTTTTTTTCCGCACACGCGTTCTCCCTATCCATTTGTGCCTTTGAATATGACTCACTTCCCCATGTGGACTTCTTATGTGCTTTTTGTCAAGTGTTCTTTGATCAAAATTACCCCACACTAATTTCATTGTCACCCTGACAATGGTCATCTCCAAAAACTTAAGTAAAGAATAGAAGAATGGAAATAATGGAAAGAATGTATGAAAGAATATTTTTACTCCACAGTCTCTTCTTCAGCCTAAAAACTAATTCAGGATATTCCTATTTTATTTCAGCCTCCAAGGTCTGCCATTTAGCGAGTGCTTCCTCTAATTTTCGGAATGTCCATAGAAATGGACTCCAATTCATCCCTCGCAATCTCCCCTTTTTCATTTTGCAAGACCAACACAATGTTGGACATTGCAGTCATCCTTCCCTCTAGTAAATCCATCTTTTGCACAATGAGCTTCCCAAGCTCTTCCAGCCAAGTCTTGTGTGGTTCTTGTGTTTATTGTCCAGGGCCTCGTGCTTTTGCTTAACCATTGATAATCTTTCTGTGTGGCCCAATGTTTCATCCTTCATTGCTTTCTGGACCTCATTGTTCTCCTCCGGGTTTTTATGTTGATGAGCGCCTCTAGAGCTGTGCAAATGTTCAAGGCTTGGTTTGCTTTCTTCAATTCTTCTTACAGTGCTTACAGCAGTCCTTCATAGGATGTAATCTTCTACATCACTGAAGCCTTCTCTCATTCTACCTCTTGTGTTGGATCCTTTGGCGCTGGCATGCACAGAGGCTCATCTTCAAGCACTAGGTCCACCAAATTTCCTACATAGTGTATTACTGAAGGAAATGTTTGTGGTACCTTTGGCTCCAAGTGTGGCCTAGCTCTTATGACATTGTCACCAATTTCCTCTATGATGTTGATAAATACAACATTATTTTTTCTGCGCTAAGTCTCTCTCCTATGTTAGGCGTGTTATTTCCCCATCCTTAGTTTTGATCTCTTCCCTGAGTGCCCTAATTGTGGCAGCCTTGTCCATATTTCACCTCGCCACCTCTGTTGAGACTTTGACCAATGCATTACTCACTGTTCATCTGACATGACAATAGGCTTTACTATCATGTGTCTAGCCTGAGGTGTTTTCTTCAACCTCCTTGATACGCATGACTCCTCACACACATCAAAATATGGCTCATCCATGTGTGTGTGCATGGACCATGATAATTGCTTCCTTATGCACACTATGGCCATATCTTCATCCATTAGTTCCCAACCAAATTAATTAAATTTACAACAGAGTTCTCTAGAAAGCAGGCACAAACAATTTTACCTGCATCCTCTGCATAACCCATGGCTGGTGGAATGTGCTCTCCACTTGTTCTTCTAGACCAAGGCTGCTTAGGAACTTGAGCTTCCAAATTTGGGACTTTTGTCTCCATGTCCTGAGTAGTCTCTGTAGCTGTCTCATTTGTTCCCTTTTCCTCCTCTTCTCCTTGCTTCATTTCTTCATCTTTCTATTCTACATTCTCTAGAGGTGTAGGAGAAGTAGGTGCACTTTCCTCTTACTCTTCTCGCCTCCTCATTCAACTTCAATTTCCTTCTCCTTTGCGTAGTTGTCTCCTTCTATGGAGAGATTCTGGGTGATTTGCACTTTGTTTTGCAGAGTATCACCTTGTGTCCTTGTTCTCCGAATACTCGCTTAAATTTGTGCTCTCCTTAGACTACATCCAAGTCCTCATCATCCCCTTCTTGTGGTTGAGGTGGTGTAGTGGCGCACTCAGCTTCATCCTTATTCTTAGAATGTTTTCTACCTATATGCTCCAAACCATCACTATCCTCATGCTCATCCACCACTTCTATTGGATATGTGGGATCAGGCACTGGGACGTTCTCCATTGTATGCTTTCCCTTTGGTGGTGCTAGAAGTGTGAACTCATCTTCCACATACTTGTTATTCTCCATCTTGGGCTTCAGTTGAAGATACACCAATGCTGCTCCAATATCTCCCACAGCTAGACTTATTGGTTTAATGCTTAATACATTTGAAATGAGCCTTTCAATATATGTACCCCACCATGGACACATATTTCTTCCTTAGTGTGTGGTAGTCACAATCTACCTTATCCGCATTGAATGTCAGTCGCGCACGTTTGTGAACCTATGTATTGACACCTAGAAGTACCTTGTTGTGAAGGCATATTGTAACTTACACCAAGGGCTTCATGATCCATCCTTCATGGAAAACCGCACTATACAAAAATGTTGGTATACAGTGAACTGAACTTCCTTTCCAACCACCGAAGGAAAGTCCTTGGGGATGCATCATTCTTCCTCAAAGGCTGCACGGAGCCTATCATACCACTTCTCAACCCTTTGCTTGACATGCTCTGTCATGGATCCCTCACACAAGTACTTCTTGAAGCATTTTGTATGTGACTTGTGTTCCATGGGATACTCCCATATCTTCTCCTTTGGTCCATCAGGTACTCCGATCTCCATGAACACCAATGATAATCAGAACAACTCCAAAGCTGATCTTTCCTCCTACGTGCACTTCCTCAACGATTGTTTCTACAATATAACATGAAATTTTGTAGACTACCCCTTCAGACATCTTTTTGGCAATGTGTAGCCACATGGTGTTCACTTGTGACCACCTTTCTGGTCATTTAGCTTTGTAACCAGATGTGCAGCTACTTGCACCACTGGATACTTCTTCAGTTTATCGATGTCCATGTCACGCAGACCCTTTGTGTACCCCAACTCCTTTCTGGTCTCCAATATTGCAACCTTATCTATTAAATCATCTTTCAAATCTTCTCTTGTGCCTTTTAACCCCGTTATTGTGGAGATGAGCATGGCTGAAATTCTGGCTCGACATCTTGCAAAGTAGAAAAAAATTTCATACACTCTGCTCATGAGCCACTAGTACAAGGGCTCATATTTCCTGAAGTAAGGGATTTCATATAGCTAGTAAACTCATATATTCTTTAAGAGCTTCTCTCCAACATCATCATACATTGGCATGTCTTTCGTCGTGCGTTGATTTTTCTTCATGTTCAGCAACGCGTCAAGCTCCTTCTTATTATCTGTGGTACAGTGATTATACTCACTCACATTACTTTTCCTTATGTGAGAATCCCACTCCTGGCTGATGATAACCCCCTCTGGATATTGCATTTCTGAAAAATTTCTTTCGAGAGCTATCTCCTCTTCTTCTTCTACCACCTTCTTCTTTCCCTTCACTCCTACTATAACTTCTTTCTTAGGTGTCATTTCTACCTTGCAATCCTTTGTAGATCCTTTCCTCTTGAATTCTACAATGTGTGAATCAAACCCTAGCTCGATTTAGCATGCCCTAGGTGAAATCACGTGCCCTATCTCCTCTCTATCACCTTGCTTCACTCAAACCCTTCACCACTGGGGATGTAAGCTATTTTGTGCCAGATCTCTTTGTCATGACTGGTTACACACCTTTTACACCTCAATACGATCACTCAACTCTTCGCACTTGGCTCCTTTTCAAACACTCTTAATCGCAACGGTAAAAATGAACTTGCATCCCATTCTTATATAGATTTGCAAATTTTTTATTCATTCATTGCTCCTTCACCTACCAAATATCCTCTCATTAATTGACCAATTCCATCCTTTCCGCATGTTACATCTTCACACCTCAACTATAACCTTCTAGCATGCCTTCCTACCCTCTGGTCACATACTTCTCTTCAGCGTGCTTCCTTGCACCTGAGTACCTCGTCACTGCACCTTCTACTAGTAGTCACTATGGCCTCTACTTACCTCGCATTATATTATTCCTTCAATCATCTCCATCTTTGGTCACTTTTTAGAGGCACTCCTTTGAATTGAAGAGCACCCATAGCAACTTATTCCTTTCACCTTTCAATTCCCACAATCTTGTACCTGGATATCGACAACCACCCCACACTAAAAGTATGTGCATTCCTCTACGTGCATAAACATGCTTCATATAGTAATTAGCTTCATGTGCACAAGCGCGCTTATTTCACAACACACCAACTAAATTGGAAAAGTATAGTGATAACAAAAAGGACACACATTAAGGAAATACTGAATTAAAAACATAATCTAAATGGCAATACTACATTATTTAAAAACACCAAGAAGACTTATTTATAGTAGGGCTTTAGCCTACTCCCGTTGAAGTAACTGGGTAGACGCGTTCCATCAAGTCCTTCTAACTAGAAAAAACTTGTTTCAAGGATGTAAGTGATAACATATGGCCCTAACCAATGTACCTTAAGTTTTCCTAGATGGCACAAGAACTTAGAGTCATAGAGAAGTACCATTTGTCCAATCTCAAACTTCTTATCCCTTATGTTTCTATCATGTCATGCTTTCTGTCTGGCCTTTTCTTGCTTTTGACTCCAATGTGTTATGGTTCATCACTCATCCAGCTGAATTATATTTTCAATCCATTCTTCTAAAGCTTGCTCATCAGCTAGACCTCTAGCACACACAATACGCAAAGAAGGTAACATAAACTCCATAGGAAGAATGGCTTCTACACCAAACACTAACTGAAATGGTGTGGCTTTGTTTAACCTTTTATATGTTGTTCTATATGCCCAAATTACTATAGATACTTTATCATCCCAATCATTTCTTCCAACATCACAATTTTTGTCAATGTGTGGCTTAAATTTTGTTGAAAGCCTCAACAGTTCCATTTTCCTGAGGATGATAGGGTGTAGTCTTATGGTGTGCAATCATGAACTCATCAATAAAATTTTGATTATCTCATTAAGAAAATGTGTGCCCCTATCACTGGTCAAACTCAAAGGACATCCATACCTTGTAATAATATGTTCCCAGATAAACCGAGCTGATGTATCCATTATACAGTCCTTGGTAGGTGTTGCTTCTACCCACCGTGTCAGATAGTCTGTGCAAGTGGTAATGTAGCATGGTCTAGTTCTGCACACAGCTGGTGAAATAGGACCCACAAAATCTATAGACCATTTCTCAAATGGTTCTACGGTAGCAATAGGTCTCAGATGCAGTTCATCTCGCTGAACTGGTCTTCCAAGATGTTGACAATGATCACATGCCTTACAAAATTCCTTACAATCTTTATAGAGGGTCTCCCACCATAATCCAAAGTGAGTATAATCTTACTCCTACAATTCCACCATGAGATTCTTCCATAATGCCCGTGCACTCATGTTCTAATACACAATGACGCAATATTTCATCCCAACCCATTTTGTACAAGTCACCACTAATTAATATATAAGGTGTAGCGTGTATAGCAAGTTGTTTCTTCTCCAATGATTTCATTCCTTCTGGTGTCATCCTTGTGTGTAAAAATACAACAATTTCCTCTAGTTCTGATGGCGTGCGTTGTAACATGTATAACTATGCATCTAGCATGGTATCCTCAATTGCATGTGCTTCTTCTCCTGATTGTATTCTTGATAAATGGTCTGGTCCAAAATTACTTTTTCCTAGTTTTACCACAACTGTGAAATCAAACTCTTGAAATAAGAGCACTCATCGACATATGTGCCCTTGTAAAATAGGCTTATTGACCAAATACTTCAATGCCATGTGATCTGTATAAAATATGAATGGTGTAGCTAGTAGGTATTGGTGAAATTTATGCAACACATAGATCATTGACAAAGCTTCGCACTCTATAGTTGTGTAATTCATTTTGCAGGAGTCAAATTTCTACTAGCAAAATAAATAGGATGATCTACAATACCTTCTCTAGGTTGAGCTAGCACCACGCCAATGGTTGTGCTAGAGGCATCCACATGTACATGAAATGGTTTATCCACAAAGGAAAACATAGAATAGGCGTGGTAGTAAGTTTCTCCTTTAATGTCTCGAATGCGCGTTCTTTGTTATTCTCCCAGTAGAATGTACCTTTCCCTTTCAGTAACTCTTCTAAGGGTGCGAAACTTTGGCATAGCCTTTGATAAATTTTTTATAATATCCTGTATGTCCCAAAAATTTGTGCACCTCACTTTGACTGGTAGGATCCCCTAGGCCTATAATGACTACAACCTTTGTTGGGTCAACTAACAAACCCTCCTTGTAGATTATGTGTCCTAAAAGTATCCCAAATGGTGTAGCAAATATGCACTTCTTGATGTTCAAAGAGATACTCAACTGCCTACACCATTCAAACATTAAGCGCAGATTGTCACAAAGTGGTCCTTAACTAATCCATACACCATCCAATCATCTAAATATACCTATAAGAAGTTGTGAATAAATTCCTTGAATTCTTGGACAACTATGCACAAAAATACAAGTAGGCACATTTTTTAGACCAAAAGGCATGATAGTATAGGCGAAGCTACCCCATTCAGTAGTAAATGTAGTCTTTTCCTAATCCTCCTAGGCAATTCTAACTGATGATACCCAGAGAACCCATATGTAAATGAATATATTTCATGCCCTGTAACTCCTTCTAGTATTTCCTCAGTAAATGGCATAGGGAATGGATCTGTTACACATGTAGCATTCAGCTCCCTGTAGTCCACACATATTCTAATCCATCCATCCTTCTTGATATTGATCACCATTGGACTAACCCATTCTGAATCATCAAGGGGCTTGATAATTCCAGACTTCAACATGTTATCAATCTCTTCTTTGACCTTTTGTGCAAATTTGGGTTCATTCTATAAGGCCTCTTTGTAATTGGGCGCACCCTCTTTAATCTTTATCTTCATCTCCCTAACAATTCATGTATGCCTTTGAGTTCATGGTACCCCTTAGGAAATAGGTCCTGGTAGTCCCTTAGTAACTCTATGATTTTGGCCACTTCATAGTCTGACCAATAGTCTCTAATTATGGCTTCCTTAGGCTCAGTCTCTATTCTAATATTCACCCATTTTGTCTTCATAGGTTCATGATATGTGCATGTGGTCCTATCCGCACTGTCCAATACGTCATGCCTTCTTGTTGAATGGTTTACATCTAAATTATCTACTTCTCCATCATCCACTAGGTAGACCATTTTTCATCTCTTTCGCAAGGTGTGTTGAAGTAATGTTGCATCGTCCCTTGGTTCTTTATCAAGACACACTCCCGAGTCCTCTGTATCTAATAATTCTTGGAGGATTTCTTCAGCCTTGGAACTATCCCCCATAGTTAAGCGCTTGATAACTTTCAATTCTTCTTCTACCAGAGGTTTTGTAGAGAAGAAGTAAAACATATGGGCCATTCCTACAATTGAATTCTACCAATTCCTAGTTTCTCTATGGAGTTTTGCATATACATACCAAGCACGTGCGTAGCCTTGTAAAGTGGAATAACACTGGTGCACCCATAATGAAGGTGGTAAAGCTTCCTGCCCTTATATCCAGAGTCCCTCACACATATGAACATGGTGTTTAATAGGTTGATCACCATGATAATTCCATGTTAGTGTAGGTGCATTGCTCCTAAATAACCTAGTAGTAAGAGCAACCCCAATTTCATCCTATTCAACCAAATTATCCCCTTAGACCACCCACCAAAGATGTTCTTTGTCCCACATAGTGTATATGCTAACATATTCCTTCTCTCAAAGGTGGTTCTATCCATTTTTCTTCCATGGCACACGTGAATATCATGGGATCCCCTTCTTGTTGGGAATTTGGGACTCATGGAATAGTGTGTGTTGTGATTTAATAATAAACAAAATCATGTGCACAGGATCTAAACAATTCCCCAAAATCTACAATAGTGGAAGTATAAACTAGAATAATCCAAATCAAGACAAAGTACACACACATAACACAGCATGTTCTGTGGTTCACCCAATGTGGGCTACATCCACCAAAGATAGAGATCTCATATATATATATATATATATATATATATATATATATATAATACAACAAGAGTACAAACCAACTCTTTAATACAAGAGTATAATGCATCTCTCTAAGAGTATCTCCTCTCCTCCAGATCTCTAAATAGATCTCCATGAGTGCACTAAAATTGTGCCTCCAAACACCACCAATAGATCTCACATAACCCGGAACTACTGCATCTCTGAACTACTACCAAGTTCTCTGTGGATATGCAACAAGACCTCTCTTGCATGGTTCTATCAATGTGTAACCATGACTGTGGACCAAGAAGTAATTATGTCTCTCCATCACTGCATGCATAACCTATGCAAACATGAAGACAACCTCCTCTACAATATCTAGATCTACATGGATCTATAATACAATATCTCATGAACATGTGGATCTACAAGAAGAAACTCTATGTGCTTTGCATACTATGCAAGCCATTATAATGAGACAATAACTATACAAAGGAAATACATTAGAAGATGTTACCCTCTTCTCACCATTCAGATGTACCTGCTATTTCCTTTTGTCCAACTCCTCTCCATGGAGACTCTATCTTCATGTAACCTGTTCTTTCTTTCTCTTCTTCTTCTTCATCCTCTCAATCTAGGAGAATCAAGGATCTAATTCAATCCTTCTCTTAATTCTACTTCTAAACCCTAGCTTTCATGCTTATATAGGTGTATATAAACTTAGGGAACTTAGCCATGCAATTACAATAAATAGATATACTTTAATGCTAAAAATATATCTAATTCCCGAGAGTGAATTAAAACACTCCCGCACAGGTAACCAACATCGGTTCACCCTAACCAACGGGGTTCTTATGCTTGATCGATGGCGGTTCTTATGCTTTGATGATGGTGGTTCTTATGCTGACCAATGGCAGTTCTTATTTTGACTAATGATGATTACAACCTAACCGATGCCGATTACTTTGAACCCATTAACATGTAAAAACAAGCTATTTGTGAAGCAATTCAACTCCACAATCCTAATACTTCTCTTGTGTAACAAGGTACCGAGTTATTACCTATCCTCCCGACATAACATGGTTTTGTGCCTCAAGGGAATATGATCTTTACTTCACGCCCTACCAACTCATAAGTGATGTGAGCCCCATTATCTCAAGCAACACTTGTAGTATCACTAATAGACCGTGTATCCTCCCACTGAATCAGTCCTTCTTTGGTTGGTTCAATCATCTCTAGATCTCAAATGGCACATACATAAATTCTATTCAGATCTTCTTCACTGAAAGGCTCAACATAAGGAGCGGACTTTCATCTGTCAAAGGGATAATGACCCTTTCCTCTTTATTTTCAAAACTGATATAGCCCTTGTTGAACCGAAGATCAACATTATTTTCATAGCACCAAGGATGCCCTAGTAGAGCTGGGAAGCTATCTAATTCTTCACTAGCAAAAACTTCAAAGTCTCTAGTGAACTTGGCTCCTTGTATGGTAATGGATGCATCTTTTAAAACTCCTATGGGAGTGGCCTTAGTCGATTAGCCATGAATAATACATTAGAGGATGGCTGTAATGGGTGTCCCCGATTTGTACCCATGCATCCAAGGTAAGAACATTGACTTCCGCACCTATATCAATCAAGTATATTACTCAATAGCTACCCATCCACAACAAAGCATTCAAAGTGATTTCCTTGTCATAATCCAAGCTATGAGGAGGGAGATTTGCATGCAGGATCTATCGTCTGGTCTCAATACTTACGTGTGGAGTGTTCCCTTTCAACCAACTTCCTAATAGTGGAATGATGTTCTCTTGGTGCAACATTTTGCACACTTCTCTTAAGTCATCTATATTAGTTTGGACCATCTCTGACGCTTTCTTCTGCTCCTTTAAATATTGTATCTCACCCTGAAGATTCCTTAGCACTTCCATGGTATCCTGATAAACCTCCTTATGATAGGCAGGATACGGGTACCATGCATGAAGAACCTCATCCTTAGTGATGGTAGGTTTTAGTTGTAATACCTCCCTAACACGTGTTGCCTCAATATTGGTCGTGATCCTCACTTGTAGTGCCTTAAACCCTACCTTTAATTTGGGCATCCATTGATTTTCCATAGCACGTTGTATCCTAACCATCTTGGTGCCTTTATTTTCTTGCTTATGTTTCTTACTCAGATGCTCATATAAGTTTGGGAACTCTTCATAGCTATGGTTCTTTCCGCAGAAAGAACATGTATTATTCTGAGGTCATTTACACCTATAGTGGTCGGGAGATCCACAAGTATAACATGTTCCGCGAGGAAACTCAATTATTCCACCACCACATGGCCTCGTCCTCCAAATCCACCACATTATCCTCGACCTCTACCATGACTACGTTCAAAATGCCCCTCATTTCAATCATAGTGTGCCTAATTGTGCTCTCAATCTTGATGTTCATTCTTTCCTTTAGAGTTATCTGAAACTCATTTCGTCATACACCAATATCTATAGCATCATCGATATATCTAATTAGTCGCAGTCCTCCGTGTCATGAGTTTTGGACCTACATATTTTACGGTAGCTTGAAACATTCTTCCTTATCATGCATTATAATAATGGGCAGCAGCTAACATCATGGTTTAAGTGGCATATCTCACAATCCATCAGCAATGAGCGTACTATTCTGCAAGGAAAACTATCCTTTGTGTGACCCTCTACTTCACAATCTATACACTAAATTCTGAGTGTATTTCATGGGCTAAATTTGCTGATAATTTCTCTAGCTATTTTGTCATAGCTGCAATTTGTGCCTCTAAGAATGGGCTAATGCTAGTGTCAATACTCCCAACTTGCCTCAGCATGTAGGGCTACTTCCAATGCCTTGCATAGATCAATATATGTCTTATGTGACAACGCCCTCCTAAATGGTGTAATCAATCCCCCAACAAACCATTGTGCATGCTAGCTTGCGTGAATATCATAAGAAATTTTAGACAGAAGCATTTTAAAATGGGCATCATACTTGCACACACTTTTAGTAGTGCCTTGCTTAATATCCTTGAGTGCACTTATACTCTTTTGCTCAAATTCAGGGATATGAAAATCTTTTAAGAACGCATCCTTCAATGCTACATAATCCATTCAAGTCGATCAGGGTTAAACTTTATGTACCAGCTATGTGTGCGGCCTTGTAACATAGTAGAAAGTTGGTTTTCCCTATGCTCAAAAGTTGTGGTTTATTTTACAAGCCACAATATTTCACACATATGCACATGTTCAGCAACATCTTCTATTCCCTATACTCTAGAAGATAAAGAGACATTTCCATATAAATATTCTGGGGTTGGTGCAGACCTTGCCCACCTGATCCAAAACCTCCAGTGTTCCCCCGCCTCTAGAACCTCCAAATCCACCTGAACCAGAACTTCCCATGCCTCTTGATCCCGAACCTGTAGCTAGAATAGGTCCCTGTAGACGTCCTCCCCTATGTTCGATAGTAGTACTATACTAGACCCCTATAGTCTATGAAGTAGTTCCACTTCTAAAAGTGAATCCAACATTTGGTGTGCTCATATTCTGTGCGGACAATGCACTTAAAAACACACCTCCAAATAACAATGAATGTCTGCCTTGCCATTGATATACTTGATCTCTTACTTCCCAAACTTTCTTGCTGATTACTTTTTGTACTAGATACTGGAAAACCAAGTGCAAGGGCTATGTTACCAAGTGGATTGAGATGCACTCTAGCAGCCCAAGTCATCTCTACAGTGCACTTCCTTATGAGGCCAAGGAGGGTTCCCTATGATGCTTTGCCAGATTGGGGAGTTCCTGATGCTCTGGCTCCATGTCTTCTACGTGAGCTCCAAATCCTTCATGAGCCATCTCTCTCCTCAACTCCATCTCGCACTGCAACATCACGTTGCTTCTCTATCTCCCTCTCATGCACATCATTATACTTAAGCTGCCTTTCTTCTCTCTACTGTCTTGCCACTGCTAAGTCCGCCATCCTTCACCAATCCTATCCCTGCCCTCACATGTGGTGGGGTTTAGTTAGCCATCGGTTTACTCTCCAGGTTCAAATTTACCATCAGGATCTTGATCGCTAGCAGAATGCCTTGTAGGTAAGCTCCTGTGGATGTCATAAGAACTGGAATTTAGCTACCTCTAGACACAAATAAGTGGAAATTGAGTATTCCAAGATATAACTGTTCAAGACACCATGAAACCATGTATCCACAACTCGAGTCCAAATTAGATCAGCATCATAAAGGGCTTGGAATTCTTCCGTGTCCAGACAAGTGCGTGATACCTCCAATTCCATTTAGATGCATAAGCAACCAGCCACTCGTATAATTCTACTGGAAAGATAGCGAAAAAGCTCTCATATAGACTGTCATACAGATTCTGTTCCACCCAAGTGCATGCATTAAACTCATATCCAATGTTGAACCGCCGTGCGTATTCTTCTTCCAGATCACGTATCCATTCTTCAATACTTGCTAAGGTCAACCGGTATGTCTTCATTGCAAACCATCTTGAAAACAACTGAAAAAGAGGTCTCGGCAATGAAACCAATGATGTAGCCTAGAATTCAGTGATACGAACCCTATGAAACCCTAGACATGTTGGCACATCACTCAGCCTAAACTAAGCGCTCACCTAAAGTGTGCAAAGGTACTAGGTCCCTCTTTAGGGTTGTTGTAGCAGGATGTTAGCATGATGGAGACTTAACATATATAGTTCTATTACTAGCTCATCATTCTACAGAGCATACCAGATCTATATCTAAGGAAAAGTAGAATTAAGTACTAACCATGATGAGATAAAAAACATACTAGATTCAGATACACATAGAACTAACACTTAGATTCAGCCAATGTCCTTCATTATATTCAATGCAATAAGTTTACAGAAGCCTCATTACAATATCAAGTAGTATGCGCATAGCAGTTTTAACAACATATCTTTGTATATCTTGATCCCCTCTGTGTGTATATCTATTACACAGTTTACTACATATATATAAGGGTGGGGACTTTCCCTTCACCACTTATCCATTCCAAAAATAGGTCGCATGTTATTCTTAGCCACGCGCCTTTACAAAACTAGCCACACATGCAAGTGCACTAACAATAGACTACTACTAGCTAACTGATAGTAGCAGATCTATTTCCGACTTGTGTCCATGTAAAGTACTTCATATCCAATCCTCCAAAAATAGCCAATGTGTGGTGTGCACGTCTCTACCTTGTTTGTGTGCTCTGCACATCATCTCTAAAAATAGACCTTAATGAGTGAAACGGCTAAGTCTGAAAAATGAACTTTTGTTCCACGCACATGTTCTCGCTATCCATTCATGCCTTTGAATATGACTCACTTCCCCATGTGGAATTCTTATGTGCTTTTTGTCAAGTGTTCTTTGATCAATAGAAATAAAAGCTTTCTTTTCATTTTCATCACATACCTTCCCAAGTAAAAGTTCCTTACTTGGAGCAATTGAAACTTGCTGACAATATTCTTGCTTTGCTTCCATGTTCTTTTCCATTCCTTTGAACTCATCATTTAGGTGAAGGTCTACTCCAGAGTGACCAACCCCTTGGGTAACTTGTTTGATTTTAGTTCAATAATTTGATCCCCATATACTTCTTGTAAATCAACTTGCATCTTTAAGGAGAATTCCGCCTCATTTTGGATAAACCGAGAATTTTTTCATCATGTCAAAGACCTACCAACAAGCCTAGTTATGCGGAATAGATGGCCTAACCACCATTTTGATATGTTGGGAATTCCCTTTGATCAAATCCTCAGCAAGTGAGAATTGGGAGCCAAGGGCCTTCATTTGGTCTACGTCTTTGTTCAACTTTCTAGGAACAACTTGTAGGTTAATGGCATCAAAAATTTCTAACAAATCCCAAACTCTATGTTTGTAAGCCTTCAATAGCTTATTCTTCATCGCACATCTATCGTGGACCTAGTGAATGACTAATTTAGTGTCTCCAAAGACCTGCAACTCCTTGATTTTCCTCTTTTCTATGATCAATAGACCATGCACTAATGCTTCATATTCTGCTACATTATTAGAACATGCAAACTGCAATCTATGAGAAAAGAAGAACTTTTCATTTTTGGAGAAATAAGCACAACACCCACCCCGGCTCCATTTCTACTTCTAAAACCATCAAAGAACATCCGCCATAGTCCAGAAGTATTTTCCTTTTCTTGTTTGAATGCCACGAGTATCACAAATTCCTCATGGAGAATCCAATAAGTTCTTAGACCAATCTCAAATTTTTAAGATCCTCATCATAAGGATCAAACGTATGATCTCTCTCAACTCACTTATCTAATAAAAAATTAGCAATGGAAGGAGGAATGATTTTTTCATCCGGAATCAAATTTTATTCATGCTCTTCTTGTATTAGGAAAACTGATTGGGCGGGAGTGGAATTAAATGGCTTGATATGGTAAGAAAATATGGTCTCATCTTGTATTGTTAACTGGGTACCATATCTAGTTTTCATAAACATGTGAGTCCAACTTGAGGATAGGTAACCACCTACCTTAGCAGTGAAATCTCTAGACAAATAGATGGAAAACATAGGAGGAAAGTCAATGACAAAAATTTCATGGGTTATAGTAAGGTTTGGGAAGGCTTGACAGTTTAACTCAAGATCTTTTATTATGCCCAAGACATTCAAAATCGACCCATCAAACTGTAAAAATATCCTTGACAAAAGACTATATTTGAGACCTTGGATATCAACAATTTTCTTAGGCATTACAGAGGTACTAGCCCCTGAATCAATCATACAGATTATGAACTAGGTATTTACCCACAATTAATAACATGTAAAAGGGTGGGGTCTTGATATTTTTACTTACTTGATCATTCTTTTCTTGATAAATGTGAACCGTGGCATGGGCCTTTTGCGTTATTTGATCCATGGGAGGCGATTGCTTGAGGGCTTCATATAGGATGTCACGCTGTGATGGAATAGCAAGTGCATCCCACATTGAGACATTGACATTGGTTTTCTTCACTTGCTCAACAATAATGAATGGGAGACCCGCAGACTTCTACATCTCGTGGAGGCATTTGATTTGGTGGTTTTAGTTGAGAAGTAAATTCTTTCTCTACGACCTTACCAGAAGCTCGGGCGGCTTGCTTTTGTTCATTGCAACATATTTTTGTTTGGCTTGATCTAATGGAGGTGAAGATTGTAACTCCAACATTATTTTATTATGTCGCGTATTATCAGCCATGTTGATTAATGGTCTATTAGAATTTCCTACCACTTGGTTAACTGTGGAAAAATCCTCAGCTCTAAAGAACATGAAATTGGTATCATTGTTGGTTTCTTGATCGTCTTCTACAGTTGGGTTTGGTGCTTCTAGCAAAGTGGTTCATGTTGAGCGGGAGATCCTTGAACCATGTATGCTTTAAGGTACATTTCCTCTCATAGCCTAATTGGCCATGTTGCAGATTATATGGAAAGTACCATTTTGTTTCTTGTGCCATATTATTTTACAGGTGGAGGGATTGTTTCTAGTGGAACAAGAGCACTTTGACCTTGCCATTTGTTATTCTATTGTTTTGGTGCATAGCTTTGATCGAATACTAATTTTTATATGGTTGATACCCCTGGTTTGAAGATTTCCTTGATTTTGATAATTCTTATAGGATTGGGCTTGTTGTTTCTCTAGGGATATAAATTTTTTTGTCAAGTTTCTAATCAGAGCCTTCATTTCTTCATCCTCCTTTTGTTAAGTGGGAGTTTGTGAGGTGGAAGCAATAGGTTACAGATTTGGCTCAAGGATAGGAGCAATAAAAGGTTGAGAAACTTTAGGTAATTCAGGATACAATGGCATGGGTGGTCTAGGAGCTAATTTCCCATCTTGTATTAAACTATTTTCAGCTCTGATTGTAATTGCATAAGCAATCTGGAAAATTTTTCCTCCCATAGATTGTATCATAACAGATATATTATAGTTCAAAGCTTTTAAAAAGTAAATAAATGCACCTTCTACTGTAAGTCTCATAGGGGTTGGAATTCTATCCCAGGTTCTCTGGAATCTGAAGTTGAAATATGTCATTTTCTCATTAGGTGCTCTTTTGATTGTAGTTAATTGCTCTAAAAGAGATAGGTTGTATGCTCTTTCACCAAATTGGTCACAAAGGGTTGTGCAGATTTGATCCCAATTTTGAAATTTTTTTCCCTAAGCTTTTGAACCATTGTAGAGCTTTTCCTTTGAGTGATGAAGCCAAAGTTTTACTGCTACATCCATCTTAGCAATTTCATGGATAACATAGACATTTGTAATGTCCTGAATGTGGTCAACTAGAGTAGTGTGATTTTATCCAATAAAACATGGGATATTTTACAAAGCTACCACTGGAATAGAATTTTGAGCATTCAAGGTAAGTGGAATACTACCTATGAATTTTATAAATGGGTTTTGTTGTGTTCGTTGTTGTTGATGAGCCATTTTGATAGGCCGAGATAACTCTTGTCAACTTTAAGAAAGGCCTTCTAGGAGGAGGTGTAGAAAGGGTTCGATTTGGAGGAGATGGAAATATTTGAATCTATCTCCCTCTTCTACCTTTGCTGGGATAGCTAAAAATAATGAAATATTCCTTCTTCTCTTGTTCTCAACCAAGTTTGAATCCTTCTCATAAATCAAGGACACTAAAAGAACAAAAACTACTTAAACAAGTTGATATTCTGAATGGAGTTTCCAGATGTGTTACTGCAAAGCCTCCAAAGGCTAGAGTTTCACCAAGATACACATCAAAACTTGATAAAACTAAAATATTAATTTCAAACTCCCATTGGGCATGCGAAATTTTTTGGATTTCAAATGTTCACCCGTGCCCGAATCATAGATAATTCGGGATTTAAGACAACATGGGATTGTCTTCAAGTTGTGGGACTCAAACTAAGATAGACCCTAGAGAAGTTCAGCTTCCTCTACTTACTCCTAATGCTAAACTACTCCTAAGAATCAAAATGCAACTATCTATCTCTACTCTAACTTTCCAAGAGACTAGGGTGAGAAGGATATGCATGAAACATAAAACTAAACTAAAAGAAGCGATAGCACCAAAAGAAAGGGGATCTCAGGAAAGAGAGAAGATGGAAGATAACAATGATGAGGATGGCTAAAATGAAATCCACATATCAACACCACATCCCAAGTTCCACCTTCATGATACATATAGACATAGATATCTGAAAAATGCATACAACACACTTGCGAATGAATGAGAGGCAAGAGAGTGCAATAAAACAATAGCTAAGGCTGAAACAAGCCACAAAACAAAATATTTTATTGTTGAAAGATCATGCAAAAATCATCACGATACAAGAGGAAGATGTAAAAACTTACAAAGACATAGCCCAAGGCATGCGACTCTTAGAACACTTGCATAACATAGAATGATTCCCTTTCATTCCCAAAGTATCCAATGTTAAAATTGGGCATCACTTTATAATATATAGAAAAATTTAAGAAATAAAGAAGGAAAGAAGAGAGGGAAATTTAAATTCCCTATTACACCAACCGACCACCTCCATTCAATTCTCTGAGAAGATCTGATCATTTCTGCAAAAACCGCCTCCCCATGCCACTTTTCTTGTTGAAGAAGGAACAACGCCCATACTGCATTTAATTTTTGTGGTTGAGTCATTCTGAGTAGACATTTTACGTGTTTGGGGAGTTTTCCTTTAATTTTCACACCATCCTTCATTAAATTCATGAAATCTAATTTTACTACGTGGAAAAGGTCAAGATTTCTTCAAACGATAACAAATTTACAAATATCAAATCATCAAATTGATATTCATGTTCATTTAGTAATCCACAATAGAAAAATATGTTAAGTTATTCAATAATTATGCTACCTAAAACAATTTTTTGATCTCATTTCATTTATTTATTAGCCAAAGAAACAAACAAAATCCATTAAAAGAGTGTATATATAAATCAGACCCATCCCCGGTTCGAAAGATGAATCATGATAATTCATCCACTAAAATCCAATCTAAATTATTTTTCCACTATGAAAGTCATATGTCAGTCTTGAGCTACTAAGGAGCCACCTATCGGTTTTGAGTTACTAAACAGATCCACATAATGTAATGTGATTTTCGATAATTCAAATAACTGAATGTTTTTAGAAGGAATTTAATATATTTAATTCTAAGTAGTTTATGTTTTTTGGTTGGAAAATGTTTCTCAATACAAATAGTTACAATGTTTATGATCGGAAATGTGTTCTCAATTTAGAAAGGTAATTCTCTTGATTGAGCATATGTACTTTATTTGTATATATAAATGTTCTTGATTTATTGTATATTTATTTATATGGATATATTATATTGATTAGAATTTGTTTGATAATTTAATAAAATCATCTTAAATATATGATTATTGTAATCCACTATTTAAAAAAATTCTCACATGATGAAGAGTGGTGTACGTGGTCATTGATTCAGAAATAATAAATATGAAGCCCCATATTTTGGGGTTCGGGTGATTTTGTAGGCATGTTACTAACCTCAAAATAATTAAAAAAATATGCATCATGTAATATAATTGTTTATTCATAATATTTGAGCTACTGCAAGAGAGATGGGTATACAATGTTAATAGTGTAACAAGTGTTCATTAAATTATGTAATCACTTTGGATAATTTTTACGGATTAGAAGTATTAGATATTAGATTTGTGAATATTTTCCAAAGTTAATAATAATGTCATAATCATGTACTCCAATGTGTGAGTCAATTTCTTATTGCATTATAACCTCATTTCCCCCATATGTGGATATGTTTGTAAAATAGTTTATATAAGCATGATATCATGTTCATGTGTCACAATGCAAAAATAACATGTTTTTCCACATGTATGGGTGTTTAGAAATAGTTCTAAAGTTTTTAATCAAGTAGTTAAGGATAGTCATATATAGTTAAGAGATACAAAATATCTCCCTCAACTAAGGGTGCAAAAATTGATAATAGTGGTGTTGATTTATCTAGGAAAGAATCTTGTAGGTGATAAAGTGTTTATATAATGAGCTCATGTATGCCAAAAAAATAGTTTTTACAGGCCTAGGGACAATGTAAAATGGTCCACATGATTAAATTTTTCGTTATGTGATTATCATATGATATACATTGAGTTTGACCTTTGGTATGTTATATGATATTCATGTAATATTCAAGATTACATTAGGTACAAAGGAAATGATGATTAGTCTATGAAGACAAAAACTTGATTAAACAGGTCATGAGAATGTCAATATAAGTCAAATGATACTTTCATAGTATTTAAACAATACAAGTCTTAGGGATATATATAATAAACCATATATCTAAGGGATAGTAGATTTTTTTGTATGGTATAAGATAAGTGTTGAGTTGAATGATATTCATGTAGAAAAGGCACTTGGTGATACATGCAAAGATCATGAAGCAATTGGTTGAGAAAGATATCACATCTATATAATTATCATATAATAGGTAATATGACAAAGGACATATAGACAATATTGTGGTGGTTGATTGATAACCAAAAGGTGAATATAGAAAAAGAACATGTAACTAATCATTTCAAACCATGTTTTATAGACATCTTGATAATATCATTGTGGATAGTAATTAGTCATTATATGATCAATTTTGGAGCCAATAGAATAGGGATGAAGAGATAAAAGTGATTGAATATTATATACAATAATTTCAATACAACATAAATGAAATTCTCACTACTAGACCATTGCTTTAATAACATATTAGATATTTCCAAGATTGAGAAATCAGAAATGAAGAATACAAGAAAGCTAAAAAAATAAAATAGCAAATGAAAAAGAGGTTGTGTAAGAGAAATCTGGAAAATAATGCAATATGCTTGTATTCCAAAATCAACAAAGAAGCTCACAAAGTGAGGTGTACAAATAGGAGAGAGGAAATGTAACTCCCACCTAGAATAGTGGTTAAGGTTCCTAGAATAGGAATGTAACTCCCATACCCTGAATAGTAGGTCAAAGAAGTAACTCCCACTAGTCTACTCATGACAGTCAAATGGTCAAGTATAACTCCCATTTGACTATGACACCTAAGAAAGATAACTCCACAAGTGTAGGAATAATCCATGTGTAGGAAAATACCCCAAGTAAATAAAAGGAGATAAATAATATCCTACACTAACAAAATGTCACACACAAAAGATAAGAAAGTAAGTAAATACATGATGATGAAAATTAAATAGTATCTTATGGGCTCATGGATCAAGATATACAAGTCATGCACATTCCACATGTATTATTACTAAAAAAATATAAATACATACCATATAACATAATGTATAATATATAAGAATAAATAAGATGTGAAATAACACTATGTAATGAAACAATAACACCTAATAGTGTAGGAGATGCCCCCTTATTTTCTTGTTCGTTGGATAAAAGGATAATTCCAACATATGTAAGAATTGTAGAGACTTATGTATCCTACATCATGTTCATATACCTCATGAAACACAAGTTTGTAAATATTATTAAATATTCCATCTATCAAACCATGTGACAAATCACATATGTAAAGTATTAAACTAGTATATCAAGCCATGTTTATGTCATGATTTTTTATTTTGAAATATTTTCATGTTTTTGGATTATTAGCATATTTGAAGGTTTGTATATTTTTATAATATTTGAATGTTTTGTGTTTATTATAAATATATGTGTAGCAATAGCTACCCTATGATGTTTTACAATCAAAAGGCTGATGAGATGGATGTGCAAGTGTAGGAGAATTAGGCCTCAAATTTCACTTTGAACCATAAGAGTAGGATGTATCACATTAATCTTAAGCTTTGAGACTCAATTAAGATAATTTTTTCATGTAAGAGGAAACTTAGGAAAATGCCTACATGAGATAGGGCATGTGGATATATGATTATTGGGCTTGATATGCATAGTATTAGAAACCACCACTTTCTTATAATATGGAATAGGTAAATGGGTCTCATAAGGGATGCCTTGAACCATAATTACTTGATTTCCATAAGTGTATTTCACAAATTGATGGATAATCAAATTAATAGCCATCAGCTTATGAATCCAAGGATGTCTTAGGAACACATCAAATGTTCTGTGAATATTAGTAACCAATAAATGTGTAGGAATTATATCCTCCCTTATTTGAAGTGGAATAATAATTTGTTTAAAAGGATGATTAGGATATTGTGCATTGAATTGGATATGTTCCTTAGTATATCCCAAAGAAGTAAGAAGTTGATTAAACAAATGTTGAAATAAATAAATGCTAAATTTA
Source organism: Taxus wallichiana var. yunnanensis (assembly GCA_018340775.1). Classification (NCBI taxonomy): domain Eukaryota; kingdom Viridiplantae; phylum Streptophyta; class Pinopsida; order Cupressales; family Taxaceae; genus Taxus; species Taxus wallichiana. Next base: position 797,777,068 of record CM031235.1, read on the forward strand.
AACATGTATCAAGGCAATGATATGAACAATTAATTACAAATTTGTCCCAAGAAAATAAGTAATTTAAATTTGAAACCCTAGTTTCAAATGAAAAATATAAAAGACTTAGCTTATTCGCGCAGTGATGCCGAAGTTGTGCCGAGTTGTAAACATCTTGGATCATAGAAGTAAGATGTCGCAATCAAACCTAGAAAATTATAGGAGTGTCGAAATTCCAGGACTAGGGTGTATATGCAAGTTCAAAGGATTCTTAGGAGATAGAGACCTATTATGGGATCCCGTGATCGCTCAAAAGTCAAAACCCAATTTCATAGGGTCACAAGATGTTTGTTGGTTCTCACCTTTGATCACCTATATGTCATTGTACTTCGTTGTTATTCTCCTGAAACCTACAATAAGAAAGAAGCACCTACAAAACCCAAAAACACATCAAATCCCAAAAATAAAAAATATACAAATGGGGAGTCAGACTGACCCCAGTGGTCACCCAACTGAGTGAACTTACGATCCAGGTGTTGCACTACATTTCAGACTCCATGTATTTTTTTGTGTGTGTATGTAGAATCATGCCCTAGGTGCATCTTGTGCGAGTCGTGCTTGATAGCGAGCAATAGCTAGATGTAGAATATGTATATAGATGTGTGCATGGAAGATTGAACTTCCCATCCTATGAAGTGTATGTAGAAGAATACAATCCCTTGCCCCTTGTGTGGAGCTTGATGGATGTTTGAGTACTCTTAGAATGCTCTTGGATGCAACCTTAGGTGGTGATAGATAATGCTTAATGCTTGGTCCCTTATTATGATCACATAGATTTGTGTTTATATGATTCCCTTTTTTGAGTTTTGTAATTAACCACTAAAAGGCCGACTAATAAAAATCAAGATGCCCAAACAACTAGAAAATTCCCAAAAGATATGATCAAATTACAAAGAGGTTAGGGCATCCATATTGGATGGGGCTCCTATGCACTAGCATCATGACTAGGTGCTTTGGTGTCTAGAGTTAGAAATTCCATAGTATTAGAAGATAAATCGGTAAAGAAGGCATGTAAGACCAAGAAGGAAAATAAAAAGCAAGAAAAGAGGCCAAAGATAGTGATCAATTAATACTTTTCTCACTTATGAATCCTATGAATAATAGTATGTCATCAATACTAGAAATATACTTAAAGTACATGATTTAGTGTCTATATTTTCCCCATTTTTTTAAATCGATCAAATTCTCTATAACATAAAGTATATACTTGAGATGCGTACTGATAACCATATAGATCGATGGCAAAAATCATGTCGAGCAATGATAAAAAGTGTGGAGTGATAAAAATATGAAGCATGGATGCTAAAGAAGAGGAAGTAAAAGATGATGATGACCCTAGGGGTGAGAACATATGTGTAGATTTCATGGGGTACATGTCGTTGATGTCTCTTGATGTTTGATGATGTTTTATTGATGTGACTACCACTTCCCATAAGGATGGACCTATAAAAGAGAAGAACAAACAATCGATACGTATATAAGAAAATTTTGATCAAAATGCATAAAAAAGTATGTAAGGGAGTATGTAAAAATGTGAAAAAGTAACATGTGAACCTGATCCATGATGATTGAAAGAGATAGAAAGGATATTGAAGATGTTGTAGAAAAATGAGTTTTTTTGGGTGATCTCATGCCAGTTGTCTTTGAAGAGTGCGATTTTTTTGGGTGATCTCACACCAGTTGCACCAAGTATGGAAGAAGTGTAGGGAGAAATTCTAGTGTTATTATCCAACCTTTGACTTCTTCCCGAAGTATAAACACCACTACATATGGTGTGTGAAAATCCGATCCATTTTGATCCAAGATGAAAGTAGAAAAGAAAGTGTAATGCATGTATGTCGAGTGTTGAAGGATTGTGTGTCCTGTAAAAGTTGTTGTGTGAGCTGCCTAAAATTGTATTGAATCGAGAAAATATGTGTAACTACCCCTAGTCATAGGAGTCAGGAAGGGTCGGGGGTTCCTAGGTGCTACTTTTTACTGTTGGGTGTTGGTGTATGTGTTATGTTGAAGACCAAAGTAAGATTTTGGGTCGTTCTTTGAGACCTGGATGATGTGTTTTTTCTATGTTGTAATGTGACTCTATAGTGTTGAATGGGCTGACTGATTCACCCGACGATGCCCCCTTGTTTGGGGTGCATGCGATGTCACAAGGAGTATGTGGCCCAAAGGAAGGATGGGAAATTGATCTGAAATTGATGCCCTATAGGGAGAGGGAGTGTGCTTAGTAAAAACCAAGGAACATATAAACAAAGTGGCTAGAAAATATTTGCTAGTACAAACAAGAAATTTACACATATAGAAGATAAAATGTAAGCTAACAAGCAAGAAGATAATGTAGACCACAAATATTGGGTTGCAAACATGGGACATCACTCAAAATGTCGTAAGACAATCAAGGCCATTGTGGCCAAAGACATATGATGTGTACAAAAGAAAAAGGAAAAGCCCACAAACAATGCCATTTAATAGAAAACAATGAAAATAGTGACAAGCAAGATATCAGACAACCATGGTAGAAAAGATTTCATGCAAGACAAATGTTGTACATGAAGCACTCGTTAGCATGTTAGAAAGATTAAAAGTATGTCAAAATGTGTATGATCCAATATGATGTAGTTTTCTAATATGAATAGGAAACCGAAAAAATAGCACCTGCGATGTGTACGAAAGTAGATACCACCAGGAGCCGCTGTGGGATTGGTAAACAATTGCACCAAGCATCCATACTTTGCATGTAACAATTTTTGTAAATTATATCATCACAACTAGAAGGAAAGTGAACATGCATGTGTATATAGAAAATATAATGACATACAATGTATCCATCTAACATATTAAGAAAGATGTAATATGCGAGTATAATTAAACAACAACAATGTGTAACCAAGATCTGTAGTATGTTGTGGATGAGTGAGATGACATGGAATTCGAGTGAATGTGATAGGATCCACATGCCCCCGAGTGAATGTGAATGAGTATACATGAAATGAGGCTCATTTATATATGCCCCCTCAGCAGTCAAGTATGAACCATGGAACTAGATTGTGTCATTGGGAAATGGTTTGAATTGTGTGTTAGAAAGATATGATTGTAAAAGTGTAGAACGATATATAGTAGGCGTGAATGTGTTGAGGTTCATGAATGTAGTGAAACCTCAATAGTCAAGTTTGAACCATAGCACAAAAGTGTGTCATTGAGTAATGTCGATACAAGTGTATCAAGACGTAGAATACACGTGCAAGAGACTATATCCAAAAATTGAAGTGATATAGTATAAATGTGAAACCCTATGAATGCTAGGAGGGGGAAAGATTAGGTGTGATGCCCCTCCAAGTGTATGATGATGAAGATATATGTGGTGACATAAGAGGTACCCAACCATTGTGGGAGAGCATCATTTTTATCATGATAAGAGAGAGGGCCAACACAATGGTAGGTAGAAGCAACAATAGGACCATCACATGGTGGTGGAGTTTGAAATGGGTCTTGAGGATCAAAATAAGGAATAGTTTCTTTGACAAAAATGATTGGTTGTTGAAGTGGTGGATTATTGGGTAACATTGTAGTAGACTCAGTAGGAGGAGGTGTTGAACTGATTTTTAGAGGAGGTTTCTTAGGTTTACTTGATAGCGTTGTAGATGAATTGAGAGGAGGTAGAGTAAGACTAATTTTGAGAGGTGGTTGTGTAGTTTGATTGGATTGCATAGGTAGTGCTTGAGTGATAGAATAAGAACATTATAAGTGATGACATGATGCTCATTAGACATAGACGAATCAGATTTAGGAACCCATTGAGATGTAACAAGTGGAGAGGACCATGTAATAGAATGTTGTGCAGTGAATGAGATAAAAATTTGATGCTCAAAATTCTTCATTCTTCATTATAAAGCATAAAAATCATTTTCATTATGTCCATTGATTCAATGATAATTGCAATATGGAAGACCTTGATATCCGATCAAGCGATAAAGAGGATAGAAATGAGAATTTGGAAAATAGATCAATTAATGAGTTATGATATATGGAAGAATATCTTGTTTCTTAGCATTTAAATAAAACTTTAGAGGTGTGGGGAGCAGTAAGACTTGGGGTTCATTGATATGAGCACATGTAGAAGACATAGAATGAAGATGAGATGTAGAATGAGAACAAATATGAGCCTAAGAATGAAGATGAGATTTCATATTTAAGAGATATAATCGTGGATTCCATAGCCTAAAACATGCCTTGAAATATATAATGGAAATCTTGAATTGAATCCAACATGGGTTGATTATACATGGAGGATCATGAAGACTAGGGTCATCAAATAGATGATCAAAAATAACACTCACTTGATGTGGCGGTGTATCTCTAAGGAAATGCATGGTGTCTAGAGATTTTTTCAAAACAACTTGGTAATTAGGATACACTTGAATTAAATCATACAAATAAATTTGAGGAACTTTAAAAGCCACGATAGAAAATATGATGTACCAAAAAAAGATCCAAATGACTCGATCACGAGTGAGGTTCGCAAAATGATTAAGCAAATATTGAAATAAATAAATGCTAAATCTAAATATGTACCAATGCAATGATATGAACAATTAAGTACATATTTGTCCCAATAAAATAAGTAATTTAAATTTGAAACCCTAGTTGCAAATGAAAGAGATAAAAGACTTAGCTAATTTGCAGTGATGTCGAAGTTGTGCCGAGTTGTAAAACTATTGGAACAGAGAAGCAGGATGTTGCAATCAGACCTAGAAAATTACAGAAGTGTCAAAAATACAAGGACCGGGAACCTATGCAAGTTCAAGGATGCTTTAGGTGTCGAGACCTATTTTGGGCATCTGTGGACGCTGAAAAGTCAGAAACCGAATTTTGCGGGGTTACAAGATGTTTGCTGGTTTTCACGTTTGATCACATGTATGTTGTTGCAATTAGTTGCTATTCACCTTAAACATGCAATAAGAAAGAAGCACCTACAAAACCCCAAAAAACATCAAATACCAAAAATAAAAAGATACAAATGGGGAGTCGAATGACTCGATGATCACCCAGTGAGTGAACTTATGAGCTAGGTGTTGCACTAAATTTCAAACTCTATTTAGTTCTCTTTTTGTGTATTTGTGTGTAGAATTGTGCCCTAGGTGGGTTTTGTGTAAGTCACACTTGATAGCGAGTAATAGCTAGATGTAGAATATGTAGATAGATGTGTACATGGAAAAATGGACTTCCCCTCCTATGAAGTGTATGCAGTAAGAATGCAGTCCCTTGTCCCTTGTGTGGAGCTAGATAGATGCTTGAGTTCTATTACAAATGCTCTTGAATGCAACCTTAGGTGGTGATAGATAATGCTTAGTGTTTGGTCCCTTATTATGATCACATAGCTTTGTATTTATATTATTCCCTTGTTTTAATTTTGTAATTAACCACTAAAAGTCCAACTAGTAAAAAGAAAGATGCCCAAATAGCTAGAAAAGATCCAAAATATGTGAACAAAGTACAAAGAGGTAGGAGAGCCCAAAGGAGATGGGGATGCTCGGGTACTAACGTCCTAGCTCGGGGTTGGTGTCCAAAGAGTCAGAAATGTCAAAGTATGAAAATACATTCTGGGAAAGAAGGTGTGTAAGACCAAGAAGAAAAATAGAAAGCAAACAAAGAGGCCAAAGACAGTGATCAATTAGTACTTTTCTCGCTTATGAATCATATGAATAGTATTATGTGATCATGACTAGAAATATACCCAAATTTTGTGATTTAGTGTCTACAAAAAGTGTAAGAGTGTAAATTTTGTTCCTACACTTATCACATACATAACATTGTCATCAAATGTAATAATATGCTAAGATGGATAAGAAAAAGTAATTATACAAATAAGAGAATTAAGTGGATGATCATATCATGTATCAAGAGAGGGTTATACATTATCTACATGATACACCTCTAATTTTTCTTAGATTCTAAATTGTTGGTGATAATTTTACAAATTATTGAATATATTAAGCTTAGAATTGTCTTTGACTTATAGTTAGGATTTTTTAAGAGGAAAATCAAATTCAATAGCATTGGTAACAATTATATCTTGTATAACATGTTGAATCTTGATTCTTACATTATGTCTTGTTGTTTTTGCAATTGAAATGTTAAATCAATATCATTATATTATAAGTATTTAAGTGATATAGATTGATAGGCGAGATAAAATTATACTTGACATATGGTAATCTAAGACCACAAGAATGCATTATGATTATCTATTATTTGTTGTTATGTAATTTTTTTCTTGATGGATTCCTCTTGTATCAATTATGTAATTGAATTATTAATTATTTTATTAATGTTTATCCAATAAAGATATAAAATTTTTAAGCACCCATTCAAATTTCATAATATTGAGATGAATGTATACAAAATAATCCTCTCTTAGGATCATCACTCATAGGAGACTAAGCACCTAATTACTCTCCGAAAGGGTAACATGGGAGATCCTAACCTATGCATGGTGATGTTTCATAAGAGGAGATGAAAAATGATGTATATTGAAATAAATAATGCCCTCATTTTTGAGGTTATTTAATTGTTACCCGGAGTGTAACAATAAGTGTCAAGATGTTCATTAATGTCATGATAATTACAATAAGGTTGGTTTTTCACCTTTTTAATCTAAATAGAGAATGATGATAATGATAGGATAGCATTATCAAACATTTATCCAATAAAGCACAAAAAATATCACGTGGTCTATCTCAAGCCTTATTAAACTCAATTGATATTCGTTTATTCACTATAGGAGGCCTCATGAGTGTTGTAGCTCAAGGATTAACATGGTAGAAAGTGTTTCCTCTATGTAATACCTTAACTATTCCTAAATTAGAAGATGAATAATTAATAGTACTTGAAGTAATATCCAAATTAATAATATGATCATTAAAGTGTTAAGGCACTAATTCTTGTGGAGGAGAAACATATTTCTATAAAGAAATAACTTAAAGGAAAATATCATAGAATGAGTCAGATGTATCATATAATAACTTCTTAAGATTATAGATAAGACCATGGAAAAATATATATTGGAATTCCAAATTAGTGGATTGATAAATTAATGGTTGTTTGAACTCTTTGAAATGTAATATATAATCACATGTTGGTTATATTTACCTTAATTTAAGGAAGGACATATTTTATAAGTAATCATAAGTACTTTATTTGTAATGAACTAGATTAGGAATGGTTCCTTAATCTATATAAATGTATTCAATGATCCATTAAGGAAGTGAGGAAACCATTCTAAGGATAGGCTTGTTAAACTCGAGGAAAGGATCTTAATAAGAACCTATAACTAGGATGAGATGCCATAGAAAGTCTCTAGCTTTTAAGATGTAGATAAGGGTCACTAGTACCATCAAAAACTGAAACTTATGCATAATTAAGTCTCTAGGAAATGAAGTGTAAAGGATTTTACACACAATGCGATTATTGTATATAGTGTTAGAATAAACCCACACATTATAGGTTTGTATTTTGAAATATAACATATGCACTATGTGTTGTAAATCACCTATAACATGGATTAAGGATATGACCACTTGAAGAAGTATACAAAAGTATGAATAAGATTGTTAATAGGTTGGATCTTTCCATTAATTATTTCCAAGGAGAGATTACTCCACTTATGAGAAGAACAAGTATGAAATAAGAGATCCTCGTTAGGAACACTAGAGGTAGAAAAATATGCAAAGCATCGGGAAGTAAATGCCTAGTATCACATATATAATCCAAAGCAAGTATTAGTAATATTAGAATGAAATTTATTTGTATTATTAGTAGAATAAGTATGTGCATTATTTTTAATAGAATCAAGAGTATAATAAGTATTTCTAATTTATTTCAATCAATCATCCCATTATCATGTATAATAGTGAGAGAATCATCATAGGTATTTACATCGTTCTTAATGTCAAGATGATTCAAAGGAATATCACATTCAATTATTTCATAGTCCATGTCAATAAGAGAATGAACATGATTACTAGATGCAAGGGAGAGAGAATAATTTTATTGAACATCATTTCCATTATCACTAGAACCATCATCATAATCATAATCACTATGAATATCATTAGTATTGTCTTTGGTATTATCATCATAAAATAGTATCACTATGACTATCATTAGAACATATTCGCATATGTATCCTTAATACTAGGCGTAATGGATTGATCACAAGAAATGGAAATGGAAATGAGAGAAGAGGATTTAGGTTCCTATAATGAAGAATAATCAATTAGAGGACGTGAGAATAAGGATTTAAAAATTTACTAAAATTTATAGAAAGGTATCAGACCATGGGTAATATGCAGAAATTTTACTTGTAAACATAAGGAAAACTATAACAATCATATCTACTAACATGCTCAATACCATCACCCATTCCTTCAGATAGAGATATATTGGCTAAAGTGATTAATATCATTGATAGAAGTATAAGAGAATAACATGGAAAGTGTAAGATAAGATATGAAATCAAAAGGGAAATAAGAGGTTAGATTAGGAAGAAATAATGAACCAAAATTTGAATGGAAACCCTAGGGAAACTAGGGATTGGAGACAAAGGCCTAGTTAGGGTAGGTGATTTAACAAATATGGAATTTATAAAACCTTATATATTGCAAAGTCATGTATGATAAATGCACGCTAAAGCACATATATGACACAAGCAATAAGCTAATGAAATATGAAACCCTATGCGCAAGAGAAAGATGTTATGTTTGTGGAGCCTATTTGCATGTTAGAATGTGGTACACCTTCTATGTGTTACACTCGGGTATTTTTACGGTGGTCCCACTTTTGGTGAGCGGGTCAAGGGGGTTCGGGGGTGAAGCCCCCGAAGAAAATTTTCATGGGTGGTTTATTAACCCATGGGTAATGGGTAACCGTTATGGGCTGTTTTTGGGCCCATGGTTTTTTCGGTCTTTTGCCCATTGTTTTGATACCCACGGTTTTTTGCCCTTGGTTTTGATACCCACGGTTTTGTATCAAACTACTTAAGCAAATTGTCTATTTATATGGTCTTATGCATATGATAGATGTACAAGTAAATGTATTGCAGATGTGTTTTGAATTAGGGTGTGAATTCTGTAGAGTTTGTTGAGCATAACTCCAAATGGATCTGGGTATTGTATTGAGAGATTGGAGGCTTGTAATAAAATCTGAGCAAGTGATTCTTGGTGGATGTAGCCCAAATTGGGTGAACCACGTTAAATCTTGTCTCTCTGTGTTGTGTTATTTATTCTACACTTTTATTTGAGATCTGTAATATTTTCTGCATATTAGTTTCTACTATTGCGATTCTGTAAGGGATTATTCCGCATATTTTATCTCTTATTTCCTAACAATTGGTATCAGAGCCTGGTTTGGTTTTCTGAAGTGTTGAATCGTAGGGAAAGTTTTTAGCTTGAGTGGGAGCTATGGTAGATGAAGGAAGATCTAGGGTTGATAAATTCAACGGGCATAATTTCAGTCTTTGGAAGATGCAGATGGAAGATTACCTTTATTAAAAGGATCTTTATACTCCATTGTTTGAGAAGGTGAACAAACCCTCGAGTATGACAGATGCGGAATGGGATTTCTTTGGATAGGAAGGCACTTGGGACAATCCGGCTATGTCTTGCATCTTCGGTATTATTTAATGTTTCAAAGGAAAAGACTACAAAAGATCTAATGGATGCATTAGGGAAGTTGTATGAAAAACCCTCTACCTCTAACAAGATATTTTTAATGAAAAAGTTGTTTAATATGAAGATGTCTGAGAATAGTTTAGTAGTAGATCATTTAAATGATTTCAATATACGGTTGTGAATATGCTAGCTTCGGTTACAATAGAATTTGATGAAGAAGTTAGGGCTTTATTAATTCTATGCTCTTTACTTGAGAGTTGGAATAGCCTAGTAATGGCGGTAAGTAACTCGGTTCCAGCTAACTCGAAGTTGAAGTTTGAGGATGTTGTAGGGGTGATTCTAAGCGAGGAAATGTGAAGAAAAATCTCGGGAATCTTCTACTTTAGGGAATGCTTTGACAGTGGAAACTAGAGGGAGACAGAAGAATAGAGGAAACCGTGGAAAATCAAAAGATTGGGCAAGGTCAAAATCCAAGAACAAGATTGTATGTTGGAATTGTGGAAAGCCTGGGCATGCAAAGAAGGATTGGGATCTTCGGGATAAGAAGAAACACTAGGAAGAAAACAAGGAGGAAAATGTGGCATTGGGTAAATGTATGTTAGGATGCTTTGATTCTTTCTTTGCATAATATTACTGAATCTTGGGTTTTAGATTCAGGGGCTTCTTTTCATGCTACTCCACATAGGCATTATTTTGTTGATTATGTTCAAGGGGATTTTGGGCATGTTTTTCTTAGTGATGATGAGCCTTGCAGTATAGGTGGAAAAGGTTCTGCTTCAGTTAAGATGAAGAATGGGAATACATGGCTATTGAAGGATGTCGACATGTGCCTACATTAAGGAGAAATTTGATATCGGCGGGGCAATGGGAAGTGATGGTTGTCGCGTGATATTTCTGCCTAACTCTTGGAAGGTTACTAAGGGTGCTCTTGTGGTGGCAAGAGGTAAGAAGGTTGGAACCTTGTATTTAACCACTGATAGTACTAATGATTGTAATCTTGTGGCTTCAGATGCAGATACAACATTATGGCACTATAGGCTCGGTCATATGAGCCATAAGGGCATGGATTTCATAAAGAAGAATTTACCCGGATATACAAAAACAGTTTGGAGTTCTCGTGAGGACTGCATATATGGGAAACAGAAGCGAGTAAGGTTTCTCAAGGTTGGACCTACAAATAAAGAGAGTAAGTTAGAGCTAGTGCATTCTAATGTGTGGGGGCGGCTCAGGTATCATCTCTTGGGGGTTCAAGTTATTATGTTACTTTTATTGATGATGCAACAAGGAAAGTTTGGGTTTATTGTATTAGAAACAAATATGATGTATTTGACACTTTTGTTAAATGGAAAGCCTTGGTAGAGAATGAAACAGGTCTTAAGTTAAAATGTCTCAGGTTAGATAATGGAGGGGAGTATTACAGTAATGAATTTAATGATTACTATTCTAAGAATGGAATCTACAGTAAAAAAGATGGTTCCAGGAACTCGCAATAGAATGGGGTATCAGAAAGGATGAACAGAACAATAATGGAACGTGCTAGAAGCATGAGATTACATGCAGGACTACCTCTTTCTTTTTGGGTAGAAGCAGTGAGCACAACGGTGTACTTGATAAACAGAGGACCCTCAAGTGCCTTGGATGGAGGCATACCTGAGGAGGCTTGGTATGGTAAGAAATTTGATTATTCATTTCTTAGAGTCTTTGGATGTGAGGTGTTTGTTCATATAGACAAGGATGATATGACCAAGCTAGAGGCTAAATCAGAAAAATGTACTTTCATTGGTTATGGTGGTGATGACTTTGGATATAAATGTTGGAGTATTAAGGACAAGAAAATCATTCGATCTAGGGATGTGGTATTTAATGAGAAAGTCATGTATAAGCAGTAGTTACAGGAAAACAGGGAAGAATCCAAGAAAGAATATGCAGTGGTAGAGGATCTTCCGGATGGGAAAGTGACACATGAATCAATTCAGGAACCCCCTCAACAGGAACCCCAAACTCCTATATTGAGGAGGTCTTCTAGGGTAAGAAGAGAACCTAAACGTTTTTCTCCTTCTCTTTATTATTTATTACTCACTGATAGTGGAGAGCCAGAGAGATTTGATGAATCAATGCAGGTAGATGCCAGGAAGAAGTGGGAGCAAGCCATGGATGAGGAGCATCAGGCTCTCATGGAGAACCAGACATGGGATTTGGTGAAGCTACCGAAGGAAAAAGAGCATTACAGAATAAGTGGGTGTTCAGAGTCAAAGACAAAGAAGGAGGAAAGAAAAGATATAAGGCCCGGTTGGTGGTCAAGGGGTTTGCACAGAAACAAGGTATAGATTTTGATGATATTTTTTCTCCTGTAGTAAAAATGACTTCTATTAGAACTGTTCTAGGAATAGTTGCAATAGAAGACTTGCACTTAGAACAACTTGATGTAAAGACTGCATTTCTCCATGGTGATTTGGAGGAGGAACTATATATGTAGTAACCAGAGGGCTATGAGGTCAAAGGTAAAGAGGAGATGGTTTGCAAACTGAAGAAAAGCTTGTATGGCCTGAAACAAGCTCCACGTCAATGGTATAAGAAGTTTGATAGCTTCATGATGGAGCAAGGTTATATCAGATGCCATTCTGACCATTGTGTGTATACAAAGAAATTTGAGGATGGAAGTTATATTATCATGTGTTTGTATGTTGATGACATGTTGGTTGCAGGTAAAAACATGCAGGAAATAAAAGTACTCAAGAAGTAGCTAAGTGAATCCTTTGCTATGAAGGATTTGGGTGCAGCCAAACAAATCCTTGGTATGAGGATATCTCAGGATAGGAAGGAATGGAAGCTGACTTTATCTCAGGAAGAGTACATTAAGAAGGTCTTGGAGAGGTTTAATATGCAGGATGCTAAACCGGTTGGGACTCCTTTGGCAGGCCACTTCAAGTTATGAAAGGAGCAGTGTCCCAAGATAGAGCAGAAAGAAACCAGATGTCAAAGGTACCTTACTCATCAGTAGTTGGCAGTTTGATGTATGCTATGGTGCACACTAGGCCTGATATTGCCCATGTAGTGGGAGCTGTGAGTAGATTTATAAGTGATCCAAGTAAAGAGCATTGGCAAGCAAGAAAGTGGATCCTTCGGTATTTGAGAGGGACCATGGGGACAGCTTTTGTGTTTTAGTGGATCGAGACACCACTTTACGTGGTTATGTATATTCATACATGGCTAGAGATGTAGACAGCAGGAGGAGCACAATAGGTTATATTTACACTGTAGGTGGGATAGCAGTGAGCTGGATTTCACAACTACAGAAGCTGGTGGCTTTGTCGACCACGGAGGCTGAGTATGTTGTTGCCACAGAGGCAAGCAAAGAGATGATTTGGCTACAACAATTGCTTGAGGAGTTGGGGCATAAGCAGGAGGAATGTAAGCTATATAGTGATAGTCAGAGTGCTATACACCTAGCTAAGAACTCTGCTTTCCACTCTAGGATGAAGCATATACAGTTGAGATATCACTTCATCAGGACAGCTTTGGAGGAAGATAAGTTGAAGTTGGAGAAGATTCATACCAGTTAGAATCCTGCAGACATGATGACCAAGGTGGTCACAAGGGATAAACTAAAGCTATGTTCAGCTTTGGTTGGCCTTCGCAGATGAAAGTGAAGGGTTGAGAAGCTTTCTCAGTGGAAATCAGTCTCCAAGTGGGAGATTGTTATGTTTGTGGAGCCTATTTGCATGTTAGAATGTGGTACACCTTCTATGTGTTACACTCGGGTATTTTTACAGTGGTCCCACTCGCCGGTGAGCGGGTCAGGGGGGTTCGGGGCGAAGCCCCCGAAGCAAATTTTCATGGGTGGTTTATTAACCCATGGGTAATGGGTAACCGTTATGGGTTGTTTTTGGGCCCATGGTTTTTTTGGTCTTTTTCCCATTGTTTTGATACCCACGGTTTTTTTCCTTGGTTTTGATACCCATGGTTTTGTATCAAACTGCTTAAGCAGTTGTCTATTTATATGGTCTTATGCATATGATAGATGTACAAGTAAATGTATTGCAGATGTGTTTTGAATTCGGGTGTGAATTCTGTAGAGTTTGTTGAGCATAGCTCCAAACGGATCTGGGTATTGTATTGAGAGAGTGGAGGCTTATAATAAAATATGAGCAAGTGATTCTTGGTGGACGTAGCCCAAATTGGGTGAACCATGTTAAATATTGTCTCTCTGTGTTGTGTTATTTATTCTGTAATTTTATTTGAGATCTGTAATATTTTCTGCATATTAGTTTCTACTGTTGCGATTCTATAAGGGATTATTCCGCATATTTTATCTCTTATTTCCTAACAAAAGAGTGAAGGAATTAGCTAGTTTGTGTATGGTTCGAGACTGTGTAGACTATAAAATTTGATAAACAAGAAGGTATACTATCACAACTATTCACATTAAATTTTGGAGCATCAAATATGCCTAGATTGGAGCACTGGACTAGGTCGCCTGGAATCCTGTGCACTAGAGTCTATTATTCAGTTCTCGTGACTACAAAAATGATCGAGAACCTTAATCTTCCGGTGTCCCAAGGTGATCATTAAACTTCATTGTTGGTCACATGTATGTCATTGAATGATCATTGTATTCGCATGTGACTTGTAAAGTAAATGATATCCTGCAAAACCCCAAAACACATCAAATCCTAAACAAGAAAATGTAAATGGGGAGTCATAATGACCCCAACGATCATCTAACAGAGTGAACCTATGATTGAGCATTGCACTACATCTCAAAATCCATGTAGTTCTTATGAAGTGTGTGAAATTGTTCCTTAGGAAGCACTTGTGTAAGATGAACTTGATAGCAAGCGATAGTTAGATGTAGTAATGTACATAAATGTGTGGATGGAAAAATAAACTTCCCCTCCTGTGTATGTATGTAGAAAATATAGTCCCTTTTCCCTTGAATGAGTGTTATATGGATGCCTTTGATGCTCTTAGAATTCCTTTGGATGAAACCTTAAGTGATGATAGTAGATTCTTAGAGCTTGGTCCTTTATTATGGTCACATAGCTTTATATTTATATGATTCCCTTGTTTGAATTTCATAATTGACAACTAAAATGCCAACCCATAAGAAAACAAGATGCCCAATAGATAAAAAAGAGGTGAGTAAGATACAAAAAGATCGGGGGCACCCAGAGGGGACAAGGGTGCCCGGGTGCTAGTGTCTAAAGTCAATAAAGATACTAGGTTGTGGGGTGTGTAAGAACAAAGAGGAAACAAGAAAGACAAAAAAGAGGCCAACTATAGATGTCAATTACTAGTTTTCTCGCTTAGGAATCATATGAAGTTGTATGTGATTAGGACCTAAAAATTTACCTAAGTGCATGATTTGTTGTCTACATTTCACCCCACTTTATGTTGTTGAGTTAATAATTGATAACATAAAGTAGATAAGAGATGCGTACCTGATAACCATGTGGATCGATGGAAAAAGTGTTACGAGGAGACAAGTGAAAGTGTGAAATGATAAAAATGAAGCATGAAAGCTAAGGAAGAGGAAGCAACCGTATGGGTGAAGTGTATGTGTTGTGTCATATTATACTTGTTGTCATTTTCGTTTGTGTTTGTTGATGTAGGGATACTTCTTGTTGTATATTAAGGACAGACTTGTAAAAGAAGAGCGAAAGAGTGGTCAAAGTCATATGTTATGAAAAATCTGCAAAAGTATGCCAAATTATGTAAAAATGTAAAAAAGCAAAGTAAAAGGAATGTGTGCACCTAATCCCTTATGAGTGAAAAGGATAGAAAGTGTGCTTTGAAAATGTTGTAGAAGGGAAAGTTTTTTTAGCAATCTTATGCCAAGAGTGATTTTTTTGGGTGATCTCACACCAAGAACCAGTTTTTTGGGCAATCTCACGCCAAGTGCAAGTTTGTTGGTTGATCTCATGCCATGACAAAAGAGTACTAAGGAGAAAGGTCTAGTGTTATTCTTCATCATCGATCGCTTCTCGAAATTTATACACCACTGCAGATGGTGTGATCTTTCTTTGTTCGAATTTGATTTATTTCAATGTGAACTTCTAAAAATTGTGTCAATCGAGAAAGTAACTATAATTTCCCCGGTTATAGGTGCATAGAAAGGTCAAGAGTGCTCGGGTGCTAGTTTCTATGTTTAGGCACCGGTGTTTATGATGAACTAAGGACCCAAGTCAAAATCTGGGTCATTTCTATAACCGTATCCTTTTTTTTCTAATATTATGCAATCCCGATCTATAAATATATGATGGTGTATGGGGTGAATGATTCACCCAATGCATGCCCCTTAATTTGGGGTACATGTGATGTCGATAGGAGGATGCGGCCCAAAAGAGAGGACGAGATGTTGATCTGGAACTGATACCCTGTAGGGGAGGGAATGTGCATAGTAGAAACCAAGTCACATGCAAAGAATGTGGCTAGAAACATGTGTTAGTATAAAAGAGACAAGCATGCAATAGACAAAAATTGGAAACAAGCAATAGTGTAGACAAAGTAGACCGCAAAAGAGGGTTTCAAACATGGGACATCGTTCACAATTTCCTAAGACAATCGGGGCGAAGTGACCAAAATCATACAATAAATGATCAAGTAAGACATAAGGAAAATCCCACAAACAATGACATACAATGGCAAACATTATCAAGTTCATTTTTATATGATAGCAGATGCTTAAAGATTGGTCCTTTATTATGTTCACATAGATTTATATTTATATGATTCCCTTGTTTGAATTTCGTAATTGACAATTGAAAGGTTGAACCATAAGAAACCAATATTTCCAAAAGATAAAAGAGGCCCAAAAGAGGTGAGTAAGATACAAAGAGGTCAGGGCGCACGGGTGTTGGTGTCCTGGGTGGGTGTTCTTGTTTAGAGTCAATAAAGATCAGATGGGTTGTGGGGTGTGCAAGACCAAAGAGGAAACAAGAAAGACAAAAAGAGGCCAAAGATAGATGTCAATTACTAGTTTTCTCGCTTAGGAATCATATGAATAATCGTATGTGTTATCACCTAAAAATGTACCCAAGTGCGTGATTTTGTATCTATAGTAGGAAGTCTAAGATAAGATAGCTTAAGGATTCGATCAATGAATAGGTTCACCAAATGATTTACCAAAAAATTAATTTAAGGTGTGAGGAAGGGGTTAATTGTTTTTACTTAATTTAATTTTATATTAGGGTTAGAAAAAGATGTATATTTAGTTTATTAATTAAGAATGTAGACCAAAATATACATATATAGTAATTTACAAGATAGATCAATTAGAACATGTGCTACATATAGTAAAACATGTGAGAGTGAGTAAATTTATCTATTTATATGATATAAATTTTACTCTGGGTGTGATAACATGATGAACAAGGTAAAAATTTCCTACAATCCTTCATTTTTGTTTTATAGGAGTGTATTGTATGTTAAGACCAAACCATCAAACTTGAGCTAAATTTTCAAACTCTATTTAGTACTTGTGTCCTTAACTTGAGGTTCCATCTAAGGTGGTGTTGACGTTATGTAACATTTTATTCCCTTGTAACTAATTGGGATATGTCTCAATGTAAGAAATCGGGTCTCATAAATGAGTGAAACCCTTTGAAATCAACCAAAAATACTTAAAACCCTAACCATAGGTGAAACCCTTACGAAATATCAATGTTTGGATTGAAGTGTAATCCATACACCACATACATTGGAATTAATCTAAAGTTTCCTTAAACTACAAGTAGTTCTCCACCTAAATATTTGATATATGTTTGGATGTAGCTATATTTAACATTTCAATCACTTGAAAATGTTTAGAATGGATTTATTGCTTAGTTCTTGGCTTATATTTGACATTCTTTCGCTTGGAAAGCTTGACTTTAGGACCTAGTTTAGAGTGCTTCAAATCTATGTAGGGGATATGGAAATTTAAAAGATCTTTGAATGCCTTTTGAGATATATTTTCTTGAGTTCTTCAAAGTGCCAAGTGATTAATTGAGTGTGTTTGACTTACTTACATATTGTTTCATAGGTAAAATTTTTCATCAAGGTCAACCCATAAGGAAATAAAGCGACCCATAAAAGATATCAAATCGATAAAATGATTGTTGGAGTGGTTAGGAAAATACTTCTAGTTTCAAACCAAATTGTTTGGTGTTTTGATCCATATTTGGTTGTTTCTTTGCGCAAGAAGGTTATGCGGTGTTGGAAAGTTTTTGATTCAAATAACAACTAATAAAATTCTTTGGACTAATGTGAGTTGTTCTACAAGAGAATGAGCGAGTCTAATGGAGGGAGAAAGTCTTACAATATGACTTAGGATATAACAATTAGGTTTAGAATAGGTGCACAAGTCATGATTTAGGGATTAAGCTAATATTTACATTAACAAGTGATTACTTTCCAAAGTTAGGTGCCTACACTTACCATCTATTAGAATACAAATTTTATGACATATAAAAAATGATGAGGTTGATCTCAAGTTGCAAATGAATTTGGAGAAATGGACATCCATTAAACCTTGTCCTTATTAAAACTACAAAATTGGTGTCACTAAGCTAAATAATTTTTTAAAATAATGTTCATTTCATTTTTAATATCAACGTCGTCGATGTTCAAATTTTGAAATAGAACATATCATTATTTTATAAATATTGCGGTTAAAATTATAAACTTATTCTATAAACAAGAAGATAACAATATTGAACAATCTTCACAGCATCTATGTTGAAATTAAACCCCCTGTTCTAAAAAGGTTAAATAAGTGTTTGAAAGAGATATTGTTATGGAATTTCATGTGGGAAAGGTCTAAGAATTACTCTACACATTAGTTAGTAAAAGGCTAAAATTATGAATCCTCGTGTCAAGTAAAGATAATGAAGATAATTGATAAAAATTGCATTTTTACATATTATTTTGGGTCCTAAAAACATTTTCTATGTATGTTATTGTGTCAATTACTAGGTCCTTTAAAAATTTACATTTTCTAGAGACTTTATCAAGTCATATGAACCAATTGTCAATCTAAATAAAATTAACATTCAACATTAATAAACTAATGGCTATCTAAATTGAATAAAGGAAAGGATAAGCCCTTTTAGGTCCACAATGTTTGGTGCTTTGGTTTGAGTCTACAGTAGCTTATGGCATATGAGATCACCTTGTACACCTAATAAGGAGGAGGCAAATATTTATGCTTCAAGTACAAATCATACATATCCTATCCCTTACAAGAGAAGATAGTGGAGCCATTAATCATGTAGCATGTGAAATATCTAGGAGGGCCTTGAGATTGATATATTGTATTGTGTACATGTGAACTAAAGGGACCAAAATTTGAGAGTGGTTCAATAGTTGAAAGGGTACGCATGTGAATCAAAGGACCATTTCTTATTTTCATAAAAGCTATTAGTTGTGCCTTTTAGAATTAGTACTTGAATAAAATTCATCAAAGGAAACATGTCATATCAAAAACATAGAAAATTATATTCAATGACATACTATAAATGCACAAATAATAGATGATCATAGGTACAAGTTTTAGCCATGCATTATAAAGTTACATGTAAAGAAACCTCGTGTTTAAATTGATTGTGTGGCGAAATGCATGTTGAATAAGACCTCTAAATTTTAGTTGTAAATAGCCACAGGGAAGTCACTTGGTAAGAAATATCCAAAACATGTGTGATCATGGGATTCTAATTATTACCCCAGGTTTTAAGCATTTACCACTATATACTCTCATAATCGGGGAGGGGGAGCATTTACACTACTACCCATATTTATACCAATATACTAGTGCAAAAAACGCAAATGAAAATTATTCCTTGTGTGATCGCACGTGTTATATACCACCTTACCAAGGCAAACCCTCGTGTGGATAGCTAAGATACCATGTCGATGTCGGTAAACAACATTAGGTTATAATATTGCACCATGTAGGCATCACGACATCACAAAATTAACAAGCATTATTTTAACAATGCATTTCCGAGTGTGGTAGAGTGTTAAATCGACAATCGATTGAAAATATATTATTTGATATCGTCGATGCTTCGCAAGTTAATCTCAACATATTAAATTAGGGTTTTTCATCGGTAGACCCTTTTGAGAATTAATAAATGAATTGGGTGTCTAATTATTTCTTTTCTTTTCGAAACTGTTAATCTGTACACGGATTAGATACACATCATAATACTTTGTTCACTCAATGTCAAAGATTGAAACATATATATTTAAAGTATGATAAATACATCCATAAGAAGTTAGAGCATATCAACATACCCCAGCATGATAGCCCATACATGGTGAGGACAAAAAGATATATTGATTTGAGAGGCCCACTAATCCTAAAGTCTCTTTGGGTAGTTAGTTCATAAAAAAGCAGCGAACCCCGCTCACACAAAAAAAAAAGAAAGACACACTAGTTTTGAACCAGTTTTGGTTGTTTAGGTCAAGGTGCATATGAATAAAGGAAATTGACCGGAGGTTTTTGAAGACCCCAACACTCTACCTAGTCGAAAAAGAAAAGAAAAGCAAAGCAAATAAATAAAGCGGATGAAATCTCTCTTTTTTAAGGGTACGATAATAGTAGATGCATTTATATTCCCGAACATGTTTCTCGTCGGGGTCACCTCCAGATTCCCAACTTGCTTACACGTCCGACTAAAGTTATTCCCCATCAATTATTCAATCATTTTCATTAGGTGGAAATTTTATTTCTTTATTATTATTCTTCCTTTAAACCGTCCACGTGAGGAAACCAAAGGGATCTTAGATTTATATACTTCACCATATGATTGACGCAATCATGACTTTCCTTTTATTCTTTGGCTTCCACTTTTAAATTAAAAATATATATAGGAATGGTTATTTATTATTTGTTTTTTTGGAGGGTTAACCCAAGTGGTTGTTTTTCACTGGTTATTTGTTGACTTTGGTTGAAATGTTTATACTTTAGATGGGCACTTTTTCTACCGCATGTGCAAGGAATTAACTCCTCGGTTAAAGTTCTAGGCCTTTTTCTCTTGGTGTCTCCCTCAAACTTTTAACTGTTTTAATTAGTTTCTTGTGTTTCTTTGACGTCTTTGCTAAAGTTTATCATTTAATTGCTCCATTAATAGTGGGTGCCCCTATAACGAAAGTGGTCCTACAGACATAACAAACTTTTTAAGTCCATATTATTGACTAGCACGTGTATCAAACAGGAGGTATAATAGTTATTGGAGGGTCACTTTTATTAGAGTTTCTATGTTATTATAGACCAAGCCAAGTGATAAATGTGGGATTTTTTTATTGAATTAGTAATTTTAAAGTTATAAAAGTAATTTTAAGATGCATGGAAAGCAATACATATTCGATACGGGTAATAATGCATGTATTAAGAGGCTATGATAACGCGTCATACGTGATTCATTGATCTCAGATCAAATTCCAATAGGAAATGTCATGTCGGTGTGAAGCAACTTTAGATCTCCACTTGAGAGAGGTTATAACAAGTCAACATTTTGTAAATTCCTTACCAAGCACCCCTAGTTTGGTGCTAACAAGTCAAAAAAAAAATTAAGTGTCTAGCCAAGTACCTGCAATCCATGTATATGTAGTAGAATTAAAATAAGAGACCACAAGATACAATATTAACTAACTAAACCTCTCTAGAAATTATAGAAATAACTAAGACTACTAAATTTTCTCATCATCTCATAAATATTAGATATTCTTATTTACTGGATAAGGAGGTGGGGGATGAATAAACTTAAAAGTGGGGATTGCAATCACCATCACAAAACAAAGCACCACATTTGATACTGATGTCACCCATATTGTTTTTTTTTGTAGAGGCCAAATATATTTACAATTTTCATTGCACAAATAAATGAAGAAAAATATAAGTAGATTGTTGGCGACTAAATCTCTTCATAATAGACTAGAATGGAGTGAAGATATGAAGACAACCAAAAATAAAGAAAATAGTTTGAGAGATTATAGGAATGTGCCAAAAATAATACCCCAATGAGATAAATGTTGTATCATTGTGTATTCAAAATAAGATGGGCATAAAAATTCATTTTCAAAAATGTACTAAATAGATAAGCGAAGTTAATCGCTATAAGATAGGGTATAGCGAGATATTGTAGAATAAGCTTACTAATTATTCTCCATGTCCATGCACCCAAAATTGCAAAACGAAGCTAAATATTTACAAAAATAGGAGAAGGGTAAATTGATCAAAACAATAACAATAGCAAGAAAATACGGTGTAAGTAATACTCTTGAACACATGATTCCTCCCGGCTCACTCTACAAAGATAAATGCCTGGTCAAGAGGACTTTGGAAAATGTTATGCAAAGTTTGGTTTTGTGAATATTCTAAGAGCATTGCATTATGTGAGATGAAAAATCTACGATGCATTATGTCAAATAGCTCACATGATGTTGCGTTGTAGTCAGGTTCAATGCAACATTGTCGGGCGCACTAAGCACATCACACGGGAAGAGCCTAAGTACTCACCCGAAGCACGCACAACTCTACCAAGTCCCTCCTTTGTTAGAATGTCAAGATGTATTCCTACATTCATGGTTAACATAATATGCAAATATATCCTATGAAGAACATGAATTATTATAATATGCGTAGAGATAATCATCCATCAACCAAAAGGAGCTTTGTATTCAATATACTCATGATGTATTACAATATGATAGGTTTATTCATCCTCCATTACTGAGACTCATGTGCAAGGTAGAACTCGGACATGGACTCGAACTCATGGGCATGCACCTATATATCTCTTTCAAAGATGTAACACAACTATATATATAGGGTGAGAACTTGTCCTTCACCGCTTTACGTGCTTTAAACTATACTTAGATTGTGCCTATACATAGCTTGCATGATTTCCTAACCCGTGCTTTCCTATAATTAGGTGCCATCCTATGGTTCTCCATGTGCGACCTGCTTTAATCTAGAAGTTCCATCTTTATCCTATGAGCTATAAATAGCCTCTGTCGCACATGCTATAATTAGACATGTCCTTGTCCATGCTTAGTTCGTGTTTATTATTATCCTTGCATGTGTTTTATCTTGTTATAGCCGTGCCTTATCCATGTTTTTTTCTATTTATAGATTTCCCATTTTGACCACGCTAACCCATGCTTTTTCCCATTTTTAGCCTTCCTTGGAAATCTAGCTAACTCATGTCTTTTTGCTCCCGTGCGTGGAATTTTGCACGTGCTTTCTTCATGGCTCCATGTTTCCCTTCATGAATTCTTTAACTTTAACAATTATCCTTTCATGCTTACAGGCACACCTCGCTCATTCTTTTGCCTTCGTGCATGTCTTCATACTTATTCATTTCTTGAAGACAACATTATCCCACACTAGGTATATTGTTTTCCCTCGGCAATACAAGAATCAAAGAATGGAACAAATAAAGAATCACTGTTGAATAAAGAATAAGCTGTTGAATAAAGAATCGGGAAATTCCCAAAAGAATATAAGGAATAAAGAATGTCTCCTCGGTCTCTCAATTTTTCCCCTTGATATCTCAACCATGTCACCTTTCCAATAAGTTATACAATGAGGCGTATCCTTCGCCCAAAAAATAAAAATAGTCCTCATGAACTCGTGACATTAGCCATTGAAACAATCGTGTGGTCTTGTCGAAGAATGACAGTTCATATAGTTGTAATACATTGCCACTCTCCAAAGTCTTGCACACTTGATCTTATAATACAATATGTCCTTTGGTGGTTTTGACTGTCTATACCAAGGTATTGGCCCTTCTATCACTTTCATGACATAATGCAAGTGGTTGTACTCACTTATCTTGCATATCCATAACTATGATGCCCACGACTTTATGATGATTACCTCCTGCATGTAATGCATCTCGAGAATTAGCCATCAAGAGTGTCCTTCATGTTTTTATTACCCTGGGTGACTTCTTTGTTGGTGCCATCTCTTACACGTGTGAATCTTACCTCTGTAAACTAAAAACTTATAGAGTTATGTGCCCTATATTCAAAAAAATATTACTTGCTTGATTAGGTGTCGATGTCTTCCTAATTTTAATTCTTCACGTTCTTACTTCAATCAATCCTCTCTACTCTTGGTGTTCATCTCATCATCCCATGCCATAACTTTGTAAATTCTTCCGACCAACCCTACAACCCTAGCTCATGGTTCTTCAAACCTTGTTTCTCCAAACCCATTTATAGCTTCCACTATGCTATTTGGATGTCACTTTCTCCAAAGATAAAGAACTTTGGTTCTTCATAGTGGTTGTCGATTGCTTGATTACTTTGAGTCATCGTTGATTTGTTCACAACAATCGCTCTAAATCACATAGATCACCAAAGCTCTCTATTCGCAAGGTGAGATTTACAACTACACTCACCCCGTTATAGATTTATGATTTTTTAGTGCATAAAATGCATTAGGTATGGTAGGTAGTGCTTTCCCGCCATATTTTTCTTATTTTCCCGCTTGTTTCCGTTAGCTCTATACATTTCACATTTTCCTTTTGTACCACGACATGCATAGCCTTACGGTGCACAATAACTTCCTCGGCTAAAAATATCTTACACACCACTTCATATGCATGCACAACTACTTACCTAGGATACATGTCCTTACATGTGCACCTTCCCGTGATGCACCTTTCCTTCCTCTATGTTTTATACCAAGTAGTTTTTCTCCATGTGTTGCATACCTCACGTTATCCCGCCCACTATACTATACATTATCATTTCCACCAAGTCTCTTTATACGCCATTGATAAAAACAATTCGATACACCAAATGAATAAAACAACCAACCCACTTGCATTCTCCACCACCGGTTTACGCACCGTGCAGGTTCTACAATCCACCATTCGCGACCCGTAGAAACCTAAAATCTGCTAGGTTGTGGAGCTAGATTGCTTCACAGTTAACATGCAATGAAAGTGACCGGTAATACAACAACCCGTCATCAGTCAAAGAGGAACCGACACGGTCACACCGGAAGCTGTCATCATCACACACAGACGAGACATCGGTTAAAAGCAAGTGGGAACCGGCAGTGTGGTTAGGTTTAACTGCGCCGGTTACCTGTGCGATGTGTTTTATTTTTAGTCACGGGCTTTAAATATAGATTTTTTTAAAGAAAATCTATTGGATGTAATTACATAGCTAAGGAGCCCTAAGTTTATATATTTATATATAAGCATGAAAATTAGGGTTGATAAGAAGAGTCAAAAGAGGGATCGCTTTAGATCCTCGATTCTCTCCTAGACCGAGAGGATGAAGATGAAGAAGAAGAAGAAGGAAAAATAATAGATTACATAAAGACAAAGTCTCCATGGAGAGGAGCGGGACAAAAGGAAATAGCAGGTACATCTGAATGGTGAGAAGAGGGAAACGTCTTCTACTGTATTTCCTTTGTATTGTTTAGTCTCATGTAATGGCTTGCATAGTATGCAAAGCACATAGGGCTTCTTCTTGTAGATCCACATGTTGGTGAGATCTTGTATTATAGATCTATGCAGATCTAGTCTTGTATTGTAGATCCATGAGATCATATTGTATTGTTGATCCATGTAGATCTAGATATTGTAGAGGAGGTCGTCTTCATGTTTGCACAGGTTATGTAGTGATGGAGAGACAGACTTACTTCTTGGTGCACAATCTTAGTTGCACATCTGGTAGACCCATGTGAGAGGTCTTATTTATGAGATCCACAGAGAGAATTTGGCCGCAGATTGAGAGATGCACTAGTTCTGGTTATGTGAGATTTGATGGTGGTGGTATGGAGGCATGATTTAGTGTACTCAAAGCAGATCCGGTTGGGGATCTGGGAGGAGGAGATACTCTTGTAGAGATACATGTACTCTTGTGCAGAAGAGTTGGTTTGTAATCTCTTGTTATATTATATATATATGAGATCTCTATCTTTGGTGGACGTAGCCCACATTGGGTGAACCATGGTACATGCTTGTTATGTGTGTACTTTTGTGTGATTTGGATTATTCTAGTTTATACTTCCACTGCTGTAGATTTTGTGGGGGATTGTTTGGGTCCTGTGTGCATGATTTTGTTTGTTATTAAATCATAGCACTATTCGCTGTCCCCAAAATCCCAACAACTGATATCAGAGCAACGTTTGTTTTGCTTGATGAGAAGATCACAGGAAGAGATTTAATCTCAAGTGGGAGCTAGAAGAGTAAGGTTCTTTGAGAAACGGTGATGATCGGCGTCGGTTAAAGTGGCAACTAGCATTGGTAGGGTGTGTGGTCAATTATAGGGTAACCATGGTCGGTTACTGAGCACCTGGTTTTAAATAGAAAATCACAGATATGAAGAAATGGAAAGATGCATAGAATGTATCTTGTTTGTTGAGGTGTCCCAGTTCTTGGAGGCACAAGCATGTTGGTCAGATTGCAGATCCGGTTATTGAGGTATGGTTTTATCTCGGTATTGCAGTGCTTATATTATTTTGGTTGCACATGCATGTTTGGGACTACAGATCTAGATCTGAGAATGAGAAAAGGAGCAGTTATGCATCCTTTGGTGCAGTTAGATGCACGGGCTTTGGTAGAGAGGTAAGTAGCACATAACGAAGACAGGGCTTCCATCAGAGAAGCATGTACTTCAATTGAAGATGCGGTTGAGTGTCTTGGTGTTGGTAAGGTGATGTGTTTCATCTTGATGTAATTTATTGCATGGACTTGTTGTTAAGTTTTTGTACAAGATTTGGATGCTTCTTGAAATGACTGGCTCAACTCAACTATCGGCTTCGGTTGAAGTAGGCACCTAGTGTGGTGTGCTATGCCAAATTGTGTGGCATTGGGTTTGTTCAGTAGCATTGACATTGGTCTAAGAACCGAGGTTGGTCACAGAGGAACCGATACTAGTCAACTAACCATGGTTGGTTAGGGGATGACCGTGGTTGGTCTTTGTGGAAACTTATCTGTACTAGGGTTTTTTGTAGCAAGAGAGGGTAGTTGGTTCTGTGTCCTGTTTTGGAGGATTAGGTTTCTGGCATAGTGTGTACAGGTAGAAACATGTTGATCACTTCAATGTTTGGATCAAAAAGAGGATAGAGTTGGCTCGGTTAGTCCATTGAGACTTTGAGTTAGGTATCTCTATATGGTTCATGTTTTATTTCTTTCATTTGGAGCAATTGATATTATGTTTGGATTGTGTGCACAAATTTACACCATGGTTTTTTGGTGTTGTTTGAATTTTATTTCCTGGTTGTGTGGAATCTTGAGGACAAGGGTTTCTAGTCTAAGGATGAGATCCTCAATGAAAAGTCATGGTTAGACACAGTTGCAGGTAACGAGAGATGTTGAGTACATATGGATGGAAAGAAGGTGATTCACCTACTTCACAAGAAGTCCAAACTTCTATGATGTAGAAGTATTCTCAGAGAAGAAAGGGAATCAATTTTATAGGTCTTTCATCTGGTTTTATTTCTCACTGACGTATTAGCAGGCAGTGTAGGGGATTTCATGTTCAGTGGGAGCAAGCCATGGTTGTTGGCATTGCAGGATTGAATACATGATGCACATGCAGAGTGAGAGGAGATTGCTACTTGTTCGAGTGGCAGAGGCACTAGTTGGTTTTGGAGGACAGTCACGGATTTGCAGGTATATTGAGTTTATTGCTTTGTGATGTCACTTCTAGTTTATTTTGTGGTGCTTGGATATCCCTATGGGATTATAGTTGATGGTTAGATTCAAGCTGGGTGAAGATGATAGAGCAATTTTTTAGAGTTTTAAGGGTTAAAAGAGAAAATATAACTATTACAGAGACCGGTGTCGATTAGGATTAACCGTGGTCGGTCATCTAGTAATTGTGGTTGGTTAGGTAGTGACTAGGGTTGGTTAGGGAAACCGTGGTCGGTTTGGTCACAAGTTTAACAGTAGTGTTTATTTACCATTTTTAGATGGTGCCCTTGTTTTTTCTTTCATCTTGGTTGATTTGTGTAGTATGTTGATGACATGTATGCTGATATTTGCACTTGGTATTAGTGGCATGGTTCAACATGGATGTTTGTTATTGACATTGATGAGCACAAGATTCATATTCAGCTTTGGAGTTAGTCGGTGGTAGACTTGGAGCTTCTGGAGAGCTGGTGATATGGATGGATGTACATGGTGAGTTTGTACATGTTGGATAGATTCAGATTTTGTGAGTCTATGATGATGCAGATGTTTGATTTGCACATGGATGCTTTGAGCATGAGTAGGGGATGTTTGTATTTCCTCTTGTTACTATGTTACTCCTTGAGAGATGTTATCTACAGATGATTGTCTTGGACATGCTAGTTGTTTATGTAGGGTTGGATTTGTAGATTGCAGTGTTTGGATTCTTTGAGTTATGCAGGTTTGTGGATTGATCACCCACTGTTGTAGGTAGAACTCATTTGGGTTGTCTTTACCCAAGATCTTGTTTTTCTTTCACATATTCTAGTTTGACTTGTCTTGGTCAGTTGCATTGGTGGTTGCATGGAGACATGGATAGATGGATGGAGAACATGGTTGGTTTTACAGGTATGGCTACGGATGTGATTGAGGCTCAAAACTTTAGTTTGAGTGGGAGCTCTTGCAGGTGTGTTAGTCATGATGGCTTAGTTACATGAGAGGCTTGGTGTTATGATTCAGTGGGAGCTTGATGTATAGATAGCTCGGTTATCATGGATCAGTTG
The DNA here is from genome assembly GCA_018340775.1 of Taxus wallichiana var. yunnanensis. NCBI lineage: Eukaryota > Viridiplantae > Streptophyta > Pinopsida > Cupressales > Taxaceae > Taxus > Taxus wallichiana. The sequence goes on from CM031235.1 coordinate 797,805,457, forward strand.
TAGCTTCGTGTAGGTTTGGTAAGTCATGGTTTCATCTTCTTGGTTTGAGAAGATGGTTTGATCTTCCTGGTTTTATTTTTTAGAGAATTGTTGAAGGAAAGAATAGATGGTCTTCACGGTGTGTAGAGGATGGTGATGTACAGGTACAGGTACAGAGGTTCAACAATTTATCTCCAAGTGGGAGATTGTTAGGTTGTGGAGCTAGATTGCTTCACAGTTAGCATGCAATGGAAAGTGACTAGAAAATACAAAGAACCCGTCATCGGTCAAAGGGGAACCGACATGGTCACCTAGAACTATCATTGGTCAGATAGATAGACATCGGTCAGAGCAAGTGGGAACCGGCTGTGGTTAGGTCTAACTAGCGTCTATTACTGTGCGATGTGTTTTATTTTTAGTCATGGGCTTTAAATATAGATTTTGTTTAAAGAAAATCTATTGGATGTAATTGCATAGCTAAGGAGCCCTAAGTTTATATATTTATATATAAGCGTGAAAGTTAGGGTTGAGAAGAAGAGTCAAAAGAGGGATCACTTTAGATCCTCGATTCTCTCCCAGACCGAGAGGATGAAGACGAAGAAGAAGAAGAAGGAAAAAGAACAGATTGCATAAAGACGGAGTCTCCATGGAGAGGAGCGGGACGAAGGAAATAATAGGTACATCGAATGGTGAGAAGAGGAAAACATCTTCTACTATATTTCCTTTGTATTGTTTAGTCTCATATAATGGCTTGCATAGTATGCAAAGAACATAGGGCTTCCTCTTGTAGATCCACATGTTGGTGAGATCTTGTATTATAGATCTATGCAGATCTAGTCTTGTATTGTAGATCCATGAGATCTATTGTATTGTTGATCCATGTAGATCTAGATATTGTAGAGGAGGTCGTCTTCATGTTTGCATAGGTTATGTAGTGATGGAGAGACAAACTTACTTCTTGGTGCACAGTCTTAGTTGCACATCTGGTAGACCCATGTGAGAGGTCTTGTTTGCAGATCCACAAAGAACTTGGTCATAGTTCAGAGATGTAGTAGTTCCTGGTTATGTGAGATCTACTGGTGGTGGTATGGAGGCATGGTTTAGTGTACTTAGGCAGATCTGGTTGGAGATTTGGGAGGAGGAGATACTCTTGTAGAGATACATGTACTCTTGTGCAGAAGAGTTGGTTTGTAATCTCTTGTTATATATATATATATATATATATATATATATATATATATATATATATATATATATATATATATATGAGATCTCTATCTTTGGTGGACGTAGCCCACATTGGGTGAACCATGGTACATGCTTGTTATGTGTGTGTACTTTTGTGTGATTTGGATTATTCTAGTTTATACTTCCACTTGTAGATTTTGTGGGGATTATTTGGGTCATGTGTGCATGATTTTGTTCATTATTAAATCATAGAACTATTCCGTTGTCCCCAAAATCCCAACAAAATTTACTTCTGAGTTTTAATGCTAAAGTGGTACTCAGTATCCTCTATCTCATCATTTTCTTTATAATTAGTGATTTCGCTAATTAACTAACGTTCCCTCCATTTTAGTCAACTAACGACACTCTATTAATTAACTAGTTTCTATCCCATTCCAAATGCCAATTAACGACACTTCGTTAGTTATAATCCTCTTCAAATCAATTAAATAACTATTATTAGTTAATTAAGCCGTTTTAACAATGCGGTTATTCAATAAAACCTTTTATTGGCTAAATCTCGCTTTCAAGTGCTTTCAATCATATCACATTCCTCCTAAATCACCTCCAAATAGCCTAAAAATCTTATTCTAGCCTATTAATTCATCCTAATTGATTAATTAAAGCACCCCCAACTCCCATGAGTTGCATCTCACTAGTTCAATCATCTAATCATGGTTAATTACTTTAAATTTACTTTATCCTTTTTCCTACATTCATTGTGATTAAAGCTTTCCCCAAATAGAAAACTATAAAAAGACCATGCTCTTACCTTCACACCTTACACCATACTTTGAATAGTATATCATATAAAAATATGATCAAGAGCCTTGCTCCATTAATGGAATATCTTGCATCATCTCTTTTGCATCCATTCTTCATGCTTGATTAGTAAGAGAAGATCTAAACATGGCCTTGTTGTCATTTTAGTGATATCTTTCCATATTGAAGTAACATCTAATTTGATTTCTTGTGATCTTCTTAGGTCCATTTTAATATGAAATCATATACTAATTATAAATGTTGTAATTAGATGAACAATTTCATATTAATTCATTGTAGGCATTTCAATAAGCTATGATCTTGATGGTTCTATGTTATATTCTAGCTTAACTATTTAGACAACTAGGTGTTAGCCTCTCTTAATTAGATTTACAAAGTTTAAGTATTTCACATTTGGCATGTTTGGTGGGACTTACTCCATTGTCCTTTGCATTCATTTTCAAGATTTTTAGATTAGTTTCAATTTTTGATTTACTAACCCTCTTTTGCATTTTTAGATAAATATGAAGTTTCTTAACTAGTTTGGTTAGGATTACTTTGTTGTTGTGCTCTTCATGGATCAAAGGAGGTGAGGTGCTATAAAATTTGGACAAAATTAAGAAAGTTTTGATCTTTTTGATAATTTTTTGTCAAAATTCCTGTGTTTTGATCATCAAGAGGAATCCCATGCTAGTGTTATCTGCTCCACATTGCTGTTATAATTCATGCATTGATGTTACAAATGTTGCACTAGTGTTACAAGGGCCACATTTTTGTCATAAGGGCACATATGTGTCTCTCTTTCCATGTATACGCTGCACTATTTTTGGCTCTATGTCCCTGGTCCATGCTTTGGTGTCACAAAGGCCGCATAGGTGTTTCTCTAGATGCGCTGGTGTTGCACTATTTTGTTACAAGTATGTGGTTTTGTCGGTGTCACATTATTATGTTGAAGGCCGAACTGGTGTTACCAGAGACGCACTATTGTTCAAAGGGCCACGCGACCGTGATCTGTTAATATTTGACACTAACTTCGAGATTTAAACTTATAGTTTTTGTGTTTCTATTGGTTGCGAGATTTTTTTAAACTTTTTTTTTTATAGGTTTTAACATTTCTAATTAGATATCTAACAAATTTTCCTAAGTTTTGATGAATTCTTTTATTTCCATGCTTTATGCGAGTTAGGCTAGAAGTTTGTGTATGCTCTTCTCTTGCACCTTAGGGTGATCTTGAGAATCAAAAAAAAATTCAGTTTTCATTTTCTAACATTTTAGTTAAATTGGAAACTTAATCTTTAATTTTTGGATTAAAGGAATTAACATATTATCAAGCTTTGTTTAAAGTTCATTTGTTTTAAATTTTTCCTTTACATTTATCTAGTTGGATCAAACCATTATGTATGCTCTTCTCTTGCATCCTTGGGTGATCTTGAGAATCAAAAGAAACTTTGATAGACTTTCTATTGGAAATTACTAAAATCATTTGTGCGCAGGACCTAACAATTGTCAAATAATTTAAACAAAGTTTAACTACACATGTGTTACAGGTTTCCAATGATGTTCTAAACCTCATTTCTTAATCCAAAAGATAAAAACACACCACTTTATTCAACACACTGTATTTGCAGGTTTCGGTTAAAATCTACGGCTCGTCTACTTTAAAATGGGGTAAGTATCTTGGCATAAGCCATAAAAATCATTATGAGGATTACCCCAGGAACCCCAAAGTAGTTCACACCTTGAGAGAAATGGTGAATGAAATAGGAAGTTCTCTGCTACCCAATTGACTAGTACACCTTTGTGAGATTAGCATCAAAATTATCTTCACACGACCCCAGTGAGATACAACTAAATGCAATTTATTGCTCATTGTATTGAAGGGGGTAAAGTAAATTTGGGATACTCCTTGATTTAGTTAGTGTGAATTTATTGGAAAATCACACTTGCAAAGATAGTTTGTGACACCTAGAGAGTGAAACAATAGGAAGCTTGTGGCTTGGAGCTAACTATACTTTATCCATCGCATTTCTACAGATCTCTCATGAAGAGAATTTTTTTTTGAGTCATAACCTTGTTATTCGAACAAGGGGAGAGTCCATTAAATTCGAAGCCTAGTGTTATTCATCACGAAACTTATGAAGTGTTACTTTGTCATAGTTTTTCACTCATCCTAAGACAAGGTGAAACTCTGCTAAAGTTATGCCACGTATTTTTCATCACCACTTTGTCTACTCTTTTTTTTCTTGTTGCCCATTTGGGAAAAAAGAGAACATACATACTTAGTGTTATCAAATATTGTGTCCACCACTTTTGCACCCACTTACATCCTTACTTAGTGTGACTGCAATTGTGCTCATATTTAAATAACTTTATTATAGCATGGAAAATTTAAATATGAGCACAATTGCAGTCACACTAAGCAATCAATTGTGCTCATATTATAGTAGTAGGTTTTGTAGTGATTTCTAAGCAATCAATCAAACCTACTACAAAACCATCAAGATAAGAGCTTATGAGAAATAACTTGTTAAATGCATGAAAAATCTCAAATGAAATGATAAGCTATTTTTGACTCTCTAGATTGCTAATATAGCAAATGAACCTATTTAGATCACTTTAGCAATAAAAATGGAGTGGTTTCCTCAAGATTTGAAGATGGAATCTCACCAAAACATGGCTACAAGGCCATTTTTTGATCTTCCAATGCTCTTTAATTTGAGAGAATGGGTGCAAGATGGAGAAGCTATTTCCTTCAATGGAGAATGGATCAAGATCAAAATGCCTATAGTTTATCCTAGGGAAAACAAGGTGTGTGTTTAGAAGGAAGGAGGAGGGTTCTTTATATAACCTTCCAGTTTGAGAAAGATTTGCAACTTGGTGCATGTGGGATAAGGGTAAAGCAAGATTAGGAATGGATAAGGTTTCTTTAGAAAATCTAACCTTGATTTAGAAGAGTTTAATTTATCATTAGTGACTCATGGGAGTTGAGGGAGGTTTTAATTAATCAAAGGTGATTAATTAATAGGTAGATGTAAGCTTGTAGAATCCTATTAGAAGAAAGTTAGTATGATTCGGGAGATTTTAAAAGAGGAAATAGTTCAATAAATGACAATTTATTGATTTAGATTAGCGATCATAATTAATTAAGAATAATTAATTGACCTAGGTAGAAGTGGACGTTAATTAACGAAAGGTCATTAATCGGCATCCTGAGCGATAAGAGGGATAATTAATTAGAGAAATGTAATTAATTAATGATGGTAGAGTGATAATGGTGGGTTATTAACGAAGTGTCGTCAATTTATGGGAAAGAGGATAGTTAGTGCAATTTAGGTATTAAAATTGCTTGACCAAATTTGGGGTGTCTACATTTTCCCCTCTTTAGGGCGGCATAAGCGATGCTACTTCAAAGATAGTAGAAAAGTACAAAAAAGTGAATTTTGAAGGATAAAAGAAAAATTAGTAGAGTGAAGGATACCCCTCGAGTGTCGATGGGGTGATGAAAGATGTTGATCGACAATCGAATAATTAATTAATGATGATAGAGGGATAGTGGTGGTTTATTAACGAAGTGTCATCAATTTACGAGAAAGAGGATAATTAGTGCAATTTAGGTATTAAAATTGCTTGACCAAATTTTGGGTGTCTACATTTTCCCCTCTTTGGGGTAGTGTAATCACGCTACTTCAAAGAAAGTAGAAAAAAGTGAGAAAAGTGAATTTTGAAGGGATAGAATAAAAATTAGTAGAGTGAAGAATACACCCTCGAGTGTCGATGGGGTGATGAAAGAGGTTGACCAACGATTGAAAAGGTGAAAGCGGGGAAAATCCCATTACAATGGAAGATAGACGACGATATCTTGAATATTACTAGAAAGTAGAGATGTAGGCATTGATCCCCACATAATACCAATACAAACTCTTTTGTTGAAAATTTCATGTGGGTATTATTGTGAAGCGTAAGAAATGCTTTTCTTAACAGATATGTAGAAATGATTTGTAGCAGGTGATCCCTATTGCCCCAATTGAGTTGGAAGAATAACGCGATAGAAAATAATGATAATGAAGAAAGATGAAGATGAAGGGGATGGAAATAGCTTGCATCCAGCTAATGTAAAAACCACATTATGTCATCATATTGCAAGTGATCTACGTCATCAGTCCTTATTAAAATATACACATACAACAAAAGTGTACCATAACATGAAAAGCTATAATATGAACATTTTTTCATTGCTTTAAAACACTAACTCAATGCAACATACAAAATGTAATGCAATATGAGAAAGTAAAAAGCTAACCTAACAGGGAAACAAGTACAAACACACATACTCAAACAAACAACGTTCAAGACAGTTGCACAAATGTTTTTGTTATCAAGCTTTGATTCCAACCTATGTGAATTAATGACAAGGGTTAAGAATGACACCCCAAACAAGGATACATGCAAGGTGAATAAACAAAGGACATATAAGTCCGGTGAAAAGCAATCACGCCCTAAGAAGCGCCCCAAACAATGCGTTCGTGCAAAGGAAGACAATGATAACGAGAAAACTAGCTTTTTTGATGGAGGGTAGATCCAAATGATTTGCGAAGTCGCACATAAGAACATGCGAGATTCAAAGAAAGATGTTTTATAGGAAAATTTTTATGTTCGAGTACAATGCATTTGACACAAATTTCAGCTACATGCATGTCGTTTACCAATTTTTGAATTTTTTTTATTTTTTTACAATTTTTGGATTTTTAAATGATTTTACCATGTTTGTTTGGGTTTTGATATTCTACCAATTTTTTTCAGTTTTAATGTGAAACATATTTGAATGTTTTTATTTTTCGACTAACATATTTAAATGTTTTGGGATTTTCAAAAGATTTTTCTAAAGCTATGTACACGAAAACTAAGAAGTGTGGATGCCACAGGATAAATAGGATATACACGGGTAGAATATGATGCGTATGTGCAAGAAGGTGAAAATGTGAAGATGCCCCCAACATGAGATGGGAATATACAAAGGTAAATCCCACACGTATATACAAGAGGATAGGTTGGATCAAGGAAAAAATAAATATGTTCAACCTGATGATGAACACAAACCAATGAAGTGCCAAGAAGGAGCAAGCATGCCCCCAGTGCAAGCTGGCCAAGAAGCCGTTGATAGAAAGAAGTAGAAGATTGTTTATTGAAAGAACATATAAAGTTTCCCTCAAACATGGTAAAAGGAAATCTTATACAAATGTATGTTACGAGGCAGAAGCGAAGAAAAGCATAAATACCATGTAAGGATATGGAAAATGTAGCTAGAAGATTGGCGATGAAAAGGTGATTAGCCCAAGGCACAAATCATGAGACAAAATACGAGACTAAAGAAAGAGTTTGAACAAGGTCCAAAATAAGACACTTGGTAACATACTAATCCCGTTCGCTCATAGATATCTAGTGTGTGCATATGGAAATTAATTACTTCTTGAAGGGAATATTTGATAGATAGTAAGTGAAGACACACTAGCCAATGTGTATGAATGATGTAGTTTGATAGGTGATTTGTGAATGGAGAGTGGAAGGAGAGTCGTACATTTCTCCACTTCCGGCCAAAGGCGTCCATAGCCCTGGTAGAGATATTGGAAATACCCCAAGAGAGAGTTATATATCAATTTACTTTCTGATTTTGAGTTTTGATTATTTTTTTGCTTTCTGAAAATTATTTCAGCTCTCTTGATTGTATTGATAAGGGGTTAAGAACCACTAGTGGTTTGATGGAAGGATGTAAGAGTGATTATGATGATGACATTGGCTAGTGTTAGAAAATATGCCCAAAATTTCTTCACAACAATTTTATTAGATGTAGATAGTGATAGGATCTCTAAGAGGTCTAGTCATTCTTTAATTTACCAAGGTGATAAAATACCAAGGTCAAACGGATACTATAGAGATAAATGCCACACAAGGAATGCAAATAAACTAACCAACAAATAATCGAAGGAATGAATATGGTGGAAGACTTATAAAGGAATGGAATGAAAGGGAAGAAATAACATCCATGTGTATGGAATACCTGATTGCAATGTTTGATCTTTGTACCTTTGATTTTTTTGCAATGTTTAAATTTTTCTCATTTTTTGTATTTTTGAATTGTTTTTATTTTTTTATAGAGATTTTGATTTTTTGAACTTTGGGACCAACAATATCACTCTACATGATAAGATCCAACAATAATATTTGTAATTTCTATCTTTGAGAGAGGCTAGGATTTTTTGCTTATCAATAGTGATATTATCTCCAATCTCGATGATTGTGACTTATCTTTCAACATGGATTTTTTATGTGGGATCTAGAGTTCCCTATCCATAGGTTTCTGCAATTTGCACAATACTTGATGGTTGCGTTGGTGTGCATTCTTGAATCGCGTTTGATTTTTAACTTTATGGTTGTTTGACTTGTTGGGAGATTTGGAGATCTTTGGAGTTTTGATCTTAGCTTGATAAAGAAACTGTTTGGGTTTTTATAAGCTAATGTGTGATTTTTCTGATCCCAAGAAGTGGGAGAAGAAAGTGAATGTTTAGGATTGATGATAGGAACGTGATGAATGATGGTGGGATTTCCCCAGTCATTGATAGAAGGATGATATGATGGAAAAAGAGGATATGGTCCAAGGATTGAAGAGGATGGGCTACTAGAAGGTGTCTTATAGATGGAAGACAAAGGATTACTAGGATGTGGCCCAAGTATAGAAGATGATGGGTTATTAGGACATGGCCCAAGTATAGAGGATAATGGGCTACCTAGAGGTGACCCACAAATAGAATATGGAGGGCTACTAGGAGGTGGCCCACATATAGAAGAAGATGATGGGCTACTAGGTGGTGACCCAAGGAAATATTGTGATTGAGGAATTGTGATATGTAAATAATGATTGGATGACAAAAAGATAGGCTAGGGATCATTTATCCATGTAATGGGGATGGTGAAAATGGAAGAATAAGAAGAGGATCAAGTTTTATGGTCTTAGGATCTTCCGTTGTTTTCGACAAAAGGAATCAACTTCTTCCCCATAATACGTGAATGCATCAAGGTCAAAAGAGAATCCTTGCTCATGGTCCTCTAGAGGGATGTCATTGTGTAGCCCCATGAATTCTCTGATTGCTTCTTCATTCTAAAATAAATCGATCGATATGGGTTGTTTTTCTTTGATGATAGTAGGTTGATTAGAAGAAATAGGTCCAACTAGTGTGGAAGATTTAGAAGATGATGACTCAAGAGATGAAGTAGATTTGGATTTAGATGTCTCATGAGTGGAAGAAGATGTAGATTTGGAATGGGTTGGTATTGGTTTTCCTAGAAGATGACATAATGTAGGTAGACAAAGAGGATCACGTAGCTAGTTAGTGGATTGCGACATGGGGGTTGACTTGGATGATTGATTAGAGGAATTTTGAGTCGCATGGATATTTGATGGAGGAAGAGGTCATTGAGGTGATTGATAAAATGGGTCTTGTGAAGAAAGGGAGGACTGTGACTTAGGATTCAAATTATAGGAATGATTAGAGGAACTTGGAGTCACACAGATCTTCAAAGGAGGAAGACATCGTTGAGGCGACTGATAAAGGGGGTCTGTGAAGAAAGGGAGGACCATGACGTAGGAGTCAAATTAGAAGAATGATGGGGAGATTTTGTGGCACAAAAATCCCTAAAGGAGGAAAAATTTGTTTAGGTGATTGATTACTCCTTAGAAGAAATTTGATTGGATGAGGCTCAGGAGATTGAGAGGAATCTGAAAGATAGTTTGGATTAGAATCATCAAAATATTGAGAGGAATCAGAAGAATAGTTTGGATTAGAATTAGAAGAATAACATGGATTAGAATCATCATAATCATACCACCGACTATGAGATGAAGGTGGGGAAAGGGGTATCCGAATGGGTTCTCTAGTGTAAAGAGCTAATCGAGGTTTAGTCGTAATAGGAATATTTAGACTTGGATGCCTAAACATAGGTTCCTTATTGTTGTAAGTGTGAGGAATAATATAATAATTAGTCATTGTTGGCATTCTTTGGGTCCAAATTCTTAGAACTATATTATATGATTGAACTCCTTTGAATGCAAGAAAGTTCCAAGTCGATTCGGGTAGCATAACAGTAACCAACTAGACATTTTTTAAGTATAATTGTGTGATTTTCTAAAGGGGATATAAGGAAAAAAAAACATATTGATGAAATTTTTTAACAATCCAAAAAGGTTTGGAAAAAATGTTGCAAGTGTAAATGTAAAGATGAAGAACCAAGGGATCAAAGGATCAAAATAATTTTCCTTAGAAAAACAAGTCTACAAGATGAAAGGTCACAAGGAATAATCACGCAAGTTCAACAAACCAATCCAATCTATAAGGAAATACTCTCTATGTAAATGTATCTCAATGATAGGTTGATCTAAGATGATTAACACGATGCCAAAACTTAAGTCAAGTTTAAAATAAAAAAGGAATAAGTATTAACAAACAGTTGAAGTGACTTCGGACTCAAAGTATACTATAACCAATTTAGATACAAACAAAGCGTAAATCCCAAAAATGGAAGTTTCAAGTGTAAGAAATGAAAAATACCACTTAAATACGTTAATCAAGATTTGCAGAAAAGAAATATATTAGTATTGAAATAATATTGATACGACACGAATAATGTATCAACAAAACTTTTCAAGGTTGAGGAAATGTTTGGAAGGAAAAAAATTCAAATTATATCGAGGAGTTATTAGGATGCAGTAGCGTAATGGCACAATCTAGACAGTCAAATAAAGTTTACGAGAAACAAGACGTAAGTATCAAAATTATATCAAGACAATGCGAGAAAAGTAACACCTCAAGGAAGATCGATGATGAGTAATACCTAACTACAACATAACATCTTGACGTGGGTATCATGACAATGACTAGTAAGATATGAAGACCTACCAACATACTTTCAACACTTACTATTGCAGTCACAACAAGGATGTAAGTGGGTGAAAAAGTGGTGGACACAATATTTAATAGCACTACGTATGATGCTCCTCTTTTGATCAAAAATATCAACAAGAGAGAAAAGGAGTAGACCAAGTGGTGATGAAACAAACTAAGCATAACTTTGGTAGAGTTTCACCTTGCCTTAGGGAAAGTGAAAAACTAAGACAAAGTAACACGTCGTAAGCTTTGCAATGAATAATACTAGGCTCAAAATTCAATTGAATCCCCCTTATTTGACTAACAAGGTTTTGACTCCAAAAAATTTCTTTCTTCGTGAGAGCTCTTTGAAACACGATTGGTTTTTGTAAAGTTGGATCCTATGCAAAATGGATTCCTATTGTTTCACTCTCTAGGTGTCAAAAATTATCTTTGCGAGTGTAGTTTTCCAAGGAAGTCACACTGAATAAACCAAGGAGTATCCTGATTTACTTTACCCCCTTCGATATAATGAGAAAAAAGTTTCATTCATTTGCATCTCACTAGGGTTGCGTGAAGATAATTTTGACTCTAAATCTCACAAGTGTATACTAGACAAGTAGGTAAGTGGAGCACTTCCCATTTTTTCCACAAGGTTCCCTCTTGTGTGGACTACTTTGGGGTTCCTAGGAGCATCCTTTTTGTTATTTTAAGGCTTATGCCAAAGGGCACTTCTCCCAGTTCAAAGCGGATGAGCCATAACTCTTAACCAAAACCTGCATATACAATGTTTTGAATGTGGTGTTTTTTCTTATCTTTTAGCTTAGTGTGGTTTTGTTGTACACCATTTGGAAACCTGCATCAAACTGTATTAGTATGGGTTTAGATCTTGATTATTTGACAAGTGATTTAGGTCCTGCACGTGAAAGATTAGTAGTTCTCCACAAGATCAAAATATCATGAAAGAGGATTTAAGTGTTGTTTTTGATTCCCAAGATCACCTAAAAGGTGCGAGGGAAGAGCATACACAACACAAAAATCCAAATATAATAAAAATGGAAAATACTTGTGAAATCAAAGTGCAAGGCAATTCATTTTAACCAAATTGTTGTTCATTCCCTTAACCAAGAAATTTAATGAAGTGTTTTGAAAGTGTGAAAAAGGCCTAGAGTTGTTTCTGATTCCCAAGATCACCTAGAAGGTGCAAGGGAAGAGCATACGTAACTCTATCCTAGCAAATGAAAACAAAACATTCATTAAACTTAATCAAACAAGTTAGCACAAAACATGATCCAATATATATCCTGCAATCAATTGTTAGCTTCAAGAAACCTGCAAGATGTTAGCCAAAAATAGGGATCAAAATTATGTAAACTATGAAAAATAGTACCCCAAACTTCCAACGATCACACTTGCGTGGACCTTAGAGCACGTGCGCAGAATTTATGACACCTACACACCCCTAACAACATACACACAGAGACTTGACGACATAGACGAACTATGAGAAAAAGACACAAACAATAATGCATAGACATGGCCGAGAGAGATGGACACGTAGACCTAACAACGCATGCGTGGATTTGTCAAGTAAATAGGACATAGAGACACGAACGATGCATGCGTAGCCAAATAAGCACCTACATTGATCTACAAGTGTATGCACAAGGCTATGATAGAGCAACAAAGAGGGTAAAATAGACATGTAACGTATGCGCAACTAGAGAATCACTTGTGTGGCACATAAGACATATACACAGACCTTAGTAGTAATGTGCCTTCTCAACATACATGCTTACCTAATGATGCATGTGTGGCCCCGCCTAACACCTGCACATGTACTTGGAATTATGTCAAAAATACGGAAGACTGATGCAAGCAACTTTAAAAAGGTTAAAGTTTTCCTAATTTATCTCAAAATTAATGACAACCCATCACAATTAAACCTGCAAAAGAGACTCAACGCATGTAAAGTTAGCAAAATACCCTAAGGAATTCAAACTATTTCACATGTGCATAATAAGGGTTAGAAAAAACTTGAGATAAACTAATAAAACTTGACATTAAATGCTAAGGGATTATGAACCCATCCCACGAGGTGTGCCAAATGTGCTCATATAGAAATTTTCCATGCTAAAACAAAGCTAACACCTAGTAGCTTCTAAGCAATCAATCAAACCTACTATAGAACCATCAAGATAAGAGCTTATGAGAAATAACTTCTTCAATGCATGAACAATCTCAAATCAAATGCTAAGCTATTTCTTACTCTCTAGATTGCTAATCTAACAAATGAACCTATTTAGATCACTTTAACAATCAAAATGGAGTGGTTTCCTCAATATTTGAAGATGAAATCTCACCAAAACATGGCTACAAGGCCATTTTGGATCTTCCCATGCTCTTTAATTTGAGAGAATGGATGCAAGATGGAGAAGTTATTTCCTTCAATGGAGAATGGCTCAAGATCAAAATGCCTATAGTTTATCCTAGGAAAATAAGGTGTGTTTAGAAGGAAGGAGGAGGGTTCTTTATATAACCTTCCTGTTTGAGAAATATTTGCAACTTGGTGCATGTGGGATAAGGGTAAAGAAAGATTAGGAATGGATAAGGTTGCTTTAGAAAAGGTAACCTTGATTTAGAAGAGTTTAATTTATCATTAGTGACTCATGGGAGTTGAGGGTTGTTTTAATTAATCAAAGGTGATTAATTAATAGATAGATGTAAGCTTGTAGAATCCTATTATAAGAAATTTAGTATGATTCGGGATATTTTAAAAGAGTAAATAGTTTAATAAATGACAATTTATTAATTTAGATTAGCATTTGTAATTAATTAAGAATAATTAATTGACCTAGGTAGAAGTGGACGCTAATTAACGAAAGGTCATTAATCGACATCCTGAGAAATAGGAGGGCTAATTAATTACCAAAATGTAATTAATTAACGATGGTAGAGGTATACTGATGGGTTATTGACGAAGTGTCATCAATTTACAAGAAATATGATAGTTAGTGTAATTTAGGTATTAAAATTGCTTGGCCAAATTTGGGGTGTCTACAACAATAGTAAGCGTTGAAAGTGTGTTAGTATGTATTTGCATTTTGATAGCCATCATCTCAATAAAAATATCAAGACTTCATTGTAGTTAGGTTGCCTCATCATTGATTTCGTTTGATTTGTTACGATACTCATGTCATATTGATATAATTTATGATACTTACGTCTAGTTTCCTTTGTGAAACTTGATTTATGTCTCTTAGTTGTATTGTTACATTGATCACATAACTAAAAACTTCTTGATATACTTAGTCTAAGTCTGGATCCCAAAATTATCTTGACCTTTGGAAAGTGTCGTTATTCTACTGCGTGTGTTGTGGTGAATCATTTTGATACTAAAATCTCGATTTTTCTACAAATCTTGGTTAACGTGTATAAATAGTGTTGTTGTGTTGTTCACATTCGTAGCTTCCATTTCCAAGGAATTAGCCTTTATTAGTATCTAAAATTGTTTTAGTATACCTTGTTGGGAGATCATGTCAACACCTTCTTAGTATTTAGGTCTTGTTTATTTTAAACTTGACCTAAGTGGTGATATTGTGTTGTCACTATTTGTAATAAACCTATACTTTGAAAATGTAACGAGTAACTATTTTGTGATTGGATCATATTCTTATACTTGATCATTGTGTCCTAGATACTTTTTGCTACACGTACCTTTTGATATTGTGTCATTATTTATTCATTAGTGTCCTTAGTGCATATTGCCTTTGGACTTATTCCCATTCTTTAATTGACATTCTTTGTGATGATTTGACGTTGTTACGCTATTTGGTTTTGTCTTAGGGTCCATTTTAAATCAAACTTAGACAAACCTAGTTCATTATGCCTCCTATGAAAAGGATGAGGCATAAAAATCGTGGTCCAATCCCTTTTTGAACGAAAACATGAATCCAATTTTTGAAGATAATGTCTTAGTTAATCATAGTGGCGGTGAAGAGAATTATCCTTAGATCATGAATTTAACCCCGCCCAAATAGATGAATTTTTGTTTCATAACAAACATGACGTTCTTATGTGCATTATCAAGTTCAGCCAATTTTCCTTCCATGGTTGATCCTCTCTCATTCATTACGGCATGGTTCAAGGAGAAGAAGAAGTAGAGCATCCACTTCATAACGTTGATGAAATCTTAAATTCGGGTTATACTTCTACTTCTAGACAAAGAATGATGGAGAAAGACCCTCTCAACATGATGGCAGATACCACATTCCCATTGCTAGAATTCATTGCAAAGATCATGCTAATTATGAACAACCTCCCTCTCATGAAGCTTTAGAACAAGATACCTCCTAAAGAGGTTACCTTGGAACCAAAAATACAATCCCTTTCTCACCAATTGGCAAGATTGGCTTCACATGTTAATAAGGAATCAATGAAGACACCTAGAAAGGAAAAACTTAGATCTTCGTACTACGAGTCTTATACCAAAACTCCTAAATAGGAAAAACCTAAAGGGGGTTACAAAAGGCTATATACAGACAACCAAGATGGAGAAACAACTAGATATAGGCCTAACCCATTGACACATGGATAAATCTTTGATCAAGAATTCTTATCCATGAAGAAAAACCTTACTGCCTTACAAGAAGGTAAGTTAGGACCTTATAAGAAATATTAATTCAAAGAGTTATGTCTATATCCTTTCGATAGGGATATGTTATAATTACCTTTTCCTAGGCACTTTGATTGTCCAAAATTTGACAAATACAAGAGCAAGGGTGATGCAAGGGATCATGTCAAATACTTCTTCATGGCTTGTCAAGAGGTTGCCTTTAGTGAAAAATATCTTATATGCCATTTCCTGTAAAGTTTAAGGGGTGTAGCACTTGAGTGGTTCTTGCATATACTAAAGGGATCCATCTATGCATGGCCACAATTGGTAGAAAGCTTCATGTGCCACTTATCCTTCAACATGTAGAATGACGTTACTATGATTGACTTATGCAACACAAAACAACATAATAATGAGAACTTTGCTGGTTTCTTATAATGATTGCAAGGGTTAGCTAGTCGCTTCCCTTGCTATATACTAGAGAAATGGTTAATCAACATATTCATACCTAAATTACACCCCAAGATTTATTTCCACTTGTAAATGCATTATGGTAATACATTTGAAGAGGTTATAGAATAAGGTAGCAAAATTGAAAAAGTGTTGTTGACAAAAGGGATATTAAAACCATTATCACATGACAACCATGATCAAAAGCCTAGTGAAAAAAAATGGCGTAAGTGACAGTATTATAGATTCTAAAAAGGTGCAGGTGGTTCAAAATTGTGCTCCCTTGAAACTAGCTAAGGGACCTTCGGCCCCTGATTTCAAACGTCATACATTTACTCCTCTATCTAAATCTATGTCATTGATACCTAATAAGTTAGAGGTAGTTAACATAGTCAATTACCCAAAAACAATCCCTTATCCTTATGATGCATCTAAACCATCGTGGTTTAGAGAAAATGATTATTGTAGCTTTCATAGTGCCTAAAAGCTGAAGCACTATATCCAAGACCTAATTAAAAGTGGTGACATGGAAATGGATTCCTCGTGCACTAACAATTCTAGAAATCTTGACTTGGGAATATATAAATAACTTTTTCCTAAACATAATAAAGGAAAGGAAAATGTGGATCAAGTTTAGACGTCCCAATATAAAGGTATTGGCTATATCTATAAAGATACAAATTATGTTTCCAAAAAGAACAATTTTTATGATAACGTAGTTAGTTTGTGTAAACCCATTCATTGAGAATATAAACATAATAAAGGTTAAAGAAAAGGATTTCATCGTGGAAATGTGACGTGCTCACCTTGTTATTTCAAAACCTCATTTGTCTACCCCTCGGGATAGTCACTATGATGTCTATCAGCAACTTGAGAAAACTCTGCTAAGATATCGATCTTTGATCTTTTTAATATCTCTAACGTACACAAGGACATGCTTTATAAGACATTACAAGAGTCAAGAGTGTCAATTGATATAGACCCTACCCAATTCCAAGCCATGGTTGCAAATATTGCTCTAATGGAGCATATAACCTTTAGTTAAGAGGAAATTCCTATAGAAGATCCTTCACAAAATTTTCCCTTACATAATCAAAGTTAATTTCAATCATAAGAAAATTAAACAGTGCTTTTGGATAGTGGACCAGGCCTAAACATTTATACCTTAAAACTCATTTGAAAATTATATCATATAGAAATAGATCTAGAAACAAAGGTCATCACTATCAAGGCCTATGACAATGAAGAGCGAAGTCGGTGACATGATAAAATTCTCACGAGGAGTAGGGCCTACTACTCATAATACAAAATTTCATGTTCTATAATTGGAGCTTCCTTATAACATATTTCTCAACCACCCATGGAATCATTTAGTGCATGACATGCCTTCTATGTAGCACCGATTATGCGAAGCTATACTACTATGAAGGGTATATTATAACTATTATGGGGGATTCTCAACCTTTTGCTCATTGGAGAGCATTATTAGGTTACTTCCTAATTTGGTTGATGTCCCTTCCACGAGAGATGGCTATTCCGACTCAATATGAGGCTCTTACATCGTGGGTTGATCCAAATGCCTTGACCCTTAATGACAATGGTGCTTCAACGTTAGTTTCTCCCTTTTATACATGAGAGATGAATACCCTTTCAATCAGTTGGGGGATTATGATATCAGAAAATCCCTTCTTGTTTCAAACCTTCCCCCATCACCCAAGACACGGGGTAGGCCTTGTTACAAGTATCAACGGTCCAAGGAGAATTACAAATTTGACGCTTTCACTCCTAGTGGACTATTATCGATGAAAAGCTGCTTAAAAATATTATATCCCAACCTCTAGATGATGAGAAGGCTCCATGCTATCAATCACCCCCATTTGATATCCCTGATAAAATGATGTATGTTATGGGATACAAAGGATACGAATATGGCATAAATGAACAAGGTATGTAAGAAGCTCTTTCGATACCACATCACAAGGTTTGTAAGTATGGTATTGGCCTTCAATCATATGGATCTATTCAACTTGTGTGCAATGACACTTCCTCTAAACGTGAAGATAGCGAGTCAGGTTATGAAAAGCGAAACAAATTCCTGGTGTAGTCTTTATGAAGACCTTGCCTCCACCAATATATTTTCCGATACGGCTATATTGACCATATCCCCTACCTTACCTATCTCCATTCTTGAATTAATCCTTGTTTATACTTTCTTGGTGAATTAGGACCAACAACAACATGTGCCGATTGACTTCTTTGCCAATGATGAAGCTATTGGCGATTTTATGGGTATCCAAGATGACATCCTAGTAGGTGATCACAAAAAAATGCTTCCTTATTAACCTAGAAACATGCACGTATTTTGAGGAGGTGGCTGAGTTATGTGGTCATCAAAATAAAATAAAAAGAAAGGGAAAAATTCCACAAATAGTCCTTGCAAAAAGTATAAGTCCAATTCATACAGTGAAAACCTTGTTGAGGCACTAACAGACAAACAAAAGGAAAAATTAAAGGACAAAGAAATTGACTTGTCCAAGGATGAAAATCTCATTGAGATGCCCTTGGAAGAAAATATCAATCTTCCCCTTGA
Organism: Taxus wallichiana var. yunnanensis; assembly: GCA_018340775.1. Classification (NCBI taxonomy): domain Eukaryota; kingdom Viridiplantae; phylum Streptophyta; class Pinopsida; order Cupressales; family Taxaceae; genus Taxus; species Taxus wallichiana. The sequence goes on from CM031235.1 coordinate 797,823,995, forward strand.
TCCTACATGCATGGAAGAAGAATCTACACTTCTTGTGGAGGAGACTATTGAGGTCAAAATCGAAACAAAGGAATTCCCTAGGACGGTTAAGTTGGGAGCTTCACTCTCGACTCAAGAACAAAAGACATTTTTCTTGTTTTTGTGTGAATTCTATGACATATTTGATTGGTTCTACATGGACATGTCAGGACTTTATCCAGTATTAGTAGTAAATAATCTTGTTGTGCACGAAGATACAAATCCTATCAAATAAAATATCAAGAAAATGCATCCTTGTGTTACCTTGTTGGTTAAAGAGGATCTGGAAAAATTATTGGTAGTAGGCTTCATTTGGCCTATTGATTACTCAGAGTGGATTTCAAATATTGTACCTATACAAAAAAATCCCATAGGTATAAGAATTTGTACAAATTTTAGATACATAAACAAAGTTTTTCCTAAGGACGATTTTCCTCTCCCGATATTGATATAATTGTTTATTCCATGGCTAGTTATGAAATGTTATCACTCATGGATGGATTTTCAGGTTATAATTAGATTAAGATTGCGAAGGAGGATCAACATAAGACAACTTTCACAACCCCTTGGGGAAATTCTATTACCAAGTCATGCCCTTTATCCTTAAGAATGTAGGTGCAACTTATTAGTGGGCTATGACCGTCATCTTTCATGATATGATCAATGATATAATGGAATATTATGTGGATGACATCTTGGGAAAGTCTGGAATGAGAGAAGACCATCCAACATTTCTATGATGCATTTTTAGCATCTAAGGGACTACGAGTGGTCTGTCTCAATCTAAAGAAATGTTTCTTCGGTGTGTTATCACAGAAATTAATAGGTTTTATTGTATTATGGATGGGAATTGAAGTAGAACCTGACTAAGGTCTCAACTATCACAGAGATGCCTCCTCCTCCAAACATCAAACAACTACAAAAATTGTAGGGGAAAATTTAAGCAATTAGGAGATTCATTTCCTAGCTCGCAAATAAGTTCCATTCTTTTAATCATCTTCTCAAGAAGGATGTTAAATTTCTATGGGATACTAAAAAAAAATAAGTGTTTTCTTTTCTTAAAGAGTATCCATCAAAACCCCTGTTCTCATGTAACCTAATGCGGGAAAACCATGACTACTATATATTTCTTCTACGCAATTTCAATTGGAGAACACTTGGCCCAATACTATAAGGAGCAGAAGGAAAAATATGTATATTATCTAAGATGGACATTGATTGCTTATGAGCTCAATTACCCATAGATCAAGAAGGCTTGTTTCACCGTAGTTTTTACCTTTCAAAACTTCATCATTATTTGCTAAACAACAAAATCAAGCTTATATCAAAGGTGGACCCATTGAAGTATCTACTATCAAAACTAGTGCTTACAGGAAGGATGGCTAATTGGATCATCCTACTCAGTGAATTTGATATAGAATATGTCCATCAAAAATCAATCAAGGGGCATGTACTAGCAGATCAATTAGTTGAAGCCCCTTTACCAAGTACAAAACCATTGAGTCTGGAACTTCCAGATGCTTCACTGATGTATCTTGAGGAATCCATAACATGGAAAATGTCTTTTGATGGATCCTTCACATTCCATGGTTTAGGAGTAGGATTTTTCTTATAACTCCTTCATGGGACTTGATCTAACAAGATTTCAAAATAAGATTCCCATGCACTAACAACATAACGGAATATGAATCTCTCATTGCGGGGATAAAGATAGTCATACACTTGGATATCATATATCTCAACATGATTGGAGATTCTATGATGAATATCAAATAAGTTACTGAGATGAGTATAAAGTTAAGGATGAAAAAATCATTCCTTATAAAAATGGTTGATACATTAAAAGATTTATTGGTGCAGATCACACTTTAAAAAATTCCTAGAGGGAAGAATTGAGTGGTAGGCTTTGTGGCTATGACGGGTTCTTTGTTACGCATCCCACCTAGATAAAATGATATACCCTTGTTTTTGGATCACTTAGTGACACCAGCGTATGGCATGCCGGAGTCTTGTCTGATATGTGAAGTCTTTGGTCCCCATTCACCATGGTACCTTGATATTTTCAATTACATTCATGATGAAACATTCCCTTCAAACATTTTCCATTCGATAAAAAAACCTTATCAAGCATATAGCCAGCTACACCTTACTTGGGGGCACTCTCTATTGTAGATGGTATGACAGAATATGTTGTGTTGTCTTAACTTTGATGAATCCATATTAGAAATTAAGGAGGTGCACGCGGAATCTGTGGATCCCATATGAATGGGATATTCTTGGCCAAAAATATACTAATAATAGGCTATTATTGGCCTACCATGGAGAATGATTGTTACAAGTATGTAAAGTAGTGTTTGTGGTGTCGAAATACACCAATTTGATTCATGTCTTGACGCAATCCTTACAACTTATTACAACACCATGGATTTTTTCAAAGTGGGGGCTTGAGGAAATATTACCCCAATAGCCTCTCGATGGCCATATGTTCATTATCATTGCCACTAAGTACATTACAAAGTGGGTAGAGGATTTTCCTCTCACCTATATCATGAGTGCATAAATATCAAATTTTATAATAAACCATATCAATTTCCACTATGACATCCCTTTTGCCCTTGTTAGAGACAATGGAAAATCCTTCAAAAATAAAGCGTGAAGTTGTTATATCAATGTTCTCAAATTAGTCTCAAGTAATCAACCCATATTACCCTCAAGGTAATGGACATGATGAGGCCAAAAATAAAACCCTTGTCCATATTATGGAGAAGATGGTGAGAAAAATTGGCCACAAATGACATCTATAGATTCACCCATTCTCCTGGGCATACATAAGATCCATTTGTACCCCTACTAGTGTAACTCCATATTCCCTAGTATTCGACACTGAATCCATTTTACCTCTTGAGATCGATCTACCCTCTTTGTGAATAGAATTGAGAGAGTACTTGGATAAAGAAGAGGATTACAGAGTGGCTCGGATGCCAAAGATGGAGCTATTGGATGAGAAGAGACTTCATACCTTGGATTACCTTAAAGTGTATTAGAATCAAGTGCGTAGAAGTTATAACAAAAGAATACTACCTTGCCAATTTGAGGTAGGAGACGTTGTGATGAAGGAAAATAAGTTCAATACCACTAAGGACCATGAAAAGTAAACCAGTTCAACCAAAATGGTTAGGGCCATATGTTGTGGTTTGCTAAATATATTTTGGGTGCATATAAGCTTACTCACTTAGATGATGATGAACTAAAGGAACCCATATATGCTATACATCTCAAGCGGTTCTATGCTTAAGTATGGGGTTCCTCAAAAATTAGGAAAAAAACATATAAATCATAAAAATTTAAAGAGAAACCAATGCATCCAAGTGTGAAAACCACACAATTATGGCACTTTGGACAACTCCTTTGGTGAAAAATGGTTTCCAGTGCCATTGGAATATTCGTTGTTCACAAGCATCTCAAAATCTTGGATTATGATGGCTCTATCCTACGCTAGTCCTTTCATGTGCCTGAGATACTTTTGAGCCTATCCCTCTTGGCCTTGATCCCATTGATCCAAATTATGTGTGCGAAGAGTTTTCCTTTGTATATTCCCATCTCACATTGGGGGAAAATTTGCATCTTTAATTCTTGAACATACGCATGGTACTCTTCCCTTGTATATCCCATCTAACATTGGGGGAATCCACGTTTCATTGTTTTCTTACACATAGCTTCGAAAAACTTTTGGAAAATCGCAAAAACATGTGTATAAATTTTGAAAATCCCAAAACATTTAAATATGTTAGTTGGAAAAATAAAAACATTCAAATACGTTTCGTAGAAAAATAAAATAAAATATAACATTGTCTCGAGATACTACCAAAAATAGTGTTAACCATTTCAAAATCTGTCTCTGAAAAAAACAAAGTAGTAGTTTACTTAGTTTAGTTATTTGATGGTACATAGTTTTGTTGCGTTGCTTTTTCATATTGTGTGTTTTTAATTGGATTCATTTTCTTGCTTAGATTAAGTGTTACTTTAATCTGTTGTGGAGTTCATTGAGTTCATTTTTATCTTGCATACTTGTATATAGTAGTGTTGCTTTGATTGGATTTGATTAACTTGTGCATGTTTATTTGTACATTTTGTTTTCACCTCATCATTGTTGGGATGAGAAAATAAAATACATTGGTAAAATCATTGCACAAAAAATGGATCTCATGGATGGGATGGTCTCTAGCATGGATAACATGTTAGAATATTATAGAATGAGAAGGAAAACATGACTCATGATGAGCTGGAAGCCATAGTTATAGACATTCTTGATAATATCGGCCAAACACTAAGTGACTAGAATGATCTTGAGGCAGAGAGATTAAGAACGAATATCCAGAGTTAATCTTTCCTATAGAAGAGCAAGGCGCTAAGTAGTTTGTCATTATTTGTACAAGTAATTCCTTTATTCTTTCATTATTTATTTATTATTCTTGGAGATATAAGATGGATTACAATTTCCGAGGGCTGAAATCCAATTAGTGTGGGGTAATGTTGGGTTGAGAAAGTATAACCTATGCATGGAGGGTGTATAAGGTTTGGGTGCACAAACATAGAGTGCGTAGGTGCATGTGAGAATGTAGCAAAATAGGGCACGTCCAAAGTGTTGGGGTTAGCACACCGGTTGTTGAGATAATATATCGATCTAAGCATACATGCAATAAAAGTAGATACTCTACCGTAAGAAATATACAAAACAAGAGACATAAATCAACACCATATTTAACGTGGTTCACCCAGTGTGGGTTACGTCCACTAAGAAACAAGTCAATCTATTATCCAAAGCTTTAACAAGATATACAATGAAGATTTACAATCTTCCACACCTCTCGATGTTCGGGACTTTCTTTCCCTCAAGATTTTGCTTCATCACCAAGAATTCTCTCTCACCAAAATTTGCAAGTTCTTTCTAATTGTTGTTAATCCTCTCTCATCTTACTTCTAAACCCTAGCTTTTATGCTTATATAGTCATTTATAGACTTAGGGCACTTAGCCATGTAATTACAATCAATAGAAATATTTTAATGCTAAAAATAGATCTAATTCCCATGATTTAATTAAAACATCCTTGCACATGTAATCGATGCCAGTTATCCCTAACCACTATCAGTTCCTCCCTTCGACTAATGTCAATCTCGGGTGACCGATGCCAGTTCCCCCCAACCGATGATGGTTACTGTATTTTCTAGCAAGTTTCCATTGCATGCTAAATTGAAGTAATTGAGCTCCACAACTCAACAATCTCCCACTTGGAGATTAATTACTGCACCATACCTATACAACATCATTCTTGGATTCTTCCTTAGCTTTGTTTCTTCCTCTTCAAGTCTCAAACTCGAAGACCAACAGAAGTGGAGTGTAGCTCTAACTTATCCTTTGCTAATGGCTTCGTTAGCATATCCATAGGGTTCTTGCTCATATGAATCTTTTCTAGATTCAACTGTCCATCCTCTAATACTTGCTATATGAAGTGATACCTCAACTAAATGTGTTTTGTTCTTGAATGAAATGTTGAGTTATTTTCTAAATGAATTACACTTTGACTGTCACTAAACAATTTACAATCACTTTTCTCCTTTCCCAACTCTTCCATGAACCTACTCATCCATATCATCTCCTTGCTAGCCTCTGTAGCTACAACATACTCTACCTCTGTAGTAGACAAATCCACAACCTTCTGCAATCTTGAAATCCAGATAACTGTCGTTCCACCTATTGTGAAAATATATCCAGTAGTGCTCCTCATACCATCTATATCTCCAGCCATATCTCGAATCAACATAGCCACGTAATGAAATATCCGAACCTCCATAGCATAACTACATGCTAGATGTCCCTTTCAAATACCTATGTATCCATTGGACTACTTTCCAATGCTCTTTACCTGGATCAGCCATATATCTACTCACAACTCCCACTGCTTGTGTAATGTCTGGTCTTCCTGGACCATAGCATACATGATACTTCCAATTGTTGAAGCATATGGAACTCGTGTCATGTATTTGACCTCCTCATGTGATGAAGGACACTGATCTTTTCTCAATTTGAAGTGTCCACCATAGGTGTACTAATAGGTTTTGCATTCTACATCTTGAACCTTTCTAACACCTTGTAGATATAATCCTCCTGAGACAAATACAATTTCTTGTTTTTCTTGTCTCTATGTATTTGCATGTCAAGGATTCTTTTTGCAGCTCCTAAATCCTTCATAGAAAATGTGTGAGCTAGCTTTCCCTTAAGCTCACCAATTTCCTACATACTAGATCCTACAATAAGAATATCATCCACATACAGTAAAAAAATAATATAGCTCCCATTTTCAAGCTTCTTGAAATAAACACAATGGTTAGATTCACATCTCAAGTAACCATGCTCATGCATAAAACTATCAAACCTCATGTACCATTGCCTTGGAGATTGCTTGATCCAATATAGGCTCTTTTTCAACCTGCACACTAGTTTCTCCTTACCCTTGACTTCATACCCAGCGATCGCTGCATATAAATCTCTTCATTCAAATCACCATGAAGGAAAGTCGTCTTCCCGTCTAGTTTCTCTAAATGCAAATCTTCTATTGCAACTAAACTTGTAACACTTAAAAATTACAAGAACTGGAAAATGGGGATATTTTTTTAAACATACATAAAAATAGTTTACGCAGCTGCATTCATAAAAATTTATTTAATAAAATTCATTAAATCAAATTGGTTCTTTTTATCTATCTGATAACATCCATGTAAGCCATGTGCGGCTGAGAAGGGTGTATCCAGATCTCCATGATCTCCCTTCATCACTACTTTGAGTGACAATGCTTACTAGAATTTTGGCTCAACCTTTTAAAGGTCATGGGAACTATGTGAAAGTCCTTGGGTCTACCATGAAGTTGATTTCCGACTTTGTATTCGGTATCCAACCATTTTCTACATCATGTTCAATGTTTAACTTCCCATGATCGGAGTTACTGAGACAATTTTTATTTTAATTGGAGGACTTTGGTGATCATACAATGCACAACCATCAATGCATTACTTTGTTTCCAATTTAACCTATCTTGTAAGAGTTTATATCGAGATATATGCCAAAGACCAACTAGGATCATCATGAGATAAGTACACTCGTTACGTTGATATGAATCTATTTCAGCATTTTGCATATACTTATCCCTTAATATGCCTAATGGATCTTTTCATCCATTTATCTTCCCATTTAGTTTCTCTTTTCCTGATGCTTGGTTTCTTTAACCTTAAATTATCTTTTACAACGATACTCTTCCATTCTTTATACAACAGATTTACCATCTTAGTATATTAATACCAAGTTTAATGAAAGGCTGAATTAAATATATATTAAAGATGTATATTTAATTATTCCTTCAATTTAGCTATGCCACGAAATATATTATTTAATTTAGAAATTAAAAGACAAATGATTGTTACAATAATTGTCCAATTATCGGCTTCATACATTGATTACTATCAAATAAATATATTTAACAATTTGTGAAAAGTAAGATTTCTCAACTCAAGTATTCATCATTTACTCATTTTGAGACATTATTACACACAAAGTAATTATCTCTTTATTAAAATCATAAATTACATATGTCGTTAAGGCGAATTATATAACCGGTATAATAACTCTCACATAGTGAGGTTTAAATATTTACAATGGGTCCAAGATCCCAATAAATTCAGTCAAAATTCTAGGATTTCATCCTTCTACAAATTGAAATCCAAGTATCTCATTTTGATCCATGCTACGATAAAACTTCACAAAACATGAGTTTCCGCACATCCGAAAGTAACGGCTAATGGTCCTGCAAGACTGGAGTAGTGGTATGATGTCAATTCAAAATGAACTGGCATGAATATTAACTCCATTTTCTGATGCAATTAATTAGTAAAATAAGAAAGGATATACATGTTGTTTTATCAACAAGCATATGGTAATACAGCTGAAAATGATTTACCCCCTGGTTCCTATAAAGATACAACTATGGATGCATACAAATAGAACAACCAATCTCTATTTCAACATAATCAAACCATAATCACTCAACCTCCGAATTCAAATTATGACCACAAGAAAATCATACTTTATTTGGTATAGATTTTAATACTATTTCTCTTATCTTCCAAATCAATGAGCAACTTAACAAAACTGTCCAAAAATCATCATTACCAAAAACTAATCAAACATATTCTTTCTAGTTAATGAGCAACTCATCATATTGTCCAAGAACATCATTACCAAGGAAAATAAAACTTATTTCTTTTCAATCAATGAGAAGCTCTACAAATTAGCACAAATATCACCAAAGGAATAGCCCCAACAAAACAATATAAAGCAAGACTGATTACATCATTTAAACATACTGTTTAGTTAAAGAATATCTAATTACTTCTTTCATAAGATATCATTATATAAAACCCAATCATGCCACCAATTACTCCTTGGTGCATCTGGGTCAAGTTGTCCTGGCTTTCATGCCCTTACCAAGACAAGCAATTTCTTTTTCACAGTTTTAAAAAAATCCAAGTCATATTGTCAGGCTGGAAGTTATAGGTTAAATGCCTTTTTTTACACATAACAACACACCCTCATTTATACATGATCCGATTTAGATGTCCATAAAGATAAAATTTCTGGAAAAACAGCCCCATGTAAGAGCTTTGACATCCACAAATTATCATTCAAGAGATCACAATAAATTAACAATCAGACCTGCATATAACAACAAAAAAGAAAAATACAAAACCCCAACTGGTTACATACCCATATCGATGGAGTTACCCAAATCGATTCATTTATGCAAATCAATTTGTATACCCAAATCGATTCATTTATGCAAATCGATTTGTATACCCAAATTGATTTGTTTACAGAAAACACACAACTAAATTCCAGTAAACCAAAATGAAAACCCACAAGCACAAATCAATTTTAAACACACAAATTCACAAAATATTTTTCCTTCTTCTAGTATAGGAAAAACCCAACTCTTTTCCTTTCAGGTACAATTTATCATAATGCAATGAAGGAATTTTTAACCTTTCTTCTACTTTATTTTTGTAGATCAAAACCCAAAACCCCATCTGCATTTTTTTTGGGTTTAGTTAAAATCACACAAAGAAACTAAAAAGAATACAAAATCCATCAATTTCCTTTTCAAACTGCATCTCCAAACGATTAAATCAAAAGTTGTCCACAAATTCCTTGATTTCCATTAAAAACAGAATGTGTATTTCCTCATTTTTTACCAATAATGCAGCAAAGAAAGGAGAAGATATCCATGTCTCGAAATAAACCCCAGAATCGACAAGTTTCTATTCTTCTAGCTCTAATAAGTTGAATCCTTCTTTCCTCCAAAACTCACGGTATTCCAGAAGGGGAGAATGAAAAATAGACCAAGGAGAAATAATAGAAAAAAATATAAGGAAAGAGACTATAGTTGGGCGGCATATTGAATAATTTCATGCTTCCCAATGCTGGTATGTGTACTAGTATATGCCACACACTTGTGCCATGTGAAGGTGTTTCACTTTTATGAAACCCATAAATTTCAATGTCTAAATAATTTTTTTTGGCTTACATGCCAAATCCCTCTAAAATATATATACTAATTAATATTTCATACACATTTTTTTACTTTAGTTGTTACCCAACTTAATGGTTAAGTAAAAATTAACCTTCATAATACAAGTCCACATATCTCCCACAATATATTACCATAATAATTAGTTGAATTTCCAGGTTTATATAAAACATTCCAATAACGAAAATCATCAAGTCTGTAAATAATAATTTGAATATTCTCATAAAGATGGCTTGATATAGCATTGTCAAATAAAACAGAGGTAGTGATTATCACGGTCATTGCAAAAGTTGAACAAAACAAATGACCACCAAACTGAATAAAATAAAGTAATCGAAATACAAATAACCAAAACATCCACAATCATTTATGAACCATTTAACCTACGATTAAGGCATAATCATGTTTTACGAAGGATCATCAAGGTGGGTGCGGGGTTATTTGTTCCGCAGTGTCATGCCGCAGTAGCAGGTTGTGGGTCATGACACGATGAACCAAATGAATTTTACACACAATGATGATCTCGTCTAATCCTGATTAGACTTATCTCGTAGTTAATTTAACTTACAAGAAATTTTTGGGATGTTACATACTCCACCCCTTAGAATAATCATCGTCTCAATGATTTCAGGATAAATGGATAAACTAACCCATTATTCCTTTGTTGCATAAATATATTTCAAATCAGCTTAAAATTTGTAATAATATTATTTTAGCATAATCATAAATGTTACAAAAACCTTGTTCATATAGAAAATTAGTCACATAATCTGCAGACATAATACATTACTGCCTAAACGACAAATTTTTAGGTTTATTAACAAAAACTTCAACAATAACTATTAATCAAAAAGTATCTTAGTCCTTATATTCAGTTGTAGGCTTATCTATAGGATTTTCTTATCTATCACTTTACATAAAAACTAAATTTAGTACTTTAACAAAGCATGTTCATAAAAATCGTCAAACAGATGTAGAAAAGTAGTCTGGATATCTTCCGATTCTCCTAAGTGGCACTTTCTTCGATTATTGGTTCCACTAGACCCTACATTGTAAAACCTCATGGTTCCTCAAGTGCAACTTCTAGGTTTCTAGTATCCTTATAGGATCAACCGCGATTACCCCGGATACGTAACTCGCTATGAATCCTAATTAAGTACATGTGTAAAATCAGGTACATATTTCTTAAGCAAGGATACATGAAATACATTATGCAGCCTAGATAGAGCGGGAGACAGCATAGCTTATAGGCTACTTGGTCCAACAACCTCTAGGAATTCAAATGGTCCTAGAAACATAGGAGATAGTTTGGGTGACTTGTGAAACAAAATAGAATTTTTTTTAGGTTTAACCCTAAGAAAAACTTTATCTCCCACGTTAAACTTTCTGTCATTTCTTTTTAAATCTGCATAACTTTTCTATCTATTTTCGCCTCTTTCAATCTTTCTTGGATTAATTTAACTTGTTTTTCCATTTTCGAAAGCATTTCTAGTCCAATCAATACTCTATATTTAGGATTATCCCAACTTATAGGTGTTCTACACCTATGACCATATAAGGCCTCAAAAGGAGCCATCTGAATGGAAGAATGGTAAGTATTATTATAGGCAAATTCAACCAAGGGAAGATACTCTTCCCATTTGTATTGCTGATCCATGCAATAAATTCTTAGTAAATATTCTAACACTTGATTTACTCTTTTAGTTTGACCATCAGTTTCAGGATGGTAGGTAGAAATTATGTTCAGTTTTGTCCCTAAGGCAACGTACAAAGTCTACCAAAATCTGGAAGTTATCCTTGAGTCCCTGTCTAAAATTATTACTTCGGAACTCCATGTAATCGAAAAATTCTTGCACAAATATTTTTGCCAAGACGGGTGAATTATCCGCTAAATTACTTGCTATAAAATGTGCAGTTTAGTTAACTTGTCTACAAGTACAAGTATAACATCATGTTTATTTTGGGACATAGGTAGACCTTGGATAAAATCCATACTTATAACTTGCCACTTATATTCTGGCACATTGTGAGGATATAATAATCCTGCTGGATGTAAATGTTCAGCCTTTACTTGCTGACATTCTAGGCATTGTGAGACATAAAGAATCACATCATTTTTCATATTTTTCTAGAAGTCTTGAGTTTTGATGTCCGCCATCATCTTTGTTACTCATGGGTGTCCCGAGTAGGGAGCATCATGAAATTCTCTCATGACTTTATTTCGAGTTCTTTACCTTCTCGTACATATATTCTACTATTATAATGCAGAATCCCATCTGTTTCCACCTTGAAACTGTCATACCTTTTGTCCCTTGGATATTTTTCTAGAGTTGTTTTAACATGATTGTAGTAGGGGTCATTGGTTAACTCATTTTTAACCTCATCTTTAAACTGAGTTCTTAATGTAATTATAGCAGCAATATGTTTTCTGTGACTTAAAGCATCAGCCACTCTATTCTCTTTTCCCTTAATGTAATTTATATCAAATTCATAATTTGCTAGGAACTCCAGCCATCTTCGCTGCCTTGCATTTAGATTCGGCTACGTAAAAATGTACTTGAGCCCAAGATGATCTGTTTTGAGTTCAAATGGTTTTCCTAGAAAATAGTGCCTCCATACCTGCAACGCATGAACAATTGCAATAAGCTCAAGATCATGTGGTGCATAATTTACTTCATGCACCCTCAAATTTCTACTTTCAAAAGATACCACATGCCCATCTTGTAGTCGTACTCTTCCAAAACCTTCGCCTGAAGCATAAATTACCACCATGAAGTTCCCGTTTGGATCTAGAATCTTCAACACTGGAGCACTTGTGAGTCTACATTTTAACTCATTAAAGGATTCTTCACACTTATTGTCCCCAAAAAATTTCTTACCCTTCTTTTACAAAGAAGTGATAGGTCCTGCTAACTTAGAGAAGTCCTTTACAAACTTTCGATAGTAGCTTGCTAGACCCATAAAAATTCTCACTTCATGCACATCCTTTGGTGTTGGCCATTCCATGATGGCACTGATCTTCAAGGGGTCCACTGAGATTCCTTCTTTATTTATTAAGTGGCCTAAATATTGTACTTCGTATTGATAGAAAGCACACTTAGATAATTTTCCATATAATTTATGTTTTCTGAGAATTCCCAGCACAATCCTTAAATGTTCATCATGTTCTTCCTCATTCTTGGAGTATATTAATATATCATCGAGAAAGATAAGTACAAATTAGTCTAAGTATTCCCTAAACACGTTGTTCATTAAGTTCATGAAAGTAGTAGGTGCATTTGTTAGACCAAAGGGAAAAACTGTAAACTCGTAATGCCCATACCTTGTTCTAAAAGCAGTTTTATGGATATCTTCATCCTTGATTTGCAGTTGATGATAACTAGATCTAAGATCAATCTTGGAAAACACTTTTTCCCCCCATTTGATCAAAAATATCATCGATTCAGGGTAGCGGGTACCGATTCTTCACTGTTACCTTGTTGAGCATTCGATAATCAATACAAAGTCTGAGGGTCCCATCCTTCTTTTCACAAAGATAACCGTGCACCCCATGGTGATATACTTTTGGTCTAATCTGCACACAAGGACAACAATTTATGTAATTAAGCTTTCAACTCAACTAATTTGGTTATTTTCATTCGTATGGTGCCTTTGATATTGGTTCTCATTGCTGGTTTGACCTCTATGGTGAAGTCAAATTCATGCTTAGGTGGAAGTCTAGGAAACTCATTTGGAAACACATCTCTAAATTCCCTTAAGATGGGAAATGCTTCAATTTCAGGCTCAATTTCCTATCTTGAATTTGTTATTTTTATAGCATATAGATGGCAGCCCTTCTGCTTTGCCTTTTTTAGTTGCATGGCAAAAATCTACCTAGTGACAAACTCTCTTTTAACACCCTGAACACTTGTTGTTTTCTGCAGATCATCGCAGCAGGTTACACATTTTCCTAAGCAATCCAAAGTTACATTATGCTGACTTAACCAATTTATACCTATGACAATATCATAGGATCCAAGAGGTGCCACATACAGGTTTAATCTTGTCATGAACTCAGGTAATTCTAGTGGTGCCTCAAACAAACACTGATTCACTCTATGTATAACATTATTTCCATACTATATAGTCCAAGTGTGTTCCATGTACCTGAGCTCTTATCTTGATTTTATTAGCTACTTTTTTATGAAAAAAACATTTTGTTGAACGGAATCAAATAAAACAGAAACAGGTTCTCCAAAAAGCTTACTTGAAGTTTCTATTGGAGTCGCTTGCTTTTCCGCTTGCTTATTATGGACTACAACATAAATCTTATGTTGTTTCCCCTCTTTATTTACTGTAGTAAACCCCTTTTGCTAGTTATTCCATTGTCCTCTTTGCGGACAATTGTTAGCAAAATGATCACCACCGCATTTAAAACATCCACCCAGTGGTCCTTTTCTCTCAATCTTATTCTGGCTGAAACTTGTTCCTTGCCCATTTTTATTATTATTCACAACAGTTCTACCCATTATTCCTCTTTTGTTGATAGGCCTGAACTTGTTGTTTCCCTTTTCCATGTTGGTTTACTTGTGGTTGGTGCTTGAAACTTGCTATTTTTCCTTCTGCTTTCCTCTTTAGAGGCATAAATACTTCGCAACTTTTGTTCTTGTTTGATAGCTTTTTCAAACATTGTTTCCATCAAGGTAGGTCCATGAACATCTACCTCACCACCAATACTGGGATTTAATCCTATTATAAATTTTCTCACTCTAAAATTCTCATCCTTTTGATACATAGGAACATATTTTAGCAATCAAGTGAAACGTTCCCAATATTCTGTAATTGAGTACTTTCCTTGAATCAGATTTTCTAATTCTACCATATTTTGGTCAAAATATAGCTGAGGTAGCCGTATTTGACAGAAGTAGTCCTTGAACTGCTCCCATGTGATCATACTAGAATCAATTCCTAGTTCCATTTTCTCGGTTATTCTACCAGGAATATGCTTCACGGGACAATTAGTAGGCTCCCCATACCGCTTTTGTCTCCTCGAAAAGTCCCTAATCTCAAAAAAATTTCCATTTCGAGATCCAAGTTTCAAGACCATCCCCAAGAGTTATACCATCAAATTTAGGTGGGGATATTATTTTAATTTCCTTGCTAACTCAAAGCAACCAACCTTGCTTTCTTATTTTCCCTTTCATTGGTGCTCGGTGTTGATCATCATATTGCTCATCACCCCGAGTCTCATCCCTACGATCCTCATTTTCTTCACCACCCCGACCTTGTTGTTATAAGTCAACAACTTGATTTCGGGTGTCATTCAAAAGGTTGAGTATTTCTTCTAACTTAGCATCCATATTATCTGGCACATCATCAATATTTACCCCACTGTCACTTGCCATACTAGCTCTTGTTGCAGCCTAACCATAGTTTCTTGTTTTATAAAAGAGGATACTTTTATTAGAACATGTGTCCCATTAATGTCCAAGTGTCTGAACCTCTGTCTCTGATACCAAAATGTAACACTTAAAAATTAATAGAACTGGAAAATGGGGATACTTTTTAAACATACATAAAAATAGATTACGCAGCTACATTCATACAAATTTATTTAATCAAATTCATTAAATCAAATTGGTTCTTTTGATCTATCTGATAACATCCATGTAAGCCATGTGTGGTTGAGAAGGGTGTATCTAGATCTCCATGATCTCCCTTCATCACTACTTTGAGTGACAATGCTTACTAGCATTTCGGCTCAACCTTTTAAAGGTCATGGGAACTATGTGAAAGTCCTTGGGTCTACCACAAAGCTAATTTCCGACTTCGTATTCTGGTATCCGACCATTTTCTACCTCATGTTCAATGTTCAACTTCCCATGATCAGGTTACAAACAATTTTTATTTTAATTGGAGGACTTAGGTGATTAGACAATGCACAACCATCAATGCATTACTTTGTTTCCAATTTAACCTATCTTGTAAGAGTTTATATCGAGATATATGCCAAAGGCCAACTAGGATCATCATGAGATAAGTACACTCGTTATGCTGATATGAATCTATTTCATCATTTCGCATGTACTTATCCCTTAATATGCCTAATGGATCTTTTCATCCATTTATCTTCCCATTTAGTTTCTCTTTTCCTGATGCTTGGTTTCTTTAACCTTAAATTACCTTTTACAACGATACTCTTCCATTCTTTATACAATAGGATTTACCATCTTATTATATTAATACCAAGTTTACCGAAAGGCTGAATTAAATATATATTAAACATGTATATTTAATTATTCCTTCAATTAGCTACGCCACGAAATAGCTTATTTAATTTAGAAATTAAAGACAATTGATTATTACAATAATTGTCCAATTATAAACCATACATTGATTACTATCAAATAAATATATTTAACAATTTGTGAAAATTAAGATTTCTCAAATCAAGTATTCATCATTTACTCATTTTGAGACATTATTTTTTTTAATATTGGTAAATAGTTTTTGAAAGGGACTATACCCTTGTGTACAAAAGGAGGCCTAAAAGCCGAATAAGAGAGAGGAGGCCTAATTAGTTTTTGAGACATTATTACACACAAAGTAATTATCTCTTTATTTAAATCATAAATTAAATATGTCGTTAAAGTAAAATATATAACCAGTATAATAACTCTCACATAGTGAGGTTTAAATATTTACAATGGGTCCAAGATCCCAATAAATTCAGTCAAAATTCTAGGATTTCATCCTTCTACAAATTGAAATCCAAGTATCTCATTTTGATCCATGCTACGATAAAACTTCACAAAACATGAGTTTCCGCACATCCGAAAGTAATGGCTAATGGTCCTGCAAGACTGGAGTAGTGGTATGATGTCAATTCAAAATGAACTGGCATGAATATTAACTCCATTTTCTGATGCAATTAATTAGTAAAATAAGAAAGGATATACATGTTGTTTTATCAACAAGCATATGGTAATACAAATGAAAATGATTTACCCCCTGGTTCCTATAAAGATACAACTATGGATGCATACAAATAGAACAACCAATCTCTATTTCAGCATAATCAAACCATAATCACTCAACCTCCGAATTCAAATTATGACCACAAGAAAATCATACTTTATTTGGTATAGATTTTAATACTATTTCTCTTATCTTCCAAATCAATGAGCAACTTAACAAAACTATCCAAAAATCATCATTACCAAAAACTAATCAAACATATTCTTTCTAGTTAATGAGCAGCTCATCATATTGTCCAAGAACATCATTACCAAGGAAAATAAAACTTATTTTTTTCAGTCAATGAGAAGCTCTACAAATTAGCACAAATATCACCAAATTTACATCACTTTAACATGTTCTATCTGGTAAATGAACAACCCCAACAAAACAATATAGCAAAGCACCCTGATTACATCATGTAAACATACTCTGTTTAGTAAAAGAACAACTAATTACTTCTTTCATAAGATATCATTATATAAAACCCAATCATGCCACCAATTACTCCTTGGTGCATCTGGGTCAAGTTGTCTTGGCTTTCATGCCCTTACCAAGACAAGCAATTTCTTTTTCACAGTTTTACAAAAATCCAAGTCATATTGCCAGGCTGGAAGTTACAGGTTAAATGCTTTTTTTACACATAACAACACACCCTCATTTATACATGATCTGATTTAGATGTCCATAAAGATAAAATTTCTGGAAAAACAGCCCCATGCAAGAGCTTTGACATCCACAAATTATCATTCAAGAGATCACAATAAATTAACAATCAGACCTGCATATAACAACAAAAAAAGAAAAATACAAAACCCCAACTAGTTACATACCCATATCGATGGAGTTACCCAAATCGATTCATTTATGCAAATCGATTTGTATACCCAAATCAATTCATTTATGCAAATTGATTTGTATACCCAAATCGATTTGTTTATAGAAAACACAACTAAATTCTAGTAAACCAAAATGAAAACCCACAAGCACAAATCAATTTTAAACACACAAATTCACAAAACATTTTTCCTTCTTCTTGTACAGGAAAAACCCAACTCTTTTCCTTTTAGGTACAATTTATCATAATGCAACGAAGGAATTTTTAACCTTTCTTCTACTTTATTTTTCAAATCAAAACCCAAAACCCCATCTGCATTTTTTTTCTGGGTTTAGTTAAAATCACAGAAAGAAACTAAAAAGAATACAAAATCCATCAATTTCCTTTTCAAATTGCATCTCCAAATGATTAAATCAAAAGTTGTCCACAAATTCCTTGATTTCCATTAAAAATAAAATGTGTATTTCCTCATTTTTTACCAATAATGTAGTAGAGAAAGGAGAAGATATTCGTGCCTGAAGTAAACCCAGAATCGGAAACTTTCTACTCTTCCAGCTCCAACAAGTTGAATCCTTCTTTCCTCCAAAACTCACGTAGGTATTCCAAAAGGGGAGAATGAAAAATAGACCAAGGAGAAATAACGAAAAAATATAATGAAAGAGACTATAGTTGGGCAACATATTGAAGAATTTTAGGCTTCCCAATGCTAGTATGTGTACTAGTGCATGCCACACACTTGTGCCATGTGAAGGTGTTTCAATTTTATGAAACCCATAAATTTCAATGTCTAAATAAATTTTTTTGGCTTACATGCCAAATCCCTCTAAAATATATATACTAATTAATATTTCATACATATTTTTACTTTAGTTGTTACCCAACTTAATGGTTAAGTAAAAATTAACCTTCATAATACAAGTCCACATATCTCCCACATTATATTACCATAATAATTAGTTAAATTTCTAGGTTTATATAAAACATTCCAATAACGAAAATCATCAAGTCCATAAATAATAATTCGAATATTCTCATAAAGATGGCTTGATATAGCATTGTTAAATAAAATAGAGGTAGTGATCATCGCGGTCATGAAAAAGTCGAACAAAATAAAAGACAACCAAACTAAATAAAATAAAGTAACCGAAATACAAATAACCGAAAGATCCATAATCATTTATGAACCGTTTTACCTACGATTAAGGCCTAATCACATTTTAGGAAGGATCATCAAGGTGGGTGCGGGGTTAGTTGTTCCGCAGTGTCATGCCGCACAACAAAACTGTGGGTCATGACACGATGAACCAAATAAATTTTACACACAATGATGGTCTCTTCTAATCCTGATTAGAATTATCTATAGTTAATTTAACTTACAAGAATTTTTTGGGATGTTATAAAACTCAATACAAGATCACGAATAGAAGTCATCTTAATAACAGGAGAAAATATTTCACCAAATTCAATACTTGCTTTATGTGTAAATCCCTTTACTACAAGCCTTGCCTTGTACCTTTTCTATCCACCCTCTTCTTCCTTGATCATGTAAACCCACTTATTTTGCAATGTTCTCTTACATGCTGACAACTTAACCAAATCCCAAGTTTGGTTCTGTTCCAAGGAGTCCATCTCCTCATCCATGCCATGCTCCCACTGAACGCCAATCTTATCCTGCATTTCTTCTTCAAATCTCTCCGGTTCACCATTATTAGTCAATAATAAATAAAATAGAGAATGTGTAAATATTTCTAGAAGTTTACTTACCCTTTGTGACCTTCTCACAGGAGTTTGGGGTACCAGAGGCTCAATCTAGACCTCTTGGACATTCCTATCCAAATTTGATAGTGACCGACACCTGGTCACCTCTAACCAACGTCATTTCGCTAACCGATGCCTGCGGTTTGGATCCTCTCTGAATCGATATGCCAGTTCATCGACCGGTGTCGGTCAGAGTCAATCGATGTCGATTAATGTGTAACCCTATCAAGTAATTCTTTTAAATCCGAGAGTTCATTTTCATTCATAAAATTTTCAATCTGGTTCATCCTTGGGTACAAAAATTTTATTCCTATACATTCTCTTTTCATACCATTCAACATCACAACTCCTAATAGTTTTAAAATTATCTAAATCCCAAAATGGAAACTGAAATCACCAGATCCATAACCAATGAAAGTGAACCTCTTGGATTTTGCATCCAACTTCTTTTTTTTCCTATCAACATGCATAAAAGCTTCTAAACCAAAAACTTTAAGAAAAGAAAGATCTACCTATTTTCTAGTTCAAGCTTCATCTTGTATTCCTCCATCTAGTGAACTTGAAGGCCCACAGTTAATCAAATAAACCGTTGTATCAATCGCTTCGCCCAAAATGCAAGGGCAATCTAGAATGTATCCTCATACTTCTATCACGTTCCATGATTGTCCTGTTCATTCTTTCTGCAGCACCATTCTCCTTTGGTGTTCTTAGAACCATTCTTTCTCTACGTATCCCATTCACTGAACAATAATCATTGAAATCCTTGTTACAGTACTCACCACTATTGTCAGATCTAAGGCACTTTAACTTAGAATTTGATTTATTTTCAACAAGGGATTTACATCTTTTAAAAGTCTCAAAAACATAAGATTTATGTTTAATACAATAAACCCATACCTTTCTTATAGGATCATCAATGAAAGTAACATAATACTGGTATCCTCCATGAGAAGCTACCTGAGCTGGTCCCCACACATCTGAGTGTACAAGCTCCAATTTCTGCTCCTTAGTTTCCCTAACTTTGAGAAATCTCACTCTCTTTTGCTTTCCAAAGATACAATGCTCACAGAAATCAAGATCTAAATCTTTCAAATCTGATAACTTACCCTTAGTCTTTAAGATTTACATTCCTTTTTAACTCATATGACCCAACCGATTATGCCACATGCATGCATCTAAATCTGAAGTAGATAATGCAGAAAAGGAATCAATAATACAGGTAGATAAATATAATGTTCCTACCTTCTTACCTCTTGCCACAACAAAAGCACCCTTGGTGACTTTCCAAGAGTCTCCTGTAATAACCAGATTCACGTAGTTACCCTACAGAAATAAGATTCCTCTTGAGGCTTGGCACATGCCTCACATCTTTCAATACCCATGTATTTCTATTCTACAATTTTAGATGAACTTCCCCTTTACTAGTAATACTGCAAGGTTCATCATCACCCAAATAAACATGCCCAAAATTACCCTGGACATAATTTCTGAAATAACCCTTATTAGGGGTTGCATGGAAAGAAGCTCCTGAATCTAAAACCCATGATTCAATTCTACTATCTAAAGAAAGAATAAGAGCATCTTGCATTACCTCTGATGCAACAAGATTTGCTTCTTTACCTTTTTCGGTTGTTGGTTCTCTTTGTCCTTTGACCAACAATCTTTCTTTGCATGTCCTTTCTTTCCACATTTCCAACAAGTAATTCCCTTACTTCTAGATTTATATCTGCTATCCCTTGACTTTGATTTCCCATTACTCTTACTCTTTGATCTCTCCTTCTTCTGTCCATGATTTCTACATTCAAAGAATTTCCAGATGATGATTCCTCTGTACTCATCCTCGTGAATTTATTCATTTAAGATTATACCAACCACATCATCAAACTTCAAAATATTATTAGTAGATGTTATATTACTAAAAACCATTACAAAGTTATCCCAATTATCAAGCAAAGAACATAAGAATAAAAGTGCTTTTAATTCATCATCAAATGGTATAGCAACCAATTTTAATTGATTTACATTAGATCGAAATCATTTAAATGACTAAATGGGGATACACCTTCATGCATCTTAGAACAAATAGTTTCTTCTTCAAATAAACTTTATTTGAAGCACTAGGTTTTTCATATAAATTTGTAAGAGATTTCATTAACTCTACCGTAGAAGCCGCTTCTGTAATATTGGAAGCCACGGATGCTGCCACGCTCAATATTATAGATCCCAAAGACTTTTTGTTAAGAATCTTCCATTCTTCATCAATCATCTTTGTAGGTCTAGACTTCTCATTCAATGGTCGATACAAATCTCTTTAATACATATAATCCTCAATCTGCATCTTCCATAATTGATAATTTCGGCCGTCAAATTTCTCTACCTTGTATTTGTTTTCTTTTGTCATTGTTGTAGCTCCCACTCAATTAGAAAACCCTTTGTGAGTAAATCTGTCAACACATAAAACCCTCAAACAAAGCTCTGATACCATTTTTTGGGGTTAGCACACCGGTTGTACTAGATAATATATCATATCTAAGCATACATGCAAATAAAAGCGAATATTCTACCAGAAGAAATATACAAAACAAGAGACATAAATCAACACCATATTTAACATGGTTCACCCAGTGTGGGCTACATCCACCAAGAAACAAATCAATCTATTATCCAAATCTTTGACAAATATACAATGAAGATTTACAATCTTCCACACCTCTCAGATGTTCAGTACTTTCTTTCCCTCAAGATTTTTCTTCATCACCAAGAATTCTCTCTCACATACTTTTACAATTTCTTTCTAATTCTTATTAATCCTCTCTCTTCTTACTTTTAAACCCTATATTTTATGCTTATATAATCATTTATAGACTTAGGGAACTTAACCATGTAATTACAATCAATATAAATACTTTAATGCTAAAAAAGATCTAATTCTCGAGAGTTAATTAACACATCCTCACATAGGTAATCAAGCCGGTTATCCCTAACTACTTCAATTCCTCCCTTTCTTGACCGATGCCGGTTATACTCCGACCGATGTTAGTCCTGGGTGACCGATGCTGGGTTACCCCCTAACCGATGATGGTTAATTGTATTTTCCAAGCAAGTTTGCATTGCATGCTAAACTGAAGTAATTGAGCTTCACAACTCAACACCTAGGAGCAAGACTTAGCCATTTCAAACATGGCGCTATTTTTGACATAGAGTGTGGAGAATGCAAAGATATGAATACTTGAAAAGAATGAAAGGCTATTTTGGGATGAGTATGAGATCGAGTTCCATGTAGAGTTTTGGAGCTAATAATAGGATTGGACTACAATTGTATTATTAGGTGATCTATTATTAGCGCTTGTATGCTTTTGTATTCTCATGTAAGTGTGCATGACTATTATTAGTATGTAACCTATTTTTAAGGTGCATCAAGTGGTGAAGGGAAAGTCCCCATCCTTATAAATATGTATTGATTAACATGGTTTAGGTGTTCGATATTATTGTAGTAGTGTTATGTTGTGAGTTTGTTAGCGCACATGACTATGGTGACTTTATGATGTATGTAAGAAGCTTATGTGTTTTACTGGTATTAATGTAATGGACCGTATTGGTTGGATATTTGTGTTGGATGTAACTAAACATGGATCTTACATGGTAAATCTAATTATAGTAATTGTTTAGTTATTCTCTCATATGCCTTAGATCTATATCTGGTTTATGCACTGTGCTTTAATTGATAATCTATTATGGATCTTGGAAAATATACATTCATTCATGCTAATATCTTGGACAAGCTTCTCTAAAGAGAGACCCGGCACCCTTGCGCACTTTAGGTGAGCACTTAGTTCAGGCTGAGTGATGTGCCAACGTGCCTTAGGTTGTTGGTGGTAAAATCTAGGCTACATCATTGGTTCTGTTGTTGGGACCTCTTTCTCAGCTATTTTTCAGGATGTTGCATGATGAAGACGTACTGGTTGACCTTGGCCAAGTATTGAAGAGTGGTTAGACAATCTAGAAGAAGAGTATGCTTGCAGATTTAGCATTGAACTTGAGTTTAATACACACGTGTGGGTTGAGCAAAATCTGTATGATGCATTGTATGAGATTTTCTTTGTCATATTTCCTATAGAGATGTATGAGTGGCTAGTTTCTTACATATCTAAGAGGAATTAGAGGTTTCACATGCTTGTTTGGACGCAAGAAGAATTCCAGGCCTTGTATGATGTAGATCTGATTTGGACGTGCTCTATGGATGTTTGGTTCCATGGTGTTTTAAATAGATATATTCTTGAGTACGCATTTTTAACTTAATCTTGCCTAGAAGTTCTGAGTTCTAGATCTTGTATAATCCCAAAGGATCTTACTTGTACGGTATTCCTTTGATAATTAAGATCTTGATCATGACCTTGAATTTGGAAGAGAAACCTATGGCTAGCTAAACCCCACCACATGCGGGAGTAGGAATAGGTTTGGTAAAGATGGAATACCTAGCAGACAGAGAGACAGAGAGAAGAAAGACAACTTAAGTTTAATGAAGTGCGTGAGAGGGATCTGATGAAGTAGCGAGAGATCACGAAATGAATGGTGTTGTAGAGGGAGATGACTCATGAAGGATTTAGAGATCACGTAGAGGACATGGAGCCAAAGCATCTAGATCTCCCACATTTGGGAAAGTATGGTAGATATCCCTCATTAGCTTTAGATGAAGGCGCATCAAGGAAAGATTGTGGACCGTGGGTGTGCATTTGAACCTACCTAGTGACCTAGCCTTTGCACTTGGTTTTACATATTCTATAGTAGTTAACAATAAGAAAACTAGTGTGGGAAGTATATTGTTAGTACATAAAGTCAATTTGTAGTCAATTTTGAGAGTTAATCAGGTAGTTTATTCATCTATGGTGCTGCAATCATCATTTATGTTATTTGGAGGTCTAACTAGAACAGAGGTATAACATATGGAAGTAGCACAACTTCGCAAAATGTGGGATTCTAGTTTAGCATGACCATTGGAACATAAGGAAATGCATCCTCTGGTCCATTGCCTACTTTAGGAGGAGGATAAGGAGGGTCAGGTGGCTTAGACACTATCGGATCTTGTGTCTCTAGAGGTGGAGGAAACAAATGAGGAAATAAATGTCTGGATCTAGTGGGCATGGTCCACACCAGCCCCAACAAATTTATATGGAAATGTAACTTTGTCTTCCTAGAATATAGAGGCATTGAATATGCAACCGAGCACATACATATGTGTGAGATACTATGGTGTGAAGGGGATAACTAATCCAGAGCACAAGGAAAGTCAGTTTGTAACTACATTGCATGGGCGCGCGCATAGTTGTTATAAAAGTTTGACCTTGACTATACTTGTGTAGATTTACACCGCGTTGTGAGATGCTTTCTTGAAAGAATTTTATATTCTTGAGTTTGTCTAGAAGAGCATCAGTGCATTGAAAGTCATTAAGCATGAAACTACTAAGATATTTTGAGTGTACGATGCATAGTTCAAGACCCTTTTATCTAAGTTATCTTATGACATACACACAAACAAACATGCTCAGTGGTTTGTTGGAGGACTTATCATGCCTTTTAGAAGGAAATTTCAAATAAGAATTTCATAGATCCACGTGAGGCACTTGAAGGAGATTTGTTCATTGAGGTGGTAGGGAGTGTAGACATAGGAGTGAGCCCATTTTTAAAGCTTAGATTACAACAATGGCTAAATAGTTAGATAAATTATCAGCTAATTCGGCACATGAGACATGCAGTGGGATTTGGTGCATAGATTGTGAAGTATAAGGGCACACTAAGGATAGTTATCCTCATAAATCGATGTGATCCTTTTATTAGATTGTGATATTTGTCACTTAGACCATAGTTCAAGTTGGTGCCCATTTTTGCAACACGTGATAAGAAATAATGTGTCTTATTATTAAAATTCGTAGGTCTACTATTCATGATATTGAGATTGCAGGTTGATTGATCAGATTCATGATGCCATTGATATTGGTGTATGATGATTGGTGTTGCAAATAATTCTAAGGAGAAAAGTGAGCATCATGACCATGATCATAATGAAGGGAATTCAAATGGGGGATGTGGTAGAGGTTGAGGTTACCGAGGAGGTAGAGGTTGAGGTTATTGAGGAGGATTTAGAGGCCGAGGTCACGGTGGTGGAAGAAGTGATTTCCCTCATGGAACTTGTTATACATGTGGATCCCCGATCA
Organism: Taxus wallichiana var. yunnanensis; assembly: GCA_018340775.1. Taxonomy (NCBI): domain Eukaryota; kingdom Viridiplantae; phylum Streptophyta; class Pinopsida; order Cupressales; family Taxaceae; genus Taxus; species Taxus wallichiana. The sequence goes on from CM031235.1 coordinate 797,849,452, forward strand.
TTATAGGTGCAAGTGTCCTTAGAACATTATTTGTTCTTTTTACGGAAAGAATCACAACTATGAAGAGTGCCTGGACTTGTATGAACATTTGAGCAAGAAACAAAAATAGGAAAATAAGGGTGTGGGAATGGTTAGAGTGTAATTGCACCATGGAAGATCAATGGATGTGAAAGTTAGCGTCAGATCTTGAGTTGGTACCTATGAAGATTAGTACACGTATTGAAGTTGTGCGTGCCAAGGAAATTCTAAACAAAAGCCTACCATTACCAAGGAAGAGGTTCTACATGCAAAGTATCCAGACCCTATGCATCAAAAGGAGGTTTATCAAGAAACCATGGAGGTGATTCAAAATTTATAGGGTGAGATACATTTTTGAAAGAGCAGTCACGGAAGTTAGAAAAAATAAGATAATTGAGCTCCATCAAATAGATGTTGATGATCTAAAGGAGGTTTACAAGATGTTGCACCAAGAAAACATCATTCCTTTGTTAGGAAACTGGTTAAAGGGAAACACTCTGTGCATTAGGATTGAGCATGAAAGGAATATTTTACATGCTAACCTTCCCCCTCATAGCCTAGATTATGACAAGGAGATCACTCGAATGTTGTTGTGGATGGTTGACTTTTGAGTAATATTCTAATTGATATAGGCACAAAAGTAATGTACTCACTTTGGATGTGTGGGTTTAGATGGGAAGACCACCATTGCAACCATCTTCAAATGTTTTATTTATGGAAAACATGACTAAAGCCATGCCTATTGGAGTTTTAAAGGATGCATCAATTACTATACAGGGATCCAAGTTTACTGGGGACTTTGAGGTCTTAGCGCTTGTAGAAGCTGATAATTTTCCATCTTTACTTGGGTACCCTTGGTGTTATACAAACAACATTGATCTATATTTCAAAAAAGGGTATATAAGTTTTGAGAACAAAGAGGAACACGTCATTATCCCCTTAATAGACGGGAAATATGCACCTTATGTAGAGCCCTTAAGTGAAGAATATTTGAATAGAATTTATGTGTGCACCATTCGAGATCTGGAAGTTCTTGAGCCATCAAAGGAAGGAGTTATCCAATGGGATGATGCATAATCCATGAGTGATACTACAAGTGTTTCATGTGACAACGGGCACATGAAACTTATGAAATGGTTGGGTGTGAGTGAGAAGTGCACTTGTGTGTGTAAGTAAGCCATGTAGTATCAGGACTTTGGGAAGCAGGTACCAAAGTACACTGGTGAAGAGAATCCATAAGTATTCTTTCTTGCTATGGAAGTTCAGTGGGAATTTCAAGTGGAAAAAGGAATATGCTAGTTTATACTTTGTGTGGGAGGACAATAGTGCACTAGTGGATGGTTCACAGGGATAATCTTTTGGAGTGGAGAGAAGTGAGGATTGCTTTATCTGCTAGATTTCTAAGGAGCAATGCACCTACTCAAATATATACATTTCATGGTAATGATCCTATTCAATATCATGTTTAGTAGTGTGAGAGACTCTGGATAGAGGGGGGAAGCTTTACCACCTTCGTTGTGGGTGCAAAATCTCTATTTCACCTTGTGAGGTTGTGCGCACACATGGTATGTCTATGTGGAGTTGAATAGAGAGATTGGAAATTGGAAAGAACTTACTGCAGGTATGATTCAAACCTTTGACTATTTTTCCACTAAACCTTTGGTGAATGAGGCGTTATAGGTTATGAAGCACTTAACTATGGGGATAATGCAAAGGTTGAGGAGATCCTTCAGGAGTTATTAGGTGAGTCAGACCTGGAGGTGCGATTTGAAGAGGAAGAGACAGATGTTGAACAACTTAGGTGTGCCTGCCTAGAAAGAGAAAAGGGTAAGATGGTCTATATAGTTGATGATGAAGAAGTGGAGAACCTAGATATTGAGCATATAGAGGGTACACATGAGGTCTTGGATAGTGCAGATGAGAAGGTGTGCCTACCATGAACCTATGAAGACCAAGAAAGTAAACATTGGAATGATGTTGAACCTAAGGAGGCCATCATTGGAGATTATTAGTCTGACTTTGAAGTTGCTAAGATAATTGAGCTACTACGTGACTTCCAGGACTTATTCCCTAGAGGCTATCATGAATTGAAAGGAGTACATGAATCTTTGGGAAAAATGAGAATCAATTTGAAGGAAGGTGTGCACCTAGTTCGGAAGAGGCCTTATAGGATGAATCGAACCTGCACGTCAAGGTGAAAGAAGAAATTGACAAAATGTTGAATTCTAGAATCATTGAGCCCATCGAGGAGTCAGAATGGGTGAGCCCTATGGTGATTAGTATCAAGAAGGATGGAAGAATTATAATTTATGTGGATTATAGGGAGTTAAATGTTGTATGTGTAATTGATCCCTTTCCCACATTTGAAGAAATCTTGGAAGGCATCGAGGAAATTCTAGATTGTTTTTATATCATTAGGTGAGGATAGCTAAAGAGGAATAGGAGAAAACAACTTTCACCACTAAATGGGGAAGTTTTGCATACACAGTTATGCCCTTTGGATTAAAGAATGCGCTTGTAGTATTTTCATGCATTATTGTACATGCATTCTAGGATTTTATTCATAAGTTCTTACAAGTGTATCTAGATGATTGGACAGTCTATGGGCTTGTGAAGGATCATTGTGATAACTTAAGGCTCATGTTTGAGAGATTTCGATAGTTGAGCATCTCGTTAAACATCAAGAAGTGCATTTTTTCCACACCCTTTGGAATTTTTCTAGGACATATCATCTATAAGGAAGGTTTGCTAGTGGATCCTGCTAAGGTTGCTATTATTTTGGGCTTAGAGGAACCAACTAGCCAAAGTGAGGTGCATAGATTCTTGGGGCACATAGGATACTACAAAATTTTTATCAAGGGTTATGCCAAGATCATTGTACCCTTAGAGGATTTATTAAAAGGAAGAGGAAAGTTTTATTGGGGTGAGGCATAACAACGCGTGTTTGAGACACTGAAGGAAAGGATTACTACAACACCTATTTTACACTTTCCTTCATGGACCAAGCCTTTTCACATTCATGTAGATGCCTCGACATGGCCATTGGCATGGTATTAGCCTAGCCTAGGAGAAGGGATTGTTGATCATCCTATTTGTTTTACGAGCAGGAAGTTGACTCCAATAGAATAGAATTACACCACTATAGAGCGTGAGGCCTTGTCTATGATATATGTGCTCCATAAGTTTTGACAATATTTTTGGCTACCCCATTCATCTTTTATACAGACCACATGGCACTGAAGTACTTGGTGAAATCCCATTTTATAGGGGTGCATATGTCATTGGGTTCTGTTATTCCAGGAGTTTAACTTTACTGTGGTGGTTAAGCCAGAAAAGAGTAATTTTGGTCTAGATCATTTATCTAGGATTTAATTGGAGAGGACACGTAGAGCATTGAGGATACAATGCCATATGTATAGTAATTCAGGTTAAACCATGTGTCCTTAGACTTAGAGGATATTGCTATCTTTTTGTGAACATGTGTGGTGCTTGAAGGTATGAAGGATTTGGAGAAGAAACAACTTGTTATCCGCACTACACCTTACATGTTGATCAGTGGAGACTTATACAAATTAGGTTAGGATGAATTTTTACACTGGTGTGTACTTGAGCATGAGCATGAAGTAATTATGGAGGAGGCTCATGGTGGCATTGTAGGTGGACACTATGTGGGGAGACACCACTGTGTGCAAGATTCTATTAGCTAGTCTATGGTGGGAAACATTATACAAGGATTGCAAAGAATATTGTAAGGCATGTGACCATTTTAGTGCCTTAGAAAGTCCTGGGCATAAAGATGAGATGCCTTTGAGGCCTATTGCTAGCACATAACCTTTTGAGAAGTGGGAAATTGACTTTGTGGGACCTATTTCCCACCCCGTGCACATGATTGGATCACGCTATATTATAACTTGTACAGATTATCTTACAAGGTGGGAAGAAGCGACACCTACAAATGATTGCATAATAGCTACAACAACAAGGTTTCGTGGGAAAATATTATCAGTTTGTATGGATTCCCTTTAAGTTTAATAAGTGATAGGGGTACTCATTTTCTTAATGAGACCATCAGGATACTATTGGATGAATTTATGGTTACACCATAAAAAAACCCTATCATCCTCATGAAAATGGAACTGCTGAGGATTTTAACAACATATTGAGCCATACCTTGACCAAGATTTGTGATGTCGAAAGGAAAGACCGGGATGACAAAAATCTCTTTTCTTTGGCATATACGGGACAACCTACAAGAGGTTGAATAAAGAAACACCCTTTCAGTTAGTGTTTGGCACAAAGACTATTTTACCCATAGAATTCATGTTACCTTATCTCATGTATTGTGCACACGCAGAGGGTTAGTAGATGAGAAATCACTTGAAGAATGTATTGACAAACTAATGCAAATTTGGATGAAAGGCACGCTATACCATGATGGAGTTAGAAGCAAGAAAATGCTAGGTAGAAGGCATGACATGATAGGAACGCATCAAGGAAGAGAAGCTTTAGATTGGAAAAATGGTTCTTCTTTATGACTCAAAGTTTTTGTACTACCATGGAAAACTTAAGGTGCATTGGTTGGGACTATATGTTATCATATATACTTGATTTAGGTGCTTACCAATTAGAGGCGTTGGATGGAACATGGTTGCTCTAGTTACTTCAATGAGAGTAGGTTAAAGCCCTACTATAAATAATCTTTTGGTGTTTTTAATAAGGTAGTGTTGCCACTTAGATTATATTTCCTTAATGCATTCCCTTTATATGTGTTTCCTTTTATCATTGTTATAATTTTTCAATTTAGTTCAATGTTTTGTGTAATAAGCACACTTGCACACTAGAAGATGATTACTATATAAGTGTTTTCATGTGTAGAGGACCATGCATACCCTTAGTGTGGGGTGGATAAAGAAGGATTGACTAGTGCTTTATTTAAATTGTGGTGCATGATAAAAACAAACTCATAGGTGATCAAAGAAGGGACAAGTTTAGAAAATAAAATTTCAAGGAAATTTTCAAATTCAAGACCATGCGTGGGAGGATGGACACTTAGTATAATGCGAGGTAGGCTGCAACATTGGAGACTACTTGGGAAGAGTCACATTGGATAGGTACTTTGGTATAGGAAGCATGGGTAGAGGAGATATGTGGAAAAGAAGTAGTGGGCACGCTAGAAGGTTATGACTGAGGCATGGAAATGTGAGGTGCGAAAGAAAAAAAAACATGGATGTGGAATTAATGCCATGTATGGTGGTAGTTGGGAGAAATTAATGTGACTAAATTTTGAAATTTTCTATAAGGTTGGCGTTTTTAACATCATTGTTACCTTTCATTATTGAAGTTAACGAGTGTGAAGTGTGAAAAAGAACTAAGGATGAAGAGTAATCTATGCAGATTGATGAGCCAGGTAGGATCAAAGCACATTTTTGTTAGAATTCAGCACAAAATTTAGATTGGGCATTGGTACATGTGCTCGAGGAGGGTTTATGTGATTAGGGTTTGGGAAAAATAAGAGTTATAACTAGGGTTTGTAAGATCAAAGGGTTTGGTCTGCACTCGAGAGCTACACAAAGTAAAAACATGATAGTTTGGAAGTTGTAGAATGTCCTATTCAATTGAGAGAGGAGATATGGCACCAAAATGAGCTCTCAATTTAAAGTAGAGGCCAATAAAGTGGCAGAGGACTGGTTGGTCAAAATGTTATATCCTGAGGGAGTGATCGAAGGGAGACCATGGAAAATGAAGATAACAAGGTGTAAGATTTCTGATACTAACCACAAGATGGATAAGTGCATAAAGGATATCACTACCAAGACCATTAGAAAGACAAATGAAGGATGAATGATGGAGTTAGGGTTTTGATAACTCTGTAAAGAGGTTACTAGAAAGCATAGGGGTCATGAAGATTTTTGAGTTGCCCTATTTTGGGAATCTCAAGAAATTATACTAGTGGCTCATGTCACGTGGATACATGAAGATTTCTTTTACTTCATGGGTAGGAGGATGCGGATTACCGCTAAGATAATTGGTAAGGTGACTGGGTTGCTGTGAATCAAAGGCCAGAGATTTTCGGAGATTTATCTAATGAGGAAGGAATTGATGACGATGGCCACAATGTCTAAATACAAGAAGGGAAGCCGGGAGTTTAAAGTTACAAATATTGAGGCTATGGTGACAAGGGTTGTAGCACAACTTATGGGTTGTAAGTTAGGTGCCTCTAAACATTGGACAAAGGTAAACCAACATTGGCTTCACATAGCATAGAAGATGGTGAGAAAAACCTACTACAACATCACAGATACATTACAGAGAGCTTAGTGACTAAGGCACACATTTAGGAAGACAATGGTAATAAAATTACATGGGTTGCTATTCTTCTTTTACTTTTACTCAATGAAATTAGAGTGCCTGATGGGCCAGGGGAGAAGGTGTGGGAATTTCCATTGGAAAAAAATCACCTGCACAGAAATTTGTGAAGTATACATTGCATGGCTCCATATCAAAGACCTACAAGGAGTGACAGGAGAAGTAGTTTAGGAGAATGTGTCGAGGATTTGAAGGGGAATGATGTATCCCACGTGAGTAACCTACCGTGTTGGATGGCCAAGTAGAATTTTTTGTTTACCAACATTTCAGTTTGGGGTGGTTCTATATGAAGACGAGCGAGAAAAGACCCTAGTGTAAGTTACCTTTTGCTTTACTATGCGTTACTTTAAGGATTTTGTGAACATGTTCCATAAACAAGAGAAAACTTTAGTTTGACACTGATAAGGTAGACATGGATATTCATATCCTACACAAGACCTATGTATGGCCAAATAAGGAAGCGTATGTAGAAATGTTTGAGACATAGATAATATTGACATAACTTTGGAGACCATGGTCATAGGAAAGATTGAACCGGCACATGTCTATGTGTACTTAAGGAAACATTTCAAAGATGGGAAGGTGATTAAAGTTGAGGACATTATCTCTGCCAAGTCCTCCAAAGAAGAAACAGATAGTGGGCACTACAAGGCCAGTTGAACCTACGCCCCCACTCAGGAAGAACCAATACCTACATAGGCTTGGAGAATGTTTTCAAGGAGCAGGAAGAAGAAAAATACGAGAGCATAGGGCTGGACCATACACAAAGAATTTTTTTGGCAGGGAGGCGTACATCCAAGGATACTGCGGCTCTAGGACATCACAACCTATTAGAAGGTCACCGCGTGTGACACCGGTTAAGAATGTTGAAGAACAAAAAGGAAGAAGCATTGTAAATATATACCTAGTCAAAGATAGTGTGGAGGAGAATTCCTCATGAAAAATTGTGTAGAATGAGCCTATAAGTACAATAGGATGAGGAGATAGATGAGAAAATAATATATGACGAATTTAGCCCTAGTGTAAGTGCCAGGAACTTTCCGAGGATCAAAGAAACAGCGTTGGTGGATTTACGGAAATATAATGCATCCCGCGTGCATAGAAAATGAAACCGAGGAACAAGAGGAATTACAACAGAGTGTGGGCCGAGGCACAACAGATGCAAGCAATGTTGCACAAGAGAACATAGGAGAGTGCGTCAGTGAGCACAAAGTAAGACAATGTGATGAGAACATAAAACCTGGGATACACTGATGTCGAGACCATGATCATTTTTCCCTGCTTCCAAAATACTTTTCCCAGGGAGTAATTATATGCTTAGAACTTAATGGATTCATAAATGAAGACTACGCACACTCGTAAATAGTTATCTTGGAGCATGTAGACTCACATGGATGAGCTTGAATTTGACGTTTGTGAGGAGTCATGTGTATCACATAGGATGAAGAGGGTGCCACATACCCACCATATTACCATCAAGCCCACACAATTTTTAGATGAGCAGGTAAGAAATGCACTAGTTAAGGTGTCTACAAAAGTTGTGAGCTATAATATTGATAAATCGAAAACTATTTGAGTGCTTTTGGATGATAAAAACAATGCATCTATAGAGATAAGATGCCTTATAGAAGAAAAGGAAAAATATGAGGTAGAGACGTAGAAATTCCTTAAGATGGATGAATAAATTGTTGATGAGGTTATGGAGAAAAGGCCTGATTTATAGGATAAGGTACCAAAAGAGTTTCAATCAAATCTTCATTATTTTTGCACAACAGTTCAATTTATTCTAGAGGAGGGGCTCGTGTGTATGCCTGAGACAAAGGATGGTGCGAAGAAGAAAAGAAGAGCCAAAGCCACCATTGTGTGGAATATTACAAGTTATGAATCTATATTGCAAGCGTTGAAGGATGAATTGATGAAATAAAATCAGGCATTGACTATGTGTGAGGCACCAGATGTATTATAAAGACAAGGACCATTGAAGAAGAAAATGAGGTCCTCAAGGCAATTAAGAATGAGATGCTTGGGCACATGGAGAGGCTTACGTTGATTGAGAAAAAGTGTGATGCACTTGCAACAACCCATGATCCACATAAGGAGAAACTAAAAGACATTGGTAAACTCATTGCGTAGAAAATGGATCTCATGGAGGGGATGGTCTCTAGCATGGCTAACATTGTTAGAATATTACAGAATGAGAAGGAAAACATGACTCATGATGAGCTAGAAGCTATGGTTACATACATTCTTGATAAGATTGGCCAAGCACCAAATGACTGGAATGACTTGAGGCATAGATAAAGAATGAATATCCAGAGTTAATCCTGTACAAGAGCAAGACGTTGAGTAGTCTATAATTCTTTGCTTTGTACAAGTACTTCCTTTATTCTTTCATTCTTTATTTATTATTCTTGGAGATATAAGATGGCTTACAATTACCAAGGGTAGTAACCCAATTAGTTTGGGGTAATGTTGGGATGAGAAAGTATAGCCTAAGTATGGAGGGTGCATAAGGTTTGGGCATGCAAACATAGAGCACGTAGGTGCACATGAAAATGTAGCAAAACAGGCAAGCCTAGGAGAAGTACTTAGTTGTTTTTAGCATGGGGCTATTTTTGGACATAGAGTGCAAAGAACACAATGATATGAATACTTGCAGAGCACGAAAGGCTATTTTGGGATGAGTAGGAGATCGAGCACCATGTAGAGTTTTGGAGCTAATAATAGGATTGTACTATAGTTGTATTATTAGGTGATCTATTATTAACACTTGCATGCTTTTGTATTCTCATGTAAGGGCACATGGCTATTATTATCATTTAGCCTATTTTTAAGGTGCATGGATGGTGAAGGGTAAGTCCCCACCCCTATAGATACATATTTATTAGTATGGTTTAGGTAGTTTGAAATTATTGTAGTGTTATGCTACGAGTTTGTTAGTGCACATGACTATGGTGACTTTATTATGTATGTAAGAAGCTTCTATGTTTTCTGTAATAATATAATGGATGTTATTGGCTGGATATTGGTGTTGGATGTAACTGAACATGGATTTTACATGGAAAATATGATTATAGTAATTTTTAGTTATTGCTTCATATGGTTAATATCTAGATCTGGTTTATGCACTATGGTTTAATTGATTATCTGTTATGGATTTTGGAAAATATACATTCATTCATGCTAAAATCTTAGACAAGATTCTCTAAAGAGAGACCTGGTACCCTTGCGCACTTTAGGTTAGCACTCAATTCGAGGTTGAGTGATGTGTCAAGCATGCCTTGGGCTATTGGTGGTAAAATATAGGCTACAATCATTGTGTTGTCTATCATCACATCTATACATCATATATCAATAAATGCTAAGCTACATCATCATGAAACTGTAAATTCAACATGTATGCTAAGATAACATCATATGATATCACCAAGAGGGGAAAGAGGGATCACCCTTCATCCCCCCTCAAACATAAACCATGATAAAAATGTGTGGACTAAACATGCTATCTCATAACACAAAATGTGATAAGTAAAAATAGTCCATCATCATCATATATCCATATAAATACAAATGTCCATGTACAAAACAATGTTTCTCGATATACATCAGATACAATAAGCCATCATGGGCATGGATAAAAAATGTGCCTTCATCACGAGGCATAACAAAAAAAGTACATATACGTGGATCAAAAATGTTCCTTCATATTGAGGCGTACATTAAAAAGAGGTACATCTATAAATATTTCATCATAAAACAAGTCAACCACGACTCTCACCCATACCTAGACTACCTATCCTAGGGCCCTAGGGTGGTGGCATATATTTTATAGAATCTTCATGGTGAGATGATGGTTGTTGTATTGATCTAGTCGATCGTGATGACCTTTGGGATCCGGATTTGGACCTACTACTGGCTAACTAACTATAATCCATAGCCCTCTGACCAAATAAAATTACCCCATGGTATAACATCTTGTAATATATGGCCTCACTTTGGTGATGGAAGCACACTCAAAAACTAAATCCTGGACTCCGGTTATTGCACCTTCCTACCGAAGCGCACATCAAAATTCGCTCTCACGCTTACCGAACAGCACCCGTAACTAGGTCCTCTCGTGACCAAATGATCCCTCTTGATAGTCACTTGATATCTCTAGGTTGTCACCTGTAATATGTAATGTCCCCAAATGGACATATTTGACCACCGATCAGATTTTAGGAAAAATCAACACTCAAAACACAAATTAGTAAAGATATCTCAAAAATTATTTATGTATATCTGTTCTTGAAGGGAAAAACAACTAGGGATGTGATAAGAATCCACTCAAATAGAAATAAAAATCATTTCCTTCTTACTCCAATGTGATAAGAATAATTTATCAAGTGAACCCAAACCAATTTATAAAACCTTGCAAAGTTAATTATGACTATTGCAGATGATTTCCAAAGATGGCGACTAGGTTTTATTATAAAAGCTTACAAAAATCAATGAAATTTATATCATTTTCACCATAAACTATTTCTGATTTTTTACCAGTCATATAGGGAATAAATATTGATATATTTGAAGGCGTAAGAGGCTAAAAATTCCTCACAAATTAACAATTAAAGTTGACTAAAAACATTACTTAAAACCCTTCAAAATAGATGGAAAGTTATTACATTTGTTGCATACAATCAATTAGAAACATTGCAACATAGATCAGATCTGATTATTTTTGGAAAACCACTTAAATTGGCTACAAAATGGGTTTCTCATCTTTAGAAAAAATAATAAATCACTGCTGCACTTTGTTCTTTGAACCCTTGTTGCAAAATCCTCTTAATACAACTCTTAGAATAACATAGATCTATGTAATCCCAATGGAACTCCTTGGTTAGAAATTACTCTCAATACTCCAAGAGGGTTTTCATCCTCTAGAGCCAACTACTAAGGGTTTTCATCCTTAGAATAAATTATGCAAAAGATCTAAGCTTCAAACATAAAATCGAAATTATCAAATGATCATGGCATGAATTCCTAAGCAATTTGACTTTTCCTTATAAATAAAGAAGAGACCCAAAGGAAACCTATTAAACATCCAAAAACATTAATTGAATCTCTCTATGAATTTTCCACCCTCTATTTCCTTCCTAGGATAAGTCGCCATTTCCTTAGGAGAATACAAAAGATATTTCATACTTATTTTTCCATCCCAAATATAGTTGCATTTTTCTCGAGAGGGAATACACAATGAAATGGGATTTTATCCTTTCCCATTTCCCTTTCTAAGAAATTCGTCATTTCACCAAGGATGGATAACACATTATATTTGGGCCTTTTGCATCGTAGATTTAATAATTATTAAGTCATATAAATTATTTTAAGTGCTCTATATATTATTTATTTTATTAATGACACTTTATAATAACTTACAATTGACTTAAGTCGCCCTTAGGATCTCCCCTTAGCCGTCGGGTAGACAAAATAAGCTAAGGGTCTTCGACTAGGAAGGGGATATTACATTCCTCCCTTCCAAAAATTGTTTGCCCTCAAGCAATTCCAAATTTGTTTTGTCCAAGTGCCATGCACAAGAGACAAAACATGTTGAAGTGTTCCAAGATCCTTGCACCTGTACTGTCAAATGAGAGAGCTCTTGCAAAAATAGGTAGCTCTCATAATGCCCATATTCATAAATTTGGAACAAGGAATCCACATGCTTTATTCTACCACTTGCATTACCATACACCTCATGAATAAAGAAAATCTGAAACAATTCATTATGCAACAATAAAACATGGTAATATCCCCAAATGAAAATATTTTTCCCTAAATGGATTTTAGGAAAACCCCAACCACTAAATGCAACTTATAGACAAAATACCAATAAAGTATCATGTAGATCTGAATTAAATAAAGGAATGAAGACTTTTCTAAGGTGTGCAAATACACCAAACAAGATGCAAAACAAAAAAAAATTAGTGGAAACACATCAGCAGAATATATAAAGGTGGAATCCACAAAGAAACACCAGATTTAGTCTTCAGAAATGGCTGTAATAATTTTATAAAATCTGCTGATTGGATGCCCCGATAATGTCACTTTCCACACACCAATTTTTTTAAAATAGATTGATTCAATCTCCAAAAATGATCTTTATTGACAACTCTCTAAATCAGATTTGAAACAACCTTATTACATACCAGACTTGCCACAAAATGGGTTGCTCCACATGAAATAAATAAGATAACCATTTTTGAAATATTCCCTATAATCCCTTGTACAAAAATCTACAATTCTTCTTTCTTCTACTAATAAAAATAACTGAAAATATTTTTAAGCTCAATGGAATTCCCTGTGTAGAAATTCCTCACATGCTCTAAGATATTTTTCGTCATCTAGAGGTAAATTCTAAGGGTTTTCATCCTTAGAATAATTTAGACAAAAGCTTAAAGCTTCAGATACAATTCAGAAATTATAAAATGATCATAGAATGAATGCCTAAGTAAGTTGACTTCTCCTTATGTAGAAAGAAGAGACCTAAAGGAAACCTCTTAAACATCCAATCAACATTCCTTGAATTTATCTATGTATTTTCCACCCTCCATTTACTTTCCTAGGATAAGTCACCATTTCCCTTAGGGAGAATACAAAAGATATTTAATACTTATTTTCCCTCCCAAAGTTGGTTACATTTTTCCTAGAGGAAGTACACAATGAAATGGGATTTTATCCTTTCTAAGTTCCCATTTCATTTTCTAAGGCAAGTCACCATTTAATCTAGGATGGATAACAAATTATATTTGGGACTTTTCCATCCTAGATTTAATAATTATTAAGTCATATAAATGATTATAAGTGCTCTATATTTTTTTCTTTTATTAATGACACTTTATAATAACTTACAATTGACTTAAGTCACCCTTAGGATCTCCTCTTAGCCATCGGGTAGACAAAATAGGCCAAGGGTCTTCAATTAGGAAGGGGATATTACAATGTAACTTCTCACAAGGAAACTAGATCACCCGAACTCTAAGTAGCCTATCTCGGTGGAGATCCCTATGACAACCTTAATTTTCCCTCCATCCTACCTCACTAGAATGTGTGGTGGGGATCCCCATCCATCCCAACCATATCCATCTCCCCATCTACTCCATCCCATCCATCCCTCAAGGGTTGTGTGGTGGACTTGATACATGCGGAGGTGATAAAGGCACTGTAATGGAATCTATTGTAAGGGTATCCGGGACACCTGTGGTACTTGTCCCTATGGGTGTGCAGGCATCGATACCTGTACCTCTACCTATGAATGTGATCTAAGATCCTGGCCCTGTAGGCCATGTGCTACTATTACAATCCCAACCTCTATGGTTGTTTGTGGCATAGTGAGCCACCATGGTAATAATGTTGCATACAAGGCCGCATAGTCTTTGGTCTCTCCTAGATCCACTATTTGTGGCTACATAACCAAAGGCCGTGGGACCACCCGTGGAAGTTGGCCCATACTCATCATGGTCTAATTCATGGACCAATGTCAAAGGTCTCCCTCAATTTCTACCTATACCACATCTCATCTTCGGGAATTCCCTAGATGTGGCCTAACTTTCATTACAATTTTTTGACTCTATACCACTCAATAATGTAGTCCCTACTGCCAATGATAAAGGTCTAAAACTATGTTGTATTGAGATATGTAGCATCCTCGGGCCATGGATATAATCTATATGGGCACCATGTAACCATGCGCAATCGTATATCATCAAGCACTCACTGTAATATCTTGTGTCTCCTGTGTATCCACATATGTCCTCACCAATCGGCACTAAACCCATAAAGACTCGACTCAAAATGGGCAACCTATGGCAATATGATCCGATGCCCATATTTGTAATAATGTAATAGAACCCACAATATTTTGACCGCGATATGCTATAAAATGCATATATGAATACAAATGGGCTAGTAAGCACCGGCCCAAGCAATAAACCTCTTCACTAATGAAACCATAAATAACTCCGATCGACCCAAAGAAAAACATGCATCAGTCTTTCCGGGTAGTAAGATGCTGCTAACAAGCTACATTAAGTACACCGATACTGTAAAGACAGGTGATCAATGAAACATATGTATAAATAAAATGACATTTCTGAAGAGGTATGTTAGCTAAGCTTAACATCTCCATCATGCACTATAGAATATGACCGTGGTCGCCATCATATGTAACCAATCTCTACTAGATCAAAACTCTCAATATGTGTAAAACATCCTCTTGTGTGATGCTCATCTCACCGAGTTAAAAATATGAAGGTCTTACTCTCACTCCTCCATCTCTTTGCTAAGGTTGTCAGGAGAAGGTCGTGGTCATGTGTAATCTGTGGCATGCATGCCACATGAGCAAGACCCATAATAGCTAGAGTTATCTCCAAGAAGATGTGCTTGTGATGTGAAAAGGTATCCTCATAGGCTCGTAACCAACCATGCCTCTCACGTGCCTCCAATCTAGGTAGGCTAACCTATAAAATTAGGCAAAACACTTGTTAACATCATTTGATTCTAGGGAACATCGTCTAATTTATTCTATTTATCACTAACTTATTCTACAAGTCTCCTAAATTCTTCGAAAATTCATACAAAACTATCCTTTCACACCATTGCTTTCCTTTTAGCACTAGCACATCCATTGTAGTGCCAATGAGACCATTTGGGCATGAGCATGCCTTAAAAGTCATGCCCCCATTTTCACGTAGGCGCACCCGTACCCACCCTATTTCTAGTTCAACACAAGCACGTCTATTTTGACACTTGTGTCCTCCCCTTTACGCATATGTGCTCACGCCTGCATATCCATGCATATATCACCATGTATACACTTCTTCATGCTTACATGCCCCCAACTAGACTTTCGCACCCCGAGAAATTTGCATTGGCATTTTTGCACTTTTTTAGGTACAATAAATAACATTAAATGATAATTGAAAATACATAACAAAATATTTTAGTATCTGTGGGCCATCCTTGGGAAGCCTCATGTAGACTTGGATGATGTGTGCATGCTGCGTATGGTCCCGAACTCATGCCATTCCTCTTGCACATCGAGAAAAATTACTAATAAAAATGGTGAGGGTAGATAACAAATAACTAGCCGTGATGGTTTTTACCCCCCGTGCATTTGTATTTATACCCATTGTGACCCCCCGCATCATGTCTCTCACCAAAAAAGTGTTATGGGACCACTGTGATTCTTCCAAAATATTCTAGCACTCGTCGTGATGATTATTTTCAATAAATAATCATTTTTCACCCGTTTTCGCTATCTTTGGGGCATGTTTTTGCTTCTCGGCGACCTTTTTTGCTACTTGGGGCATATTTTTGCTTACCAACATTATTTGCTGATGTCCCATGATATTTTCATTCTTTTTTATCATTTTATTCTTGGAAAATTAAAAAATCAAAAATCACCTTAAAAATTGGAAAATTTTCAAAAAAGTCCAAAAACAATTGGTAAAAATTCACACAAATCCAAAAATTATACAATTCAATTTTTTTTTTTCAAAAATTGGTAAACTACATGCATGCAAAGTGAAGCCTATATCAAATTTATTATCCTCAAAAATAAATTTTTTCCTAAAAACATCTTTCTTAGGTTCTCACTTTCTCTCGCACAACTCACGATTCATTTTGATCTACCTCCATTAACAAAGTTGGTTTATTTGCTATGTCTGTACTCTGTAGTAATAACAAGTTGATTGGGTACTTGTTTCATAGTGTACAATTTTTTTCCATAATACTACTTGTGTCCTCTGTTATTCCCCTCACATGTATCATTTTTTGGGCCACCATTTTACCTCCTTTCGTTAAACATGAACATTCGGGAACTAAAGCTTGATAACAAAAACATTGGTACAACTATCTTGAACGTTGTTTGTTTGAGTATATGTGTTTGTACTTGTTTCCCTATCAGGTTAGCTTTTTTACTTTCTCATATTGCATTGCATTATGTATGTTGTATGGAGTTAAGCATTTTTAGCAATGAACAAATGTTAGTATTATAGCTTTTCATGTTATTTTACATGTTTGTTGTATGCATACATTTTAATAAAGGGACCATGATGTAGATCATATGAGCAACGTGATGAAATTTTTTTATTGAATGAGTTAGATTAAAAGGCTATTTCCATTTTCATCTATCACTTCTTATTACTAGCAATATTTTTTCACTAGGATTCTTCTATCTATTTCCTTCATATTTTTCGATCTTTGATCGACTTCTTCTATCTCTACATCGACACTCGAGCGGGCATCCATCATTATACTAATTTTTCTTCAAAAAAGTTATTGTTTATCCTTGTCTACTATCTTTGAAGTGGCATTGCTTATGCCACCCCAAAGAGGGGAAAATGTAGACACCTAAAATCTGCTTCCATGGTTTTAATGCTAAAGTGGTACTCATTATCCTCTATCTCATCATTTCTATTATAATTAGTGATTTCCACTAATTAAATAATGTTTCCATTCATTTTAGTCAATTAACACACTGCTAATTAACTAGCTTCTATCACATTCTGGATGTCAATTAACGACACTTCGTTAGTTATAATCCTCTTCAAATCAATTAATTAACTATTATTAGTTAATTAAGCCTTTTTAACAATGCATTTAATCAATAAACCCTTTTATTGGCTAAATCCCTCTTTCAAATGCTTCAAATCATATCAAATTCCTCCTAAATCACCTCCAAATAGCCTAAAAATCTTATTCTAGCCTATTAATTAATCCTAATTGATTAATTAAAGCATCCCCAACTCCCATGAGTTGCTAACTCACTAGTTAAATCATCTAATCATGGTTAATTAGTCTAAAGTTACTTTATCCTTTGTCCCACATTCATTGTGATTCAAGATTTCCCCAAATAGAAAGCTATAAAAAGGACCAAGCTCCTACCTTCACACCTTACACCATACTTTGAATAGTATCTCATATAAAACATATGATCAAGAGCCTTACTCCATTAATGGAATAGCTTGCATCATATCTTTTGCATCCATTCTTCATGTTTGGTTAGTAAGAGAAGATCTAAACATGGCCTTGTTGCCATTTTAGTGAGATCTCTTCACCATATTGAAGTAACAATATATAATTTGATTTCTTGTGATCTTCTTAGGTCCATTTTAATATGTAATCATATACCAAGTAGAAATCTTGTAATTAGATGAACAATTTCATATTAATTTATTGTAGGAATTTCAATAAGCTATGATCTTGATGGTTTATGTTAGATTTTAGCTTAGCTATTTAGACTACTAGGTGTTAGTCTATCTTAATTAGATTTGCAAAGTTTAAGTAGTTCACACAATTGTGCACCCTACTTACCTTCTTTTTACCGCTACCACCTCACACTAAAATTATGTGTGGTCCTTTACACATAATGCTCGATAAATACATCATCTCTCCGCGTGCAAACGTGCTTATTATGACACAAAATAAAAACACCGATAGTGAAATCTAATCTAAATGGAAACACTACGTTATTATAAACATAATGAAAGAATATTATTTATAGTAAGGATTCTTCCTACTCCCATTAAAGTAAATAGGAAATATAGTTTCATTAAGCACCTACAATTTACATGTACATGTTTCTAGAATCTTGGCCACTTTAAATTTCCCTATCCAATTCACTCTCAACTTTCTGAGTGGCATGAAAAATTTGAGTCTTAAAGGAGTACCAATCCAAAAGTTGCAAAAGAATTGTTCTTGATGTTCCTTTAATGCTAAGACTTTTGTCTCGCCTTCTCTTCCTTCCGAATCCATCACACAATTTACTTTGTTTATCCGATTGCATCAATTTTTCAATCTCTCTTCTACTACCTTTTCATAACAATTCCTCCTACACATGCAATACGTAGAGATTGTAACATAAAATCAACTCGGTAATATATATTTTTCTCCAAACACTACGTTAATGCAAAATTACAACACCCCGAAAGGCTCGAATGTGAATGGGGCATCCAAAGATAATTTTTGACATGGATTCACCCGACATGGACTTGCAAAACTGATATGGACCTCCAGAGAAGGCTAACTCCTCTACCTAATCCTAATGCGAGAAAAGACGCATAACTACACCTATCCTAACAATGCCAAGGAGACAGAGAGAGAGAAAGTGCATGAAGAGGGAAATCCTACACTAAAAAGGGGGTGATAACACTAGAAATGGGGGTGAGATACTCTATTGAAGGAGGAATAAGAGAAAAATAGAGCTGGATGAGGTCAGAACAATAGTGACACAAACCCAAACTCCATCTTCCATCTACACTCCATGAAACACAACATCTTACACCTACAAATGCGAAATACATGCATAGAAAACAAACATGAAATGGAGAGGCATAAAGAAACAACAAATCATGAGAAAGGGTTGAAAAACACCACAAAACATGATTTTATTTCTCTATAAGGTGCACAAACCATTACATTGATGCTCAGAGGCATAAATATGCTTGTCAGTGCATAGGAGAAGGCTTACAACTCAAATGAAGTTGAGGGAAAATTTTGCAAGAGTTTCCCTAGCTCCCAGAATGTCTCTCCCAAAATGAGGGGTTCAAGTTCTTTTATAGCAAATTTTCACCCACCCTCATTAAAGAGGTGAGGGTAATAAATTTTTTAGAAAAGACATGGGAACCATACCGCTTTAATACTAGTTTTTAAGCTTTCACTCACTCACCTACCTATGACTCGCTTAGGACATGTGAGTTACCCAACCATGTGACCCATCCATCCTTTCCACTCCACCGCCCAGGCGTCAAACTTCATGACCCATCTAACCATGCATCTCCTTACTTTTACCATCAACCTTGGGGTTGGACACCATCCAAGTATGTGGGCCATACATTACTGTGGTCACCAACCAACCCTAGTCACCATCTCTACATCGTGGGTCATCCAACCTGAGGGGGATTGGATGGCCATCTATTTCTGTCCATAAAATGAGATGCCCGACTAACCTGATGGCCATCCATCTGCTAGGCCGACCAACCTTCGTACATGTCCATATAACCGGTGGGATAACCAACCTAGAGATCTGACCAACCCGATGTCCGTATGAATGTTGGGACAACCAACTTGTGGGTCGTGTAAATGTGAGGGGTGTGATAGGAATCTAAACCTACTTGTACGTGTCAAACCATGTGACCCAACCAACCTACCTGACCAACCCAAGCGTCCAACCCACCCAACCAAACCCGAGAGGCCAAATTCTGAAGGTGGTATATTGAGCTCCTGGATGAGTTTTGGGGTGAAATTTTATATGATTTCACATGAAAAAACCCACTTGAATCCATGGGTGGTGGTATCAAGATCCAATTTTTAATTTATCACCTCAAAATGGCTCCTTCTTTATCTAAATTTCTGGTTGTGCACTAGAAGAATGAATTGCCTTAGGAAGTGTATGATGCTTCAAGATGTCTCGTATTTTCCACCATGTAGGGAATGGAAAATGAATTCCATAAGAACTTTGTTGGACTTATAATTCCTCACATGGCTATCAAAATATTCCATTGAATCTCAGGTCCTCTTTCACGTTACACACTCCTTAAGGCCCGAAAGCCTACTTCTGATGGATGGCCCCAAGACCTTCAAAACTTCCCTGAATCACTTGAAATATCAGTTGTATCATTCTATATTTCTCCATGAATTTATGTCCAATGCTCAAAACCATCCTCCCAATTTGTCTATTTTACCAAGGGGGTAAAAATAGATAACAATTTGGTGACCTCTCGGGGACATCTTCCTGCTAGATGTGTGACTAGTTACTTGAAGCATCCATTGGGCATGGAGTCAGTATTGGTACACCTGCAAAGTGATCCTAAAATCTAAATTCTACCCCGATCCATTAAAACACTGATGTTTGAACCTGGAACTTCTTGTTACTACTCAAATTTTCCATCTCATTCACAAAATTATCTGAATTAAGGTTTTGTGAGAGTGGAAAATTACCTTAAACCTAGAATTCTCTTTCTTCTGCAATCTAATCTGGGAAGTACTTGGGACCTCATGTTTTATTAGATCATAAACACTGGCCAAAATGTTGAAGATATAAATTCCCCTGCAATTGATTTCCTGATGCAAATAGAGGCATAGGAGCTCAACTGTGACTGACCTAGAGAGACATAGAGATGAAAACATTGGAAACTATCCCTCAATCTGATTTAGTTTCTCCGCATTTGGACTTACTTGAAGACTGCAACTATTTCCTGTCACTTTGAACCCTTTACTATAACACATTTCACCCCAACAATATGATGTACTGTGTATAAAGACAAAGATCATACATGCCCCAAGTGGAACATGTAGAGTGTGCATACACACTTCTTATGCTGAAAAAAGCCTACCTACTCTATTCTAATTAGAGGAATGGGAAACTTCACATGAACCCTGACACTGACAAGGCAAAGTAGTTTCCTTTCCTCAACATTATAGACCATGCAACCAATTTGACAATGGGCATGGTCATGGATGAAAGACTAACATAGGGGAAATCCTCCACCCATCCGACCAAGGTATCAAAAAACAAATAAAATACCTCCTCTAGATGATCTGTATTTGGCTGGAGGTGTTTTTGTTGACCCTTGGTGCATTGAAAATCATCCTCATGCTCTGAAGTGAGCATGAACAATGGAAAATATAACCCCTACTCCAATGAAGCTAGGTATTTGATTGGGCAAGGCCTGATTCTTGTGATTTTCCCACTCATTTGTTGTTTGGCCCCACAACTAGGGCTCTCATGCAAACCTTCTTCCTAAATATGGTTGTTTGTAGGTTGATCCATGCTTTCTTGTGCCTCTTCAAACAACTCTGTTTCCACTTTGATGGCCATTGGCATTCCTTGGGTCTCTTCATCCTCTATCTCCTCTTTCTCTTCCGCCAAAAGTGCAGCAAGTTCTAGACAAGCAAAGCAATGAGGATCATTGCACTCTGTAAAAACATCTTGCTCACTTTGTAATTGTTCCTCCTTGAGGATTTGGGTGCCAGTAGTGTTTAAAAATAATTTCTCCTCCCCAAAATTTCCAATCCAAGCCTCCTTCTCACCTGCCTACTCTATTATTTGATTCAGCTCCTTCTTTGGCATATTTTTAATTTCCTCATCCTCCCAATCTGAATCATACCAGTCTCCTATCGATACAAAATTTCCATCTTTAGTGAGACTAGTTGAGGGAGAGGTGTAAGAAGGAAGCTGTTGCATTATCTCTTGCTCGGATAGAGGTGTTTGATGCTCAAAAAATGATCACTTGGGGAGGCCAAATGTACCTCCAAAACATAACCCCTACTTTGTTGATATGTTGCCTCTGAAACAACTGCATGATTCTTCATGAAGCATTCATGTTTGGGGCATTACATGGCCATATCCCTTTCTCGACAACATAACATGTTTCCCTCTCTACCATCCTTATAGGATAATTTGGTTTAGTGATAGCTGGGTAGAAGGTAGGGACAACATATGAAATACCACAACTCCTAGGGACATTGGTGTATGAGTTAGGGAAGTTGGGTAGTGCATTGGGTGGAGATGGGAGGGATCTTGGTGTAGCTTGGGGAATGCTATGGGAATGAAAAACTGTGAGACATCAAATGAAGGGTAAGGAAGCAAAGGGGCTTCCTTATTTTGGAAAGGAATGATGTATTTTTCAATATTTGCACAAGGAGAAGGAATAATTTGAGGTGGTGAGGGAGGGATTGCAGCAATATGGATGGATTTTATTTTTCTAGCTTGAATGAGAATCTTCTTAGCTTGTGATGCAATGGAGAAATCCAGAGGAAGATTATTTCCCCTAGAGACTGAATCAATACAGCTAAGTCAACATCAAAGGACCTTAAATAATACAAGAATGCCATACCTTGCAAGGGTTTGTATTCTTGAGGGATTCGACGCCAGGTCCTTGTGAATCTGAGGTTGAAGTCTGGGATGAACTCCATCGGATCCTGTTGTATTTTGCTAAGATGTTCTATGAGGAAAATAACATCTACATCCTCCTTGAACTAGTTGTGAAGTTTTTCTCCCAACTGATTCCATGTGGAAATGGATTGTGGTGCCAAACTATTGTACCAATTTTTTTCTTTTCCTTTGAGAGATGCAACTAGAAGTCTGAGGCAAACATTCTCCTCCATGATGGTATGAATGGCACAATGGTTGAAACATCCTGAATGTGATCAATAGGGGATTGATCTCCATTTCCATAAAAGAGAGGAAGATTCTTTAGGGCCACCTTAGGGATAACATCCCACTGTTATAAGTGAAGAGGACTGGAACTGAAATGAGGGAATGGAAAAGCTCCTTGGAGAGCCATGAATGGAGAGGAAACATTAAAAATAAGTCTATAACCAGAGATGATGGGTTGTTTAAATCAGTGGAGTCATCAGATATGCTTTAGAGTGCCTCTCAAGGATGGAACATTCACCAAGATCACACTAAAATTGATGAAGTGAAGTGGTAAGGTGCTTCAAACCTATCCCATTGGGTGTGTCAAAAATGTTAATGAAAATTACAACACCCCCGAAAGTCCTGAATGTGATTGGCATATACAATATAATTTGACAACATGGATCCACCTCTCAAATTGTGGGACTTATGAAACTGAGATGGACCTCCTGAGAAGGCCAACTCCTCTACCTAATTCTAATGGTAAACTACTCATAATGTAGAAAAGATGCCTAACTACCCATATCCTAACAATTCCAAGGAGAGAGAGAGAGAGAGAGAGAGAGAGAGAGAGAGAGAGAGAGAGAGAGAGTGCATGAAAAGGGAAATACTACACTAAAAAGGGGGTGATAACACCAAAAAAAAGGGGTGAGATACTCTGCTGAGGGAGGAAGAAGAGAGAAAAATAGAGTTGGGTGAGGTTAGAACAATAGTGACATAGACCCAAACTCCATCTTCCATCTGCACTCCATGAAACACAACATCTTACACCTGCAAATGTGAAATACATGCACAGAAAACAAACACAAAATGGAGAGGCACAAAGAAACAAAAATCATGAGAAAGGGTTGAAAAACACCAAAAAAATTAATTTTATTTCTCTATAAGGTACACAAACCATTACATTGATGCTCAGAGGCATAAATACACTTGCTAGGTGTAAGAGAAGGCTTACAACTCAAATGAAGTCGAGGGAAAAATTTTCAAGAGTTTCCCAACTCCAGAATGTCTCTCCCAAAAATGAGGGGTTCAAGTTCTTTTATAGCCAATTTTCACCCACCCTCATTAAAGAGGTATGGGAACCCATACAATTTTACTTCTGAGGGTAATTTTTTTAAAAAATACATGGGTGCCATAGTGTATTAATACTAGTTTTTTTAGTTGTCATTCACTCACCTACCTGCACCTCGCTTGGGACTCGTGAGCCACCCAACCATGTGACCCGTCTATCCTTGCTGCACCACCACCCAGGCATCCAAATTCATGACCCATTTAACCATGAATCACCTCAATTCAACCATCCAACTATGAGGGCCATATATTACTGTGGTCGCCAACCAACCCCAATCGCCATCTCTACATCGTGGGTCATCCAACCCGAGGGGGTTGGATGGATGTCTATTTATGTTCATATAATGAGCTACCGACCAACATGATGGTCATCCATCTATTGGGCTGACCAACCTTGGTACATTTCCAACCTCATGACCCATATAACCTAATGTCCATACGACTACTAGGATAACCAACCTATCGATCCACCCAACTTGATGTCCGTACGACTTCTGGGATGACCAACTTAGTGATCCGACCAACTTGTGTGTTGTGTAAATGTGAGGGTTATGATGGGAATCTAAAACTGGCCATACGAATCAAAAAATATGACCCAACCAATCAACCCAACCAACCCAGGTGTCCAACCTAGGTGTCCAACCTAGCCAACCAACCCAGCCAACCAACCCCGAGGGGCCAACTTCCGAAGGTGATATCTTGAGCTCCCGGATGAGTTTTGGGGTGAAATTTTATATGATTTCATATGAAAAAAACCCAATAAATCCAATGGTGGTGGTATCAAGATACAATTTTGACTTTATCACCTTGAAATGGATCCTTATTTCTTGAAATTTCGGTTGTGCGCTAGAAGAATGAACTTCTTTGGGAAATGTATGAGGTGTCAAGATGTCTCGTCTTTTCCACTACGCATGGAATAGAAAAGTACTTCCATAGGAATTTTTTTAGACTTATAATTCCTCACATGACTATTAGAATATTCTATTGAAGCTTAGGTCCTCTTTCACACTACACACTCCTTAAGGCCCAAAACCTACTTCTGATGGATGGCCCCAAGAATCACTTCCAATGCTTCCCAAACTTTAAATATCAAATGTATCATTCTAGATTGCTTCATGAATCAATGTCTAGTTCTCAAACCCATCCTCCCAAGTTATCTATTTTACATTGGGGGTAAAATAGATAACACACCCATTAAGAAGGTGTTTCCTTGTTCAATATTTTATATATGGTCATGTATGCTCGTAGTACATCTCGATACTTTTTCATCCCAATCGCTTTTCTCCTACATCACAAATTTTAGTAAAATTTGATCTAATATTTTATTGAATGCTTCAGCCATTCCATTAGCCTATAGGTGATAGGGGTAGTCTTTTGATGAGCCACAATGAACTCCACAAGAAATATCCTTATTGTCTCATTAAGGAAATGAAGTCCCATGTCACTTGTAAGAATAAATGGACAACCATACCTGCTAATGATGTTTTCCCATAGAAACTCTATAGGTGTCATGGCTATACAATCCTTTGTGTGTGAAAATTCTACCTAGGGTTCACTTTAAGACCCCTAATAAAAAATATTATAGAACGATTGATGAATATCCCAAAAATGGATTTGCAACAAAAGATGGGAAAAAGTGGCGAACCGTATAGACACCTTAGTTCGCAAAAAATGTAATGCAAAAGAATGGTTACAATATAGGCAATATAGACTTACGGATACATGTGCAACTAGGAAGGTGGATATGTAATCGAGCGGACACATATGGAACTAGGTGTTTACATATGTAGGTGCTTGGTTGTACATGCATTTGCCCAACCGCATGTAAAACCTAGCATATATATACACAATTAGACATCCGGTTACATGTGTTCCTAGGTTCTCATGCCTATATATGTCTATCTATATTGTTAGACAAAAGCTTGTGTCTACTACTTCCTGTATGTATTAGTTGCAGTCAATTTTCTATGTTTTAGCTCTACAACCTCCCGGTTGTAGTTTTTAATTGCATGTACATGTTCCTGGCCCGTCTGGTTACATCACCCATCTACACAATTTTTCTACAAGTATACACAATTTAGCAAGGAGTATACACAATTTAGTTAGGCATCTAAAAATTTAGTCAAGATTCTATGTGTCTGCAACAACCGGCATTTAGAATAAGCAACCACACATCTGCAAAGCAATCAAGCATCCTGGAGAAAACAACCTGGGCATATGGAATATGTTGTTGGGTCATGTTTCTAGCCTATGTTGTTGTCGAAAGAATAGATCTCTATGCTCGAGATGTATATGCTGGTGTATGTAACCAGTGCATTGGGGAGAATATATGTATTTATATGAAATTTATTATAAACACTAGGCAAACGAACTCACCAAAATAACTTGCTCCCAAAAATTTTAGTCGAAATTATGTTCAAGAAGACTCTTGAAAATCGTCAAATCTAAATTTAAAAATGAATAAAACAACCCATTTGCATTCTCCACATCTAGTGTGCACACCCTTTGCAGTTTAATTTCCACCACTACACAACTATGCACCCTATTATTATCCTTTACTCTGCTACCACCCCACACTAAAAATATGTGTGGTCCTCTACACATCATGCTTTAATAAATACGCTAGGTCCTATAAGCAAACATGCTTATTACAACATAAAGAGAACAATACCTAAAGGGAAATCTAATCTAAGTGTCAAGACTACCTTATTACAAACATAATGAAAAATATAATTTATAGTAGGGCTTCAACCTACTCCCATTAAAGTAACTAGGAAACATAGTTCCATTAAGCACCTGCAATTGACATGTACATGTTTCCATAATCTTGGTCACTTTAAATTTTCCTAACCAATGCACTCTCAAATTTCTTGGGTGGTGTGTAAACTTCAAGTCATAGAGGAGTACTAATTACACGACTCTACAAAATAATTGTTCTTGGTGTTCTGTCATGCTAAGACTTTTTCTCACCTTCTCTACCTTTTGGCTCCGTCATGCAATTGTGCATCATTCATCCAATTATATAATTTTTTTAATGCGATCTTCTACTACTTATTCACCAATTCCTTCTATGTGCGCAATACGCGGGGATGGTAACATGAAATCAACTAGTAATATAGAGTCTACTCCAAACACCAATTGAAAATACTTTTCCTTGTTTAGCCTCTTATATGTGATCATGTATACCCAGTACAACGGATACTTTTTCATCCCAATCCTTTCTCCTTCATAAAAAATTTTAGTAAAATTTTGACATAAGATTTTATTGAATGCTTCCTCTATTCCATTAGCCCGTGGGTGATAGAGATAGTCTTGTGATGAGCCACCATGAACACCAAAAAATATCATGATTGTCTCATTAAGGAAATGGGTTTCTCTCACAATTTTAAGGCTCAATGGGAACCCATACCTATAAATGATGTTTTCCCATAGAAACCATGTAGCTATCACGGATGTACAATCCTTTTGTGTGAAACTTCTACCCATCTTATCAAGTAGTCTAAATAGGTAATAATGTAGCACACGTTTGTTTTGAGTGCAAGCGGTGCAATTGGTCTAAAAATTCTATAACCACCTTTTCGAAAGGTTCGTAGATACTATTGGGCATAGTGGAATTTTATCTCTTTTAATGGCTTTATGAATCTTTGGAAATGGTCACATTGCCTTGATAAACTCCTTTTTATCCATATACAACATTTCCCATTATAGTCTTATTTTCCCACTAAAAACTATACGCGTTGGCACATCACTCGAGATAGATTTAAGTTCTCCTCGAAGCGTGCAAAGATACCAGTCCCTCTTTGTTATTGTCTTACTAGGGTGTTAGCATGCATATTCATATTAACCAGATCTCAAAGTGCATATTCCATTCTAACAATCAGATCCATGAACTCAACTTGGAAACACACATAATAAAGAACATACATATCACATAAATATTAATACCAGATTCACCATATAATAACCAGTAAGAAAGAGACATCAATAACCAATAACCATCCACAATGATCCATCATATTAATCCACCATAAAACATAGTAGTTGAATACACCAAAAGTATCAATAAAAATTCATGCACACATCATACCAACAACATCACTCTGTCATAATCCAAACACTAGTAGTCACGATGATGTCAAAACCCTACAAATAAATACATTTATCTAGGGGTGGGGACTTTCCCTTCACCACCCATGCATTCTCAAAATAGGCTACATGTTTATAATAGCCATGCGTTGCTTACAAAGCTAACTAAAGAAGCATGAAAGCTTCGCCTAACAATAGTTTATCTCTAATTAACTTCAGTTATATTCCTATTATTAGCTCAGCTTTGCATGATGCTTGAGATTATTCATGTTCCCAAAATAGATTTTGTGTAACCTACAAGTCTTTTTATCGTTATCCAATGCGTGTTCACCACATCATGTCTATTTTTAGCTTAATGCCAAAATAATGACTAAGCCCTTCTTCCTTCCTGCATAGATCCTCGTGCACACTTTATTCCATCCACCATGAATAAACCCTGTCATCTAGTGCATTCATCTTGATCATTGATCTATGTGTTCCTTCGATAAGCGATTTCGTGTGCACACGTGCCTCTATATACTTCAATACTTAGTCATTTTTTTGACACCCAACATTACCCCACATTAGGCATGTTTTCCATCCTCGGAAAAACCCATACAAAGAATGGTAAGTGCTCCTCCAAAATCATAGAATAAATCATGTCAGCATGGTTTGCACCAAAGAATAAAAGAATCCAATTTATTGGGCAAAAAGAAGGGGTAATTCCTTAATCACCACTGCTTACAATGTTTTACATCCCTCCAACTCTATACTTTCTTGATTCAGGGTTTCACCCACAATTGTATGAACCTATGCAATAGTCAAGTCCTCACCCTTTACCTTCAGTATTTTGACCATAGTCTCTAGCTATTTTCCTGCATCAACTAGTGCGTCCATCCTGTGCGTGACCTGGGGTAGAATTCCTTCAATTTGTTCTTTATGGAGGCTCTTAACTGATCAATTTCCTCCTCTTTTTATTAACCTCAGCTAATATTATATCACATTACGCCTTGTTCCCTTTGTTCTTGGCCTAGAATTATTTTAGATCTACTTCATCCTTGGCAACAAGCAATCCTACTACATGATCCCTATCCTCATAGTTCTCATAGAAAACTTATGCAATATGAACAATTTCTTTCACTACTTAATTTACCCAAAGATATTTTTTATCGCAGCTTTAACTTGTTCCCTTTCCTATTGCTTATGTTGTGTCATAACTTCTTATGTGGATTATAATGCAAACAAGTGGCTATTGAGATGTAATTATATGAGTTAAATCTTATGGAAAATGAAATGTTGACTCATATGTTTATCTAGGATAGGGGCTAAATCCAGGCATGCAAATAATATTGCATTAATGATACATTCTTCCTTCTTATATGTAACACGCGCGTTCACCCTTTTTCCTCCCTCAACTCCTATTTTAATTACACAATATTTTTCTCCTCTTTTATTTCCCTCTCTCTCTCTCTCTTATTTCTTTATTCTTCTCATCCAACTCCTTTGCATAAATTGTATCTTGTTGTTCTTATCAAAAATCTGAGCACCAACCTCCACTGATAATTTATTCAACACATTACACACTTGCTCATCCGAAAACCGTTGTTAATCAACTAGTGGGTACATTTACCTAAAATTTGTAACATCTTGAGAATATATTAATGAATGAAAACTTACCTCGAACTCTGAATCATCAATATGTGACTCAAGCACCCAAGATAACATCTTCCTAGTGAGTGATAATTCCTCCTCCTTACTGAAAACTAACCAAAAAAACAATTGATCATAAGGTAGCATGTTTTGATGCCACTCGTGAAACATTATTTGGGTCGTCACAACATATTAAATTACTGGACCCTATAATGTGTACCATGACCTCCTATTTTTTTACACAAACACCATTAGATAAACCAACAACAAGATTCATTTATGTGATTAATGACTTGGTCCATCCTTCATTCCTTTCTTCTTCTTCACCCCTCTCCACTTCATGCTCTACCAGATGCTCAATGATCTCTATGAATTCTTTTTCTAGTTTTTGTTCCACCTCAAGGTTGGGAGTGCACCCAGCCCCATGTTCTATCATCGGCTCTAGTTTTTCTTCCATGGCCTAAGTGTCATATACCCCAGTTTCCTCTCTATCTATCTCCATAACATGGGTATCCTCAAAATGTGTGCTCTAGTCCTCTACATCTCATTCGTCAACTATGTACACATGTGGGCTTAATTTTCCTCCAATTCTTCCTTGCTTTTAGCCTCTTTTTCCTTCTGGATTTCCATCTCCTCGAAGTCTGAGCTAGGTACTATTATTTTTTTCTTATTCACAAGAGACCTTCCTCTGGTAGGCTTCCTCCTCACATATGTTCTTGGCTCTACCTCTCTACGTGATGATGTCTACCTTCTGAGCACGATAGGAATGAGAGTATTATCCTTACTTCCTTGTTCACTTCCAATAATTGCAGGAGTTTCACCATGCCCTCATTTATTTTATTTAACCATATTCCATGTACAACGTTCTTCGATAATACTCACATCATCTTCTATGAACGCTCCATCGATAAATTAGGGCCTTAGATATATGTATATCTTTGTTGTGGTCACCAAACCTACTGGTAATTTAACTAGTTTATACAAATGAATGCTCTATGATACATATTTCTCTTCATAGGTGTGATTATTGGGGTAAACAAGTGTTTTACAAATCTTGTGGTAATCCTTATCTACTTTACTTAGGTCAAGTCTTAACTTTTGTGCCTCCTTAAACCTATTCACAACACCCTAAAAGTACTACATTTTAAAATAAAACAAGAGTTTGCACCATGGAATTTTAGTACCATAAATTAATGTAAACCTCCTAATACAAAACTATTGATAGATTATGAACTTGGAAATCCCATCTACAAGAGTAGGAAACTCGGCTGGAATTCTCCACTCTACACCGAATGCATCACACATTCATTTATACCATTTATCCATACGTGCCTTTAGACGTTGGTGTCATTGAATCACATGTATATTTGGAAAACCATTTTGTAGGGAAGGATCTTCTTCAGGATACTCCCATACCTTGTCCTTCGGCCAATTGGGAACCCCAATCTCGAGAGAACACCTTCATCAATAAAATGTTCTTAAATATAATCTTGTCTTCGTCACGTGCAACTTCAATGATCTCCTCTGCTATAAAGGAAGAAATATTATATATCATTCCTTCTAATATCTTCTTGCATACATGTAGCCATTGTTTATTCACTTGTGTCCATCTTTCTTGTCCATTCAAATTTTTGAGTAAACACGCAGCCATCCTTATGATTGGATCATTAAGTTTAGTGATATCCATTATGTGCCCTCCCTTTTTATACTCAAACTCCACACTATTATTTTTCACCTCGACATCATTCACTAAGTCTTCATCAATTGCATTCCCTATGCTAATCAAACCATTATATTTCTCAATCAATTATGTGGTGATGCGCATCCTTCTTCCTACGAAGTAGAAAAATTCCTCGTGAACGCGTGACATTAACCATTGATATAATCTCTCAGGATTCCCAAATAATGGAAGCTCGTATAACTGCAATAGCCCTGCCTTCTCCAACAACCTCTTTCCCTTGTCATCATACATAGGATTATCATCTGGGGTTATTTCCTTCATTAGTTGAACAAAAAAATTTCCATGTCATGTGCACCATTAAATATTTCTTATGGTTGTAGTCACTCACAACCATGATCCTACCATGAAACACCCACTCCTTTCCCATCAATATTCCATTTGGTCTTGCATTCTTGAGTGCCATTATTCTTGGACATCTATGGTAGGTGTCATCTTTTCTTTTCACTTAGCCTTCTTCTTTGGTGACGTGGTTACTGCTTTCCTTGGTGTCATTTCAATCATGTAAACTCAAAATATCACCTTGTTCCTTTCTCTACCTTAGTACTCTAAGCCTCTTGTCACAAACCTTCGGTCTGCAAACACTGTTATACTTCCCAATTCAAATTTTGTATGTCATGCCCTAATTCTCAAAACCCTAGCCAGAGAAGTCTTGTTTCCTTCCAAATCCACACCATGCCATCTCAATCTATAGGATTCCCTCTAATGGAACTCACTCCTCACTCGGTCATGTTCTCCTTCACATTATTCGGTTCAACATTAAAATTGCTCAATTTTTCCCTAGGTTTCACAAAACCACTCATAAGTTTCACGCAAGGTAAGATAAAATGATTTTACTTCGACACTCTATTTATAGATTTCAAAATTTTACCCTCATTTATTACTTACCAAATACCACCATATGACTACATTTAATTTGGCTTTTCCACTTTTCCCACCTTTTATGTAGTTTTCATCACACTTTCATTTCACATCCCATCTCTAACCTTTAGGTGTACAAACTACTTCCACTACCGCAGACTTCCTTACACGCACTCCATGCACCGAAGCACATAAAACTATGCAGCCTATACCAAGTATTTACCCATAATGTTACCTACCTCACATTACAATGTGTGCTCACTGATCATACATGGATTTTCCTCTGGGAATTTGTCCTTATTATCACCATCCTTCTTATGACACCTTATCACTATTTTCCAACAACCAAGATTATTGTTAACGCACACACTCCTGTAGTTCTTAGGCCACCTATAATCATCAACAAATTTTTCCTTCCACGTACTCTTTCTTGTAATCTACCCCACACTAAAAGTATGCACGGTCCTCTGCGCATGAATTCACTTAGATAGTAATTGGCTATTGGCGTAAAAAAACACTTATTACAAAAACACTGAACTAAATTGACAAAGCATAACAATGATGAAAGGAAACACATATAATGAAAAATGCATTAAAAGGAAATCTAATCTAAATGGAAATATTGCCTTATTACAAATAGAAAGAAGACTTATTTATAGTAGGGCTTGACCTACTCCCACTAAGGTAACCGGACAATAAAGTGTCATCCAACACCATAATCTGGTAAGCTTTGATTCCAATATATTTATTATAATAAATGGTTAAAACCAATGATCTTTCAAATTTACATGGTGGCACACAAAATTTGAATCATATAGAAGAACCATATTTCCAACCTCAAATTCCTTATTCCAAATATGTTTATCATGCCATGCCTTTTGTCTTGATTTTTCTATCTTCTACCTCTACTTGAGCAATAGAGTGTTTCTCATCCAACTACATCAATTTGTCTATGTGCTCTTCAACAACCTCTTTATCATCTAACCCTCCTACACACAATACATAGGGATGGAAACATGAATTCCATAGGAAATATACAACCTTCTGCACTAAACACCAACTGAAAGGGTGTGGATTTATTCAACATCTTGTACATAGTATTGTATGCCCAAAGTACAACAAAGACTTTATCATCCCAATCCTTCCTTCCAACATCACAAATATTTGTCAATATATGTCCCAACATCTTATTGAAATCCTTAAAAGTACCATTGGTATGTGGATGATAGGGGTTATCTTGTAGTGTGCCACCATAAACTTAGCCAATAGTATTCTAATAGTCTCATTAAGAAAATGAGTATTTGTCACTTGTCAAAATCAATGGACATCCATACCTATTAATAATGTTTTCCCATAGAAATCTCTCTATTGCTATACCCTACCGTGAAATCCTTTGTAGGTGTTTCTTCTTCCCACCTTTTCAAATAGTACATATAAGTTATAATGTAGTATGCATTAGTCCTACATGTGGGTGGGGAAATAGGACCTACAAAGTCAATCACCCATTTCTCAAAAGCTTCAATACTTGCAATAGGCCTAAGAGTCATCTCATCTCTAGATCTAGGCTTTGATAGGAATTGAAAATGATCACACACCTTGAAATATTATTTAATACCCT
Source organism: Taxus wallichiana var. yunnanensis (assembly GCA_018340775.1). Lineage (NCBI taxonomy): Eukaryota > Viridiplantae > Streptophyta > Pinopsida > Cupressales > Taxaceae > Taxus > Taxus wallichiana. Next base: position 797,883,016 of record CM031235.1, read on the forward strand.
TATATAAGGGTTCCCACTAAAGGCCAGCCAATAGAATCTTACACGCGGTGGCATCTCCTGCATAATGAATTCCTGTAATTCCACCATGAGCTTATTCTAGTATTGCCTCATGATCATGCTCTAGTGCACATTGGCGCAAACAATCATCACAATCTAAATTATACAAATCACCACCTATCAACTTGTAAGGTTCCACATGTATTGAAATTTGTGTCTTCTCTAAGGTCTTCATTCCATCAGGCACCTGGTCAATGTAAAAAAATACTGCAATATCTGACAGCTCGGTGGGCATGTTATTCAATCTAAAAAGATGTGCATATGACATTATGTCCTCAATGCTTTGTGCATCCTCACTAGAATTAATTCTTGACAAATGATTAGGCCCTAAGTTTCTTTTTCCTAGTTTCACAACAATTGTAAACTGAAACTCCTGAAATAGTAGTATCCACCTACAAATGTGCCCTTGTAAAACAAGCTTGTTGACCAAATACTTAAGTGCCATATGATCTGTAAAAAAATAAATGGTGTAGCCAATAAGTATTGTCTAAACTTGTGTAGCATGTAAATCATAGAAAAACATTTGCGCTCGGTATAATGGTATAGTCCTATTCAATTGATGTCAACTTCTTGGTTGTTCTAACACAATGCCAATCGCCATTCTAGAAGCATTGACTTGAACATGAAATGGATTTTCCCATGAAGGAAAGCACAAAATAGGTGCAATGGTTAGCCTTTCCTTTAATGTTTCAAGTTCCTATTGTTGCGCCTTTTTCCGCAGAGAATTTTCACTTAGCCTTCAAAAGTTCCTCCAAGGGTGTGGAAATATTTGCATAACCCTTAATGAATTTCCTATAATACCCTGTATGACTAAGAAATCCATGCACTTCACTTTGATTATTAGGTTCTTCTAATCCCAATATCATAATGACCTTGGTTGGATCTACCAATAAGCCTTCCTTACAAATAATATGCCCAAGCAAAGTGCCAAAAGGTGTCGCAAAGATACATTTCTTAATATTTAGGGAGATGCTTAATTGTCAGCACCTTTCAAACATAAGTCTCAAATTTTTGCAGTGATCCTTTACCAACCCATATACGGTCCAATCATCCAAGTAGACATGTAAAATCTTATGAGTAAAGTCCTCAAATTCTTGTAGGATAATACGTGAGAATATTGCGGTACATCCTTCAACCCAAAAGCCATATCTATGTATGCAAAACTTCCCCACTCAGTGGTGAAGGTTGTCTTTTCCTTATCTTCCTTTTCTACACACACTTGATGATATCCTTAAAATATATCAGTAAAAGAGTAGATCTCATGCCATGCAACTCCCTCCAGGATTTCCTTAGTAAAAGGGGTAGGAAAAGGATAAATAACACATGAATCATATAATTCTTTGTAATCCACACAAATACTTATTCTAACATCTTTCTTTATGCTTATTACCATCAAGCTAACCGACTTTGACTCATCAATGGGCTCAATGATTCTAGATTTTAACATCTTATAAATTTCTTCTTTCACCTTGACGTGCATATTAGAATTCATCCTGTAAGTCCTCTTCCTAATCGGATGCATGAATTCTTTAAGATTGACTCACATCTCACCTAAAGAAGGGCGCAATACTTTTAGTTCATGTTATCCCCTTGGAAATAAGTCTGAAAGTCAAGTACAAGCTCAATAATCTTAGCTACCTCTGTTCGACCAATAATCACCAATAATTACCTCTTTAGGCTCTGCATCTTTCCCAATGTTAACATTCTTTATTTTCAAAGGCTCATGATATGCGTGTGCCTTCTAATCTACTATGTTCATTACCTTATCATCTTCACCATTGATCTTGCATACAAACTTACCCTTTTATTTTTCTTTTGCAGACATAGATCATTTCTTCTTCTTCAATCTCTTCAAGGTCAAGTCAGAGACACCTCCAAATACTGACTCTCAAACATGTCTAAAAGTAGTTCCTCGGCCCTTCGTGCTATCTCCAAAAGTAAGGTGCTTCATAATCTATAGTGCTTCATTGACCGGAGGTTTAGTAGAAAAGTAATCAAAAGTATGGATCATACTTGAGGTCATCTCTTGCCAATTAACTATTTCTCGTGTCAACTTTGCATGGACATACTACACACGTGTGCAACCACTTAGGGTGGCGTAGAACTTATGTACCCAGAGTGATGGTGGTAAGGCCTTATATCCCTCTATGAAAAGTCTTTGACACTTCTAGAATGTGGTGCAAAGTAGAATCATTCCCATGGAATTTGCATATCTATGAAGGTACATTGTTCCTTAGAAACCTAGTAGAAAAGGTGATTCTCACCTCTCGCCATTCCAATAGGTTATCTCTGTGTGTAGTCCACCAACATGCTATTATCCTACACTAGGGTATAAACCAACATATTTATTTTGTCACCCTCATCCTTCCACTGGGATTCCATGGCATGCAAGAATACATTAGGATTCCCTTTATCGGTATCTTGAGGTACCTAGTTATGACTTAAGTGATGAACAGTGCGCAACCTGATTACATGAGTAATAGTATTCTTGATCTCTCACCCAACTACTTCATATGTTACTTGTGCCTAGTTGTCATAATAAATACTTGTGTAGTATCACTTACCAAATGAGCATCATCCCATTAAAGCAATCCTTCCTTAGACTACTTAATTACCTCAAGATCTCTCGATTGTATGTGCATATATCATGTTCAAGTCCTCTTCACTCAAAGGCTAAACATATGGGGAAACCATTACATCTCATCAAATGTATAATGGTGTGATATTTTTAATTCTCAAAGCTAATGTACCCCTTGTTGAAGTGTAAATCTACATTATTTGCATAACACCAGGGGTGCCTAAGTAACTTTGGGAAATTATCTACCTCTGTGAACTCCATTACTTAAAATTACCCAAGTGAACCTAGTTCCCTAAATCATAATAGTCACATCTTCCAATACTCTAATAGGATTAGCCCTAGTTTTATTTTCCATATACTACACATTCGAAGAAGGTTATAATGGTGCTCTTCCCATCTGATTCTAAGCATCCAACGTGAGTACACTAACTTTCGTAATCGTATCTATAATAATTTTGCTCAGAATCCACCCATCAATGACCGTATTTAATGTAATATCTTTTTCATACTCATGATTGTGGGGAGGTAGATTTGCATGGAGGATCGCCTCTCGTGCTCATTACCTATGTGTGGTACTTTTTCTCTCACCACTCTCCTAAAAGATGGATTATGTTCTCCTAATGCAACATCCTATAGAATTCCTTCAAATCATCTATATCCTTTTGTGGGATTTCAACCTTCTTAGCATGATCCATTATGCACTCTTGCTCCTTCAAACCCTAAATTTCCCCTATAGATTCTTGATAATGTCCATAGTCTCTAGGTAAAATTCTTTCTAATGTTCAACATCAAGGTACTTTGCATTGATCACTTCTTGCTTTGTTATAGTCAACTTACAATTTGGATGTTCACGGGTGTGTGTAGCCTCGGCGTGTGTTGTAACTAACACTTGGTTTTAATTAAAAATCAAGCCCAACCTTCAACATCCATTTATCTCCATCCGCATGGTATATCTTAATCATAATTTCCCCCTTATCTTGCTTGTGATGCTTGCTCATAGGTTCATACAAGTCAAGGAATTACTCAAACTTATGTTGTTTTCCACACCATGAGCAAACTATATTTTAAAGGCACTTGTGCTTTGATAATGATCAGGAGATCCACAAGTAAAAAAGTTCCTCTAGGAAATCCTCCTCTTCCACCGCCACGACCTCGGCCTCTATATCCACCATGGAAGCATCTATTGTTATTATCCCCATCACTACACCCTTCATTATGTCGTTCTCATTGTTCCTTGGATCCACTTGCTACACCGGATCGATGCACACAAGTTTCAATGGCTTCATGAATATTATCAATCAATCTACAATGTTTTGTATCATGATTATGAGACTTAAATAGTCATAGTAATAGGATACGTTCTTCCGGATCACGGATTGCAACAAAAGGAACCTACTCAAATCATGATCCAAGTGATAGATCTCACAATATAACAACATGTTGTGCATTGATTTTCTAGGGAATCTATCCTTATTGTGTCCTTCAACCTTCGCAATCTATACACTATATTCCTTTGTGCGTCTCATGAGCTGAATTCACCTGAAATTTTGTCCAAATGATTCGTTATAGATGATATATGTGCCTCCAAGTATGGGTTAACTCTAATTTCTATGCTTCCAACTTCCTCGGTGTGCAGAGCTGCCTCTAATGCCTCGCATGGATCCATAAAGGTCATATGAGAGAGCACCATTCTAAATGGTGTTATCAATTTTCCAACAAACCACTATGCATGTTGGCTGGGGTGAATATCATAAGACAAATTTGATAACAAGGTTTTAAAACATGCATCATACTCCCTTATGCTCTCGGTCATGCCCTATTTGATGTTCTTTAGCGATGATGATTTTATGATCAAACCCAGGTATATGGAAATCAACCAAGAAGGCATCATGACATTGTAATCCATAGCATTTTGATTCGGGGCATACTTCCTATACCAAATGTGCATGTTCCCTTGCAAAGTAGTAGGAAACTGACTTGCCTTCCACTTAGGATATGTGATTCACTTAGTGCTCCATAGTATCTCACATATGTGCACATGTTCTACTACATTTTCAATGCCCATGGACTTTAGTAGGCGAAGAGACATCTCGTAATAAAATTGTTGTGGTTGGTGTGGACCATGTCCACCATAAAGAACTTATATTACCTACATAATTCCTTTCACCTCTAGAACCACTAGATCCTCTAGCAGTGGGCACTAGACCAGTGGATGTACTTCATTTCATCCCAACCATAGTACTAAATTGAACTCCCACAGTCTGTAAAGTTTTAGTACATCTAGACATGTTTCAATATTACGCATGCCCATACTTTGTCCTAATGATGCGCTAGAAAATAATCCTCTAATCGGTCCTCCAAACAATAAAGATGTTGTCTCCTATGATGTCATAGATGTTGTTTGATGCAATTTTGTATTCAAAGGAAATGATATCTACATGAAGCCACTAGATTACCTACACTCGCCTATTTATCAATAGTTACTTCTGGAACTCAAACACCAAGTGCAAGGGATAGGTCACCAGGTGGGATCAAATGTGCACCTGCGGTCCTCAATATTTCCTCATTAGACGTGCTCTCATTAGAAGATGGATGGGATTCTCTACTATTCTTTCCTAAGTGGGAGAAATCCACGATGCTTTGGCTCCACGTATTCCACATGAGCTTAAAATCCTTCACAATACATCATCCTCTGTAAATCCATAAAATCCTCAATATCATGCTTCTTCACCAGTTCCCTCTCTCACGCTTCATTATACATAAACTTCCTTTATTCTATCTACCTTTATGCCGCAAAGTCTTCCATATTTCACCACACCTCCTCCCGCCCCTACGCGTGGTGGGATTTTTAGCTAGCCATAGGGAGGTGCTCTAAACTTGACATGACCATCAAGATCCTAATAGAAAATGGAACAATGTGAAGGTAAGACCCTCTGGGCTCATGTAAGAATTCAAACTCAACAACTTTCAGACAATAATATGTAGACACAATGTACTCTAAAGTATAATTGTGCACAACACCAGCCCACCAATGATCTACAACATGTGTCTAAGGTTCATCTGCATCAAACAAAACATGATACTTTTCCTGTGTCCAATTCAGTGGTCTATAATACCATATTTAATTTGATGTATACATAGAAAACCACTCATAAAAATATATTGGAAAACAACAAAAGAATAAATCATAAAGCTCATGATAAATATGTTCTTCAACCCACTTGTGTGCATTGAAATCAGGTCCAAAACCATATCTCTACACAAATTGATCTTGTCCATCAATCACCCAATCTTCAATGGATGCAAGAGTCAACCGATACACCATCATCATGCAACATTGTGGTAAAATGTTTGAAAATAGTTTGAAAATAGGTCCCATAAATGGAACCAAAATGTAGTCTTATTTTACCACTCAAACCCTAGACGTGGGAGTACATCACTCAAAAATATCTAAGTGCTCACCCAAAGCACACAAAGGTACCAGTCCCCTCTTTTATTCTTTGTCTTATCGGGGTATTAGCATGTATATTCATATTAACTATATCTCAAAGTGTATATTCCATTCTAAAAATTATAGCCATGAACTCAAATTGGAAACACACATAATAAATAACACATATATCACATAAATATTAGTACAATATTCACCATATAATAACCATGAATTGAGACATCAATAACTAGTAACCATCCACAATGATCCATCATACTAATCCACCATAAAACATAGTATCTAAATACAACACAAGTATAAATACAAAGTCGATGCGCGCATCATACCAGAAACATAACTTTGTCATAATCCAAACACTAGTAGTCATGATGATGTCAAAACCCTACAAATCAATACATATATATATATATGGGTGGGGAATTTCCTTTCACCGCCCATACATTCTCAAAATATCTTGCATGCTTATAATAGCCATGCATCGCTTACAAAACTAACTAAACAAAACATGCAAGCTTTGCATAATAATAGTTTATCTATAATTAATTTTAGTTCTATTCCTATTATTAGCTCATCTTTGCATGACACTTGAACTTCTTCATGTTCCCAAAATAGATTTTGTGTAACCTCCAAGTCTTCTTGTATTTATCTAATGCGTTTTCACCACATCATTTCTATTTTTAGCTTAATGCCCAAATAGTGACTAAACACCTCTAACTTCCTACATAGATCATCATGCACACTTCGTTCCATCTACCACACACAAACCTTGTCATCTAATGTGTTCATCTTGCTCTTTGATCCACATGTTGCTTCTATATCCATTATGTGCATGCACGTACCTCTGTATACTTCAATACTTAGTCATTTTTTTAACACCCAATACCCATAATAATCTTGCAAGGAGTATATTGTGTTTGGTAGTATCCCAAATATAATTAGCTCCTTCTATTTCACCACGTGCTTCTTACGTTACTACCTCATGTTCATGCTCCAGCGTGCATCTACGTAATACCTCATATCTACCTATCTTATAAAGGTCTCTGCCAACCAATTGATAAGGTATAAAGTGTATAGCTAGCTTCTTCTTCTCCATTGTCTTCATTCTCAATGGCACAATACTTGTGTACAAGAATACCACTATATCTTATAAATCCATTGGCACGTGTTGTAACCTTAACAATTTCACATCAATAATTGTATCCTCTATATTTTATAAGTCCTCGCGAGTAAATGTATGAAATATGGTCCTGTCTAAGGTTACTCTTACCAGGCTTCACAATCACTAAAAATTCAAATTCCTAGAACAAGAGAATCCATCTACGAGATGTGACCCGCAACATTAGATTATTAACCAAATACATAAGAACCATATGATCAATGTAAAATATAAATGGAGTTACTAAGATACTTCTGAATTTGTGAAGTTTGTACACCATAGATAAAGCTTCACGCTCTGTGGTCATGTAGTTTTGTTAAGCAGGTGTTAACTTGATTGTCACAAAGAAAATTGTATGATCAACATTTCCTTCATCATTTTGTGCTAACAATACCCCAATTGTTATCCCTAAGGCATACACGTGTACATAGAATGACAAGTTCCACGAAGGAAAATGTAAGATTGGTGCAAAGTATCCAATCTTTCCTTCAATGTCTCAAATTCCTATTGCTACACATCCATCCAATAAAATTTTCCTTTCACCTTTAACAATTCTTCTAGTGGTGCATCGATATTAGTATAACCATTGAAATTTTTTTCTATAATATCCTACATGCCCAATAAATCCACACACTTTACTTTGGTTAATTATATCCTCTAATCCTAATATAAAAACAATATTTTCTAGATCAATCAGAAGACCCTCTTTATGAATTATATGGCTTTAAAAAGTACCAAATGGTGTAGCAAAGAATCTGTTATCACCAAATCACAACACCCTTTAATTTTTAGCATGTGAGTTTGTTAAGGCAAGTAGTGTGACTAGGTAACATGGGTACTATCTCCAAGTGTGGGACTTGCTACTTGAGATAAACCTCCAGAGAAGGTTGGTTCCTCTTCCTAATCTAGTGCAAGCTAACTCTAATGAAGGAAAAATACTGGCTATCTCTATCCTATAATTTCCAAGGGACTAGGGAGAGAGAAAGAGCATGAAAATGAAATAAAATACTCTAATAGAGGTGATACACCAAGAAAAGGGAATGGGAAAGACTCTCCAATGTGTGAAAATGAGAAGAAATGTTGATTAGAGAGGGTGAAAATAGTTCTCCATAGTCTAACAACAACACTTACAACATCATTTCCATGAAAACACAACAATATTGCACCTTGTAAGAGCATAAGGTAGACACAATACACCTGCAAATGAAATAAAGAGGCAAGTAGAAAACAATAAACACAGACAAGGGAAGAAAACATCCACAAATTTACATCTTGCTTCATTGATATGCATAATTCATTTACAAAGAAAGAGAAGGGCTTGGATCAACATGCAAGAAGTCCAATATGAAGGAAAATCATGATAGAAAATATTAAAAATTCATCCCACATTGATTTGTAACTTGCAACACAAGAAAATGTCTCCCATGCTCATTAATTGCATTCTCAACCACTTGAAGTCTCTATTTGGAACTGGGATAGTTTTCTAAAATTTTCACCATGAATTATCCATCAATCTCTTAATTTATTGATATTTATGTGTAGATCTTGGATTCACTATTCCAATGAGGCTAATTTTGTGTGATTTTGGTTATGAGCTTCTGAGCAGAGACAATTTTTTTTGAGATTTTTTCAGGCTTAGCTTGATATCCACGAGACTGAGAAATTAAAATGTCAAGTGGAAAAAATTAAATTATTTCTCCTCATTCCTATAAAAATTTAAAATATAATAAATATCCCAACCACTTAGGATCAACCAACATTGAAGTTTGCAGACCCAGCATGGGCATCATTAAATTTTGCAAAGCATATACCTAGAAAAAATAGACTTAGGGTCATTTTGATGATATAAAGTTTTCCTTATTTCATTACCTAGATCAAAATTTATGAGCATTTGAAGTTTTCACATTAAAAACTGTGAAAGTGCAAAAAGTTCTCTAGTTTGAAATTTGCACTTTTGGAAAAGGTTCCAGAGGTTTGAGCACTTTGAAAAAAGTTCCCCAAGCCCAAAATTTGAGCATTTTGGCAACAAGTTCCCCAAGCCCGAAATTGTTTTTGTAAGGTAACTTGTGAAGACCATATCTTGAGCTCCTAGATGGTGAAATTTTATATGATTTCGCATGGAAAAAACCCTCTAAATCCAATGGTGATAGTCCCAAAGTATAAGTTTGAGTGTAACACCTCAAAATTACCCTAAAATCAACTACAAGTGCTCTAAAACATGGAAATTACCAGTGAATTCTAGACTCACCATTGAAGCTCTGTTAACCTGCCCAAGTCCATCTCTCCCAAATTATTCATTTTTACCATGGGGTAAAAATGGATAAAAATTTGGAAACTCATGGGGACATCTTCCGCTAGATGATCCGATAAGTAGCCTCGTAACATTGATTGGGCATGGATCGGCCGATGAACATGAAAATGATCTCGAAACTCGAAATCTGCACACCCGTGAGATGTTCCAACTTTTGATTTTCTGATTTGGTGAAGAGTATGAAACTCAACTACTGATCTTGAAGAGATAAGAAGAATGAAAACTTTGAAAATTGTCTCTAAATCAGATTTTTAGTTGTCATTGATTTGAATTTTCTTGAAGATGGCAATTGTTACTTACAACTATGAGTTTCTTTGCTGCAACTTCTTTTTAGAGCATGGTGGACTGCAAAAACACATAAAGCAATAGAACATGTGCCGAAGGAGCTTAGGGAAAATAAATCTACTATAAAAATAGTACATTGTGCACAAGCACTTAGAGGAAGAAAAATCCTAAACTAATATATACAAGGATGAGATGTTACTCTAGTAGTAGTGTTTGAGGTAGATTCCATTGATCGGAATCTATAGTTCTTGCCATCCAACTTAGTCGGTTGGAAATCATTTCCACCCTTATACTCCATGATCATGTAGGGACCACTCCATATTACATCAAACTTGGAATGTTTCCTGGTTTTCCCAACTTGCATCCCATTTTAGCACCAAATATCCCTCTTGGAATGTCGGCCTTTGTCTTCTTCTTAAATCTCTTCTTGATCGAGGATTTATCTTTCTCCATGGTTTGCATTTCCTACTCTATTATTTCTTCCATTTCCATAATCTTTGTATATCTAGCTTCCATAGGCTCAAACTTGGCTAGTTCTATTTGCTTCATGAGATTTAGTGCTAGTAACTCAAGTGATATGGGTAACACCACTTCTTTTCCATATACCAGTTTGTATGGAGAACTACTTGTAGACCTCTTGAGTGTTATCCTATCAGCCCATAAATATGATTTGATATTTTTGTGCCTGGTCCTTTGGTTTTCATCAAGGGTTCTTCTAATGATTCTTAGCAGATTCTTGTTTGTGGATTCCGATAGCCCATTATCCACGGGGTTAATAGTTGGATGTGGTGCTAAGATAAATTCCATTTCGAATAGACCATTCGGTGATCTTTGTGCTAAGGAATACCAAAGCATTCTATGATATAACCATCATAGGTACACCAAATCTAGTTACTATCCCCTTGTAGAAGTCTAAGATGCTAGATTAATTTACTTCCTTGAGGGCTACTACTTTGGTCCATTTAGTGAAGTAATTTTTTTCATTTGAACCCATTTATGGCCATGGGTTGAATTCAGATTGATAACTCCAATGATGTCGATCCCCACCGCATGAACAATTGATCGATTGAATTGGGATGAAGGGGAAACAATGCTAGCTTCTCCTTTCTAGTGAAGAATGCACACCTTTTACACTTCTTGATCCAAGCATAGAAAACACTAAACACTGTAGGCCAATAATACCCAACTTTCATGATCTTGAGAGTTGTTACTTGTGGAGAAAAGTGACCTCCATCTTCTCCATAATGGAACTGATACAACACATTCTCCATTTGATTTTTGGGATGCACCTTAAGAGAACTCCATTTACATCCTTCTTGAATAGGATGCCATCAAAAAGCACATACAAAATGGATTGTAATCTGAAGTATCTTCTCTTTGCTTTTCTCAATTCTAGAGGACATAGACCCATTCGGAGGTGATGCACTATAAATTGAGTCCAAAATTGAGTGGGTACACCATCAACTAGTTATTCTTGCTCATTTTGCAGCACTAGGACAACCTCTTCTTCATCATTTAACTTAGTATATTGTTTAGAAGAAAGACGCTCACACAATCCTTTGTCACAGACCAACTTCACCACTTTGATGTCTATGTCATATTCCATTACCCGAGTGATCCAAACCACCCTCTTCTCATTCAAATATTTGTTTAGAAGAAATACTTTGACGCCGACATGAGACACTAGTATCTGAATCTTATTATTTGAGACAAAATGCATAAAATTATTCAAGCTTATAATCACAACAAGGGAAATTTTTTCAATAAAATCATACCTCGCTTCATAGTCTTCTAAACTCGGCTAAAGAATGCTATGGGATGCTCCAAACCTTCTTTATTGTGTTGCACCAAGACGGTGAGATTATATTTGAACCTCCAAACACATAGAGTATGAAATCTTTTGAGAAATTGGGGTTGGTGAGAGTTGGACCTTGAGATATTACATACTTGATGGCTTCAAAACTCTCCTTTCCTTCTGTTTTCCACTTGAATGCCATGATTTTATTTAACATCATTGTTAATGGTTTCCTAAAAGTGGCAATATTAGGCACAAATCTATAAAAAAAATTAATTCTCCCCAAGAAGCTTTGAAGAGACTTCTTGTGACTTGGAAATGTAAGAGCATGAATGGCCCCAACTCTTAGGATCAATAGTCAAGTACTTCTTTTGAAATAATGCGACCCAATATTTTTCCTTCATGTACCAAGAATATACACTTTTTTGGACGAAAGGACACTCGAATCTTATGCACCTTTAAAACACTTGCTTGAGGTGAAAGAGGTGGTCTCACTACATTTTCTAAGAACATGGTGATATCATCAAGATAAAAATGTACTATCTTGTTGATAAACCCCTTGAATGCCATATCCATAGCTCACTAAAATGTTGCTCACGGTGTTTGACTATCCAAACGACATCTTCTTATAAGCATACATGCCTCATTTTGTGGTCAAGGTTATTTTGAATTCATCGTCTTATTTCACCATTATCTGGAGTAGTAATTCAACATTGAGAACCTCTCCAAAGCAGCTATAAATTTCAATATATGTTCCATTGAAGCAAATAGATAGTGGTCCTTGAGAAAAGCTCTATTTAGATCACGAAAGTCCACATACAATCTGATCTCGTTGTTTCTCTTTCACATTGGCACACAATTTTCAACCCAACTTGAATGCTTGATAGGAAAGATGATGCTAGCTTCAATCATCTTATTCAATTCTTTTCTCATGAGAGGTTCAATGTGAGGATTCACCAACCTTTGCTTCTTCCTGATGGGCTTGGATTCTAGATCCAATTCAATAGTATGTTGTGCTAATTTTGGATTAAAACCTCTCAAATCCTTGTAATTCTAAGCAAAGACATTAGGAAAATCTTGACAAAGTTGGAAAAAATCAGATTTTCTTGACTAGTACTCACCTTTCCAATTTGCAACATCTTACCTTCTCCAATTGAAAAAGGATCCAAGTCTTCACCCTGGACTGAATGATTGCTTTTTCTTTTGAAACTGATCATTGAGCTTGAATATTGACTCCAAAGTCATGAGACCCTTTGGTAAAAAAATTTTCTCATCTGGACCACTTGATAACCATATTTTGCACTGAGTTTTTCTTGATTCTTTCGCAGATAACTCAATTTATTCTTGTAAGAAATTGATGATTTCCTGGTCATTTTCAAACACTTGCAATCTAGTTTTGTTGTTTGGGAAAAATGTTCTTACAACAACATTTATATGAGGCTAATTTTTCTCATTCTTAATACTTTCTATGACATCAAACGTTGTCCTAGTTGCTGCAAGCTTGTCTATTGCATCATTCTTGTTCCTTAGAATGGAATTGATGTTAAAATCTTCAAAATATTCAATGAGATCCCATAACCAGTTTTTGTATTTCTTTAGAAGATATTTCTTAGTAGTATTTTTCCTTATAATTTGGTTCACAACTAACTCCCTATCTCCAAAACTTACAAGTTTTTATACCTTTCTTTCTTGTTCGATGTAATCCATGAATCAAAGCCTCGTACTCGGTCATGTTGTTTGAGAAAACAAACTAAAAATGGAAAGTTTAGTATTACTTTTTACCTTATGGTGAAACAAGAATTACTCCTCCTCCATCACCTTGCCTACTCCTTGAACCATCAAAGAATAGATGCCACACCTCATTATAGTCTTTGTGATCTAGCAGTGATGCTAGGGAGAGGTGGATTTTATTCATGAAAAGCAATAAATTCCCAACTTAGTTTCTTCCATTTCTTTGTAAGGATAAAAAAATACCTTTTATTTTCCCATCCATCAAGGGTTGAGTCCTGGAATGCCTCCAATCTTAATATTTGTCTTTGGAGTACTTGGACAATCTTCTTGATCAAAAGATGAACAATTTGCATTGATTCGGATTGGCACATGTGATTCAATATGAATTTTGCAATAGGCTTAGATCTGATTGTGGCTTTAGATCCATACCTTGTTCGAATAGCATATGTGACCAATAAATAGATAAATAGCCTCCAATTTTAGCCATGAAATCCCTTTACAAGAACAACACAAAGAGTGGTGGTAAGTTAATAACTCGAAATGTCTTGCAATATTATGATATTGGGGCATGCATGCAGCATAAGGTTCAACCCTTTGATTACTCCAAATGTTGTTACTATTGTCCCGTCTAACTATACTACACCCTTAGAAACAAGTTCATACTCTAGGCTCAACTGATCATCTATTTATTTTTGCATGATTGAACAACTTGCTCCCAAATTAATCATGTAATTGTGTATAAGACTACTTCTAATAATAAAAGATATATAAAATCGAGGAGGCTTCATGTTTTTACCTTATTTACCACCTTGACTTATTTCTTGTCGAGTTTTATTGGTGAGCACCTTCTCTTGATATTTGGACAACCCATTTGATGTGGACCAATTTACCATGGCTTCTTATAATAAGTCTCTTTGTCTTAGGACAGATAATGACTCCCACATTGAGATATTCATGTTTGTTTTCTTCATTTATTCTATGATATTGGAAGGATAAGAGTTATCCCTATGATGTCCCTTGCTTGGAACAACCCTTTCTTGCACATGGGTTGCTACAACTAGTATATGAGCTGGTCTAGAAGGTGGCTTGGATTGGTTTTACACATTTGGATCTGCACTTTGATTATTGACTCCTTGTAGAGTGATAGAGGGTTGAGAATCACTCAAATTAAACAAATTCCCTTCTTTAATATTCCTCTTCTTAGACCTTATGTTGGTTGCCACACCCTGGAAGGGAGGTTGGTTAACCCCACAAAAAGTCTTATGTTTTCTAGTTGACTAGTGTGGCTTCATCTTGAGGCATATCTTGTGAACTTGCTTGTTTTTGGCTTTCCTCTTAACTCACTTCTTGGGGCACGCCAACAACTTGTACCACCAAGGCCTAATTTGATGGATCTTGGAAGTATATCATTTGATCATAAGATTGGCCATATGGAGGATACCATTCATAGTCTTGTGCCATCTTTGTTTTAGACGAGAACAAGAGCCTTGAAGCTGATGTTGTATTTGGATTATACTACTAGAAAGTCTTGTCAATGTGAGGTTTCCATTGATTTTTATTGATAGATTAAATAAGTGGATTAATTTATTGATAAGGGGGCGGCTTGATACCGAGGCTAAAAAGGGTGCGAAATTATGGGCATGTTACCTCTTAAGTGCCACTAACTCATTCCCAAAAAAAAATCCCTCTGAATGCTTCTACATCACTTTCATGAGCTCTTGAAATTAAAATGAAATTCTTGAAGAAGTATAATTCTTTCCACTATTCTAATTCCTAGGGGCTGGAATAGGGGGCGGATCAGTGCTTGTGGTAGAAGGGTTCCCCAATTCTAGATATAGAGGAATAGGTGACCTAGGTGCAAGTTTACCAGCTTGAATCAAACAATTTTCAGCTCTAATAACAATGTTATAGGTTGTGGGTAAAGATGTACCTCCTATTGATTATATCATCATGGAAATATCAGAATTTAAAGCTTTTAGAAAGTAAAGAAAAGCACCATCCACTACTGGTCTCACTTTGGAATAGGGGTTACATCACAAGTTCACTAGAATTGGAAATTGAAATTGGCCATTTTCTCATTAGGATCCCTCTTGATTGTTGTCAATTGTTCCAATAAAGATATATTGTCTTCCCTTTATCCAAATTGGTTACAGAGGGTTGTGCATATTTGATCCTAGTTTGCAATGGACCCAGTTATTAAGCTCCTAAACCACTGCAAATCCTTGCCCTTGAAAGAGGAAGCTAATAATTTGACTGCAACATCCACTTCATTTATCTCATGAATGGTATAGATATTTGCAATGTCTTTAATATGGTCAACAAGATTTTTGTGATTTTCCCTAGTAAAGTAGGGAATATTTTTTAATGTGTCAACCTGGAATAGGGTTGTGAGCATTGAGGGAAAGTGGACTACTTCCCGTGAAGTTAACATAGGGATTTGTGGCAGTTGATGAGCCATTCGATTGTTACGAGAATTCTAGTTGACTGAATAAAAGGCCTACCAGGTGGAGGTGTTGACAAGGTTCTATTCGGTGGAGATGGAGACCTTTGATCTCTTATTCCCTTTCTTCCTCTTCCTAGAGATAGCTGTAAATATTAAAAGATACCTTCTTCTCTTGTTCTAAACGTTGTTTGAAATCTTCTAATAAATTTGATAGGATTTGGCTACTAAAACCATTGGATTCTTCCTTTTGGAGTTGTCATATGTGTTGTTACAAGGCCTCTTAAAGGATATAATTTACAACAAGAGCACACCAATCTTGTTGCAGTAAAAATGAAGACTTCTTGTTCTCCCACCAGGCGTGCGAAGGCTGTTATCAAGTAGTGAAGGTCACATGGTGGCTAATGATTTGTTTCTTGATGTGGAACACATCTAAAAGATGAAACTCTAACTTCTATGATGTCCCATCGGCTATGCCAGAACTATTATCACCAAATCACAACACCCTCGATTGCTTAACATGTGAGTGTGTTAAGGCAAGTAGTGTGGTTGGGTCACATGGGTACTATCTCCAAGTTGTGAGACTTGCTACTTGAGATAGACCTCTAGAGAAGGCTAGTTCATCTTCCTAATCTATTGCAAGCTAAATCTAATGAAGGAAAACTCACGGCTATCTTTATCATACACTTTCCAACGGATCATGGAGAGAGAAAGAGCATGAAAATGAAAGAATGATGCACTAAGAAAATGGATGGGAAATACTCTTCAATGTGTGAAAATGAGAAGAAATGGTGATTAGAGAGGGTCAAAATAGTTCTCCATATTCTAATAACAACACTTACAACATCATTTCCATAAAAAAACAATATTACACCTTGCAAGAGCATAAGGTAGACACAATACACCTACAAATGAAATAAAGAGGCAAGTAGAAAATAATAAACACTAGAAAAGGGAAGAAAAAATCCACAAATTTGCATCTACTGCTTCATTGATGTGCGAAATTCATTTACAAAGAAAGAGAAGGGCTCGGATAACCATGCAAAAGTCGAATATGAATTCTTGTAGCACATTAGTGTGCCAAAATAAAAAAAAATGGCAAAGTTTTTGTTACATGAGTAATCCCCAATAAATGAGAGAATACCTCAATTTATAGAAAATGAAGAAGAGGAGAGAAAAACAAGAAACCTCATATTTTCCCTTTGAACCAATTACAAAGTACCCAAAGTGGGTGGAAATTATGATATAAAATCTCCAAAATTCATCCCACATTGATTTGTAACTTGCAACACAAGAAAATGGCTCCCATGCTCATTAATTGCATTCTCAACCACTTGAAGTCTTTATTCTGAACTGGGATCATTTTCTACATTTTTCACCATGAATTATCCATCAATATCTAAATTTATTAATATTTGTATATATATTGGATTCATGATTCCAACGAGACCAATTTTGTGTGATTTCATTGAGAAATGCTCAAGTTATGAGCTTAAGCAAAGATTGTTATTGTAGAGATTTTGTCAGGCTTAGCTTGATATCCACAGGACTAAGAAATTAAAATTTTGGATGGAAAATACATTTAAATTATTTCTCCCTCATTCCAATGATAAATTTACAATATATTAAATATCCCAACCACTTCTTCAACCACTCAAGATCAACCAAAGATTGAAGTTTGCAGACCCAACATGGGCATCATTAAATTTTACAAAGCATATACCCAGAAATGACCCTGAGTGTTTTTTTATTTCACACCATTAAATAACTTGAATGTGGAAAATAAAACCATTAATCATGATGATATAAATTATTCCTTATTTCGTTACTTAGATCAAAAGTTATGAGCATTTGAAGTTTGTACATTAAAAGCGTGAACGTGCAAAACGTTCCTTGGGTCCGAAATTTGCACTTTAAAAAAGGTTTAGGGGTCTAAAATTTGAGCATTTTGGAAAAGTTTCAAGGGTTTTATAAATTTGGTGAAAATTTCCAAGGCTTGAGAACTTTGACAAAAAGTTCCCCAAGCTTGAAATTTGAGCATTTTGGCAAAAAGTTCCCCAAGCCCTAAATTTGAGCATTTTCGCAAAAAGTTCCCCAAGCCTGAAATTTTCTGTAACATAACTTTCGAAGACCATATATTGAGCTTCAAGATGATTACATGTATAGGTAGAAATATAATGTGTAAGGATAAGAGATGAAACTATACCCAAATATAAGGAAATCTAGTGTTGGATGTAGAAGGGGTAGGGTGTGTGAATGCAATGTTGTTAGTGAAGGTGTAAGGCAATAAATACGTAGATAGGAATAGAATGCATAATGATAATAGATAAAACTAGACCCAAGTATAAGGAATCTAGTGTAGTATGTAGGATGTACAAGATGGATGGAAGACAGGGAAACTAGGCTCATATAGGATGATGACTAGTGTAGCGTGTAGGAGAGAGATGATGTGGAAATGAATAATAGAGGAGGTATGTATAGGATGATGTAGGATGTATATGTATAGGTACGGTAGTGTAGTGTGTGGGGTTCAATGTAATAATGATCCCTCAACAGTCCAGTGTGAACCGAAGCACTAGAGTGCGTCATTGTGTAATGACTATGTTATGACGTATGAGAGAGGATGCCTATTGAGAGGACTAAAGATGTAGATAAAAAATGTAATGTAAGGCTATGAACATGTGAGAGGTAAGAGAGGGGGGTGGGATAAAATATGTGATGGCCCCCAAGTGTGTCCAAAGAATAAATCACCCAATAAGGTTGAAAGAGGAAGGTCCTACGCAATTTGAAGGCGTGAGATGATGCAAATGGAGGACTACGGTCTTCTAGCGGGGATATGGTAGAGAGGGTTGGTGCCGATGAGTGAGATTGATATACATGCGAAGAATGGAGAATCAAAGAAGGCTGTGGTATGACACCTATAGGGGAGGTTGGGAAGACGGTGCTATAGATTAGTGGTGAGAGGGTCTACAAAGAGGTTGATTTTGACGCACATGAATCGGGTGAGCCCAAGGGGCTGTACGTAGGATAGGAGAAGGTGGGGTGCTAAATGAGAGGAGGCCTAACCATTGGACATATATGATAACACGACACAACAAGAATGTGTATAATTTCCTAGAAGGTAGTGATAATGACAAAATGTTCGATACCACGAATGTGGTTTGGCTACGAGTGAGGAGAAGAGCGATTGGGTGGAAACATAAGAAGTTGGTGGTGAAGAAGGTGACCAGAATTTGTTGCAGCATGGCATGAGAGGGAAGGATAATGGGTGAATGTAATGGTGTAATTGGTGGATCAGGGAGGGGACCAGTAGGGGAGGTGGGTGGGGTAGGAGTTGTGGGAGGAGTATGACCATGCTGAAGTTACATAATCATAGCATGAAGGGATGAAATTTTGGCTTCCATGGATTGATGTTGAATGTGTAGCGCATGTATAGCCTCTCATAAGGGTGCATTAGTTGAAGGACTACGCGAGTGAAATTCAGAAACTATCTCAGAGGAGGAAGATCGTACGGTAGGAGAAGGTGAATGGGTGTCAACACTAGATGGTAATGGTGAGGGAAGGTCTTCTAGAGAGTCGGTAACATAGGTATCAAAATTGTACTAGAAAACATGAGAGACTTGATAAGAAATTGTATGTGGTTAGAAGTCTAAATAACCATGACTGCACATAATATGCATCACCATGACATGTTGTTTGTCGGTAAAGGAGGCAATGGGCATCCTAAGGCATACCCAATAGTGTAATTAGGTGAATGGAAAAGAAAGGAGCTGCTAAAAATGTGAACATCACCAAATGGCATGGGAAAAGTGATATCTTAAGAAGGATCAAGTTCCCCTCTGATATAATCTAGCTAATATTGTCTAAGAGTGAGTGGGGTAGTAATGAGAGTATGTGCAAGATGAACTAAAAGATGGAAAACATGCAGGCCATATGCAGTAGTAAGGATGACAAAACCATGATATAGATGTGGATCACATAAATGAGAATGGAGATCACTAGAGTCAAACCATAGAAGAAGGAGGCCTTCATGGGAATAGACATAGCAGTGAAAGAAAGATGTGTCAAGTGGTATGTGTTCCCAATAAGAATTATTAATGAAGAGGGTGCAAGTGAATGGCGAGATGCATGGAGGAAGGTTATAGAGATGGAGTGGCTGAGAAAAGATCTAGAGAGGGTACAGGGCCTTGGTATGGTACAATAGTGGTGGTAGGATAAAATGGTGGGAAATATATGGTGCTAAGCATGTGGATAGTAGGGTGCAAGTAACATCTCGTACTTAAAGGGTGACGGGGAGGAATATAGAAAGCAACCAAATAGTGTGGGGTGGGTTTAGTGGATGGTGGCGAAGTAACAACAGAAGGGGAAGGGACTAACTCAACCATGCAAACAACATGGACTACGATAGGTGGAATTGGTAAGGGAGGATACTTGATGGTGGGCGGAAAAGGAGGTGTAAGGGTAGATTTAGTTATATCTAAGGCGGGAGATAGAATGATAGGAGCATGAGGAAGAGCTTGAACTTCAGAAATGAGTTGGGCTAATGTATCAAGATTAATACTACATAAGTAAGAGGCAACAACATCCACAATAGCGAGGATCCATCCTAGAAGATGGTAGGTCAATAAATAAAGGACAAGGGTTAAAACTAGAAGAAGCGAGAGGGGTATTTGTGAAAACGCAGCCACGAGTTATCAAATTGCAAAGTAATTGGAGACTTAGGAGAAGAGGAATTTCTAGAACACTTACCCATGGTGGAAAGTGTGGATTCAAAACCCTAAAAGGGGCTGGGAGAAAGATAGAGAGAGAGAGAGAGAGAGATCGGGTTCACCAAAATGATTAACAAAAATAACTACCTAAAGGACCTAAAGGGGGATTTAGGGTTCTAATGTTAATCTAAATAGGAGGACTAAAACACTGTATAAATGAAGTAAAGAAATATGTAATAACTACAAATAATTACTCTAAGTGAAAGAGAAACCCTAATATGTAAGAGGGGAGTAGGGAAATGACTTAGCTGATTCAGCGGACTATTGTAAGTTGTTGCAGATCCGAGATTGGTACTCGAATGTGCAAACGATCACTCAGGGACCCTATGAAGGGTAGATATGGACTATATGAAGTGACACAGTGCCTAAGAGTGTACTAGGGCACCCCAAGGCACCATGGTTTGGATTTTTGGCGCTATGAACTATATAGGGAACTCAAGAACTATGTTTGAGAGTGTAGCAACTAGGTCCTAAACCTTACCTTTTATCACGTTGTATTTGCTAGATGAATTGGGTGATGCCCTACACATGAAGAAGAAGAACAGGTTAGAATGACCTCAGTGCCAAACAAGTGATGGACTTAGCACTGAGCATTACACTACATTACAAACCCTGATGCAATTCTGGTGAGTGTGTGTATGTCATGCCCTAGGTGTTCTTGTTCCATCGCACTTTGTGTAGTAGTGAGCTATGATAGCTATAGAAGATGTAAAATGTAGAATAGAATAGATAGAATCCCTCCTCTAAGAATGTGTGAGTGGATGTGATGTAGAATTTGCTAGCTATGATGCATGGAGCTATGTGGATGGAGATGGTGTAATGGATGCAGCCCTAGATGGAGTGATAGTAGTGATAGGATGCAATGACCTAGGACCCTTATTATGGTCTTATAAGCTTTATATTTATAGGGATCTCAAGTTTAATTTCATAATTAATCCCAACAATTCTAAATGAGGAAAAGATAAGGGAGAATAACAGCTAGAAGTGACCCAAAGAAGAGAGAAATAGGTTAAACATAGAGAGGGGCACTAAGTGGGACTAGGCACCCAGGGTGCCCTAGTATAGGTTAGGGTTCCCGGAATCAGGGTTAGAATATTGGGGAAGTTGCGAAATGGGTGGATAGGTATTAGTAAATACGTGGGAAAGATGAAGTAAAATATAAAACAAAGATGGAAAAAGGTGGGATTAATTGGTACTTTGTACACTTGAGAACCTTCTAAATAGTAGTATAAGACTGGGCTAAATATTGTCTAATGTGCAATATTTGTGTCTACACCTGAGAGGGATAGGGGCACTGTAGGTTCCCTAGACATGATTCAGTGCCTATGTCTCGCATAAATTCTCATAAAACCTCCATTGAGTGGTCACAAGGTATTCACTATTATTATCCTTTGGTCTCTATGAGGTCGACGGTGATCACGAAAGTTGTTGAAAACCTACAATAAATAAATGAGCTACAAAACCCTCAAAGAAACATCAAATCCTAAAAAGAAAGATACAAAATGAGGGGTCATATTGTCCTCATCTGTCACAATGGTGAACTTGATATTGAGCACTCGAACTAGTTCTTAGACCCAATGTAGTTCTATATGTGTGTGTGTAGAATCGTGCCCTAGGTAGCGAGTTGTGCGTGTCACACTTAATAGCAAACAAATAAGCTTGATGTAAAGAAATGTAATAGATATATGCATGGAAGAGAATGAACTTCCTTCCTATGAAGTGTATGCAGAATAACTAACAATTCTATCCCTTGGATGGTGCTATCTAGATGCAATGGAGATCTTAGATGATTGATGGATGAAACCTTAGGTGGTGATAGATAATGCTTAGTGCTTGGTCATTTATTATGATCACATAAATTTAAATTTATATGATTCGTTACTTGAATTTTATAATTAACCCCGAAATGGTTGACTACCAAAAAGATAAGATGCTCAAATAGATAGAAAGGACCCTAAAAGTGTGAACAAATTATGTTAAGGTCGGGGGCACTCGGAGGGGTCAAGGGCACTGACGCTTGTGTCTTGGTTGGGAACTGGTGTCTAGGATGATAAATTCCATGGTATAAAAAGGTAGACTGGGAAAGTAAAGGTACAAGACCAAAAGTGGCAACAAAAGATAAAGAAAGGTGGTCAAAGACAAGCTAATTAGTACTTTTCTTACTTAGGAATCATATGAATAGTAGTATGCAATCATGACTAAATAGTTACCCAAAGTTAGTTATTTTGTGTCTACATTTTCCCCAACTTTATGTTGATGAGTGGAAAGATAGGTAACATAAAGTAGATAGAGATGTGTACCTGATAACCATGTAGATCGATGTAGCAAAGCATGGCAAGGGACATGACAAAGCGTGGAATGATAAAAAAAAATGTGAAGCATGGATGCTAAGGAGGAATAAGTGTAAAAAGTGATGATGAAAATGATCCTAGGGTAGAAACACTGGTGTAGATATCATGATGTGAATGTTGTCGATGTTTTTGTTAATGTGATTATTTTTTTATGTTGTGAAGTGACTACCGCTTCCCATAAGGACATACCTGTAAAAGAGAAGAATGAACAAGTAGTCAAATATGCATGTATATGATCAAAATGTGTAAGAAAACATGTAAATAAAGTGTGTAAAAATGTAAAAATCAAAAAATAACATGTGCACTTGATCCATGATGAGAAAAAGGTTGTAGAAAGGATCCTGAAGATTTTGTAGACAAACAAGTTTTTTGGGTGATCTCATGATAGTCAGTTGCCGCGATTTTTTGGGTGATCTTACGCCACGTCATAGAAGAAGTGTAAGGAGAAAAGTATAGTTTTATCATCCAACTTTTAATTTATTCCCGCAATGTATGACACCACTGTAGATGGTGTACAAAATTCGAACAATTCAATCCAACGTGAAAGTGTGTAGTGCATGCATGCCAAATGCTAAGGAATGTGTGCCCTATAAAATCCATTGTGTGTGGAGTTATGTAGATTGTGTTGAACTACCAAAATTTGTGTAACTACCCCTAGTTATAGGCGTCCATGAAGGGCTATGGTGACTGTATTGTGTTAAGGACCTAAGTCTGATTTTGAGCCCTAAAATTGAATACTATGTTATCTTGGTAGTGTTTTCTATTGTGTAATGATTGTAGATTGTTGTATGGGGTAAATGATTCACCAAAATTATGCCCCCTCTCATTTGGGGTGCATGCAACATCATTGAAGTAATATGCAGACCAAAATAGGACCGATCGTTGTGCTGAAATTAAGCCCTGTAGAGGGGGAAGGGAATGTGCTTAGTAGAAACCAAGGCACATGCAAATAAAGTGGCTAGGAGACAAATGTTAGTACAAGCAAAGACAAACACACATGTATAAGACAAGATGTAAACTGAACATGTAATATGTAAGATAAGACACAAGAAGATAATGTAAACAAGTAAGAAGATAATGTAGACTGTGAAAAGCCGGTTGCAAATATGGGACACCACTTGCGATGTCATAAGATAATCAAGGCCAATGAAGCCAAAAGAAGATAGTGTGCACACAAGACAAAGTGCAAAGCCCACAAACATTGGAAAACAATGACAAACAATGTGACAAACAACCATGGAAGAAAATAGGCTTGCAAAAAAAAATTTACACTTGAAGCACCCGTTATTATGTTAGAAAGATAAAAAATATGTCAAAATCATGTATAATCCAATAATAAGTGTTATGAAACAAAATTAAGTAATAGCACTTATAGTGTACAAAAGTGGATGCCTCGAGGATCCACTGTGGGACTAGTAATAGGTACTGTGCCAAGCATCCATGTTGTGTGTAAAATATCTCGTATAATCTATGATAAAAAAATAGAAAGGAAAATGAATACACATGTGTGTATGATAAAGATAACGACATAAAAATATTTATCTAGCATGTGTAATAAAACAAACATGTAACAAGTAAATGTAAACAAGACTAAATGAAACCAATATATGCAGTATGTTGTGGATGAGACAGAATGGAATGTAAAGTGAATGACAAGGAGCAATGTGCCCCCTAAGTGGATGTTTATGTATGAGATGAGATTCATTTATATATGCCCCCTCAGAAGTGATCAAGAATGAGCTGTAAATGAGAGTGTGTTATCAAGAAATGGTTTGAATTGTGTGTAATAGAAAGATGTGATCATCAAAGTGTAAAGTGTAATCGTGTGAGTGAGTGATTGAATGCATGAATGTGGTGACATCCATTTAATATGTACCCCCTCAACAATTGAGTATGGACCACAAAACTATAGCATGTTATATGGTAGTGAGCATTTTTTATGCACAATATTTCTTAACATGAATGACATTGAGTGAGTTTTTGAGTGGCTTTCCCAAAAGGGTGGCAAGGTGGTAGACTCCACCACCAATTTTGTCAATAACAATGTAAGGACCAAGCCAATTGGGCTTGAATTTTCCTTTAAAAGGAGCTTTGACATTCGTATTCTTCTGATTTTATTTTAAGACAAGGTCGCATATGTTGAACTCACGAGGACGAGTTTTATGATTGTATGCCTATGTGATGTGAGATTGATATGCATGAATATGTTCAAGTTCTTGGACATAGCGGGAGTCTAAAATTTCTAACTCATGTAGGTGGTTTTCACAATATTCATTGTCTTTAAGTATGCCTTTGAGTGAAATGCGCAATGAGGGTATCTCAAGTTTGAGTGGGATGATGGCCTCAGTACCATAGACTAGTGAAAAAGGAGTTGTATTAGTGGGTGTACACACACTAGTGTAATAATCCCAAAGAGCATAAAATAGTTGATTATGTCAGTCATCACCACTAGAAGTAATTGTCTTGCGTAAAATTTTGACAATAGTTTTGTTGGTGGCCTCAGCTTGGCCATTTCCTTGCGGGTAATAAGGAGTAGAGAATGACTGTTTAATTTTGAATTTTACACAAAATTTTTAACCTCCTTATTTTTTAAGGAAGATCCATTATTAGTGATAATGGTAGATGGAACACCAAAGCATGTAATGATATGGGTAGTGAGGAAACCACAAATTTGTGTCGGTTATATTGCATAGCAGGTTGTTTCAACCCATTTGGTAAAAATTTTGGTAACAATAATAATGTATTTATGTCCATCAGCTGATTTAGGATTTATCATGATAATGAGGTCAAAACCTCAGAGAGATAATGCACATGTTAGAGTGATTGGTTAGAGATCATATGTGGGTGCATGATGAAGTTTTTCATGCTTCTAGAACTTCTCGCAGCGAGTAGTGTACTCAAGGAAGGCCTACTCCATAATAGGACAATAATATCCTTGATGTAAAAGCTTTTGATACATGGCTTTACCAAAAAATGACTGCCACACATATTGTCATGTACTTGTGAAATAGCTTGGGAATATTAGCAAGCCTTGAGAAGTGTAAGATATGACCATTAAGTAAATGTTTAAATATTTTTCACCCGGCGATGACATAACAAGTAGCCTCATGGAGTAAATGATGAGCTTCATGAGGTTGTAGATCATCATGAATGGTTTGTTTATATAAGAAGTTATAAATTGGAATGAATCATTTGGGATTATTATGACTACATGTGATGGCGTAAAGCTGTTAGAGGTAGAGTGAAAGTGGAAGGATGTCGTAAGTTCCTAATGATGAATGTGGATTACTCATCAGTAATATTTTGGGGATAAGCAATTCCGCACTAGCCATGGTGTCTCGCATGACGATTATCCTTGCGAGGGATGGTAGTGATAGAGTAGGACTCAAACGTAGCCAAGAGATCTTTGAAAAGTGTATTATATGGGATTAAGTGCTCCTCTTTTTTGTTATATGTATCATTTACTTGATTTATGATGATTTAGGAATCACCGTGTATGCATAGGTTACAAATAAGAATTTTTGAGTGGTGAGAAGGATGAGGATGAGGGATTCATATTCAACAATGTTATTTGTACATGAAAACCCTAATTGATATGTAAAGGGGAGTGGATCACCATGTGGGGTGATGAAAACTATCCTAGCACCAACACCAAAGCGATAATGAGACCCATTAAAGTACATTTTCCATGTATAAGAATCGATAGTATAAGTAGTGAAATCATCATGGAAGGAATCAAAGACAAGAGATGCATCACGAAGAAGCATCGTAGCTGATTGATCTACAATGACTTGGCCATTAACTACTATTTTTGTATGAACTTGAAATCAAATTCGGTGAGAAGCATAACCCAATGTGCTAGATGTTCCGATAGATGTGTGTAGGACAAGAGGTATCATAATGGATCTACTTTGGTGATGATATGTATCTCATTGTTAAGAAGATAATGGTGTAATTTTTCTACGACAAAGATGAGGCCAAGACATAGCTTTTAGATGTAACTGTATTTCCATTCATAAGAGAGTGGTGTTTGACTAATGTAATATATTTCCCTTTCGCATTGAGAGCCATCATGTTGTGTAAGAAAGGATCCTAAGACATGAAACTTTCTAGAAATGTATAATAAGAAAGGTCACTAAGCCACTGGAGGGACTAAGATAGGTGGATTTAAAAGATATGCTTTTATGTCATCAAATTCTTGTTGGAATTGATCATCCCATACGAACTTAGTATCTTTCTTCATTAGGCATGTGAATGGTTGAGTTTTATCAAGCAAGTTATGCAATGAACCACCAAATAGATTGAATTTTTCCCTGTAATGATCTTAGTTGATGTAAATTTCTAGGTGGAGGCATGTCGACAATGGCCTTAATCTTGTTAGGATCTATTTCAATGCCACATTGTGAGATAATATATCCAAGGAGTTTTCTAGTTGTGACCCCAAAAACACATTTTTGGGATTCAAGCGTACATTATATTGGCGTAATTGTTCAAATAGCATTTGTAGATCTTGGGCATGGGTGGAATGATGTTGGGATTTAGAAAATATATTATCAACATAATCTTCAATAATCTTATGAATGTAATCATGAAATATGTGAGTCATCATACATTGATAGGTGGACTCGATGTTTTTAAGGCTAAAGGGCATGAAAGTGTAACAAAATGTTCCCCATGGTGTGGTGAAAGAGGTATTCTCTTGATTATCTAGGTTGATTTTGATTTGGTTGTAACCCGTGAAGCCATCCATGAAAGATAGGATATCATATCTAGTTGTAGAATTGACAATGGCATCGATGTGAGGTAATGGGAAACTATCCTTGAGATAATATTTATATAAATCACAAAATTCCATGCAAAAAGGGATCGGCCATCTAGATTCATAATGGGTACAATATTGGATACCCATTCAAGATATAATCAACAATGTGAATAAAACTGGCGTTGAGTAATTTTTGGATTTCTTCTTTGACTAGGAGCATGAATTTTGGGTGCATTTTATGGATTTTCTGTTGGACGGTTTTACACGAGTTAAGAACGATATTGTGCATTGCAAGAGATGGATCAATACCTGACATATCACTATACTCCCATGTGAAAATTTCATAGAAATCTTGAAGTACTTTCTTGATATCTTTTGTTCGTTAGGCATGAGAGGGTCGAATAATAAAATTATGCATGGATTTTCAGATGTACCAAGGTTATATTGAATGGTCTCTTCATTGAGAAGAGATGACCGATCCTCGATGTATGGATCAGTAGGAATAATGTCAGGATGATTAATGTAATCAGCAGGTGTATCAAACTCTCTAAAGTAAGTGGTAGCATTGAGGGACAATGGAGAATGTCCCTTATGGTGAAAGCAATGGAATTAATCATAAATTTCCACGTGTTCTAGAAGATAATCATCAATAGAAAATATTTATAAATGATCCCAAGTAGTAGAGGCAACATCACTGATGAGTTCTGGATGTATAAGAGGAAGTGAAGAAGTATGCAAGGTAGTATAAGTTTCGAAGGAGGGAGAGGTAGAGGATGATATCCCAATCCAAACTTGTGAGATTTGTGTGGAAAGACCCCGAGTGGTATGAATCCATGTTCTTTCTGACCTAAGATCATATCAGAGAATCCATAGTGGTGCAAATATTCATATCCTATCCCATATTTAGAAAAGTCTTGAGTAGAAGTAGAAGAGGAACAAGTATCATTGGATTTCTCAATAGAATGGAAATATGCAAAAGGGGATGGATCAGCCGGGACATCATAAACAACTAATTAATAACAGAATTTAAGCCGCATGTGTTGGATCCAAGGCCTCCAAGAGAAAGATTATAATTGAGGTTATTAGGCATAACTTGACATGGAATATTTATTGTACATAGACCAGCGGTGAAAGTGAAAGGGAGAATAATGATCTTGTTATCCAAAATGTGCCCTCTGCTCATTTTGTGGCTAACTCCTCTCATTCTTCCCTCTCTTGTGCCTTAGTCACAATTTTTTTCTTTTCAAGAACTCAAAACTTTCTGGAAATGACACCATTGGATAGAGCTCTCTCTCGCCTTTCCAAAAGGTAAAATTTTCCTCCTAACTCCATGTATTTTTGAAGTTATGGAAAGCGAGTTTTTGTGGGATATTTTTTCCTTCAAGGCCCGTGAAGCAAATGAGATGCCACCATGTGTCCAAGGAGATGGCGGGGGTTGGAGGAGAACTTGGTTTATTACCAAGTGTTTTGGTGAAATTTCAAAAGGAAGACTTTTCCCCATGCAGCCCGCTAATAAATCGAGATCGGGCCATGTGTCCAAGGGGAAAATTTGAAAAATTTGGCTAAGTGTTGGCGCATGGAAATTTTGAGAGGAAAGCCCGCGGCCAATAAAAACGTGCCACGTGTCCTATGGCGTGGGAGTTTTGAAGGCGGAGGAGAAGTTGGATTTTTGGCAAAATGCTTCACCAAATTTCAAAGAAGGATTTTTTGGCCCGCTACCCCGCCAACGAATCAGATAGGCCACGTGTCACCGGAGCTTGGAAAGGTGGAGCGCGGGAGGAAATTGGGATTTTTTCCCAAAGTGTTTGCGCGAAAGTGAAAATGCTTGCGGAGGGCCCGCGACCAATGATATGCTGCCACGTGTCTCAAACCGAGCAGGGCACAGGGAGAATTTGGGAAATTTTCCCAAAGGGAAAAAAAAGGAAAATTCAATGAGGAAAGCCCGCCCCCCTTATTGCGAGCCAATGAAATCTCGCCACGTGTCCAGGTGGCGCCAAAACTTAAGAAAAGCCCGCAAGAAAAATTAGAAGGGGCAAGCCCACATCCAATGGGGTTGTGTGCTACATGTCAGTCAGAAATTATCAAACGGCCCGCAAAAAAATTTGGAAGGACAGCCCACACCCGGGCCAAAGACGTGCCACGTGTCCTGTCCTCGGCTCATCGGCGGCGGAAATTTTGGAAAATTTTCCAAAGGCAAAAATGAAGGAAAATGGAGTAGAGTGGGCCCGTGGCCAATTAAAATGTGCCATGTGGCACTGGAAAGGTAGAGCGCGGGATTTTTGGGAAATTTTCCCAAATGACCAAAAAGGTATAAATTCAAAAAATTTACCCGCCAACCCAATTTTGCCCTGTTTTGCCCTAAAACTTCAAATGGCCATATCTTTCGATCCGAGCTTAGTTTTCATGTTCTTGATATCAATGGAAATATGGTAAAATTCTCTACAAGATTCCAATGTCATTTTTGCACTTTGATGGAGTTTGGAGAGATAAAATAAAAATGCCTCCGGCACATGGTCATGGACGAAATGACGTTTCAACCACCGTTTTTAATGAAGAATGGATCACATTCTCTCCCAACATGGATAAAAATGTCAGGGGATGGGTTTGTAAGGATAACCATGCTATTTTGATTGCATTTTGGTCAATGGTTGAATCCCTTCCACATTTTCCTGCGTTTCTCTCTCCTAGGCTCATCCCTTGCACTGTAAAAGCCAGATTTGGCTCATTTTCAAAGGGTTGAACATTTTTTGTGTATTGCAGGCTCCCTCTTTCACCTTGAAAGTGATTTTGTGGAGAAATCAGACCTTTTCAAGACTGCAACCTGTTTTTCCTCTCAGGTGTTGTAATGCAAGTGATTTTTGATGTTAAAATAACAATACAGGCCCTGTGATTGATTTTCCATCCTCTGCTTGTGTTGTTTGACTAATTTCTGATCCTCCATTACAGTTATCAGTTTGTGCATGAAGTTTTGTTGCATTTTTATGAACTGTGTCAATCTACAGAAGTGAGAAATGCTCACCACTCCTTTGGTGCATCACCTATTAGCATTAGTTTTAGTTTTTTTTTACATTCTCTATCTTTGTCCCTTTGGAATTTAGAGTAGGAATTAGGAATTTAAACCTCTGCAATTGTGCAAGTGATATACCTGATCAGAGGAGTTGAGGAACCAACCTCTAAACTAGAGATTCCTTTCTCATTTTCAAGTCCCACACTTGGGGAGAGGATTCAATGTTGTGCAATCACACTGGATGTCTAAAATATCAAACTAGAAGCCTGATCAACATCCAGGTGCTGCTGATTTGCAACAACAGTTTTGGCACACCTGGTGGGACCTTAGAGGTCTTCAATTTCATTGCAACAAAATTGATGTGCATTTTTGCAAGTTTATTGCTTTAAAGAGCTATAAATTACACATCCGGCGACTCAAGGAAGAAGAATCAGCTGGTTTTAGCAAAGCTGCGGACACTGAAAACTCATGAGAAGAATCACTACATGGTCAAGAGCTAGAGAAGAAGAGGTGCTATATGAGTATCTACAGTTATCTCCAAGAATAAGGCAAAGAGGAAGGAGAATTCAGAGGTCTCCATCTCCACCAAATAGAACTCTCTCAACCCCTCCACCTGGTAGGCCTTTCATTCAATCAACAAGGGTTTTGAGGCCAATCAGAATGGCACAAAACAACCCCTATGTCAATTTCACTGGTAGCATCCCACTTGCTCTCAATGCACAAAATCCAATCCCAGTTGCAGCATTGAAGAACATTCCATACTTCACTGGAGAGAATCAGACTACTCCTAGTGATCATGTTAAGGATATTGCTAACATTTGTGCAATCCATGAGATCAATGAGATGCAAGTTGCTATCAAATTGCTGGCATCTTCATTCAAAGGGAAAGCTCTGCAATGGTTCAGGAGTCTTTCCTCAGGTTCTATTCAAAATTGGAACCAACTATGCATAGCCCTCCATGAGCAGTTTGGAGAGAAGGGAGACAACTTGTCCCTTTTGGAGCAGCTGACAACCATCAAGAGAGCTCCCAATGAGCAGCTGACTAATTTTAACTTCATATTTCAAAGGACTTGGGAGAGAATTCCAGTGGCAATCAGGTCAACAGTAAAAGGTGCTTTCCTTTATTACCTTAAAGCTTTAAATTCTGATATTTCTATGTTAATTCAATCCATGGGAGGCATAACTATCCCCATTGCTTATAGCATTTCCATTAGAGCTGAAAATTGTTTGATCCAAGCTGGAAAGCTAGCTCCTAGGCCTCCA
Source organism: Taxus wallichiana var. yunnanensis (assembly GCA_018340775.1). Classification (NCBI taxonomy): domain Eukaryota; kingdom Viridiplantae; phylum Streptophyta; class Pinopsida; order Cupressales; family Taxaceae; genus Taxus; species Taxus wallichiana. The sequence goes on from CM031235.1 coordinate 797,914,975, forward strand.
ATGCCATTGTTTCCAAGTTTAGAGAGCCCAAATACTAATCAAACACCTAATTTAGCTCCTATTCCCACCCCTAAAAATTAGAATTCGAATGAAGCTTCTACTTCATCTTCTAGTGCCTCAAATGAACTTCAAGAAGTCATGAAGCAATTGCAAAATTTAGGCAATGAGTGGTTCATGTTCTAACATTGCTTGAGAAGGTAGCTCATCTGATGTGAAAGTTATTTGATCCTCATTAAGAGATAAAGTAGAAGTAAACTTATGGTATACATATTTAGGTGAGGTATGAGGATGAATATAGGTAGTAGCTAAATATTCTTTGATTTTATTGATACAATCAAGATGATTCTACAAATAAGCATGGATGGAGATGTTCATGATGGAAAGCGTCTAATTGAGGAAAATAATTACTATCCAAAAGAGTTCGATTGAGTTCGGGTTCACCAAAATGATTAATCTAAATATGGAAATATATTCCTAGTCCGATTGCTATTGTAAAAAAAGTAAATAAATGAATAACTAAATACAGAATTTTTTTATTATGGGTAAATAGTTTTGAAGGGACTATACCCTGTATACAAAAGGCTCAAAAGCCAAATATCAAAAGAGGTAAAAACAACCCAAAAAGGAGCAAAACATCCAACATCAGAGGGCTCAACAACCAGATAATACAAAACAGTAATAAAATAGGATCAAGACGATACAGTGATCCGAACAAAAGCAGAAGAGACAAAAAATGAACAAGAGATAACCATCACTGGACATCTCAGCCAAAAGACAACACCAAAACCACTAGTCAATAGTAACTTCGTAGCTAGTAAACAGCAACAAAACTCCGCATCACTTGATAGCCTGGTCAATCTTGGCTTTGATCATTTGAAGCAAGACAAAGAATGTAATGGTGGTGGCCTGGGAAGGGTCTTTCAAATCCGCCTGAGCAATTGCAATATCTCTTTTCTCCTTGGAGCCCCAAATGTCCTCAGTAATACCACTGAGACTACAAATACTACGAACATGTTCAATGAAATTATAGATACTTTTAAGGGTAGAGAGGATACAGTCATTATGTCCTTTTGCATTTCCAAGTCTTCCATCCAGAGATTGGAGCTTCTTGAAAATTTCAGCAGTGATATCCTCCTCTTCATCATTTTGTAGTTTCCTTTTTCCCTTAGCTTTATCCATTTCTCTAATAACACTCTTAAGTTCTTGAATTTCCTTTTCCATCTTACCCACTCTGACCAACAAATCCTCATCCTTAGGCTCCTCCACTGGATTACTAATGTGCAACAAATTCTCGGCAAGCTCCAGGTCTTTATGACTTCTAAGAACCCTCTCAGAAGCAGGGACCTTTGTTTTCATCTTCTTCCTTTTCTTGCTAGTTGAAGCAGTGTCAAGCTTCCTTTCGGGTAGGGGCGAGAATGGAGGTAGGGGGTAGGGGGAGGAATGAAGGCCGAGGGAGGAGCTAGAATCCAAATGGGGATAGGCTGAGCATTGGCGGTGAATAAGCAGTATTAACCCTTGATGAAGGGGAACCGCCTAGTGTGATTTTGAACTTCCATAACCGATTTCTCCAAAGAGTTCAACAAGTAATGAGGGAAGTTGATGATGATGTCTCTACGAAAATGGTTAAGAAAGATCAAATGCTTTTGGGGAATAGTGACAAAACACCCTTCTAAAGTAACATACCTCACTACCATCCTTGCGATTTCAGCAAACGGCTCGGGAACAGAGGCAAGCTTGATGCCAGCAGTCACAAATTCAAGATTTTCCCCCTCATCAAGAAACTTCTTAGCTTCTACATCTCTGGAAACTAAATACGAAATTAACCCAATTAAAATAAGCAATAAAATGTGAAACCCTAGTTGCAAAGAGGGGTAAGATGACTTAGATGGTTCACAGTGATATTTGGATTGTGCGGAATTGTTGATTGGATGAAAAATATGACAATATGTCGCACAAAGTCCTAGAAAAGTGTGCAAGATGAAAATATGCCTAGACTAGGGCACCTAAAGAGGGATAGGGTCACCTGTGAGTGCCCTAGACCTGATTATAGGTGTATTTGTCAGTAGAAATACTAATAAAATCTCCTCTAAGTGATTATGAGGTATTCGTTGTTATTCCCCTTTGGTCACACAATGATCGTCAAATTCCTTGAAAACCTACAATAAAGAAATGACTTGTAAAATGCTAAAAAGACATGGAATCCTAAAAAGAAAGATGCTAAATGAGGGGTCAAACTTCCTCAACTATCATAATGGTGAACTTATGATCGAGCGGTGCACTACATCTTATACACAATGTAGTTCTATGTGTGTGTGCAAAATCGTGCCCTAGGTGGCTCTTTTGCATGTCACACTTGATAGCGAGAAAATAAGATAGATGTAAAGAAATGTAATAGATGTGTGCATGAAATAGAATGAATTTACCTCCTATGAAGTGTATGTAGAATTACCAACCCTTGTGTCCCTTGGATGACACTAGGTGGATGTAATGGAGCTCTTAGATGCTTGATGGGTGCAACCTTAAATGATGATAGCTAATGTGTAGTGTTTGGTCCTTTATTATGATCACATAACTTTATATTTATGTGATTCCCTTAATGTAATTTTGTAATTAACCCCGAAAAGGCTGAATAATAAAAATATAAGATGCTAAAACGTCTAGAAAGAACCCTAAAAGTGTGAACAAATTATGTTGAGGTTAGGGGCATCTAGAGGGGACGAGGGCACCTAACATTGGCATCTTGGTTGGGATTTTAAGTCTAGGATGATAAATTTTGAGGTATAAAAAGGAAAACCAAGCAAGTAACAATATAAGACTAAAAGTGGCAACAGAAGGCAAAGAAACATGGCCAAAGACATGGGTTGATTAGTAATTTTCTTACTTAGGAATGATATGAATAGTAGTATGTGATCGGGACTAAGTAGTTACCCAAAGTGCGTGATTTTGTGTCTACATAAAGTAATGGATGAAATATCCAAAAGATTGGAAAAATATACAAAAACACTGCTAGCACATTGTTTAGTCCAAAGGGAATAATTATGTATGAAAAACAACCCCACTATATTGCAAATTTGGTTTTAGTTTGGTCTTTACATGTAATCCGACTTGATGATATCCTAAAAAAACATCCGTGAAATAATATATCTCATGCCCTACTACACCTTCAAGATTTATTTAGTGAATGGTGTTAGGAAAGGATCAATAACACAAGAAGCATTGAACACCATGTAATCTGACAAGTCCTTATCCTTTCATATTTCTTTATGCTTGGATCGATATAACAAAAAATAAATTTTTATTATTAAACCCTATTTACAGAGTAACTAAATGTAAACTATAATATATAGGTGCTAAATATAATATAACACAAGAAATAAGTAAGTAAAGTACAAAACTGAAACAAGATATATAATAAATATGACTTAGTTGATTCACACTTGATCCTAAAGTGTTCAAACATAAATACCACTAAACAAGATTTGAACTATGTTGTAAATGCTTAGGAAAAATTATAGATCTTATGGATGATGTTGGACATGGGCGGCTAGCGGGGAAAGGGCATCTAGGTGCCGAGAGATTTCTACTAGGCACTGTGATTTTGAAATTGGTCGAGATTGATTTTTACATTATCACACAAGTGTTACAAATATTCCCGTTGATCACCCGTATGTCACTCCTTGTTGGTTGAGAATACATGTAACCTAAAAAAGAAATGTTCACCTGTAAAACCCACAAAACCACATCAAATCCAAACATTAAATATATAATATGGGCATTCGGATTGACCCCACGTGATCACTGATAGAGTGATTTTATAACCAATAATTGCACTACATCTCAAAACCCATGTAGTTCTTATGAGTGTGTGTAAGGATTGTGTCCTAGGATTCCCTAGTGAAATTTTCACTTAATAGTCCACACTAGATCTAGAATGTAACAATGTATAGCTTATATGGATTGGATAGAATGAGATTCCCCTTCCTATGCAATGTATGCAAAAAAAATTGTCCCTTTTCCCTTGATTGGATGTTAAATGGATGCTTTGAAGTGCTTTAGGTGCCTCTTGAGTGCAAGATTAGGTGATAGTAATAATGCTTAGAGATTGGTCCTTTATTTTGAACACATAGGTATGTAATTATATTATTCCCTTGTTTAAATTTCACAGTTGACAACTAGAAGGCCGACCCATAAGTGAAAAAGATTCCCAAAAGATAAAAGAGACCCAAAAGAAGTGAGTAAGATAGAAAAGGATTAGGGGCATCTAGAGGGGACTAGAGTGCCTACTATTTTCTTGGCTAGATGTTGGTGTCGAAGGCATAAAAGATAAAAAGTAAAATACTAATTGGGTTATATGGTGTGTAAGAAAAAATATAAAACTAGAAACAAGGACAAGAGGCCAAATACCATCGTCAATTACTAGTTTTCTTGCTTAGGAATCATTAGAATGCTAGTATGTGTTTAGGACCTAGAAATGTACCCAAGTGCATGATTACGTGTATATAATGACAATGGGGCTGATTAATTCTAATTATTTAATTGCCTCAATGATTCTTTCCTTCAATATCTTATCGATATAATTTTTCACTTCGAGAAGCAAGTTTAGATCAATCCTATATGGTATTTTACACACCGGTCTTGCACCTTCCTTTAACTCATATTCATCTCTTCAAGTGATGGATGGAAACCCTTTAAATTTTGGTATCCCGTAAGAAATATATCTTACAGTTCACGTAAAAATTCAACTATCTTTACAACTTCGCTTATGACCAATAGTCACCAATGATCACCTCCTTAGGCACATCTTTTGTTCCAATATTCACCTTTTTTGTCTTAAGTGGTAGATGGTATGCACGTGCTTGTATAGGACCTCGTTCTCACCCTTTATATGTTTTATATTAAAATTTTCAGCCTCTTCATCATTAATCAGGTATACCAGCTTTCACTTCTCCTTTTCCTTCCATGTGCACTCTAGGAGATCCTCATCAACTTCCAACCATGCACATTTGTTGGCGCACTCACCTAGATTAGTATTTTTGTATAATTGATCCACAATATCTTTCACTTTTACGCTATCCCTAAAGTGATGCACTTTGTCAACTTAAAGGCCTCATACAATGGAAGGTTAGATAAAAAAATAATTGAAGGTGTGTATCATACCTAATGTCATACCTTTCCTATTAGCACTGAGTCTCTTGCTTCAGCTCAACATGTATATACCATGCACACACAAACCTCGCACAAGGTGGAATAGAACTCATGGACATAAAGGGATTGCAAGAGTGCATCTAGTCATTCTAACCAATTCTTCTCATAGGCATGTATGTGAGTCCTTAAGATGTTTTCCCATTGTAAGCTAGTATTATCAATAGAAGGTTGTTCTTATCAAACCAAGTCTAGAAGGAAATTCTTATCTCATGTGACCTAAGTAAATTATTCCTATGCACATCCCACTATCATGTTGAAATTCCTCACAACAAGTATACCAACATATTTCTTTTGTATCCTTCATCACGTGTAACTTTCATTTCATGGCGTGTAAGAATTATTCATGTTTTTTTCCCGTGTACCTTGGTAGTGTGGTTCTCCCCAAATGCCTAAATTTCCTTGGTATGGTAATTATTGTTACATATCTCTAATACTTGTGATCAAAAATTTCATATGTTCCATGGGCCTATTTATCACAAGAAATGCTTTGGTGTAATCGATCAAATGTGTGTTTCGTATTTGAGATCTCCCTCCTTTGTTAGCTTAACACACTTTGGGTTGTGCAAAGTCTACACATAGATCTAGTTTAAACATTCCTCACTAATGGGTTCTTTGTAGGGAAAAATACTTATACAATCCATGGGAATCACCACGTGCTCATTTTTATTCTCAAAACTAATATAACACTTATTAAAATATACATTTGCATTATTTTCGTAACATCACGGATGACCAAATAATGTAGGGAAGTTATCTATCTCTACCAATTCTAAGACATGAAAATCACTCTTGAATTTTACCCTGTATAGTGATGCTTGCATCCTTCAAAAATTTAATGGGCATTGACCTTATCTTATTTACCATGTAAAACACACAAGAATAACATTAAAGTGGTGGCATCCCCATCTTATTCCATGCATCTAAGGTAAGAATGTTTACCTCAATGTCGGTGTGTAGAAGGATGTTTTTCACGAACCAAGCATCGATAACCACATCTAAGGTGATATCCTTGTGATATTCATAGTGTGTTAGTAGAAGATTTACATGTAATATTTGTCTTTCCCTATCCTTCCCCATCCGGAGAACCTTTTCGCACAACTAATCTCCTAATAAGGGTATGCTATTCTATTATCTAAGCGTATGACATACTTCCTTGATTTCATCAACATCCTTGTCAGTACTATTGCATTTCTCATGTGCTTTCTATTTTAATCATTGTATCTCCCTCTATAAATCTATGATTAAGCCCATTATTTCTTATAGTACGTCCTTCTACTTGCCTTGCATCAAGTTACTTAATAGGTTACAAAACCTATTTTATTTTTATGAGTAGTTTTGTTCTCACTTGTTCTCATGCACGTGAAGATTTTACATGTGTGGTAACCAACAAAGGTTCTTTATTTGCAATCGTCGTTTCCTTTGGATTTCATTGACCTTATATATCACATTTGGATGTGTATCATTATCGCACCTCATTCCTTCTTATTCATACACATGTGTGCATATAAGTCGGGAAGACCTCTACCTTGTGCCCTTTTACATAGTACACACAAGACATGTTATTTAGAAACTCCCACCGATAATGATCGGAGACTCACAACTGTAGCAATTTCTTGAACTAAACCTTCCTCCTTGAACACCTTGACCTCTACCACAATATCCTACCCTATTGCTATTATGCCATTTTTTGAGCTCTATTAAATCACATGTCCGTGAACTCCCCTGCTGTGCTTGCTTGGAACAACCTCATTTCACAAGCTTCATGAATGTGATCAATCGATGAAAATAAATTGTATCATGCATATGCACATTAAAAATTTGTAGTAGAGTGACATCCTATTTTTGTGGCGGGCTGTAGGAGTGGAAAATTTCTAACATCATGAACCTTTTGGTATATCTCACAAGTTGCTAGTAGAATGTGCACATTCCTACACAGAAAAATATTCTTCATATGCCCCTTTACTTCACATTTTATACACCAAATTCCACTTCACATGTCATATGCCAAGCTAGAAGGTATATTTTCTAACCATGTTTCCATTGTTGAAATCTATGCTTCAAGGAATGTGCTTACTATAATATCCACACTCCTAACTTCTTCAACATGTAGAGATACTTCCAATTCCTTACACACATCTATGAATATTTTATGTGATATCATCCTTCTAAATAGTGTCAAAAATCCACCCACAAACCATTTCACATGTTGAATTTAATAGTTATCATACATGATTTTCAACAATATATTTTTGAAGCATGCATCATTTAGTCCATGTTTAATATCCTTGAATACACGATGTTTTTATACTTGAACTCAAGCATGTGAAAATTTTTCAAGAAGGATGTGAAAAAGGTGTCATAATCCACAGGCATATGATGTAGATCATACTTCCTATACAAGCTATGTGCGCGACTGGTAGTGTAGTCAATACTTGACTATCCTTTCTATATGATTCTATGATCCCCTTATCTCTCCACAAGATCTAAGACTTATGCACATATTCAATAGCATTCTCTATACCTCTATACTTAGAAAAGTGAAGTGGCATCTTGTAAAAATATGAGGGGGTTCTTTGTGGTGGTATGTTTCCTTATCTTTGATTTCTCTCACTTGGGGAGGACCAAATCTTGACCCCAAACATCCACCGAGTTTCCTCCACTTGGGGGAGGACTAGAGCCTCCCGATCCTCATGTAGATAGAGTGCACTATGGTTATTTTTAAGAGATGTTTAGTACACTTGTGGTAGAACTAAAATATGCACCAAAACTATGTCCTTGTATTACACCTATGGGACTAATTATAGTGAGTAATACACCAATATTTTGTCTTGATGTAGCGACTATTGGATTACTTCCGAAAAACTATGTTGACGTACTATAAATTCTTGTTGTGTGGCACTAGCCACTTCCATTTGGAATTTTTTATCTAATTCACCTCCCGAGTTGATAATAGTATGTATCTACATGTATCCCTATCTCAATGCGGTGATACCTAATTACCTTCTTGTACTTAGTAACCATGATGATCCTCTATATGAACTCCCAAATCCTAAGTACCATGTGCAAGGGATAAGGTTCTTGGTTGGTCTAGATGCATGCCAATAGATGCAAAATATTCACTAGACTCACTTCCTCTAGATTCCGAGTTGGTCCTTATATGCTTTCTCAATATCAAAGGGACATAGTGTTATGGCTTGTCATTCTTAGGGTTTTCAAAAATTCTACTTGACCTTATTCCTCTTTGTCTCATCACCTTTTCAAAAACCCTTTCTCATCCATCATTGTATCTTCACAATCTTTCTTATCTCTTTGATTCCGTATAGTTCAACGTCGTCCTTTCTAACCCCTTCCCTTGCACATGGCATGTGTTTATATAGCCATCGGAAAGTTCTCAAATTGGAATTCAACCATCAAGATCTTGATAGCAAGTGGAAGTGCACGTAAGTATGATCCTCTAGGCTTACTAAGGAACCTAAACTTAGCTTCCTTTGGGCACGAATACATAGATATTGCATATTCCAAAGTGTAATTTCTTAAGACATCTTCCCACAAAAATCTATTGTTTTCATCCATGGCGCATCCAAGCCAAATAACACGATACCTACTCGACATGTGATCTTCTTTCTTATGATCATACTTTCTCTTTTATGTGAAAATGTTGTTAACCATTCATATAATTCCCATGGAAAGAAGTTGAATATTGTCTCATAAATCTCATCATACAAGTTTTCTTCAACCCATTTGCGTGGATTGAAATTAACAATAGTGTTGTATCTTTACACAAAATCCTCTCCACCTTCATGTAGCCAACATTCAATGTTCTCTAAGGATAACAAAACGTCATGTGCACACCACATATTGTAATTCAAATTGAAAGAAGGTATCGAAAATGGAACCAAAATGTTAATTTACAGCTTAGGTTCAAGCACAACATTGTCGGGTGCTTTGGAAAATCACCTAGTTATAGCCTAAGTACTCAACTGAAGTGCACATTACTCTACTAGGTCCCTCCTTTGTTAGATTGTTGATATTTATTCTTACATTCATGGTTAACATAACATGCAAATATATCCTATAAATAATATGAAATACTATAATATGCATAGATATACTCATCTATCAACAAAAGGGATATTTTTATTCAATATAATCATGATGTATTACAATATGATAGGTTCACCCAACCTCCATTATAAACTCATGTGCAAGGGGACTCATACATGGACTCAAACTTGTGGACACACACCTAGCTATCTCTTTCAAAGATGTAACACAACTATATATATAGGGTGGTAACTTGTCATTCACTACTTTACATGCTTTTATCTATATTTAGAGTGTTCCTATACATAGAATGGATTATTTCCTAACCTATACTTTCCTATAATTAGGCACAATCTTGTGGTTCTCCATGTACAACCAACTTTAATCGTGAAGTTCCATCTTTATCCTTTGAGATATAAATAGCTTCTAATGCATGTGTTATAACTAGACATGTCCTTGCCCACTTTTGCGTATATTATTAGTCCCGCATTATATTTATTCTATTCTAGCCGTGCCTTATCCATGCTTTTGTCTATTTGTAGCTTTCATGTGTTTACCATGTCCACCCATGCATTCTCCCATTTTTAGTCTTCCTTGGAAATATAACTAACTCCTATATTTTATTCTCATGTGTGGGGACCTTCATGTGTTCTTTCTTTATGCCTCCACATTCTCCATCACACACTTCTTTAACTTGTTCAAATTCTCATTTCATGCTTTCGCACGCACCCTCCTGTTTCCTTCTACGTTCACGTATGCCTTCATACCTAGGAATTTATTTGGTCCAACACATGCCTTGTATATAGTTCCCCATTTTTCATTATCAGCCAAGGCACCTACAACTACAACATATTGAAAAAAAAATTCCATTATGCTTTTATGGATGTCCATATCCCGATTTAAAGCTCTTATTTTTCCATGTGCCTACAAACATAAATGTTGAGAAAGAAAACATGTTCATCCCTCAAAATAAAGGCTTCTCACTATTTAGAGGGATTTAAAAACCAAAAAAAGTCTTAAGTGTTGAAGTAACTAGACCTTAGTGGACTTTCAAAGATTCAAAGCATACATGCATTTTTCATAAAAATTGCATTCAAAACTATGGTTCCTATTTTGGTCGCATTCCATTGTTAGCGGACTTACGAAGGTTCTACGCACATTCATAATTTGCATACAAATTTCATTCAAAATTTTATCACCATTTTGGTTGCATTCCTTTTTATACCTAATTTTAGATATTTAGAGCATGTGTGCGATTTTCATGCAAATTACCTCCTAAAATTTGATTCCCAAAATGGTCACCCAAATGTTCTTTACAGAATTTCGGGATGCCAAACACTTTTGCATGAAAATTTCTTATGGAATTATAGATCCTACTAATATCTATATAGAATAAGAGTGAGTGAGAAGGATGAAACCCTACCAAAATCTGCAGATAGACCATGTGTGCATGTAACCTAAAACACTATGATAGACTAAGGATGATATTTTATGTGTACAAGCAAGTCAAAATCCCATAAGGATCTAAGGAAGATATTTCAAATGCACATCAAGTCAAAAACTTATTGATCGCATTAAAATTCAAGTGCATGGGAAACTATAAACCCCACCATTTTATATAATGGGGAAAACCATATCTAAAAGAAGGAAAAAAATATACTCTAAAATATAGAAGAGATTTCACATGTACGAGAAACCTAAAATTCCTTTGAAATATGAGGCACGAAATTCTCATGTAGATGCAACCTAGAACCGAGACAAGGACTATGGAAAGGAAATCACTTGTGTACAAATCTCAAATGTCTATAGTAGATTATTATAGGGAATTCACATGCATATGCAACTAGAAAACCCATGAAGGTATATAGGGTAAAAAGTGAAAAATGTGACCACACTAGTTTGTAACAAGCCAATCGAAACCCTCCGTGTGCCTAAATGAGGAAAAATGAGAGGGAATTTATTTGAAATATCAATTTTTTCTTCAAGTTTAATGGTACGGGTGCGTAACAAAGCTTTGATTTTTGGGCCAACTTTATTTGATCTAGGGCACCAAATAAAGTAAAGGAGAGTTTTTAGAGAGGTCTTAGAAAAGACCTTATTAATTGGAACATATTTTAAGACATGAACATATATGTATTAATATTAGGTTGAAATCAATGCCCCATGGGTTTTTTGTTCATTAATGCAAGTTAGAGGTAGATTAAGAGATTGAATGAATGAAGTTGATCCCTTTGGGCTTAAAATAAAATGATTAAGTATTCCATTCACCAAAAAATTCCAAATTACATCAAATTAAAGGTATGGCATTCTTTTCACGAGTATTTAGTAGTTAAGAGTTTAATTTACAACATTCAATACCCACAACCCTCTTTGGGGTAATATTTTGGATTCTAAGATTCAACTTCTCCATCTATTTTCTCATTATCCTCTTCTCTTACCTATAAAATGTAAATTTTATTCATTGTAAAGGTTTACTCTACCTTCGAATGTGAGGTTACTCTACTCATTTTAGTGCCAAATATGTGTAAGTTTCTTGACATCTAAGTGTCTCTCTTATGAGTGTAACAGATTGTGTTCCTCTCTTATGATGTAATAAATTATGTATACTCCATACATTTATATAAAGTTGATTATGACTCATATCTACCCTTTAACATCATGCTCTTTTTATTTTACCTTTTTTTCTTAGTGAATATAGTGTGTGTGGTTTATACTTGTAAGTTTTTATTCATTATATTGTAGAAAGACTAAGGGAGGGTAATTATTTCCAGAGGTTCCTCAAATCTCTCATCAAGAAATGCTACAGATTGTATTCTAGGAAATATAAAAACTTAATTTACTTACAACAATTTAAATTTTATGTAGTGGATCTAAAGTAACACAACATATATATTTCAAAATAACTCCATATCATAAAATTATAGAATGAAACATATAATCTAGAGAGAGATATAAGTTATTTAAACTAGAAGTATATTACAATAAGAGCCTAAAAATATCAACTATATTCGATCCTAAATCAAGAACAAAAACCAACCCTATAAGAAATGTTCTTACATCATTTGTTACATTCCAAGGTGATTCGTAGCTTTCTAGTCCCTTCATATTCCTTTTTTAGCTAGAGGAGCTCTTTATATTTTCTTCTTAGTTGTAGTCACTAAATCACGCTCTTTTAGTCAATATTTATTCTCGGTCTCATATTAATATTCATATGATTTTTAGTGAAGAAAGTACTAATTAACCCATGTCCTTTGGTCATTATACTTTGCTTTGTGACATCACTTTTGATCCTCCAACCATACCTTCCTAGTTTGTTTTGTCCTTCAACATTATTCCTATTCCGAATGGGGCACTCCAAGCGCCCCTAGTCCCCTCAGGCGCCCGATCATCTTTGTACTTTGCTTCCACCTTTCGTGTAATTTCTAGTGATTTAATATTTCTATATTTTAGTGGTTTTCCTTTTTGGGGTTAATTACAAAATTAGAACAAGATAACCATATAAATATAAAGTTATGAGACCATAATAAAGGACCAAGCACTAGCTTCTACTATCACCATCTAGAGTTCACCCATCAAAGGCACCTAAATGTACATTTGCATCAATCTAGCTCCATCACAAGGCATAAAAGGCTAGTTTATCTCCATTACACTTTATAGGAGGGGATTCTATTGTTTCCATGCACACATTTACTGCATTATACATCTAGTTATTTCTCCCGATTCAAAAGTGTGGTGACACAAGAGAAACCTAGGTCACAATTTACCCACACACACACCACCTAGAATTGCATTGGGTATGAGATGTAGTGCATCACTCAGGTAGTAAGTCCACCATTGTTTCCGTTGAGGACATTCGACCCCTTCATATGCATATTTATTTATTTTGGTTTGGATGCTTTGTTTGGGGTTTTACAGTGATTCCTTATTACAGATCTTACAACAACATCTCGACACAATCCATTGATTTTAGTGTGACAAGAAGAAATTAAAAATGAACATCCAACAATACCTCGTAAGAGCTTCTTAGGCCATTTCTGCAAACCAAGGGGCCCAAATCTCAAACTAGGGCACCCATGGGCGCACCTATCCCTCTCCAAGCATCTCATTCCAGTCAAAGAGTTTAGTTTTGTGTTTTATTTGTATTTTGAATTATCATTTCCTCCTCCTATTCATCTGGTTTACACTAGACAAAATCTTGCACCTTCATCAAATATGTTAAGGACTTCCTAACCCTTCTTGTACATTAGGGTTTTACATTTCTATTTACTTATTTTCTTCTATAATTTCTTTTATTTATTTAGTTGTTATTTATTGCTTTATATAGCATTAGATTAGGCTATAATATCCCATTTTAGTTTTATCATTTCTATGAACCCATAATCAATTTTCATGCTCTTAGGGTCCTCATTCTTTTCTTATCATTCTAAAGTATAATCATCATGAGTATCTCAATCAATGATTATTTTCTTGCACATCCTGATGTAAGGCATAAAGTCCAACATCTTCTTGCTACTACTTGCATTCGTGCTGATATGCATCCTGACTCAATCTATCAAACTTTTTTAGATGCATTTTCACAACGAATAACATTCAAATATGATATTATCGTTGATATTAACACTTTTATAATGATCCACCCTTGCATATCATGATTCACATCTATAATGTGGGTGTCAAAGTTGACTCTAATTGATAATGGATATGAACTTAATATTTTTCCTATGTCATTCCTTGAAAAGCTAGGTCTTTCCACTCGTGATGTTAGTCCATCATCTCTCTCACTTTGTGCATATGATGGTTCAGTTTGCCCATGCATAGGTCACATTGTTCTTCCTATCACTATAGGGCCAAAAACTCTCAACACAGTCTTCTTTGTCATTGACTTTCCGGTCTCATATAATTGTTTTCTTAGTAGGCCATGGCTCCATGCCATACAAGTCATTTCTCTACCATACATCATTATGTCAAATTCATACATGAAGGTGTTGAATATACTATACTTTGTGACCATGATGCTTACAAATATTGTGACCGAGATCCTAATATTACTCTTCCTATTCCATGCACTAATACTATAAATGACCCTCAACTAATGGATGAACTACCTCATTTAACACCACTTAAGGGTGTTATTTGTGTCATTGATGCAGTTCCTTCCACTCCACCACCTCCCCTTCCTTTACTACTACTATGGTCATTTATCAAGGGTCTTTTTCTACATCAAATGTTGCTCCTCCACCTTCTCACATGTCATCCTCATTACTACGACCTCCCTTCACATGTAAACTTTTCATGAATGATTCATATTGGGAACATATTCCATTTGATCCTACTTGTGAAGAAACTATATGTTCACATGATGGCTTGGCTAGACTTGGATTCAATTTTGAAGATCTTTATCCTTCGATGCATAATCCTCATCTGTATTATGGATTCATCACTATTACTGTAGCTTATGGTCTACGTGTATTCCATCTCACAGTCTACCTCCCACATATACCTCCTTCTACTCCACTCATATTAGGACAATCTTGGATTACATATATAGGAGGAACACTATACTTGTGATCATAAGGATATATCGGTTCCCATGCCTTTTGGTTGCGTGTTCATTTATAATGCTTATTTTTTTCGATATACAAATAATCTCACTCACTGGTATGTGTATGGGTGTCCCTTTCCACCCTTTACTGATGAGGAATATTTTATGGGCATGTATCATTTACGCCTCAATGGCTCATCGCACGACCAACACAACACTATCACTTACTAGGTTTCTAATGCAGAACCCTATGGATTTGACCCTGAAACTAACGATCTCTTAGATGACATTACATGATGGATTATTCATCTTTTGCACTTGGGGGCATAACATCCACACAACCCCCATTATCACATAAAAACACATCTTATACTTGCATTTTATCATTAGCATAATCATATACATTACATACATTTTTATAACCTTATGACACACTCTTGTGCTTTGGTTAACACTTGATTGTTAAGGGCATTTTTACACATGGACCCCACACACTACACAATAGTCACTACACCTTAAGCATCAAATATCATCACATGATCCTACATCATATAAATCTTACAAAATACATCATAGGGTATACGAATTGTGAATCTTCATACATCCCACACTTTACATCCTAAATCTTGTCTTACATACATCATACATGTTCTACACATAGCTCATACACTACACTTTCGTTATTACATATTGTGTGTTTTACACCTTATACATATCATCTTACATATATCTACACATCTTAGGGCATCTATAAACATTGCATTTCACACCATTCATCCTACCACACATAGTACACATTTTACATATTCACTTGTACACATTGCACTAACTACCCAATGATGCACTCTAGTCTCACAGTCCATACTGGACTGTTGAGGGTATGCATCTCAAAATGGACCACATCACACTTGCACATCCACTCACATTTAATGTTTCTTATGTGACATTCCTAGGATTAGTGATATATGCCTTAGGCTATAGGGTCACTTCTTCTAGCATCATCTTGTGATAGGCTATAACATCACCTTTTCTTACATTGTTTAGTGGTATACGCTTTAGGCTAAATCACCACCTCCTTTCTATTCATTTAGTCATGATATATGCTTAGGATATAGAGTCATTCCAGTTCATATTTATGTCGCATTGCATCACTACAAACTCGTCACAACACGCTACACATACACATAGTTCGACCATTTCCCAATGACACACTCTCATTCTTAGTTCATTCTTGGATACTAAAGGGACATACTAAATGAACCTCATTGCATGAAAATACATGTACTAGGGGGCATGAAACTCCTATCATCCATACTACATTCCACTCCATCCATCCACAACATACTACATTTTATGGTTACATTCACTCTTGTTTGCACTTGTCTTTACATGGTCGCTTTACTACACATGTTAGATAGATCTCTTGTATGTCATTATTTTTACCATACACGCATGTGCATTCACATCCTTGTCTAGTTGTGATTATAGATATAGAGCCTATACACGCAACACTGATGCTTGACACACTACCTACTAGTGGCATCCACAATTGTACGTCACAATCTGCTATTATTTCATTTTGTACTCAGAACATTTCATTATCGGTTATACATGCTTTGACATACTTGCTATTTTTATAACATGCTAATGGGTGCTTCATGTGCAACATTTTTTTATGTAGGGATACTTGTTTCTATACTTTTTTTTTCTATTTCTTGTTATTATTTGTAGGCCTTGCCCTTTATTGTGTGTACACACTTGCTTGTTTATGGCCATGACGACCTTGAGTGTCTTGCGACACCGTGAGTGGTGTCCCATGTTTTTAACCCACTTTGTGTGGTCTATGATTGTCTCTTTGAGTGTTTACATTATGTGCTTAATTTCCATCTTACATATTGTTTGTTTGGATTATCCTTGTTCTCTACATGCATGCTTTTTGTAATAACACTTGTTTTCCTAGCCACTTGTTTGTGTATAGCTTTGTTTCTACCAAGAAAATTCCCTTCACCCTATAATTTTGGTTCACGCAATAGGTCATCTTTTAGGGAAACATTCTCCTATCCTTGACATCGCATGTGCCCCCAAAGTGGGGGCATCATTTGGGGTTTACACACGCAGTCTTGATATAGTTTAGTCTACGGTTTGTCGTCCATGGCACGACTTAGTTTACAGCGATTGGGTTCATACCATTCTACAAACACCATACACATAAAGTTTTACAGGGAATATTGTCCTTATAATTTGCAGGGAGCGAAGTTACATATTGGAGGATACAATGTAATTTCCTCCCTACACATTTTCTTCAGCCAAGCAGTGTCGATCACCCAAAAAACTAGATAGTACAGAGATCTCTTCACCAATCTCAGGGAAGTAGTTATAGGTTGGATAATAACACAAATTTCTCCCTACACTTCTTTGGCCACAAAGTGGCATGAGATCTCCCAAAAACTCACACTTCACTAATAGTTATAAGATATCCTTTTTATACCCTTTTGTCTCATCAGTATATGGTGCACATGTTCCTTTTTCATTTTCATTTTTGTACTATTTTTACATATTTCTTTACATATATACATGTGTTTTTACACATATACATGCGTATTTGACTACTTGATTGTCTTCTCTTTCATGGGTCCATCTGTATGGGATACAAGCAATCAATAATAACAACACGCATGGTGAGTACATCACACATGATACTAACCATTTCGGTACACTACATGCATTGGAATCTAAACATGCACTTCCACCCAAGGTTCACTCTAATCACTTTTACACTTTTGCATCTTTAGTCTTCATGGTCCATCTTTCTTTTTGTCACTCCACACTTTGTCTAGTCCTTTGGAGTGTTTCTACATCACTCTACATGGATTATCAGGTATGCATCTCTATCTACTTTATGTTACCAAGATTCCTTCTCACCAACATAAAGTGGGGAAAATGCAATCACTAAATCATGCAGATTGACTCAATATTTAGTCTCGATCTCATACTACTATTAATATGGTTTTTGAGAGAGAAATTACTAATTAACCCATGTCCTTTGGTTATTTTACTTTTATTTCGACGTCACTTATGATACTCAGAGCATAATTTCCCAACATGTTTTTCATTCAATGTTATTCCTATTCCTAACTAGGGTGTCCAGTTAGGACTAGGGCCCCCAAGTGCCCCGATCCTCTTTGTACTCTGCTTCCACATTTTGGGAACTTTCTAGCCATTTGAGGTTTTGATATTTTTAGTGGTCATCCTTTTTGGAGTTAATTATGAAATTAGAACAAGAGAACCAGATAAATATAAAGTTATGAGACCATAATGAGGTACCAAGAACTAAGCATCTATTATCACCATCCGAGTTGCATCCATTAAAGGAACCTAAAGATACATTCGCATCCATCTAGCTCCACCACAAGGTATGCAAGGATGGTTCATCTATATCACTCTTCATAGGAGGGGAGTCTATTATTTCCATGTACACATTTACTACATTCTACATCTAGTTATTACTCGCTACTTCATAAAGTATGGTGACACAAGAGAAACCTAGGGCAGGATTTATACACACACACCTAGAACTACATTAGGTCTCGAGATGTAGTGCAACACTCAATTGGGAAATCCATCATTGTGGTCATTAAGGACATTCTAAAACCTTCATATGCATCTTTATTTTTCTAAGGTTTTGATGCTTTGTGCTGGGGTTTGTAGGTAATTCCTTATGGCAAGTCTTACAAAGAACATCTAATGCGGTCCATCGATTTAAGTGCGACAAGAAAATGCACAGGTGAACATCCAGAGACACCACATGATGAGAGTTTTAGGCCATTTCTCCATACCAGGGCACCATTATCCTCTACGGGCACCCCAATCCAATCATAGATTTTGGATCTGTGTTTTCTCTATCTTTTGTATGATTGTTTCCTCCTCATGTTCACATGGTTTACATCATGACAAAGCATCCCACACCTTTTCGGATCAACTAAGGACTTCCTAACCCTTCTTGAACATTAGGTTTTATATTTCAAATCAAGTAAGTAAAATAAAATTAAGTTATAATATCCCATGTTATTTTAATATTTATGTTAGAGAGGATTTACATATCTACTATTTTTCTTATCTATAATTTACCTACATTTGATATTGTGTAATATACAAAATTCCTTCAAAGAAAGAATATCATTTTTTTGCATCAATTATTGGGATTTGAAGAGATATAACATGTTGTATTTATTAGATAAGTGCCTCTATGTAATCTCCTAATCCCTATTCTTTCACCCCAAAATTGTTTTTGTGTGGTATATTCCTCTCTTAGCGATGCACTTTTTCACTTACAAAGTATCTTGATCTTGCAAATACATTTATAATGCTTCTATCATCATTGTTGGGTCACTTGTCACAATTATCATTTGTACCTATAAATTCTTAGCAAGTTATGTATCTACTTGGTTAGCATTAATGGTTTCTTGTAATTACACATTCTAATCTAATAGTTCAAAAGTGATTTTATTTTCTCGTGCATCGATTGTTGTAGCATATTTATATATTCTTGTAGAATTAAAATGATTCCCTGGCCTTTATCCTTGTTTGGCACAATTGGTTCTTAACATTTTTATAGTACTTTTTCCTTCTAATCCACAATTTTACTATAAATATTAGTTAGATGGAATTTCTCACTCATGACTCTGCTCAACTATTACTCAATGTGACAAGTTCGGGACAATTTTCTTCTATCTTCCATTTTACATTACCTAGTGTTTTATCTAATGAGGCCTTCTATTTTTACAATTGCAAATAATCCATAGCAATATTTTTTTAGAGTATGAACTCCCTATATTTATGATTTTAATGGTTGTCACTCAATTTATACTTTACTATCATTGACAATTACTTCTATAGTGGTCACGTACATAGCTTTCTAAGAAATATGATGGATAATAATGTGCACATGGGAGAAGGGAAGGATAAGTTACATTTCTAATTTTGCAGAGTTATCTACATTCCCCACCAAATTTGAGCATCCCCTCTAACACCCTCTTCTTTCTTGTAAGTGTGATTGGCTTGGATATAGAGATGCATGCCTCCATTACACTATCTTTTAGTCTTCTATTTCACGTACTCACTTAAAATGTATACTTGATGGTGTTTATAGTTGCCAAAGTAGTTTCAGTTTTGGATGCTAGGCATGTGCATGGAGATGAGGGACAAAAAAGTGGCCAAAAATATTCTTTTTGGCTATTTGAACATAACGTGAAAATGTTATAACACAAAAGGGATAAATAACGCTCAAGTTATAATACCAACTTGTCATGGATTGGAATTCCCAAGCCATTATGTAGTTTTTTAAAACACAACACATGATGACTATAAAAAGTATATCGAGTCTTGGATGAGATCACCAAATTTTTGAGAAAATTTCATTGATGTCAAGTTGTTCAAGGTGATTTTGGAGTGTTTCCATTGATTTTAGGTTGTGGTCATCGATGTCAAAATGGAGTTTATTCCTTAATTTATACGAGAGAGCTTGGTGTGAGTTTCACTAATGATTAAAGATGTCAAATGATTCCTAATGATTTTTCACGGTTTTCATGATGGATTTAAGTTTTTAGTCAGGTCATCTTGTGTACAAATTATGTGTGTGTGTGTTTGTGAGAGAGAAATAGAGAGAGCATGTCCTAATGAGGTATGCAGCTCATTATCCAAAGTAAGTATGGGAATGATTGTATTTTTATAGCCATAACAAGTTTTTCTATGCATGGTAATGATGTTTTTAGGTTTGGGATTGAAGGAGAAAGCATGAAAGTTGGTTTTGAGGTTTGAACCTAGAGGAATTCTTGAGAATTGCCTATCCTAATTAGGTAGGTTGATCATTTATAGTGCCAGTATGAAAATGTGAGTATTTGAATTTTTTTGGAATTTGAATACACGTATGTGGACAAAATTCTAGGTCCTATTTTGGATTATTTTGTAAGTTATGACATTTTTGGTAAAACCAGTGTTTGGAAATGGTGTTTCCCAGTTGTAAGTCAACTTTGTGATGCTCATTGGAACATAAATATTATGAATGTGAACCTAATATATTTGGGAAAAGGTTATATGTGTACTAGATAATATTTTTGGCATTGGTTTAGGGTTTAAGGTCCACATATTTATGAACAATCGTTAACACCAAAACATGTCAAATACTCTCATGAAACCCTAGTTTGAAGTCAATTAGAGAGATAGTCCTCAAACTGACCCAGAAGTTATTTTTTTATAGTTTGATGATTGGATCATGTAGATGAATTTCCCAGTTATCTCTAGGTGGTTTTTTGGGATTAGGTTAGTTAGTGGGACCCATTGAAAAAGGATATTTTGTGAAGATTTTTGTGTATTGCTCAAGTTTTGCAAAAGGTAGTATGAAAAAATGGATTTTTCAAGATGGTGTGGACATTTAATTAGTTTATATGATTATTTATATGTAATTTTTAGTCCCTAATTGGTCATACCAAGTCAATTTCTCATGTCTCGCTTTTGGGACAATTTTTACAATTTTGAGTAAACTTGGAGAAGTGAAGTTCTTGAGCCCTTATGATCTGATTTGATGAGTCTAATGCACTTGGTTATGATGTTGAGATGTTAGTTACTTTTTTATGTGTTTAATTTCTCTTGGTTGAGTGTTATAAGTTTGTGCAAGCTTCATCTATTAATGGCATTTTTATGGGTATGCAATCCTAATAGGACAATCTTGGTTTTTAGTGATTTCATGGTATGAATGAATGTTGCAGAGCTATTTCAGAATGTAGAAAGTGTGTAGAGGTCATGGAAATTTTCCTTTAATAATTTTAATCTTTTAATAAGTTCTTATAAGTGTCAAGTTGTTTTGTTATGCAAGAAGACCTAGTTGAAGTGGTTTCTTGAGTCCTAGAGGAGTATATAGTCAAATGGAACTATTGTAGACCCTATGGAGTTAATGTTATAATTATTTCATGTTCTTAAGATGAATTTTAATCTATTATGTCTGACCTAAGTGGATACAGATGACCTATTAGGTATTGGTTACTTGAAACATGTATCTATACGAGGCTATTAGGCCTATTTGAGCTAGTAGAGTACATGGAGAAAAGTGCAAGCTAGAGGCTGAGTGAGAGATGTGTATAAGGTCCTAAGGACCATGAATATTGTATAAAATTAATATATTAAGGTTTCCATAGTAGAGAGGATATTTTTTCCATGACCTGTTTTTGGTGAAGAAGAAGAGGGACAAGTTGGCAAAAAGTTAGTTTTGAGTATTTTCATAAGAAGATGAGCTTGTAGCTGATGTTTAAGGATCAGAAAGAGTTCAAGAGGCCTGAGTGCATGTTGATATTAAAGACATGGATAGATGACCAAGGATAATAGATAAGAAGAGAGAATAAGAGAAAAAAAGGCCATCATTTGTTGAGATAACAACAAGGAAAGGTGGAAATTTTTCTTAGGTGGCTTAGTTAGTGCTTGGTCCTTGTGGATTTGGTGCTTCACTAACAACCTAGGGGTTTGGTGCCTCCTTGAAATTTGGTGCTCCTTGTGGAGTTGGTGCTTCACTAAACTTTATTGTTTATCAATACAATGATCAGTGGGTTTTCTTCCCCTTGATGGTTTCCCACATAAATATGGTGTTCATATGTTCTCATGTGTTTCATGTTCTTGTGGGTAGTTATTTCATAATTAATAAGCTCACATTGGTTAGTTAATTTTTAATGGTTCTTGCAAGTTAACGTACTTGAAGTAAAAAATTTAATACACTAATTTACCCCCTCTCAAAGTGGTTTTGCTTCCAACAATTGGTATCGGATCCAAGTCCTTTGGAACATGTTTAAAATATTGAAGGAGATCCTAGAATCACAAGATGGCTAAGCAATTCAAGAAAGAGAGCCAATATTGAGGTCCTTAGCAAAATTTCTTGAGGATTAGATATGTACGTTGAAGTATGACATGGTCAAGAAATCTAAGAAGTATGAAGAAGAATGTACCAAGCTCAAGATAGAGGTATAAGCCCTAAAGGATAAAGAGGAAGATTGCATCAGGTATGAAGCAGAATTAGAGTCCTTGAAAAAATATTTTTATCAAGCATCTATCAAGTTAAATTCCTATGAGAGGTTTGAGAATAAAACCGAGGCTCTAAATGGAAGTTTGAGTAGGCGAAGGTTGCAAATGACAAAACTAGTCTTGGTTTCATTGGATACCACAAGAAGAGCTACGAAATTGACAATGCAAGTCTTGAAGATCAAAATGAGGATGATATAGTGAACAATAAGGTCTATTTTAATAGAAATGTAAGGTCTAATCCCATCATATAACCTAATGAAATAAGGTACGATAAATATTTCAATGGTTATTGTTTTACATGAATTTTTTTGGTCATAAGGAAAGGGAATATAGAATAAGAATATTCAAGAATGAGTATGCATGGGATTATGGAAGGAATCATAGTCCATATCAGTCAAGAGGTAAGAATATTGTTTGTTATATTTTTCACCAAAAGGGTTATATTGCATTTTTTTCATCGTGATTCATCAACGCAGTCAAAAGAGTTGAAGCTCTTAAAGTTAAGAAGGTATGGAAGCCAAAGTAAGTGAAGAATCCATATCCTATAGATGAATTCAACGTGGAACCTAAGATAGTCAAGATAATTTTGAGATTAGATCATGAATATCCCATGAAGAAGGTAAAGGAAACCGTTAAGATGTGTCACGATCTTCCTACAAAATGAAGTGGATAATTTTCTATGATAGAGAATAGGGTAGAGGTTGTAGAGCACCAAGATTTCATGTTATCGTAATTTTATATAATGGATAATGATGTTGACATCAAGCAAGAGGAACCAGTCAAGAATCCCAAGAATTTTAGTATATGCTATTTTAGAGCCTTAAGAATCATGGGGTGTCTTCATTAGGTTTCATGAAGACATACATCATCCATTTGAAGAAATGAAGTTATGTTACTAGCTTGAAGATGGAAAGAGTTGTGTTATAAGAGACAATCATAAAGTCATATGCTTTGAAACACCTACAAGGTATGTGTTTTGACTTGATCGATTCAATACTTGTCATGAAGTTGTATTAATAGGTGATATGCTACAAGAAGGGTTTTGGAAGCTAACATGCATATATACTATTTGAGGAGCATATTTTGAAAAACAATAATTATTTAGTGACCTAATTCAGATTTGTGACTCTTGAAGAACAAAATATTTGTATGTTTAAGCCTATATATGTAGGAAAGTTTATGGAAACTCAAGATAGTTGAGAAGAGATTTGGTCATTTAAGCATCATGAAGACATATGCAGGGTTGTAATCATATTGAATATTTGTAGTAGTTATGAATAGAATTATGAAGGGATGTGGGACAATTAATAAGATGAAAAATTTATAAGTGAAGAAGTATATGAAGGATTAACAAATATATGGAAAAAGATATAAGGTATGTGTTATGCTTCAAGAAGGTTTTTGAATATTCTTAAAAATTCATGTAGCTCATATTGGAGACTCAAGAATATTGTGAGAAGGTAAGAAATGTGGTTACAAAATTGTACGTATGAGTTATATTGATGGAGATATTTTGTAAAATTTATGTGCTTTTAGAAAGTGTCTTAAAGACGTGGAATATCTATGAATAAGTGCATCAAGAAGGATTATGAAGACTTACCAAGTTGAGCTAGGAAGTTTGAGCATGTTTAAGCATTGGACTATATTGTGTGACCTTATTCATGTTAGTAATGGATGTGAGAATATAGTAATTGACTAATATGCCTTTAATTTCTATATGAACTATATTATGCTTGTCATGAAGACCTAATGAATTCATAGGAAGTTCTTGGAGGATTATGATGAAAAATTTGATAGGATAAGGTGAGAGATTTTTCTAAATTTGAATGCAAGAATTTCCTCAAATCTAGGCATGCATAGTAGACATCATGAAAGGAAAAATTATTTTGAGTTTGAAGGAAAAAATATGGGTATACATGCAAAACAAAATCATAGTATAGACATAAAAATTAGGTTGTACTACCCTTATAGCTCGATTAATTAAATTAGTCATACCTTACATATTCATATCCCATAGTGCATAAGATTAATTGAATTAATTAATTTAATTAATTTAATAAATATCCTCACTTGACCACCTCACCTAGACATCTCATCATGGACCTATTATTAGCACGTTTCTTTTAACTATGACTCAATCTCTACTTACCATAAGTAACTGAGACTTAGTCTAACCCTAAAATCAAATGCCTATTCTTTCTCTAACAGCATGCCCACTTATCTAAGTGAAAAATTTTATTTTAGACCCGTACCGATGGGAAGAATAGGCCAAAAAGATAGCCAAGATCTACTATTTTAGCAAGCCTAGGATTTCTGCCGTAATTGACGCTGCGGTTAACCTAAACTATCATCGGTTACCATATATTCATTTTGGTAACCTTGTTCCAGAGGTTGGAAGAATTATTCAAGTTTGGAGAGAGAGAGAGAGAGAGATCTACATGCAAGCATGAACTAGATCCCTCTCACACATCCAGACACACCCTAGCAGGAACCAATCCGATCTAAAGAAGTTGGCATTCACAATATCATTCTAAGAAGCACCGATTTGGCACTCGATCACCGGTTCATAGATCAACCATCACCTTCATCCAACCACCAAGTCTGCAAATACAAGTAAGTGTGTTTTGATCTGCATCATTCCATACTTGCTTAGATCATCATTTCTTTAGCTTTCTCCTTTAAATCTATTCTCTTTTGCATCCTATCATTCTCGCCTTCATGTCAATCCACCCATCTAACCACCCATAACCTTTTAGCTCCCCATATTCAACCCCCAAACATCTTTGAGCATTCTCAAACATCTTACCAACCTAGCCATCATTCTTCTATTCTTTGTGCAATCATAGAGAATCTCTAAAACCAAATTTTATTGAGTTTCTACCATTCCACCTCTACCGATGCCGGTTAACCTAAACTGTCATTGGTTTCCCTCTCAACTTGCATCGGTTATACCAAAGCGACGTCGGTCTTTCGGTAATCCTACCTATAATAGAAACCTAATAACCTTCACCCAAATAACCCAAAACCACCCAAAATTTGATCCTGACCTATTCTAATCACCTTGGCTACCTGCCCAACCTCCAGATCTGATCATAACCCAACCTGTTAGATTAGATTTTCTTATTGTATTTGAATGAGATACCTAAATCATATGGACTAATGTAGGATGTTATTTTTTATATTATTTCTTACATTAAATTGTATTAAACATTGATTGACAACCATCTAAGAAGTATCACACTTCCAGGATATAGCACATGCTAGGTAGTCCTTTGACATATATTGTTTAATATTATTCTTGTGGTATTGTTTTGCATTCACAATGTAATTCCTCCTAGTAAAAGGAATTTCTCACAATCGAATCTGGATCGGGAAATTAAAACACGCACACTCTACATTCCACCTTCAATTCACATGTATTCCTCCTCGCCTTTACCTTATTTTTTTCTCATACATACGCAACTTATTGGTGAAAATTTTTGGCACACCCGGATAGACCCTCTCTTGGGTTCTTTGCATTTTCTTCATATAGGGAAATCTTGTGTGTTTCTTTCTCTTTTTGAAAAATAAACATTTAATCTTCTCCCTTGGTAAAATTATTTTCTTCTAATTGTCTAAACAAAATTTTTGATTTGGTGTTTAAAACGAATCATTTCTTTCTTCTGAAATTTTCATAGTAGTGAAAGAGCATGTTCTTGACCTATTCATCACTTGCTACATCGAATATAATTATCGATTTGGGTTATAAATTTTTTGCATTTCATCCTTGTATGCTACATTATTAGCTCACATTTAAAACTGAGGGAAACCTATACGTTGGAAGTCATGCACAACTTATGATTGACATAATTGAATCATAGAAAGAACTTTCTCTTCTCTCTCTCTTTTCCAAACTACACAAATAAAAAATTCACACATCTTCTTAAAAAACACCTTACTTGGAAGAAGCTATCAACAATCACATGATTAAAGGATTGATAGTGGGTGCCCAGCTAGTTTCTCTATCCAGTCATTATCTCAGAGAAAGGACCACCCCGATAAAACATAACTTGAAACCACCCTTTAGAATTTTCCTCTTCATAGGATGCCTTCCCAACCAAAAAATTATGTTTTGAATTCACAAGTCAGTCTTAAATGGCATAAGATGAACACATAAAATTCACTTATTAGGATTTGCATGTTTTTCTTAGCTTTTTCCTGAGTTGTGTTTTGAGTTGTGAGGTTACGTTCTCCACTTTCCTCTTCTTGTCACACTCCACCATCATAGTTGGAGTATTCTGACTATTTCTGAGTGTGTCAGGGTCTAATACCATCATCCTCAGATTTCTGGGTTGGTGTTTCATTTGATTTAATTCACAAAAAAAAATTTTCTTCATTTCTTCTAATTTCACAAGAATCGGCATCGGTCCACTGAGACCATCATCGGTTTTATATCCGATCATCGGTTTATATAATCGGTGTCGGTCTCGACTCTTTTTGTTCATTTCACCCAAAGATAGCATTCATCAAATATGTTGTTCTATCTGAAGTTCTCAAAACATCATCATATCCCTAGAAATTTCATATCATAGCCCAAAGTATAGTTTCCATTATTTATTTTCATCAGTTTTACCTCATTTGCAAAACTACTACGATTACCCATAGTAACAGATTGGTTATCATAACTTTCATTGGCTCTCTTGTAACCTTCATCGATCAATCGACCATCATCGGTTTCGGTGTTTAATTTCTAATTAAAACACCGATCAAATTTAACTCTTGGAATTCATCCTTCTCCATTTTTGTTGTTTTTTGTGTATCATCTGCAGAGTATAGTTTTACTAAGTCAATGCTAATTCTCATGATGTTGACTTGCGGTCAAACCAACACCCTTGTGTTTCACATCAGCCTTTAACCTCTTCCACCTATCCCATCATCGCCATCTATCTTATCACATTTGGATCCAACTCAACACGTCACCATTAGTACCGGTGACAAGGAGTTCATAAAAATCCTTGACCACAATCCGTGGCCTTACAATACTATCTTTCCCACTCATCTACCTCGAGACTCCTTAGGACAACTAGTATATGACATGCCCATATCTATCCCTCCTACCCTTGCCCCCCTTTGCCGTGTGTCCTACCACTAGCTCAAGTCTACCCTCATCCACTTTACCCCTTGTGGTCTCTCAGTTAGGTCCCACATCCGCTATAGCTACTACACCAATGACATCTATCGCACCTATGGTGTTGACCATTCCTTCACCAACCACCTTGAGCATGGCCCCATCTACCCCCTTTTCCTCGTATATACCAGTTGCATCACAACCACCCTTGGTGTCGCAACCCACACCCCATTTCAAAACCTCATCCTTTCCATCCCTTAATCTCTTACCCCCGATTACCATGAGATTCATTACAACTACCCCACCTGTTTACATGCATCACCATCAACCCCAATCTCATCTATCACTTATTTGAGGGTATATTCCGCCAAAGATCTACCCCCCCTTCACATTTTTCATATTTGGCACCCCCATATGTCGGGATGCCATCCACATCATACACCCATCATCAAGCTCCCTTTACTGCAAGAGGCTCCCATTCCTCACAACCCACCAATGACCTCATTAGGATGATTATGGAAAAGATGCAAAGACTAGAAGCATTAATTTCCAACTCTCACAACTCCTTAACTTATGATGAAATATGTAATGAGCCTATTCATCCATCTATTCATATTCACCCATACCCCATGCATTGGGAAATTCCTAAGTTCAACCATTTCAACAATAAATAAGACTCGCAAAAGCACTTGTGGTCATTCAAATATGGGTGTTATCCAATTTCCCATGACGAGGCTTTACTCCTACGAACATTCCCCATGTCCTTGAAAGAATTTTCCTTAGATTGGTATAGTGGTTTACCTAGACATTCCATCTACTCCTTTAATTAAGTGGCTAAAGAATTCCTGGACCACTTCTCAATCAATGTAGTCAAAAAATTCACTATGTCGACCTATATTTGACACGGCAAGTATGATGACGAATATATCATAGATTTCATTGCTCGTTGGTGAAGTCTTATCAACAAATTAATGTTCCATTTACCTCAAGTTGAACTTATAGAGTTGTTCACTAGATCTTGTGCCAGATACATCTCACCAACTCTGTAGGTACAAACCTTCTGTATCTTTGATGAAGCATTTACCATGACACAAAAGCTATAAATTCATACCATTGAAGAAAATAAAATCCAATTGTGAAATAAAAATGCCATGTTCAAATCAAATGATTCTTCTTCGTCTTCAAAACCTCAAAACAATTATTTAAAAGCCAAAGGATCTTCCATCGCAGTAGTTCTCAAATCTAGTTCATCTCATCTATCTAATCAAGCCAAACCTTCCTCCAATCTTTCTCATGTTCAAACTTTCCAGCTCTGGCAAGAACATCGAAAATACACTCCAATTGGAGAGCCCTATTCTTCATCTTGCAAAATCTTCTTAAAGTCGGAGCCATTGCACTACCCCCCATAAAACCTCATCTTTGGTTTCAATCTCGCTCATCCTATGCCCTGCATGGTATAAGGAACATGACTATTGTAATTATTATCACGTCAAAGTCCATAAAGATGGTAATTTCATAACATTTAAAAATATTGTACAAGAAATGTTAGATAATGGAGATCTTGTCTTGGACAACCCAAATGCACCAACAAATCAAAAATTGCATATATTTAAGAATTTATTCCCTAACCATACACCGTCATCTAATCAAAATGGTGAACCTTCAACCAATGACAAGTAATGATTTGTGAATTCCATGTTGTCTTTGAGTTTTTATTTTGGCTCTAATGAAATCCTTAAATATGGATGGAGTTAACTAGAAATGCTACCACTTCATTATTACAAATTGGAAAAGTCAATTTTTTACTAAGGTTATGTGTAATAAGATCACTGAGCTATTAGTTGATACAAGGGAAATGGTGGTGGTTATCAAGAATGGCATATGATATTTCATCAACTGGATCTACTTCCAGATTCAATATCATATTCTACCATTTCTAGATCTGAATTCTTTGTTCATACCATTATACTTTCTTGATCAAACATCACAATCATTTTTCTTATACACAAAGTTAGTTTGTGGGGAGATATTTACAATCTAATATTCCTAATTGCATAAATGAAATTTTAATTTACTTGTAGGAAATAAAAGTCTAAAGAAAATACTTACCAAATACCTCCTGTTGCAGAATTTGCTAAAAGGTATTCTACTGTCACTAGAATATTCTTTTAGAGAACTTTGAATCTCCCAATAACACTATGTCCCCTGAAAAAGTGCCAAAATGATGAGGGTCGTCAATCCTCGCCATTAATAATGTCAATCCAGGGTTGGTGTCCGATGGTTGTATGCATTAAGAGAAGAAGATCTTGGAAAAAAACTCCTTTAAACACAAACCAAACTTGCATAAAATAAATCACACTTGTAGAAATTGAAAGCCACACTTGCAGAAATAAAGGCACACTTGCAGAAATAAAGTTTGCATAAAATAAATCACACTTGCATGAAGGAAATCAAACTTGCAGAATTTAAACACACTTGCATAAATTGAAATTGCTTGAATTGGAAATAAACATAATTAAATGAAACACCTGCAGGTTCACAACAAACTGAATTTTCACAATACAAAAATAAAAACAATACAACAAAATGAATTACAGACAAATGAATAAACATAAACATAAATACATAGATCCATCTTCCTTGAAATGAGTGGCCAACTCATTTCTTGGAAGAGGATTTAAATCATACTTCCGATTTTAAAACTACAGAATATTTGAGAGGAAAGAACAAATCTTTATTTCTTGGGAGAAAGAAAATTACATATCTCAGTGTGGAAGGTTGCATTTATAATTCATGCATCCAACCAACTCCTTATTTTAGGAAATATAATCTGATCTTATCTTTATTCCAATCCTAACAACTAAGATCTCCATCTCCACAAAATATGGAGAGAGATATATTATTGAAGTCAAATCTTATCTTGCTTATTTTAGGAAGATTTGCTCCCAAATCTTCTCCTTGATTTTTGGTAATAAGAATCATAATGATTTTATTCTTCTACATTATTGGAAGGAGGTTTTTCCTCAAAATATGATTTTGACCAAATACCTTTCCTAGATTTTCCATTTGACTTTGTTGTTTTTATTGTGGAACTTTTGACGCTTGTCTGATACGTTTTTTCCTCGGACTGCAGTTCACTAAAAGTTAGATTTATCTTGATTGGTAAAACCTATAGAAAATATGAATGATTTTTTTGTTAAACACATTTCTATGAACAAAAACCTCTCTCATATTTTCCATTTGAATTTTCTGTTTTTGTTTATGGAACTTTTAGTGCCGTGCCTAATACACATTTCCTTAGGAAACTATGACTCACTAAAAGTTAGATCTCTCTTCATTGGTAAAATCTATAAAAAATCTAAATGAGATTTTTGTTAAACACATTGCTATGAATAAAAAAATCTCTCATATTTTCCATTTGACTTTTCTATTTCTATTTATGGAAATTTTAGTGCTCGTCTGATACACTTTTCCTCGGAATGCATCTCACTAAAAGTCATATCTCTCTTCATTGGTAAAACTGTAGCAAATATGAATGAGATTTTTGTTAAAAATATTTATATGAACAAAAACCTCTCTCATATTTTCCATTTGACTTTTTGTTTCTGTTTATGGAACTTTTAGTGCTCATCTGATACACTTTTCCTCATACTACAGCTCACTAAAAGTTAAATCTCTCTTCATTGGTAAAACCCGTATCAAATATGAATGAGGATTTTCTTAAACACATTGCTATGAAAAAAAAACTCTCTCAAATTTTCCATTGGAATCTCTGAGTTTTCACAATCCCTCAAAAATTGTCATTCTTTTGATGCAAGTTCCAGAACTAAAGTTGTCATTCCTTTTATGCAAGTTCTAAAACTAAATCTGCAAGTTCTGGAACTAAATCTGATTTGTCCATGAATCAAAAGTTCCGGAACTAAATTTCATTCAATCGATACAAGTTCTGGAATTAAATCTGTGAGTTCTTGAACTAAACCTATGAGTTCTGAAACTAAACCTGTGAGTTTCAGAACTAAACCTGCAAGTTCTGGAACTAACTCTGAGTTCGCAGCTAACTTAAAATAGCTATAACTTTTGCATGCGACCTCGGATTGAGATGATTCTTTTTTGAACTTGCATAATTTTTTGAGAGGAATATGAATATGAAATCATATTTTATTTTAAATGTACTGTTCATGATCAATTCCACTTTTCCCAATACTAGCATTATCTTTCCTTTATGGCTTGCATACACAAGACTTTGCATCTTTTCCTAAATAATCAATAGGATTAGTCAAAAATATAGATAAAAAAGTATTATAAAGAATGAACAAGATATATATCCTATATTCTATCTTAAGTAAACTATAAGTTCCTAGATTACATTTAAATCCACTTTCAAAGGTAACTTGGAAGGACAAAATAATGGTAATTTATGGCCAATTTATGGCCTCATCAAGGAACCTATTCCATTTTTACCTATCACCATACATCCCCACCCACTACCTATTCATTGACCTACATCACCACCTCCACAAACATTTTATCCACCTCTAAAATTGGAGATCAACATGGTCTTTATCAGAGATTTGGCCAAACCACCGCCTAAATGCCAAAGTTCTTTACTCATTTCGAAAGGTTCTTACCCCGCATTAGGTTTTTTTCCATCATGTCATAACACAACTCATGAAATACCTTCTCCATCTACCTCTTTCCCTCAGATTAACATGATCCAAGTTTCCACTCATGCCCAAAAGGAAAAAGGAAAAGAAAAATCAACTAGCCCATTAACCAATCCTGTGCCCAATATAACATCTACACCCGTACCCAAAATCACCATTTAAGGACCCACATACCCTATTTCTAACAGGTTCACCCATCGTACAATGATAAAACAATTACATCAATCCCCTCTAAAAATGTCTTTGTACGATCTCGTCCAAACCTCTAAATCTCATCGACAAGCCCTTATGGAGGTTTTACCTAATGACCCCACACCGTAGCCTCCATTCTCACCCCTCACCATGTGGCCTCTCTTACCAAATCATCTCCTTCTTCTACCCCCATTCCCACTCATCAAGTAGTCACCCTCATTTTTTCTAATGAGGAGATCATACCTCTCCAATCAGATGACCTTGATCCCACCCTTTTTATCTTTGTCTATATCGATAATATATGCGTATGGTGCATTATGATTGATGGTGGTGCTAGCATCAACATCATCTCCTCCCACACGTATAATCAAATACACATCCCTTCAAATTGCATGCATAATAACTTGGTTATGTTGCACTCCTTCAATGATGCCATCATTTCCACCCTTGGCACCATTATTCTTCACATTCGTGTAGGCCCTCGCACTATCTTGGAATTGTTCTACATCTTATAGGGGAGTTCCAATATAACCTGCCTTGCTTTTCCGACCTTATATTCACGTCATGGGTTGTGTTCCTTCAACTTTACACCATTGTGTAAAATTTGAACATGAAGGACATAACTATACCATCCCATCTGACCCGTCACTTTTTAAAACTTGTAACATGTTATACAGACCTAATTATGTCCTTGTACCAATTAAGGAATCTACCACTACCCCCACTTCTCTTTCACCCATAGCCCCATCCACCAATGTTTTCGCCACCTCTCCCACACCTAAATTTTCTAGTCATACTACGCCTGCAGACCTCTGTGCTAGCCCATCTTCTTCCCAACCAACCGATACCCCTCTTTCCCAATTACCTAGTAATTCATCTATCCTCGCTACCCACATATCTACTACCAATCCCTTAGAGGGTTTTTTTCAATGCCTCATTGTGGGGGAATACCGCCTCTACAATATCAACACATTCCTTACTCCACAAGAGTATGGTAACCTACGCCAACATCCTCGTTATGACTATCACATAAGAGAGGTCTTCCCTTATGGTCCTCCCCACCTTCACACCAACTTAATGTATGGGGGACTTGATACTTCCACCTATTCACCCGAACTACCATCCCAAACATGACCATTTTCATCTGACCTCCAATCTCTCACTAACCACTGCTTCACCCAAAATTTCCTTCACCGCTGTGCATGGAAAGGCTTTGGATTTGGTTTTTACGAACAATGTCTTCATATCGTCATCCCATGTACCACCCAGTAAGCACAAATATCATAGTGGCATTGGCTTTGCCGAACCATCTTCTAAGAAGACCCACATCGACCTCATTGAGGATGAAAAACCTTCTCTACCTCATTCACCAACATCATCACCTTCACCCATGAAGTCCATATATCCCGAATCTATTCCTCCTAAGTTTTTTTGTGAACACAATTTTCTTGGGACCTCGACTTATCAACGTGATGGCAAGGCTCCCTCTTCTCTTCCCTTCATGTATCCTAACACAATCGATGATGATACACCATCTATTAACGTCATTCAATGTCAAGATGATGTGTCTATCCTCACCTACCTTAGTGTGTAAGATTCTTATATTCACCTTTGGTTGTTACCTTCTTATAGGTAAACCATGTTAAATGAATCAACCATCAAAATCAATATTAACACTCAGGATGACCCGCACATTTTAAAGATAGGCCAATATTTATATGCCTCTCGAACAAGAAGATTTTACTTCTTTCATCTAGGATCGTATCAATGCCTTTGCTTGGTTCTATCTTGATATGCCCGCTTATTGACCCAAACATTGTGGTCCACAATATTGTAACCATTCTTAAATCCAAATTCATTAAATAGAAGCTATGGAAAATGCATCCTCACATTTCCCTTCTTGTCAAAGAGGAACTTCAACACCTTCTCTTGGTTTCCTTTATACTACCCATTGGCTATCCCCAATGAATTTCTATGATGTTGTTGTCACAAATGTGACAGGGGGACTTTTCATTTGCACGGATTTCTATGACCTCAACTTAGCTTGCCCAAAAGACAAATTTCCTCTATCGGGAATTGACCAACTAGTTGATCTCACTTTTAGTAATGAAATGTTATCACTCATGGGTAGTTTTTCAGGGCTATAACCAAATATTACTCGCTCCAGGAGGATTAACACAAAACCGCCTTCATCACTCCTTGGGGAACTTATACTATTGAGTCATGACTTTTGGCCTTAAAAAAACTGGTGCTACATATCAGTGGGCTATGACTTATATCTTCCATGACATAATGCATCGCATATTAGAAGATTACGTAGATGACCTTCTTGCAAAATCTAAACATTGAGCTGAACACCTTACAATCCTCAAGGTCATCTTTGACCACCTCATCAAGTATTGTGTTCACATTCAACCTAAGAAGTGTGTCTTCGTTGTGCTCTTAGGAAAGCTCCTTGGTTTCATCGTTTCTTTATGTGGCATAGAAGTTGATCCTGCTAAAGTAAAGGATATTCTCGAAATGCCTCGCCTACTAATCTCTACCAACTTTGAAGTTTGCAAGGTAAGTTGCAATCTATTCATCGGTTTATTTTGTAACTTTCGACCGCTGCCAACCATTTCATCATCTCCTCAAAAAGGATGTCTCCTTCAAATGGGATGATGAATGCCACAAAGCCTTTGATGCCTTAAAACAATACCTTCTCCAACCACCAATGCTCATTCCTCCTAAATATGACCAACCCTTTTACCTATACATTTATGCTACTAATCATTCCTTAGGTGCCATGCTCACTCATCGCGATGAGAAACAGGGAGCAAGTGGTTTATTACATAAGTCATACCCTTTTGGACTACAAAACTAGGTACACCCATGCTGAAATTTTTTTCTTAGCCTTAGTTTTTATCGCCACTAAACTTTGTCATTATCTCTTGCCTAGGTGTCCCTCACTGCCTCATCATTGATAATGACAAGCAATTCAAAAACAAAACCCTATGAAAGATTTGTGATGCTTTTGGCATTCAACTCAGTTTCTCTTCACCTTACTACCCACAAACAAAGGGCCAAGGAGAATCAACCAATAAAACCTTCAAAAAAATTCTTATGAAAGTAGTTGACAATATTGGAAAGGATTGGCATACGCACGTTCCTTTCACCTTGTGGGCTTATCGCACTAGTATTCGCACTTCGATTATTGCCACACCTTTCTCTTTGGTCTACAAAGATCGAGGATGTCTTAGCTCTCGAATTCTAGATTCCATCTCTTCATATCTCGCTTAAAGATATGCTTAACTATGATGACTTTCACCAGGACCATCGGCATAGCTTGAGTTATTAGATGAATGTTGTCTCAATGCTCTTGATCATCTCCAAATATACCAAAAACATATCAAACGTGCCTATGAAAAATGTGTCGATGATTGAACCTTCCAGGTTGGAGACCTCGTCAAATCCGAAGGAAAATCAACATATAACCAAAGAAGAGAAAAGTAAACAACGGAACTTTCTCTTAAATTTCTTGGACCCTATATCGTTACTCATACCTTTGAGTCAAGTGCTTATTTTTGTCTTCACTCGAAGGTAAACCGAACACGAACCCCTAAAAATTTTACACCTTTGATCATTCTATTATTGAATCAATTCCTCTATCACCTTCTATCTATTTAAGCTCGTCCCTTGAGCACCCTTCACCTTTTCATATTACTTATTCTTGTGGTCAACAAATAAACAAAAATCATGTGATTACCCGTCACCTTTCAACCTTATCTTCAATATGAGTACCAAGGCTCTACTCATGGCATGATTTTCATGGATACTTTTCATCTTTTTCAATATGGAATCCCATGATCATTCATCACTTGAAACCATCTCTCTCATAGTTAACATCTGCGTGCTACGGTTTTGGCCTTCTCAACAAGAGCCTAATCTCCCTCTATAGTCTTTTCCATGACTTAAATGTCCAAAAAGAAAAATAATTTCAAAAATAAAATGGGATTCAACTCCTTGAGTCAAACTTCTAGCAACGAGATGAATCCCTCAAAAGGGACATCTCTTCTCTCTATCTCATCATTATAAATAGATTGCTCCCTTGAAGGAAAACTATACAAAGTTATTGCAAAAATAAAATAAAATATTCAGAAACTTCCTGCATTGATCAACTTCTCGAAGACCTCAAGGAGATAATATACTCATCCCATGTAGACTTCCCGCATCGATCAGTCTATCAAACACAAAATCAAAAAGAGAAAATGATAAATTTTTCATCATGGACTTGCCTATTTTGATCATGGGTTTCTTGCCAAGTAGACATGTTGTCTTACACCAAGTTATGCTACAACCAACCATTTTCACCTCATTTCCTTTTCATCCTAATCTACCTTCTCAAGGGACTTGCCACAAAAATGACATTTTGTGATCATGTGATTCTCTTCACCCTTAACATAGTCAATCATGTAACACCTTTAGGGTCTTACATTCATAAGCCCACCTTTGGTATGGTAGACTTGTTATGGTTCTTACCAATTAGGTGGCTCTTTTGGTCACCTCTTACCCTTCACCTTCTTCATTACTTGTTGATTCTCCTATACAGGATTAGACCATCGACACCTACATTTTAAGAATTCATCTTTCACCAACGCAACCAAGCCTAAATGACCTAGACTCAATCATCCCTAAAACCTACCAAACCAACCCTTTACCTCATCATATTCTTCCTGTCTTATAAGAGAACTACATCACCTTGAGGCCCCTTTTCGTCGAGGCTATGTATGCAGCACTTCAATGGCATGAGGCCCTTGGAGGTTAGCTCGGACACTTTTTACCCTAACCTATTTTCCCCATTTTTCCTATTAATAGTATACCTTACTTAGTTTCCATTTTTCACAACACTTGGAAGTTAAACAATCAACAAACATACATACCTACGATTTTATCACATCATCAAAACATCCAATCAATCATTTCATATTTCCATGACATCAAATAATTGAAAATTTAGACCACAACGTACCTATACATCATCATTTATTCTCTGTACTACCAAAATTGGAAATTAAATCAAACCCAAAAACATAACCTTGATGCCTAACTCACTTAGACTCATCCATACCCATCGACCTCGATTCCTCCATGCATAATTCTCACCCATGCCTACATGACTTCGACTCCACAATGCTTAACTCTCCTAGACTCATCCATGCCTACACAACCTTGACTCCACCATGCCTAACTCACCTAGAATCATCCATGACTACATGACCTCGACTCCACCATGTCTAATTCACCTAGTATCCATCCATACACAAATAAAAATGGAAATTGAAACACAAGTACATCATCCATACCATAAATCTCATCATCTATAACCATGAAATTATGTATATAAATACAAATGTACACCAATAAAAATACATACAAGTATCTCAAATCTCTCATGAGCATCCTCACCATCTTTGGCATGCAAGCCAATTATATGATCAAAATCTCAAAAATCTCGTGTACATCCACACTATCTTCAACTTGTAGACCATTATATATATCAAAATATCCAAAAATAATAATCATGTCAAGTGACTAATTGTCACCCCACCTGAGACCCTCGGGGCCAGTCTCATTTGTCTCCTCCTCTCTACCCTCGGTACCCTGCTAGCATCTCTCCACCCTTCATGGGTCTCGGTCTAGTCTCCCGCCTAGCCAGCAACCGGGTGAGTCGGCCTCCATGAACTAGTATCCTCACCATGACCACTGTCTTGGGGCTCACCAGCCCCTGTACTCTCTACACTATGAGTGCGGGATCTCATCCTCTCACTCAATGCCTATTGTGTCATGTACTCTACATAAGAGGGGACATCTATCCCGGTTGTCATCGTGTAATCCTAATAATACCACGCCTCACTTAGGGAATCCTTAAACCTCACCATCGGAATCATCTAGGGTAGTGTAATAGGTCTCACGAAACCTATGAGCTCTATCCTACTATGGTGGGCTCGGACCACGTGCCTATGTACCCTGTCCTACTAATGCTCTGTGGAGGTGCCTACATTGTAACTTGGGCATGTAGGTCCATAATCTAAGCATGTGCAAAGTGGCCAGTCGACCCTACAAACCTGCTATCTAAGCGTAGGGTGGCTACCTGTCCCCCGTCTCCATCACCACCTGTGCGGGCACCTATCCCTATACAATGTGGGCCTATAGAGCTACCACCTACAATCGTAAAGTGACAACCTATGCCTTTGATCTTGTGAGCTTCCCTGTAATACTCAAAGTTTTGTCTAAAGGGTTTCTACCTAGCCCTAAAAGGTATCTTATTCTACCATGATAGTAGTTAAGTTAGGTTTCGCTAGCCTTGATGGTGCGCCCATAGCTACGTCACCCACCACCGATTGTATTTTTCGTGACCCTAGAATCATCAATCTACCTATCCACCATCTACTCCTCCTTCCTTGTCCGCATATTCGATTGTGGTAGAGGTATAGGCCTCTCCACATCATCTCTCTGTATTGTGGGAATGGTGGAGGCACGTCTATTGCAGCCCAAAATGTTGCCTAACCTTGTCCTTTGGTATCATCTCGTGCTGCACCAAAGATGGCACCCCTCTATCCACCTAAGTAGTTGTAGCTCCTCCAACTCCTCGGCCATGCACCTATATGAAGGAAAGCCAACATATGGCCTCCAAACAATATCAACCCCAGATAACCCCTCCAACACTCACCTATAATATGTTACATCATGGGTGGCCCTCATTACCTTGTGCTCTCCACCAAGTGGTACCCATCGCTTATAACGAACCCCCGACTAAGCCACCCTCGAACCAATCCTATTGGGGCAAGCCAATCTGAACATATGCATACGATGTGCTTGTATGCCCAACAGTGTAGAAGGAAGGTACAACATAAACTGAATCTCTGCAACCTCCCATAGGCCCACAACTCTCTATACAATTGCACCAAGAATTTTGGTGCCTAGGAAAAATAGACTCACTCCTCCATCATGTCTTGGAGAACCCCCATTAGTGCTCGTGGGAATCTCCCACCCTCTACATCTAGAAAGAAAAATAACATACCACCTCCATCAAGCCAAAACCAAGTAACCATATTTCCTGAGGATGAGCTGCGTAGATATCTCCATAGCTCAAACTCGCACTATGGTACCTCAGCTCTGCCATCACCACTCTAAAAATAGCCACTATCAGCTCCTCTAATGCCTCTAATGTAATAGAATATACCTGTGCCCCAACTATCGGTAGCCGCAAGATCCTGTATACATCCTCTAGGGTGACAGTGATCTCACCCATCGGTAAGTGGAACATGTTGGTCACTGAGTCCCATCTATCAATGAGTGTGACCATCAAACTTGGATCTTGAGCTACATGCCTATAGCATCAGATCCCACTCAGGCCAACATCAGTCATGTGCCTCCACTCCTCTGCCTAGTCATGCTTGGTCATATCGCTAGTAACATAGGTGGTACTCTATCCCGCATCTGCAGCAGAGTCCTTAGGCTACATCTAACAAAACTAAAATATTGTTATAAACTTGACAACCTTCACTTATCTATTAACCCCCAAACCATACCCAACCACACCAATCCTACTCACCCCATTTTACCTAATCCACCTACCAGCCTCCTACCCTGTTGCAATCATGACTCACCATCCTAAAAACATCATTTCACCTACTTACCTATCCTTTACACCAACACTAACCTTCTACCCCCATCACTCTACATGTATCCTCCCTTCCCCCCTCTCACCTATTTTTCTTTCCCACTTAACCTTTCTTACCCCTATTTTCCATCCACCCTCACTACCACCGGTCACCATAACCATCACCGTTATCCTTATGAGACATTGTCTCACTTAAACTGATGTCGGTCACCTAAGACCGCACCAACACGGCTAAAGAAAACCAATGTCGACACCCTTAGATTGACGTCAGTCTCTATCACGAAGTCCAAAATTAAACCCCCATCTACCAAAAATGCCAAAAATTAACTACACACATACTCTACCCTACCCAAACCTAACCTAACTTCATTTTCAACCCTATTTAAGCTACATTGGACCTTCCCCTCCCTCATTTACTTCATTTTACCAAAAATTCAAAATAAAAATCCCACCCAAAACCCTTTTAACCCAAACCGATTTTGACACATTATTTTCAACCCAAAGATGCAGATTGAATCCTACCTCATCTCAATGTCATCTGCATGGTGGTACATCTGGCCTCCACACCGGTGGCCCACCCAAACCCTCTCCCACCTCTTCCATGCCACAAATCAACTTCTCACCTTGCCACCAATCAAATAGCTCTAATCAATCTCGTGGACCCGCCTACCGAATTTTAATCTCGTGCTAGTCACTCACCAACTCAGCTCAAAGACCTCATATTGTCACTTTCCACTCTTACTCTAATGCTCTTTCATTTTCCCAAATGACAACATGTTAAAATGAATCCATAAAATATGGATTTTTCATTTTATTAACCCTAACCCGACATGACCGACATCGGTTACTTTATCATCGCCTTCCATTACAATTTTCACCCCAATTTTCCCATTTTGACCTCAACTCATTATTGCCCGATACCCTTTGACCTTACCCACACTTATTGCAACCTACCTACAAGCCCAAACTACCCCTACATTTCCTTAGTTGCATCTAGGGATTTGTTATTTTACCTATACCTTGGCCTTACCCATGCCATGACCTATTTACCTAGACCTAACCTACTTTGTGTGACCATTGACCTTGTGTACTTGTTATACCTTGTGATGTCATTACCCATGTTGTTTGGCCTGATGACCTTACCTTTCATATTTTCATGTCATTTATCTTGACCCAACCTTTGTTGTACCGAAACATACCTAAACGTTCCTGCACCTGACCTACGTCATGTTTTGGACCATATCCTATGCCTTGGATACTTGAATCACTTCAACCTTGTTGGGATAAACCTATCAACCTTAGATGATGTAGATTTTACAAGCTCCTCAACCTAGTACCATGTTACAGTCTATACATGTGCATGCATTTGATTACCATTACCTATTACCCGATTTGACCCTAGCCTATTACCCATTACCCAAGTTGACCATTACCCTTTCCCAAAGAAAACATACTCTTCCCCACCTACCTTTACTCACACCAACTACACATTTATCAAACCACTCACCGATTCCGTATAACACCTCATCCATTCTGTATTGAAGGGGATCACCTTCACCCACACTTGGGGCAACCCCACTCTCACCCACACATGGGTTAATCACTTCTTTTTTTTGTCAACATCGCTTACCAATACAAGCTACATGACAAAAAGGGGCAAAATTTAGACACCAAAATTAGGTCGTACCACCCTTATAGCCCTATTAATTAAATTAGCCATACCTTACATATTCATATCCCATAGTGCACATGATTAATTAAATTAATTATTTTAATTAATTTAATTAATATCCTCACTTGACCATCTCACCTAGCCATATCACCTAGACATCTCATTATGGACCTATTCTTAGCATGTTTCTTTTAACTAAGACTCAATCTCTACTTACTATAACTAACTGAGACTTAGTCGAACCCTAAAATCATATGCTTATTCTTTCTCTAACAACATGCCCACTTATCTAAGTGAAAAATATCATTTTAGACCTAGACCAATGGGTAGAACTAGCCAAAAAGATATCCAAGATCTGTTATTTTAGTAAACCTTAGTCAAACCCTAAATCGATGTCAGTTAACCTAAACCATCTTCAGTTACCATATATTCATTTTGGTAACCCTGTTCCAAACGTTGGAAGAATTATTCAATTTTGGAGAGAGAGATTTGCATGAATTCACAAACCAAAGCCCTCTCACACATCCAGACACACCCTAGACGGCACCAAGAATGATCTAAAGAAGTCGGCATTCGTGGTAGCACTCCAAGAAGCAATTCCATGACACGATCACTAGATTCACAAATCAACCATCACCTTCATCCAACCACCAGGTCTACAAATACAAGTAAGTGTGTTTTGATCTGCATCATTCCATACTTACTTAGATCATCATTTCTTTAGCTTTCTTCTTTAAATCCTATTCTCTTTTACATCCTATCATTCTCACCTTCCTATCAATCCACCCATCTAAATTTGGTAGAGTGGTGATGGTACAAGGTATGTCGAGTTTGCATTGTGATGTTTATTATATATAGGTCATAATTCATTTATTGAGAACATATATGAAGATAATGGAGATCCTAGTTATATGATGAGAAGGTTTGTCTTAGCTAGCAAGTAAGAGAGATTTAAATTATCACATTTGGAATCAAACATGAAGTCATAAGGTGTTAATAATTCAAGGGGAGCTGTGTAGATGTGTCCATTAGATCCATGAGCATATTGTAGTTCCAAGAATGCATATATGGTCAAGAATACATGTGGACAATGGTGATAGTTATGTTGGTAAGTTGAACATGTGTGTTTTGTGCCCCATGAGTAGGTTAGTAATGTGAAGAATCCTTGAATTCGATGAATATAAGTTGATGATGGTGACTAAGCTAAGAAGTTTTGAATGGTAAGCATTTTGTTTATTGATTTGGTGGCACTTGAACACTTTCATTGAGCATTGTTGAAGAAATTGGTCTGTTGAAATCAAGGTTTTTGAGTTAAATGGTGACCTAGTCAAGGTGATTGGATTTGTGGTATTAATTCCATTTGAAATATATGTATTGAGTAAGGGAGATCTTGTCACATATGGTGAGTTAAAAACATAATTTCAAAGGAGGAGAATGTTCGCATGTGTTTTTTTCTACATTTGGTATCTTGTAGATCCATGATGTGAAATCCTAAGGTGAGTGTTCTTTGTCACTACTTGGTATCATTCAATTTGTTTTTAGATAGGTGGCAACTTATGCATGACCATAGTATGTTGAATATCCTTTTTCATTCATGTCAAAAGGGGAAGAATGAGATGATGGTGCATGTAAATACCATAGAGGAGAATGAGCAAAAGTAAATTAAGTATCATTTTGAAGTGGTTTCAGTTTGTTATATGTTTTCCATCTATGTGTTTTTCATCAATGATAAAGGGGGTATATTTGAGAAGTTTTAATTAATGTCAAGTTGGTCAAGGAGATTTTGGAGTGTTGTTATTGATTTTAGGTTGTGGTTAGTGATGTCAAATGGAGTTTTGCATTGATTGATGCCATATAGTGATGTGGATAGATTTTTATTAGTTTAACTAATGATGAATGATGTAAAATGTTTCCTAATTATGTCTTCAATGTATTCATAATGGATTTCAGTTGTTATTCAAGTCATCTTGTGTACATAGAGAGATAATTTGAAGGAAAAGTGGAGAAAATAGGTCCTAATGAGTTATGAGGATTAGTTTCCAATGCAATTTTTATAAGCAAATCGCACCACCCTACGATCTATCAAGTGTGTGTACTTGAGATACTTGGTGTAACTAGGTAACATGGGTAATATCTCTCAAGTTGTGGGACATGTAAACTTAAGATGGACCTCAAAGAAGGATGGTTCCTCTTCGTAATCCTATTCTAAAAATACTCCTAATGCAGAAAAACACCTAACTACACCTATTCTAACAATTCCAAGGAGACATGGAGAGAGAGTGTGTATGAAAGGGAAAACCTACACTAAGGGTGGTGATAACACCAAGAAAAGGGGATGTTGAACAATCCTTAATACATGAGAATGGAGAAAGGTGAGCATGGAGAGGATGGACAAGCATCACAGACCAAGGTTACACATAATACACCATTTC
Organism: Taxus wallichiana var. yunnanensis; assembly: GCA_018340775.1. Classification (NCBI taxonomy): domain Eukaryota; kingdom Viridiplantae; phylum Streptophyta; class Pinopsida; order Cupressales; family Taxaceae; genus Taxus; species Taxus wallichiana. The sequence goes on from CM031235.1 coordinate 797,959,560, forward strand.
ATATTAAACAAAAACACATCTAAGCATGCAATAAGAACAAGAGTATGCAAAATCACCTATAAGCATGAAGAAAGGAAAGAAAAATAATAAGAACTAATGGAGCGACAGAGAAACAGTCACACAACATTAGCTTTATTTCTCCAAGAGTATGCACAATACATCACTATAGCATAGAGAGGTAAGATTCATCATTAAAACTCACACATGGAGGTTTGAAGCTCCACAACATTGTTACAGAGAAGAAGAAGGGAAGGAAACACTAAAAAGGTCCAACTCTTTACAAATGTACCCCCCTTTACAATTTATAGAAAATGAGAGGAGAAGAAAGAGAATGTGGGAATCCTTAATGCATGCCTCCATTCATCCAAAAATACAATTACTGTTGTGAAGGAAACATGTGACACTTGCAAATAATATTCCATCTTGTACTCTTGATTTTTAGAGAAGGGAATGGTCTTCATTCTCCATTAATGTCGGTGGTTATTGAAACTGTGTACTAGAGTACGAAGAAGTTTTCAATTTTTATCCCTTTTCCCTCACCAAAACTAAAAATTTAAGTTTATTCCATGTAGATGACTCTAATACCATTTTGAAAAGTCCAATTTTGTGCAAAATGGAGCTTCCGGTGAAAATTTATCAATGTTTGAAAATCCTTAGTTTTGGCGGAAACTAGGGGTTATTGCTTCTTTACTTCTCCTTATTTACGAGAATCCAATCCCCAATTACTTCTACTTTCCCATTGGGATTTTAAAACAGATTTACTTCATTTTTTGAGAAGTTAAGTAATGCCATAATCCTTCATTACTTCATATGGGCCTTTGTCTTCTTTGCGGGGTTCGGGAGCTCACTACTTTTCTAGGGTGGCGAGCTAGCTCACCACCCAACTCGTTTCTCAACTCGCCTGGTGGTTCGCTTCATGACTTGATTGCATTACATGTGCATTATATTTCCCAATGTCTCAAACTCAACATTTGGTGAGATCATTACTCAATTTTCTATGTCCCGAACACCACTTTTGCAACTTTCTCGATGCTTTGTGTTCATCACCCCTACTCTGCTTGAATTCAAGTTTGTGTTCATCGAGTTAAGAAGTGTTCGACCCCCAATCACTTCGGAATCCACCGACATGCTCACATACCCAATCAGCTCGGATTTCATTTTGTTCTTGAGCTTACTTTTACTTCGCAACTTGGGGTTCTTAAGGATTAAGATTCAGCCACGTCGAACACTACATCACACTTAACTCGTCGTATTTTCCAATTATTTTAACTCAAACATTTGTGGGGTCTATGCTTCATCAAATGGGGGAGGGATTACTTGAAAGTAACCCCCATGATCACTGCAACTCATCTTATTCCAATCAACTTCCTTAGTTCCTACAACTTATTTCAGCTCGTTACGACCTACCCCCATGGGCTCTTGCTTTCAACTCAGCCCTAACATTGTGTTGTGCCCAATGTGTTCACCCCACAAGATTTGTAAGGAGCTCTCCCTCTAACTCACCTCATGATGCTTCCTATGACACAACTCACTGAGTAGCTCGACAAGCTACTCGATTTCCTCCCTTTTCAATAGCCCACAAACTCGTGCGACCAAACTTGCCCAAAAACTTGGTTAGATGTTGGGGAGCTCCATGACCATTTCTAACTCCTTGCCCAAATTTTATGTATTTTTTTGGATATTTTCATGAATTTTTTTGTGCACCAGGATCAATGGAGACCCAGTAATGCACTTAAAGATGTTATTTTCCAATTTTTCCTATTTTTTCCGCATGTGGCCCCGCTTAAAGCCTACTCTTATTTCCAAGTGATCTCTAAGGCTTTGAAACCCGAGAAGAAGAATAAATCCTCTTATGACCCCAAATATCCCAAAAAAACTACATCAGCTCCTGAAACATGGAAATCAACCTATAACCTCATATGAATTCCCTCGGTGGCTTGACAAGTACTAAAGTCTTCTATTCTTAGTTATCCATTTCACCCATGGGGTAAAAATGGATAACAATTTGGCAACTCAAGGGGACTTCTACCGCTAGATGGGGGTGACTAGGTACATTGAAGTATACATTAGGAATGGAGTCCTCTTTAATAGCCCAAAACTAATCTGAGTTTAGAAATATTCATCCCCGAGTTACTTGAGCACTATCAAGAATGGAACCAACTACTACTTACTTGTTGCTTGCATTTCCCAACTTTTATAAGAAAATCTTAAAATTTTCATGAGTGGAAAATTGTTTTGATTTGGAAAATTATTTTTATTTTGTAGACTGATCTATCTAAGATGGTGGATAAAAAACCTTGAACCATCCCAAAAATCAATTTCCTTACCTAGAAAGTAGCACTAAACTGATGATATCTTGGCATGGATAAACACTACAGAGCTTGGAAACATGAACTGATTTGGAATGCTAGGCACCTTTGTTGTTCAAATATAACTCTTTCCTTTCCATAGGTTGCTTGGAACACTGCTAGAATAGAGCTTTGAATGAATCGGAAAGCTACTCGAATGATTTTTTTATTATTACTGGGGAAGGAGAGGCTCAATTACGGTTGTTTTGAAAGGATAAAATACTGAAAATAGTAAAATTTGTCCCCAAAATTATTTTAGTTTCTCTACATTTTAAGTTTCTTGAAGACTACAATTGTGTCCTCGTAACTATGAGCTTCTTGCTGTAATATTCTCATTCTAATGCATACTAAATTGTGTAATGAGACCACTAGGAGTAATAGCGTAAAAAAATATGTACAAATAGATAAATCATACATGCCCAAATGAAGCATGAAAAGTGTGCACAAACACTTGTTCTGCTAAAAGCAAACCTACCTACCCTAATCTAACCCAAGAAATGGAAAGCTCAAACAAATCCCAACATTGGAAAGGAGAAGTAGCTTCCCTTCCTCATGAACCGAGAGCATGTAATTGATTTGGCAATGGATACGGTCTTGTACATGAGTGAAAAATTGATTGTAAGTTGAATTCTCACCCAAATCATTAAGGTATCGATTTGAAACAAGATAAATACCTCTTTTAGTTGTTCTTCATTTGGTTTTGAGAGGTGTTGCAGTTGATCCTTGGCACTCTAAAGTTCATCCTCATGCTTAGAAGTAAGCATGACTAGTGGAAACTCGAATCTCACTCCAATGAAACCAAATACTTAATTGGGAAATGTATGATCCAACGAATTTTCCCACTTCTCTAAGTTTTAAATTTGATAAAGAAGTCTTCTTACAGACATTCTTGGAAAAGGTGACTACATGTGAGATGATTTTTCCTTGTTGCTCATCTACGAGACAACTAATCATCTACCTTATTGGTGATATAAAGATAATGTCATCCTTTTTTCTTGTTCCTGTTCATGGTAGATTCATCAACAAGATTAAACTCCTCAACTAAAAGCAAGAAACCTTCAATGATTTCATCTTCATCAAGAGCTTATGAATCTAATTCAATCTCCTCCATTTTTATTCAAGAATACTATTATGAGCAATAGGTTTTTGAGTAGACAATGTATAACACTTAGCAGAAGGCATACAAAAGATTCACATGGAGGATCAAAGTGCATTCAAAGGCATGAGAGGATCGGGAAGGAATTGTGTGCGAAGGATAGAGACAGATTTAGGACTTAGCCATTTTCACGATTATGATCTATTTTTGGAAGATGACGTATGGAGCACACAAACAAGAAAAGACTTACACAACATGCATTGGCTATTTTTGGAAGAGCGGCTATAGAGTGCTTTGCATGGATGCGGGCTAAAAATAGAATTGCTGCTTGACATTTAAGCGTGAGGGGTCTATTGTTAGCATTCTTGCATGTGAGCTTATTATTGTAAAGGTGCATGGCTATTCTTAGCATGTGACCTATTTTGGGATTAGATAAGCGGTGAAGGGAAAGTCCCCACCCTTATAAATATGTAATGAACTACGTAGTATAGTAGAGGTATGAGAACTAAATTATTGTGAGGTTATGCTACCAAATTTGATGCGCGCATAAACTATGGTATTATCTATTGTAATGAGCTTCTGTGTATTTATCATGTTTAATATAATGGATTGTATTAGTTGAATTAGAGTGTTAATTATGATTATAATTGGTTCTTGCATGCTATATTTCATCATTTTTATCATTTAAGTATATTATTCTTTACATATAGATATGAACATGCATTGTAGAATGATATATTAATCATGGATCAATGTATTAAGTCTTCATCTTACTTGAACATCATGCTATATCAACCCTAAAGAAGGGCATGGTACCTTTTTTTCTTTTGTTGAGCACTCGAGTCTAGGTTGAGTGATGTTCCAGCGTGTTTAGGATTTTATTGGTAAATTCTAGGTTGCATCATTGGTTCCATTGTCGGGACCTCTTTTTCAATTGTTTTCAAGATGGTTCACGATGAAGACATACTGATTGACCCTAGAAAGTGTTGAGGAGTGGATACATGACCTAGAAGAATAATACGCACAAAGGTTCAACATTAGATATGAGTTTGACGCATGCACATGGGTGGAGCGGAATCTGTATGATTGTTTGTACGAGAGCTTCTTCACTATATTTCTAGTAGAAAAGACGAGTGGCTAGTTTCTTATGCGTCTAAATGGAATTAGAGGTATTGCACACTTTTCTGGATGCAGGAATAATTTCAGACCCTTTATGATGTTGATCTGATTTGGACTTGCATTGTGGATACATGGTTCCATGGTGTTTTGAATAGTTATATCTTAGGGTACTCAATTTCAACTTATTCGTGCCCAGAGGTAGCTGAATTCCAATTTTTACTATATCTCTCGGGAACTTTCCTACAAGGCATTCCCTTTGGTAATCAAAATCTTGATGGTAACCATGAACTTGGAAAGCAATTTGATGGCTAACTAAACCCCACCAAGTAAGGGGGCGGGAGAAATTTTGGTGAAAGATGGCAAACCTAGCAGCAGAGAGGTAGAGCGAAGAAAGGTGACTTAAGTAAAGTGAGGCACATGAGAGGGAGATCGAGAAGTAGCGGGATGTTTGAGAGAGAATGACATTGAGGAGAGAGATGGTTTGTAAAGGATTTGGAGCTCACGCAGAAGGCGTGGAGCTGGAGGATCAAGAATTCTCCCATTTTGGCAAGCATGACAGGGAACCCTCCTCGGCCTCACATGGAAGCACACTAGTAGAGATGACACTGGGACATGGGCGCGTATATGAATCCACACGGAAAATTTTCCCTTGTGCTTGGTCTTCCAGTATCTAGTACGAAAACTAGTCGATAAGCTAATTTAGGCAATAGGGAGTAGGAGTAAGTCATATAACAAACGCATCAATGGTAGCACAAACCTCTTCATTATTGTTTGGGGGTACCCTTTCAGGTGTATCTTATACACAAAATTTAGGCGTGCATAATTTTGGACTCCTTCTCGGGAGTAGTAACACTTCACCGACCATAGGGGTGTAGTTCATACTACAGGGGAGTACATCTTCGGTCCGACTCCGGCTACGAGGTTCGTGGATCGGGAGGTATAGGTAGTTCTAGTTATTTTGGATTTGGTGGTTTTGGAGGTAGAGAAAAAACATGAGGTTCTAGATTAGGTGGGCAAGTTCCACACAAACCCCATAATATTTACATAGAGATGTCTCTTCCCGTTCTAGAGTATAGGGGCATAGAAGATGTTGTTGAACACGTGTGCATGTGTGAAATACTATGGCACACAAAAGGAATCATGACTTCTAAGTGTAGGGAAAGTCAATTGGCTACTAAGTTACAAGGGTGTGCACACAGTTGGTACAAAAATTTTGACCCTAATCAGACTTGCGTAGACTATGCAACTTTAAAATATTCTTTCCTTAAAGAATTTCATATCCCTAAGTTTGAGCAGAAGAGTATAAGTGTGCTCAAGGATATTAAGCAAGGCACTATTGAGAGTGTCAGAGAGTATGATGCTCATTTCAAAACATTGTTAGCCAAGCTTTATTATGATATTCATGCAAGCCAGCATGTGCAATGGTCTGTTGGAGGTCTAATTACACATGTTAGAAGGGTGTTATCACATAAGACATACACTTATCTGTTGAAACATTTGAAGCATCCTTATGCGTTGAGGTAGTTGGAAGTATAGACACTGGGGTGAGCCCATTTTTAGAAGCATAGATCATAGCTATGGTGAAATAGTTGGAGAGGCTATCATTAAATTTAACACATGAGATGTGTATAGGGATTTGGTGCACAGATTGTGAAGTGGAAGGTCACAAAAAGGATAGTTGTCCCCATAGATCACTATGCTCATTGTTGTTGGACTATGAGATATGTCATTTAAACCATGATGTTAGCGATACCCATTATTACAATGCGCAATAAGGAAGAACGTCTCTTGTTACTGTAAAATTTACAGGTCCACAACTCATGACATAGAATATCTTTGCTAGCTGATTGGTCAGATCCATGATGCTATAGATATTGGTGTACAACAAACAAGAGTTTCAGATAACTCTAAAGGTAAAATGAGCATCTAGGATCGGGATCAAAATCAAGTGCGCTATGATTGGAGTGAAGGGAGTTTTGAAGGAGGTCATGGCAGAGGCCAAGGGTAACGTGGTGGATTTGGAGGATGCGTTCATAGTGGTGGAAGAGGTGAGTTCCCTAATTGAATGTGTTATACATGTGGATCTCGACCACTACAGGCATGAATTCCCTCGAATATTATGTGTTCTTTCTGTGGAAATAATCATAGTTATGAGGAATTCCCGGACTTGTATGAGTATCTTAGAAAGAAGAATAAACAAAAAAATAAAGGTGCAGGGATGGTTAGGATACATTGCACCTTTGTGGAAAATTAGTGGATGACCAAGTTGAAACCGAGAATCGAGGTAGTGCAAGTAAAAATCACTACCTGCTTTGAAGAGGTGCACACCAAAGAGGCATTTTAGCAGAATCCTACCATCACTAAGGAGGAGGTTTTACATGCACGGTACCCAAATCCTACCCATTAGAAGGAGGTTTATCAAGAAACCATGGAGGTACTTAGAAATCTTTAGGGTGAAATATAGTATTTAAAGGAGAAATCACGGAAGATGGAGAAAAAGAAAGCATCAAAGACGGTTCATTTTGATATGGATGATTTGAAAGAAGTGTGCAAGATGTTGTGCCAAGAGAATATCATTCCACTATTAGGGATATAGTTCGAGGGAAACACTCCGCGCACAATTATTGAGACCGGACAGTAGATCTTGCATGAAAATCTTCACCCTCATAGCCTAGATTATGAAAACGAAATCACTCGAATGTTATTGTGGATGGGTGGATTTTGAGTAATATATTGATTGATACAAGTGCAGAAGTCAATGTTCTTACCTTAGATGCATGGGTATAAATGGGGAGACCTCTATTGCAGCCATCCTCTAATGTATTGTTCATGGCTAACTAAACTAAGGCCACTCCCATTTTAGTTTTAAAAGATGCCTCCATTACCATACTAGGAGCCAAGTTCATTGGGAATTTTGAGGTTTTAGCACTAGCAGAGGCAGATAACTTCCCAACTCTACTGAGGTGTCCTTAGTGCTATGAAAATAATGTTGATCTTTAGTTCAAAAAGGGTTATATCATCTTTGAAAATAAGGAGGAAAGGGTTATTATCCCATTAACAGATGGAAAATATGCACCCTATGTTGAGCCCTTGAGTGAGGAAGACTTGAATAGGATTTATGTACGCATCGTCCGAGGTCCAAAGGTGCTTGAGCCATGTAAAGAAGGAATCCTTCAGTGGGAGGATGCACAGTCTATCAAAGCAATACTACAAGTTTTTCTTGTGATAATTAGGCTCACAACACTTATGAGTTAGTAGGGTGTGAATTAAATAGCATATTTACTAGGGACAACAGACCGCGTTGTATTAGGAGAATAGGTAACAACTCAGTACCATGTTACACCGGATAAGGAGACCCTATGGTTTTCCTGCATGTAATGGACGACTAAAGGATAGACCAGTTAGAGAGATAGAATATGCTAGAATATACCCTACACGGGACAACAATGCATTAGTGGGTGGTCCACAAGGATAATATTGTAGGATGGAATGAAATTAGGGTTGCTCTTTCTACTAGGTTCTTCACGATAAATGCACCTACTCAAATTTGTACTTATCATGGTAATCAACCTATTTAGCACCATGTTCAAGCGGTGTGAGAGACTACGGATAGAGAGGCGGGAATCTTTACCACCTTTTCTTTGGGTGCACGATTTTTATTCCACCTTATAAGGTTGTATGCGTATTTGGTATGTATATGCGAGAACTCTATAGAGAGCCTAGAAATTGACAAAAATTAATTACAAGAATGACCCATACATTTGACTTCTTCTCTACTAAACCTCCGATAGAAGAAACATTAAATTTTATAAATCACTTGACTATAGGGGATAGTACTAAGGTAAAAGAACTCATTCAAGTATTTATTTAACGAAGGAGACTTATGAGCATGTTTTGCGAAAGCAATAGAGACAGATGCCACACTACTTAAACATGCTTGCCTTGAGTAAGAAAAAGGAAAAATTGTCTATTAGTGGATGATGAAGAAGTAGAAAATATGGATGTAAACCATTTAATAAGTAGGCGTGAGGTGTTGGACAGTGAAGATAAGGCCACACACGCCTTTCACGAACCCATGAAGACAAAGAAAGTGAATATTGGATCAGATGTTGAGCCTAAGGATGCCATAATTGGAGACTATTGGTTAGACTGGAGTGGTAAAAATCATTGAGCTGCTACGGGGTTATCGGGACTATCAAGACTTATTTCCTCAGGGGTATCATGAACTTAAAGGCGTGCATAAATCATTAGGAGAGATGATGATAAAGCTTAAGGAAAGTGCACACCCAGTTAGAAAGATACCCTATAGGATGAACCCCAACTTGCACGAAAAGGTCAAAGGTGAGATTGAAATTTTTTGAAGTCTTAAATAATCAAAGCCCTAGACAAGTCAAAATGGGTTAGTTCAATGGTGATTAGTATCAAGAAGGATGGTTGGATTAGGATTTGTGTGAACTACATGGAGTGAATGTTGTATGTGTGACTATTGGGCCCCTGAAATATTGACTAAGAGTGAAGGGTGTGGGTATACGCAGGACCCCAGTTATAGAAGGGCGTGCAAGGCAAAAGTGCACAAGAGAAAAGGCTTAAGGAAGAAAATAGCACGTGCGGTGCGCGAAAGGAGATTCGGGACTTAGCTGATTTAAGCAACAAAGGTAGAACACGTGAAAATCATGATCGGTTGTGCATGGATAAGATGCCATCCTAGCAATAGGTGGCCCAGGAAAGAGCATGCCAAAAAGGAATCTTCTAGAAGACCATCATGAGATGGAGTGGAGAGCTCAGGCCTGAGGAAACATGCTCACTGAAGGACCACATTCGACACTTGGCGATGGATCTGAGGGTGCGGCAAGGTGAGTTTGTAGTGCGGGAAGGTGATAAATACAAGTGCTGCATCGGGAAAGAGAGACAAATAAGGAGACCGGGATAATATACACACAGAGAGATAACATGGGTGAAGCTCTACAGGATTACTGTGAGTGGAACTTTGGTGTAGAAAGGAATGTACTAAGCTTAGTATTGTAATTTCTTTTTCTTTTTGGCTTAGTTATACAAGCCTAGTGATATGCATAATCGCATTACGCAATCTATGGCTCTTTGTAATGAAACGATGAATACAATGAGGTTACCTATTGCAATTAGATATGAATATCAGTGGGTTTTATGTATATTTTGTTCATAGAAGTTCTCTTTCCTTTCATACTATGAATGAATGATTGTATCTTTCCTTCTGTTACAATATATGTTATGGAGTCTATTAAAACACTTGGTCTGAAGGAACTACAAGGATCTGGAGGCCGTTCTGAGCCCCATGATTCTTGTATGTCTAAACTTCTTTCCTAAATACTCTTATACTACTCATAGATGAATGCTTCCCACTAAAACTCACATAAAAGAGAGACTCGACACCCGTGCATGCCTCGGGTGAGCACTCAGCTTCTGCTGGGTGATAGGCCGGTGCACATGGGATTCCTTCCTTTTATAGTGGGAGTAAAATTGACTACATCTTGGTTCCATTGTCGGGACCTCTTTTCAAAGTTGTAGTGGGATATAGCATGCATCATGATCTGTGTGAAGAGTAATGACAGATCGGTTAACATTGGAAAATGTTGAGTCGTGGTTCAAGAGCACGGAAGATGAATTTTCCCAGAGATTCAACACTGGACCTAAGTTTGATACACGTAGATGGGTAGAGAAGAATCTCTACCATGATCTGTATGAGAATTTTTTTTCTGCTTCCTAGTAGAGTTATTTGGGTGGCTTTCAACCTATGCATCTAGATCAAGTTGGCGTTATGGATCATGGATATGGACCAAAGAAGACTACCAAAGGTTGCAGGATGTAGATCTGACATGGACCCATGCTGTAGATCACTGGTGGGGAGGAGTACTAGCTAGCTACACTCTGGAATATGCCATTTCCACGTATTCTTGCCCAAAGATTGCTGAGTTCGAGTTTCTATGAGAACCTAGAGGATCATTTCTACGTGTTATTCCTCTAGCTATGAAGATATTGATGGTTACCATGAGTTTAGAAGTGCTCCCATGGCCGGCTAAACCATTCTGAGTGCTAGGTAAGGAAGCTTGGGTGGAGGAAGATGGCAGATGAGACAACAGAAAAGGAGAGGGAAGAAAGACGGCTCAAGTATGGCGAAGTGCGTGAAAGGGAGATTACTAAATGATGTGAAGCTATTAGTGTGATGGATCTATGGAGACAGATGTTGCATGAAGGAGTTGAGGTTCACGCGGATGACGTGGAACCCGAGCGGTTGTGCTACCCCATCTTGACAAGCGCGTAAGGGAGACCCCTTCGGCTTCCGGTGAGAGTTCATTACACGGAGAAAGGATAGTCATTGGTGCATATCTAAACCCACCCAGTGACCAAGCCATAGCGCTTGTTTTTCCTTATCCAGGAAGAAGTATTGATCCAATTCAAGCCAGTGGAAGAGATAGATCCATGCCTAGGAGGTATAATTTTTAGTTCCTTCTTCTATGGCTACACATATTCCAGTATTTGGAGAAGTTTTTGGACAAGGAGCAAGTGTACAATCTTTTGGTCTCACATCAGGGAGTGGCGTGAGACAAAGTAGCGGTAGTGGGTTGTTGTCACCCACCTTTGTCGGTGCACAATTCGATGGGACCATGGGGGCACTTAGCACAGCTCTTACAGGCCCTATTGGACCCAGTAGTTCTGGTGGATCTAGTGGCTCTAGAGGTATAGGATCCGGTGGACCTAGTGGATCGTGCAATGGAGGAAACACTGGAGGGAACCAAGGCTCTGGTTCAAGACAAGGACCCCAACCACCACCTCAAGTTTTCTTTGAAATGTCTCTGCATTTACTAGATTATAGGGGCATTGAGGATGCTATGGAACATGTTCACAAGTGTGAACTGCTATGGCACATGAAAGGTATCACAACCCCAGAACGAAAGGCTAGTCAATTTGTAACCATGTTGCAAGGGCGTACACATAGCTAGTATAGAAAGTATGATCCTCATCAAATAGTGGTGGATTACACTACCTTAAAGAATGCATTCCTGGTAGAGTTCCACATTCCTAAGTTTGAGCAAAAAAGCATTAGCACTTTGAAGGAGATACAATAAGGAATGGCTAGAGAGTGTGCGGGAGTATGATGCATGCTTTAAGACTCTCTTGTCTAAATTATCATATGATATACATCCTTCTCAACATGCACAGTGGTTTGTTGGAGGATTGATCACCCCTTTTAGAAGGGCCTTGTCTCATAAGACTTTTACAAATCTATGTGAAGCATTGGAGGCTACCTTGCACGCCGAAGCCATTGGTAGTATTGATACTGGCGTTAGCCCATTCTTGGAGGCTCAGATTGCTGCTATGGCTAAGCAGTTGGAAAAGCTATCTATGAACTCAGTCCATGAGACTCATAGTGGTTTGTGGTGCACAGATTGTGAGATAGAGGGGCACGTTAAGGACAATTGCCCCTGGAGGACAAGTACATGCTGTGACATTATATTGTGAAATTTTTCATGGGGACCATGATGCAAGTAGATGTCCCTTGCTACGGGAGTATGATGCATGCTTAAAGACTCTCTTGTCTAAATTATAATATGATATAAATCCTTCTCAAAGCATGCACAGTAGTTTGTTGGAGGACTGATCACCCCTTTTAGAAGGGCCTGTCTCATAAGACTTTTACGAGATCTATGTGAAGCATTGGAGGCTACCTTGCACGCTGAAGCCATTGGTAGTATTGATACTAGCGTTAGCCCATTCTTGGAGGCTCAGATTGCTGCTATGGCTAAGCAGTTGGAAAAGCTATCTATGAACTCGGTCCATGAGACTCATAGTGGTTTGTGGTGCACAGATTGTGAGATAGAGGGCACGTTAAGGACAATTGCCCGGGAGGACAAGATACATGCCTTTGTGACATTAGATTGTGAAATTTTTCATGGGGACCATGATGCCAGTAGATGTCCCTTGCTACAACACGTGATCAGGAAGAATGTATCTTGTTATTACAATATTTTCACCTCCATGACCCATGATACTAAAAGGCTGTAGGTTCATTGATCGGTACATGAGGCCATTCATAATGGGGTGCACCAAACCACCATTGCAAAGTGGTTCTAAAAATGATGATCACTTTGTTATGAGGAGCATGTAGATGGAGGTGTGCGTGGAAGAGGTTTTCAAGGAGGATTCCATGGATGAGGTAACTATAGAGGAAGAAGTGAGTTCCCACATGGAACATGTTTCAACTGTGGATCTACAGAACATTGCAAGCGTGAGTGCCTGGACTTGTTACAATGCTCATGGTGTGGAAAGAAGCATAAGTATGAGGAGTTCGGAGTTATATGAGCATATGAATCAACAAAGCACCGGAAGGATAAAGGTGTTGTGATGGTCAGCATCAAGAAGGCAGACATACAATGGATGCCCTGTAACATGGGATGAAGGTTTGGAGCCTGTCTTGGTAACAACAAGGGAAGAAGCCGCACGCACAAGGGAGATACCAAGACATAAGAACCTAGTTTCAAGGGAAGAGATCACTCGTGGAAAGTACCCATACCTTGTGCATCGAAGGAGATATATCGGGACACCATGGATGTTATTCAAATCTTACAAGGGGAGATCCAGTGTCTCAAAGAGAAATCCAAGAGGGAGGAACAAGGAAGGAGGATTGAGGCACAGAAAGATGACCTAGATGAGGTCAAGGAGGTGTGTAAAATGCTAAGGCAGGAGAACATCATTCCTTTGCTAGGATCCTAGATTAGAGAGAAGGTACCACGCGCTGAAGAAGAGCACGAGAGATAGGTCTTCACGACAACCTTCGCCCTCACAACCTCGACTATGACAAAGAGATTACATTGAATGTAGTTGTGGATGGATGGCTCCTCGGCGGTGTACTCATTGACACCGGTGTGGAGGTTAATGTTTTGACTTTGGATACATGGCATCACATGGGGAGATCTCGTATTACAACCATCTTCAAATGTGTCGTATATAGAAAACAAGACTAAGGTGATGCCCATTGGTGTCTTGAAGGATGCAACTATTACTAGCTAGGGAGACAAGTTTCTTTGGGGACTTGAAGTCTTGGCGCCGCCTAGCGGACAATTTCCCTGAATTACTTGGGCGCCCTTAGTGTTACAAAAACAATGTGGACCTGCGGTTCAACAAAGGGTACATCATTTTTGAGAACAAAGAGGAGTGGGTCATTATACCCCTAACTGATGGGAAGTCACCACCCTACATTGAACCATTGGGAGAAGATGTTCTGGACAAGATTTATGTGCACTCAATCAAAGACCCTGAAATGGTACACCCTATTAACGGGGTTATCCACTTTGAAGATGCTCAATCAGTGAGTGACACCACCATTATGGCATGTGATAATTTGGTGCATGGGACATACAAATTAATGGGATGGCAGTTGAGAGTATCGGTGACCAAGGTAATAAAGGTGCACACGGTTCGGCACCTTGGAGGAAAATATCTACCCAAGTACTCGGGAGGATCCTTCCACGAGATCTTTTAATAAGAGATAGAAGCTTAGTGGAAGAATAAGAAGGAATGGAGGGAGATGTTGAGATATGTCTTGATCAAGACAACTCGTTTATGGGCCACGCATCAGGAGAGCCTTTTAGAATGGCATGAGGTAAGAATTTCTCTCTCTATCAGATTTTCTAGAATTAATATACCCACCATCATCAAGGAGTACCATGGGAAGGATCCTACCTCTTCCCATATCCGGGGAGTGTGAACGGGTCTAGAGAGAAGGCACAGAGGCCTTACCACCATCCCTCTAGGTGCATAAGTTGTATTCTACATTGCAGGTTGTGCGCATGCATGGTACATTCATTCGAGAGACACGCCGCCAGATAAGGAACGCAAGAGCTTGCAGCTGATCTTATTCAAACCTTTGAGTATCGGAGTACCAAACCATCATTTGATAAGGCCTTGCAAGGTATCAAGCACCTTACCATGGGGGATAGTGCCAGAACGAGAAGATAGGCTATTGGAATTACTAGGTGAACCAGGAATGGAGGTGCGCTTTGAGGAGATTGAAGAAATAGAAGAGTTACAGCTTGAGCGTGTGTGTTTGGAGAAGGAGAAGGGAAAGTTAGTATATGTGATTGATGGAGAGGAATCAGAGAGTTTAGATGTTAGCCATTCTGTAGGAACGCACGAGGTAGTGGACAGTGTAGATGCTCACACATGTGCCTACCATGAGCCTTTAAAGATGAATAAAGTTAACATCGGTTTAGAAGAAGAACCTAAGGAAGATATTATTTGAGATTATTGGACGAGAGAAGGAAGTGTCAAAGATCATTGATCTATTGCATGAATTCAAGGATTTATTCTCATGCGGGTACCATGAGCTAAAAGGCATCCACCATTCCTTGAGGGAGATGAGGATAAAACTAAAGGAAGGTGCACACCCGGTTAGAAAAAGGACCTACCATATGAATCCAACTTATGTGTGAAGGTTAAGGAGGAGATAGAAAAGATGATAGCTTACGGGATTATTGAGGCGGTAGAAGAATCGAATGGATAAGTCCGATGGTAATTAGCATCAAGAAAGATAGGCGGATTAGAATTTGTGTGGATTATAGGGAATTGAATGTAGTTTGTGTCCTGGATCCATTTCGACCCCCTTCACTAAAGAAATTTTGGAAGGAGTCGTTGGGCGTGAAATCTATTCCTTTACGAATGGATTTTCAGGATACCACCAAGTCCGGATTGCAAAGGAGGACTAGGAGAAGACAACTTTTGCCACCGAGTGGGGAAGTTTTACATATACGGTCATGCCCTTTGGGTTGAAAAATGCACCTGTTGTCTTTTCGCACATAGTGGTGCAAGCATTCTAGGACTTCATTCATAAGTTTCTTCAGGTTTACTTAGATGATTGGATAGTATATGGTCTGGTTAAGGACCATTGTGACAACTTGAGATTAATGTTTGAAAGGTGTAGGCAGTTGAGGATATCCCTCAACATTAAGAAGTGTGTGTTTGCTACACCCTTTGGGACTTTATTAGGGCATATCATATGTAAGGAGGGCTTGTTGGTAGATCCCGCTAAGGTTGTAGTTATTGTGGGGTTAAGGGAACCTACTAGCCAAAGTGTAGTGCGTGGATTCCTTGGGCATACGGGATATTACAAAAAATTCATTAAGGGGTATGCCAAGATCGCCGCACCTTTAAAGGAGCTTCTTAGACACAAAAGTACCTTCCATTGGGGAAAGGCGCAAAGCAAAGGGCATTCGATACATTAAAAGATAGGCTTGTTACCGCACCTATTTTTTGATTTCCTTCTTAGGACAAGCCCTTCCATGTCCATGTAGATGCCTCAGGAACCACCATTAGAGCAGTACTTGCACAACCAGGTGAGGGGATTGTTGATCATCCTCTCTATTTTGCGAGCAAGAAGTTAACACCAGTAGAGTAGAATTATACCACAATCGAGTGCAAGGAATTGTCAATGATCTATGTGCTTTTCAAATTTTGATAGTATCTGCTAACAACACCCTTTGTATTCTACACCGACCACATGGAATTAAAGTATTTAGTGAACAAGGTCGTTCTTCAAGGGCGCATATGTTGATGGGTGTTGTTGTTTCAAGAGTTTGAGTTCACCATTGTAGTGAAGCCTAGAAAAATCAATTGTGGACCTGATCATCTATCAAGAATTGATTCAGGAGAGGACGCGTAAAGTATTGAGGAAATAATGCCATATGCGTAATTGTTTAGATTGCGGTGCGTGCCCTCAGATTTGGAAGAGATTTTTGTATTTTTAAAATAAGGTGTGGCCTTTGGATGGAATGAGGGAATTGGAAAAGAAGCGATTAGACATACACGTCGGGCCCTACATGTTGATTAGTGGAGACTTATACAAATTGGGACGTGATGAAGTTTTGCGCAGATGTGTGTTAGAACATGAGCGCTTGGCCATCATGGAGGAAGCACACGGAGGAAGTGTGGGTGGGCATTACGCAGGTGATGCCACCACGCGTAAGATTTTAACGGTAGGTTTATGGTGGGAAACCTTCAGACAGGATTATAGATATTATTGTAAAGCATGTGACCATTGTCAGTGCATTGGAAAACCAGGAAGGAGAGATGAAATGTCTTTACATCCTATTCCTAGCACGGAGCCTTTTCAAAAGTGGGCGATAGATTTTATAGGACCTATTACATTGGCAGCATGTAGGACTAGGTCACGTTATGTCATCACTTACATGGATTATCTCACAAGGTGGGCGGAAGTAGCCCCGACTAAATATTACACGGCAACAACAATGGCAAGGTTCATATGGGAGAACATTATCACCATGTATGGATGCCCTTTGAGTATGACCAGTGATAGGGGTATGCATTTTCTAAATAAGACCATGAGGATCCTACTATCTAAGTTCATGGTGGCTCATCATAAGACTACACCCTATCACCCACAAGCAAATGGAACCACGGAAGCATTCAACAAAATACTTAGTCATACCTTGACCAAAATCTGTGATGTTGGAAGACAAGATTGGGATGACAAGGTATCAACAGTTTTATGGGCTTACAGGACTACGTATAAAAGACTAAATAAAGCCACACCTTTCCAATTAGTGTTTGGCATGGAAGCTATTTTCTAGTTAAATTTATGTTACCTTCTCTGTGAATAGCACGCGTAGGAGGATTAGCCAATGAAAAAGTGCCGGAAGAAAGAATTGATGAACTAATGAAATTGGATGAAACACGATCACTTGCTTGTTGAAGCCAAACAGTGGAAAAGGAAAAGTAAAAGGCTTAGCATGATCACCATATTAGGAACAAGAAATTTAAATTTGGGTAGATGGTGTTACTGTATGATTCTAAATTTCTGCGCCATCTTGGGAAGTTGAAAGTCCATTGGTTAGGTCCCTACACAATCTTGTACATCCTTGATTCATGCGCATGCCAGTTACAAGCAATGGATGGGATGAAGCTGCCTAGACACTTCAATGGCAGTAGGCTGAAGCCCTACTATAAATAAGTCTTCTTGGTGTTTGTAAATAAGGTAGTTTTTTCAATTAGTTTAGCATTTTACTTTATGCATTTTTCCTTTCCTTGTGTTTCCCTTTCGCGTTGTTGTTTTTTTTTGCGCCTTGGGCACCGGTAACCTTATTGCTATTTTTGGAGAATTTATGAGTATACAGAGGACCGCGCATCGTTTAAGTGTGGGGTGGATAAAAGTGAAGAAGCGTGTGATAAAAATTACCAAGGAAGTTGTGTTGAAGAGCCTTGTTGAGTAGCCCAGTTAAAAGAGAGATGAAATGGTTAGTGCCAGGGTAAAGCTACTTGTAGATCCCATGTACAAAGGAAAAAGAAGTGCATTTAAAGCAACACGAGGTAGGTGAAAGCAAGAATCGATGAAGAAGTTCCTTCGGTGTAGGTTGAGCGCACGTAAGAGTCTCCTGTCAAGTTGGTTTGGTTACGCGCTAGAAGGTTGGAGGAGTTTTCGCGTAAGAAGGGCGCGTGAGTGAAGGCACTGAAGACGGGCTTTGTTTTAAAAAGCTGCATTAAATGAGAAAATTACGGGGTAGGTAAAGTAGCATTTAATGACCAGAAAAAGGAAAAACTATAAATAGAAGGTCGGGGCACTCTCATTTTACTTTGTGAAAAATGAAGAGTTGGAGATATAAGCGAAAGATATAAGCTAGGGTTTTTCAGATTCGATCAAGGAGAAGATCTATGTGATTAAAAACATAAGGAGCTAGTTTGAGATTGTGAACCAGAAGGAAGGAATTACACGGGTGTGGAACGAAGTGAAGAGACATTGTCTTGTGAAGAATTTATCAAAGTTAGGGTTCAACAAACTAGGGCATGGGTTTAGGAGAATTGTATCGTGGATCTGAGATCGAAGGTTGGGAGAAGGAAAGCAGAGTAACAAGGAGAGGATTGGAGTGACACAATTACCTTGACCATGGCACCAAAGAAAGGGAAGGGAAAAGTGAAGGCTAAACAACCAGAACCCGAGGTAGATACAAACAAAGAATGGTATGCAGAAATGCAGTACCCTGACGGAGTGATGATGGGGAAGGAATGGGAATCCCATTTGAGAAGCATACCAGTCAATGATTATAATCACCACACTAGCACTATAGAAAAATAGATGGCATTA
Organism: Taxus wallichiana var. yunnanensis; assembly: GCA_018340775.1. Lineage (NCBI taxonomy): Eukaryota > Viridiplantae > Streptophyta > Pinopsida > Cupressales > Taxaceae > Taxus > Taxus wallichiana. Next base: position 797,978,251 of record CM031235.1, read on the forward strand.
GAATTGGTACGCCCAACCAACAAGCAAACACCTGAAGGGTTACCTATCTACAATGATGACGTGAAGGTCAAGCTGGCGAAGGCAGGGTTGCTGCAACTTTATGAGTTGCCTTATTTTGGGAAGCTAGATCGCTTGTACCAGTGGTTGATGTCTTGGGTACATGAGGACTACTTCCACTTTGTTGGGCACAAGATGTACATAACTCCCCATTGATTACACAGTTTACAGGCCTCATATGCGAGGGAGATAGCCTAGAAGATGACCTTGGTGACAAGGAGGCTATTCAGGAGACCATCATAGAGTATGCCTATAAGAAAGGGTTGTGGTATTATGACATCTCAGACATCAAGGACCCAGTTATGAAGATGGCTGTGCACCTAGTAACGAAGTTGAATGGCCAAGAAAGGTGGATGCAAGTTAACAAGCCATGGCTACATGTCTGCAAGAAGATTGCAGAGGGGACTATTTACAACTTATCTCGCATACATTGCTAAGGAAATTGTAAAGTACATGAAGGAAGGGGATAGGATCCTCTTTGGAAATGTCCTACTCACCATAGTATTTGTAGAAATTGGAGTATCGGATGCACCAGATAAGTTTGTGTGGGAGTACCCAGCCAAAGACCCTTCACCCGCGAAGAGGTTTGAAAAGTATGTGTGTGATACAATGATGGATCCCCACAAAGCATGGCTCGAAAAATGGTATACGCACTTGAGAAATGCATTCGGAACATAGTGGAGGATCCCTGAACAACTCCCAGAACCACACAAGGAGAATCTAAGTTCGCGGCATACCAAGATTTACTCGCTTGGGCAGGTTCAAACTTGTTGATGAATCATGAAGCCCTTGGTGCAAGCTCCCTTTCGCGTTCACTACCCAGTACTTCCAAGCAGGAGTGAACAGATTTAAAGAATCAAAAAAGCTAAGGCTGGAGCTAGGAAAGTTAGGACCGGGAGCACAGGGATATGAGGAAGAAACTAAACTATCCCGGAGGTAAGCGCGCGTACGTGGAGAAGTACGTGTCGCACGAGATCCACATGACTAGACCAATAACACTTCCTATTGCTAGAGGATCCGTGGCATGCGTATATGTGCGCATAAGGCCGAAATTCAAAAATGGTGCGTACTTGGTGGATGAGGTCCCTTAGGGAAGAAGAAGCCAGTGTCTAAGAAGAGCGGCAGAGGAGAGGAAGGAGCACCAAGTGTACCAATTGCTCAAACAGTGAGCATGCCTTCTACGAGCATAAAGCCAAGCACCTATGTTCGGAGGAAGAAGTCTCCAGTAAAGGAGAAGACACTAGAAGTAGAGGCGCTCGAACAACCCACCACCTTGGAGGAGTCACAAGAGGAAGAAGAGAAGGCAGAATCTCCTAACCAGAAGACACCTCTCAGGAAGAAGCAGAGGGTGGATGAAGAAGCTGACTCGGAGGTGACCGATAGCTTGGAAAGATACCTGGGAGAAGGAGAGGATGAGAGTGAAGAAGGTGGTGACGAGGAGGAAGAGCCAGAAAAAGACAAGGAACCTTTGGAACCTCACGTATTTAGTGTTTATGACTCGAGAGGAGGAGAGTGGGGATGAAAAGTAAGAGTTCATATTCACGCAATGAAAAGGCACACAAGGTGATGAAGGCACTAAAGATACAAAGACAGATGAGAGGGATTTGAGAGAAAAAGAGCCACATATTTTACAAAGGAGTAGATAATCTGAAGTGGCAAAGTGAGAAGTGAAGAATATGCTCTAGATCCTTGTAGACCAAGAGTTAGAGCGGAGCACAGACATAGTGCTAAAAGAAGGGAGGAAGAGAGCGGTGAAAAGGGACTTGACAACCCAGGAGGCCCGGCTCGACAATCGGCTTCCCAAAGGTGCCCGCTTGGGTAGAAGACATCTAGATGCGAGAATAGAGGCGAGATAATGGGCTATGTGGATGATTCAAGGAAGGTGCTACGTGCACGATTCCAAAGCACAGTACCCACTAAAAGGCTTATAGCCATGGGATCGTTTGAGAAGGAGGGCATGTACCCCAGGACCAAGAAGATGTTTTCTTGGGAATTTGAATCCCACGTCGATGAACCAGACTTTAAAGTCTGCCAAAAGGTGCTTATCATCTTTGTCGGAGTCTAAGGGAGACAACCCCTTAGTGAATTCCTAAGAGCTCCCAGATGAGTAAGTGTGTAATGCTCTGAACAAGGTCGTGGTGGAAACAAAGGCGAAACTATTCACACGGAATGACAGCATAAGGGCCCTAGAGGGAAAGCTGGCAAGAAGGAGGAAGAGTTGGCTAAGGTGGCCAGAAGCTTAAAACAGGAGGAATTAATCAGTGCACATCTAAGGCACGAGCTCAAGGAGGAAAAGGAAAAGTTGCAGGAGGTCTACAAGAAAGTAGACTCAATAAAAAGTGCCATCATTTTGAAACACCTAGATCTAACGCCTATCCCTTATAGGTATACATCAACACTGGAATGCCTAGAAGACTTAACATGCATCCTCACCATGGAGAGGCGACCCTTGGCATTGGAATATGCAGAGGAAGTAGTCACATGCCTAAAGGAGGAGGACCGGTTAAAGGTGATAGCACTTGTTGCTGAGTATAGAAAGGTGCTCACAGATGTAAAGGTTGCTTCCCAATCTGTTGAGGCCGCATATGACACATGCACGGATAGAGATAAGGTGGTGAGATCCTTGGTTGCCACACTTGAAGAAGAGTTGAAAGAGTTCCAGGAGAAGAATAAAGGAAACAAGGCAGAGCGGGATAAAGTCCTGGCGGAAGTAGAAAGAAGATCCAAGGAGATTGAGGCACTAAGGGGCTCAACCAAGACACGACTGAAGGAACTATATCCTCAAATTACTAGAATAATGGACAAGCTCGTAGACCTGGGTAAGGATATGGAACAAATTGTGGACACTTTGGGTGCCCAAGGAGCTGGCCTAAGTTTTGATGAGGTAAACCTCCTAGTTGGCGACCTCTGTCAGAAGGTGCAGAACGAGGTCAATACATGGAGTAAGTTGGAGGCAGACTTATGGAAGGACTTCCCTAGCCTTTTGATTTAATGTTCCCCCATCTTCTTTATTTCCCATATTCTTTCATTCCTTATTCATTTTTGTAGCATTTGTCTACATATTGGCTCCATTGAACCAACTTGAACCTTGGTCAAGTAGAATCTTTCCAAGGGTGGAGAACAGGCATAGTATGGGGTGATGTTGGGCCCCTGAAATATAAACTAAGTGTGAAGGTGAATGGGTGCATGGGACCCCAGTTATAGAAGGGTGTGCAAGGAAAAAGTGTGCAATAGAAAAGGCTTAAGGAAGCAAATAGCATGCACAACACATGAAAGGAGATTCAGGACTTAGCTAATTTAAACAAAAAAGGTAGAACACGTGAAAAGCTTGATCGGTTACACATGGATAAGATGCCAACCCAGCGGCAAGTGGCCGAACAAAGAGGATGCTAGTAAAGGAATATTCTAGAAGACCATCATGAGATGGAGTGGAGAGCTCAGACCTAAGGAAACATGCTCGCTGAAGGACCACATTCGACACTTGGTGACGGATCTAAGGGCGTGGCAAGGCGAGTTGGCAGCACGGGAAGGTGATAAATGCAAGTTCTGTAGTGGGAAAAGAGAGACAGGATAAGGAGACTGGGATAATATACACACAAAGAGAGATAACATGGGTGAAGCTTTGCAGGATTACTGCGAGTGGAACTTTGGTGTAGAAAGGAATGTACTAAGCTTAGCATTGTAATTTCCTTTTCTTTTTGGCTTAGTTATACAAGCCTAGTGATATGCATGATTGCGGTCTTCCCTCTATGTCTCTTTGTAATGAAATGATGAATACAATGAGGTTACCTATTGTAATTAGATATAAATATCAGTGGGTTATATGTATATTTCATTCATAGAAGTTCTCTTTCCTTTCATATTATGAATGAATTATATTATCTTTCTTTATGTTACAATAATTGTTATGGAGTCTATTAAAACACTCGGTCAGGAAGGAGCTACAAGGACCGAAGGCCGTTCTGAGCCCCATGATTCTTGTATGTCTAAAATTCTTTCCGAATACTCTTATACTACTCATAGTTGAATGCTTCCAACTAAAACTCACATAAAAGAGAGAGACTCAACACCCACGTGTGCCTCGGGTGAGTGCTTAGCTTCTCTTGGGTGATAGGATGGCATGCATGGGATTCCTTCCTTTTATATTGGGAGTAAAATTGACTACGGTGACTAATCCCTTTCCTATTCCATTCACCGAGGAAATACTATAAGGTGTTGTAAGGTGCAAAATCTATTCATTTACAGATGGATTCTCTGGTTATCATCAGGTTAGGATTGCCCAAGAGGATCGGGAAAATACTAATTTTACTCTTGAATGGGGCATATTTTCCTATACTTTGATGCCTTTTGAGTCCGAAAAATGCGCGTGTTGTATTTTTCGTGCATAGTTGTTCAGAATTCAAATACTTTATTCACAACTTCTTGCATGTTTATTTAGATGATTGGATGGTGTATGGACTTATTAAAGATCACTATGACAATCTATGTTTAATGTTTGAAAGATGTAAACATTTGAGTATCTCTTTGAACATCAAGAAGTGCATATTTGCTACACCATTAAGAATTTGTTAGGACACATAATCTGCAAGGAAGGTTTAGTGGTTGATCCAGCTAAGGTTGTCATCATTATCGGCCTAAAAGAGCCTACCAGTCAAAGTGAGGTGCGCAGATTCTTGGGTCACATGGGGTATTATAGGAAATTCATAAAGGGGTATGCCAAAGTTGTTGCACCTTTGGAGGAGTTATTGAAAGGAAAAGGTACGTTCTACTGGGGAGAACTGTAGCAGTGTGCATTTAAGACATTGAAGGAGAAACTTACTACCACACCTATTTTGTGCTTTCCTTCGTGGGACCAACCATTTCATGTACATGTGGATGCCTTTGGCATGGCCATTGGTGTGGTGTTGGCTTAGCCAAGAGAAGGTATTATAGATCATATTATATTTTTGTTAGTAGAAAGTTGACTCCTGCATGTAAAGCAGAATTACACAACTATAGAGCACAAATATTTGTCAAGGATCTATGCGCTACATAAATTCAAACAATAATAAGCTGTTAGCTACACCATTTAAATTTTATACGAGATCACACGACATTGAAGTATTTGGTAAACAAACCCATTTTATAGAACGCATATATAGATGGGTACTCTTATTTCAAGAATTTGATTTTATAGTTATGGTCAAACCAGGGAAAAGTAATTCTAGACCAGATCATTTATCCAAAATACAGTTAGGAGAAGAATCACATGCCATTGAAGATACCATACTTGATGCACAATTATACAGGCTATAACATGTGCCATCAGAATTAGAGGACATTGTTGTCTTTCTACGAATAGGTATGACACTAGAAGGAATGAAATCCTTAGAGAATAAACAACTTGCTATATGCGTGACACCCTATATGTTGATTAGTGGTGACCTGTACAAGTTAGGTCGGGATGAAGCATTACATCAGTGTGTACTAGAACATGAGGACACAAGTATCATGGAGGAAGCTCATAATGGTATTACACGTGTCCACTATGCAAGTGACGCCACTGCTAATCACTGGATTATGGTGGGAGACCCTATATAAATATTATAAAGCATATTACAAGGCTTGTGATCACTGTCAGTGCCTTAGGAAACTAGGTCAATGAGATGAAATGCCTCTAATACCAATTACTAGTGTAGAACCATTTTAAAAATTGGCTATAGACTTTGTGGGTCCTATTTCACCGGTCGAGCATAGGACTGGATCACGCTACATCATTATTTGTATCGATTATCTCACAAGGAGGGTAGAAGCAACACCTATAAAGGATTGTACCATAGCTACAAAGAACTAGGTTTTTATGGGAAAATATTATTACAAGGTATGGATGTCCTTTTATTTTGACCAATGCTAGGGGCACACATTTTTCGAATGAGACAATCAACATTTTATTAGATGAATTCATGATTTCACACCATAAGACTACACCATATCATCCTCGGGAAAATGGGGACATTGAGGCCTTTATAACAATATTTTGAGCCAAGCATTGACAAAAATTTGTGATGTTGGAAGGAAGGATTGGGATGATAAAAATTTTTCAGTACTTTGGGCGTATAGAACAACATACAAGCGGCTAAAAAAGGCCACACATTTGCAATTGGTGTTTGGCATGAAAGCATTCTTCCTATGGAATTCATGTTACCTTCTTTGCATATTTTTGTGTTAGATGTCTATCTAATGAGCAAGCATTAGAGGAATGGATTGAAAAGTTAATCAAGTTGGATGGGTGACAAGAAATAACACGTTGGAGTCAAAAACAAGAAAAGGCGGGTTGAAAGCATGGCATGGCAAGCACATCAGGCATAAAAAGTTTGAGACCTGGATAGATGGTGCTCCTTTATTATTCTAAGTTTTGTGCCATCTAGGAAAAATCAAGGTACTTTGGTTGGGGTCATATGTTATCACTCACATACTTGTATGCAGCGCTTGCCAATTAGAGGTGTTTGATGGAACACTATTACCCGAGTACTTCAACGGGAGTAGGATGAAGCCCTACTATAAATAATTATTCTTCGTGTTTGTAATAAGGAAGTGTTGACATTTAGATTAGGTTTTCAATTCTATATTCCCTTAATTTATTTCCTTCTTCATCGATATTCTTTCTCAATTTAGTTGGTTTTTTTGTGTAATAAGCACGATTGCGCGCCAGAAGCTAATTATTATTTGAAGAATTTTTATGTACAGAGGACTACACATACCATTAGTGTGGGGTGGTTATTAATATCTAGGTACAAGACTATTGAAAATAATTACACATGAAAGGAAAAAACTACTACAGGTGTTATTCAAGTTGGACAATTGTTAAAAAAGAAATTGCTTCTAGAAACGAGGACCATAGTTGGAGATGAATGAAGAAACAATTATAACATGAGGTAAGAAGAGGCCATGGGAACTACCAAGGGAAGGTGCAATGGGAGGTACTCGGGTGCATAGAGGCATGTTGAATAGAATTCCATGGCTAGAAGGTAGGAAGGCACGCTAGAAGGTTATAGCTTGGGCACAAAGATGTACCGCACGGAAAAGAACGAAAAATTTCGATTAATGAGAGGATTTTGGTAGGTGAAGGAGTAATAAATGCACTAAATTTTTGAAAATATATATAAGGATGGGATGTGAGTTCATTCTTACCATTGAAATTGTGAGAATTTGAAAAGATCTAAGTGAAAACGAGCCAAGCGAATCATGTTGAGGTGCGAAGAGTGTGAAACTAGACATGGAGAGAAGATTTGTGTGTAGGAGAAGCTTGCATCCCCATAGGTGAAGGGTTTGAGTGAAGCAGATGTGTTATGAAAGAGCTAGGGCATGTGATTTCCACTAGGGCATAGAGATTTGAACTAGGGTTTAAATTTCTTGAAGATATTTTCAAATGGCGTCGAAGAAAGCACCTGCAGCAGGAGTAAAAGGGAAGAAGAAGGTCAAAGTGGAAGAAGAAATTGCTCTCGAGAGTAATTTCTCAGAAATGCAGTATCTAGAGGGCATGATTATGGGACAAGAATAGGATTCCCACATCTATAAATGTAAAATTATCGATTAAAACCATCACACATCGGATAATAAGAAGGAACTAGATGTGTTGTTGAGCACGAAAATAAAAAAGCGAACAACATAAGACATGTCGGTGTATGATGATTTGGAGAGAAGTTGTTAAATCAGATTGGATTCCACCAATTGTTCAAGCTACAATAATTTGGAAAGTATAAACCATTGTATCAATGGTTGATGAGCGAGTCTGTGAGGACTTCTTCTACTTCTCCAAACAAAGGGTTAGAATCATAACCACCTTAATTTCAACAGTAACAGGATTAAGGGCCTCAGGAGAAGATATGGAGAGTGACTTAATAAATAAAGTAGCGATCTTGGAGACAAGGAAGGAGCTAGGATATACCAAGGGTCCGCGTAACATGGACATTGATAAATTGAATAAGTACCCAGTGGTACAGTAGTTGCACATCTGATAAAAAAATTGAATGACCAAGAAAGGTGGTCGCAGGTGAATACAATGTGGTTGCATGTTACAAGGAAAATGTCTCAAGGAGTGATCTATAATATCACGGGTTACATAGCAAAGACAATCGTTGAAGAAGCGTGTATAGGTGACAAAATTATTTTTGGCACTATTTTATTGTCTTTGGTGTTTATGGAGATTGGAGTGCCCGATGGGCCAAAGGAAAAGATTTGGGAGTACCCCATGGAAAATAAATCTCTGGTGGAAAGATTTGATAAATACTTATGCAAAGGGACCATGGGTGGGCCATTTAAACAAAGGGTAGAGATGTGGTATGACAAGATCTGCATGGAGTTTAAAGAGGAGTGGCACATACCCAAGGAGTTACCTTCGATGGTGGGTAAGGAAATACAATTCATAGTCTACCAAGATTTTTACATCATGTAATCTATGATGAAGGACGAGCTTGGAGCCCTTGGTGTAAGCTACCATATTCCTTCACAAAACACTACTTCTAGGCATCAGTTCATCAAATCAGAGGTGCGTGCCGCCTAAAATCCATCACAGATAAGGTAGATTGTGATTATCACACTCTGAGAAAAACATATGTATATCTAGGATGGACTACCTACATTGAGAGGCTTATCTCAGATGTAATAAGCATGAAGCTAGTAAGCTTGGTAGTCAGAGACGTTGGAGCAGTGCTTATGTATCTTCAACTCAAGCCCAAGTTGGAGAACAACAAATATGTGGAAAATTATTTTGTGCTTCCAGGGCTGCCTAAGGGTAAGAATACAGTAGAGAATGTGCCAACTCCACAGCCTACGAAACTATAGTGGTGGATGAAGAGGAGGATGAATGAGAAGATAGTGGTGGCCTAGAACATAGAGGATGAAGGAAGCCTACAGATAAGGTAGGAATTGAGTGGGTGACTACACCACCCAGTGCAAGATGGAGATGATGATGACTTGGATGTTGTATAAGAAGAGTGTCACTTCAAAAGGGTATTCAGAAGAACTAGAACCCAAGGTGCTACACCACAGTCAGTGTGTAGATCACCATGACTCTCTCCATAGAAGGAGATAGCTAAGAAAAAAAGGAGAAATTTGAAGCTAGATGAGGAGGTAGAATATTCCAAGGAGAGCACACCTGAATCTCCTATACCACCAAACAACGTGGAAGAACCAAAGGATGAATAAATGAAGGATGGAGGAGTAAAGGAGGTAAATGGGATAACACAAGAGATGGATCGAGGCCATAGTAGAACAAGCTCCAAATCTTGGTGCTCAAGTTCCTAAGGGGCCAAGATCGAAGAGGATAAGTGGGAAGTATATTGCTCTGGTCATGGGCTACAATGTGGACATAAGTAAAATTATCCTCACCCATTTCCGGTGCATGGACGGCCTTAAGGAATTGTATGGATGGGAGCTGATGGATGATTACATGGCCACTGTGCAGACAAGGAAATAGTTATCTTGGTCAATGCAGACACACATAGATGAACCATACTTCAACATATGTGAAGAGTCCTATGTATCAAGAATATTGAAGAAGACACCTCAAGCCAAACACATAACAGTAAATCCTAATATTATGTCGGATGAACAAGTAAGTAATTCCTTGGTGAAGGTGTCTACAGAGGTGGCAAGGAAGAATGTGGATAAAGTTGCAACTATTAGGGTCATTGAAAGAAGAGATCAAGACCAAAGATGCAAAGATAGCATGCCTATGATAAGAGAAGGAATTAGATCAAAAGAAGAATAGAGATTTCATCAAAGCATGGAAGAGGAAATTATAGACCATGTCCTAAAAGAAAGACCACATTTGGAGTCCAAGGTACCCAAAAAATTTCCTTTGACAATGCATTATGTACGTACCTTGGTGGATTTGGTGCTTGAGGATAGACATATGTGCATGCCAAAGACAAAAATATCCCGAGAAGGAAGTAGAGTGAGCAAAGGATTTGGTGATGAGGAAGATTGCATCCTATGAGGCATTTCTCTCGAACCTTGTAGGAGGAGTTGAGAAAATCAGACCATACATTGAATATTTTCATATCTTCGGAGGTGGTCATCAAGATAAGGACCATGATAGAGGACAATGAAGTCCTAAAAGTGATGAAGGATGAGACATTGGGTCGCGCAGAGAGGTTGACATTGGTAAAACAAAAGTGTGAGGCCCTTGCAGCAGCACATGAACCCCATAAGGAAATGTTAGATGATTTAGGGAAGATTATAGCACGTAAGATGGATTTGCTAGAAGGAAGAATGTCTACAATGTCCAACATTGTTCTAGTTTTGCATAATGAAAAGGGAGAAATTACCCAAGATGAGTTGGAGTCTATTGTAGTAGATATTCTAGAAAAAGTAGAGGCCACGCTAAATGAGTGGCAGACATTAGAGGTAGAGATAAAGGAAGAATATCCAAAATTGATTCTTCGGTTGAAGCAGAGGATACTATTGAGTAAATCATTCTTTTGTATAGAAAATTATTTACTATCTTCCATTTATATTCTTTCTTATTCTTTGAAAATTCAAGAGGTAACCATTTTCGGGGTGGAAATGCAGTTAGTGTGGGGTAATGTTGAGCAGACAATGTATAACACTTAGTAGAAGGCATACAGAAGATTTGTGTGGAAGATCAAAGCGCGTTCAAAGGAGTGGGAGGATAGAGAAGGAAGCACTCGCAGAGGACAGAGACAGATTCAGGACTTAGCTATTTTCACGATTATGATCTATTTTTGGAAGATGGCGTGCAGAGCACACAAATGGGAAAAGACTTGCACGACACACATTAGCTATTTTTGGAAGAGTAGCTATGGAGCGCTTTGCATGGATGTGGGCTAAAGATAGAATTGCTACTGATAATTAACTATGAGAGGTCTATTGTTAGCATTCTTGCATGTGAGCCTATTATTATAAAGGCACATGGCTATTCTTAGCATGCAACCTATTTTGGGATTAGATAAGCGGTGAAGGGAAAGTCCCCACCCTTATAAATATGTAATGAACTGCGTAGTATAGTAGAGGTATGAGAACTGAATTATTGTGAGGTTATGTTGGCAAATATGATGCATGCATAAACTATGGTATTATATATTTTAATGAGCTTATATGTATTTATCAGGTTTAATATAATGGAATGTATTGGATGAATCAGAGTGTTAATTCTGAGTATAATTTGTTCTTGCATTCTTGATTTCATCATGTTTATCATTTAAGTCTGTTATTCTTTAGATCTAGATTTAAACATGCACTGTAGAATGATATATTAATTATGGATCTAAATGCATTAATTCTTCATCTTTCTAAACATAATACAACAACAACCCTAAAGAGGGTCCCGATACCTTTTCACACTTTGGGTGAGCGCTTAGTCTAGGATGAGTGATGTTTTAGCACGCCTAGGCTTTTCTTGGTAAATTCTAGGTTACATCAAGGTTCTTCTTAAATATTCACTTCTATGGAAACATGCTCTTCATGTTAAAGATGGATGAGGGGAAGAAAACGTAATGGTCTCAAAATATCATTTCTCACCAACACTATCCTCCAAATCAAACAAGTAATAAACTTCCTCATTGTCCAAATATGCCAAGGATTATTCTTCTTCAATGGTGGCTTCTAGATTTGTAACTTGTTCACCATGGGTATCCTCGTCCTCAAACATGGCATTTGATAGTTCAAACTCATCCAAGAAATAATTTTTGTAAGGATGAAGGAGAAGAAGGGACTGTAATTTTCTCCATAACATGCTCGTCACTCAAGACTTTTGAAACTGAAAATTATTCCTCTATAACATAACCTCCTCATGGTTGGTTGTAAATGATGATGATGGTTTTGGTGAATCGATGAAACCTACCAAAAAAGTAGAAAGATAAAGACATGCATGATAATAAGGGTTATTGTATTCCATTGAGATACCTTGTACACAGGACCTTTTCTTCCTTTGCTTGCACATGTTCCTCTTCTTGTGAATTTGAAACTTACTTTTCTTCTTCAGAATTGATTTTTAGGTAGTGGTGGATCAAAACCTTTAAAAATATGGTTCCATTGTGGGCACTACACTCTGAGAAAATGGATTATTGATCATCACCTCATTCTTACTATGCTTCCACCACAAAATCTGTCCTCACCACCTATTCTTTAATCTCAACCTCAATGAAGGCTTGGTTATCAATGAGATTTGCTTGATGTTGAGCTTGGCAGCCCATTCCTTTAATTTTCTTGTTAATTCTTCTTTGCTAATATTTTCCTGTTCCTCCTCTCCTTTGCTTATTTTTTTATTTCTCTTCCCAAAATGGATTTGGGGGTACAAGAGGAGGGGTGGGTTGGGATTCAACTATTTTTTCCATTATTTGAAGTGGTGGGAGAGGTATAGTTTCTTATTTTTGTGGAGGGATAAATTCTTGAAAGGGAAAAGGGTATAAAATTCAAGCTGAGATGGAAGGGTAGAATGTGAAGAAATGGATTCCATAATGGGGAAAACATGCAAGAAGCTAAAATCATGACATTTAGGCTAAGATGATATGAATTAAGAAAGAGAAATGGAAAGACTATGAGGTAGTGGTGTAGGACTTACCCATTGACAAGGTTTCTTGATGCCAAGTTCATAAGCCTCTATCTCCTTAATCCACTTTACAAGTTGTGGTAGCATCTCAACCATAAAATCAAGCTTTTGCTAAGGGATGTAGTGTCTTGGCATAGGTCCAACCCATGGACAAGGTACCCTGAAACCAATTCTAAATGCTTTCAATTGAGATGTAGCCCTAGTCTACACCATATTTTCCTCTATTCTTTGAAATTTCTCCTACAAATCAGTTTTCTCCATAGGATGATCATCATTACATGCATATCCTTGTTCTTGATAAGCTCCATAGCCAAAATGATTTTGATATTTCTCATAGGGATATGCATAATGGTTTCTAATCTAATTGTAACACTGATTTAGAGGTGTTTTTAAACAAGCGGAGGTGGTTTTAACTGGTATTTCTATTACAAGTGTGAATTCCATGATGGGAATGAAGTCATGATTGCACAAATTCATGGATGGAAGAAGATGAAAGATATGGAAAGAAAAATGGATGGAAATGGATGAAAATGAAGGTCTAAAACTCATAAATGGGTTGTTTGGATCAATGGATTTGTCATATTTGCTTTGTGTATGCCTCCAAAGGTTGGATTCCAACAAGAACACACCAATTTGTTGAAATGAAGATGTAAATATCTTCATTCTTTCAACTTAGCATAACTTGAAGTAACAACACAACTTGAAGTAATACAACTTTTACTTCTTATTTTCTTAGCAAAGTTTCTAACATGTTTTACATCTTTTATTTTTAGAAGTAAATTAATGCCATAACTTCACAATACTTTTCTTCTCTACCTTCTTCTTTCAGAGTTTATAAGTGTAATTACTTAGGTCTTTCAACACTGAGAAAAACTTGAAGTAATAACACAACTTGGAGTAATAGCACCCTCAAGTACCACACAACTCTTTCTCCTTCTTCTTTGTTTATCGGAGTTTAGAAGTGTAAAAACTTACATTGGGTTTTTGACTACTTATCACTTCATTGTTAAAACTATTGATTACTTAGCAAGAATACCAGTCAAATCACCGATTGCTTATTCTTCCTTGTGGAGTCCCAAGACATCATTACTTCAACTTTACTTTACTTGCTATAGAGCTTCTAAAAGCGCAAACCGTGAAATGTAGAGCTTTCACCTGCTTTGGTCCCACCAGCGCGTACACAAATTATTATCACCTTCTTATCAACTACATGGTGGCTAAGATATTACAATGGGATACATGTGAAATGTAGATATTTCACCTGCTTCTCCCATTAGGCATGCAGAATAGTTATCACCAAATCATAGCACCCTCTTATCTATCAAGTGTGTGTGCTTGAGCTACCAATGTGATTGGGTAACATGGGTACCATCTCTCAATTTGTGAGACTTGCAAACTTGAGATGGATCTCCAGAGAAGGATGGTTCCTCTTCCTAATCCTATGCTACAACTACTCATAATGCAATAAAAACACCTAACTACACCTATCCTAACAATTCCATGGAGATAGGGAGAGACAGTGCATGAAAAGGGAAAACCTACACTAAGGGTAGTGAAAGCACTAATAAAGAGGCATGTTGAACAATCCTCAATGCATGAGAATGTAGAAAGGTGAGCATGGAGAGGATGGTCAAGCATCACATATAAAGGTTACACACAATGTACCATTTTGTTAAACACGACCACATCTAAGCATGCAAGGATAACAAGAGAATGCACAGTCATCTGCAAGCATGAAGAAAGGAAAGAAAAACAATAAGAAATAATGGAAGGACAGAGAATAAGTCATAAAACATTATATTTATTACTCCAAGAGTATGCATAATGCTTCACTATAGCAGAGAGAGGAAACATTCGCCATTATAGCTCGAGACATGGAGGCTTGAATCTCCACAACATTCTTACAGAGAAGAATAAGGGAGGGAAACACCAAAAAAATGTCCAACTCTTTACAAATGTGCCCTCTTTACAATTTATAGAGAATGAGAGGAGAAGAAAAAGAATGTGGGAATCCCAAATGCATGCCTACATTTACCCAAAAATGAAATTACTAATGTGAACGCAACATGGGACACTGCAAATCCTATTCTATCTTATACTCTTGATTTTTCGGGAACAGAATGGTCTCCATGCTTCATTAATGTTGGTGGTTTTCGGGCCGTGTACTAGAGTACGAAGACATTTTCCATAAAAGGAACAATAACCGAGATCGTACCAAGCCAAGACCACAGATGCTAATCAAACATCACGATCAATAAGATTAAAGCAATTCATCATAATAACTTTACATAAACCTTTGCAAATAAATGAGCAGCAATATCATATTTTATTATGTAACTCAATGAAATATAATGAGAATGGGCCTTGCTTATATAGGCAAGGAATAACAATCTAAGAACTAGTCAAGGTCGTAGATCAAGCCATAAATCATGGAAAGAACTAGTTATGTCCATAGATTTATGAGAGAACTAGACCTCAAGGAAAGAACTATACCTAACAACTAGATAATATCCCCCTAATATCTAAATAAATAAAAATAAATATCCACACACATAAATGGGTGAGGATAAATACAATAAAGGTAAATAAAGTACCTAGGTGAACATGAGCTAAGGTAAATACCTACTCTAACACCCCCTCAAGTGAAGCTAGGGGAAAAAATAGAAGTGGCATGTCCACAATATGAGTCCCTGGAAACTAGGCCTAATGAGGTACTCATGTACAATATATCCATGAAGAAATCTCAAACCAAAAGAAGGAAAGAATCCTGCTATAAGGAAAGAGAAAGAAGAAGAATAAGGAAGATGTTCTCACGAACACCCCCAAGAAAAATTCTGAAACCTCAAGCATTCCACACAACTCAAGGTAGCGAGGTGATGTAAAAGGCTTCATAAATATGTCTGCAACCTACTGTTGAGTCGGAAGATACTCCAAGAAAAGAACTACATCCTGAATGTGTTGATGAATGAAGTGGATGTGTATCTCAATATTCTTGGTCCGCTAGTGCTCAACTGGGTTGCGAGAAATGTGAATTACTCTTTGGTTGTCACACCAAAGTACAGTCAATGAATCCTGTGGGAATCCAAACTCTATCAATAACTAGAAAAGCCAAAGAATCTATTGACTCATTATAACTATTGCCCTGTACTCTACCTCTAAAGATGAAAGTGCAATAGCCTATTGTTTTTTGCATGCCCAAGAAATTGGAGAAGAACCAAGATAGAAAAGATAGCAGAAGTGGAACACCTATCATCAATAGAACCTACCTAATCTAAATCTATATACCCAACCAACTAAGTAGAACCCCTAGTGTAGTGTAGGAAAAAGTGGTAAGTGCCCTACAAATAGCACAAAATCCTTTTAGTAGCCTTTCAGTGACTACTATGAGGAGAATGTGCAAACCGAGATACAAGCCCTACTGCAAATGAAATATTAGGGTGAGTATGGGTCAAGTACATGAGACTCCCAACCAACTACCTATACAACGTAGGATCACAAAGTGGTGTGGTACATGTGGAAGTAAGATTAACTCCAGATTGAAAAGGAGATGGACTTGTCTTGTAATCAGCCATATCAAAGCACCTAAGAAGATCATGGGTGTACTTTTTTGACTCAAATGAATCCCTGAATCTGTTTGAGATATTTTCAAACCAAGGAAATAATGCAATAACCCAAGATCTTTCATGTCAAACTATGTAGAAAGAGCCCTTTGAATACTTTGAATGTGGGAAGAAGAGTGTCAGTAAGTAACAAATCATCAACATACAAGACAAGTATCACAATATCCTCACCAACATGTTGAAGATACACTGTATGATCGAGTGCAATGAAAAACCAAGTATATAGAAGAAAAGAATCCATCTTCTCATACCAATCTGAGGGGCTTGTTTGAGACCATAGAGAGACCTTCAAAGCCTACAAACAAGAGAATAATCTGAAAAATCCATTTGGCTGCTCCATGTATATTTCCTCTTATAGATATCCATGTAAGAAGGCACTCTTCACATCCATCTAGTATATGGGCCACCCCTATGATGCAGCAATAGCAAGTACAAGGTGTACATAATCCATCTTGGTAATGGGTGCAAAAGTCTTAGAGTAATCAATACCTTCAACTTTTGAAAAACCCTTTGTAACAAGACGAGCCTTATACTTTTCAATGGACCCATCATCTACGTGTATTTGGTCAAAAGTATACCCATTTACACCTAACCATATTTCTTCCTTTAGGAAGAGATGTCAAATCCCAAGTATGATTCTTCATCAAATAAGAATACTCAACTACCATCACATCATCCCACTCCTGTATCCCATGAGCCTTTGAAAAATACTATGGATCCTTAGAAACTTCCTAACACAAAATTCTAAAACCTATAGAATGTGTGTGATGATTCCTAGTGGGTGGAAGATCCTCTATGAAAGGTGTTGCCTTAGAAACTGTAGTATGAGCCCACTTAGGCATAGTGACAAAATAAGTGGGAATAGGATCCTCAATGGTATCTATAACCCCCTCATCAATCTCCTCAAATAAAGGATCCTCAAGATGAGATGAAGAAGGAGGCATGGAAGAAGATGAAGAATCATGAGGAGTGAAGTGCTCATTAAACTGAACATGTGTTCAAAAAAAAACTTCATGTGTATTAGGATCTAAAAGATGATAAGCTCTCATGTACTCATAATACCCTACAAAGATCAAGGGTTTTCTCTTCTTATCCAAAGCTTTCCTTTTCTTCTTTGGCACAAAGGCCCAAGCATGGCTCCTAAAGACTCGAAAAAATGAAACATATGGCTTAGTGTTGGACCAAGCTTCCTCTAGAGTCAAATGCTAGTGTGCTTTGTGGGGTGTGTGATTTTGAATGTAGTTAGCATTATTAACTACTTACACTGGTAGATAGGAGGTAAATCTGTAGATTGCACCATACGATTAGACATTTCCTTCAAAGTTCTATTCTTCCTTTCTATTAAGCCATTCTTTTGTGGAGTATGAGGAACAAAATGTTGGTGATTAATGCCTCTAGTTGCCAAAATTTAGAAAACTCATTGTTGAATTACTCCCCCATTATCGCAGTTGAATTTTCTTTATGCTACTAGAAGATTGTTTCTCGACCAAAGCCTTGAAGAATTTAAAGCGTGAAAAAACATCACTTTTGTACTTGATAAAATAAACCCAAGTACACCTTGAGAAATTATCAATAAACGTAAGTGCATACTTAGCTCCATTGAAAGATGGGGTAGGAAAAATCATAAAGTCACTATGCACAAGCTCAAGTGATGAAGAAGCTCTCTAAGACAAATTCTTAGGAAAAGGATCCTGGTGTTGTTTCCTTAATGCACAACCATGACAAGCTCCCTCAATAAAAGAAACTCTAGGAAGACCATCTACCATACCATGAGTGCTCAACTCCTTCAAATATCTGTAATTGAGATGTCCAAATCTTTCATGCCAAAGCTTACTCTCTGAATCTGCATGAGAAACCAATCTTGTCCCTATAGAAGAAGTGTCATCAAAACCCTCAAAGTGATATAGTCTAGAACTATGATCAATAATACCCTGAGCAACAAGTGAATGAGGCTCCAAAAAAAATTGTACTTCTGCTCCATGTGGTGTAAAATTCACTATTTTCCTTGACCATAATGACAAATTTGATATACATAAAGCAAATTTGTAATGATTTTAAGAACATATAGTGCATCTTGGATACTACCACCATCAAGTTATATATCACCTTTTCCTTTAACAGAAAGAAAGGAAGAATATCCAACCTCAATTTTGGAAGTAGAACTCAAAACTAGAGAAAGAAAAGACTCCTTGGAAGAAGTCATGTGATGAGAAGCACTAGAATCTATAACCCAACTGTCTCCAAGTGGTGACTGAGATCTCCCAACAAAATTAAGTTCTTTGTCAAGCTCATTAGAAGGAGGTGGCATGGAGATAGAAATTTTTTGTTTCTTGATGGCATCCTGTAAGGCTTGTGTTTGCTTATAACACTTATGTTCTTCATTATTACTACCCCCATAAAAAGAGCATGAACGGATAGACTTATTATTGGATTTAGAAGACTCCTTGGGGTTTGAGTTGTTTTCTTTGGGCTTAGGAGCATTTTGAGATGGAGAAGGTGTGGATTTGGTTTTACTATTTCGTTTTCCCTTTCCCTTAGGATTAGATGAAACTAATGTCTTTTGAGAGGTGGAAGACTCAAGGTGAGATAATTTTTATTCTTCCCTAGTAAGTCTTTCATAAAATGTTTCTAAGTTAGGCATTTTGAATGTATCACCTAAGGCATCCATGCGAGATAAAAAGGTAGAAGCAAAAATTTGGAATGGTCCTCTCAACTTGGATAGAATCAATTAAACACACTCTTCATATTTCTTATCTCTTCCACTCCCCTTCAACTATGTCAAAAATTTCTTGAACTTGGTATGATAGTCTATAAGTGTTGGAAAATCTTCAAGATTAAGAGAGGTGATCTCAATGTCTAGTTGTATGGCTTTCATATGATCCACCTTACCAAATAAATCCTCCGATTTCTCCCAAATTTTGAAAGGAGAGTCACATTTTTCCAAATGAAACAAAATATTGTCACTTACATAAGTTCTTATCAAACCCATACACTCATCAAATTTGCACTAATACTGAAATTTCTCATATTCTCTAGTGAACACTTTGGTTGTTCGAAGAAGTTAAATCCCATAATTCTTTCCACTTAGTTATTATTTCCATTCTTATTTTCCATGTGTGGTAATTATGTGTTATTAATGATGATATAATGTAGAAGTAGATGCCATCCTTAAGAAATCACCAAAAATAAATGTAAGAATCAAGCAATGCAACAAGACCCCCAAACAATGCAACAAGAGCCCCCAAATTTTGGTACTTTATAATGAGTGTGCGTTACAATATGACACTTTATAATTATAGTTTGATTCTCAAAATAAGTATTTCCAATGAAAAGAGCATGAAAAAACAAACACTTTTACAAAAAATGGCACTCGAAACCGAGTTACCCTTCACCACACAAATAAAAAGAAAGGGGGCTAGAATTAAGCACCTACTAGTAAGAATCACAAGCTTTAAGCCCTCATATGACTAGGGGCTAAGGATTTCAATGGATTTTTTCAAGACAGTAAAAATGCTATTTCTAGACTGTGCCAAAAGTGACCTTTGCCGCCCAAAATAGTAGTACGTGGATTTTCCCGAAATAGAAAATCTTGCATAATTACTGTGGACCCCTGCCAAAAGAGGAAAGAAACATCTATTCCAAAGCCTTGGTTGCACACCAACCAAGAATGCTACATCCGATCTCGAAGAACTTGAAAAACCCGAGAAAAACATTTTCTATATTTTCTTCCCGATTGACACGGATATTGAGACAAACCACCACATTTCTCTCGCATAAAAAAACCAAATAAACAACTACCTCCCAAAATGGTCGAGTTTGATCGATCGTAGGGTTTTGCCACCTTCTAGATCCAATGGAAGCCTCTATTTTTCCTAAAAATGCACGCATAAACAAAATACAAGAAAATACCGAATATATGAATATATAAAAAAATTATTTGCAAAATAAAACTTACAGACATATGTCAATAGCAATCTCTTGTTGTGATACCATAAATAGAATGATAACCATATCATACCAAGCCAAGAACACAGATGCTAATCAAACATCATGATCAATAATATGAAAGCAATTCGCCAGAATAACTTAACATAAACATTTGCAAACAAATGAGCGGCAATATCATATATTATTATGTAACTCAATGAAATATAATGAGAATGGGCCTTTCTTATATATGAAAGGAATAACAATCTAAGAACCAATCAAGGTTGTAGATCAAGCCATAAATCATGGAAAGAACTAGTCATCAAATAACTAGTTAAGTCCATAGATTTATGAGAGAACTAGACATCAAGGATCTAGCCAATACCATAGATCAAGGAAAGAACTAGTCAATACCATAGATCGAGGAAATAACTATACCTAACAACTATATAATATCCCACTAATATCTAAATAAATAAAAATCAATATCCACACACATAAGTGGGTGATGATAAATATAATAAAAGTAAATAAAGTACCTAGGTGAACATGAGCTAAGGTAAATACCTACTCTAACATTCTATTTTTCACAAATTTTCCTTCACCAAAACTAAAACTTTAAGCTCATGTTGTATAGAGGGCTCCAATACCTTTATGTAAAGTCCAATTTTGTGTGAAACGAAGCTTCCAGTCAAAATTTATGGTAGTTTGAAGATCCTTAATTTGTAGGAAACTAGGGGTCACTTTGCTTGCTACTTCTCCTTCTTTATGGGAATCCAACCCCTAATTACTTATACTTTCCCATTAAACTTTTCAAACTACTTTATTTCATGTTTTAAAATTTTAATTAATACCATAATGCCACATTACTTCATTTGGGCCTTTTTCTTCTTTGCATAGTTGAGGAAGCTCATTACTTGTCTTGGGTGGCGAGCGACTTGCCACTTAACTCTCTTCTCAACTCGCCTAGTGGTCATTGCATAAATTAATTATATTACACATGTATTGGATTTCCCAATGTCTCTAACTCAGTATTTAGTGAGCTCATTACTCAAGTCTTCCATGTCCTGAACACCACTTTTGCAACTTGCTCAATGCTTTGCGTTCTTTAGCCCTACTCTGTTTAGCTTGGTGAGAGAGCTAAGCCTTTAACACCACGACCACCACTTTACATATGAAACAACTCCCCCACCTCATCCATCAACTTGACCTCTTTATCAAGATTTTTAATTACTTCAACTTGACAATTTAGGGTGCATTACTTATAAGTAATGCACCCCACAAACACCGCAACTAGCCCTTGAATACTGCTGATCAGCTCACCCCTTACGGTGGTATCGACCACTTATACTTAACCCAGTGATCACACTATGTCTTAAAACTCCAATCACCTCTTGACTCCACCAACATGCTGACATACCCAATTAACTCAAACTTCATTGTTGTCTTTGGACTTGCTTCTACTTTACAACTCAAGGAACCCATGGCTTAAGACTCAACCATGCCAAACACCGCATCACACTTAACTCAAAAGAGCTTTTCTAATCACTTTGTCTCAGAAATTCATGGGGTCTCCACTTCATAGATTGAGGGAGGGATTAATTTCAAGTAACCCCCTCCCCTTGAGATCACCACAACTTATTTTCTTCCCCGACTTCCTCGATGCCTACAACTTGTTTGAGCTCGCTACACACTTCCCTCATAGGTTCTACCTTTCAACTTGGCCCTTCCACTCACGTTACGCCCAATATCTTCACCACATGAGCTCTGTAAGGATTTTTCCCTCCAACTCACCTCACAAATCTTCCTCCAACATATCTCTTTGAGTAGCTCGACAAGCTACTTGACTACCTCCATTTTCGTAGCCCATCAACTCATGTAACTAGATTTCCCAACACTTGGTGAGTTGTTGGGGAGATCCATGACCATTTCAACTCCTTGGAAAAAAATATGCATTTTTTTATTTCTTCATGAATGTTTTGTGCACTAGGGGATCAATGCAGACTAGTAGTGCACTTAAAGAAGTTATGTACCTATTTTTCCCATTTTTCCCATTTTTGCTGCATGTGGGCCTCGTTGGAGCCTGCTCTTATTTCTAACTAAGCTCTAAGGATTTGAAACTAATAAGAGGAAAAATTCCTCTTATGACCCCAAATCTCCCAAAAAACACCGCATCAACTCTGAAACATGGAAATCTACCTATAACCTCAAATGAATGCCCTCAGTGGCTTGACAAGTACTCAAGTCTTCCTTTCTCATTTATCCATTTCACCTGTGGGGATGAAAATGGATAATAGTAAGTATGGGCATGAGAGTATTTTAAGAGATGTAAAAGGTTTTCCTATGCATGTTAATAATGTTTTAAGGTTAGGGATTGAAGGAGAAAGCATGAATGTTGGTTTTGAGGTCTAAACCTAGAAGAATCCTTGATAATTTCCCATTCAAATGAAGTAGGCTGATAATTGTTCGGTGCCAGTATGAAAAGGTGAGTATTAGAAATTTTTGGTATGTTAATACAAGTATGTAGACAAAATTTTAGGTTCTATTTTGGATTATTTTGCAATTTATGGCATTTTTGGTAAAACCATGTGTTTGGAAATGGTGTTTCCTAGCTATAAGTCATCTTTGTGATGCTTGCTTTGGAACTTAAATATTACGTATGGGAACCTAAGGTATTTGGGAAAAATTTATATGTGTCATAGCTAAGATTTTGTGGCATTGGTTTAGGATTTAAGGTCCACAACTTTATGAACAATCGTTAACACTAAAAC
The DNA here is from genome assembly GCA_018340775.1 of Taxus wallichiana var. yunnanensis. Lineage (NCBI taxonomy): Eukaryota > Viridiplantae > Streptophyta > Pinopsida > Cupressales > Taxaceae > Taxus > Taxus wallichiana. Next base: position 798,001,179 of record CM031235.1, read on the forward strand.
ATGTCAAAACCCTCCTAAAACCCTAGTTTGAAGTCAATTAGAGAGAAATTTCTCAAACTAACCCAAAAAAAAAAAAATCTATTTTTATTATTAGATCATGTAGATGACTATCCCATCTATCTCCATGTGGTTTTTGATCAAGTGAGTTAGTTGGCCCCATTGAAAAAGGATGTTTTACGAAGATTTTGTTGTATCTCCCAAGTTTTGATAAGGACAATATGAAAATGGATTTTTAAGGATGGTATAGAAATTTAATTTATTTATATAATTATTTATAGGAAATTTTGATTCCCTAAGTGGTCATACCAAGTCAATTTTACATGACTGGTTTTGGGACATTTTTGGCAATTCTGAGCAATCTTGGAGAAGTGAAGTTCTTGAGCTCTTATGATCTTATTTTATGATTCTCGATACACTTGGTGATGATGTTGAGATGTTTTAGTACATTTACATTTGTTTCATTTGTCTTTTTGAGTGTTAGAAGGTTGTACAAACTTCATCCATTGAAGTTAATTTTATGGGTATGCAGTCCTAATAGGATAGTCTTGGTTTTTGTGGGATTTTGCGATCGAGTGAATGTTGAGAGATATTTCAACATGGAGGAATTTTGTAGAGATCATGGACATTGTGTTTGAATAGTTTCAATATTTTAAGAAGTTCTTAGAAGTTTCAAGTTCCTTTGTTATGTAAGAAGACCTAGTTGAGGTGGTTTCTGAGTCCTAAAGGAGTATAGAGTCAAATAGGTCTATTGCGGACTCGTGGAGTTAATGCTCTGATTTTTTTACATTGAAAATATTATTTTTACTCTATGATGGCTGAAATAAGTGGATATGGTGGACCTATGAGGTATTGGTTTCTTGAAACAAGTATATATATACAAGGTTATTATGCCTAATTGAGCTAGTAGAGTGCATGGATAAAAGTGCAAGCTAGAGGCTTAGTGAGAGAGGTGTATGAGGTCCTAAGGACCATGAATAATGTATAAAATTAGCATATAAAGGTTTACATCTTGTAGAGGATATTTTTTCGAGGACCTAGTGTTGGTGAAGAAGGAGAAGAGCGAGTGGTCATAGAAGGCAATTTTGAGTATTTTCATGAGAAGATGAGCTTATAGCTAATGTTTAAGGATCGAGAAAAGAAAGAGTTCAAGAGGCTTAAGTGTATGTTGATGTATCAAATATAGAGATAGTACCAAGAATAAGAGATAAGAAGAGAAAAAAAATTCTTCATTTGTGTAGATAGCAACAAAGAAAGGTGAACAAAATTCTTATGTGGTGAGTTGGTGCTTCACTAAAACCCTAGGGGGTTAGTGCCTCCTTGCAAGTTGGTTCTTGATAAATTAGGGGTTTGTGCACCTAATGGATTTTTTTCTTCACTAAATTGATTTTTGTTTATTAATACAATGTTCAGTGGGTTTCTCACATAAATATGGTGTTCGTGTGTTTTCTCTTGTTTCATATTCATGTGGATGGTTGTTTCATAATTAATAAGCTCACATTGGTTAAGTAATGTTAAATGGTTACTTTGATGTTTCTTTCAAGCTAACATAATTGAAGTAAAAATTTGAATACACTTATAAACCCCCTCTTAATGGTTGTGCTTCCAACACAAACTCATTTTGTTACCCAAAAATACTTTTATAAAAAAATGTGAGCATGAAGAAAGTGCAAGTGGGTTTCGAAGGTGAATTCTTGTCTTCGAATACATTAACCATAGCAAAGATTCCAAAAGGTGAATTTTAATTGAATTTAGGGTAATTTTTATCATTAAACTACTTTTTCTTGTATGGTTTATGATTCCTTGTTTATTTTTAGTAGATCCATTATCTTCACTGAAAACCCTCCTTCACTCGTACACTAATGTGAACATAACATACCCGAAAAACCTAGAAATCCTCCTAATACCCAAGAAAACATTTTAAGGGAGATTCAAAATAAAAATATAAAATTTAAAGATTTTGATACCCTAAGAAAACCCAATGTCATGAGTACCCATCTTCAAATTATTACATCGTCATTAGAGTCATTAATATATAATATTGATAATGTGATGGGTCAAATAAACACATGGGAGGGTTACAAAACCAATTGTCACAATTTTTATGTAGAAAAATTGTCTTATAATGTGGTGAAGAAAAAAATCACCAAAGACAAGTGTGCTTTGTTCATTGACCCCAAAACTAATGCACCCTTACTATTGAGTTGCAAAGATTCCCGATCCATTGGTGTGCAACCAGAGGATCAAAAAATATTTTGGATAGATTATGGATGGTTTTGACCAACCACCTTACAATAATTTTGAGGTGCCATAGTATTTCTTGAGGAAAATCTATTGTGATTTCATCCTCAATGAAATACCAAACTATTTTGATATTTGAGAGTTCAAGTAGAGGTAAAGGCTTTACACAGGATAGATTGGGGACACAAAATTTACAAAATTGACCACTTATAACCATTTATCATCCATATATTCATCATGTTTCAGTCCTTTAAGTTGTGAAGGAGACCTTGGAGGTTGATACACTCAATTTTATTAGTTCTTTGACAAATTCATTACATCAACATGACACCCATTTCTCCCGGGATGATGAGTTGGGTCATTGAAGCATCAGATGTCAAATAAAATAGATTTTCATAATTGTGGGAGTCTAGGAACCTATATGGTTTATTATGCCACACCACATGACCTAACATCCTAGTGTGGTTGCTTCACAACCTAGTAAGGTTTCTCCACAGCCTAGTTAGGTTTCTCCACAACCTAATCAGGTTGCTTCACATGTTGAGTAAGGTGTTTGATTGGAGGATAGATTTAATGATTGTATTTTGGACACTATCATTATCGCATATGATCTATTGGATTTGACCTTTTGTATTGATCAACAGGTAATTTTACATGAAGTTAAATATAATTTAGTATATATATTTTTATACTAAATTTTATAATTAACAATATTAATTCATTATGAATGAAAATTAATGAGTCATGTGTATTTTTATAAAATTTTAGGGTCAAACTACACATCCAAAGATCACATTCCACTTCCTCGCATTTTTATGAGCACAATAACCCCTTAGGTATAAATTTATAATAAATTAGTAAATATTTTATGTGTATTTGTTTTCCATATAGATATGTTATCTTAAAATGACAATTTGATGTGTAACATAAAGCTTACAAACCTTTAGAATCTAGGGATGTTGGTATGTGTGTGCATGTTGGTGAATTTACTAATGTGAGTTTTAGTATTTTTAATCATCATTTATGAAGATAATGAACTATATTTAATGTATGCTAGATAATGTCATGTAACTTGTATGTGCATAAAATTCTTCTTGTTTTCATTTGATGACATTTGATAATCATTAGATATTGGATTTGTTATGGGCATAGCATCTGTTGTGCCTCTTACACATGTATGAGCTAGTAATGTAATTTTCACAATGAATTTATTGTATTAAATAACATCATTTAGTATAAATAAATGAAATTCATATGTATTCTAATTTTCTTCATCATGGTTTCCACAAGAGGAGGTGAAAACTATATTTTTGTAATTGCTTTACTAATTTTGTTTCCTATGAGGTCAATTCTTAGAGGCACAAGATGATTCAGAGCGATTATGAGATTGTAGTAAGTATTTATTTATAAGTAATGTCATTTTATATGTCATTTGATGTATAATAATGTGTATGTTATTTTTTTATTAATATGGGGAGATACAATAACCCCCGAGTGTAGGAGGTTTGATCGATAAAAGGAAATTCCACTTATGAGATTGGTTCATCTTCTTGATGGTCCAAGTGAACAAAATTCTTCTATGATACCCCATAGTTTTGGTGTATACACATTTTTGTATTCCTTCGTGTCATGTAGGAATATATTTTTATTTTTTGATGTATATAATTGTACACCTATATGGTTTTATTTAGACATTCATTTTTTAAAAAAATTATTCCATCATGCATTTCAAGAGTCAATATAATGTATGAGACAAAAATATTTGTTTTCAAACTTGTATAGAAGATGAATTACTCTTTATATGTATGTAAGTAGAAAATATGATTCCCTATGTATGTTATGATAATAATTATTACAAGTTTAAATATTTTTTATTTTTGAACATGGATATTAAAATATATACAACTAACATACAATTTAGCCACTATTATAATCATTCAATGCCATCAATTATAATCATATAATGTCAATGTTGATGCAATCCACTTCCTGGAATTTCAGTAATTATATAATTTAAACACCAATTCAATAGTGAGAGATAGAGAAAGAGAGAGTGTGAGAGAGAGAGAGAGAGAAATGTGTGTGTGAGAGAGAGAGAGTGTGTGTGTGTGTGAGAGAGAGAGAGAGAGAGAGATAGAGATTGGGAGAGAGATAGAGAGTGGGAGAGAGAGATAGAGAGTGAGAATTAATGAGAGATTGATATTGAGAGCGAGAGTTAGTGAGAGAAAGAGATAAAGATAGAGTGATAAAGAAAGAGTGAGAGAGAGAAAGAGAAAGATAGACTAAGAGATAAAGAGAGAGTGAGAAGAGAAAACGAGTGAGAGTTATAGTGAGATAGAAAGAGAAAGAGAGTGAGAGAGACAGAGAAAGATATAGTGAGAGAGAAATATATATTGAGAGAGAAAGAGAGAGTGAGTGAGCAAGAGAGTGAGAGTGAGAGTGAGTGAGAGTGAGAGTGAGAGTGAGAGTGAGAGTGGGAGTAGGAGTGGGAGTGGGAGTGGAAGTGGGAGCGAGAGTGAGAGGGAGAGCTAGAGTGAGAGTGAGAGAGAGAGAGTGTGTGAGTAAGAGCGAGAGCGAGAGTGAGAGCGAGCTCGTGAGAGTGAGAGTGAGAGTGAGAGTGAGAGTGAGAGTGAGAGTGAGAGTGAGAGAAATGGAAATATAAAGAGAGAGAAATAGAAATAGGGAGATACATAAAGAGTGTGAGAGAGATAAAGAGAGCGAGAGAGAGTGAGAGACAAATATAGAATGAGAGAGAGAGAGATATGGAAATAGGGAGAGCCAAAGAGTGTGAGAAAAAGATAAAGAGAGAGCAAGAGAGATATAGATAGAAAAATAGAGAGACTGTGATAGAGAAAGATAGAAAGGGAGAAATAGAGAGAGATATTGAGAGATAGGTATAAATAAAGAGAGAGAAATAGGGGATCCAGAAAGAGTATGAAAGAAAGAGAGAGAGTGAGAGAGAAAGAGAATATGAGAGAAAATTAGAGAGAGAGAGAGAGAGATTGAGAGATAGAAAGAGAGATAAAAAGAGATAGCGAGATAGAAATAGAAAGAGAGAGTGTGAGAGAGAGAGAGAGAGAAAAAGAGAGAGAAAGATAGAAAGAGAGATAAAAGAGAGAAAGAGAGAGAGTACGAGACACAGAGAGAGAGAGAGAGAGTTATAGTGAGAGTGAGAGAGGGAGGGATAGGAGAGAGATAAATAGGGAGAACTAGAGAGAGTGTGAGAGAAAGAGAAATCAAGAAGTAAGAAAAATTAGATGGGAAATAAATCAAAAGCTGTGGTACACAGGAATGTCTCATCTCGAATCTAGAGAAAGGCATATATTTTGTCTACAAAATTCTCTCTAAGTCTCTCCCATATCTCTCCCATTTTATCACGATAAAAGAAAATGAAATTTGGTTAAAACCATGATTTATCATCAATGTTAGGGAATCTACGGTGATATTTGACAATCAAAGCACATCATTTCAATGAACCGATTATGCCCACACATTTGGGTGCACCATTATACACTACTATAATGTGTAAGAGGTAATAATGTTAAAATAATCATATAATATAGGTGGTGAAATGAGAATGTGTTCTTGTTATAAATAACTTTAAAAATATCATTTTCATACAATATGGTCTCTCTCTCACTTCAACCCTTTCTCTCTCCTTCAATATATGTGGTGAAATGAGAATGTGTGCTTATAGTAAATAATGTTAAAAAGAGAATTTTCATACAATATTATCTCTCTATCTCTTTCATCCTCTCTCTCCTTCAATACTGGTGGTGAAATGAGAATGTGTTCTTGTAATAAATAATATTAAAAAGAGAATTTTCATACAATATTCTATCTATATCTATTTCATCCTCTCTCTTCCATCCTCTCTCTCCTTCAATATAGGTGGTGAAATGAGAATTTTTAAGAGTTAAAAGGTATGTTAAAAATCATACAATATAGGTGGCAAAATGAGAGTGTGTTCTTGTTAAAAATAATATTAAAAAGAGAATTCTCTCTCTCTCTCTCTGGACATATAATGTATATGCCTCTACTAATACAATAAGATCAAGTGAATAGAGGATTAAAACCAAATATCCTAATATAAAAGTTTCTCTTCACTTCAAGAATATAAATTATTTACTAACGACGCCAACCATGTGAAGGTGGAAGATTTTTTTGGCACCACTAACCTACATTAATAACATTAATAATGATATAAATAAATAAAACTAGAGAAAAAGTAATCAAACACACAAATCTTAATAATTCAACAATGGTACTTACAAACTATTATACTTACGTGCCATTATACCAATTTAATCCAATGAGCCATCGGTTACGGTCTAATTTTTAGGGTGTCAATTATTCTTTCATGTTTAGACTCAAAATATTTGATCAATTGAACATTAGATGCAACAAGTTGAGAATAATAAATAACCTTTCTGAGTGTTAAAGTCCTTGAATAACCACACATTGTATTTCTTCATTGCATATATTCTAATCGTGTTCTAAGTAACCACCACATACCCCATAGAATATTCTAGGCCTTCTCTATCTATGATTGGGGTTAGAAATTTATTTTTTCCTTAATACAATGATACAAATAATAGTTTTTCCTTCTTTATTATTTTCTCGTAAAACAATTTGGATAAACATGACCGACATCAAATTTTACACAAATTATTTAATTTCAATAAATGATTCATAAATAAGTTACATAATGAGAAAAAATATTAATTTTAACAAAACAATGCATCTATAATACCTAGTTGTACTAAATCCGATATATGGTCAAATTCAACTGATGATTCACTCACTATGAGTTGTAGAGCTTATAGAGGTTGATATGTCTTAAGTGGATATAATTTCCTACAACACCATTCATCTTAAAAAAACATGTCATCTTCCTTATATGAATAGTCCATGAACATGCATTTGAACTTCTAAAAGAGTGCAACTCACTAGATCCCATTAGTGTAAAACAATATTCATATTTTTCTAAATTATCTTCTTCTACCAGATAAAAACATTGAAAACTATAGACTTACCCTAATTACCTGGACCCATTGTTGAGTTACACCATTCCATAATGGATGTTGCATCGGTCAAATTTGCACCATATTTGTACTTTAACTCTTCTTTTGCTAGGGATATTTTAACACAATCTCATTCACCATCATGTTATCCTATTCCATACTCATGCTCATTGAAACTCTAAATATGTTTAGAACCACTCATCTTATGCATCCTACTTAACCATTAGAACATTCACGCATTCTTGAATTGTGATGTACAATTATCTGACCATATGATGTGTTGATCGAATATGATGTTTTTGTTACTTAAATTACCATAGAAGACATCAAAGTAACCCTACACAAACTCTATAGATTGTGTAAAATTATCACTAATATAGAAATGATATTGTTGGACCTCGAAATATTGGCTAAGTGCTAGAGAACAAGTGAGTGCAGGACCTATAGGAAGAAGGGAGCACGGGGAGAAGTGCACAAGAAAAGGTAGGAGAAACCAGGGTCTAAGGACTTAGCCATATTCAACATTCTGGAGACACTTGAGGAAAAATGTGACCCGACTAAGCATGTTGAGTGGATAAGGTGCCAACCTAGAGACTTGGTGGTCAAGGAAAGAATTTCATATGCATGGAATATTCCTAGGAAGACATCATTGTAGAAAGTGGAGATCAAATCAGAATAAGCATGCATCATTGGAGGACCACATGGACACTTGGCATTCGATCTACTCCTAAGAAAAGGCATGACGGTGGGTGTGGATGCTATAAAGAGAGATGATTGGAAGAAAAGAAGAGACATCAAGGAATACACATAGTATGAGGAAAAGTGAAGCTCTGCAGAAAATATTAGGAGGCCCTAGGAGTTGGGGTTCTCATTAGAGGATTGTAGGAATGTTATCATGTTTAAGGGATGGGTCTATAAAATTTTGTAATAAAGAAAGCATATCTAGGACCTCTGATATATGGGTTAGATCCCTATCTTGATACATTTGGTCTGATATGACCCTTTTGAATGTAATGTGGTTGTTGGGATTATGATCAATATAAATATATGGCTCTTTTTTTATATCTAGTTTAGGGGTGCAAACCCTAGTGTTATTTCCTTATATTTTATGGTAGATTTGTTCTTTGTATTTCATGTCATGATGTTTCTCTTGTTATTAAATGATATAAGGATATGATAGCTCATGTTGTGATTTTACATGAATATTCACTTCTCTGTAACTAATCCTCTAACAATGGCAAAATCTTCTCACAATGCTCACATAAAGGAGGGGCTCGGCGCTTTTGCATGCCTTGGGTGAGTGCCCAGCACCCACTGGGTGATAGGTTAGTGCGCATGGGGTTAAAAGTTATTAGGTGGGTAGAAAAATGACTACATCTTGGTTGCATTTCTAGGACCTATTTTCAAAGTTTTTATGAGAATGATGTGTGATGATGGAGCACTTGACCTTGGACAAGTGTCGAGGCATGGTTTAAGAACATGGAGGATGAGTTTTCTCATATATTTAGTACTTGGACATGAGTTTGATGCACAGATGGGTAGAAGAATAACACTTGTATCATGAGTTATATGAGACCTTCTTTTTTTTACTTTCCAGTAGAGTTGTATGAATGGATTTTCACGTATGCATCTAGATCAAGTTGGTACTATAGATCTTGTGTTTGGACCCAAGATGAATATTAGAGGTTGTAAGATGTTGATCTGACTTGGACACGTGTTGTTGATCATTGGTGGAAAAGAGTGTTGACCAGTTATACCCTGGAATATGTTATTTCTATGTATTCTTGTCCGAGGTTGCTAAGTTTGAGTTCTTAAGGGATCCTAGAGGATCATTTTATGTGTTATCCCTTTAGCTATGAAGATATTTATCATTACCCTAAGTTTGGAAGCATTTCCTATGGCCGAATAAGATTATTTTGAGTGTTGGGTGAGGAAGCTAGGGTGGAGGAAGATGGTAGACATTGCGGCTAAAAAATAAAGAGAGGAGAGATGACTCAAGTATAGAAAAGTGTGTGAAAGGGAGTTGGATAGACAACACGAGGTTGTGGGAGTGATGGATTTATGGAGGTAGATGTTGTGGGAAGGAATTGAGGTTGCATAGAGGACAATGAACTTGAGTTATTTGTGCTACCCCATCTTAGCAAGTGTGGGAGAGAGACCCCTTTAGCTTCTGATGAGAGTTTCATCACTTGAGAAAGGAGAGTCGTCAGCACGCATCTAAATTTTCCTAGTGACCAACCCCTAGCACTTAGTCTTCCAAATCAAGAGATAAGTATTACTAACCTAGTTGGTATTGGTGGGAGTGACCGATATGCACCTAGGAGATATAATTTCTCATTTGGTACATCTATGGTTACACAATCATTCCCTGTGTTTGGAGGAATATTGTCTAGAATGATTTTGGGAAAAATGTGAGTACACAAAATTTGGGTATCACGTTCTGGAAGCAATGTGGGACACACATCTGGTAGTAGTGAAATATCACAAATTGTTGTCTCGTAGTTCAGTGGAACATTGGGAATGCTAGGCATGACCACTTCAGGCCCATTATCGGCTATAAGAGGTGGATTTAGTGGTATATGAGCTAGAGGACCTGGTGGACCTAATAGATCTAGAGGATCTGCGGTGGGTCGGGAGGACATGACCCAGTGGATCTAGTGGTGAAGGTAACACCGGAGGAAATCAAGGTTCTAGATCTAGTGAATAAGGGCCTCAACCACCTCACTAAGTATTTTTAAAGATGTCTTTGCACCTACTAGACTACAAAGGTGTTGAGGATGCGTTGCAGAGCATGTACACAAGTGTGAACTACTATGGCATGCAAAGGGGATCACTACCCCAGAGTAGAAGGCAAGTAATTTTACAACAATGTTGTTAGGATGCATGCATAGTTGGTACTGAAATTATGACCCCCATCAGACAGTGGTATATTACACTGCAATGTGGAATTCCTTCTTGGCTGAATTTCATATCCCTAAGTTTGAACAGAAGAGCATCAACACGTTGAAGGAGATTTAACAAGGAATGGTAGAAAGTGTGTGGGAGTATGATGCACATGTTTCAAGACTCTCTTATCAAAGCTATCCTATGATATTCACCCCTCTCAGCATGCTCAGTGGTTTGTTGGAGGATTGATAACACCGTTTATGAGAGTGCTTTCACACAAGACTTTTCATGAGACCCAAGCGAGGCCTTGGAGCCTACCTTGTGCATTAATTTCGAAGCATGGATGGATATCAATGTTAGCCATTTCCTTGAGGCTCAAATTATTGTAATGGTGAAGAAGCAGTTGGAGAAGCTATCTACGAACTCAACGCATGAGACTCACAATGATATATGGTGCATGGATTGTGAGGTAGAGGGGCATACAAAGGAAAATTGTCCCTAGGAGATTGGTACGTGCCATGATAGTGGACTATGAAATTTTCCATGGAGATCATGATGCAAGTAGATGCCCACTATGAACGTGTGATCCATAAGAATGTGTCGTGCTATTGCAAGATCTGCACCTCTACTACCCATGACACTAAGGATTGTAGATTAATTGACCAGATACATGATGCCATTGATATTGGTGTGCGTCAAACTAGCCTCACAAAAATTCCAAGGATGATGGTCATCACTATGAAGGGTGATGGATGGAGGGACACATGGAAGAGGTTTTCGAGGAGGATTTTGTGGTCATGGTAACCGGAGGAGGAAGAAGTGAGTTCCTACATGGGACGTGTTACAACTGTGGATCCATGGAGCACTACAAGCATGATTTCCCGATCTGCTACAATGCTCATGGTGTGGAAAGAAGCACAAGTATGAGGATTTCCTAGATTTATTTGAGCACATGAGCCAAAGTAACACTGGAAAGAAAAAGGTGTCAGGATGGTAAGCATGAGGAAGGTCGATTCACAATGGATGCCAAGAGTGGGTGCATGAGTTAGAACTAGAACCGGTACTAGTTAGTTATGACAAGAGCTGAGGTTGCGCACGTGAGGGAAGTACCAAGGAAAATACCGTTGGTTGTTAGAGAAGAGGTGGTGCATGGAAAGTATCTGGACCCTACTCATTAGAAATAAGTGTATCAAGAAACCATGGATGTGATTCAAAGCCTATAAGGAGAGATCCAGTGCCTGAAAGAGTAGTCAAGACAGTTAGAGCAAAGGAAGAATGTTGAGGCTCCACAGAAGGATCTGGATGAGGTTAGAGAAGTATGTAAAATGTTGAGGCAAGATAATATCATCCCCTTGCTAGGAGAGTGGTTATGGGAGAAGGTACCATGTCTTTGAGAGAAGGGTGAGAGGTAGGTTCTGCATGCTAACCTTCCTCCCCATAGCCTTGATTATGACAAGGAGATTACCTTGAATGTTGTTGTAGATGGGTGGCTTCTAAGAAATATTTTGATTGACATGGGCACGAAGTCAATGTTCTCACTCTAGATGCATGGCATCAAATGGGAAGGCCCCCATTACATCCATCTTGAATGTGTTGTATATGGCTAACAAGATAAAGGAAATGCCCATTGGTGTCTTGAAGGATGTTTTATCACTATCTAAGGGGAAAAGTTTCACTGGGGATTTGAAGTCTTGGCACTAGCTAGAGGTAGAGACAACTTTCCAACATTACTTGGGCACCCCTGGTGTTATAAGAACAATGTTGACCTAAGGTTCAATAAGGGATACATAAGCTGAGAAAAAGGAATAACGGGTCATCATCCCCTTAACCGATGGGAAGTAAACACCCTATACTTGAGCCCTGGGAGAAGAAGTTCTTGACAAGATCTATGTGCACTCTATCAGGGACCCTGAGGTGATTCACCCTACGAGAGGAGTTATTTAGTTTGAAGATGCTCAGTCCATGAGTGATACAACTAGTGTGGTATGTGAAAATTGGGCACACAAGACTTATGAGTTAATTGGGTGACAGTTAAGAGGTTTGTGACAAGGGTAATGAAGGTGCGCTCATCAAGCAAATGGGAGGGAAGAAGTTGTCAAGTTACTCTGGAGGGGCCAACCCTAATGATTTCTTACGATAAATGGAGGCTCAATGGAAAATGAGATCAAAAGAAGAGGGATTCTCAGCTATAATTTCTTGGGATCACACATAGCGTTGGTGGGAAACACATTATGATAGCCTTCTAGAGTGACTTGAGGTAAGAATTTGTTCTCTATTAGGTTTTCCCAAAGTAATGCACCCACTACAATACAATACTACCATGGGAAGGAACACCTGCCTCATCTCACATCTAAGCATGTGAGAAAGTATGGATGGAAGGTGCGAAGGCCTTGCCACCTTCTTTATGGGTGCATAAGTTGTATTCCACCTTATAAGGTTGTGCGCATACATGGTATATTCACTTCGAGATGCACCGTCAAATAGGAAATTGGCAGGATTTGATGCTAAACTCCTTCAAGCTTTCAAGTATTGGAGTACTAAACCATCAGTGGATAGAGTGTTGCAGGTTGTTAAGCACCTAACGATGGGAGATAATGCCATGGAAGAAGATAAAATATTGGAGTTATTGGGTGAACCTATCTCATGAACCATGTTTTAATGAAGAGGATTCATAAGAGATGTAGCTTGACACACACGTGTATGGAGAAAGAGAAGGGAAAGATGGTCTATGTGATAGATGGAAAAGAGATGGAGAGTTTGGATGTTAACCATACTGAAGGTATGCATGAAGTGATTGATAGTGCTGATGAGAAAACATGTGCCTACCATGAACCCCTAAAAACAAAGAAGGTTAACATTGGCTCGAGGTTGAACCTAAGGAGGCCACTATTGGAGACTATTGGTTGGAGAAGGAAGTCTCAAAGATCATTGATCTATTGCACAAGTTTCAAGATTTATTTCCGCATGGGTACCATGAGCTTAAAGGCATTCACCACTCCTTGGGAGAGATGAAAATCAAGTTGAAAGAAGGTGTGTGCCCGATTCGGAAGAGGCCTTATCAAATGAATCCAAATCTTCACGTCAAATTCAAGGAGGAGATAGAAAAATGATCACTTCAGGAATCATTAAAGTTGTGGAGGAATCAGAATGGGTAAGCCCCATGGTCATCAATATTAAAAAGGATGGAAGGATAAGGATTTGTGTTGACTACAAGGACTTGAATGTAGTGTGTGTCATTGACCCTTTTCCAACCCCCTTCACTGAAGAGATTCTGGAAGGAGTAGCTGGGCATGAAATCTATTCCTTCATGGATGGATTCTCAAGATACCATCAAGTTATAATTTCTAAAGAAGACCAAGAGAAGAAACCTTTCTCCACTAAATGGGAAATTTTTCCTATACGGTCATGCCTTTGGACTAAAGAATGTTCTGCTTTGTGTTTTCACACATAGTGGTCTAGGCATTTCAAGGATTTTATCCATAAGTTCCTTCAAGTCTACCTTGATGACTGGATGGTGTATGGACTAGTGAAAGACCATTGTGACAATTTGAGGTTGATGTTTGAAAGATGTCGGCAGTTGAGGATATCCCTCAACATTAAGAAGTGTGTTTTTCTACTCCATTTGGGACCCTGTTAGGGCATATCATATGCAAGGAAGGTTTTTTGGTGGATCCCACCAAATTTTATGTTATTGTGGGGTTGGGGGAGCCTACCAGTCAAAGCGTAGTGTGCATATTCCTTGGGAATATGGTATACTACTAGAAGTTTATCAAGGGATATGCCAAAATCACTACACCATTGGAGAAGTTATTAAAACACAAGAGTACATTTCACTGGGGAGAGGCATAATAGATGATGTTTGACACTTTGAAGGATAGACTTGTCACTGTGCCCATACTACAATTTCCTTCTTAGGATAAACCTTTCCATGTGCATGTTGATGCCTTAGGGACATCCATTAGAGTAGTGCTAGCATAACCTGGTGAGGGTATTTTGATCACCCCCTTTTTTTACAAGTAGGAAGTTGACACTAGCATAGAAAAACTATATAGCACTCGACTGAGTGAAGAAGCACTATCAATGATCTACGTGATGCATAAGTTTAGGTAGTATCTTCTAGAAACACCTTTCATATTTCTACAGACCACATGGCATTAAAGTACTTAGTGAACAAACCCGTTTTGCAAGGGCGCATATGTCGGTGGGTCTAGTTGTTTCAGGAGTTTGATTTTACAGTTGTTGTGAAACCAAGAAAAAGTAACTCAAGGCTCAACCATTTGTCAAGAATTGACTCAGGGGAGGATGCACGTAGAGCATTGAGGATGCTATGCCAGATGCACAATTGTTTAGGTTGTGCACGTGCACCCTCTAAATTAGAAGATATTGTTGTGTTTCTCAAAGTGGGTATGGCGCCAAAAGGAATGAATACTTTGGAAAGGAAATTAGTTAGCCATATGCGTGTTACCCTACATGATAATTAGTGGAGACTTATACAAGTTAGGCTATGATGAGATTATGTTTCGATGCGTGTTATAACATGAGATCATTTCAATCATGGAAGAAGCACATGGTGGGATTACAGGAGGGCACTATGTAGGGAATGCCACCAGCGGAAGATTCTACTTGTAGGGATTTGGTGGGAAAGTATCTACTAAGATTTCATTTAATTTTGTAAGGCATGTGACCATTTTCAGCGCCTTGATAAGCCAGAAAAAGGATGAGATACCCTTGAGACCTATAACCAGCGCATAACCATTTGAAAAGTGGGCCATTAACTTTGTAGGACCAATTTCACTTGTCGTGCGAAGGACTAGATTGCATTATATCATCACTTGCACTGATTACTTAACAAGGTGGGTGGAGGAAGCACCTATAAGGGACTTTACATAGTAGTGAAAACTGCTAGATTCTTATGGGAGAACATAATCAGTAGGTATGGATGTCCTTTAAGCTTGACTAGTGATAGGGGTACACATTTTTTGAATGAAACAGTTAGGATTTTGTTGGCAGAGTTCATGGTGGCCCATCATAAGACTACCCCTTATCACCCTCAAGATAATGGAACTACTAAGGAATTTAACAAAATTCTGAGTCACACGTTGACAAAAATTTACGATGTGGGAAGACAATATTGGGATGACAAGGTATAAACCGTTATATGGGCATACAGACAACCTACAAGAATTGAACAAAGCCACACCTTTGTTTTAGTTGGTTTTTAGCATGGAGGCTATTTTACCAATTAAATTTATGTTACCATCATTGTGTATTACATGCGCAGGAGGGTTAGCTGATGAACAAGAAATTCAAGATCGCATGGAGAAGTTAATGCAACTATACGAAAGGGGATCACTTACTAGATGGATTCAAAAGACTAAAAAGGCATGAAAAAAAGCATGGCATGATCACCATATTCAATTAGGTTAAAATGGTCTTTCTTTATGACTCCATATTTATGTGCCATCCTAGGAAACTGAAAGTCCATTGGTTAGGGTCATATATAATCTCGTACATCCTTGATTTAGGTGCTTTCGTTACAAGCGCTAGATGGAACACTGGTTACTAGGCCATTTCAATGGGAATAGGCTGAAGCCCTACTATAAATAAGTCTTCCTTATGTTTATAAATAAGGAGTATTTCCATTTAGCCTAGGATTTCCTTTTATGCATTTACTTTCTTGTGTTTCCCTTTCTCGTTACTTGTTTCTCTCTTTGTGTTGTTGTTTTACGTGCCTTGTGCACTGGTAGCCACTTATTATTTTCAAAAGTTTGTGTATGCACAGAGGACCACACACATGTTTTTGTCTAGGGTGGAGTAATGCAAATTAAAATGGAAGATGGTAGTAGTTTTGTTTTGATGGCCCAGATTAAAAGTGTGTAGTGTAGAAGAGTGCACATAAAAAAGGTGGACATAAGTAATTTTGGTGTTAGGATATATTTACAAAAACCATGTACAAAGAATGAGAAGCACAGAACATCATGAGGTAAGAGAGGAAAAAATCATGTAAGGACAAAATAAGTTCCTTTGGCACTGCAAGCAAGCACGCACCTAAGAGGATCTTCACTCAATAAGATTTTTACCAAAGGGATTTTTGCAGAGATTGGCATGGGGATAAGAGTGCTTGAGGTTGGATTAGTGGAAAAAGTCACCTTTATTACAAAATTACATTAGTAGGTGGAATATCAGTTATTATGGGAGAGAATAAAAATCTATAAGTAGAAGGTCAGGATACATTGTTATTATCTTGCATTTGTGATAAAGAAGAGATCTTACGAACTAGGGCATCCACCAAGAATATTTGTGCGAAGGAAAAAATTTGAGAATCTGAGTGCGTGACTAGTGTGATTTTTGAACCAAAGTTGGATAAGGTACATGGGCGTATGGAGGAAGGTTTGGAAGGGTACGTCATCTTGTGGAAGGATTGTCTAGGTTAGGGTTCTACAATTAGGGCATGAGAGTAAAGGGATTTTTCGTGAAGGAAAGCCACAAATTTGAGTAGATAAAGGAAGAGGAGAATGGAAGAGTTTTTTTTTAGTAACCCAATAAGAAGATGGCACCAAAGAAGGAAATCATCTCACCAAAGAAGGGAAAGGGAAAGGGGAAACAGACTACCACCACCAGCTTCAACGAGGAAGTGGTATGCAGAGATGTAATACCTAGATGGCATGTTTCTTAGGAAAGAATGGGTATCCCATGTAAGGAAGATGGTCGTGAGTGATTACAACCATTGCACAAGAACCATAGAGAAGGAGATGGCATTAGAACTAGTTCACCCGATAGATAAAAGGACACCATAAGGGATGTCAATCTATAGTGATGAAGTGAAGGTAAAATTGGAGAAGGTTGGGTTGCTGCAACTTTATGAGTTTCCCTACTTTGGAAAACTTGAGTGACTGTACCAATGGTTGATGTCGTGTGTGCACGAGGACCACTTCTACTTCGCAGGCTGAAGGATGTGCATAACCCCTCAACTAATCTCTAAGTTTACCAACCTTGTTTGCAAAGGGAGCTACTAGATGATGACTTGGAGGACAAGGAAGCCATTAAGGAGATAGT
Source organism: Taxus wallichiana var. yunnanensis (assembly GCA_018340775.1). Lineage (NCBI taxonomy): Eukaryota > Viridiplantae > Streptophyta > Pinopsida > Cupressales > Taxaceae > Taxus > Taxus wallichiana. The sequence goes on from CM031235.1 coordinate 798,018,383, forward strand.
CCAGGATTATGATTATAAAAAGGGCTCGTGCTATTTCGATATCTCAGATATCTCTGACCTAGTGATGAGGACATTCGCGCGCTTGGTATCCAAGTTGAATGGATAAGAGAGGTGGACATAGATAAATAAGGCTTGGTTGAATGTGTGCCAAAATATTTTGGAAGGAACCATCTATAACCTATCTACCTTCATTGTAGAAGAAATCATTAGTGTCATGCACGAAGGAGAAAATATCATGTTTGAATGTCCTCCTCACCATCATCTTCTCATAAATTAGAGTGCCGATGGGCCAAAGAAGTTTGTATGGGAATATCCAAATGAATATCCTTCCCCACAAAGAGATTTGAAAAATACACTTATGACACCATGACGGAATCCCATAAGGTGTGCACTGGATAAATGGTATAAGAGGATGTGTGATGCATTAGGGGATAAATGGAGGATACTTGAACAATTTCCAGCGTTAGTGCAAGGAGAGGCTAAGTTCGCTATTTACCAACACTTTTGCATTGGCAGATTCACATTGAGATGGGACCAAGAGCCCATGGTGTAAACTACCTTTCACACAATATTCAATCACTTCAAGGAGGCCAAAAGACTAAGGTTTGACCTCAACGAGGTGGACCAAGACCACCGCAAGCTACGCAGAAAGCTAGTATACCCCAAGAAGTGTGTTTATGTGGAGAAGTATGTCTCTCATGAGGTGCACATGATAAAACCTATGGCGTTGCCAATTACGGGAATGATCACAACAAGGGAATACCTGCGCATCAAGCTGAATTATGAGATAGGTGCCTACTTGGAGAGTGATGTATCCATCCCTAGAAGACCCCACCGGAAGAAATAAGATCATGCCAAGGAAGAGGGAAAGAGAAGAGGCGCCAGAGAAGAAGGCACCAAGTGTGCAAACAACACAATCTATGGGCGCGCAGGATTCAGTCGCAAAGTTGAGCACATATGCACAGAGGAAGAAGTCCCCCATTAAGGAAAAGGAAAAATCACCCAAGGAAGAGGTGTCAAAGCAAGAAGAGCCTCTTACACAAGAAGAATCACCAAGGAAGGAGTCACCTATTGAAGAAGAAGAGAAGGAAGAGTCTCCTATACTGGAATCACCAATTAGGAAGAGGAGCAAAAGGTAGCAGAGAAGGATAACTCAGAAAGAAACAAATATCCTAGAGGCCTACAAGAGGTGAGAGAGATGATGATGAGCATGAAGAGGCTCAAGACCATCCTATGTACGATGTGCATGACTTCGAGGATGAGGGAAATGAAGAAAATGATGGGGAAGAGGAAGGCACTCAAGGAAAAGGGGAGAGTGAGGAAGTGAATACAAAGGATCAAAGGACCCCAAGCCTCACCAAGGAGAAAATAGAAGAGGTCGCGGAAAGAGAAGTAGCGGGCATAATAAAGGAATTTTGGACTAGGAAGTGGATCGAGGCAATGATGATATACTCAAAGAGATTGACAAGTAAATCATAGGAAAAGAGTATGGGAGCATGGGCGGAGATCCCAACTTAGTAGTAAGCTTTCCAAAGGTAGCATGCATAAGAGGAAGAGTGTGGTAGTGGCGCAAGAGCAGGGAATGAGTTACATCAATGATCCAAGTAAGGTACTGCATGTGCGCTTCCAAAGTATCATGCCTACATACCAACTCCTTACATGGTCTTCATTCAAAGAAGAAGGCACATACCCATGAATAAGGAAGATGTTATCTTAGGCTTTTGAGTCCCATGTTGATGAGCCCGAGTTTGAGGTCATCCAAGGAGCATTGATGAAGGTACCATAGAACAAGGGAGTGAACCCCCTAGTAAACGCTCAACAATTATCTGATGAGCAATTTTTCAATGCCCTCAACAAGGTATCGGTTAATATTGAGGCAAGAGTATTCAGAAGGAATGATAGTGTAAGGTTCCTAGAGGAAGAACTAGAGAAGAAGAAGGATGAGCTCATTGAGAAGAGAAAGGATCTGAAGAAGGAAGAATTGATTAGCACACAATTAAAGCTCAAACTAAGGGAGGAGAAGGTGAGGGTGTGTGAGGTGTACAAGAAAAATTGAAATGATCATGAATTCCATCACTTTGAAACACCTAGACCTAGCACCACCTAAGAAAAATATGAGTCGACCTTGCAATGCTTGGAAGACTTAACCCACATCCTTACCATGGAGAGGTGACCACTCACTCTAGAATCAATAGAAGAGGCATTAGTGTGCCAGAAGGAGGAAGAGAAGAAAAATATTGGGGAGATAGTGACATGATATTCCAAGCTCCTTTACTATTGTACAGAGAATTATGTAGATGGTTGAGGCCGTATATGATAATTGCGCTAATAGAGACAGTGGTAGCAAGCATCCCTGGTTGCTACACACACGAGGCAAGTTTGAAGGAATAATAAGAGAAGAATAAATGAAACGAGGTTGGAGAGGGATAAGATCCTAGTTAAGGTAGAAAAGAAGATGGAAGCAATCGAAGCCTTATGGGGATTGATTAAAAATTGGCTTAAGGAACTGTACCCCCAGATCACCCATAGAATGGATGTGCTAGAAGACCTTAGCAAGAAGATAGAAGGGATTATAGATACATTGAATGCTAAGGGTGATGAACTAAGTTTTGAGGAGGTAAGCACTCTAGTGGGTGACCTACTTCACAGTGTACAGGGTGAAGTGGACACCTAGGAAAAGATCAAGGCAACAATAAGGAAGGAGTTCCCACTCCTCTTGTAAAGAATAATAGCAAGATATTTGATTCTTTCAATTCTTCTATTCTTCATTCTTCCATTCTTTACTTCTTCATTCAATTTATCTAGGTTCCACCATTTGTTATTCTTTAAAGGAGCAGTATGTTTCGAGGATGGAGAAAATCTTAGTGTGGGATGATGTTGGACCTCGAAATATTGGTTAAGTACCAAAGCACGCGTGAGCACATGGTACCTATAGGAAGAAGGGAACATGGGGAGAAGCACACGAGGATAAGGGTTTAAGAAGAGTTTAGGAGAGAAACCGGGATGTGCACTCAAGACAATGCACATGGTCTAAGGAATTAGCCATATTTAATGTTCTGGAGACACTTGAGGAAAAATGTAACCCAACTAGGCATGCCGAGTGGATAAGGTGCCAACCTAGAGACTTGGTGGTCAAGGAAAGAATATTCATGTGTGGAATATTCCTAGGAAGACATCATTGTAGAAAGTGGAGAGCTCGGAAAAGAATAAACATGCACCATTGGAGGACCACGTGGACACTTGGCATCCGATCTACTTTTTGAGAAAAGGCATGGTGGTGGGTGTGGATGCTATAAAGAGAGATGCTTGGAAGCAAAGAAGACACACGAGGAAAGCATATAGTATGAGGAAAGCGAAGCTCTGCAGAAAATATTAGGAGGCCCTAGGAGTTGGTGTTCTCATTAGAGGAATGTAGGAATGGTATCATATTTAAGGGATGGGGATAAATTCTTGTAATAGAGAAAAGATAGCCATGACATATAATATATGGGTTAGATCCCTGTCTTGATACATTTTGTCTGATACGACCCTTTTGAATGTAATGTGGTTGTTAGGATTATGATCAATATAAATATATGGCTATGTTTTGTATATCTGGTTCAGGGGTGCAAACCCTAGTGTTACTTCCTTATATTTTATGGTATATATGTTCTTTTTATTTCATGCCATGATGTTTCTCTTGTTATTAAATGATTGGATATAAGGATATGATATCTCATGTTGTGATTTTACATGAATATTCACTTCTATGCAACTAATCCTCTAACAATGGCAAGATCTTATCATAATTCTCACATAAAGGAGGGGCTCGGCACCCACGCATGCCCTCGGTTGCTTGTTGGGTGATACACCGGTGGTTGTGGGGTTAGAAGTTAGTGGGTGGATAGAAAAATGACTACAATACTCCCTCAAGTTATTTGTCTTCCTCGTGTTGTTGAGAGCATGATTGAATATTATATGCACAAACGTGGAAATGATGCGGGACCATCCTTGTACATATGAAAATTTTTGGTTTTTATAGTTGTTAGGTGCATAAAAGTCCACTTGGGACCTTCATGATATGTATCAAGTCCATTTGAACTCCTTTGCATTGTAATAAGTGGTGTTTGTGAGTTTCCCTCCAAAACCACAAGTTTAAATATTTGAATTAGTCCATAGGCATGTGTTATAATTCTAGGAGTTAGTATAATTTAATAACTTTGTAAAAGGGTTATGAGAAATGTTCTTAACCTATACATAACTCTCTTGACCATACCAAGGTGATAACTCACTTGGGATTGCCTAGCCATAGGTAATTTATTAGAGTTAGAACCCTAACTACCTCCTTTATCACCTAAATGGGAATATTTTTGAATTAGAGAGGAGTACGTGAGTGGTAGGAAGTTGGTAGAAGAGAAATATTTCTTGTAACAAAGTATTAATGGCTCAAGAATCCTTGTAATGTCATGAAATCAATCAATGAAGGAACCTTCTTGAGTATCTTTCTGTTCGTTATGATTGAATATAAATTTTTGAATGAATGATATTGCATATGGGTTAAATAATGTTACTACAGGTATGGAATATTGGTACAATCCTAAGGAAACTTACAAATAGTCATAGAATGTGATAAGAATAATAACATTGATAAACTAAAAGATTCTCTCGATCAACATTGATTGTCTAAATGAATGCATGAGATTTTTATTAATAAATATTGTTTATTTATAACTTGGGGAGTGTTATTACACATGTTGAAAGTATGAGCATCCTATGAAGGAGAGAGAAATAAGAACTGAAGTATCAAGAATCTTTGCATATGGATAAAACACTTGGTAGTGGTATATTGAGGTAAGTAAACTACTATTTATAAGCTTAGGATCATTTCATGGTTGTTCAAGGAGTTTTCAATAGATTGAGGAGCTTATAAAATGTTTTTTTGGTTTCAAGGAGTGTTTATAAATTTTTATGTTGTTGAGAACCCCGTAGATTTTAAATAGAGTGTAAAGAAACAAGAAATCTCCTCCAAGGAAGATACACCTTTTCTAAGGGTTTAGAGGGAAAATATTTGTTTATATGATAAAAATCAATTGTAGAATCTGTATAAAATTGATCATGAGAGGGGTATAAGTGTATTCAAGGTGAAATTTTAGTGTAAAGATAAGTAGAGAAGTTGTAGGCCCAAACTATAAATTATCAATCTTGATTTTTACTTTTCCAGCTTTTGATGATTTGGGGAAAAGGCCATCTTAGTGTAATATACTCAACTCATACCATGAGGACTATGGATTTCTTGAGAAGATAAAAGGAATATATGAGGAAAAATATATATGAAAAAATGGTTAAATGTACTAAGGGATTATGTAGAGGATAAAATACATGTACAGTCCTCTTAGGACAGATTTAGACCATTCTTGTGAAAACAATCATCATAGAAGTAAGTTGAGGAAACATAAATAATATATTCATGTTAGTAGGGGAGAGTGTGTGAGTGAATTCTTAAGGAGTGTGAAGGTTCGTTGTGATCCTTAAAACTAAAAATAAACTCATGACTCTTCTATACGAGTCTAATTTAAAAGCCTAGCAAACAAGAGAGTAGAGGTTGGTTCTTAGAAGTTGTCTTGAATGGAAGTGAGTGAATGACTGAAGATATTTAATTGAAAAGTATGAGGAAAATTTAGATAGTGTAAGAACAAGGAGAAAGTATAGGTAAGAAATAAATTTGTAAAAATGAGTAAGAGGTTAGTTGTGTGTTTGAGAACAATAAACCTTGAGAAGGTCAAATTTGGAAACCTATCAAGAATGATGAGAAGTGAGAAGTGCATAAATAAGGTGTAAATAGGTGGTAAAAGGTAAATGTCAAGTTGAAACTAGTGAGAAATGAAAAACCCTAGAAAATTGCTTACACCCTAAAAAGACCTAGCTAAAAGAGGAAAGTTATGTTGGGAAAGTTGTAAAGGGAGTTAGGGATAAAACATAGTATGAAGTGAGAATGCCTTACTAGGTATCTAAAACACTAATCACTTTTACTTGAAAGTTTTCAGGTTGTTCCAAACACAATGGTTTGGGTCTTTGGAGGGATAGTAGAAAGGCCTAATTGAGAACAATAAATAAGGAATAAAATTTTATTGTCAAATAGTTGAGTCCTAAAACTTTGTAGTCATCATAATGGGGAAAAAAGATATCAAAGAAGGTTGATTCTCGTATTTTGTTATTTTCATCAAAATTAGTCATTTTGGAGGGCTACAAATAGTTTTAGAGATTTATAAGGTGAATGTTGATAGAATATGATATGTAACTTCTTAAAGTGTCTTAACATGTGTGTTAGGTGTATCTTATCAGGGTGAATGCATTCTTGACCCTTTTTCATTTTAGAAGGCATATTGGGGTTAGTAAGAAACATTAAGCTTCTTGATGTATGTTTAAATTAGTTGTAATGGATCCTCTTGAAAGGTGATGAATATAACTTCTTGGTTTATGTTTAGTTGATTCATTTTCTCTTGGAAAAGAAAATTTTAGGTTTGGAAGTGAACAAGGTAGTGAATAAATAAGGAAGAAACCTTAGCCTTGAAGGATTAAAAGAGAGATAGAAAATAAGTGAAGAGTGATCCAAGGTGGAACAATATTGTAGGTTGAGAAAGAAAATAATTTGTGCCAAAATATTAGGTGTAATCCTAGGGTGAGGTACAAGAAGAAGCAATGTGTAAAAGACTTAGTTGTGAGAAATAATATAGAAGAAAAGAGAGAGTAAAGAGAAAAGTGAGAAAAATGAAAGGTTTATTTCAGTTGGATATTATGAAAATTTGAAAAAGAGTGCATTAAAGAAGAGGATTTCTAATGAAAAGTTGATAGAGAATCTTAGAGAGCTTGAGGAAGATTTGAAGTTGATAATAGAGAGAAAGAAGAGAGAAATTATTCTTGGATGGAATGTGAAGAAAAGAGTACATTAGCCCATTAAGAGGATTGTTGAGAGGAAGAAGAAGAAATTTATTTCTTGGAAAAGAGAAGAGGAAAGGAAAAAAAGGTGTGTTGAGATCAGTTATTGTTATCCAAAAGTTGGTGTGATGTTGGGTGAAGAAGAAGAGCAAAATAGTGAAGAAGGACAACAAAGTGAAGATGAAGAAGAGCTCATCAAAGGAGCTTCTCATGAGGCTATATGTCCTCCATATTTTTGTTCTAATATTTCATTTTCATGTGTGAATGTAGGTGATAAAGATGAAGAAGTAAAAACAAATAAAATTGTGTTGAATGAAGTTAAACAATACAAAGAGATTGACTATGAAAGAAGAGATGAAGATGATGAAGAATTTACACTAGATGAAGAGATGATTTGGCAACAAATAATGGATGAATGAGAGGAATCAGACATGTTTAGATATTATGAATACTATTGAAGAGCATAAAAATATTTAATGAAGATTTTAAGTGATAGAGAAGAAGACAAATAACACAAAGAGCAAGTTGAATCAGATTTGAAGAAGCCGGGAATATGAAAATGTGCAAGAAATTGATTTCATGTGGTAGCTGAGAGTGAAAAATAAAAAATAAGATATAGTGAATACAAAGACAAAGAAGATGAATAAAAATAAATGAACCAAAGAGGAAATAAGACAAGGAAAAGAGAAATAATATTCAAAATGGAAAGAGCTCAACATAAGAGGAAGAAGATGAAGTAAAGAAAACAAAGAAGTTGGAATACAAGAAAGAAACTATGAGCTCAATTCTCTCCACTTGGGGAGTATGATGCAAGAGTATCCTTGTACATACAAAAAAATTTGTTTTCATAAATCTTAGGTGTATGGGAGTCCATTTGGGATGTTCATGACATGTACCAAGTCCATTTGGACTCATTTTCATTGTAATAAGTAGTGTTTGTGAGTTTCCCTCCAAAACCACATGTTTGAATATTTGAATTAGTCCATAGGTGTGTGTTAGAATTATAGGTTTTATTATAGTTTAATAATTTTGTAAAAGGGTTATGATACATGTTCTTCACATAGAAATAACTCTCTTGATTGTACAAAGGTGATAACTCACTTGAGTTTTCTTAGCCATAGGTAAGTTAATGGAGTTAAAACCCTAACTACCTCCTTTATCACCTAAATGGGAAGGTATTAGAATTAGAGAGGAATTTTTGAGTGGTAGGAAGTTAACTTAGAAGGGAAATAAGTCTGTAAAAAAATCTTAATGGCTCAAGAAGCCTTGTAATGCCATGAAATTGATAAGTGAAGGAACCTTCTTACGTATATTTCTATTTTCTTGATGATTGAATATGAATTTTGAATGAATGATATTATTTATGGGTTGAATAATGTTACTACTTGTGTGTAATATTGGTACAGTTCTAAGGAATCTTGCAAAGAGTCATAGAATGTGATAAGAACCATAAAATTGGTAAACTAAAGGATTTTCTTAAGCAAAATTGATTTCTTATTGAATGTATGAGATTATTGTGATTAAATATTATTTAGTTATAACTTGGGAGTGATATTACATATGTTGTTGTAGGTATGAGAAGCATATGAAGGAGAGAGGAAGAAGCAATGAAGCATCAATAATCTTTGCATATGGAGAAAATGATGACAATGGTATATTGAGGTAAGTAAAGCTGTTATTTATAAGATTAGGATCATTTCATGGTTGTTCAAGGAGTTGTCAAGAGATTGAGGAGTTGCTAAAAAAATTAGGGTTTCAAGGATTATTTAGAAGTTTTTGTGTTATTAAGAACCTTGCAAAGTTTAAATAGAGTGTAAAGAAATAAGAAATCTCCTCTGGGAAGAGCCATCTCGTTCCAAGGATTTAGAGGAAAAGATTTGTTTATATGATAAAAGGAATTATAGAATACTATTTCAAATTAATTACGAGAGGGGTATAAGTGTATTTAAGGTGAAATTTTAGTGTAATGACAAGTAGAGAAAATCTCTAGGCCCAAACTTGAAATTCTCGGTCTTGACCCTTACATTGTCAATTTTGATGATTTGGGGAAAAGACCATCTTAGTGGAATAGAATAAACACATACCATGAGGTGTTTAGATTTCTTGAGAAGATAGAAGAATGAGTATATGAGGGAAAATATATATGAAATAGTGGCTAAGTGTATTAAGGACTTAGGTAGAGGAGAAAATACATGTACAATCCTCTTAGGACAATTTAGACCATTCTTATGAAAACAATCGTCATAGAAGAAAGTTTAGGAAACATAAACATGCTATTCATATTGGTATGGGAGATAGTATGAGTGAATTCTTAAAGACTTTGAACATTCATTGTGATTCTCTTAACTAAAAATAAAGTCATGACTGTTCTATAGAGTCTACTTGAAAAGCTTAACAATCAAGAGAGTACGGGTTAGTTCTTGAAGTTGTCTTGAATAGAAGTGAGTGAATGATTAAAGAGAGTTAATTGAGAATTATTAGGAACAATTAGAGAGTGGAAGAACAAGGATACAACATAGGTTAGAAATAAATTTGTAAAATAGAGTAAGAGGTTAGTTGTGTGTTTGAGAGCAAGAATCCTTGAGCAGGTCAAATTTCGAAACCTAGCAAGAATGATGATACAAGGGTGAAGGAGCAATGAGAAGTGCATGAACAAGGTGTAAATAGGTGGTAAAAGGTAAATAGTAGGTTGAAACCAGTGAGAAATGACAAAACCCTTAAATTTTCTTAAACCCCAATAAAGACCTAATGAAGACCCAACTAAAAGAGGAAAATTGTGTTGGGAAAGTTGAAAAGGAGTTACTGAGGATTAAACTTGGTATGAAGTGATAATTCCTTAATGGGTATCTAAAAAACTAACCACTTTTGCTTGAAAGTTTGTAGGTTGTTCTAGACACAATAGTTTGTGTATTTGGAGGGATAGTAGAAAGGCCTAATTGAGAACTGTAAAGAGGGAATAAAATTTAATTGGAAAATAGTTGAGTCATAAAACTTTGTATTAATCGTAATGTGAAAAAAGGGTATCTAAAAATATTACATGTGAAGGTTCAGTCTCTATATTTTGTTATATTCATCAAAATTAGTCATTTTAAATACTACAATTATTTTTAGAGGTTTAAAAGGATAATTTTGATATAATGTGATATGTTACTTCTTGAAGTGGCTTAATATGTGTGTTAGGTGTATCTAAGTAGGGTGAATGAATTCTTTGCAATTTTGAAGGAATATTGGGGTTGGTAAGAAACATTAAGCTTCTTGATGTATATTGAAATTGGTAGGAATGGATCCTATTATAGGGTGATGAATATAGCTTGTTTTTGTGTCGAGTTGGTTCATCCCTCGGTTGGAATCACAATGGATTGAGGGGGTGAATTAGTCCTTTAAAATATTAAGCATTCCAAAATAACTTTCTTAAACCATTAACCATTTATTGACATGTGCTTACCATTCATTCAAATGAGCATAACAAAGGGAAAGTACACAAGAAAACAATATATATGGGGAAACCATCAAGGGGAAGAAAAACCACTGAAATTCTGATTATATTACTCAAATCAAAATTATTTAGTGAAGCACCAACTTCATAAGGAGCACCAACCCCTAGTTTAGTAAAGAACCAACCCTATAAGGAGCACCAACCCCTAGTTTAGTGAAGCACCAAATCCACAAGGAGGATAAAACACCCTAAGATGATCAAGAACCAAACCAAACACTTTTATATAAATATATATGATGTAATGTTGCTGCCACAACTTATGGAGATCACAAATTCAACTCACACACCTTCAATCCCTCTTTCTCCTAACTCACTCAAACTTGGATTTTCATGAACTGATTTGGATGAAAACACTTGAAAACTAGCTCACTAATTCCCTTAATACTTTTGAACACACTCTCATCTCTGATTTTATGCCATTGAACCACCTTCACTCTCTCAATCAGCTCGTAATTTTCCCTCTCTTTCAACTAGTTCAAATTTTAACCAAAACACTCACTTTATATGCATTCCAATTAAAAAACATAGCATAGATTGGTCCTGACCAAATATATAGACAATTAAAACATAAAAACATAATAATACATTCATTAAATTGACCCATGTAGGTCGGCCATGCACCAAGACAACTAAACAAGCCAAAAATGACTCAAAACCCCATCACCAAGCTCATCAAAGACCTCCAAACACATCACCATGATTTGTCAAGACTTCAAATTCCTCACACATGTCAAATGTATCATAACAACATCATCCATGCTCATTATCATGCACAATTAATTTTCTTCATAACTCTATCAAGTAGGACCATTTCCTACTCAAAACAATTGCTTCTAGAACCAATCTTCACCTAACATGCTCAAGATCACACAAGAACACCTCAACTATGCCATGTAACCACTCATTGGAAATACACTGACCTATATAACACATCCATGCTTTTTATACCTCATGAAACATCCATCAATGAAAACCACACCTCTTTTCCTCTTCACCAAATTGAACTTCCCAGAAAGTAGTTTTAGAAACTCAACTAGTTTTCACCTTTGATATCACTTTCAAGACCTATAAATACCTTCAATAGGAAAAAAATTCATCCCTTGTCACTCTTAAATAGATAGAAAACATCATAAAATCCAAAACATGATTCTTCTACATCCATCTTCTACCTAGAGTAGTTCTATCTTGAAACAGTAAAACTTGGTCTTCACAAATTGAACCGATTAACCCATCAAAACACCTCATCGAGAGACAAACCATATATCATTGGAAAGGTATCTTAATCTACTTTCCAAAAAATTGTACACTTCCTTCCAAATCTAAGTGGAAGGCCTTAAACCATGTCAATATTTTAAATTACTTAAATAATGCCTTTTCAACCCCAAACACCATTCTTATAATATAGGGCACAATTTTCCCTCTAGGACTTTGTTGGTGAGAAAATTTGTCGATATGGAAAATTAGGTGTCTCCACCAATGTTCACAGGGCTACGCCCCTCTACATTGAATGGTGTAACTCCCATTATTGAATGTAACTAATCCTAATCCTATCTAAATGTTGTGGGTGGGGTGGTCGGGATCACACAGAACACTCCATTGAACCTGTGGTAAAGTGCTTATACGGGAGGGTATAAGGGAGGAAATTATAAAGAATGAGGGAAAGGAGGGAAAGTAGGAAAGGAAGATTACTACCGTGAGTAGATTGCAAATCTCACACCCAGTAACCGGAGTAGTTCAACATTCAATATAGAGGAAAGCAATAATGAAGCTAGTGGGATCGATGAATCAAAACACAAAGTCTTCATATTCACTTACCAAAGATACACAACTCTTACATCACTATGCTTGCAAAGTGCATAAAATATGAAAGTGGAAGAAAAATAAGATGCTTATAAAAAATATGCTTATTACACCAACGATGAGAGGAAACCATGCATAAAAAGCTACACACATTCATACATCTTAGAAAGCAGAAAATATATTCCTTGATTGACATTTACACAAGTTGAAAAAGCAAGGAAAGAATAAATCATCCCAATTTATAGCAATATGGATTGACCTCTCATCTCCCTCATATGACTCTTCATATTCCTATTCCACTTGTGACCTTTTGTTTTCCTCTAGAAAAGACAAATTAAGTATTTCTCTTATAATTTTGAGAAAATACTTTTACATTTACAAAATATGTTACTTAAGTGAATAGGACAGAACACAATGATTACACCCAACGAATAATTAGAATGAAGAGAGAAAGAGAATAAGAGGGAAGGAAGAATTCTCCAAAGCATGAGTGGGGATACCTTCACCTTCATAAAGATCTTTCGAATGAAGATCACAACCTACACATGATGCACGGACATCCTAGACCAAAGAATGAGTGTTTAGAAACACTATTCTGATACTTCCCAATGTGATCTTGGGACGAACACATATAATGCCCATGATGATCACCCTTGAAACTTCACTGATGAACTCATCGTGAACAACTCACTTTGACTCATATATCTCCATGAGTGATGAAGAAGGATCAACTAGTTGTGCCATGTGATGTTATGCCTTACTTCTAAGCACACTTGAATTCAGGATGATGCTTCCAAGACCAATATGAAGTTGTCAAGTCTCTTTTGAGCCTTAGAATCATCTTTTGATCCCATGAGGAGGAAAAAAATATGAGATATAATTTAATATGAAGATTGTAGAAATTTTCGCAGCTGGAGCCAAAAGCTATTATTTTGAAAATCATGACCCGAGGTCGTTATTTTGAGCAGGAAGCTTTTTTGGTCTTGTTGTTTGCACTAAGGAGTTACCTTCATGTTCAAAGCTTATTACAGATATTTTGGGGTCAATTCCAATCACTTTCCATTTTTGGAAAGTTACTTTTTTCTTTTTGACCCATGTGCCCAAGTTTCGATCGTATGATTTTGAGTCAATTATTTGGAGGAGTTTGTTGTTTTTGGAAAGTTACTAAAATGAAAATTGTGAACCAATGAAACTTTTTCATTTTAGAATTTACAAATCATGGTGTCAGATTGATGAGAAAATTATGAATTCTTTCTGGGTTTTCTCTTATGATGTTCTGTTCAAATTTTCATGTCGATTCACTACATGTTTGATGGGCCCGAAGGAACAACGCTCCATGGTATAATTTTTGAATGGCTGCCATTAAAAATCAGGAACTTCTTTCAATGATTTATTTATTTTTCACCTTCAATGTGTTTGTATGATGAAGTGTTTCTCCAAGTTTCACTGAGATTTGATCACCGGTTCATTAGTTATGAACAATTCTTTGTTTTTGTGCCCAAGGTTTACGACCGCTCTTTATCATGAAGTTAGATTGAAAATCATTATTATTCACGTTTTAGCAAGTGTAGAATGAGGGATGAATGATGGAGAGGATGATACAAATGTTTTGGAAGCAGCAGCAATGGAGGAGAGGAAAAATCCCGAGTAGTTGAAGAAAAATGTGTGTGCATGAAGAAAAAAAAGAAGCAACACAGAAGTTTGAAAATTTTACATATTTTCAATAGATGGGAAGAATCACACCTTTTACACCAATTGCACACCTTTTTTCACCAATTTTACATATTTTCAATAGATGGGAAGAATCACACCTTTTGCACCAATTGCACACAAAATTATGGTGCAATTGGTGTAAAACATGCGCCCATTCCTATTGGTCCACTTAGCAAAGCACGTGATTACACAGTGGGGGTGGGAAGTGAGGCCTAGAGGGTAAACTTCGTAAAAGGCACTAAACTAGGTCATATTGGATTCCAGAGGCCTAAATGGGAGGGGAAAAATTTTCTTCCAAAATATGCACTGAGTTTTTTTGCACTTGGTGCAAAAAAGTGTGCCACTCTCCCATTGGTTGGATTTCCAACTCAAAACAAATGACTAATTATTGAAGCTTGTGGAAAAACTTGTTGGGCGCATAACTTGAGCTCCTAGATGTCTTTTCACAAATTTATTTATATGAAATTTCATGTAAAATTCATTTTGATAATCATGGTGGTAGTTTTGTTAGTGCGAATCAACGGCACCCTCTGGATGTTCTATCGATTTCTAGTTTGATATTTTAGCATCCAGAGGGTGCTGCTAATTTGCACTAATAGTTTTGGCACACCCGAAAGGGACCTTAGAGGTTTTCATCTTCATTGCAAAAAAATTGATGTGCATTTGTTGCAAGTTTCTTGCTGAAAGATCCCTAAATTACACATCTGGCGACTCCAAAGAAGAAGAATCAACTGGTTTTAGCAGTCCAGACCTAAAAACTCATGAGAAGAATCTCCACAAGGTCAAGAGTTGGAGAAGAAGAAGTGTTGTTTGAGTATCTACAATTATCTCCAAGAAGAAGACAAAGAGGGAGGAGAATTCAAAGGTCTCCATCTCCACCAAACAGAACTCTATCAACTCCTCCACCTGGTAGACCTTTCATCCAATCAACAAGGGTTCTAAGGCCAATCAGAATGGCACAACACAACCCATATGTCAACTTCACTAGCAGTAGCCCACTTGCTCTCAATGCACAAAATCCAATCCCAGTTGCAGCATTGAAGAACATTCCATACTTTACTGGAGAGAATCAGACCACTCCTAGTGATCATGTCAAGGATATTGCTAATATTTGTGCAATCCATGAGATTGATGAGATGCAAGTTGCTATCAAACTGTTGGCATCTTCATTCAAAGGGAAAGCCTTGCAATGGTTCAAGAGCCTTGCTTTAGGCTCTATCCAAAATTGGAACCAGTTATGTATAGCCCTCCATGAGCAGTTTGGAGAAAAGGGAGATAACTTGTCCCTTTTGGAACAATTGACAACTATCAAGAGAGCTCCCAATGAGCAGCTGACTGACTTCAACTTCAGATTTCAAAGGACTTGGGAGAGAATTCCAATGGTAGTAAGGCCAACAAAGTAGAAGGTGCTTTTCTATATTACCTTAAAGCTTTAAATTCTAATATTTCTATGTTAATTCAATCCATGGGAGGCACAACTATCCCTGTTACTTATAGCATTGCCATTAGGGCTGAAAATTGTCTGATTCAAGCTGGTAAGCTAGCTCCTAGGCCTCCAATGCCATTGTATCCAAATTTAGAAAGTACAAGCACTAGTCAAGTGCCTATTTTAGCTCCTATTCCCACTCCTAGAAATCAGAATTCAAGTGAAGCTTCTACTTCATCTTCTAGTGCCTCAAATGAACTTCAAGAAGTCATGAAGCAATTACAAAATTTAGGTAATGAGCTGGTTACACTCAAGAGGCAGCAAGCCCAAGGTTTTAGACCTTCTTATCAGCCTAACAGGAAACCATATCAGCCTCAAAGACCACCCAATCCAGTTGCAAATCAAAATCAAGCAAGGCCTCCTACCAACAGACCATTTCAGCCCTATAATCCTAATGTTGCATCTACCTCTAAAGCACTAGTGCCAGTACAAAACAACATAGCTCAAGAGTATGACTAGTGTTTCCCATGTAATGAACCTCACAACCAGTCTATGTGCTTCAATGGTGCTCTAAATCAAGCCTTAATGGTAACAACAACTGGTGTGGAGGGTGAAGGGAGTCAAGGAAATAACCAACAACAAGAAACATCCTAGCAACAATCAGCTCCAAATGATACCACACTTGTAAACTAGCAGGCAAAAGACTTTTGTGGCATGAATCAACCAATCTCTCAAAGTGTTGCAGCCAACACAAGGTCAAAAAGGAGAAATTTGGGTGAAGGAAAGCCATTAGCTCCAAGTAATCCACAACCTTCTATCACTCCACAGACTGTTGGCAAACAAAATGCAGTTTCAAACATGCAAGGACCACCCAAACCAGCTCCTAGACCAACTCAGATGCCAGTTGTTGCTGCCCATGTGTAAGGAATGAATGTGCAGGCCAAAGGGCAGCAGAGAGATGCTTCATCTCCATTCAACATCATTGATCAGATGAAGAAGAAAAATGTAAACATATCAATGTGGGAATCACTATCCATCCCAGGCCAAAGAGATTTGCTACAAGCTGCCATGAAGGACTGGTCAACTTCAAATCAATAGGTCCAAATGCAAGAGAAGGTACTCACAAATCTGCCTAACCTGAAAGGGAATCATGGAGGACAACAAGGTAAAATTTTGAAGCCCCCTCCATTCTATGTTTCATTGATCATTGGGGACCAATTAGTGCACAACTACATGATTGATTCAGAGCAAGTAGTTCAGTAATGCCCAAGCAAATAGCTGATCAATTGGGGCTCCAATATGAAGTCATATCCAAAGGGGTAGTGCAATTGGATGGGACAACAGTGACAATAGTAGGAGTGATTAAAAACTTGAGTCTTACTTTGCATGCATGCCCCAACGTTGTTGTTTTGCAAGATGTCTCAGTGATAGATCTTCCACCACTATTTTCCTATGTTTGTCAAGGGATTTCACAGCTAAAATTGGAGGTTACTTATCAACTGATTGGTCACACATGTTGTTCATAAAAAGATATGGAACCAAAGCCATAATCAAATCTGAGCCTATTGCAAACTTTCACATTGAGCCTCACACTCCAAGCCAAATCAATACCAATTGTTCAGCGTTTGATCAAGAAGATTATCCAAGCACTGATGAAGCTGACACCAAGGTTGGATCATCCCAAATTTGACTCTTGATGAATGGGCAAGCAAGGTGCATGCTTTTGATCCTTATCAAGAAATAGAAGAATTTGAGCTAGGAGTCTATTGCATGCATGAAGAAAATCAGCCTATTCCTAGTATCACCAAGCCAGACCACAAGGATGAAAATGAGGTATGGCAAGTTGTTCTTTGATGGATCAAGAGGAAGACAAGGTGTAGGAGGGGAGCTATGCTTGTTTCACCTCAAGAAGTTACGTATTATTCAGTTTTTAGATTTCAGTTTGCATGTTCTAATAACACTACACCGAATATGAAGCTTTGATACATGGATTGCATTGGTCAATCAAGAGAGGAATAAAGAACTTGCAAGTCTTTGGTGACAGTGAGCTGATTGTCAACCAAGTTAAAGGGAAACATGCTGCCAAGAATGATCTGCTCAAGTGCTACAAAAATAGGGTGTGGGACCTCATTGAAGATTTTGAGGGCTTTAGCATCAAGTCCATCCCTAGAAAAGAGAACCAAGCCGCTGACAGGCTTGCAGTAGTTGGAGCAGCCTTTGATGTTGTTGAAAGCATCAAGAAAGACAAATTATAGCTGAACATTCATGTGATTGTAAGGCCTTCAATGCCAGACAACAATGTAAGTTGGAAAGTGTTTGAAAATGATCAACAAATCATCCATTTCTTGCAAGAAGAGGCCAAGTTCTCAGCTAAAAATTAGGAAAAGTTAGAACAACAGTATGGTGATCAAGTGGTATAGCTGAGAACCAACAAACTACCAAAGGGACTTGTCACTTTGGAGTCCATTTTCAATCCTAATGATCAATTTAGGAAGGAGAAAGAAAACATCCAAGTCAAGGGAGAAGATTCAATGCCCATCTTGGTGGAAGAAGGCAAGTCACTCCAAATTGGTAAAGTGACAACTGAGCAAGAAACATATGATTTCATACAGACTTTTTCAAGAATTCCTGATGTGTTTTTTTAGAGCTATGAAGATTTGAAAGGCTTCAATCCCAAGTTAGCTCAACACACTATTGAATTGGACCCAAGTGCTAAACCCATTAGGCAAAAACAAAGGCCAGTCAATCCACACATGGAGCCTCTCATGAGAAAAGAATTGAATAAGTTGATAGAGTCAAGTATCATATTCCCTATCAAGCATTCTAGTTGGGTAGCCAACTTGGTTCCAGTTAGAAAGAAGAGTGGAGAAATCAGATTGTGTGTTGACTTCAGAGATTTGAATAGAGCATCTCTCAAGGATCATTACCCACTTCCTTCTATGGAGCAGATTTTACAAGTTGTTGTTGGCTCTGAAAGGTTTTCATTGCTTGATGGCTATTCAGGGTACAATCAGATTATGGTGAAGGAAGAGGATCAGTTCAAGATAGCCTTCACAACCAAATGGGGGACCTATGCATATAGAAAAATGCCATTTGGGTTGTCCAACACTGGAGCTACATTCCAAAGGGCAATGGACATGGTGTTCAAGGATTTGATTAACAAAATGGTGCTGATATATCTAGATGATATCACTGTTTTTTCAAAAATGCAGCAGACCATCTCTTTCATTTGAGACAAGTGTTCCAAAGGTGCAGAATATTTGGGGCATCGTTGAATCCCAAAAAGTGTATTTTTATAGCTCATGAAGAAAAGCTCCTTGGCCACATTGTCTCCAAAGAAGGATTAGCAATTGATCCAAAAATATTTTAAGCCATAAGAGCACTACCATTGCCAAGCCACAAGAAAGCCCTCCAAAGTTTCTTGGGAAGGATAAATTTTGTTCAGAGGTTTGTCCTAAATTTTGCAGCCCTAATCAAGCCTATCACCAAGATGTTAAAGAAAAGCATAGCTTTCAAATGGATAGCAAAGGGCAAGGTGATTTTTGAAGCAATCAAACAAGCTATCTCATAAGCTCCAACCCTCATTAACCCATATTTCTCCAAGGATTTCATTCTCTATGCATTTTTACGTTATGATATTATTTCTACAATTTTGGTACAGTAGAACAAAGACAAGGATGAGTAGCCAATTGCTTTCTTCAGCCAAATCCTGGAGGACTATGAGGTGAGATATTCCTTCATTGAGAAACATTTTCTTGCAGTGATTAGGAGCTTGAAGAAATTTAAGCATCGGTTTCAAACAACAAGGTTCAAGCTGTTGGTTTCTCATGTGGGAGTTAAATACTTCCTCCTCAATAAAGACCTAAATGGAAAGAGAGCGGGGTGGATTACCCATGTCATGGAGTATGACATTGAGATCATATCACCAAGTTGGTTAGAGGAAAAGGATTGTGTGAGCAGTTGGTCTTGAATAAACAAACGGAAGCATACAATGAGAAAGAGGTTGTTTTGGCGTTTGTAAGACAGCCATGAACAAGGAAGCACTCAAGAAGAAAATGATAGTGTCCTCACTCCTTCTTTGGACCCAAGACATAATGCACTTCCTACACATAGGCCTATGGCCTCTCGAGAGATGAATAAAACCAAAAGGATACACTTCATATTGCAAGCTATCCCATATGCCCTTGTTGATGGAGTTTTATTCAAAAGGGGTGTGAATGGAGTGCTGCTAAGATGCATTGGTGCAAATCAAATTCACAGAGTGTTGGAAGAGTTCCATGGTGGATCAGCTGGTGGTCATTTTGCACCAAGAGTGACAGCTCTCAAGATCATGAGGGCTAGCTATTATTGGCCCAAGATTTTCAGTGACAGTTATGCATGGATCAAGAGGTGCAACAATTGTGCATTCTTCATAGGTAAGAGGAGACTAGCCACCCTTCCATTGCATCCAATTTCAGTTGACCAGCCATTCATGCAATGGGGTTTGGACTTCATTGGAGTCATTAACCCAAATTCAAGTCAAGGGCACAAATGGATTCTAACAGCAATAGATTATTTCACCAAGTGGACTGAGGCAGTGGCACTCAAGGAAGCAAATGAATCTAGCATCCTAGACTTCTATGAAGGGATAGCAACTAGATTTTGCATACCTGCTACAATAATATTAGATAATGCATTGGCATTCATTGGATCCAAGGTAACTGAATGGGTTGTCAAGAATAGGATCTACCTAAGCACTTCATCAAATTATTATCCTCGGGGTAGTGGCCAAGCTGAATCTACAAACAAGAACTTGTTAAGGATCATCAAGAGGACTCTTGATGAAAATCAGAGGTCTTGGCATACTAAATTGAAATCAGCCTTGTGGGTTGATAGGATAACCCCCAAGAGATCTATAGGTAATTCTCCATTCAAGCTTATTTATGGAAGAGAGGTAATTTTTCCCATGTCACTTGAGTTTCCAACGTTGGAACTCATGAAACAGTTGGAGTTGTTGGAGTTTGGACCCATGGAGGTTAGGTATGCAGAATTGATGGAGCTCCAAGAAATCAAAAATTAGGCATCCCAAGCAATGGAGAAGGATCAAGCTTTGATCAAGAAGACCTTTGATAAAAATTCCAAGGATAGATCTTTCCAAGTTGGAGATCTAGTGTTAAAATGGGATGCGAGACATAGCAAACCTGGGAGGCATTTAAAATTTGATGCCACTTGGAGTGGCCCTTACATGGTCACAAAGTGTAAGGACAGAAATGCCTTCTAATTGTCCACATTGGATGGTGAAGAATTACAGATTAAGTCAATGGAATCCATCTAAAGCATTCTTCTTGAAGGAAATTCTACACCTTGTACATATGAGCTTAGGTTTTCATTCCTCCAAGTGCTTATGCACATTTTTTTGTTGAAGTTTAGCTTTTCTATCCCTAAGTGCTTTGGCATAGGCTTGTTGTTCCAAGAATGTGTTTTACAGGCCTTGCTCCAATCGGGTGGTGTTCTGCCCTCCATCTTCCTCCTTGTATTATTCTAATCAATTGGGGTACCAAGTAGAGAATTTGATGACTCCATGCCCAATGGATTGCTTCAAGCAAATTGGTAACTTCATCCAGCAGGTAGATGACCCCTCTGAGTCACCAAAATTGTTATCCAAAATGAGCCCCTTGCTTATTTTTGGCTAACTCCCTTCATTCCTTCCTCCTTGTGCCTCAGTCAGAATTTTTCACTTTTAGGCTCTCAAAATGTTCTAGAAATGGCACCATTGGATAGAGATCTTTCTCAGCTTTCTAGAAAGGTAAATTTTTCTTCCTAACTCCATGTATTTTTGAAGTTATGGCTCGGCGGAGTTTTTGTGGGAAATTTCCCTGGACAGGCCCGCCAACCAATCAGAGAGTGCCACTTCAGCAAAAAGTAGTGGGGGCGAGTCAACTTAGAAATTTTTAACGAGTGTTTGGTGGGGTTCAAAGAGGAAATTTTTGCCCCGAGGGCTGTTAGTGAATCACAAAGATAGCACGTCAAGTAAAGGACCAGCAGAGCGTGGAGGGATGCTTGGAAAATTGCCAAAGTGTTTGGCGAAGGTGCTAAGAAGAAATTTTTCCCGAAAGCCTGCCAACCAGTAAGATCATGCCACGTGTCCAAGGGTATCGGGGTTTGGAAGTGCGAAGGGAATTTTTCCTTTTCACCCAAGTTTAGAAAATTTCAAAAGGAAGGTCGCCCCCAAAGCCCGAGCCAATACAAGGAGGCCACGTGTCCCATGGGGCGTCGGGGGTTGAACCAGCGGGAAGAAGTTGGGAAAATTTCCCAAAGGTTAGCACAAAGAAAATTCTTGGCCCCAAATCTCGCCAACCAATTAAAGGAAGCCATGTGTCCTCGGGTCAGCAGAGCATGAGGGAAAGTTGGGAATTTTTCCCAAGGCAAAATCAAAGGAAAATATTGAAGGAAAAGCCCACCCCAAAGCCCGAGCCAATAGGATTATGCCACGTGTCCACATGGTGGCAAAAACACAAGGCAAGCCCATAAGAAAAAATGAACATGAAAGGCCTGCATCCAATAGAATTCTGCCACATGTCCAGCCCAGGGAAGATGGTCAACAGTGATGGAAAAATTTGAGAGCTAAGGCCCCCAGCGAATCACATCATGCCACGTGGCCTCGGAGCTTCGGCAGGCAGAGAATTTTTGGAAAATTTTCCAAGGCCAAAACGATGGAAAATGAAGTGGAGAGAGCCCACAACCAATCAAAATGTGCCATGTGGCACCAGGATGGTGGGGCACGAGAGATTTTGAGGAAATTTTCCCAAATGCAAAAAGTGGGAAAATTTTAAATTTTTGGCCCGCTAACCCATTTCGGCCCTATTTTGCCCTAAATTTTCAGAGGGGCCTAACTTCTGATGCAAATCTCAGTTTTTGCGTTCTTTATATCATTGGAAAGATGGTGAAATTCTCTACATGATTCAGGGCTCAATTTTGTGTTTTGGTGGAGTTTGGAGAGAGAAAATTGGAAAACACCTCTAGCACGTGGAAATGAACAAAACTGACATTTCAACCACCATTTTTAATGAAGTATGGCTCACATTCTCTCCCAGCATGGTTAAAAATGTCAGGGAATGGACTTTTGAGGGTGCCCATGCTATTTTAATACCATTTGGTTGGTGGTTGGAGCATCTTTCATGTTTTCCCACGTTTCTCTCTCTTAGGCTCGAATGGGCATTGTAAAATCCAGAATGGGCACATTTTTAAAAAAGTTAGACATTTTTGGCTCTGCAACTTCTCTTTTCTTCCTCATCAGGTAGATTTGTGGAATTTTACCTTTTCATGTAAATACAACATCTCTTTTGCCTCTTGGTCATTGTAATGCACTATATTGGACCTAGAATGATAATGTATGCTCTGTGATTAAAATTTTCTCAATCCTTTCATATGTTTATCATTGTTTCCTAATCTCTCATTACATTCTAGCAATTTGTGCATGTTTTGTGATGTATTTTCTTATGGATTGTGTATGTTTTGTAGTAACAGGTGTCTATTACTCCTTTGGTGCATCACCTTAATTAGACTAGGTTTATTCTTTATATCTTCTCAACCCTATCCCCTTGGCAAAGTTTGATTAAAATATAGGTAAACCCTCTGTAGAATGTTATGCACACTTGAACAGAGGAGTTGAGGAACCAACCTCTAACTGGAGGATCTTTTCCAATCCTTGCAATTCCCACACTTGTGTGAAAAGATCCAATGTTGTGCAATCACATTGGATGCTAAAATCAAACTAGAAATCTAATAGAAAATCCAGAGGGTGCTGCTGATTTTCTCTAACAGTTTCATACCTTTATTCTTCCTAAAACATCATGAAATTTCCCCATTTTGATCAGGATCACTAGATGTCCCTGTAAAGAATGAGATCCCTTGAAAATCACCAAGAATTTTTGAAAATTATGATGATTTAACCTTGTATAGTATTTTATTATATTTCTAATGAGTATTTTTTTCCTCCTAAATCATTATAGAGCTCTCAAAATCATCTGTCAGAAGATCGGTACCTATTTTGACTTCCTTCTCCTTGGGGATGAGACTGGTTCACATGGGTGCCGAGGGCTTAAAAGGGATGGGGAGCATTTTATTACAACATAAATCCCTCAAAATGTGCACACCCTCCATATCCCTAAAAATAGGGACTTCATGGTGCGAAAACTAGTTCATGCAAAACTAGATTTTTCAATGATCATTTCCTCCAATTTTCGCGTGATGCACCCATGAGAACCTTGAGAAAGAGAGTTATCTCGCTACATTTTTCAATATTTTTATTCATGTGATGGGGTAAAATTATGATGAAAAATCATTCCTCCATATCCCTAAAAATAGGGACTTCATGGCACGAAAACTAGTTCACATGAAACTAGATTTTTCAATGATCATTTCCCCTATTTTCCTGCAATTTCGCCCACGGGAACCTTGAGAAGTGAAGAGGTAGCTCACTTCCTTTTTCACTTTTGTTATTCATATGATAGGGAATAACAATGATAATAACTCATTCCTCTATATCCCTAAAAATATGGACTTCATGGCGTGAAAACTAGTTGATGCGAAATTAGATTTTTCTAGGATCATTTCCACCAATTTTCGTGTGATTTCACCCACTGGAACATTGAGAAGTGGAGAGGTAGCTCACTGAATTTTTTTATATTTTATCATGGAATCCATTAATGGATTATTCTATCTTCTCTCTCATTATTCCACATGGCGAGTGTGATTTTCGAGATGCGAAGTGAGTGGGTTAGAAAAATGTGCGCAAGGGCTTGCTTGAGAGAGAAAGGGTTAAACGGTGGTCATTTGGAGGCCTAAGGGCTAAAATGGGGTAGGGTGGATTTTCTTGCACATGTTGTACAAAAATTTAGGTGAAATTGGTGCAAAAATTGTGCTTTATTCCTATTGGTTGGTTTTCAAGCCCAAAATTTGGCTAATTGTTTGAACTTGTGCCTTGGAGAGTAACTTGTTGGGACCATAACTTGAGTTCTTGGAGGAGTTGTTTGATGAAATTTTATATGATTTATACTAGAAATGACATTATTAATTAAATGGTGGTGGTATAATCTCCTTATTCATCCATTTGACTCCTAAAAATAGGCTTTTTTTTCTGTCTCCAAGGTTGTGCATGAGAAAAAATGGATGGGGACATAGTGCGCTAAGGTTTTGTGAAAAATATGATTCCACCAAATTTTATATCTTTGAATTACCTTTCGGCTTATATCTTGTTTGACTCTTTACTCCTTCTGAAGCTCCTGGAATTGCTTCCCGAAGCTCAGTAGCTTTTTTGGCCCTGTGCACTGCTTAGGCCTCCAAGACCCACTTTTGTTGAACTTGCTCCAAAACTTGTGAATCTTCCCAAAACCTTCCAAAATTTATTTTACAATGTTCTTGGCTCTATGATATACCTCCTTGATGATTTTTTTTCCTTTTTATCCACTCAGGTGTGCACCAACTCCGAGAAGATCATAAAATGGGGTTTCCCAAGTTTTCCAAAAGGCTTATCTTGATGAATCTTGCTTTGAAAGATCCTATACTGATTGGATACCCCTAAATCACCTATGGGATCACTAACTCGGGGATTAGGGTGATATGAAGGAGGACTCAGAATGACCTTTGAGAAAAAAATTTTGGGTAGGGTATGGTTGTCATGCTTGAAAATTGGGAATTTTCTTGTTGCACATTTGCTTCAAAAGCAGACTTCAACCATGACCTTAAACCATCATGTACATCTATTAAAACTACTAATTTTTCATAAATGGTGATTTAGTATATACCTTTAATGAACAACTTTTCCACAAACTAAAAATGTTTAGAAACTTTCATGTTTTATTGTGGTCCACATAATGTCACAAGCTCTATCATATCTTTCTAGAAAGTTGAAGGAATCCTATAAACCCTTCAATCATTAATTTATCAAGAATAATCCATTATGTTCCCATACGAAGAATATTTATCGTACCATTCTTGACATAGGGTTTCAAAGCCATAAAAAGTAGTTTGACTTCTTAACATTCATTCATAAAAACTGACGATGAAAATAATCCATTATTTTTGAAAATTGATATTAGCTCAACGGAAAAACATCCATAAAAACCTCTCGAGTCCCATGCGATTCATAATGAGCATCGAAGTTTCCACTTGAGTGGAGAAATCAATCTTATGCACCTTGTTTTGCCTAAAACATCATAACTTGCAAATTTATCTTCATGTTGACTTGAAATTTTTATCAAGCCTCTAGGACACACCATAAAAACATCTCAAATACTCTCCAAGTCATAAATAACTTTCATCTTCATGTCCCATCTCATTTGCATGACTAGGCCTTAGGGTTTTGCATGTTCTAGGCCATAATAAATTGAACCAACACTATAACCAAGCATGAAACCTCTTAAAACTACCTCTACATGATGAAAACAACATAACATACCTCCATGAGTGATATCAAGAGCTTATATAGACCTTCAAGTGACTATCATTCTCCAATAGGCTTCCAAACACTATAGTTAGGCCTAGTTTAGACCTAGACCAAGTGGACTGACACCATGAATCTAATTCCAAGATCTCTAAAATGACCTAACATACTTGAGACAACATGTCTCACAGATCTGCATGCCTTCATGAGCTCACATATCTCTCAAACTAATCCTAAAGATCCATTTGGCCTCAAGTACCTAGACCAGTCTAGCGAGTACTGTGAATCGAGTATTCCACTTGTACCTGCACTATGAATCTCATGTGAGTATCACCACACTCTTTTAACATGATCTACATTCATATACCATGAAGCCATCATACAACTCAAACCACCATGCGCTCTCACCTAGGCTAGTTAGGTATTACGAATGGGCAAGTCATTTTTACTTTTTCCACTTCGCAAGCATGAACAAACTTAAATTTCAATGTCACCATCATGATAAGCATCAATGACACTCTTTCGTCAAACTATTTTTCATTAATGATATTTTACATCAATGACAACACATAGACTCGCACATGTTAATAATCTCCCCCTTTTTCATTGATGGAAAACCACCTAATTCTTATCCCCTTTTTACAATAATGAAAATTCAAACCTGATCATTTGATATTCATCTTCCTTCAACTTCTTTAGAGCACCTCTTGGTTAGAAACATCAACAAAACTCATAAAACTAGCTTGCATACCTATTATACCTCACTAAAATCTATTTTTGGTCTCTTTCAAAACATGAAACCATTGTAGCATACTTGGGAAGAATCATACACTCATGTCAACAAGTATTTTGAGCATGAAACAATCTTAAAATATCATCCTAACCTCTTATTCAGACCATTATCAACTGATAAAACTCATAAACATGCTTAAGATTATCATACACAGGTTGCATACCACTTTTAGGGTAGAGCTCCTAAAGCAGACCTTGATTCATTCTAGACCAACTTTAGAAATGCTCTAATAACACTATAGAAATATAACTCATCACCTTATAGTTCCCCCTGAGTTTATACCATCTTATTGTAACTTTATATGCAAATATTAGCTCACATACCTTGCTTATTTTCCATGAGGATGACTTAATCACATCAACTCAGTATTGAAGAAACATTTTAGTGTATTCAACCTCATTTCTATGCTATTTCAACCTCTTTGAGCATATGACTTACTTTCCTTGGAATATCTTTCTATACATGACTAACTCTACCACAAATTCCTTATTATCACCTTTCACACTTTATTCAAAGCTAAGACAAGATCCCCCTGCTTTGATAGACCACGTTAGACACAGTAACTCTATGTTTTCTCTCTTCATAGTCCATAGTACATTATTTGAGATGAATGAATGACTCCCCATATAACTAAGCTATCAATCACTCACCAATACTAAAAATACCCCGATGGAAACCTTAATAACTTGTTTAAAGGTCAATCATCATCATGCTCTATCTCATGGAGACTTCACACACCTATAGCAAGTTATCATGGTCCTTCATATCATGTTTGAACCTTGTCAAAATGAAAACATCATTCAAAATGCAAGAGATTAACTACATATGTCTTGTAACACTCCTAACTCTTCCATATAGGTCCCTATTGACACCTTAGGCATTTTTAAAAGGTTAATCATTATAGTCTTCAACAAATTTATATACTCTGTTATCATGCATCATAAGTAACTTCATAAAATTTGTTCTTCTCTAGCATACCTTATTAGGATAATGAGTAATCGAGATCCTTCTTGTCTTATGAAATCATAAAAGACCACAATGGTCTTCCATATATAGACCGAGACAATGTATTTTAACCTCTAAACATTGTAGCAACTTCAATGCTTAAACACATGAGCATAACTTGTCCTTGCATGAACGTTTTCATGTTTTTGCACACATCAATGTTATCTCTTGCTTACACATCCTTCATGACATCTTATAACTCCTGTTTGAGGGCCATTAGTGTTTCTCTTGCTTCATCATACCTCTTTAGACCTGTAACATCCCATTTGAGTGGTCTAAGACCGATTAAACATTGTCAATAATCACACCTTCCCCGTGACACTTTCTAACTTCTTCAATGATCATTAATTCTTAATTCTAGCCTACAGAGACCTTGCAACCTTTTGATACTTTTCATTTCTTCCTTGATGAGTTACCCTAGTCCTCGACAACAATACTAACTCAACCTGACACCATATTTAGATCTCTTAGCACTTGAATGCACTTGCGAGAGATTCATGTAGAAAAAAACACTCTTTTGTCCTTTATAGTCTTTCAACATGATTCAACTCTTTATTCTAGTCACACATGATATAAAAACCTCTTAGGACACTATTCCCATGCATGAGACATCATTGTAGACTTTAGATAACCATGTATAGACTTGTCACAAAGTATGATAACTAACAACTCAATTTTTGATCTTGACAATCATGATAAGGCTTCATTTCTCTTCCTACAACCTCTATGATGCACAAACAACCTTTGACACCTCAAAACATGTCTCAATACCAATTACCATTAGGGTTAATTTTAAGAAGAACCCTCTAAAAATTTACTTTAGAATTTGTGGTGAATCTCAAAAATCAGCTTTTGAATCATTGGCGAATTTCTGGAAAAAACATTCGTGGCAAAGGTGATTTCACATAGAGCAATTTTCCCTGGTTGTACAAAGTAGGTTGAGCATCTTAGCTGAGTAGGTTGGGTGGACATGTTGGTTAGGTGGGTTAGTCGGGTGGGGGGTTGGGCGGGTGGGTTGGGCGGTTGAGGGGTTGGACAGCCTAAGGGTCGAGACAGGTGGGTTGGACGGCTAAGGGTTGGCACAGGTGGGTTGGACTGGTTAAGGGGTTGGATGGCTAAGGGTTAAATGGGTGGGTTAGTTAGTTGAGGGGTTAGATGGCTAAGGGTTGGAAAGGTGGGTTGGAAGGTTGAGGGGTTGGGTGGCTAAGGGTTGGACGGGTGGGTTGGACGGATAAGGGTTGAGCGGCTAATGCCAATGGGTTGGACGACTAATTAGTAATGGGTTGGACGGTTTTTAATTATGTTGGTTGGTTTGATTGGATGGGTGGGTTGGTCATCCATCCAACATGGGTTGGGCAGCCACCATGGCTAGCCAATAGTTTTCTGCCATGTGTCCTTTGAACCATTCAGACCCTATAAATATCGCTTATAATTTTCATTTCTTCACTTTTCTATGAAAAATTTCCAGTGCTCTGAGCTCTCCAATCTTCAAAGTTCTCCTAAATTTCAACAATGACAAGCACCATATCTACTCCTACACCCAAATTCCAATACAAAAACCTCATGTGCCCATAGATTGTAGCCCTACTGAAATTAAAAGACACACAAAAGGAATGGCTTGAAAAATTAGAATTTACTGGGCTTGTGGACATGCCCCAATTCGATACTAATACTTCAGTCCTTGATTACCTTCTCGCCTCTTACAATGAGAATGATGGAAAATTTTATGTTCTCCTTGTGCATCCAATACGTCATCAAATTTATTTCACAATTGAGCCCGTAGACATACATCAGTTAACTAGGTTACCATTTGAAAATAATCATTACTACAAAGGTTGTCCTTATAGATGAAGACAAAAAAATTTGGAGTCTCATTACAATGTGCAGGTTGATGGTAAGTTTATTATTTTCAAATTATTTTTCTCTTAACATTAGTCAACCACCCAAGCCTCTAACATTTTTTGTCTATTATTGTAGCTCCTCTTAATCATTCATCAAGAGGCCTTCTTATACAAGGTATTACAAACCAATTATTTCTTGCAATTGCATCACTTTTTTAGGATACGATTGTATTACACGGTAGATCTGTAGACATTCCATATTGGGAGTTCAATATTTCTTATGGACACTAGCAGGTCAAAAATTTGATTGGTGCACATATTTTCCAACCAAATAAAAACATATGTCTCTTGTGCCCGCAATGCAAACTAATCTGATAAATACAAGACTGCATTCTCTTGTTACAATTATATTCTTGCTTTCTATCATGAAGCATTCTATGAATTTCAACAAGCTAAAATTCCAACTGTAATTAATGATAAAAGGATTGGTCTCAATCTTGAAGAACAACAGGTAACAATTACTTTTACAGTTTTCTTGTTATAATGATTTCAAATTCAATATTTTTCAATAAAATAATAATTGTAATATTTTTTTGTATAAAATAATTATAGTTGCAACATCTCATAAGGAGGCGATTGCTCGAGGTAAATCCCCCTGCAAAGGTCTCTGTTGATTCGACATGCATTTAGTAGAATTAACACTAGTAAGAGCTCCTCGTCAAAAGTGACCTAGGGGGTTGGTATGTGCATCACGTCTACCATCACATTTAAATACATGTATGAAGTTTTATTTTTATATAATTAACTAATTCTAACAACTAATATAGATTATGTAGGTAATACTACATTTTAATATTTCTATTGTTCTTTTCTACATTTATTGTATTCAGAAACTACTGAAACTTGTGATGATGATCAAACTCATTTTGACAGTCAAGATCGAAATGTCACGTTTGCATCTCCAAACATGCAAGTTATGTTGTAATATTTAATATTTAACATGTTTTGTTTTGTTTCGTTACAATTTTTTTAGCATTTACAAGGCCTAACCGTATAATGATAATTTTCTAACAATTTTTGTTTACTTCTTGCATGTAACATGGGTTATGAGCACATTCCACTTGTAAGGAGGCCACCAATCTGTGCACAACATGTAGTCAAAAAAATAAGATCTTCAGCAAGAATATAAGGTTTCCTACATAATCAACTGGAACAGTTCATCCTACAACCACAGAATTTCCTGGACTCTCACTAGGTGGTGTTTTAAGTGTAACGGCCTCACAACTTTTCAACAACATCGCCCTTGATGAGGAGTATTTGGGATTTGATACTGGTGATGTTGACAAGGGTAGCTATTTTTACACCCATGATATGATTCAATCTACTCTACCTCAACCACAACCACAACAAAATGTGCATGAAGTATAGGACAGTGACTCTCCTCCTCCTCCAAGAAATTCTCCACAAACAGATGATGAAAAGACACATTTTATATTAGAAAATCTGATATCAGATAGTATGGGGGAAATTTTTGAGAGGTTGTAATGTCGGTGTGGATTTGGTGCGGTCTTGGGAGAGGAGAGCTAAAATTTTGATAAAAGAAATAAATACAAGATACCATAATCATGCTCAAAGGCATTCATTGTTCATTGTTGTAGAGAGACAACCGAAAAGGCATGACATTTTGCTAAACAAATCTCAATCAGGGACAATTTCATATACTAATAATTACAATGATGATATTATAGACATAATGTTAAACAGGTTGGAGAATCGAATCTTTGAAGCACAAGCTTACTACAAAAAATGAGCTAAAGACAAGAAAAATGTTTTAATAGCAAATGTAGAAAAAGAAAAAGTTGTGGTGAGTGGGCTTTAAGTTTTACATGCAAAATCCTAATATTATAAGAACCGCAATATATTTTTTCAACTTATCTAATAGACTAAAAATTTGATATTTCTATTTTGCATGAAAAATATGAAAATTTAAAGAAAAAGCGATTGTATTTGAATCGCATTTGAACAATGCCTACAAAATCCTGAATTCATTTATGCAGTTGAAGGAAAAACACATAGTAATAAATAAATAAATAAATACGTTGAGAATGATAATCAAGGACCATAATATGGATCTAGAAGTCTTTCGAAGGAAAATACGAGACGTAGATGCAACATTTTTTCACCGGGAGGCGTAGCGAGGAGGAGCAGAATATTCTTGAAAATTTCAATACAATGAGCATGAGATTTGCAGGCATCATGATTTATATAAAATATCTTTGTCTGAGACACATAAGATTCCTCCATCTCTTATACAAGAAAAATATCAAGCTTCTCTGCAACATAAATAATTCAATAAGTTAGTTAAGTTCACCGTGTGATAGGTGTATTGTCACAATTCCAACACTAGTGTAGGAATTAAAAGATATTGGCCAGCTTTTTTGTTTTTATTCCGTGTGGCAGATGTAAGGACAACTATGATTCAGAATCCTAGGAAAAAAGAGGATGACCTCGTAATGTGTCCTTATATGACAGAACTTGTTTAGAAGCTTTGAAATGTATTGACATGACCCCCTTTTTGGAATTGTATTGGCCTACTGATGCTTTGTGAATTTGTACTTTTCTTCGTAAAGTAATTTTCCATATGAGAGATCGATTTCAAGAGTAATTTGTAAATTGGAATTATAACTATATATTATTATTCAATTTCTACATAATACAAATGATGTTTACATTTCGTGTTTACGTATATGTTGCTTAAATTTACTTGATTTTGTTTGTTTAAAATATTTACGTTTCTAATTTCTTGCAGATGTAAAATAAATCAATTAACAGATATTAAAGACAAATATTTCCTTATTTTAGTCTAAAAACCAAATATAAAAAACAAATGGGATAATTTAAAATGATAGTGACATTGTTCCAATGGAAATGGATCAAATAAAGACAAATATAATATTGCATTTATTGAAAGTTGTAATCTCTGTATGAAATACATCAAAATTTATAATTTATTACATTAAATTATTGTAATGAAATCTATGTGAATTGGAATAGTCCTGGATCAACACTTTCATTCGTGTCTTGGAAATCAACTATAGCATGATCTGTGGATGTGTCTCGATCCCCTGGGTTAAGCAGAATATTACTAACTCCTCTTCTTTCTACTAGTGAATTCCATAATGTGAGTGCTCTATCATAAGGAAAATACTCCACTGAGTAATGTGATACATACAACCTCATACAACTTTCTATATTCCTATCTAATCTGTTTCAAACTTTTGACTTTAAAAAGGATAGTGCACTGAAAACCCTCTCATCTTCCACAGAACCCAGAATCATTGTTTGACATAGTTCATACAACTTAATATACTCGCTCAAATATTCACTTAGAATACTACTGGAACAAATATCCTTCCAAATCCTTTTGATGACACCATAATCCTGTGGGTTTTGTAGAATTTGAACTTGTCTTATCATAGTATCAGCAAAATCCATTGACTATGAACTAAGTATTTTTATTTGTAAAATACCTTCTACATAAAATTTGTTTATCTCTTCAAGATCACTCATGTTTTGACACCAAATAAAGAAATGATAGATGTATAAGGTTTTCTACCAAAAAAATTCCAAAACTACAGATTTACAACTCCCATTACTTCAAGTATTTTATCATTTTTGAATCTTTCCTAGATCTCTTTAGCTAACGATTCAGAGATCTTTCTCAACTTATTCCTAGTTTCCATTAATACTGCATCATATAAATTTTGTGTCACTCTTACTTCTTCTATTTCTGAGACAACCATATCAACTCTTTTTTGGAACATATGAAGTGGAATCTCTTTTCCATGTGTTGTTATACATAGATGATCATGTATATTGTATTTTAAGAAGCACTTGGGATTTTTCAAATATGTCAATGCATTCCAGTTTTCAAAAGCAAAGCACCCTAAAAACTCCCATCAGAAATATATAAACTTTCAAGACTCCAGCACACATGTCTTCTGAGTCTTATGAAGTCTGTTATGTAGAAAGAACGATCTTGTGCATGCTTCGTTAAGATATTAAGCTCCCTCAACATGGGAAAAATACCGTAGAGTGTGAGTAAAGTTTCTATGTCTGTTAGATGGCACAATAAATCTTTAGCTTTATCTACATCCTATGGTATTTATACATAAATCTTGTCAATGAAGGATATTCATCAAATATTCTACAAGCAAGTTCATACATAGATATCCATCTGGTATCTACATCTTTGAGAAAAAAATTTCCCTCTATCAGTCCAATTGCAAATTTCTGAAATTCTAAAAATCTCTTTGGACTACTAGAATAATAAGCATGCAAATCACATATCAATTCCTCCACTCTAGCTACATTTTCAAATGTGCTCACAATTTTGTAATCCATATTCATTAAGCGTGAGCCATACGAATGTACAACAACCATATACTGAAAAATGCTTGTCGAAGTCTAATGTAGACACCATTTCTAGCTCCCTACATTACAATTGCACCATCGGTTCTAACACAAACTAATTTTTTTGCAATGGCAAAGTCATCCATTCAGAAATATCCTTCAAATTTGAGACCACCAATTTATAAATATTTTTAGAATTGCAATTCTCATTCATTTTATGAATTTCTAAGAGGTGTGGAGTTCTTATTTCATTAGCAAATGTGTAAACATGAATACAAATCCATGAAGTATTATCCACTGCAGTAACCTCATCTATTGAAAGGGAAATATACTTTTCCTTTCGAAAACATAGTTTCATATCCTCCTTTTCTACTGAAGATAGACACTTTACAATTTCCCAACCATTGGTATCTGACCAATGAGATTGGGGAACGTTCTGTAGACCAATAACCTGATACAAAATTTCATTTTCTCCAAAATCTGACATCGGTCTTCCCCTTTTCAATACATGGAATACGGTAGAAAATTGAATACGTTTTGCATGCATTTCTACCTCTATAGTTTTTCTCAATATTTCTACTATGGTCCCTATTATCACCAAATCACAAAGCACCCTTACATTTACACAAGTTCATATACTTAAGCTCACGGTGTGATTTGATAACATGGGTACTATCTCCAAGTTGTGGGACTTGCTACTTGAGATAGACCTCCAAAGAAAGTTGGTTCTTACTCCTAAACTACCTGCCACAATCTAATCTAATGCAAGCAAAAATATCTTTCCTAATCTAACTTTCTAAGGGACCAAGGAGAGAGAATGCATGAAAATGAAAGCCTACACTAAAGTGGTGATACACTAGAAAATGAGGGTGTGAGAGTAGTCTTCCAATGTGTGAAAAATATAAGTAAAATGCATACTAGAAGGGGTGATAACAGTTCTCCACAATCTAGAAAATGCATTCACAACAATATTTCATACATGCACAATAATAATGAGTCCTTGCAAGAGCATAAAAATAGACACAATATTCTTGTAATGAAGGTTGAAAGGGAAAGAAGAGTGCAAACAAACACAACAGGGGAAGATGCATCCACAAACTTGTATTTTATTGCTTCATGATATGCACAGTTCAATCTATTACAAGATAAGGGCTTGGATCACCATGCAAGGAGTCCACTACAAGGGCCTGTAGCACATTGGCTTCACAAAGCAATTTTGATAGAGCTTTGCTACTACAAAAAAACTACCTCCTTTTACAATGAACCCAACACTCCAATTTATAGAAAAATAAGAAGAGAGAGACAGGGAAAAAATGGAAATCTCAAAATATATCCTTCAACCACTTGTAATAGGTATTAAATGGAGTGAAATGAGGTTATGATGCTTCTTTAAAGGCTCCCCATACTGCTCCATGACTTGCAGTAGTGAAATATGTTAGCCCATGCTTCATTGAATGCATCCAACTACCAAATAAAACACTATTCTAAACTTGGTTGCATTTTCTGAAAAATATCTATCTATCCTTCATAAAATCAAGAATTTCATGATTTTTTTGTGTTGGGCTTGGATCCACAATTCTAACGGTATGAATTTCA
This sequence comes from Taxus wallichiana var. yunnanensis, assembly GCA_018340775.1. Lineage (NCBI taxonomy): Eukaryota > Viridiplantae > Streptophyta > Pinopsida > Cupressales > Taxaceae > Taxus > Taxus wallichiana. The sequence continues at coordinate 798,053,804 of CM031235.1, forward strand.
TGTGATTTCGTTGAGAAATGAAAAAGTTATGGCCTTCTAAGTGCGAACAGCTATTTTAGGTTTGCCAAGCATTTTCTATCATTTGATGGGAATGAGCATTAATTGACTGGAGTTGAATATGTTTCTTTTTTAATGTATAGGACATCTTTCTTGTTCATATAGAAAGTCTAATTTTATGAAAATCGAGTTTAGAGTCAAAATTTATGGCATTTTGAAGTTTGGGAGGTCAAACATTGACTTTTTCTCTTTATTGCGGCTATTTCAACAAAATCGGGTCCGCATGTCCCGGCTGTCCCAAACACATTCTTCCACATCACCCAATTTGGGCTTCCTTGTCTTGTGCATATACAATTGAGCTGGCTATGAGGGCCATTGACTTCCACATTTTCTGCAACATATGGTTCCTTTTGCGGATTTTTCACCTTTGCGTGTCTCACATGTACTTTTGTCCCGACTGTCCCGGACACATTTCTCCGCACCACCCGCAATATACTGACTGGCAGAAAAATTATATTTTCATGTCCCATGCATACATATGTTCCAGATGTCCCATGGACTGCGTGGGATAAAAACTTCCACTTTTTCCAATATTCACCGCCTACGACCATTTCGACTTTGTGCGTACCTACGTCCCAACTGTCCCGAAACCGCACTGGGACAAAAATGTCTCATTTTCCACAAAACACCAGAATGAGCCCATTTTCTAGATTTTTTCTGATTTTCTCTAACTTCTTGGGTTTTTTCCTAGATGGGGAGGTTAGAGAGAAGCAAGGGACCCCAAAAACATGACTTTGGGCCCTAAATCAGTTCTACTTGCTCGAGACTAGAGAATCTTGTGCATGTTATCAAAATTACCTTGAGGGGTGAATTTTGGATAACAATCCCACCTTTTCATTTACATATTTTGTATGTTTTTGTTCCTTTTCATATTCTTCTATGTATTTGACATGTAGACACTCTTTTGCATCTTTCCATTTATGTGTTCTGACTATGTTGTCATCCTTTTGCTTTTGAGAAATGTATATTTTCCCACAATACTTTTCAATTGTGTCTAATTTGAGCTACATCGTGTGATCCTTCCCCTATTTCTAACCACATATTTTGCATCGACATTGTGTTGGAACATCATTACCATTTTTAGTGTACACAAGTTCAATAAACAAATATTTTGCAGCCCATTCGAACTGGAATTTCCTTTTAATTTTCTAATTTTTCCTCTTTCTTCTGACATTTTTATTTTTTTCTTAGGGTTCAACTTTGCACCTAGGATCTTAGCATGAATATCTTGATTCTCATGTCTCATTTTTGGAAATAGACATTGGAGAAGAAGCTTCCTCGATGTTGTATCACGATAATTCAATGAATTTTCTTGTACTTATATGTCATCAAGGGACGGAATGTTTTCATCAACATATAATGGATCATCAATATATTTAAATTGATTATTTTGTGAAGGAATTTCTGAAATGTCTGCATATAATTCTATAAAATTGTTACATATATAGTATTAATTTTATCTATAGTTAAATTTTTACACAAAGTACAAAGAGTTCCAAGAACAATATGAAAAACATAATTATTAAATACTGTAAGATTAAATAACCTATAAATAACACATGCCACATACTGATATTTTTAGCTGATGTAGAAACCCCTTCATTTTTGTGATTTTCCAAAATAGCCAAGAAAAGTATTTGCACCCTTTTTTGAATTGGTTGAATTTATAACCTTCTTACCCTGATTTCTAGTATCCATGATTGCTTAAGGATGGCTCTTATGTTTGAAGGCTCTGAGATTAGATAGTTTAGGGTTAGACAGTAGTGGTGGACAGAAAAGTCTTGGATGGCTCTATGGTTAGACAACAAAGGTTTGGGTGATTGAGGGGTTGAACAGGTCATGGATGGAGAGGTTGGATGGTGAGGGATTAGACAATCGATGGGTTGGATGGTTGAGGGGTTGGAATTTTGATAGGTTAGATGGTTGAGGGGTTGGATGGCTAAGGGTTGGATGAGTTAGGGGTTGGATGGCCAAGGGTTAGATGGCTCAGGGTCGGATGGCTTAGGGGTTGGATGGCTTAGGGTTGGACGGCTCAGAGTTGGATGACTGAGGGGTTGCTTATGTTTACTTTGGTGAATATGCACACGAAATGATTCAAAATGGTGGCAAATTACATTCATAAGATCTTATATATGTGTAAAATCTAGGTGAAATGAATAGTATAAGGGACATGTCGGTCAAATTTTTGGTGAATAAGTCAGCTACGAATCATAGAATATTCACCAATTCAAATTTCCATAATCCTTAATTTTCGCAAGATTACAAAAATTCACCACTAAAAATTTCCCTATGTAAAGTAGACATAGTTTTGATGCAAAATAGGTGCAAACATGTGAAATAAGAAACACAAATTCTATGTAATTAAAATTTTCTAGTCACGTCATTTTATGTCATTTTTCCACCACATAAATGGACTCAAATTATTACAAGAAACATACCAAAAATGATTCAAAATATGGCATTATTTGCATAATGTGTAGTAGTGAATCAATTTATCAAATTGATTGACTTTCACTATTGGTGAGAGAAAACATGTCCTATAATGTAATTATTCTCCAAACCCTAACCTAGCATGGAAATGGTATTCCCACCTCCTCTATAAAGTCACACAAAGGCGCTAAAAACATGTTACACACTTATGTTTATGTTAAAGTATTTATGGCATCTATATGGAGTTTCTCTTTATGGATCTCTCACACTCTCTAATGGAGATTTTACATATCTTGGTGTTTTCCCTAAATACCTAGCCTAAACTAGCCTTCCTTGTACCTTACATGCACATTCAATAACTCGGATCTAGCTCCTTTTCCATTTTCTCCTTTATGTTGGCTCTTGACTCTGTGTCAACTAGCCTCAAAATAGTGATCTCATCCTCATTATATAGCCATTCCTTCTCACTTCCCTATCCTCACCAAATCCTTCTAGAAAGTTCTGATATTTCTTCTCAAAATCAAAGTTGATTTTTCAGTTCATGAATGTTCTTAACCACATCTCCTCTATTTTTCATCCTTATTACACCACATCAACCTATTTATTGGGATCCTCGAGCCATCTATTCATCATCAGTATCCTTTTTTAGGAAATTCTAAAATCTTTTTGGTTTCCTACCAACCACCAATTTTGTCGTTCTTTTTTTAATTTTCTTTCATTTTCTATTACAATCTTTTGTGCACTCTATACTTCAAGCTTCATCTTCACAATTTTTCTTAGTAACCTTGAACCTTCTAAACCTCCCTCAACATCCATGTTTCCTTCACACTCTATTTCATCGTGTAACTCTCTCTTTACTCTTTCAGCACCTTTCACATACTCTTATGTATTGCACACAACTTTCCTCACAATATTTATGCTCCTTCAAAATTCTTAACTAAATCATAACTCCCCCGTTGTGTTGTAAAATCCCATTCACAACGCTTCCCAATAATTTTTCCATGCCTAGAATACCACGCAATGATTACATTCTCATATCTACTATACATTGTGCCTCAAATGATTTACATTATATAAAGTGTGCTCATGTAAATTTGTGAAAACTTCACCTTGTCTTGTTACACTTCCTCTTCCTTCTCAATTGCTCCTCAACTTCTATGTGTATCCATACTTACCAAAAATTGTGCATGAATTTCATGAGCTTTGTATGTTCCTCCATTAAACACGAGGTACCTAAAATTGAGGTCCATGTCAATTCTACTAAGTGAGTGGTAGAAAGAGCCTTTGAAATATCCAAGTTTATAGTCATGGCTCCTTCACCCTCTAGGCATTATCTTGGCCTCAATGCTTCTTATGATGTCTCTTGTAGTCATTTATCATTTCTCGGTGACTTGTCTATGCTATCATGTACACTTTAATGAGCTAAAACTCACCATTTTCTGACCATCTCCCTAAATGGAACCTTCTTCTTGATCCTTGGTGATTCCCTACTCATCGTAATCCTTATTTCCTCCCACAAGAATCTACTTAACACAAACCTTGCTCCTCCTCCTAAGGCTTCACTAATGATATTTTTGCTTTGTAAGTCGATGTTTGCTTGTGTCCATCTACCTCCACCTAAATCCTTAAAGGAATTTATTTTCTTTAGACCACTTCATCTTTGTGTTCCTTATCTTTTAACTTTTATTTTCTGCCCACTTCTTCTTCACACCTTTATTCTCTCCACATTCCTTTGTTTTTCATTATTTCCTTATGCAATTGTTTATCATTCCTTATCTTATCGCCTATCTATTACAACCATTTCTCCCTATTGTTGATCAGAGAAAACACTTAGTTGAAATTACACTCAGAGTCCACGTGGAAGAATGGCACAGGAGAAAAAGTGTGAAGTATCAGGAAGGCGTCACGCATGGAGATGTAGGGTAAGACTCTCAAGGACTTGGCTAATTTTGGAGATCAGGTCTATTCTTAGAAGATTGGCAGTGTATGGAGTACACAAAGCAATGCTGAGATTTGCATGCCACTCTTTATGGGGATTTTGGAAGGGCATGTCAACTCACTCTTGCATGGACACAAGTTAAGCATAGATCCATCACTTCAATTAACTATCAACAATCTATAGATAACATACTTGCATGTATGGCTATAATTGTAAAAAGGCACGTGGTTGTTATTAGCATGCGACCTATTTTCTGGTAGAGTTAAGTGGTGAAGGGTTAGTTCCCCACCCTATATATATGTGTAATGAACTACATAGGAATATAGACAGATATAGAGAGACATACATAGAGAATGGATGGAACCACATGTGACTGGATGATTGTAACAGATCCATGCGTGCATGCCTGGTATTGTATGAAGTTGTTGTATTGTTGGTTCAATGAATAGATAAAGGAAATTGACCGAAAAAAGTGTGTGATGTGTTTTATCAATGCATGTTATTACTTTTATGATGATTTACCTTTAGCGCTTATAGATCTGGTTGGATATAAATGGTGAATGGATGGATTAGTTCCTAAAATATATGTTTACTATTTTATCATACCACCATTCTACTAAAACTATTAAGAGGGACCAGTACCTTTATGCGCTTCGGGTGAGCACTCAGCCTAGGCTGAGTGATGTGCCAGTGCGACTAGGTGTTAACTAACAATTCTAGGTTGCATCATTGGTTCTATTGGGACCTCTTTTTTAGTTGTTTTAGAATGGTTCGTGATGAAGACATACCGGCTAACCTTGGAGAAGCATTGAAGAATGGATTCATGATTGGAGGAAGAATACGCATGGAGGTTTGACACTAGATCCAGATTTAGTGCACGTACTTGGGTAGAGCAGAATTTGTATGACAGTTTATATGAAAGCTTCTTTGCTATCTTTCTAGTAGAATTGTATGAATGGTTGACTGCATATGCATCTAAGTGGAATTGGAGGTATCACACGCTTGTTTGGACATAGGAGGAATTTCAAACACTATATGATGTTGACCTAAGCTAGACTCACGCGGTAGATACCTAGTTTCACGGTGTCCTAAAACAACTATATTTTGAGTATTCAATTTCAACTTATTCATGCCCGGAGGTAGCAGAGTTCCAGTTTCTACGGTATCCTAGAGGGACATATTTGCAAGGTATTCAATAGAAATCAAAATACTAATGGTAACATTGAACTTGGAAGCTAAACCCATGGAAAGCTAAAGAATCTCCACGTGGGGGCAAGAACAGGATTGGTGAAAGATGGTAGACCTAGCGGCGTGACATGGAGAGGGAAGAAAGGTGACTGAAGTATGATGAGGCATGCGAGAGGGAATTATGCAAGAGGAAAGAAATTGTAGAATGGATGGTGTTGTGGAGAGAGATGGCTCATGAAGGATTTGAGGCTCATGGGGAGGAAGAAGAGCAAGAGCATCAGGAACTCCCCCATCTAGGGAAGCATGATAGAGAACCCTCTTTGGCCTCACATGGAAGCATGCCAGTAGATATGACCTGGGCGCATGGATGCACGCATCTAAGCCAACCTATTGACCTAGCCCTTGTGCTTGGTTTTCCAGTATCTAGTATAACAAGTAAAAGTAGTTTTTTTCAGGAAGTGAAAGCATAGAAATAGGGAAGACTAGTAAGTACACCAATGGCAGCATAGACAACTTTGTTATTCTTTGGGGGTACATTATCAGGCTCATCATCTACACAAAATATGAGTGCGTGCCGAGTGTGGGAATCACCTCTGGAGCTGGGACCACTTCCCAGACTGTAGGGGTCCAAGTATAGTACCACTGTTGGGGCAGGGAGTGCATCCACGAGCCCTATTCCAAATTCTAGAGGAGGATTGGGTGGTATGGGAAGTTCTAGTTCCGGTGGTTCGGGTGGTATTGGAGGAAGAGGAAACCAAGGAGGTTCTAGGTCGGGTGGTCAAGGCCCGTAACAACCCTAGAACATTTATATGGAGATGTCCCTTTGTCTCCCAGAATATAGAGGTATCGAGGATGCTGTCTGAACATGTTCATATGTGTGAAATATTATGGCACGCAAAAGGTATTACGGCCCTTGAACATAAGGCAAGTCAATTTGCTACTACATTGCAGGCGTGCACACACAGCTGGTATAGGAAGTTTGACCCCAATCAAACTTGTATTGACTATGTAGCATTGAAAGATGCTTTCTTAAAAGAGTTCCACATCCCGAGTTTGAGCAGAAGAGTATAATCACACTCAAGGATATAAATCAAGGCACTACTGAAAGTGTATGATGAGTATGATGCGTAATTTAAAACACTTCTATCCAAACTCTCTTATGACATTCATGCAAGTCAGCATGCACAATGGTTTTTGGGGGACTGATTACTCCATTTCGAAGAGCACTATCGTCACATAAAACTTATACCGATCCACGTGAAGCATTGGAAGCCACTTTACGTGCTGAAGCAGTTGGGAGTATTGACACTAGAGTTAGTCCATTTTTGGAATGCTCAAATAGTGGCTATGGAAAAACAATTAGAGAAATTATCGGCAAACTCAGCTCATGAAACGCACTCAGGGATCTGGTGTATAGATTGTGAAGTGGAAGGGCACACTAAGGATAGTTTCCCTCACAAAATTATACGTTCATTGTTATTAGACTGTGATATTTTCCATTTGAACCATGATGCTAGTCACTACCCCCTCCTACAACACGATCAGGAAGAATGTATCCTCCTTTTGTAAAATTTGTAGGTCCACGACCCATGATACTGAGGACTATAGATTGATTGGTCAGATCCATGATGCCATTGATATTGGGGTCAAATAGGTGAGTGTGGCTGATAATTCTAAAGGGAAGAATGAGCATCAGGATAGGGATTATAATAAAACCACTATGACAGGAATGACAGAAGGTTTGAAGGGGCTCGTGAAAGGGGATGAGGATATAGAGGCGGATATGGAGGATGAGGCCGAGGTGGAGGAAGGAGTGAATTCCCTCGAGGAACTTGCTATACATGTGGCTCACCTAACCATTATAGGCGTGAATTCCCACAAAATATTTCCTGTTCATTTTGTGGAAAGGGGCATAGTTATGAAGAGTGCCCGGACTTGTATGAGCATCTCAGTAAGTAGCACAAGCAAGAAAATAAGGCAGGGATGGTTAGAATCTAGCACGTGATAGAGAATCAGTGGATGCCAAAGTTAACACCAAAGAACTGAGGCGGTAATAGTCAAGATAACCACACGAGCTGAGGTGGCACGCGCAAGAGAGGTGTTGCAATAGAAGCTGACAATCACTAGGGAGGAAGTTTTGCATGCTAGATATCAGATCTAGCTCATCAAAAAGAATTCTATCAGGACACAATGGAGGTCCTTAGGAGCCTTCAAGGTGAGATACAAGGTTTAAAAGAGCAGTCTCAGAAATTGGAGCACAAGGATACAAAGCAAGCCCGTCGGATATTGTGACATCGTATGTAGAGGTATGTAGAATGTTACGTGCCACTAGAGAGACAAATATTATTCCTTTATTAGGAAATTGGTTGAAAGGAAATACTACGCGTGGGCAAGAATATTCCGAGACTAGAAGAAAAATAATTCATGAACAAATCTTCCTCTTGATGGCAAAAAGCATTGATTATGAAAAGGAGATCACTTTGAATGTTGTTGTGGATGGGTGGTGCTGCTGAGCAATATTCTAATTGACTTGGTGGGTGCTGAAGTAAATATACTTACAAGGAGGAAATACATTGGATGTGTGGGAACAAATGGGAGAGATTCGGGTCGACACTAAAATTTTCCTCGTAATTTCTATTTCATTAATGTATGTATTAGGAATAGGATGTTGTTAAGTATAATTAGTAGTAGCATCGATAGAAGATAACGGCACCATCGATACATGGTGCCGCCAATAATGTGGAGTATGGTAGCATGATCAAAGTACAATAGGAATGTTGTAAAAAGTAAATATTTGTTGTAAGTGGTCCGGTAATGTTAAAATGTCAAAGTTTGGGTAATTAGAGAAGTAGGGTCTATATGATTAGGAATTAGAAATATTATATTGGTAATAAGGACAAGGAGTGAGGTCATAAATATTTTGTGTATTTTATTTGTAAAAAGTCTAAAAATGTGGAACCCATGTAAAATGATAAGGTTTATCTTATCTTAAAAGATAAGCTTACATGTATAGATAAGAGTTAAGGTATGGAATATGATTCGTCAGAGTGGATTTCTTATCCTATCTTAGAGATAAGATGGATAAGCTGGAAGTTCTATAAATAGAGAGGCCACCCCCCTCATTTAGCATAGAAGGAAGTAGTGAGAAATATTGTAGGAAGTGTGCGAAGGAAGCCATCAGTTTAAAGGTGTGTTGAAGAAGCCATTAAGAGGTGTAATTGTAAAGTTTCTCCCATAGTCTTGGTGAAAGGCAAGTGAAGTCAATAACACTTGAAGTACCTCATGGGTGAGATTGTAACAATTTCATGTTAATATTATAATTTACTTTGATATTTCAGATTTGTCATCATTCCGTCTTATCATAGTCGATGGTATTCTTGTGTTATGTTGTTGTTTTGTTTCAGATTACATCCACCAAACTAAAGGTTGTGCATTAGTAAATAATCATAGCACAAGGAGTTCCCGGTGAAGAATTATCATAGTGTCGGATTGGTGATGACATTTTGGTTCCGTTGCCGGGACCATTCCTCGTTGGTGGATTTTCTGGAGAGATATTCCCACTTAGTCAAAAATCAATTGGAGGGTAACCTTATTTTTATTGTGCATAGTAGTTACCATGGTAAAGTCATTTTTACCGTGAATAGTAAAGTCATTTACCATGATGAAAGTTTTTTGTTGTGAATAGTATTTATCACGTGAATAGTAAAGTCACTTTTTACCTTTTAATGAATAGTATTTACATGCAGTAACTTCACTTTTTATTGTGAATAGTGTTTACCACCAAGTAAAGTTAGTTTTTACCGCATGATAAGTCAAGTTTTACCATAGTTTACCGTGGTCATTTCTATTTTCTTTGTAGAAAGGTGTAAAGTCACTTTCTATTATAGTGATTCCAATTATTTGTGCACATAAGTCTTGTTGATTGTACTTGTGGGTTGGTATTTCATGGTGGTTACTTTTGAAAATGGGAAAGATTCTGTTTTTTCAGCTCAATCTAATGAAGATGCTTCTTCTTTCATTCAAGAGTTTAAACGATCTTGTATTTATAATGGCCTTATAAGAAGGGAACAATGGACTGAATTTTTTCCTACCTTTTTGGATGGTTCAGCACTTAGGTGGTTTGAAACACTAGGTGATAATGTGAAAAATTCATGGGATTTATTAACTGAAAGTTTTCTTGAAGAATTTGGTGAACAACAGAAATATGCAGATCTCATGATCGAGATCACAAAGCTATCCCAAGGAGAGAAGGAGAAGATAAGGGATTATCATGCTCATGTTCTAGAGCTAAGGAGGAAGCTCGACACCCAGATCCGGAAGGAAGGATTAGCGGATGGGTTGATGAATGGCGTGGATAATCTCCTATGTAAGAACTTCATTCTTGGGATGAAGCCAGAGATCAGACAACGAGTGAAGTATGACCACCCAACTACCATTGAACAAGCAAAGGAGATTGCAAGAAGGAAAGAAGAAAGCATGGAAGAGGAGCCCAAAGAAATTGTTGCTAAAGTAGAGCCTACACCAGCACCTTTGGTCCAGAATCCACAACCACTCCCGGTGAGCACAAATATTTCTCCTAGTACATCTACTGAGTATGAAGATCTACTCAAAAAGATGGGTCAATTAACTATTAATCTTCTTCAAGGAAAAGAATTTAGTTCTCAGGGAGGAGATAGAGGTCCAAAAATAAATATTTTTGAAGTTGTATGTTATGGTTGTTATAAAAAGGGTCATTATAAGTATAATTGTCTAGATAGAGCTTCTACATCTAGTAAAGGAGATAATGATAAAGGAAAAGCACCTGTGAATTCTTTTGATGTAGTAGATAAGAGTAGAAATAATGAAGTAGATGTGTTTGTAACAAAAAGAAAGAAAGAAAAAGATAATCAAGATGGAAATGATCCTAAGAAGATGAAAGGAGAAACTAGTAAGAAACATAGGAGAAGAAAGTTGGGTGTGCAGGATTTTCTGATTTCACAGGGGCAAGGACCATACTCCATCTTGGAAGATCTGTCCAAAAGGCCTGTAAATATTACATATGGTCAACTCTTGGCTATGTCTTCTGAGAAGAGGCGGGAGCTGCGAAGTGGACTCAATGCTCGACGAAGAAAGGAGGTTGAGGTCCCTGTTTTGGAGGCAGAGGCGGATCCCTATGCTCCACAAGCTGAGGTATTATGTAATGGTATTTCAATTCATGATGTCTTAGTTGATGGAGGTGCTGCAGTTAATGTAATGACCAAGTCTGTAATGAATATGTTGGGTTTAAAAATTGATCGCCCTTCAACACTTATGTTAAGGTCATTAAATAAGGAAAAACTAAACCAGAAGGTGTAGTTTCAAATGTGGCAATATCTGTTATGGGTGTTGTATGTGTGGTAGACTTTCAGGTGATGAAAATGGTACTGTTGTGTACCCAATGCTTGCTTAGGAAGACCATGGCTAAGGAGAGTTCATGCAAGAAACTATTGGAATGAAGGTTTCATGACACTTGGACGTGGTAGAGAGAGGGTGAAGATAAATGTGATCCCTCGACATCATAAGGCAAAACTGTGGATTCAAGTGATGAAACCGATGATTGGACATCCTCGATTACTCTAGTACCGGTGAAGTGGACACGAAGATGAAGAAAGTGAGGTTGATGTTTGAGTCATGGATATCCTCCAGTCACACCAACTCATGACCCCATAAAATTATCGAAGAAGAAGTTGATGATCGTCTCCAACAAATAAAGATTGGTGATCTTTGTGATGGAGAGTGAGAAGGAATCCTACCTCCAGCTCTTTTGAAGGTACATACACATATTCACTTTTGATTACAAGGAACTCCGTCAAGTAAGTTGGGTAGAACATTCTATTGAGCTGGTAGATGGTGTTAAGCCCATAAAGAAAATGCCATATAGAATGAATCCTAATTTTTCCAAGACTGTAAAAGAAGAAATAGATAAGTTGCTTGATGCAGGATTCATATTTGCTGTGGAGAATTCATAATGGGTTTCTCCCATTGTGATCTCAATAAAAAAGAATGGGAAGCTACGCATTTGTGTTGATTATAGGAAGCTCAATAAGGCAACAAAGAAGGATCATTACCCTCTTCCATTTTCAGATCAGATCTTGGATGAAGTAGCTGGCCAGGAGTGTTATAGTTTTGTTGATGGATATAGCGGCTACAACCAAGTTCGTATAGCGGAGAAAGATCAGCTGAAGACCACGTTCACCACTCCTTGGGGAACGTTTGCTTATAGAGTTATGCCTTTTGGGTTGTGTAATGCTCCGGCAACATTCCAGTGTTTGATGAATAGGGTGTTGAACCCTACATTGGGACCTTCATCAGAGTATTTCTGGATGATTTTTGCATCTATGGGAGCAAGTTGGACCACCTGCACCAGATGGAGACAACATTTCAAAGGTTAGATGAAGCACAAGCCTCACTAAACCCTACAAAGTGTGTCTTTGGATGTTCTAAAGGTGTTTTGTTAGGGCATGTTGTATCAGAGATGGTATTAGTGCTTGATCACGATAAAGTTTCAAAAATCAAAGATTTACCATTTCCTATGAATAGAAGTAAGTTGAGATCATTTTTAGGCCATGTGGGTTACTATAGAAGGTTCATCAAGAATTTCTCAAAGATTGCACAGCCACTAACCCAGTTCTTGAAGAAGGATGTTACTTATGAACCAAGAAATAAGGTGCATGAAGCTTTTGGACAACTGAAGGAAGCCCTAGTGTCTTCACCTATTTTGAAGAATCCAGATTAGAGCAAGCCATTCATTGTGTACACTGATGCCTCAGATGCAGCACTAGGAAGTACTTTGAGCCAAAAGGATGAAAATGGGAATGAACATCCAATTTACTTTGGGAGCAGACAAATGAGCAGTGCTGAGGTAAATTATATTGTAACTGAAAAAGAGGCTCTGGCTATCATTTTTGTTGTAAAGAAGTTTAGAAATTACTTGCTAGGGTAAAAATTTCTAGTTGTAACAGATCATCAGGCTCTAAAATATATTGTAAATAAGCCTAACCCATCAGGGAGGATAGCAAGATGGATAATTTTTCTACAAGAATTTGAATTTGATATTATAGATAGGCCAGGAAAGAAGCATGTCAATGCAGATGCACTCTCTCGAGCCTATGATGGTTTAGGATCATCTTGTGATGATGATGATTTCCCCGATGCAGCATTGTTATCCCTTGACACAATCCCTAGTGAATACATAGATATTTGGAATTATCTGAATGAATTCAAGTTTCCTGATGGTGCCAATGCAAAGACTAAGAGAAAGATTACTCAAGCCAGTCGTCCATATTCTATTCTGCATGGAGTATTATTTGAATAGGACCGGATGGACAGTACAAGAGGGCAGTTGGACGTGATCAAGGGAAGGAACTGCTAGAAGAATTCCACAATGGTACATGTGGAGGGCACTTCTCTGGACAACTTACAGCAAGAAGGATCTTGGATGTAGGTTATCACTGGCCCACTCTTTTTAAAGATTGTTATAATTATTGTAAGACATGTGATATTTGTCAAACACATGGTAACCGTAAGACTTCATCAGCTCCATTATGCCCTATTCTTCCACTTGGTCCCTTTGAAAAGTGGGGAATAGACATTGTAGGTCCACTTCCAACTACCTCACACCAAAATAAGTATATTGTAGTTGCCACAGATTATTTAACCAAGTGGGTTGAAGCTAGGCCATTGAAAACAACTTCCATGGATGAGGTGGCAAGGTTCATATATGAACGCATTGTCACCAGATTTGGTTGTCCATTAGAAATTGTAACAGATCAAGGAAGCCACTTCATTAATGAGGTAGTAGAAGCCCTAGTCAATAAATTTTCTATTAAGCACAGGAAGGCAACAACATACAAGCCAAGCACAAATGGACAAGTGGAACGAACAAATTTTGTGTTGTGTCAAATTCTAGCAAAAGATGCAACCTTGCAGGTACATAAATGGGATAAAAGGATTCATGCAGCATTGTGGGCATATAGGGCAACATCAAAGTCAGCAACAGGATACTCCCCATTTCAGTTGGCCTATGGCATTGATCCAGTTCTTCCTATTGAGTTTGATATTCCCATTGTGAGAGTTATGAAAAATGAAAGGATGGATGAAAGTGATTCAGTAAAAGAAAGGTTGGTACATCTTCATTTGCTAGAGGAAATGAGGGAAATAGCAAAGGATACAAGCCATAAGAAGAAAATGAAGCAGAAGGAATACTTTGATCAAAAGATCCGTTGGTCTCCATTTCATGTGAATGACTTGGTTCTAGTATATGATTCTAGATACAAAAAAAAGATAGAGAAAATTTCTTCCAAAATGGATGGGGCCCTACAAAATAAAGAAATGTGCATGAAAATGGTACGTACTCGATTTGGAGGAATTGGATGGCACTCCCATTACGAAATGGGTCAACCACGACAAGTTGAATATTTTCCAAGCACGAGAATAGTCTACTCGAGGACGGAGTAGAAGCTAGGAAGGGGAAGATGTCGACACTAAAATTTTCCTCGTAATTTCTATTTCATTAATGTATGTATTAGGAATAGGATGTTGTTAAGTGTAATTAGTAGTAGCATCTGATAGAAGATAACGGTGCCATCAGTATGGTGCCGCCAATAATGTGGAGTACGGTAACAGTCAAAGTACAATAGGAATGTTGTAAAAAGTAAATATTTGTCGTAAGTGGTCCGGTAATGTTAAAATGTCAAAGTTTGGGTAATTAGAGAAGTAGGGTCTACATGATTAGGAATTAGAAATATTATATTGGTAATAAGGACAAGGAGTGAGGTCATAAATATTTTGTGTATTTTATTTGTAAAAAGTCTAAAAATGTGGAACCCATGTAAAATGATAAGGTTTATCTTATCTTAAAAGATAAGCTTACATGTACAGATAAGAGTTAAGGTATGGAATATGATTTTGTCAGTGGATTTCTTATCCTATCTTAGAGATAAGATGGATAAGCTTTGGAAGTTCTATAAATAGAGAGGCCACCCCCCTCATTTAGCATAGAAGGAAGTAGTGAGAAATATTGTAGGAAGTGTGTAAAGGAAGCCATCAGTTTAAAGGTGTGTTGAAGAAGCCATTAAGAGGTGTAATTGTAAAGTTTCTCCCATAGTCTTGGTGAAAGGCAAGTGAAGTCAATAACACTTGAAGTACCTCATGGGTGAGATTGTAACAATTTCATGTTAATATTATAATTTACTTTGATATTTCAGATTTTTCATCATTTCGTCTTATCATAGTCGATGGTATTCTTGTGTTATGTTGTTGTTTTGTTTCCAGATTACATCCACCAAACTAAAGGTTGTGCATTAGTAAATAATCATAGCACGAGGAGTTCCCGGTGAAGAATTATCATAGTTCTAGATTGTGATGATAGACCCCATTGCATCCATCATCTAATGTATTTTCATGGCAAATAGAACAAAAGCTACTCCCATAGGAGTTTTGAAGGATGCATCTATCACTATACAAGGGGCCAAGTTCGGAGGAGACTTTGAAGTGCTAGAACTTGTGAAAGCGAGATAGTTTCCCACTTTTCTTGGGTGCCCTTGGTGTTATGCGAACAATGCTGATTTGAGGTTTAACAAAGGGTATATCAGCTTCGAGAACAAGGAGGAAAGGGTCATAATACCCTTGGCAGATGGGAAATCTGTGCCATATGTGGAACCTTTAAGTGAAGAGGACTTGAACAGAATCTATGTATGCATTATTCGGGACCCAAAGGTCAATGATCCATCTAAGGAAGGAATCCTTCATTGGGAAGATTCTCAGTCAATCAGTGATACTACAAGTATTGCTTGTGATAATTGGGCTCATGGAACTTATGAACTAGTGGGGCGCGAAGTTAAGTGCACATGGTTACTGGCAAGATGGGTTCTTGCTCTATTCGATGTATAGGTCACACAATACCCCGCTATACTAGATCTGAAGATTTGGCTAGGTTCTTATAGGCCATAGAAACAAATTGGGCTAATGAACTTAAATGATGCACTATGCTATCATATACTTTGGGCGGGATGGCCCACGCTTGGTGGGTAGTCCATAGGGATAATCTCTTAGAATGGGAAATGATTGGGACCACCTTATCAACCAAGTTTTCGAGAAGTAATGCACCTACAAACATACGCCCTTATCATGGTGATCAACCTACTCAACATCATATCCAACAGTGTGAGAGACTCTGGACAAGTAGGCTAGGAAGCATTACCGCCTTCACTTTGGGTGCATTGGTTTTATTCTACTCTAAAAGGTTGTGCGTGTTTGGTATGTCTATGTTGAATTACATCACGACACTGGCAACTGGAAAACTTTGACTACAAGGATGATCCAAACGTTTGACTTCTTTTCATCTACACCACCAGTGAACACAACTTTAAGCTTTATCAAGCGCTTAACCATGGGAGACAGTGGGAAAGTGGAAGAACTTGTTTAGGAATTATTTTGTGAGACAGAGACAGGGGGCATGCTTTATGGATGAAGAAGATGATATCATATTACTTGAGCACGTTCTTTGGAGAAAGATAAGGGGAAGATGGTATACATAATTGATGAGGAGGAAGTTGAGCACTTGGACGTGGATCATTCACATGGAACACGTGAAGTGTTATCCAGTGTGGATGTAGATGCGCGCACATATCACAAACCTATGAAGACAACAAAGGTCAATATAGGCACAAAAGTTGAACCTAAGGAAGTGATAATTGGGGATTACTGGTCAGAATCAGAAGTAGCAAAGATCATCGAGTTACTTCACGATTATGAGGACTTATTCCCAAGAGGATACCATGAACTTAAAGGCATGCATATATCACTTAGAGAAATGAAGATAAAGCTCAAGGAAGGTGTGCCCTGTTAGGAAGTGGCCATATCGGATGAATCCCAATTTGTGTGAGAAAGTAAAGGAGGAGATTGACAAGATGCTGAAATCTGGGATCATTCGACCACTGGATGAATTAGAATGGGTTAGTCCTATGGTGATAAGTATCAAAAAGGATGGTAGGATTCAAATTTGTGTTGATTATAGGGAGTTGAATGCAAGCATGTGTTACAGATCCCTTTCCTATGCCATTCATGGAGGAAATATTAGGAGTGGTGGGTACTGAAATATATTCATTTACAGATGGGTTTTCAGGGTATCATCAGGTTAGGATTGCCTAGAAGATCAAGAGAAGACCACCTTCACTACTAAATGGGGAAGCTTTTCTTATACTGTGATGCCCTTTGGATTGAAGAATGCACCTACTGTATTTTCCAGGATAGTGGTACAAGCCTTCAAGGATTTTATTCATAAATTTTTAGGTCTATCTTGATGATTGGACCATTTATGGGCTGATTAAGGATCATTGTGACAATCTATGCTTAATGTTTGAAAGATGTCGATAGTTGAGTATCTCATTAAATATCAAGAAGTGCATCTTTTCTACTCCATTTGGCACACTTTTAGGACATATCATCTACAAGGAAGGGTTGTTGGTTGATCCAACTAAATTTAAAGTTTCCATCATCATTGGCTTGAAAGCATCATCAATAAGTGCAAGGTGTGCGTGGATTTTGGGTCATACAGGGTATTACTGGAAGTTTATAAAAGGGTATGCAAAAGTTGTCACGCCCTTGGAAGAGTTGCTCCAAGGAAAAGGTACATTCTACTAGGGGGAGTCACAGCAGCGCACGTTTGAGATATTGAAGCAGAAGACTTACTACCACACCTATCTTACATTTTCCTTCATGGGATAAACCTTTTCATGTTCATGTGGACACTTCTAGCATAGCCATTGGTGTTGTCTTAGCTCAACCAGGTGAAGGTATCGTTGATCATCCCATTTTTGCTTTGCTAGTAGGAAGTTGACCCTGCAAAAAAAATTATACCACTACAGAGCGTGAGGCCTTGTCCATGATCTATGCCTTGCACAAATTTCATCAGTATTTTTTGGCTACACCATTTTTGTTTTATATATAGATCACATGGCATTAAAATATTTGGTGAACAAGCCCATTTTATAGGGGCACATATGCCGGTGGGTACTCTTATTTCAAGAGTTTGACTTTATGGTTGTGGTAAAACTAGGAAAAAGTAATTCTAGACTGGATCACTTGTCTAGAATTCAATCAGGGGAAGAAGCACAAACAATAGAAGAGACCATGCCTGATGCACAATTGTATAGGTTACAACATGTGCCATCGGAATTAGAGGACATTGTTGTCTTTCTGAGAACTGGTATGGTGCCCAAAGGCATGAAAGCTTTAGAGAAGAAGCAACTTGCTATTCACATGGCACCATTCATGTTAATTAGTGGTGATTTGTACAAGCTAGACAGAGATGAGGTGTTACGTCATTTGTGTCTTGGAGCATGAACAAAGGACATAATGGAAGAAGCACATGGTGGTATTGCAGGTGGCCATTATGTAGGTGATGCAACAACGCGCAAGATCCTACTTGCCGGGTTGTGGTGGGAAACATTGTACAAGGATTGTAAAGAGTATTGTAAGACATGTGACCATTTTCAACGTCTCGGTCGACCTAGGACAAAGGGATGAGATGCCCCTATGACTAATAACGAGTGTAGAACCCTTTGAGAAATGGGCAATTGACTTTGTCAGGCCTATCTCCCCAGCCGCGCATAGGACTGGATCATGCTATATCATCACTTGTACAGATTATCTTACCGATGGGTAGAAGCACACCTACAAAGGACTGTACAATGGCTACAGAGCATGGTTCTTATGGGAGAATGTCCTCACAAGGTATGGTTGTCCTTTAAGTTTAACAAGTGATAGGGGCACACATTTTTTAAATGAGACAATATGAATTCTTTTAGATGAGTTTATGGTTGCCCACCATAAAACTACACCCTATCACCCTCAGGAAAATGGAACTGTTGAGGCATTTAACAAGATCTTGAGCCACACATTGACCAAGATTTGTGATGTTGGGAGGAAAGATTGGGATGATAAAGTATCAGCTGTTCTTTGGGCTTATAGAACAACATACAAAAGATTGAACAAAGCCACACCTTTTCAATTGGTATTTGGCGTGGAAGCTGTTCTGCCTCTAGAATTTATGTTACTTTCTTGCGCATTGCACGTGCTCGAGGTCTAGCAATGAGAAGGCCTTGGAAGAATGAATTACGAAGATGGTTTAGCTAGATGAGCATCGTGCCATCGCATGATGGAGTCAAAAATAGGAGAAAGCGTGACAAAAGGCATGGCATGATCGACACATCAGGGATAAGAAACTTACGATGGGACAATGGTACTTCTATATGACTCCAATTTTTTGCACCATCCAGGAAAGCTCAAGGTGCATTGGTTGGGGCCATATGTTATCACTCATATACTTGAGTCAGGTGCTTGCCATTGGAAACAATTGATGGCACATGGTTTCCCTGGTTACTTTAACAGGAGTAGGTTAAAGCCCTACTATAAATAAGTCTTCTTGGTGTTTGTAATAAGGTAGTATTTCAGATACATTAGGTTTCCCTTTATGCATTTCCTTAATGTATTTCTTTCATCATCACTATGCTTTGTCAATTTTAGCTCTTGTTTGTGTAATAAGCACACTTGCGTGCGTGAAACTAACTACAATATGAAGCATGTTGATGCACAGAGGACTACACATCCTTTTCATGTGGGGTGGATTGTTGGTGACTCTCAGGGATATGTTGTGAAGATATCATGTTGTGGGTGTTGAAAGAAGGTTGCTAAGGGTAACTAACAAAATATTGCTTCTCAAGATAAGAAAGAATGAATATGGATAAGGGAAAGTATAACGTGAGGTAAGCAGCGGCCATGGTAATTACCAGGAGATCATGTAGTGATGAGGTACTCGGGCGCGAAGGTGCATGCTGAAGAGAAGTCCATGATAGAGGGTAAAGAGGCGCTAGAAGGTTATAGCTTTGGCATGAAAAATATACCACGTGGAAATGATAAAAATGGGTCATAAATGAGGAGAATTTGGTAGGTGGAGGAGCAATTAATGCAGAAAAAAGTAGAAATCTATATAAGGATGGGATGTGATTTCATTTTTACCCTTGTGACTATGAGAATTCGATAGAGAGCCTATACACGAAGAGCATAAAGCTAACTGATTCAAGGTGCGAAGTAAGTGAACCAGGCACGGAGAAGAGATTTGTGTATTAGAAGGGCTTGGATCCCCTAGAAGAAGGGTTTGACAAAGTAGAGTAATACAACAGAGTTAGGGTGTGCAAGTTCATAATTACAAATTAGGGCATAGAGGAATCGGGTTAGGGTTTGAAGAAAATCACTCAAAACACACAAAGCAACTGACCTACAAAACAAAACCCTAAAGAAATGGCACCAAAGAAGAAAGCAGCACCGATAAAAGAAAAGAAGAAGGTGGTGGTGGAAGAAGAGGAGGAGATGGCCCCAGAGAGTAATTTCTCTAAAATGCAGTACCCTAAAGAAGTTATTATGGGGTAGGAATGGAATACCCACATAAGACAAAGCAAGATAAGTGAATACAATCACCAAACCAGTGAAAACCAGAAGAAGTTAGATGACCTACTCACCACTCGAACAAACAGCACTGAAGATGACATGCCAATATATGATGATGTCGGGAAAAGCTACTCAAGGGAAATGGTGTTTACCAGCTTTATGAGCTTCCATACTTTGGAAAGTATGCACCTTTGTATAGATGGCTGATGAGCCGAGTCCATGAGGACTTCTTCTACTGCAGAGATGGAGGGTAAGACTGACACCCATCCTCATTGCCACAATTACTGGATTACGGGAAAATTTGAAGACATTAAGACCGACTTAGCTGACAAAAGCACCATTTTGGAGACACAGAAGGTGTTGGGATATCAGAAAGGACCGCGTGGGATGGACATTGACAAGTTGAAAAATTGTCCAGTAGTACAAAAAGCAACACATCTAACCACAAAGTTGAATGACCAAGAGCATTGGTCACAAGTCAATTCTATGTGGTTGCATGTGGCCAAGCGCATGTCAGAGGGAACCACTTATAACATCGCCGGATTCATTGCAGAGCGGATAGTCGAGGAAGCACGCGAAGGGAGTAAGATAAGTTTTGGTTGTATCTTACTGAGTTTAGTCTTCATGGAGATCGGGGTACCAGATGGCCCAAAAGAGAACATATGGGAATACCCCATGAATCATAAGTCTCCAGCTGAGCGATTCAACAAATATCTTTGCAAAGGGTCGATGACGGAGGAAGTTAAGGAGCGCGCATTGAGATGTGGTATGATAGGCTCCATGTGGCATTTGGGGAAGAATGGCGCATACCCAAGGATTTTCCCGGTCTTGGGAAAATAGGTATAATTTGTATTTTACCAGCATTTTTGTATTGTGCACTTCCCAATGGTAGATGGGTCATGGAGCCCCTGGTGTAAACTGCCATATGCATTCCCCGCACAATACTTCCAAGCTGCAGTTCATTGGTTCACCAACACATAGAGGTTGGTATTTAATGCAGACAAGGTGGACTATGAGTATCACACCCTAAGAAAGACTTATGGATATCCAGGAGGAATGCATACATACAACGAGAATAACATCTCGAAATTTTAAGCATTAAAGCCCAGAGACAGTGGCCATCATGGATATTGGGGCCATGTTAATATACCTCCAATCAAAGCCTAAAATGGAAAATAACAAGTACGTGGAGAATGAATTCATGCTTCAGGGGCCGCCTGAAGGGAAAGCATACTATGGAGAACATTCGACCTAGGCCCTCATGCCCGTGCAAGATGAGGAGGAAGAGGATGAAGAACCCAAAGATAGTGGTGGCCTGGTGCGGAGAAGGAAGCAGCCATCGGCCAGAGGGGGAGCATGAAAACTCCCGGGGAGAAGGAGCTATGGGGGGAGGAGTAGGGCACATAGAGATTTTAAGGTGTTTAAGAGCACAAGGGTGTAAGGAGGAACCCAGTAGGTGAAGGAGCCTAGAGGAGAAGAAATGGAGAAAACTTAGGCTGAGCGAGGAAATGGAGGAATCGAGGAGAATGCACCTTCATCTCCATTGGGAGGAGCCTCAACATAAGGAGGAGAAGATGGAAGGAGAAGAAGGGGGTCAATCAAAGGCTACAGACAAGGGTGGGGATACATCTAGTATTCCCAACCTTGATGCAGCCATTCCAAGAGGACCCCGATCCGTCGAATAGGGGAGGATGCCAAGGCACATGCCATGGGGTATGTAGAAGACCCAAAGCTGATCATTTGCACTCGGTTCTAGAGTACCATCGAGTAGAAGGATTTATTTGGATGGGCACTCATGGATGAGGACAAGGCGACTCTACGCACAAGGAAGCAACTCTCATGGTCTATGCACACACACATGGATGAGCCCGACTTTGATGTCGGTGAAGAATCATGTGTCACGGCGGTTGAAGAAGGCACCTGAAATGCGCCACATGACAATCAAACCAACAATGATGTCAGATGAGCAGGTGAGCAATGCTCTAGTAAAAGTATCCTCGAAGTAGCAAGAAGAAACATAGATAAATCTACTACCATCAAGGCACTGACAGAAAGATTAAAGGCCAAGGATGTGGAGATAGCATGCCTAGTCCAGGAAAAGGACTTGATCAAAAGAAAGTATGACACTTTTGTTAGTATGGCAAGAGGAAATTGGAGATGATGTTCTAAAGGTACGCCCAAATCTGGAATCCCAGTACCAAAATAATTTCCTTCTATGATGCACTATGTGAAAACAATGATAACATTAGTGTTGGAGGATGAAAAGGCGTGTGTCTCCCCACAGCCCAAGGACTCTGGGAAAAGATAGAAAAGGTGCAGGCTACAATAGCTAGGAAAATTGCTACTTATGAAGGTCTACTGCAAGCCACCCATGATGAATTGAAGAAGGTCGATCATGCGCTAACCATATGCACAGCCCCAAAAGCGTTGATCGTGGTGAAAACCTTGGAGGAAGAAAATGAGGTCCACAAAGTGATGAAGGATGCTTCCTTAGGCCACGTTGAATGCCTAGTCCTGGTAAAACAGAAGCGTGAGGCACTAGCTATGGCAGGTGCAAGAACCACATATAAGGAGAGGTTGGAGGAGCTAGGAAAGCTCATTTCTCAGAGGATGGATGTACTAGAAGGGGTGTAAACCTCTATGTCAAGCATAATGCTTGTAATACAAAATGAGCAAGGAAAAACTCTCCATGGAAGAGCTGCAGTCCATCATTACAGACGTGCCTGGAAATAGCAAGAGCAGCACTAATAGTGTGGGAGAACCTGGAAGTAGATATCAAAGAAGAATATCTAGAGTTGATGCTTCAGGATGAGATGGAGGGGCCTGAGGCCTAAACAATTTTGTTAGCTGTGTATATCTTCTTCAAAATTCTTATTCAAGATTCTTATTCAACATTCTTTATTCTTTATTTATCCATTTTATGTATAATTTTTGAGCATCGCCATTGTTGGGGTGAAAATGAGATTAGTGTGGGGTAATGTTGATCAGAGAAAACACTTAGTTGAACTTGCACTCAGAGTCCACGTGGAAGAATGGGCACAGAGAAAAGAGCGAAGTAATAGGAAGGCATCACGCACGGAGATGTAGGGTAAGACTCTCAAGGACTTAGCCAATTTTGGAGATCAGGTCTATTCTTAGAGATTGGCATGCGGAGTACACAAAGCGATGCCGAGATTTGTGTGCCACTCTTCGTGGGGATTTTGGAAGGACATGTCAACTCACTCTTGCATGGACACAAGTTAAGCATAGATCCATCACTTCAGTTAACTATCAACAATCTATATATAGCATACTTGCATGTATGGCTATAATTGTAAAAAGGCGCGTGGTTGTTATTAGCATGCGACCTATTTTCTAGTAGAGTTAAGTGGTGAAGGGTTAGTTCCCCACTATATATATATATATATATATATATATATATATATATGTGTAATGAACTACATGGGAATATAGACAAAGAATAAGAGACATACATAGAGAATGGATGGAACCACATGTGACTGGATGATTGTAACAGATCCATGCGCGCATGCCTGGTATTGTATGAAGTTGTTGTATTGTTGGTTCAATGAATAGATAAAGGAAATTGACCGAACAAAGTGTGTGATGTGTTTTATTAATGCATGTTATTACTTTTATGATGATTTACCTTTAGCGTATATAGATCTGGTTGGAGTTAAATGGGGAATGGATGGATTAGTTCCTAAAATATATGTTTACTATTTTATCATACCACCATTCTACATGTTATCTTTCTTATGCACTCTTCTTTGTGCATTTATTTTACATAATGTTCATCTCTTTTCATGTTATTTTTCTTCGTTTCTCCTTCTCTTGACCATTTCTAGCCGCAACCATCTACATGTGCACTATTTTGCCACTATTTAATTGATTACAAACCTCTATCCTTTGCTTCCTCATGACTAATCTATCATCTTCTCTCCCCTTTTTGGTGTGCCTTCATCTTCATATACTTTCCTTAGTGTCATCTTTGTTATTTTTGCTCTTACTTCTTCACCGTACAATCTACATTTTTGGTTATGAGCAACATATCCTCTTCCTCCTATGAGGCAACCATTTCCCAGCCACTTTCCTTCTCCTCCTCTTCTTCACTTTCACCTTATTTATTGAATTTTTTTGGATATCTGCATGATACTCCCATCATTCATCCATTTCCTACAAGGAAACCTTCACATCTCCTCACAATATCTCCACACCACTACCATGATCTTCCTCATTTGTGAATTATTTTTTTTTTTCCCCTCTCACACTATGAACTCCGAAAATCTCTTACTCGAGACATCTCCTCCTTGGTTTCCTTCAAGAAAAATTCTTCTTCCTTATGTAATTCTTCTTTTTATTGTGTTTTTATTCTTCTACATGCTCCCTTGTATGCTATATTTCCAAGAGATCTTTGTTGATCTCTTCTTCCTCTTATGTTATTTATTTCATGTGCACTCTCATATATTCCTCTACATACTACTATTATTCATTACCTTCGTGTAAAATTCTTCCTTCTCCTCCATTTCCTCTCAATGGTGCTCTCATTGTCGAGTGTGCCTTTATCTATGCACTTCTCAACTCATATTCTTGGAGTCTCACCTTTCACACAATATTTTGTGCTTCATATTTCCAATGCGGTATCCTATTTAACACACTCAGCTATAAGCCTCATATTTCCTTCCCCTAGGAAAATTCCTCCCATGTAATCCATTGTAATCTCTAGTATTTCTAATAATAATCCATCATATGTTTACTCTTCACTCTTCAGGTATATAATCTCCTCACTCTTATATTCTCTTTATCCTCCTACCTCAATTTGTGAGGATATGAAATATTTCATGTGCTCATCATCTACGCCCGACTATCTCCTCCTTCCTGGAAGTCTCCTTCTTCTACACAATACTCTTACATAATTTTGTATGTCTCTAGTTTACTTATCTCTTTACCCCTTTCTCAACTCATGAGATTCCCCATGTATTTTCCTCTTTCCATTCCTTGGTGGTACTCTCACACTTGTTTTCTCTTCACTCTTGTGCTCTCCTCACATGATATTTATTTTTTCCTCTACTTATGCCTTTTCTCCTCATTGGAACTCAACCTGGCACTCTCTTCATGCAATATCCTTTGTATTGTTGACTCCTCATTGAGTCCTTATCATTTTTCTAGGAATTTGAAGCCACAAGACTTCTTTTTATGTTATCTTCTTCTTCTATGATTTCTAGTTTAGTATTTACACCCATTAGCTCCTTCAACATCTATGTGACTACTATATCCGAAAAGTCCCTTCTTCTTAGTAGCATGTTTCCTTCATGTACAAGATATTGATCTTATATGTCCACTACACTTGGGGACCTTCCTTTGTGTCATTTACCCACCTTTATCACAATGGAGAACACAATAATTTGGCTAGCTACCTCATGTTCAACATTTTTCTAATGTTTCCACTTGTTAATTATAGCAGGAAAATATCCCTCTCTAATACCACTTGGTGCGAGATATGGAACTCCCGCCTCCGCTACATATTCATACAACATGATATAAAATGGGTTAAAAACTTATATTTATGTCAAAGCATTTATAGCCTCTACATACAAATTCTCTCTATCGATCTCTCAAAATCTCGAAGGATATTTTACAAACTATTGATTTGTTCCCCTAACGACCTAACCTAGATCGGCCTTCCTTATGCCTTGCATGCACATTCAACAATTCAGCTTTGGCTCTTTTTCCATCATGTCCTTCTTTTGGATTGTTGACTCCATACCGACTAGCCTTGAAATGGTGGTCTCATCCTCATTATATAGTCATGCCTTCCTGCTTCTCTCTACTAATTGGATACTTCTATATATTTAATAATCTTCATTCTTAAACTAAAATTTGAATTTGATCTCATGAATGGTCTCAACCACATTTATAGAATTTGGGTGTCCTTGTTACACAAATTCAACTTGGTTGTTGGGAAACTATAAGTGTCCACTCACTATCAGCCACCTTGATAAGACATTGTTTACATCTTTTTCATTTTCTTCCAACAACCAATTCTAGGACACATTTTTTTCTTTCCTTTTATTTTCTATCATATTTTTCCCACACTCTATGTGTAAATAAATTACTTAGATAGATATGAATATCAACAACAATAAAACACCCAAAATACAAAATTGTAGAAAAATGATCACAATATGTAAGTAGAATAACCTAGCCACAAATTTTTAGACATCCCCTTTTAGCCCTTCCTAGAAGAAATATTAATTCGATGATAAGTATTGAAGAAACTAGATTGCCCCCTACTAGAGAAGCATGGGGCTTAAATAGAACCCTATTTTTTATGGTTGAGTTCTTATATAGGTATAATTTATCCCTGTACCATAAAGTATCCCATTTCCATAGAATTTTTTATGACATGGTTGGATCATGTTGGATATTATAAATGAGATTGTGTCTGGGGTCATCTCACCATTCAAACATTACCTCTTTGACCCAATCTTCCCTGTAATATAGATATGACACACAACAATGCCTCAATTGACTCATCCTTACGAGATAAATCCATTCTCCTTCCATTTCTTGTAGATTATCTCAAAATTAGACCCCAACATTTTTTATACTCATTTTTGTTTTTATTTAGATGATAAACATTTCTCTAAGAACTATTTCACACTATCATGATTTGTCTTTACTTTGAAGTGTGTACCCATTAAATATGGTCTGTTGCTTTATTGCATGAATTATGGTTGGCATTTTATTTTCATAAATTAGTTTTTAAATATTATTACCTTTGAATTAACGGCTCTCAAATCCAACAAGAAGACCCTCTTGCTTGAGTAATACCCCCATACCATACCCTGAAGCATCACATTCAACAATGAATGTTTTGGAAAATATTGGAGTAACTAGAACTGGAGTGGTGTGCATGGCCTCCTTCATCTTATCAAATACTTTAGTAGCTTCCTAATTCCAATAGAAAGAGTCCTTATTCAATAAATTTGTTAGTGGTATTGTTACACTACCATAATTCCTTACAAATCTATAATAATAACATGTAAGCCCCAAAAATACTCAAAGATTCTTGATTTTTAAAACCTTCCACTCAAGCATGGCCTTTATCTTGTTAGGATCCACTTTGATACCTTCATAAGATAAAATGTGACCCAAATACTCAACCTCGTTGACTCCAAAAGAAAAATTATATGGCTTTACACAAAGTTGATGTTGTTCAAGAGTCTCCAACACCTTTATTTACATGATGCAAGTGTTTTTCCCATGTTTTTTTGTATATTAGTATGTCATCGAAGAATACTATAAAAAACTTCCACACTAATGGATCAAATATGGAATTCATAAAAGTTTGAATTGTAGAGGGTGAATATTTTAGTCCAAAAGGAATTACTAAGAATTCATATTGACCTTCATGTTTCTTGAAGGCTTTTTTATGAACATCCTCATCCCTAATTCTGATATGATGATATCTTGAATAAAGATCAAGTTTTGTAAAGTAAATAGAACCATACAACTCATCTAGAAAACCATAAATTACAGGAGTAGGAAACTTATATTTGACTGTGTACTTATTGAGTTCCCTATAACTACGAAACATGTGTCAATTTTCATTGATTATGCACAAACACTACTAGAGAAGAATAAGTACTCGACTATGATGGATAATTTTTTTCTTCTAACATCTCTTATACTATCTTCTCAATATATTTCTTTACACATATGGGTACCTATAAGGTATGATGTTGGGTGGTTAGCTAACTGGTACTAGCTGGATGGCATGATCATGGTGTCTTTTTGGAGGAAGCCCCTTTGACATATCTACAAACACAATTGAGTGCTCATCTCTAATTGCTTTCATATTTGATGGTATATTTGCATTTCACTGATGTGCTTCCAATAAAAATAGTAGTGCCACAAATCCCTCTACATGTTTTTAAAGCATATTTTCATCCGGTGAGATCTCACCAATTGTGGGGGCTTTTATCTTAATCCTCTTAGTTCAAAATTACTCCCTTCTTAATAAAAATGCATGAACAACTCTTAGAAGTTCATCTCAATGGTTTGCCAAGGTGGTAATCTATTGAACTCCTAACACTAGGTCTTATCCTCCGATGGAAATGGCATACATAAGTGTATTTAACAAGTAATCTCCCATGGTGAGTTTAATGTTATGGAATTTTCTGAACAACTAGAAGCACCCCATCGCGATCATTATTTAACATTTAGGAGATGGTTAAATAAAAATAGTTCTCATCGGGGATAATTTTAAGAGACCTCTAGGAAATTGGAGGTGGAAGATCCTTGGAGAATATCCCAAGAACCACTTTCATGACATAGATGAATTACTTAGGGTTTACGAATACAATATTTGAAAGGCATAATTTCTCTTGTCACACTATAGCACCACTCTTCTCGTATGCGACAAAAAATTTGTTATTGCGATAGAAAAATTTTGTGTGCGATAGGACATTTTTTTTCGCACAACAAGATATTTTCATCTTTACTAATCTTGTTGTGCAAAAAAAAATTGTCGCATTTACGACGAGGAAGTTTGTTGTCACACGACAGGGACATTTGTTGTCACGTGAAAAGACATTTTCATCTTTACTTCTTACTTATCGTGGCTACACTCCTTGATATTTGTTGAGTGATTGTACTTATTGCCACATTCTCTCTTTGCACTCCTTGTTTGCATGGTACTTGATTATAATTTTTCATTCGGATTGTACCTTACTAGTAAGTTCTAGTATACTACTCAACGAATTACCTAGGTTAATATAGGAGTAGTTTTCAATAGTAGAAAAATCCGACCCCTACAAATTTTTATACTAGAAAATTTAGGAAAAAGGTACATTGTCATACTCCAAAAGATTCACCTTTTCAAATTTTAAATATTCGCCACTAAAATTTTCCCTAGTTCACATGCACCACCAACTTATGATTGATGAAGTTTTGGTGCTTCCTAAGTAAATTAAAATGATTTCCCTCTATTTTTTCAAGAATCTAACAACTTTGAGGGTTTGGGGGTGTTAATACCTAAAATTACATGAGATGAGATCATTTTCTCAAGATCTCCTAACTCCTCCTTTGCCTCAACAATGACCTCTACCTCTATCTTCTTCTTCATTGGGTCCCTCAATGTAGAACAACTTCTTTTATCACATTGATGTCTCAATCCATATTTATTGTCATAGTTAAACCATAACCCTTTTTCTCTCTTTTCTTCAATTTTTTGAGGTGTTAGTTGAATTATCTGAGGGAATGATGTTGTCGAGGTGATAAGGTCTCGATGTTCATACAAGTTTTCCTCCTGTTGGAAAGACATTTTCCTCTACCCCTACATGCCATGATATATAATCAGAAATCTTAATTGGATTAAACATATGCACCTCATGCTCAATGTGGTCCTTAATACCCATAAGAAATAGGTAATTCAGATTCCCTTCCAAAATATTATCCACATGGAAACCGTAATTTTTCTAATTGGTGAAGTAATTCTCTAAAAGAGTACAACTATAGTGCAATTTTAGCTCTTTAGTAAAAACTATCCATGCGACATTGAGATCATTATTTATCATATGTGAACATAGCTATTGATACCAAAGGAATTGGTTAGGTTTAAGATACAAGGATGCCATGGTCACCTTTTTTCCATGTGGGATTTGATGTAGATCAAATAAATTATCCATTTGGTTAATCTAATTTATTGGATCCTTTCCATCAAAATTATGCATTTCCACTTTGAAACATGTTCTAGTTATGTAGAGCATTCGTATTTGGATTTGGGTGGAAAGAAGATCCACCCTTGCTAGTAATTCCATTATTGTGACTTTGACGATCTGCGTATGATTTATTTATGGTTGATTTGGAAGATGATAATGAACCTTTATATTTGTCTTGAGTTATTGCATGATACCTGAGCCAATCATATATTTATCTTTTCTACATCTCCTTATTATCCACCAAGGTAAACCCTAACATTAATGATATTGTAATTACCCCTTTTGAATCCAACACCTCAACTATTACCTCATCGTGTATGCGGAGTTTTACTAGAGTGATAGGATTTTTTTGCTTCTTTTGGAAGGCCACGACATGATGAAAAAATTTAGGGTTTTTTGTTTTTATAGGAAGTAGGCTAATTATGAAAACACTCAAATAACAAATTCAAACTAATTTATCCTCTTTCTAAAAATGTAAAGAACTTGGGAAAATTCCACAATTTGTAGTCAATAGAGTAAATTTATGAAAAACCCTAAAATTGATATAACTTTTGCAAAACAAGTTTGAAAATATTGAACTTGACTAATTTTTGCAACACTTAAAAAAATAATTTGTACAAAAAATTTCTACCATTTTCTAGATATATCCAATCCTTCACAATTAGGGTTTAGATGTGGTTCTAGCTGAGATCAAGTGTTGATAGCACTTGTAATGAAATTACTTATATATAATTGAATATCAATAGCAATATAATACCAAATAGCACCAAAATTTAGAGATATTATCATAATATGTAAGTAGAAGAACGTATCCACTTTGGGGGAAATATCCAAACCATACAATAAGACTCAAGTGCTCAATACAATGTTTAGCTACTACATTATAGCTCCTATATATATTATTCCTATGTTATGGCCATCACTAAGGCTGACCCACTA
This sequence comes from Taxus wallichiana var. yunnanensis, assembly GCA_018340775.1. Classification (NCBI taxonomy): domain Eukaryota; kingdom Viridiplantae; phylum Streptophyta; class Pinopsida; order Cupressales; family Taxaceae; genus Taxus; species Taxus wallichiana. The sequence goes on from CM031235.1 coordinate 798,084,548, forward strand.
ATGATATTATAACATATATGAAAGAGAGACAACATGATAATAAGTTATGATAGCCACAAGTCGGCCATACACATCTAATGTAAGATATAGGATTAAGGGTGTAGCATTATGCTTCAATATTACCTTCACAACCATTTATACACTAGCCTTTATCCTTTTGAACCTCCCTCAAAATACATGCATGCCCTTCATATTTTATGTCATTACACAACTCACTTTTTCTCTTTTTCACCTTTCACACACTCTTCTACATTACACATAAGTTTCCCCACAATATTTACACACCTCTAGTCTTCTTAGCTAAGTCATAACTCCCCTATTACACTCAAAAATACTTTGCACACCATTGCACATTTTTCTCCATGATTACTCTTCTCTACTTAGCCTACCACACACTAGTTATGTATCCACATCTACTATGTACTTCACATGTGTTTTTCCTCCACTTATTTCCATTACATAAAGTGTACGTGCACTTCTATGCAATCTCCCCTAGTCTTGTTGCACTTCCTCTTCCTTCTCACATGCTCCCTAGATTTCTTGTGCATCCATACTTTGCCAAAATTATGTAGGATTTCTCTAACCCGATTCTACTCCACACTTACTATACTTTGTTTAACTTGTCGTGCACTAGTTATATGCCCACATCTATTATGCACTCCTCACTCATTGTGCCTTTGCTAATTTCCATTATGCAAATTACTCATACACTTTTGCACAAACTTTCCCTTGTTCTATTGCACTTCCTCTTCCTTCTCATATGCTCGCAAGCTTTCATGTGCATTCATACTTAGTCAAAATTGTGAATTATTACCCTGACCCTTGGATGCACTTGCATCATTACTGATGCAGAGCACATACACTTTCTTCAATCACCTTTGCATTCCAAACAAGTCAAGACAATCAAATATCTTAAAACTACCCTATACCTTGCAAAATGAATCACTTTCTTTAGCTATAGGCTAGAAGCAAGCAAAAATTGGTCTTTTAAGTTTATTTGATCTTATTCTATGAAGGTAACCTATTCACCTACCCAATTACATGCAATATCAACCAACAAAATGATGAAAAATAAATGAGATCTTCAAAATTTCTTACCTTCTAAAAATGTCATGTTAGGCTTCCTAAGAACAATGCCATTCACGAGTTCATGTTGGGAGCAAAATACAAACACCCAAAACAATATGAGACCATTTCTAGACACTATTTTGGATCCTTAAAGTGTGTGCAAAATTGTATACCTCAATTCTCGAAGTAACCCCTTATTCCAATACCTACTCTTCTTCATTAAGGCCTTTCTCTTGTAGCCCTGTTGGTCTAGTTTTTCTAACTTATCTTTTATTTCATTTGGTTTTAAAATTTAACAAGGGGTTTTTTGGATACCCTTTATCCCCTTACGAGATCTCTATGAAGTTTGGATAACCTTAAATTCTCCTTCTCAACTTTGTCACGAGTTTATTAGGCCTAGTTAGCCCTTCTTGATGATCTAAGAATATACCCCAAACAAAACTATGAAGAGTTATAAAATTCTATAGATAGTTCTAGATACCCTTTTCCATGTTATTTCTTCTTGAAAATTTCTAGACCTTAATTCACTATTTTGACCCTCCAAATCAATATTTGTAATTTTGCCAACTAGCTCTTTATGAGCACCTACAGATCTGATTTAGGAATGTCAAGAAATGCAACTCATCTCGGAAACTTCAGGATTTTCAGCCACCAAAATATCTTTCTAGATACTCTTAAGATGCTTGGTATAAAATTTTCAAGTCTTAATTTGTTCATTTGCCCCTTTAAATCTCTATTCTTCCCAAAATCCTAAGGAGGGTTTCTTAGTGACCCGATAAGAGAAAATATATTATAAAACAAAACATCCTTAAATTCAAGCTATGAAATTTGGTTTATAGGTATGTTTTACCTTCCTCCACATGTCTATATTGACATAAATCAAAAATCAGTTGAAGAATTTCAAAATTGAATAACTTTCATATCTGTGCATGGTAAGACTATAGAAAACAAAGTTTTCAAGCACTCAAAACCTTCAAACATGAAACAAAGTTTTAATCCTCCAAAAATGAGTTTAAAATTATTTCAAACATAGTTTTTTCTTCCTTCTACAGTTTTCCACACACAAGGAAATAACATATCAATCAAAAATACTTGTAAAATGCTTGCTCACGCAATCAAAATGCAATTTCTTCAAGCTAAAGCAATGGTCTTCTTTATTTTTCATGAGTTCTTCATACAAACCCTCATTTTTCAGAGTCTCCACACCATAATAAAATTAGTAACTCACTCCCTATCTCAAAATTTTCTTCCTTTTTATACTTACATTCAATCCCTAATTTATTTTAGACTTCTAGATGGTCCTTTTGATATGAAAGGAAGTGTTTAGTGACTTCTTAAAGGATTCATGTATTAACTTCACCCTGAGGAACTTCTAGTGACTTGAAAAGATTTATAATACATCCAAATTATCCACCTATAATCTTAACACACTAATATCCCCTTGCATTCAATATTTCAAGTTAAGATGGCCCAAAATGGGTTTAAAATTTCAAATTTACAAAATAGCAAGAAAATCCATCATTCAAACTTTTGACTAGCTAGAACTAAACACACACCATGTGATGATTGCTAATGACTCTATAATAACACCTAGACATTCTAAAATAACTTTCAAACCAAAATTTCATAAAATAACCATAATTTGTACTTTGGAGAGATGCCCCACATCATACTCCCAAGGAAATGAAAAAGTGTTGGCATGAGTGAGTTTAGGTGCTTTCATTGACGTAAAATATCATTAATGAAAAAAATCATGATGGAGGAGTGCTAGGAGATGTTTGGCATGATGATGACATGGATGCTCAGGTTTTTTCATGGTTGCATGCTTTGAGACGGTGAGAATGGTTTGGCCTAGCAAGCCTAATCAGGTGACCTAACTAGTCTAGGTGATGGTACATGATGGTTTGAGTTGCATGACCTATCTTGAGGAGCATGGTATAGGCATGGAGATAATGATTGGATAGTTTTGAGGAACTCACATGAGTTTCTCAAGTATATGCACAGTGGAAGACTCAGTTGGTGGTTCTCATCTAGACCTAGTCTAGGTATTTGGAGGAAAAATGAAGCATGAGGATCCGATTCGAGCTATGTGAGATCATGGAGGCATTCAAAGGTGTGAGAAATGTTTTCTCAATTGTGTTAAGTCCTTTTTGATAGCTTGGAATCAGATTCATGAGGTTTGTCTACTTGGTCTAGGTCTAAACTAGACCCAATCCTAGCGTTTAGAGTCCTAATTAGGCATGGTATTCACTTGCATGTGTGTATGAGGTCTTGAGATCATTCATGGAGCTATTTCAGGTTTTTTTATCATATATATTCACTTAGAAGAGGTTTCATGCTTGGTTATAGTGTTGGTTTAGTTTGTTATGGCCTAAACTATGCAAAACCATAAGGCCTAGTCATGGAAGTCTTAGTAGTGGTGATTTGATGCAGATATATTTGAGATAATATGATGATTATATATTATTTATATGGGTTTCCTAGAGGTTTGAGAAAATGTTTAGGTCGTTATGAAGAGAATTTGCAAGATACATTACTTTTGGTAAAATAGGGTTGAGAAGAAGGCAAAACTAGCTCAAAACGGAAACTTCATATGCTCATTAGGAAGCTGTGTATGCTTTGCGTGGGACCTATAGATTTTGGGGATGTTTTTCCATTTATCTAATAGTGGTTTTAAAAAATAATGAGGTCATTTGATCATCTAGTTTTTATGAACAATCGTTAAGAAAGTAAAGTGGTTTAAAACCCTAGTTAAACCCTAGCTCAAAAGTGACTTGAAGGAAATTAATTATACTGATCCGAATGTATTGGTTTTGCAAATTTAATTATTGGAGGTTGTAGAGTACTCATCCATATTTCTAGAAACATATGATAGAGCTTGTGATATTATGTGGACCCCACTCAAACAAGAAATTTTCTAAATATTTTCAATTTGTGGAAAATTTGTTCATTAAAGGCATTGACTAAATCACCATTTATGAAATCTTGGGATTTTACTATATTTCCATGATATTTTTAGGTCATGGTTTAATTCCTAGAGGGAAAAGTGTGCCCTATCTTTAAAGACTAGTTTTTGGGCTTGTAAAAGTAGTTTTGAGAAGTTACAGAGATTGACCTGGTTGAAGGCCTTCCACTTGGATTTGGAAGTAAATGTAAGATGTTATAGAAATTATATTCAGATACCTTTCTAATGATATATGTTTTATCTCTTGATGAGGTGTTTGACAGGTGAACCAGCTCATTTTGTGAAGAACTAGTTTGACTGATTCAGGACATGACTGATTTGGCTAAAAGATGGAGGTAGAAGACTCATGTTTTGGATTATTTTACTCTTGTTATCCATTGGATATTGAATAGGTATGAATATTATTCCTATTTAATGATTTTATAGGTCTTAAAAATGATAAAAAGGGTGCAAACAAGTTGTGTTTCCAAAACATCTTTTTGGGCAGTTTAGTTTGCTAAAGAGAAACATAGGTGTAATTTGCATTTATGGATGTGTTCTAAAAGTAATTATATTTCAAATGATTTGTTATTTATCATATTTGAGGTGTTCTTGTGTGATCTTGAGCTCCATAGGTGAAGATTGGTTCCTAGAAATAGTTGTTTTGAGTAGGAAATAGTCCTACAAGTGGTGTTATGAAGAATTTGATTGGTTTAAAGCATGGTGCGAGCATTGATGATGTTGTTATGATATATTTTACATGTGTGAGGCATTTTGAGTCTTTACTAATCATGGTGATGAGTTTGGATGTCCTTGATGAGCCTAGTGATGGGATTTTGAGCCTATTTTGGTTTGTTTAGTTGTCTTGGTGCATGGCCAACCTATATGGGTCCATTTTATGAATTTGTATGAATGTATTGATATATTTTTGAGTTGGTATGGTCTATCTATTGGGTCAAGACTAACCTATGTTATGTTTTTGAGTTGAGAATCATATAAAGTGCATGTTTTGGTTCAAATTTGAACTAGTTGAAAAGAAAGGAGAAAAGTGTGAGCTGATTTAGAGAGTGTAAGTGAATATAAGGCATAAAATCATAGTTGAGAGTGTGTGAAAGATTATGAGTGTTAGAGAGCTTTGTGCGTAAGGTTTTGTGATCAATTCATGTCATGAAATTCCAATATTGAGAGAATTAGAAGGAGGTGTGTTTGAAGAGGGTTTTAAGGTATTTTGAGTTGAATTTTTATCACTACCATCAATTTGTGTTGTGCATTTCTTCACTAGTATTTTTATTGAAAAATTATGTTATTAATCGGGATTCTTTTATTATGAGTAATATCAACAAGGGTTTCTAGGGGTTGGTTCCTCACTAAACAAATCTTGTGTGATGAGTCATATTCATTGAAGTATTTTGGTTTGTGTAATATAATAAAATGTTTATGTGGGTTTTCTTCCCCTTGAGGGTTTCCCACTTATATCTTGTGTTCTTGTGTACTCCTTCATGTTTATGATCTTGTGGATGGTTGTTGTTTTTTTGTTAACATCTAACTAATGCACGGTTGAATGTTAATGGTGTATGAAAGTTAATTTGAAATTGTTTAAGGGTTTTGAAGGAATTATTCATCCCCCACCCCCTCTCAATCCATAGTGATTCTAAAAATTGGTATTGGATATGGCACTTTTGGATAAGTTTAATCACTTGAAAGGAGATCTTTGAAGCACAAAAATGGTGAGTCAACAGAGTGGCACTTCTTCCAGCAAGGCACCATTGTTTGATGGAGTGAAATATGATTTTTGGATTCTAAGGATGAGGACTCACATCATGTCATTAGGTTTTGATATTTTTAAATTAGTTTGGATGGTTATACAACTCTTGCAACTCCCCCAACAACTGTTGTAGACAAGAAGACAAGTAGTGACAATTCCAGGGCTATAAATGCAATCATGTGTGGTTTAGTTGAACATGAACTTGTGAAAGTGATGCATTGAAAATAAGTAGAAGAAATGTGGGAGAAACTTCAATTCCTTTATGAATGAGATTACAATGTAAGGATATCCAAGCTTAAAACCTTCAAAAATCAGTTTGAAGGGTTGAAAATGAGTGATGATGAGCCTATTACTGCATACTTGCTTAGAGTTGAAAAAGTTTTCAACACATGAAAGGTCTAGGTGAAGAAGTAAAGGAAGAGGTTATGGTAAAAAAGGTATTGATATCTCTTAATCCTAGATTTTATTCCAAAGTGTCTGTTATTGAAGAATCCAAGGATTTACTCTCTTAATAATGTATGATTTGCATGGACCCTTGACTACATGTGAGATGAGAACTCAGGGTGATAAACATGTCAAGAAGGAGATAAATTTCAAGACTAAAAAGAAGAAAAAAGGAAATAAGAATAAGGATGATGATGCTACTCATGAGATGGATGATGATGAGTTGTTTTCCATGATTGCTAGAAGATTGAAGGTTGGATTAGGTAAGTACAAAGGGAAGATCCCTTTCAAATTTTTTAATTATGGTAAGGTAGGCCATTTTGCAAACAAATTCCCTCATAAGCACAAGGATGAGGTTAAAGAAAATGATGTAGATTATGACAAGAGGGATAACATATTTGATAAATTCAAGAAGAAGTTCAATAGTTTTGAAAGAAATTAAAATACCAAGAAGATTCTATATTCAAAGAAATTATTTTATTCACGAGAGAACAATAGCATTGATGATGGAGTTTCTAATTCTGAATTATATTCAAATCATGAAGAGGTTGTTGATGAGGTATTATTTATGACCAAAGATGCCATGAACTCCATGAGTGATATTTCCACACTATTTGGTGATGTCATGCAATATGATAATGAAGAAGAAGGTGATGACCTTGAAACTCAACTAATGTTTGTCTAAGCTAAGATAAAGCATGCTGAGAAGAATGTCAAGAAGATAAAGACACGGGTTAAAGAGTATGAAAAAAAAATCATGATCTAGAAGAGAAACATTGGGCTATAACTGAGAAGCTAGATGAGATAGTCAAAAATCAAGAGATGCGAGATGAACACCATGACATTAATCTTGCAATCCAAAGAAGAAGTGATATTTATCAAAGTAGAATTATCTGATGTAGTTAGTAAGGATAAATCATTCCAAAAAGTTTCAAAAGAGTACTAAATATCTATAGGAGATAGAGTAGGTTTGGGATTCAAAGATGACTTCAAGAGTAAATATAAGAAGCAAGAAGATATTTTTCCAAGAAAGTATGATGAAGGACCAAGTACTAAGGAAGGAAAGAAAGAAAACTACATTAAAAAATGTGAAGACAAAGTCAATTAGACAACCTAATGCTTTAAGGTATGAAAGATCATTTAATGGTTATTGTTTCACTTGTAATGGTTTTGGACATAGGGCTAAGGAGTGTAGAATTTTTTTCAAAGATGACCACCCATGCAGGGACAGTAGGAGTGAGAAAAAAAGAGTGTGGTGTGTTATAATTAGCATGTGAAAGGCCATACTAATAGATATTTTCTACATGAACCTTCAAGTCAGAATTGGGGTAATGAAGGTTACAAGGCGTAGTGAAGTTGTGTGTTTCATACGTAATGAATTTTTTTATGTTGATAGAGAATGTCATTATGGTTTTTCAAGTCAAGTCGAGAGATTTAGGGTCGTAGGATGGAATAAAGGAGGAAAAATAGGACTTAGTAGCCAAGATTGAAAAACAATGTTCCACCAAGGGCTAATATAGATGCAAGACAAGGAGTTAATCGGGGTATAGATCGGAAGAAAGTGGATGGAATTGAATTTTAGGTGTCTAAGAGGTATTGGGGCCTCTTTAAATCCTTCTATATCTATCATGAATAAATATGTCTCTACTAGGCTTCTTAGAGACATGTTCATCCATATGAAGCATTGAGAGAAGGGGGATCTAATTGCTGAGTATGCTTCTATAGAAGTCTTTTTATGATGTCAAGGTATGTCTTGTAGTCTTATTTGGTTGTTCAAGTAATGAAAAATGTGTGGTTACAATCAAGAGGTCTCTGAATCTATATAGTCATGTCTTCAAGTTTGTGTTGCCATAGTTAAAGCCTATTAGGTCTTGTCTTGATCTTTCAAGGTATGGTTATGATCTGCATTTGAGTTGTTCATGTAGAAAAAGTGTATCGAATCTAAGTATGAATTCATGTTGGTCCATTAAAATGTTTTTCATGACCTATACTAAAGTGATTGTTATAACTATGTCTTAGAACAATCGGGAAGGTTTGTTATGTCATGGTTTCAAGTTAAGAAAAGGTTTTGTTAGTGAAAATTTAGAGCACCCATGATTTCTAGTGATTTTGGGTATGAGGTGATCATTGTAATCTACATAACATGGGATTATCCTGCAGTGTGGGACCTTGCAAGTAGGATAATCCTCTAGAGAAATTTGGCTTCTTCTCCTAACCTAGTGCCAACTTCTCCAAAGTGTAGAGAATGGAAAACTAAACTAATCCTACCCTAATTTATTTCCAAGGAGACAAGGATAGAAGAATACATAAAAATTAAATCTACTCTAAGGGAAGGTGATGCACCAAGAAAGGGTGAGACAATCTGAGTGAGTGAAAAATAGGGAGTAAAAAAAGTGGGAGAGGGTAGATGGAGGCACCATAATGAAACAATATTCAATTCCCTATATTCATGAAGCATAACAAATTAAAGATCCTACAAAGAGATAGAACATACACAATATACCCACAAATATAATGGGAGGCAAAAGATGCAATATAACTCAAATTAGGGCAAGAAAAGCCACAAAATGCAAGTTGATTTTATCACTTTAAAACATGCACAATCCATTATAATATAGGCACAAGGCAAGAATCCTTTACAAAATGCCCAAATTTGAGGTCTTTAGTTCACAACAGCTTTGGAACAATTTTGACAAAGTTCCTTTGCATTACAGAAAGTCTCCTCTCAAAATGGAAAAATTTACAATATATAGGAGGAGATCCTCGAAATTGCCTCACCAACTGACAAATTTCATTAAAGAGGTATGGGAGGCCATACAATTTGGTACTTTTCTTGCACATGCATCCATGGATGTTATACCTCATTAAACTGGTAGTTGAACAAACTATGTACCACTTCCATTAATGCATGGTTCGTTCCTATATCTGGCCGGTTACATCCAAAATGCTACCGATGGCTTTTACTGTAAGTTTTTCTCATCAATCATATCGTACCTTTTCCATGGCTCACCACGAGCTACCCTATTTATAAACCGTTCTCCATTAACTATCAATTCTCAGTCATGTAGGTTTGTCCATTTTTGCAGGGGTCAAAAAAATGGATAGCGAGGTTTCATTGATTGAAGTATGCCCCTTGTTGGTGAGAAAAATTGTCAATATGGAAAATTAGGTGTCTCCACCAACGTTCACAAGGATATGCCCCTCTGCATTAAATGGTGTAGCTCCTATTATTGAATGTAAACTAAACTAATTCTACCTAAATGTTATAGGTTGACCAAATAGGTAAGGGATCATACAAGGAAAATCCTTTGAATCTATGGCAAAGTGCTTGTATGATGAGGTACAAGGGAGGAAATTACAGCAATGAGGAGTGAAGGGGAGAAATTAGGGAAGGAAGGTTATTTATGTGAGTAGGCCAATTGTAAATTTCACACCCAATAACAAGAATAGTTCAAAATTCAATATAGAAGAAAGAAACAATGAAGTTAGTGGGACCAATGAATAAAGACACAAAGTTCCTTGGATTCATTAGTAGAGGATGAAAATTTCCTCTCCAAAACTATACTTATAAAGTGCATAAAAGAGAGAAGTAGAGGAATACATAAGAAAAGAGGAATGGAAGAAATGTAGATTTTATTTCATGTGTATTGATGACACAAATTCCAAAAACAACAATCCACAATTTCTACAACATAGATGCTATCACAATCTAACATTTTCAAGATCCTTTGGAATGGAGAATCCATCCCAATTTATAGAAATGTGAATTGACCTCTCATCTTCCCTCACATGACTCTTCATGTTCCTATTCCACTTGTGACCTTTCATTTTCCATTAGAAAATACAAATTAAGTATTTCCCTTATAATTTTGAGAAAATAATCTTATTTGAAAATATGTCACTTAAGTGGATAGGAAAAAATACAATGATTATACTCAATGAAGAATTAGAAGAGGGAGATAAGGAAGAGGGAGAAATAGAGAAGAAGGGATAAGTTAAAATTTCTCATGAAGAAGCTTTCTTGATGAATAACTTGTTGATTCATGCTTCCTACTTTTGTTCCTTGAATTATTCGTTGAGCTGAATTATCGTAGCTGTCAACTTATTTGCCTCTAGAATGCACATGCAACCCAACACTTTGATCCATGTTCTAAGAACATCACTAATATTCTTACACTGATTGATCCATACTTCATGATCCATTTCAATTGCAGAAATGCAACTTTTGATGTTGGCCAGGGACTCTAAATTATCTTCATTAAAAGAAAGAGATTCACCTGCCTCCTTCTAGACTAGTTCCTAGAATGAAATGGTGAGCTCTTCTAATGATGAGTCCTCAATGATAGAAGGGAACTCAAGTCTCTAAACACACAGTGGTAGACATCTTTCAAAACTTCTAAATTTTCTTCATTAAAATAAAGAGAGTCACTGCCTCCTTCTTGACTAGTTCCTAGAATGAAATGGTGAGCTCTTTTAATGATGATTCCTTAGTGAGAAAAGGGAACTCAAGTCTCTAAAAACAATGGTAGACATCTTTCAAGATATCAAAATCCTTTTTCCCATGCGATTTCAATTTGGAAATTACATTCTTGAGCATTGCACATATCGCATTCATGATGTGGATCCAAACTTGATACAATTTCTCTGCGATAAACGTGAACATGTTCTTACTCAAAATGGTGTCAAATTTGAAGGAAATCATCTTAGATACTGGTGGGAACATCTCATCCAAATGATTGACTTATTTTGCAAACTCCTCCTTTTCTTTGTTCACTTCTGACAGTGTTGCAAGAACATATTTGATGAGAGAGATGACTTCTGGAAATAATGTCTTTCCTTTCTTGATGATTTTCTCAATCCATTTCTTGTTAGCCTTCCCCTACATCATGTATCCTTGTGCTTTCTTAACCGCTTCAGGATCAACATTATTGATTGGAGGAATGTCTTCAATCGGAAGGGAAAATGTTGATTCAAGTCCCAAGAAGGGTTGAATGTAGGCATTGAGATATTTTACTTGTTTCTCCAATTGCATAATGGTTTGCTTGTATTATTTGTTTTGAGTGAGGAGGTGAGATTCAGATTCTTTAAATAGATGAGAGTCACCCTCATGTGAATATTTTCGTAATGAGATGCCGGTCAAATCATAATCGACAAAATTTGTTTCCTAAATAGGATTTTCAACTTTCGTTCTAGTAACTTCAACATACTGATTACCTGAGGTCCCACTGAAGAAGAAGGATGTTATCTGAGATCTCTTTCTTCATTTGGGCTTCCATGTCTCTAAGATTTCTTCAAGGCTTGGCACGATAACATGTTGCATTATCCTTGGCTCACTATTGATCATTTATAGAATCCATGGGAATGGCTCATCAGGTGTTGACATGGTGTTTTCCACTAGAGCATTCTCAAGAGCTTGTTGTGGAATCAATTTTCCACTGTCACAGAGAATCTATGACTTTAGAGGAGACATAATTAGATGCTTGAATGTTCTATAATGAATTAATCTTGTTTTATGTACATTTATTTTCTTGAGAAACTCAACCCAACTTGTTCACTTAGCCCACCGAGTTCAACTAGTTTGGCTCACTTTGAACAACTCACCAAGCTCACTCATCTTGCTCACCAAGGGAGAGTGGATGCCTTCAAAATTATTCAATATTTAAAAATATAATCATTGGAGCTCTTGAACCATTTTAAATATCTTCTTAGAATGCATGATGCCTCTTGTTTTCTATTGTTGTGCCCTACGATATCTTTCTTTGCTTACGTACACCACTCATGTGACCAAAGTGATGCCTCGAGATGCCCGTAAACTATTAATTGCCTTTTTTAAGCTATGAAAATATCATACAACCCTATGAAGATGTCAACTATAAATTTATTTACTCAAAATTAATACTTTCTATTTTTAGAAAATTTCCCTTTTCACTTTTTCTCTTTTGATCACCTTCTTTGTTGCCCTAGTTTTCCCTGTGAACACTACCTTGAAGAAATTTTCCCTCTGTGAGAGTTTACTATTTATAGTAAGTGCTCGTATAGAGACTTACTATTTTTATAAATTTCCCTTCCATACCTCGTATTGTGAAGAAACCACCTCCACTAGAATAGGTTTCTTCTCTCGATCTCATGTATAAATTTTCAACTCAATCCGATCACTATAATGGTGGGAAATAAAATAATAAAAAATAAGGCACAAAGTTGGGGTTTCTTCACCGTAAAAATATAGGTAATAATTTAATATTCCATCACTTTATCCTTAGATTAATCTAGAAATGAATAATATTACAAAAAATCCCACCTCAATCTGTGCACTAGTTTGTGACATGTGATAGTTTCACCTTCGAGGGTTACGGAGTCATTCTAGCAAAAAAAAGTACCTGGAGATTTGAAAGTTTTGCACATTTTATGAAAATATATTTTCTAAAATCATGGAAACATGGAGGGAATAATGGGAGACAAACAATGGAGGCAAAATATTCTGGAAAAAAAATTCCGAGTTAGGGTAGATTTGGAGCAAAATGGGGGAAGATGAAAAAATTGGCAATCTCTTGGCTTTTATGAATTTTGGGAGAGAAAAAAATTCCATTTTCCCCTTGGGAAGGGGATGAAGGAGACACAAAATTTCACCCTATCCCTAGGATGACAAGTAGCGAGCATGCACCTATAGAGGAACAAGAGGAAAGGGATTATTTTCGGCACCTGGGAGCAAAACTTAGTCATGTGAGGAATCAAATGGGAGAAAGGTGTGGAGAGAAATTTTTATGTCCCCAGTATCCCCTTGGAAAGGGATGAAGGGGACATAAAAGTGCACCTTGGCCTCATGGTGACAAGTGGCGGGCATGCACGGCTTGAGGCGGGGGCTTGAAAATTTCCAAAAGGTGCTTACGGGAGCCTCCCAAGGTCATGTGGTGGGTCCAGAGATCCAAGGTGGGGGGACACAATTTATTTTCCCCTTTTTCCCCTTGGGAAAGGGAAATAGGGACATAAATTTCTATTGACACGTGGCACAAAAAAATCTTCTAACTACGAGAACATCCTTGAGAGAGAGCTTGAAAACGAAGTTGTCGAGAGCTCTCGAAGGTCTTTAGGGAACTTATTTATATGATTTTGAATGAAAATATAATTTTTGGAATAATGGGATGGGTCCCATGATTTAATTATGCCTGAAAGACCCTCAAATATATCCTTTTGTCTCGGAATCGTAAGGTGTGCCTGCCAAAAATGGATTGTGGAGAGAAACACCTTGGCCTTGAGAAAATATGAAAGAACCATAATTTAGATAATTTAATTATATTTCTAATGGTATATTTTTTTACCTCTAACTCATTCTGGAGCTCCCATAATCATCTTCCGAATCCTAGGTTCTTTTTTGAATTATGAGCTCCTTCACCTATAAAAACTCGATTTTGCAAAACTTACTCCTAAATCTCAAAATATTTCCTAAATATTCCTAAATTACTTTCACAATGATCTTGGCTCTTTGATACCATTGATTGATGAATTTATGTCTTGAAATCTGCTCCAAATAATTTGTACCCGCCTCAGAAAGGATAAAAATAGCCATTTCCAAGCCTATTGAAAGATATGCCTCAGAAGATACTACCTTGGAAGAAACTTGTGAACTTTTTTCCCTATTTATAACACTTGGGAAAGTTTAGAACAACACATATGGACACCGAAAGGATGGAGATATACCGACATGGGGATGATCTAATTTTGGAGTGTTTGAGAAGGTATACAATAAAAACTTTCAATACTAGGGTCTCGTTGTCATGGTTGAAATTTTAAAATTTTCATGTTGCACATTAGTATGAAAAAAGCTAGCTCTAGCTTGGGGAAGTGCTATGGATCTAGCATAGCAAGGATAGAGCATGCAAGAATCCCAAAATATAAAGACATTTTGTGGACCGATTGCCTTATCTATTGGTATTTACAGAGTCACTAGAAAGATATACTACATAACTTCCTTTATTGGACACACACACATACACACAAGAAATTAGAACACAAAGTGAGAGAGGAAACATAAAACACAAGGGAAACATAAAAGGAAACACCTAAATTATCTAGTTGCATGTAAAGGACAACCCGCTTTCATTGAAGCATGAACTTGAGGCGAGGGTTTACCCATGAACAGTATCACTCAATGCCTTTCTTCCCTAAATACATTCACAAAGTTCATTTGAAGTATGAACCTCTCCTTAGCTTCTTGAGAAATATAGCATGATTTCTAGTGCAATTTATGATCAATTTTTTCATTACATCACCTATGTTACTTTGACACATTCTTTCTAGCTTCTCCTGTTTCTCAGGTTCATTCCATTTGTTGATTCTTTTTCATTACAATGAAGATGGTTCTTGATTACTCTTGACCTTTGGGTACATTACTAGGCTAATCACATACTACTATTCATATGTTTCTTACGAGAGAAAAGTACTAATTGATCATTATATTTAGCCTCTTAGTTTCCTTTTTGGCCTCCCTCTTGGCCTTACAAACCTCACTTCCTAGTCTGACCCTTCATACTTCACCTTTTTTTGCTCTAGAAACAAGTGCCCAGCCAGGATGCCAATGCCCAGATGCCCTCATCCCCTCTAGGAGCCCTAGACCTCTTTATACTTTCATCTTTTTTTTTTTGGGTCCTTTTTATCCATTGGGAATCCTTATCTCTTATGGGTTGGCCTTTTAGTGATCAATTATGAAATTTTAACAAGAGAAGCATATAAATATAAAGTTATGTGACCAAATTAAAGGACCAAGCTCTAATCATATATATTATCACCTAAGGTTGCATCTCACAAGCACTCAAGAGCATCTTTACATTCATCTAAGCACCATTACAAGGACAAGGGATGGTTTTCTACATCACATGCATAGGAGGGAAGTTCATTTTATTCCATGCACACATTTATTACATCTTTTTACATCTAGATACTTTTATCACTATCAAGTGCGACACACACAAGAGCCACCTAGGGCACGATTCCACACACACACACATAGAACTACATTGGGTCTGAGATGTAGTGCAACACTCATCATAAGATCACTTTTTTTATAGATGAAGACAATTCGACCCTCATTTTTCATATTTATTTTTAGGATTTGATGTTCTTTTGAGGGTTTTACAGGTGATCTCTTTATTGTATGTTATCAAGCGACATCAACGATCATAGTGTGACCATCTAGCCAAAACAAACAAAGGGTTTCAAATCATCCAAAACCTTGTAAAATTAATCTTGTACTCTCCTACATAGACCCTAACACCTAGGAAGGGATCCTAGCACCCAAACGCCCTAGTACTCCTAGACACCTTGGTCCCTAATCCTCCTACATACCATAATTTTATGTGTTTGGTTTCGAGGTCTTGTATTGTTGTTCTCCCAAAGTATTCCACCTTCGCATAGTGTCAAGATATTTTTGAAATCAGCTAAGTGTTCTAACTCTTCATTGCACTTAGGGTTTTACTTATTTTTCTTATTTGCTGAGTCATTTATGTAATTTATTGTCATATTTATTTGTTGTAGCATACATAAGAATTTAACAAAGTAATCTACACACCATTAGTTTATTTTTGTTAAATCATTTGGTGAACCCATCTTTTAGGACCAACCTTTATCATGGCTAAATATTATGGTCCCTTCGATGACACCCATCTTTCATGATCTTTAAGAGCATATATTGAGCATCCACATGATCTAGATTCTACTTTTATATGTTGCTCATGAGGAAGCCACTACTTTCACTAACTATTGTCATTTCTACCTCCATTCCTATTGCTACCCAACCTCCTCCTTCTACTGTTCAACCTACTTCCACCATACCCACCTCCATTCCTACTCCTACAAACCATTTCACTCCGCCTCTCACTTTGCATACATGACAAGTTACCTCTTCTGGAACTCAAGATTAGCTTCTCTTTATCAAGATCTTCAAGTTCAAATCCATCAACTCTAACAAGCTACTTCTTGTCCTCTCCATCTCTTGATTCCACTTTGCTTCTTCATACTCCTTTTGCACCCATCATTTCCACATATGTACTTCCTCAAAACTTTATATTTCCTAAGCTCCCAAATTTCAATGGTCATGATGATCCTCAAGAGCATCTTCGTGCATTTCATGTGGCATGTTTAGATTATGTAGATGATCACACTCTATTAGAAAATATCTTTCCTCGTAGTCTCCATGACTATGTTATGCGTTGGTTTTATGATCTACATGTTCATTCGGTAACATATTTCATGCATTTATTTATTTGATTCTTTCCTTTCTCATTTCTCCATCAACATTGGTTCAAAGATATCATATGCACAACTAGCACAAGTAAAACAATGATCTAATGAGCACCTAGTGGATTATGTCCTTCGTTATAAGAATAATCTAGTTAGGATGACTAATGTGTTAGCTTGACTCAGAATTATAAGATCTATTCATGTAGAGTCTCTTACCACCACTATAAGAAAGTGTCATCTTTGAAACTTCTCCTTCCTTTGATCACCTTTGTCACACTCTTAAGCTTCATGAAAGAAAGCTTCTCACTATGGGTAAACTCAAGTATCAAGATCAGGCTACCTCATCTTCTAACAAGTTTCCAAGAAAATATCCTTTCAAACCATCTACTAAGGTCAACGAAGCAAAGGTCACTATTAACATTGTATCTCCTCCTAAGAAGCTTCAATTACAACCTCAACGGTGTACATTTACAAATTAACATGTGCTCCACATATCTTATTACCACAACTTATTGACAGCAACCTAATTACGCTTCCTCCTCCACTTACTATGGATCCATCTCACCCTAAGGGCCACAACTACAATGAAAATTCCAGATGTGACTATCACCAATGCGTTGGACATTCCATTGATCGTTGTTTCAAATTGCCATCTCATTCAAGATCTCATAACAATCAAATGAGCTTCCTAAGCCATCAACTTCTCCACCAGTAAATGAAAATAAAAAGCTTAAAATCTTCAACAACCCTCTTCCAAATCATGAAAATAAAGTTTTGTTGAATCCTCAGAAAATCATGCATATCATGTTGTCCCTCCTCCTTCATCGGGACCTCTCAATTTTCTAGTTTCTCACGTTGATTCATCACAACCTATCATTGCATTCTATAATTATGATCACCATGCTACATTCTCCACTGATTACTTACACATTAGTGCTTCTATTGGATCTACTCCTATTAATAACACTATGATTGATCCATCATTTCAACAAAATGTATGTTCTATTTCCTTACTTGTTGCTATTGGCTATCCACTATCACAAATCTCATATCCATTGTTGGATCTTATGGCTATGTTAAGCTTCTAGTCACTATCAATCCTCTCACCATGTTTGTGCCTTTCCTTGTGGCACCAAGCATCCATAATTGTGACATGCTCTTAGGTTCTCCATGGGTCATGGTCTGCTCAAGAAATTATTTCCATGCCTCATATGTGTCTTAAGTTCATGCATAACAACCAGGTTATCACTATCCAAGGTGTCCCTCTATGCACACTATGGCCTCAACCTCCTCTTGAGGTGGCCCTCACACTTGCTAGAGCATCTAGGTCCCTGGACCCTTAAAACATAAAGCACCATTTTCTCCTAGCTCACATGTTTGCACACGACCTACACAGTCTCATCGGTTTATTAGTCCATCACATCAATCTAGGTCCACCATTTGGAAAGTTCCTTCACCTTGGTATGCATCACCTCCACATTCTATTTCACATAGGTGTCCATCACCTCTATGTTGTGTTACACATAGGTTCCCATCACCTCTACGTTCTATTTCACATAGGTTCCCATCACCTCCACACTCTACTTCACATAGGTTTCCATCGCCCCTATGTCATGTTAAACAAAGGTGTCTACCACCTTATTATACTACTCATCGGTCAGCATGCATATAGGCTTCATTCACCTGCAGAGTGTTTATCTCATATACCACCACTCTTAGAGCATGGTCACAGCCTTTATCTCCTCAAGCATCGGGTGGAGGACCCTTGTCTTTCACTTTCATTAGATAACACATTCATTATCACACATTTTGGGGGCACCACACTATATATTTTTCTCCCCCTTCTAGCATCGACACATGTCTTATATTTCCATCATTTCACATTTGATCTCTCACATACAACATATAAATATTGATACATTAGTATCATCATTACCCTATGATGCACTCTTGTGTTAGGTTCACACTTGACTGTTGAGGGAATACTATACACATGAACCTCACACATTACACATTTCACATCTCATATATGACATCTTCTATTTCATATATTATACATCGTACACACTTTGTTCTTTATACACCTATCCATCCTACACAACCTACACATCTTGTGTTGCACATTACACATCATCACACTTGTCTATATTTCCCATGCATCTTTCTCATGCCGTATCCACATAACATATCTACATCTTTCTATCATATTCTACTCATGCATCATGTTATTCTATTCTACACTCTACACATCATGATCGAACCTTTACAGTGCACACTACCCGATGACACACTCTAGTCTCAAGGTTCATACTCGATTGTTGAGGGTCTAAATCAGAATTGAACCTACATCTTAATCACACATCTTCATAATCACTCTTCCTTACATCTTATTCACACATTCTATGATCTACGCTTTAAGCTACATCATCATGCTTGGTCTCCTAATCAATCTTTTCTAACATTTCATTCGCATATCTCTTTACAATCTACACAAAATGCTTCATCATCCATATATTCTACGCTTCATGCTCTTTTGGTCACATCAACACATCATTCAAACCATTTCCTAATGACACACTCTTGTTATATGGTTCATTCTTGACTGTTGAGGGTCTTGTATAAATGAACCTAATTTCACTCATGCATACATCCATACTGGGGGCATGCTTCCCCTATCACATTCATATTGCATTCCATTCCATCTCATCCACAACATGTTGCATATCTTGGTTACACATAGTTCTTACTCATTTATGCTTACATGTACACTTTATTACACATGCTAGATAGATATCTTGTATGTCATTATCTTTATCATACACACATGTGCATTCACTTTCTTTCTAGTTGTGATCACAGACTTGCACAGACCGATACATGCAACATGGATGCTTGGAAAAGTACCTCATACCAGTCTCACAACGACTCCTGGGGGCATCCACATTTATACACATTTTAGGTGTTATTATTTCATTATTATACATAACACACTACTATATTGGATTATACATGCTTTGACATACTTTATATTTTTCTAACATGCTAATGGGTGCTTCATGTGTAGTATTTACCTTACATGAACCTATTTGCCACCATGGTTATCTGATGTTTGCTTACTCTTGTTTTCCATTGTTTGCGGGCTTTTCCTATGCTTTGTCTTGTGTGCACATTGTATGTTTTTCAGAAATTATGGCCTTGATTGTGTGACATCGTGAGTGATGTCCCATTCTAAACCAATTTTCATGGTCTACATCATCTTCTTTCTTGGTAGCTTACATTTTTCTATATACATGTTTGTCTACACTAACACTTATCTTCTAGCCATTGTTTGCATGTGCCTTGGTTTCTACCAAACACATTCCCTCCTACATATTGATATCACTTCAGCAAGGGTCCTCTTTTGGGGCCGCATCCTCCTAGCGACATCGCATGTACCCAAACAAGGGGGGCATCTATTGGGTGAACCAGACACCCCATTTAGTAATTCAATCATAGTTTCGGTAGTCTAATCATAATTCAAAAGTCTATAGCATAGTTCATAGTTCAATACATGTCAACACAGTCTACATACTCAAATAGGGCTCAAAATCAAACTTGGGTCCTTAATTCATCAAGACACTAGCACCCAAAAATCAGACTTGGGCACCTAGTGCATTTATCCCTTCTGGGTGCCTCGAGACTAGGGGAAAGATACACAAAACATTTTTAGTTCAACACAATTTTCAGCATTATCACAGAGGATTTTCACATGGCAGGCATTCCTTGACTTGGCAATCACCTTTGAATTATACTTGGAAATCACACTTATACACACACATTGGATGGTATTTTACTTTGGGAACTAGTCAAAGGTTGGAGAATGACACTAGACCTTTCTCCTACACTACTGTCATGGCATGAGATTGCCTAAAAAACTCACTCTTCATCAACATCTTCAAGATCCTTTCTATCACTTTTTCTCATCATAGATTAGGTGCACATGTTCCTTTTTCTACTATTTACACATTTTTACACATTTTTTACATACATTTTTACATATATACACACATATTTGACTACTTGTTCATTCTTCTCTTTTGCAAGTATGTCTTTATGGGAAGTAATCAACATCAACACACAACCATCACACTCAAGCACATCATCAATAATAGGTACAACATCACATCTACATGTGCATTTTCACCCTAGGGTCATTATTCATCACTTTTATTTTTACTTCCTCTTCTTTAGCATCCACACTTCACACTTTTTATCACTCCATGATTTTCTTGTCTCACGCTCTTCTACATCGATCTACATGGTTATCAGGTATGCATATCTATCTACTTTATGTTACCGATATTTCTCTCACCAACATAAAGTGGGGGAAAATGTAGACACTAAATCACACACTTTGGGTACATTACTAGGTCCTAATCACATACTACTATTCATATTCTTCTTACGGAGAAAAGTAATAATTGATCATTATACTTGGCCTATTAGTTTCCTTTCTATCCTCCCTCTTGGCCTTACAAACCTCACTACCTAGTCTGACCCTTCATACTTCACCTTTTGGCTCTGGACATAAGCACCTAGCTAGGATGTCGTGCCCAAGCACCCACTTCCCCCTCTAGGTTCCCTAGACCTCTTGTACTTTTCTTGCCCCTTTTTGGTCCTTTATAGCCATTGGGCATCCCTATCTCTTAGGGGTCAGCCTTTTAGTGATCAATTATGAAATTTTAACAAGAGAAGCATATAAATATAAAGTTATGTGACCAAATTAAATGACCAAGCTCTAAGCATCTATATTATCACCTAAGGTTGCATCTCACAAGAACTCAAGAGCATCTTTACATTCATCTAGCACCATTACAAGGGAAAAGGGTTAGTTTTTTGCATCACACACATAGGAGGGAAGTTAATTTTATTCCATGCACACATCTATTACATATTTTTACATCTAGCTACTTTTCTCGCTATCAAGTGTGACACGCACAAGAGCCACCTAGGGAATGATTATGCACACGCACACACACACACACACACACACACACACACACACACACACACATAGAACTACATTGGGTCTGAGATGTAGTGTAACACTCATTCATAAGATCACTTGTTTGAAAGCTGAGCACAGTCTCACTCCTCATTTTGTATCTTTCTTTCTTAGTATTTGATGGTCTTTTGAGGGTCTTACAGGTGATCTCTTTATCGCAGTTACCAAAGCAATATCAGCAATCATAGTGTCACCATCTAGAGACAAACAAAGAATGTTATGGATCATCCAGTAACCCTATAAAATTCATCTTTGGACCCTCTCTTACGTAGACCATGATGCATAGGAAGAGATCCTAAAGCAACCAAGCTCCCAATACCAATCCAGGTGCCCTGGTCCCTACTCCTCCTACATTCCTGCACTTTTCTGGGTTTGGTTTTGAGGTCCTATACTATCATTCTTCCATTCATCCACCTTTTCATACTCGCTAAGATATTTGCAAATCAGCTAAGTGTTATAACTCTTCATTGCATTTGGGTTTTACTTACTTTTCTAATTTTCTTTAGTCATCTCGATACTTTATCGTCATATTTATTTTATGTAGCATACAAAATAATTTAAGAAAGAATTTTGCACACCATTAGTTTTTTCTTTCTAAATCACATTCTTCGCCTCTTAATCTTCTATGTTTTTCAATTGTTTCAATAAGTCATCTTTCTCATGCTCCAAGTATTTTCCCATACGCTTACCTATGAAGTGTGTCACGTGTATTGCATCATCCTATTGGAAAGAGAATGAACTATATATTGGGTGCACAACATTGAAATTATCATCTTCTTTGCCTTGTCCATTTTGGGATTTTTCCTCCATTTTTAAGTAAAGAGTATATATCTCTTTAGTAAAAGGAGCACTGAAAGTTTGAAGTCTATTGAGAAATTTTCCATTTTGAAAAAAATCAACCTTAGGACCAAGCAATAATTTGTTTCTCCATTTTTCGTTGAGAATGTTTCCATCCTCATGAAAAGGGAATGAGCACAACATTGGAGCTGAAATGTTGTCATCATCATCTTCCCATTCTTGATTGCCAAGAACCAAGAAATCCATTTCTACAATGAAATCATCATCTTCTTGGGTATGTTCAAGTTCAAGAGGTGAAAGCATGTTTTCATTCTTGCATTCCTTTTCATCTTCTTCCAATGAGAAAGAGAAGCTTTCAAGTTCACGACATACTCATCACATGGAAACTCATACTAATCCTTGGGAACATGATTGAAAACATTAAAGTTACCCATCAAGAAAGTGTTGAGCATCATTCTTTTTCTTGTTCTGAATTTATCATCACTTCCATGTTGATTTATTGCAATTCAAGGCTCTCATAACTTTTATTAGTATCTAGACTCTCATCCCATGAGAATTACATCTTTTCAAACTTTGATTTTGTCAACTCCTCATTATGATCTTTGACCACTTCGTGATGCCTAGAAATTCCTCCACCAACAAGGACAGCTCAAGATCCTCCTCGAAGGTCATGAAGAAGTTTCCAAATTTGGAATTTTGACACGGGATGTCTACCATTGGGTCATTTGGCCTTTGAACAAGTATACTTCATTTTTTTGATGGGAAGTAGCTTCTTTGTTTTACCATTGACTGGGATGGTGGTGTGTGACCAATCCAACTACATACCTCCTCCAACATCTCAACAGAAGCTTCAGCCCAACAACATGTCATATGCAAGTGGGCATATCTACTACAAGGATTCTCATTTTGATTTTCTTGTTAGGAAAATATGCCAATACTACCTCAGCATCTTTTATTTGTCCAATGAGAGGAACTTGTTTCATTTCCATGGAGAGGCATTGACTAGAGGTAGGGGAAAGGGAGATAGTGAGAGATTTATCTAATTTTTGGGCATGACATTGTCTGAGGCATCAGATTCAATGATGCAATTGTTTAGCTTATATTTGTTGACAAGAAAGGCCATGTCGAAATGTTATACCTTACTAGAGGTGGAGGGTGTGGAGGGAAGACAATTCAGAGATGGAATGGATTGAGATGCATGAGGTAGTTCTTTGGTGATGGCATCATTAGAAATAGAGTTACTCTATTTGATATAATGAACGAGATTTTTGAGTTTCTTGGGATGAGTTCTCAAGTACTCAAATTTGGAAATTTGGACATTAGATATTTTGAAATGGTCAATGATGTCAAAGGATGAACAAGTGATAGGAGCATCAGAATTTGTGGTAGATTTAACATGTATGTTCTTAGGATTTACAAAAATTGATTTTTTGAGAGAACTTGAAGGAAACTTACTTCAAGAGGCATAATAAATTGTTTTGGAGTGATTGCATGCTTTTTCTCGGCTAACCCTACCTCAAGCAGGATTTTGTGATCCTCCTTTCATTTTTTTATCATAGACATTGTTTGAAGATTTAATTTCTTATCCTAGGCGTGAGAATAAGATCCTTCTTTCTCCATTTGAGATCGAGTGAACACCATGTTTGAGTAACTATCTATGGATTATTCATCATCAAGTGTGCATTCACAAAACCTGATCCTAACACATTCTCCTTCTCCTTTGTCTTCAAATTCTGATTCAAAATTTTCTTCTTTTTCATCTTCATTATTCTTATACATTGCATTAACCGGTGGAGCATCTAAGGTAAGCCTTTAGGATGCTTCTGCAGCTTTTATTTTTATCTTGGTTAGAAAGATATGTCCATTGATTAAATTCCATTTTTAGCATGAACAGTTCATTTTCTAGCTTCTTCAATACTTTGGATTGGTTATCCTATCTTGGGAACTTTGAGTTTTATCTTTTGTTGAATGATTCTTGATCTTACCAAACAATATGAGGTCATCTTCCACCTTGATGAAATATCTTGAGCATTGTTTAAGTATTTTGGTTGAACTCTCTACAAAAATAAACTCACTTCATACATTTGAGCATTAACAAAGAACATCTTTAGGTTATCCACAAAGTGGAAAGAGTAAGCGGCAGGAATTTTATTAATTAATTTATTGAATTTTTCCATGAAGTCTCTCATGGACTCCTACTGATCTTTCCTCATCTAAGAGATTTGAGGAATGATGGTATGAGCATATTAGATGATTTTTAACCTCTCTTCAAACTTATTCTTGATATCACCCCAATTGGAGATCAATCGTGATGGCGGTAGTGGCACCAATCTTTCGCAACATCTTGCAATGTTTCCATGAAAAATTGCATAGCAACATCTTCGTGTTGTACTCCAAGGATGCCACAAGATGTGATAAAGGATGTGCTGTGATCATTGGGATGTTACTTTCAGTATCCACATAACTTTATAAAATTCATTGTTGACCCTTGTGGAAGATAATGTGGTGGATTCAAATCCGATGGACCAGCTTTTTTTTTTCTCCATCGTACATGGTACTTCAACCGCCATTTCTTCCTCTTATCCTTCTTTTTCTAGTTTTTCCTCTCTTTCTTCTTCTTCTCTTGGAACTTTAAAATTCAAAGGGAGGTGAAATATAGAAGAATTTTAGGAGTGTTGGTGGGGGTTTGAATAGGATTACCATGGGTTCTGCTTGATGAATCGGATGGTAATAAATCTTGATAGAAGTAGTATAGGTTATCTCTTAGTCACTCTTGATTTTTCAAAGATTCAAAAGTGAGATCAATTATTCCTATAAACTTATTCAATCTTCTATATCTTCTTTCATCTAGGTTTTCTCACGAGGCTTGGAAAAAGGATTTTGATTATTCAAGTGTATATTTTTTACTTTTTTGTATTTTCCAGAGATATATTCAGTGCACTGTGGGCATATCTTTCCCCAGAGAGTCACAAAAATTATTTGTGATAACATTTTTCGATATGGAAAATTAGGTGTCTCCACTAACGTTCACGAGGCTATGCCCCTCTGTATTGAATGGTGTAACTCCCATTATTGAATTTAAACTAAACTAATCCTATATAAATGTTATAGGTTGGCCAAATAGGTTGGGGATCACACAAGGACACTCCACTAAACATGTGGAAAAGTTCTTGTATAGGGTACAAATGAGGAAATTACAATGATGAGGAGTGAAGGGGAGAAATTAAGGAAGGAAGGTTATTACTTGTTAGTAGCCGATTACTGCAAAGTTCACACCCAATAACCGGAATAGTTCAACATTCAATATAGAATAAAGCAACAATGAAGTTAGTGGGACCAATGAATAAAGACACAAAGTTCCTTAGATTCATCTATCGAGGATGCAAAGTTCCTCTCCAACACTATGCTTGCAAAGTGCATAAAAGAGAGAAGTAGAGGAATACATAAGAAAAGAGGAATGGAATAAATGTAGCTTTTATTTCATGTGCATTGATGACATAAATTCCAATAACAACAATCCACAATTGCTACAACATAGATGTTATCACAATCTAGCATTTTCAGGATCCTTTGGAATGGAGAAGCCATCCCAATTTATAGCAATGTGAATTGACCTCTCATCTCCCCTCACATGACTCTTCATGTTCCTATTCCACTTGTGACCTTTCATTTTCCATTAGAAAAGACAAATTAATTATTTCTCTTATAATTTTGAGAAAATACTTTTACAACTTTTAAAATATGTCACTCAAGTGGATAGGAAAAATACAATGATTATACCCAACGAAGAATTAGAAGAGGGAGAGAAGGAAGAGGGAGAAATAGAGAAAAAGGGAGAAGTTGAAATTTTTGATGAAGAAGCTTTCTTGATGAATAACTTGTTGATTCATGTTTCCCACTCTTGTTCCTTGAATTCTTTGTTGAATTGATTTATCACAGCTATTAATGTATCCACCTCTAGAATGCACACGTAACCCAACACCTTGATCCATGTTCCAGGAATATCACTGATCTTTTTACACTGACTTAGTCATACTTAATGATCCATTGTGATTGCACCAATGTAGCTTTTGATGTTGGCCAAGGACTCTAGATTGTCTTCATTGAAGGAAAGAGAGTCACTTGCCTCCTTTTTTATCAACTCCTTAAATGAAATTGTGAGCTCTCATGATGATGAGTCCTCAATGAGCAAAGGGAAAACAAGTCTCCGAACACAATGTTCGACATTATTTAAGATCTTGAAATCATTTTTCCCGCACGAGAACAACTTTGAAATTTCATTCCTAAGAATTACATATCTCACATCCATGATGAGCTTCCAAACTTGAGAGAAGTTTTCTACAAAGACACGCGAACATGTTCTTACTCACAGGGGTGTGAGAGTTGAAGGAAATCGTCTCGATAACTAGTGGGAACATCTCATCCAAATGACTGACTTCTTTTAAAAATTGCTGCTTTACTTTTTCACTTGAAAGTGTTTCAAGAACATATTTTATGAGAGATATGACTTATGGAAACAATTCCTTTCCTTGCTAGATGATTTTCTCAACCCATTTCTCACTAGCCTTCCTATGCCTCATGTATCCTTTTACTTTCTTAACTACTTCAATATCAACATTTTTATTGGAGGAATTTCTTTGATCGAAGGGAAGATTTTTATTCATGCCCAAGAAGGGTTGAATGTAGGCATTGAGATCTTTTACATGTTTCTCCAATTGTACAATGGTTTTCTTATGTTCTTCATTTCGAGTGAGGAGGTGAGAGGTAGATTATTTGAATATATGAGAGTCACCCTCATGTGAAGCTTGGCCCAATGAGATGTGGGTCAACTCATAATCTAATGGATTCATTTCCTCAATAGGATTTTCAACTTTCGGTTTGAAAACTTCAACATACTAATTACCTGAGGTCCCACTGAAGAAGTGAGATGTTTTTTGAGATCTCTTTCTTCATTTGGGCTTCCATGTCTCTTATATTTCTTTCGGGCTCAGCACGATAACTGTTGCATCATCCTTGGCTCACTACTGGTCATTTCTATAATCCATGGTAATGGCTTGTCGAGTGTTTTCAAGGTTTTTTCAACTGGAGCATTCTTAAGAGCTTGTTTTGGAATCAATTTTCCACTTTTGCGAACAAGATATGATCTTTGGAGAGACATAATTGGACACTTGAATGTTATGCAATGAATTACTCCCATTTTATGAACCTTTTTGGTCTTATGAAACTCAACCCAACTTGTTCACTTAGCCCACCGAGTTCAACTAGTTTGGCTTACTTTGAACAACTCATCAAGCTCACTCATCTTGCTCACTAGGGGAGATCGAATGCCTTCAACCTGATTGAATATTTATAATGATGATCTTTAGATCTCTTGAACCTTTTTAATATCTACTTAGAATACACAATGCCTCTCATTTTCTATTGTTGTTTCTGCGGTATCCAGCTTTGTTTATGTACACCACTTGTGACCAAAGTGATGCCTCGGGATGCCTATGAAGGATAAATTACCTTGTTTAAGCTATGTAACTATTGTACAACCCTATGAATATGTCAACTACAAATGTATTTACTCATAATGAAGACTTTCTATTTTTACAAAAAAATTTTCCTTTTCATTTTTCTCTTTTGATCACTTTTTTATTGCCTTGGTTATTCCTTGTGAACACCTTTGCATTGAGGAATTTTTCCTTGTGTGAGAATTTACTATTTATAGTAAGTGCTTGTATAGAGACTTACTATTTTGTAAAGTTTCCTTCTACACCTCATATTGTGATGAAACCACCTCCACTAGGATAGGTTTCTTCTCTTGATCTCACATACAAATTTTCAGCTCAATCCGATCACTAGAATGGTGGAAAATAAAATAATAAAAACTAGGGCACAAATTTGGGGTTTCTTCTCCATAAAAACATAAAGAATCATTAAATATTTTGTCATTTTCTCCTTGAAGTAATTTATAAATGAATAATATTGTAAAGAAACCCCACCTCAATTGGTGCATGTGAGTTTGTGAGATATGAGAGCTTCACCTTCACGGCTGCTGACGAGTCATTCTAAAAAAATGTACTGGAGCTTTGAAAATTTTAAAAATTTTATGAAAATATCTTCTTTGTGATCATGGAAACATGGAGGGAAGAATGGAAGAGAAACAATGGAGGCAAAATATTCTGGAAAAAAAAAATCGAGTTCTAATTATATTTGGAGCAAAATGGGGGGAAGATGAAAAAATGGCTATCTCTTGGATTTTATGCCTTTAGTGGGGAGGAAAGTTTTTTCCTTGGGAAGGGTATGAAGGGGACACAAAATTTCACCCTATCCCTAGGAGGACAAGTGGTGAGCATGCATGGCAAGCGGAGGAGCGAGAGGACATACCGACACAGGGGATGACGATGCGGGAGAGTGTCGAGAAGGTTTACAATCAAAATTTTCAACACTAGGGTCCATTGATATGCTTGAAAATTTGAAATTTTCATGTTCCACATTTGCATGACAACACCCTTTTTGTGTCATAGTCTCAGTTAGTCAAGAAAAAATTAAGTTGAAGTTTGATTCTATTTCATGTAATAAAGTCAATAATTACTTAAGGTCCGTACGGTGGTCTATTTCTTTCTCATATGACAAATCTTGAGCTCCAAGTGTGGGATATTAACACGAGGTCTATATAGGACAAAGATGTACAAGTTCATCATGAGAAAAAATGTTGGATGAGTTTCTTAGATGAAAAGCATAGGAACTTGAAGTCCGTAATGGTTCACGAGTTTATACAAGAATAAATTTGTAGATGTATCATGCACAATGATGTGAAGTGATAAAGAGGATTGAGAAGTCTCTCGGAACTAAAATGCAAATTTGGGGGAAAGGGAAATTGATGCTTTCTACATATGATAATGAATGGTTTGAATCTACATGGAGTATCCTTGGATCATGTTTCATTTTTATGGCATATCAAATTTGTTTAGGCATCATGAAGTATGCATGGAAAAGGATGAAGCATTGACATGACTGTCAAGGACAAAATTGGGATTCTAAGTTTATATGTATTGTGTACAATCTATGCATAGCTATCGAGGTATGTTGTACCTCCTCAAAAAGGAGTGAAATTTTTCAAAAGGTTTGCAAGGTATCCATTTGACTAGAATGAAGATTCAAGGTTTGTTGAAGAAACTAAAAGGTGTCACACGGAGGTGAAATTGTTGATAATGTACAATTAGTATCATAGCACTAAAGTGAGATGCTACAGGTCTACAGAGGTATGATGAATCAAGAAGAGCAATCCTTGATCCTTAGCCAGGATTTTTTAGATGTTATGAAGACTGTGTAAGAAAAATTTTCATTGGTAGATGTAATAACACTAGCAAAGCTTGAGAAAACACAATTTATGTATTCTTGAGTTCATAACTATATTACAGGACTATAAGTGTGTTTTCGGGTCCTATGATGAGTTATCAATCCA
This sequence comes from Taxus wallichiana var. yunnanensis, assembly GCA_018340775.1. NCBI lineage: Eukaryota > Viridiplantae > Streptophyta > Pinopsida > Cupressales > Taxaceae > Taxus > Taxus wallichiana. The sequence continues at coordinate 798,114,297 of CM031235.1, forward strand.
TAATTCATGCTTGATAGGTATCTAAGAGTATGTTTTCATCTTGAGAAAAGTATGAAGAAACACAAGCATAGTTGGGTCTATGAAAATGGAAGAATGAGTTATTCATGATTGATAAGTAGGGTTTCAAGTCTATATGTGGTCATTGAGGTCTACAATAGTGCTTTAAGAAAAAACATGGTAATAGATTATGATTGCAAGAGCCTTTGCTTCTTCATGATGGTTCAAAAATATATAAGGGAATAGAAATAATATGTACACCATGATATTGGTTCATAAATATTTATCAAGGATGAAACTACTAAGGTATGTTTGGAGTTGTATTTCCTTTAGTTGTTATAGTGTTTCAAGACAAGTATATTGACTATATATGAAGTATCCATGGTGCTCTATGATGATACATATGTTGAGGAAGGAAACTAAGTACCCACTATCCAAAGGATATGAAGCTATAATGGGTGGTGGCTTAGGAAATTTATCATGTTTGGTCTCATAACACTGTGACAAAGTATAGTAGGTTTATGTATCGGGAAATGTAGTGTTACAGTCCGAGATGGGCTATTAAGGAAGGGGGATTATTTTAATCATAAATCAAGTGTACAAGGTGTCATGGAGTGCTAGAAAGGTAAAGTTAATGATGATTGCAAGCATGATGGAAAATAGAGCAGGAACTATGGTTAAGTAAGTCACAATAGCTCACAAAGAAGGAAAAAAACAATGAATTATTGATTTAAGATAGAAGCATTGAATTTAATCACTCTATATGGCACATTTACAAGGTATGAGTCTATATTTTTACATTTTCAGTTAAAAGAGGATGATTTAATCCTAGGTGACCTATAAGGAGGTATAGCATGTTGTTTATAGGCTTCCATGGTTGGTAAAAGTTGTTCTAAACTCGTCTGAAGATTTGGTTTAGGGATCTCATCCCTAATAGTGGTTATCAACTAGTACATGGTAGAGATAGGTATTTTGATGATATTATCAGCTAAACAATAGTTTTAATAGGTGCAAGAAATCATTGTTTATTCTCAAACTTATAATTTTTGGCATGAGTATGAGTGGTATGAATCTGTTTAAGGATTTATTACGGTGGTTTCAAGTTATGAAGAAGACAAAAACAAAGTACTAAGTGAGGTAAGACAGATTGGTATGCTTGTATTATGGATTTGGTTTATGTTTCTATCCAATACATGCTCAAACACACCTAAAGAAGATGAATATCATGTGTTACAATTATGGTTTGTCATTAATGTAAAAAGGGGAGAAGAACTAGGTGGTTTTCCATCAATGAAAAAGGGGAGATTGTTGGCATGAGTGAGTTTAGGTGTTGTCATTGATGTAAAATCTCACTAATAACAAAAGGGTGATGGAGGATTGTTAGGATATGCTTGGAATAATCAAGTTTTTTCATGGTTGCAAGGTTTGAAACGTTGAGAATGGCTTGGCCTAACAAGCCTAATTAGGTGACCTAGCTAGTCTAGGTGATGGTGCATGATGGTTTGAGTTTCATGGTGACTTGAGGAGCATGGTAGAGGCATGGAGAGAATGATTAGAGAGTGTTGAGGCACTCACATGATTTTCATAGTATAGGTACATGTGGAAGACTTATTTGTTGGTGCTCAGCTACACTTAGTATAGATGTTTGGAGGCCAAATAAAGCATGATGATTAGTTTGAGATCCATGTGAGCTCGTGGAGGCATGTATATTTTTGAGACATGTTGTCTCAAGTGTTTTAGGTCATTTTTGACATCTTGGAAGTAGATTCATGAGGTTTTTCTACTTGGTATAGGTATAAAGTAGACCCAATCCTAGTGTTTGGAGGCCTAATTAGGCATGGTATTCACTTGCAAGTGTGTATGAGCTCTTGAAATCATTCATGGAGGTATTTTAGGTTTTTTTAATTATATATATTCACTTATAAGAGGTTTCATTCTTGGATATAGTGTTGGCTCATTTTTTATGGCCTAAACAATGCAAAACCCTAAGGCCTAGTCATTGAAGTCCTAGTAGTGGTGAAGATGAAGAGATATTTGAGGTAATATGATTATTAGAAATGATTTAAAGGGGTTTCTAGAGGTGTGAGAAACATTTTAGGTCAGTATGAAGATAATTTTGCAAGATACATCACTTTTGGTAAAGCAGATTAAGAAGAAGGCAAAACTAACTCAAAATGGCAACTTCATATGCTCATTGTGAATTGTATGTTTTGCATGGTACCTAGAGGTTTTGGTGGATTTTTTTCCATTGAGATAATATTATTTTTCAAAAAAATTATTCCATTTGATCATATGGTTTTTATGAACAATCATTAAGATTGTAAAGTGGTTTAAAACCCTAGTTAAACCCTATCTCAAAAGTGACTTGAAGGAAATTGATTGTATTGAGCCAAAATGGATTGGTTTTTCAAATGTAATTATTTTAGGTTATATAGGAATCCTCCATATTTCTAGAAAGGTATGATAGATCTTGTGACAAAGTATGTGGACCCCACTCAAATAGGAAAGTTTATGAATATTTTTAGTTTGTGACAAAGTTGTCCATTGAAGGTATTGACTAAATCACCATTTATGAAATATTGGGAGTTGTACTATATTTCCATGATAGTTTTAGGTCATGGTTGAAGTCCTATAGGGAAAAGTGTGCCCTATCTTTGAAGACTAGTTTTGGGCTTGTAAAGGTAGTTTTGAGCAGTTGCAGAGATTGACCTAGTTGAAGGCCTTCCACTTAGAGTTGGAGGAAATGTAAGATGTTATGGAAATTATATTCATATACCTTTCCAATTATATATGTTTTTGCTATTGATAAGGTTTTTAATAGGTGAACCAACTTAGTTTGTGAAGACATGGTTTGGTGATTTAGTAGAGGACTGCTTTAGCTAGAAGATGGAGGTATAAGACTCATGTTTTGGCTTATTTTATGATTTCTATACATTAGAGAGTGAATAGGGATGAATTTTTTTCATATTTAATTATTTTATAGGTCTCAATAATGACAGCAAGGGTACAAACCACTTGAGTTTCCAAAACTACTTTCTGGGTAGTTCAATTTGTTGAAGAGGAAAGTAGGTTTGATTTGCATTTATGGATGTTTCATGAGGTATAGAAAGCATGGATGTGTTATATAGGTCATTATATTTCCAATGAGTGGTTACATGGCATAGTTGAATTTTTCTTGTGTGATCTGAAGCTACATAGGTGAATACTGGTTCCTGGAAACAATTATTTTGAGTAGGAAATAGTCCTACAAGTTGGTGTTATTAAGAAATTGATTGGTGTAAATCATGATGCAAGAATATATGATTTGTTTATGATATATTTGATATGTGTGATGAATTTGGAGGTTTTAGTAAGCATGGTGATGAGTTCAGAGATCCTTGATGAGCTGGTGATGGGGTTTTGAGCCTATTTTGGCTTGTTTAGTTGTCTTGGTGCATGGTTGACCTACATGGGTCTATTTTATGAATTTGTATGAATGTATTGTTATATTTTTGAGTTTTTATGGTTGAGCTATTTGGTCATGACCTACCTATGTTATGTTTTTGAGTTGAGAAGCATATAAAGTGAATTTTTGGTTCAAATTTGAACTAATTGAAAGTGATTCTAAGGCATAAAATCAGAGATGATATTGTATGAAAAATTTTGAGGAGTGTTATAGAACTTGTGTGCAAGGTTTTGTGATCAATTTGGGTTATAAAAGTCCAAGATTGAGCGAGTTGGAAGGAGATGTGTTTGAAGAGGGTTTGAAGGTGTTCTGAGCTGAATTTTTTATCACTATCGGTTGTGTGTGTTGATAGCATTTATTCAGAGTTTTCTTCTTATTTAAAAATTTTTGATGAGTCATATTCACATGAGTCCTTTGTTTTGAGTAATATCAGCAAGGTTTTTATGAGTTGGTGCTTCTTGTGGGGTTGGTGCCTCACTAAAAAAATCTTGTGTGATGAGTCATATTTATGAAAGTCTTTTGTTTTTGTAATATAATAAAAAAAAATCGGTGGATTTTCTTCCCCTTGAGGGTTTCCCACTTATATCTTGTGTTCTTGTGTACTCCTTCATGATTATGTTCTTGTGGATGGTTGTTGTTTATTGTTAAGATCTCATTAATGCATGGTTAAATGTTAATGGTGTATAAAATTTAATTTGAAATTTTTAAGGGTTTTTAAAGGACTAATTCACCCCCACCTCTCAGTCCATTGTGCTTCCAACAAAAATCTTCCCCATTAACTTTTTCTTGTAAATCTTATCTTCTTCTTTATGTACTTCCAATTAAAGATGATCTTCGTATGATTATCCATGATTTCATGATATGAGTATACCATCTTCATGATTTTCTTTATGCCTTGTAACATCACACGTTCCATTTTTTCAAGTTGGCTTCTTTGTGTAGGAATTTTCTTGGAATTATGGTTTATCTTCATTACCTCTTCTCCATCATTCCACCTTTTCTCCAGTTGTAGATGCATTTATTTTTTACTAACCATGGACATGAAATCATCTTTCCTACTTTGAATTTGTCTTTCTTTCTTCTTCATAACTTTAAGGCCTGAAAATAGAGATTCTTGCTCAAATAGATCACCTTCTTTTGATTGTTCCTTCTCCATATCAGCTATGAAACATGCATAAACAAGACTCAAAGAAAGATTAGATTGAAAACAATGAGCCTCATCAACCTTCTTGACCATCTCTTCCACTTTATCCTTTCTTTCTTCAACTTGTTCTCCTTGAGTTCCTTTTTTAATCATAATTTCTTACTTTCTTGGACTATTTTTACCCACTTTTTATGATTGATATCTTCTTACTCAAAGTTTGATTTCTTCATAGTAGTACCTTTTATCACATATATCATGCACCTATTGAATCTATGAATGATCTCGTGTAACGTTGGAACATCCCCAAGGTGTGGGACCTTGTCACCTTGGGATGAACCTCCGGATAAGGCCGAATTCCTTTGAAACTTGGAGCACTTGATTTAAGATCAATATGCAAGGCTAAAACATTTGAAAATAATTCTAATCTACTCAACTGATGAGCTTAAATTCAGAGATAACAAAAATAATAAGGTGATGCACCAAGTATATTGAACAAATAGACCCACTTAAATGCACAATCAACTCCCCACAACAATATATGATATGCACATGTCTTTCAATCCTCCTCTATCCATGCCTATAAATAATAATGCAACCTTGTAACAGAAAGGAAACAAATTTTCCACAACTGATATAAAAGTAGCTATATCACTTTTCACATGAATTGAAACAAGATAACTGGGATAAAGGTAGATTAACCAATCACATCAAGGAATTAAACATTCACAAGCTATAAATTGATCAATGATTAACACAATAAACTAGACTTTTCACGAGAAAAATATTGTTCTGAATATAACTGAAAGGATCAAAGTATATGAAGCACTCTTCCAAGCTTGAAGAGTAACTTCTCCAAATGATCTATCTATATATAAACTTAATGCATTTTTAACTATTTATAAGTTCCAAAGGTTGATCCATTACAGTTGAACCTTAACTAACAAATTACTAAAAATAGAGTATAATAAGTTCAAGGGAACATGCTCCCATAAAAATAGTAAAGTTATTGCAAAGGTTTGACTAAGTCAACCTTACAACTTTTGACTGATTCAGATCATATAACCGTCCCAATCATGGCCTCCTGGCTCAGCTTGGACCTACATCATCTTTCTCTTGTTCAGATTTTTTCCTGATCTTCTTCTTCCCACATAGTCATCCGTTGTTGGTAGTCAATGAAATGTTTGATGATTCCTGTACCTCCCCTTCCTCTAGTCCGCAATCATAATGATTCACCACATATGTTGTATCAATCTCCCTTGCAACTTTATCTAGAAACCTTTTCAACTTATTCACCACTTTCTTTAGCTGATTTATAAAATTTTGGCACGAGACCAACTTGTCAATTGAATTTCTATTGAAATTTTTAGTTATTTCATCATATTTTGTTACCAAATATTTGAAATTTGATTTAATTTGGTCTACTAGAAGAGCATCAATATTCTCATTGAAAAACTTGCAGTTGATATTATCAAACTCCTCTAAAATATCATTTAGACCGTCCATTATTTCCACGTGTTTATCATCCAATTTCTTAATCAAATCCTGCAACACTTGGGATCTAAATTCCATGGCCTTTTGAAACTCAAAAATTTAGAAACATCATCAATTAATCCTTCTTGAAGGAGTAAATCTGGGTCCATATCTCTAATCTCACTCCATGTAGTTAAATTCATATTCAAATTATTGTTATCCTCAAAGAGAATTTCATCTATCCTGCGAATAGAAGTCCTCTCAGTTTGTAAATCATTATACAATTCAATAGTTGTTTTAACCAAAGGATTAGCTTCCTAAAGCATTCATTCTATCCATCCATCCACTAATCTTCCCTTCTAACCTATCTTCTCAATTTCATGATATGAAATATCATCCAAACGGAAGAAACTATTAGAGCAGTTGTAGTTGAAGGATCAGTAGTTGGAGTGGGTTGTGTTACTTTCCTTAATAGAGTAGTGAGTTCAAAATTTGACTTCAATTCATATTTAGAAGCTTTATCTTTATCATATTTCTCCAAAAAAATCCAAGGGCCACCTAAACATCTTGTTTTGTGCCTTCATGTGTTTCCTTCCCTAGTGAAAACCTAGAGATCTGATAATCTGTTGTTGTTATAGTTTCTTTAGTTTTCCCCTCAATGGGGGTAGCTATTTCCATGACCCTTTCTCTGATCGATTTAGTGATAAACTAGAGATGATCTTTGGTCGTTTGAACTTTCTCTTCAAAGTAGGTTCTAGAACACTCGGATCTATTACGTCTGCAAGAAGCACTTTCTTCTTCCGATTTGGGGTTTGGTGATACATCCATTTAGGTATATGGGATGCATATGAAGGTGGCATGGTTGATTCAGCACATGGATCACTAGATAAAATAATATCTTTGGTAATATCGGTTGCAATGAAATAGAGGCAGTAATGATAGAAGGGGTGGAAGTGAGAATATCCTCAAGAGCAGATGCAATGAGATTGGAAGTTGAAATGGAAGGAAATGAAAGTTGTTGAGATAGTGGAGTGGAAACCAAAGACCCAACATTTCCCTCTAGGGAGGACAGGAAGGGATGAAAACACTTGGGCCATGGATGGAGATGGAAAAGTAGAGATGAGTGAAGGAGTAGTGGATAATGATTGGGAAAGTGGAGCTGAAGATAATGACAATGATAATGAATAAAGGGGTGGAAAATATTATGATACAACTGGAGGATCACTAACTTTGACAACCTTTGTTACTTGTATTGTAGAGGACACAACCTTTGCAATGGGAACTATTGGAAGAGAGGAACTCCCAACAATAAATGAGATCTTCCTTGGAATTATATTGGCCTTTTGAGTAGACCTTTTACCTTTCGTGGGTGTAGGGAGACTCAGTATTGGTTGGGCTTCTACTCTTATAGATTGATCTATCCCTTTGGGTGAAATTCCCAAGGTAGCCAACCAATCATATATCCTTTGAAGAATGGGCCCCACCCTTTCCTTAGTATTGCAAAGTTCTTCCTTGGACCAATATATCCATGGAAAAGGTTGATCGACAACATTATTGTTCTTGTACACTGGATCCAATACTTCATCATCATCATCCATCCCTTCCGGAATATCCACAATATTGAATTATCTAACCTCATTCAAATTCAACCTTTCATATTCTCGTTGTCTAATGATAACCTCATCTCGACAATGAATCCAAATATCCTCTAGCTGAGGCACATGAGAACTAGCCAACCCTGTTTCACTAAACTTACCCCAGTAATCAAATTTGGTTTAGGATGGAAAGTTTGCAAAGTAACTTCGAAATTTCTCCATCCACATTATTTGCTTTATAAATGTTGGCACAGGTATATCTTCCTATTGAAATAGGAAACTGAACTCCCACCTTATGTCATTTGTTTTGAATTTTGTGATAATCCAACAATTGTCAAACCAATTCTAATAAAATCCATTTGTCAGTAGGACATCTTGGTAACTTTCTTGGGGCACCCAAGAAACCGGGAATCCTAATGTATGTAAATGTTGGGAACTGAAGATAGATGGCTCCCCATTCTCGTACCTCTTTAAAATATTCATCATAAATCCTTTGATTATACAAATCTTTATCAAAATGATAAAGGAGGACAGTAAAAAAGGCATCATTGACTCTATGAAAATGTTTGTTGCCTTCTTCCATTGTAATTTGAGGATAAAAGTGATAAATCTGTGACACACTTCTGACACCTTTTGTGTTCAAACCATTGAATTCCCCCATGGCAAGTGGCATCATAAGTGAGGAATGAATCATGAATAAATTTTTAGACGTTAAAAATTTCTCGACTAAAAACAAATTGAGTTGTTGATATGTTCCCCCCATCATATGAACTCATTATTATTGTTGATAGTAACAATATAGAAGAACGTACATTCTGAAACTCCTTCACGGAAGCAAGGCCCAAAATTTGACTCAACAATACAATAAGATCACTTACTTCCTAGATGAAGTCTGAGCGGAATAATGTTTTGGGAAGCTTGACGAAACTCTTGGCCAAGTAACTCTTCATTATGACCTTTATACATAGTTTATTTTCTTTATCACAATGTTCCATGGTGGTTGTTGATGATTATATTTGTGGATGAACTATCAAATTTTTTTGATACCTCAAGTTAGTTGGATGCATGCCATGAGGTAACCTCAGATTTTAAAGAAGTGGCTCTTCTCTCTAGTGTGAGATGAGGGTTAGAGGGAAAATGAAACATAGCACAAAACTAATAGAAGCAATGCTCCGAAAATAAGAAGCTTAATCAAGAATCCTTATATTTGAAATGGGAAAATGTGAGTATTGAAAAGGGTGGACAAAATGCACCACATGCCGAAATATATTCACAAATAACACCAATTCAAAACTCATCAAGAACAACATCAAAAACCCGTAATGAACATTTAGAAACATGTATAGTATACCGAAAATGAATAAAGGCTATTAGAGAAAATTAAATACGCAAAGGATGGACAAAATGCATCACAGATGATTATATTGCTCGAGAATTATGCACAGTACAACAATCAGTAGGTAAGAGGAAATAAAAATGCCATTACAAAGCCTTAGGAAGAAGGCTTGAGCTCCATGTTCCTACCCCTAGCAGAGAAGAAAGCAGGACTCGGAAAAAATGATCAACTCCCGATATATCTCTTTCAATGAGCCCCAGATTACAATATATAGAATGAGAAGAAGAGAAGAGAACAATCCTGAAACTACTTCTCCAACCACTTGTAAGTTGTAATAAATGAGATGAAGTGATAGAAATAGATTTGCAAAATTTGTCTCACACTGCCCCATGATCTGCATTTAAAAATGAGAGCCATACTCATTTAATGCATTCTCAACTACTTTCAACCGACTCCCTTGAAGTGGGATCATCTTTTAAGGAATACACCCTCAAATATTTATTACATATCCAAACTCCTTGATTGTTGTGCATTAGATTTTGAACCATGATTCTAACGACACCTATTTTATGGTGTTTCATTAAGAAATGCTCCATTTTTGACCCTTTGAATGTAAGTGGAATTTCCTCTCCCTTCGTACCTTTTGAAATATCTAAGCATTTAAAACTTCTAGGTGGTCTTTATTATTTCTTCACACGTGGCATTGACCTACCACCAACCTTTTGTAACACGCTTGAGATGGGAGCCATCTACATTGAACTCCATGTAGCATCCAAGCACATCCCGTGGTCTCTGCTTTCTGTATCTTTTGAAAGTGTGTTGAGTGACACTCGAGAATCTTTCGTAGTTCTTTCTATTTTTCCTTGAGTTTACAATGGGACTCATTGTACATAAATAAGAGGATCCTTTCCTTGGTGGGCCCTTTTGTATCGACTCCACGTGGAAGTCCCATGGGGTTTTGAGATTCCATTCTTCCCTTCTGTTTTTGAAAGTGCACCAAACTAACACATGACACCTTCCACGGATCCTTTACTTTGCTTCAAGTTGACTCACTCTTGGCTAGGCTTTCTCACTGAGATTTTGCTAAGTCCCTCCCAAAATTTTCAGAGGCTTGACTCCTTTCGGTTTGAGACTCTCAGAACTGCCTTGATTACTCGCAGCGGGAATTTTCTTGTTATCTAATTTCAACGGGCGGTGGCAGAAATTTGATAACATTAGCTTTTGGTGAAATTGTTGCATATCCTTCAACATCTAGAAGTTTAAATAAATCCTCAAAGAAATCAGCATCCAACCTGATTACGAACTTATCGTCATCATCTTTTACCGATTCAGAATCCTTATCAAAATGGGTTGTCGCTACTAAGACGAACTCAGGAAAGTGCATGGATGAAGGAAAACCTGCAGTGAGAGTGAGCCCACTGTTGAATATGGCTTGCATCTAAGGCTTCTTATTAGGAGCTTTTAATCTTTCCCAGAAATCTAGAAAATCTATTTGTCCAAGGTCGGTATCTCAATATTCCCCAAATCTGAAGATAGGCATGAGTGAGGAGAAACTCCTAAAATGTGTACTTCATCTTTCCCTTACCCCTTGATGAAGAAATTGAAATTAATCCAGAATTTGGAATCTGAATGGTCTTTAGAAATTTTGTAAGAACTCGTAAATGTTCCAAAATCCTGAAGTCTGAAAGTCCAAAAATAACTTCAAAAAGGCTTCAACTCTAGAATTTTGAACTCCTCATAGTCCCGAAACCCCGAAAATTAAATCTCTGAAACCCCGAATACCGAAAGCCCAAAAATTTGAAAGTGTTGCTAACTCTAAAACTGTGACCTTCGAAAACCCAAAGCTGCAAACTCTAAAATTGTAAACTCGAAAACCCGAAGCTGCGAACTCCAAAACTATGACCTCCAAAACACGAAACTCGAACTCGAAACTCACGAAATTGTGAACTCAGAAAATCCGAAGGCACAAAACAAAAATTAAAGGAAATGGTTGCACAATTCTTGGACTTGATAAAACTAGATGCCTGCATGAATTGAAGTTTGTAGTATTGAGAAGAGAAACATATGTCATGGCTAAAGGAAGAACGTCGGATGATAAGGGTTTCCATGTCAAGCAAGAAAAGAAGAACAGATAAAAGGAAAAACAAAAAAACAAAACCTTGATCAATCATAACCAAAAATAAATAACTTAAAAAATTTACCTTGAAAATGATGCCTTGAAAGTACAAAATGGTGCGGTAAAAACAAAGTGTCAGAGCAAAATCTAGGTGAAAATGACAAGTAAAAATTGAGTTTATATAGGAAACCCTGGAATTAATGCTCGGAATCCAACACATGTGAGGGTAGTTAGAAATTAAATGTTTGTGGAAGGTCTGAAATTATAACCCCAAAACTCTAAAATGAAGCGTGATCATTGCAATGTGAAACCCGAAGTCTAAAAACCTCGAAAGTCCAAAGTTCCGAAATTTCAAAACTTCAATGTTTTAGAATTCGAAACTCAGTGAAATTATCCACAAAAACAACATGAGAATCTAAAACCCAAAATTCTAAAGTACTTGAAATTTCATACTTTCGGGCTTTTGGAGTTTGGAACTTTGGAACTCGGAAACGAAAATAACAAAAATGCTAAAGAGGATTCCGAAACCCGAAATTCTAAAAAGTCTAAAATTTTGGACTTTCGAGGCTTTTGGAGTTCGGAACTCCAAATCAAAATTTTTATTTCGCATGTAATCAATAAAGCTCGAAAATCAAAATATCTCCAAAACCTAAAATCTGAAAATTCGAAGCTTCGAGTTTGGAAAACTTCAAAATTTTAAAAGCACATTCAGGTAAGAAGAATTCAAGAAGGTTTAAGGAATTTTGAAAAAAAAATTAACAACACCTTCCCGTTAAGGTAAATTTAAAGGTCAATGATTACCATGCTCGATTTTTCTCTTCCTTGTTTAGTTCTTGTGCTCCTAAAAAATCATCTTTATCTTTTCCTCTCATGAAATATGCAGATCCATTTGTTGCATCCCCTTTATTCTATTTTCTTTAAAGACTTCCTTGATATTCTTCTTCCCCATGTATCCATTGTCAAAGTTTCTTGATTGTTCTATCCTTTTTCCATCTTATCACACTTCCTTTCACTCTTTTCCATCTTGTTGTAGTAGTTATTTAACAAGAAACATGTTATTTCTCTCTCTTCTCTTATTAAGACACTCTTTTCTTCTCTTCTCAAGAAAGTATCTTTCACCTTGATTTTTCTCAACACCTCACCCTAGGCTGCTTGGTATTTTAGTATCAATATTGTGTAAGAAGTGCAAGTGGTGGATCCTAAATTATTCATAAGCCTCCTAATAGCTCAATAGATACCATAGTTATAGATCTGCAATCCCCGCCATTGATATATAATACTTCTCAATATTTTGAATCCTCTTATTTGTATATTCCCACCTATTATGATCTTACCATCCTATCACAAATCACTCCACCTTCTTATCCCCTAAGGGAAAACCTTCTCTAAAGCATGCATATCCTCCTAAGGTTTCCACTCATCCTCCACCTTCATTGTCTCTCCTAAATATTCCTAAAATATTCCACACCTCCTCCTCCACATTCACTTATCCCTATCTATACCACATATTATCTACCTTCCCCTTCCATATCCACATAAATTCCTCAAGTCACAATGATAAACTCTCTTTCTTTGGTCACCTAAACAAAAGTCTTGGACTCAACCACACATCCAAATTAGTAGCAACAATGAGTCCTATCATAGAACAATTCAGAGTCCCCGATTAGCTAAGGAAAATGGTGCATAATAAGAGGAAAGTAGTTATGTATAGCCAAAAATGATTGATCTCAATTCCTTCGACCTAAGGTAATCTTCCTCCCATATAGAAAATAAATCAAGAACCATTTTTAGAATTATCAAAGATGAGAATGGAGAAAGGTTTTCAAAATTTGATGTGCCTCATGGGGGAAAGAGAAGAGAATAAATTACAACCCAAGAGTATATAGTCTTTCGGGTTAATCTAGGGAAATTCACTTGTAAAGGGGCTAAGAAATATGTGCAATCTAATATTGGTACATTCTTCAAAATCATGGATAAGGATCAAGAAATAAAAGAGAAACTAAAGGAAAAAATTTATCAACTCACAAATGTAGTCCAAAAGATGATTGAGCTTATCCACTCTTCTAGTTCCTCTAAACTCAAGTCCCAAATGATTGATAGTAACACTCTTAATGTGGTTGAAGCTATTGGGTGTATGAGTTGGGCCACCAAGGAGTGATCTGAAAATATTCTTACATGTGCTCAAAGAGTGATCATGTATGCGGTAAAGATTCATAGAGAAACATCTATAGAAATAGATGTGATAAATAAAACTATGGAAAGATTTAACTTTGAAATCAACTTATTGAGTCACTACTTTCCTAAGTTGGAGGATTTCCAACTGGTCAAAACAAATACTCTTATGGTAGAAGGTATCATGTGTGAAGAAAAACATGAAGATCATATGGATATACTAGGTGCAATAAGGTTTAGAATTCGAGATCCTAGAGGAATGTGTTTAGAAATTAAGAGAATCCAAAAGTGAAGGAATTGATGTTTCACATAATATCCTAGATGAGCTATAGAAGTGATTCCTTGTTCATTCTATGAGAACCAATGAATTTTTCATTCATCTTATGAAATCACTAAATATTTTTAAAAATTGGTTAAAAAGAAGTCAACTCAGGACTGCATTCAATTTTGACTTAAGCGATTTGTCAAATATCAAAATACTTTCGATAAGTTGACTAAAGAGATGAAGACACTTTGTAAAGTCTCTACACACATGATCGACATTGAGATGGAATGTCAAGGAAGAAATATGTACACAAGTGACCGAAATGATTATCAAATCAAGGATCTCTTCTCAAGATTTGATGAATATCGAGATAGAGTTTAGGTAACGAAGGAGAAGGTTGTTGAGGTACATGAAAACTCCATCAAATAGCTACTGAAAAGGAAGACATGTGATTCACAATAAGTTTGATTTAGTTAGAAGTGAAATTTCAGTATCATGTATTTTCATCATTGTATTTTGCAAGTTGTAAATTGACTTTGGGTAAGTACATGGAAATGGGGGCAAAAGAAGGTCAAAAAGGACACATTTTCTTGAAATCAACTAAACCTAAATTTCATCGAATAATTCAATATGCATGTGCTCAAATTTTGACAAAGTGATAAGAATAAGTACCGTAGAGCTCGAAATCTATTTTCTAAACTACTAAAAAAATTTAAATGGTTGAGATTAAGAGGGTCAAATGTGGTGCACACACAAAGTATCTCTATTTTGTGTCAAAAAGATGATAACCTATTGTGTGTGCGCCTCCCCAATTTTTGAGTTCTATAAATTATTTTTCAAATCCCTTTGGTAGAGAGTTAGCTAAGACCATTTATGAATTCCCACTAATTTTTCATAATTTTTGGATGAATACATAATTTTTTATTAATTTGCAAAGCGCACATATCCTGAAAATGAAATATTTGTGTGTTCCCCCAAAACTTGAGCAAAAAAGTCATTTTTGTTTTTTTAGTATGTGTAGAATGGAGTTTAGAAAAAACCAATTTTTAAAAAAAAATTGGATGAAAAAATCATAAATTGTGCACCAAAACGTATGCATAGGTTTTCAAAAGAAAAGAAGGCACTAGTAAAAGAAATTATGGATGAAATCCTTAAACTAATCGGATTTTAGAAAGAATTATATCGTCATCAAGGTAAAACTGAGCTTGACATCGTAGTATAATTTATTTTTGAATATTATGTTATAATGCATGAGATATTAGGGTGAACACGTGAGATTTTGATGTTTTTTTGTCAAACACATATTTATTCACGGATTACACAGTCCAAACCTTTGGTTTGGATATCCAAGGAAAATCCAATCCTATGGATTGGGAATTCCAAACCCCAATAAGATGAAATGTGAGCATGTTATAACGCGCTCGCGTTCCTATTTGTTATGTAGTTCATGTGCTTATGGGAGGGATATATTCACTAAAATAAAAATTTATTTAGATACTTTACATTTATAAGAAGTTAAGGTCACTCTATACCTTATGGAACTAGTCTCACAGCTCCATTTGTCACGGTTTAGAAGATAGTTTTCATATTCTAATTTGGTCAATACATAGGTATTTTTAGGATTTCAGCATTCAACATTCAACCTTCAAGATTTTAGGGTTTAAATTATACAATCGATATCTATTTTGTGAAAGAATATAGTCATTGTTTAGGTTTTGGGGCCTTTTGGATTGGTTATTGACATTTGTAAGAGTGTTAAATGTGTCAAAATTAGAATTTACAAACCTCACAACTCTCAAAGGTAGCGAAAATTGATCGAATATATGGACTCATGAATTTTCCCATGAGCATGGAGTTGAATCCCTAATTTTGTCTTAGAATATGGTAAAATCATACTATGGATGAGTACCTACTTTACAAGCTTAGGGAATGCATCTTTTGCTTCCTAGTCAATGGTACGTCCTTCCTCTAGCCAACCTACCTTAGTACCACTCTCAACCTGGATCAAAATAAATTATTAACAAGGTTTTTAAGTTTGTTTCAATGTGCAAGGATGATTGGATATGATGATTGATGAGTTCAGTGTGACTTGATGGAAGATAACTTCCTCCGGAGGCCTAAAAGGACATTCTAAGCTAATCAAACACCTTTTGGAAGAGTTTAAGAAATATATTAAGCATCTGGAGGTGATGTCAAAGAATATTGGAAGTGTTGGAGGTAATTTAAGAATATTTAGGAATATTGTTTAGGGCTTAGGGTTTAGGGTTTAGGGCTTAGGGCTTATGGTTTAGGATTTAGGGCTCATGGTTTAGGGTTTAGGTGGTAGAAATAGGGTTTAGGGTTTAGGTTTAGGGCTCAGGGCTCAGTGCTCATGGTTTAGGGCTCAAGGTTTAGAGTTAATGGTTTAGGGTTTAGGGTTTAGGGTGTAAATTTTAGGGTTTAGGGTTTAGGGTTTAGGGTTTAGGGATCAGGGTTTAGGGTTTAGGGCTCAGGGTTTAGGATTTGGCTCGGGTTTTAGGGCTCGGGGCTTAGGGTTTAGGTTTTAGGACTTAGGGTTTAAGGTTTAGGGTTTAGGGTTTAGAAATTAGGGTTTAAGGTTTAAGGGTCAGGGTTTAGGGCACATGGTTTAGGGTTTATGGTTTAAAGCTCATACTTTAGGGTTTAGGGGTTAGGGCTTATGGCTTAGGGTTTAAGGTTTAGGGGGTTTAGGGTTTAAGTTTTAAGGTTTACGGTTGAGGTTTAGGGTTTAGGGTTTATCGTTTAAAGTTTAAGGGTTGGGGTTTAGGATTTAAAGCACATGTTTTAGGGTTTAGGATTTAAGGCTCGGGGCTTAGATTTTAGGGTTTTGGGTTTAGGTCTCAAGGTTTAAGGCTCTGGATTTAGGTTTGATGGCTTAGGGTTTAAGGTTTTTTTTAAGGTTTATGGTTTAGGGTTTAGGGTTTAGGGTTTATGGATTAGGATATGGAGTAGGATAGGGTTTAGGGTTTAGGGTTTAGGGTTTAGGTTTTAAGGATCATGGTTTAGGGTTTAGGTTTTAGGGTTTACGGGGCTTATGGTTTTGGGTATAGGGATCAAGGTTTAGGTCTCAGGGCTCGGGGTTTAGGATTTAGGGCTCAGTGTTTAGGGCTTATGGTTTAGGGTTTAGGGCTTAGGGCTTAGGGTTTAGGGTTTAGGGCTCAAGGTTTAGGGTTTAGGGTTTAAGATTTAAGGGATTTTTCGGGGTTTAGGATTTAGGTAACATGGTTTAGGCTTTAGGCTTTAGGCTTTAAGATTTAGGGTTTAGGTTTTAAGGCTTGGGGTTTAGGGGTTAGGGGTTAGGGGTTAGGGTTTAGGGCTCAGGGTTTAAGGCTTGGGGTTTAGGGCTCAGGGTTTAGGCTTACCCATTCACTCATTGTAATGTTTTGTGTCTTACCCATTCTTATTAGTATTGACATAGAGTATTCAACTAAAAAGGGTTCATCTACTTTGTAGGCAAGAACATTCAAAGAGAGTCATCACAATTTGATGCCTTTCATCTGCTAATATTTTGAAGGAGGGAAATTTTAGATATCTAAGAACAATTTAGGCTAAAAGAAATGTTACCCAATACTGACTAGATCTCCTTTTTCTAGAGCTTGTGAAATATTTGGAGATCGCAAGAGTGTTATAAATTGAGAATAACAAGTCTAGTGGTATTTCTAGGTCTGACGGATTAGGATACCAAGAAAATTTGATCATTTTTGACACTCTTTTGAATAATTATTTCATAGTTGCAAGCTGATCGAGAATGAAGGTTTCATTCGAAGAACAGAGCTTGATATGTCCAGTGCTTGTGTAAGTTGGCAATTTGAGAGGATTTCTAAGGTTCAATTTTATTTTCCAAGATGCATTACTCCAATGTCTGAAAATGTTTCTCCAGATGCAATGAAATTCTGATTCAGACACTCAATATATGTCCAAATTTAATTAAATAGCTTCTTTCCTTGGCCAATTGCGATGATCCCAAATAATTACCTCAAACATTCTTGATATCCTTTGAATATTTTCTCTTCAATAAAATACAAGGATCATTTTTATAGTTTGGACTCCAATGTTGAACATCTATGTGGCAACGACCATATCTGTCATGAGAAATGTGAAGTTTCTGGAGTATGCATAATCCTTACCGAGTTAGTGAGACAAACCAAGCACTTTCAAGGAAGAAGAGGTTCTTGTGAATATGAACATGTATCAAAGTGAATCATGAATGTGAATATGAGCATGTGGTTATTTTTCCAGATTCCAATGGGTCATCCTAGCTTGCATAATACCATACATGGAAATATGAGAAATGTGAAATTTGTTTCAGAGTGTGAAGAAATTGACATTCAAGAGCGCAAGTATATGTGGGGAGAAACAGGTTTGGCAGAGATGTGTAATATGCATTGCAAGGCACAAGGTAGATGTCATATCCATTTAGTTACTTGTCCCACCTCTCATAAACAAGGTGATTCAATTGAGAGAGTGGCTTTCACAGTGATTCAATGCAGTTGGAGTTCAAGAAGATGGATCTCACCCTCAAACATTCCTTCAAATCTCATTCAAGGATCAATCCTTCCATATAAAGGAGGAAACCTATTTCCATGAGGAGTAATCGAGTGAATATGTGTCCAGATACTAAAAGCATGTTTCCACTCATGTGATATCTTGGTCAGGGAAGTGAATTGTGAAGTTAAAAAGGGTGTCATCATGTTCAAAGGTGAAATGGGAAGCTCATAGAGTAATTTGAGGATCATCATATCTTGACTTTTGCTATCATGTTCAAACCTCTTCAAGGAACAAGCCAAGATGAGATAGTCAAGCTATTGAGGCATTCATGACCATCATGTGTGAAGGATCAAGGCATCATCTATCTCCATGAGAGGCATATGAGCAAAGAGGTGTATGAGTATCTTGAAGTTCATTCCATCTAGAGAATTTTGGATCCATGAGGGGTAAGAGGATGATCTTCATATAGAGCACCATATATGTAAGAATGAGAAATCATATGAGTTTCACTTGATATGTCACTCACTTGGTAGTGTTCTTAAACACTCATTTGAACCTTGTAGTGTGATCACACTTCAAAGGAGGAAGGACATTACAACCACCTCATTTCAGTCTAACAAGTGGCCACATGAAAAGAATCTCATTCAATGATAAATCCTTCCATCTACATGGTGAATACCTATTTTAGTAAGTGATAGATAATCAAAAAATGGTTTGAGCATCATGGAGTTGATTTGTGGTCACTAGGGTTAATTGTGGAGGCCTTGAAAATTAAGAGAGTTTAGGGCTTTGGGCTTAAGGCTTAGGGTTTAGGGTTTAGGGTTTAGGGTTTAGGGTTCAAGGTTAAGGGTTTAAGGGTTTATAGTTTATGGCTTAGGGTTTAGGGTTTAGGGTTCATTTTAATAGTTGATTGGGCTTGTGTACAAAATGTGAGAGCAGGATATGGGGGTTGGAAGGGTAATTTTTAGGTTGATTGTGTCATTTTTGCATATTTGAGCCTATAGAGCTTGTTGGAAAGACTTCTAAAAACAAGATACTAATGAGAATGATTGAAATTGGTTGTTATGAGTTGATGAATGCATGCAAATGTGTTAGAGCTTTGCATCACCTCATGATGTTTTAGATCCTTCACAGACCTCATGATGACCATTCCCTTGATTATTTGAATCGATAAAAACTTACATATGTGTTTTGATTTATTATGTGTTATAAGGAATTGCATGAGTCCATATATTCGATCAATTATCGCTACCTTTGGGAGTTGTGAGGTTTGTAAATTCTAATTTTGACACATTTAACACTCCTACAAATGTCAATAACCAATCCAAAAGGCCCCAAAACCTAAACAAAGACTATATTCTTTCACAAAACATATATCGATTGTATAATTTAAACCCTAAAAGCTTCAATTTGAATGTTGAATCTTTGAAAACTGGAAAAATTACTCGACCATATTAGAGTCTAAATTGTCTTTTAAACCGTGTGAGATGGAGTTGTGAGATTAGTTCCATAAGGTGCAAAGTGACCCTAGCTTCTTATATTCACTAAAATAAATTTAATGTATAAGAAATAATAAAGTATAAAGATTAATAAAGAAAAACTTATACTTCCCATAAGCACATATGCCACATAGCAAACAAGAACACGATTGCATTATAACGCGAGCGTGTTATGGCTCAATTTACCAAACCATAATGCGCTCGCATTATAACGCAACCCTTAATTTTCCTTGTCGTGTTATAATGTGAGCGTGTTATGGCCAAAATGGCCAAAAATGGATTTTTATGCGCTTTTTGGCCCCTCATTTCTATGCACTTACCCCTTTGTCAATTTACAAAGTCCTTAGAGAATTTGATTTTTTTCTTCTATACATGTGCAAATGGACTTTGTCAAAGTGCAAGTTTTTATTATTAGGAAAAATGATTTGATCTTCCATACATGTAGTTGTAAAACATGAAATATTTTCCTATAAATATTGGTTTTCAAATCATTTGAAAGGACTTTTTACCCGAGTACATAAATTCTAGAGAAAGGAGATTGTAGAAGCTTTGGATTCACCATTTCCAAGAAGAGAATAAAGAGATTTTCATACTTTGTGTTGATTGTTGTTCTTATCATTGTTATTTGCTCTTATGTCAAATACATGATTAACTCTTTATTTTTCAAGAAATAATTTATTGGTATATTGTCGTTCTTGTTAATTATTATTTGTCGATTAAGATAGGATCTCGCATTTTCCTATTAGAAAATACAAGTCTTCTCTTCTTCCTTTTCTACACATTCCTCTTATTTTCTTTCTTGTTTTTTCCCTCTCACTTTTATTTCCTTGTAAGAGAAGATGTCATCTTTCAAGATAAAACTCTAAACTCCCTAAGTAGATATTGTAAATATTTTATTTACATACACACAACTTAATTTTCAATAAAGGAAGCCTCCCCACATAATAAAGAAGGGACTTTGACCCATAACACTATACTCCAAATCCTATATTTTATATAGAATTACCAAGGAAAAAAATTAAACTTCTTTCCCAACTTTACAACGTTACATTTTTAATGTAATTCATGTATCAAGTGACCTACCAACATAACACATTTTTATATTAACATGGTATGAATAACACGTTCCTATTAACACATACTTTCCGATGTGTATATTATTTTTCAAATAATAACACTCTACTCGCATAAAACACAATATAAACTGAGGATAAATCCAAGCTAATTATTTTACAAAGAATTTCCTATTTTAAACCATGAATAATCTCTAGGGGAGAGGACCCCATAACCGTGCACCCTAACTTTAGGGGCACGTAGATATATGTAGGGGTCTCGTCAACATAAAAAAATTATATCATCGTATAGCGTATCATCATGCCACATCAGCATTTTCGTTTCGCGTGTTTATTTGGAGGGAAAAGTAGTTTTTGAATTGATTTAAAATGAAAAAAAATAATATAAAGCATTTGAAAGAGGTACCAATGACTGAGCGCCTTATGTGTCACATTGTCATTGGCTCTTAAAAAGTGTCATTAATCAAATAGTGAACAACTATTAGTCATTTTTTCAACAACCAATAGTGAAAATCAA
The DNA here is from genome assembly GCA_018340775.1 of Taxus wallichiana var. yunnanensis. Classification (NCBI taxonomy): domain Eukaryota; kingdom Viridiplantae; phylum Streptophyta; class Pinopsida; order Cupressales; family Taxaceae; genus Taxus; species Taxus wallichiana. The sequence continues at coordinate 798,135,432 of CM031235.1, forward strand.
TGTACAATTATTGGTCCCTGCACAATTATGGGGTCCTCTCCCTATAGTACAGAGCACACATTCCAAAACTAAGGATAAAGCTAAGCTAAGTAATTGCCAGAATTTTCGTACAATAAGTTACTGCGAAGAATATGAAGTTCACCATGAAAGGAAAAACTCAGCAACAATTGACATGCTTTGAAGCTCTGTCAAATGACAGAAGAAAGCAATCCATGAGAAAATATTTGGCAGGATTCATTTGTTTACTTAAATCAATGTTTATCAAGTCAATGACAGGAAGCGAAAAAAATGGCACCCACACGAGCCTTTCAAAAAAATAAAAATAAACAGAAGGGACAAAAACACCAGAACAGGAAAAATGGCATTTTTTTTTTTAAATGATCTTCGTCTGATCACGTGGGGTGACTGAACAAGGCATCGAAATGCCCCTCGAGAAATTAAAAATCCGTCCATAATCCATGCCCACTTCTCTGTACCTCGAAATGTACTTCTAAATCTTCCAATTTGATACTTTTCATTAAAATATTTCCTTTCAAAAGTTCAATCTTTAGTCATATCTACTAATAAAAAAAAAAATCCGTCCTCCCTGACAAGATAAAATTCTTGCTGTAAATTGCACAGAGGTACAAAATAAACTTTGACAGCTCAACTGGGTCTGTAAATTCCATGGAAGACTGTAAAAAAAAAAGAAAAAAAAGGGACGCGAATGAGGTCAAATCTGCAGGGCTCAATGCAGTAAGGAGTTTTCCGTTCTGGTATGAGGAATTTAAATTTTTAAAATGGTGGGTTGGCAAAATATCAGAATCCCCAGGCGAGAGTTCGTTTTCCCACATATTCTGTTTGGATTTCCAGGCGATATATACCTATACGTACCACATGGGTTTCTTTTTTATTGTTCCGTTTCCGCGAATCTAGCTCCCAAAGCAGCGATATTTTCGGCGCCGTTGGCTCGTTACAGAGTGTATATACGTCACTGTGAGATCGGTGGATGGAGAATCTTTTGTTTTTCTAGGTCAAATTCCACTCCCACAAAGAATGCTACTTTGGACTTTTTAGTTCCGAACATAGGTATGACAAAGTTGTGCCCTGATTTATCTTGATATAAATAAATGTTTTTCTTTCTGTCAATTCTGTAAATTTCTCTTGGGATGTGGACAATGATTCGCTTCCATTGATAGAATGTATGGGAGGTGGTTGACCTCGCTGGTTTTCTTTTTCTTTTGATGATATTTAGTTCTTTTTTCTTCTTTAATCTGACCAGAGTTTGCAAGAGAACTCACTGAATAAAGTGTTTGAGTTTTTGTTTTACTTCTCTCTCTTCAAAATTCTTCTCCGTGCTTTACCATATCTAGGCATTCAATTTTGACATCAGTTTTATTGTCATAAGTATTATTGATATATTGAACATCTAAGTTTATGGGTTATGTTATATGACTTCATTGTTATTGTCATAAGTGTTATGGTATATTGAATTTTAATATACAGTCATGTTAGTAGAGAAGTGTCATTTTTATCAGGGCATCATTTTTATTATTGCAAGTAACATGGTATGTACAGTTTTTATGTTACTACGTACCAACCTTTCCAAGCAATATGGGATTATGTTTTTATGTAGTATTGAGGATTTGTAGTTCAAGGCAGGGTAGATTAAGTGTATCTAAATTAAGATGGTAAGACATATGACATCATACCTTGTAACCAATGGGGAATGTGGGATTAAACATATCTTACTTGAGATAATAAGGCATGCATTTGAAGATGGTTATGTCATACGGAATGAGGAATGTGGTATAATGATTTCATATGTGCCCAAGTCATATCTTCTAACCAACGTGGGATTAAGTGTATCTAATTTGAGATAACAAAGCATATTTTTACAAGGGGGTCATTTAGATTTTTAAGTTATAGAAGAGGAGAGAGAAGCGAGAAGACAAGCGTACTCATCCATAATCAATCAACCATTAAATATCAAGATGCATGAAATAGGCGCATCCAACTTGAGATAGTAGTGTATTTTTAAAAATCTTGTTGTAAGGAGATTCACTAGTAGATTTTCACCAATTTACATCGTCAAAATTGGAAAAACTAACACTAAATGATATAAAAAAGAATGTCCTTTCACAAAGAGCATGATGACAGATTTTTGGAATCATTGTTGATGCTAAATGAATTTTTAAAAGAAGATTTACCATAAAAATAGTAGAAAACTTGTGACACACTTTATGTCAATTTTTTTGCATCACCATTTTGTGTCCTTAATATTTGTGTCAAATTTTCAAGAAAAATAATTTATTTTGATTCTTTAAAAAAATTAAGAAAGTTAACAAAATTTACGTTAACATTTATTTTGACAACCCAATTTACATTGAGATTCAAAAAATTTACTTTAAAAAAGCTGCTCTTTAATATATACAATAAATTTAATTTATATACAACTAAATATTATAATTTACTTAATTAATGAATATTATATATTAATTAATTATTAATAACATACAAAACATATTCAAATTAATTGATTTTTTCGACACACTTAACAATTATATATTGATGAACTCGAGGTCTTGGGCTATTCGTGAGTTCAAGTAGTTTGTAATCATCAACCCAAGTTTCATTCCCATTAAGTTCATTGGGCGCTTTGATGGGTGGCCGTGGGGACACCTTGAGGTAGAGTCGAACTTCTCCATATGAACCAGCGAGAACATAGCGGGGTGTTCGAATGCGGATCTCTCGGTGGACATTAAGGACCTAAGCCCACTGATGTCCCACTTAGAGAAATTGCTCCTCCAACACTCACTCCAGTTCATAGCTCTGGTATAATAAAAGTGTTTACCATCTAAAGTTTTCCGATGGGGTCTGGGTGGAGTGGTTAAGACGGATGGTTGTATCTAGCTCCACCCAGGTTCAAATACCACTTAAGCACAATCCTCGTTCGGGGTGGTAATGTCGAGGTGGTGGTGGTGTGGCGGATTTGCTAGAGTGGATTCTTGTTTGAAATTGCCTATGCTAGAAGTGTGTTCTTGTGTGGTGGATCTGGTTCGCTAATTGTTGAGCTTAATTGTTATATCTTGGTTGAATGTAATATGATTCGTAGCTCCGGTCAAAAGCATTTATCTATATAAAAAAACAAGTATATATTGACAAGTAACACATTAAAAATAATTTAGAAAAAATAAAATACTTGTTTAAGATACTATTAAAAAAATTGAACTCATATTCATCCTAACATAAAATACTTGTTTAGGATACTATTAAATAAAATTGAACTCATATTCATCATAACATTAAATTACATTATATTATACGTGAAATTTCCACAACTACCATTGTAAAAAATAATGTAAAATTATAAAACAATAGTTTATACATTATTTTGTAGAAATATACTCTATAGATTAAAAGAAAATAAAAATTATACAATATTTGTAACACTCGTCATCAACATCATCGTCATCACCAATATCCATGCACTTTATCTCTCTGGTACCATTTTTCATGTGACTATATGACATTTTGAGTGTGAATGTGAAGGGATGGTGGATAACCCTCATTTTGCCACCTAGAGTACTCTACCAACACAATAGCAATTGGTTAAGTAACCAATGCCAAATATCATACAAATCTAACATTTCTACGATTAAGCACTCTACTTGCCATCAGACAACCCATGACTCCTCTCTGCGACCACCATCATTCATATTTGTGTCTGGGTGGGTTATATCTCTGAACTCCCTCGACCACATATCATGTGGTTACTACAAACCATCCACTTATGCCACATCGACCTTGATAAAAGAGGTTCTTTTTATTTGAGATTTTAAATTGAATTTTGCAACTCAAATAGAATTTTCAAAATCCTTATCTCAAGAATTATAAAGCTGGTTGAGTGACATATAGGGAAAATTTTAGTGATGAATTTTCGTTAATTCGCGAACATTTGGATTTTGAAATTGGCATTTGGCGATTTGGATAAGTAGTACACATCACCATTTTTCCTAAATTATTGGGATGCAGCATATTTTTGGGTCGGCTCACCTACTGATTTAAAATAAATTTCATACTCATGAATATATATCGTTACTTACCTCAAAATTCAAATCGGGCACATTATCAATATATTTTGTATAAGGGTGGGTAATTCTTGAAAATGCAACCGCCCAGCTTGTGACTATAATTAGTGGTTTTCACTAATTAACTAACATTCCTTACCAAATTAGCCAATTAACACCATGTTGTTGATTGCATAACCTCTTTCGCATTCAAGATGCCACTTTATGGTGAATCGTAAGTCAAAATCCTCTTCAAAATAGACAATTAGCGTTTATAGCTAATTAAGCCTATTTTGCCCTTGATTTGGTCAATATGCCCTAATATTGGCTCAAACCCCTCTTATGACCACTCAAAATCACCCCATTCACCTCCACAACGTCTCAACAAGCTTCAAAATCTTATCCTAGCCTCCTAGTTGACCCTAAGTGGTTGATTAAGGCTTCATACCTCTTAATCACTTGGTAATTCACTAATTGTGATTAGCAAGGCCTAATCATGATTAGCAATTCTAATCTAATTTGGGGCTTTTAGTCCCACATGCACCAAAATACAAGTTTCTCCAAAAGGAAAACTATAAAAAGAGTTCACCTCATTCCTTTATACTTTACACCATGCTTTGATTTGCATCTCATATAATAAATATGATATATAGCCAAGTTCAATCCTTGCCTAAAGCCTTCAACAAGGTTAGTAGATGAATAATCTAAAGTGACTTAACAAGTCATTTGGAGAGGTCATTTCACCATTGTTTGGAGTAGCAACCATAACCATTTGATTGCCCTCTTAGGTCTATTTAGGCCCATGTTAGGTAATTCAAGCATATTAGTAGGCATGTTTAATTAGATTTTGCATTGTTTTCATACTAGTTAAGCATTCTTTTAAGCTTTTATCTTAATGTTACATTCCTAGACTTAGAATCCTTAGCTAGATGGATGGAAATGGTGTTAGCTTTCCTTGTTTAGTCATGTAATTTTCTTTGTAAAGTTTAGGGTGTTTTCATTTGGCATGCCCGGTGGGACAATACCCCATTGCATTCAATTTTTAAAGCTTTTTAACTTAGTTTCAAAGTTTTTCATTTCAAGTTTTAGATTAGTTTCAAGTTTCCTAGATTAATTTCAAGTTTTCTAGTTTACTTTCAAGCTTTCTAGAGTACTTTCAAGCTTTTTTAGATTAGTTTCTCAAGATTTTTAGATTAATTTCAAATTTTTAGAGTAATTTTCAAAGTTTTATAGATCAATTTCCATTTTTGAAAGTTGTTTCAACTAGATTAGTGGTAGAAGTTGTGTTTTCATGCTTTTTAGGATATAAGGAGGTGAAGCCCTATCAAAATTCCTCAAAATACCAAATATTGGACCTTTTTCAAGAAATATTCTCAAAACAACATTCATTAAAGCATTTAGATATGTTAGAAAATGACTAGTTTTCTAAAAATGAATACCCTAAATTCTTGGTAACTTTTTGCTCCAAATTTATGTTGGCATTGTGTAGTTCACTTCAATACCTTTCCAACACAAAAAAAAAAATGGAGTCATTTTGAGGTTGGGAGAAAAATTTATGGCCTCCGAAAGATAGTTTGAGCACCTACAGGAAAGCTTGCTTGCAGTGTGTGCATCAAGGAGTGCACATGTGCATCAAAGAGTGTGCATGTGCATCAGGAGTGCCCTGCATCAAGGAGTGCACCTATGCAACACTATGTTTTGGTCTCTGAGTGTGGCTTTGTGATAGTGCATCAAGGAGTGTTTGCATAGTGCTCTAGGAGATGCATGCTTTGCATGCATAATCTGACATGTAAAATTGTAGAGTGTGCATGTGCACCAAATTTGCACTGTGCCTAAATTTTTGGTAACTTTTTGCTCCAAATTTATGTTGGCATTGTGTAGTTCACTTCAATACCTTTCCAACGCAAAAAAATGGAGTCATTTCGAGGTCGGGAGCAAAATTTATGGCCTCTGGAAGATAGTTTTGAGAACCTACAGGAAGGCTTACCCTTGTTTGCTATGCATCAAAAACTGCGCTTTGTGCACTAGGTAAAATTTCCTCAAAATTCAAAATTTCAATTTTTGTATTTTTAGGATTGTTGTCATTTTTTAAGGGTTTTTAGATGTTTTTTTGTCAATTTATTGATTTTTAGAGCAATATTCTTAATAAAATTGACTTAGGGTTTGATAAGTGATTTTTCATGCTTTATTTGAGTTTGGAATAGGGTGTGTATGCTCTTCCCTTGCACTTAGTGTGATCTTGGGAATCAAAAGCACTTCTAACCACTTTTTGCTATTTTAGAGTAAGTAAGAAAAATCATCATTCATTGATATGCTTGATCTTTTAGTTTAAGAGATTTTCACTTAATAAAGAATCAAGGCTAAAAATTTGTGTATGCTCTTCCCTTGCACCTAGTGTGATCTTGGGAACCAAAAGAAATTTTAGTCTTTCATTAAGAAGCACTTGGATTAATTGGGAATAAACCTTACTTTTGCAAATTTTTATGGTAGTTAGTTGATTTACAAGCTTTGCATTTCTATTTAGTTGGATTATTTGTTGTGTATGCTCTTCTCTTGCACCTAGTGTGATCTTGAGAAACAAAAACAACACTTAATCCTCTTTCTATGATATTGTGAACCTTTTTGAAACTACTAATCATTTGTGTGAAGGACCTAAAATGCTTGTCAAAGAAAGAAGGGATCTCTTTCAAACCAAAATCTAACATTCACGTGTGTTGTAGGTTGTCATTGGTGGTCTAAACCAAATTGCTTAATCCAAAAGATAAAAATACACCAACACACCATTCAAAACATTGTATTGTAGGTTTGGTTAAGAGCTACGGCTCATCCGCTCAACTAGGACATAACCCCTTTGGCATAAGCCTTAAGCTACAACAATGGGGGTGGTCTAGGAACCCTAAAGTAGTTCACACAAGAGGGAACCTTGTGAATGAAATAGGAAAGTGCTCCACACTACCGACTTGACTAGTACACCTTGGTGAGATTAGAGTCAAAGATATCCATGTATCATGACCCCAGTGAAAGTATAACTGAATGCACTTGGTGCTCATTATATTGAAGGGGGTAAAGTAAAGTAAATCGAGATACTCCTTGGGAAACCTTGGTAAATCGAGCTCACTCTAGATATCTTGTGACACCTAGAGAGAGAACCACCTAGGAAGCTTGTCGGCTTGGAGCCATTGTTTTTGTCTTAGTTGTTATACTTGAGAGCTCTCACAAAGTGACAACTTTGTTAGATTCAAACTCTTGTTTTTGAACAAGGGAAAGAATCTCTTAAAGTTGAAACCGCGTGATTTTCATCATGAAATCTACTTAGTGTCATTTTGTCCTAGTTTTTCACTTGTCCTAAGACAAGGCAAAACTCTGCCAAAATAACACCAAGTTTATTTCAACACCACTTGGTCTACACCCTTGTTTTCTTGTTGCCCATTTTTGGACAAAAGGAAACAACATATATGGATACCACTAGATATCACGTGTCCACCACTTTTGTATTCTACTTGTGTGACTAGGTTGTAATGCCGGAGCACAAGTGTTGAAAGTGTGCATGGTACGTACTCACGATCTAGTAGGCCCCCTTGTCTCAAAAACCCATATTTGAGACTTATTATCATCGTAGTTAGGTGATTTCATCTTTTCTTCTTTTGAGTTGTTATGTTGCCCACATTATAGCCATATAATTGAGATATTTACGTCTTGTTTCCATTGTGAAATTAGGCCTAAATCTCTATATTGTAGTGTTACGTTGCTCGCATGCATAACAATTTCTTGATATACTTAGACATAGTTTTTACACCCTAGCTTTGTCTTGAGTTTTTTGAGTGTTGAGGTTACTTTTTAGCATCGCTATAACATCATTTGATACTAAAATCTTGCTTTCTCATAAAGTTTGATTACGTGTCCAAATAGCATTGTTACGTTGCTCACATTTGTATCATCCATTTTACAAAGCTTAGACTTTGTTAGTGTTTAGAAACTGGATTTTAGTATATCTTGTTAGAAGATCGTGTCAACATTCTCTTATCATTTAGGCCTTGTTTGTTTGCAAACTTGACCTAACTGGTGATATTGTGTTGTCACTATTTGGTTTAAACCTATCTAGACAAATTTTAGAGAGTAAACTATTTGGTGTAACTAAATTTTGAGCGTTGTACGTCATTGTATTATTCTAAGGAAAACTTGTGTCATATATTACCTTGTTAGGGTAGATCATTCTTTATTCATTATCTAGGGTTCACATTGAGTTATTATATTTGTGGCTATTTTATAGTCACCATTTTTTTGAGAAGAGACGTTTAGCAAAAATTTATCTAGGGTCCATTTTTAAACCTTAGTGGAAACGCTATGAAAATCTACCTAGGGTCCAATTTTTTTTTTCCTAAGTTCATTGTAGTACTTCTACACATTTGTCAAACCTTAGCAAAAACATCCCTTATCAAGCAACTCTTGCATCGAATTGAACATAGGAAAAGAGTTTTCCCTTGTGTCCTTTGTGTTGCCCAATTTTGATCAAACATTTTGACATTTACAGCTACAACTTGTTGTCTAAACCTTGTTGATTTGTCAAAATTGTGTCATTGTGATACCTATTTTCCTTAGATTCTCTTTGGAAAAATGCATGCTATCTAGGTCTAGGCATTTTCCAACAATGACTGACTATCACATGGTTCCTTATACATACGACAATAAGGAACCAAGGTTTTACATTCCCATCAAAGGATGCCCATCATGACTAAGCCTCGTTTGGTTCTTCATGCTAGAGAACCCATTCGGGTACCTTGTTCCCCACCTTCATCTCATAGTCGGTGGTATGGTTTGGACACTTCTGATCCAAATTATTATTCGGGTTCCTCCCACTCTTCTTCTAACTCCGATCCAAACTATTATTTTGATTCTTCAGATTCACCTCGATCTTCTAAAATTCTCATTAGAGTTATTCATCTAATTGAATCTTAAGTCACAGTCCTCCCTTTCTTCGCAGGACTCCCCTTATCAGTCACCTAAATGACATCTTCCTCCTTTGAAGATCTATGTGGCCCCAAGTCTCGCTACTCAAACATCTAATTTGGTTCTTGAGCCCATGGTCCTCCCTTGCTTTGTAGGACCTCCCTTATTCACCGCCTCGACAACCTCCTCCTCCATTGAAGATCTGGGTGACCCAAATTCATCTAATTGACACCTACATCGCATTCATCTAAGTTGACACCTACGTCACATTCATCTAAGTGACTCCTATGTCACAATCTCCTAATTCGACACCCATGTCACAATCATCTAAGATGACTCCCATGTCACAATCATCAAATTTGACACCTATGTTGTAATATTCTAAGTGACTCCCATGTTGCAATCATCTAAGTCAATGCATACATCGTAAACACCTCAAGATGACTCCTATGTCACAATCATATGCTGATTTTCTACATGATCCTCATTGTTTCCCGAAAATATGCCATCTTCTAGGAAAGCCAATACCAATCAGCTATCTCAAAGCCATGTCTTCTTCTACTCGTGAGACATCTAGATCCAAATCTACTTCATCTCTTGAGTCATCATCTTCTCAATCTTCCACACCAGTTGGACCCATTTCTTCTAGTCAACCTCCTATGGTCAAAGAACAAATACCCCTACCGATCGATTCATCTCAAGATGAGGAGACGATCATGGAATTCCTGGGGTCACATGATGGCATTCCCTAGAGGATTACAATCAAGGATTTAATCTTGACTTCGATACGCTTGTGTATTGGGAAGAAGAAATTGATTCCTTTTTTCAGAATACTAAGGAAGATCCTAAGACCATTGAGGAAGATCTTATCTTTTCTTCACATCCTTCTTTACATAGCATGATTCCTCAATCACAATCTCACCTTGGGTCACCACCTAGTAGCCCATCATCTGCTTCTATATGTGGGGCACCTCCAAGTAGCCCTTCATCATCTATGTGTGGCTCACCTCCTAGTAGCCCATTTTATTCTATATGTGGCTCACCTCCGGGTAGCCCCCTCTTGTCTATATTGGGGCACATCCTAAAACCCCCTCATCTTGATTCTTGGGCCACGTCCTAATAGCCCATCATCTTCTATCTATGGGACACCACCAGAAAGTCCTTCATCTTCAATCTTAGGGCCACATCCTAGTAGTCCTTTATCTTCATTCTATGGGACACCTCTGGTAGCCCATCCTCTTCAATTCTTGGACCATGTACCCTTCATGTCCATCATATTTTCTTCTATCAATGATTTGAAAGCCCACTGTCATTTCTCACATCAATTCTATTCATCCACTTTCTTCTCCCACTTCTCGGGATCAGACAAGTCACGTATATAGCTTATAGAAACCCAAATGGTTCCTTCATCCAACTAAGATTAAAAATTCCAAGAGCTCCAAAGCTCCCAACAATTTAAAAATGATCTTAAAGTTCATAATCAAACATGATTCAAAAATGCACATCAATGCACCCATCAAGTATGGCACAAAGTGCATAAACCTATGGATAGGGACCTCAATCTCCCACACACAAAATCACATTTCATGATAAAACACAATCATCTATTGAGTATGAGCTCACCACGATCATCGAGATCGGGGATAATATGACTCTTGATAAGAAAACACACCTAGTCTTCCTTATCAAGGAAATGCTAACATTGTTGTTGGATCTTATCACGCCAAGTGACCTTGTCGGTCCCACTTTTCAAAAAAAAGACAAAAATACAAAAAAAATGATGAGAAAACATTTCAAAAAAATATCAAAGGTAAAGATCAAACATTGCAATCTGGTATTGCATACACATGGATGTTCTTTCTTCCCTTTCTTGCTCTTCTTCTACAAGTCTTCCTACCATTTTCATCCCTTGGTGATATTTTGGTTAGCCAATTCACACGCATTTTGTGACATTTACCTCTATGGTATCCATTTGGCCTTGGTCTTTCATCACCTTGGTAAATTAAAGAATGACTGACCTCATAGAGATCTATCACAATCAACATCTAAAAACTTGTTGCGAAGAAATTTTGGACATATTTGTTGACACTAGCCAATGTCATCATCACAATCACTTCTGCCTCCTTCCATCAAGCCATCAGTGGTTCTTAACCCCTTGTCAAACAAGAGAGCTGAAATAAGTTTTAGAAAAAAAAAAATCAATCAAATCAAAAATCACAAAGCTGAAAGCAAACGCTAAAAGCAAAAGTAAATTGATATATAACTCTCTCTTGGGGTATTTCCAATAATCTCTATCGGGGCTATGGATGCCTGACTGGTAGTAGATAAATGTTGCGATTAGAATCAAATGCATCTCCATCGGGCTATGGATGCCTGGCTGATAAGCGGAGCAATGTATGACTCTCCTTCCACAATCCATTCAAAAAAAATCAACTTTGAAAAATAAATCATTCCTACACATTGGCTAGGGTGTCTTCACTTGTTGTCTATCAAATCTTCCCTCCAAGAGGTAATAAATTTCCATGTGCACACATTGGATCTCTATGAGAAAACAAGATTAGTATGTTACCAAGTGTCTTTTTTTTGGACCTTGTTCAAACTCTTACTCTAGTCCGTATCTTGTCTCATGATTCGTGCCTTTGGCTAATCGCTTCTTCATCACGAGGCTTCTAAGCTACATTCACAAACATTCACATTGTTCTTCTACTTTGTTAGAACATCCATGTGTATAATATTTCCTTTTTCCATGTTTTTGGACACCTTTGTCCCCTTCACAAAAATAATCTTCCACTTTGTTTTATCATGTGCTTCTTGGCAACTTATATGTTGGGGCATCCTTGCTCCTTCCTAGCACGTCATTGGGTTACATTCATCATCATGTTGAACCTATCTATATTGGCCCTGATCCAACTTTATGTGCATGAAGAGTTTTCCTTTGAATATTCCCATCTAACGTTGGGGGAAATTTTTGCATCTTCACTTTCTTACGCATACGCGTGGCATTCTACCCTTGTACATCCATCTATCATTTGGGGCATCCACGTTTCTTTGTTTCCTATACATAGCTTCAAAAAATATCAAAAAATCAAAAACATTCAAATATGTTTCAAAAAAAAAAACATTCAAATATGTTTCAAAAAAAAAAACTAAAAAAAAATTGCAAATTGGTAAAAAATTTAATTTTTTCAAAAATTGGTAAAAATCAAAAATTTAGAAAAATCATTAAACATGCAAAAATTTTTTTTTCAAAATTGGTTAAAAAAAAAAATATCACTTGTATCTTCCATTATCTCGAACATCAAAATTTTTCCTACAAAAACATCTTTCTAAGGTTCTTGCTTGTTCTAGTCTCAAATGACTTGTGGATCATGGTGATCATCACGTGATCTACCTTCATTAACAAAATCTCAGTTACATGCTACATCGGTACTCATTGTGCAAAATGAGATTTTCAGAGAGTTGTCGTAGTGCACAAAATATTTTCCATGGGACTACTTGTGTCCTCCATTTTTCCCTTGCATGTGTTATTGCTTGGGGCATCATTTTTAACCCTTGTCGTTACAACATGAACATTCGAGAACTACAACTTGATAACAAAAACATTGGTGCAACTATCTTAAACATTGTTTGAGTGTGTGTGATTGTATTGGTTTTCTTTGTTAGGTTAGTTGGTTTAATTTTCTCGTATTGCATTACATTTTGTATGTTGCATGGAGCTAAATATCATTTTACTTTCTCGTATTGCATTACATAATGTATGTTGCATGGAGTTACGTATTTTTAGCAGTAAACAATTGTTAGTAATTTAATTTTTCATGTTATCTTACACTTTTGTTTATTTTAAATAAAATTTGATGATGTAGACCTAGGGGAAAATGATATAAACAAGTTACTTATTGAAAGGTTGGATGCAAAGATTGGGCTTATCCTATATTCTCCATTAATCATTTCTTATCACTTATTATTTATTACCATTACTAATTTTTCTTCCAAATCACTGGGGCAATAAACAACCATGTTTATCCCTATCCTTATTTTCTTCTCAATACCTAAGGTTTCGCGCCCGTTCTAACCTATTTTCTTCTATCCATTTCAATCATATTTTCGATCGTCGATTGACTTCTTCTATCACCCCATCGACACTCGAGGGGCATCCTTCATCCTGCTAATTTTTCTTCAAAAATTTGTTTTTTATGCTTGTCTACTATATTTGAAGTGAAGTTACTAACTTCACCTCAAATAGGGGCAAATGTAGACACCTAAATTCCGCTTTTGCAATCTTATTTCCAAACGCACACAAATCACTCTCATTCTTACCAATTCCATTATAATTAGTGGTTTTTGCTAATTAACTAATGTTTCTTTACCAAATTATCCAATTAACCACCACGTTGTTGATTGCATAACCTCTTTCGCATTTAGGATGCCACTTTACGGTGAATCGTAAGTCAAAATCCTCTTCAAAACAGACAATTAGCGATTATTAAGCTAATTAAGCCTATTTTTCCCTTGATTTGGTCAATATGCCCTAATATTGGCTCAACCCCTCTTATGACCACTCAAAATCACCCCATTCACCTCCACAATGTCTCAACAAGCTTCAAAAGCTTATCCTAGCCTCCTAGTTGACCCTAAGCGGTTGATTAAGGCTTCATACCTCTTAATCACTTGGTAATTCACTAATTGTGATTAGCAAGGCCTAATCATGATTAGCAATTCTAATCTAATTTGGGGCTTTTAGTCCCACATGCACCAAAATACAAGTTTCTCCCAAAAGGAAAACTATAAAAAGAGTGCACCTCATTCCTTTATACTTTACACCATGCTTTGATTTGCATCTCATATAATAAATATGATATATAGCCAAGTTTAATCTTTGCCTAAAGCCTTCAACAAGGTTAGTAGATGAATAATCTAAAGTGACTTAACAAGTCATTTGGAGAGGTCATTTCACCATTGTTTGGAGTATCACCCATAACCATTTGATTGCCCTCTTATGTCTATTTAGGTCCATGTTAGGTAATTCAAGCATATTAGTAGGCATGTTTAACTAGATCTTGCATTGTTTTCATACTAGTTAAGCATTCTTTTAAGATTATATCTTAATGTTACATTCCTAGATGGATGGCAATGGTGTTAGCTTTCCTTGTCTAGTCATGCAATTCACTTTGTAAAGTCTAGGGTGCTTTCGTATATAACAATTGTTTGTTTGCACAATATATGTCTATATGCAAATGTGTGGAGATTTTTAATTGGGCACTTCATCTACAAATGTTTGGCTACATTATAATCATTTGCCTACAAATGTCGGACTACATAGAATTCAAACGTCTACAAATTTATACCCTTTTACAACCACCTGTAGATTTTTCACAACCATTCACAAGCATTCTATGGTTGTTCATTAAATTTTGATTCAATGGCTTCGGTGATAATGGTAAGTGGGAAAATCATCAAAAAATGACCCTATAATATTATTTTATTCAACCACAAAAATTGTCACACAACCGGCATCCACACCAAATACATGTATGAAATTATTAATTGTATTTTTATTTATTTTCAGTTTCATATTAAGGTTCAATAATAACAAAACTCCTTTTGTATACATAACCGCCCACCAATAGTGATATTCCACATGAAATAATTAATCACAATAACATGTCACCACTTCAAAATATTATTGATGATGGCATGCCTCCACTTGAGGATAATCCTTATTATGTGCCTCTACTAGATGACAATCACAATTATGAGATGCAACTAGTAGAGGACACTTCTTCTTCTCATCAAACACTAACTTTAGTTGGAAATTCTACTCAAAAATTTAGGCCAAGGAAGAGGATACTAGAGGATATTCTCGATGATGAGATCCATCTAACAAAATAGATTTCTACTTATCGAACACTAATATCAATTAAAAATACTACTCAAATTTTTTTGCGAAGGAAGAAAATTATATCGACAATTGGAAGGTCTTGTAAGTTCAAATAAGTAGCTAAATATTTGTTCATTGAACCAAGAGAGATAGAAAATGGTAATATGATAATCCAACGGAATGTAGATGTGCAATATGTAGTTGGAAACTTGGAAAGGACCACAAAATGCAACTTAAGTTGGACACAATTGAAAAATATTGTGGCAAAATATATGGGTCGTGTTGGCAAAATAATTTGTCACGATACAAATTATTGGTTTTCACCAATGGTCAAGGGTTAAGCCCCTCCTTCTTGTGTATCGGGAGGATCTCATTATTGAATGAAAACTAACTAAATTTGTGGGGTGGTCATTAGGTTAGGGATCACATGGGAATACTCCACTAAACCTATGGCAAAGTGCTTGTATAGTGTATAAGGGAGGAATTTGATTTGAAGAGAGGTAAAGAGGAGTAGGAGAAATAGGGAGAAAGAGGGTTAATGTTGTGAGTAAGAACTAGCAGGTTCTCACAAATATTAACTAGATTAGGTTCACATTCAATTAGAATAATTCAACCATGCAATCAAAAGTAAGACTAACAAATCAGATACACAAAGTTTAATAAATCCATTAATCAAGGACACAAATTTCCTTCTTGGTTTTATAACATTACAATGCTTGCAAAGTTGGGAAGTAGAGGGAATGGAGGAACATTGACAAGGAGATCGAAGAAATGTACTTTTTATTACTTGCAGTGGTAGTTAAATCCAACAACTTACAACAATCAACAATTTCTAACCTCTTAGAATGGAGAATTCATCCCAACTTATATCATTACAAATGTCTCTTCCTCTCCCCCTACATGACTCTTCATCTCACCACCATGTGAATTTTCAAATTTCTTAGGAATGAAACTAATTCCTTTTCTTATTTTTGAAAAGGGATTTTTACAATGCAACATTAAGTCACTTAAGTGAATAAGACGAAAGAGTGAAAAATTACATTCTCAATGAAGGAATAGAATGTTAGAGAGAGAGGGGGAAGAGAGAGAAGTGATGATCCAAAGTCAGGAAGCTCCGCTAACGAATAATTTGCTTTCGATGAACCATAAATGAAGTTCATTTCAATCAACCACTTGTTGAATTGGAATAATGAGATTGCAACTATTTCTTTTGTGAGACATAGACACCTTAAGGGTATTGAATAAGTGTCTAAAAACACTACTAAGTGAATTGCACCATGTGAACTTGAGATGATTTCCGATCATGGAAAAATGATGATCCTTTTGAACACAAGGTTGGAGTCAAAACATGGATATCATCACCTTACTCCCCTTGGCTTCAAAATTAACCTCTGTAACAAAGATGTCACCTTATCAAATGGAATCAACTTCAAGATGCACTCGATCACCTTCTTGCTCATATGCTCCTCATTGAAATAGTGATTAACTAAAATTAAACTAAACTATGAAAGCATAGTTACTAGTTAATCTAAATAGGAGGACTAAAATGTTGTATAAAAGTAAAATAGTATGGAATAGTAGTAAATAATTATTCTAAGTAAAATAAAACCCTAAATATGCAAGAGAAAGAAAGGAAATGGTTTAGCTGATTTGAAGAGACTGTCGCATGTTGTCCCGGGTTTGGAAACAAAATTTGGAATTGTAGACGATCACTTAGAAGTCTTGTGAGCGTCAAATCTAGAAGATCTAAATTAGTGGGGCATTAGGGAAGGTATCTTGGGGCACCCAAGGCACCCTGGTCTCTATAAATGCTCGAATCTGAATCTTACATGGTCACAAGGTATCGACAAAAAAAAAAATTCACCTTTGGATTCATCGAGTTGCGTCAAATGTGGTGAATAATCAAATGATGACCTGCAATAGAAAAGGAAGTATCAAACCCTAAGAAAAATAAAGATGTAGAATGAATGGGTCAAAATGACCTCAGCCACCAAACTAGTGGTCTTATCATTGAGTGTTGCACTACATTTCAGACCCAGATGTAGTTCTCATGCGTGTGTGCATGTGGTTCCCTATGTGCTCTCATTCTAGTCACACTTTGTGAAGTATCGAAATAATAACTATAGAAAATGTAATAGCATGTGTTTATGGAATATAATAGAATCCCTCCCCTATGTTATGTGTGTTGATGTAGATCTCATAGCCTTGATGCATGGCACTATATGGATGCAACTCTAGATGGAGTGATAGTAGTATGTGATGTTAGGACCCTCATTATGGTATTATAAGTTTGTATTTATAGGGTTATCAAGTTTAATTTCGTAAGTAACCCTGATATGGCCGACTAAGAAAAGGATAACAATGAAAAATGGATAGAAAGGCCTAAAAAAGAAGCGAGAAAGAGAAAAATAGACCGGGGTGCCCAAGGTGGAACTAAGGCACCCTAGTACAGACTGGGCACCTGTCTTCGGGCTAGAATGACGAGGTAGTTAAAACAAGTGGATGGGTATACAAAAATACACGGGAATGACGAAAAAAATTTAAGAAAAGGATGGCCAAAAGGTGGGATTAATTATTACTTTATTCACTTGAGAACCTTCTAAATAGTAGTATAAGACCAGGCTAAATAATGCCTAAAGTGCATGATTTTGTGTCTACATTTTCCCCCACTTTATGTTGGTGAGCGGAATGCTCGGTAACATAAAGTAGATAGAGATGTGTACCTAATATCCATGTAGAGTGTAGAAGAAGACATGTTGATGGACTAGACTCAAGCATGGAATGACAAAAAGAAAAATGTGGAGGAGCATGGATTCTAAAGATGAAAAATGTGCATAAAAAGTGATGAGAGTGAACCTAGGGAGGAACGCATGTGTAGTTGTTATTGTGTGTAGTGTACCTACATGGTTAGTAAATGCAAGTGCTGTAGCGGTATGTTTTCATTTTCATTGTCGTTGTTGTTATTGCCCCCAATTTGACTTCTTGTTTCTCCACAGGTGGACTGCAAGGAGAAAACGATCAAGTAGTCAAATATGTATGTATGTAAAAATGTTGTGTAAAATATGCATGTATATAGAAATGTGTAAAGTACACAAATGTAAAATACGCTGAAATAAAAGTGTAAATGGAACATGTGCACCTGATCCATGTCGAGAGAAATGGTGTAGAAGGATATCTTGTATTGTTGCAAGTTTTTGGGTGATCTCACACCACCTTGGATGAAGAAGTATAGGGAGGAAATGTGATGTATCCTCAACCTTTAACCACTTCTGTTGAAATGTGTGAAGAGATCTCTGTATTGTCCTAGTTTTTTGGGTGATCCAACACCACTGGATGGAGTAGTGTAGAGAGGCACACCCATTGTAACCCCCAAGCATGTAATTGCTCCATAGAATTTATGAAGGACACCATGTCCTATAGAGGCTATTGTGTATGGAGTTCATAGACTAGTCTGAACTCACTCATTGTATGTGAACCAGTGTAAATACATTGTGTTAGTAGAAACCCTCAATGATTCCCCCTCTTTAGGGCGCATGCCATGTCCCTGAAAGGAAAATATGGCCCCAAAAGAGGACCAACCGCACTCTAACCTGTAGAACTCTCCCTACATGGGGAAAGGGAAATGCTTGCTAGATACCAAGGCGCACACAAAAGGGGATGGCTAGCCAAAACAAGTGTTAGTCTAAAAACACATGCATGCAAGAATATAAGTGTAAAATACGCAGATAATGTAATAACTACTAAACACAGTAGTGTAAACACGCAGGAAAAAAAGTAGACCACACAAAGTGGGTTTCAAACATGGGACATCACTCACGATGTCGCAAGGCACGCAAAGCCATCATGGCCATAAACAACAGACAAGTGTGCACACAAGCAAAAGGGCAAAGCCCGCATACAATGGAAAACAAAGCAGATAAGTAGAAACAAACAAGTAGTCATGGAAACATGTAATCTTACAAAATAAGTGTTGCACATGGAACACCCGTTAGCATGTCAGAGCGATAATTGATATGTCAAAGCATGTATGAACAAGTAGTATAAGATGTTAAGTACAAAATGAAACAATAGCACTGGATAAGATGAATGTGGATGCCCCCAGTGACCGGTATAAGAAGGGTAGAAGGTGAGCATCCATGCCGCGTGTAAAGTCTTGTATCTGCGATCACACTAAACAAAGGCATGAATGTGCATGTGTGTATGATAATGACATATAAGAAAGCAATATAACATGTGTAATAAAGTGAGCATGCAAAACACTAGTAAGCAAAAGTAAATGCCCCCAAGACAATGCAAGTATGTTGTGGATGGATGGAATGGAATGCAAGATGGAATGATAGAAGAAGTGTGCCCCCAGTGGATGGAATGTGTATGTAGTGAGGTTCAATTTGTTTCCCCCTCAATAGTCAAGAATGAACCATAAATGAGAGTGCATCATCAAGAAATGGTTGAGTAGTGTTGGATGTTTCTAGAGTGTTGCGATGAGTGAGTATGCGTGATGGTGATGAAAGGCAACATGTGGAGAGATGTGCATGAACCCTATAGCTGAAGTGTATATCACAACTTTTTGGAATAGATGAGTGATGATTTATCTCTAAGTGTATATCACTACATGATGAATAGAAATAGGTGATGATTTAGCCTAAAGTGTATGTCACTATAAGATGGAAGGAGGGAGTGGTGATGTAACCTAAGGTGTATACCACTAAAAATAATAGAAAGGGTGAGAATTTAACCTAAGGTGTATGTCACTAATGCTTGAAATGTCACATGAGGAAAATGTCACATAAGAAAATGTCGTATGGTGAATGTAAGATCCGTTTGATTGTTAAACCCTTGGCATTCGAGTATGGGTGAGGAACTAAAGTTTGGCATAAGGTTGTGCCGATTGCCTAGAAAATAATGTAGTACAAATGATCAAGTAAATAGTAGAGTATACGAATGCGGGGTGTGGGAAATGCAATATAGGATGTGTAGTGTGTATAGAATGTGTAATGTGTGAAATGTAATAATAAGTGCATATAGAAATAGAATGTATAATGATAAAATGTAAAGCTAGACCCATATGAAATGTAATCTAGCATAGTATGTAGAATATAGATGATGTATAAATGTGCCATATGAACCATGCAATGTAGGATGTCTAGGATATAAAATATGTAAGATGTGGTTATAAGTGTAAATAGAATATTTAGTGATAACATGTAAAGCTAGACTCGTATATATAATGTAACCTAGTGTTAATGTAAAATGTATGGATGAAATGTAAAACTAGACTCATATGTAATGATGACTAGTGTAGTATATGGAAAATGTATGCTATGAAAATGTGTTATGTATAATGCAAGTGTAGTAGAAATAAATGTAGGACGAATGATGTATACACGCAATGTAGGATCAAAATGGACTATGTAGTGCATATGGTGCAGTGTGTGGGACTCAGTGTAGAGGTAATCCCTTAACAATCAAGTGTGAACCACAGCACAAGAGTGCAGCATCGCGTAATGAGGGTGTTATGACATGTGATAAGTATGTCTATATGCAAAGAAATGAATGAATGAGAATGAAAAGATGAGAGATGTAGCTACACTAATATGAGGAAGGGGGATTGTATAATGGTTATGCCCCCCAAGTGGTTATGAAGGAGGAATCAATTGATAAGGTTAAGGGACAAAGGTCCATCGATCGGTGCTTGGGATGATGAAACCATAAGACCATGCTCGAGTAATGGTAGTATGGTAGACAAACGTTGCGTAAGGGAATGAAGTCAATATGCATGTGATGGGTGCACATAAGATTAATTTCATGGCATAGTAAGGGGCATGGGAGATGGAGATCGAGTAAAATTCATGCGTACATGGGGAGGATCCACGTCGAATAGAATGAGGTAGTGATCGGTGGCGAGATGCGATGGTGTCCTAGGAATAGGCCTATGTTGGTGTATGGGACTAATGGTGTAGAGTGGTTGTGGAGAGGATAGTTGAGGAAGTGAAGTAGGTGTAGAATGCTTTGTGGGAAACACCATAGGAGATGTGCAAGGATGAGTGGCGGGCAAGAAGATGATGATAAGAGAGATGGAGGAACATCATTAATGAGAAAAATCTTGATTATTGTAAATAAATTTAAGGTGTAAGTGGTTCATAGAAATAATAGCTTGGGATTTACGAATCCAATTGAGGCCAAGAAGTAGGTCACATCCTTTGATTGTTTGACTAACAAGGCAAGGGATGAGAAGAGTGAGAGGACCAATTGTGATATGTAACTTAACAACACCATATGGTCGCTTGAATGGATAGTTGATTTGTGATGGAGGGTAACCTATAGATCGTAAGAAGGATAGGGAACATGCGCTAATAGGAGAAGATGGATCAACCTTAGTGTTATTAATAAAGGTTGAGCCAATAGATTCTGAATATGTAAATGATCAGATATGAATGTAGTGTGGTAGTCGGCGTTAGAAAAAGAGATGGCGGGTGATGTTGTTTCAGTGTTAGCAACTAAGAATTCAAGTACGCCTATATCTGGAGGTGGTGTAGCATGGTATGTATGATTGGCTAAAAACTCCATGGTATTTTTGTCACGTTGATGGGAAAAAAGTTTGATTTTACCCTTATCCTTAGAGGGAGGAGGGCTAGTAGGTTTTGGAAATTCAAGTTGGTCATTGTCAAGGAGATCTTGGATAATTATGCAAATTTTTGGACATTGATTGTTAGAATGTCCCACACAACGATGATATCACAACGGAATCTTTGGTTGTAATTGCATCCTTTAGGTTGTGATGGGTTTAATTTGAGTGGTGGAGGAAGGGTAATGAGGTTGTTGTCAAGGAGTTGTTTTAATATAAGATGTGGTGCCATAGGAAGGTTGGTAAATGTACGTCTAGGTGGTGGGACTGAACTTCCTTAGAATGGGAAATTACGTTATTTGTGAGTTTATTATCGGTTGGTTTAGATGTAGAGGGTTTGAATGGTGTCTTGTTTTGAAAACGATTAGAGGATGAAGGTTGTTCTTGATACTTAAGCTTGTCGATGGATAGAAGCTTAGATTCACATAGCTTAAGAGTATGGCAAAGTTGATCAAAAGAAGAAAAGGTCTCAAAAAGAACACTTTCTTGGAGAGGCGGTAAAAGAATTTGTATAAATAAATCTTGCTAGTTCAGAATCAACGAGGACATTAGTCATTTTAGCCAGATTATTCTTATATCGTAAAACATAATTAGTAAACTGCTCATTGGGTCCTTGCTTAAGTTACGCTAGTTGGGCATAGGACATCTTAGAACCGATGTTGATGGAGAAATGTGTGAGAAAAGCATCGGCTAGATGGGTGAAGGAAGCTATTGAATGAATAGGTAAATCGTAGAACCAACGCATGGCATAGTCATGGAGACTACGAGGAAATATTTTAGCTAAGAGAAGATGATTGTCAAACAAAATTGAGACAGGCCACATGAAAGGTACGAATATGTCCTGCGGGTCACCATGTCCATTGAAAATGGGCAATTTAGGAGTGACGAAATTAGGAGGAGAGGGTAAGTAGAGATGATAGGTGCAAATGGAGTATGCAACAAAAAGGTAGAATCTAAAGATGGAGATGTAATGCCCTATTGCAACTTGTGAATTTGAGCATGGATATCGTGATATAGAGAGGTTAAATCTTGATTGCCAACAGAGGAGGGTTGTCATTGATGTGAGACCAAAGGAGGCATGAAGTGATTGGTAGGAGTGGGGACCGAAACTGGAACAGTAGAAATAGGTGGAAACATAGAAGCAAGGGGTTGAGTGGCAAAGAAGTGGGTAAAGCTATAGAAGAATTGAGTTTAGCCAAGTTGGTATCCTCTTCACGAGCCACATGCAAAAGTAAATCTAAATCCTGAGGGTGTTTAGCAAGGTGATCATTGATGGCCTTAAGATGGGATTCAATAAATTCCTCAGGATATGGAGCCATAGGAAAGGGGGAGGAAGCCCTAGCGAAAGGGAGGGGTGTATATGGTTAGGTTCACAAAAATGATTAACTAAAATTAAACTAAACTATGAAAGCATAGTCACTAATTAATCTAAATAGGAGGACTAAAACATTGTATGAAAGTAAAAGCAGTATGGAACAATTAGTAAATAATTATCCTAAGTAAAAAAACCTAAATATGAAAGAGAAGGAAAGGAAATGGCTTAGCTGATTCGAAGAGATGCGCTTGAGGTTTCCACAGTGCGGAAACAAAATTTGGAAGTGCAGACGATCACTCAAAAGTCTTGCAAAGGCCATAAGCTGGAAGATACGAGGCGACGGGGAGCTTAGGAAGGTATTGGGGTGCCCCAGGGTGCCCTAGTCTCTGTAAATGCTCATAATCTGAATCTTACGGGGTCACTGAGGTATCTCCAAACATTATCTATCTATTATACTAGATTCGTCGAGTTGTGCCAAATGTGTTGAATAAACAAATTACGACTTAAGAGAAAAGAAAGTATCAAACCCTAAGAAAAATAAATATGTAGAATGAATGGGTTAGACTGACCTTATCTGACAAATTGGTGGTCTTATCACTGATCGTTGTACTACATTTTAGACCCGGATGTAGTTCTAGTGTGTGTGTGCATGTCGTGCCCTAGGTGCTCTTGTGTCAGTCGCACTTTGTGAAGTAGCGAGTAATAATAACTATAGAAAATGTAATAGCATGTGTGCATGGAATAGAATAGAATCCCTCCCCTATGTTGTGTGTGTTGATGTAGATCTCCTAGCCTTGATGCATGGCACTATGTGGATGCAAGTGATGCAATGGATGCAACTCTAGATGGAGTGATAGTAGTATGTGACATTAGGACCCTCATTATGGTCTTATAACTTTATATTTATAGGGTTCTTAAGCTTAATTTCATAATTAACCCCGACATGGCTGATTGAGAAAAGGATAAGGATGAAAAATGGCTAGAAAGGCCCCAAAAAGAAGGGAAAAGAGAAACATAGACTGGGGCACCCAAGGTGGGACTAGGGCACCCCGAGAGGTGCCCGATCAGCCTAGGTGCCCCTGAGTTCAAACTAGAATGTTGTCATGCAAATGTGCAACAGGGAAATTGACAATTTCTAAGCATAACAACTATACCCCTGTGCAAAATTTTCATGTTTTATCATTCCTAGGCACCCAGGTCAAATCCGTCAATCTGGTCACCCCCTATTTGATGTCAAATTGGTCCCCTAGGTGATTTAGGAAAGTCAATTTAATCCCCCAGGTGATTTTAGGAAGTTCTGAAAAGATGTTATCTTCTAGCAGTATTGGGAAGGGCTATCGCTGGCCTTCCCAAGACTAGATCAACCCCACGGAGTAGAACGGAAGGGCAAAATTCAACATGGAGGTGAATTTAAGTCCTTAGAAAATCATGGAAATGATTTTGGAAGGTTTGGGAAGTTTTTAAATACTTGGAGTAGTCTGAATGAAAAGTAGGGTTCACAAGCCTAGGCGTACAGGTCTAAAACAAGCTGTTGAGCTTCGAGGAAGAAGATTCAGGAGCTCTAGATGGAGTTAGGAGTAAAAAAAAACATCACCGAAAATATAATTCCAATCCCTAAATTATGGTGAAATCATATTTTTCACAACACTTTGGCGCATTAGGTCTGTAGGTAATTTTTCTCAGGCACATGTGGAGTACCAAATCAAAATTCCAATTTTTAGGGATCAAATGGATGAATCAAGACATGAGACACACACCATTAGATTCAAAAGGAAATTTCTAGTCAGGATCATATAACATTTCACCAATAAATTCCACCAAGAGCTCAAGTTATCATCGTTCCAAGTTACCCTCTTGGAGACAGTTCAAGAGTTAGTCAATTTTCGGGAGGACACGTGTCAACACCAAGAGCTGGCAAGATTTTATGTCCCCAACGTCCTTGAGGTTAGGTACACCAACCTTGGAAAATTTTTCCCAGCCCCCATGTGACCTCTGGGACCCTCATGTGACCTTTAGACTTGACAATTCCCCAGGTGCATTTTTAGAGCTCAAATTCCCTGCCATCGGATCGAGGACATGTGTCAGCTCCAGGACCACCGGGAATTTTATGTCCCTCATGTCCCTAAGGTCAGGGATAGAAGACATGGAAAAATGTTCCCAGCCCCTATGGGGAGTCCTTTGGTCATCCACGTGACCGGCTTTTAACCCCCAGTGCTTATAGTGCTTTTTGAGCAAATCCCTTGTCGTCGAATCAAGGACACGTGTCGTCCTCTTGCTCACTATGGAATTTTATGTCCCTCATCATCCCTAAGGTTAGGGACATCAGACATGAAAAAATACGCCCAGCCCCTCCATGTGCATTTTTTGAAAATTCAAATCCAAAGCACTTAGTTGTTTTCTTCCTCTCATTTCTCCTCCACAACTCCTCACCATGCCATGGCTTTGCTCAAGCTTATCTAGACACCCAGTCTACCATTGCTGATCCAAACCAACTCCACATGACCCAAAAATACTCTACTTCATGAAAACACAGCAATATCAAAGAAAATTGGATCGAAGAAATGAAGAATAGGAAGAAAATGAAGGTTTTTTACCAGATAACTGTGAAGTCACCCAATCAAGAAATCTTCATATCTCACAAGATACAAGTCGGATCGAGGTGTCATCTTCTACAAACTTCCACATTTTTCAAGATGATCATGATGCAATAAATGAGAGGTCAAATGGTGCTCAGAATTATTTGTTCCAACAAAATCCTCACTTCGTGCACCGGCTCACATTCGTCGGATTTCCCATCATTCCAAAAATGGAAACGAGCTAAAAACTTGCACACGAGCTCCAAATGAAAAAACTATCACAATGGAGTTGTTTTCATTGCAAATGGAGACAAAAACCATACCTACAAATTTTGAGCTCCATTAATGGCCGCCATGGCAGCTCGTGCTCGAAGCCCTTTGCCAAGTGAAAATTTTAAATTTTATTTCTTGGCATTCAGTGGGAAAAATTATGTGAAATTCGAGAGGATGTGGTCGTGACAACGAGACGAGTCTAAAAAAATATGTTCCGTCACAAACCAAGCACTGGAAACACACTTTCTAAAAATAGTAATTTTTCCTATATAGACTTGTTATGTTTGGAAAGTCATCATCAAAAGCAGTTGTGGCAAAAGGCAGTGTGCACAGAAGACCTCCAAGAAGCTAGAATGATTATCCGAAGTAGAAAACAGTGAAAATGATCACTTACTAAAAATAGTAAGTCCCTTATATAGGTGCTTACTAAAAATAGTAAGTCACCCCAAGAAGTGGTCAAAGCAAAGGTAGTGTGCACAAGATTGAATGAGGGAGTTCATCACATCACAATGGTTGAGAAGAGGCAAAAATCACCTCTCACTAAAAATAGTAAGCCTTCCATCTGGACACTTACTATTAATAGCAAGTTGTTCTCAAAGGGCAAGTTTGGCATAATGAGACATAGAGGGGTGATCATCTCAGGGAACTGGATAAATTTTTCGACACTCACTACATAGTTTGGGTCACAGGTATATCATACACAGAGCTAGGAGTTGCGGTCATCAAGAATAGTTCACTCAACTTGGCAAGCGTCCTGTGAGCTAATTTGAAGGAGTTCAAAGATTCGAGTCCTCATTGCATTTGGAGCTTTCCATCAACAAGGACCAACGGACTTCATCGGGAATGACATCTCCTCTTCTTCTTCTCTCTCTCTTTCTCTCTCCTCTTCCCCCAACTTTCTCTCACTTTCCAATATTCTAATTTCGCATTGGGGTTGCACTTTTTCATATGTCCTAATGTTCCTAATGTAATAAGTCACCTTTATGTTATAAAAAGGGACTTAATATTCTCCTAGGAAGTTGAAAAGTTTTAAGTTGCACAAGGACATATGAAAAGCCATTGGGGGTAGACGATAAGTCACCTCTCATTCTATAAATTGTAATGTCATTCCCATTTCAAATGGTTGGTAATTAATTTTGTAAGCTCAAGAGTGCATTCTACCTTAAGAGAGCGAAGGAGATAGTCAAATTCTTCCTTTCCCCCACTCTTTATTTTTCCTCCATTCTCATACTATGTACAACTTGGTTTAAGCAATCAATACAAGAAGGAGTTTGAGCCTTTTTTGACTAAGGGGTTTATTGATACTTTGTAATCATAAATTCCATTTGGTCTTGTTGTTACACGTAGAGTTGTTTCCTCCTAATTTTAATGCATGTGATAAAACTTCTAATTGATGTATGCAAGAATCTAATTTTCTACCTGCAACATTAGTTCTCCTATCTAATTTCTCACTCCCCTTTCCCTCTCTATAAACAAAGTCCTCTCTTACAAGTATCTACAAGCTTTGTCGCAGGGTCAATGGAGTGTCCTGTTGGATCCCCGGTCGAAAGGCCACCATAGAAATCCACCTTTTCATGTGCATGCATATACGGTAGTTGCATCGGTTAAGTAGAGGGACTTAGATTCCCAGAGCGTTGGCAAGAAATCCACAAGTTTGTCCACCCGACAAATTTTCTCGCTAACAACCAGGGTAGTTGCAAAACAAGTGGATAAGTATAGAAAAATACATGAGAATGACGAAATAAAATATAAGAAAAGGATGGCCAAAAGGTGGGATTAATTAGTACTTTATTCACTTGAGAACCTTCTAAATAGTAGTATAAGATTGGGCTAAATAATGCCTAAAGTGCATGATTTTGTGTCTACAAATAGGTCATTTTCCAAATACAAGAAATACCCTTTGAATGAAACCCTTTTCTTCTAACCTCTTGTTAGAAAGAAAAATTGTGGTATAATCTCCTTCTTGTGAGATGTGGACACACTCCAAAGCATCAAATAAGTGTTTTTCAACACTAATGTGAAATTTGCATCAAGTGGACTGTGATGACTTCTTGATGGCCTTAGGTACCTTGGTAGCCTTTCTCTTTGTGACTCTCTTGAACTTCACAGTTTTCCTCTATGAAAACTTCCCAAATTATTCAACCATGTAATTCCCTTCGTGACAATTAGGATTAGTTAAATCATCCAATTTTTACATCAAAGTGTGCCATATAGAGTTCACCTTGAGATTAATGTTTAGGGAACCTACGAGGGCTTTCTCTCTTGTTTGAACCATGAGACAACTTCTTGGATTTGTAATTGTGGGAAAAATTCATGAGATAGGTAGAATGCGAGCTTATGGAAGTGACTTGCATTCAATTGCAAGACTTACTCTTTTAGCGAGTCATATCTAGGAGAGCTATTTTTAGTAAGTTTTCATAATTTTCAGCTTGTGATGGTTTTCATTGTTTGGAGTATCGTGGATCTTTGAGAATTTGTTGTTTTTGGAAAATTACTATATTTTGACATGTGAAGCCTTGCACACTTGCTATTTTTAGATGGATGTCTTCTAGGTGTTAGATTGCAATGAAATTAGTCTCAAAAGTTTAAGTTTTGCTTTAGGACCTTTTTCTCCAGTTTTTGAGATTTTTCTTTTGCAAAAACTCCATAGATATGAAAAGGAAACTTCCCGAGCTGAAAATTTCAAATGGATGCTACAAATTACATAGAGCATTAATGGAAATGCTCTTATAACCATCTTGAAGGCGTTTTTGTGAGGAATGCCTTTGGCAAAGTTTGATGGAAATTGGGTGCGCGGTTTGTGAGCTATGAGCAATTATAAATTTTGGAAGTATGGATGCTGGAAGAAATGCGATAGCATATCTAGTGAAAATGGAGGTTTGGAGGAAAATAACATCACCAACAATGTTTGAAATGACCAAGTGTTTAAGAGGAGTTAGTCATTTCACTTACAAATTTTAACTCACCGCTTAACCCGACAGCTTAACCATGGTTAGGAGATGGTTGAAATGGAGTTACACTGGTGCAAGGGGGACATAAGTGACACATAAGTATGTTTTTCATAAGATGGTTACAAGTGGAAGTTTCTAGTTCCTTGTGGATGAGATGTAGGGAACTAAAAGTGGTCATTGGGAGCTAAAATTTGGTTTTCGATGTGACTAGGGATGAGTGGTTGAATAGGGCGCAATTTTGTGTCCCATTTATCCCCTTTACACATGGTTTAATTCAATGGGACAAAAAAGGAGTGAAAATTTTCCATGGGTCCAAGTACATGAGAGGAGACAAGTTAGAAAGAAATTTTTGAAACCTAGGTGCAAAAGTGGTGAGCCTCAAGTTGCAAGAATTTTTCCGGGATGGGGAGCGCACTTTGGTGTCCCCTTATCCACATTACACCTCGGGGGAAAATCCAAGGGGATAGAAGATGCTTTAAAATGTGCGAGGGGTTAAGTTACCATGAAAAGTGGTCTTGCTGCAACTTAACTAACTCACACATCCTGCCTAACACCTCAAGTCAAGTTTTTAAGTGATGAAACTTCAAAATGGATGGGAGAGCACACTTTAGTGTCCCTAGGGATAAGACAAGAGAAAAATTTATGTTCAAAACTACGCCATTATTGTTTTAGAATGTTTATGTCACCCGCCAAGTGTAAATTAAGACACTTTGGGAGTGCTTTTTCTTCCCTTTGAGCGTGGAAGGATGTTTTGGGGTCAAAACTTGTGTGATTTTGACTCCAAATCACCTATTGAGATAATCCCATCCATTATAAGGATCCAATTATGAATGTAATTTAATTTTTAGCAAGTATTTACATTCTTGACTTGAAGGGGAAGTTGCGGTGTCTGTTATATCATAAAACATTTTTAGGTTTTGGAACAAAATTGATGTGTCCATCATGTATATGGTTCTAATATTTTTCCATTTATTAATTAGTTTCCTTCAAACTTCTTAGGAACTCTAAATATCATCCAGACAAGTCAGCTCTCACCATTGTAGCCTTCATTCCCTATACCCAAAATTACCCGATCTTGCTCAAGGTGTTCCTAGATTCAATTTTTTCCACAAATTTTTCCTATAATTCCTTGGACAACTTCGTTTCTCTCTGTACAACTTTTATATGGCTTGAATCTTCCCTTTCATCTTGAGGAGGGTCTTCACCGATTTGCAAAATGGCAAGAATGGCCCTTTCAGACCTCGAAGATAGTTGTTTCTCTTTTAAACTCTGTGATTTATTCAATCACCTTAAAAATTCACCCTGCACATGATACACACTTGGAATTATTGTTATCATGTTCCTCACGAACCGAGAATGAGGGTGATCGAGTACAGAATGGCTAGACGAAGGGTTTAAATGACTAAGAGAGGAAATTTTCAAATGTGGGTTTAGTTAAAATGGCCAAAAATTTCAATTTTGCATGTTTTATCATGCTAAATGCCTAGCATGAAAAATTTTAAATTTTGGTCATGAAAACCAACCCCACTCTTAAAATTTTCTTTCTCATTCAATGTAAACCTTTCCTCGACCAGCATTTCAAAGCTGTGTCACCCTCATTACGGTTTAGGGGTTGATTCTCCCATAGAAATTCTTATTAGTTCAAAACTTGTTGCGGACATCTCATGTTCATTTTTATCTCCTTTGGCTTTATCAATTTCATTTCCTGTGGCATATGAAACAAGAAGAGAAACAAACTTGTCATGTTTTGGACGAGTGGTGCCTAGGAGTGCAACAACAACATCATATTTAGGAACTTCAACCTTGGATTAAGCTTTCCTCTTCTTTCTGTCAACCATAGGTTGTACCCAAATAAATGAATCACCTTATGATGTTCCTAAAGGAGTAAAATTGAATGCAAGTTGTGGAGGAAGGGATTGTGAGAGACAAGCAGTGGTTGCACGAGGAGAGAAAGAGGGTCTTCTCACATCCAAATTGGGTCTAGAAGTAATGACTTTCTCAAGATCTAGAGCTACTAATTCCATCACATCACTTTCTTCTTCTTGTTCCTTTTCATCCTATTTCTTTTCACTTCCTTCCTCCTCACTCTCTTCTTCTTGTTCAGTTTCCTTCTTTTCTTCTTTTGTTTGTTCAGCAGCTACTTCTCCTCCCATTTCTTGTATTTCATATTTTTATCATCTTCTTTTTTGGGTGTCTCAACCTTCATCTCACCATATTTAGATTTGCCTTTACGTATATAGACCTTAGTTCCAAAATCTTGCTAAGAGGGAGAAAGAGTATCCCGTTGAGAAGAAGTTACCTCTTGAGGAGAAGCTTCATGTTGAGAATCTTTAAACTCCTTCATTTTTTTATTAAACCAATGTCTCGTTCTTAATAGAATAGGAGTATTGATATCATTTGGATTATCCTTATCCTTTTGAGTCTAGTTAATGGTGGGAAAAGGACTAAATTGAATAGAGTTGGTGAACTCAAGAGTAACCACATCTAAATAATCATCAATCATACCCTTAGGCCTTTGTGTGTAACTTGAAATATTGAATTAGTTGTAGATTAGCCTACCATATGCTTTTTTCCTAACCTCATAATCTTCTTCACAGTCTACCCAATAATCTTAAAATTTTGGCACATGTTGGTAAGAGATTTGGAGGTTGTTGTTAATAATTTTTACTATCAAATGATGGCCTCTTCGATAAGGATGTAGGTTAAAAGAGATATAGTTCTCTCATTCTGACCATCAAGAGCAAACTTACAAGTGTAATTTCCCAAGGATATGGGAAACTGTATGCCAAATATTTTCTTATCCCAACAGGTCATGTGGAGGCGATACAAATGTCTGCAAAGCTCAACCAAAATAATTTTATCACTACGATAAATAGGAAGCTTGTAAGGGATCCCTCAAAACTTGTTCTGATATATGAAAACTTCTAAAACTTGATAAATAAATTGCCATAAACAGCAATCAATTGTTTAGCTTATTTTGAAACCTTGTTAGTCACATTACCTTCCAATAATCTCACCAAGAACATTATGAAGGCATCATTAACCCTCATGTGATGACTTTTTTGTTTTCATATGTTAATTTAACTTATAGAATTCATAAATAGGAAGACTCTATTTGTTGTCTTGATTTGATAAACCAATCCATATTCACTACCCGGTTATGGTGTAAATCAAATAAGAGGTCATGTCGAAAGTTTTGGTTAAATTTTCACAAATAATTTCACTCCAATTCAGATTTTGATTGCCTTCACAAATCAAATTGATAAATATACACATCTAGTTTTGAAATTCTTGAGTATTTGGAAGACCCATTACCCTTGCAAGAAATGTTATTATATTTGATAATTATTCAATGAAATCAACCCTATAAAGGATTTTAGGTAGCTTGGATGGCCCTCTCTTTTTCTCCTTTAACCAAGATTTAGCAATCATGGACTGGTATTTGTTTAGGGTTAGGTCAAAATATCTCGAGCATCAACCATGGTTAAAACTTTGGAATCATCAAAGGTAGGGATACTTAAATCCAGGTTGATATGGTGAGCATCTAGTTGTGTAATTAAGCGATCTTGGGGATATTTTAATTCCTTGATCTATGGGGTCAAAGCAGGAAGCACAAGCTAGAATTGTATCAACTCATTGAACAAAGGTGGGAAAACCTCCTACATGGGCTAAACCACTGCTTAAAATTCTTTGGGCCAATATAGTTGGGTTATTATCACTCATTCGGTCCAAAATTCATTGAGATCCATATGTTTGATATCATTATCCCTATTTCGGGAATGAGGTTTCAGGAGGAAATGGGTTCATACCCAACATATTGAAATTTCATTTGATTAAATTAAACACTTACTCGAAAAAAATGGATTTTTGTAAGAGATTTCTAAGGGAATTGAAAGGAAGGGCACCAAGATAAGAAAAATTTCAAAAGTGGGAAAAACAATGATGAAATTAAATACCAGTTCGATGGGCAGGAAGGCGACCTCTCAACGTTCTTAATGTAATTCAAATTTTTGAAAATGGCTTAAAATGAAGGAGAAATGAGAAAAAGAGTGTTTTAGGTGTGGGAGGAAAATGGCAGGGCCGAGGAAAACAACAAGGCATGGAAAATTCACAACTGTGAGGAATAAAATGGAGTAAGAAAAGGGTTTTATAACGTGAATTCCCTCGATTTCCTCCCAATTTTAAGTTACACATTGAATAAGTCATGTGGAGGCCCAAGGACATAAGGTCATAAGGGGCTTCAACTCCCTTTTTTTTTGGAAATGTGTTTTAAGCGGGCGGATCGGTTAATCGGAGAATAGATGGTACGGGAAAAAATTTCACATAGTTTAACTCGGTCCCGAGATGCCCAACTTGGTCGGTAGGGGAAAGCAAGTCGGAGAAAGCGGTGAATCGATGAACGAATGACCCGAGGAACGAGTGCTCGATGTCCAAGGAGTGTTTGATTCATCGATTAAGAGATGTGGGAGGATGTTGTAGTGAAGCGGGAATAGGGGACACAACAGAACAAGCTCCTAAAGTGCAAGTGGTGTCGACTTACCCGATCTAACCAACAAGGCGGGTGTTGCAGAATGAATTGGGAACTAAGGGACTAGAAGAACAGGGCACAAGTGTCCTCGATGCCTAAAATATCGACAACACCGATAGAAGCGGACAATGCGGAGAAGCGGGCAATAGGAGGAACAAAGGAACAGTTCCTCTTGTTCCTCGAGGACCCGACTTGACCGATCCTTTCACAAAAGACAAAATTTTGACTAACTCCTCAAATTTTCTCTTTGAACACGACTCAACACAAGGCGAGAGGTGACCAAAAATGTAAAGAACAAACGTATGACTCAAAAAAATTTAACTTTACAACATTTTCTAGTCTTGGACAACACAACCATAAACAATTAGAGTATTTTTTTCATTTTGTGTTGAGAGCGAGTCACATAAGCCTATGCGTAATTCGTGCAAGTTTATTAAGGATGCACATATTAGGTATGCGCAGCAAAGCCACACGAGTTTGTTAAAGCCACGAAATACTAGTGGAATTTGTAGAACAACTGCAAGATGTTATTTGAAGTTGTAGATAACTACGAGTCAGTCGACACCGCAAAAGTTTGAGATAAGCCACTAGTTATGCTTCGATTCTTGTGATGCATTCTTTAGGCCTTATATTTGTAATGTCTTGTAATTTCAGAAGTCTAATGGTAACATATAGCTAAGTTCAATGTAGCATTTGGGTGGCTTGCATGCTTATGTAAACAAATCCCAATTGCCTTAGGAAGGTTGATTTTTGGGAAGACCTTAGTTTTGGGAAAAAACTTAGAGAGAGATAAGAGATTAAAGCTTAGAGTAGAGTTTTGATCTAGTGAATATGTTGAGTATAGCCTTTTATTATTAATGTATTATTGAGACTACATCATTGACAATCGGTTTGCAGTTAATTGATAAAAAAATTGTGTTTTGGTTGTTTATTTCGATCTTGTTTATATGCATACCTATGTGAAACTTTGAGGGTTGTGTGGTCTAAGGTGGTTCTTCATTGGGAACCATAATTGTGTCTATGTTAATTGCTAATCCCTCAACTTGATTTCTGATTTCAATTATAGTACCAAAGGAATATATCAATTTTATTGACCCATCTCATCCGACAACACCCCTCTGCCTCCAAAGTGATTCGGATTTCCTTTCATCACCCCATCAAAATTTAGTTTAATAAATCCTAACAAAGGAGGATGCCAAAAATTCAATACCTTAGGGATTCCCTTCCCCTCAACTCTATTATCAAGGGATAAAAAATGTGTTATTTACTATTTTTAATTTCGCAATGATGAGGCCCTCAAAGTGTTGTTTATAGAAAAGGGAATGCCTAGGAATTCATAATGAACTTACTCAATTAACATAAATACTCTACAAAATAATGAGAATAGAGCACAAAATAAGAATTGATTTAGTAAATAAATTGCAAAGTATATATTTTGCACAGAGGTAAAGGGTGTACTGAGAGAAAAGTCAAGTGTTTTCTCCCATTTTCCTATTGGCCACAAAATAGGCACATGATTGGCCTATCTAGTAGTAGCATTTATTATTGATGGCACATATTCTAAGCCTTACTATAGAACTATATACTAAGTAAACTTGATATATTAGATGTATAATACAATGCACTAGCACCCCTCTTATATGCATCTTACGGGGACAATAGCAAAAACACTAAGGCTTAGAATCATCTAAAATGAGTCTTGACAACTAGGTCTAATCATGTACTCATGTACAATGAAAAATATGTATGAAGAGGAATGAGGACAAGAGATAGTGCCCCTTCCCCCACTCCCCAAGGACTACTTTATTCAAACCAAAAAGGCAAGAGTGTTGTGAAGAAGTTTAAGTCACAAACTAAAGAATGTTGATGACAAAGGCCTCTTCCTTGTGATTGAAGAAGGTCCATCCACAATGAACAATATTTACACCCTTTACAAGAGGGAGAAAAGAAGAAAATATTGAAATTCTACCCACTCCGTGAAGGAATTTAAAGAAAAAAAGTATGAAGATCTTTGAAATTGATCCAAATATGAAATGTGACAAGTGGTCTAGTAAAATCATGCGAAACAACCAAAACAATTCCATTGAAGAAGACATGTCGAGAAAGGACACTGAGACCATTCATTGAAAGAATATTAAAATCAAGTGGAGGAATATCTCAACAAACCTCAAATATGAAGAACATGGATCCAAAAACATGGTGGATCATTACTCATATACGAAATGTGGAAGTGTCAAAGAACACATTGCTGGCGATTCCATGAGTGATGACAAAATCTTATATAGCATCATCCATACGATTAAAAAGGATGGCTCTCTGAGAGCAATATATTATAAGGAACAAAGAGATGAGTCGGGAAACAAATGACACAATTTTGACATAAACTTAACCCACAAAGGAGGATCTACAAAGTGGAGACCAATATACGATAGTAAAACATCATAGTTAAGAGGAGGATGGGTAGATACTTGAAGGTGCGTAGAAGAGTCGATTGAATCATATGTCTTCTAACAAATTCTAAATAATCCTCTAAATGTGACAAGGAAAATCTACGTTCTACAAATAGTGGTGGAGATACATAGAAATTTTCAACATATGACCAAGAATAATGTCGCACAAATTGATCCATTCAATATAGAGAACTAGGACAAAAAGAGCAGGAACATGTCCATATAGAAATAGAGAGGCTCTACCAAGTGAAGTATTGTTTCATGTACAAATTCAATAGTACATAATTGGACCTATCAAATAGTAATAGTGGATAATTTGTCATCATGGTAGTCTCAAAAGGTACAAAAAGAGTAAAGAGTTGGTCATATTGGCATGCACGTAGTGAGAAACTCAAAAATGTAAGAGCATGGGAATCACGGTGTGCCTCGATGCACACACAAAATGGTGAAGGAACTAAAAGACCTCCCACAAATGCTCAAAACATGAGTGTGGCATTCATTGCAAGAGTGTCAAATATTTCCCTAGAAAATAAACTTGAATGTGGCACAAAACAACCACAGTGCCAATAATGCCTAATAAGGGTGTGCGAGAAAATGCTCACAAAAAGGAAAAAATATGTCTTGTAGCTAAATAACCCCTCCCTCTCCCCCAACAAAAATGGAATATTGAATTCAAAAACTAACAATCTAATTTATAAACCCACTGAAATAGCTTATAATTGCATGGCATGAATTACAATATCAAAGTTAGAATTAAAAAATGAGGAAAAGAGAAATGTCTTCAAATGTATACAATATAATTCAAATTTGAGACTGCAAATAGATTCTATAAGAAAAATCGAACCATTTCAAAAAAAAAAATGTGCCTCAAAATTCCTTACAATTCAAAATTTATGCGCCCATGAAAGTCCTTAAGTAGCACACCCTACAAGCAAACAGAAAGGAAAATATCTTTGAAAGGAAAAAAGGGGATTATAATGACTAGATATTTGCAACAAAATCTTCAGCATACACCAAGATTACAAAAAACAATGTGTGCCTTCCTATCCTTCATGAAAGAAGGAATGCCCTCCCAGAGGTCAGAATGGAGTGCTGGAAGAAAGAGGGGAGCTCATGAGAACTCAAATAGCTATTTTGTGGGTCACATGGGAATTCTATCACTAACAATATATCTAGCAGTTAGTGATGGCTACTAGTGGTTAGGATGACCATTGGCGGTCTATGGGACGACAAGGTCACTAGAGGCTTAGGGACAAGGACCAAAGTGATCAACAAAGTAGACAATCGTTTGCAAAACTAGGAGATGCAATGAAAAAAATTGAAGCGCAATTGAAGGAAAATGACATAGTGACAATGATGAATGCACATGCAGAGGTGAAAAGTGGAAGCATTGTTGAAATAATGTCAAATAACTACCCAAATAGTGATGTGGACCTAGGGTTTGCTCGAGACCCCTTCAAATACACTAGAACTTCAAATGAACACCATCGGAGCCAAAATTATCAGCTTTCCATTCTTTTTGGCTTTCGAAAAACTCTTAGAATGGAGATTTCAAAAATATGAAGTTGGAGTCTTTAATCTACAAAAACAAAATATAAAAAAATTGTTGAAGAATTTGTTGGTCCTTGCTCCCTTTTTCCTAATGGCCACAAAATAGGCACATGTGGTTGCTTTGTGTAGATGTAGCATTTATTATTAGTGGCAATATGTTAGAACTATAATATTAAGTGATTAATATTTAGTTTATAATTAAATAATATAGAGTATAAGTTATTTGTTATTATTTAATATAAACTCTATATTAAGTTATTAGTTATTTATTTACTAAATATTAAATCGGGGTGTGCCCCGTCACTTAATAAGGTCATAACCCTTCACGTTATTTAAATATGGTTATAGGTCATATTTGGATTATTATGTAATTTTGGGTTTAAAACAAGGAGAAGTGAGCAATGGAGTTCTTTGGGATTTGGGTGAAAAGTTTCTTAGATTAATGGAAAATATTATTTTTGTGGTTTTTACCCCATTAGGGTTTTCCACGTTATATGTTGTGTTATGGTGTGAATTTTCTTTACTTTGTATTTATTTACTTATATGTGCACATTAATGTTTACTTAATATTAAATAAGGTTAATATAAATTTATACCCCTCGTCCTGACATGGTACCAAAGCGGGATAAAGTATTGGTTAAATAATTTAATTAATCCTAAAGTCATATCAATTGGGAAGTTAGTTGGTTAGTTGGTTGGGAACCTATTTAACCACCCCCCCTTCCCTCTCCAACATGTATCAATGATTTTGGAGATATATGTGTGTGCACAGGTGAAAGATTATTGTAGACGTGAAAACAACTTACGAGACCAGGTAAGGGTTAAAATGTTTGAGAAATATTTTATTAATTTTGTATAGTTTGTAATGTATGTGCAGGCCCAGGTAAAATTCCAGGGTAAAGATGTAAAATTCAAGTTATAAGGTCTCCCATAGGGAGACAATCTTCCTCAAGAATAGGAATTTAATTTTTCCTATTGGCTTGGTTAAAGACCCATGGAATGGGGCCAAATAATCTGATTGCTCTAATTTCTTTGCTCCTCCTTTATCCTGGTTTGAATATATATATATATATCTTTACCCTTTTTTAATTAAGGGTTCATCTATAGTTGTCGGGCCACTTTACATATTGAATCTTTGTATGGCCATCTATGGACCATTCGTAATTGTAAGGTTATATTTTATTTAAAAAAACTATTAAATTTGGTCGAGTCAAATTAGCACAGCAAAAAGATAAGTCTTCTATTAATCAGTTGATGCGGTTTTACAATGTATGTATGGTTATTATATAACCATCTAAATAGGAAAACCAACATCCTATTTTATAGGATCAAATAACCCGGGATAGTCACGGGTACTAACAAATAACAAATTATAACCCGTTCAAATATATATACTAGTATAGCTTACTAACCACCTACTAACCATTACCATATTTACTTTTACCATTTACTAACTACCATAGTAAAGATATATTTACCATACGGTAAACTCAAACCACATGTGAACACTATATTCCTAACATTCCCCCTTAGTGCGAACATGGGAGAAAAACAATCACACTTCTTTTGCAACTTGCCGCCCGTGTGTGCTCATGATCTTGGCTCACATGATGGTTTTGAAAAGGTTGACCAACAACCTCGATATGAGCCCCTACTCATCCTAGTATGAACCCTTGTTCATCAAATATGGACCCCTATCCACCAAAAAGGAACCCATGTTCATCCTCTTCAAGTATCATGATGTTGCTTTTTCCTTGTGCTTTCATATTTCCACTATATTTTCACATCAAGAAAGTACATAGGAATATGCTCACTTTATTACAAAATGAACATATTGAATATAAACAATAACAGGTACACTGTAACTAAAAGAAAGCACACTGAAACAAAATGCCACAACCTCATTTTGCGGCCCCATCGCTTGTGGCTTGGCAAGAGGACATTGTTTGTCCTTCATCCTCTTATGCTTCCATCCTCCAATGAAAGGTTGCTAACTCAGCCGAATTTGATCATGATGCTCAATGTACAATTTTCCCATCAACCAGACATTGAGTTACACTGAAAATGCATCCGCGAGGAAAAAAAAAATCTTTTATTTTTAAAAAAATTACGGACTTTTAACAATGACACAATATTTTTGACAATGACTCACAACTTTGAAAATGACACTTTTGACTTGGACAAGAAAACTTGGTGAAAATGACTTGACAATGACAATATCATTAAAAAAAAGTTTCGACTCTTTTATATGACCATAATTCTTTTAACACTTGACAACAACGATGATAACTCTATTACACAAAAATGAATTTTGACTCGAAGTAACAACATACAAAATTTTGACATCTCTCCATAAGAAAACTCAAATTAATGACTTGAACATTTTACTATACAAAATAACAATGACTTTATTTGAACAAAGAAAAGACTATTTTAAAAATTGGAGGACAATATTTTATATTTGACTCTTATTTTTAAGACCAAATACAAAACATGAGACAAGATGACACTATAAAGATCATTTACTAACGATACAAAACATGACATTATGCATGTCGAGTAGAGAAGAGATATATATCTCATAAATCTAAGCGACACATTGACAATGAACAATCACGGATATGGTAATCAATTCGGATGTGAATAGATGCGTAGTCAACACAAAGACTCGATGCTAAAGCATTCGATCAACGCAGAAACTTGGTCACTTGATTGAGCTTGGATACTTCCAATATCTCCTATATAAAATTCCTTTATAGCGATTGGAATTCAAAACCATGTCATTCAAGAGACCACATGTGGTTTTGAAACAAATATACCAGTGGAATTGTGATCCGTTTTGAATCGATGTAATACGGGGATCAAGCAATTCAACTACTGTATATATATCTAATGACTTGCCAATTCAGTTCTCCCAAAGGTTTGCATACAAGCACATGGAATTTTTCACCTAATAGATGGATGTTGCATGCACAGAGTGTATTTTTAAGGAAGCTCATTGTATGTTGATGTATGCACCATAAACTATATACTTCACACGGTCAACAATAATAGGAGTCGCTTTTGATTCGCGCATGCAACATGAAGATAAATACATTGAAAGAAGCCATGATTCACTTGTCCAGGTCGATCTCAAAGAAAAAAATGTAGAAAATATAGAGAATGCACAGACACAACTCTCTGATACACTTGAATGGAAAGGACAAAAACTACAATAGTTATCAGAACAAATCACATTGTAAGGATTACATGAGCTTATCATAGGTGACTCAAATCATGGTGAATGACTTCTCATTCTAATCGATTTAGAAAACACCCGTTGAGAAATTCAGGATCGGGCTCAACCTAGAGATAGGACTCAAATGTAAAATCCTTATTTGCACACAGGTCTTAACATGGGTCTATCGACACCAAGATTAATTCCTCCAAGGAAATCGAGACATCAATTTTTTTTTGTTGTAGCATTCACAATAGAAAAAAAATGAGCGCATAGATTCTAGGCAACAACTCAAGTTAAGACATTGCCTCCTCCTAATCTATTTCTACATCACGAGAGTCAAATCTAGGTCGCTCACGATGCAAACATTAAATTCGGTCGGGAATCGAATTAGCACGGCAAAAATATAAGTCTTCTATTAATTAGTCATCTAAGCGGAAAACCAACATCCTATTTTATAGGATCAAATAACCAGGATAGTCACGAGTACAAAAAATAACAAATTATAACCCGTTAAAATATATATACGAGGATAGCTTACTAACCACCTACTAACCATTACCATATTTACTTTTACCTTTTACTAACTACCATAGTAAAGATATATTTACCATATGGTAAACTCGAAATACATGTGAACACTATATTCCTAACAAAAACCTTATAGCATTTCTTTGTAAAAATGTTATAGACGTGTGTGTGTGTGTATACTCCTAAAACTTTACCTTATAACCTAATGCGCCCCATCTATTTTCCAATACATAAATTATATAAAGCTTTATAAGGAGGCGACCCCTTTTATAACTTATAAACTATATAAAATCAATCTAAAATCTTATGCGGCCCCCTCCTTCCTTTGGCACACCCTCTACATCTAGCGACACGTGGAAAAAAACCACACACCCTCCTTTGCGCCACTCCTCCGTCGACACGTGGCTATTGTACCCTTCCTCTTCCGAAGCCAGAGACTGCATAAGTGCGACCCCGTGCATTTTCTTTGGGACGGTTTAGTCCCACATGGGGACGGCGTGGGAAAGTGGAAGGCCTTATAAGCCTTGCTTTAGCCATGGTCAATGTGCCTAAGGCCACATATCCTTATTTGTTTTGTTGCCCGCCTAAATAAGGCCTCGTCGTGTTATGTGTGCTCACCGAGTTACGGGATTGGTTGTTTGAGTTAATTGGTGGTGTGTTGGGTTAAGGTGTTTTGTTTGGTGTTATATGCATATATATGTGGCTCGATTGATTAATATGATCCAGTTTAAATTGCAAAGTGAAATATGATTAATATGATAAATTGGCAAGTTGGTATAAGTGGCTCGAAGTGAATAATGTGGTAAGTTTATAATGTTGGTTTAACATTGAAATGGCATATAAAATATAAACTCGTCAAGTTGATAGATATCTCAAGCATATAAAGGAGCAAGAGTTCCGAAAAAAATTATAAACTATGACTAGATCGTCGTTGTCATTTAGATAGAAAACTAAAAAAAATTCACTCACATTTTGATTTATTTTTAATATCATACTAATACATTCGTGTATAGACTATCCACTTGATAGGACCTCCTTTTTTGGCATAAACTGATCAATTTTTTGATTGCGAGGATTAAACGCAGGGGGATTTCTATTAAACTTTTAAACTTTTTTAATCCTCATTAATTATTTAATTTTATGCGAAAATGGGGTCTAATCAGTTTTCAATTGATAAATCTCAGATGTTGAATGGGAATAATTACAGCATTTGGAAGATTCGATTGAAGGCGAGAATTTATGGCTCATGCAAACTATGCGTTGTGAATGGGCCGAGAAGGCTCCGACCGGAAGACAAGCAACTGCGGACAACGTCACTGCATATCAACAAAAATACAAGAGGCGATGTCCATTATTTTGCGAAGCGTAAAGATGATTTTTGCTTCATATCGGGAATCAAGAAAGTTCGAGTGAGGCTTGGACTCAATTGGAATCGATGCACAAAGGTACACGTTTATCGAAAATCATTAAACTGATTTTAGAACTAATGACAACTCCCATGAAGGGAGATGAAAAATAATTAATTATTTGGCAAAAATTTAAAAATATTAAGTCACACTTAGATGGATGCAACTACAACTTAATTCAAGATAAATTACTTTATTTCATTATTTAGTTGAATATTCATGAAAAATTTAGAAATTTCATTTCAATTTTGAATTCTAAATATCAAACTGAACAAGACATTCCAAATTTGCAAACCCTTAGTGCTCTTCTGGTTCAAGAAGAGCAAGTTATGACTAATTTTGATTCAAAAGAGAATGCCACACATGCACTTCTCGCTCAAAAATCAAAAGGTAAACCTTCTAGGTTCAACAAGAATCAAAAATCAACTTTTAAAACTCCTAGTAAAAACAAGAAACTAGGAAACTTAAAAGTTAGTTTTGATGGTAAATGTCATAACTGTGGGAAATTTGGCCATAAGAAAGAAGATTGTAAATTGAAAAACAAGTCAAATTTCAAAAGTCGAAATGGAATAAATCGAGATAAAAATCAAGATAATGATGATGATGTGTTGTTGAAAAAGGAGTTGTTTTTCTTTCATAATTAACTCAGATGGGTTAGTAAAAATGAACTAGAAGTAGCTACAACTGAAAACATACATTAAATGGATTATATGTGTTTTAAAAAAATTCTTCATTTTTTATAGTTTATTCAAAAAAAAGAATTGTGCTCATTTTGGCATGAAAAACCGATCATATATGACATGTATAGGCTTAAATTTACCACCTATGAAATGTATTGAAATGTGCATAAATAATTAATTGTTAAAGCAAATTCCACTTAAATCCATGGAAATGACCACT
The DNA here is from genome assembly GCA_018340775.1 of Taxus wallichiana var. yunnanensis. Lineage (NCBI taxonomy): Eukaryota > Viridiplantae > Streptophyta > Pinopsida > Cupressales > Taxaceae > Taxus > Taxus wallichiana. The sequence goes on from CM031235.1 coordinate 798,178,629, forward strand.
ATTAATGGATCATGTTTTGAGTGAATTCTATGATTATTCTTCCATGATTTGATTATGTGTTCAGATATGTTATCTATCAAGTCTTATTTCTTTGAAAAGGCTTAAAATAAGATAATGAAGATATATGTGTTTTTATAAAACAATTCTTAGTATGTGATTACTAAAATATTATTATATGCATATCAAATAACACTTGGGGACGCCCTTGCGTTTGTATTGGAGACATCCAATACTGATTGCATCTAATATATATTTTACAAGAATAGTATGTTGAATTTTTTCAACATATTTTAACATGGTTAGTTGTTAAGCATATTGTTATGTTAGTTATTATACAACTAATGTTTAACTTTTACATATGGTTAAAAGTGAAATCAATAATGATTTATATTTATATGTTTATTATGATGTTTATATGGATATTGTAACTCTAACCATGTTGATGTTGTGTTAGATATAAAATATATTGGATATGTGTTCAAGTTTTTTTAGTGCATGAATGATTACTTAGAACAGTAAAAAGTAACCAACAATCTTCATTTCTTCTACTGATGCAGAGTATATAAGTGCAATGAAAGCAATGAAAAAGTCATGTGGCTAAAGCGGTTTTTGAAAGAGGTACACATGGAAGCTTAAGGAAGTATTCCTCTTCTATGTGGTGGTTAGAGTTATATTACTCTTGCTAAATAATTCATTCAACATCAGATAACAAAGCATACTAAAGTTCATATGCATGTTATCCGAGAGAAGGTTCTCTGTAGTGATAGAGATCTCCAGTACTACCAAATGAAGATTATATTGCATATATGTTTACAAGCCATTGTGTGCTGTAAAATATTGCAAGTTTTGTGCAATGTTTGGCCTTTCAAAGTTTCCATTGAGGGGGAGTGTGCATGGCAATGTCACCTCCTAATGGTCAATTGGTTGTTGACTCCTTCTCCTCTATACTTTTGCTTTGGTATAAAGCATTGTTAAAAATGATCTTTTATGATCTATGTAAACTGATAGAGTTTACGGAAAATATAGTCCAGTGTGTTGCATCTATTTGTAAAGGAGGTCCTTGTGTTATAAAAGGCTCCTAAAGATGTGGTTTAAGAATTTTTCCATGAGAAACGATGGGATATAGTCTCACAAATCATGCTTAGCCTAAATCATACTTCTAATTTATGGATTTCAAATCCTTTTGTACTAAAAGGTAAGTTGAGCATGATGAAGGTGTTATAATTCCTTCAAAAAGACATGCTAGCCTAAACCTTTTGTGGTTTATGGATTTGTAAATCATGTTGTACAAACAAGTAATGTTGGCATATGGATCCCCACTTAATATTAAGGGGGTGTTAGAACTATAATATTAAGTGATCATAATATTTAGTTTATAATTAAATAATATAGAATATAAGTTATTCTTTATTATTTAATATAAACTCTATATTAGGTTATTAGTTATTTATTAACTAAATATTAAATTGGGTGTGTCCCATCACTTAATAAGGTCATAACCCTTTGGGTTATTTAAATATGGCTATAGGTCATATTCGGATTATTATGTAATTCTGGGTTAAAAACAAAGTGTAGAAATGAGAAAAGGAGTTACGAGGACTAGGTGAAAAATTTCTCATATTGATGGAAAATATTCTTACGTGGTTTTCTAGCCCATTGGGGTTTCCCACGTTATATGTAGTGTTATGGTGTGAATTTTTTTACTTTGTATTTATTTACTTATATGTGCACATTAATGTTTACTTAATATTAAATAAGGTTAATATAAATTTATATCCCTCATCCTAACACAATAAATGGACACTTTGTTTTATTCTAAGCCTAACTATAAAACTATATACTAAGTTGAAATAATACCTTAGGCATATTATATTTTGCACCTACAATTTTTTAAAGTCTATTTTTCTGCAAAAATGCATGTCAAAGGAACCATTTTGGTTGGAACCCAACCTTTTGATGCATTAAACGATTTTGAATTCCAATCAACTATCGAGGAGTTGCACCCCTAACAACGTGACTACTAGTTTTTCAATAATATTCCAATGTTTTGTCGAGAAGACCACCTAGATCAATCATCACTCTTTGGGAGGCAATGGACCCCATTCCTTCTACTACTAATTTCCAATGAGCATGAGAACTTAATGAATAAGAGGTTATCTTCAAATTGAGTGGGATGATCTACCTAGTTTTCATTTTTGTTATTTGTCAAAATTTGGGACTATGGATGACATCATAGAAATGTGTGCACATGATGGGTTGAGATGATTTTTCAATGTACCAAAGACCAAAATTATTGGGCCACATTATTGCCTCAATAGGTTTCCGAACTCCTCCATTGTCAAGATCTTGACCGGTGTATTCCACATTCTTCAATTACTTCAAACCAAAGCCTTTGGTTGTTTTTGAGACCATCTTTTCCAAGACCTTGACCGAGTGTATTCCATATTCGTCAACAACTTCAAACCAAAGACTTTGGTTGTTTTTTGAGAATGAGTTTGATGGATAATCAAAGTGCTAAAAATCACATATGATTAGCATGTTATCATTTGTTTTTGTTTGGGCCTCTTTTTGAAGTCTTATTCGTTTACAACTGTTAGCATTCTATGTACGAATCAATCAACATTTCTTCCTTAGCAACCAATTCTTCATGAGCCTTTGAATAGCTTGGTTGCATCTTACCTGGTTGGAAACAATCCCTTACTAACAAGGTTTTCAAATTAGGAAAGATTCTTCTACATTTCTATTATTTGCTCCATGATATGACTAAGGTGGCTTTATTTTTGTTGATTCACATCCCTTCGATATCAATTTTCTCCTACAAGACATAGAAAGCATATTTGCATGTCAATGTTGGTCAAAAAGTATTTGCTTCGCACTAATCAATGATATTTTCCAAAAAGTAACCGCCTTTGAAATTTCGTGAGACTAGCCACACACATTGATAATGATAGTATGACTCTAGATTGGTAGACATAGTGGCATTCCTATATAAAAGGTCGGTTGAACGTAACATCACACACTTCTAGAGGCGCCACATCACAAAGTACATCTCGAAACAACTTGATTGTGTATAAAGGCACCACTAACCGACACATACATCCCCACTCTGTTTCACCTAACCGATTGTATATGGTTGAGGATGATCGGGTGTTATTGCATATTCAGCCCCTTGATGTGCCATCTAATATCATGTTCTTATGACAGTCACCACCCTCAATAAAATGCAAAGACATATGCTTCTCTCATAGATGTGAGTGAAAGATGGTCTACCTCCTTTCAACCTAAAGGGGTAACTTGTATTGTGACAACAATGCACTAGGGATCATCCTATATGCAATACGTTTTCTTTTCCAACATGGCTAATGATGTCGGTGGTGATGAGGGACTAGTTCCCAAACTAGTTTTGGGGCAAGTACCTCCACTAATAATGTTAGTCTAGCACAACATTCATCATTGGGTGCCACGTGCTCTAGTGAACATTACACCAATTTCTCGTATCTTGTGGACTCTTAACGATAAATCCTTCTTTGAAGAAAGATTTGACCAAGGGCGTTGGCAATGTTGCTTGCCATCAAACATGATGCCATTACTATCAATAATAGTTTCTTTTATATATTTCTATTTGAACTTATCTACAATCTTGGTCATATAGTTGCATGCTTCTCCAAATGCCTTGTATGGAAACACTATTTCTTCTTAAGATGTAAAACTAAAAGACGCTTCTTTGCTTGATAATTTTGTATCGCTCACTCTCGTGTCCACCAAATTTTCTAGCAAGGTATGAAATGTGTTGGTATAATCTAACACCCCTTAGTCTTAATCTGGTAAAATTGATAAAACTTTTAATACTAGACATCATGATTCTCCACTAGATAGTACTCTTCTTTGATGGCATCTACAAATGCTACCAAAAGTTTTTATTATGGAATCATTTTGGTCTATAGTCAATTCAAGTACTTACAAAGAAATATGACTCCAAAAGCCCAAGCCATTTGTCCAATTCATTTATGTTGATTTAGCCTTCAAAAATATGAATATTAAAATTCACGTGTAACTTCAAGGTCATCAAACCCTTGAATGGTCTTGACAAACATGTGGACATTACAAATAATATGATAAATAATATTGAAGAATTGTGTCATCATCTCTCGCCCTTTCTCAAGGTCTTTGTCGAGAAACAATTTGAAAGGATCTTTCGTTTGCTCTTTTTCAAGCTAAGATCGTTTACACATACAAGGAAGATAATCCAAAGGTCACATCTCTCGAGATCGTGCTTCCTATAGTTTGACCTTATTTCACAAAACATACAAAAAAGCAAAGAACTTCTCTCGTGCCTTTGCTTTGAATTTAATTAGAAATATAGTGGCCAACACATTAAATTGCATAAACTTAGTATGTTTTGATAGCTAAAGACTTAATCAAGTAAATGTACACAATAAATACATATGATACTCCAATATAAATGAGATGGTAGGCGTGCAACGCGTTGCGGGACAAAAAAGTGGCCACTTTTGAAAATTGCTAACGTTTCTCACAAAACACGTCAAACCTATTTTGGTTAGGTTCAGTATTCATGAACGTAAAGTGTGTACGCGCCATTCGTAGTGCAAAGGGTGTGTGCCCCTTTGTAGTTCTATTTTGGAGGAAGTTTATACCTTAAATTTGAAATAAAGAAAAGGGTATGCACCCTTAATAAAGGATTTGCACCCTGTGAAATGCGAGAGGGTATGTGCATTTTGCAATGTATAAAGGCGCATGCCGTATTGCTATCCCTTTCAAAGTTATCTATATGTTGTGAATCATGTTATATGTATGTGGTATGTACTATATTTAGTAAATTAAGTATAAAAATATAAAATGTGATATTAAATATTTATGTAAATTTCTTCTTAACATTTACTTTATATCACATTTGATACTCTTATAATTAAAATTTTATTTCATTAAATATGACAAAGTAGAACCAATCTTCCGGATTTGATTTAGTTGTAGGAGTTGTTTAAAAGATAGCTTTTCAAAGTTCAATATGGTCAATACTTAGTTATTTTCAAGATTTCAAGATTGAACATATAGTTTTCGAGGTATAATTTTTGCACTCGGCGTATGCATTGGAAAAATCAATTGTCGTTTTATAGGTTTTGGGGCCTTGTAGATTGATTGTTGGCCATCTAATTGCAACCAATTATGGCTAATTGGATGTTTTTATCCCCAAACCAATCAATCTTGTACTATCACAAATTAATTGTGACCAATTACAACTAATAAGGTCAATAAAATCTGAAATTATCCTCAAATTGACCAATCTTGTACTACCAAGGGCTAACTAAAGCGAATTTCTACTTATTAAGGTCAATCGAATGTGTAATTAGGAGAAATCAAGAATTTGAACCATGTGAACCTAATTGCGATCACATAATGTGATTTGGGGTCCAAATTTCCCCAATTAGCCCTAGATAGCAAGCCTTTAGGAGTCGGCCCTAAAATATCAATGCAAGTTTCACCCCAACAACTTACCATTTGCAACTAAGAGTTCCATATTCCTTTTAGTCCTTCAAGCCTATGCCCCTACTTTCCAAAAGAGGTCCCTAGCAATGATTGCTACAATCATGGCATTTATGTCAGCTCAATTACTACCCTCCTCCTTGCAAGCAAGCCCTTTTAAGTAAATTTTATCCCTTCCCCAAATCAAGAAACCAACTTCACAATCTAAAATTCAAAAATCTGGTCATGCTCCATCAATTATGGACATGCATCCTCATCAGATAAATACACATGAAAGGTCTCTAAGGCGTGTCTAATGCATGCTCAAAAACACCCATGAAAAAACTTTTCTAGATCTGCACCTACAATGATGACATGTGCCTTCTACTTGTGTCATGGGATTTGGATCCCCTGAAATGTTTTCTTTTGGTGAGAATTCCTAAATTATGTGAGGAACCATTGTAGGTGTGACCAAAAATCCTGCAAGGGATTGCACTGAATGGCTATACAACCCTTGATGGAGGCTTTAAAGTCTTCAATAGAGTTTGAAGAGGGTGCAACAGATATTCAAAAGGGAAGTCGATCTCAAAAAGATTAAAATAATGGTCTCCTTAATTATCCTTTAGCACATAAACATAGTAGTGCCTCCTAAGAGTCGCCTATTTTGGCACTATAGTACGGTCATGCTTGTGGCCAGATAAAGGCTATGCAAAGTTTACATTATGATTATGGGCAAGATCAGATATGGCGAAGCCAGTGTCTTGTTTAGTGTTGTGCTTTATGGATCAGAAGAATTTAGGTTGTCAAAAGTGGAGCCACTTCGACTAAAGAAACGGTCAACTCTAGAATCCTAGATTCATATTGAGTGGTGGTCGTGGAACATGCAATGCTTACGAATTCCTTCAGGTCAAAGTTATTTGTGGAATGCTCATCTTACTGCTATGTCACTTCAAATAAAGTTATATGATTTTTGTCATATATGATGCAGCAAGCTTGTTTATGCTGTCAGGCATTAGAATGGACAGACCCTAGATTGAGACAGGTCTCTCTTGTTCTATTATATTGCTTATTGCTAGCAAAAAGTAGGCAGTACAGGGAATTCTTCAATCCTTCTGGCTGTATCTGTCACGACATTTGAGATTAATGGGCAGCAGATCATTACCAAAAATGACCCTTTCCAGTTTTTTGATGCCTTCTGTGGCAGTTTATGTAGCTTGAACAATTTTAAGCAGTAAATTTTAAATGCCAACAGAACAAAACAAGTTATTCTAGACCTTAAAAGGAATAGTAAATTACACCTTTCTTCGGTCTGAGTGTTACTAGTGCCTTGTATAGCACATTGTATAAATAATCAATTTTGAGCCTAGAAAGTGAAGATAATTCACTAAAGACAAAACTATATTTTCTATAATTTCATAGAATTATAATAAACCTTTGCCAAAAGTTTTGAAGTTCAAGAAAACTGTACGATAAGTAGCAAAGCTATACGAAGAACATTTAAAACAAATGTTCTGTGCAAGCCATTAGCCCATTCATCCAAAGTATTCTGCATTCAAAGAAAAAAGAAAGCTATAAAAAGTGACTACAGATTTAATAAGCATCTTCACTTGTGCTACTAAGATGTTATTGGCAGAGCTGCTTGAGCATCCTTTTCTTGTGAAAAATTCTGGCCTGGGGAATGAGGTTAGGCCAGTCGCCACGGCATCCCATTCGGATGTATAGACTCTTCTTTCCTGCCCCAAAGCCAAACATTAGGGACTCATCTATAGTCGTAACTTGTAAGGGCTCATGCAATGCTTCGGTTAGATTTAGACTACAAATGAACTAACAAGAAAAAGACAATTTGCACCTGAAATTGACTGAAAACTTCATGAAAGAGATGCCACAAATTTTTGTTTACCTGGAAGTTCCTTGTCAGATTCAATAAGATATTTCAATGCTCTCAAGCAACCTTCTGCAGCAGGCCTAGCTGCATCTACATCCCACCCGGCAAGCTTAACCACCACATCTGCCCCTGCATAAGCTTGATTTTGATTTTGTTTTGCCCTCCTCGCTTCCTCCTCAGCTGAAGCTTCATCTATTAGACAACAATGGAGATGCTTATCATCCACTTCGAAAATTTGGCAAACCTAGAGCATGGAATAAAAATTAGACAGGAAAAACAAGATCTATGTTAAGTTGAAGGCTTCCATGTGCAATTTAATTAGATTATTATTTTTTGTGGGATTATACTGTGTGTTTAAGACATCTCAAGACGTCCATGAGAAGTCATTACCCTAAGGACATTTCTTTGCCATCATGTAATTTTGGTAATAATCACAAAGCAAGAGGACGCACTTTAGTCATTGGCAAAGCTTTTGGAGCATATAGTACCTTATAAATCAGCCTTGTCTCACATGTTTTACCTATGTGGGATAAATCCAATTACAACCCAATCATGTATTTATGGTAAGTTTTAATTTCATGAGATGACTTAAACATGCACGAGTAAAATCCCACAAAAATCAATAATCTAATTAAATTGCTCGTGGAATCCTTCAAGTTGACATAGATGATTGATTGTGTTGTAACTAGGTTAATCCCACATTGGTAATAAGTGTTAGACAAGGATGATGTATAAGGCACTACATGCTCCAAAAACTTTTCCAATGGAGAAAGAAGCTAGAGGGTGAGAATCACAAAGCAATGGATTACATTCACCAATCCTCCCTGCTACTAACAAATGCCCATAGTGCTTGTGTGCTAAAGTAGATCCTTTTGCCTTTTAATTATTACCAAAAATACATCAGAATTTTTTCATATTTTTTTCTTAAATGTCATGAGGGAAATGACTACTCATGGAGGTCATCTTAAGTCACACGCATGAGTGAAATCTCACAAGAAAATAATAATCTAACAGGGTTTTAATTTTAACTAAACATTAGGAGGTAATGTCACCCAGATTGTATTTCAGGCGTAAAATAGGCCGTCAAGCTTCCTTGTAAGCTCTTCAATTCAAAGGAAAATCAATAAGATATTAAGGGATATGACAAGGTCATGATAAATTTCGATCAAACACATGGGATTTTTTTCTAGCTGGCTTTTGGACAGACAATTGGAACCCTATTAAACTTAACTTTAATAGTGGATGTCAACGCAAAGGATGCTCATAAGTAGTCCACTAAAGACTGATGACATAGAATATAGTAAGGTACCATGTTCAAGTGCACATTGCATTGACCATATACATGGTTGAAGGACCCTTTCCCCATATCAAGCTAAACTTTTACCTCTAGTTTGTGGTCTACGACTCTACACCTGCTATTAAGGAGCATATCATGTGAAATGTTAAGTAATACTATTGTGATGTTGTTTGAAGGAGCAATAGAATTGCAGTAAAAATTAATATGCACAGCTGAAATTTAGGACATTCAAATTGTACCATAGAATAATCTGCATGAGAAAATGCTTATGTGACAATTTCAGCACATGAGAAATTATAGCATTACCTTTAGCTTCACTTTGAGATAACCAAATCGTGAATCCGGCATGAAGTTTCTTCCATTTCTCAGCTCTTGAGGCTGCTCCTGAACTCCTCCTAATGTGGCCACAACTAATCGTACGTGTCTGAAAATAACAGAGTACAGAAAAAACTTGATAATTATCTAATGGAAAGCTCCAAATAAATTATGAAGATCAGGCTTGAAGACAAGTGTTCCATACATGTTAATGCTTTCTAGTATTGCAGCCTCAGCTTCAGCCACAGAACTATCTCCCTCATCTATCAATACTAAGAAAAGAAAAACACTCATCAATTTGCTAGTGAATCGTCCATAAAATGTACGTAATTTAGAAATTCACTCATTCAGCTAGTAGATGATCCATAAAATGTAATTAGTTTAAAGTTCAAAACATTCAATCAATCAATTAATGCTGCAAGAAAAGTTTAAGCAGACCCTGCATTCGTGTTTGACAGGCAGCACTGGCAGGATGTAGTGGGTGGAACCTGGTAGGCCATGAAAAACACAATGCTCTTCCATAATACAAACCACACTCATGAGCAGACATACAAATGCGCAAAGGCAGAGAGCCAGGAAGGCATACTGGTATTTGAGACTGGCTGTCCATTTTTTTGGTCCAATGCTGAGCAACCCCAATCAACAGGCAGTCCCCTGATGGAGGGACGGAGGCTCATTACACAGTGACTTAGTAACAGTTTTGAAGTAGACACAAATCGCTTACTGGTTAAGTAAAAACAATAACCGCCGATAGGATATCTTAAACTCAGGCACAATGTCATAGAAATTTACAAAAACAAATTTAAAATGTAAAATGGTTGGGAGTAATCTTAACAAGAAAAAGGACAAGTACACAAGAGAGATGAATTTTGTCCACTTGGAACCAATGCTAGCTTATCATTTCTTTTCCCTCATAGAATCTTCAGATTTGGCACCAGACTATATAGTTCCAAACGGGTTGCCACCCCCAAGGGAAGGCGACAATGTATGAGTTTGTTGTGGCCAGTGCACAATAAAATAGGCATCTTCATTAAACTGCCACCTTAATTAACGCTGCTACTTCATCCCCATTGACCACCCTTTTTTCTCTCTTTTTCCCCATGATCCATTTCAGATGACTTCTAAGCAATCGGATGGACAGGCTAAGGACCCTTGTTTAGAGGACTTTCAGAGTTTGCTTTTATTGATGATCTTGATTTACTACCAACTGATAATGAAAGTGGATAAGAGCCCCTCAACTAAGATGCTAAGATCCTCCTCTAACATAGAATTTTTCTTGTCTACTACTAGTAATACGTTTGTGTTGATGTCATATGACAACTACATGATTTTTGTTTTTAATTTACATGTAGTTAATAAAATAGTAACAAATAGTTCTTGAAATTTTGGTTTTAATTTTAATTTCGATATGATGTTTGGTTTAAATTCATTTAGTATTTGAATTAGTAATTATTATAATCTTATGTTTCAAGTTTCAATGTTATGTTTTGTCTGGATCTCAGGTTTACAGGTTTTTGAAGTTTGCACCTTATGTACCCCTGCATTCTCACAACTGGACACCTAGTGTTCCATACTGCACTCGCACCTCATGTAACACGGCTTCATACTTTACCTTTAATGCTTATATATTTAGTTATTTATCAAAGATTATTCTTCACGTGTAGCTTAAATTTATTGCATACATATTTGGTTATTTATTAAAGATTATATTTTACGTGTAGCTTAAATTTATTGAAGTTTAGATTTTAGTTGAATAAAAATACTATTATTTCACAACTGTTGAACATATTAAATTTATGTGATAAAGTTTAATAAATTAAAATATGAACTTTGATAATTTTTAACTCGAGCTAAAGCATAGTCTTCTTTTTTGTTGAGGGCCCAGACCAGTTCTAGGGATGAAGATGAACAGGCTCTACTCCTGGACAAGTTATTAGACCTGCATGTCAGCATTACTCACACATAGTCAATTGTAGCATCAAATATTGGCATCTTAAACTATGTTCAGTAGTATGTAATGATTCAAACACACTGTGAATAGGAGGAGCAAGTGCAGGATGAGTCCTAATGGGTAGCTACTGCTAGGACATCTTTGGAGCATTACGCTGAAGCCACCCTTGGTTCACAAAAAGCTAAATTACCGAAATGCCACCCCTAGGGCACCTGGTACTGGTACGAAACATACCCGGTACGGGTATGGCCTGGATACATGCCCAGAAACGCCCTGGAAACAGCTGGGCAGGTCAGGGTACGGCTGGGTACGTCTGCAGACATACCCAGCTGTATCCAGACCTGCCCAGCTATTTCCAGGGCATTTCCAAGCCTGAATCAGTTTTTTTTTCTACTTTAAATTTAATATATCATTACAGCAGAAATTACAGTTTTTGCAGCAGCATTATTCTACAGAAAGTACCAAATAGAAGTCATCAAAAACAAGGACAAAAATAAGCATGTATGAGATAAATGTAATAAACACCTAAATTAGATGTGGTAGGAGGATGCTTGTGCCCAGGTTCAATGAAATTATGAGTAGTTTGTTGTGGTTATTTAGCTTGTTTTGTTTTTCATATGCATAATATGTGGTTAATTCCTAATTATTAGGCTGTAATTTATATATTTTTAATATTTATATATATTTTGTACAGCCGTATCCAACGCCGTATCCGGGACCAATTTTTTTGCCGTATCCACGTATCGGATACTTCGTATCTGTACCCGTATCCAAAACGTATTGGCAACTTAGCAAAAAAGTGAACACAGTCCATGTGATAGGCTTCTAGTTCTTCCACAAACTTCCGAACGCACAGCCTCATTCAAAATCAACGAAACATGTGATTCCATGACCGACATCTAAATCCGTTCACAATTTCAAGCAAAACGTGCACCATGGGCCCCTATGCCTCAGAAATGGAGACAATGTCTCCTATGGGTTGTTATTGTCCAACCAATGAAGACGATTTGGAGTAAAGAAGAAGGGCTATTCAAACAAGAGGGCAGAGAAGGCTCTGAATCCGTTCACAATTTCAAGTAAAACCTACACCATGGGCCCCATATGCTGCAGAAATTGAGACAATGTCTCATATGGGTGGTTATTATCCGACCAATGAAGACAGTTTGGAGTAAAGAAGAAGAGGTATGCAAACAAGAGAGGGGAAAGAAGGCTCTGAGAGCCTCAGCGTCCAACTGCAGTCATCCTCATCATTACCCTACCTATCTTCATGTCACTGAAATCCCCTTCAACCTTCTCTCAGTCTTCATCCTCAAATATGGGCATCTCTTCAACTATAACATGTTTCCTCTTTTTAAGAGTTGAACAGTGTTATGTAACATCATCTTTAGGAATTCCCAAGTGTTTCCATCAAATTGCCAATGGCCAAGCACAGTCGTAAGAGATGTCGAAATTCAAGTCACCCTCCAAAGTGGATTGAATATACACTGCATCCAAGAATAGCCCAATGGCATGTTGGGTCATGTAAGACCCACTGATTTTCAGAGAGACAAACTCATGGATTCTCGGTGACAACTCTCCTTAATTATAGAATTATAATCTTCGTAACCCCATCGTGTGATCAATCATCCATACCACAATGTCCAAGGCCCTGGTAGCACCCCCAACCGCCAATGCCAGATCACATCAAGGAGACATTAGCATTCTTTGGAAGCCAAATATTCTTTATTGTATCTCTATTTCCCCTGGCCCACATGTGTGCCGACTTTGCACTAGTAAATTTAAGTCTGCATAAAGTCTGCACATGTAGTCTTTATAGATTATGGGGATGTGTAATTGGAAAACTGCTTGTCAGCTTTCAAACTAGCCACGCATGGTAGGGTACTCCAATACTAGAATGAAATATTCGATTTTATTTTAACCTCCTTGTCCATGTACTGTACAAAAGGAACATTTGTTGCTCCTACTGTACTTAGATACCATGCAAACCAAATACAGCTCAAAGTCTCTTGCTTAAAACTATGGCATTTGCAAAAATTTATCTGCATTAACCCTCCATAATGCTACAAATTCATGATCATCTAGTTTATTTTCCCACCATATAATGTGGAGGCAGGAAAGTTCTCCCAATTAAAAGTTTCCGGTGTAGGCAACACTTCACATTTAGATTAACTGCAATGACACACCCTTTTTCTGCTTTTTATTCCCTTTCATTGCCTCAAGTTTCGTAATGGCACCTACTGAATATAGCGATGTCTAGATCATTTTCAAAGAAGATGTGATTGTCTGCTATGGAACTATTCAACCTTCTTGAGTAGTGCCGTATTTTTGAAGGCTTTGTCCAATGCCATTTTCCACATCTTTGGTCATACATAAGAGGATGGTGTCCCAGTAGCTGGAGGTTTTTGCTTCTTTTTCAGCCATGACTACAGCTGCAAAACTGTAATTTTTAACCACAAAAAACTTATTAAAAGTCAAAACCCTCTTGCTGCAAATTTTGAGGGTTTTGGCCTTCGGAGTTGTGAAAGTTACCCAAAGCCCTGGAAAAGAGGAGTTTTCTTACCGGTATTGTCTTTTTCCTACAAACAAATTTTTTTGCAGCAAGTTATTATGTTGGCCTTCAATAAAATCATCCTACTGTGACACCAAATGGTTTCTATCACCGTGTCATACAGCAACGGAGGAGGAAAATTGTTGTACGGTCGATTTTTGTAGGCCAATAGAGGTAAAGCACTATACAGTTGACCTTGTGAAATAGGGGCATAAAATGCAAGGATGTGCAATATAAAACCATATGGTGGGGAGCATACAAAGGTTAAGCAAAAAAATTGTACGATGGAGCAAATAGGTGACCGTACACCAAAAATAAATAATAGAGTATAGTTTGCAGTCTACAGAAATATGACCATACAGTGGAGTCAATGGTGAGTGCAGCATACAGTGGAGGACTGAAGTGTATGATCAGTCGGAAGTAGTGTCTGGTTGAGTAGAGGCAAGGTACGATTGAGCAAAGGTAGCATACAACAGGGTTATATGGCATTAAGCTTGTATTTGTTCAAGACCTATTCTCGACCTGTACCTTCACACAAAATTCATATGGCCATTCAAAACATCTATTAGGAGAGCATGTATCTGTACTTCTGATTATGTGCTCAATCCTACTATCGTTTAGGCTCCGCTCCCACCTAAACCTTTGAGAACTACTATGCTCACCGACAATACTACTCAACAATTCATGGCATTTGAACAAGGGCATACACGGGTTCAAAGTTTGATGCAAACTCCTTTGTCACCTCCTTTGCACACTTTGTCTCGGACTCCTCCGAAGAAGCCTCCTCCTACCAATTCACCTCCAAAGAAACAAACTCCTTTGATGGGAAGCTCTAGAAGATTGGAGCACCAACTAAAAGTATCGTCAATAGTAAACCCTTTGATTGCGTTAGGCCCTTGGTAGCAAGGAATAAGGTGGTAAAACTCTCCAACGTTCTCAAAGCACCAACTCCAAAGAAAGCAAAGACAACAGCAAGAACAATCTCAGAGTCCTCTCGGTGCCCAATTTTTGAAATTGCTAAACCAAAAGAAGATAAAAATGAGGGAGAGATATCGTTGGAAGACTAAATATCAACGGGTGCCTATTGGCAAGTCAATAGCAGAAGATGATGTTCATGAAATATAAGAAGCTCCCGCCGAGTAGTTGAGTGCATAACAAAAAGTGAGTAGTGGATTGAGCAGCTTGAAGAGACCAATCACCAACTAATATCAATCGTTGACTACCTGCAAAGTCCTATTGGAACATCAACTACGCATTCGGCTCCCACTACCATTTAGGTCCTTAGGCTTGATTAGTCAACTATATAAGAGCTTGGAGATCTCAATAGGTTTGAGAAGACTTTCAAGATAGATTGAAAAGTACTTGTTCGATGGTCTAAAGTATATTGATGAGTTAAGGAAGACATACAACCAAACTTAAGCCGATGAATCATCCTTGAGAAGACTAATAGCTACTGTCGAAGGTGTAATAGTCAGATGGGAGGCTTTAAGGCTTGATGCTAAGGAGTTGAGTGTCACCAATATGAGCTTATTGGTTGAAGAAGGGATTTTGGCATGGAAAGAAGACAAAATTTTTTGATTGGTTCACAAGCATCAAATGAAAAATTGTTGCATCAAGGGAAACTTTGAAGGAACTCCAAAGTTTGGAGAAAGAGAAAACAGACCCACTAAGATGTGCATGAACTTGAGTTCGTTGCACTATCCTTTTTTCAAGCCCAATAGCTATGATAATTGCTCAGCGGCCAAAACTAAAGAAAGATTCAAGATACTAATCTTTCCGAGGCCGGTGGTTTTGATGTGGCAGCCATGGATAGTTTGAGTACAATCTATGTGGCCCTCAAGGAATTGAATAATGAGCTGCCCAATTTTTATATAGAACCGATCACCATGAGACAGACGACAAACACATGGGTCATCTACTGCAACAATACTACAGCGCCAGATCATGAAATCATTAAGGACGCCATGAACAAGTTTCAGGCATATAAGACAAGGATGTCCAAGAAAAAGAATAAAGGTCTTTATAGTGTCAAGTGATATATGTTTTACTTTTTACTTTTTGAAAATAGGATGTAACTTAAGGGACATTCTTATTTGTATTTTCTTGTAATGTCCCCTTTTTTGGGATTACTAATATCTATTTTCATTTGCATTGTAACCCCTTGGCATGCCTAGCACTACAAGTGGGAGTCTCTAGTTAGTTTAAATGTGCACATAGGATAGTTGCTTTTATTATTTAATTAAAAATAATAAAGTGCACATAGTCTTAGTTTATCTAGAGATTTTATTATAATGAGAGTTTATGTTTTCCCTCCAAAATGGTAAGGTCGGTCTTTTTAATATTGCACCCCTTAACTCTATAAAAGGAGGTCACATTTCCTCTAGTGGGGTTATGTTGATTGATCATTTGATATCACTCCATGCTTGGAGTAATGGGATGTATGCCCATGGGATGTATGCCCTAGTTCTTGCATTGTGCTCTCTCATTGTAAGCTTCATTTGGATCCATTGTTGAAGATATTGAAGATTTCATTGTTCTCTTCATTGTGCTCTCTTGTGTTGAGTGTGTCTATGCATTGTTTCTCCATTCTAAGCATTGGTGACTTGTTTAGAGTGTTGGTGCATTTATTTGGAGGGTAAATCTGCATTTTGGTGAAGGGTTTGGGGTGCCTTTGTGACTATTATTATTGCTGCAATTTATTAGAGGCAAATCGACTTTGTTTGGGGTTTGTTCTATCATGTTTGCAGGGTGTTTATGCTAGATCTATAAGTTGTTGTGTCTAATTAATTATTTCTGAGCAAGCGCTGATTATTTGATTGTTTTGGAAGGGTTGTATGAGCTGGAATTTATTCTAACCCTAGCGACTTGGAGGCAGATTTCTGGGGCAGTTTTGAGGGGGTTTCAATACTCAAAAAATTCATATTCTTAATGCAATGGAAAGCCCTAAATTTCTAGTTTATTTTGCATTTTATTTCATGGAAAAACATTGAGTATTGAATGAGTTATGAATTTTAAAAGATTTCAGCTGTCTGCAAGCTATCGTGTTGTTAATAATTAATATTCATTTCAGATCTGCAGTTTGGGATCAATTTAATACTGAATTTGGTTGTAAAAATTAGAAGGAATAAGGAAAAAGTGATTTCATAATTTTTGGAATTGATTTGATGCTCTAAATGTTTTGAGCGACCTACTTTTTAGGGCAAAATTAGGGTTTCGTGTTTGCTATGCGAAATCTGATTTTAGAATATTATTCTTCATATTTTTGTGGCCCAAAATCCAAAGTTTGAAAGTTTTTACTTGGATGGTTAAGCGGGAAATAATTTTGGAAGATTGCAGCAGTTGGGGTGTGATTGTTAATTATTTTCCAACTGTTAAAAAATCTGATTTGAATGTGTTTAAATTCCAATTGTTTTCTTCCAATCTATCCCACCACCTTGGCTAGTTCCAACCCCATTTGGGTTCGAAATAGTTGACATTGGGATATTTTAGGTTGATGCAAGAGGATTTATCCATTTTTTGTTGGATTTTGACAAGTACTTCTCCATTTTCTAACTTGTCATAGAAAGGGGACATTACATTTTTGCATCATATTTTGTAGATATGTGAAAGGTCACCCAAGAATCAGTTACCTTTTCACATTATTAATACAAGTTGTAGTTGATAGAGAATGATTTTTAATGTTGTCCAAAATTTTGCTGCGAGAAGAAGAGTGTATAGAAACTTGTGTTCATCCTCATTAAGAAATACAAAGAGATTTGCGGAATTTTGTTTCTTGGAGTTTCTTTGGTGATATCATCGCTCTTATGTTAAATGTATGTCTTTCTTTGTTCCTTTTATGCATTGCGAAATTCCAAAGTTGAATAATAACTATAGTATGATTTATTTTCCATACACATAAGAATGAGATCTGTGTTTGTTTATTCGAGTGTGTATCTCTATCTCCTTCAATACCTCTACAAGCTTTCATTTCTTCCAAGTTCAATACAAAACCCCAAAAAGTAAGTTAGTGTAAATATTGTGAATATTCATTTTCAATGTTTTATGTTGTTTTCAATAAAGAAAACCTCCCCACATAATTTTGGAGGAACGTTGACCCCTCACCTTTGTTGTCAAAAGTCATATTTTTGCCAAGGTACCAAATATTTTGCCAACGGTTATCACATCTCCTCCCCATTCATTGTTAACAAGTTCAAGTACTCCAAACCCATCATTAGAATCATACATTAGCCCAAAACCAACAGCACCTTTAAGATATCTCAGTACATGCTTAGCTGCTAGCCAATGTGTTTCCCTTGGAGCAATCATAAATTGACAAAGAGTGTCATTAGTATAACACATATTTGGTCGTGTGTTGACCAGATATATCAAGGAACCACTTAATTGTCTATATTTGGTTTTGTCAACAAGTTAGGTGTCATAAACTAAAATTAAATTTGGAACCATAGGAGTAGAAAATAGTTTTAAATCCAACATATAAAATCTTTTCAAGATTTCCAAGGCATACTTTGTGAGAAATATACCTACCATTCTGGTTCGAAGCTTCAAGGCCCAAGCAATAATGTAGAGGACCTGAGTCCTCCATGTCAAATTCCTTATTTAGCTCCCTCTTAACCCAAGTGATTAGTTTGGAAGAGTTGCCTGCCAAGATGAGGTCATCAACATAGAGTACAATCAACAATATATCTCCATCTTGGACAAAATAATAGAGGTTAGGATCATCAGCTGTCGTAGAGAAGTCCAATTGGGCAAGGTAATGCAGGCATACCAAGCCCATGGAGCTTGCTTAAGGCCATAGAGAGCCTTCTTGAGTTTGCAAACATGGTTCTCCTTACCAAAGACTTCAAATCCTTGTTGCTTGATGTAGATCTCTTCCTCAATTTCTCCATTGAGGAATGCAGTCTTAACATCCATCTGATGTAGACTCCAACCAAATGAAGCTGCAAGTGACAAAACAACCTGAATAGAAGTATATCTGGCAACTGAAGCAAATGTCTCATAATAATCTATACCTTCCTTTTGTGAAAATTCCTTTGCAACGAACCATGCTCTAAACTTCTCAATGTTGCCATCAGCTGCATGCTTTACTTTCAATGTTGCCATCAGCTGCATGCTTTATCTTGTAAAGCCGTCGGATGTTGATTATCTTCTTCCCTTCGGTTTTGGTAACTACATCCCACACATCATTTTGCATGATACTCTTATACTCCTCTTGCATGGCATCTTGCCAAACCAATTTTTTTGTTGCTTCATCAAAACTAGAAGGTTCTTTATCAAGAATGTTAGATAAAAGAGCAACATAATTGGAAGATTTTTGAGGGTGGTGACAAAAGACCAATATAATTGAAAAATTTACAGTGACTAGAGAGCAATATAATTGGAAACTTTACAAGGACGGTGACTAACTCTCATAGAGTTTTGAGGTGCATCTTTCTTTTGAGCATCCTATAGACTAGAAATAAGACATTTAGGCTTCTTAACTACCTTTGGCTGAGTTGACTCCTCAACTAGAGGATCTGCACTATCAAAAACATTCTCATCAACTGGAGGTATGTTAGATTCAGGTACATCAACAATAATGGGATCAGCAGCCTTAGTGGACCAACCATCTTCATTGAATATCACATCTCTAGCAAGAACAGTTTTCCTCTTCTAATGAAAGTGAAATCTATACCCTTTGCACTCTTCACCATACCCAGCAAAGATTCCTTTGATGCTAGATGGGTCCAACTTAGTTCTTTGATCAATAGGCATCTGAATGTATGCAGAACAGCCAAATACATAGGAAAGTGAAGCACACGACTTCTCACTTGAATAGATCTCAAGAGGAGTCTTGTCTTTGTAGACTAGATATGGACAGCCATTGAGAACATAAACTGCCATATTGCAATCTTCGGTCTACAATTTCATCAAAAGCCCATATCATGGCTCATATAATTTGTTGTCTCTATGATGGAGCGATTCTTCGGTTCAGTGATGCAGGGGCATTCAGGTCCACAAGAAATCATGTATCAACCAAAACAGTTAGAATATATTTTGTGTATTATGCATTGCTGCGGAAGTCTAAGTCATGCTGCAGACATATGTTGACACCGCAAAGATCTGCTGAAGCTGCAAAGGTCTGCCAAAGCCACAGAGCTCCACCAAACCCACAATGGTTTGTCAACGCCACAATGGCATAAGTCCGAGGTCAAGCCAACTCACCTTGTATGGGTCCATTGGGCCTTGTCTTTGTAACATTCCATAGGTTTAGGAGTCTTGATGGGTAGCGTGTAGCTAAGCTCAAAGATGCCTTTGGGTGGCTTGCATGCCTATATAAACAAACCCATGAGCCTCGAAGTAAGGTGGTAGAGCCAGTGACAAGAAGTAGGATTTGGTAATTGTTAGTTGTTGGACACTTGAGACTGTGCACATTCTCTAACTGAGATTGTCCCATTTTAATTGTATATATCTCTTAGGAGATTGTTAAGGTTGTATCATTGGCGATTGGTCTATGTTTATGTGATCTTTTATGAATCAATAATAAAGTTGTGTTTTTGTATTGTTATATTTTGATCCATGTGTTTACTCTAACATTTGCATGCTTGAAGGCTGCCCTTAGTTGGGTTCCCTAACCACATTAGCATCAATTGTTTTCAGAGCAAGGTTTTCTTGCCTTGCAAGTGAAGCATGGTGGGTATTACAGTTTTCCAAATTTGAGAGTGTGGGTAGAAAATCGTTGTAGACATCTTCTAGTAAGCAATTGTTGGTTAGAAGGTGTGAGGATGCACAGCAAGCATTGACCGTCTTCCACATTGGCCGTCTTCCACATGTGTGTTGTTATATTTTGATCCATGTGTTTTGAAGGTTGCACGCTTGAAGGCCGCCCTTAGTTGGGTTCCCTAACCGCATTAGCATCAATTATTTTCAAAGCAAGGTTTTCTTGCCTTGCAAGTGAAACATGGTGGGTATTACAGTTTTCCACATTTGAGAGTGTGGGTAGAAAATCGTTGTACACATCTAGCAAGCAATTGTTGTGTAGAAGGTGTGAGGATGCACAACAACCATTGGCCGTCTTCCACATTTGAGTGTGGGTAGAAAATCATTGCAGAACCTTCCATCAAGGCGGTTGTTGGGGAGAAGGTGTGAATGTTGCAGATCTTAAACTTTTGAGGAAGCACTAATCACAAATCGGAGAAAAATGCCGGGAGAGGTCAAGCGCACCGAGAGATGCAAGACTTGATGACTTAGCCAATTTGATGAGCACAATGCAAGCCCATTTGGAGGCTATAAAGACTATGCACCACGAGAACCATCGTGGTGGACAATGCCGGTGATGATGAAGCAGAACCCTACAAAGCCAAGGGCACAAGGCTGTGGAAGAAGAAGAGGAAGCCCAAGCGGAAGGGTCAAAGAAAAGGCTCATACAACGTTATTGAGAGAATGGGGAAGAAGTCTAGGCTAGATAACCTTGAGTTATTCTAGAAGTCTAGAATCGGAAGTGCTCATTGATTGGATGATGGAACTCGA
This sequence comes from Taxus wallichiana var. yunnanensis, assembly GCA_018340775.1. Taxonomy (NCBI): domain Eukaryota; kingdom Viridiplantae; phylum Streptophyta; class Pinopsida; order Cupressales; family Taxaceae; genus Taxus; species Taxus wallichiana. Next base: position 798,199,612 of record CM031235.1, read on the forward strand.
GATGTATTTCGAGTAGGACAATATGGAAGATCCCAAAAGATTCGAGTTTGATTGCACCAAATATAAGGGTCATGCATCTCTTTGGTGGGAGCATGTACATGCACGAGAAAAAGAGTGTATAGACGCAAACCAAAGATCAAGACTTGGGAGAGACTAGTGGCAAAGCTGAAGGAAAAATTCTTGCCTGGAGACTATCAACTCAATTTTTCCAAGAGGTTACACAATTTCTAACGGAGGAGCTCGGGATGAAAGAATACACTAAGGAGTCTTAGAGATTCACCAACTAAGTGGATCATGTGGAGGATGATGTAGACAAGGTCTCTCGTTACACGGACAAGTTACATCTCTCCATTTAGGACGAGTTCACGATGATTTGGGCACAATTTATGGAAGAGGCATATCGATATATGCGAGGGGGAAAGAGAAGTTGTCATGCAAACAACAAAGTGCAAGCCGAGGCAAAGAAAAATTCATGCGGGGACGCGGATAAGGTAGCGATAGGGGAATTTCCGTGCAAGAAGGAAACACTAGTACTTTGTCGTGCGGTGAAGATACGCAAAGAGGATCCTTGGATGCGAGAGGCAACCATGGAATCAACGACACATGTTTCAAGTGCAAGGAGCAAGAGCATAGAGATTTTGGGTGCACGCACATGCAAGATGATGGTGGAAAAATACGCGTGATAATGTGAATGCCCGTCTTGCACAAGCACAAGGAAGATAGTGATGCATCAAGCGAGATCACGAAGAAAAACCAAAGATGAGAGAATCGTTGATGATGAAGTACATCTCGTTGAAGCCAACAAAGGAAGAAGTTGGCCCAATTCAACAAAAGAATTTGTTTAGGACCACATGCAAGTCGGGACACAAGGTTTGTAAGTGGATAGTGGATAGTTGTAAGCACCGACAACTTGGTAGCACAGGAGATGGTGGATAAATTGGGGTTGAAAAGGATTGTGCATCCTAATCCCTACAAAATTTTGTGGTTGCACAAGGGACACCGACTCCAAGAATCGAGCGAGTTTGGTCAAGTTCCAAATAGGGGGATATGAAGACGAATTCATGTGTGACATAATGCCCATAGACACTTGTCATGTGTTGCTCGAGAAGATAGTGGCAATTTGATCGAAAGGCACTACATGATGATCACGAAACACATAAAAGGTGGTGATGGAAGAGGGTACACCCTAAACCTGCAGGAACCAAGTGAAGAGGTAGAAGCGGAGTCTAAAGGTTTTGATGATGTCAGAAAAATAGTTCCCAAGTGAGGTAAAGTAAAATGATGTATATTTCACACTAATGGTAAGACCCGTGCAAAGAGAAAATTTGGGCACCACGGCAGAAAGAGTTGTCACTTTAGCACAAGGTGAAGGAGGCATTGGAAGAGCTCGTTGAGGTAGTATCAAGTGATCTACCAAAAGGTTACCACCCATGAGAGACATAAGTCTCCACATGGATCTAAGTCTGTGATTGAGCCTGCCAAACAAGGCGGCTTACAAAATGATGTCGTAAGAGAACACAGAGTGATCTATAACCCTTCAACTTTGGAATTATCCTCAGAATCACAAATTAACATTGTTGTTCTACTTTCGATAAGAAAATGACAGAGATAGCTAGTGAACGAATTTTGCTTATGCTTAGAATCCACAATTGCATGAAAGGAAAGAATGTAAACTCACAAACACCAACAAGTTTTATCTTGGAAACCTCCAGAGGAGGAAAAATCAGTTGGGAAGGGCAATTGCTCTTTCTTCCCACTTTTATTGGCCAATTCAAACAATAAGTACGAAATTACAATAAGTATGAAAGAGAAGTAGATAATATCTCACACTTCCTCCCAATTACTTGCTTGCTCTATCTCAACACTCCTTTCTTCTACAAAACACAATTCCAAAGCACTATAAAACTTCTTGCTCACTTGCTTTCATGCTTCGATGATCCTATTCTCTTCTACAAACATATATTTATAGCCTTTCTCATGTCCTCCATGCACTGGAGAATGGGAAAGGTCATGGAGGAGAAGAGACACGAACAACCTTTCAAATTCTGAGGTTGTTCGTTTCATGTTTTATTTTCTGTCCAAAAGAGCCAAGACCGCCGCCCAATGTAGACCGGCGGTCTCAGGACCGCCGCCCGGGTGGCGGCGAGTTCTATAACCGCCGCTTTGCACTGACAGAGCGGTGGTCCTATTACTATAAAGACAGAACCTCCATGTATTTATTTTCCTTCGTGTTGTTGGTGATCGATGAAGTAGAGTCATTTTAGATCCTATGGATCACGAGAGATACGAGAAATAGGTTCAAGAGTTGTTGGATAGGGACTTGATGCGGAAGAGCCTAAATCTATACATAGTCCCTACGGTTATGGTGCCAAAGAAGGATGGAGAGTGACACATATGCACAAATTTGAGCACAATCAATAACATCACAATTAAGTATAGGTTTACATTGCCACGCATGGATACCTTATGGACTATTTAAGTGGAGCAAGATACTTCACAAAGATAGATTTAAAGGGTGGATATCATCGAGATACGCATAAGGGAAGGGAACGAATGGAAGACAGCGTTCAAGACACAAAGGATAATATAAATGGCTTGTTATGTCGTTCGGGGTGAACAATGCACGAAGCACTTTTATGGGGTTAATGAGTGAGGTCCTAAGGCTGTTTCTAGGAAGTTTGTGATTGTATACCTAGATGACATTATAATATTCAGCGTAACAGGAGAAGATCATTTAATGCACATAAGGCAAGTATTGCAATAGTTGCACAAAGATGTTAGGAAATTAGTGTCCATAGTGTGAACATATGGTTTGAGTATTAGTATTATTTAATATTTAAATAATATGTGAGTGTGCAGAATTAGTTGTCATGCACAACTCATAGAGATAGGAGCGTATGAGATTATCTTGGGATTGGGAGTAAGACTAGGGATTAGAGGAGAAATATGGGGATAAGATGATGAAGACTTGACTCCATGATTATAGGAGCAAGAAATTGTATAAAATGCCCTCCACTAATCAATAGAAATTGCTCCATTATTCTCTATATTTTATTTGTTTGTGTTTTTTCTATTTTCTTGTGTTGATATAAAATTATTGTTGCTTAAATTCTTTATCAAAGCTAGAGTTTTGATATCATCCGGTATCAGAGCAGGTTTCCTTCTACAAGTGAAGAAGAAGAAGAAGATGGTTGAAGGAATCCCGTAAGAAAATTTCCAGCAGACACATCACAGTAAAAAGAACGTAGTTTACTCATATGACATCCGATTGATGTCTCATTTTTTTCTAGAAATATAAGAACAAGACGCACAATATTGCAGTTTACATCAACTTCAGATTCGTCTTGTATCTATGCGTAAAATTCAGTGTAAGTTGAGTGAAATTTTTGTTTTTAAAACAAACGTTTGATAGATTGAATGTATCTAAAAACCCGATTCAAAATATTACGAAATTTATTGGGTTTGTTTAGTTAATATCTGGAAAACTTCTGTTAAAATTTTACAAAAACCCAGTTTCTAGTTTAAGAGAAAAGTGGAAATAAAAACAGGGATCTGAAAAAAAGAAAAAGTGGTGCATAATACATTTATGTAATTTTTTAATTAGACACATTTTCGCTTGCACACGACGTCCATAGTCAGGGGGTGCATTATCGGTTGAATCCGACACTTAGAAAAATTGTGTAATGAGCCTAAAAGCTACATTTTCTAACTAAGTAGCATCACGATGGAGGAAGGAGGCAACAGAGGAAGGAGGTTAATCAGTGACCTCTCGCCAGCCGCAAGCGAAGGGGCCACACAATGAATTTGTGGCATTGTTTTTTTGTGTTTAATTTTGATTGTGTATTGTAATAAGAACAGATGATTTATTCTGTTCGCTCTTGTAATAAGTGAGCTCCTGCGTGAGCGATATTTCTTATATTTTCCCTTGAATGTAAAAATGGGAGTGGGGAAACATGTACGCTACTATGAAAGTGGTTGGTGGTCCACTAGAAAACCAATTTGAGAGTTTGTGAATCTCTTAGAAAATCACATACAGAGTGGTTAATGGTTCCACTAGAAAACCTGTTGGAGTTGATGGTACTCTTTGAAAACCATCGTATTGTAGAACATGAGCAGGTACTAGACAGAACTCACCCATGTTCACACTAAGGGGGTGAATGTTAGGAAATTAGTGTTCATAGTATTATTGAATATTAGTATTATTTAATATTTAAATAATATGTGAGTGTGCAGAATTAGTTGTCATGCACAACTCATAGAGATAGGAGTGTGTGAGATTATCTTGGGATTGGGAGTAAGACTAGGGATTAGAGGAGAAATATGGGGATAAGATGATGAGACTTGACTCCATGATTATAGGAGCAAGAAATTGTATAAAATGCCCTCCACTAATCAATAGAAATTGCTCCATTATTCTCTATATTTTATTTGTTTATGTGTTTTCTCTATTTTCATGTGTTGATATAAAATTATTGTTGCTTAAATTCATTATCAAATCTAGAGTTTTGATATCGAAGAAAAGTTGTTCATCAACTTGAAGAAGTGTAGTTTCATGAAGGAGGAACTTGTGTATTTGAGTTTTTCGATTTCTCATGTAGGTCAAAAGATGGATCCACGAAAAGGTGTGAGTTATACTAGAGTAATTGTCGTTGCGGAACACCTTTGAGGCACGAAGCTTTAGCGATTTGGCAAGTTTCTACCATAATTTCATCGGGAATTTCAGCGGAATATGTGAGTCTTTCACAAAGGCCATGAGAGAAGATAAGAAGGATTTTGTTTGGAGCAAGCCACAAAACAAAGTTTTCAAGAGTTGTAGAAGAAGGTGACAAAGCGGCCAGTGATTGGGATTGCTCAATTTTGTGATGGTATTCCAAGTGGGTAGTGATGCTAGTGGCATAGCCATTAGCTTAGTGTTGAGTCGAGAAGAGTGGACCAACAAAGCATATTCTAGTGAGAATTTGAATGACACGAAGAGGAAGTATAGTTCGTATCATCAAGAGTTCCATGCAATTGCGCAAGCCCTCAAGAAATGAAGGCATTACCTATTGCCAAAAGAGTTTATTATGTAAAATGATCATCAAGCGTTGCAATTCATAAACAAACAAGGGAGATTGAATTAGATGCATGTAAAGTGAGTGGAATACCTACATAGTTGTGCATTTGTGTTACGGCATAGGAGTGGTAAATCTAACAAGGTTGTTGATGCATTGAGTAGATGCAATATTTTGTTGACAAAAATGAGAGTGTAGGTTTTAAGTTTTGAGTCCATGAAGGAGTTGTACATGAGAGATGACGATTTCAGCGGGGCATGGAAGGCGTGCATCTAACCAGTGAGTGTCAACGGGACACCTTGGTTGGAGTATTTTGCATAGGAAGGTTTGTTGTTTAAACGCAGACAGTTGTGCATTCTTAGAGGATCAATGCGGGACAATCTGGTGAAAGACAAACACAGTGGAGGATTCGCGCAAGGCATTTTGGAGTGGATAACACTCTAGCACAACTGGCGGAGAGTTATTTTTGTCCACAGATGAGTACGAATATGCGCAAATTTATGCAAGAGTATAGAGTATGCCAATTAGCCAAAGGGAGATCACAGAATGCAAGGTTGTACCAACCTTTTCCCATTCTAGAAAAACCTTGCGAGAATATAAGCATGGATTATCTCTTGGGCTTACCTAGGACACGGCGGGAGCTAATTCCATCTATGTTATGGTGGATAGACTTTCTAAGATGGCACATTTTATTGCTTACAGGAAGACAAGTGATGCAACACACATTGCATGTTAGGGATATTAATTAGTGCTCATATGATGTAATATTAGTGCATTGTTATTCGAGAGATTCAGGTGGTTGTGTAGTTGAGTTATTGTAGGGATATGCATCTCCCTATCATAGGACACAATGTTCCTATATATTTGTGTAATGACCCGTATGTAATTCATTAAAGATTATTGTTGGATCTACAGTGTAAATCCAAGGCTATGCCAGCATTTTGTATCAGAGTGAAGTGTCCATATGAGAGTTTCGGCATCATGGGTCTCTCTATATTGAGAGTTGTAATGCGAGAGAAAAGGCGATAAATTGTATGTTACAACAGCACCATTTGTGGGTTGATGTGGCCCCAATAATCTCTGAGCTACGCAAGTCTCTACTAATGTCTCCTACAATTAGTCATTGTGCATTTCAATGTTGTCGGACAAACTTTGAATTTGATGGTCGTCGAACTGTACATCCGTTTCTTCCAGTCGATGCAAGCAAATATTGAGATCAAAGATTTGCATACAATTATCTTCATTGTGCGGATGTTCCACGTATGCATTATCTCTCCGGACGGACGTTGACCTCTCATTCTCCTACTCAGCTTTGTCGAGAGCTATCTTGGCGCCATGCAAAACTCGTGATCTACTATCATCTGGTATGTGTCCATTACCATTTATTTGACAGCAATTCTGTGTATCCTGGTCAGACCGTGGACAATCTAGAGGACTGAAAACAACTCATAGACAACGTATTTCACTAAAATATTTCTCTTTATAACTGAGCTGGTAGAGTTGCCTTCCTGGAATGCGTTTATTGGGGAATGTGGCAAATCGTGGTTCAGATTTTTCAATCCATTATTGACCATAGACCTGTCAAATCCATGTGTATTATGTCCAATATACCAACTGGTAGTTTGAATGTAGATCGTAAGCATATCTTTGGATGTATGGAAAGCAGGCCTGGAATTTCGAATTATATGTGCCTGTCAAATCAAAATTTGTTTACGGTTTAACTCTTTCGGCCTGCCATTGTCTACGGCTACCTAATTTTTTTGCCCATACTATACGGTTGAAATCACAAAATAATGGCCAACATCCTATCAATCTCCAGGCTTGATGGAAAACTTCAATGGCGAACACGTGGAGATGCTCTCACTCAATGGGTCGCATGTGGAATTGAACAGCATATGTACAGAGGACAGCAAAGTAATAGCATTAATATATGTAACTTTGTTAAAATCTTCTCCCTCCATTCATTATTACTTAAGTCTAGTTGTATACTTTTGAGTGGTCATTAGTGTCATTAGATTTGGGGGTCATAATAAGTAATTAGATGTCTTTTTAATGATTTATGGTCTATATTTTAAATTCTAGATTTTAGACGTAGTGATATGAATTGTTATATATAGCTTAAAGCTATTATTGAAAGTTGGTCATTTCATAGTATTAGGTTATCACTTTTAAGTTAAATTTCGATAGTCGAGAAAAGTGTCAAAATTTTGTTATTGTCATTTCATCGTTAAGACTCAAGAGCTATTGTCAAAATATAATGATGTATTTGTGTTAAACAGGTCTTTGAGTCTGAGTTATCATAATTTGTCTTGTTCTATGACAAGATAATTTGTTGTCTCGTCATCTATCATCAAAAGTGTCTATTTGTGTAGTCTAGTATTGGCATTGTGAAAGTCTTGTCATCAAAATTGTAAAAAAAACAAATTGCCTCACAGACGCATTTTCGGGGTAACCGATGTCGGAGTTGTAATTGAGCTTCATGATCAAATCCGGCTGAGTTAAAAAGTGTTGCCTTTGGAGGACCGAGGCACGGGAGGTTGGAGGTCAATCAACAATCGTCGAGTCACCAACGACGGGTCCACGTGCTTGATTGTGGGGGCATTTTTTTGTGGTGTGAGTATTTGATTTTTAGTTGTGCTTCATTTCAGTTTTTCATCTTTTGGTGTGTATTGTGGATACTGGAAAAACAATTGTATTGGAGAGCAGATGACTACAGAGATCCTCTGATTGTGAAGTTCCTTTGATTGTGAAGATCCTCTGACTGCGGAGATCATCTGACTGTCGTACTTCATTGGAAGATGGTTCGTTGGTGAAGACATTCACTAGCAATGGTGATCATGTGCAGCAAGATCCGGACAATAGTGTGCAATACGGTACAATTTTCTTTTCAATGTTCTGGTTGTGTGAATAAATGGAAATTTCACATTGTGGGGGAACATGACACCAATGTTCCATTTCCATTTTGCACCAAACCGGCTAAAGTCGAGGGCAGCTTCAATGGCGGTACTTGATTTCCTATATTGTTCAAGATCGAGTGGCAACGATCAAAAACAATGGCTACAATTAAGAACATTGTGATTCTTATAGGATGTTATGTGAAATCTCTTTCCAATATGTGTTCTATTGTTTAGTTTTGTAATAAGTGAGTTATGATTCCTATATACTTCTCGATGTACAAGCATAATGGCGAACAAAAGCACCAGAGTAAGTCAGTTCATGGATCTTGAAAAGATCTGTGGGAGATCCAGAAAACCACACGAGGTGGACAGTCGATGGGTTCCTGTCGCATCAAGGTTTGTGGTAAGCCTATTTAAAACCATGGAAGGAAAGCTTTTCTTTTGTATCAAGGTTGTGAGTCACATAGTAGGACATGCCACAGGGGTGAGCATCTGCAGATGAGTGTTTGCATGTTTTTCGACCATGTTCGCACTAGGGGGGAATGTTAGGGATATTAATTAGTGCTCATATGATGTAATATTAATGCATTGTTATTCGAGAGATTCTAGGTGGTTGTGTAGTTGAGTTTTTTTAGGGATCTGCATCTCCCTATCAATAGGACAATATGTTCTTATATATTTGTGTAATGACCCATATGTAATTCATTAAAGACTATTGTAGGATCTCTTTGTGTAAATCCAAGGCTCTACCATCATTGCAAAGCTTTTCCTCAAGGAGGTGGTGAAAGCCGCATGGGTTGTGCAATATTGTGTCGACAAGGACACCAAATTGTTGACCATTTTTGGTAGACACTATGGAAGAAGTTGAACACACTACAATTCAACTCAACATATCATCCATAAATAGATAAGCAGACAAAGGTGATGAATAGAAGTCTTTGTAGTTTACTCGAGATGTTTGGCAACGAGCAAGCCGGGAACATGGGATTTGGTACTACACAAGCAGAATTGGACAATAATAACTCCAGCAGGGGCACTAGCAAAATGTCATTTCATATAGTATATGGCATTAACCCACGAGGAGTGGTAGGGTTACTGAGAATGTTTGTGATAACACAAGCAAGAGCACGAGACGTTGAAAGTTTTGCGAAACACATGAAATATGTGCACCAACGAGTGCACAAGCAATTGGAGGAAAAAAACATGCAAGACAAACAACACACAAATGTGAAGAAGGGGAAAGTTGAATTTTAGGTTGTAGACTTGGTTTTGGCTCATTTGCTTGAGGAGAGATTTCCTAGCAATAAATGTCTCAAATATATTCAATGTGCAGAGACCTATACCCATATCACAAAGGGAAGAACGATGCAGAAAGTGAAGAAGTTGACTAGAGAAGGCAAATGTTGGAGAAGGTATGCGAAGAGGCGAAAGGGTGATTGACACCAAGATCAAGAAGACGCACAACAAGGAATACAAAGAATACCTAGTAAAGTGGAAGGGAAGAGAGGTAGAACACAACTTGGATCAATGGTGTGGAAGTTGCAAGGCACGAAATTCTACGGGAAGAGTGTGCACGAGCAGGGCACTCATTTTTGAAATGTACATGGGGTGTATGATGTAGCAACATCCGGGTCCACAAGCAATCTTGTATCAACCAAAACAGTTAAAAGTAGATTTTGTGTTTTATGCGTTTCCACGAAGGTTCTGTTACACTATGAAGGTGTAGGCCACACCGCACAACTCCCGATGCCGCGAAGATCTCCGAAAGCAACAATGGTCCGACAATGCCACAAAGGTCTATTAAAGCCTTGGAGGTCTACCAAAACCACGGTGGTCACGATGCCACGCAAAGCCGCGGATGGAAGTGTGTGGTCCACGGAAATCCAAGGTCAAGCTAACTCACCTTGTATGGGTCTGTCAAGCCTTTTCTTTGTAACATTCCATTGTTTTAGGAGTCTTGATGGGTAGCGTATAGCTAAACTTGAGGATGCCTTTGGGTGGCTTGCATGCCTATATAAACAAACCCATGAACCTCAAAGTAAGGTGGTAAGCCAATGACAAGAAGTAGGATTTGGTAATTTTTAGTTGTTGGACACTTAAGATGGCACGGATTCTTTAAGTGAAACTGCCTGATTCTAATTGTATGTATCTCTCAAGAGATTGTTGAGGTTGTATCATTGGTGATTAGTCTATGTTTATGTGATATTTTATGAATCAATAATAAAGTTGTGTTTCTGTGTTGTTATATTTTGTTCCATGTGTTAACTCTGAGAGCTGCATGGTCGAAGGCCACCCTTAATTGGGTTCCCTGGCTGCGTCTGCATTATTCAACCACCCCATTTTGTTTGGATTGTACGGAACTGTCCACTCCCTATTAGTACTTGCAGATCTACAAACGGTATTAAATTCTTTGAAGGTATATTTTCCTTCATTGTCAAATATCAATATTACAATTCTCTTCCCTATTAGATTCCCAGTTAAAGCCTTGAACTCACAAATCTTAGTGAATACCTTAGAATTAGCGTTAAGAAAGAAAATCCAAGTCCTTCTAGAGTAGTCATCGGTAAAAGTAACGAAATAAATACTATCCATAATGGAAGGAGTGGACATGGGTCCACATACATCTGAATGAACTAGGTCTAAGATGCCTTTAGACCGATTTTCGCTAGAGGAAAAAAACAATTTAACATGCTTACCCATGGCAAATCCTTTGCGAACTCCATACTTTTGAGGTTTAATATAGGATATTCCTTCTACCATCTTTTGTAAAAGGGGAAGAACACCACAGTGGAGATAGCCCAATCTTTTGTGCCATAACTCTGCCATCTGCAAATCTGAAAGCGTAAGGGCATTATCTGTGGCAATACACCATGAGTTTATGCAACCCACCTTCTCTCACCCCTTTTACCAATGTCCTTGGTGGATGTAGATTGTTGTCCACAACAATGTGCTGCTGATTATTGAACACCACTGGCTGAAACCGCAAGCAGTTTTTAGAGAGACAAGAACTTACAACACATCATTAACTCGATAAAATCGTGGAAGGGCTCCACAGAAACTTGAATTCCTATCTTTTCCTCCCAAATCTCTCGGAATAATGACTTATCGTGTGACATATGTCTAGATGCTCCAAAATCCACATACCAAACATCGGAAGAAGCAAACAGTTATAGTTGATGCAACAAAATGAGAGTTAAAAAAAAAAGATAGATGGCAACATGGTAAAGAAAAGTGGATAGAACACAATTGATTCTAGATATAATCTTTCAGAAAATCATAGAATAGATATGACAATTGTTTTGCTTATGTATATCTAATAATTGTTAGGATATTAAGATAACATGTATGATCATTAAAAATTATAATATCTAGTTACCAATTTCCAATCCATTGCTTGGCTTTAACAATTGTTTTACTTATTTACAAGAAAATATATTTAGGATACTAACATAATGTATGAGCAGAAGGAAATCATAATATCTAGTTTCCAATTCATTACGTGGCATTAAGATAATAGAATTTCAGATCGTGTTGGTATAAATTATAATGATAATTTTCCAGAGGTTTAAATGAAGCAACACAACAAATTTTGACCATATAGGACTTACAATTATCAATAGTTTTTGGGTCACTTGCTCTAACAATTGGCTTGTTTTAAGTGGTGTATACCTACACACAAAAAAAAGATACAGATGGTAAGAAATATCAAACAACACTTCAAATATCATATTCTCCTGATTACAAAATAGAAAAGCTGATACATTTACTATGACCTACTAACTTTTTATCATTCTTGAAGTGCAAAACTTAACTAAATGTATCCTTACAGGTTTTAATTTAACCTTTCATTTTAAATAATATAAATGCATTAATTTGTTTTTCACTCAAAAAACTGTACTATTCAGTGCCATCCTAATTTGGCACGATATATCTTAATGGGGAAGAATTCATACAACTGCATAATTCAGTGCCATTGTAGTATGATCAATAATTCTACACATTCTTATTTGCCACCATATATGCAAGCTCATCGATTGCTCTTATGGCCAACAAGAGAGACATTACACATTATGGCCATAATTACTAGACAAACAAGCCAGCCTTATGATCCCCTTCTCCAAAACCCTCCAAGCCTTATGACTATTTGTTTTAAGGTGTTTATTTTGTACAGGAAATTATAAATGAGAGCAATGTGCCAAAATCTTAAATTCATAAAAGCATTGTATGCAAATAAGAGAACTAAAATGTATAATATAAAAACAAAAATGCAATCTCATTTGTTGTCATTCGGAGAGAAATCTACCGGGCGTAACTAGGTAATGTGGATGAGGACATCCAGTCAGTGTTCCTTCCAAGTATTTCTTTTACAACCAAAAAAAAACATATCTATTGTTTTAGTAAATGGCATAAATTATAACTTGATTAGGAACCACAAACTCCTACCAGGTTCCTCTATATACCAGTACCATAGGAGATAAATTGATAATCCATTTCACTATAGGGAACACCCCACAATGAAATCAAACAGAAAAATGATGAACCAGTGGAATCCTAGTGTACTTATTAAGCATCTCTATGATGTCTCCATCGAGTCAAAAAGAGGAAAGTTTTTAGAGAGTACATGAGGTTAGGGAGTGCTTTATAACAAAAAACCGACAGGGCAACATGAAGAGGTCATGAAAGTAAAAATTTTGGCACCCAGCACCTAAAGGTTGACTGAATAGCTTTGGCCGGTAATACTATCATCAGCGATGTTGACCAGAAAATTAAAGACAAACCCAGGAGATCTGGAAGCCAACATCAAATAAGATATTAAGATTTTCTTGCCCACACACTAAGGTTTGACTTAACCCCTAAGCCAATAGTTGGCTAAACATGAGTGTAAACAGTATTGGTAAAAGATTAGTAGAGAATGTGACTCCATAGTATGTTTTTTATTTATGTTAGGTTTTGGGAATAGTCTTAAGGTGTCCCAGCTAAATGTGCAAGCTTTGAGTTATATAATGCGAATGCTTTTATAAGTTTTGTGTTAACCTATGCATTCATTACAAGACATACTGCCTCCGAGGCAGATTGAGAGAATCAATGCGTGATTAAGACAAGGGATACATCACTTGTCATTTCAAACCTTTGAAGGAATTTCAAAAACTTGCATACTAACAGCGAAACAAAATTCTAAATGAAATATACAACATGAAACCAGAAGATTGGCATTAATTGTAAAACTGGTGAATCAACCAGCAATGCCCTCAAAAAGATGACTCATTAAAGGTTTGTTGTTCAATACAAGAAGAACTGGAAGACTGATCCACTGACAACTTATTCTGAAGCTCTGGAGACTGCTTAATCTCAAGACTGAAGAAAAAAAAGATATTTTAAAAAATTGCTTAAATAAAGATGAATAAGAACCAAATTCAATAGTTGCCTAATAGATATACATGATCCGCATGTTTAAAAAAATTTGATTGTAGTAGATTGAAGAAGAATAAAGGAACGTGGTGTGTAAAATGCAAAATGAAAGTACACAAGATGAATACCTGCTACCAAATTCCAATTAATGTCCAATTTGTGATGTTATAAATCATGATCTACAGAAATGTCCATTTAATATGAAGAACATAAAGAAAGCTGAAGATCAAGCTGCTATTATGACGACTTTTGTGTAAAACAATCAACAAGCAAACAGATGCACAAATCATACACAAAAGAATTAGAGACCACCACCACAAGAAGTTTGGAAAAGAAGAAACAAACACGATACAAGAAGGCGGCCAATAAATTATGCAGAAATTGTAAAACATTGGGGCCACTTTATTCTAGATTACACAAAACAAACTCGAACACAAATGGATGTCAATGATCTGCGCCACGAGACTGTGAAGATTAAAAAATTCCAAATCAACAGAAGCAATTAATATGATTGACTTACAGAGACTACCAGATTCCCTACTTGTTTGAAGAAATCGAGCTAAAATTTTTATTATAGATAGTGATCAAATAAGAAAGAACGCAAAATGCTTCCAAGATAGTCAAAGGCAAGATGAGTCGATGACCCAACAAAATGTAACACAATTTCACCGTCAGACTGTTTGCGAAGACTTAGTGATGCACTGCATGTGATCACCAATCAAGACACCAAGTATTAAGGAGCCTATTGAATGACGTGCCACAAAGTGATTTCCAAACAACAGGAGAAGACCTGGAAATGAGACAAAATACAACTGTCAAAGACAAGACCCTAATCAATTGATATAAGTGCTTGCAGCGCAAATAACAGAAACTAAACACCAATCATACTGATGGAACAAATAGAAGAGGAAATCAGCAGGGAGACAATGATTTTGAAGATACTGTCAAAAAATATATACAAACAAAGATACTGGTCAATCTGATTACTCTACTTACAGATTCACAACTTGTAGAATCTAAAGATACCAAAGCACGTTAAGAGAACTGACAATTTCATAACAACAGAGAAAGATGGTAAAATTCAAATCTGCATGGACATAATGAGCATGATATTGACAGATGTAATAGTAGATGGAAGTTCAGGTGTCAATATATTGCCAGAAGTGAAATAAAGGAGATTGCAAAATGAACATTATGGCCTGTTAAATTCAGACTAAAAATAGAAGATCAAACACAATTTAAGACCCACAAAGTACCTATGGCTCAAACCATGGCAACTAGAAAAAATTGTTGTTGACTTTGTTGTGATTGCACTTATAAATCTTGCTACTGCATATGGTGTGTTGCTTGAAACAATCAAAAGTAATTCGCAGTTGAGGTTGTAATATACTATCAAAAAGAAAATATATTAGTGCACATTGATTTAAAATCAATTGTGGGGAAGAGACAACCACTTCTAGTTCAGATTCAAAAAGAGAAGAATATTATGACAATGTGGTTGATAATAGACTTGAAACAACCAAGGAAGGCCTACTGCAATTTGATATTTGTTTGAAGGAAGTGATCTTTTCGCTGCAGAAGGAAGACTACAAGCAAATATCATTATGTGGTTGCATCCATAGAAAACTCTACAATGATACAGCACTGCAAAAGAAAAAAACTTTTTCAACATTGTTGCATTGTACAAACCGAATAACAAGAAGATTGAGAATCCAAACAGCAAATTATTAATAAAGAAGCACAAGTTGAAAAAATTAGGACCATATTTAAAATCTTACTGCACAGTTCTTGAAGTGGAAGCATGCCAGAGTCCAACACATTTGTGTGCAGGACGTCAGTTTTAAAAAATCTAGCCATGATCAAGTATGAAGGGCCCTGAAAGCAACAAATAAATTTGGGCATTGAAGAACAGCACATAATCTCAATTGAAACTAGATGGCATCCAGTGTTGATTGCAATAGCAATTAGGATTTTCAAAGACTGAAAAGATGTTTTTCAATGGTAAAGCAGATTTAAAAGGAGTTCCACAAGTACCATGTGCTACAAAATTCAACTATTTCAAGAAGTAATAATGGCCATAAGACAACAATATTGGATGGATTCAAGATATTCTGAATGATTATGCAGAGATTAATCAAACGCTCAAAGTAGGAACAGTTTTGAAAACTAATATAAGTGATTTTATATCACCAATTTTACCAGCCCAAAAAGAAGACACCAAGCAAGGATCTACGTAGATAGCAGAAGATTGAATGTAGTTACAATAAGAGATCCATTCCCCATTCTGCTCGTAGTGTGTGATTCTTCAAGAAATTGAAAGCAATGACATATAGCCTCTTCTGGATGTATTTCTGAGGAGCAGAAAACCAAGCATGGTTGACTAAGATAAGTTGAAAACAAAATTTGTGACAGAAAAAAATGTAGGTGCAGAATAAAATGTCCTTTGGATTATACAATGCGCCAACAACTTTCCAGATATTTCTTCTGCTTGTATTTGAATGTCAAAGAGCAATTTTAAAGCATTTCTGGATAATGGGAAGTATGTGTGAAAGATTATCTTAGTTACAACTGTTGGCAGAATGTAGTTATCTTTGTGGAGAAGCTTTATTGTCATTGAATCCCAAAACACATTCATTATTGGTTCCTTGTGGCAAAATTTTGGTGAATTAGTATAATGAAGAGGACTCGAAAATAAATCCAGAGAAAGTAAATGTTGTGGTGAACATATAAGTTCCACGCAATTGAGGAGAAATCAAATTGTTCTTAGGATATGTTGGTTACTATGGAAGATTCCTAAAGAACTTTGGAGTCATATCTCCTCTCTTAAAAATGTTTACATGAAAAGGAAATCCATTTCATTACAAAAGAAGCAACAAGATGCATTCAAGCACCTAACAATCGATTTCATAAGAACACTTGTTTGGCATTTCCAAAGTATGATCTAGAGTTTAACATTCATATTGATGCTTCCAAATTCGCAATTGGCTAGAGGTTGGCCCGAGGAGAGATGTAAACTAGATCATTTACTCTATTTACAAGTAGGAGATTGACCAGGGCCGAGATAAATTATAGAGGTTTGGAGATGGTGTAGGCAGTACAAAAAATTAGATACTATCTTCTTGGAAGTATCATTGTATTTGTCATTGATTATCAAGCATCATTGTGTTTGATAAGTGACGATATCATAAATGGGGAATTTCCAAATGATTATTGTTTTTGAAACAATTCACATTTTGAATAGTTATGCAACCAAGGAAAACTCGAGTAATCATAGATCAGTTCTGAAGGATCAGATCAGGTAACCGTTTGAAGGTGTGGAATCACATGAGGGAAAACATATGGACATAAGATTAGGAAACTAAGCCTTCTGCAGTTACATAATAGCCTACAAGCTAAATCTGGCACCATCTTTCAAGGGACATTGTGAAGAAAACACTTAAATACGCCATGTACCATTATTCAACTCTATGAATATCATTAATTTAGGCACAAATGCTGCAAAACATCAGGCCATGCATACATTATCATTCATTCCATTTGGCAGTGTCACAAGGTTCCCGAATTTTGCCTTCAAAATCAAAATGAGCCAAATTTTTAACCTGGTGAAAAACATCAGACATGTTCGGCCAAAAAATCTGCAGCAAAAAAAAAAGGAAGAAAAAACCCTTCAATGCTCTCTGCAAAGGCAAAAGGCAAGATTCGGCATTGGGTGGAGGCACAAACGGTGAAAACATATAAGAGGCGGACATGAATAGAGTGCAAGACATTGGGCAGAGTTGGGCAAGCAAAATATTAAGACAGGGACGTTCAGTAGAGGAGCCAATGATCATGAATGGTGGGACCAGTAGACAGGAGCAGTACCGAACAGGTTCAGCCTTAGGGCACGACCCTTTTTAATGTTTTTTTTGTATAGTTTTATGTTTTTTGGTTTATTTTCATTTTTGTTGATTCTGTGTTTCAATTTATTTATATTTTATTATCAGTTTGTATTTTTAAGTTTAATTTTTATAATTTTTAATTTAAATTTTTATATTTTTAATTTAAATTTAATATTTCATTATATTTTATGCTATTTATTTTTATTTTTTCAATTTAATTTTTACTTTTAATTAATATTTTATATTTTGAACTTAATGGTAACTTCAAACGTTTTCAATTGAGTGAAAATCAATCCTCGTCAAACTCAAACTTGAATTCAAACCTGGTGACAAAGCTGTTCATAATAAGTGATCTAGGTGGCAAGGACCTAATCCAAAAGGGCAACATGAGACCTATGGTCAACATGAACATCAAATGGGATTACATAGCCAACAACAATCAACATAGAAAATTTTTGGCTCTAACATCGACACTTGTTTGTCAAAACACAAAGGTGGGAACGCTTGGAGATAGCACTAACATCTAATGGTGGCACCAAGACTCAAACCATTTTGACTTTTGTAACAATTTTGCTTCATCAAGAATTGTATATATATATATGTATGTATGTATTATATGAGTCTTGGAGAATTCCACCTCCAATTCCGTGAGTTGTAACATATCTTTGTTCTATTTAGTATTTACTACATCTGCTCTCATGGATTTATGTAGAAAACTATTCAATAAGGCAATATGAATTATAATACTTTGTCTTGTGTACATCAGTTTAATGATTGTGTTTTCCTTTGATGTATTAATGGTCCTACTCTCTTCACCTATGCACTAGTTAATCATAAGTATTGGTACAAAAATAATCGCATGTAATACATTGAATTTCCGCATCGGGGTTTCCTCAAGATTACTCCTAGGATATAGATTAGTGTTATTAGAGCACTCATTCGCTCTTCTCCCTTCTTTATATATCCAGACACACAAGACCATGTTATCGGTTCATTCATGTTCAAATTACCTTCCTTGCCACTTCGAGATGCCCTCAAATGGCATAAGAAGAAGACAATGAATACAAGACCCATTTGATAATGAGATGGTCAAAGACGCATTATGAAGACAGGATATAACAACACGGTGGATCGATTCTAGAGCTAGAAAGAATGTGTTGGACCAATTCACTCGATTGTCGTAAGTGTATTCTCTTCACCACAATCGCCCACATCTAGGAAGACTTTTGGAGGTTGTCGACACCTAATTTTGGTAATTTATCACTTGATAATGTCAATATTGGCTTAATCCCTTAATCGTGTGCACATTTTGAGCTCAATGCCTATCCTTAGCCCTATTGCATGACGTGTTCTCCTCATTTGCATTGCTCAGTGCTCACAAAATTGCTTGCATCAGTCCATAGTAGTCTATCTCTTCCAAGTGTTGTGCCCAAAACTTTACTGAGAATCCCACTCCTGCTCAAATGCGAGAGGCGCCGAACATGGACCAAACCACCAAATGGTTTGGTCCGAAATTGGTAGTTTCGTCCCAAGCCACCTAATGGTCATTTTCTCAATTTGATATCTTTTTATGGGTCAATACTTTTCCTATAAGTCGGCCTTAATGTGAAATTAAACCTACGAAAGCCTATATAAGCAAGTCAAATGCATTCATTTACTCACCTGACAATTACCTATCTCTTTCGAGTTCAAATCACTCAAAAGGCACTCAAAGCTCTCCTAAATCTCCCTAAAGCAGCAACACACATTAGGAGCAGCCCCCACACAAGTCTGAATCACTCCCAAGTTCAAGAGTCTAACTTCCCAAGTTACAAATCTCTAAAGCCAAGTCAAGCACAATCACGCCAAGCCACTAAAAAGCATTATCAAGTGATCAAATTGCCAAAGTTACTTGCATCCATATAGATATCACATATATAGGTGGAGAACTACATGCATTCGAGGCCTCTTCAAGTAGTGCCAACATAGGCGGTGTACGGATTACACTTCAACAAAATTGCTAACCTTTTGCAGGGGTTTCTACCCATGGTTAGGGTTTGAAATTATTTAAAGTCATATAAAGGGTTTTGCACATTTGCAAGACCTAGGGTTTCACAAGAAGGCGCATTCCAAAGCCCAACTTGCACATGCATAGAAAGTTACAAAATGCCAAAAGCTCAACGTATGGAACCGCGAACAATTATGTGCATACGTAACGGTTTCATCCTCGCTCGTTCGCACACCCAAAACTAGAAACGAAGCATCTGCAAATCATTTCATCCTTTCATCCATACGCCACACCCAGTTCAACTTCCGAGCATCGAGAATAGCTATGTGCATCTCTTCTCTTGTGTCTTGTTTCATTTAGCACTTGTTTTAATCAATCTATTTTACACATTGCTATATAGGCATATTCGATCTACACATTAATATTAAATTAGTTAATCTAAAAATATCTCTTGTTTCCAAACTTTAAATAAGAACACACCATCTTATTTATCTTGGGTTAAATCATTTGGTGAACCTGCTTGTTGATCGAATTATTAACCTATTTGGCCTACATCACCCTATCCCAAATCAAGACTTTTATTGCGACCCTCAAGGGTTTCATTTCATCTTCATACATACCTTTCTTTTATGCCCTTGCGACGGAGTAATCAAAATAATCATACACCCATTGAGCATATCCAACTCCCTAATACACTTCGAGAACATAGACATTCTATGGCTTCCTCTCCTCTCCATGTTCAAGATATCGCCGATATTTACGAGAATGTCCATAATGATGAGCACAATCTAAATTCTATCATGGATCCACTTGCAAATTCAGCTGAACTTAATCCTCCTCTTGGATCAAATGCAACTAATAATGATGATGAAATTAAATATGTTAACCATGATCAAGTTCGACTCATCTCGTTTCCACCAAGACCTCCACAACCATCCACATAACCTTGATAAGACTCTTAATGTGATTCTTGACTCTAAAGTTTCCCATGATGCTCACTCTAAACAATCAAATGAAGAGTCCCTTTTCGTGTGCTAAATCCTACATCTACTATTACCACATCTATTGTGCCTATATCTATGGGGGCCTCCGTATTCGTCTTCAAAAGCGTTACTGATGTCTATTCCTATGTCTACTATCCTTCCTTGTTTTGTTCACTTTTCAAATTTGCAAGTTTCAAATACATTTTCCAATTTGAGTTAAAGTTCAATTCTTTTTATGGACATTGACAACACTCTATTAGGTTTAACTATGGAGATAGCATCAACACTCAAGTAAATCAAGCACCTCAAACGAAGACAAAGTGTGTCTACACACTCATGTATTTTTTCCTTTAAGCAACAAATTTCATTTCCTAGCTTTAACAGGGGGCAAATGTAGACACCTAAATTTGGTAATTTATCACTTGATTATGTCAAGTATTGGCTTATTCCATAAAACATGACTTGTGCACACATTTTGGGCTCAATTGCCTATCGAAAGCCCTAATGCATGACTTTCTCTCCTCATTTGCATTCCTCAGTCACTCACAAAATTGCTTCGCATCATCACAATGATCAATCACTCCCACGTGTCGTGCCCAAAACTTTCCAACACCTCACTCCCCTACTTCATACAGGATCGAATAGAGACCAAATAGGATTTGGTCCAAAACTAACGGTTTCGTCCGAAACCGCCCAACGTTCATTTTCTCATTTTGATATATGTTATGGGTCAGTACTTTTCCTATAGGTCAACCTTAATGCAAAATTAAAATTACGAAAGCCTATATAAGCAAGTCAAATGCACTCATTTACTCACCTAACAATTACATGGCTCATCACTCAAAAGGCACTCAAAGCTCTCCTAAATCTCCATAAAGCAGCAGCAACACACATTAAGAGTTGCCCCCACACAGTGTAAAGCACTCCCAACCAAGTTCAAGAGTCTAGCTTCCCAAGTTACAAGTCTTCAAAGCCAAGTCAAGCACAAGCATGCCAAGCCACTACAAAGCATTATCAAGTGATCAAATTACCAAAGCTAGTTGCATCCATATAGATATCACATCTCTAGGTGGAAAACTACGTGTGGTTTGAGGCCTCTTCGAGAGTAGTGCCAATATAGGCGATGTATGGATTGCACTTCAACCCAACCACTAACCTTTTGCAAGGGTTTCTACCCATAGTTAGTGTTTGAAGTTATTTTGGGTCATACAAAGGGTTTCACACATTTGCGAGACCTAGGGTTTCACAGGAAGGCACATTCCAACAACTCGCACAGGAACAGAAAGGTACAAAACACCAGCAGCTCACCATATGAAACCACTAAATGGCCCTGTACATAAGTAACAGTTTCGTCCCTACTCATCCTACACTCCCAAAACCAGAAATGAAGCATTTGCAGATCATTTCCAGTCCTTTCATCCTTCTGCCATAGCCAAATCTGCTTCCCAAGCAGCAGAACAGCTAAGTACATCTCTCCTCTTGTGTCTTGTTCTATTTAGCACTTGTTTCAATCAATCTATCTTACACATTGCCATATAGGTCTATTCTGATCTGCACATTAATATTAAATTAATTAATCTGAATATATCTCCTATTTCTAACCCTAATTTAAAGTATAAATAAGAACACACATTTTGTTTATCTTTGGGTTAAATCAGAGGTCAGACACCTTTCGAGGTACAGGTCAATCTTGTTATCCCTCTCTTTCAAAGGCGTATCAACACGAATGCACTAGATGATTAATTGAATCATTTGGAGTCCTAATTTTTGTTAAGACCTCAAAAGGAGAATATCATTTGTGCACTCCTGAAAGTGGAATTATCTTTTGAAAATTGGTGGTAAACATATTGTCAAAATCAAGATCAAGATAATGATTCCTTAGACTCCTTGCTTAATTTCATTACAGCTCTCAAAGAAGAGTACCACCTTATCCATAACTATGTTGACCAATACATCGAATGGCAGTAGTTGCAACTTGCAACACAACACGACTTAATTGGTGCAAGAGTACACCAATGTTTTCCTTATTGTCTGCAAAACAAGAGATCTGTGACACAGAGAGACACAAAATCCTCATGTTCTGCAGTAGTTTGTGCACATAAATCTAGACCAAGATGGATTTTCTACAAATCACATCTTTGGGAGATGCCTACAAGTATGATGTCAAGGTTGAAGAGAAGTTCAAACGTAAAGCCAAGAAAATTCTCAATCTAACAAGTCGCGGATTGCAATCTAACAAGTCACACAAGAAAAGTGTTGATAGCTTATATGCAGAAAACAGTGCCAGCAGTCCAAGCCCAAGATGGAAAAAAATGTTATGGAAGCAGAACCTACCACCACAAATGCAACCACCTAAGTAACACCTTCAATACTGCAAATGTCCTCTCCATTTTCAATTGAGGATACAAGGACATTTTTTCATTTCATTAAGGATGTTGTTAGTCAAAAGAACATGATATCTCCATATGTTTTCAAGAGGTCAAGCAACCAATGATGCCTCACCCTTAGCCATACAGCATTGACTAGATGAGTCAGGGCAGCGACATAATTCTCACCCAACAATGTTACATCCCATATGCAATCAAACATTTCAAAGATGAAGTCATCTATGACATAGCACAATTGGATGTTTTTGATGCTCTACCGGGACATCCCTTCAAATGGAAGTGCCATGGTGTCTATGAAGCAAAACCTCAAAATGTCGCCGTTATTGTTGGAGATCAGCATTACATGACTCTATAGATAATTTCTGCTACCAAAGGTTCCTTGATTAATGTGCAAAGTCGATCAGTGATGACAGGAAGTTCATTCTCCTAATGATAAAACCAAAAGGCAAAAAGAAGACTTCCTTGGCCATCTAGACTTTAAAACCTTGTGTCAGGATAAGCTATATGCGAATTTGGAGAGGTGGTTCAGGCCTAGGAACACCCTCATGAACCTACAGATTAAGGCCTTTTCCTTGCAGAGCTATAGTCTGTTTACCATTTCATCCACAACAAATGAGAGCATTTTCTTTCTTGAAAGGAATTTCAGCCTGGTTATGATCCTGGGGACACGATACTGCAGAAAGTGGTGGATCCCTTCCTCGCAGATCTGATCTGGTTCATTCGAGACAGCAGACTTGAAGTTATTCTTGGATTTTGTAGTGACAGGTTTTGGAGGAGCCCATGGCCTACTTGGAGTGCTCTGCCCCTTGACCCAATCAGCCATCACCTGGAATGAGGACAGGATTGCTGGTTGAAGGGGGTGTTGAGGTCTGGTTTGGTGGGAAAGAGAGCATGAGCACTGGGGAGAGCATGAGTGTTGCCCCCAGGTATACACTTAATCTATTATATTGAATTTCTGTGTAAATCTCATCAATCAGCTTTTGTGTTGGTTATTTAACTTATTTCTGCTACTGGTTTAGATATTATCAGATCTATATTGTAGCTCAATCTATTTTAGCTCCATTTTGGGATTTTGGCTCTTTACAACAATCATTATTCCGTAATCCAAATAGGCATGTCCTGAACCTTTGCAAGCTGAAAAAGATTTTAAAATGCAATAGCCAAACATAACACTAGGATTCTTTCTCACAAAGTAACAATGAAACATCTTTCAAAATCCTATGGAATGATAGTACAGCCCTTTAGATCACACGACACTTCTCTTAAACATAGAAAATCAACTCTTAAAAGAAAAAAGAAAATTCATTCCTCTTAATGCAAGAAAGAAATATCGTCTATTATAGAAGTCTGCAAATGTAAAAAATGAAGTATTTATACATTTAAGTTTTTAACTATGTAGGGAGGAGTAGGACCATCCTTAATCCTCTGCCTTGAATCCATTGTGTACATCACTTAACCCACACAAGGCAGCATGATGAAACTGTCTATATGATTATTGGCATCATCAAATGGCAAAAACACATAATCCCTCAAGTTGCTATTAGATCACCTTTTATCCATAGTTTTAGTCCGAAAGCTCTCAATATCTATGTATCGTATATTGCCAAAAAAATTGTTTGGGCATCTTTTTTATTGATAGACCCCTACTTTATCAATTTGTTCTATTAATTCCAAAGTTCAATAAGGTCCTTGAGGGATGGGATTCCTTTATCGTTTTGAATGATTATTCATTACATATGCTTTGATTAGTGATTTAAAAATTCCTTTTAAGCACATTGCATGTGTAGAACATGTGATATTTGCAAGATTCCATGTTTCATTCATGAACCCCTAGCTTCCTAGGAGGTATTTGCAATGGTAATTAAAACCTTTTAAAATATCACCATGCCCATGCAATTTTTTTATTTACTAAACTTTTTGTGATGTTGTTCAACAAGCACAACTGAGAACTCTAGAACCATGTACTTCTACATCCTACCTTGAATTAAATGCTCAATCATCTTACATTCGAAGAACTATTATAGATATTACAAGAAACGTCCCTAGCCTCGTCATACCTGTCGAAACATTTCCGTGCGGAAACGTTCTAGAAACATCAGCTTGGAAACATCCAGGATGTTTCTAGTACATTCGGCCGGTTTTTAATTTTAAAAGCTAAAAACATTAAAAATAAAAATAAAAATTTAACATTTATTGCTCCTAAACCTAATCTACCCACCCAAACTTCCTAAAGACACTTCCTAAAAGCTATATAATGACATCTTTGGTCCATTCTAAATCACACTCTCTTTTTTCTCTTGCTAAATTCAGTTTTCATTAAACTAACATTTAGCATTGTGAAGAGCAAAGAGACATCAAGGAGCAACTAATCATGTATATATGAAACATTGAAGTTGTAACTATGTTGAATGATGAATCTTTAGAACTTCAATGAATACAAAATATTGCTTTATCAGTTATCTCTTATGGTCCATGGACTAAAATTTTGAAAATGAGTACTATGCATATATTATATATATATATATATATATATATATATATATATATATATATATATATAGTTGGAAATATTGGAACTGATGTCAAAGGAATGATGAAGTAAATTGGCTCACTTGGATGCAAAGTCATTATGGCACTTATGATGGAAATATTCATTATGTGGGAGTCAAGAGGATAGGCCGCCATTCTCAAATATGTATTGTGTCAAAGCGCTGGAACAAGCAAGAAAATGTTATGATCAGTTGAAATTTTCTAGCCGCGGAACAAAAGAATTCACTTTGTAGTGTTTTGCGGGTCTTTGCGCAGTGTATCACGGGTTTTTCCAAAGCTGCACAACAAAAGGGGACAATTTTAGTGTCACGAGGGTTTTGAGGTGAGAATGTCGCGAGAACAAGATATGCCACGGAACAAAGGAAGTGGTTCATAGGGTTTCGCAAATGGTAACAAAGTCAAAAATGCCACGTAACAAAGGACTTTGTCATGAATAGACCACGGAGGTCAAAGAAAGGTGCGGAGGTCGGGAATGACGTGGAGCAAAGTGGAAGACAAAAATAGACCGCAGAGGTCAAATGTGGTCCACGAGAGGTTAGGAAAGTCGGGAAGACTACAAATGTCGCATAACAAAACGAGGATCAAATGAAAGCCGCAGAAGTCATGAAATTCCGCAATACAAAGGAAAACACAAACCAAAGCCACGAGAAGACTAAGAAACCCGCAGAACAAAGGAAAACCAAATGTTGATCGTCCAGGAGCTCGCCTATAGTGCTTTGGTAGTCCAAAGCTTACCTATAGTGTTGGTCATCCGTTGCTTGGAGTATAAATGGTCTGAAGTTCGTTGTTTGTTTGGTGCGGAGCTAGCTATGTAAAGCTGACTCATGCTCAATCTTGGCACTAGTATTTGAATTCCTTGTTTAGGCAGCCCTCCTTGTTCTGGTTTTTACATTTAAGTTATAGGCCAACCCATGCTTGGTGCCAAAGAATATCTCTTGGTATAGTTAAAATGAAGTTTGAAAGAGATAGTGAGCGCACTTGGGAGAAGGAAGTGTGAGCTGCTAAGAAGAGAAGAGGGGAGTGATTAATGAAGACATTCTTTTGAGTCTCAAGCAGATTTATGAGTATAGAGTAGTGAATTATTGAAGAGGAGAAAGAGCAAACTCAAGCAAACTGAAATGGTGAACTAATGAAGAGGAAGGAGAAAGCGAAGCATGAGTAAGAGCGAGCAAAGTGTGAGAAGTGCGGGTGTGTGAAGCCAACAAGAGGAGTGAAGTATGAACAGTAAACCTGAGGAGCAGTAAAAGATACAACATTAGAAGTAGAGTTTTAAAGACATTTAATTCATCCATTGAAGAAGTGTATTTGGGGATTGGTGTCTCCAGTGAGTTGGTGCTCACACATTGGCTAAGTTGGTGCTTGGCATTGGGGATTGATGTCTCCAATGAGTTAGTGCTCAAAAATTGGCTGAGTTGGTGTTTGGCATTGGGGATTGGTGTCTTAATAGGTTGGTGCCTACAAATATTTGTAAAGCAATTAATTTTGTGACTAGATTTGGACAATAGATCCAAACAAGTATTTTCTCTGTGGTTTTCTCCCGAAAGGGTTTCCACATAAATCTTGTGTTTCATAATTGTTGGATCTTGTATGATTGTTATTGTTATGGATGTTAAAGTTTTAAATAAATAAAAGTTTGTATAATATTGATTCACCCCCCTCAGTATTAGTGTGTGCTCTTTCAATTGGTATCAGAGCGGGTTCCTTCAAAAATAGTTTAACTAGAAGGTAGATCTCAAAAGCACACATGGCAAGTCAAGAAGGTTTTCCTCAAATAGAGCTCCATTATTTGATGGAACTAATTATGATTTTTGGAATATAAGAATGCGCACCTATCTAATGACTCTTGGGTTTGATATTTGCAATCAATTGTGAATGGTTATGTAACTCTAGCAACTCCAACAGATCAAGCTGGAAAGAAGGCAAGTGAGAGCAATGCAAAGGCTATGAATGCAATATTGTGTGGTTTGTCTAAATCAGAATTTGTTAAAGTGATGCATTGTGTTTCAGCCAAGGAAATTTGGGATAAACTCAAGAACATCTATGAAGGAGATGACAAAGTGAAGAAAGCAAAACTCCAAACGCATAAAAGTCAATTTGAGGGTTTGAAGATGAAGGATGAGGAAAACATTGCAGCATATCTTCTTCACATGGATGAAATTGTCAACACTATTAGAGGGCTTGGAGAAGAAATTAAAGATGAGATTATTGTGCAAAAAGTGCTAAGATCTCTTCCTTTGAGGTTTGACGCCAAAGTGTCTACTATTGAAGAAATGAAGGAATTAAGCACCCTAATAATGGATGAGTTACATGGGATTCTCACAATGACATATGAGATGAGAACTGAAAAAGATAAATCATCTAAGCGTGAGGCAACCTTCAAAGCATCAAAGAAGTTGAACAACAAAAAGCCCTGAACAACATGACTGCTCCAGCAATGAGTCAGACAAGGAAGAAGCTCATTTTGTTAGAAAGCTAAAGAAAGGATCTGGAAAATACAAAGGTAAGTTACCCTTCAAATGTTTTAATTGTGGTAAAGTAGGGCATTATGTTGCTAAATGTCCATATACAGAAAATGAGAATAGTGATAATGAAGAAGATCACAACATGAAGAAATATAACAAATTTTATCAAAATAAGAAGAGTTATAAACAAGGAAAATCTGAGAAAGGAAAGAACTTTTATGAGCACAAGAAAAACCTCTATACCAAGGAGGAAAGTAGTGCATCTAAAGAAAGTAATGAAAGCAACTTTTCCAGTGATAAAGAAGAATCATTGTTCATGGCAATAGAGATAAAAGAAAGTAAAGGAGAGATGGTTTCAGAAGATGAAGAAGATGTTGAAGTTGAAGGTGAAGTGAATCTTGAAGAAGAGCTCATTTGTGCCCTAGATGAGATCAAGATACTAAAGAAGAAGAATTTGAAACAAAAAAATTTCAAAAATTTGAAGAAGAGTATTGTGCCTCAAAATCTAAAATGTCACAAGATCTTGAAGAATATGAAAAGATGATCATTAGCCTAAAGATTCAACTTGAAGAGATGAATGAGGATGTGATATGAAAATCCTATTGAAAGCAAATGAAGAAGATCGTGAGAAGCTTGAATCAAATATTGTTTCCTTAAGAGAAGAACGAAATAAAACATCTACCCAACTGAAATGTTATTTGAAGTTTGAGAAGAGCACTAAGATGTTGGATGATGTGCTTAGTTTCAGGGGTCGTCATTCAACAAAACTAGTCTAGGTAATGAAGAAAATCAAAAGTCTACCAAAGTTGATTCCAAAGAGCCACCAAAGGCGTCAAAACGGACAAGCCAAGAAGTTATGCAGATGATCTTAGAAATAATGACAGCAGAAAGAAGAAAGTTTTATGTTCCTAAAAATACCAACATTTCTCCTAAAGACATTTTAGACAAATGCAAAGCAACACTTTTCCCCAAGGCGGCATTACAAGACCAGGTTTCAAAACGCCTTTTATGGTTATTGTTTTTCATGTAATCAATTTGGTCACAGAGCAGCAGATTGTAGATCTCATGCAAGAAGTTTTAGTAGGAAGAAGAATGCAAATGCAAGTTCTTATGTGTCCTCAAATAGAAACTACAACTCATTTGCTCCTTTGATGGATTTTAACATTGAATGTTATAAGTGCCACAACTATGGACATATTTGCACGTTTAATGGTACCACCTTATCCATAACTTGTTGACCAATACATCGAATGGCGTTTTGAACACGCAACACAACATGACTTAATTGGTGAAAGAGTACACCAATGTTTTCCTTATTGTCGCAAAACAAGAGATATGTGATACGAGAGAGACAAAATCATCGTGTTCTGCAATAGTGTGCACATAAAACGGACCAAGATGGATTTTCTACAAATCACATCTTTGGGAGATGCCTACAAGTATGATGTCGAGTTGAAGAGAAGTTCAAACATAAAGCCAAGAAAATTCTCAATCTAATCGCAGTCGCAGATTGCAATCTAACAAGTCACACAAGAAAAGTGTTGATAGCTTATACAAGAAGATGAAAAAGGTCTTTGAAGACCGTGCAAAAAAAAAGAATGAGGAAACTATGGATAATCAAAAGGATGAACCAACAAAAGTTTGGAAGAAAAAGCTAGAGAAAAAGAGAATAAAGAAAAATTCATGTTTGTTCAAACAACATTTCATGCACAAAATGAAGGAAATTAGTGGTATATTGATAGTGGTTTCTCAAGCCATATGACTGGAGACAAAAGTAAGTTTCTCACTTTGAAATAAGTGAATGAAGACAACTATGCAAAGCTTCGAGAAATGCTACAACAAGAATTTCAAATAAGGGTACTATTAGCCTTAACAATGGAAGATCAAAAACTGAAAATGTCTTGTATGTTGAAGGATTGAAGCATAATCTTCGAGTGTGAGCCAAATGAGTGATCAAGGGTATATTGTCACATTTCATGTTGAAGGATGTGAGATCAAAAGGAAAAATAGGAAAGGTAGTTGTTGATGCTTGCAGGACAGCTAATAATCTTTATATTCTCAGTGAGATTAAAGGAGAAAAATGCTACATGGGGCAAGCAGATGAGAGTTGGTTATGGCATAGAAGAATGGGCCATATTAATTTGATAATTTAGTAAAAATCAGTTCCAAGCAAGTTGTTAGAGACATGCCAAAGATCACTAAACCAACAAACACACTTTGCAAGCAATGTCAACATGGGAAGCAGACAAGAGTTACATTCAAGACAAAGGAGTACTCAACTACAAGGTTATTGGAACTTGTTCATACTGATTTGTGTGGGCCTATAAGGACTCAAAGCATGCAAGGTGAGAGCTATTTCATGTTATTTATTGATGATTATTCTAGAATGACTTGGGTGACTTTTCTAAAAGAAAATATGAAGCATTTGAGAAGTTTAAGGCATTCAAAGCCTTAGTTGAAAATGAAACTAGTAAGAGAATCAAGTGCCTAAGATCTGACCGTGGAGGAGAATTTACCTCAAATGAGTTTGAAGAATTTTGTGAGAATCATGGAATAAAGAGACATTACTCATTTGCAAGGACCCCTCAACAAAATGGCGTTGTAGAGAGAGAGAGAATAGAACATCCAGGAGATGAAAGAACAATGCTAAATGATTCTAAGTTGTCTGATATGTTTTGGAGAGAAGCGGTCAACACAACAAGTTTACATTTTGAATAGAGGGAAAATTAGAGTAAACAACAACAAGACACCTTATGAATTATGGAAGGGCAAACCAAAATAATCAAATATTTTGAGTGTTTAGAAGCACATGTTATATCAAAAGAGATGATGAAGACTTGGGTAAGTTTGATTCCAAATCTAATGAAGGTATTTTTCTTGGTTACTCTTCAAAAAGCAAGGCGTATAGATGCTATAATATGAGAACACACAAGATTGTTGAAAGTGCAAATGTGAAAGTGGATGATATCAAGTATAAAAAGAATAAGACAAGAAACTGATTATTCAAAGGAAGCAAGCAATGAAGATGAAAAGGAAGAAGTTGAAAGAAAGGATACAAAAACACCATCTAGATCAGTCCAAAAGAACCATTCAAAAAAAATATTATAGGTGACAAAAATATTGGAGTATAGACTAGAAGAAGATTGGAAAAGAAGATTGGCAAAATGTCTTTTACTATCCAAAAACCTAAAATTTTACTAAAGCAAGTGAAGACAAGCATTAGATTGGAGTTATGGAAGAAGAGCTAGATCAAATTGAAAAGAATGAAACTTGGGAACTTGTCCCAAGACCTAAAGGAAAAAATGTGATTGGCACCAAGTGGGTTTTTAGGAACAAGTTGAATGAAGATGGTCAAGTTGTGAGAAATAAAGCAAGATTAGTTTGTAAGGGGTATGCACAAGTTGAAAGGCATTGATTTTGAAGAAACTTTTTCTCTTGTTGCAAGACTAAAAGCTATAAGAATGTTCTTGGCATTTGTTTGTTTTAAAAACTTTAAATTCTATCAAATGAATGTAAAAATCGGTTTTTCTCAATGGAAACTTAGAAGAAGTTTATATTGAACAGCCAAAAGGATTCCTCTTATCAGATGATAAGGATTATGTATGCAAGCTGAAGAAAGCTCTTTATGGACTGAAACAAGCCCCCATGACCTTGGTATTCAAGATTGGACAAGTATCTACAACAACAAGGTTTTAAGAAGGGTATTGTTGATAGCAATCTTTACATCAAAATTGAAGGTGAGAATCAGCTGATTGTTGTTGTGTATGTTGATGATATCATTTTGGAGGAAGTAGTGACAAGATGTGTCAAGAGTTTGCTATTGAAATGCAAAAGGAGTTTGAAATGTCCATGCTTAGGTGAGTTATCTTTCTTTCTTGGTTTACAAATTTCTCAATCAAACAAAGGCATATTTATTTCACAAACTAAGTATGTTAAAGAGATGTTAAAGAAGTTTAGAATGGAAGATTGCAAACCAGTTAGTACTCCTATGGTCACAGTGTAAGTTGAGCAAGGATGATGAGTCTCTTGAAGAAAATCAGACTCTTTATAGATCAATGATTGGAAGTTTATTGTATGTGATGACATCAAGACCAGATGTGATGCAAGCAGTAGGTATGGTAGCACGTTTTCAAGCTGCTCCAAAAGAAACTCATGTGCAAGTTGTCAAAAGAATATTCAAATATCTAAAAGGTACATTGGATTATGGCTTGTGGTATCCTAGAGATGAAGATTTCACTCTAAAAGCATATACAGATGCAGATTGGGCTAGTTGTGTTGATGACAAAAAGAGTACAAGTGGAGGAGCATTCTTTTTGGGAAATAGCTTGGTATCTTGGTTAAGCAAGAAGCAAGCTTCTATTTATTTATCTACAGCTGAGGCAAAGTACATTGCAATGGTGTCATGTTGCACACAAGTTTTATGGATGAAGCAAACATTGAAGGACATCAAGGTAGAATTTGATTTTCCAATTTCCATACTTTGTGATAATACTAGTGCAATAAATATATCAAAGAATCCGAGTTATGCACTCTAAAACAAAGCATATTCCCATCAAGTATCATTTTTGAGAGAGCAAGTTGTAGATCATCGGTTAAGTTGGAATATATTGCCACAAAAGAACAAATTGTTGATATTTTCACTAAGCCTCTTCCAAAAGAAACGTTTGAATATCTCAGGAAAAAGTTGGGTGTGATATCTTTCTCATCCAGTCACTAAATTGAAGCATAAACTCAAGGGGAACTAATCATTTCATTATCATTTTAGCTCCATAGTGAAGACAACTCATAAATAGATTAGTGGATGCATATTCCAAGGGCGTGTTTTAAAATTATTCTTTTGTCATTGATGTCAAAGGGGAGAGTAGTTACTAGAAAGGGGGAGAACTACAACAAGGGGGAGCATTGTGTTCTTGTTATTCCTTTAGGTAATTAGTAATTTGCATTATGTACTTATGATTTCTATACAGGTTGCCATCAATGAAAAAGGGGAGATTGTTGGAAATATTGTCATTGATGTCAAAGGAATGATGAAGTAAATTGGCTCACTTGGATGCAAAGTCATTATGGCACTTATGATGGAAATATTCATTGTGTGGGAGTCAAAAGGATAAGCCGCCATTCTCAAATATGTATTGTGTTAAAGCTTTGGAACAAACAAGAAAATGTTTTGATCATTTGAAGTTTTCTAGCCACAAAACAAAGGAATTTGCTATGTAGTCTTTCGCGGGTCTTTGCGGTGTATCGTAGGTTTTTCCAATGCGCAGAACAAAGGGGGACAATTTTAATGTCCCGTGGGTTTTTGAGGTGAGAATGTTGCGGAACAAGAAAGGTATGCCGCGGAACAAAGGAAGTGGTTCATAGAGTTTCACGGATGGTAACAAAGTTAAAATGTCACGTAAACAAAAGACTTTGTCATAAATAGACCACGAAGATCAAAGAAGGGCGCGGAGATCCAATGATGTCACGAAACAAAGCAAAAGACAAAAATAGACCACGAGGTCAAATGTGGTCCACGAAGTCAAGAAAGTCAAGGAAGACTACAAATGTCACATAACAAAGCGAAGATCAAATGAAAGCCACGGAAGTCATCAAATTCCCAATACAAAGCAAAACACAAACCAAAGTCGCGAAAGACTAGGAAACCCGTAGAACAAAGGAAAAACATATGTTGATCATCTAGAGCTCGCCTATAGTGTTGGTCATCCGAGCTACAAGTATAAATGGTCTAGGAGTTCATGGTTTGTTTGGTATGGAGCTAGCTATGTTAAGCCGACTCATGCTCAACCTTGGCACTAGTATTTGAATTCCCCTGTTTAGGCAACCCTCCTTGTTTTGGTTTTGACATTTAAGTTATAGGCCAACCCATGCTTGGTGCCAAAGAAGATCTACGGTATAAATGAAGATATAGTTAAAATGAAGTTTGAAAGAGATAGTGCGCCCTGGGAGAAGGAAGTGCGAGCTGCGAGAAGAGAAGAGAGGAGTGATTAATTGTTATGTGACTAAATCCCCTAAGCTTTAAAAAGCATTTAAAGACTTGTTGATTTGTTAAAGACAAGTTTATAAGTAAAATTGCTAAAGACAAGTTAATAACAAAGATATTGTAATCAATATCGAGCAATGATTAAAGATGCTTAATTTATTTATGAAAGGGTGTGAAACCATTGTGATGGTTCATAACTGCCAATGGAGTCTTATAAAAGGCATGTAAATTATTCTGAGAGGGACACAAATTGAATTGTGCTTGTGATTCTAAGAGAAAAGAATATTGAGTCTATGGAAGTAAATTCCAAGGCTAACTAGGTACAAGCAGGCGGTGGGCAAGAGAGAGGGGCACCAGCGGTGTCCTAACCGGGGGTATAGAGTACAACCTTGGATGGTCCTAGCCAGGGCAAGGTGAACATACACGGGGTGTATAACACAGTCCTCTCATAGTGTGGCCATAGTCTGGTGTCTATTGCCTGTGTCTCTGCATTGGAATTTGGTATTAGAATTCCTAAATATTGTCTCAGATAAGTTCTCTCTCTATAAACATTTGTAAAAGCTCTGTAAATATATGTATAATGCTAATAGAAAGAAGTTAACTCTTCTAATTTACTTGATAAACGAATAAATGGATATATTCTGTTAATTTGCTATGTATAACTTGCAAAATATGTGTTTATGTTAGCAGAAGCATTGAATTGTGGTAATAAGTTTAAGAAATACGTAAATTTGATATGTATATCTAATGTTTTAAAGAAGAATCTGTTAAATATAATATAGAATAAGATTGTTTCTATTGTATTTGATCATAATCCTGTAATTTTAATGGTGTTTCAAGCTAAATTATCTATCTTCTATATTTTATAGTCGTGTTTATTGTGTTTTTGTCTCTTCGCAGTCGTGTTACGGTATTTTATGCCTTGGACCCGAAAGTCCCCTTAACTGCAATTAATTCTATGTTCTAAGTCTGCCCCACACCAATATAATATAATGTAATATGAGAACCAATTAAAACATTCCATGTGTGCTTCGCGGGATCAGAGTCTTGGTACCTTTTGAAGTCTTAGCCAATCAAAAAAAACCCATGCATCATTGACTTGTCAACTTATTGACTATTGTGAAGGTTTAACCAATGAGATAACAACAAATAGCTTATGATGTCAAACCCTTGTCGATCTCTTTCCGAGTTTTACAACATACGATCCAATCAAATCGTTCCACATCCTTCGCAAATTTAGACTTTTGCTAGTTGATCTCTGTCAAATGCGAAACCCGACCCAATAGGATTGTTCCAAGCCCTATCGCATTTCGCGTTGTCATTCGTTTATCGATCTTATCGGTGGATAGCCGATTGGATTAAACCACCGATTTCGCATGTCTTAATCCTTTCATCGAGGTTGTCAGAATGTGAACCAATCCAATTTATCCACATCTTTTCGCATATTGTTAGAACCATATCAGTATGTGAAATGCGAGCCATTTAGATGCTTCCACGTGTATACCAGTCTGTCTTGCGTTATTAAATAGTCGATCTCTTATGTTGCTCTGCGAAATGCGAACTAGTAAAAAGGTTCCACATGTCTTCTTTCGCAGCGTCAGACTAGATATCTCTGCCAATGGATTATTGCCACTTGTCTTTGTCCTTTTGTCTTCGCAAAACGTTCGGACCGAATTTATTTAGTCTTTGGTTTATTTCGCGGTTTTTCTTCCTCCTTAGTGGTTTTCTTTAGTGTTTCACGGCTTTTACTCCATTGCCTTTGTTCCGCAGATGTTTTTCTTCTTTATGTGGGATTTTCTTTTATTATGCGGGTATTGTCTTCCTTCCGCGTATTTTTCTTTGTTGTGCGGTTATGTTTTCACCCCACGGATTTGAAAATTCATCTTAGGTTTATATATTGTTGTATAAATATTAATCAACTATGACTGTAACCAATCTAGCTTTGCTCAATTAAATAGCATTAAGAATGAAACAAACGTATCTGTCTTCCGCTAATTAAAAGTAGTCCAAGAATTAGTAGAATTTGGTCGAGGGAAAAAGTTGCATTTCATTAGTGAAGACATTCCTTTGAGTCTCAAGCAGATTTAGGAGTATGGAGTAATAGTGAATTGTTGAAGAGGAGGAAGAGCAAACTCAAGCGAGACTAAAATGGCAAAGCGATGAAGAGGAAAGAGGAGCAAGCGGCGCGTGAGTAAAAGTGAGCGAAGTGTGAGATGTGCGAGTGTGTGAAGCTGAAGTATGAACAGTAAACCTAAGGAGCAATAAAAGATACAACATTAGAAGTAGATTTCTGAAAGAGATTTAATTCATCCATTGAAGAAGTGTATTTGGGGATTGGTGTCTCTAGTGAGTTGGTGCTCACAAATTGGCTAAGTTGGTGCTTGGCATTGGGGATTGGTGTCTCCAGTGAGTTGGTGCTCACAAATTGCAGTTGAGTTGGTGCTTGGCATTAGGGATTGGTGTCTCCAGTAGGTTGGTGCCTACAAACATTTGTAGAAGCAATTAATTTTGTGACTAGATTTGGACAGTAGATCCAAGTAGTATTTTCTTTGTGGTTTTCTCCGAAAGGGTTTCCACATAAATCTTGTGTTTCATAATTGTTGGATCTTATATGATTGTTGTTATGGATGTTAAAGTTTTAAATAAGTAAAAGTTTGTATATACTGATTCACCCCCTCTCAGTATTGGTGTGTGCTCTTCATATATAAATTTTAAATTTTTTATAATATATTATGCAGACGTTTCAATAACATTTTGTACCCAAGGTTTTTTTGAAAATTGGCATTTCCACATTTCGGATCCGTACCCGTGCACTGTTTCCAAGCAACATAGGATATTAGTTACAATCACAAATATTTTAAATACATCTATTTGAAAAACATTGATAGCTATCAATTACGAGGCTCTTATTTTGGATTTTACGCATATCGCATTGATTAATAATTCCATTACATTTTCTTCATATTTCCCAGCGATTGGTGGGCAAAAAAATCTTCCCGAGAAAAATAAAGGGGGTCCAAACTCTACCTATGGCGAAGATATTACTATTTTGTAATTGACTTCTCAAAATTAAAGTAAAAAAACTTAAGTGACAGTCAAATGGATGTCAAATTTATGGTCAAAATTACCTTGTGATAGTCAAATGGATGTCAAATTTAATGTACAAAATAAAATTGTACACGGTGCGCTTATTAGATCTCACCCCTTGTTGTCATTGTAGAACAACTATTGGCGTAAAAAATTATGGTTAAAATTACCTTGCGATGGTCAAATGGATGTTAAATTTAATGTGAAAAAAATTGTACACAGTCACACCATTAGATCTCACCCCTTGCTGCCATTGTAGAATGCCTATCAGCGTAATTACCATTTTGTAGAGAGTTTTTCCTCCTGGATGTTGTTTTAATTTGCCATATTTATCCTATATTTTTGGCCCGATGTACCATACAAACTTTGTTATTCTTAACAACAAAGAAATATAAGGGCCCTTCATCATTTAGCCTTTCTGTTTCATTGTCATCAGAATTTGTTACCATGTATGCATCAAATAATTTTGAAGTTCCAAACTTCTATAACATTAGTGTGTGATTGTTTTTCCAGTGCACCTGGCACAGAGAGCAATTGTTTGTATGCTCGGACTCCAAAACTTTTGCTGCAAATGGCATTGCATTCAATAAATCACATAATTAGCTATTATTATTGACCCCTCCTATATGCTGACCAAGAATCAAATATACAAAATAAACATCAATTCCTCTAGGTTCCGAGGGTGGATATGGTCTTTTATAGATTTACAAATAAGGGAAGACACCCTTCACAGCTGCAATGTGATGGAGGGTCCAGAATATTGAAGAAAGGTGCATAAGATGCTATAAATCTATTTGGAAATCGAAAGCCACTTTTATAAATAAGTTATAGGGTTGGCTAGTGCTACAACAAGGTTTGGCCCTCAAATCAAGACTTCCCAAAGTGGGTATCACTGATTTGTTATGCAGTGTTTGTGGGAGAGAGAGTTCAATCATCTGCGTCTTCTGGAGTTGTACCGCTGCCAGAACCATTTGGAAATGGTTTCGTGCTGAATGCAATTTATCTTTTTGTTGCCTCTCTTTCTTGGCAAGGGGCACTCTTGGGGACAATTGGATGATCAGAGACAGCTGTAAAGCACTACTATCGGTTGTTTTACAGCGGACGAGGCCTAAGGAAACTTTTCAGCTGGACAATCTTCCACTTAGTTTAAACTTTAGGGTAGTTGATATTGTCAAGCAAGATGTAGCTCTTCTTGTCAAGGTCAGATCTGCTAGTTTTTCACAAAGATGTTGAGCATTACTGCTTGAGGCACAGGCCCACATGTTATCTTTACTGACCTTTTTAAGGAAGAGATTTTCCTTGTAACCATGAAGTTAGGCTGATAGAGTCCTCAAGTTCTAAGTGGTAGGTAATATAAGTTGCATTTCTTCAAAATAAAGACAAGCTACAATTCCTACATATAAGGTGAAGGTAGCTTCATTCAAACAACAAGAAACCCTAATTGTTTCTTTTAAAGATATTTTAGCCTTTGAATCTTGATGAAACAATTTGGCATCTACATTCATTTTTATCATTGTGAATCTACTTGTTCATTGTTATCCAAGAAAATATGAAAGAAGAGAAAGATAGATGCAATACTCTAAACCGATTGCTAGTTCTCTAGCCACTTCCCAATTGATTTCTGAAGAATCGCCAACAAGGTACACTGATGTTCCTTTTAGAAGTGCTGAAACTCCTGTACCAAGTGAATGCCAAGCCTCCATTATATCAGGCCATTTCACATCTACATCATTCTTTTTGAGGCTTAACACAAGATCATTTTCATCGATATACCTGTCCAATCAAGAAAACTGATAAATTGAAATGTTCTTATAGAAGTTTAACTCCAGGAAAAATTAAGTGATATAAAATGACATTTAATGATATTATCACAAAACTTTGTTCCTAAGAGAAGACAAAATGAGCATGAAAAGCACAACGATGATTTTTCTCAGAGGAATAGGGCAAACCAGATAGTTTCTGCAGATTTTATCTGGCTATATAGACGATCAATCGACAACAAAACTTTGGCTTCATTCATGATTTCAACAGCAACAACAAGAGAAGTGTCTTGAACATTCACAAACACGTCTTTAGCAGCTGGAGCAGTTTCTCCTGGCAGTGGGATTCGCAGTTCCACCTCTGCAGCATCATCAGTAAACTGTCCAGTGGCTTAAGTGACAAAGATGATTCATGTTACTACATTAACAGATGAAGCATCCCTTTTCTCGCAACAACAAAATAAATAAATAAGTAGTACATTTTTCAAACACTTGTATGACCAAATTTTACTCCAAAAGCTTAATCACATTAAGGCTCCAGAAAAGCAAGCCGCAAGACCAATGCTGTTATGCTGTGTAAAGGTAAGCACCAAAACGGTAAAATATCAATCAAAATTTTATTCAAGGTGGTTAAGTTGTCCTAAAGAAACCCGGCACATTGACCGCCATCAGGCTGGTTGCAGACTTGTAAGTGCATGCCATAAATCGTTCAGCCCTGTTTTTTTGGGAACTTGGCTTTCAAATAGATGCGCTGGCTTTGGTAATAACACCATTAAACAGTTAACACCCTCAGAGATATTGACCTCCATGACAGCAGTTTTCCTCAAAAGAATTCCAATTCTCACTTCTCCAACGGACCTGTTGAACCACTTGGTTCGGTTCTCTTGGTTTATATGGTTCTGAGTACTCTGCTCCTCCCATCCAATATTCTTCCTGTCGGTGTTCCCAACAATACATGCCTACAGGAGATGGAGATGTGGGGCATCATTCCCTTGGCTTGTGGGGCAGCAGGACTGCCATCTGTCATGGGTACAGATAATGACAGCCATTTGGCCGTCCCACAATTGCAAAAGATACCACTAGCCATCCCGTCTGGACAGCCTCAAAAAATAAACTAAAATCAAAAAATAAAATATAAATATAGATATAGTATTTTCCAAACCAAAATGACATTGCAAACTATGCAGTTCACCATACCTAGCACATTTGACATTTGGCGATGTTTGAGCCAAATCTGCTTTAAGTTTGTGTTTGAGTTGTCGTCCCCAAAACACATAACTGCATAGGTTTTACTGGGGTCTGAGCAAAACACCAAAAATAGAAATAACTTTTTCAGAGCTCTTACGGAGAGCACGTGTAGAAGTCTTTGTCCGACTGGCTCACTCAAAACATCGAGACAAAAACTTCTGTCCAAGTTATTGTTGTATATTTTCCCTCTCCGGCCCGATGCCAGGGCAAATCGCGGGCGGAGGAGTCGGGCGAAGGCGGCGGAAAAGCGTGGCAGAGGAACAGGGCGCGGAAGGAAACATGTCGGAGGGGCAGAGAATCCCGACAGCAAAGGAAAACATGTATGCGGGCCTCCGAATCCCGACGCTGGAACATGTCGCGAAGGCCAAAAAAACCGACGCGAATGCAAATCGGGTTTTCGGGTCGGAAACGCATGATGAAAGAGCATGTCGGGAGCCCACCAAAACCCGACACCAAAGGACATGCCTAGGAGGGTTAAAAAATCGCGCGCACAAGGAAATCGGGTTTCCGGGGCGGGAAAACAAGTCGGGTTCGCATGGTCAAAAAGCATGTCGGGAGCTCTAAAGAACCCGACACAAGAAAATATGTTTTCGGGTCGCAAAACCCGACGCAAAAGCAAATCGGGAAAACACGTCGGAAGAGCATGAAAAGGAAGCATGTCGAGCCAGTTTCCAAGCCCGATGCAAATGCACGAGGGAGTTCCGAACCCGACAGGCGTTGGGGATCTCATCTGCCACCATGGTTGTTGAAGAATTGAATGCA
The DNA here is from genome assembly GCA_018340775.1 of Taxus wallichiana var. yunnanensis. Lineage (NCBI taxonomy): Eukaryota > Viridiplantae > Streptophyta > Pinopsida > Cupressales > Taxaceae > Taxus > Taxus wallichiana. Next base: position 798,240,053 of record CM031235.1, read on the forward strand.
GTTTTGGAGGTGGTTGGGAAAAGGGGGCGAATTCTTCTCCTCTCTCATCTTTTCTTCCTATATAATGTAAGGAGGGGCTGTTTTTTTAAAGGGTTGGACATTTTTGTTTTGTGCCTCCTCCCTTCTTCTCTTTGGCAGGTGGAGTTGTGGAGCTCAAGCCTCCCACATGGGTGTAATGCCGTTTTTGCCTCTTGGCCTCTGCGATGTCTTGTATCGACCCTTGAGCAAATATATATACGTGATTGAACTTAAATCCTCTCATGTATTCATTGTTGTCATTTTCGATCTCTTGTTGCATTTTGGCTACCTGTGCATGGTGTTGTATTGTATCTATGTGGTCTGTGTTTACTTTGGCAAGGCATATGTCCTTCATTCCTCGGTGCATCACCTCCTTAGCTTAGGTTTATTTTTATGCATTTCTCTCTCCCTGTCTCCTTGGTAGTTAGATTAGGTTTTTGGGTAAACCTCTGCGTTTCATTGGTGCATCTGAACAGAGGAATAGGAGCCGGCCTTCATCAGGAGAGCTTTTCCGATGTGTGAGGTCCCACACTTGGGAAAAGCTCCATGTTGTGCAATCACTTGGGAGTCTCAAAGCGATCGCGTTGCGGAGTCCCGGGAAGTCTTGTGATTCGACACCAACGGTTTTGGCACGCTGGTGGGACAAGAGGTCATTCCATCAAAATTTGAAGGAGTTTTCATGAAATTTGCCAAAAAAAAAAAAATTGCAGTTCTTTACAAATTTCGGATTTTGCATCTCCCAGCCTGAACCCCGAAATCAATTTTCAAGGGCTTAACTTGCTCAAAACGAGTCAAAATTTCACCAGTTGGTAGATCCGAGAGTAATCTTCAAAAGGGTATCTTTGGTTTTTGAGATTTTGATTTCAAAATTTCATGTTTTTTGTGATTTCGGGTTTTCGGGATCCGAGAACATCAAAATCAAACAATTCGGGTTTTGGGGGATGCATTACATGGTCCTATTCCCGACAACAAAGAAAATCGGGTTTTGAGGGTGTCGGACATGTTCCAAGTTCCGACACATAGCAATTCGGGTTTTGTGAGTTGCATCGCATGACGAGTTCATTTGTGCTTTTCGGGAATCCTTGTTTGCACAACATGACATGAGTTCCGAACTGAAGATTGCATTCCTCCGGGTCTTTCAAATTTTAAATCTCGATTTCGATATTGTCAAGTTTGGTGTGTAACTTGGCAACATCCAGCCTTTTAGAGGCATTTTCAAAAAACACATCTGGCGACTCCACCTGATCAGCAACCCATTTCTCTGAGTTACAGACCCGTTCCCATCCATTTCCACCCATCTTTCTTTCCATCTCTTTCATCCTTTTCCATTCCATGAAGTTGTGCAACCATGACTTCATTTCCATCATGGAATCCACATCAACAGCAGCAATATATCACACCTCCAACATGTTTTACAAATCCTCCAAATCAGCATTTTGGTCAAGTTCAGGATCAACATGCATACCCATATGAGCAGCAATGCCAAAATCAGTTTGGCTATGGAGCTTTCAAGAGCAAAGTACGCATGCAATGAAGACAATGAAGAAGAAAATGCAGATCTGCTGGAGAAAATCCAAAAGATGGAGGTGAACATGGTGCAATCTAGGGCTCAGGCACAAATGAAAGCATTTGGAATTGGTTGCAGAGCACCTTGTCCATGGGTGGGACCTTTTCCAAGGCATTACAGCTCTCAAGAGAAGTTAGACTTCATGATTGCAACACTGCCATTACTTACAAGGTGGATTGAAGGAATAGAGGTGTATGAGAGAAGTATTCTGCAACCTTGTCAATGGGTAAGCACACCACCTCATACTCTTTCTTTTCCTCCTTCTCAATCTATATCATTTCAGCAGTGTCAAGTTTTAAACTCACCATCTGCTGCCCTAAATGTTGAATCCATCCCTCTACCCCCTAGTCTTCCATCCCATCTCAGGTTTTCTGCCCTCTTCTCTTCCAAATCCAAACCCCCTCCACAAGAGCTAAATGAAATACCTTCCACTCCAAAGAAACAAGAGGTTTCACCGCCTCCACCACCACAAAAAATTGTCAAATCAGTTGAGTCTCAACCCATCCCTCCTCTTGCATTCCCAATTCCATGTGGGGAAGAAGAAATTGCAAAAATCGGCCATGAAGGACAGCAAGAAAAGGAGCCCAACAGAAAAGAAATGACAGACAACTTGAGGGTTTGGGCTGCCAAATTTGGAATTGAAAAGATCCCTTTGTTGGTCAAACCTACAGAAGAGGCTAAGGTTGAACAAATGGTGGTCAGGACTGATTTTGTGGCAGCAGAAGAAGAGCAAAAGGAAGAAAGCTCTGAAGAAGATCTTGCAGCCCCTACTTGTCCTCTAGAGCAGCAGATTGAAGAGTTTGACTTAAAAAACTTCATGCTGGAGGAAGAGTTATATCAAGAGCAAGATTGCCTTCGAGTAATAGAGGAGGGAGAATCCGCTCCAAAGGCAAAAGAAGAGGAGCACATCCCAGTTGTGGAGGAGAAAAGTACAGATCCAAGGGCTTTGAGCACAAAGCAGGCTACAGGAGAACCTTCGGTTCTTCTTTCTACTTCACCTCTCCCAAGTTCTAGTACTGAAGAGGAGTTTGATCTCTCAAACTCAATATTGGGAGTGAAGGAAACCATGGTGGTCAAGTTGCAGATCAAGCGGACACCATGGGAGAAGTTGAACACGAGCAGCAGGACAGCAATGAGGCAGTTTACCTGTCAGATTTGGAGGACTGTTTTGATGGAGAAGAACCGGTTGAGTTTTCACCATTCTCTCTTTCATCATCCACATTCCAAACACCAGAGCCTGCTGTCATGGAGGAGAACGTTCATTTGCAGCAGCCTGCATCTTGCAGCAGCTCTTTGGAATCAAAATTGGAAGATTTTAATCTTCCATGTTCTTCATTGGAGGAAGAGAAAGGACAGAAGGATTCCACCATTTCTTCCACATCATCCATTCAAGAGGGTCTACGAGAAAACTCCATTTTTGGAGTAGAAAATCAGAGCTATGGGCATATCAAATGGATCAGACCTTGCCCAATCAGGTATTTGGCTTCATTCGAGCCAAAGGAGAAGCCCAACGGTCATGCTTGCTTCGAGCATGAGGGTGAGTTACAGAGTACCAAGGATCAGCTGCCATACCTTTTCAATCCAAATGCAGAGCAACTAAAAGAGGTATTGGATTTGTTTTCAGCTGACACCTTGATGATTTGGGTGGAAGACCAGCTTCTCGTTGATTTCCCACTCATCCAAACAGCCGTGATCAGTGCCAAATCGATTGCATGGCTGCCCATTTTGAAGAAAGGAAGCTATTTTGCACAACCAGTTGCAGGGTTTGTTTAGCTTGCCTTTGCTTCCAGTAAGAGTAGAGTAGGTAGGTTTGCTTTCAGCAAAAGAAGTGCTTGTGCACACTCTGCATGTTTCATTTGGAGCATGTATGATTTTCAATTTGTACATAGTTTTTGGTGTTGCTGGTTTTGCTCTTGCATCAGTTCATTTCAGCGGCATTTTGGTGAGAGTCAACTCCGTGGTCAATGGGTTTCAGTGGCTCGAGAGAGGGAGTTCAAATATCGTTTAGTTCGGGTTATTGCTTATGACTCCATGCCCAATGGATTGCTGAAAGGCCACTGATCTTCTACCTAGCAGGCAGGTAATCCCGTTGAGTCGCCAAATTGTTGTATATTTTCCCTCTCCGGCCCGATGCCAGGGCAAATCGCGGGCGGAGGAGCGCGGCGGCGGCGGAAAAGCGTGGAGAGAACAGGCGCGAAAAAAACATGTCGAGAGGCGAGAGAATCCCGACAAAGAAAGGAAAACATGTATGCGGGCCTCCGAATCCCGACGCTGGAACATGTCGCGAAGGCCGAAAAAACCGACGCGAATGCAAATCGGGTTTTCAAGTCGGAAACGCATGATGAAAGAGCATGTCGGGAGCCCACCAAAACCCGACACCAAAGGACATGCCGGAAGGGTTAAAAAATCCGACGCACAAGGAAATCGGGTTTCCGGGGCGGGAAAACAAGTCGGGTTCGCATGGTCAAAAAGCATGTCGGGAGCTCTAAAGAACCCGACACAAGAAAATATGTTTTCGGGTCGCCAAAACCCGACGCAAAAGCAAATCGGGAAAACACGTCGGAAGAGCATGAAAAGGAAGCATGTCGAGCCAGTTTCCAAGCCCGATGCAAATGCACGAGGGAGTTCCGAACCCGACAGGCGTTGGGGATCTCATCTGCCACCATGGTTGTTGAAGAATTGAATGCAGTTTTGGAGGTGGTTGGGAAAAGGGGGGCGAATTCTTCTCCTCTCTCATCTTTTCTTCCTATATAATGTAAGGAGGGGCTGTTTTTTAAAGGGTTGGACATTTTTGTTTTGTGCCTCCTCCCTTCTTCTCTTTGGCAGGTGGAGTTGTGGAGCTCAAGCCTCCCACATGGACTGTAATGCCGTTTTTGCCTCTTGGCCTCTGCGATGTACTGTATCGACCCTTGAGCAATATATATGTCTGTGATTGAACTTAAATCCTCTCATGTATTCATTGTTGTCATTTTCGATCTCTTGTTGCATTTTGGCTACCTGTGCATGGTGTTGTATTGTATCTATGTGGTCTGTGTTTACTTTGGCAAGGCATATGTCCTTCATTCCTCGGTGCATCACCTCCTTAGCTTAGGTTTATTTTTATGCATTTCTCTCTCCCTGTCTCCTTGGTAGTTAGATTAGGTTTTTGGGTAAACCTCTGCGTGTTTCATTGGTGCATCCGAAGCAGAGGAATAGGAGCCGGCCTTCATCCGGAGAGCTTTTCCGATTTCATGCAAGGTCCCACACTTGGGAAAAGCTCCATGTTGTGCAATCGCACTGGGAGTCTCAAACGATCGCGTTGCGGAGTCCCAGGGGTGCTGTGATTCGACACCAACAGATTATCAAGAAGAGCTTTAGCAAATGTCTTCCAAAGAAAAACTTCATTCTAGAAATTACTTGTTTGATTTGAGCCAAATTTCTTTAGTTTTGCATAGTTGTTCTGAATGCAAGACAGCATAACAGATAGTATGAGTCAAACATGCTACAAATAAGACATGAGAACAAGCACCACTTTATAAAACTGGGCGAAGGGGGTACATCGGAGCAGTCTCTCTTTGTAAGTAATACTCAATTTCTTATATGGCATACATTTGGGCTTGGGTAAGCTTGCATTCAAGGAACCCTACAGGTATTTATTGTCCTCAAACCTTTCGGGTATGTGAACATGTACACACAAGAGTAATTGCTAGTTAGCAACTTGGTCATTTCCACCTGTTAACCGTCTTATCTTGGTTTGTAATAGCTTATACTGGAAATTAAAATTGAAATTGAAATTCATTTTAATTATGTTTAACATAGAAAGGGTTACAAGCATGATTATACAAAATTGAAAGAATCGGATCCATTTATTCCGAGGTTCGACCTACTGATGTTAATTTTCGCCAAAAAAATTCCCAGGCTCCCCACTATCACCTCTTCAAAAATACTATTACAACCATAGAACCACTAAATTCATAAGTTTCGCAACCATGTTTCCTGAATTGACTGTAGAAAGTTTCCCATAAATATCCAAATCTAATGTCCGGCTTCATCGAAAATAACTTGATAACTTAACCTAAGGAATGCAACGCAAACACAGAACGACAAGCAAAACGTGTTTTCGACCTTAAGTACAGATTACATTTTTGCAAAGAATTGAAGCGGGAGGAATGTCATCATTTGCGTAACAGTGCATCGATAAGGACCTTAGAAAAAGAAAAATTGCAGGCAAACCTCGTAATTATGTAGACCCCTTCCAGAAGCTTGGTTGACTGAACACTGGATTTTGGTGAGTGCACGAGCATTGCATTGTAGGTTAGTGGAATTCCACGGGAGTCCGTGTTTCCTGCTGATTTTATGCCTGTCGATTGAAGTGGGTGCAGTTGAAAAAGACACAGAAGAAAAAGCAGATAATGGGCACTGCACTCGATATCCGTTAGCGCAATCGAAGGAAGCGAGTTTGAAGCAATTGTTGAGGCGAACCGTGCACGCCATAGATTTCACAGGTATTCTTCTTCACCTTATCTCCACATTCAACTCGGAAAGGTTTTCTCGGATTTGGAAGTGTTCGGTCATTTATCGAGAGCAGATTGTAATTACAAAAGAACGGTAATTTTAGCTAACGATATGACGGGCAATAAATTAAGTTATTAATATTTTGTTCAGATTTTAACTGTCTTTTTTAGCATATCTTATGATCACATGTACGAGATTATGGGATCAAAGCTATAACAAGATATTTTCATATTTCTGTCCATATGGGAGAGTGGATCTTGATCAAAAAATTGAAAGTGGTACTAATATGATGAGTGTTATTTATTAATTTAATTTTAAAAATCTTTTTATTAAATAGTCAACCAATTTAACCTTCTTTTTGCAGCTTTAAAGCATCTTAATTTTTTCCTATACCGAGATTGCCTTCTTTTTCTTTATTTTTAATACTTCCCTTCTAGCCTTTTTTAGGATTATTTAATAAAAAAATTAAGAAATTTAGCGCTTTTTCATTGCTTTAAAGCGTTTTGATTTTGTTTTTCGTTAGTGAGTATTAATAATGTTTAGGTAAGTAATTTAGCCTACCTTTCATGGTTATAAAGCCCCGTAATTTTCTTTGAAAAAATCTAACCATAAAATAAAGAAAAGCAAAATGAATTGTGAGAAATTGGAGAACATAAAAACACAATAAGTTGTGTGAAATGAAATTAAGTGAAGCGAACTTGAGAAGGTTGGGTTGGGGATTATATATGGTTAATGTATACAAATGCAATCATGTGGCGGTTGGCATATCAAAGAAGGAAGCAACATCAAGGGGAACAACGAGAAGAAGTTAGAAGCAGAGCGAAGTGTATCGTGGAAAAAGTAACAATCACGCCTTGAACATCTTATGTAAATGTATATAGGAATAGTGAGGAATGAATGGAAAAAATCTAAACATCAAGTAAAGAAAAACAAATTGAAGTTCGAGGAATGGGGAACATAAAGAACACAATAAGTTGTGTGAAATAAAATTAAGTGAAGCAAATTGAAAAAGGTTGGGTTGAGGGATTACATAAATGGTTAATGTATACAAAGGCGACCTTGTGGCAATTGGCATGTAAGAGAAGAAAGCAACAGTGAGGGGATCAACGAGAAGAAGATAAAAGAGATGGAAGTGTGTCATGGAACATATAGACTTTTCTCATCTTTCTTTATGATGTGAACATAAGTATTGTCTCGCATTTTATTGAATCACTAAAAAAATCGAGTGAGATGTAAAGGTCCTGCAAAGATCCGAATCTTGAGATTGTAATCAAAATTAGGCCTTATTGATCACTATTTTCAATGTTGTTTGTTTCCTTTTGCAATGTCAAACCTTGTCATTTTTGTAGTGTTATATCTCAATACATTTTTAAGGGAACATATATGTGATTGCCATGAGTAATGGGAGAGATCGGGCACGTGTTTTGGGTTGTTTACACCCATGACGGGTAAATGTATTCTTTGGATTGGACAACCACAAGCATGGCAATTATGGGGATTTGTGTCGGTTGTATAAATAATGGGTTGAACTTATGCAGGAGAGACATTAATTAGCCTAACTTCCACCCTCGAATTAGTAGTAGGCAAAACACATTGTCCTTCACAAAAGCAATTTGGTCTCTAATTGATTGTCATCATGTTCGTCAAGGTTTTTCACCTAAAATGTGGTGCATTGCTAAGTGTAATTGGCAAATTCAAGGACTTCAACATTTCTTTATTATGCATGTCATCTAAATTGTTTGTTGCATATAAATGTGTTGAATAATGAAAAGCATTTTTATAGATAGTGATCCATGTTTGAGACATGAACATTTCATAGTCCTCTATTTTCAACTTAGCATTTCTAGTATTGAGAAAGAGGCTATGAAAAGTCAACCAACGTGGGTTAGAAACCTACTAGCAAAAAATTGTGTCCAATGTGATAACAATGTTAAAGCTTCACCAAAGGGTTGAACCATATGATTTTCCCGCATACATTGGTATTTCCTTCATAGGAGGGAGTTGGCCCAAATAATCGATGAAAATAATTGACCCTACTAAACAAGATGGATTTGTGTTGAGCAGAGCATCTAGTAAATGCGAGTCAATACTTTAACAACAACTTTAGGCATACAAAGCTCATTTCATTAATGATAATGTAGTGAACATGCTTCAACAATTCTTGGAAAGTTGTAAGTGTCTAGCCCTTGAGTTGTTTTATTTACTTTATACGTATATGAAGGCTTGTATGTATGTTTGATGTGTTAGTTTTGAAGGCTATAATGCTAGTTGGAGTGAGCAATAATGATGAAAAATGGTTATAGTTCATGTACACGAAACCAATACAAGCTTGATTTTGTTAATGAGGTATGATTTCCATGTATTAGTAGTCCCTGGATGATTATTTTCAATGGAAGCACTATATCCCATTGGGTAAATTGGTACAAAATAATGTCGATTCATAAGTTGTTGTTTTGTAGCAAAAACACTAGGAATGGGAAAGATGGACAAAAAAAGTTATGGGAGTTGGTGGCCTTCACAATTTAACTCTATAAAAGAAGGAATTAAATCTTACAAGAATGGGGGGACATCTATTTTGGTATAGTTATGATGGATTTCAAAATCACAGTGCCAAAGCATTTCCTTTCCATTTTCAAGATGGAATTGGGACAAGACATGTCATTCATCAAGTTATTTGAAGTCATGGTTAATGACAATATCATTTGAAGGTTCATTATTTGAAGTTGTTTCACTCTCAAAAGGTGTGCAATCAACATGGTATGGATGGTGGAAAGGTAAGTTCAAGGTAATAAGGGCCGAAAAAGGGATTTTAAGTGGGCACTAGATTGTGAAAACATCAATACCTCAATTTGGAGGTACTTTTAGAGACACTCGCATAAAGATTTTTTAATAATGCGATAGGATGAATTGTGGATTTTGAATCTATTTTATAATTTCTTTTATTTTAATACTCAAATGATAACATTGTTTAAAATCAATGAGATTTGACATTGGTGTAGTGTAGTACCAAAAACTTGGTCCCAAAGCACTTGGTAATAACATTTGACATTTATCTCGAGAATTATCCCATTTAGACATTTATTAACTAAACTTAGAGGAATCCTACTCAATCCCCCACTTAAAGTCCACTAATTCATTACTTGTTCTTTAGCTTAGCACCTCTAAAATCAATACATCTCATCTGAGAACACATATTTGGACTCTCAAAAATCCTCCTTGTGTCTCGAGGTCAAATTCCATCTAAACTGGATGGGTTTGTTGTCTGAGGAAAATTTAAATAGTTGAATTTGTCGGAGGTCGGTGAACTTGTCCATTGTACTTGTAACCCAATCATATTTTCAAATGCATAGATTACCTTAGTCAACTTAATGTCTGCATTGAGTGGGAAATCATTCACATGAGTTATTTATATAAGCGCACACACCCTAATCTATTAAGGGTATATAGGGATCTCGTATTCAAGCACCCTCTAGGATAGGTATTTAAGCTCAATCATTGAAGTATCTCTCCTTTGGAGCACATTACATCAAGTTATGTAAATATAAATACATCATCATTTGCTGCCCTATATCATCACGTGCTAAGAGTGAAGTTAAATGTCATTTCCAAGTGTTGAAGGCTTAATTAGGGCTTTATCCATTACATCCTTTTCACATGTTATCACACGCCTATCAAGAGGGAGAATTGCATGGGTATGAAGCCTCTTGAGTATCTCTATATAGGCAATGTTTAGTCACCACGGGGTACTAAAGAACCTCGACTCAATTACGGACAAACCCCTTTTAGGTCAAAATAGGAAATCTAAGGTTTCAACATAAGAATACATTTAAATGTACATAAAGGAGATTCCCATATTAGTTTTTACCTCTCTCCCTTATACAGAACACACAACTAACCAAGATGGTATAGGAGTCCATATTACAAGTATAAATTGGGAATTTACTTGTTGAGAAATATGTGATAAATTTCAATGAAGTTTGGATCGAAGGGCATAATTCCAACCAAGTGTTTACTTCATGTCCACAAACATCAAACATTGTGAGGAGGTCTTATACCCGAGGTCAAATAGAACAATGAACTCCTAAATTGGCATGTTGTTACGCCCTTAACCTATTGCTTATATTAGGATATGAGTAACCGACTTGTGGCTTACCATATCATTTTATTATATCATTTATACTTTCTCATGCTTAGTAGGTCGGCCTTGGTGATGGCCATAACATATGAATAGTATATATAGGGGATTGTAGGTAGTAGTTCATCATCATTTGAGCATTTGAGTATTATTGTATGGTTTGGAGGTTGCCCCCTCGAAGTGGCGAAGCTATTTTAATTGCATATTGAGATCATTATTCTAGAATATTGTGTTATTTTGTGTTATATTTCTACTCATGATCTGAATTATACAAGTAATTTCATTACACATGTTACACCCTCGGTTGTTGATCATATATCGGGATATGTCTAACAAACATGTGGCTAATATTATCTCTAACATATCATACCATATTTATTTATCCTATCATATGCTTAGTAGAGGTGAGACTTGTTTCTTTACATAACATAAAGTAGGGTATACATAGGAGTTAGTAAGTGGTAGATGAGCATCATATTGAGCACTTGAGTCTTATTGTGTGGTTTGGAGGTTGCCCCCTTAAAGTGGCTAAGCATTCCACTTGCATATTATGATAATTTATCTATAATTTCTTTGTTATATTATTGTTAATATCCATATATATCTAAGTAATTTAGAATTCAAGCGGTATTAGAGCTTTAATCGGCGAAATTGGGTCAAAACCATAATTTTGAAGATTCAACTATATCTACTGAATAGGTAGTGAATTTTTACGTAATTTTTAGCTAAATTTGTAAAATCAATCAAGTAAGGTTCTCTAAACATTTCAAGATTTTTTGACTTTGTTTGCACAAGTTATATCCATTTTAGGTTTTTTCATAAATTCACTCCACAAACCAAATTTGTTTTAAAATTTCAAGTTTGTTTACATTTTAGGAAAGATCCAGGACAAATAAAAGGGTGTTTATTCTCTCGTATTTTACGAACTAAGGTCGAATTAATTATGAAATTGAACACTTAAATATTGGTTAAATGAGTTTGTTCTTGAAACCTTTATTTTTTATGCATCATGGGGATGTGACCTTTCTATGGAAATTGAGTGATTTATGTTAGGGAATGGTGGATTGAATTTTTAAGAAGAATTATTTTTCATCTAGATGGAAATGGTCTTGGTTTTCATTTTGGCTTTATGGTCCAACACAAAGTTGGGTCTCTCAATTAAATCAAGAGAGTTCATATTGGTATTGGAAGGAAATGGAATAAATTTTCTTGGGGAAGAGGAAAAAACAAGAAGAAAAATAATGGAAAAAAAAAAAAGAAAAAGAAGAAGAATCAGAAGGAGGAGAAGGAGAAGGAGAAGGAGAAGGAGAAGGAGAAGGAGAAGGAGAAGGAGGAGAGGAATGAGTAGGAGGAGGAGGAGGAGGAAAAGAAAAATAAGAAGCTATGGGTGATGTCGAAGGAGAGGAAGAGGATCAAGTTGAATAATAAATAAACTGATAAAAGTTTAGATACGAGTAGCACCAAATATGGAAGCTTTAATATTTCAATTTGAAGATTACATCCATAGGAAAAAGAATATAAAATAATTTCAAGTGGATGGTAAGAAGATTCAATTTTTTGAAGATTTTAAGCTCTCTAGTCTCAAATATATTTTCACTTTCACATATTTGGCACATTTTTGGCTTAGAGAATGTAATTGCACAAAATGTTTCATCCCAAATAATGTTACCTGAGTTGGTTACAGAAATCCAAATCAATTTGAAACATGAGTAAATTATTCAGATGCACATTAAGAGGGTGAATAAGAGAGTAATTACTAAGTATTTAATCAAGTGGAAGAATCAAGATAATGAAGCTACAATATGGGAGGAGAAATATTTTGTGTACCGACACCCAAGGATCATCAACATTGAGGACTATACGTTTTTAAGAAACATCTTGAAATGGTCAACATTGGGGATAATGTTTCTTTGAAGGGGAGGGCATGTTATGCCCTTAGTCCTTGGTCATATATCAGGATATGTATAGTCGATATGTGGCTAACATTATCTCCTAACATGTCATATCATATTTATTTATGCTTTCATATGCGTAGTAGGACGGCCTTGTTGCTTTACTTAGCATAATAGGGTATATATATGAGTTAGTAAGTTGTAGATGAGCATCATATTGAGCACTCTAGTCTTGTTGTGTGGTTTAGAGGTTTCCCCCTCAAAGTGGCTAAGCATTCCACTTGCATAATATGATAGTTTATCTATATTTTGGTGTTATTGGTGTTATATTGTTGTTAATATTCAAATCTATCTAAGTAATTTCATTGCATGACACTTCCTTTTTTATGTTTGATGTTGAGGTGGAACTAGTGAAGATAAAAAGACCATATTTTATGTTTCTCTTATTGCAAGGATCATAGTCTCCTTTCCCAATATATAAATCTTCTTATGCTTACATGCCTAGTTAATAACATAAAGCTCATGATCATATATTGGGAACTTTGTATAGGAAGTAAGAATACAGTGAACATGTTGAGTAAGGATGACTCAAGTGCATCATCATATGTGTTAGTCTCGATCTTAAATGGTTATTGAAGATTATGTAACACAAATACTAGTGTAAAACAAAGTTTAGACTTCAATTCTTTAAAGGATTTATATTTTGCGGCTTAACTAGATGGATGTTTCTTTGGAACCACCTTTGGTGACCCAATTCAATAACCAAGTGATGTGAGAGAAACCAAGTACCTTTTGTACAAATTTGTTAACTCTAACAAGTTAGAAAGTTGTGTGATATTATTTAGTGTAGGTCATTATTGGATGATGCGAATCTTGGATAGGTTGACATGAAGTCCTAGTGTGTCTACTACTTATCTCGTATACTATATCTCTTGTATGGAAAATTATTATCCCCATTTTAGTGTATAGATTATAGAGTTGCAAAGCATGAAGCGCTTGTTGAACATGGTGTAAGTGCTCATCCCATGTTTTTATGAATATTAGGATGTCCTTTAGGTAGATAACAACAAACAAATCGGTAAAAGGCTATAGAATTCCATTCATCATTCACATGAACTTCAGTGCATTAGTAAAGTTGAAGGGTATAACCAAACACTTAAAAACCTTCCTTAGATTTGAAGGTTATTTTTCATACATTTGTAGGATTAATGTGAATTCAATTATTGATCCATAGGGATCTAGAAAAAAACACCACTTCATTGGCTCCATTAGCACCAAGAAGGATAAACAAGAAAAGAGAATAAAATGAGGTAAACATAGGTTCGGGGAAGGAATCGTCGCTCTGTACAAAGCGGTGGTTTCATAACCCGCCACCCTGCAAGGGCGGCATCCCTAAAACCACCACCCAACCAAGGCGGTAGTCCGAGACCATCGGTCACTCGGGAGGCGATCTGACACCTTCGAACAAAAAAGAAGAATGGAACACGAATGGATGCGAATTTGAAGCACCCAACTATGTCTCTTCCCCTTCCATGCCCTTTCACATCCTCTAGTGCATGGGAGGACATGAGAAGGCCTATAAATGCATGAAAGGAGAAAGAGAATGATCATTCGAAGATCTAGAGAGATCGAGAAGTAGAGTTTAATGAGAACAGTGAGCAAGATCTTCAGTGTTGGAATGGAATTGTAGGAGCAAGGTGTAGAAACAAAGCAAACAAGTAATTGGAGATAAGGTTTACATTGTTGATTCTTTTCATACTTATTGTAATCTGTAATTTTCTATATTAGACCAATAAAATTGGGAAGAAAGAGCTAGTTGCCCTTCCCGATTGGTTTTCCTCCATTGGAGGTTTCCAGGATAAAATTGTTGGAGTTGAAGTTTTGAATTCTTTCCTACTCTGCGATTTCCTTTTTCTATAGCACTCGATAATCATCCACGAAGCTCTAATTTTTCAAGCAAATCTATCATTTTCCAAAGTTGAAAGTAGAACAACATAGTTGTGTGATTCGTATAGTTCCAAAAAAAGAATAGCTTTCAAATCATTTTGGTATCAAAGCTAATTATATATATCCAGGACTATGGTATTTGAATCATTCTTGTGATTTTGTATGACAATGACAAGGTCCAAAGGTGAAGAAGTTTTACCTTGCGAGCCATATATTTCTATGAAGAAGTGGAAACAAAGAATTTGAGCTCAAATGGAGGAAGAGAACTTGGTCCGTAGAGTCGAGATGCTAGAGACCATGATGGATAGATTGCATAGAAAACAAGAAGAGCTTTCAGATCTACAAAAGATGGCTTTTAAGCAAGATTCCATGGACTCAATGGTTTGAGCACTAGCCGAAAAATTCGGTATCGGAAAGAGCCACGAAGAGGAAGAATGGGAAGAGCGTGAAGAGACGCCAATTGTAAGTGAGAAGGTAAAATCTACACATACACCTTTTAAAGTTGAAACGAAAGTGGAAATAAAGAATTTTGAAGGAAAAGTAGATGTAGAATTACTTGATAAATGGCTAAAACAGTTGGAAGTCCACTTTAGTGTACATAATGTCATTGAGGCACAAATGATCACCTTTACACGTCTCAAAATGGAGGGTCATGCTCTGGTTTGGTGGGAAACCCATCTAGCTACTTGTGAGGAGAAGAAACGTCCTATTGTCAGTACTTAGAAAGGTTTTAAAGAATTAATTAGAGCTAACTTCTATCCTATTGGCCATAAGACCGATATGATGATTAAGTGGCGTACTTTAGCGAGCAACGGTCAAAGCGTGTAAGACTACACTACGGAATTTGGAGACAAACCATGTTGCTTAATATGGACTTGGAGGATGAGGACATTCTGACCAAGTATTTGGGAGGACTTCACACTCACCTTTGAAGGAAAGTAATCTCCATGAAGCCCAAGGATCTCAATGAAGCTTGTATACAAGCATACTACATTGATGATGAGAAAAGTAAGGAGAAAGAGAGCCAAAGGGAGACCACCCAACAAAATAGCGCAGGATGAAGAACAAGGGAAGACAAGTAGTAGAGGTAAATGGAAAGGTAAAGATGCCACTACTGCTTTGCATACTTGTAAAGATCCTAAGAATTTTTGTAAGAATTGTGATGTAAATGGACATACTGACACTACATGTTGGAAGTTACATATGGAATTGCACCCAAAGCACCGAACCAAGGATTCCAAGAAATCCATGGCCACTATAAAGACAGAAGGAGAGGTGGAGATTGAGGATGATTCAGATGTAGATGAGAGGTTGGATGCATGGCCACTAACATGTATGGGGGTAGAAGAAGAAGAGACGAGTAAGTACGTTATTTCAAATCAGAATCCAAATCAAGAAGACTAAGGTAAACGCTTTAGTAGATTCTAGTTCTCAATCAAATTTGATTTCTGATGTGGTTGTAGAACAACTTGGTCTAGAGACTTACACGCATCCACATCCATACCCATTGGGATGGGTGAAGAAGGGTGTAAAAATACAAGTTACAAGGAAGTGTAAGTTTTAGTTTGGGATAAATACCTAATACATAGATGTAGTAGAGGCTGATATTATTCCACTTGATGCATTTGATGTTGTCTTCGGAAGTCCTTACTTGTATGTCAGGGATGTTATGTTCACAAGGAGGGAGAACCGATATAGATGGGTCAAGGATGGAGTCAGTTTTAACATCTGGGCACACTAGAGCAAATCAAAGAAGGCTATGGTAAGTGCCAACCAAACACCAAGACTTATTCAGGAAAATCATCAGTTTTGTTTGCTTTCATTGGAAGAAAAGCAAAATGGATGTGAGAGCACATGAATATTTCTGACCAAAGGATGGAGAATTTGGATAGCACTTGTCAGTTTTTGCAGAAGAAGCCACCATAGGAACTACTCATTCAAGGAGCAAAATAAACTTCTACTATGCAGTCACCGTATCTACCTATGGATTCATTGGACCTGACCATGGGGTAGCAAGAAGAAGAGGAGATACAAGGAATGATGGTGACTATGGGAAAGAACGTACTTGGAGAGGATTTGGCCAATCCATCTCAAGAGACAAAGACAAACAAGAAGGATTAAACCACTACAGTATGGGACCTTCGTCATACTTAAGTAGGTCGGAGAAGAAACCTCAGGTGATACTTCATGCAGATACGCGCGATAGTAAGTTTCAAGAGCCCATATCCACTAACGCCATCTATGCATGACAAAGAAGGAAAGATACAGAAGTTTCCTTCCAAAGAGGATTGTACTCAAGGCAACTTGAAGGAGGATGTAGCACTAGAGCAACAAACCAGAGATCCATAGGAGTCTTGGCAGGTTGGACAAGAGAAGACACCAAGGCAAACCCAGTGGTACTCAAATGAGCACGAGAGGGAGTTGATTCCTCTACCACTCCCCCACTAAGCTTTTGTGGGACCAAAAGCTTCTTAAGTAGGGGAGGTATGATCCATAGGGATCTAGAAAAACACACCACTTCATCAGTTCCATCAGCACCAAGAAGGAGAAATAAGAAAAATGAATAAAATGAGGTAAATGGAGGTTCTGGAAGGAACCGCCGCTATGTACAAAGCAGCAGCGGTTTCAGAACCTATCGTGCTGCAAGGTGGCGGTCGTAAATCACCACCCAACCGTAAGGCGTAGTCTTGAGACCAACATGATGCACTTAGGGCGGCGGTCTTGACACCTTCGAACATAAAAAAAAAAAAATGGAACGCGAATGGACGCGAATTCGAAGCGCCCAATTGTGTCTCTTCCCCTTCCATGCCCTTTCACATCCTCCAGTGCACATGAGGACATGGGAAGGCCTATAAATGCATGAAAGGAGCAAGAGAATGATCATTCGAAGATCCAGAGAGATCGAGAAGCAAAGTTTAATGAGAGCAGTGAGCAAGATCTTGATCTTGAGAATAGAATTGTAGGAGCAAGGTATATAAACAAAGCAAACAAGTAATTGGAGAGAAGGTTTACATTGTTTCTTCTTTTCATACTTATTGTAATATGTAATTTTCTATATTAGACCAATAAAAGTGGGAAGAAAGAGCAGTTTCCCTTCCCGACTGGTTTTCCTCCATTGGAGGTTTCCAGGATAAAATTGTTGGTGTTGAAGTTTTGAATTCTTTCCTACTTTGCAATTTCCTTTCTATAGCACTAGATAATCAATCACTTAAGCTCAAAATTTTCAAGCAAATATGTCATTTTCCAAAGTTGAAAGTAGAACAACATAATTGTGTGATTCGTAGAGTTCCAAAGTAGAAGTTTACGGATCAATTATACCCAAACATAAGATCAATGTTGGGTTAAGAACTCAATACATGGAGCTAGTCTATTAGACCGTTAATCTGGAAGATGATATTGTTTTTCAACGTGATCTTGTCGAAAACTCAATAGTCAATGCACAACTTACATGAGTCATCTTTATTTGGCATGAGCACAATTGGGTTTGCGAAGTGAAGGCAATGAGCATGGCCTAATGTGTCCCTTATCCATGAATTCGTGAATCTTCCATTTAATCTCTTTGTTTTCTAAAAACATGTGGTACACATATGCATTATAAAGAGGTAGTCCACGGTAGAAAATGAATAGTATGATTCACCGTGCAATGCATGGGAACTTCCTTGGGTGACTAAAAATTACCCTTGTATTCTTCTAATAAGTTGCGTAGGTGTTACACATTTTTTTAATGAATTGAAGGGACCACGTCGGTGTGAACATGATCATTGAGGTTATGTTTTTATTTAGTTATAACTATTAGAATCACACAAATTTAGGTATAAATGACTATATTCTTATATTGTTTGGCATTAATGAGTGGGAGTTTAGGAACAATTTATGGTATGTAGTATCTAATATTGCTAACATCTATGAAAAAATTATTGATATTCCCTTGATAGATTCCTTATCGATGGTAATTATATTTGTAACCAAGTAAAACACTGCATATTTTAATAGTGCAACATCACAAACGGACTACATCTTGGAAGGGCTTGATTTTTTTACCACTTGATAACACTTTTGAGTAACATGTTTCTTAAAATTTGACATAAACCATCTAATTGAATATGGTTGTGGGTGATGCATTAGTGGAAAGTTCAGCCTACAAACTATTTTAGGAGAAATCAAGTTCTCTTGACTTCTTTTATAAGCTATGAAATGTAGTGGTCATCTATTTTCCCACATTTAAGGGTGGGACAAACACTTTGTTTTCTACAAATTTGGATTAGATAGAGGGAAATGCTTGTAGTACCAACCATGGCATTGGGTCTAAGCCCATGGATTTTTAATCCTTTTCCAGGGCAACAAAGGTAGTATTGGCTACTTCAAGTTACATAAGTAGAGTCTTATTAGTGTAACACTTTTTTATGGAGTGCGTTCTGAATTCAAAGATTTTGGACCACCTATTAGTCTTGGATTATTTACATTAATCATTTAGCAGTATATAATTCTGTTGAGGTTGGCATAAAGGGTCATTCACTTCGTTAGGATTCTACATTGTTCCAAGCTTGGAGTTCTTTGAATGCAACTTGTCCTCAAAATTATAATCCATTAGCTTAGACTTCAGATTGGATTTTGTTTTGAATTTGCAAGTAAATTTGTAGGTTTCCCCCAAAGATAAGATATGCGAGAATTCCATGTCATAGTGAATGTATCATCTTTAGTCCGACCTATATTTGAAGATAAGGCCTTGTTTGGATTCTTAAATATTTATATTTTTAGGAAGTAAAGAAAATGGTATCTATGTATTCTTGAATAGATTGATTTCAACCTTGGCACAGAGATGGGAAAACTTGATTTATTAGTCATCAAAGTTTCAAACTATATGATAGATTTGTTTGATTATGTATATGTTAAAAAGATTAGTGTGTTGAAGTGTGAGAAAACAAGCAAGTTTGATTCTCTAAATCTAATCTCTTCAACAATACACCGAGATAGAGAAATGGATTGAAGGGAGAGAGAGAAAAATACTTGCACTTACCTACAAGTTGCAAAGATCCTCCTTTGATATGTTGAATTTACTCTTGATTTCTTGTTGATTGCTTCAAATTTGTGTGGAAAAACTTGGGCATCACCTCCCCTTGATTGTTTATAGTTGTTATGGATGAAGATAAAGGACTGAATGATTAGAGGATGGATTGATTGGGAGATAAAATTGGAAAATATTTGATATGGATTTCCTAGTTCTTCCGCGCTCACTAACTTTCCCACTAGCTCTCATAGAGGAGGAGAGCTCAATTTATAGTTGTGGGTGGAGGATTCAATGGAGGGAGATGTATAATTAAATTTTTAAATACAAAAGAGGGAAATTTAGAGAGGCTTCTAGAAATAGAAGCATTTAGATTTAGATGTGAGGATGTGATTAGGATTAGGATCAGATTAGGTTAATAAATGATGATTAGTGGTGAGGTTACATGGAAAGGCTAGATATAGGGATGTGTAGAGTAGGTAGGTAGGTAGATGTAGGAATATTAAATTCCTATAAAATATTAATGAAGGATCAAAATAGGATAATAGGATATAATAATGAAATAAAAGGGATTAAGGATGAAATGGGATATAATAATGATTTAAAAGGATCAATGATGTAATGATAAATAATGATAAAGGGTAAATAAGATAAAATGGATTAAATAATAATTAGTCTTGCAATTAATTATTATATGGATGATGTTGGGTTATTTGCGGGACAAATTATTCGTAATTGAGCATGTCGCCATTTTAGATGTCTATATTTTCCACCTCTTTGAAGTGTTATTGCGGAGCAATGATAGTTCAAAATAAAATAAAATAAAATGTTAGGATGGTGATATGATGCCCCTCGGGGGTTAGGCGAAGAGGAACAGTCGAGTAACCGCTCAAAAAGATGATAGGCCCAAGTTAGTAGATGAGAGAGGATTAGAGGATTAGAAGATTGGGGATTTAGAGGATGAAAAGGGTGAGGATTAGAGGATTAGGAGATATTGGAGGATGAGAGGATTATGAGATTAGAATATTTAGAGGATTAGTTGAGTAGGAGATTAGAGGATTAGATGTTGATTATGAGATGAGAGGATTAGAATATATTGGAGAGAGGCTTACGTAAGATTAGAAGATCGGAGGATTATGAGATATTGGATTTCATAATAGAGGATGTCCTAGTCAACGATGTATGACAAGGGTGAAGATTTAGTATATTTGGATTAGATGATGCCCCAGTCAAGGGGATAGGGTTGAATATTTGAGATTATAGGATGCCCTAGTCAACGATGTATGATAAGGGTGAAGATTTGGTATTTGGATTTGAATATGCCCCAATCAAGGGGTTGAGATGTCAAAGATTTTGGATTAGAGGATCTTGGATTGGAGGGTTTATTGGATATGATGATAATATATTTATGAGGAGAGGATTGGAATGATGATAAGGCTAAATGATGACGATAGAAGGGGTATGCTACCATAAAGTGCCCATTGTTATCATCATTAGCAAGTGTTATGGATGTGGCATATAGAAAGATGCATCAAGGTATAAAGACCATGATGATTGATTTGCTAAATGGCTTTGTCCTCATATCATCGAGATAGATTAATACAAAAAATATGGTCCTCGTATGATTCGACCATACTAGAGAAAAAGAAACAATAGGGGCCTCATATCATCAACCAAAATGTAAATGCAGATAAGCAAGCAAGCACACACAAGCAAAAACACACACATTGCATTTTTGTATTTTTTTTTATATTTAGATGTTTGGATTTTGGATGTTTAGATTTTGGATTTGTAATGTTTAGATTGTTTGATGTTGGATGTTGAGATTTTAGATTTAGTTGGGATTTTTGGATTTAGTTGGGATTTTGGATTTTATTGGGATGTTGAATTTAAGATGATAGGATTTAGGATGGGATAGCTCATGAGGGGATGGGAAAGGATGTAAGGTTAGATGTGATTTTCTCATATAAGTCCCAAAGCATATCTGGGTAGGGTGAAATGGAAGGATTGAGAGAATTTGGATATGTTGGATAAGATAGGGATTGATGGGAAATTGGATAGTTTTTATAGGATAGGGATTGGTTGAGAGGTTAGGATTAGATGGGATGGGAGATTAGGATGAGGGATGTATAGGATAAGAGGGGGATAGGGAAGATGATAAGATATGCCCCAAGGTATAGGTGGGGTGGATTGAGGGATAAATGTGGCGTGCCCCCCCGAGTGTAAAGTAGGGTGGCTTATGTGGATGGATGGATGGGTCTGATTTTTCCCCAAGTGTAGGGTAGAATGTGAAGTGAGGGGTAGCTAAAATGGATGATGCCCCCAGCAAATGATAGTAAGATTGCACACAGTCATGATAATGACAGTTGAAAAGGGATATGAGGAGGATTGGATGAAAAGGATGGGATCATCATCTGCCCATGGATGTTTGATCTAAAGGAAAAAGGATGTGGATATGATGGATGGAAGGAAAATGACATCAATGATGAAAAAAATATGAACCTAACGACATATGTTAAAAGACAAGAGTTGGACTAAAACAAAAGTGTGGTCAATGTCTAAACAATTCCTCGGAAACATGTGAGCCCCTGTGTCTCGCAAGGTCAAAGTGTGTGTGATTGTGATGGTTAATTATCGATCATTGTAGTGAAGACTTATTGGGTAGTATGTAAAGACAATCTAGCCAATGTATAGGGATTGATTAAATCAAATAGGTGGATGGAGGGTGAATGGAAGGCTAAGTCGTGCATTGCTCCATTGTTAGCTTGTTGGTCGTCAAATAGGACTTTTTAGAAGAACAACAGTCAGGGGACAAGAAGTCCCTCCTCTTTAATGGGAGAGGTTCCCTTATTCTGAAACAAACTTATTTACAAAAGTACAGAACATTATTTTATGGTCGAACTTGGATATTACGAAAGTGTTCTTTTACAAGGATTATCAGTTACACAAGGGCTGAAGAAAGGGAATTAGAAGACAGGCAGAATAGCAACATTCGGAATTATAGATGGCAGAATAATTCTTCGTGTATGCGAAGCTTCGAAGGATTTAAGACAAGATCATTTGCGTTGGTTGAATGAGATTAAATTTAAGGACACAAAGTTCCATAAATAACCTTCTTCAGATTTGTTAATCAAGGACACAAAGTTCCTTCTTGGTTGTACAAGATCACTGTATTTGCAAAACTGAACAGTATGCAATCAGAGAGACTAAACGAGTTAGGAACAAAATGATCTTCACAATATTAAAGGAGAACACAGAGACAACAAGAATCAGATAGACAAAGAATGGAAAGCCCTTTTGTATTGATTTCTTTAAGATCTATTTACACTTTCAGCAAATATCCAAGTTCTTTTCCTCCTCGTAAAATGGCGTGGAAAGGCCATTATATAGATTACAAATCCGTTACTCCTCGTAACCGTTTCTTTTAACTAAAGAATAGTTAAGGACCGCCAATTGCAATGCCTTAACTAATTACAAGGAATACGAAAAGAAAGGGAAGAAGAGAAAAGAAAGGAGAAGGAGACAGGTGTCCAGTTCTGAGAAGGACCCACTGTCTTCAGAAACCGCCGCTTGAGTTTTCTTCCACGTCTCAGCCACGTCTTTGCCACGAGGGACACACCAGACGTTTCATCTTGAAGATGTCAATGGATATCTTTGAAAACTGATGTAACCGACGTCTTGAAAGTTTCGTCCTTCGTAACTGCTTCTTGAAATTTGATCTTCGGATTGATAGCATCAGAGCCGCAACTTAAATTTATTTTTTGAAAAACAGCATATTCGGGTCGAGCGGGAAAAACTAAGTGTGAATGACACTTGGTACGCTTGGGACAGGTGAGACGCGAATGCGCGAAACACGCGGCTCGGCCGGTTCGGGCGAAACAGGGAGAAGACGCACAAATGTATTTGGGACAAATGGGACGAAAATGTGCGAAGTACGCGATTCGGGTGTTTCGGCCGAAATTGGAACAGCGGGCCCGTTTGGACTTGGGACATTCGGGACAAAAAGTTCCGAAAGTACACGCGACTCGGACCTTAAGCTCGGCGAAATAGGAAAGCTCGCACTTTTTAAATGGGGATTGGGACAAAAAGTTCGAAGGACGCGGTTGAGCAAATCGTAGAAAATGGGAAAGCTCGCACTTTTTAACTTTGGGACATTTGGGACATGGGAAAGTCACGAAGTCACGCGGAAGGATGATTGGCCGAAAATGGAACAGCGGGCCCGTTTGGACTTGGGACATTCGGGACGAAAAGTTCCGGAGTACGCGGTTCGGCCGGTTCGGGCGAAAATGGAACGACTCGCACTTTTTACTTGGGACATTCGGGACAGGAAAGTGCGAAGTACGCGGGAAGGATGATTCGGCCGAAATGGAACAGTTTGCATTTTTGGCTTTGGGGCACTTGGGACAAAAACTTCCGACAGGCCCGAAAATGGGACAAATTCGGAGGTTTCGGCCGATCGGAGAACAGAAGACACTTTCGTACTTGGGACAGATGGGACAAAAAGTTCCGACAGGCCCGAAAATCACACAAAACGACCCAGAACACAGATTTTTTCGATTTCACGACTTAGGCACCTCAGAGAAAAACACTTAAGACTCAAAATTTTGAAATTTTACTCTTATCAGAGCGGGGAATTTTGAGTGGACAACATAGCTAGACATCCATAGCCCCAACAGAGATACATTTGATTCTTGTCACAATATTTCTCTCAAGATTTATTACTTGCCAAGCATCCATGTGCCCAAGAGAGTTGTCGGAAACACCCCTAAAGAGAGTCTTGAGGTTGATTTTATTTGGATATGATTTTTGATCTTTTGATTTTTTGATATTTAGATTTTGTTGCACAAAGAGAGTTCACTCTCTTGAAAACTCTCCAGGGGTTAAGAATCACTAGTGTCTTAATGGGGGTGGAAATGAGTGTGGTGATGACATGGGCTAGAGTGTCAACAGGCACGCCCAAGGGTCTTCACCACAAGTTGATTAAGTGTGTTAAAGTGTGTAGATCTCTAGGAGGAAAATTGTGCTTGAATGTTGGAGGTAATAATAGGCCAAGGTCACATGGTTGTAATAGGTACTATTATCTTACAACATGTGTGAGCAAGCCGATACAATGTTCAAATGGATGGATTGGAAGAGGATATGGATGGATGCAATGATAAGAATGGATTCGATGCAAAGGGATTTAGATGTTGGATGGAAGGAGGGTGAGTGGGAAGGAAAGAACATTTGTGTGCATGTGATGAATTATGTTCTCAATCCATTTTTAGGTGTTTGGTATTTGTAAGGGGATTAAATGATTTGTGATTGGGTTGAGTGGTTGGGATGGTAGGATCAACAAGAGGAGTGATAGAAATGGGTTGTGATGGAGTAGTGGGAGGGATGTTGTTAGTGTTAGGTTTATACCCTAAGCCTAAACAACCTAGATTTTGAGGAAGGGAGATGGGTTCACGAATGCCTTGTTCATGTATCCTTAAGGCTTTGCCTTGATGTTTCATATTAGCAAACATAATTTTGGCTATAGGATATGAAGTCGATCGGGAAGATGATTCCATGTGGTCATCATGAGGCCAGGGCATTGAACTTTTCTCATCCACTAAGAGGTCATATTTGACAAAGGATGGGGGTGGGATTTGTTTTGGTGTTTGGTCGGTGAGGGATGTTTGAATGTATGATGAGATTTGGATGGTTGACGATGTTTGGATATTGAGTGGGGTTTAGATGATGGACGATGGTTAGGGATAGGATTGGGATGGAAATGTGGTGGATAGAGAGGTATAAGGATAAGAATTCCTTGGTTAATGAGGCTTTGGACATAAAACCTAACATGTAATGATTGGTCGAATGTTCATGGTTGTGATGGAAGTCACAATAAATAATGTTCCGATACCAAGATGTTTTGGGAAGGTTTTGATCGCATGATTTGATGGGGGTGAATGATCATGTTGAAGGTTTTTAGATGATGGAAGATGGTGGTCAAAGATTCTCCTAAAGGAGTGAAGTGGCTTGGGTTAAATGGTTTTGGGGGAGTAGGAAGTAAAGGTGTAAGATTGGGTGCTGCATGGGATGTTCGGGTTGATGTGGATTTATGATTTGTATTAGATGGTTTTGGTTTAGAAGATGAAGGGGATGGATTAGGCCTGGGGGCCGAAGTGGATGGTTTGGGCTTGGAGGCCGAAGTAGATTTGGTTTATTTTGGAGTTTTTAGAGTACGTGGTTTTGAGGTAGATGGTTTTGGATTAAGAGTAGATTGTTTGGGATTGATAGATGTGGATGAAGGGGATATGATAAATTTGGATGAAGGGGAGGACATGATATGAGGGTCACATTAGATTTGGGCAAGGAAGGAGATTTGGGAGATGGGTGTGGTGTAGGAACCACATTAGATTTGGTCGATTTAGGGGATAAAGTAGATGAAGGTGGCATATGAGTCTCATTATATTGGGTAGGAGATGGGGTGGGGAGAGGATTGGTATTGGATTTGTTAGGTTTAGGAGTTGGTGATTTAGGATTCACGTTAGATGTTTTAGAATTTGGGGGATGGTGGATTTGAAATAGGATTATAGGATAGGATAGTGTTAGGTTTAGGTGATGAAGGGGTAAGATAAGATTAGGTTTGGATGAAGAGGATGAGGGTTGCTCGGGGATCACATTAGATGGTTTAGGATTGGGGATATAAGAGGATGAGGGTGATTTAGGAGTCACGATGGATGAGATAGTTTTGACATGATTGGGTGTAGGTGATGGAGAGGATGAAATAGGCTTAGAGGCTGAATTTGATGGTGGATTAGGGGATGTGGGACTATCTAGGAGAAAGTCCATAGGATTAGATTGGGGTGATGAAGATGACGAGGATGGAGGACTAAGATGAGATGTGGGGATGATGATTTTGGATGAAGTGGACGGGATTATTTTGGATATGTGAGTGGGGTTTGATGATAGGTTTTAAGATTGGATTTAAGAGTTGAGGTTTTGGATGGTGGTGGATTATTTACATGAGTTTTGATGGGAGGAAGGTATAGGTCATGATGATTGATAAGGGATTTGGAGGTTGGGGTTTGGGATGGTTGTGTGGGTTTGAGATGGGTGCCTAGATTAGTAAGGACACAAAGGAGGTCCTCTTGGTCTAGGTCAAAGTTAGTGAGATGGTCAAAGTTGATGAAATTGGCTTGTTGGGATAGTGATTTAGGTTGATTAGGTGGGGTATGGATTGGGATGATTTGGTTTCCTCAAAGAGGAAGTCAATGGGGTGAGGGGTATGGATCTTAGGAAGGGAAAATTTTGGATGGGGTTGGTAGGAGATGATGGTTTAGGAGATGATTGGTTGATTGAAGATTGAAGATTAGATATTTTTGATTAAGTTGTTGGATGGTTTTTAGGATGTTAGGATCGATATGGGATGGTTGATTTGGATGACGAGGATCAGATTGGTTGAGGTAGGATGTGAGATTTGAAATTTGTTGATTAAGGTGTTGGATAGTGTGTGAGCGCATGGTCAAAGTGATATGGTTGACTTTGATGGGTGGGTGATGATGGGATAAATTGGTTTATGGTTTTAGAAAAGAGGTAGGGGTTTGGATGTTGGCTTAGGGAGGATGGTGATTGAAGATCAAAGTTCATGGTTAGATAGGATGTGTGGGGGGTTAGATTTGGATTAGGATTGTTAATTAAGGATGGTTGGTGGGATTTGGATTGGGATGAATGTGATTAAGGATAATTAATTGTGATGATGTTTGATTGATTAAAATTCTTAAGGTGATAGGATGGTCAAGGGCGTTTACAAGTACACAACAAACATGTAACACACACCCTAACTAGGCAAGTGGGATTGTAATCAAGTTATAGCCCACTTTCAATACCATACACCGATGATGGTTCCACAATTGGCTCTCCACCTATGTGTCAATGTGGGGTTGACCAACAAGTGATCTTAGGGAGTGCGGCCTCCTTGCACTATAGATCAATATGTGACCAAGAGGGCTACCTAGACTAGGATATATGAGCTCATTAGGGGCATCCCCAATATACCTTGTGCTACATGGGGCCTAAGTCTGCATTGTAAGGATGTTGTCTAAGGCCTAGGTATTGAGACGTGGAATCCCCTCATTTCAGGTCGCTTTTAAAGCAAATAAGCACTTAGCCAATAATAACAGTTATCCAAGAATTTGTATAACCCGGCTGGAATATGGGGCATGTCTACATGCATGGATATGAATCCCACGGTCGCAAGACTTGTAGAAGCTGTGGAAAGTGTGTGGATATCACTTCCATGCCATACTACTATTAAAAATAAAAAAGGGGAAGGTTAGTCATTTGTTAATCCTCGAGATCGTCCTAGGACGCGAGAGGAGAGCATACATGGTTTCGTCTCTGGGATGGAAAAATAATGAAGGAAAAACACACAAAAGGATGATAAATGTAAGATAATTAGATTGTAGATGATAAAAATGAAATTAAAAAGATTAGTAGTTTGATGATTAGGTGTTCAAGAGGAAGCCCTACAAAACAAGGGTTAGTAGTTTGATTTGTAACCCCAAATCTTGGACAAAACAAGTTGCAAAACGAAAGGATTAGTAGTTATTCAATCCTATAATCATAAAAAGGTTAGATAAATATCAAAATGGATGGAATATCCCCTTTTCGTTGTGATTATCCTACAAAAACATAATGTTATACCTACAAAAAAGTCAACAAAACACTTGAAAACAAGATTAGATCATTAGTTGTGGGCAAAACCGAGATTCGAAAAGGTGTTGATTGACATAACATAAGAGAAAAATTATGAAAAAACTCCAAAGTACAACAAAGGTGCCACTTTAGGACATATGTGTTACTGCAAAAAGAAAGATGTCATTATACAACAAAAGACCAACACAAGGTCATAAACAAACTAAAAATAGGGTTTTAGAGCTTCAAAAGCTATCACAAAGGCATTGAAACATCTACAAAGGTGCCAATATAGGTCGTAGGTGCCACTTTATGAAAATAGGTTCCATTTTGTGAACATAGGCGTCATTCTGTGTGCAAAATACGGAAACAGAGGTAAAAAATAGTCAAAAACAGCAAAAAATTACAATTTCGAGTTTCGCATGCTAAACAAAGGCACCGAAACTTCTAGAAAGGAACAATACAAGTCATAGGCACCAATTTATGAAAATAGGTGCCATTTTGTGAACATATGCACCATTATGTGTGTAAAAGATGGAAACATGGTCAAAACGAAGTTCCAAAGGCTAAACAAAGGTGCTTTAAAAGTTTTGCGTATAAGCGTTGAAAATTTTACATAGGTTCCAATTTATAAAATAGGTGCCATTCTAAATTCATAGGCACTAATACATAGAGAAAAGGCGTTGTTTAGCATTGAAACAAAATTTGAGTTCAAAATTTTGAATTTTGAGGGGGTAAACGTCAATGAAAATTCTTGAAAGTTGGACAACCTGCTGTTTAAGAGATTAAACAAGATTAGAAATGATAAAAAAATTGTGGTTAATCCCCATGGTGAGTGCCAAAAATTTATATGTTAAAAATATTAATGTGTTGAAATGTGAGAAAACAAGCAAGTTTCCTTCTCTAAATGTAATCTCTTCAACAATACACTAAATAGAGCAATAGATTGAAAGGGGAGAGAGACAAATACCTACACTTACCTACAAGTTGCAAAGCTCCTCCTTTAATGTGTTGGATTTTCTCTAATTGTTTTTATTACTTTTGGATTGCTTTAGATTTGTGTGGACAAACTTGGGCAGCACCTCCCCTTGATTGCTTGATAATTGCTATGGATGAAGATGAAGGATTGAATGATGATAGATGAAGGATGGATTGATTGGGTGATAAAATTGGCAAAGGTTTTATATGGATTTCAAAGTTCTTCCAAGCTCACTAACTTTCCCACTATCTCTCATGGAGGAGGAGAGCTCAATTTATAGTTTGTGGGTGGAGGATTCAATGGCTAAGATGAAGCCATGTTGGATTTGGATCGAGGTGTAGAATTCTAGAATGGAGATTTCTAGAATTTAGAAGAAAATTCAATGGAGGGAGAGATATATTTGAATTTTTAAATATGAAAGAGGGAAATTTAGAGAGGCTTCTAGAAATAGAATCCTTTAAATTAAATTGAGAGAGGTGAGGATGTGATTAGGATTAGAATTAAATTAGGTTAATAAATGATGATTAGGGGTGAGGTTACATGGAAAGGCTAGATGTAGGGATGTGTAGAGCAGGTAGTTAGGTAGATGCAGAATATTAAATTCCTATAAAATGTTAATGAAGGATTGAAATAGGATAATATGATATAATAATGAAATAAAAGGGATTAAGGATGAAATGGGATATAATAATGATTTAGAAGGATCAATGGTGGAATGATAAATAATGATAAAGGGTAAATAAGATAAAATGGATTAAATAATAATTAATCTTGCGATTAATTATTATATGGATGATGTTGGGTTATTTGTAGGACTAGATTAGTCGTAATTGAGCATGTCGACATTTTAGATGTCTACATATTACTTCTATGAAACCATTCCATGTATTTACATGAAATTCCAAGATTGTGTTATATCATTGTATGCGGTGTAATAGTTATCCCACCATTTATTTATGGATAAAGAAATTTTCAAAAGGAGAATTCAATATTTTCACTATCATAAAGTGGTTTCTTGAACTTAGTATGAGTGGATAAGGTTAAGATAGTTATCTAGGGCATCCACATCTATTTTCCCTTCAAACATAAGAATGTATAGATGTACCTTATATAACATGAGTTAGTATGGAGCGAGTCAATATGAATTTCTAGAACACTGTCAATAATTATTATAAAATATATTAAAGCACGTATGTAAGGGAGGGCCAATGGTCCTCAAAGGAATATTACAATAAATATCTCCAATGAACCTCTCTTTCATAATTATTTCCTCAAACACTAGCTCTATTTGCTTTTTTAAAGACAAGTAGATGTTATTGTTTGAATTTGGAGACTAGTTAGCTTATAGAGCAAGTTTTATTTCATATATTAATAGTGGATTTCAACCAAGTCGATAATTCAATTTATACTCTTCTATATAAATATATTAAACATTAGCCATGAATTATCTTACAATTAAATATTACATGCACATGTTAATCACGTACAATATTGTATGGTTAATTAAATATACTAGCACCCCCTTAAGATACACTTCATTAAACTAGGAATCATTAAAATATCTCCTCGATAACACCTTCCTTCACACACGAAGTTTAAATCCAAACAAATCACAACTCAAACAAGGATTTGTGAAGATGTTTGCAATTTGATCATTTGGCAATAAAACTTAATATCAACGACCTCGTCAATATCGGTTATCGAAAATAATGCATATGAATTTTAATATGATTTGAGTATTGGTGCTCCATTGGGTTATTAATATATGTTGATAACATTGTGATTGTTGCATCAAATTCTCGTGGGTTGGGTCTATGGAAAGCTAAACTTATAAAGTATACATATAATCCATATTGACTTATGTCCAATAGCAAAAACTTCATTGTACTTAACTTTTGTACTAAATAAAGTAATAGTAGTCTATTTCTTACAAGATCAAGTCTTGGGACCTCCCCAAGGTGGAATATGTATTATGCAATTAAATTACTATCATCTGAATCTCATGCACAATCATTTTCCTCAGTAGCCTATAACTATTATTTCCCCACTAGAAAAAGTGATATATTTTTTTCTATTTCCATCCGAAGTGTAACCGAAATTGAGGCTTTGTGACCTACCTTATGACGCAATCCCATAACGGTTAAGATATTGTAGAATGCATTTAATATCATACTAATGGATTTCTGAGGTCCTAATTGTAGCATGATACAAGACTCACTATAAAGAGATATCAAGACATGTATGAGTCAAGTATAGTAGAGATCCCACTAACTTTTTGTAAATTGTATCATCAACCAAAGGATAACACTTAGTAAAAAGTTTGATGCCAAATTTAAAATGTTTCGTTATAGACTTGTCATTTTCCATATCAAAGTAAAATAAAATATCTTAAGCATATTTGAATTGATGAAAAAAACCTTTCTTGGATTGTAAAATTTGTAGACAATGGAAAACTGAAACAAACTCATGCCAGTCATCTCAAAAAGCATCATTAACTATGATTTCAAATCATAAATTTTATTTTGAAGCTCTTGTAATGATTAAGTCATCAACATAGAGGGTTATAATAAGAAGTTCCTTATTTATTTTCTAGGAGTAAAATGTTGGGTCGAGAGGGACTTTGTGTAAAACTATAATTGATTAGAAACATGTTGATGTATTTGTACCAAGCTTCATGATCTTGTTTCAAGCCATGTAAGGACCTTTTCAATTTGCACACATAATTGGAGTTCTCACTATTGACAAACCCTGGAGGTTGGGATATGTAGATTTCTTCTTGCAAGTATCCATGTAAGAAGGTACTTTTGACATCCATTTGATGAATTTTTCATCTCTATGTTATAACCATTAAGAGTAATAGAAAGATGGAATTCATATTGTCTATTGGAGAAAAGGCTTTGCATTAATCATCACCTTCGACCTATGAAAAACCTTTTGATACAAGTTGGTATTTTTACCTTTCAATAGACCCACTTGTTACATACTTAGTGTGATACACCCATTTACACCTCACTATTTATCTCCCTTTTAGAAGAGAAACCAAATCCCATGTGTTTTTATTTATCAAATATTGAAGTCCTTTTGCCATAGTTTCCTACCATTCAAGATGCTTATAAACTTGATGAAAAGTCTGTAGATCATATGTCATTATAATCTATATCAAATGTGCAATACCACATGGATGTTACGATCTTTTCCTACTTGGATTTATGAGATCCCCTCATATGTCACTAGATTTAATGTGTATTGTATGGACTCATTTTGGTAGAGGTTGGGGTGGTTATATAGGTACATTATGAATATTTTCTTATCTTGGTAATGAGGATTAATAGTAACATCATCATCATTTTCATCATCAAGAAGTGTGTAATCCTAAAGACCTAAAAAAGAAGCGAGAATTTTTGATGAAGGATATGAACATTCAGATTTTGGAGGAGTGATATGCTCATCAAACTATATATCTTGTCAAAATGGAACATCATGAGTGATAAGGTCAAATAGTCAATAAGCCTTCATATCCTCATAGTATCCTACATAAATGAGTGGGTCACTCTTCTTCTCCATAGCTTTGTGTTTCTCATCAAGAAAAAATGCCCATAGCTCACTATCAAAGACTCAGATTGTGGAAACATTAAGTTTGGTATGGTACTAAGCCTCCTCTAATGTCATTTTGTTTATTGCCTTGTGTGGCATGTGATTTTTCATGTATTTGGCATAATGGACTACCTCAACCCTATTATGCAGATGTCATTTTTTCATAATGGATCATATATTTTCCATTTCCCTCAAATTCATATTTTTCCTTTCAAAATTGTCATTTTGTTGAGGAGTGTAGGTAATTGTGCACTCGATGTTGAATACCATGTATTGTATTATTTTTTTGAAAAACCTTACAAACATATTCACCCTATTATTAGTTTATAACTTCTTAATAAGAAGTGAGGATTACTTTTCTACAAATTCCTTGGACATGTTAAAGTGTTCAAAGGATTCACATTGTACTTAGGGTAGTACACCCAAATTCAACATGAGAAGTTGTCAATTATTGTGGGAACATACTGGACCTTGAGAAAAAAAAGTAAGAAAGGATATGGGGTCATTATGTACCAACTCAAGGGGTTTCGTAGCTGTAAAGCCTTACATTTTGGCAAAGGATCCGGTGATGTTTTCCAAGTACACAACCTATACAAACACCATTTATGCATGACACCTTTGGTAGACCAAACACCAAGTTTTATGGACTCATATGTTGCAAATATCTACAATTAAATTTTCCAAACCATTCATGCCAAAGTTTGTTCACTTAATTTCACCATGAACAACGAGTGTTTTCATTAAAGAATACTTAAACCCTCAAATACATATATGCATGAACTATGATCTACACTAAATGAAGCAATCACAATATTTTGTTTATATGAGGAGAGAAATTTGTACTCTTCCCACTTTTAGAATGACAAACTTGATAAATGGAAATAATATTGTTAGAGATATTATGAACTAAGAATACATCATTGATGTACCCATATTTCATCTTAATAGTGCTTGAACAAAAACACATAGCTTTGTAGAATCCCCAACCGTTATACGTGAAGTGCTATTTTTGTGAAGTGAGATGCTCACTGTATGTGTCATGTGATGAGCAACACCTCATTATAGAATCCAATCATTTGTAGATGCAATCAATGCATAAGTTAATAGTCCCGAACGTTGTCATTGGAAAAAGTACAAATTGTCATGTTATGTTGTATCCATGTTTCCTCTAATGTTTTCATCTGGGATTAAAACACTCTTTCTTTGAATGACACGATATACCATGAAAGGTACACCTCTTACCAATATTCTTTATATTCTTATAGGTTAACTCTTTAGATTTATTACAAGCGAGATTTATGGATTTATTTACGGTCTCGTAAGAAGTTTGAGTGTTTGTTGTCTCAAGTATTGGGTAATGTATTTGGCTTTGTCTTAACTCTATCCTTGGTGCATTGACCATTAGTGCCTTTAAATTAGCAAAGACATCGTGTTGAAAAAGTTTTGATTTTTCTCTAGTATTCCATTCACAATAGACCTAAAAAGAGGTCATATTAATGGTAGCACCAAAGACATTTGTGGTGGAATAAAAGGTAGAATAAAATACTTGGTGTGGACCATCTATCTTAGACAAAATCAGAAAAATACGATTGCCATCTTGCTTATCCTTATCACAAGTTGTTAATCATGATAGAATGGACTTAAATTTGGCAAGTAAGTCTTGATAGATGAAAATTCTACATGTGTAAGAGAGAAAAATTTAGAATCCAACTATGAAGCTTTGAATTCATTGATTTTCCGAAACAATTTGTTAAATTATTTTATTGAAAAATAGCCCTCTTTTTTGTATGGTATTTTTTACCCAAAATTGAAATACATGCAAAAATGATCACCTCAATGAGATAATCACAATGACATAGTCACCTAATAAGCAAAAAAATCTCCTTTTCTTTTTCTACCAAACACACCCTTTACAATACTTTATTCACTACTCTGCAAATGTAAAAAAAGGTTTCCCCTCTACACTTGGAACAAGGGTTACGTATGAAAACAAAGATCTTTGTGGAAATTGAATAATGTTTTGACCTAGAACAAAAACACATATTTATATTGTATCAATTAAGGTTTCGATTAGAGACTAAAACATCTACTCTCTAAGAATAGGATTACGAACTAAAATTGCTAGAAACCTTTGAACCAAGGTTATAACTAGAATTATAGATTTGAGCTATGTAGAACTTCTAGATATGCCCAAGGGATTTATAGGTTTGGGTTTGTTTGTTTAGCAAGCTCTCTAATATACTTATTTAATTCATAAACAATGAGCCAACACAATGTTTCAAACCATTGATTATACTTATTATCCACATTTGACGTGATGCTTGAAGGGGGAGCTACCCCTTGAAAACTATATTTCATCATTTCTTTTCCCTTTAAAGATGATCTAGACATTTGTCCTTGAAGAAATTCTGAAAGCTCTACTCGAAATGAAAAGCAAAGGTTTGGGGTGGAAGTTCACCCTCATGATGCGCCCATACACTTGACGTCTTTGTTCCACTCACCGAGTTACGACGGCGAAGGTTGGACCTTGCAATGTAGTCTTGTGCTTTCGCACTATACTTCCGTTTTGCAATTCCACCATGAAGTTTCAACGACGATGTTCTACCGCACTTTCCACTTGAAGCCCCGAACTACAATATACATGTGAATCTTTGACTTACGCCGATGGAAGTTAAGCCTTGTTTTGCAGCCTTGAATCTCCTAAATAATTCAATCGCGTAAATTTCTCCTTTGCCTTTTTGAAAAATGAGGTTTTGAAGCTTAAATACCAGAAACAACAAAACCCATGGGAGAGGAAAATCCATAGAACAAGTAAGTTCACAACTCAAAGATGAAACCTTAAAGAATGACACAAATGAGAAAAAGAGAAGGGAATCCATGAAGCCAGATGAAAAAATGACAAGAAAACCATAAAATGAAAACAAAAGAACTTGTAAAAGATAACTTGCAAACTTACCTAAATACCAGATGAGAAAATCAAAAAAAATGCTAAAAAATTCCACCTAAGAAGTATGGTCGAGTTTAGAGGGGTGTCAATAGGTCAACGCACCAAATTGTCAGTGAAAATGACAAGTAAAACTCGCCCTTAAATAGGAAAGTAAAAATTAATTACTACAGAGTTGGTACGTGTGGGTAGTTGGCATTAAATGTTGACCTACCGCCAAAGGTCAAAAGTTTGTGTGCGGTTGCTTACAAACCGCACCTTGGGTTTTGAGTTTTAAAATTCCCTTGAAATGGTTGAGGCGGAAATCAAAAGTCTGCATGTAGTTTACATGCAAACCGCACTCGGGTTTTGAGTTCAGAATTGTAATGAGAAAGCGAATTTGAGAACTCGGCATGTAGTTGCATGCAAACTACTGATTCGAGTTCCGACTTCACGATTTTGTGTTTTACTATATGGGGTGGGTTTTAGGTCTTAGAACTCAACATGCAGTTTTCATGCAAAATGCATGTTTACTTCCAAAACCCAATGAAATTTGAACATGTAGGCAATTTTCGACAATTTTTGAAGGAAAAAAAAACTTTCTATAAGGAAAAACTTTGCAAGAAAAATTTCAAAAGTCCTCTTGCTTGGAAACTTGGAAATTTAACATTTCTTCTTTGGTATTTCACACCCCACAACACGATCGATTTCATTACTTTATCTTTCTTGA
The DNA here is from genome assembly GCA_018340775.1 of Taxus wallichiana var. yunnanensis. Classification (NCBI taxonomy): domain Eukaryota; kingdom Viridiplantae; phylum Streptophyta; class Pinopsida; order Cupressales; family Taxaceae; genus Taxus; species Taxus wallichiana. The sequence goes on from CM031235.1 coordinate 798,276,001, forward strand.
CTCTGGACACCGGTGCTCAACCAAGATGCCAACACCCAGTGCCCTCGCTCCCTCTTGGAGCCCCCTGACCTCTTTGTATCTTACTCGCCTCTTTTGGGCCTCTTTTATCTTTTGGGCATCTTGTTTTCTTATGGGTTGGCCTTTTAGTTGTCAATTACGAAATTCAAACAAGGGAATCATATAAATACAAAGCTATGTGACCATAATAAAGGACCAAGCTCTAAACATCTACTATCACCACCTAAGGTTGCATCCAAAGGCATTCTAAGAGCATCAAAACATCCATCTAACACTCACTCAAGGGACAAGGGACTGCATTTTCTGCATACACACATAGGAGGGGAATTTCATTTTGTCATCCACACATCTATCTACATTGGTACATTTAGTTATTTCTTGTTATTTAAGTGCATCTTGCACAAGAGCCACCTAGGGCATGATTCCTACACACACACAATAACTACATGGAGTATGAAATGTAGTCTGATGCTCAGTTGTAAGTTCACTTTGTTGGGTATTTGTCGGGTCAATTTGACCCCCCATTTGTATCTTTTTATTTTTAGGATTTAATGTGTTTTGGGGTTTTGCAGTATATCATTTGTTTTGTAGGTTACATGCGAGCTCTGCGATCCTCCGATGAGATACAAGCAACAAGCAACGAAGGTTAGAAACATTAGTGTGACACAAAAATAATAATTTTATAGCGTCTTTTGTAGTTGCGAGTGCCCAAAAGCAGTCTCCAGCACCCATGCGCCTCTGACCTTGTCCGAGGCACCCTTGTCGGCTTGTTTGAAAATTCCACAATTTTACGGGTTCGATTGCGATAATTTTCCCTCTATTTCATCAATTTTTCAACTCAACATACCTCACTATCAGTGTGAAATCAACTAAGTCTCTTATTCCCTCTTTTGCACTTAGGGTTTTAATTTCCATTTGCTTATTGCTTGTGTCAAATTTGTGCCTTAGTATTTTATTTATTACATGTGACTCTGTAATATCTTAGGGTTTTACAAATTCCAATATTTGTTAAATCATGTTTCACATCCCCTCTAAAGTATTAAATATTTATGAATGGGGAATTTAGACTTGTAAAAGACACTTAAAGAGGCATATCTAATTTTGGTAGTAAAGACATGTATTTAGTGCACCATGTGGTGGCTACGAGAAAATTCTAAAACCTCTCGTAATAAAAATGATCTAAAATTCTTAATCATAAACACCTTCAAAATCAAATTTTGTTCTTTACACCTCACAAAATATGCTTAGAATAAATATATACTTTCCTTTAATGACAACAACTACGATTGAGTTATTATGTTATTTGGGAAACAAATAGAGAATGACATGTGGCGTAAAGCAGCACATGAAGAAGAATTACATAGAAGAAAGAGCATATAGATCGAATAAGACCACAAATAGATGAATAGGCATGATATTGACTTAAATGAATGTCCAAATCTTAACAAAGAAGAAAAAAACTATGTAAATGAGAAGTTTAACACAATTATATAAATAAAAACAACAAACTAACTTATAGAATTCAACCCAACCTATAAACATTACAAGAAAACATACATTAAATTGGAAATGAAATAAACAAAAAGATAAACCTAACTTAAATAAGAACTAATTAAACCATAAGCTAGAATATGAAACAAATAAGGGAGAGGAGCCATTCGTCGTGCATTACCCAATAGTTGTGAGGGTATTTGCACTTTTGGACTTTATTTATAAAATATAAAAATACTAAAGTTTGAATGAAAAATATCTATTACATGCACATAAAATCTTGAAATAAGTACAACCATTATCCTATCAATAATAGAGCACATTACATAATTTTTAAAAGTAAATTATGAAGATATAAGACTTCCATCATATCATATATTAAAAACTAATTGTATTACATCAACACATATGTGTTTGTATTCCATCTAGATATAAAAGTCAAACAAACCCATCATATCAAGTATATAAAACTTTTAATATGTTTTAAACCTCTATAGACACTATATCAAATACATTGATAACACAACCAAAGTACTTTCATGTACAAAAACATAAATATTTGGTCTCAAGTATTGGACCAAACTCCAACACAATACAACCCAAACTGATCCATTTTTAAATTATGTAATATTTAAAATCATGTGCCACTTCAAACACTTGGTCCATTTCCCCTCCACTTCCCATGCCATCAAATCTCATAAATGAGGTACCTGCAATAAATACATCCATTTTAGAGCTCAAGAACTTCAAACTGAAATGCATTTATTTAATTCCAAAAATTCAAATACTTGCATGAGAAAACGTATTCAAAATTGAAATCAACTCAAGCCATTGGATTATAATATTCAAATTCATGATCCACACCAATCAATGTCAACCAATCAGAAACAAGCACAAGGATCAATCATCAACAACACTTCTATCCATCCTATAAATTCAATTCATTTGATGGTTGGGCCAAATTTTTATTTTGTTCTATTCTAGAGAGGGCACTTATTTATCAACTTTGCATACAAGCTCATTCAACTTATTCTTCAATTGTAGATAGATACGGTGTAAGTATGCATTATGATTTTTAGAAACTGTTTATTTTTCCTTATTGAAGTTATAAACATGTAGAATGCACATGTTCCTTTCTTTCTCTTTCAACAATCCGTTCTACCTGTTATAAACTTGTAGAATGTTGGTGCTACATATCATTATTTTTCCCAATAAGTTAAGTATCTACAATAAGGAAAATAGAAGTATAAAAATCTAATTATCATATTAGATTTTTCTACAAAACACACTAGAACTTATAATATATTTTTTCAAAACAAATCATTGTAAGAAAAAAATATGAAAATATTAATGAAAAAAATCATAAATATGTTAACTTTGTATCAAAAACTATGAAAAAATCACCATCATTTTCTATTTTCGTTATTGTAGATACAAAGATAACATATTTCTGGTTTTTTACTAATAGGATACTTAGATTTTTATACTTACATTTTCCTTATTGTAGATGCATAGCTTTTTGAAAAAAAAAAAGAATTGTAACAACAACATTCTATAGGTTTATAACTTCAATAAGGAAAAATATATAAAATTATAAATCCAGAAATATGATATGTTTGTATCCACAATAAGGAAAATAGAAAATGATGGTCATATTTCATAGTTTTTGAAACAAAGATAACATATTTGTGTTTTTTTACACATTTTTTCATTTTTTTTTTTTTTTCTTACAATGATATGTTTTGGAAAAATATATTATATGTTCTAGTGTGTTTTGCAGTTTTATTGTCACCATGAGAAGAAGGCAACTACCGAAAAGAGTAAGGCCAACTATTGCCAAAACCAGAGGAGTCAGATTTCCACCAAGTGAAGCACATGAAGAAGAGGCCAACAATACACCAATTCAAGATGCAAACTACACATTTGTTCAAGATGAAAACAATAGTCCACCTCCAAAAGTCAACATCCAAGTAACAAGAAGGAGATCTTCAGCTAAAAGAGTGAGAATACAAAGAAATGATTGGAACAAATCTGACATGGACAATGCTATGAGAGATGTTGAAGAGAATGGATTTTCTACATGTTTCTGCTACAAAAATGGGGTATACCAACAAGCACTCTTACTTCTTGGTTGATGGGTATCACCACCACCAAAAGAAGGGACCACCAACAATTCTTATTGATGAAGAAGAGCTTGAGATAGTGAGTTGGTGTCATGAAATGGCAGACATGGGTCATGGAATATAAATTATACAACTTAAGGCATATGTGGCATAAATATGTGAAACTAGGTCCAACCCTTTTATATATGGTCTTCTTGGTAAGTCATGGTGGGCTGGTTTTAAAAAAAGACATCCAGAATTAACATTGAGGACAACTGAAGGCCTTGATAAAGATCGGGCAATGTGTCTTAGGCCATCAATTGTTAATTATTTCTACATTACTTTGTCCAATGTCTATGAGGCCAACCCATATGGGCCACACAAAATATGGAATTGTGATGAAACTGGATTACAGGCTGGAAAGAATTGTGGAATGAGAGTGCTTGCCAAAAGGGGTAGCAAAAGTGTCCCATACATCATTCCAAAAAGCTAGGGAATGGATTACCATATTGTGTTGTGTAAATGTTGCAGGACAAAGCATTCCAGGATTCTATTTGTTTAAGGGGAAGAAGCAATTACAAAATTACATTGCAAGATGTGAGCTGATGCCTACATGGCAGCTCAACCTCATGCATGGATGACAAAATATTTATTCATGAAATGGCTACATCACTTTGCAACATCTATACTTGGTGGTGTGTCTCCAAAAAATAGGCATTTTATGATATTTGATGGACATGGTTCACATGTTGCTTTAGGAACAATTCAAGAGGTAAGGAGCTTGGGAATATATTTGCTAACATTTCCTACACACACCTCTCACAAATTGCAGCCATTAGATGTCAGTGTATTTTCTCCATTCAAATCTTACTTCAAGGAGGAGAGACGTAAATGGATAACTGAGAAGCATGTGATAGATATCAAAAGGGAATAATTAGCAGAGTTGGGAAGTAAGGCATTTAGAAAGGCTCTTACCCTGAAAACATTAAATCAGGTTTCAAAAGGACAAGCATATGGCCTCTTAATCCAAATGCTTTGGATGAAGACATGGGACCAAGTAAAACATTTGACACATTTGTTCAAGATGAGGTGGGTGTAGCTGAAAACATGTTACGGTTATTTGGAGTTGATTTGCAGGTTGGAGAAGATGTTGAGATGGTGCCTAACACACAAGTATGCCAAGAATTAGATGCTCAACCAAACGAGGTAAACATTAATGAATGTGTTGATCAACAATCAACACCTTTGATTGTGAGCAATCAATCAGATGAGTCTCTATCTATGCCCACACAAGCTAGCCCTCCTGAGTGGATGAAAGAAGTTTCTTTCAATCTTGGTGTAAACTTGAATTTCAACAATGAAGAAGTCAATCTCTCTCTACCATCCCAGCCAACACTACTTAGTGAGATAAATTTGGTGCACTATTATGTTGATACTCAAGCTACGAGAAAATGATGGAACAACACAGTTGGAGGCAACATCTATTTTAGGGGCAAATTCAAACCAAAATCAAGAGGAAAACCAAGGACAACAAACTCTTAGTAAATTCTTAAAACTCCCAATGGAACAGGTCAAAGGCTCGAGAAGGCCAAATTATGATGTTGGAATAAGGTTGAGCAGGGAATTTGAACTTATAACTGTTGATAAGTACATGGAGCTTCTCATGGATAAAGAGAAAAAGAAGAAGGAAATTGATGAATTAAAGCAAAGAAAGAGGGAACAAATTCAAGAGAAAAAAGTAGAATGGATTGCTGAAAGAGAAAGAAAGGAACAAGAAAAGATTGAAAAAGAATATAAAAGGCAAACAAAGGAGCATCAAAAATTGATGTAGAGGCAGGAAAGAGAGTAGAAGAAAGAACAAGAAAGGATTCAGAAGGAGCAAGATAGAAAGGAAAAGGAGTTTGAGAAGGCAAGAAGAGAGTTGGAAAGGAAAAGGAGACTCAACAGTCCAACAAATCCATTGCCTAAACAACACCCATTATTGAGGGAGTTGATGGCCATCCATTGCCCCTAGTTGGTGTCTGCACATAAAGTATCACTTGGAGTAAATGCTTCAGCAAATTCTGAAACATTCCCAGCCACACCTGCGAGGGACGTCAACATAGGAAGACAACTAGCAAATTCTAACACATCCACTGCAAACATGTCTGCAGATTCACCAACCCCATTTCCTAGTTTTGGAAATGATTTAGCAGAATGTTTTGAGTCTTTTTGGAAATTGTCAAGACACACACACACACACACACATTGTAATAGGAATTTTGATTCGAGAAAAACTAAAAATTGGGCTTGATTGATTAATATGCCCACAACATGCTATGAATATGACATATCTAAGAATGTAACAACTCTGTTTTTGTTTGTAATGGACAAATGATTCCATATATAATGAAAAATATGTATTTGTAGATTAAATCCATGAAGAAGTGTTGTTAAATGTCAATATTAACTAGACCCATGACGAAATGTAGATTAAATGCAGATAAAAACTATACCCATTAAACAATCATCCAAAAAATAGTAATAGAATAAACCTCATCGAACTGTGGATGCAAATAAATGGCTTTACATTGCAAATAAAATTGACAAACTTTGAAAAAGACTTTGCATTGCATTCAACTCGATGGCTCTGCATTGCATTCAACACACAAGTGTATTTCTACACCTTCCCTTTAAATAATCACAATATCTTCTACATTACTCTCGAAAAATATTGATCTCGAGGTGCATTTAAATAATCATAGCTTGCTCTTGCGATGTATACTTGGTTTTGAAAAGCATTGTGAATAGTGTATTGGGATCAATAAAAGGGTGCCTTTGGAGGTTGCCAAGCATCCGGTTGGAGTCGTCAAGCGTATGCAAGATTTTGAAACAAATACACTTAACCCTCAATCTCCACACTTGTAAAAGAAATGTATAATAGAAAGAGCTTATCGATAGATAGATCCAACATTATTTTTGACGTGAGAGATGATGTTGCCAAAATCAGTTTAACTAGCTTGCAAAAAACACTCTTAGAGGATCTGCTTCCTCATAATTTGGCCAAAGATTTACCGTTGCACAATATAGAGAGGGAGGGGAATTCTGGCTAGTCGTTTCAAATCTGTTCGTGTCCTCATTATTTTGGATGATGTGGATCACCAAGACCAACTATATCCCCTTTTGCAGTACCATAACCGGTGGGTGGATTTGAAGATCTAGTTGATAATTTCACATTTGTTTAGTTTTTTCACATTTTTACCAGGGCACGATGATCTCAAATTTCCCTAACTAGAGTGGAGAACCAGACTTAAATCATTAATGTTTATCTAATAAGACTACAATAGATGGTGAGAGCTTTCAGATTAATAACGCTTTGATAAGAAGAACAAGGTTTCACAAGTAATGTTTAAACTGCATAAACAAAATAATAGTATCAAAATATAATGGAAGCAAATACAAACAAATCGAGTTGATTTTTTCATTACCTAATAAGAAACCTCACCAAAGTGGTTCTTTGTGGGAGAAACGTTTGCAATTTTTTTGAAGTGGTTGCTCTCCATTTTGTTCAAACCGCCATGGTGGAAGCTTAGGAGACTCGTGAGCAGTGCGAGAGGTGCTCAGTAAGTACTAGCGATGTGAGCGATTAAGGCTGGTCTTTGGGGTGATATTAACTAGTATTTAACTCTGCATGCATTGGAGTAAATGCCGATGACAACTGTGTACGCGCCAAAAATAACTCCCATCACTTTTTAATTCCACGTCGCCATGTTTAGGTAAAACATTATTCATGTTTGATTATAGGTCCATAAAATATCTATTATATGGGTAATTTTGTTTTAATATTAATCCACCCTTAAAAATTACACTTAATGAGACACATCGATTAAAATAGATTTATATGATCCATATATATGTATTTTTGATTTAAATTGAAGATTTTACTTAGATAAGAGAGACAAATCTTGCATCATTATTTTTGTGTTAATATGTGGTATAACGACAATTATATGACCTTCGTAAGTTTGGGTGCACGACGATAAGGCTCCTCCCCTTAAGATGGGTTCCCTCATGATTAAAATAGATTTATATGATGCATATATATGTATTTTTTATTTAAATTGAAATTTTTACTTAGATAAGAGAGACAAATCTTGCATCATTATTTTTGTGTTAATATGTGGTATAACGACAATTATATGACCTTCGTAAGTTTGGGTGTACTGACGATAAGGCTCCTCCCCTTAAGATGGGTTCCCTCATGAACAAATGGAACAAAGGATATCTTTATTTCATATAAAGCCATTTAAACTCTAATTTTTCCCCACGCCGGTGTGACACGCTCTCTTTTCCCCTGTTTTTTTGGAAATATATTTTTTTGCCTCGCGTTCTTGGAAATTACTGGTTTGATTTATCCGTAAGATCGCTCCGTAATGGTAGGCCCTTGCCTATCTCTGGCAAGGGCAGTAGCAGGGAGAGCGGCCCCTAGCGCAAGGCGTCAGGCATTGACATTGACGGAGTCGGCAGCTAACAGAATTCGACAACTGCTCGACATGAGACAGAAACCCTTCTTGAGATTGGGGGTGAAGGCACGCGGATGCAATGGCCTCTCTTATACGCTTAATTATGCAGGTGACTTAATAACAATAACTATACGCTTTCCTCAATTTAGTTTTATTTCTTTTCACTTCTCGTAAGCCTGATTTCCTGTTATTTTTGTAAAAATATTTCAAAAACTCCATGAATGCGTGTTGCCTGGAAAATGTTAAGGAATTTGTGTGGACAAAAACGTATTTGCTGTAATCCAGAACGACTTTGACAAATGTAACATATTTGGAAAATGTCTACAAATTTGTTATTTACCAGAACACGAGAAAAATATGTTGAGTAGTTATGTTTTAGGAAAACATAAATAACAATGGAAAAATTGTAATTAGATTACAAATTATATTTATTTACCAAATCACGAGAAAAATATTTTGAGTATTTGTATATTAGGAAAAAAATAAATAATAATAGAAAAATTGTAATTAGGTGACAAATTATATCAAGAAGGGCGATTGATGATTTTAAATTATAAAAGCAATTCCTAAATGCACTGAAGAGGCGTAGTAAAATGTGTCTTTAGAGGCTAGCAGTTGATTGAGATTTTGAAAATAGTTCATAAGATGATACTAGGCGGACGTCTCTGCACATGTTTACAAAAATAGAGAGAGACTTTAAGGCCCTGTCAAAACTATTTAAGGCTAGTTCTGTTATTGATTCTGATCAGAAATGCTCCTGCTTTTACTGTTTTCAAAAAGTCAAATCTTCAAATAGTTCAGAAATAGAGTTAACTTTTAAGGTTTCGACATATCTTACCAGGATGTCACTATAAGCTGACTACTCCCTAACAAAATGCCTCTCTTTTCCACAACTGCCGCTGTACAAGATGCACAGCCTCTCTTCTCAATTCTCTTCAGGCGATCTAAGCCTTTATGACGGTGCTCATAAGTTGGGCTGAATTCAGTGAGGCAGTAATACCTCTTTCCTTCCAAGATCTTTTGTTCACATGGTTATCCTGAAATTTTCACTTACATAATTTTTGATTTCTTGTTCAGTGTTTGGGCATTCATGTAATCTAATGCCCCATCTATTCATCTATTTGTTATTTTGTTTCATCCAAGTTCACTATCTCACATTCAAATTTTCTTCTATTGCAACTTTAGGCCACTTATAATTCCCTATTTGTTTTTTTAACTTAGTTTAGATAGCCTTCTAAAAGGATTTGATTATGAATTAAGGAATTGGAATACTCACAAATGATATTGTTACAATCCTCCAACAAAATGTTACCTTTATCCTTCTATGGTTTTTTCCTTCCACAAATTACAGGTCACGATCTGACACACAATCAATCATTAATAATTTTGCAAAGCAAGGATCCTTGCAATCCATGGATTTTGACAACAGTACTTTTAAGATGATGCCTGCCCATAAATTTCGGGAACTAATAGCAGCCTTTTAGTTAACATAGATTTTGACAAAAGTGGGGTGCAACTAATTGGAAAGTGAAAAGAATAGTCTAATGCAGAAGGATGAGACTAATTACCCATGTTACTAGAATTTACTATCAATTTCAACCCTCCTTACATTTCTTATGCAAGAGATGATATGAGAGATATAGTGTTTCCACAATCCATATGATTAGAGATCAACTTGGAAAACATTGTGTAGGTAGTTTTAGGGAGGATGTACTTATACGTGCCTAGGATGTGCACACCTCAATCCGTTGTAGGTTGTACTCATCCCATTTTCTTCTTGTTTGTATGATTCTCATGAATCCCTCATATTCAAACACTTGATGATGTTGTGACTATAAAATCTAGTATAACATTTTATGTTCCATGTATCAATCCACCACCTATTTGTTATTTATTTCTCCTTTTATTGTTTGGCAACGCAGGTGGTAATTGTCCACATTCGATGCATTCATTCTCCTTTGTAATAATTTGTGAGAACATTGATGTCCTCCCTAGGTCTTACAAATTAACCGTTTCACTTTTGCACTAAATTTACCAAGAAATTGGTTATGTTGCGCCTCATTTTTAATGTAAAGGTGAAAATCGGGATTTGGTTAAAGATTGTTGGATCAAGTATAAATCTCAAAACCATAATTGCATTCATCAATATAGAGCACACTTGTGAGCATTTATGTGTCGTTTCATTCTCTTTTAGCATTGCCACCTCCATCCTTGTGCATGCACGACTTGTCCCTCTTCCGACCTCTATAAATTATCAATTGCTAATTGTCATTGTATCCATTTTCTATGGTGGATAGTGATTGTTTTTCATACAAATCCTTCATTTTTTTCGCCTCCTTGACATGTACTTCACTTCCCATAGAATACATTTGTCTAGGAACTATATTTTTAACTATGCTTATGATTTTTATAACTGTCATCTTCTTTAGGTCCCCTCATCTTCTTTAGGTCCATGAGGTCTTACAATCTTCCATCCTTTTCCTATTGTGGTTATGACCCTTAACATTTTGCATATGTCTATTGTCAAAATTAAGCTATGAGCATAATTTATTAGATTCTTGAAATATTAAATTCAAACTAATAAAGGATAATCCTAATACAATACAAATTAAGTGAAATCTTGAGATTTGAATTTCATCAATCACTCTAAAGATAGCAAAAAGTCAATTAGGGCATAGAAATGAAATAAATCCACCGGTATAGGCTAGCCGATGATGGAACAAGATGCTCAAATGTTGAACAAAAACAAGGCAGACTATCGTTAAGGCTCTCAACAAAAGTTAGTGGCTGACTAGGAACTATGTTTTTAACTATGCTTTTGATTTTTATTCGTATCCCCCGCCAGTCTTTTCACCCTCATAGTGTGCACCTTCCATGAGGCCTTACAATCTTCCATCCTTTTCCCATCATGGTTATGATTGTTAACATTCTCCATAGCGCATCGTCAAAATTAAGTTATGAACATAATTTATCAAATACTTGAAATACTAATTTAAACAATAAATGGTAGTCCTAATACAATATGAATTAAGTGAATTTTGAGATTTGAATCTTATCGATCACTCCAAAGATAGAAAAACATCAATCGGGGCATAGAAATGAAACAGATTGCCTAGTATAGGCTAGTAGATGATGAAACAAGATGCTCAAATGTTGAATAAGCAAGCAGAGGTAGATTGTCGTCAGGCACTCAACAAAAGTCAAGGTTTGGCTGTGTTTTGGATAAGCTCAAAAAAGGGTGGACAAGTTTAGTTTTGAACTTATTTGAGGCAGATTGTGTCGGGAATGAACCTATTTGGAGGCTACAAACCCATATGGGAGTGACAAAGGCAGATCGAATTCTTCTATGTAGGCTCGCTTGGACGTGTACTTGTTTTTGGCATTGGAATGTTGCGATGTATTTGTGTTGTAGCTGAATTTCCTTATCCTTTGCCAAACCCTAGCTTGGTTCACCTTGAAGATTAGAAACTTTAAAAATAGGTTGGCATTTTGGGTTGGATTTGCCCCAACCACCCCTCGACGGCTAAGCATTACCTACGTAACACTACTTTGAAGAGGCCTCAAACCCATGTAGTTCTCCCACAAGCCTATGATGAGATGCAACTAGCAATATAGAAATAAATGCACTTAACATATCTTTGATGTGACTTTTGCACTCGACAACATGAATTTTGACCCCTATTCGATTCATATTTTTGCCTTGATTGATCTAGGACTGCTCTTGGAAGATTTGGCTCTTTGTGTGTAGTGTCTCCAAGTAATGAGGCGACCTTTAGTGATTGTCAGACGGTTCAAATGGCTTAGGGTGACTTTGCTTAAATAGACAACCTTTTGTTTGTTTTCCCCTTCAACCGACCCCAAAATCCTGCTAAGGCCGATTATGACAAGTTACACATTTGAAATTGTGGTTGTTAAGTAGGTGAAGGTTAGGTTCTTGACACGTGCATAGTTCGGACCAAACTTGTGCACTTTGCCCATGAACCCATTCGATAGTCATGAAACTCAAGTTTGAAAGATGTGTGATGCATATATAGGATGTAAGTTGGCACCTATATAAACTAAAGTGGTTGTGGTGATGTAATCTTTGAAGAATAATGTCAACCTAGTGGATTAGAGAGTGCTCAAAAGGGAGATATGGGGTGATCTTGATCAACCTTATATCGACCCTCCGGATCTTGAGGATATTTACCCTATCTCGAATTGCTAGATCTCAAGGATCCCGACCTGCGAAATCCGAATAGGCATGAATAAGTTCAATTATGTATTTGTGGACCATATGTTTGTAAAGGTGTAAAGAGTGTAATTGTCAAGTCCCTCAGACCAAATTTAGGGTACTATAAATTGCCTCCGTTTTAATCTACTTTTGGAAAATATTGGATTAAAAGGAAAAGGAAATGCATGCCTCAAAGATCTTGATCATAAGCTGATTGTGACTGGAAAATGTTTGCAAACAAAAAGCCAAAGTAGGTTAAAACTCGATAAACATGTTCAAATGAAAATTTGAAATTGCCGTAATTTAATGTCTTAAAAACTTGAAAAAGCGAATGAGCATAGGAACAGCTACACTCGATTAATAGATTGAACCATGCTGCTGTCAACTGTAGAATCATTTGGAGATGTGCCATAGGGTGTACATGCCTCAATTGGAGTAACTTCTGAAACTTCTTGGAGTGAGTTGCCCCTTGTTGGGGAATGCTGAAATCTTGTACTTATCATGGAGAGGTGATATTTATCAAGGAGAAGACCACACAAGCTACAATTAGCATTGGGAGGTAACCTTTATCAAGGGGGAGTCATGCAATACATTCACGGAGAAGGGTAACCTAGTCAAGTATGAGGTTACACCAATGAATGCTCTCGGGGAAGTATGACCCTACCAAGTATGAGGTCAAGCCAAAATGCTAAGGGCGACCTAATCAAGTATGAGGTCACACCAAAATAGCCCATGAAACTTTACGAAACTATGTAGAGGCTTAGGGGAAAAATAAACTTAGGGGCTATGGCAACTAAAATGACAACGTAAGGAAAAAGTTACGGCGACGATGCGATTGCATAGAGGAGGCTACTTAGGGCGAGTTATCTTGTTGCGTATAAAAGAAACCCAAATTTGCAAACACTTGAATATCATCGATCCATCTTGAAAATCTAAGAGAATAAAAAGGGGCTAGTAATATTTTGGAAAGATATTTTAAAAATCTTGGAAAAACTTGAATGTCAAAAAAGGTTTGTAAAAGCTTAGTAAGTTTGGCTAGGATTGGATTGGCAAAATTGAAACTCATATAGAATGTCATTAGGTTTTCCTATATATGAGTACTCTTCCGAATTTTGAAACAAGCCCACTTGTACCCCCTTTTGAGGTGAAGGAAGAGAAGGAGAAATCTTAGAAAAACATGAATTTAAAAAAGTTCGTAAAAAGCTAGGATTGGTATTGACAATATCTAAAGTCATAGAATGTCACTAGGTTTTATTTTATATGAGTACTCTCTGAATTTTTGAAATAAGCCCATTGTATGACCCTGTTTTGAGGTGAGGGAAGAGGAGCGTTTGCGTATCCCTTATCTCGAAAGAAAGAGTTAAACACACATGTGAAGTGCATAAAAAAATTCATATAAAGTATGTATACAAGAAATGGTTGGATTTGTTACAATTGAAAGATATCATCTATAAACAAGCAATAATGAAGCATTAGGCAATACTGATTTATAAATTATAAATGAACGTAATCATATATCGAAACAAATATTCAACAAAAAACAACATTTAAGCAAATATTTAGAGTTAGAATAAAGACTTGCGCTTGATGTCGCGCCACTCCTAAGCAAGCCGTGCGAAGAGCCTTTGCCTTTGCCATTCGCAAAAGTTTGTCCAAAGCTGCACAAGCTTGCACAATGCCATGCATGTTTGCCCAAGCCACACAATCCTATGAATGCCGCACAAGCTTGCTCAAGCCGCACAACACTATGCCTAACCGCACAACTCTTGCGCGCAAAACCTCAAACTGTAAAACATGCGTAGAATAACTGCGTAACCTTGTGTAGACCGCTGATGCTTACCCAATGCCCAAATATATTCAAGGAAGCGACCTAACACTATCAACACCATGGAATGTCGCATTCCTATAGGACCACTCCCATTCGCTTCAATGATGAGATTTGTGTAAAATAGGATCGCTGTCAACATCGATTCAATTAGTAGAGAATACACGTGGTTTTGATCCATATATTTCGGTTAGGGATGATCTGAAATAGGATCTTGAATAAACCCAATTCATGTAATTTTCACTTGTAGCACTTGCAGAAGACGGTTCTTGTAAAAACACATCATATCAAATCACTTCCAAGGCTTTTATCGTGTATGGACTCTATCAAATGTATGTTTTGATGACATATATGGGTTCCTCTTGAAAACATACACACTTTCAAAAACATGGCACCCGATTTCGAGGGTGTATGCAAAAGTTATGGCCTTTGAAAGTTAGACTTTTCCTTGTTACAAAACTGCACGTGAAAGTATTGGCGGTTGCATAATCGATAGTGGCGGTTGCGCATTCGACGATGGAGGTTGCGTAGTCGTCGCTGGCGGTTGTGTAACCAACCCCGCAAAGAGAGGTAGTTTCATCTTGAGTCCGAGAAAACGTGGATTTGTAAGAGTTGCAAACGTTTCAATTTCCACAATATATTTTGGACTTTTTGGCGGGTTTCTGATGTAGAAGAAATCAATCCAGGTTTGATGGATGTCAGTCATCTTCAAGAATGTAAGTGGAGTTATGGAATTTGGATTCCCATTGTTGTTTATAAGCAAGTTGGAGTCTTTGTCTATGGTTAGCCAATGATTTCACAGCAATGAGAAGTTGTTTCTTGAGGGTGTTGTTGTTAGAGGAGTGTCTGGAAGGTGTTAAGCATGTTTTGTGCAAGCTTTGGAGAGAGAGTGAAAATTGAATTCCATGAAGGCCATTAATGGCAATAACTTGTACATATTTGTGAATTACATAGTTAGTTGCCTCACCCATTGGAGTTTTTCCCTTATTGGGTTTCTCCAGGATAAAATATGGTGTTCACTTGTGCTTTTCCTTCCTTGCTTCTCATTGTGTATGTTTTAATTACATTGCACATTCATTTCAGCACTCCATAACTTTGTTTTGCATGCAAATGAGTTATTTTCAATCTCTTTGTAAGTTAGGAATCATTGGGGTCTGTGTTGGTGAAGTCTAGTGTGGAATATCCACCTGGCTTATGGATCAGATTGGTATCAGAGCAGGTTATCCCTTTTGCCTTTAAAGTTTTTCTAACACTTTTTGCGATTTGTGTTAGATTTTGTTCTTATGGTGCGTGGTTTGTGTGGGTGATTGTTTTGCAGATTGATGCCCATTACCTAGATAACAGATGCTAGTGGTGAGTTTGTCTTGCTTCCTTGGCAGTAAGGTGGGGTTAAAGGTACCACTATTATGCTTATGAAGAAAAGGATGGTACAAGGCATTGTTTGGGCATGATGTTTTGATGATCATGACCAACAGTCTTTGATGGATGAGAAAACCACATCAGGAGCATGTAAAGGTGGACATGAGTTTAGACATCTGAGCATTCAACTTGGTTGATGTACCTCCATGTAAGAGGGGTTAAAGAAGTCTCCAACAAAGTGCAGAGTAAGGCATGCCAACATAGATTTGAGCATAGTTACCTTTTTTAAGACAAGGCATGGCTGTATTTGAGCAAAGGAAGATTCGAAGGTAAAACTACGAGCTTAAGCCTCTCAAGGTATGTTATTAAATTGGATATGGCTCCTCTTTATAGAATAATATTCTTTGTTTGAATATTGCAAGCTTACGTTTCTTTTAAAGCCTTCCATGCTCAACATTGAAGTAAAATCTTTTTCTCCTAATGGCCAAAAGGAGTTGGATAAAGATGTTGTGTTGTAGTTGAAGGAAAGAGCGTTAAGAAGAGGAGAGCAAACTGATGGAAGTTGGGTTGAAATACGATTTCCAAGCAGATCTAAAGGGAATTTGATTAGAGATGGGGTTGCAGATTAGCTCTATTGGAAGGCTACACAACTGGATAGTTGAGTTCAATAGACTTTCTTCTTGAAAAGGTGAATGTTGGAGTTCACATGCTGCACCTCCAAGAGAGGGTGGTGGTGTGGGGATGGGTTTTCCTCACTTATTGAGTTCTTGAAGCTTTTAGGGACTTAAAAGCCTCAAATTGGGGAGGTGTGATCTGAAATAGGATCTTGAATAAGCCAAATTCATGTAATTCTCACTTGTAACACTTGTAGAAGACGATTCTTGTAAAAACACATCATATCAAATGGCTTCCAAGGCTTTTACCATGTATGGACTTTTTCAAATGCATACTTTGATGAAATATTTGGGTTCCTCTTGAAAAAATACACATTCAAAAAAAATGGCACCCGATTTCGAGTTTGTATGCAAAAGTTATGGCGTATGGAAGTTAGAGGACTTTTCCTTGTTACAGAACCACCCATGAAAGTAGTGGCGGTTGCGCAGTTGGCAGTGGTGGTTGTGAATTCGACATTGAGGTTGTGCAATCGTTAGTGGCGATTGCGTAACTAACCCTCGCAGAGAGAGGCGTTTCGTCTGAGTCCGAGAAAACGTGGATTTGTAACGGCTGCAAACTTTTCAACTTCCACAATATATTTTTGGACTTTTTGGTGGTTTTCTAAGGTAGAAGGAATCTGTCCGGGTCTGATGGATGCCAGTTATCTTCAAGAATGTAAGAGGAGTTATGGAATTTGGATTCCCATTGCTGTTTATAAGCAAGTAGGAGTCTTTGTCCGTGGTTGGAGTGATTTCCGAACGGTGAGAAGCTGTTTCTTGCGGGTGTTGTTATTAGAGGAGTGTCTAGAAGGTGTTAAGCATGTTTTGTGCAAGCTTTGGAGAGAGTGAAAATTCAACTCCATGAAGGCCATTAATGGCAATAACTTGTACATGTTTGTGAATTACATAGTTAATGGGAAGTACTGATGGAGTTCTTCCTATTTGGGTCTCCCAGGATATTGTGCTTTTCCTTCCTTGCTTCTCATTGTGTATGTTTTAATTACGTTGCACATTCATTTCAACACTCCATAACTTTGTTTTGCATGTAAATGAGGTATTTTTAAATCTCATTGTAATCCGGGAACCTTTGGGAGTCCGTGTTGGTGAAGGCTAGTGCGGAATATCCACGGCTTACGGATCGAGGACCAATAGAATGATCCGATTGAGCTTCGACCCAACAGAGGGGAACTTTTGGAGCTAATCAATGGCCTTGAGAGGTGACTTAAGGAATATTTTGTAGGGAACCTTTTCTTGTTGAAGGCATCTTGTTCTCCCACCAAAGTTTTTGTGAATTCTATAAATAGAAGGGAGCTGCAAATATGTAAGAGAGGCAGAGCCAAGACCATCAAGAGAGAGGTTGAATTCCAAGTTAGGGAATCGAGCGATTGTCCTTGAGAGTGTGAACCAAGTGTGGTTTTGTAGAAGCTTCATAGAGTCTACAAGCTTAGGATAGGTCTAGGATTGGGATTCTTAGGGAAATTGTTTGCAGAGTCTTGTCATAAGGTTGTAATTGGAGTGTCGAGTCATTTTGATCGAGTCTATAATCTTTCCTTACATTAATAGAAAAAAATGTTGTTTTTTTGTAAATAGCTACGCTTGAGATCTTGCGTTGGTTAGATCCAACTCTAATAGTGGTGCATAGTGTAAGGTCCCTTCATTTGGGAACCTTGACAACAACTACATTAATTTACTATCACATCAAGGATTTGAAGTCTTGTCTTTGAAGAAATTGGTATAGACATCAATCTGGGTTGTTTGAGTGATCTTGAGATTTGTTGCTTTCCATACTAGGGGTGTGGGTAAAAAGTAGTTGAAACATCTTCTATTGTTTTGGATTGTTGGGTAAAAGGTGTGAGGTCGTAGAATCTTGTCGTTTAAAGGTTGTGAGGAAAAGATGGCATGTAGAGTAGAGTTTGTTGCTAGAGCAAATAGAGCGCCAAGACTTGTAGACTTGGCTTATATGATTAGAGGAATGCAAACTCGTTTGGAGACCATGAAGCTATGCAACATAGAGGAGTTGTCATTGATGAAGATGAAAGTGATGGTGAATGTGAAGGGAGAGCACTGATTAGGGAGAGTGAGAGAGCACGAAGATGAGCAAGAGGATCGATTATCACACGTAATCATGAGGATTGGAAGCAAGTTGCGAATAGGAGTTCCATGTTATTCTAGGAACTTAGATCCAGAAGATCTTATAGATTGGATTGCAAAATGGAGAAATACTTTGATTATGAGGGTGTAGAAGATAACAAGAAGGTGAAATTTGTGAGTACCAAGTTGAAGGGACATGCATCCTTGTGGTGGGATCATGTGCAAATGAGAGAGTTTCAAAGAGGCAAAGATAAGCTTAAGAAGTGGGATGAATGGTGACAAAGTTGAAGGCTAAGTTCATGCCTATGGATTACCAATCCCATTTGTTCAAGCAATTCCAAAATTTTGTGCAAAAGGAACTGAGTGTGAAGAAGTACATTGAGGAGTTCTATCGGCTCAACATTAGAGCTGGACATGGAGGATGACATTGAAAAAAATCTCAAGGTATGTTAATGGATTGCGTATTTCCATTCAAGATGAATTTAGTATGGTTAGGTTGAGATCTGTGGAGGAAGCCTATCAGTTTGTGTTGAAGGTGGAGGAGAAGTTGTCTTGAATGCAATAAAACAACTTGTAGGGAAAAGGAAAATTCCCATGCAGAGGTGGAAGTTTATGTAGTGATGCACAAAATCATGCACACGAGGGAGAAACAAACAACTCGCATGAACAAAGTCATGCACAGAGAGGTGGAGGTAGATCTTCGTCCAAAGGAAGAGGATGCAAAAGAGGAAGAGGATTTAGTGGAACTTGTTTCCATTGTGGAGAGACTAGACATCATGCATTTGAGTGTCCACAAGCTATGTATAATAATGGTGGTAGGAGGAATGATGCTAATAATCATGTTTCTCAACATGTGACGTAGAAAGCCATGCATCGACTAGTAGTGTAGAAGAACTAGAACACGGAGAAGCGCTCATGATGAAGAGGGTGTTGTTGAAGCCCGCAAAGGAAGAAAATGTACCCACGTAGAGAAAGAACTTTTTTGAACCATTTGCAAATCTGGAGGTAAGTGTTGTAAGGTCATCATTGATAGTGGTAGCACTGATAATCTTGTTTCTAAATGAGATGGTTAAGAAACTTGGTCTAAAGAGAATTGTGCACCCGAACCCGTATAAGGTATTGTGGTTGTTGAAGGGCATCAATTGCTTGTAAATGAGCAATGCAAAGTGCATATCAAGATTGACGCATATGAAGATGAAGTCTTGTGTGATGTAATGCCCATGGACGTATGCCATGTGTTGTTGGGGAGACCTTGGCAGTATGATAGACAAGTGGTTCATGATGGCCATGCAAATACCTACACATTGGTGAAAGACGGATAAAAGTACACTTGAAGCCCTGAAGGACTCAAGTGTAGAAGTTGAGAGGAGTCACAGATATTGTTGGTTTTGGAAAAGAGTTTCTGAGTACATTGTGAAAGGGGATTGTGAATGTTTTGCATTCATTCTAAAGATTGTGCGTAAAAATAGAAGTGAAGCACACAAATAGAGGAGATCCCAAAAGCTAAAGGTAAGATGCTAGGTGAGTACACGAATATCTAAGGATATTCTTGATGGTTTACCACCTACGTGCAATATCAATCATCGATGGACTTGATACTAGGGGCTAGTTTACCAAACAAGGCCGCATATAGGTTAATGCCTATGGAGAATGAGGAGATGAGAAGCACAAGAGTTGTTTGACAAGGGATTGATTAGAGAATCTTTGAAGCTTTGTGCATACCCTGCAATATTGGCACCAAAGAAAGGGAGAGTGGAGAATGTGCATCAATTCAGAGCCATCAATAAGATTACTATCAAGTATAGATTTCCATTTATTCATGGATGATTTGATGGATTATTTGAGTGGAGTGAAGTACTTCACAAAAATTGATTTGAAGAGTGGGTATCACTATATCAAAATCAGGAAAAATGAGTGGAAGACTGCTTTCAAAACACAAGATGGATGTATGAGTGGTTGGTCATGCCATTTGGGTTAACTAACACACCAGCACATGTTCATGCGGTTAATGAATGAAGTGTTGAAGCCTTTTTAGGTAAGTTTGTCATTGTTTATCTGGATGACATTATGATTTTCAACAAAAATGAAGAACACTTGGTCCATTTGTAGAGAGTGTTAGAGCATTTGCATGAGAGAGAGAAGCTACTAATGAATTTGAAGAAATGCAGTTTCATGTGGAAGGAGTTAGTATACTTGGGATTTATAATATCTCAAGAAAGGGTTGAAGATGGATCTTGAGAAGGTACAAGATATAGTGGATTGGTTGTCACCCAAGAATGTCACGGAGGCCCGAAGCTTCCATGGACTTGTGAGCTTCTATAGGAAGTTCATTAGAGGATTCAATGAGATTTGTGCACCGATCAAAGAGGTGATGAGGAAGGAAAAAGGAGTTTATGTGGACCATGGATGTAGAGTATGCATTTCAAAAGTTGAAGAAGGTCAAGAGCAACCTAGTGTTGGCCTTGCCTGATTTCAATAAAGTATTTCAAGTTGATTGTGATGCTAGTGGAGTAGTTATTGGAGCTGTGATGAGTCAAGAGGGAAGACCCATCACTTATTTTAGTGAGAAATTGAATGAAAGAAGAAGATATTTAGTTTATGACTAAGAGTTTTATGCCATTGTGCAAGCTCTGAAGAAGTGGAGGCATTATTTGTTTGCCCAAGGAGTTTGTGTTGTATACGGACCACCAAGCACTACAATTCATCAATAATAGGGAAGTTGAATCAAAGACATGAAATGGGTTGAATTCTGCAGAGTTACTCATTTGTCTTAAAGCATAAAAGTGGGAAATCAAACAGAGTTGTAAATGCACTAAGCAGAAGATGCATCTTATTGACTAAGATGCAAGTAAGTGTAGTAGGGTTTGAAGTGATGAAGGAGCTATATACAAAAGATGAAGATTTTGCGGAAGCATGGAAGGCATGTGCAAAACTAGTGAGCATTGACCACATGCCATGGTTAGACTATTTCCTACAAGAAGGATTGTTGTTTAGAGGCACACAGTTGTGTGTACCACAAGGATCAATGAGAGAAAACTTGATCCGAAAGAAGCATTACAGAGGAATGTCAGGTCACTTTGGAATAGATAAGACCTTGGTGAAACATAGTTCGGGAGAGAGATATTTTTGGCAGCGATGGCTACAAATGTGCACATATGTGTAAAGATGTAGAGTATGTCAATTAGCGAAAGGGAAGAGTCAAAACGCAAAGGGTTATATCAACCACTGCCAGTACTGAGAAACCTTGGGAACATCTGAGTATGGATTTTGTTTTGGGATTACCTAAAATGCAAAAGGGTCATGATTCTATCTTTTGTTGTGGATAGATTCTAAAAATGGCTCATTTTATTGCTTGTAAGAAGACAAATGATGCTACACATATTGCTAACTTGTTTTTCAACGTGGAAGTGAGAGACCTGTATGGATTTTGTGCATGATTGTATCTGACAGAGATACCAAATTTGTGGGCCACTTTTGGTGAACATTGTGGAAGAAATTGAACACAAGGTTGCAATTTAGTTTTGTGTATCACCCAGATGGATGGCCAAACAAAAGTTGTCAACATGAGCCTTGGCAATTTGTTGAGATGTTTGGTAGGAGAGAAGGCAAGAACATGGGATTTAGTTCTTGCATAGGCGGAGTTTGCATATAACAACTCTATCAATAGAAGCATTGGGAAGTCACCTTTCTAGATTGTGTATGGAACAAGTCCACGAGGAATTGTGGAAGCAAGAGAGTTGCTGCGAGAAGACGGGAGAAGTGTAGAAGTGAAAGACTTTGCACAATACATGAAGGAGGTGCACTAACAAGTGCAAAATCAGTTGGAATAGAGCAACACACAATACAAGGAACATATATTTGTGGAGGAGACACTTGGAGTTCAAGGTTGGAGATTTAGTTTCTGTGCACACCTACGCAAAGAAAGGTTAAAAATGAGGAACGTTTGATAAATTCATGTGGAAGAAGATTGGACCATACAAAGTCCTAAGAAGATTTGTAGAGAATGCATAGAGTTGGAGCAGCCAGAAGAGATAGACACCTTGCCTGATCTTTAACGCAGTGGATCTATACCATATTTCAAAGGCAAACATGTGGAGAAGATCGCACATAAGTAGATTGGAGGCACCAACTACCAGAGTAGAGGCGTGCAAAAATCAAATGCATTCTAGATGACCGTGTAGTGAAGACGCCATGGTGAAAGGAACATAAAGAATATTGGCAAAATGGAGAGGCAAGGGAGTTGAAGATGCTTCTTGGCTTATTGAAGCAAAGATTGCTAGACTTTGGTCATTCCATTTCAGACCTTCGAAAACTTGCTTGAGCAGGAGCTCAAGTTTCTTCGTACCCAAGGTGTTTGATGCAGGAGCATTCGGGTTCATGAGCAATCATGTGCCACCCGAAAATATTTAGAGTTAGTAAATTAAGACTTGGGCAATGTCGCGCCACTACTAAGAAAGCCGCACAAAGAGCCTTTGCCTTTGTCATCGAAGAAGCTTGTCGAAAGCCACACAATACTTGAATGCCGGACAAGCTTTGCACAAATGTTGTGCAATACTATGAATGCCACGCAATCTTGCCCAATGCTTGCGCAACACGCACATGCCTAGCCTCATTGTGCACAAAACCTCAAGACATAAAACATAAAACTTGCGCACAACAACCAAGTAACCCGCAGATTGTGGATGCTTACCCAAATGCCGCAAAGATACATTGCGGAAGCCGCCAAACACTATTAACACTTTGTATAATGTCGCATTCTTGCAGGTCACTCCCATTTGCTTCAATAATGAGATTTGTGTCAAACAGAATCACCTATCAACATTGATATAATTCTAGAGAATACACGTGGTTCTTGATCCATCTATTTTGGCCAAGGACCAACAACATGATGCAATTGAGCTCGATCTATGAAGGAAACTTCTAGAGCTAATCAATGGCCTTGAGAGGTGACTTGAGGAATATTTTATAGGGAACCTATTTTTGCTAAAGTCGTCTTGTTCTTCAACCAAAGTTTTTGTGAATTCTATAAATAGAAGGGAGTTGCGAACATGTAAGAGAGGCAGAGGCAAGACCACTGAGAGCTAGGTTGAATTCTAAGTTAGGAAATCGAGCGAATGTTCTTGAGAGTGTGAACCAAGTGTGGTTCTATAGAAGTCTGCAAGCGTTAGGATAGGTCTAGGACCAAAATTCTTAGAAGAATTCTTGCAGAGTCTTGTCATAAGGCTGTAATTAGAGTCTTGAGTCATTTTGATTGAGTTTGTATTCTTTCCTTACATTAATAGAAAAACTTTGTTGTTTTCTTGTAAACTAGTTGTGCTTGAGATCTTGTGTTGGTGAGATCTAACTTTGACAATGGTTGTGTGGTGTCTACTTGATGATATGATGACTTAATGACATAACAACACAACTGGTACTGGTAACAAGCACATGATAAGTGCTATAATGTCCCTAAGCAGACATTTTTAAATAATTCCGGATTTACCGGAAACCCTTAGGGCGAATTAATAAAAACTGATTTTTATTGCAAACCCTAACAACAAAAATTAACATTGCTGGAAAATGATGGGAAATAATTTCTAAACCCTTGGAAAAATACATTTTTTTGAATATAATAACAGCCGTAAAATAAATACTGAAAACTGAATTTAAACCCTAAAATTTGGATTTTTATTTATTATTTTTAACTTAGAAAACTAGGAAAATTACAGCTGACCATATACACCAAAATTCTTGGCAAATGACACTCCAGACAGATGAAATAGACCAATTGCTGGCCCCAAAAATTGGAAATGATGGCGTCAACCTGTTGCAGATGATAACTTACAACACTAGGAAAATTACAGCTAACCATATACACCAAAATTCTTGGCAAATGACACTCTAGACAGATGAAATAGACCAATTGCTGGCCCCAAAAATTGGAAATGATGGTGTCAACCTGTTGCAGATGATGTCATCCCTAGAAATCTGCCCCCAATGGTGACATCAACCTTGGAAGTGATGCCCTAGCTGCTGTAAATGATGCCCTAGCTGCTAAAACTGATCTGAACTTGCAAATCGCTGATCTGATGCCCAAATGCTACCCCTGGATGGATGCCCTAGCAAATATGGATGAAAATTTGATATTTCCTTGATTGATTTTGATGAGGATCTGAATTTTTGAATGATGCCCTAATTATTCTGTCACTTTGAAAGCTGATGTTGATGTAGATCTGAAGCCCAACACTGCCCTAGCTGAAATGTGATAAAAATCAGATTTGAAGCCCAAATGTGATTCTTGGATGGAATCACCACAAAGAACCGGAGGGTTTTCGTCCCCAAGCTCTTGTCCACCGGAGGGTTTTCGTCCTTTGATGCTCCAACGGAGGGTTTTCGTCCTCAGTGGTTGAAAGCTGAAGCAGAATGCTCAAACTTGCAAATCTGGATGAGTAAAAATGATTGATAAAATATTTTTTCCAAATGAGCCCAATGCCCCTTTTTATAATTTCCCTTTCACCTTTTTCGAGGAAAGACACCCATAAAGCAACTTCACCTACTTTTATTTTAATTTTGAGTTGCTTTATCAAAATTTACCTTTATTTTAATAATAAAACATAAGTTGCCTTTTTATGATATAACATAAAGTTACTTTTTGGCCACTTAAGTTAAATTATTAATTTATTTCCCTTATTAAAATATTTCGAAAAGGGAACATGACAACACACGTAATCAAGAAGAATGAAACATGCAATAATTGTATAGTCAATCATTGATAAGCATGTGTAGATTAGTCAATAGTAAGAATGTGATCAATTAAGGATAAGTATGTTGTAATTAGCAATCAATAAACAACATGTAGCAAGTAGTGTCAATGTCATAGAAAGAAACAATGTTATCATCAAGTAAGAACACACTAAATAGCCATAATAAAGCACATGTATGAATAATCTAGGTAGGTCTATACAATCAATGGACTAACATAAAAAGATAACTTTAAAAATCGTGCTAGATGCCCCAGTGCAGGGATGCCCCAATGTGGAAAAATTGCCCTTAGTTGATGTCTAAGTAAATCCACAAAGTATGTATGTGTCCATGACGTTGTATAACTTGTATGTCTTGTATCCAAACTCATGCAGATCATAAAAACATGTACACAAAATAGATATGTAAATGTTAAAAGCATGATAAGTAATAGTGTCAAAATCTATGTATCAATGAAGCAAGCCACAAGTAGGCCTGGTTTTTAAATTTTTCAAATGTCTTGAATGTTTTTTCCTTATCTTGAATTTTTGTTTTTTCCTTATCTTGATTTTTTTGTTTTTTCCTTATCTAAATATGAATGTTTTTGTACTTTTTGAATGTAAGAAGCATCATTCAGTCAACCAATCAAGGCCAAGAGGCACAAAGCAAAAAGAAAGGGGAGGGTCCTAGATAGTCTATAACATCATGTCAAAGCATATTGTGCATGGAGGTGTTATTCTCAAGGAGAGTGAGGGTAAGTGATTTGTCCCCATTGTAATGTTGTGTCTAAAAAGAGTGAGGGCAAGAGTTAATGCCCCCTTGTAATGTCGTGTCTTAATGAGAGTGAGGGCAAGCGATATGCCCCTTATTGTATTGTCATGTCTCTATAATATATGTGAACTCATAGTAGGTGCATCTCCCTAGTGGGCAAGAGTCAGTTTATATGCAAATGTCACAATGTGTGTAGGCATAGGGAGATATGATCATGTAATCTTGATGCATGCCATGAGAAAGTAACAGTGAATAACCAACATGGAGTGATGGGCAAATGGTATGTGGCAACGAGGTGTAACATGCCTCAAAAAATGTTAAGTAGCTAGGTTGTTTTAAAAGATATGTATGCGTATGCCATCGTAAGATAGCAAGTGTAGACGTTTAGGATGGGATAAGCAGTCAAACAGGCAGGGGCCAGTGCAACAATCAAGTCAAAGCCAAGCGTTGAAAGAATAGTCAATGTGTAGGCATATGCATAGGGTTGTAATAGACGAACAAAAGAAGTAACAACCAACTCAAGGAGGGTAATCATGCAAGCAATCAATTGAGAAACTATGTACAAGAACAAGCTATATACAGTAAGAAGCTATGTATGGTATGATGCATTTGAACTAGCATAAGAGGTAGGTCAGGAATACTAACCTATTCCATTCATGAGATGCTCATGTGAAGGTCTTGGATCAATTGGTGTAAATGTCACACTTTGTGGGTGAGGAGTAAGAATAGCAGAGATATCACTGTTAGAATAAGAGAAATAGTCTCATGTTGTATGATAACCTGGATTACCGACTCTAGGAGTATGCTCATGAATATATCGAGGCGATTGAATAATCGGAGTAGCTTTTGGACTCCGTTGTGTGTTAGGAGAACGCATCGGTGTCCTTTGTAGGACGTGCCTACAAGGTTGCCACATGACTATAGTAGGGCGAGGGTGAGCATGCAATGTAAGCTAGATAGGCAAATTTGGTTATATATGCCCCATAGGATCAACTTGGGAAGGCCGCTTATTTAATGGGCTCTCGAGGATAGGTCGTCAGAAAAAGTTGGTTGTATCAGCATAGGGACAGCTATATACAGTAAAAAGCTATGTACAATAATGATGCATCCGAGATAGCATTAGAGGTAGGTTAGGAGTGCTATCCTATGATCCCATCAATGGGATGCTCATGTGAAGGTTTTGGATCAATTTGTATTCGAGCTCCCTTTGGCTGAGGAGAGAGTAATGAAGATAGATATGCCTTGTACAACGTGTGTGTTGCTTCTTATGCACGAATTTGGCTAGATCTAACAAAATATTGGTGCAATGAGTTGTCCAATTGAGGTTGATTTTACATTATACTTAGCTTAGGTTTTGTACGTGTACTAGAAGATTTAGGCACAATAGGTATCCCATAATCCTTAGGAGTGCAATATAATTGATCAAGATCATAATATGGCCTAGCAAATTTCTCCTTTATAGCATCGGGTATATAATTCTGTTTTTGTGAATCTTGATCATTACTGTCATTATCAACTTGCTACTGTCATTATCAACTTGCTCACTTGTGTTACTATGTTCCTCAAATGTGTGCATGTTAGGATGTTCCTAAAAAATCAACTTTTGAGTGTTCCTTTTCTTTCACATGATTTATGGCTGGTTCTATTAGTGGGGATGTTTGCTCAATATGTTCTTTTTGTTTCGGCACCCATGTCCTTATACTTAATAACTCCATACCAGATTGGTCTATTATGATGTGGCCATAATGAATAAGTCCTCCAATCCTTCTTTGCAAAACCCAACACTCATCTATATTATGTCCATTAATTCTATGATAATCACAAAATGGTCTACCATGTCATCGTATCAGATGATATGCATGGCGAAAAGTATTAGAAGGTAATGTCATAAAACCCTTATCTAGTAGAAAAGGTAGGAGATATTTGCCTGTAAGGTAAGTTCCTATTGTGGAGTTTTGAATTTGTTACGAAAATTTGAATGATCAGCCACACAAAACATAACATTCGTATCTAAAGGGTTTTGTTTACATCCCGTGAACTTAGCACAATGTTTATTTAATTGTAAAGCCCTGTGAGCCATTTTGGTTTGAAGCTCACCAACAATGCGCTTCAAAGAGGAAAATTCGCTAAAAGGAACAGGACCACCCAAAGGCTCAACTAAGGGTCCAACCTTGCTATTAATTTCAAATATAGGAGTGGAATCATCCATTGAAGGCATGGAAGGAACATTGGCATCCTCTTAACCCATATGTGAGACTAAGGGGAAGAAGACGTCACATCATTATATAGATTTTTTTACCATTTGTCCTAGCATGCGTGTAAGCTAGCTCTTCTTTCCTAAACTCAAACAAAGAAAGGTCATTGTCATTCCAATAATCATCATTGTACTCATGGTCCCTAGCAGTATGTATGATAAGCTTACAAGAAGGGCTACAAAGGGTAATTTGATTAATCATGTCATATGAAGGAGGAGGAACCCTACCATATAATGGAGGAACAATGCAAGCCGTTAGAAATATATAAAAAAGAAGCATATGATGTTTTACTCACTAATTCATGAATCCAAAAGGGGTTTTTAATCTAAAGGCATAGACGGACGTGGACAACAAATTTCAAATTAATTTGACAAGGTCAAAACAAAGAAAGAAATATTTCGGAAAATCTGTGATGATTTTTAGGAAAGAAAAAGAGGTCTGTGATCAACTTGATGTGACTAGGAAAAATTTCCAAGCGTTTTGAAAAAGAGGTTTGTGATCAACTCGATGTGACTAGGAAAAACTTCCAAGCACTAGGGTCTGTATTTCTTTATCAATAATTTGTTCTTGATGATGAATCATGGATTATGATTTGAAATGTGTTGATCATAAAATCTACACAGTTAATCCCAAAAGTCATTGATCTAATAAATATATCCTTTGCATGTTACACCAATTTATAGTGAAAATAAGGAAACCCCAGTTCCCAAAAATCCGCTATGTATTTTAGGAGACAAAAAGAGGTTTTGGATCAACTCGATACGACTAAGAAAAGCCTTTAATGGTTTTGAAACTAGAATTGTTTTCAATCAAACAACTGTAATAGGAGAATAATTATGAAATCCTAGGGAAAATGATGCAAATTAGATTTTGTTCATGCAATAAGGGGAAATAAGCATATAGACCTGAAAATCAAACCCTAATAGGGAAGAAAATTGAAACCCTAAAGGGTGAAAATAAACTCTAGGTTGTGTATACGAAAGTAAAGATCTGATGCACCAAATTGTAATGTCAAAATTTAGCTGTGAGCATAATTTATCAAATACTTGAAATATTAATACAGGCTAATAAAGGGATGTTCTAATACATCCGGAATCAAGTGAAATCTTGAGATTTGAATGTTGTTGATCACTCTAAAGATAGCAAAATATCAATTGTGGCTTAAAAATGGAACAAACTCTTTGGTACAGGCTGGCAGATAATGAAACAGGTTGTTCAAATGTTGAATAGAAGCAGGGCACATCATTGTCAAGACACTCAACAAAAATCAGGCTGGCTTTGTGTTCTAGACAGGTTGGAAAAGGGAAGACACGTTTGGATACAAACTTGTTTGAGGCAGACTGTATCAATTTGATTCTTTGAACCTGTCTAGAGGCTACGAAATCATTTGGGAGTGATTGTGTGGCACAAAATTCTTCTGTGCAGGCTCTTCTAGATGTGTACTTCTGATTTATTGCATTGGAATGCTGTGATGAATTTGTGATGTAGCTGAATTGCCTTCTTATTTGTCAAACAGTAGCTTGGCTCGCCTTGAAGATGAGAAATGATAAAAAAGAGTTAGCATTTTGGGTTTGACTAGCCCCAACCACCCTTTGATGGCTGAGCATTGCCTACGTAGCACTACTTCAAGAGGCCTCAAACCCACGTAGTTCCCCCACAAGCCTATGATGAGATGTAGCTAGCAATATAGAAATAAATATACCTAACAGGAAACCCTTGATTTCACTTTGCCAGTTAACATGATTTTTGACCCTTGAATGATTTAGATTTCTTCTCTTAGCAGATTTGGTTCTTTGTCTATAGTGTCTCCAAGTACTGAGGTGATCTCTAGCAAGTGTCAAGATGGTTTGAATGGCTTAGAGTGCCTTAGATGACATTTTGTTGGTTTTCTTGCACAATTGAACCAAAAATCTTGTTAAGGCTGACTAAGACAAGTTAGCCATTTGAAATTGTGACCATTAGGTAGGCGAAGGACATGTTTGAGACACGTGGACATCTTTGTTCGCACTCAACCGAAACTAAAATCATGCTAAGGTCGACTAAGACAAGTGATTTGAAACTGTGACCATCAGGTAGGCGAATGACAGGTTTGAGACATGGTTCGAACTTGTCTAAGGTCCACGAACCCGTCCAAAGTGGTCATGCAACTTAGAATTGAAAGGTGTATGATGTTTGTCTAGGATGTAAGTTGGCTCTTGTATAGACTGAAGTGGTTTTAGTGATGTAAAATTGAAGAATAGAGTCAACCTAGTGGATTAGAGAGTGCTCGGAAGAGGGAAATGTGTGAATAAGGTCAATTATGTATTTATGGACCAAATGTTTGTAAAGGTGCAAAACGTGTAATTGTCAAGTGCCTTAAATTAAATTTAGGGACTACAATAGGATTGAAATAGTGACTTGGCGGCTAGGCTATGTGGTAGTCTTAAGTGTCAATTGGCTTGACAACTAGCGTTGTGGCATTGCCACATGGCACAATCTGGTTGGTTTTGTATGACTTGTATGACCTAGGTGGAAAAATTTCAAAATTCTTGAAAATGTTGAGTTGAGTGATTGACTTGTCTACGTGCTCATTGGGTCAACTTTTTGCCTATTTATACTATTTTGCCTAGTCAACATTTTTAGTGAATTAGATAGTCACAAGTGGCAATGCCACATCACACAAAGGCACATGGCTAGGAGGAATTTGTATAGTCAATGGTTTCGAGAGTGACAAGTGGCATGTTGAAGTGATTTCCTACCATTTTGAATTTTGAACATTTTAAATTTGTGATTTTTAGGGTGTGTGGGTGGGGAGGGAAATCAAAAATTTGTACCTGAACTTCAAATGGCTGTAACTTTGTCATATGAACTCTGTCTAAGCCTGTTTTTGAGCTAGTGGAAGACATTTTTCAATCTCTATTTAGTGGTATTGTTCTTTTCAATGTTTTCAGGTTTCTATTGTGGTCTTGGCATATTTGAAATTGGAGAGGATTCCAGGTGTCTTACTGTTAGGACAATTTGTGCATGGGAGCCATCTCTTGAGATTACATTGAGGACCACGGGTTTGAGGCAGCTTGATGTGAGACTAATAGTTCTCTTCAGCTATGGGGAAGGGGGATGCATTTTATAATCGAGTAGTTCAAGTGATAGGGATTCTTTTGAATCATATTTTACTTGAGCTTTATGTTCCACGGGTTTGAGGAAAATTGATGTGAGACTAAAAGGTCTCTTCAGCAAAGGAGTAGGGGATGCATTTTATAATCGAGTAGATCAAGTGATAGGGATTCTTTTGAATCATATTTTACTCTAGCTTTATTTTTATTTGAAGAATTGCAGTACTTCGATGGAGTTGATAGATATATTGAATACATTGTTTGGGAAAATTGACAAGTCAAGTGTTTACAAATTGAATCATGAGTTGCAACACTTGATCCATTGGCATTTTAAAGGATTGGATATTATTTTGGTCGCACAATTTTTTTTTTAATTAGAGTTGTAGTAAGGAGTATAAGTGCATTGTGACTGGTATATTATGTATTTCTCCCAAAGTGTTGCGATGGAGTAGGAAAGAAAGACTCGCATTGTTTGCACATGTGTCCTCCTTATTGGTTGTTGAACAAGAGAAGCTCACAAAGTTGGGTCAACTTGGTTGAAAGCAACAAGTTCATGTGATAGGGAAGTTGAAATAGAAATCCAGGGTTAGCCAAGTCAAAAATTTGAAGGCAAGACCAAATAGGCAATAGAAATAAGAACAAGAAGAGTTCTCCAAAGGGCGATCTCAAGCGTGGTCACAAAGGCAAGGAGAAGAAGCTCAAGGAGTGTACCTACCATAACAAGCT
Source organism: Taxus wallichiana var. yunnanensis (assembly GCA_018340775.1). Taxonomy (NCBI): domain Eukaryota; kingdom Viridiplantae; phylum Streptophyta; class Pinopsida; order Cupressales; family Taxaceae; genus Taxus; species Taxus wallichiana. The sequence goes on from CM031235.1 coordinate 798,307,819, forward strand.
AAGACATGTTGAGATTGCTTGCTATAAGAAGGTGAAGGATCTCAAGGAGGAGGTCTAGGATCTCAAAGAGGGCTAAGGCAAGTCAAATGGTAAAGATAAGAGTAATGTTCTTGTTGCACATTCTTCTAAAGTTTTGCTTCTACTTCCAAGTGTGAATTCATTGTGGATTCTTGATGTATGAATCATATGGCCAAGGATGGTAGGTTGTTCCAAAACCTGGAAAAGATAATGATGAGAATGTTTACATAGTGGATGATTTAGCTCTTTTTGTTGTTGATAGTGGTGATGTTGTGCTATAGGATGTCATGCTTAGTGATGCTAATGATTTACCGATTTGAGGGGTAATCTACTATCTCTGTTCATCAACTAACTCAACGGGGTAAGAAGGTTGAGTTTTGGTCTGAAAAATTTGTTGTGAAGGATATTAGCACTAATATTTTAGGGGTTGGTTGTGGCTTGCTTGATAAAAAGCAAAGTCCTACAAGTTTTATGGTGTCGTTGATGGTTCTCAAAATCGTGGTCCATATGCACTTGTGATTGTGGTTGTGATTGATGATGCAAGGTGATTGTGACAGGAGAGATATTATATTGGAATTTTAGAAGCATGTGATTGATGGCATTAACAATATGGTTCACATGCCAAGTTCTATTTCTCGTTATGGATATTCTATTGTTTTAGTGTTCACATGGATATATTTGTAACATTGGAAAATAAATATTGTAATAGTTAGTGTGTGCGTGAAATAATATTGTAAATAATATGTGAAGTTGCGATAAACAACTCACGGATAGATTGGTAGGTTGGAGAGAATAATGGGATTTGTGTGAGAAAATAAAGGTGAAGAGATAAGTGGAAGGTTGAGAGATCTGTGGATAGACTCATTGGTGGTAGGAGTTCCTCAACCTATTTATATTTTATTCCTCCATCCTATTTGGTACCCGAATGAATTAGATTGCAAAATTTTCATATTCGGTGTTTTATTGTGCTTTTATTTTGTCAAATCTAGACCAGAATTAACATCTGGTATCAATGTGATGTCTGATATGTGATAATTTCATATAGAAGAATCGTTGTGCTATTTCTTTGCCATTTCCCTGAGCAACAATGATTGGCATTTAAAATTTTTCCTTAGCCTTTGACGTAATCATTATTGTTTGTTGCTTTTGTTTTAGCGTACCATTCCAATTTTTTACAGTCCTTTGAATTGGGCCTGATGTCTCCTTGATAGCTGAGTGTAAAGCATAGTTACCTAAGACTTTGGGACGACGGGACGCGGGACGGAGTTTTCGGGGACGGCAAAAATTTCCAAAATTTCGGGGACGACGGGGGAGGGTAGGGGCACGACTATTAAAATAATATATAAAATTATAAATATACAGATACATTTTAATTTTTTTATGAATAACTATTCATATTTATATATCAGTCCATGTGCATGCAATCCACATTCAGATGTCCATATTAAAAACTCGCAGCATACATATAGCTATACTAATGTTATATGTCCATATAACTTTTAATATTAATATGTATGCTACTGGTTTTCATAGCATGTTGTTACAGTCCATGTGCATTTGTGCTCGAAAATTTCTGTGTTCATATTTCTTAATATGGCTTTGTAATACAATATAGTCAAGTTAACGGGTAAACATTTATAAAGAGAAAACAATAAATTAATTAATTTAATTTTTTTTTAAATTTTCTTCTAGAAAAAAAAGGAAAATAAGAAAAAAACTGAAGTCCTCAAACGCGTTTTGGGGACTTCTCCGAAACATTTCGGGATGTCCAATCGTCCCGCCGTCCCCCAAAGGTCCCATACGTCCCGGGACGTCTCTCTCCTCTCGCAAACATCCCGAGGACGTTTCCTCTATTCGTTGGCCTATGGGAAATGTGGGGAAACCTTTCCCCTGGTCCGGTGTCCCCAAAACGCCTCGGGACGTCTCGGACTTCAAGATTTTGGGGGATGCGTCCTCTGTGTAACTATGGTTTGGAGAAAGCATTCAAGATGGCCCTCACATTGTGCATGGGATGATCTACTCAATTCAAAGCTTCGAGTCCAAGCGAGTGACTGCAAACATCATTTTTTGTGTTAGACTGTGTACAAACTCTATCTCCGCCAGACTTGTAGTTGTTGCATTGGACGTTGTACATTTTGTGCTTAGATTTGCATGGTCACATACCTATATTCACTTTTGGATTTGGCTACACTGTTTTCATTGGCATTGGAGATAAAGTGCGAGTTTCTCCCATCAAATGGCATTGGATTCAACATATCAACTTGGACGAGTTAGACGCCCTCTAACAACCCGCAGCCTCGCCCTTCATGGTTGTCACTTGACTCCAAATTCGCCGCCACCACGCGCGTAATTGCTCTCTAGATTGATCGCCACGTACAGGGACAACGATTGCTAAATATGTCATTAAGGTGTGAAGTTTTAATATAAAGTCGAATTTGTGTCTTTGTTATTAAAAATTTGGCTAGTCATTATTAAAAATTTAATTCCCGAGTGGCATGCTTTTCTTTGGTAGAATACTTGGCAAACACAGGTTTTGGGTGTAATTGTCCATATGATATTCAAGTAAAGTCTTGGTCTTTTAGTTTAAATAGGTTTTAGTTGTATTTAAATTTTAGTGAGTTATTTAGATTTAGAATATTAAATCTTTGAGTCATTATTTTTATAGTTGGTAGAAAGTAATTAAATATTACTTTCTATTCTATAGGTAGAAATTTAGTGTTCTATGTATTTAGTCATTTTTGCATTAAAATTGTTCAAAAAATCTCAAAAGTGTCAAAGTCGAGAGTTAGATTCATAGCAAAAAGTATTCAATTGTATAAGGACGCATTATTGCTTGTATGCAACGCCCTAAGTCAAATGTTGAGCGAGCCCATCTTATTGGGGGTAATTTTCTCCTTAAAAAGGACATGCAAATGAGCCTCAAAGACAAATTCAGCTAAGTATGTAGCGAAAGCGATGGAGGATGGAGGCAACGGAGGAAGGAGGCGATCAACACCTCTCGTCACCATTAGTGACGGGGCCGCATAGCTGATTTGGTGGCATGTTTTCAATTTGCTTTTAGTATGCTTGCTTTCCGTTATGCTTTGTATTTCATTTTAGAATCCCCTGTTTTGGTTTGTGTGCTCAATAAAACCTCTCGCAGTGAATTTGGGAAAGAGACATGTACCGAGAATCGAGACTCTTCAAAGGGGAAAAGATTGTGGGGTAAACTCAATATGGATGGTTGTCCAGCTAGTTCGGGAGTTCTAGGAATCTGGAGGATTCAGAATTCGGGAGTTCAGAACAAGGGTTTGGGAATGATCCCATAGAATTCGGCTCGAGAACTACGCCTTTACAAGGGTAGATGAGACAACTTGATGGAGTCGTTACCTGGTCTAAGCAGTGTCTTCAAGGAGCAACATTTGCAGGATGTTTTTCTCTTCTCCCATGTTCACACTAAGGGGGGGAATGTTACGGATATTCTATTGTCTTAGTGTTCACATGGATATATTTGTAACATTGGAAAATAAATATTGTATTAGTTAGTGTGTGAGTGAAATAATATGTGAAGTTGTGATAAAAAACTCGTGGATAGATTGGTACGTTGGAGAGAATAATGGGATGTGTGTGAGAAAATAAAGGTGGAGAGATAAGTGGAAGGTTGAGAGATTTGGGGATAGACTCCTTGATGGTAGGAGTTCCTCAACCTATTTATATTGTATTCCTCCATCCTATTTGGTATCCTGAATGAATTAGATTGCAAAATTTTCATATTCAATGTTTTATTGTGCTTTTATTTTGTCAAATCTAGACCAGAATCAACATTTCTCCATTCAAAGAGGTGCCCCGAGGTTGGTGCTTAGTAGACATCTCCAAGAAGGCTTTGAGAAGGGGAAGGTGTGACATGCTAATGAGCATGTTGAGCTTATTCATTCTGATTTGTGCACTGTGAATCATCCATCTCACGCAAGCTTGAGCTATATTTTGACTTTCATTGAGGATTTCTCTAGATATACATGGGTTTATTGTGTGAAATCCAAGTCTCTTGTTGAGAGAAATTCATATTGTAGAAAGCCATGGTCGAGAAACAATCCAGACATCGTGTCAAAGTGTTTGAGATTGGATAGAGTAGGAGGGTATGTAAACTGTGCTTTGAAGAAGTTTTGTACCAATCATGACATTGTTTGGCAGCATATTGTGTCCCATGCTCAGTAGAAAATGGTGTAGCAAGAGGCAATAAAAAAACTTTGGTTGAGATTGTGAGGTGTCGCTGCAAACCAAAGGTATGCATGCTAGTTTTTGGGCTGAAGCTATTTGCTGTGCTAATTATGTTATTAACATGGTTATTACAAAGGTTGTACATTATGTTACACTACATGAGAAATGGTGTGGGAGGAAGCCTACTATTGTTCACTACATGTCTGGTAGTGTTACATGGATCTATATTTAGGATGAGAAGCGGAATATACTTGATCCTTAGAGTTATAAGTGCATCATGGTGGACTATTAAGAGGCGTTCAATGCCTACAGGTTATGGGATCCTGCACAGCATGTTATTATCATTTGGAGAGATATCTTTGATGAGGTGACTACTTTTGTTGATGGTGCATTAATTCTTCTCGTACTACGTAGATTATTGGTCAGGATGAGGATGAGAAGTCTAGTTCCAGTTTGGAGATTTCTTTAGTTGTGACTTATAAGGATGATGAGACTGTTTCAGATGTTTCTACATTAGTTGAGGATCTCGTGAAGAGATCTGTGAATGTTAATCCCGTTGTACCGGATGATGGTCCCCAACATGAGGCAAGTTCGACACACGAGGGTCCTTTTTCTACTACTCTTGATGAAGCTGAAGAAGATAGGGGGATGTGAATTCTGCACGAAGGACCTGCAGTCAGAAACATTGAGCCAATAATGCCCTCATGTCTCAGGTGATGGATGCTCATGTGAAAACGAAAGGCAAGGCTATAAAGGAAGATCCTTTGATGAAGATCTAGACGAAAATGTTGATTTTTGATTTTTGATCACTGATTAGCACTGTTGCAGGGAGACGCGTCCCCCACCACTTGGGACGCGTACCGGGTACAGGAGACGCATACGGAGACGTCTCCCGTACGTGGGAACCTTTGTTAACATCTCCTCCCATCTCCCCACAAACACACACACACATGCACACGCACACACACACACACACACGCACACACGCACACGCACACATGCACGCACACACGCACACACACACACAGAGGGATTGTTTGCATTTTTCTGTTACAATGTACTCTTCCCACAATATGTGAGATATCAAATATCAATAGAATTACTCATCTTTTGTCGACATTTGATTTCCTTACTTCAAAAAGTATAGTTATTTTTAAATTTCAGTGCATTCTGAATCTAAATAAATTAATAATGTACAATAGTATTTTTCTAGTTATTTCATATATATATTGCCGTCTCCCCATACCCGTCTCCCACTTTTCTAAAAAATGTCGTACCAGTACCCGTACCCGTCTCCTGGTAAGTTGGTAACTATGCTGATTAGCAGTTCATCAGGACGTGGTTGTTGCTCGTCATTAGATGCTATGATTCGGGGATGTTAAGACCTTCACTTCTTTTGACTTGCTAATGCCAACTTGTTTTGACCCTCCAAGTTGGGTTTTAGGTGGGTTGTCAAGAGTGTAATCCCCATCTTGCTGGGCCCCTTTGAGTTATTGATACATGTGGTAGACCATTGGGTTATGTGTAATTTGTATTTAGTATGTATTGCAGTTAGTGCATTGTTCTGGGTTGGCCCTGTACCGTTGTTTCATTTATTGATAGGTCTTCATATTCTACCCACAAAGGCTTCCTAAATCTGAAATGAGGTGGGCAGATGGGTAACGGGCAATTTTCTTGGTGCTATCCCCTTGCAAGATTGTCATATTTCCTGTTCTACAACCTATATAGGCATCTATAGTAGCAAGCCAAGGCTTGCCTAAAATCAATGGATATTCTTTGAAGCTATTTTTAGGCTGTAGGATAACGAAGTCTACATGGTATTCCCAAGATGATACAATTGTTGTTGCATCATCAAGCACTCCCTCTAGTTTCACTGTAAAATGATTATCCATTTGAACTTGAAGGATAGTTTGGGTATCTCTTAAATCTTATGAGTTTAGTTCTTGCATTGTTCCCTCGGTCATTAAGTTCATGGTTGCGTACATATCCACCAAACCATTTTTTATGACATTGTTCTCAATCTTCACCTCTATGATAAGGCTGCTAGGGTTCTGAAATTTTGGATCTGTAGGTTGGCTAAGCATTGGTTCTTATAGTTTTCCTATGACTTGGACAGTTTTAGGGTACTCAAGTTTCCTTCCTAATTTAGAATAAATATCCGTCCGTTGTTTTGTATAAATTGGTGCATCTTTAATAGCTTGCAACACAGGAATCTTTAACCAGGTTCTTCAGTTCATTTCTGAAGGCAAATTTAGATTCAGGTATGGATTTTTGTTGTGTTAGTTTCCCTGGGTATGGTGGCTGCCTATTTATTGATTTGGGTGATATTGGTTTCTCTGGGTATGGTGGCTACCTATTTATTGATTTGGGTGATATTGGAGCATGATTCTCAGGATTTGTGGGTTCCGGATCCTCTATCTCTGGTACTATAGACCTAAGTACAAGTACCTTTTCTTCTGTTGCTTGGATCACAACCCCAAAATTAAGACTTATTCGATTAGACCTTGAACATCTCTACTAGTACAAAGAGTCATATCAGCACAATCAGGAAGATCAGGAATGTTCCACATTGTAATTGTTAGCAGGGTGAAAACCAATGGGCTCAAATACAAACATATCTGCTCTCCTATTTGTATGGCTGGGAGTAGGCTTAAATGGTATAGAGGTGGGCATTCTTACTACAATTTGTTCCCCGGGCCTCCTCTTAATGCATTCATCTAGTTTGGAGTAGCTAACTGCTGCCACACTGATTGTTGTTGGTAACTTGGTACTTCTTATAGAGATGTGCTGCTTTTGATAAGGCTGCTGCTGTTGATAAGGTTGCTGATAAGACTGCTGGGAAGGTTGCTGTTTCTATTGAGACGGCTGCCATTGTTGCTGAGGCAACTGCCATTGTTGTTGGCCTCCATAGGTCATAGGCACCATAAGGAAGCGCTCTCCTAGGTTGGAACGTATTCTAGATTGTAATGTCTTGGCTTTGTTGTTGTGGCCTAGATTGCCAACTCTGTCTAATGCTTCCACAAGCCATGTAATAGAGTTGCTGCCATGTCTTTTCATCTCTATCTAATGCTTCTCTAACCTGTGGAATCAGGGGGAAATTGTCAATATCATGAGGTTTATCAGGACAAATTGTACATGTCCTAACCTCTTTCACTGGGCATTCATCGACTCCATGTTTCTGTTTGCAGCCTAGGCAATATATTGTTAATGCCTTCTCTGCTTCTTCTATCTTGCTCTTAGTCTACAACCGGTCAAATTGGGTAGAGAGGTTGCTGAATTTATTCTTTGAAATCTTTCAATAAGCTCCTAATTCAGCCTTGGTTATTAATGATAATCCTTAAGTGCTTGAGGTTGAGAGTGCGTTTTTGGCAACCCTACCCCACCTTCTGCCGACCTTGAAAGCTTCTGCTATAATCGTTCAATTTCATCAAGGTTCAGTTTCGTAATGTCTCCCCCTACAATCATATCCAAGACTTAATGGCACTTATCACTTGTTTCTCTTATGAAGATTGTTTTTAGGGTTCCTTCACCAAGGTTATGCTTGGGGCATTGTCTCAAGATGTAATGGAATATTTCTACGTATTTCACCATGTTTTCATCTGTCTTTTGGGTTGCCCTAAAATTTCTTCTTGCAAATCTTTTCCTTAGCAACAATTTTTGTATTTATCCAGGAATGACTTCTTCATCTCCTTTGAGTTGTGGATTACGCCTCCATATAGACTATAAACCCTTAGATAACATCATTTTTAAAAGTTGCTGGAAATAGTTATTGTTTTTGTATTTTTGTCTGATAATCATAACTTCAACATACTTCTTAAAACTAAAATAGAAAAGAACCAGAGTCTTCAATGAACTTACCATAGAACTGCAGTAAACTGGACAAAGGAATGTTCTTTGGTGGTTCAGTGAATTTGGTGACAGATTGGTCCTTGTGTCCAAATTTCTGTCTGGGTGTACTTGGTAATCAGGGAGGTTTCTTGCATGGATTTAATGTCTTCTCTTGGAGCTTAGAAAGAAAATGTCCTCCGCTTTCCCATGGCCGGTTAGACATGCAAGTCGGTCCTCTATAGTTGTTTCCTCTAGCCATCGACAAGGGTGATTAGGTTTTTTTATTATTTTGTTAACATGCTACACAGAGCAAGATTTCCTAGAAGAAGAATGTCCACCTTCTTCCTCCAATTCCATACCTTGCACAGAACATACAAAAACAAAAAATTAGAATATGATATTCGTAGTGGTGTTGGTGTTCAATGCCTCCACAGCTGCAGCACCAAAAAGTGATGAACACCTAAATCATCAACCCAGGGAACTGAAAAATAATTAACTGATTCCTAATTAACAGAGTTTCTTATACTAATCCTGTGCTGGGAGCAGGCGCCTTCTCTTAGCTATAGCCTATATCGACTTCTAAATCAAAATTGGCACAAAGTCCTCTTCAATGGCACATGTTTGGGAAAACTCTTTTTATCAAGTGTGGAAAATGATATAACTTCATATCTCTGAATGCGACCCTCCTTCTTTGTCCCTCTCAAACAATTTATTATGCTTGGGAGATGGAGAAGACAAGTTAGTTAGGCAATTCCAACTTTTGATGTCTTAACTTGTTGATTACATTCTGACTTGAGTCACTTTGATTTAATTGACCACTTAAAGAAATATTACATCATATTAAAAAAATGTTTCAAATAGAAAAACAAATGAAACTTGTTCTTGTCTTCCTCAACAACAAAACATTCAAGAAATGAAATATGCAAGCTGGTACAACTTCTTTGTTCTATATGTGGGACATGTGGAAAATAACTGAAAGAGCAAATAGGAATCCTCCTCAAATTATTGTGCAATACTTAGAAATATGGAAATGGTATGGTCCATGTCATTCAATCTAGAACTCCTCATCTTACATGGTAGGATCAAAATCCAATTGTTTATGGCTTCACAATGGTTTCTCAAATTTTGGAATCAGCTTCATAGTACAAAAATCCTTTAATGTGTATAAATCTGGAAAATATTCTGTATATGTGAAGCTGTAGGTTTTATTTATAAGCTGGACCTGTATCTTTATCTGTGGTTTCTCCTGCAACTCGAAGGCCACAGGAGAGACTTTCAATGATTATTCATGTTACCTTCTACATCTCACTAACACATTAGCCATCCATTAATACTCTAATCTTTCAACTACTACTATTCATTCATCTACAACTCAAGTGCAAAATAAGAAAATAACAGTGGAAAGGAAATGAGATAAATGAATGACGCATGGAAAATAGGAATGTAGGAAAGATAGTCTTATTTATGCTATTTAAATGTTTCAACTCAGAGTCATTTGTCAAACGAAGGTTTTAACCACCCCTAAGCAAAGATCACAAAAGCTACTAAATACACCTTCTGCATATGTTCAAGACTGCTAATAAACATATTAATTCTTTGGAATAGACTCTGAAGAGTGCACAAAATCATACCCAAAATTAAATCTCTCAGCATGATTATATTTTGACCTAAAACTAAACCTCTCAGCATGATTATATTTTTACTATAGTAGACCATTTTAGCAAAATGTACATGCTCATTCCTCGTAAAGAAAACCATTTGGGGCCCTGGAACAGCTGAATTATCACTAGTATTTGGGTTATTTTAGATTTGTCTTAACTCCGTTGTTTCAAATAGAGATGCAAGGTTTCTGGCCCGATTTTGGATCAGTTTGAGGGGAAGGGTGGACACCACATTGAAGAGGGGTATTGCTTTTCATCCATAAATGGATGGCAAAATTGACATAGTAAGTAGAACATCGGCATAGCTCTCAAGTGGGCTATGATAGAAGACATCCAAAGACTTGGGAGGAGAATTAGATATACATTCAATATTCAAATAATAGGACAGTGCATACTGATACGACTACTATTAAGCCTTCCTTTGAATCATATTTTGGTTATTTTCTTTCTTCCTAACCCTTATGCTTTTGGAGCATCGAAAAGGGAAAAGGGAAGAGGCCAATTCAGAAAATGAGAGCGCTGAATAATTCATTGACATAGTGAAGCAAATCCATCTTCAAATGCAAGAGAAACTCAAGGATCTCAAGTCAACTACAAAGTCTGTGATAATTAAAATAGAGGTGAGCACAAATACAAAATTGAGGATAAGGTATTTCTTTACTTAAGCAACGATAAACTCCAACGGCAAGTGAAGAAACTCAAGACACTAAGGTATGGTCTTTTTGAGATTATAGATCAGATCAGATGGGTGTTAATACTTTCAAACTAAACCTGCCTTCATAAATAAAGATATATTCTGTTGTCAATGTTGAGAATGTTACATCTCTTTGAGCCTTCTATGCTAGATGAGGAAGTAGGTCAATTGTTGCCTTCCATTGAAAACTTTACACCAAATGAATAAGAAGAATTGGAAGAAGACATGGTTTTGCAGAAGAAGGTTTTGACAAAAAGAAGAGATTAGGAGCATTGGTAAAACTGGATTGGAGAGACAGTTGCCAAGAAAACAAGATGGTACTCTAAGGAGAAGGTACGGGAATTATACCCTCATGTCTAAAGTCCTTAAGCTTTGGGACCATAAGCCTCCTGATTGGGGAGGTGATCAGGAGGTGTGATTCGAAATGGATTAGTTCAGTTCAGAAGAAACAATGAGGACCAATACAAGCTCAAACAAAAACACACTTTCACTCCATATGAAAGTTGAAGACCAAAGATGAGACAAGAAAGAAGTAACGGGATGAAGCCAGACATATCCAAAGGTCTTGAGGATAGTTTGGACCTTCAGGAACCCAAGTTATCATGACATATTCGACAACTGTATAATGTGTCACCTTGAAGACTGCAGAATTCAGCATATTTTGCAGCTGTTGAATGTGCCCACATCGGATAAAGGGGAACTTGGAACAATTAAGGCAGACCTCTTGTAGCCCCCACGCTTCTCTCATGGCTGGAAAGGGCAGGTTTGGCAGTTGGCGATTCTTTCAAAATTGGAAAAAACACATTTAGAAGTTGCTGAATGTGTCCAAATGAAGTAGAGCACTTTTGTCAATTGCGTAATGTGTACAATATGACGGTATTGGGAAAGGGCAACTGCCTAGAATGGAATTGGAACTGTTCCATATCCTGACCGTTGTGATGAAATGACGCTTTGAAGTATGTGATTCTTTGGTAGCATTTTGTAAGCATAAATATTCCTGTTGAAGACTAGAGCTTGAGTTGCACTTGCAGCTAAATGTAGGAAATGTGTAATTGCTGTTTGAGTAGCGATTCATTGCAGAGCAAATGTGGAGGTCATTGTAGAGGCGAGGTTGATGACCCACAGTCATCTTTGGATGCTCCATTGTTGGGCTTGGCTTGTAATCTTTCAAAATATAGTGATTGGAAAGGAATCACAACCCAATCTTTACATGTGTTTTCACTCCAAGTTGTGTTTCTCCGGGGCATATCTTGTGTCCTTATTATGTGAGCTGTTTTTTCTGTTTTGTTGCATATTTTTATTTCTATATGTTGATTTCATTTTGAACACTGTGGAAAACACTCCTATTCTATGTTAGAAGATTTCTCAAGCTAAGTACTTAGGAACAACAATAACTTATCTGATTTCAGTCATATGCAGTTTCAGATCTGTTTTGATGTATTAATATTAGTATAACCTGCCTAATTGCATGTCAATCCCAGACAGAGGTGCTGGTAAGTGGGCACATTCAAATGTTACGCTTTGAAGTGTATTTTGAGGACCACCAGATTAATTACCTCCTTTTCAGTTGTTGAAGGTATCAAGTGTACTTTGGGTGCTACAATATCCACACAAGTTGTGATATATTAGTGAAATCATGCCCCCTTTGCAAGCAGCTAGCAATGTACCTCAATCCTCTTCTACTCATACCAGACAAGGTGGGTGCACTGTTTTTCAATGGAGAGAGTTAACTTCTCAACCACAGCTAGACAATTCGGACAAATATGTATCACCAATTTCATCTCTACTTTCGAGGATCTTCCACTGTGGATTTTGAAGCGAGGCACACCTATTCCAAGCCATTCTCCTATGAACCATTGAATCTAGTATTTTATCATTAATGATTGTTGCGCATGCTGGTCCTTCTCTTCCTTTCCATTCTAATACACATTAGGGCCAAGTTTTTCCTTCAGCTGTGGTCTCTATCATCTTTATCCTCTTTGGCAACATGTCTTCCTTTCACACGGTTATTTGTAATATTTGTAAGTGAAGTCACTTGTAAGGTCCATGGTGCGCACGTGCATATGAGACCACTGGCCTACTATGCATAGGCAGGGAGACACGAAACTGTACTACTTTCATCAGGGCCGCATACCCACCTCCAGATCCAAACCTATGCCTCTGTATGAAGACAAGATCTCTAGACAAATGGCATCTTTCTTCTCTTCTTTTCTCCCTGATTTCATTCTGCTGTATATGCTCTTCTCTATTGATGCATTTTAATATTTTCGGGCAACATTTTGCTCTTGCAAAGTAAATTCTATTAAGAGGTGCGAGTCAAAATCAGAACTCAAGCAGGCATTTCAGAAAGTTTTAGAAGTGACATTGGAGTTAAACAAGGATGCCTGTTATCCCCTACTCTTTTTGGCTTATATATTGACAAACTTGAAGAGTGGCTGAATTTGTAGGGTGGGGATGGAGTCCATTTGGGAGAGTATGTTATAAGGCTTCTTTTGTATGCAAATGACCTTATTTTGATTGCTAGGTCTGCTCAAGGGTTACAAGAGCACTTATATGCCCTTGAGCATTTTTGCAAAGAAGTGGGTATGCAAGTCAACACTAGTAAGACCAAGATCATGATCTTCTCCAATAGAAAGAACAAAAATCAGCTTGAATTTTATTTTGAAGGAAGTATTCTAGAAGAAGTAACTAAGTATAAATACCTTGGGATTGACTTCAACAACAAGCTTTGTTGGGAAACTTGCAGGAAGAAGAGAACTTTGGGAGGTTGGAGAGCATTATATGCCCTACAAAATAGATGCAAAGAAGCGGAGTTATGGGATTGGAAAACTACTTAGACTCTTTTTGGGCTATTAGTAATTCCGGTGGTGCTTTATGGGTGCGAACTATGGGCTAGCAACACTTCAAACTCAAAATGGAAGCAAATAGAGAGAATTCAAAAATACATGATCACAAGCAAGTTCAAACTAAAAGTATCGGTCCCATATGAGATTCTTTTAGCTGAAATAGGTGCAGTTCCAATTGAAGCCATTGCTATGGTGGGTCTCTTAAGATATCTAAAAAATTAAGGAGGAGGCAGGTAGATGGCCCAAGGTGGTCTTTAATGAGATCTTGTGCAAGAGAAAAAAGTCCTGGATGAATCAAAACAAGTGGATGAGGAAATGACACATTGACTTGAATGCATGTCCTAATAATAGCAAGGAAATAAAGGTGTTTGTTATGGATAAATTCTACAAGTCTATGTGGGATAAAGTGTTAGGGAGAAAGAAGAAATATTACCTTGAGGAATTTAACTCCAATTGTGATCATCAACAAAAGGCCTATATAGGGGCTAATATCCCTTGGAGAGCAAAGTTTCTCATAGCTCAGTTAAGGACAAATTCACATTGACTTTAGTGTGAAATGAGTAGGTGGAAAAGGCCAAAAGAGGCATGGGAAGAGAGAGTTTGTGTCTTTTGCATCGCTGGGGCAGTGGAATCAGAAAAACACTTTATTTTGGAGTGTAATGCTTACAATGACATCTGGACCAAATATGCAAGTGATTTAACAGCAGCTTCGTTACAGGATATGTTCACCAAGGAGAGGGTGGAGAAAATGGGGGAATTCATTATCAATTTGAACAGCAGGAGATCAGAAATTTAGAAAGCAAAAATGACAGGGTCTGCTGTCCCATAGGCTTTTTTTGGCCTTGTGGATGTTAAAAGATATCTGTCTATTTCTTGTTATTTCTTTGCCTCTCCCACAGAACCATTGGCAAAAGGAGGAAATCATCCACAAAAGTAATGTGTAAGAAACTCAATACCCCCTACCTTGATGCCTTGAATACTTCTATCCCTCCTGGCAGCTAAAATGGACCTGCGCAGGCCCCTCTGCAATTAAAAGGAACAGGTGAAAGAGATAGCGGGCAACCCTGGCGCAGATCTATTGTAGGCTTGAAAAAGAGGAAGCAGCCCCATTCATTAGTACAGGTAATGTAACTGATGTGACACAGCTCATGATCTAGTTAACCACCTGAATATTAAAACCAATATGTATCAACACTAATCTCAAATAGAGCCAAGAGGATCTGTCATATTCTTTTGAAAGGTCTAATTTCATAACCGTAGCTGGTAATTGCTTTTGTCTAATAGAATGTAAGCCATCTTGTACCGACCCAATGTCTTCATGGATGTCTCCCCTCAAAGAACCCAGATTGTTCTGAAGAGATTACAGAGGATAGTATTTTTTTGATTTTGAGCTGCCACAACCTTAAAGATTATGTTGTATATGCAATTACAAAGCACAATTGGACTGAATTCACCAAAAATTCTGCTTTGTCAACCTTCGGGACAAGAGCAATGAAAGTTGTATTGAAAGAACCTAAAACCTTACCAGTTTGTCTCACCTCAACTACCCTCAATAAATCCTCACCTAGAAGATCAAATAATCCCAATAAATTTTCTACAGTCCATCCATCAGGACTCGGGCTTTTGTCTTTTTGAAATGAAGACAACACCTTCAATAATTCATCCCTCGAGACTTCTTCATAGATGTCCTGATTATCTTCCTCTGTCACCAGCTTTGGAAAATATGACGCAATCTTAACTATTTCAGCTATATTCATTCTTGTGGGCTCCTTATATAGCTCTTCAAAATGTTTAACACCTAAAGCAGCTAGGCCATTAAAACCCCAAACTGTCTCACCTTCCTCGTTCTTCATGTCCCATATGGTATTAATACTTTTCTGATAATTTGCATACTGAAGGAAGAATCTAGTATTTTCATTGCCCAGTTTGAGCCAAGTTGCTCGACTCGTTAACCTCCATTCAGCTTCCTTTCTAGCATCAAATTGTTTTCTTTTTTGGCTTCAAGTTCCTTTAGTTTATTGAGTTCATCCGCATTATAATTGCTAGAATCATTAGAATTATATAAAGATTTTAAGGTTTCCTCAACACCCAGTATGTGCCTTTCCCTGTTCTTGTGTCTCTCCATTGACCATGCCACTACCTTTTCTTCTACCAATTTCAAAGAAGCAACAAACTGTTCACTAGCAGAAAGTCTTATATTTCTGTTATACAACTTCCAGGTATCCTTCACGAAGGTCTGAAAGTCCGCTTTAGCTAACCATCCAGCATTGAGCTTAAAGGGACTTGATTGCTTATTTTCTTGTAATTCCAGCTGTAGTAGAATGGGGCAATGATCAGAAATGGCCCCTGCCAAACTCCAAGATCTAAACCTGTCAACTGACTGCAACAATATGTCAGACACTAAAAATCTATCAAGACATTTTGAAACACCATCCCCACCACTCCTGTTGTTCCTCCATGCGGGCCTGAGAGAGATTGGCTTCATGTCCACCAACCCAATTGTTTCAATCTGATGGATGAAGAAATCTGCCAGCCTGTCAACCCTAGCAGTCACCCCCAGACTTCCTTTCTATTCAGAGTAAAATTAGGATCCCCTCCAATAATCATCATCCCTTCCCTTAACACTTGAAGAGCAAACAATTTTTCCCAATATGCCTGCTTCCCCTCATACGGACTGTACACATTCATCAAGGTAAGAGGCTGTCCGAGTCCTTTGCTCATGACTTCCAATGAAAGAGTTTATTAGAATTAGACTAGATCTCCACCCTGTAATAAGACCACCTGAGAGCCCCACTGAATCCACAACAGTAAAGTCCCACTCCTTTAATAATTTCCTAAGACCATTAACTAAAGATTCTCTATTTCCCATCGTCTCTTGAAGAAGAATCATATTGGGTTTCTCATTCTCAAATAACCTAAACAGGGCTAGCTGCTTAATCTTGCTACCCAAACCTCTAATATTAAATGAGTGTATAATCGTCAAAAACCATTCTTACGGGTCGATTTTCTCAAATAATCCCAAAATCAGACTGTGCTTACCTTTTTGAATCTCAATTGCCGCCTTTTCTTGAGCATGTTGTAGTAAAGATTTTCTGCCTACAGAACTAGTACCAACTTCCCTAAGCTTATCTATCCCAAAACCCCCAGAACTCGGACTTTCAGATTTAGTTTCCATTTTCATAGATCTCAAGGGATATCTACCCTTCCCCCTAACATCCAAGGATTCTACATTAATTCCAGGAATGCTCGAGTCCTCCCCCAACAAGTTGCTAGCATCCCAACTTGAGACAGAACGAGTAGTCTCTGAGTCTAACTGTCCTCCGGTCAAAATGGTCACAAGGGGAGCAGGAATACCCTATCTCCTTCTAACATTACCCTTTTTAATATTTTTACTGCCCTCGGTAGGAGTAGGCCTTTTTTCTAAAGAATTGGAATCCTCCGCAATCTTACTATCTCCAAAACGGTTAGAAGACTTATCCGCTTCAACGCTGGGTGCAGATATGTCCAGACCAACTTTGTGTTTTCTTCTCCTTTCGGCTCCTCATAATCTGTCATTCGTTGTTTATGACACACTGCTCCGGGATGACCATATTCTCCTTTTTGTGCCCAAGAGAGTAACTTCCTTGCATCCTTAGTAAAACCCTTCGACTCTGCTTGAATCTCCAAAACAACGAGGTTCCTCAAGTGCAACTTCTTTTTCACCCACTACCACTCCATCTAAGATCTGGCAATCCTCAAGAATAGAAATATTCTGCTGCATGTCCTCCTGTGTCTTCCTGAAGTTGTAGGACCAGATTTCCTCCTCCAAACTTGTCAAACAAAAGGCCGAGAACAATCTGTCGCAATGTGACCGTGTAGATGGCATTTCTTTTTCACCCACTAACACTCCATCTAAGATCTGGCAATCCTCAATAATAGAAATATTTTGCTGCATGTCCTCCTGTATCTTCCCTGAAGTTGTACGACCAGATTTCCTCCTCCAAACTTGTTGAACAAAAGACTGAGAACAATCTGTCACAACGTGACCATGTAGATGGCATCTTACACAACGAAAGGGTACATTGGTGTAGTCCAATGATTGAGTGTGAATCGCTCCTCCAACTTCAATATCCAAACTCTCGATGAGTCCATCCTAGGTGTCTATATCAACAATTATCTCACTACAGTGCGGCTTATATTGTTCATATAAGAATTATCCACCCTGATTGTTTTGCCCATGATATTCCCGATGTTTGCTAAATAACCCTCGATCCAAAATTCAAGGGGCAACCCAGGCAATTTGACCCAAGTAGGGATCTTGGATGCAATTCTGTCTGAGGATAAAAAATGGGATGCCATGGCTTCAAAGAAAGATATGCTGACCACCAGAATCAAATCCCCTCAAAGAATAACTTCAACATCCCTCTCACAGCGGAAGGAAAAGCTGATCCATCCTTCTATCAAAATATTATACGAGGGCCCATACCCAATTTATCGGGCTCGAAAACTTTTGCAACCAAGTCGTTTAAAGTCTCCACTGCAAGCTGTCTTCGAAAGAATCTACCAATTAGGGTTTTTCCAAGCAAGTGCAAAACCTGCTCGACCCTTATATCTTCACCCACCACTATCTTAACCCTTGCCAGTATCTTCTTCACTGCTCTTCGCCCTTTTCTGTGACTACTTACACCCACTTCTGGAACAACCTTCGGCGCCACAAGATTTCTCCCAGCCAAACTATCTAGATCCAACACCTGGCCTACAAACCCTAAACCCCGGACCACCTCATCCTCAAGCAAAACATTAGATCCCCGGATCACAACCCTACAATGTTTTTCGTTCTCCTTTTGTGCCGATGGATGAGCCTCTCAACCTTTGTTCGAGGAGTGACTTGGTTGAAAGCTTGGAGTACATGGAATATTATTACCATTTGCATTAGTCCCCAAGAAAACATTCTCGACTAGACTGCTCTCCGCTTTCGGGTAGGCATCACATCCAATGAACGCAAGTCCCACTGGAATCTCACCCTCAATGTTGAGACAAACACCTGAATATTCGAAAACTTTTTGGCCTACCGTGGGGTCCTTGCTATAGTCCATGAGCTGAATCTCCTTGTCACCACCTACTAGGCTTTCTGCAGAACCCATCCCCTCCTCGTCACATCCCCGCCATCCCATTTGAACCTTTAGATGTTTGGAAAACTGCATTCAAAGCAAAAGAAGCCTTATTTGAATGGTTGGTTATGGACTTTGCTTTAACCAATGCTCTAGCTACATTAATGACGATGATGAATGCCATTGAAGGTCCCTTCACTGATTCATTTTTGTCTTCTGTGTAGATGACATACTCATCAACAAAACAGGGGAAGGACATCTAATTCATCTTCAGCCAGTTTGTCACACTGCAGCATTGTAAGTTTTATGCCAATGATCTGGATCCCATGGAATATTTAAGGGAAAGCAATTGGAATTGTTAGGATCTAGATGTGTTGCATGTAGAAGCAGTGTTAAACAATGATTTATAAATGATAAGTAACATTTAAAGAGTGACACATAGGATAGATAATACAACTGGAATGTAAAAATTAATTAATTTGCGAGTTCTCTACATGGTATGCTCTTGAGGGAGATGTATGGTTGTCTATCTTCCACTACCTATGTATAGCTTCTCATATTCGATAGTGACAATCTATCTAGATATGTATTCTGAATCATACAATGCCACAAAGAGAACAGTTATGGAAGACGAATGTGCTACTCTTCCACGTGTGACTCTGCACCTTCTAATGGCTAGATGAAACTGTTGCTCTTCTACATGTGACTCTTCACCTTCTAATGGCTTAGGCTATTCTGCCCCAAGATATAACAATCAGATCTGGCTCGCGGGGCATTGTGGTGCATCCCATGGGGTTGTGCCCCTTGACCCCTCAAGGGAAACCCTCAAGTTGTATAAGGATGAAGGAAACAATATTGTCAACACTCAACAACATCACATGTTGTGAGCTAACTTTAGCGAATCAAACTGCAGGTATGTGGAACCCTGAACAAGCCAATGATGAAGATAACATAAGGTTTGCTGTGTGCTTCGATGACGCCACCCCTGATCTGCATGGATAGATGATCTTTGAAGTACCACAGACCATGGACTGCAGAAGGTGGTTTTGCAGTACCATAAATCTTAAAACATGAGTTGACGTTACCGCATGCCAAGAGAATGGGCTTGGCGGTATCACTGGGTTTGTACTTAGCCAACATAGAGAAGTGTTCATTATCCATGAAGGAGATGCAATAGTTGGGGTACATCATTGTGAAAATGGAACACATGAATCCATCCAAGATCTGCGTCATTCAAGAATAGCCTCCACCAAAAACCCTCACAAAACATCACAATTTCTTGGGGTTAGCAAATTTTGTAGGAAAATCGTACTTGCTTTCTCTCACATTTCTTGGACTTTGAGCTAGATTACCAAAGGTGGTGCAAAGGCAACGTTAAGGTGGTCAACTGCACATCTGAAAGTTTGTGAGGAATTGAAATGCATACTCTGTTGCACAAGTATTTGCCTCGCCAAATCTTTAACAACCATTTGAGACAGAGACTGATGCACCTAAATATGCACTTGGATCGATCCTCACTCAATTTGCGCATCTTGTTTCCTATAACAATGAAACATTACTGTTGTGGTACAAAAATATACTACATATGTTTAAGAGCTTTATGCTATAGTCTAGACATGTAAGTATTGAAAGCATTACACAGTGGGAAAAGAAACCATCATTCATATAGACCATAAGCCATTGCAGTTCTTGTAGATACCAAACAAGATGCTGTAGGAATGCCATAAAAAAGGGTCATAATATCTTCAGTAGTTCCACTTGAATATCATGCATAAGAAATGGAATGCTAATTTAGTAGCAGATTATTTGAGCCAACATCTAGTCAAATCCCTCTTTTCTGTGCCAGATACACGTGGACATGAAACAAAAACCTAACTGGTGTCGTATCACACATATTGACACTTTGCAGAAAACCATCAAGCATTGAAAATTGATGAATCATTTCTGGACTACTACTTGCAAGCTGGACTTTGGTATCACTTGGGAAACTTGTGTGTACTGTTTGAAGCATAGGGTCATAATTTGATACAGGAGGCTTATTTTAGCAAAGGTTGCAGGATACCTTAGAATTGAGAAGACCTTGGTGCTTTTGAGAAAGTTTTTTTGTTCCGCATCTTAGGTAAATTCTTGCAAAATACATTGTCTTGTACAGCATGTGCCATAGTTAAGACAGCCAACAAGAAGCAAGAATGTATACTCCTCCATCGGAATTGAACAAACCTTGTGTAGCAGTTTTCATGGATTTCCTCTCAGGTTTGCCTACCACTAAACATGGTTGCAATTATGTTTGTAGTTGATAGATTATTGAAGGTGGAAATTCTTATGCCGTGTAAAAGACTCTCTTCCCAAAGGTATAAACACTTTTTTATAGGATTTATCATGTTTGGGTTCATTTTGGATTACCATCAACCATTATATCTAATAAGGATACCAGATTCTTGGGCAATTTTTGGAAAGTAATTTGGTCAATGATGTTTACAAACCTGGCTAAATCTCGCATTCCATTCTGAGAAAAAATTGAAGTGGAAAATAGGATGATTGTGCACGTCCTCATGTTCTACAATTCCAAGAAGCTTTGCACTTGGGACGAAAATTTGCCTTTCATTCAACATGGCTACAACAAAGCTTTTCAGATCTCTAAAGAACACAACCCTTTCCTTGTGTGTTTGGGTTTCAAGCCATTGGCACCCATTGATGTAGCTTATTCTATGCTGCCAACAACAAATTTTTGTTCAGTCTAGGAAGAAGTTGACAAAGCAACGAAGTTCATAGAACACATCCATCTAATTCAGCAACAACTGCAAACGATCCTACAAAGACCAATTCTAAGAGCAAACAGTGTGATGATCAACACAAAACACCGTATCAATACAGGATTGGTCATCTTGTTTGGCTTCATTCGTAGAAGAAAGGATTTGCAAAACCTTACCCCAAGATTGGGCCTCTTCGGTATGGTCCATACACCATCACTAAGAAATTTGGAGATAATGCCTTCGAGCTAAGTTGCTCAGCTTACCTTGGTCTACATTTTGTTCTCAATGCAGAACTCTTGCATTCTTACATTCCACCTTTGTAGCAAACACCAGATGCAGGAGAAAAGCTCCAACCAACATAGGTAATTCCTGATCGCAGCATGTAAGTAAAATCGGATCGCCATAGATGCACGAGTCAAGTACAATGAACCAAGAAATCACACTCAATAAGTTTCTCAAACTTGGTGAATACCTCACCAAGGGAAGTGGTTCACCAGATTACAAGTTGTAGAACATTTTTCATGCATGCTTTATCAACTTGATTAAATGGGTTCCATTGCTTCTCAAGCAGTGGTTGATCTAGGAGATTTGGGAGTTTGGTTGTGATATAACAACTCACCAAATATTGAGCGCCCACTTCCATTGGCTTCACCATGTACTTGGCTACCCACGGTCAATTCCCCATAACCTAATCTCAGTCTAGCTTGCGCCAGGTAGCATAAGTCCTGCTCCTAACAATGGTTCAGACGGTCGGTCCGAATTGCTAGTGTAAAACAACAAAGCCTGGAAGACCAAATGAAAAAACATGAATGATTGCTGATCTTGCAATCATCCAACCTTGTTTTTCTTCTCCACACTTCTATAAATATGTAAGATAGCTATCCATTGAGGAGAGACCTCTAGTTTTGGAAGTAGTTTTTGGTTTCTAAGTCGTATATCTGAGCTCTCAGATTTTTAACTAAACTTGCAGATTTATTATTCATGATTTATTATAATTGATCTATACAGTTCTTGTTGGCATGTGCGTCCAGCGCTCCCCGTGAGTTTCACGACATGGGTTAACCCCCTCTCGTGGATCCTAACTTTGGCGATTGTAGCGGAGATTAATGCCTGCGGGTTTTGGTCTAACGACAATCGTGGTCCAACAAATGGTATCAGAGTGACAGGTCTCGAGTTCAAAACTCACCCGGGTAATGCTGGGGGAGATTGTTGGCATGTGCGTCTAGTGCTCACCGTGAGTTTCACGACATGGGTTGACCCGCTCTCGTGGATCCTAACTCTAGTGATTGTAGTGGAGATTAATGCCTGCGAGTTTTGGTCTAATGGCAATCGTGGTCCAACAGTTCTACTATGTTTTTTTGTGGTTATTCTTAATAAGTGTACGTGATTGTTTGCTTTCTCATGGTTCATAGCACATTGACATCTTATTTTTGGTGTTTTGCACTCGAGATTGTCCCTAGGCCCTTTCGTTGTATCCAGGTGGTGAATATTTTTTCTAACTTTTAATTAGTCATCACATCAAATATGGAGGCAAACTGTTGAGATTCGTGTTGATTTGGAGGATATACTTGCAGCTAACCTTCATCATTGGGAATGATCTTAGTTTATGCTGTTCTAACGAAAGGCAGCCTCCACTGAGGCCAGACTTCACAAAAACAAGCCTGTAGAAATAGCCCGCTCAGTTAGCTCCATTAGATATAAAAACACTGCATCGTCCACCTTAACAACTGTCTTTCTTCCTATCTCATATATGATGCTTACAAATGCTTTTTCTTTAACTATCATTTGTTGAAATATTCACAATCTGTGACTCATGTCTCCTATGTTTGCCTATCTGCTACATACTCTCCAGTTTCTCAATAGGAGTGGAGGATTCCATTCAAATCTAATATGGTAATTGTTTCTTACTCAGTTCTTGCCATTACATTCCAAAATCCAAGTGACTGGGTTTTCAACCGGAACAGATATTAGTAGTGCAAAATATAAAGAGGAATATGACCATTTATTATATGCTACATTAGAGTATTGCATTTGGACACATTCTGCACACCTTCAATTTTCAGTATTTAAAAACAGAAAAGGGCTGTTGTTTTAGCCTCTTACATAACCAGGCTTGCACAAAGAGATGGCCTGCTTCAAAGTTTCCACCACTGAAAGTGTAACAGGCAAATGTCCCCGACCTTGTCTCTTTGGTAATGTGTCGCGATCAAATTGACTTACAAGATTGCTTGTGTCCATGGAACCTCAACTCTTGGTTTTGTACTCCATCACTCTGTAACAAACAACTTCTGCCAAATGAAACCAGAAAGAAATAAAGGGAACAAGTTACAGACAGTAAATAACTATTCAAAGCTTAACATTTCTGGAAACAAAATGACAATCAGCAAAAACTACCTCCTCAAACGACCTCGATGTTCTCTAATGCTGTGTTATTTTTTTAACACTACTTTGTATGGGTTACCATATTTTTCGTCTTAATTGAGTTTATGTTTTTCGAATAATTAATTAATTTTATTCTAGTGTGTAACCATATCTACAGTCGAACCAGAGCTGTTATATTTTACAACCGGTGACCCTGTTTTGTATGTTAAGCGGTGAAGATGCACAAGAGACATGTATAACTTATCATTTAACAATTAGTCAAATATTTATTCCTACATGCAGCATATTCTTTTTGCTTGCAACCCACAAATTATGTTGACATGACATCCTGAACAGACTGCATGTTGAAAACAGACATCTTGTAGCAACTGATACTCAACTAATGGTGATCAACTAGCCCGAAATACTCTAATGGCTTGGCAGGAAAAAGACAACAATCCAAGCAAATTTCTTTGTTATAGAAGAAATATATGTTTATGTGAGGGAAAGTACGACTATCCTAAAAAAGTTATGTTTGATGCATGTGTTTTTTTCATTGAACTAAAAGTTGGTATCTTCAATACTGTAGTGTCATTGGATGAATTGCATTGTTCCCCAGTTATTCTGAATAACAACAATGGTTCCCAATGTGGATACCAGTAGTACCCCTCTTTCATTCAAGGTCATGTGTTCATAGCTCTACACTGGCACTTACGGCTTGGAGGGAAAAACTGTGGTTTTTTGTGTTGGATAATGATATTCCTGTGGTTTTCAATATTCTTAGGAAGTGCCGTGTATTCTCTTCTTTGTGCCTACAGGAGGTTTTAGAGGTGAAACAGGCCCCAAGGAAGTTGGTTTACTGCAAACCTGGTCAAGGGGTTCAATCTGGTTGAATCCTCCTTTTATAGGCAGTTGCAATGGCTAAAGCCTGGTTAAAGGGCTATTTTCCATAGTTCTAGTTTCACAAGATCTTACCTTTTAGTTTGTCTTGATGTGTTCTCCTCAAGTTGAAAGTTTCAATTGATACAATCCTAGGAAACTGAAGTCTGCAAAAGGATATCAGAGTATTTACTGCTAACCATCTGCATTATTCACAGTCACCAGGAAAATCCAGTATATGGATGAGGATTCCGTCCCCATACCCACATCTTATGGTGACTATAGTTATATATAGTATAGTTGTACCTTTATTCATTTATTCCTGTACCCTGATTTGAAATGGTTTCCATGTAACTGTAGGCTGTATCCATATCCCCATTTCCCCAGGTGAATATGTCTGGATATCTGTACATTTATCAGTTGTTTCATTAATATATGTTATTGAGAAGAAACATTATTTTGAAAGGTGCAGACAAATAGGCATCATAATGACAGAATTTCTGTTTGCAATGATAATAATTCAATCATTACTTATGTTTAGTACTTTTTTTTTGTTAGGAGGCTTCTTGAAACACATCCCTCGAGGGGCTGCATCAAACAATGTGAACTTCTATTTGGCTTAGCCAAAGTTGTCTGGGACTAGCACCCAGCCCTGTCTATTTTATTTCACGTCCTATTTAAGTGGGTAGACTCAAGATGGAGTAGAACCCTGGTGGGTCGTGTGAATTTCCTCCAGAATCAACAGTGAACCATGAGCCCATTGCCAGCTTTTATACTTAATAATTTAGACTATCCAGAACACAAAAATTTCACTATACTTTTAGTATGAAGTTTCTATTGCCTGGGAATCCACATTGAAGTGTCTTTTAATGTGATTCAACATGAATTTTGGTTGATTTGGTATGTAACAATAAGTTGTATAGTGCTGAAAGCGCTGCCGTCTTCCTCCACAAGCAAAGAGACTTCTCAAGTTTGTATACTCTTTGATGATATTGAGTTTGGGCAGAATATGTCTATACCATCCTTGTTTTATGCATTTGAAATCAATCGCTTTACAGTAAGTATCAATGACATCAATCAAACAAGTAATGTCACATATCATCAACAGTGTACTGGTTGTACTCTTGGATCTGTCCAACAAACACCCCAACAGAGTAAGTTGGTCTCAAATGGTATGGTAGTGTTTTCCTTATGAAGCGCATTTATCGTATCTGTCCTGTATGAAAAATGTTATCAATTTCAATATTTGAGAAGTGATGGAGGGCATCTTTCAGATTGAAGACTTGGAGATAAGAAAGAAACATTGTAAGAGAAGAGACTTAAATGAACACGAGAGAGGCAGATAATCTGGCAGAAAAGTCTATTGAGAAAAAACATTCCAGAGAAATCTGCTTGTAACAAGGTCAATGTTGGAAGGTCTAGATGTTTTTGAAACTAAAGGAAAGTCTAGATGGTAATTTAGTATTATTTTCAGCTCTTGGGATTTTCTTGTGTTTGGGGGCCTACAAGGAAATCACACCCTGCAAATCCCTTGGCCTGGGCTGCATCTCACTGTGAAAGGAAAGAGGGAATGACTTTGCCATGCACCTTGCCTAAGCAGTGGCGAAAAGTAACTTGACAGAGGTCTAAAGCTAAATCATTCCAGGAATTAGCGTAAATGTGTAGCTATAATTTGCTAATTCTCTATGAAGTTGAACTTTGGGACCTTGCACTTAGCCAAGGGCCTCATGCAAGTATTGCCAAGGCATTCAGCTTCTGTACTCACTGTTGTAATCTATTACTTAGTAAAAGAAAAAGAGCATGACCTTGATTAGAAAAAGGGAAACAAGACACCAAATGTTGTACCTAGTTTTTTTCCCCATCCAACAATTAACCATAAGGTGAGTGCTGTTGTTTAGTCAGTCCATTATTTTTGGGTTGATGCCAGTCTTACTTGTCAACACTGCCCTAGCTAGACTGATCTTAACATGTTAGGCTTGTTTCTAGCCCCACTAAGGGTAACAATAAAAGTTACAGGGAATGATAAGGCAACTGTGTATAAAAATGCTATGTTGTTAAAGTTTATGCATGTGCCTGTTTTTACAACGGTTTTGCAGAAATGTTAAATTTAATTTCATATTAGGCACTGCAGATGAGAAAGGAAAATTTGATGAGCTAGTGGAGGATAAAGGGGTTAAAGTTTTGATTGATCCGAAAGCACTCATGCACGTTATTGGGACTAAGATGGACTTTGTGGAGGATAGACTGAAGTAAGAAGATGCATTTTCCTACATTGAATTCCTGAATTTCCATTTTCGAAGGCAACAAAGTAAGCTTTTGTTTATGAAGTAGTCCATTTTCATATGAATTCTATAATGCTTACTTTCTTTTACAGGTCAGAGTTCATATTTATCAATCCAAATTCCAAAGGAGAATGTGGCTGTGGAGAATCATTCATGACATAAGTATAAATACTAAACTGCAATGATTTGTTCTTATGATCATTTATATTTAGGAGAGCCAACTTTCTTGGGTGCTCAAGCACAAAGATCATGAAAACTACTCTCAAGGGAGGAAAGCAAAGGTTATATAATCTGTGGGTTATTGTTTAGAGAGGTCTGTTACCTTCTATGAAAAATTTGTCACAGTTTTGATACGTACTCTTAAATTTCAAGATGGGAGTTTGATCAAACTCTGAAATATAGCGTGAATGTTTCTTACCAAGGCCGTGTCATTTTGAACAAGAAACATTCTTCTAATTATAAACTTTTATCCCCTTGAAAACGTGTGGGGTAAAATGAACATTGAAGAGACATTTGCATTCATGGAGATAATTTCTTCAAATTTGTTTTGATTGTCAGCGTTCTGATGTTCTACACGCAAGTAATAATGGTTGTTGGTCTAATGTGTCAGTGGGCTTCTATTGGTCAAATAAAAATAGTGACCAAGTTAATGCCTTGGAGATAAGTAAAATGCAAAGCGAGTGCAAGGAAAGGGGCTTAGCATTGATGGGTTCTCATACAAATTTATTTAGGAATACAAAGAAGGGAAAATGCTGAGACAGATAGAAGCCTGTCCCTCTTGTGAGCCATATATGATGTAAATTATACGAGGGACAATTTCACTTATTGTCATGAAGTATCTAATATAGAAGTTAAAATTGGTAAATTTAAGACGTGATTTTTCAGATCTGTATACAGAGTGCTGGTATTGTATGATGTTTATGATTATGCAATCTTTTTCATTCGAGGTCGGATTTTAAAATAATTGCAATATTGATTAGCTGCCTCACTTATTTTTAGAAACATGGTATTATTATTAGATTTATACAAATTGGGTACTCTAAAAATGCTCTTTCTGGGAGAAACAAGCAGTCACTCTACATTGTCGAATTTTAAATGAAGTCCAGGTAAATTTTTTTGTCCGTGTTATAGAAAATCATGAGCTTCTTGTTCCATCAAGGGTGACCTATGTGTAGTTTCAGATCTTTTAGGTGGGATGTATGAGACGAGATAAATTTTCACATTAAAAAGACAATATCTGCATGAATATTATGAGTCCAGTGGTCAACCAGGCAACAACATTAGTGGCCAATATTTGAGCTATGTGCATTTTATTCATAGTTCCTTATATGTATTCCATTAAGAAATCAATCGAGACTACATTGACAATCTGGCAATATAAGTGAAAAATAAATAACATTACCATTTGTGAAAAAAATTCAATTTTGATGCAAATTCATGTGGAAGAATCGTGTAATGTCAATGCTACTTTGTGGGAGTTCTTTAAAAAAGAACCTACACTTTGTTCATCCGAATGCAGGGGAAAAGACATGAAAACATTGTTCCTCCGCTGCCATTGCCATTGCCATTGTTGTGCCGCCAGGTGGCAACTGCTAGTTTATTCTTGTCTTTTCACAACCTATTATGGTGGAGCATGTTGTTAATCTTAGTAGCTTGGACAACTGTTTGTCCTCACCCAATATAGCAGCATTAGTTATGGGTAGTTTGGACAGCTATTCGTTCTGGCCTAGAATTTAGAAAAATAGTTGTTTTTGTCAAACAAATATTGTTAGGATAAAAACAATTGTTATTTAATATTGACTCCTTTTAGGTGACACCTCATAACCAAGGTTGTTAATGGTTATTGAGTTGTCTTAATCTCAGCCGTTCATTTGTATTAATCTCGGCCGTTGATTTTCAACGAGAGTAGTATATAAGGGGGTCATTGGGTCATTTGTAACAAGGAAGTTTTTAGAGAAACTTGCAGTGTTAGCAAGTAGTCTTGCAGTGTTAGCAAGGGCGCAGTGATAGCGTTGGAGATAGCAGTGGAGGAATATCGTTAGGAGGAATATCGGTAGGAGATTGTCGAAGTTCTACCAGTAAGAGGCAAGCAGTATTTGTATTTCTTGATTTGTTGAAGTTTAATATATTTCTCATCTGTAGTACTCTTGGTTTTCCCTACGGGGTTTTTCCAGGGACAATTGTCCGAAAATATTGTGTTCACCTTGTTGGGTATTTTTCATGTGTTTGTATTTGTGAAGTTACAGTTGTGTTATTTTCCAATATTTGTTGATCAAATAATCTTACAAAGATAGGAGGTTAATAATCACTAACTATAATAGATTTTTCACACATATTTTTGAGCGGGACTCGCCTTGAACTTTTGATGTCAAAAGGAAGAACAATCCTCTATGAATAGAGTGCTTAGATTGCACCATTGTTTAAATTATACAAAGAAATTGAATTCTTAAATCTTTGATTAATTGTGTAGAATTTGTAATTAATCAATATATGTTTTTGGAAGGACTTTATTGTAAAGCTTAACATGATCTTTTGTTTACTGATTTGATCCTTTCTTAGTGGTACAAATTGTTTACTCTAATTTAGTGGTTGTGTAGACACTTAAAAATGTCCGCTTGGCATTTATTTGACATTATTATGCCGATAGGTGTTTACGGCAAAAGTGGGGCACTCCTTGTCGACACACAATAGAGATTGGATGGTTGAAATCACATTTAAAGCATTGTTGATGCTAGCTCAATGCAGGTCGTCTACATGTCAAAGTGCATGAAATTCTAATCACTAATTGCCTAAATTAAAAAGTAGTAAACCGTCGCTGGTTTTCTATCACGCCATTATTTTTACGTTTGTAGGTTCTCTATTCATCCTTTGTTTTGCCTAATCGGGCCACGCCACCATGGGAGCACCAAACCAAGCACTCTCTAGCGTGTTGTTCACCCACAATGTGGGATGAATGTGAAAGCATTGCAACTTGAGGTGCCCATTGGGGCACCAACACCCATGCTCGTGTTTGGAGACTCAAAATTCTAGGGGAGGATGAGAACATTCTTATCCATGACTTTAACATGAAGCATCCACAAATCAACCTTTCGCTTGCCTCTAGTCCCAATGGAAAGTGAAATTATGATGTGGGGAAGTGAACATATTCTTTATTTTAATCTAATTTTCTACTTTCATTGTTTTTGGTCGGGATTCCATTCATGTTCATGGATGTTTTAACTTTTGATGATACATGGGAAATGATATTTCGAGGAACCAAAAGTCAATGGTGTATAACTAGAAAGATCAAACTTGTCAAAAGAGTGAACAACAAATTGTTTAGCTAATAGTGTAGAGTTTTGTGGTGGTGGTTTCCATTGCAATTGTTAAACCATTGTTGCACTTGCCATGTTTGTTGCACTGCGCCTATGTTTTGAAGGATGTTCTCTCATATGCGGCTACTATGCACCTTGTTGGATGACGAAGATATTTCGAATAATCGACAATATGACATTCTTTGACAAAGTGAGCAATGTTAGAAATGGTTGCGAAGCTGAAGGCCAGAGGAAGGTGCAAGATGAGTTGGAGGTTGTAGTGGGCAAGGGCAGAAGTGCAAGGGATTCAAACGTATGTGAGCTTCCTTATATGTAGGGGTGGTGAAGGAGACTTTGTGAATGCATCCACTTGATCCACTCCTATTATGGGTCTGCCTCTATGCCTAGGACACCAACATGGATGATGGAATGCTTAGTGTTTTGGCCAACACTATCACTATGGTCAACATGTGTCAAAATTTGTAGCGCTCTAACAATTGTCTTCTTTAATTCATTAGAAGTTTATTTGTTATGAAAAATTGACATTTTTTTATAGCATAAATTTAAAAGATAAATGATGAAAGTCAAAGTTACGTGAAATTTTCATTTGATGGGTAGAGGTGATGAATTGTCAGGGCTATTTTTGAAGTTTTACTCGCATCTTCTTTCCAAAATATGTTGAAATTGGTTGAATTTTTTTAATTTACCCTATTAAATTGTTAAATTGTAAGATATGATGGAATTGAAATTTTGGTCATCCTTTTTCTTTCACCTTTAAAAATTTGTAAAATATGGTCAAGAAGATGGAAAACTATGAAATATAATTTGCTCCTTTTTTAATTTTTCTTGTGTAGAGGGAAATTTGGTCGTGGTATATCTTTTATCTTTGGAAAATTGAAGAGGAAAGAGTAGTTATAACCTATGAAGAATTTTTCACAATTTCCCTCTAAATAAAAAAAAAAAACACATAATAATGTAATTGCAAAGAATTCCAAATAGTTATAAAGTCACCGCAAAGTAGACTTTTGGGTTGGCATTTGTTAAAAAAAAAAGACTTTTTAAAGTTGGCGTCTATTAAGATAGATTTAATATGCAACATTCATTGCATTAAATAGGACAATTGTTTGCATTAACAATTAATATCTAAGTTTGTAATGGTGTGTTTACACATTATTTTAAATCTAAAAATTAGTGTGCACGAGGCCAAGAAGGGCCAATGGTACAAAAATCAACCAACATGGAAATGTTAAAAGGGAATTAAAGACATGAGGTTTTGAGAATCCATCAGCAC
Source organism: Taxus wallichiana var. yunnanensis (assembly GCA_018340775.1). Taxonomy (NCBI): domain Eukaryota; kingdom Viridiplantae; phylum Streptophyta; class Pinopsida; order Cupressales; family Taxaceae; genus Taxus; species Taxus wallichiana. The sequence continues at coordinate 798,339,012 of CM031235.1, forward strand.
TGGACGTGACTTTTTTGGTTTGTTTTTATATGTTTACGACAATATTGGATGAGTTTTATTGTTAAAACTCACGCATACAATAGAAGGGCTATTAAAATTAAATTTATATTTAAATTTATTATAAGATGGTTAAGTATTTTTTTGCTTAACTTATAGTTTGATTGATTTTCTATTATTGGTTTGTTCACACATGCATTAATTTATTATCAATTTTATATTTTTCCATAAAGTTTGAAAGATTTTAAATTAAATAAAATTAAAGATAATTTTGCTTATGGAATATGAAGACTACTTTTTAATTGTTTTAGTGCGGAATATGAAGACTACTTTTTAATTGTTTTAGTGCAGATATTTTTGGATAACCTCACAACACATGTTTATATGTTTACATGTTAATGTGTTCTCTTGAGGATTATGTGATTATGTGGTCTTCGAGAGATGATGGTGGAGGGATTTAAGTTGTTGGTGGCTTTCAACCGAGCCGATCATCTCCCCTTGCTTCGCATACTAGATCTCTGTCAAATTCACTCACGTTGTATGCATCTCGTGCCATGAGTGTGAGGTTTGGTTAGAAATATATGTGAAGGTGCAAATTCTCGAAGTCTTTCGCCAACGAATATGTTGCCTTTCGATGGAAAATGCCTTTGATCGGTTGTTACTTCCTTCAGCTTCTTGCCTTTGATAAGTTGTTGCTTCCTTCTTGCCTAGATTTAGTGAAACTATACGGGGCCGAAGATGAGTCCCAAGGATGCTTGTGTTCTCATTTAACCAAAGAAGATGACAAATCATTTAAATTATTGAAATTCTAGGTAGACAAAATTAGTATGGAAAATCCTGCCATACGATTTGAGGACCCACATTAAAATGACAAACTCCATACAATTTCAAGTCCCACATCGAAAACAAATCCATACGATTTCAAGCTCCGTATTTGAATAACAAATGGTCTCATGAAAAGCCACATTAATCTGAATCTATTTTTGTCATTTATTGTTCGGAGGAAGAATGACAATGTACAAGACATGGATAGTTGATCCCAAGGCTAACACATTTTGCCATGTCCTTCGTTGTAGATGTAATTTGTGCATTTGCCATTTCCATTTTCTCATGTAAGAAATCCCTCATTCTAGTCACAACATAAATGTGTGAGAGAAAAACATGGAATCAAGAACCCTATAAATCAATTTTCTTAATCCTCTTATTCTTCCATCTCACATGTCAAACCATCTATCGGTGTCGGTTTAAGTTCATAGACAAAAACATGGCTAGGAGGAAGAAGCAAAAAGGGGTGACTTTGATCGAGAAATGATAAAACAATAAGAGCACCGTCATGTCACATGTTCAAACCTTGGTGATGGCAATGCTAGCTGCAACAAAGTCAAGGAAAGCGTAGTAGATGTGTAAAACTCTCAAGATATAGAAAATTCATAAATGTCCATCCCCATGTCTTCCATTAGTTGAACATCCTTATGAAAGACTTACAATATATAGAAAATCTATATGCAAGAAATGTTGAAGTCGGTGAATGTTCCTATTGCCCGTTGCATTGCAAATCGTAATGCCCCTTCCAGGGACATCGAAAAACACATCAATAATGACTAGAAATTTTAGGGTAATTTTTTTTTGAAGTGTTTGGTTAAATACTAATACATCTTTTATATCTTTTCCTGGTAACTACTAAGCTTATACCATTTAATTGTTTTTTTTTGTCTAACTTGTTTGCTAACCCTAACTCGAAATTAATTATTTAATTACATTTTAATTTTGCTAGTGCCCCCACAAGGAAGAATAAACAATAATAAATAACTCCACGCCCCCTTTAAAAAATTTCATCTGTCCTCTTCAACAATATTTCCATGGCTAAAGGTGTGAAGGAAAAACATGTGGCCCTATAATAAGCCTAATCTCAACCCTAAATTTTCTTTGACCTAAGCTTGCCCTAGGTATCTATATCCTCTCTTTCTTATTATCTTTTCTTCCATACATATTCTTCTTATTTATTTTTCGTTATATAAAATACATACATATATATATCTACGCATTTATTTTGTTACGTTTTATTACACCTATATCTACGTTTATACGTTTGTTATTTGATTATTTATTATTATCGTTATATATATTTGTTTATTTATCTTATTTCTTTTTATATTTGTATACCCTCACTACTATTCTTTGTTTTTGATATACATATTTATACTTTTTTATATATATATATATATATATATATATATATATATATATATATATATATATATATTAGGTTAGTTTTAAGATTGTAGAATATATTAGGTTGGTTTTATACTTGTAGTTTATAATATGTTGAAGGTTAAAAGAAGGCCGCAGTGGAGAAGGGTCGGCGGTGGGCGAGAGAGAGAGAGAAGGCGCGGGGCGGGGTCGTTAGGGGGTTGGGAGGCGGAGCCGTCGGATGGGGAGCGTGACGGGGAGGGCGCGGCCATGGGGATCGGGCGGGCGTGGAGGAAGCGGGCACGGGGGGGACGGTGGGTCGGTGCGGCCGGGCGAGGTGGGTGGTCGGACGGCGGCCGGTGCGGTGCGGCCGGGCAGGGGGGGGACGGTGGGGGCGCGCCCCACCTCCATTACTTCTATTACGCTCACGCGGGGGGGCGAACCCCCACAAAGAAATATATTTTTTTATTTTTATTTTTATTTTTATTTTTATTTTAGTCTTTCGTAATTTGTATTAAATAAATTTATAGAATGTATGTATACATACATACATACATACATACATACATACATACATACATACATACATACATACATACATACATACATACATACATACATACATATATATATATATATATATATATATATATATATATATATATATGTTTATTATTATCCATATTATAAAAAATAAATCAATAAACTTGTTGCCATGCAGATATGTAGATACACACAGCAGAGAAGGAGGTACAAGAATTTTATACAAAGATGCTTTACTCAAACCATAGCTTCACACATACAAATCTGACTCATTTATTTTCTAAGATATCCCAAGAGAATTTTGATCTATGCAAGATCAATTTATCTGATCATAACTGTTAAAATGACAATATTATCAACATGCCCATTTTCCTTTGGACACAAGTACAGCAGATTTACACCCACAGGTAAAATATATTTTTCCATATAATAAAATGAGATTTTTTTGTTCCATCTAAAGAGCAAGCACAAGTAAATGTACAGTTTAGAATATAAAAACCAGCCATCTGCATTTACTCTTTAATATGTATTGGAAGGAAAACAAACCATTTTTCAATATAATGGAAGACTTATTTTTAAAGGAATAATTTAACAAACAAATAGTGTGGCCTCCTAAGAACACAACTTTAAAACTTCTCTACATGTTATGATTTCCAAGAAGCTATAGTAAGGGAAAACTAAAGGTAAAAATTCTTCAAAATAAAGCCCATCAACTAACAACTCTTCCATTTCAAAAAGAAGTTACCTACATGTTTCATGCTTAAGAAATCAACCATTACAATACTTTATCTTGTTCAAATTTCACATATGTCACAATACATATCCACCCAAAAAGGGGTCTAATACACTATCTTTTCAAGACAAAAGAAGCTCTCACAAGTCATTCTTATCAAGATACAATGAGCAAAAGAAGAATGTCCATGAAATGGTGAAGGAGACAAGGAGAAATTCCAATTTGACAAGTGTCTTCATGAGTCTTCCAATGGCTTTCCAACTCCAAAATCTTTCAAGGCCAACACAATGAGAAAGGGCTTGTTTAACCACCCAACCTTTAGGCATCATCACATGCCTATCCCAAGGTTGGGATGCATGCTAGCCTCCCCCAAGCCCATGGGAAAGAGGATAGCTAACCAACACTTGCACAAGGTAAAGGGTAGACAAGAATGAAACAAACACACAAACTTAAGACTCACAATCAACACAAGATTCCAACAAACAAGGAGGAGAACCCATGTTCATCCTCCAAAAATGGGGAAGAGAGGAGAAAGTTCTCCTAAAATGAAACATCAATATTACTTGCACATAGAACACAACTTCTTAACCTCCTTATTGCTCCTTAATCACAACAAGACCCTCCTTATTCCTCCCCCTTTCTCCAAGTCCTCCTTGGAAGGATTTTCAAACCCCAAAAGGGGGTTTCCTTACCAAGGATGGGGAAGGAGATTCAAGCCAAATGAATCCACTTCCCCACCTCAACCATTGAGGGGAAAAAAATATAAGACCCTACAAGGCTTGGCCATCAAGCCTTGAGGGTTGAGAGGGAAAATTCCCTCTCTCTTCCCCCACACTCCAAACTCCATCATGCCATATGATGGAGGGAGTAAAAACACACACAAACAACACTAAGCTTCATTCAAAAATAAACAAATTTCAACAACAATCTAACAACTAAAATAAAGCAACACATCTACAAGATCTAAGAGCCTACCTCAAGGAAAGCTCTCCAAAAAGCTTCCTAACTTCAAGATTTCCACCCCTAGCTCCAAGCAAATTCCAAGCTCCAATTCACCCAAGCATCCAAGCAAGAAAATCCAAGCCAAAAAGTCCATTTTTTTCTCCATGAATGAGAATATGAAGAGGAGGGACCAAGCATCCTCACAAATGAGGGGGTGACATGTGTCACCCCTCTCCCTCCTCATGGTCAAAGATGCTAAGACAAAAGAGAGAAAGGGTAAAATTATCTTTTTACCCTCTTCTCCCAAATTTCCTCAAATGTTAGCAAGACAAAACTAGTTGCACTTTTGATAAACACACAAATCCACATCCCTTACATGGATGTGACAAAACAAGGGTAGAAAGGGAGGGAAAACTCCCTCTAGCCTTGAAAACAAGCCCCCCTACCCATTAGGTAGGGTCCAAGGGCTCATTTTAGTGAAAGGGGGACTCCCAAGCTACAAAGGGGTCCCCAAAAATGCCCAAAATACCCTAATTTCGGGTTTTGCATTTTGGCACAAGGGTAGAGGGTGTGGGGACCACCCAAGGGTCTCACATGTGACCCTAAACCCTTGTGATTAAGAGACTAATTAACAAAATCAACAATTTAAAAGAAAGTGAAATTATTTACTCCCTAAGCAAGTTTACAACTCTACTAACAACCCTAAACAAAAATTAATAAATTAAAGCAAAATACTTTACATACATTGGGGTCACTCAAAGTGCCCAAAATTAACAATCATCTATCCTAGGGCTTCACACAGTGAACATGGCTAGGACTCAGCCCGTGGGCTGCTTGTGCAAGTTTTGAGTAACTGGCCTGAATCCCACGTTCTCCTGTAAACCTGTCACCTGCACACTCATTGCACACATTAACTGCACCTGTCCAATACAATATAAATGACATAGTAAGATATCAATGCATGCTAAACTAACCTAACATCCTACTGAAATCCAGATGTAACAACGTGCACAATTATATTCCATATTCCAAAAGTTAGACAAGATGATAAAACGACATATAATCCCATCATGCAACAACTATCCATCAATGTAATTAGGTTCCAAGCACATCATATTTCATTAGTTTCCATGTCATAACAAGAAAATGCGACAATAAGGAAATTAGGTTAAATTGGCGTTATACGCCTGAATGTCACACATGACTAATATAATCAAATATCTAAATATAATGTCCAAGATATCACCAATCACTGTCAAAACATGTCTATGAGCAAAAACAACAAGCTACTGAGCTATAGAAAATGTGGGCACTACAAAAACGCATACAAGATGAAATACCTTGTTCGATCGGGATGAATATAAACTATAGGCCGAATTTCTTCTCGTAACTTTACAAACAATCTTCTACCAACAAGTTTCGACCCTCTACAAGCGTTGTTTCATTAAATGCTTCTCAACATTTGGAATGTTGATGTTAGGTTGTGGACCGTGATTTCATGTTAGAAAGTGTTGAAGACTATACACTAAGAGTCCGTACACTTTCCACAGCTTGTCTCGCCAGGGGTTTTGGGGCCGGGCGGCCATGCTGGGGCCCCCAAAATTTTTTTGGCCTTAAAATGTGCCCGATATACCGGGAAACGTGCTTTTCTCATATGGGCGGAATTTTTGACCCATAGGTTTATGGGACGAGTTTTGGCCCATGGTTTTGATACCCACGGTTTTGTAAAACTACTTAAGCAATTGTCTACTAATATGGTTTTATGCATATGGTAGGTATAAGGTAACATTACAGATGTGTTTTGAATTCGGGTGTGAATTCTGTAGAGTTTATTGAGCATAGCTCCAAACAGATCTGGGTATTGTATTGAGAGAGCGATGGCTTGTAATAAAATCTGGGCAAGTGATTCTTGGTGGACGTAGTCCAAATTGGGTGAACCACGTTTATTTGAGATCTATAATATTTTCTGCATATTAGTTTCTACTGTTGTGATTTTGTGAGGGATTATTCCACATATTTTATCCCTTATTTCCTAACAATGAAGCACATCTCATATCCCGCATCGATTCTTTTTGTCGAAACATGATTTTTTTTTTCTTTCATCACCACATTTGTTCGTAACAAACGACTTAGTTGAACACCACAAGAACGAAATGTTGAAATCATCGAATCTTCCTATTGATCACCGAAATGCTAAATATACGAGACACTAGACATCATCCGATCATGATAATGGTTAATTACAACTTGAAATTCTACTTTGTAAGCATCAAAAGGTAATGCTTATTGCCATCTTATGGGTTGAAGCTGGACTAACCAATGGAGCAATTGGCCAAGTGATTGTAATTGTCTACAACGTTGGTGGAAAATCACTTGATTTCTTGCATTTTGTAGTTGTCAAATTTGATAGATACATTAGCCTGACATGGGATGTGAACGACCCCCTCCACGTTCCTTGCCAATTTCATGGGCCAACTACATGCAACTCCCTTTGAAAATGTTATGGGCTCTGACAATCCACAAAACTCAAGGTCTAACATTGTAGAAAAAAACTATAGATATTGGAGGTGTTGAATGACAAGGCCTTAGTTTCACAACATGTCTCTAGAGTGTGGTCCTTGATGGCCAATGCATTTTGTCTTACTCGTTTTCAGCGCTACTCAAAGATGGATGGATTTGGATTCGTATGTCAAAATCGAACAATATAAGAGGAGTGACTACAAGTGTTCCATAATTTATTTAACAACTAGACATCCACACCTTTCGTCCACTTGTCGATAACTCCTCTTCAATTTTCCTTTCCACATCTTATTTCGCTTCCTTGCGCTCGTTGATACCTCTATAAATGTCTCCATTGCACCACTTACATGCGATTGATAGTTTTATCTAAGCTATGCAAATTTTCCTATGTATGGTTCATTGGTCCAAATTTGATGATATTTAATAGTTATTGTGATTTATGAAGCTTGAAATCCTTCTTTGCACATTGTACCCTCATGATATCCCTTCGATCTTCCTATCCTATTGCTAGGATTTTCCATACGACCTTGACACTTACTAGAGCATTTGTACAATCTTGTCACATTTGATTGTGCCACCTTGTTACTTGGATGGGGATGGTTCTATTGACCATTTTTCTACTTTCCCATTTCTAGTTGTTACTTGGTCATATGCATGAATCTCATGGAAGTTTGAAGTCATGTCATCTATAAATAGAGAATTGATGAGGATCATTGTATCATCAAGTGCAAGTGAGCACTTATCTAACCCTTAACAAGCATTATCGTTGGGGACCCTTCCAAGCATCTAATTAGAGATATTTTTGTTATGAAGTTTTTGTTTATTGATATCATAATATATACTTTGAAGGGTTTAACAAATTAGAAGGGGCTGGTTTAGGCTAAAGAACTAACTCTAGATGCATATGCACCCCTAAACCAAACCATTATCCATTTCAAATTTGTAGATTTCAGGCGGATAAGAGAGAAGCACATGAAATTAGGGTAGGAGGTGAAAGAGTAGAAACAAATGAACACTCCTAGTAGATTATTTCAAAGGTGAATATATCTATTGAGGATTTAATCATATCATCTTCATAGTTAACAAAGAGCATCTATATGACTATGGCATCATCCTTTGCTTAGATCCAAATTTAGTCACAACATGATACATACTTTAAGAATCACATGAGCAAGTTCAAATTGCGATTTAGATTCAACAACACCTACACAAGAGGCTCTAAGAGTCTTCTATTTCCTTACATGTTTGATTGAGTAGTTAATTAGGCATTGTTTATTGTGTTTATAGGTTTTATGATAGTTTAATTAGAGGTGGGCATATTTATGTGCATACATTTTGGCGAACCCAATTGTCTTACACCTTCAAGGGTTTCATCTTTTTGTTATCCCTTTTTGAGAATGTTTTCATGCTTTCTTGTGCTTCATTCCAAACCCTAGGTCCTTCTCGGAACCAAAGTGTGTTTGGATTTATGCGATGCATTTTATATCATGTTAGCATATATTTTATGCCTCTAAAAAAGAGATTCTAGTTAGAAGTGTTAGATTTAATAAGGAAATAATTTGTTAAAAAAATGTTGGTTAAATCTGAGAAAGGTTTCAAGAAAAAGAAATTTAAAATAACTTCATTTGTTTGAAAGTGAATATGCCTTGAATAATAATAACATGCTTCAAATGATGTCTTTGTTTTAACGAATATAAAACTTTCCAATATGTTTTAGCAAAATCGTAGATACTAATCATAAATATTTAGATTGTGATGAATATTTGAAAGTTCATACTAATATTAGTCACGAAAGTAATAACCAACTCAAAATATTTCAAATCCTACTAATGAGCCAAATGATCCCTATAATGCCCAATTTAAATAATACTAAAAATTCTCATGAAATTACAAATATTATGAATATTTAAAAAGTAAGTTACATACAAAATTTTGCCTCTAGGGGAGAAGAGCCAGTATGTGAACACTGCCCAATACTTGAACACTATTTTGCATTTAAAATATCCAATACTTGATGGAATAAAAACCAAAATTTTGATTATTGAAGTTTAAAAAATTGTTTATTTATAAACCATATGTGAATGGGGTCAACATCTCACTATTATTTAGTACACAATAAATATTAATTGGTACTTTCATTTTCTACAATAAAAGACTCATTTGTTCAAAGTATAAGTACAACATATCAATTGACAAACCCATCATATCTATTTAATGGGTTGAGTATTTCACTTTCCAATGCATCCCTTTCCATATTCCAAGAATGTATGTTCAATCACCAGATCTTTCATATCCAGACTTTAATACATACCTGCAAAAAAAGCACACCTTCTTCTCAAGATTCAAATTCATCCATTAAAAACACCAATAAAATTGTACACTTGAAGGTAAAAAGTAAATATGAATATCAAATCAAATAATTTCAGCCACAAGATCATCTCAAAATCAATTTCAACCTTTGATTAAAAAGACCCTCCACCTTGATCCATGTCTTACATTTTGATTGGATACTCTCTCCCCTATGTTGGTAATATATATTCACTTTCCTAGTCTTGTTTACTGCTGATTTACTTCTGTAGGGTGCATGATTACAGTCGATTTTATAACAAGAGATTACTTCTATCAAGTTTTGAAAGGAAAGGTCCAAAAATAAAAATTGCAGGTTAGTTTTCATACCTACTGCTTATAATTTCAAATTTCCTGCATATTCTCATACAACAATTGGCTGCATATTCTCCTTAAATGTAACATTTGTAGTCTACATATTCTCATTGTTATCTTTTAAAGCTCAGATTGATTACAGTTAGTTTTTAAAGATGAATTCAATTCATATTGAAACCTGAAAATCATGAATTCTGTGTATTTTATAAAGATTAAATGCTTCCATGGTGTGCTATTTTTTTATGAATTATTGTCCAGCAAATGAAATATTGCTTATTTTTCTCAGCCTTCCTAACTTTCTTCTCAAGTCCAGTAAATGAATTATTTGATCCTCATTGTCATCCTGCACAATGGTGCTTCTCTGCAAAAGTTGCCATGAAATACATGCATCATATTCCTCCCTCACTTCCTCAATGGCAAATTGCTTATCATTCTTACCAGACCCAATAGTATACCATGAAAACCAGTTCACCATGAATATCAAAACAAATTTGAACAATCCCAGAAACAAAGTCATGTGAACACTTCCCAATACTTAAAACTATTTTTGCAATGGAAATATCCATTAATTGATCAAATAAAATCCATAATTTTGCATACAGATAAGACTCCACAAAACTGTGTGAAAAGTTATTGGTGTGTTGCTGTGTGAGCAATAATGAAATTTGTCATTGTAGGTTTTGATGACCAAAATAGTTAATACATGCATTAATGCAAACCCATCTCGCCAATAGTTGTTTCTAGATGCTTCACAACTGTTCACAGAGCTACCAACAACTCTTCACACAACTGCAAAAAAATCACAATCGAAAAATCTTCAAAAAAACTGCAGAAATGCAAAATAGTGTTCAAGCATTGGGAAATGTTCACATACTAGCCCAATTCCCCTAGCTATTAATGCTCAACTAGCATCGTGTTACATGAACCACTTTGGATCTCCATGAGTAGGGGAGAAGGGCCAGTATGCAAACATCCCAAGTTCACGGGTCCATTGGACCAAATCCTTGCCACATATGATTTCTAATTTTACAGATAGTGATAAATAAACATTTTTTTATTTTATATCTCTAATTTGGAATCATATTAATGGAAGCAAAGACCCCAATTAATGCTCACACACCAACACACCAGATTAGATGGAAGCAAATAATATTAAAATGAGTTTCCAAACTAAAGAGATAAGATAAAGAAATGTTTATTTATAGGTAGCTGTAAAATTGACAACCCTACATGACAAGGAATTGGCCCGATGGACCCGTGAACTTAGGGTGTTCACATAATGGCACTACTCCCAGAAATTCTATTTTCAAATTGCTATGATTACAACTTTGAGGCACTGAAATTCTTGCCCTCTAACCCACTTTGTAGAGGCATTCAACAAACATAAAAAAATTGGCCTGAATGAAAGATTTATTCTTCTCCCTACTTAAAATCAAGCACAAAGTAGCTGCCAAGAATGCAATATATCATTGACAGTAGTCAATGATTGTCATTGAAAGTATTCCAATATTACAACAGATTTGTTGCCACCATAACAACATATGTAGTCAAGCTATTACAATTACGATTCTTACATGCATTCACTTCTGAAGATGATTTGATGTCATAAAACATTACATTAACAAGACCTGCATCAATTGATCAATATCAATTACAATGTCCAAAGGGGTGATTGCATGTTCGAGTGAAACATTGTAATTGATATTGATCAATTACAAACAAGCTGATGAATGTAGTGTTATTTGATAACACCTCATCTTTAGAAGAGTTTAGGGGAGAAGGGCCAGTATGCGAACACCCTAAGTTCGCAGGTCCAGTGAACCAAATCCTTGCCACGTAGGATTGCAATTTTACAGCTAGTTATAAATAAACATTTTTTTATCCTATATCTTTAATTTGAATCATATTTTAATATTATTTGCTTCCATATGATCGATCGAAAAAATATCTAAAAAAACTCATTTACTGGTGGAGACCCGAAGTGGTTCACGCAACACAATAGTAGTTGAGCATTAAAAGCTAAATAAAAGAGGGAAATGCAATCTGTCCTCATGGATTTTGATGCGCAATGCAGATAAGACAATGATTAATGCTCACCCACCAATGCCTCAACAGTTGTTCCGAATGCTTCCTTTGGCGCATTCCATACCAACAACCGGTCCGATGGACCATACCAACAACTGTCCACCGAGATCAATGCTGGATATCACTATTTTCTCTCCTGGCATTCGCATCACATCTGCAATCAGTCAATCCTGGCATTGGCATTTTCTCAGTCCTGGCTGGATATCACTATTTTCACTCGAACATTGGCATTTTCTGTCCAACTGATACCTACAATCAGTCTGTCTCATCACACATGTAGTGATGGAATTGTGCATCACTATTTGGAGTAAGACCACAAAACTTTGAAGGCGAAATACCACAGTTTAAAGAAAAGGGAGTCTAGAAGAGTAATAGATGGCATTTTAGAAAATACTTAATTGACAACCCTACATGACAAGGAATTGGCCCGATGGACCCGTGAACTTAGGGTGTTCACATAATGACACTACTCCTAGAAATTCTATTTTCAAATTGCTATGATTACAACTTTGAGGAACGAAATTCTTGCCCTCTAACCCACTTTGTAGAGGCATTCAACAAACATAAAAAAATTGGCTGAATGAAAGATTTATTCTTCTCCTACTTAAAATCAAGGACAAAGTAGCTGCCAAGAATGCAATATATCATTACGAGTGAGTCAATGATTGTCATTGAAAGTATTCCAATATTAAAAGCAGATTTGTTGCCACCATAACAACATATGTAGTCAAGCTATTACAATTACGATTCTTACATGCATTCACTTCGAAGATGATTTGATGTCATAAAACATTACATTAACAAGATTCGCATCAATTGATCAATATCAATTACAATGTCCAAAGGGTGATTGATTGCATGTTCGAGTGAAACATTGTAATTAATATTGATCAATTAGAAACAATTTGATGAATGTAGTGTTATTTGATAACACCTCATCTTTGAAGTGTTTAGGGAGAAGGGCCGATATGCGAACACCCTAAGTTCGCAGTCCATGAACCAAATCCTTGCCACGTAGGATTGCCAATTTTACATGACTAGTTATAAATAAACATTTTTTTATCCTATATCTTTAATTTGGAATCATATTTTAATATTATTTGCTTCCATATGATCGATCGAAAAAATATCTCAAAAAAAACTCATTTATTGGTGGAGACCCAAAGTGGTTCACGAAACACAATGCTAGTTGAGCCTTAAAAGCTAAATAAAAGAGGGGTTGTCCTCATGGATTTTGACGCTTGCAATGCGAGATAAGACAATGATTAATGCTCACCCACCAATGCCTCAACAATTGTTGATGAGAATGCTTCCTTTGGACGCATTCCATACCAACAACTATCCAGCGTCCATACCAACAACTGTCCACCGAGATCAATGCTGGATATCACTATTTTCTCTCCTGGCATTCGCATCACATCTGCAGTCAGTCAGTCCTGGCATTGGCATTTTCTCAGTCCTGGCTGGATATCACTATTTTCACTCGAACATTGGCATTTTCTGTCCAACTGATACCTACAGTCAGTCCTGTCTCATCACATCTGCAGTGATGGAACCCCCTGTGCATCACGATTTGGAGCAATACCACAAGACTTTGAAGGTGAAATACCACAGTTTAAAGAAAAGGGAGTCTAGAAGAGTAATAGATGGCACAGAGCAATACTTAATTGACAACCCTACATGACAAGGAATTGGCCCGATGGACCCGTGAACTTAGGGTGTTCACATAATGGCACTACTCCCAGAAATTCTATTTTCAAATTGCTATGATTACAACTTTGAGGCACTGAAATTCTTGCCCTCTAACCCACTTTGTAGAGGCATTCAACAAACATAAAAAAATTGGCTTGAATGAAAGATTTATTCTTCTCCCTACTTAAAATCAAGCACAAAGTAGCTGCAAGAATGCAATATATCATTGACAGTAGTCAATGATTGTCATTGAAAGTATTCCAGTATTACAACAGATTTGTTGCCACCATAACAACATATGTAGTCAAGCTATTACAATTACGATTCTTACATGCATTCACTTCTGAAGATGATTTGATGTCATAAAACATTACATTAACAAGACCTGCATCAATTGATCAATATCAATTACAATGTCCAAAGGGGTGATTGCATGTTCGAGTGAAACATTGTAATTGATATTGATCAATTACAAACAAGCTGATGAATGTAGTGTTATTTGATAACACCTCATCTTTAGAAGTGTTTATATATGTAATCAACAACCCAACTTATAAATTTTGTCTTTATCAAATAATATGAAATTAATAAAACATGTATTAAATCATCGTTAATGGTGCCCAAAGGGGTAATCACAAGTTTACCTACAAGTTTATAATTCATACTGTCATGTATCATAAGCTTGCTAAAATTTTCCCATTGTAGATGATCTTATTGATATATTAATACATATATTACTAATTTTATATTGTTTAATACTGCAACATTTCGAGAAGATGAAGAGAAAGAGGATTTTGAAGCGAGGACAACGTATGCCCAAAAAACGAGGTGTACAATTTGAAATTGAAACATCTAACCATGAAACAGATCAACAAGATGCTACAATAATAAGTGAAGAGGATGGTGCAACAACAAATCAAGGAGATACAAACACAACTGATGATCATCAGCCAGAACCTGCTGGATGTCAAGTAAATAGGCATGAAATAGAGGAAACTGTGGTTGTTAGAGGCAACACTTCGACCAAGAAGGTTAGAATTTTGTCTAGTTGGTCAAAAGAAGATATGTTAAAGGCCATAGATGATATTGAATTCAACAATTATTCAATTAGAGCTGCTGCACTGAAATATAATTTACCTCCTACATCTGTTCATTATTGGCTGAATGGTCTGACCCATACAAAAAGGAAGGGCCCTGCACCTGTTTTGAGTGAAGGAGAGGAGAAAGAGATAGTTGAATGGTGTAAGCAAATGGCAGATTTAGGGCATGGAGTGGGATTTATGCAACTGAGGGCATGTGTTGCACAAATTTGTGAAACTAGAGAGACTCCATTTCGAGAAGGATTACCTGGAAAATCTTGGTGTGAAGGATTTAGAAAAAGACACCCAGACATAGTCCTATGGACTGCTGAAGGTCTAGAAAGAGATCGTGTAATAGGTTTATGTCAGAGGTGGTTAGCAAGTTTTATGAAAAACTAGCTAACATTTATATCAATTCCTATGGTGTAGGAAAAATATGGAATTGTGATGAGACAGGAATCCAAGCAGGGAGAAATTGTGGCATGAGGGTGCTTGCCACCAAGGGTTGCAGGAATGTTCCCAAAATCATTCCTCGTAGTAGAGAATGGATGACAATTCTATGTTGTGTAAATGTTGCAGGGCAATGTATCCCTAACTTTTACTTATTTAAAGGTCAGAAAGTTTCACAAAATTACATCAAGGGATGTGAACCAGGTGCTTGCATGGCTGCTCATCCAAGTGCTTGGATGACTAGAGAGCTCTTTATAAGCTGGTTGTATCATTTCAGTAAGTCTGTACCTGGAGGAGTGTGCCCTGAAAATAGGCATTTACTTATATTTGATGGTCATGGAAGCCATGTGGCATTGTCAACTATAGAAGAGGCCAGGCGATTGGGGATTGATTTATTGACATTGCCAGCACATACTACACATAGGTTGCAACCACTGGATGTTAGTGTCTTTGGTCCTTTTAAAGCATATTTCAGATCTGAGAGGATGCAGTGGATGTGTAATAATAAGTACCAAGAAGTCAAACGTTCAGACTTGGCAGAAATAGGTAGTAGAGCTCTAGCCAAGGCCATGACACCTGCAAATATTCGTGCTGGTTTTAGACGCACAAGTATATGGCCACTTGATCCAAATGCATTACAGAATGACATGGAATGTAGTAAACTATATATCATTGAAGAAGATGACAACGAAAATGATGTTGAAAATGTCACAGATGATGATACTACTGAAAACATCATGAATGTTGATTGTACTGAAAACATAATAGATGTTGATGCGTTGTTGAAAACATCCTAAGTTTGTCAAGAGATGTAGCTCCACCACTTGGCGACAATATAGGAGAAGATTACTTCATGGAATCAGTTGAGAATCTGACAACAACAAAAAAATTCAATCCAACCATAGAAACAATGGTTGTTGCTAATACAGAGGTGGAGGAACCAAGTGTACAGGGAGAAAGACAAAGTATAATGCAGACCAAAGATTATGAAGTGAACCACATTGTGAATACTCATGACAATGGCACATCCAGCTGCAACACTGAGGCCCAGGGAATAGGAGAGGATGATCTCTCATTGCCAAGTGCACCACAACAACCTACTTGGCTGCAAGAGCATATTGCAGAGTTGGGACTTGATCAGATTGGAAACACTGAGGATGAAAGTATATCTTTACCTTCGATGCCAACCAACCTTGAGCCAACAGACTTTGAACCAACAAACTTTACTCATTATTATGCTGACACAAAGGAAATTGAGGTCATTGATAAGGATAAAAATGAGGAAGAGACAACTCAACATGATGTTGAAAGTGTTATATCAAATGATGGTGTTGCTGCAAATGAGAAGAAATTGGGTAAATTTTTAAGGTTACCAACACAATTTGTACGGGATCCTTCCAAAGGTAAGAGTGATGTTGCACTTTGGATAAGTTGTGCTTCACAATTGCTAACATTTGATGCTTATGTTCAGATGTTAAAAGATACACAACAAAAAAAACAAGAAATATTTGAAGGGAAACAACGTAAAAAGGAGCATATTGAGGCAAAAAAGCAAGAAAGGTTGGCAGCAAAGGAGCAAAAAAGAAGAGAGATTGCAACGCATTAAAGAGAGGCAAGAAAGGGATCTACAAAAGTTTGTTGAAAGACAGGAGCACGAGAAACAAAGGGAAGTAGCTCGCCAAAAAAAGGAATTGGAATTACAACAGAAGGAAGCCACTCGCCATCAAAGGGAGAAAGAGAAACAAGAAAGAGATAACAAGTTCAACAATCCACAGGTTTTGTTTCCCATGCATCATTCCATGCCCATACAGAACTCCATGTTACAAGATATGTTGAAAGTTCCTATCCCAGATTACCACCCTTACTTCCTTGACACCAACAGAATGCAAATAACTTCAACTCCAACTACACACCCCATTATCCCACAACCTCCTACTTCACATACAACCTTTCATACCATATCTGGTTTTCCTATTCCACCATGGGTTCATCCAGTGAACCTCTTAATGACTCCAACAACATCTGTCAATGATACAATCGTTCCTGATAGTCCAAACTCAGGGCCTTTTTGAAGGTGTGACATGGAAATTGACTAACAAACTGATCCCAAAATTATGGCAGCATTCGAGGAGATTTTTTTTTTGTGTTGCAGAAAAATATGTATCGAAATCAATTGAGAATGCATTATTGCATTCACAATTATAGTTTATAGTTGGTATATTTTGCTCCGAATGTAATGAATATGGACACATACAGTATAAGTTTATATGTTTTGCTCCAAATGTAAGAAATATAAAGACATGCAATACATGTTAATACATTTTGCTCCAAATGTAATCATTGTTTCAGATGTGGAAACCAAATCAGCTCAGAATTTGTTAAAAAAATACGTTAAATTGTTACAGCTTAAAATGAATACCATTAAATAAAAACTGAAAGACAAGGATTTATTTGAATCTTGGTGAGGTAAAAACCTCACCTCTAGATGGCTTAAAAACATAGAATTGTAGGTAACATTTTCCTTGAGTATTAGTAGTGTGAATACACACTGTTTGCACCCAGCTTCAAACGACCTCGACACATACAACTGCCATTCCAAAGTTTTCCAGAAACCTGCACATGCATGTTTTTTCATTTATTAAAAAACTGAATCAAAAATCATAAAGCTACATTTACAAATCAAATAGCATGTATACGGTTACAAAAATAAAAAAATAGATCAGAATTTTATGTTCTCTCAAAGCAAAGACAACCAATCCATCATGCTGCTGTATGAATAGAAAATAATTACAAAGGAGGATGAATTTGTTTGAAGACTGAGAATGTTCATAGCATAAGGATCCCTTACCTGGCCAGTTAAGTATTGCTCTGTGCCATCTATTACTCTTCTAGACTCCCTTTTCTTTAAACTGTGGTATTTCGCCTTCAAAGTCTTGTGGGTTTCTGTCGTTGAGATGTGATGATACGCAGGGGGTTCGTCGCCTTCAAAGTCTTGTGGCCAGTTAAGTATTGCTCCAAATCGTGATGCGCAGGGGGTTCCGTCGTTGCAGATGTGATGATACAGGACTGACTGTAGGTATCAGTTGGATAGAAAATGCCAATGTTTGAGTGAAAATGCCAAGCCGGGGAAAATGTCAAGCGGGATCGAGAAAATGCCAAATCCGGGATTGACCGATCGCAGATGTGATGCGAATGCCAGGAGAGAAAATAGTGATATCCAGCATTGATCTTGGTGGACAGTTGTTGGTATGGACGCTGGACAGTTGTTGGTATGGAATGCGTCCAAAGGAAGCCTCGGAACAAGCTGTTGAGGCATTGGTGGGTGAGCATTAATCACTGTCTTATCTACATTGCGCGTCAAAATCCACGAGGACAGATTGCATTTCCCTCTTTTATTTAGAATTTAATGCTCAACTACTATCGTGTTGCGTGAACCACTTCGGGTCTCCACCAGTAAATGAGTTTTTTTGAGATATTTTTTCGATCGATCATATGGAAGCAAATAATATTAAAATATGATTCGAAATTAAAGATATAGGATAAAAAATGTTTATTTATACCTAGCTGGCATACTGGCAATCCTACGTGGCAAGGATTTGGTTCACTGGACCTGCGAACTTAGGGTGTTCGCATACTGGCCCTTCTCCCTAAATATAACAATTTCCCAACCATCTTTTAATCTTACCATTTCCTAAACATCTTAAAGCCTCCAATTTTCCAATCATCATATAATCCTTTCAAAACCTTTCACAAATCGCTTCCCAACCTTAACCAATTCATTCCAAAATCCAATTACGAGTGTCACTACCCCCTATCCCTATCGTGACTTATGCCACTTCTTCACTACTATTCACATGATAAACTCTCAACATAAAAACCTTTCAACATACCACTTCTTCATACTTAATCGCATTCTCCCATCCATCTTGAAGCATCTCATTATCATTTGCACCACCCTCACATTTTTCCACGAATACTCATGTTCAAACCACACCCATCCAAAATTTCGAAATGGCTACCATGATGCACATTTTTCATAACATTTAAAATCAAATCAACACCTTTCTCAAGGATTAAAAAAATAAATAGTAAGAGGACAACATCCAATGACATTATTTTTAATTCTTTAGCTCATGAAAAAGTTTCTTCACATTTTCCTACCATCTTTATTTCTTCCAAATTTGAATTATGTAGTGGAAAAGGGGATCTTTCACACCATATTAGAGCCTTCTTTGCTTCATTAATAGTTTTTTCTCACGTTATCAAATTATTTATTGAGGGATTTTATAGAAGCATGGTTTTATATTCTTCAATACAAATTTGTTTGTTATTTCACAACCTTTATGGATGATTTTTTGGATTACTTTCAAATTATTATTGACTTGAAGGTCACATTTGATAAATTAAACTAAATTAGACAAGAAATTGCTAAACATATAAATGATAATAATGGTTATGTTCAAAACAAAAGTTACTAAAATGAGTTATAAGCCGCTAGATAACAAAATCTTTAAAGTCTTTTTGTCAAGTTATGAAACAAAATTGTTGTCATAATCATATCCTAATTATGATGAGATTTGCAATACTATTATAGAATTTGAAATCAAGCTCTTAGATACAAATATTCTTAACAAAATTTCAACGATCCTTCTTCCAATTCTTCTAAACTTCAAAAGAAGTCAAAAATTAAGAAGAACAATGATTGCAGGTTTCAACTAAGAGTGATTAAGAATATGTGAAATTCCATAGAACACCTATATTAGAAGATTATTTTAGTTTGAAAAGAGAAATGAAACAACACACTAGGCTCAATGAGTCTCCACAACTAATTTTGGAGAAATTACTTGAGAATAACATCAACATTTTACCTCAAGCAAGACAGTTAATTCCTTGAGGTTTACCAAATACATTTTGTGACTATCATAGATTCCAAGGAAATTTAACAAATATGTGCATTGAATTGAAGCATAAGATCTAAGATCTCACCGACAAAAATCAAATTCAAATACGAGAAAATAATGACATAACAATGTCAAATGATCAACTCCTCCTCCAAATCCTCTTCCAAATCACAACGAAGGACAAGGTCACAATTCAAATGTGAATGTTATTGATGAGAAAAACAAGAGTTATATATAATTGACATTCGACTATGAATCTCATCCAAATGATAGATTTGTTGGTAGAGTTGAATCAAATAAAAATAATCAAGTTCCAATCCAAATTGTAATCAATGAAAGCAAAATTCACGTGTTAGCTTGTACAATGTTACTTTATTCATCAAATGTTTCATAAGAGGTGAGGAAAAAGATGGTGTTATGATAAATAATAATGTTTTTTTATTGAATATGAAATTGCAGGATTAGTTGCACAAAATTCTTATGCTTAGTTGCCAAGGACTAAGGGGTTTCCATTTTGCCGAATTCGCCTAGGGGTAGGATACAAATCTCATCCGGGAGTGGAACCTTGGTGGATGGCTAGGCAACACCTTTTACACCATCATACACACCGTTGAACCACATCCCATTCGATTAATAATGGCGAAACTTTGAATTTATATACCAATAAATTTATGTAAAACCTTGGATTTTGTGAAAATGACCACATATTTATAATAATTGCTATTGAGATATGATGACATAGACTAGCAATCACATTCGAGTGGTGCAATGGATGCACTGAAAGGGAGGCGTAAAACAAGTTGAAGTTGAAGCACCGAAGAGAAACAATACATGGAGAAGAGGGGGGATGAAGAAGGGGATCGAGGGAGTAGAGTTGTAGAAAAATGCAAAGTGAGCAACAACCCCAATGTGAAAGCTCTTGGCATGGTGTTTGCTTGTGAGGAAGACACTTGTTGAAAACTTAATAACTTTTAAAAATATTAACAAATTGTACATCGATTTCACTAAAAATCCAATAACTTTAAATAATATTAAAAAATATATATCCAATACATCATGTAAGTGACATTAACTCCCATGACACAACCGATGAAAAATTTCCTCTAATTGTTACAAATGTGAAAACATCCAATACTAGTCATTTATGTTTAGATTTTAAATAAATACCTTTTTAATTATTTTCCATTGAAATGCCTACAAAATATTAAGTAAAACAGAAAAGTTGTTCAAAGATTCACGTATTATGCAAAGTCCCTGCTACGAAGAACAATAAATGTATTAAGTTCGTCCATTTGTAGGAGAACCAACCATCAGTAAGCTCGTGCAAAGCTCAAATAACGTTCAAAATATTATATAGTTTATTATAAAATACTATAATATTGGATTATTACGATTGCAGTCACAATGATTTTGTGCTTTACAAATACTGAACATTCACATTTCTCACCAGTGTATAGAGATCTAAGTAGATATATAAATATACTAATTACAAAAATTGATTGCCTTGCAAGAAGAAATATTTGATGGCTTCTTAAGTTAAAGGAGACTGGATTAAATTCGATTAACGGAGGTCTGTGAACTGTCGCATTATGACCCTGAAATTGAAAATATTGATGTTGAGCTGCGTGGTAGGTGCCCTTTGCGACACTCTCGATCATTTCTTGCCAACAAAAAAATTCTCCTCCATGGAATTTTTGCACAAATCCTAACACACAAGGAAAATCAGTTCATCTCTTTTCATAACAAATTTGCATAAATGCTAGTAGGTAAAGAAATTCCTCCTTCTCTGAAACGGTTTGAACAAACAAAGAAAGTTCCTCTCTTTCCTTAACAAATGAGCACAGAAATGTTTAACTTTTTCTTTGGCAAGTTTACAAAATATAGAATCTGCCAGTCCATTAACAAACTTGCTACTGAGCTTATTGCTGTTCTGCATATTTTCAATTTATCACTTATCATTGAAGTCCAACAAAGCTTATAAGAAGATCAAATGTATTGGATATGGATTTGCAACCAGTGGCCATAAAGGACAAATATTGATTAGTAATAAACCATATTATGTGCTATTCAAAAGAGCTTGGACACAACAAATTAAAGTAATTCCGTTAATAATGCATGAAATTGAAACATGAAGGAATAACAATAACTGTTCAAAGAGGCAAATAATTCATAAAGCAAACGAACAACTCCCAAGAAAAACAGATTGAAATTTCAAGGAATGAGAATCCAAAGGCAAATTTAATACATCATACTCGTCTTTGGTTGACATCAAGGAACCAAAGACATACATTCTACATGGACATACACATGACAATGACATCTTACAGAGTGACTCAACACATAAATGTTTATTGCTTGAAAACCCTTGCCTTTTCAAAATTCTTGATTTCTTAGGATTTCTGTTCTTTGTTTAAAATTCATGGTGATGTTTATATTCTTAACATTAGAATATTTGATTCAAGTTTTATAATTTTTATTTAGTATGTCAATTTATTTTATTTATATATACGTGTTTAAGTTTTTATACTGTTTAATTTGTCTTGTATTTAAATAGATTTGTTTTTGTTTAAATGTAAGTTTTTGGATGAATTTGTCTGTTTTTCGAAATGTTTTTGTTTGAAGGTTATCTCTATGTATGATTCTTTGTCATTTTAAGTATTTTCTTTCAAAGTTTTATGTTTCCTTCACTCTAATTTTCTTTGTTTAATATTCACAATGACTTCAAAATGATTAGCAAACATTGGTGCTGAGAAAAATATATTCAAGTATTTCAATTGAATAAGGTTTATTTCATTTTCTTTTACCTTATTTTTTCATGGAATATTCAAATTATCAAAATTTAATGGCTCAAATATTGGTTATTTATTCTCTCACATAAGTTATATAATGATAATTGTCACAAGTGCAAGTGTTATAAAAATACAATAATTTCACAATACTTCATGTTTTATCATGTCATCATATGTTAACTATTATATTATGAATGTAATTTAGAATACACTATGACTTGAAATGTAAATATTGTTTTGAAATGTCTGAATTATTTACTTTAAATTTAATTATGCAAATTTGATATATTATGGAGTGATCCTACATACACTTTTCACACATGTCACATGATTTCACATGAATAGAGACATAAACAAAGATAATATATATTAGAAAAAAACAAATATAATATAAATCACATTGGGAGCACATGGCCCATACAACTCATGTCTATAAAGTTTAAGAGAATGGCTCCCTTGCCTTTCTTGTCAAGATGGGGGGAAAAAAATCACGTAGAAATGGGGGCTTGTGTCCAAGGCTAGTTGGTTGTGTCATCTCCCAAGGTGCACCATCACATTTACATATTGCTTCTAAAATTGTGTGTTATTTGAATTTTATAACCGGAGCCATGACGATGCCCATGTGGAATTATTTTAAAGATTGATGGTAAATTGATTTCTTCAAAAATCTTAATAACTTTTAAAATTGGGATTAATTCATTAAAATAGTCTTGTCATACTTTTAAACCAATTAAATTTGTGATACATATAATCTATATGTTCACACAATATAAAAATATTGTTGAAAAAATATTTTAAATATTATGTAGTCAAGGAAAAGGGGCCAATTGAATAAAACCTAATCCATGGAGCCATAGCTAAAATTGATTAAAAACATAAAAATTTTGAATTTGAAGAAGACTAGAGATTTTTTACTACTCAATTGACAACGGGTGAGTTGGACCTAGAAGATCCCGCCCATTATAGAGTCCAACACAGTGGAATGAAACACAAAGGTTTCTTCTATTTCTTTAATGGCCTTAATGACATTACATGTAGCTAATCTTATGGAGCTTACAAACTCTCTCTCTTGAAGTGTTTAGACTCTTGTTGTGTTCCCTAAGACCTAATCTAGATCGCACCTTGTGCATTATAAGCACATTCAACAACCTTGGCTCAGCTATATCCTCTTGTTGTTAGCCCCATTTCTCCTTTCAACCCCTTTTCGTCTCTTGCAATCCCCTTTTGCACCCTCTCTTCCTCTTTTTTTCGATGAACTCATCCTTATTATATAGTTGTGCCCTCCCATCTATCTCCATGCTCGCTTCTTCTTCCCGCTCGATTTAAATTTTAACTTGGCTCATTAATGCTTTGAGCTACTTCAATGACATCTGGTTGTCCTATGGTGCCATGTTTACCTAGTCATTGGTATCTCCTTAATGTTAGGTCTCTGTCACCTATCTTGAACAAATAATTTTAACATTCTTGTCATTTTCTCGCTAACAACCAAATTTTCTACACACTTCTTGATCAAACTCATTTTCCATGCCTTTATCTTCTACTATCACATACTTTAAGCTTCGAGCTTAACCTTTGTGTTTCTTATGTGCACTATGCTTGGGCTTCCGTGCCTTCCACATGCCTCCTTCATAATCCATGTTATTGCACAAACCTTTCTTCATGGATTTGTGCTTTCGCACACTTTCGTTGTTATGCACAACTCTCCTCGTAATCTTTGTGCATCTCTAGTCAACTAGGATACTCCCAAAATCCTATGCGCACCACTAAACATTATGGTTCCGCACCAACTCTACTCTACAAGCCTTATGCATACTATTGTGCACCCATTTCTCTGTGCACTCCACACACATTGCACTTCTTATCGATAACTATTGTGCAAAGTACTCCTTTACTTATGCACAATTGCTACCGACTTTGCAAAGTGCTCCTTCCTTCCTATACATTTTCCAACCTTGCATGCACCCACACTTAACCAAAAATATGCAGGATTTCCCTAGACCTTGGATGCACTTGCATAAAACCCCTGAGGTACTTAAACTTGAGGTCCACCTCAAGTATAATGAGTGAACAGTAGAACCATTCTCTGAACTATTGAGGATGATAGTTTCAGTTCCTTCTTCCTCTGAACCTTATCTTGGCCTTGGAACTTCTTACGGTGTTTGTTCTAGTCCTTCGTCACTTTTTGGTGACTCCTTTGCAATATCTTGTGCACTTTGTAGTGAGATGAAACTCACCATCATCGACAACCTCCTTCAAATGGATCTCTCTTTTTAATCCTCGGTGACCTTCTCGCTTGTTGTAATTCTTCTTTTCTCCCGCAAGAATTTTTTTGCCATGAACCTTCCCCTATGTGAGCCCTTGCCTAGCACAAATCATCTTGCTCCTCTTAAGGATTATCTGACGAACCTTTTGCTTTGTGAGTTTGTGCTCACCAACATCCGTCCACATCCACCTAAAGTCTTCAAGGATTTGTTTCTCCCTTTCCCTCTTTACTTATGGGATTCTTTCCTCTATGTGTTTATCCAACATTCTCTTGTTCACTTTTCTCTCTATTTTTTGGTCACCCTTCTACCGTGACTCCTTTCTTCTACGGTCCTATGTTGCACATATCTTCTCCTATACACTCCTACTCTTTACTCCATGGGATTCCACTGCGCACTTAGTCCTTGTGCACTTTCCTTGGTTCCTTCTTAGTCATCTGTGCTCCTACTTATTCACTATGCAATCTGTCTTGGTGGTTATAGGACACATATCCTCTTTCTATTTTGGGGGAAGATTTTCCCAGCCACTTTTCTTCTCTTGTCCTTCTTCTCTTGTGAATTTTTCATTGGGAAACAATTCTGGAGCCTCCTCAAAATGCTCCCTTCCCTTTTTACCTGCAGGGCAACTTTGACATCTTCCCACAACTTCCTCGCACTACTGTCGCGCCCTTTCTTGTTCGTATGTTCATTCTCCTCTGTGCCTCTCACACTGCGCACTCCTGCAGTCTCCTCCTTGCACCGCTCCTCCTTGATTTCCTTCAAGGAAAAGTCTCCTTCTTCACGCAATTCACCCTTGCAATTTTATTATTCTGCATGATAGTCTGCACACTCGTTGATATTTTTGCGGATATCTTCTTCTTTTGATGTGCTCTATTTCATGCACACTCTCACAGTCTCCTCTATGGAATACTCTTCTTTGGTTGTCTTCGAGGTAATTTTCTCTTTCCTCTTTATTTCCACTGTAATAGTACTCCCATTTCCATACCCACCTTCATGTTGCACACTCCTTTCCCTCTATTAGGGATTCTGATTTTGTCTGTGGGCTTGTGCAATCCTTCGTGTACTTATGGTCTACAATGACCATCTTCTCTCCTTAGAAAATCTCCTTTGACAATGTACTACTCTTTTGCATTGCTTCCTTTCTCCATGCGACTTATCTGTTCACCCTTTTCTCATCACATGATATTCTCCCATTGACTCTCTCGTGCATTATCTGGCGGTACTCTCGTGCATGCTTCCTCCTCGCTCCTGTTGTCTGCTCCCGCAATCTCTGGATGTGCCTCTGTACACACATTTTCTCCTCTTCCACACTTTCTTCATATAATCTTCTCTACACTGTTGACTCTTTGTTAAGCCATTCACCTCCTTTTTCGATGAACTTGTCCATATCATATAACTCTGCCTTCCCACTTTTATCTCGACGCTAGCTCCTTTTTCTTTCTCAGATTCCAATTTTAACTTGGCTCATTAAGTCTTTGAGATACTTCAGTGCCATCTGGTTATCTTGCGGTGCCATGTCTACCTAGTCATTGGGATCTATTGACTGTTAGGTCTCTGTCAGTCATCTTGAACAGACAATTTTGACATCTTTTGAGAAAATTTATCACACTAATTAAATTGATACAATTGCACACATCCCGTCAGATTTGGTTCCAAAGGGTAGGTTCCTAACTCTATAAATATGCTACTTCAGTAAATTATCAACCCGATGGCGTTAAGCTTGACAAGGTGACGCCACTAGTCTATCTTTAATGCTAGGTCCTAATAGTTGCATAATTGAAACACATTTGTAGAAGGGAAATGCCTTGAATTGAAATCACACTTACAAGAAGTAAATTATAGTCCAAGTAAATCTAAACTATTTTGGAATTGAATTACAATTTTCTGTTGGAAGCTTCACAACTCAATGAACAAAACTTACAAACTTATAATGCGTATACAGAAATCAGAACAGGAAAACTAATATTAATATGTTTAATTCAAATAACCAGAAACACACACACAATACATAACAAAATCTAATATAACGGATGAGAAATTATTCTACCAATCCGCACGAGTGGGCCTTGCTTCAGTAGGAATGGAGCTTGACTCCTCTCCTCCTTACGACAAGTAAGGTACTACAACTAGAATTATCTCATTGAAAAATATGCTATGGAAGTATTACAAAACTATCATACTCACACATTCTAAATTATTATTTCCCTCATGACTACTGACTCTTGCCTCCTTACTCATGACTCCCAACTCCTCATAATATTCCCTAGATTCTAGGAGTTATAAATGAATTATATGGTTGTCCAAATATAATAAACTTTACAACAATAGTAAGGTGCAACAAAATAATTAAGCTGCAAGAATAATGCAACTAGAGAATCTAATGTTTATTTGTCCATCCCATTTAGTTTTTGAAAGGAATCTTCAACTCCCAAAACCACCAACTTGCTGCCAATAGATGTTATATGAAGTTTGGCCAAAGTGGCTACATGATTTGTCTAGACACTACGAGCTAGCGAACAAGCTGCAAAACAAATGGTACACGATACTTCAAACATAATGAGTGTGTCCTCCTTTGATTCCTATAAGTATCTCATATGACCTTGGATTCCTTCATTAGTAAAACCACATAGTAAAATCATTAAATTACATTATTTTATTCAGAAATCACTATTTATGCCATGTATGTGAAGAATATATGCAACATGGATAAAAATGAGGATGAAAGCATCGTTTAGAATTATATCAATGGTCAAAGTGGAAAGGTTTATATGCTAATTATATGTCATATGCATGTCATTTCTTAGATTCGTCACCCCAAATGAATCTCGCACATACATACTTGTGTAACCATGCAAGTAGCCTAAAAGATTTTCTAGAAATTGTGTTCACTATCCTTTGTTGCTAGTTCATGTTGGAATGTGAAAATTTATTTTGCAACTCTTCTCTTTCCTTAAAAGAGCATGAGCCTCCTTAATTCACATCCACAAGAAACATGAATTTTCCTTCTCATGGTAATACACATGTGCACCTTTTTCTTGTAGCAACTAATAATTTATTAATGAAACAAACCAAATCTCAATTCATAATTGGCTGAAGATGACTCTAATTTGTATGATGGTGTAACCCAGAGAAATAAATAAGTTTTATTGACCATTTCCTTCCCCTAAAATTAGTATTGAAACTTTTCCTCGGGTGGAGTTATGGGCTGAAAATGAGAAGTTTTGAGAGGCATGAATGGGGGTAAAATATTAATAGATCACATGAGTAGGGATTGAAGTGCTAAAAATGTAGGTATGGAAATGGAACACGTGGAAATATGGAAGGGATATGTATGTCCAAGGATGGTAAGTAAATACATGAATCAAGTGCTAGAAAAGAGGGCGTATGTGTTGTGTAATAGCCACTAGAATTAGGTAAAGAAATTTCAGTTGCATATTATTCACACGTAAGATAAAAATAATAACTAAAGAAACATAATGTAGTTACATGAAATTATAACGGTTTACAAGAAAAAACCAGGATGATTTAGATATTGTGCGTGGTAGCTATGTTGATTTGACAATAGGATGTCCTCTAGTGAAATGAGAGTAAATGCGGATACCAATAAAATAGACCAAATGATGGAAAGAACATGTAGGTTGACTAAAACTAAAGAAAGGATTGTCACAATGAATGAAATCATGAACATGTGAATTCGAAGACAATATCGTGAGATGTTGGAAATGATGGTTAACTGAATGGGCTTGAAGATATAAAACATCCCCACAGGTGTAGAAAAGTCATCTATGAGATGATTATGAAGTAAAAATAGGTTTACAAGATGACAATGAACAAACACAAAACTAATGTGAATAGGGCAAGACATCTAGAAGTGAGAACAAATTGATGGTAGAAGCTGCAGGATTATAGTATAAAAGTTGTTTTCAAGAAAAATAAGGTGGTAGTAGATGTAGGTGCAAAATGTGGAACTTGGAGCCATTAGGCCAAGAGAAGGCAATACTATATATACAAGTAAAAAACATGGATATTAAACCGAGAAAATGAATGTGAGCAATCTATAAGAGGGGAAGTAACAAGAGAAAACTTGCAAATAGGAATTTGACCACTCCCCTAAAATTAGTAATCCTTACCAATTGCAACAAATATGTTATTGCTATAATCCTCTAATCCTAGAGCATGTGTGAGAAAGAGGAAAATACAAATATAAGTTACAATGGTAAGAAATGAATGAAAAATAATTACAAAAATGATTAGACATAATAGGTTGCTCTTTGTTTTTTTTTTTCATTTTTTCCATTTTTAATCACGAGTGGCAGAAAGTTGATTTTCCACTTAGGCCCATTTTTATTCAAACTTTAGCTAGCCTTAGAAGTCGGTTTTCTCACCGAAATTGTTAACAATACTCGAGGGTTTTCATTGTTTGATGTTTTTGATTTTTTTTGAATTTTCCCAAAATGAAAACATGGTCCAAGAGGTTAGGAAGAAGTTGTACCATAGCTAATTATAACCGCTAATTTAGCTCAATGTGTTGTATAAAGTTTTACGTAGACATGGAATATAAAGGGATAATTATTGATGAGGAAGGGAATCCGATAAAATCAGTAATACATGACTGTTGTACCTATTTTTCTAAATATCTAGCTAAATTGTGCACCAAATCAACAAAGTGCAACAATGTAGTATTATTATATGAAACAATGACCATTTTCGAGGATAAATCCCATTGTGTTGTGTACCTGTCACGCTACAAGATTATGTGTTGAACTCGCGTAGGTGATGTGAAGCCACTTAAGAAAAATTCATTAGAGAATGTGGGATTCCCATTTACCACCATATAACATGTCGGTGAATGTTCTTAGGTGTACACAAAAATATAACCAAGAGATTCCTATAATTAAGTTGTTTAACAATTTAAGAAATTTCATAGAAAACATCATCATGCACCTATAGACTTGACAACAAATGTTAGGTCATAAAGATTATTAGTCTATACAAGCACAAAGAATGTAGTGAAAATTACCAAACAATTATTTACCCATGCAAGAAAGGTGCTTTTATGTTGTGCATGACATGTATCAACTATCCATCCTTTAGGTACATATAATTTTGGGTGAGTATCCGAGAATGAATCAATCTAATCCACATTTGTCGAGGAAGAGTATCTTGCAAGAACTTAAAAATATTCTTGGAATGATTTATATCACATAAATATTGAAATTATATCATGAAAACATGTTCTAAAAATGTGTAACATCTATTAGATGGTTAAGGTGTGAAAGAATTATTGTTATATCTACCTTAGGGTGGGTTAATTTTCTACTTCCTTATCAAGATTTTCAAAATCATTGTTTAAGAGATAATTATCCTTTATTTTGTTTAGAATATTTCCGAGTGAAATCAAGGGAAAGTGATATAATCCTAAACAAGATCCAAGAAGATGGGATGAGTTTATCAAGAGGACCTGAGAAAGATGATACAATTTTGTCTTTTAGAATAAGTGGACAAAAAGGTAAATATGAATCGTAGCATCCGAATCTAGTTTCTAAAATACTATTTTTTTAAAAAACGGACAAGTTTAGCTATATTAAACACTTAAAATTATATGACTTGGTTTTTTTTTTGAAAAAACCTATAAGATTGTAGTCCTATTTGCCCGCGATTTGGATGACCAAATCTTGTTATTTTTTTTTCCTTTGGTGAAAAGTTAGATGTAGTTGTCTATCTTGGGATGGATTTTATTTTGTATTTTTTCGAGCAATATTTTTTTAATGATTTTTTCCGTGAAAGTGGTCTAAAAAGATTTAGAAAATGGAGTGCTTTCCGTTTGCCCACCATAACTATATCAAAAATATTGAAATCAATATATATATTTTTAACGTGTATAGAATTTCTCCACGCTTGGGATGGTATAAGTTTTATCACATTTTGATAAGTGAAACAAAAGTTGCAGTCTTAAACGTAGACATGAACATTCGTGGGAAAAAATGTCTTAAAGACCTATTGTTAGTAAAAATTATAAAATGATATTTATCTTATTCTATTCACTTTAAAATCAATATTTCTATGAAGCTAACAGTCTCCCCTACGCGATGGCACCATTTTTGTGAAATGTTTTTAGTTTTTTAGCATGGTTCAAGTCTGTGGAAGAGAAAATTTGAAGTTTTTGACCCTTTACACTTCATAATGACCTTCCATAGCTTTGGTTGGGGCAAAACAAAGATTTCCGAGCCTTAGGGTCGGATTTGATGATATAGATAGAACCGCGATCATGGTTTAAACCATGATCGTGGGTTTTTAAACAAGAACCATCGATGCTTTATAAACCATGCGAGTGTGGTTTATAAAGTGCATGATCATGGTTCATAAATCATATTTATACGCATCCCAATGTTCTAATTACCATGTGATTTTTACTGTTTGACTTTACCGTATGAAATTATTGTGAAATTTTGTCATTTTTACATGTTTTTTCTTATCATCGAAGTAAAACATCATGGGAGACAAGAAACAAAGTCAAAAAAGGAAGTCATTAAGTAAAAAACACCAAACGAATTAGAGGCAAACAAATTTCAAAATGTTGAGTGAATGTGGAATCTTCATGAATCAAGAAGAGGTTCATCTTCAACCCCTACTATTGTAAGCAATGAGGAACCAGTAATGTTTCTACTGTCAATGTTGAAGTTGAATTAAATACTCGTGATGAAGATGTTTTTACCATCAATGTTGAAGAAGAATTAAATACTCGTGATGTAGCAAATGTTGAAATTGAAGGAGACAATGAAAATGTGAATAAAGAAATTCAAGTTGAAACTGTAGACAAGCAAAATTTGACAAAAACACCTCCTAGGATTTTCCGTAAGAAACCTAATTATTTTATTGAAATTGATGAAAACATTTTGAAACCAATGTGTGACAAACTTTCTAAACGGAAAATCAGAAGAAAAGCCACTAAAATTTGGGATAATCATTTTGAAATTTTAAATGATTCCCAAAGATGTCAGTTGTTGGTTAGTTTGATGAAATTGAATAAAATGAGACCTACATTAAACACCTTAGGATTGACAACATCTAATATACGTGGTCAAACCTCTACAATTGTTGAAAACCTTCATGATGCATATCACATTGTTGGTGTCAAGAGACGCACTAGGGATAGTAATATTGTGCGTCGTGTACTTGCTACTAGTGTTGTAAGTGAATCAATAAAAAAAAATGTTTGATTACGCAAACAAGTCGAATGTTGCAAGTTAATCAAAAACTCTAATGAAAGCAATTGAAAGACGTAATATCCTTCAATCACTCAATAACACCGATTTTTGGGCATTTTTTGCTAGAGCACCGCGTAAGGACAAATATAATATTGATGCTATAAGAGAAGTTGTTATTCAATTTTGGCATGATAACACTAGAGTTTCACCTAATACAAGAGATGTTGTAAAACGGAGAGTTGGTTCTATTAATCGCGAACCACATCCAAAGCATTTCTTAGATATGACTCAAACTCAATTTTTTCGTAAGTTTGAACAAGAGCATCTGGAAATTAAAATTAGTCAACATTTTTTTGAAATGTTAAAACCATTCTATGTGAAAATCAACCACGCTCGCACCACTTGTTGTAGGCAACATGTTGAATTTGCTATGCATTATGCTAAATTTTTATGTATTCATTCTATTTTGCATTCTGAAACTATGTTATCAGAATGTGGTGTTCAAGTTCCACCAATATCTTCCAGGGATTTCATTCCTATGATATTTTGTGAAAAAGAAGTTGGACAATTTTTTTATAGTCAGGATTGTTTAGATGGAAGTTGTGGTACATGTGGTGGATTACCTAAATTGGAAAGTTACATCCATGAGAAAATCAAGGTGCAATAGGAAATAATTTAGTTGAGTTTGATAAATATAAATCAGTTGCATACTAGTTGAAAGATGGAAAAGAGTCTAAACGGTGTGAGCTAGTTACAGAACATATGCCTGTTTTTCAATTTATGAGAAAATTTAAGGATGAAATTGTTTATGAGTATGCTAGGCATACACACAGAGCTCGATGGTTGGATGAACAATTCAAGATATGCAAAGACACATTTCCTATTGGTACTATTGTTTCAGTGGTCGATTTTGTAGAGAATTACACATTGCAACCACAAATGGAGGTTCAATCACAATATTACAACTCAATACAAGTTGCCATTTTTGTGCATATAACATTTATACATTCTCCTGATAGTACAAAGAATGATCAATTTTTTTAAGAGAGTACCACTTTTATATCAGTGATGATCGTACTCATTCTACTAAATTTGTGCAAGGGTGTTTCCAGTTATTTTATGGAAACTTGTCTGATAGGGACATCCACTTCAAACAACATTATATATGGTCAGATAATTACACGTCTTAGTTTAAGAATGCACATGAATGTTTTATTGGATGAGTAGGATGCACGTCAAGATGGGTGTGCAACATATTTGGAGTTTCACTGAGGTTGGACATGGAAAAGGAGAGCATGACGGTGCAGGGGCATGTGTGAAAAGAGCTCTTGCAAGAGAAGAGTTGAAGTACAAAGATGGTGCTAAATTGAAAGATGCAAAGAGCATAGTGGAATGGTGTATTGACAACATGGCTCGAGGTTCTCAAGAAATTTCCATGGTTCATAGATATTTTTGGTTGATAGAGGAACAACAAATTGCTAACTACGAGGATTGTATGACACTCACTGGGTCCAGTGATATGCACTCATTTTGTAGCTCAGACGCTACTTCTGTGGGCCACATGGACAAGAAAGTTGACATGTTTTTGTGCATCTTGTATCGAATTTTTCACTGTTGAGTGTGATTCACAAGAATGGGTGGATGGATGGATTTGTAGGCCTCTAACTCCGCTTCCTAGTTATCAACCTCCACAAGCATTACGACTTTGTTTTCGTAGATGAAGTCAGTAACATCCAAGGACTTTGATGAAATTTTGATTTTGGTGCGACAAGGTATTTATGGTTATTTACAATTTTTGTATTGAGTTATGTCCATTGAAATTTTAATATGTACAATTTAAATTTGAGTTGAAACCTTTTTTTTGTAGGACATGTGTTTGTAGTTATTGTGACAAAAGACAATGAAGAAGGAACAAACTATTTCTTATGTCGTTGCATCGAGGAAAGAAAGAAGTTGACTTCTCCTATTATAGATGGTGAAGATATTGAGTACCCTACAAGGTCAGTGGTAGTTACTGGAACTTGGCTTCGATGGTATCCATTAAAAACTCCTCTATTTGGGTGTTTGAAGACTTTGAGACACACAGAAAATACTCTTATATTCACATCTAGTTCTAGCGACAAATATTCAGTTGTATAGATATCGAGGAAGGCCTAATAACAAGATTATTTGGAAGGTTCGAGAGTCAGATCATGAAGCAATCATGTCCGCTATTCAGAGTAGATCCGATCCTGATGGTTCATTGGAATGAATTTACAATGCTCATGTCTGGTATATATAATTTCTTTGGTATATATAAATTTTTAGTTAGATAAATTTAAGTTCATATATTTTATTAAATTTGTGTATTTTGTATATATCTAGTATGGTTTTGATTTGAAACTTAAATTTCTTTGACTAACACTTTTATATGCAAAGTTAGTGGTGCTATAAAAGCTTCCACCTTCACGTGGTTAGCACTATTAGTAGAGAATTATAAATTCTCAAAGCTAAGAGAAGCTTTCATTGTTTTACAAGAAAAGAGAAGCAATTAACAATGATTTATGTACCTGTGGAGGGGGTTCTTGGCTCTGAGGAGGAGGTAGCCCAGAAGGACCTGGAGCTTAGAGAACCAAAATGACACCTCCCAAGTGTTTACAAGACCATCCCTATGCATGTGTGCACATTCGGTTTGGTGCCATGACCCACCGTTTGCAAAATATACCATTTGACAACCTTACATTGTCTCAAACTACACTATTAGGTGCGTTTGCAAACAATAGGGAAATGAGAGCACCGATTGGAGAAGGAAAAAAATGAGACAAGCTATTGTAGAGGGTCCCTATGCCGAGGTGTAGGATCGATGATGAGACATCTCTAGGTGCCATGGAGTGCGCGTAGTCACCCGTCGAAGTTGAATGATTTTTTGGTCTTAGGGCTCTTAAGGGACTACGCCCGAACGAGGTAGCCCGGAAGCAACGACGTTTGTGCACACAAAAATGACACCTCCTCTAGCATTCACCTAGCCACCTGACATGTGTCCAGCATAGTTGGTTTGGTGCCATGACCCACCGTTTACAAAATATACCATTTGACAACCTTACACTGCTCAAACTACACTATTCGTGCATTTGCAAACAATAGGGCAAGCGAGAGCACCGATTGGAGAAGGAAAAAACTGAGAGACATATATTGTAGAGGGTCCCTACACCGAGGTGTAGGATCAAATGAGACATCTCTAGGTGCCACGGAGTGTGTGTAGTCACCCATCGAAGTTGAACAATTTTTTGGTCTCAGGGCTCTTAAGGGACTACGCCCAAACGAGGTAGCCTCAGAAGCAACGACGTTGTTGCGCACCAAAATGACACCTCCTCTAGTTCACCTAGCCACCCAGATGTGTCACATAGTAGTTGGTTTGGTGCCATGACCCACCATTTACAAAATATACCATTTGACAGCCTTACACTGTCTCAAACTACACTATTATTCGTGCATGTTTGCAAACAATAGGGCAAGCGAGAGCACCGATTGGAGAAGGAAAAAACCGAGACATGATATTGTAGAGGGTCCCTACGCCAAGGTGTAGGATAAATGAGACATCTCTTAGGTGCCATGGAGTGCGTGTAGTCACCCGTCGAAGTTGAACAATTTTTTGGTCTCAGGGCTCTTAAGGGACTACGCCCGAACGAGGTAGCCTGAAAGCAAAAATGTTGTCACGCACCAAAATGATGCCTCCTCTAGCATTCACCTAGCCACCATACATGTTTCACATAGTGGTTTGGTGCCACGACCCACCATTTACAAAATATACCATTTGACAAGCCTTTTACACTGTCTCAAACTACACTATTTCGCGTTTGCAAACAATAGGGCAAGCGAGAGCACCGATTGGAGAAGGAAAAAACTGAGAAATGATATTGTAGAGGGTCCCTATGCCAAGGTGTAGGATCAAATGAGATGTCTCTTAGGTGCCATGAGTGCGCGTAGTCACCCGTCGAAGTTGAACAATTTTTGGTCTCAGGGCTCTTAAGGGACTACGCCCGAACGAGGTAGCCTAAAAGCAACGACGTTGTCATGCACCAAAAATGACACCTCCTCTAGCATTCACCTAGCCACCCGGATGTGTCCACGTAGTTGGTTTGGTGCCATGACCCACCATTTTACAAAATATACCATTTGACATCCTTACACTGTCTCAAACTACACTATTTTCAAACATTTGCAAACAATAGGGCAACGAGAGCACCGATTGGAGAAGGAAAAACGAGAGAAGATATTATAGAGGGTCCCTACACGCCGAGGTGTAGGATCAAACGAGACATCCTTAGGTGCCACGGAGTGCACGTAGTCACCGTCGAAGTTGAACAATTTTTTGGTCTCAGGGCTCTTAAGGGACTACACCCGAACGAGGTAGCCCGAAGCAACGATGTTGTCACACACCAAAAAAATGCCTCCTCTAGCATTCACCTAGCCACCTGGACATGTTCACACACAATGGGTTCAATGCCAACCCACCATTTACAAAATATACCGTTTGACAACCTTACACTGTCTCAAACTACACTATTTCACGTGTTTGCAAACAATAGGGCAACGAGAGCACCGATTGGAGAAGGAAAAAATATGAGATAGGATATTGTAGAGGGTCCCTACATTAAGGTGTAGGATCAAACGAGATGTCCTTAGGTGCCACGAATGGAGTCGTAGCTGTAGTCACCCGTCAAGTTGAACAATTTTGGCTTCTTGGTCTCGTGGCTCTTAAGGGACTCGCCCGAATGAGGTAGCCCAGCAAAGCAACAACGTTGTCACACCGAAATGACGCCTCCTCTAGTGCATTCACT
The DNA here is from genome assembly GCA_018340775.1 of Taxus wallichiana var. yunnanensis. Taxonomy (NCBI): domain Eukaryota; kingdom Viridiplantae; phylum Streptophyta; class Pinopsida; order Cupressales; family Taxaceae; genus Taxus; species Taxus wallichiana. The sequence continues at coordinate 798,375,883 of CM031235.1, forward strand.
AGCCACCCAAACATGTTCACGTATTGGTTTGATTCAATGCCCGACCCACCGTTTTCAAATTTTACAACAATTCAATTTTACAACTTTTTCAACAATTACAACTTTTTTAACTTTTTCAACAATTACAACTTTTTCAACAATTACACTTTTTTTTTCAACTTTTTCAACAATTACAACTTTTTCAAGAAATTGTTGAATCAAAAATGAAAGAGAAGAAGAAGATGGTTATGCAATTATTGGTTATTGTGAATACTCACCCAACAAAGATCCTAAATAATCTGGATAGATGATATGAATAGTTACTCTTGTTTAGTGTTCACCCACTCATCATAAAAAATAAATAAGCCTCTTCTTCTACTTCCCAAGCAAAACACTTTAATCCTCGTCTAGTTTATCAAAGGAAGTAGTAAAAATACATGTTCCAAGAATCCTACCAACACTAAAGAATCACTTCCCACTCCTAGAACCACTCATTCCTAGAACCTTCTTTCCTTAAAATCCTCAGGCTTCTAGGAAATAAGAACCTTTCTATCTTTCCTTGTTGGTCAATGGACCTATAAATTGAATAATTGCATTATTGACTCGTGCCTCTAACAATGTCATGCTTATAAAATTTGCTAACTCTATTGGTATTACTCTCAGCCTTGCTATGGCCATATGTTACATTACATGAAAACAAAATAATTACCTCTTTTTGGCCAGGTGAAAGATTCTCAAGCTAGAATTTGCAGACTTCCTTGACAAGAAAATCAAGATGGAAATACTTGTGGAAGACATGCTAGCTACGTATGGTATATTGTTGAGCCAAAGTTTCTATCACGATATTGGTGGGGATATAAAGATGGATTGGTCATACACCACCATACTCATCAATGGTAAAATGAATAATATCCTTCTGATAAATAAAATTAAATACATAGTTCAAAAACCAAATGACCCAAGGGAAGACATCTTATTTCAAGATTCAAGGTATGAAATATTTTTCATGACTTAAGAGGAAAATGATAAGTTGCCCATGTTGATGGAGGAATACACATGCTTCCCTTAATTTCTTAACAATTGTACCATGCAATGTTGCACCATAGTAACGTTATATTCATATATGTTGCACCATAGTTTTTAATTTTAAATCAAACATACATATAGAATTAATATACATAGAATATACATACATAGAAGGATATCATGTGCAATGAATTCAAATCAAACATAGAAGTAATATCATTATGAAAACCAACACATGGATATATAATGTATCAAACTAAGTGTGTTGAATGCACGTCTCTGAAAATATAAGTTCATAACATGTGTACATCTCGAACCAAGTGTGTCATACATATAGGACCACATGGTCGCATAAGGCTATATATACAATGTCCTATGAAGAATCATGAACTAGGACCAGCTGGCCCATATATATATATCTATGTACATCCACGTCCTATGAATCTAATCATGAAACATCTTCCCTCTCTTTGCCCTGCTAGAAGTAGCATGTCCATGACCTGGGGATGTAGTGGAGGGAGATGCCACTATGGATTTCATCCGTGTGGTCCTAGGCATCTCTAAGCAGGCCTGCAACCTAACCTGCACATTCATAAACAACAAGTTTTTAACACCCATATTTTTAAAATACATTCAAAATTTAGAAACTTAGAATTTAGTTAAAATGCATGTGAAATCTTACCGCAATGTCATGATCCCTATCAATTTGTCATTGATGCATGACAAGGACAACAATAGACTCATGAGAGGTAAGCTACATACAAATAATTAAATTTCAAATTAAATATTTCATGTACAAAATTTGATATTGTAGATTTAAGTAATAAGAAATAATTCCTAAATAAATTTAACAAATTTGAAAAATTGTACCTCAGTTAGTGGATCTGCAGATGCTATGGCAATATCTACAACAACCTCCATAGTCTGCATATATGGAGGAGTCTCTCTGGTAGTCATAAGCTATACAAAAAACATGTACAAATCAATATTAATCTACATGACTGCCACATAACAGAGCCAAAGCATAATCCACGTGAACTTCCACAATTAGAAACAAAGTGTAAAGAGAAACTAACCTACGTAAAAGTCACGTGAGGCGTGCCAATAGCCTCAGTTCCCAGAGTAGATGATGACCCGCCAAGCTCCTGCACGTATAAAAGACAAACATATATTAATATGTACATGTACAGGTGAAACATTATAATAATAAAAGTGCACAATCAAATGAAATTTGAAATTTAAGTACAACTTGAAACTTACGTTTGTAACATGCCCAACTACAGTAGCTAGCATGTCATGTCGATGCCGGATGTTTCCTTCATCGGCTCTTGCTATTTAAAATAAAATAAAAATTAGTTTTTACATGTATGTACATAACGTACAATGAAATACATATATATTAAAATCTCAAACATGAATTAAACTATATATATATATATATATTAAATATTTATTTGACATTTACTTGTGAAAGACCAAGATCCTTTGCACTAGTTCCAAAAACATCCGCCATCATCTCATCTAGAGAAAAGAAATCATGTGATCCAACAAATGATGTCTCACCCAGTAGTGCATACGGCACCACATGATCCACAAGTGGTGTGGTGCGCTAGAACTGATGCCTCCACCAACATCACCAGATGTAATCTGCTCACTATGTTGGGTCAGAGTGTCAGTGAGCTCCCTCAATGCATGTAGTGTGTCAATCTCCACAACCTCCTTCACTGTAGGAGGGATAACTGAAGGCAGTGGGGGTTTTGGGGCATGGGGGATCCTTGGTTGACCTACACGTGCACCAAGTCTACTGTGCAGAGCCACCACCTCACCCATAAAAATAGAAAAGTCAAAATAATTTGGGACCTCATTAAGCACAAACTCGCAATATAATTTCTTCAAAAAATAGAGGGGAACCTCATTGTTGTTGCATGGTGGATAATCAAAAACCATCCACCATCGGTCCCAAAAATTGTTCTTGATTCGGTCATCGTGGCACCAATGGATTGGGAACCATTTGCAAGTAATCTCGTGGGGGCATTGGTTCTGGGTCAGTAAATAATGCACAAATGTGGTCTTTTCCAAAATTTTTTTGTCTTTTACGACCGCATGGGATAATTTATTTGCATACCACTACCTACAATCACCTCTAAAGGTATTCCATCTATCTATTTGGTTGGTTATGGAGTCAACTTCGCCAATCAATGTTTGCAATGTGTTGGCTAAAGTCATGGGATGGATTTGTGGCATGATTTTGTCTTATATTTTGAATAAGGTTCTCAATGGCAATTTTATTTTGTCAGATTTTTCCAACGATATCAACTTGTGTTCCTGTTGGTTCCGTGGGGACAGAAGGAGCCACATGAGGCGGATCTATGTTTGGAGGAGGGTTTTCCGGAATGTTTGGAGGGTTTTGAGGATTTTTGGAGGGTTTTGAGGAATATTTTGATGGTTTGCAGGATTACGAGCTTGCCGAGCAAAACAAAAAAAAAATTGTATACATAAACAAAAATTGAAAAACCCATGAAAATCACAAAAATAACCTAAAATGCAAACAAATTGATCAAAATCAAGGGCTTACCTCTTTGTCTTGGTGGCATGGTTGAAACTATCATGATCCACAAGTCCGAAGAGTAATTTTTAGGGGGTATTCAAAGCACGAGTGCCAAAGGTCTAGGAGAAATCGCGGTTGGAAAGGAAAATGAGGGAAAATGAATTTGTGGGTTTTTAGTTTTAGCTTTAGGTGAATGGCTAGAATATGATGTTGGTCAATTTATATGATTTCCATCCACAAAGTGATTTTGGTTCCATTCAAGACGGGTGGCTATGATGTGTAATGAAATGACCAAGCTTGTCGATATGTGGATACTAATTATGTTATTTTGGGTGCCACCTCATTCAAATTGTATTCATTTTTACAAAATGGTATGTAGAAAGTGACCATAATAGCTACAAGCTAAACCATTTTTTCCTATAACAAGGTTAGGCCAGATTGTGGTTACTAAGAAATTGAATTAAATTATAAAAATAGGCATATGGTCATCTTCCTAATATCATTAAATAGATTGTGCAGAAAATTGCAAGAGGGCTAATGCAAAGTAGAAATCCCAACATGATGGATGTAATTATGTAAGAAGGGTCAATGCAAATGTTTTGTAGAGGGCCAATGCAATAGGTTAGAGATTACATGGCTTATGTAGTTTTGTTAAGATAATTTATGTTGTAGGAAATGATGTTTTTACTTAGTTTTTTCATATTTTGATTATTTGATCATGTTTTCTCTAATTGAGACTAATAAGGTAATTGTGGTTTTCTATTTTACATTTCTAGATGGAAGTCAAATTTCGGAAAGCTGTGGAATTTTCATGGTTTTCATATTTACTTAGATGATTATATTACCAAGATAGGACACAACTACATGCCCATTGTTTTGGGGGAATCATAGAGATGTCTTGGGTACTATTAAATGTAAATTTAATATAGATTTTCATCAAGACTGAAAGTATCTCTCCAATGAACTCATGCGGAGGGTCGAGATGCCATATTTGAGATGAAATTCACACATAAGGATTTTTATGCTATTATTGTAATACTTATAGATAGGGAACAAATGTTATATAAAGTGCCATAGATAGATGTTGAGTGGGTGATATGGTCGACTAGTACCATCCACAATCCTTAATAGTTAGACTTAGTGTAGTATACAACTCGTTGATTCTAGATACTTGTAAAGAGATCATATAGATGGTTTTGGTATAAATCTTATGCCAAAAATTAGATGAAGGATGATCCTTGTTTTAACTCATAACATGATGAGATACCTTGAAGCAAGGCACACTTTTAATCTAGGAATGAAGGTGTGAGTGAAATTAGTCCACAAGATCTATACAATTAGGCTCAGGAAGTAGTCGAGATATGGCCAATTATTTTATTGTTATCTTCATTATATGAGTTGTTTCCTATTTAGCTCCTTATAGGTGTACTTTCCCTTGTTACAATAGATGCACCTTGAGTGTGATGATGAGAGAGAGGTCCTCTAATCAAAGATAGGGGCACATATTCAAGGCTACAAATAGTGATGTGGGAACATATTATATGGACCCTTTATGTGGGAACTATAGAAACATGGTCATCTTGGCCATCTACTATAGCGAAAAAGGGGATATAGGAGATTAAGGGTAATATTTATGGTGGATAGAGACACATGGAGTAAACATGGTACTAAGAAGTTTGATCTTCCCCATATGATGGTGGAACTACCCATTTCTCTATATATGTGTAGAAATTCATGGGAGTTGATAAATGGGATAGGAAATGGTTCAAATTCCATGGTCCCTCCATTGAAATAATGATGCGAGTGTGAATTCCTCAAGCATGATATTAGGTAGTGGTGGCATGTGGAGGTAGGATTACTTGAGGGCTAATACAAGGAAAAACACAACCATATGTACATATGATAGAGGATAGCCAAAAATGTGAGGCTCTAATATAGGGTGATCCCTTAGAGGTAAGATAACTATTGATAAAATGACATTTGCATTGGGATTGAGAGTGGTAATCGAGATGATTAGGAGGTGGCTACCTAAGATCTATGGGATTTCTCATCATGGATATTTTTCCCCACATATGTAAATAATATTACAATTAAATCTATGACTTCCATCATGGTCATCTAGATAGCGATATGGTAGAAAGTGGTAGCTTCTAGGAATTTAAATGACATGAATAACATCGTGGTAGGTGGCCGGATGGATAGGGTGGTCATATAAGACCATCTAGGAAATTTAGGTAAGAAATTTCTTAAGTGTTAAAGTAAGTTAAGTTATTTATTTTGTTAGAGGGGATATATATTCTTGAAATGAGTTATATAATTATTATCTAATAAGTTTTAAAATGTGGTTTTTTCAAATAATGATGTCAAGGAGTGGAACTATATGATAAAAATTAGCATAAAAAGATATTGAATGGTGTAATAAATTATAAAGACACTATGGGGATACATGATATATTGGTTTCCTCAAAAATAATCATGGAGTTTTATTTAGACTCATATGGGAGAAACTACTAGAGCTATAACAATGTTAATCATGGCTTGAGGTAATGGTTTTTGCTTTCTATATTGGGATTTGAGCGTGCATGATGCTTTGGTGGTGTAGATTGGTCAATACTTAGCTAAATGTGATTGATTCAATAAAATATGAATATTTTATTAAAATCTAAAAGCAAAGATCTACTATAACCGATATAAAATGAAATACAATCGCTAGGCAATTTATTTGATTCTTTATATGAAAGTAAATACAAGAGATAAAGAAATTTTCTTAGTTTCACTTATCCTAGAGGGAGTCTGGATTGGAGAATGTGATGAAACAGAAGCACAGGCTGTCACAATCGGAGTTCGAGAAAAATACAGAGCTGGAGGATTAGGCTAGATAGGAGTGCCCAAAAAGGGACAAGGGCACCCATGGGCACTCTGAGAATGAATTTACATGCACCTAAATATGTGAAAATGCTCGGAACTCCAACTTTTTAGGGTCACAAGTTGTTCATATTTTGTTGCTACGAAGTCGCACCAAGATCGCCAAGCTCACCGGAAACCTACAATGAAGTATGGACCTATAAAACCCTCAAGATGACATAAAATATTGAAAAAAATATGCAATATGAGGGGTTAGATTGTCCTCAGATATCACAATGGTGAACTTACGACTTTCTATGTGATTGTGTGTGCAATAGTTCCCCTAGGTTTCCCTTGTTCCAATGATGCCAAGATATTGGGCAGTAGCTAGATAAAATGTAAATGTGTGGGATGGAATTCAGAACTTCCCCTTCCTATATAGTGTGTATGTAGAAAATACACCCAAATGCAGTCCCTTGAGATATGTAGATAGATAGTCCTTGATAAAAATTTCCCACCCATATAATGGTATGTATGTTGTGTTTATATAGGGATCTCTTTCTTAAATTTCGACACTAATGACATGACATGCCAACTAGGACCTTGGGATAGGAGTAAAAAACCGAAAAGGCCATCTACTAATGTCAAAAATAAGATCAAGAACAAAGGGGATAGGAGCACCTGGGTGCCAGTGTCTAGTCTTAGGCGCTAGTGTCCAGAGACAACTAAAAACAAAAGTGAAAGTACCAAGAGATAGGGATCCCTTGTGACTGACCAAAAATAGGTGCGTAAGAAAGAGGGGTGACATATAACAATCAATAAAAAACACTCACAACAAGAAGAGTGATGTATTGTGTCACCAGTGAATACTTTTATTATGCAAGATCCATATATAAAACAACATACTTGGTGGTATAGTAATAGTAGTAAGTGCATGATTTTGTTTCTACATCCCCCCCATTTATGCTATTTGAAGGAAATTCAAGTAGTATAAAGGAAGTAAGGAACATACATATGTGAAAGTCTGGAGAATCCCTATTACATAAGTACACGTATAATGATAACATAGAGCATGACGGACCATGAATAAGCATTTCAATCCTTGTGTCATAAATAGAGATGGAAAAATGTGGTGAGGAGAACTTAGTGAGATTGATGATTTGATTACGAGTGATGGTAGATTTCAATTTTTTCACCGATGGAGATTTCAATGGGAGAAGGGAGTGATCAGTTCCCAACCCGATTTTGTGTGTGTGAAAAACCTGAGGATTTGGGCATCCTTCCATCAGAGGAAGAGTGTAGGGAGATAGGTGTAGTGTTACCCTCCAAATTTAACTACATCCTCAAAAGGTCTAGCCGCTATAGACAAACAAAAATCAAAATTTTCTCATTTCGATAATTTTCAATCAAACGTGGATAACCCGTATAGGAGAAATATAGGAAAGGTAATGAAGTTTCATTTCTCCAACTCCAAGGGTGACATAATGAATTATATGGCTTCCATGTTAGGTCATCTTGAAGTGATAGAAAAGGTAGAGACAACTTCCCATGTTAGGTCATTTGGGAAAGTGGTGATGTAACTCCCAAGTTATGTCATATGGGAGGACAAATACATTGTATTGTGTCGATTGATTGATATGATTTTGATAGGAGATTCATTTTTGATATTTCAAATGTGTTGATTGATTGATTACTTCTAGAGATATTTTATGCTTGTTTCCCCATGTTAGGTCATTAGGGGGATTGTTAGAAAATGGTGTGAAATGTCGCATTATGTATGAGAAAATTTTCAATAATGAAGAATTAGAAATATATAATGATTGCGTAATGGTGTGAGGGGATTAAAGGTGATCCCAATCATATGCCCCCTTTTGGTGAAAGGGAGAGTGATGATGAGAATGAACATTGAGCCGAAAGTAAGCGTGAGATGATGTAATTGTGATCAAAGCACAATATAATAGATGTCATAAAATTGAGTTGAATGTGTGTCAAGGAGGGATATAATGTTTGTGGGATGTGTTAAATATGATAATATGTAGAGTTATAAAGAGAATGATGCAAATGAGACTAGAATCGAGTAGTGATGCTCAAGATATGATTGAAATGGTGTGATGTGTATTAGTTAAGAAAATAAGCACAAATAATGACTATAGCGAGGTAGGTAATGAAGAATTACTATAAATAGTAAATAGAAAAAGTGAATAGGTATTTCATTTGGTTATTGTGTGAGTGTGATTTGGAGATCTGATTGTGTGAAGATGTGCAAGTGAGAGCACCGTGAAAAATTCAATTTGAGATAGTGGTGGTAGTTGTGGTGTCACGTATGACCATTAAGTGGTAAGTGCAGAATTTTTGAAAAATGTATTGAAATTAGTCATTTTTGGTTAATTTTTATGAATTTAATGTGTTTAAGTTTCTCTGAATTTTAGACTTGGGAAAGAGCGGTGAAGGCACTAATGAACTTCACAACATAAACTCCCTGGCATGGGCACTAGTTACTGCTCCTGGGCGCCCTAGTTCCGCTCCTAGGTGCACTGCGACCTAGAATACTTGGGTTAAGTCCAGAGTATTGCAAATGTGAAAATTGATGTTTGTTGATGTTGTTAGTCATCATTTTCACATGTATATGTCATGCTAATGTTATTTTCTTGTTGTTTGGTGTTATGTAGAGGGATAGTCATTCGCAGGAGTTTCATGGTGGCCGCCATTTGAGTACATTGCTAGGATTGGGGTTATCAGATGATGAGTGGGATGTTATAGACCGTGTTAGCTTGCGACACATAGCGAGGATGGGGGATGTGCCCCATAATATGCCTATGATCACAACTTTGTGTAAGAGATGGTGTGCAAACACGTGTACATTTTGGTTGCCTATAGGAGAGATGATAGTGATCTTTGGAGGATCTATATTACATATTGCGATTTGCCTATTATTGGTGAGAGAGTATAGGTGATGGATGAAGAGGATGCCTAGAGAGAGATGAGGGATGCGAGGTGATATTTTAAAGGGAATCGAGTTCATACCGAGGTGCATATTAGTTTGAATGTTATCTTCGAGGTCGGGGTTCCGTGATTGCATGGAAGTTTATTGCCGTTGTGATCACATCTTTATTACATTGAGGGCGGTGGGTAGGCATCTTGTATAAGATGCATGATATTTTTCGTCGTATTGAGGAGGATGGGACAAGATATGCATGGGAAGGATATGTATTAGCCAATTTGTACATGGAAGTTTATAGATTCACTCAAGAGGAGCATGGGGGTGGATTAGGAGCCACCAATTTATTACATGTGTGGGCATACAAGCACATTTCTATATTGAGGCCACTTGGTGGACCACACGGAGAGTGGGAAAGACCTAGTATATTTTTTGAGTGGTGGGTAGGTGTGCATGGTAGGAGGATGTCTATTAATACCTATAGATTTATGTTGGATTGCATGGGGCCATAGACCATTATTTGGAGGTCGTATATGACTATAGTGGGTGGTCTAAGGATGCAAGTGGAGCTTGATTGCAGTATTTGGCATATTATGTGGCTAGAGGATAGGTTTCTTGGAGTTGTGGAGCTATTTTAGGGATAACACATGTAACAAAAATTTGGCATGGCACAATATGTGCCCCTAGAGTCATATATATGGTTGAGGGACACAAGGGCACCGAGGAGGGCCGAAGTTAGACTAGGTCCAACAAGGGCACAACTAGTACCCTTGGGCAGAGGACTCGAGATGCAGCCATAGAGATGAAATAGATGCATGACGTGGGTTGCATGGAAGAGTATAACACATGGTGGGTAACACACCGATGGTGCTACTTATACCCATTCATCGTGGATGTGGCGGGATTGCCTATTGGTAGGAGGAGTAGGGGGACAAGCACCTTCCCCCGATGGTGATGTTGTGGTGATGATGATAACTAAGCATGAGTATATATGTATTATATATTACTACTTGGTTGCTTTGAGTTTTTTCATTTTCTGTATATGAACTAATGCGATGATTTTTATCATTGTAGGGGATGCTTATTGGTCATTGATTATGGATACTTCAATCTGCACTTTGATGTGAAGGTTCCCTTTGATGTGATCATAGGAGGTGGAATGATAGAGTGAGTGGATGATATTGTAGGTGAGCATGCCCATCTATTTGATCTAGTGTCGGTAGAAACGACAACGTGTCAATGATATTAAGTGAGAGGGATGAGGCTTGAGAGGAGACATAACATTCCGTAGAGGCCATGGGTGGAGGGTCACTAGAAAAGGATGTGTTGGTGAGGTTTGTGGAGTTACAGGGTTGTTATTTAGAGTAGTTAATCAAGATTACATTATTGCGTAGGCAAGTGGAGAGATATAGGGGCCATGACCAATGGTGCAGAGTGAGCGGTGAAGCTTCTAGTTTTAGAGATCTTACAATTGTAGATAGTGATAACGATGATGAGATATGATGTATATGTATGGGATTTTCCCCAATGATTGTACTATGTAACTATGATGTTTTGATGATATATATAGATAGATGATTATCAATTTTGTATCATGTTGATGTGTTGTATTGATATGTGATGTGTTGTATTTTTCATTTTGATTTGGATAACATAGATAATGATGTTTGAATGTGATCATAGATAGATAAATGATAAAATAATGTAGGTGATAATGGATAGTGTATCAAGTATATGTGGTGTATAATGTAATTACGATATTAGATGATGGAAAAGTATATTGTATGAGTATAGATGTGATGAATAGTAAAGTAAATTAAAATGCTATAAAGGTGTACGTGAATGAGATGATCATAGAAATGTTTGTAATCACATGTGAGTATGATGAAGATGGGGGAGAAGAAGAGCGATGCCCCCAGAGTGTGAATGATAAGATGAGAAACCTCAATAGTTAAGAATGAAATGTAAAACATGAGTGTGTCATCAAAAATGATTGAATCATGTGCGTTAGCTAAATAGATCGATAAAGCACATAGCGTAAAAGTGGAGAGAGGTTCTTATTGTAACAGATCCCTCAAAAATCATGTAAGAACTGTAAGAACATGAGTGTGTCATCGAGGGGGAGGTGAGAAAATCACCTACCAAAGGCCAAGCAAGAATTGTTAAAGGAAGCATGTGGTGTGTAAACAACATGAGTGTATGACCGATGAATGCCGAAAAATATGGTGCCTATGATGGGCGGTGTAACGATGGGAAGTGCAAATGTCAACGACTTAGGAAAACAATGTGTAGTAAGATCATTATGTGACAGATGAGATGGTGCAGAGGTGTATGGATGAGATGGAGAGTGAACATCAATAACAAACTACGGTGGCGAGATGAATAACAACCTTAAGAGCAGGTGGAGGAGATAGATGATTTGAACTAGATGCACACTTATGTGGAATGGAGACATAGAATGCTCATAAGAGCGAGAGCTAAATGTAATGAAACCTTTTTTTCTAATTGTTGTAATCTATCATGAAGAGCACAAAAATAATTATCACGATGACCATTGATACAATTTGAAAGGAAATATTTGTTATAACCGATATATAATGAAATATAAGTGCTAGGAAATTTATTTGATTCTTTATATGAAAGTAAATACAAGAGATAGGGCAATTACCTTAGTTTCACTTATCTCGAGTGAGACTGGACTAGAGAATGTGATGAAACAAAAGCAAAGATTGTCACAATTAGGTTCATAAAAAATAGAACTGGAGGATCAAGGTTGGACAAGAGCACCCGAGAAGGGGCAGAGGCACCTATGGGTGCTACAAACTGAAAATAGGCACTGAGTCCGCAAAAATTGTCGAACTCCAAATTTTAGGGTCGTAATTTGTTTAATGTTCACATTCACATTTTGTTGTTGCTACGAAGTCGCACCAAAATTTCCAAGCTCGCTGAAAAATTGCAATGAAGTATGGACCTACAAAACCCTCAAGATGACATCAAATCTTAAAAATAAAGATGCAACATGAAGGGTCGACTCTCCTCAATCTGTCACAATGGTGAACTTACGATCGAGCATTGAACTACACATGCCCAATGTAGTTCTATGAGTGCAATAGGCTCTAGGTTGCCCTCGTGCCAATGATGCCAATAGCTAGATAAAATACAAATGTGTGGGATGGAATTCAAAACTTCCTCTTCATATGTAGTGTGTATGTAGAAAAATTCACCCAAATACACTCCTTGAGATATATTGATAGATATCCCTTGATAAAAATTACCCACACATATAATGGTATGTATGTTGTGTTTATATAGGGATCTTTTGCTTGCATTTCGACACTAATAACATGACATGCTGACTAGGACCTCGGGATAAGAGTAGAAAAAATGAAAATTCTTACTACTAATGTTTAAAATAAAATTGAAATAATAAAGGGACAAGAGTGCACAAGTTATATAGGAGCACTTGTGCACTAGTTTCCAGAGACAAATGAAAAAAGGTGAAAATACGGACATATAAGAATCCCCGTGACCCAACTGAAAATAGGTGCGAAAGATAGATGGGTGACAAATAACAATCAATAAAAGACACTCAAAACAAGAAGACCGACTAGGCAAAGTGTTTCACTAGTGAATATTTTCTCATGCAAGATCCATATATAAAACAACATACTTGGTGGTATAATAATAGTAGTAAGTGTGTGATTTTGTGTCTACAAGTGACTAAACACTAGATAAATGTGATGTAGATGTGACCAATGAGCTTAATTAAGAGTGGTCTTTGACCATACAACACTTAGAGTTATACATGAAATGGAATATATAATAACATATAACACAAAATTTTTATTATTAATTCAAAATAAGGTTACACAAGCATAAATCAATCACTAATGATACAACCTTAATAGTCTCCGGATATATACATACAATCACACTCGGGTAGTCTCCAGTAAAGAACATGTGCCATAATAAAAAGTCTAGTAACTCTCCAATTCTAAAATAAATAATTTATCACATGATCTACTACCCTACCTTTAGGTTTATGTGTTTGTTTATACAGATATAAAACCACTTAAATTAATCCTCAAGTTAAACCATATGATATTCATTAAGACATAATTATGACCCAACAAGCCCATATAAGTGAGTCAAATTGACTCCAATATTCATAGATGACATTGATAGACTATCACAATATATAAAGACCCGCACGGGATTAAAAAGGTTTGTATGGAACATCATAAGCATGTGTGGGATCCCTAATTTTACATGGCCTCAAATAGACTTGGATGTACCATCATAAGACTCGCATGACCTCAAATAAAATTGAATGGTATTAAATAGGCTTACACATGCCACCAATATATAAAACAAAACAAGTACATAAGTCAAAAATCTAATCTAAATGTGTTTGGTTGATATGTGATTACATGTGAACCCGTGAGGTGCTACATCATACACCTTGAGTAATTTAAAAACTTGATCTCATAATCATGTGTGCCCATCCTCAAGAATTATGTGGCTCAAAATTCTGTGGCACTAAACTAAGTCATGTTTTATACCCCCTTTCCAATTCACCGATATTCCTTGTATTCTTTGTTGCATTTCGTCTTGATCTTGACACCCATCACCATTGCTACTTATTTACACACCTTTTTAGCATTTTCTATCTCCATTCAACTTCTCTAGCTTCCATGTCATTTCATTCCTCATGATAAGGTTATAATTTTACCACATTATATGTTTACTTTAGGAATACATAACTATCCACCTTTGAACAATTGGCCTCCATTTATAAAATACTCCAACCAAGGTGTACTATCGACACTCATTGGTCCTATGCATGCCTCCCATGCCTTGTTAAAATATTCATGTATTTCATACAACTCCTTCATGGAATGAAAACCCAAAACTTCTACTCTCATTTAGATTAAAAACATATTGCATATATTCAATGCATTCATAACCTTGTTAGATTTTCCAATCTCATGTCAAAATACATATTTGTAACCCTGTAGGTACTCCATCCACTTTATATACCTCTAATTCAACCTTATTTGGTTATTTATGAATTATAGGGCCTAATGATCAGTGAAAATAACAAAATACTTTACAAATAGGTAATTCTTCCACTTCTTGGATGCTTGCATAATTGCATATAACTCCCAATCATACACACATTTTACTTCATATTCACATCATTTATATTTTAATGGAATACACTACCAATTTTTTTCCTAGCTCAAAATTGTGCCATTGGATATGCCACTACAATCAAAATCCATATGTAATATCTTCTCTAAATTAGAAAGTACCAATATAATCTTCTCACCACCTTCTTCTTTTGATACCGAAAGTTTCATTTTGTAGTTTGGTTCTAGAGAAAATATTTCTTAGCTTCTCTCATAGCCTTTGTGATAAAAACACACATTCCACTAAAATTATTGATGAATTTGTGATAGAAACTTTAAAAACCATGAAATTTTAGTCTTTTAAAAGCACTCCACAATGAGGGTCACTCCAATATGACTCACACATTTTTAGGATGCATGTTTAGATCTATATGATAAATCAAAAAATCCAAATATACAATCTCATCCTACATGAAACTACAATTATTCAAGTTGATCAACAAATTATCTTCTTGTAACCATTGCAACACTTTTCTTATGTGCTTCGATGCTCTTCCCAAGCCTTACTAAATATTAGGATGTAATCTAGGTATATAATCAAAAACTTCCCAATAAATTACCTCAAGACTTCATTTATCAATCTCATAAAATTACTTGATGCATTTATCAATAAAAATGACATCATAAGACATTCATCTAGTACCTCCCGTATTTTGATCGGAGTATTCCACTTATCACTTTCTCTTATGAAGATCTAGTGATTCCCACTTTTCAAGTAAATAATATTGAATTATTTCACTCTACTTATACAATTCATGACAACATATATGGACAACAATGAAAATCTATAATTTATTTTTTATGTTATTGATTGCCATTAAATATGTACGTAGGTACCACACTCTCCATCCTTCTTTTGTACTAAAAATATAGGAAATGTGCATCAAAAAAGCTATTTCATATCAACCATGTATCAGAAAGGCCTTGAAATTGTTTATGTATATCCGGGTTAGCTTGAGACATCATTTGATAAGCTACCTTATTCAAAAAATTGACCTTGGAATCAATTCTAACAAGTCATCATGTATTTTTCCTTAGTCTTATTGATCTCTCTGAATTCCTTCTCTCGGTTCACCATTACTGTTCCTCAAAAATAAGATATCTAAAATATTCACACCTTTAACTCGACAACAATTCTACTTGAATATGCTTGTAAAGGTTTTCTACCCATACTCACAAATGTGGAAAGCTGTCAATTCTCACTTTGTGTCATAATGTATGGAATTATTTTCTACCCACACTTGTAAATGTGGAAAACCACAACAACCATAATACCTTACTAGCAAAGAAATATAACCTTGATCTAATTCCACATAATGTATATACGGTCAAGGAGCTCAATCAACACTAGCCTTTGACTACACAACCCTCGAGTTACACAAGAAATGTTGAGTGGATGAAAGTAGGATACTTAGAGAAGACACATAGAAGGTTCGCACGTGAGAGTAGGGAAAATTCAAAGGCGTGGAAGGATAGGGGAAGAACAAACACGTGAAAGACAAGGGAAGATTCAGACTTAGTTTGTTTTCACATGAGTGGGCTATTTTTGGAGATAGCGTGTAGAGCACACAAACTGGGTAAAGATTTGCATGACACGCATCAAATATTTTTGGAAGAGTAACTACTAAGCAATTTGCATGGGTGTGGGCTAAGAATATAATGCTACTTCATTAACTAGAAGAGGTCCGTTGTTAGCGCACTTGCATGTGTGGTCATGGATTGTAAAGGCACATGACTATTTTTAGCATGCGACCTATTTTTGGAGTTATGCAAGTGGTGAAGGACAAGTCCCCACCATTATAAATATGCAATGATCTACACGAGAATAGAAGTGCCGTGTGAGAATTGAATTACTATGAAGTTATGCTGCCAAATCTGATGTGTGCATAAGCTATGGTATTATCTATTGTAATAAACTTCTATGTATTCATTATGTTTAATATAATGGAGTGTATTGGATGAATCAGAGTATTAATCCTAAGTATAATTGGTTCTTGCATGGTTGGTTTCATTATGGATATTGTTTAAATATGTTATTATTTAGATCTAGATTTGAACATGCACTGTAGAATGATATATTAATTATGGATATGAATGCATTAAGTCTTCATCATGCTAACATCCTGCAACAAAAACCCTAAAGAGGGGCATGGTACCTTTGTATGCTTTGGGTGAGTGCTCAGTCTAGGCTGAGTGATGTGGTAATGCACATGGGCTTTACTGATAAATTCTAGGCTGCATCATTGGTTATGTTGCCAGGACCTCTTTTTCAGTTTTTTTCAGGATGGTTCGCGATGAAGACATACCAGTTGACCCTAGCAAGTGTTGAGGAGTGGATACATGATCTAGAAGAAGAATACACACAGAGGTTTAGCACTAGATTTGAGTTTAATGCACACGTATGGGTGAAAAAAATCTGTATGACAATTTGTATGAGAGATTCTTCGCTATTTTTCCAGTAGAGCTGTACGAGTGGCTGATTGCTTATGCGTCTAAAAGGAATTGGAGGTATCACACACTTGTTTGGATGCAGGAAGAATTTTAGGCCCCCATGATGATCGACCTAATTTGGACATGCACTGAGGATACTTGGTTTCATGGTGTTCTGAACAACTATATTTTGGAGTACTCAATTTCCATCCATTCTTGCCCAAAGGTAGAAAAATTCTAATTTTTATGATATCCTAGGGGAACTTACCTACAAGGCATTCTAATGGCAATCAAAATATTGATGGTAACCTGAAAATGGAAAGCAAACCGATGGATAAATAAACCCCACCACATGCGGGGGCAGGAGCAGGTTTGGTGAAAGATGGAAGACCTAGTGACAGAAAGGCAGAGAGGAAAAGTGGCTTAAGTATAATGAGGCACGTGAGAGGGAGATAGAGAAGCAACGGGATGTTGTAGAGTGAATGGCATTGTGGAGAGAGATGGCTCATGAAGGATTTGAAGTTCACATAGAATACATGGAACCGAGCATTAGGAACTCCCCCATTTGGGAAAGCATGATAGGAAATCCCTTGACCTCATATAGAAGTGTGCCAAGTGAGAGACAACCTGGGCCATGTGTGTGCATCTGAATCTACCTCATAACCTTTCCCTTGTGCTTGGTCTTCCAACATCTAGTACGAAAAATAGTCAACAAGCTAATTTAGGTAGTGGGAGAGCAGGAGTAAGTCATATAACAAGCACATCAATGGAAATGTAAATGTCTTCATTGTTGTTTGGAGGTACCTTTTCAAGTGTATCATCTACATAGAATTTGAGTGTGCAAAATTTTAGACTCACTTCGCGATTGGTAACACTTCGCAGAATGTAGGGTGCGATTCAAGACAACCTGTTGGGACACAAGGACGTACATCTTTTGGTCCGAATCCAACTATAGGTTCAGGATAAGGAGGTATAGGTGGTTCTAGTTCTGGTGGATCGGGAGGCGGAGGAAACACATGAGATTCTCGGTTCGGGTGTGCAAGGTCCACACCAACCCGTGAATATTTTTGGTGAAATGTCTCTTCATCTTCAAGAGTATAGGGGCATAAAGATCTTCTTGAACATGTACACATGTGTGAAATCCTATGGCACGCAAAAGGAATCATGGGTTCCGAGCGTAGGGAAAGTTAATTTACCACTACATTACAAGGGCACACACACAACTGTTGGTACACAAAGTTTGAACTCGATCGACTTGCATAAACTACATAGCTTTAAAATATGCTTTCCTTAAATAGTTTCACATCCCTGAGTTTGAGTAGAAGAGTATAAGCGTGCTCAAGGATATCAAGCAAGGCACTACTGAGAGTGTCAGAGAGTATGATGCCGTTTCAAAATGCTTTTGTCTAAGATTTATTATGACATTCATGCAAGCCAACATGCGTCAATGGTTCGTTGGAGGTTTGATTACACCTTTTAGAAGGGTACTATCACATAAGACATACACTGATCCACATGAAGCACTTGAAGTAGCTTTACGCACTGAGGTAGTTGGAAGTATAGACACTGGGGTGAGCCCATTTTTAGAAGCACGATTGCTGCTATGATGAAACAATTGGAGAAGCTATCGAAAAATTCAGCACATGAGACGCGTGCAGGATTTGGTGCATAGATTGTGAAGTGGAAGGTCACATAAAGGATAGTTGTCCCCGCAGATCAGTACACTCATTGCTGTTAGACTGTGAGATATGTCATTTAAACCATGATGCTAGCTGCTACCCATTATTACAACATGCAATAAGGAAGAACGTCTCTTGTTATTGTAAAATTTACAGGTCCACGACTCACGACACGGAAGACTTCCGGATGATTGGTCATATCCATGATGCTATAGATATTGGTGTACGACAGACATGAGTATCAGATAACTCTAAAGGAAAGAACAAGCATCAAGATCAGGATCATAATCAAGTGTGCTATGATCGAATGAAGGGCATTTTGAAGGAGGTTGTGGTAGAGGTCGAGGATATCGTGGTGGATTTGGAGGACGAGGTTGTGGTGGTGGATGAGGTGAGTTTCCTTGTGGAACATGTTATACATGTGGATCTCCGACCACTACTGCACACAAATGTCCTCATAATATTACATGTTATTTCTGTGGAAAGAATCATAGCTATGAGGAATGCCCAGACTTGTATGAGCATCTTAGTAAGCAACATAAACAAGAAAACAAAGGTACAGGAATGGTTAGGATACAACATGTTGTGAAAAATCAGTTGATGCCCAAGTTGGAACTAGAATCTGAGGCATTGCTGTAAATATCACTACCCGCTTTGAAGTGGTACGTGCCTAAGAAGCATTTTAGTGAAGCCTACCATCACTAAGGAGGATGTTCTACATGCACAGTACCTAGATCCTGTCCATCAGAAGGAGGTTTATCAAGAAACCATGGAGGTACTCAGAAATCTTCAGGGTGAAATACAATATTTAAAGGAGCAATCACGGAAGATGGAGAAAAAGAAAGCATTAGAAACGGTCCAATTTGATATGGATGAATTGAAAGAAGTGTGCAAGATGTTGTGCCAGGAGAATATCATTCCACTATTAGGGAATTGGTTAAAGTGAAAAATCCACACACAAGTATTGAGACTAGATGATAAATACTGCATACAAATCTTCCCCCTCATAGCTTAGATTATGATAAGGAAATCACTCTAAATGTTGTTGTGGATGGGTGGCTTTTGAGTAATATATTGATTGATATAGGCGCAAAAGTCAATGTTCTTACTTTAGATGCATGGGTACTGTTGATGTCGAATCACAACACCCCGAATGTCCGCAACTCGATGGGTTGAGACTCTCAGTGTGATTGCATAACATGGAGCTTTTCCCAAGTGTGGGACCTTACGAAATCGGAAAAGCTCTCCGGATGAAGGCTGGTTCCTATTCCTTTGTTCAGATGCACACATAAAAATTTAGAGGGTTTAATTAAAAACCTAAACTAACTTGCCAAGGAGATAGGGTAAGAAGATGCATAAAAATAAAACCTAAACTAACAAATGGTGATGCACCGAGGAATGAAGAACACCTATCTTGCCAATAAACACAGACCATTAAAATGCAATGCAAGATCATGCATGATAACTGTGTTTGTAGCGAAAGATCAAGAGGATGCAAATGAACACAGAGAGGGTTGAGAATCACCCACATACATGAATTATTTTCTCCAAAGATTGATACAATACACTATAAAATGCCAAGAGGCAAAGTTGCATTACAGTTTTAGATGGGAGGTTTGAACTCCACAAATTCACCTGCCAAAGAGAAGGGAGGGGCAAAAAAAGAATGTCCAACCTTTAGAAAGAAACCCCTCCTTATAATTTATAGGAAGAATGAGAGAGAAAAGAGAGAGGAATTCCAAACCTACCCCAACCACCTCCAAGTTGCATTTAATTCATCTCATTATGGTGGTAGGTGAGGACCCTAGCAAACCCAAAAAGTGGCGAACTGTATTTTTCATTTTTAAGAACTTGTTCCCACCTAATTAAAGATATCTAGTTGTAGTTGGATAGAGGACCTCGTAAGCTTTCCAAAAAGTCCAACCTTGTGTGAATCTCGAGTTCCCCGTGAAAAGTTATGGTTGTCGAATATCCGGGTCGTGGTCTCGCTTCGTTCGGCGCTCAAAATGTTGCGCCTCGAAGGTGTGCCATAGGCACATCCATATTCATGTTGACATACCCTTACATGCACCAAGGTGTGAATTCTATCATGTTGACACATTCCGTGTCATGCACCTTTACGTGCGCCAAGGGCGCGACTTCCGCCATGTCGACACTCTCTACCGCGCCAAGGGCGCATCCATTTTGTGTCGACACCTTCTCATCATGCGCTCTTACTCGTGCCTAGGCGCATCCATTTTCGTGTCAACACCTTTCGTCATGCACCTCTTACTCGCGCTAGGGTGCATCCATTTTCATGTTGACACCTTCATGTGCGCCTCGACTCCGTGCCTAGGGCGCATCCATTTTCGTGTCGACACCTACGTCGTGCGCCTCTTACCCGCGCCTAGGGCACATCCATTTTCATGTCGACACCCATTTTCATGCGCCCTCGACCTGCACCTCTTGGCACATCTTTTTCATGTCGACACCCATTTTCATGCACCCTCGCACTGCGAGATGGCATGACTTTTTTATGTCGACACCCATTTTCATGCACCCTTAACTCGCGCCATGGCGTGAATTTTTGCATGTCAACATCTTCTTACTGCCCGCTGGACTCAATAAATATCGTGGTCCAAGTTTCTTTTATTTCCATATTCTTCTGTTTTTCTATATCTACCTGGGGAGATATTTACAACAATTTGGCGACTCAACGGGATCACTTGCCTGCTAGGTAGAAGATCAGTGGCCTTTTAACAATCTATTGGGCATGGAGTCATAAACAAGCCTGAAAACTGATCTGAACTTTGAAAAATTCCCTTTGAGCCACTTGAATTCCATTGAACTTAGAGTTGTTCTCACCAAAATGCCACTTAAAATGAATTGTGCAAGAGCAAAACCAGCAGCACCAAAACTATGTACAAAATTGAAAATCATACATGCTCCAAATGGAACATGCAGAGTGTGCACAAGCACTTCTTTTGCTAAAAGCAAACCTGCCTACTCTACTCTAATGGAAGCAAAGGCAAGCTAAACAAACCCTGCAATTGGTTATGAGAAATAGCTTCCCTTTCTCAAAAGTGGCAGCCATGCAATTGATTTGGAGCTGATCATGGCTGTTAGGATGAGTGGAAAATCAACAAGAAGTGGTCTTCTACCCAAATAATCAAGGTATTAGTGAAGGTGAATCCAATACCTCTTTTAGTTGCTCTCGCATTTGGATTGAAGAGAGGTATGACGGCCGATCCTTGGAACTTTGCAGCTCATCCTCATGCTTAGAAGTAAGCATGACTGGTTGTGGCTTCTCCTTTGGCTCCAATGAAGCCAAATATCCGATTGGGCAAGGTCCGATCCGTTTGATATGCCCATAGCTCGATTTTCAACTCCAAAAATGGAGTCTTCTTGTAGACCCTCCTAAATGGATGGTGTGGAAGCAATGGTAGGACCTTTTTGCCCTTTCTCTTCCTCCAATGAAGAACATGAAAGATTAAAATCTTCCAATCTTGGTTCCAAAGAGCTGCTATAAGATGCAGGCTGCTGCAAATGAATGCTCTCCTTCATGACAGAGGCTCGGGTGTTTGAACGTGGATGATGAAAGAGAGAATGGTGGGAATTCAACTGGTTCTTCTTCATCAAAATAGTCCTCCAAATCTGACAGATAAACTACCTCATTGTTGTCCTACTGCAAATGCTCAACTTCCTCCATGGTGTCCTCTTGATATGTAACTTGATCATCATGGTTTCTTTCATCCTCCAACATTGAGTTTGAGAGATCAAACTCTTCTTCAAAGACTAGAACTTGAGAGAGATGAAGTAGAAAGAAGAACTGAAGGTTCTCTTGTAGCCTGCTTTGTGCTCAAACCCCTTGGATCTACACTTTTCTCCTCCACAACTAGAATGTGCTCCTCTTCTTTTGGATTTGGAGCAGCTTCTTCCTCCTCTACTACTTGAAGACAATCTGCTCTTGATAGAACTCTTCCTCTAGCATGAAGTTCGTTAAGTCAAACTCTTCGATCTGCTGCTCTAGAGGACAAGTTGGGACTACAAGATCTTCTTCAGAGCTTTCTTCCTCTATGGCTGATTGTGCAACTTGAATTGAATCAGCATTCCCTTCAAATAGAGTGCCAACATGGACACTACTTTCTGAGAAAACTGATTGCTGATCTGCTTCGTCTTTTTACTCTTCTCTTGCTACAACAAATTTAGTCCTAACCACCACCTTTTCTCCAACTCCAACCTCTTCTGAAGGCTTAACCATCAAGGGGATCTTTGTCATCCCGAATTTAAGAGCCCAACTCTTGAGACTTTTAATTTCTTCATCCTTGTTTGGCTTTTTCTTTTGCTGTTGTTTTCCTTGATTGGCATTTTGATTTTTATCCTCCCAACATGGCTTTGGAAATGTAAGAGGAGAAGTGGATTGTAACTCAAATGATTTGGCAATTTTTCGTGGTGGTGGAGGAGGTAGAAACTCTTGTTTCTTTGGAGGAGGGGTATTTATGTTAGCTCTTGTGGAGGGGATGACTGTTTGGAAGGAAAGGGGAAAGAATAATTGAGGTGTGGTGGGAGACTAGGGAATGGAGAAATGGAATTAACTCCTGGGGCAGCATTGAATGGATTTAGAATTTGAAATTCCAAATGAGATGATGCTACTTGAGTAATGGGAAGAGAAAAACAGATGATGGTGTGGAACTTACCCATTGACAAGGTTGTTCAACACCATGTGTATAGGCCTCTATTTTTGCTTTGTCCATTGTGCAAGTTGGGGCAGCATCTTCATCATAAAGTCCAGCTTCCCGAGGGCTGAAGTGTCTTGGAAAAGGGCCTCCCCATGGACAAGGAGTCCTACAATCAATTCTGAAAGCCTTCATTTGAGCTGTTGCTCTTGATTGCACCATCTTTGCCTCCATCTTTTGGATTTTTTCCACAAAATCTGCATCTTCCATTTGATTGTCTTCATTGCATGCGTACCCTTGCTCTTGATGTGCTTCACAACCAAACTGACTTTGGTACTGCTGCTCATATGGGTAGACATGCTGATTTTGAATTTGTTCAAAATGCTGATTTGGAGGATTTGTAAAACATGTTGGAGGTGTGATATATCTGTTGTTGTTGAAAATGTGAAATCCATGATGGAAATGAAGTCATGATTGCACAACTTCATGGAATGGAAAAGAATGAAAGAGATGGAAAGAAGGATGGATGGAAATGGATGGAAAAGGGTCTGCAACTCAGAGAATGAGTTATTTACCGGATGGAGTCGCCAGATGTGCTTTAGAATATGCCTCTAAAAGGCTGGATTTTGCCAAGTTACACACACGGAACCTGACAAAAATTAAACTCAAAATTTTGAAAGACTTGTATTTTTGAGATTTTAGGGTTTGGAATTTGACTTGGAATGACAGTCTCGAAAACCCAAAAAATGCCATACTTCCGAAGTCTCGAAATCTGAAATACCAAAAACCATGAAATTTTGAAATTCAAAATCTCAAAAAACTAAGAATACCCTTTTGAAGATTATCCCCGATCTATCAACTGGTGAAATTTTGACTTGTTTTGAGCAAGTTAAGCCCTTGAAAATCGATTTCAAAGTTCACCTGGAAGGTGAAAAATCTGAAATGTAAAACTCCGCAATTTTTAGTCCGAATTTCTTGAAAATTCCTTCAATTTTTGTGGAATGACCTCTTGGTCCCACTGCATGCCAAAACTATTGATGTCGAATCACAGGACCCCTGAATGTCTACAACTTGATGGGTTGAGACTCAAGTGCGATTGCATAACATGGAGCTTTTCCCAAGTGTGGGACCTTGCGAAATTGGAAAAGCTCTCCGGATGAAGGCCGGTTCCTATTCCTCTGTTCAGATGCACACGTAAAAATGCAGAGGGTTTACTAAAAAACCTAAACTAACTTTCCAAGGAGATAGGGTAAGAAGATGCATAAAAATAAAACCTAAACTAACAAAGGTGATGCACCAAGGAATGAAGAACACCTATCTTGCCAATAAACATAGACCATTAAAATGCAATGCAAGATCATGCACAGATAACTAGGTTTGTACAGTGAAAGATCAAGAGGATGCAAATTAACATAGAGAGGGTTGAGAATCATCCACAGACATGCATTATTTGCTCCAAAGATTGATACAATACACTATAAAATGCTAAGAGGAAAAGTTGCATTACAATTTTAGATGGGAGGTTTGAACTCCAAAAATTCACCTGCCAAAGAGAAGAAGGGAGGGGAAAAATAAGAATGTACAACCTTTAGAAAGAAGCCCCTCCTTAAAATTTATAGGAAGAATGAGAGAGAAAAGAGAGGAATTCCAAACCTACCCCAACCACCTCCAGGTTGCATTTAATTCATCTCATTATGGTGGTAGGTGAGGACCCTAGCAAACCCAAAAAGTGGCGAACTGTATTTTTAATTTTTAAGAACTTGTTCCCACCCAATTAAAGATATCTAGTTTTAGTTGGATAGAGGACCTCGTAAGCTTTCCAAAAAGTCCAACCTTGTGTGAATCTGAGTTCCCTGTGAAAAGTTATGGTTGTCTCGAATATCCGGGTCGTGGTGCTGCTTCCTATTAGCGCTCAGAATGTTGCGCCTCCTGAAGGTGTGCCATAGGCACATCCATATTCATGTTGACATACCCTTACATGCGCCAAGGTGCAAATTTTGTCATGTTGACATTCTGTGTCATGCGCCCTTTACGTGCGCCAAGGCGCGACTTCTGCCATGTCGACACTCTCCTACATGCGCCAAGGGCGCATCCATTTTCGTGTCGACACCTTTTGTCATGCGCCTCTTACCTGCACCTAGGGCGCATCCATTTTCGTGTGACACCTTCGTCATGTGCCTCTTACCTATGCCTAGGCGCATCCATTTTCGTGTCGACACCTTCCGCCGTGTGCCTCGACCGCGCCTGGCGCATCCATTTCGTGTCGACACCTTCCGCCGTGTGCCTCTTACCTACGCCTAGGGCACATCCATTTTCGTGTCGACACCCATTTTCATGCGCGCCCTCGACCTGCACCTTGGCACATCTTTTTCATGTCAACACCCATTTTCATGCGCCTCGACTGCGCCATGGCGCGAATTTTTTTATGTCGACACCCATTTTCATGCGCGCCTTAACTCGTGCCATGGCACGAATTTTTGCATGTCGACATCTTCTTACTCGCGGGTGACTCAATAAATATCGTGGTCCAAGTTTCTTTGATTTCCATATTCTTCTATTTGTCTATATCTACCCGGTGGGGAGATATTTACAACAGTACAAATGGGGAGACCTCCATTGCAGCCATCTTCGAATGTATTGTTAATGGCTAACCGGACTAAGGCCACTCCCATCGGAGTTTTAAAAGATGCACCCATTACCATACAGGAGCCAAGTTCACCATTGATTTTGAAGTTTTAGCGTTGGCAGAGGCGAGATAGCTTCCCAACTCTACTTGGGCATCCTTGGTGCTATGCAAATAATGTTGATCTTTGGTTCAACAAGGGTTATATTAGCTTTAAAAAACAAATAGGAAAGAGTTATTATCCCTTTAACAAATGAAAAATCTGTGCCCTAAGTTGAGCCTTTGAGTGAGGAAGACTCGAATGGGATTTATGTATGTGTCGTTCGGGACCTAGAGGTACTTGAGCCATCTAAAGAAGGAATCCTTCAGTGGGAAGATGCATAGTATGTTAGTGATACTACAAGTTTTGCTTGCGATAATTGGGCTCATAGTACTTATGAGTTGGTAGGGAATGAAGTAAAGAGTATATTTGTTAGGGACAACAGACCTCATTGTATTAGGAGAATAGGTAACAAATCAAGTACCTCATTATCTTGGAGAAGGAGATCCTATGATATTACTATGCACCATAGAAGAGTAGTGGATAGACCAGTTTGGGAGACAAAATATGCTAGCATACACCCTGTGTGGGACAACAATGCGTTGGTAGGTGGTTCACAAGGATAATCTTGTAGGATGGAATGAAATTAGGATTGCTTTTGCTACTAGATTCTTCAGGAGCAATGCACCTACTCAAATCTACATGTATCATGGCAATCAAACCTGTTCAACACCATTTTCAGCAAAGTATGAGAGAATTTGGATAGAGGGGAAGGAAGCTTTACCACCTTTGCTGGGTGCACAAGTTTTATTCCACTTTACAAGGCTGCATGCGTGCTTGGTATGTATATGCGGAACTCCATAGAGAGACTAGAAATTGGTAGGATTTAATTGCAGGAATGACCCAGACATTTGAATTTTCTCTACTAAACCTCCGGTAGAAGAGGCATTAAAGGTTATAAAGCATTTAACTATGGGAGATAGTGCAAGGAGGAAGAACTCATTGAAGAGTTATTTGATGAAGGAGACTCAGGAGCGTGTTTTGACAGATGCCACACTACTTAGGTGTGCTTGCCTTGAGAAGGAAAAAGGAAATATGGTCTACTTAGTGGATGATGAGGAAATAGAAAATCTAGATGTAGAACATTTAACAGGTAGGCGTGAGGTTTTGGATAGTGTAGATAAGACCATGTGTGCCTATCATGAACCTATGAAGACAAAGAAAGTGAATATTGGATCAGATGCTAAGCCTAAGGAGGCCATAATTGGGGACTATTGGTCTGACTCTGAAGTGGAAAAAATCATTGAGTTACTACGGGATTATAAGGACTTATTCCTTGGGGATACCATGAACTCAAAGGCATGCATGAATCATTAGGAGAGATGAAGATAAAGCTTACGGAGGGTGCGCACCCGATGAAAGAGACCCTATAGGATGAACCCCAACTTGCGTGAAAAGGTCAAAGAAGAAATTGACAAAATGTTGAAGTTTGGAATCATTAAGCCCCTGGACGAGTCAAAATGGGTTAGCCCAATGGTGATCAGTATCAAGAAAGATGGTTGGATTAGGATCTGTGTGGACTACAGGGAGCTGAATGCTACATGTGTGACTGATCCCTTTCCTACACCATTCAATGAAGAAATACTAGAAGGCATTGTGGGGTGTGAAATCTATTCGTTTACAGATGGATTCTCTGGGTATCATCAAGTTAGGATTACGGAGGATTAGGAAAAGACTAGTTTTACAACTAAATGGGGCAACTTTTCCTATACTGTGATGCCTTTTCATTTGAAAAATACACCTGTTGTATTTTCACACATAGTTGTTCAAGCATTCAAATATTTTATTCACAACTTCTTGCAGGTTTATTTAGATGACTCGACAGTGTATGGAATTTTTAAGGATCATTGTGACAATTTATGCCTAATTTTTGAGAGATGTCGCTAGTTAAGCATCTCTTTAAACATCAAGAAATGTGTATTTGCTACACCATTTGGAATATTGTTAGGGCACATCATCTGCAAAGAAGGTTTGTTGGTTGATCCAACTAAGGTGGCAGTCATTATCGGCATGGAGAAGCCTACTAGTCAAAGTGAGGTGCGCAGATTCTTGGGTCACACTGGGTATTATAGAAAATTCATAAAGGGGTATGCTAAGGTTGCTACACCTTTAGAGGAGTTACTAAAAGGAAAAGGGATGTTCTATTGGGGAGAACCGCAATAACGCGCATTCGAGACATTAAAGGAGAAACTTACTACAATGCCTATTCTATATTTTCCTTCGTGGGACCAACCGTTTCATGTACATGTGGACACCTTTGGCACGACCATTGGCATAGTGTTGGCTCATCCTGGAGAAGGTATTATAGATCATCCTATCTATTTTTCTAGTAGAAAGTTGACTCATGTAGAGAAGAATTATATAACTACAGAGCATGAATATTTTTCGATGATCTATGCGCTACATAAATTCGAGACAATACTTGCTTAGCAACACCATTTATATTTTATACCGATCACGTCACATTGAAGTATTTGGTAAACAATCCCATTTTACAGGGGTGCATATGCAGATGGGTACTTTTATTCAAGGAATTTGATTTCACAATTGTGGTAAAGCTAGGGAAAATTAATTCTGGACCAGATCATCTATCTAGAATACAGTTGGGAGAAGAAACACAAGCAATTGAAGAGTCCATGCCCAATACATAGTTATACTGAAAGTTACAATGCGTGCCATAGGAATTAGAGGACATTTCTATCTTTCTACAAATATGTATGGTGCCAGAAGGAATGGAGTCCTTAGAGAAGAAACAACTTGCTATACGCGTGACACCCTTTATGTTGATTAGTGGTGACCTGTACAAGTTAGGCTGGGATGAAGTATTACATCGTTGTGTACTGGAACATGAGCACATAGATATCATGGAGGAAGCTCATGGTGGTATTGCAGGTGGCCACTATGTAGGTGACACCACTGCGTATAAGATTCTACTCACTAGATTATGGTGGGAGACCCTGTATAAAGATTATAAGGTATATTTCAAGGTTTGTGATCACTGTCAGTGCCTTGGGAAACTAGGTCAATGAGATGAAATGCCTTTAAGACCTATTACTAGTGCATAACTGTTTGCAAAATGGGCTATAGATTTTGTGGGTATTATTTCAGCAGCCATGCACAGGAATGGATCATGCTATATCATTACTTACATAGACTATCTGACAAGGTGGGCAAAAGTAGTGCCTACAAAGGATTGTACAGTGGCTACAACTAGGTAGGTTTCTATGGGAAAATATTATTACAAGGTATGGATGCCCATTGAGTTTGACTAGTGATAGGGGCACACATTTTCTGAATGAGACAATCAACATTTTATTGGATGAATTCATGATTGCACTCTATAAGACTACACCATATCATCCTCAGGAAAATGGGACTATTGAGGCTTTCAATAAGATTTTGAGCTAGACATTGATTTTTTTTTGATGTTGGAAGAAATGATTGGGATGATAAAGTTTATGTAGTACTTTGGGTGTATAGAACAACGTACAAGTGGTTAAACAAGGCCACACCTTTTCAATTGGTGTTTGGCGTAGAAGCAGTTCTTCCTATGGAATTCATGTTACTTTCTTTGCATATCGCACACGTTGGAGGTCTAGTTGATGAGAAATAATTAGAGTAATGGACTAAAAAGTTGATTAATTTGGATGAGTGATGAGAAATAACACACTGGAATCGAAGCAAGAAAAATCCAGCAGAAAGCATTGCATGATAGGCACATTAGGACAAGAAGCTTGATATAGGAAAGATGATGTTTCTCTATGATTCTAAGTTTCTATGCCATCCAAGAAAACTCAAAGTACATTGGTTAGGACCATATGTTATCACTCACATACTTGAAACAAGAGCTTGTCAGTTAGAAACACTTGATGGAATACGGTTACCCGATTACTTCAATGGGAGTAGGTGAAGCCCTATTATAAATAAGTCTTCTTGGTGTTTGTAATAAGAAAATATTGCTATTTAAATTATGTTTAATTTATGTATTCCCTTAATGTATTTCCTTCTTCATCACTATGCTTTGTCAATTTAGTTGTTGTTTTGTGAAATAAGCGCGGTTGCGCACTGAAGCTAATTACCATTTGCAGTATTTTTATGCGCAGAGGACTGCACATACCATTTGTGTGGGGTGGTTATTGAGAAATGGGTACACATAAAGGAACAAACTACTACAGGTGCTATTCAAAGTTTGAAGAGTTGGTGAATAGAAGATTGCTTCTAAATGAGGACCATAGATGGAGATAAATGAAGGAACAATATAATGCGAGGTAAGTGGCGGCGTGGAGACTACCAGGAGAAGGTGAAGTGATGAGGTACTCAGTGCACGGAAGCACATTAAAGAGAAGCTTGTATCTAGAAGGTAGGAAGGCACGCTAAAAGGTTATAGTTGAGGTGTGAAGATGTACCACATGGAAAATTTTGAAAATAATCAATTAATGAGGAATGTTGGTAGGTGGAGTAATAAATGCACCAATTTTAAAAAATATATAAGGAAGGGATACGAGTTCATTTTTACCGTTGTAAATCACAAAAATATGAAAGAGTTAAGTATGACCGAGCTGATAAAATTGTGTTGAGGTGCAAAGAGTGTGAAACCAGACGTGAGGAGTAGATTTGTGCGGAGGAGAAGCTTACGTCCCCGTTGGTGAAGGGTTTGAGCGAAGAAATGAATTCGATAGAGCTAGGAACGTGATTTCAACTAGGGAACATAGATTCAAGCAAGGGTTTGAGTAAGTAGGTTGAAAAATATAGAAGGTGAGTATTAGAGGACATGAAGTTACGGTTTACAGATGACACCAAAGAAAGCACCTGCCGTAGGAGCCAAAGGGAGTAAGAAGGTGGAAGCGGAGGTTGAAATTTCTCTCGAGAGAACTTTTCAGAGATGCAATACCCAGAGGGCATGATAGTGGGACATGAATGGGATTATCATGTCCGAAAGTGCAAGATTAATGACTACAACCACCACACATCAGATAACAAGAAGGAATTGGATGCATAGTTGAATATAAGATAAACAAGCGCATAGTTGAGGATATGCCAATATATGATGATGTTGGAGAGAAGCTGCTAAAATAGATTGGAGTTTATTAGTTGTATGGAATTCCATACTTTGGAAAGTATGAGCCTTTGTATCAGTGGTTGATGAGCAGGGTACATGAAGACTTCTTCTATTTCACCAAACGCAGGGTAAGGATTACAACCACCCTGATTTCGACTATAACAGGATTTAGGGGCGCATGAGTGGACTTGAATAATGACTTGACAAATAAAGTAGCCATATTGGAAATGTGGAAGGATTTGAGATACACCAAAGGTCTGCGTAGAATGGATATCAACAAACTAAAGAAGTATCCAATGGTATAAGCAACTACACATCTAGTCACCAAATTGAATGATCAAGAGAGATGGTCCCAAGTGAACACAATGTGGCTACACATTGTAAGGAGAATATCATAGGGAACAATATATAAAATATTAGGCTACATTGTGGAGACTATCATCGAGGAAACGTGCATAGGTGAGAGAATCAGTTTTGGAGCTATCCTATTATCCATGGTATTTTTGGAAATGAGAGTGCCCAATGGGCCGAAGAACAAGATCTGGGAGTACCCCATGTAGAATAATTCCCTGACGGAATATTTGAGAAGTACTTGTGTGAAGGGTCAATGAGTGGGCCATTCAAGAAGAGGGCGGAGATTTGGTATGACAGGCTCCATGCAACATTTGAAGAGGAATGATGCATCCCCAAGGAGTTACCTTCGGTGGTGGGCAAGGTAGTCTAGTTTGCAGTATATCAACACTTTTTGCATCACATGATTTGCGATGAAGGATGGGACTTGGAGCCCCTGGTGTAAGCTATCATATGCCTTCATAACACGTTACTTCCATGCATCAGTCCATCGGTTCAACAATGTGTGACACCTGAATTTTGTTGCAGACAAGGTAGACTATGACTACCACACATTGCGTAAGACTTATGTCTATCCAGTAGGGTAGACCACCTACATAGAGAGGATAATTTTAGATGTGATAAGCATGAAGCCCATGAGTTTGGTGATTGGAGATAGTGGGGCTATGCTTATCTACCTTCAGCTCAAGCCTAAGTTGGAGGGTAACAAATATGTGGAGAATGAGTTTGCACTCCTAGGGCCGCCTAAGGGAAAGCATATAGTGGAGAATGTACCAGCTCCAAAGCCCACTGAAACTATAGAAGTAGATGATGAGGAGGAAGAGCGCGAAGACAATGGTGGCTTGGTGCATAGAGGACGAAGGCAACCCTGGACAAGGTAGAATCTGAGCGCGCAAGTACTCCACCCCAGACACAAGAAGAAGGGGATGAAGAATTGGAGGTAGGAGTAGACCTTGAGGAATGCTACTTTAAGAGGGTGTTCAAAAGAACAAGGACTCAAGGTGCTACTCCCTAGTCAGTGTGGAGATCACCGTGACTCTCTCCATAGAAGGAGACAACTGAGAAGAGAAGGAGAAAATTGAAGGCTGAACAAGGAGGCAAAAGAGTCTGAGGAGAGCATGCTCGGATCTCCTACACAACCGAGGTGTGGAAGAGATGAAAGATGAAGATGTGAAGAATGAAGGAGAAGGGGTAAAGGAAGAAGAGGTAGGACCAGATAATGATCAAGACATAGAAGAATGAGCTCAAAATATTTATGCACAAGTTCCTTAGGGGCCAAGAAGTAAAAGAACAAGTGGGGAGTTTATTGTTCCATCTTTGGGCTATCTTTGAGGAACAAGTAAAATTTTCTGCACCCGTTTTCAAAGTATGATGAGCCCTAAGGAGTTATATGGATGGGAGCTTATGGATGAAGACATGGCCACCACATGCATAAGGAAGAAACTATCTTGGTCTATGCACACACACATGGATGAACTAGACTTTGACGTATGTGAAGAATCCTGTGTTTCAAGAAGGTTGAAGAAGGCACCTCATGCCAAACATATAACCATAAAACCCATTGTTATGTTTGATGAACAGGTAAGTAATGCCTTGGTGAAAGTATCTACAGAGGTGGCACGAAGGAACATAGACAAATATGCCACTATTAAAGCACTGAGAGAATAGATCAAGACCAAAGATGTAGAGATCACATACTTAAAAGGAGAGAAGGACCTAGAGCTAGAAGAAGAATGGGGTTCTTATCGGCATGGTAGAGGAGATCGGGGATCATGTCCTCCAAGCAAGGCCACACTTAGAGCCCAAGGTACCCAAAAATTTCCCTTCGGCTAAGCTCTATGTGCGCATATTAGTCAATTTGGTGCTTGAGGAGGGACAAATTAGGATGCCAACACTAAAGGACCCTGAGTAGGAGGCAGAGAGGGAAAAGGCTGCAGTAATTAGAAAAAATTCATCATACAAGGAACTACTTCAAACCTGCGGGAGGAGCTGAAGAAAGTAAATAAAGCATTGAATATTTGTACATCTCCAGAGGTAGTAATCAGAATAAAGAAAATGGTAGAGGAAAATGAAGTCATAAAAGCAATGAAGGATGAAAATTTGGGGTACTGTGCAGAGAGACTGACACTAGTAAAGTAAAAGCGTGAGGCCCTTGCAGTAGCTCAGGAGCCCCATAAGAATAGGTTAGATGAACTTGGAAAACTTATAGCATAGAAGATGGATCTTCTGGAAGGGAGAATGTCTACAATGGCTAACATTATGTTGGTATTACAGAATGAAAAGGGAGAAATTTCCCAGGATGAATTGGAATCTATTGTAGTGAATATTCTAGAAAAGGCGAGAGGTTGTAGCTTTGAGTGAGAGACAAACGTTAGAGGTAGAAATAAAGGAATAATATCCATAACTCATTCTTCTAGTTGAAACAGAGGGTGGTGCAGAGTAAATACTTATTATTTGTATAGAAATTATTTTACATTCTTTCCATTACTTTATTCTTTTTTTTTGGTCGAGGAGTAGCCATTGCAGGGTGACAATGCAGTTTAGTGTGGGGTAATGTTGAGTGGATGAAAGTAGGATACTTAATGGAAGGTTTACTCATGAGATTAGGGTGCACTCAAAGGGCTCGAAGGATAGGGAAGAACACGTGTGTGAAGGACAAGGGTAGATTAAGAACTTAGCCATTTTCACATGAGTGGGATATTTTTGGAGATAACATGCAGAGCACACAAACTGGGTAAAGACTTGTGTGACACACATCGACTATTTTTGGAAGAGTGGATACTAAGTGCTTTGCATGGGTGCGGGCTAAGAATAGAATTGCTACTACCAGTTAACTAGAAGAGGTCTATTATTAGTGCACTTGCATGTGTGGCTGTGATTGTAAAGGCGCATGGCTATTTTCAGCATGTGACCTATTTTTGGAGTTATGCAAGCAGTGAAGGGAAAGTCCCCACCCTTATAAATATGTAATGATCTGCGTAGAATAGAAGGACTGTGTGAGAACTGAATTACTATGAAGTTATGCTACCAAATATGATGCACGCATAAGCTATGGTATTATCTATTGTAATAAGCTTTTGTGTATTCATTATGTTTAATATAATGGAGTGTATTAGCTGAATCAGAGTATTAATCCTAAGTATAATTGGTTCTTGCATGGTTGGTTTCATTATGGATATTGTTTAAACATGTTATTCTTTAGATCTAGATCTGAACATGCACTGTAGAATGATATATTAATTATGGATCTGAATGCATTAAGTCTTCATCATGCTAACATCCTGCAACAACAAACCTAAAGAGGGGTCTAGTACCTTTACGTGCTTTGAGTGAGCGCTCAGTCTAGGCTAAGTGATGTGCCAACATGCCCGGGCTTTTACTGGTAAATTCTAGGTGCATTGAGAAACATAATATATAATTACAAAAGATAAAAACTTATTGAATCAAATAAGGTTACATAAACATAGAGAAATCAACAATGACAAAGACTCAAAGTGGTCTTCAAAGAGACACATACAATAAAACTCAAGAAATATCCTAGATAACTTACACTATCACCAAAAAATTATAGCAAATATCCCTGTTCAAAACTGATAATTTATCACCAAATCTACAACCATACCTCAAGGTTTATGGGTTTATTTATATATGCATACAATCAACCAAAAATCATCCTTGAGTTATACCACATGCTATTCACCAAGAAACAATAAGGGTCTAATGGATACATACAATTGAGAGCCGAGTTGACTCTAGGATTTAGCTGATGATGTCAATAGAATATCATGGTCTTCAAATAATTTCATGACATCAACAAGGTTTTTATAGACCACCATTATATTATTCCCCCATAAAATTACACGGCCTTAAATAAAATTGTGTAAAACCCCATTATATTGTATAACTTCAACTAAACTTGTTCGACATCAAATAATCATGAATGAACTGTAAACATAGAAAAAAGTACATGACTCAACAATATACTCTAACTATGTTTTGATGATACATGATAGCCTATAAACCTGGATGAACATGTATCAAGATGCAATGCACATACACGAGCCAAATATGTAGATAGTAAAATCATAGGAAGAGGTTTAGAGTGCTTGCTCTAGAGAGTCCTTCTTAGATTGATTAGTATGAACAACTAGACATGTAACATACTCATAACGTTTCTTTCCTTCCCATGAGGGTGAAGGAGATGCCAAAGATGTATAACTTATATGATTATGATCTATTTTTTAATGACACAATATATATGTATGTCACAACATTTTGTACTAAGTTGTACATGGTTTATGTCATTATATTAGATGGTTACATTTATATTTCATTTAGATATATGATATCATTTCTATACATATATAAATATGATAATATATATGAATAAAAATGAAAAGGAAAATGATAAAGTGGGTAGGTAAAATGTAAATATAATGAAAATATATAGAAGGATAAAAAAATCAAAAGAGGTGTTAGAAGTAAATAGATAAAATGATAGTGAATTATTAGGATGATACCTAATTGGATGGAGGAATATAAATGATGCCAAGGTCAGAATCTGAGGTAAATAGGTTGAACCCTATTGCATTGGTTGGTGTTGTCATTGATGTCACATGGCATTGATGGAAAAGGAGGAGTGAAATGTCATGTAGGTTGGTGCCTTCTCAATGATGTTTAGTGGTCACAAAGTGGTCTCATTGATGTATGAAGCTATTTGGTGTTCTTTTCTCAGGTGTCCCATAGGTCTGAAATGGTGTTTCAAGGATGTGTAAGAGCTTCTAGGGTGATCATCAAGTCATGTGTTGCAAGTCATAGTTGAAACTAGCTCATTTAGGCCTAGTTCTAGAGCCTAATGAGGTGTATGAGCTCAAAGCAGGCCATGAAAATCCTATGTAAGCATGTTAGGAGCCTAGAAACACTTCCTAGATCATTTATGAGCATCTACAAGGAATACTTTATCTCTTGGAGGAAAATTTGAAGTTTTCACTAAAACTGCCTTTGAGAACTAAAGTGGAGGCATAGACAAATGAGATTGGTCATTAATTTACATGATAATTTATGAAAAATCAAGCCATGGAGATGGTAGAGGGAGGTATTGTAGTGACGAGGGTTAAGTTTCATGAAAATTTGAAGAATATTGTTGAAGATATTCAAGTTTTACTAAAACCGGGTAACGTAAGAAAGGCTAAAACAGTGACCTATCTTTTTAGCACAATTTTTTTTTTTTTGACATTATAAGAGGATTTTTTAAAGAGAAATCCAATACTAAACTTTTGCAAAAAAATTGAGGTCAAATGGTTAAGGAACAAAAAAATTCTCGTCATTTTTCTATCAGTGTTCTTACCCTCACCAAACCTTCTTCTTGAAGTGATATGCATGAAATGAGTTTATTTGTCTCCAAATAAATTATACAATTTTATTCAATTACTCAGGGTTGTATACGGATCCTCCTAGATACAAATGATGACATCCTTGTTCTTTAAGTTTGAATGTTCTGTACAAGTTTGACCATGTTTTGTAAGTTTTTGACTATACAATCCTAATTTGAAGATCCCAAGATAATTTTCCTGTAGTAGAAGATGATGTGTAATGTGTGCTTATGGTTCATGAGGTGTTTTGTATAATTTCAATGGATATAATGTGAGTTCATAGTTCATTTTCCTCTCCTACCACCAAAAGGACATTCAAACATGTTTTTGAGTTAAGAAATGGTTATGAACACTTTCTACTGAGTCTAAGATGATTTGTTGTAGCTCACAATTGTTTGTTCAAGTGAAATGCAGTCCTAGTTTTCATTGCTTCTCAATTGTCCTATATAGGTCTTGTTAAAAATACTAAAACTGAGTTGTATCTGTGGAGTTCACATCAGAAATCATGCTCTCAAGAAGTTGGAGATGGTATATGAATTCCATTTGAGGTGTTGATGGAAATTTTTGGTCATATGTGTGAAGGTGTGTTAGCAAGAAGCCATCAAATCAAGACTGCCGTCTGTTGTGTTAAAAGGACCACTATACATAGTCCTAGATATGCTTATGTCTCGTGATCATTATCTTTGTATTAGTGATTGCATTTGGTGTGGAAAGTTGACTAAGGTATGAATCTTATCAAAATGTTACCTAGATGCTATGAACAGAGGTCTACATAGGTAGACCATTTTTTCCTCAAGACTATGTCTATTTTCTTATGATAATCATGAAGGCCTATGACCATGGTTTTAAATATTGAACATATCCTATCAATAAATGCAAAATAAGGTTTGGACTTACAGTAAGAAGCTATGGTGAAATCATCCTACCATTGTATTGACACAAAAATTAAGAATGAAGTGAATAATGCATTCAAACAACTAACTAGGGTTTTGAGTCACGAAACCCTAACTAAGTTTATCTTAAAGATCATGCAAGGATGAAAGATTAGCTATGGAGTGAAGAAAAATGTAGATCTAGTACATTTCATATCACCTTCATCATGCTTGAAATGTGTGACATTGGAGTCATAAATGACATGGGTACTATTGTTCTTACAAAATTCTTGAATGTGCATCTTTTTACTAGAAAACTGTGTATACCTTGTTCAAGTGCATGCTTCATGAAGAAGAGCTGTGCATCCCTTCCTTTTTGATGGTTGTGGTTGATCTAAAATATCACAAATTAATCTCTCCAAGATGTGAAAATAGTTAAATGTTTGTCGCTTATATCTTGACATACTCATCCTTGACTATGTTGAAGGTCTTCAAGACTATGAGCTCTTGACTATGTTGAAGAAGAGATGTGAATGTTTCTCTATACCTTGTTTTGATGGTGTCCAAGCTTTGATTGTTGATGAATTCCTTCATATAGACCTGATTCACCTGAATGAATACTTGAACCGAGTCATGAGTCTTGTCACTCTGATTTTTCAAGTTTATAAAGCTTACACGAACTCAAATGGAACTTGAAATCTAAAATGGCGAAGGAGTTTTTCAAAAGGATATAAAGAATATTTAGAAGCTCTAATAACTTACAAACATCTAACAGATAGGTTATTGTGCTACAAGACAAATATTTTCTCATTGAAGAAAATGCCAAGAGTCTAATGAACCATTATAGGTATGATCACAAGGTTTGAATGGAATGTCATTAGTTGTGGAAGGATGTCAGAGAGTTGAGGAGACACCTTTTCTCATCATTTTGAATCAGAGAATCTTGAATAATCCTATAGATTTTGAGATTATAATCGAAGCTGTTAGATGCACTTATGACACTAGAGGCAATTTTAAAGAAGATAACCCATCTCTCCCTTGTACAAGTGGTTAAGTGAGTCATTTGAAGAGTCATTGCATTTGAAGGGAGCATGTCGTGCTTATGAGTTCATTTTTTTATAAAAGCTCATATTTGCATATGTAATTTTTGTTAAAGTTTATGAGAGTTGAGTACAAGTTTGAGAGAGTGAGAAAAGTGATAATGCATTGAAAACATTACAAACTAGGAGATGGTGTAAGAGAGTATATGAGAAAATTTAGGATCACTATATGTTGTTTTAACAACTAAGTCAAGTGTGTGATCAAAATTGTTGTAAAGTATGAGTTGAAGCTTAACAAGTTCTAAAAGTAGGTGCTTTCATGCAAGTTGTAGCTTGTAATCAATCAAGTAGGTGCTTGATTATATCTTGAAGTTGGTGCTTCATGTTGAGTGGGTGCTCAACAAATTTGTAACCTTTGTAAGCATAGTGCATTGGTTCAGTGGGTTTTCTCCCATATTGGGTTTCCCACTTAAAATTTTGTCTCTCCATGTGTTTTTCTTTCTTACTTCATGTGAATTATGTGGTTTTTGCTTCTATATTAAGTTGATACAAATTTATTGGTTTTGAATTGTACTTAAAAGTTTGAATTGACATTGATTCACCCCCTCTTAGTGTCCTAATTTCGTACAAAATATTGAGAAAAAGAGAGGTGAATGTGGGATATCCTATGAGGAATTCTCAATTAGAATTGGCTGATACTTTCTTTAATTTCAAATGCAAGATTCAAACCCCGAGGAATTACCAAGAAAGAATTATTTTCCCAAGTTACGAACATTGGGCATAGTGATAATGCTCGGTAGGTTGTTTCTAAAACTATGCATGACTATGGTGTTTCCCATCAAGTACAAAACATGGTTAGAAAGAAAAAATATACTGCATAGATGAGGTAAAATTTCTATTGGGATTACATTTTTAATGAACCACTTGAGTCCCTTAAGGGAACTCACTCTATGATTTTACTATGGAGGGGGTATGTCCATCCTTTTTGACATGTTAGGGTTATATCAAAATGTAAGGTGTATGGATGCTCCTCATAAAAGGAACATTATAAGGCAACAATTGAATTCAAGAAGCCTAAAATTATTCTCCTACAAGAAACTACATTAACAAAGAAGGATATAAAAGACCTTTTAGTTTTTCATTGGTAGATGTGGAAAAGTTGTGTGTGTTCTACAATATGTAACTCGAGAGGCTTAAGTGTATTATATATTCCTTATATGGTCAAGGAATATATCCTTTTCAAGGAGTAAATTGGATAACAAGTGAGTTTTAGAGCTATAAAAAGAACATTTAAAGGGTAATTATTAATTCCTATGGGACAAAGCATTCAAAAAGGAAAATTGTAACATGGAAACAAATATAATATTTATTACAATGTTTCCTTGACATGAAGATAATGTAGGAGGAGAAGTTAATGTTATCCATGGACCGATGGCTAAATAAGGAGAGAGAAAAAAATTATTTTAAAAAAATAATTTTCAAGATTTGTGTCTTTAAATTATTTGATTCACCCCCAAAATATGCCAATTTCCTTGGAAAAATTGACAAAGAGGTTTGTTGGTGAGAAAATTTATCAATTGGTAAAATCAGGTGTCTCCATTAACGTTCACGGGTGTACTCCCATCTGCATTGAATGGTGCAACTACCATTATTGAATGCTAACTAATCTAATCCTACCTAAATGATGTGTGTTGGCACACTAGGCTGGGGATCACACTGGGACACTCTACCGAACATGTGGCAAAGTGCTCATATGGGGTACAAGGGAGGAAATCACATCGACGAGGGGAGAAGGAGAGAAATTAGGAAATGAAGGTTATTCTTTGTGAGTAGGCCAATTACAGAGTTAACATCTAATAACTATAATAGTTCAACATTCAATATATAGAAAAGCAATGATGAAGCTATCTAGTGAGATAGAAAACCCATACACCAAGTTCTTAGGTTCACTTATCAAAGATATAAAGCTCTTACTAGATCACTATGCTTACAAAGTGCATAAAAGAGAGAAGTAGAAGAAACACAAGAAAATGAGAATGGAAGAAATGTAGCTTTTATTTCATGTGCATTGGTGACACAAAGCTCAACAACAAATCACAATATACTATTGTTACAAAGAACTAAATTTTTAGAATCCTTTGGAATGGAGAAGCCATCCCAATTTATAAAGAATGTGAATTGACCTCTCATCTCCTCCCACATGACTCTTCGTGTTCATATTCGTTATGCCCATAACATATACCATTTATATGTCTAAGTGTGGGCTAACCTATGAATTATATAACATTTATACTTATATTAATTAGTTAGTTAGTCATTATGCATAAACTAATAATAATGAAGGGGTATGACCTTTCACAATCATACCTATATATACGGGCAAGTAATTCCTCCCAATAACTATGAAGAGTGTGAGTTAGTGTCTTAGTGTAAGAATTAGGAGGTCCCCATCAAAGCAGCTTAATAATATATTATATATTATGATATATCTGCATTTATATTCAAGTAATTCCATTCCATTTGGTATCAGAGCATTGATTTCGGAAATGAGTGATTTTTTTCACTATATCTCAAGTGTAGTTACAAATTGTTCAGAGATTTTTTTACCACATCTACATATATATATTATAAAGCTGCAGTAAAATTTTTAGAATTTGTTTCACTGTTTTATCATAATTATTGAATATATAATATTTTTCATAAAATCAATCTACATGCTGCATTTTTCAAAAATTTTAGATTTTTTTACATTTTTGGAAATCTCTTAAAATTTCCATATTGGTCCATTCTTTACATTTTCAAATTTGAGGTCATCTACATTGAGAAATTTTTTGGTCAAATTTGGTCAAACAAGGAAAATTGAATTGTGTAAGGGCAATCCCTTGTTATGGTAGGTCCACAAACTAGAGGATGGGAAAAATATCATACACACCATGGAATAATCCTTATAAAGATAAAATACAATCTAATTTTGAACTAGGAGGTACTTCCACCATGAGGGACCTGTAAGTTTCTTTCACCAAAATAAATCAACGATTAGATGAGCTTGAGAAAATACTCGATCACATTTTTCATTTTCAAAAGAATTCAATCAATCCTCCACATGTATCTACTAGCCAAGGTGAAAATCCTATGGTTTTTGAAGAACCAAGTATTGTGGTAACTGATGACATGGAATACACTATGATGGGGATGTTAATTATGAATCCTATTTGAAAAGTCTCGCACATTCAGAAGGTTGAACCAAATATGGATGAAGAATGGAAAACAATGGTTTGGGATGAATCCGTTGAATATAATATGCTTAACTTGGAATCCTATGACAAGGGTTTAGTAACTGTAGACATGGAAACTAAATTTGATACTAGGTTGGGTGTTAAAAACTTATTATATGTGGAAGAAGTACAAAAGATACAACTAAAACTTTGAGACGTCAAGAAACACCATGTGCAATTTGTTATGGGCCAAAGTCTGCAACAACAACTTTATCGGGAAAATGCCTACTAATGAAAGAGGTAATCATACCATATTTAAGATGATTGAGATACAACATACACATTTTGGATGTTAAAACCTTCAATATAGTGGTTATGGAGGTCATTCCATTGGAATTTCTACTACCTCCTTGAAAATCATCTTCCACCTTAATAATATTTCTTCGCCAAAGTTGTGTGTTTCTTATAAGCAAATGGATAAAGCATATTTTTGATCAAAACACAATATATGTATTAAAATGTGAAAGTAAAACCAGATATAATCATCATAACACTAGATTTACTTCCCGAACTCGGCTTAAAAGGTTACAAATGAAGGTGATCACAGTTTATCTCATCAAGGAACAATGCCAAACATACAAGGAGGTGCAATGGGTGGACAATGGTTGAGTACATGTTTTTCCAATACTAACCAAACATTGAGGAAGACATTTGTTTGAAGGAAGGAGCATGTTATACCCCTAACATATACCATTTATATGTCCAATTTTGGGCTAACCTATGAATTATATAACATTTATACTTATATTCATTAGTTAGTTAGTCAT
The DNA here is from genome assembly GCA_018340775.1 of Taxus wallichiana var. yunnanensis. NCBI lineage: Eukaryota > Viridiplantae > Streptophyta > Pinopsida > Cupressales > Taxaceae > Taxus > Taxus wallichiana. The sequence continues at coordinate 798,418,633 of CM031235.1, forward strand.
TAGGTATAAACTAATAATAATGAAGGGGTATGACCTTTCACAATCATACCTATATATATGGGTGAGTAATTCCTCCCCATAAGTGTGAAGAGTGTGAGTTAGTGTCTTATTGTAAGACTTAGGAGGTTTCCCCCTTGAAGTGGCTTAATAATATATTATATATTTTGATATATTTGTATTTATATTCAAGTAATTCCATTCTAGTATTCCACTTGTGACCTTTCATTTTCCATTAGAAGAGAAAAATTAAGTATTTCTCTTATAATTTTGAGAAAATACTTTTACAATTTCAAAATATGTCACTTAAGTGAATAGGACAAAATACAATGATTATGCTCAATGAAGAATTAGAAGAGGGAGAGAAGAAAGAAGGAGAAGTAGAGAAGAAGGGAGAAGTTGACATTTTTGATGAAGAAGATTTATTTGATAAGACATTGTTGATTCGTGCTTCCCTCTCTTGTTCCTTAAACTCATTGTTGAATTGAGTTATCGCAGCCATCAAATTATCTACCTTTGGAATGCATACGTATCCTAACACCTTAATCCATGTTCCTATAACATCACATGATCTTTCTGTCTTAGACAAGACATACTTCATGATCTATTGCAATTGCAAAAATGCAACTTTTATGTTATTTAGAGACTCTAAATTGTATTCATTTAAGGAAATAGAGTCCCCCGCCTCTTTATTGACCAGCTTCTATAATGAAATGATGAGATCTTCTAATGACGAGTCCTCAATGAGAAGAGGGAATTCAATTTTCTATACAAAATTGTAGAAATAATTCAAGATATCAAGAACCTGTTGCCCACAAGGGTTTGATTCATATATGGCATCCTTGAGCATTACATATCGCGAATCCATGATGCAGATCCGTGAATGAAAACACTTTTTTATCATGAGGGTGTGAGAAGTGAAGGAACTTAATTCAGACCTTAGTGGGGACATTTTATTCATATGGTTGACCCCTTTTTCAAACTCCTCCTTTGCATATTATACTTTAGACTATGATGCATGAGCATACTTGATGAGGGAAATGAAACCAGAGAAAAATTCCTTGCCTTGTTCAATAATCTTATTGATCAATTTCTCACCGCCCTCGTCTAAATTATGTCTCTTTGTGATTTCTTATGATCATTTCTAGAATCCATGGGAATTTCTCATCAAGTGTTCACATGATGTTTTCCACTAGAACATTCTTAAGAGCTTGTTGTGGGATTAATTATTTGTTGCCACAGGGGAAACTATAACCTTCGGGGAGACATGCTCAGAAATTGAATGTTACGTGATGAATTACTCCTACTTGAGAGATGTTTCTTGTCTTGATAAATTCAATGCAACATGCTCACCTAGCCCACTGAATTCAATGATTTGGATTACTTTGAACAACTCACCAATCTCACTTAACTTGCTCACTACGGGAGAGCGAGACATCTTCAACCTGATTGAATATTTGTAATGATGATCTTTGGAGATCTTGAAAACTTTTTAATTTCCACTTTAAATACACAATGTCTCTTGTTTTTCCACTGTTTGCACTCGTGGTATTATTCTTTTCTCATATACACCACTGTGACCAAAGTGATGCCTCGAGATACATGTGAAGGATGAATTATCTCATTTGAGCTATGTCGTTGTCATACAACCTTGTGAAGATGTCAATTGTAACTCTCAACACTCAAAATGAAGAATTTCCATTTTTAGAAAATTTTCCATTTTCTCTTTCTCACTTTTGAACACCTGTGTGCAACCCTGGTTGTTTCATGAGAACAATGCCTTTGAATAAATCTCCCCTTTTTGCGAGTTTACTATTTATAGTAAGTGCTCATATAGAGACTTACTATTTTTGGAAAGTGAAATTCCACACCTTGGATTTCGATGAAACCAAATTTTTTGAGATGGGTGTTTTTTTGATCTCAAATACAAATTTTTAGCTCAAACCAATAACTGGAATGGAGGAAAATAAAACTTTATGAAAAGAGGGCATGAAAATGGGGTTTCTTCATCGTGAAAAATCCGGGATCATTCAAAATTCCATCAATTTAGATTTTTAAAATGAGGAAGATTGCAAAAAATCCCACCTCAATCGTGCATGGGTTTATTAGATATGAAGATTTTTCTATCCAGGGCACATAGTCAATCCAATGAAAAAATAAGCATGGAGTTTAGATAAAATGCAATTTTTGTGAGATATTTATTTTCTACAATTATGGAAACATGGAGAATGAAATTGAGGAGAAAAAATGGAGGTAATAAATTTTGGAAATTTTTTTCTAGAGTTCTGGGAGGATTTGGAGCAAAATGGGGGAGATGGAAAAATACACTAACTCCTAGTATTTATAAGCTTTTACCTTGAGGAAGGGGGACACATTTTATTTTCCACCTTATCCCTTTAGAAAGGGATGAAGGAGATACAAAAGTGTGCCTCACCTCTAGTGACACTTTGTATGCATGCAGAGTGAGGAGAGGGGGCTCAAAAACTAGCAAAAGATGGTTATCAAAGGTATTTGAGGTCATATGTTATGTCCATGGGATGTAAGGAATGGGCGGCACATTTTTCGTGTCCAGTTTTCCTTTGTAAGGGATTAAAGGGACAAAAAGTGCGGTTTGAGTGCCATCTTTGACACGTGTCACCGAAGAAAAATTTCTAACTGTGAGAGCGTCCTTGAGAGAGAGCTTGAAAATGAAGTTTTCGGAGCTCTCAGAGGTCTTTTTTGGGCACTTATTTATATGATTTTGATTGAAAAAATCATTTGGAGAAGAATGATATGGGTCTCAAGGTCTGGTTCTTCCTGAAACCCCTTCAAAATGACCTTCTTCCTTGGAATCACAGAGTGTTCCCGCTAAAAATGAGCTCCCCTGAGAAGTGTTAAGGGATTGTGAATAATTTTAAAGTTAAAACTCGTATAGGATCATTTTAGATTTTTAATGAGTGATTTTTTCCTCCTAACTCCTTACGGAGCTCCCGTAATCATCCAAAAAAGATCAGGTACTTGTTTTAATTTCCTTCTCCTCTCGGGGATTGAGATTGGGTCATGAAAACCATTTTAAAGCTAGGGGAGGAAAATTTTCTTATCCCCCTTTCCCTTGAAAAGAGACCAAGGGGACACAAAATTACACCTTAGTCTCATGATGAAAGTGGCACTTTGGGATTGTGCAATGGAGGGAGCTAGAATGAGGTGAAAAAGAGCTTAACTTGCTTCACAGAGCTTAATAGGGTCATGTGAGGGTCCAAGAGATCAAAGGTGGGGGGGAAAAATTATCGTCCCCCATGTCCCATTAGAAAGGAATAAAGGGACACCAAAAGTGCACCTTAGCCTCATGCTGCCATATGGCATTGAAAATTTTGGCTAAGGACCAAGCTTGTACCTTAGAGAGGAGCTTGAAAATAATGTTAGTGGAGCTCTTGGAGGTCTTTTTGGAAACTTAATTATATGATTTTGACTGAAAAATTATTTTTAGAAGACCACAATGGGTCTAAAGGTCTGATTATGCTTGTAACCTTCTAAAAAATGGCCCTTTTTTTAAATTGGGTTTTCCAATTGTGCATGCGTAGAATGAGTTGTGGAAAGAAATGCGTGGGTGTTGTGAAAAATATGAAACTACCATAATGTAGGGAATTGAATCATATTTCCATTGATATTTTGTTTGACATAAAACTCATTCCAGAGCTTCCTCCAATCATCGCCCAAATCTCGGTGATTTTTCGCAAAGCAAGCTCCTTTGGCCTAAAAACCCACTTTTGTTGAACTTGCTCCCGAATCTCCAAATATTTCCTAAATCATCCTAAATAACTTGCACAATGATCTAGGCTCAATGATACACCTAAATTATTAATTTAGGAGTTGAAATCCACTTTGGAGGATATGCACTAGCCTTGGAAAGGATAAAATAGCCCTCCATAAGCCTATCAAAAGATCCACCTTGAAAGACACTATCTCAAAAGAAACTTGTGAGCTTGTTTTCATCTCTTCAACACATGGGAAAGGTTAATACCATAGAAATGAACATTACATGGATGGGGATAGGCTTGACACAGGGATGAAATTATCCTGGAAGGGTGTTTGGAAAGGTTTACATAAAAGTTTTTGACATTGGGGTCCATTTTCATGCTTGAAAATTAGTAATTTTCATCTTGAAAATTTTCATTACAAAAACTAGCTCTAGATTGGGGACATGTTGTGGATTGAGTGTAGTAAGGACATAACATACAGGAATCCTAGAATCTTGATTGATTTTTGTGGACTAGTGCCTTATCCATTGGGATTTATAAAGTCATTTCTTCTAAAGCACACATAAAAAAATAAACCCAGAAGGGAAACACAACAACACACAAGAGAGAAGATAAATTATGTTACGGGGAGGGATATTTACAAAGTCTAGGAAATAATATACACATACCTAGAAATGGGTTGGGAAAATTACATACCATTATGGAACAATGGAGTGAAATGTGATCTTTGAAGCAAAAAACCATGCTCATGTGATGGTTTTGCATGGATGGAGAATAATAAGACACTCAAGATTCCATCTTCATATTCATTTAGTGCTAAAAACATTCTTTCATCAATGAACACTTTGTTATCCTTTTAAAACTCTTGCATCTAGTGGCTTCCACTTCACGTCTTGCGATCATGAGACACCATTCCTCCTTGTCCTCAAGAGTGGGAAAATTGATCTTGCTATGGGAAAATTCCTCTTCCTCAAATTGAAACATGAAGTCATATCCTACATCAACAAGGCACTTAGGAGTGAGAAAATTAATTTTTTCCCATTTGACATCTTCTGTGAACATCTCAATTTGTTTCTCTAAGCAATCACTTTCTAGAGTAGGTGCCACATCATAGACACAAATGTTTTCATTGTTATTGAGTGAATGTTGAAGCATGGAGACATGTTCAAGCCAAATTAGAGGTTGAGAAACAATGAGAGTAGTTTGATTTTGAATTCTTTCACAAGATTCATGCACATTCTCACTTTGTTGTTTGGAAATTTTTTTGTCAATATCCATCCATTCAAAATTGATTTTGGCATCATTCTCAAAATTTCTATCCTTTATTTTTCATAGAAGAATTCGTCACTCTTGAGAAAATATTGCATTGGGGATTCTTGTCCGAATTGGTAGGACATCTAACAATAATGAGAACAAGTTGACCTTGAAGACAACTCACTTCAATGAAAATCAGATCAAAATATTCTTTACTATCATCCTCCATGGTGGAGATGTCTTCAATATTGGAAATATTTATTGTGGATTCAAGAATATTATTCCTTTTACGTTCATGATCTTATTCAGAAAAAATGAAAGAGAAATATATATCTTCACATTCACTCTCACTGATCAAGGCATTGGGGAGGACATAAAACTCATCCATCTACTCCATATCAACATCAAACATTATTTTATCAAAATGAGGAGAATGAATTGAATCATACGCATCTTACATTTCCATAGACCAAGTCAAGATCTCGAGACAAAGTTGATGGTCTTAAGTTTCCTCTGCAACCTTCAAGATGTATTGCATAGATAACTCTTCTGATTTTTCCATATATTCATCTTCATCCTCATTGGAAGAATCTTTGCATTGTGCCTCTAGGAGATGGTTGAAATATTGATCCACACATGTCCACAATTCATTTGAAGAATCCTTGTTCACCTCCTCCATGATTTCTGTTGCCCAAGGATCACCTTATTACAAGTACAAACATACTTGATTCTTAACATTTTCTAACAAAAGAGAAGAGATCCATACTTCGTGAGAAGGGCACTCCTTTAATATCGAAATCCATTTCATCATCCTCTTGATAGGAAGCATAGGACCATGTTGGAGAAGCAATATGGGAAGAGTTTTCAACTTTATCTTGATCATTCACTATTAAATTCTCTTGTTCATATGGAAAATGAAATGCTTCACACTCCTTGTGATGACCAACATTGTTCTCCTTGGGTGAGAATGGTGGAGTACACTCCTCGAGAGGATATGCTCAAATTGTTCATTCTCCTTGGCTTAAAAAAGGAAATTGGCCTCTTCCATTTGGTCATCCATGATTGAATCAGGAATATAATTTGATTCTTCAATTACCTCCATCTCATCATTCAAAATTTTTTCATCACTTGAAAAGTCAAAATTGGAAAGAAAATTATCCATGAATACCTTGCATTCATCATCTTGAGTCCAAGGTGAAGGATGGATTTATCGTACTTCTTCATTGTTGGTGGAGTCTTTAGAAATAATTGGATCTTTTGTTGTGTAACAAGAATCCTCCTCACTTGAATTCATTGTTTTCAACGTTGCTCGGTTTGTGCCTTAAGCTAGAATAAATTGATGAATGATGGTTCCACCTCCATGTATTTTTCATCATACTCCATTGTGTTGATTAGATTCTCATGAGGAAGTTCAAGGATATGATCTTCTTTAGAAGCATCCAAGAATATTCTAGGGATGAACACCTCATAGTATGGATAGTCATCATGATCTTCTTGAGTTTCTCAATCCTTGACAGGTGAAGTGATTCAAGGTGTTCATACCTTCTTTACAAAGCTAAAGAATACCTCCAAATTTCATGATAGGATCTGGGGTCAGAGTTTATTTCTATTGAACTTAGAATCCTTTATACATATTATATTTTAAAAATGTCCATTTATTCATCACCATATGTAAGGAAGTCATCTAGAGGAAGGGAGATGAAAGAAAATTTCATGAGTTTCTTGGTAGTTGTGTGAAGTTGAAAAAATTACCTTTAGTGGATTTTGCACCATCTTATCCTTCATCATCCTCCATAGTGCTGATTTGATTCTCATTAGAAGGTTCAAGGATAAAACATTCCTTAGAAGCATCCAAGAATATTTTGGGGATGAACACCTGTAGTGCGTATAATCACCAAGACATTCCTCCATAGGAAAAATATCCCCTTCTTCCTCCTTACTATGGAGTGCTTCAAGTTGTTCGTACATTTATCTTGCAAGGCTTCAACATATTTCAAAATTTCAAGGAAGATTAGGAGATCAAAATCTCCTTGTGTAATGCTAATGATTATTTGCACATACTCAATCTTCAAGGCTGCCATCTCATAATTTATATATGCAAGGAAATCATCCCAAGGGAGATTAATGAATGACATGGATTTGAGCTTCTCATTCATTTGAGATAGATTGAAAGTGTTACCTTTAAAATATTCTTTGTCTTCATGGGCTTCACACAACATCTTGTATCTTCTTTGCATCTTTATCAATAGTTTCTTACCTTCTTCCTTGTCAGCAAGTCTTGTTTTCTTTCCTTTATCTAATTGCAGATTATTTCTTGAAGCAAGATACCTTTTGTTGTTCTCTAGTTATCCTCTTTGCAAGAACTAGGTTGGAATGATGGTTGATCAACATTTTCATTTCTTAGAAATCATCATCTTCTTCTTCATTGTCACTCATTGGCACTTCACCCCAATCTGGAAATTTTTCATTGTGTAGTGGAAACGAATGTGACATAGATTCATTCCTTGAATAAGTTGCCTTCACAAATGATTTTCTTTGAAACCTGATTTTTTTGCTTTTTTTTGAATATATATTTTTGGTATTTTTTGGGAAAAGATCTTTTTGGGTGCACTTGGGAAAATATCTCCCTAGCGGAGTCACCAAAAACTATTAGTGAAAAAATTTTGTCAGTTGGGAAAATTAGGTGTCTCAACCAATGTTAATGGGGATACATCCCTCTACATTGAATGATGAAAATACCATTGTTGAATGATAATTAATCTAATCCTACCTAAATTCTATGGGTTGGCCAAATAGGTCAGAATCACACAGGGACACTCCAATGAACCTATGACAAAGTTCTTGTATGAGGTACAAGGGAGGAAATCATAATGATGAGGGTGAAGGAGATAAATTAGGAAAGGAAGGTTATTGTTGTGAGTAGGCCAATTGCAGAGTTCACACCCAATAATTGAAGTAGTTCAACATTCAATATAGAGGAAAGAAACAATGAAGCTATCTAGTGAGACATGATGAAAAACACAGACACCTAGTTGGATTTAATCTTAGAATATAAAGCTACTAACACTCATACTGGATCAATATGGTTACAAAGTGCATAAAAGAGAAGTAGAAGAAACAAAAGAAAAGGAGAATGGAATAAATGTAGCTTTTATTTCATGTGCATTGGTGATACAAAGCTCAACAACATATCACAATCCACTATTTCTACAAAGAACTAAATTTTTAAGATCGTAATTTTTAGAATGGTGAAGTCATCCCAATTTATAACAATGTGAATTAACCTCTCATCTCTCCCCACATGACTCTTCATGTTCACATTCCACTTGTGACCTTTCATTTTCCATTAGAAAATACAAATTAAGTATTTCTCTTATAATTTTGAGAAAATAATTTTACAATTCAAAATATTTCACTTAAGTGAATAGGACAAAATACAATGATTATGTTTAATCGAGAATTAGAAGGGGGAGCAAAGAAAGAGGGAGAAGTAGAGAAGAGGGAAGTTGACATTTCTTGATGAAGAAGCTTTTTCTATGAAGAACTTGTTGATTTTTGCTTCTGCTCTTGTTTCTTGAACTCATTATTGAATTGAGTTATCATAGTCATCAACTTATCTACCTCTGGAATGCATACGTATCCCAACACCTTGATCCATGTTCTTGGAACATCACTGATATTTCTTTATTAGATGAGACATACTTCATGATCCATTACAATTGCAACAATGAAACTTTTTATGTAAGCCAGGACTCTAAATTGTCTTCATTGAAGGAGAGAGAGTCACTGCCTCTTTCTTGACCAAATCTTGGAATGAAATGATGAGCTCTTCTAATGATGAGTCCTTAGTGAGCAGAGGGAACTCAAGTCTCTGTACATAATTGTAGACATCATTCAAGACCTTGAGAACATGTTTCCCACAAGGGTTTGATTAAGATATGGAATTCTTGAGCATTACATATCTCACATCCATGACGTGGATCCAAACTTGAGATGAGTTATTGATAGTTAATGAAAACACTTTTTCTCACAAGGGTGTGAGATTTTTAAGGAACTCATTTCAGACCTTAGTGGGGACATTTTATTCATATGGTTGACCCCTTTTGTAAACCCCTCCTTCACCTAGTGCACTTTAGAATATGATACAAGAGAATACTTTAGGAAATGACACAGTGAGATAAATTCCTTTCCTTGTTCAATGGTATTATCGATCCATTTCTCTTTGGTCCTCTTTTGCATTATGTATCCTTGTGATTTTTGTTGATCATTTTTAGAATTCAAGGGAATTTCTCATAAGGTATTCACATGATGTTTTCCACTGGAGAATTCTCAAGAGATTGTTGTTGGATTAATTATTTATTTCCATGGGGAATCTCTAACATTTAGGAGATAGGATCAGACACTTGAATGTTCTATGATGAATTACTCTTGCTTGATGGATCTTTCTTGTCTTGATAAATTCAACCCAACTTTCTCACCTAGCCCACCGAATTCAACTGATTTAGCTCACTTTGAACAACTCACCAAGCTCACCCAACTTGCTCACCGGGGGAGAGTAGATATCTTCAAATTGATTGAATATTTCAATGATGATCTTTGGATCTCTTAAACCCTTTTGAATTTCCACTTTGAATGCATGATGCCTCTCATTTTTCCTATTGTGCCTTGTGGTGTTATTCTTTTATCACGTACACCATTGTGACCGAAATGATGCCTCGGGATCCCTATGAAGGATGAATTATCCCGTTTGATCTATGCCATTGTCGTAAAAACTTGTGAAGATGTCAACTGCAACTCTTGGCACTCAGAATGAAGACTTTCCATTTTTAGAAAATTTCACTATTTTCATTTCTCACTTTTTTACCACCTTGTGTGTAGCCCCCGGTTGTTTCTAAGAACAACGCCTTTGAAGAAATATCCCCTTTTCATGAGTTTACTATTTATATTAAGTTCCCATATAGAGACTTAGTATTTTTTAGAATGTTCCTTTCCACACCCCATATTTTGATGAAAGCAATATTTTTGAGATGGGTTTTTTCTCTTTATCTCACATACCAATTTTTATCTCAAACCGATAACTGGAATGGTGGAAAATAAAATTTTACAAAAAGAGGGCATGAAAACAGGGGTTTCTTCACCGTAAAAATCCATGGGATAATTTAAAATTCTGTAACTTCCTCCTTTATGGTGTTTTAAAATAAGGAAGATTTCAAAAATCCTACCTCAATCCATGCACCGGTTTATTAGATATGAATATTTTTCAATCCAGGGCATGAAGTCAATCATGCAAAAAATGACTATAGAGCTTGAAAAAAATGAAAATTTTGTGAGAAACTATGGAAACATGGAGGAGAAAAATGGAGGAAAGATATTCTAGAAAAATTTCACTAGAGTTCTAGGAGGATTTGGATCAAAGTGGGGGAGATGGAAAAATAAACTAACTCCCGATATTTATACGCTTTTTGCCTTAAGGAAGGTGGGGGAAATTTTCTTATCCCCATTTTCCCTTTGGAAAGGGATGAAGGGGTACAAAAGTGTGCCTTATCTCTAGAGTGACACTTGGCATGCATTCAAAGTGAGGAGAGGGGGCTAAAAAATTAGAAGAAGGTGCTTATCGAGGTATCTAAGGTCAAATGGTATGTCTATGGGATATAAGGAAGGGGTAAAATTTTATCGTCCCCTTGTAATTTTGGAATGGATTAAGGGGACATAAAAGTGTGCTTTAAGTGCCATGTTGACATGTGTCACCAGGAAAAATTTCTAATTGCGAGAGCGTCCTTGACAGAGAGCTTGAAAAGGAAGTTTCTAGATCTCTTGGAGGTCGTTTTGGGAACTTATTTATATGATTTTGACTGAAAGCATCATTTAAATAATAATGATATGGGTCTAAAGGTCTAGTTATTCTTGCAACACCTTCAAAAATTACCTTATTCCTTAGAATCACAAAGTTTTCTTGCCAAAAATGAGCTCCCCAGAGAAGCGCTAAGGGCTTGTGAAAACCAGAATGTTACAAATTGTATAGGATCCTCTTAGATTTAAAATGAGAGCTATTTTTACTCCTAAATCCTTATAGAGCTCTTGTAATCATCCGCGAAGATTAGGTACTTGTTTTGATTGCCTTCTCCTCCCAGGGGCTGAGACTGGGTCATATGAAAAACCATGTGGAAACAAGAAGGGAGGAAAATTTTCTTATCCCCTTGTACCCATGAAGAGGGATTAAGGGGACACAAAAGTGTGCCTCAGTCTCATGATGACAAGTGGCACTTTGTGATTGCGCAATGGAGGGAGCTAGAATGAGGTGAAAAAGAGCTTAACTTGCTTCACATAGCTTAACGGGGTCATGTGAGGGTCCAAGAGCTCCAAGGTGGGAGGGAAATTTTTTTGTCCCCCATGTTACCTTGGAAAGAAAAATGGGACACCAAAATTTTTCCTTATCCTCATGCTTCCACGTGGCACTGAAAATTTTGGCCAAGGACGAAGCTTGTACCTTAGAGAGGAGCTTCAAAATGACGTTGCCGGAGATCCCAAAGGTCATTTTGGGAGATTACATATATGATTTTAACTGAAATAGGAATTTTGAGAAGATCAGGATAGGTCTAAAGGTATTATTCAGCTTGAAAAATTCTTAAAAATGGCCTTTTTAAAATTGGGATCACAACGGTTGTGCTGCGAAGAATGAGTTGTGGAAAGCAATGCATGGGTGTTGTGAATAATATGAAATTAACACCATGTAGGGAATCGAACAAGATTTCAATTTATATTTTGTTTGAACTATAAATCATTCTATATCTCCGAGAATCATCCTCCAACACTTAGGTGCTTTTTCACAATGCAAGCTCCTTTGGCCTCAAAAACCCGCTTTCTTGAACTTGCTCCTAAATCTCCAAATGTTTCCTAGATATATCTAAATCCCTTCCAAAATGATATAATATCATTGAGACACCTCCTTTATGAATTTAGGACTTGAAATATGCTCCAAAGAATATGCACTAACCTTAGAAAGGCTAAAAATATCCCTTCCTAAGCTTTCGAAAGATCCACCTTAAAAGAAACTCTCTCAAAGGAAACCTGTGAGCTTGTTTTCATCTCTTCAACACATGAGCAAGGTTAAGACCACAAAAACAATAATTACATGGATGGGGATAGGCCTGAAAGCTGGGGATGAAAATATTTGGAAGGGTGTTTGAGAAGGTTTGCACACATATTTTTCACCTGGGGTCCATTGTCATGCTTGAAAATTAGAAGTTTTCATGTTACAAATTTGCATGACAACAATGTTTTATAAATATTGTTTAAGGATTGGATAATTTTTGTTTACACCCTAGTTAGATTTATGTGAATTATAGGAAATTAGTAAAATGAAAACACTAAAGGATGCAAGGGTTAACAACATGTTATTATTCTAATTAATTAAATTCTAACATTAAATAACAATATCAAAATAATGCATCAATACTTGTAACTAATATGATAAAAAGATAAAAACCTAGAAACACAAAGAGATTAGCGCACTTAGCTAATTACATATGATTCTGGGAAGTTCTAGGAGGATGCATTCTTTGAGACAAGAATATTTGATCCCGATGATGTTTCATTCTATACTTTGTGTCCTGCGGAAAATGACATGGGGAAATATCATACAATTTTTCCAGACCATCCGTATGGTCTTGAAACTTATTGGTTTCTATCCCTGTAACTTTCTAACATTTCCACATGCCTAGAACTATCTATCATTGTCAAACCCTAGTTGTTAGTCATGTTACAAAGCTCTTTGAATATTATGAACATAATCTCAAACATTATCCATAAATGGGAAGTCTTGTAAAACAAATATTAGTTGGATTATGGGCACCCACATGCACCAATGAAATTGAGACTACTTCAAAGAGGCATCAAACCACATGTCATTATCTACCTAACATTTGATATCTAAATGGATGAAACTAGATTTAGTAACTCTCTTTGACAATGCTTGAGTTGAGTTGGCTCTTTCTAAAATACTTGGAGAAGGGATGTTTGAGTGCTTGTAGATGAGATGGGATGAATTTATGAAATTGTAAGAAGCTTCATACTTGTAGTGATTTCTACTCTAATGATTATAGGCATGCTATTATGAGATTTAGGGAGCCTTGGGTGCCTTTTGCAAGTGTAGGAAGTGAGTGTATCAATGTAGTGCCATAGGATTTACAAGTTAGCAAATGAGGTAATGTTTACTTACTTATATAGGGTTACATAAATGATTTATTGAGGAAAGAATGACCCAGAGGTATTAGAATAACTAACAAATAATATGAAATTGAAATCAAAATTGGAGGACATTTAAGTCGAAGACCATACAAGTCGGCTAGGACCAGATATAATATCTTGACAAATCTCTACTTCCCCGCCTAAGGATGGAAAACATGCAATCTGAAGTTTGCAACTTGTCAATTGATGTTTGTATATGGATTTCATGCATTTTAATCTTAGAATTATATGAAATGTTAGCATGTAAGGATAAACAATATAAAAAATAGACCACTGAGAATGTGCTAAGTTAGAATGGGAAGGCTACATTTATCTTGGAAAGAGTGCATTGTCAAAACTACTAATGTCAAAGATAAAATTCAAAATTGTCAAAATTTGAGTGTCTACCTTTTCCCAACTTTAAGTATGAAATTAAATTACATGCTTAAAGGAAAAGATACTTGAGTGTGTAGACACACTTTATATTCACTCAATTTTTTTTTGTAGAATCTGTTGTGTTTGGTGTTGGCGTGCTTTATGATGAAACTTGCAGCATAGATTTTAGTCAATGTCCATGACAAAATAATTAAAATAACTCAAATATAAAGTGTGTTAGTACCCAAATTTATCCTTCCTTGTAAGCTAAGTAGCATCAACGAGCTAAGAAAGATGCTTAGAGAAAGACATACCAGGATTTGAGTCGTTCTATAGCTGGGGATGGATCTGGAAATCTCTTTTTCACTTAGACTTGGGGAATATTGGATAACACCTCACTAAGGGTATGACCTACCCTAATAATTTAAGAACTCCTTTTTGTCTAGGAAGGACTACCTATAAATAAGAATGCAAGACCACCAGATTTTAGTTAGACAATAAGTGAGGGAACTGCCTTGGGCCAGGAAATATTAAACTTCCTTTCGAAGGTGGTCAGTTCCCTTTTTAATACAAATTATGCAAATGATAATAAAGAAGCTATTGTGAAACTCACGATTTAGGTATCTCGTTACTAAAAGCAATAGAGACTAAACTACCAATAATAGAATGTCATGTTGTTTGTTTGGTCACTGGTTATTGATATGTTCAGATCAAGTTACAGGGATAGACCAGGCTGGACATGAGATTGTTTTGAGGTGAATAGGTGAAAGGTTGGTTTTGGTATAAGTCACAGTGACCGATGCGGTCACTGGATAACCGATCGCGGTTATAAAACCGGTACAGTAGGGAATAACCGATATCGGTAGGGGCAGTGATTTAGGGATTTTTAAATGGAGGTTGGTGTAAGGTGGTTATGAGGTTTGGAAGGTTGGTAGATGGTTGAGGGGAGTAGTAGGGTGATAGAGAAGACTCAGAGAGTGAGAGAGCTGTCTTTGGGGCAATATAGAGATGGATGACTGAAGGTTAGGTGTAGGTTGTTGCCGGGTAGTAGATCCAGGAGTGAGCTTATAATCCCTATGAATTAAAAGTTCACAAAGTGGTGTCTAGAAGCATACAAGATACTACTTACTACTTTTTGATGAGGATACAGGTCTGAGGAATGTGGTGAAGGCAAGCTCAGGTGGGATGATCCGACAATCGAAAGTGAGCTGATGAAGCTATCCTCTAACTCTCCCAATGCTTGGATGAGTGTGACAGTGATCTCGTTGATCAGTTCTCAGTCTTGGGCTCAATGCTCCTCTTTGCAAACTCTTCTCTCCTTCTCACTTGTCTCTCCCTTGCAAATGGATTCGGATCCTTCATTTTGGTTGGGGGAGGTCATTTACAGGGAACCGATGGTGGTTACCTAACCGACGCAGCCACGTAGGGACCGATGTCGGTTAGGTCAAAGTTGGCTATTTTTAGTAAAATAGCCAACTTTCCCTCCTTTTCTCAGGGGTCAGTTGTGGGCTTGGTCAAGTCATTATTAGGTTCGTTTTGATGCGGGTGAGGGGTGATGAGTCATGGGTGTGGGTCTGGACCAAGTCATAGGTCTTAATTAGGTTAGTTTAGGGTTAGGGCTAGGTCATAGTGAGGTGGCGAGGTGAGGTGGCAGGGTTGGAGATGTGGATTTATTAATTATAAGGTAATTAATAAATAATTAAGTGTGTAAGGTTTTAGGTGGTGAGGTAGGGTTAGGTTGCGGGATGAGATACGGGGTACAGGGTGTCGTAAGACCCAAATTTGGTGTCTACATTTGCCCCTTGTTGTCGTGTAGCTTGTCTTGTAAAGCTGCACTGACAATAATAAAAAGTGGTTGCCCCAGTTAAGGGTATAGGTAATCCCCCTCAAATCTATCACAGATTGAGGTGACATGAAATCAGGGATAGGGTTGATAAAGGGTGAATGATGATGAGATGTTGGTAAGATGGTGGGGTAAGTTCAAGGAAGCCGACGCACGTTGAAATGTAGTAGTGTGCGACTAGGGTACATGTTTTGAAGAGCAAACAAGCAATTCATAGGCAAAGGTCGATAGTTTATCCAAACAAGGTTGATATAATCCTGGTATCCAAGGCATAGGAAGTAGCTCCAGGGGATATAATGGGTAAGGTACTAGAATGTTTAGGCATGTTTGGTAGTACCAAATGGTTGGTTTGGTTGAGATAAACGTCACGGTCTTGGTCTAGGCAAAGTTGGTTGGCTGATCAAGTCAAGTATCCTAGTCATGCTAAAACACGAACAGGTGAGCTCGATTGAACAAACAGGTACATGATGGGTGGAGAGAATTTTAATTTGCGGGCCTCGGTCGAGGTACTTAATTGGTGTGGCCTTGGGGTCGGGCGATTGGTTGGTTGCGGCCTTGGGTCGGGCGATTGGTTGGTTGCGGCCTTGGGTGGGCCGATTGGTTGGTTGCGGCCTTGGGTCGGGCCGATTGGTTGTTGCGGCCTTAGGTCGGGCCGATTGGTTGGTTGCGGCCTTGGGTCGGGCGATTGGTTGGTTGTGGCCTTGGGGGATTGATTGGTTGGTTCGGCCTTGAGGTTGGGCGATTAGTTGGTTGCGGCCTTGGGTCGGGCCGATTGGTTGGTTGCGGCCTTGGGTGGGGCGATTGGTTGGTTTGGCCTTGTGGTCGGGCTGATTGGTTGTTGTGGCCTTGGGTCGGGGTGGGCTGATTGGTTGTTGTTGCGGCCTTGGGTCGGGCGATTGGTGTAGTTGTGCGACCTTAGGTCGGGCGAATTGGTTGCGGCAGAGAGACAGGAGGCATTGAATTGAGATTTTGGAGATTGGGTAGGTGATGGATTTTCGATTATAGAGGCGAGAGCGAGGAAGTCGAGTTGTATTGATTGAGGATATATTGAGATATGAGTCAAGTATTATGGTAGTATAATGTGGGATTTGATGGATGATGATTATAATATTGTTGTTGAGGCCTTATTGGAATTTGAACTATATGGTGATGTTGATGATGAACATATTGATGCATGGAGGATTTGAAATGGTGTAGATGAGTGAGGTGGATAGCGAGGACACACGGGTAGGGAAAAGAGGCGAGAGGATTCCTCTAGAAAAAATTGTGACAGACAATTTGGATTTGTTCGGGATATACCCATGGATCATAGACCATACATAAGGATCGGTGGTTTGAGGCACCATTCTCACCTCCACGGTGCCCAACTCTTCGAAGAAGGAGAAGAGAAAAGATAGCGGTCGATCGAGAGGTAATGGATGCGGGAGTGTGATGAGTCTTATAGATTATGGTGGGGAGAAGAGCTGTGAAGTACACATGAGAGGGCCGATCATCCTGACATAGCTGTGATTACCATGGAGAGAGACCACCTACAGGGTTTAGTTCACCAGCTTCAAACACAGGTGAACGAGACCACGGGATTGTTAGAGGCTTCGCAGTCTCGAGTGGAGAGACTAGAGGCAAGAGTCCTCCACGCGAGAGGGCAGATTCGTATGTTACAGGAGAGATTGGTGGATCAGTGGGAGGAACCAATAGCAGTGGTACCTTTGAGTATGGAGAGGCCAGGTGAGTGGCGTCGACGATCACCATCACTACCTGGTTCGGGACGAGGCGCGGGGGTCTAAGTGAGTTTCATACATAGGGGTAGAAGAATAAATAAGGATTCGACCTGCGCGTCGATGATAGAGAAGATGTATTTGTTTAACATCTAAATAAAATGGAATATGTATGTTGATTTGAGTTTGTGATAATTATAAGAATATTTGTGTTTTGAATGTTTGGATTGATAAAGGATCAAGGTGAGTGTTATCAATAAAAATACGTGAAAATATTTATATTTTTAAAGAAAACACAACACATGATAGGTTATGGTAGGGGATGGTCGAGCTAACCTTGGGAGACCCCATGTCTCCTAAGTGCTGCCTACATAGCCCATTACACAAAGCAAGGAGGGGCCTCAGACCGATGTAGTTCTCCCTTAGGACCAGGGAGAGGTGAATTCAGGAAATTTGGTTGTGGTTAGGCAATTTGTTGGTTGGTAAAAGTTTGATGTTGGTAGAGTAATGTTGTTGGTGTTGGTGTGGGTATAGGTGAAGTGAGGGTTAGCTTACCCAAGCATAGGAAATCGTGTCCTAATTAAGATCAACACACAATCCTAGATTCGGGTAAAAGAG
This sequence comes from Taxus wallichiana var. yunnanensis, assembly GCA_018340775.1. Classification (NCBI taxonomy): domain Eukaryota; kingdom Viridiplantae; phylum Streptophyta; class Pinopsida; order Cupressales; family Taxaceae; genus Taxus; species Taxus wallichiana. Next base: position 798,436,398 of record CM031235.1, read on the forward strand.
GCAAAAGTGTCCCATAGTTGGAAAGAGCTAAACAAACCACGTATTATCGTAGGATGAGCTTGAATCCCTAGGTACCTTGCATAGGTGAGAAGTCGATAGGTGAAAAGAGTTGTATAATCACAATATATCGGATATACACACGTCCCTTGAGTTTTGTTATTTTGAAGAATGGTGAGGAGAGGTGGATGGTATAGCTGAGGCGCAGAGAACTTGTTATAAGGTGATTATTTTGACGGAAGAGAACCAAACCAAAATAGACAAGTCCATGACTCAAAAGTGCTTTTGAATACTGCTTTTATTTTTCTGGATATAGACTGATCGATGCGGGAAGTCTATATGGGATATGCATTTTGTTGTTCTTGAGGTCTTCACGAAGCTGATCAATGTGAGAAGCTTCTGATAGAGGCTGACTTTGTATAGCTGTCCTTCGAGGGAGTAGTCTACTTATAGTAGCAGATGTGGCATTGCACATAGTTGTCCTTTGAGGGAGTAGTCTAGTTATAGTAGCAGATGTGGCTTTGCACATAGCTGTCCTTCGAGGAGCAGTCTAGTTTATAGCTTGGAGGTCTAGATGTCTATTTGGCATGAAGCATCTAGTTTTGTAGGAAGTTTGACTCAAGAATATCCCAGAATTGTATAATTGAGAACTTGTTATTTTGATACTTTTAAGTCATGGACCAGACTAAAAAGGAGAAGGCCTCTTTAAGAGGAGGTGATGATCAAACCACGTGGGTTTGATTTTACTTTGAGATGCATGAAAAAAAGGTGTATGAGGTGGTAAATGAGCTCAAGGGATGAGTTGAGGTGGATAAGGAGTGATGTAACACTAAATTCAATAGTAGAATGGTTGGAGATGCAAGGCATTAAGGGGTTCAGGCTCAGGTTTACCATTAAGTGAAGCTAAATGATAAGTACCTGATCCGTAAGTGTGAGTGATAATGTAAGGCCCAATCCAATTAGGAGCAAATTTTCCACGTTTTCTCTTTTCTAGTTTGGTTACATGTTGATTCTCTTTGAGGACAAGATCACCAATTTTAAAGGTACGCTCATGAATTCACTTATCATAAGCACGCTTGATGCGCTTTTGATAAATTTGAAGGTGGTCAAGAGCGGTAAGACGACGCTCGTCAAGAAGCTCCAATTGGGCTAACCGCTCTTGGCGGAAGTCATCATTGGTGAGAATATCCTTGAGAGATATTCTGAGGGAAGGGATTTGTATTTCGAGAGGCAAGACAGCCTCGGTACCATACACCAGAGAGAATGGTGTGGCATTAGTGGAAGTATGAATGCTGGTACGATAAGCCCAAAGGGCAAAGGGGATGTGATCATGCCAATTTTGCCCAGAATCGTTAACGACTTTCATGAGAATTTTGGTTAAGGTTTTGTTAGAAGATTGGCTTGACCATTTGCTTGTGGATAGTAGGGTGATGAGAAGCTAAGTTTGATACCAAAGTTGTCACAAAGGGCTCGTAACAACTTATTTTTGAAAGATTTTCCATTATCGGTTATCAAGCGATGAGGAACACCGAAACGGAAAATAATGTGATGATTGATGAATTCAACAATTTTCTCCTTTTTGGTTGAAATGAGTGGAATGGCCTCCACCCATTTAGTGTAATATTCGGTTGCCGTGATGATCCAACGGTGACGTTGCGAAGAAGGTGGATGAATCTCACCAATAAGGTCCAAACCCCATTGTGAGAAAGGCCAAAGATCTCGTGCGACCTGTAGCGGGTGGCTGGGAGTATGTTGAAGGTTGGCATGTTGTTGACACATAACACAATGCTTAACATATTCATGTAGTCTTTATTAAGAGTAGGCCAATAATATCCTAGGTGAAGGATCCGCTTGGCCATGGCAAAGCCACTAAAGTGCCCACCACAAATTCCGTCATGGACTTGTTGGATGGTATGAGTGACTTCAGCGCTGGTTAGACATCGAAGGAGGATACCATCGAAGCCACGTTTATAGAGGAGTCCCCCCATGATGACATAATGAGAAACACCTTTAAGAAAAGTGTTTTCCATTACTACTAAGGTCAGGTGGGAGAACAGAGGTTGTAAGGTAGTCGTGAAATTGGTGATACCAGGTATCCTGCGAGTCAGCAGATGCATTATTTACCATACAAACATCCAGGACTAAGTAAGATGGGGAAAAGAGTTGTTGGACCAAGACAAATATGTCAGAATCAGTTGGTGATGTAGGAATTTGTGAGGCCAAGCAAGCCATAGTATCCACAAATTTATTAGTTGAGCGTGGAATGGTTTGGATAGTATAATGGGTAAATAAGGTCAAAAGTGAATCTACGTAACATTTGTACTTTTGAAGTTCCTCATTTTTACATTGGTAGATGCCAGTGACTTGATTTACTACCAATTGAGAGTCACCGAAAATGTTAATAGACTTCACACCTAAGTGTAATGCAACGTGGAGACCCAAAACAAGGGCCTCGTATTCCAGTTGTATTGTTAGTGCAGGGGAAATCGAGCCTGAATGAAAGAGGCATAGGTTCACCTTCAAGAGGAATGAGAACAATGCCCGCCCCTCCACCACGTTGGCATTTAGATCCATCGAAGAAGAGAGTCATCGGATAAGACGCATCATTGAGCGAAAGAGTTGCGATGAGTTCATCAGGGAAAGTAAAATTGGTAAATTGTTCCCCAGGTAAAGGGGCTTCCAGCGAGTTGGTCTGCGATAGTTTGTCCTTTGACTGATTTCTGGTGTACGAACTCAAGGTCGAGGTCGTGAGGAGCATAAGCCATCGGGTGATGCGTTGGTTTAGATGAGGTTTGGTGTACATATAATGTATGGGGTCAGCGTTGGTGATGACAAAAGTTTTGTGATTCAGGAGGTAATGTCGGAGTTTGGTGGCCACGAATGATAGGGCTAGGCACAACTTTTCGACATGTGTATACCTAGTTTCGTAATCCACAAGAGTATGGCTTATGTAATAAACTACTTGTTCTCGATGCTCGGAGTCACGATGTGTGAGCATGGCTCCTACAACATGGTCGGTGGCAGAAAGGTAAAGGTAGAAAGGGTGATCGTCCTGAGGTGGGATAAGCACGGGTGGCTGCAAGAGATAAGTTTTAAGAGCCTCAAAGGCTTTGTGGCACTCCTCGCTCCATTGAAAGACAATGTCCTTTTTAAGGAGATGATGGAAAGGTTGACATCGATCGAGAGTTGTGAGATGAAACGACGGATAGATTGGAGTTTTCCCTGTAAACTACGTAATTGTTTTAGGTTAGTGGGTGGGGGCATTTCTAAAATAGCTTTGACTTTAGTGGGGTCGACCTCAATGCCACGCAAAGAGATGATAAAGCCAAGGAGTTTTCGAAAGGATGCCAAAGACACATTTCTTTGGTTGAAGATGAACAGTATTGTAACAGGTGATCGAAAATAATGGTTAAAACATCGAGATGTTCACTGCGATGTTTGGATTTTCCAAGAAGATCATCGACATAATCCTCAAGGATAGTGTGCATAATGTCATGAAAAATGTAAGTCATAGCCCGTTGATAGGTTGCACCAGCATTCTTAAGGCCAAATGGCATGACACGATAGTAGAAGGTCCCCCAGGGGGTAATGAAGGTGGTTTTATGTTGATCGGTGGGGCTACTAAAATTTGATTATATCGAGAAACCATCCATGAGAGAAAGCATCTCATGGCCCGCAGTGAGATCGACAAGTTGATCAATACTAGGTAGGGGGAAGTCGTCCTTTGGGCAAGCGAGGTTAAGATCCCGAGAAATCGTACATATCCGAAGTCCCCCGTCGCTTTAGTGATAGGTACAACATTAGAAATCCATTGCGGATAGTCAATAGGTAAGATGAAAGAAACAGAAAGGAGTCGTTGAAGCTCTTCTTTAACCAAGAGAGCAATGCGTGGATGCATTTTTCTCAGCTTCTATTTAACTGGTTTGGAGTCTGGTTTCAGAGTGATGTTATGGACAGCAATGTCAGGATCGATTCCTGGCATGTCGGCGTAGGACCAAGCGAAAGCTTGATTGCGGGCATGGAGAAAGGTAGTGAAGGCGGCTTGTTCTGATGCGTCGAGAGATTGTCTGATCTTTACAATGTGAGGATCGTCCTCTGTGTGGATGTTGATTTCTATAGTCGACTCATTCAACATGGTTTGGGTTTCAGATGGTAAGGCACGTTGAATATAAGAGTCATCCGCACCAAGGTAGGTGAGGATGGAGTCATCATCCTGGCACTCCACAACATTAATCGAAGGCAAGTCTTCTTCGATCATGTCTGGATATAAAAGGGGGAGAGAAGATGGGTCCTCACCATCGCGTTGATAAGTGAGAGGACCTAGGAAGATAGCATTCATGAAAAAAAAAAAAAAAAAGTTAGGAGGGATAGATTCGGGTCTATCGACTCCGTGGGTGAAGATGGTAAAATGGGCGATGATTGTTCGGAATGGGTGACTTCGTCATCTTCCTGGATACAATTGACATGAGGTTTCTTCAGTGTAGGTGGTTCAGAAAACCCAAGACCACTACGATCTTTGTGTTTGCGTGTTGTCATGGGAATAACCGTATGTCGTCCTTGCTCATAAAGACCGAAACCAAAACCTTTCCAAGCACAGCGCGTCAGGAAGGTGAGGGCGAAATGACGGTTGGTTAGATATTGAAAATCTGATTGGAAGGGAACCACACCAAGGGGAGGTTTGGGGGTGACAGAGGATGCATCGACACCCCCATACGTTAGGTTGGTGCGGAAATTAGGTGGTCCGTAGGAGATCACCTCCCCCACACGACGGTCGTAGGTAGGATGCGCATGTAACTATCCATACTCTTGTGGGGTATGGAAGGTGCTAACGTTGTATAGGTGGTACTCCCCAGCGTAAGGCATTGAAAAACACCTACCAAGGGATCGAGGTTGGGATGTTGTCCGCGGGGAAGGAAGAAGTATTTGCGTCGGTGGTTTCATTGGTCGAAGGTGTGGGTGTGGCTAAGGTGGATGGTTGAGGCGTGGTTGAAGTAGATGGTTGGGTTGGATCAATGGGTGTCTTGGGTACAAGCACATCATTAGGGTGGTATAACATATTACAGGTTTTGAAGGGGGAAGCGTCAGCTGTGATGGTGTATGACTTCCCCTCATACTCAAATTTTATGCATCTATGTAAGGTGGAGGGAACGCATCCCATAGCCGGATCCAAGGGCGGCCTAACAACATGTTGTATTGGAATTCTCCCTCAAGGACATAGAAGAGTTTGGGTAAGGTACGTGGCCCTACACGAATGTTAAGGATCACGGTGCCTAGGGTAGAAGTAATAGCATCGTTGAATGAATGCAACATGGTGGGGTTGGCACACATGCAGCTAGGAGGGATATTCATCTATTGGAAGGCTTTGGAAGAGACGATGTTTAGGCTAGCGCCCCCGTCGATCATAACATGACGTACCGGATGTCCCGGACGTAAGCCGAGATGAAAAGAGGGGTCAGGATCTTCTGCACCAAAGATGACAATTTCTTCTTTGGAAAAACTGACAGCAGCGACTTGGCTTGTACAGGGATAGAAGTGGTTGTGGAGGTAGGTTGTTTGGTGAGAGAAGCGAACGTGGTTGGGTGTGAAGATGGAGGCGATGGGAAAGGTTTCATTAGGTAGGACCTCTATCCCTTGAAGGATCTCAATTAGAGCTTGTCGATGTGATTCAGATGTTTGAATGAGATCATAGAGTGTCATTTTTATAGGAGATTGGTGAAGTTGTTTGATCATAGTGCGATGGGAAACTCCATCAGAGACTGGATAGGCAGGTCCACGAATAACCACTTTAGGTGGTGGTGTGATCGGGATGGCGGAAGAAGAAAGAGAGGGCCGCGGTGTGCTTTCTTTAGCTTTTCCATTGTTTTTCTGACCTCGAGTAGCAATGCTAATCATGTTGATCTCATGAATGCGAGACGAGGAAGATGACAGGGATAAGTCATTGTTCTCGAGAGGCGGGGTTGCAATGATGATAGATTTTGGTGAGGTGGGGACAAGGTGGTATAGGAGAAGGGATCGAAGCTAAGGGCTTTTCCTTCGTAAGTCATCTTTCTGAGATTTTCTATCGAGATAGGTAACTGGTGAAGGATGGCTTTCAAAGCTTTGCATCCTTCTACATTGTGTCCTGGTGTGCGGTGGTAGGCACAGATTTTAGATTCATCATAACCTATAGGTCGAGGTTTAGATGGATCATAGGGTCTGAGTGGGGGTAGGGAAATGGTCGCATCCCCTACCAGCATATCAAGGATCTTGGCGTAAGATCCTTTGAGCGGGTCAAATGAAGATGAGGCTATTGATTGAGTGGGTGAGATTATTGATTGTTTTGGTAATGGTTGGGTATGAGTGGTTCGTACGGGTGGTGGTTTAGGCAAGGGATTTTGATGATTGGGTTAACTAGGCATGGCTTCTTCTACGTAGAAGTCATGTTTAGTTGGTTAGATGATGAGGCCACAGATGACGTGGTGGCAGGAAACAACCATGGGGAAAGAGGAGTGGCAGCAAACAAGTCCTTCGATGATCGAGTTTGCTTAGGGTTGGTAGGTAGGCAAGATACTTGGGGCGATGGTGTTGAGATGCCTGTGGATTTCTGTATGGGTGCAGAAGGTGTTGGTCGTGTTAAAGAAGACGTGGGAGGCATGGTGTATTGAGGCAAGGTGGAGGGGTGAGGCCCCAATATAGAAGGTAGGTGTGATGGTGAGGGTTGAAGCCATGCCTGCTGTACTGGTGTGATCGGGGTGAGGGTTTTAGTTGTGGCGGAGGCATAGATTGGACTCGAGGAGATTGGGTCTGTCTCCTAGGTGGATTGACGGCTTTATTTTTGGATAAGTCTAACCATTTAGGTGGGTGCGTCAGGCTGGGTATTGGTAAAGTCCCAAGCGTAGGGGAAGGTTTGGTTAGGTTGATAGAGGTTGATGAGGTATTCGGTGGAGATGAGGGGGGTGGAGGTGAGGACATAGGCATTTTGAGCTTTTGTAAAAACTTGGGTATATGGTAGAGGTGTCTGGATTAGTCATTTGCATTTGAGTAGAGCATGGTGTTCTCAAACGTTGCCCATAAGAGTCATCTATCTTACGGGGATGACAATCTTCACGTATGGATGGGAATTTTGATATGGAAGAGAAGTGGGTTGTGATTCCGGTCCACTGGGGGTGTGATACAGGGGGCGAATGAGGCGTTGTATCAATGGGTGTTAAGGGGTCAACCGGTCGCTGGAAAGATTTAGGCGATGAAGAACTGATAGGGAGGAGGGCATGTTCTAGAGGATCTGTCATGATTAAGGAATTTGGTGATGTAGGCTCGAGGGGTTTCTCTTCTAAGGATGACAGAAAAAGTGGTGATCCTTCTTCTTTTGCAGCAAGAGTGGTGGAAGGAGATGTTTGGGAAATAGATAAGTTGGATAACATCCGCTCACAGTCTTGCAGGGATGTGGTGTAAGAAGGCTCTTCTGTGAGAAGAGAACTCTGGGCGGTTGGTTCCTTTATGGGTAAAGGAATAGTGGGGCTGTCCTCTTGTCCTGATGAAGGAGAAGGGGTGAGGACTCTGCGTCGGTGAAGAGGCTCGATTCAGAATTTCTTCGATGGAAGCCCTTGGTTGGGAGTTGAAAACCACATGGATCTCATGCACACTCTTCTCCTCGGCTAAGGTTTCTTGGTTTGTGTTACTATTAGAGGAATGGTTTGGAAATGGTTTGTTGAAGATTTTTAAATTTTGATTAGCAGGGGCATTAGGATTATCGAGGGTTATATCCCCTGCATCAACCATTTCCTGCACTATGTTTTTCAACATCTTGCAGTTTTCGTGGTTGTGTCCCTTCACGCGATGGAAGTTACAGAAGTCATTTTCTTTATACCAAGAAGGTATAGCGGGTGGAATCAAACCCGGAGTGAGGTTTAATAGGAGGCAAGGTGATAGCTCCTGCTTTAAGCAATTTGTCCAAGATCACATCATAAGTTTCTCCCAAGGGAGTGTACTTGATGGGCTCGGCTTTATACTTATAGGTGGATTTTGGCTGGGTATAAGACGGTGCTTGAGATTTGACCGTTACCGCGTGTACAGACTCCTTTTGATTTTGAAGCGGCGATGCATGAGAGTTGGTGGTGTTGGGTTTGTTAGTGGAGTCTTGGGTTCGGAAATTTGAGTTTTTTGTTGTGCAACTTCAATTTCTCCTCCTCTAAGGCCGAATCTCTAGTTTTCGAGCCATAGTAAAGGCCTCATCAAAGGTGCGGAAAGTTTGAATTTGGAGGGTGGGAGAAATGTGTTTAGCGCAAGCCCGCGTAAAAGTTGATGAGCTCGGCTGAGGTAAGGCATAAGTAAGTTGGTTGATGAGGCCCCGCCATCGTCCAACGAAATCTGCGATAGATTCGTCTTCAAATTGTCGGATGGCATAGAGATCGGTAATGGATACTTTCTTGGCAATATTGATGGAGAAATGATCCAAGAAAGATTGGGCTAACTGGTTAAAGGAGAAGATTGAGTCTTTGGGCTAAAAGCACATACCACTCAAGCGAGTCTGATAAGGACATGGGGAAGGTACGGAGTAGTAAGGCATCGTCATGAGCAATCAGATAGCAAGCATGTCTAAATGATCGCAAGTGTTGTTGAGGGTCCTCCTTACTATTAAAGCGAGTAAATTTTGGTAATTCCCATTGAGGAGGATATGTATGAAGGGGGACAGAAGAATGAATAGGCTCGACAAACTTGCTCGTATGTCAGGGTGTTATGGCTTCCTGAAACAGAAGCCTCAAGATTTTGCATCTTGTCCATCATTTGTTTGATTAAATCATTGGTTGGGTTAGATGATGGTGTTGTCATCGTAAACGGAGGAGGATTGGGCCAAGAGCCACTACTAGACAATGGTGGGGTTAAATGTTGATAAGGTATCGATGATGAATGTGTTGGGGTGGCCGAATAAGGGTGTCCTATATAAGATGTTGAGGCCACCGGATGCGTTTGCGGAAATGAAAAGGTGGGCGGAGCCTGAGAGGGAAAGCTCGTGTGGATAGGTGGTAGAGAACAAGTTATGAAAGAGGCAATTTGCGAGAGGGATGAGGTAGGGGCAGTGGACGGTAGTGATATGTGGGGCCCCAGATTAACCAAAGGAAAGCCAATTGGTGCAGTATGGACCATCGAATCCACTGAGCTGGGAGATGGGGCTAAGGATGAAGACGGTGAGGTGGAGTTATTAGGTGGGGAAGGAGCTAAGTGGGTGGCTATACTAATAGGCATACCCAAGAGGAGCTGACCATCGGGTGTACGGTCAGGGGTATGAGACAAATAATACTATACGGTGCCAAGATTAGCATCCAAAAATTTAGCAAAATCTGGATCTCCAACAGAGATCTTGGGAAAAGCATTGGTGTCTGTAGGATTCCCCATAGGATGCGAAGGGGGTGACTCAGGAAAAGACACGGAACAAGCATGTGAAACCATGGCTGCGGCTTGTTTTCGGGTGATAACAACCATGGACAAGAGGATACAACAGAGAATTAGTCAATCAGGAACAAAAAATGCAACAAAATGTTGGAATTGGTAGGTTCTTTGGTTTGTCGAGAAGCTGTAAAACACGATAAGCCGATATCGGTCAGTAGCGATGTCGGTCGGTTGGTAAGCGGCGTCGGTCGGGTACCGATGTCGGTAGAAGAGGACCGGTGCGGTCACTGTGAAGGAAAAGAGAGAATGTAAGAGGCTGCTGGTTTGGGGATAACAAGGCTTAGTATACCCACCAAACTATCTGAAGTGATAACTGAGACAGGGTATAACAGAGAAACAAAACTGAAAGAAAAATAGAAAACAAGCAAGATGCACAAGCAAATCAAGAGACTAACCCTAGGATTAGTTTTAATCACTTTTGGGCTTATGCCTTAGATGCCAAGATGATGTCATTCCTAAACAAAAGACCTAAGGGAGATGTCAAGTTTGTTTTGGCTTGTAAGGCTACCTCAATCGGGTGGAGGAATACCGCGGAAAGGGGGATGTTTGAGATGTTGTGTAGATTATGATGTGATTTGGTATGTGTTGTGCAGTGAGAGTAAGATTAATTTCTCGTCAATACTGTGGATATCACCCCCACGTGTACGACCTATTACTTAATCTACGTTCACTAGAATTAAAAACAACAAGCAAGAATGTGATGCACGTGTTTTAAACCCAAATCGAAAATGATATTCGATGAAGCAAAGAAAGAGAAGAGGTCAAGAAGATGACTTTCACTAATGCAAAGATGCGAAAAGACAAATTCTTTTACCAAAATGACAAAATATTTTGTGAATATTTAGAAGAAAGAAACAGCAAGTGTGCTCCTATATGAAAACAAGCAAGAAAGAAAGAAACCCGAATAGGGTCCCCAGGCGTGCCAAAATGTTTCGCACATAATTTTAGTTCCAGAATAGAGTTGCTTCTATCCTTTCATTCTCTTGAGAAACAGATAAGGGGTTAGGGTTAGGAGGAATACCTATTGAGTGTTGGGAAGGTGTGCGCGTACCGTAGAGAGATCAGACCGATTGTGAAGAACTCCTTTTTGTCTAGGAAGGACTACCTATAAATAAGAATGCAAGACCACTAGATTTTAGTTAGACAATAAGTAAGGGAACTGCCTTGGGCCCAGGAAATATTAGACTTCCTTTCGAAGGTGGTCAGTTCCTTTTAATATAAATTGATGCAAATGATAATAAAGAAGCTATTGTGAACTCACGATTTAGGTATCTCGTTACTAAAAGCAATAGAGACTAAACTACCAATAATAGAATGTCATGCTGTTTGTTTGGTCACTGGTTATTGATATGTTCAGATCAAGTTACAGGGATAGACCAGGCTGGACATGAGATTGTTTTGAGGTGAATAGGTGAAAGGTTGGTTTTGGTATAAGTCACAGTGACCGATGCCGGTCACTGGATAACCGATCGCGGTTATAAAACCAGGTACCGGTAGGGAATAACCGATATCGGTAGGGCGGTGATTTAGGGATTTTTAAATGGAGGTTGGTGTAAGGTGGTTATGAGGTTTGGAAGGTTGGTAGATGGTTGAGGGGAGTAGTAGGGTGATAGAGAAGACTCAGAGAGTGAGAGAGCTATCTTTGGGGTAATATAGAGATGGATGACTGAAGGTTAGGTGCAGGTTGTTGCCGGGTAGTAGATCCAGGAGTGAGCTTATAATCCCTATGAATTAAAAGTTCACAAAGTGGTGTCTAGAAGCATACAAGGTGATAAGAGAGACTACTTACTAGTTTCTGATGTGGATGCAGGTCCAAAGAATGTAGTGGTGAAGGCAAGGCCCAGTTGGGATGATCTAGCAATCGGAAGTGATCTGATGAAGCTATCCTCGACTCTCCCAAGGTTTGGATGAGTGTGACAATGCTCTAGTTGCTCAGTTCCAGTTTTGGGCTCGATGCTCCTCTTTGCAAACTCTTCTCTCCTTCTCACTTGTCTCTCCCTTGCAAATGGATTCGGATCCTTCATTTTGGTTGGGGGAGGTCATTTACAGGGAACCGATGGCGGTTACCTAACCGATGCCGGCCGCGTAGGGACCGATGTCGGTTAGGTCAAAGTTGGCTATTTTTAGTAAAATAGCCAACTTTCCCTCCTTTCTCTCGAGGGGTCAGTTGTGGGCTTGGTCAAGTCATTATTAGGTTCGTTTTGATGCGGGTGAGGGGTGATGAGTCATGGGTGTGGGTCTGGACCAAGTCATAGGTCTTAATTAGGTTAGTTTAGGGTTAGGGCTAGGTCATAGTGAGGTGGCGAGGTGAGGTGGCAGGGTTGGAGATGTGGATTTATTAATTATAAGGTAATTAATAAATAATTAAGTGTGTGATAATGCAAATGAGCTCTTAAGCTTTCTTAGGCTTGTTTTTAGCTTTAGCTTATGTAAAGTTGTGTCTTTAAATGGGTAGGATTAGCCTTGTATTTATAGTTTTCCACTTGGGAGAATTTGGAATTTGGGTGCATAGGGGAGTAAAGCTCAAAAATACTTTTAGATTAGATTAGGATAAACATGCTTTAAGCTTAGTTAAGCTAGGATTAGGCTAGTTAACTAGGGTTTAGGCTAGTTAAACTTGATTAACAAGTGATTAGAGACTCATTGAGAGTTGGGAGGGGTCTAGATAACTAATTGTGATTGATAGATAGCCTATAAAGCCAATAGAAGTGGTCTAGAGAGAACTAGGGAGGTTCTAAATGGTCGAAAGGAGGAATGTTTAGCTAATAAGAGAGATATTAGTCAAACAAGTTGATTATAGGAGGAATACGACCAAGAAGGTGTCGTGAATGGGCATCCGAGAATGGAGTGAAGAAGGGGGAATTAACAAAGTGTCGTTAATCGGTTGAATGGGAGGAAATGCTAAGTGTAAGCATATTTTAGGTGTCTACATTTTCCCCTCTTTGAGGTGGCGTAAGTAACGTCACTTCAAAGAAAGTAGACAAGCATAAACAAGTAGAAAATTTTGAAGGGATAGAAGAAAAATGAGTAGAATGAAGGATTCCCCCTCGATTGTCGATGGGGTGATAGAAGAACTCAATTGATGATCAAAAAGATGATAGAAAGATAACAAAAGAAATAATAGTGTGAAGAAGAAAAGAAAGGGGATATAGAAGAAAATGAGTATGAGGAAGGGGGAATGAGATAACATCCATCCATTGCCTTTTAAACAACTTTATTTTCATCATATTGCTAGTGATCTTCATCATCGGTCCTTATTAAAAAGAATGAACAAAAGTGTAATATGACATGAAAAGCCATATACGAACAAATGTCCATTGCTAAAAACACCAACTCCATGCAACATACAAAATGCAATGCAATACGAGAAAGTAAAAGATGCCTAACTCCATACAACATACATAATGCAATGCAATATGAGAAAGTAAACAAGATAAACTAACAGAGAAACATAATGTAATGTTTTTATTATCAAGCTTCAGTTCTGACCTGTGCGAATTAATGACAAGGGTTATGATGGTGCCCCAAGCAAGGATACATGCAAGGGGAATAATGGAGGACACTTCGGTCCTATGAAAAAGTAATGTGCACTACAAAATAGTACCAGGAAACTTGTTGTGCCCCAGAGTACAGAACATAGTAAGCAACCTAGCTTTTGTTGATGGAGGTAGATCAAGATGATCTGCGAGTCACACACATGAACAAGTGAGAACCAAAGAGTGATGTTTTGTAGGATGATTTATATTGTTTTTGATGTTTCTGAAACATATTTGAATGTTTTTGATTTTTTCTAACATATTTGAATGTTTTGATTTTTCTAACATATTTGAATGTTTTTGATTTTGAAAGTTTTCTAAAACTATGTATAGGAAGATGAGGAAGCGTGGATGCCCCTAGTGATAGATGGGATGTACAAGGGCATAAGGCCATGTGTGTACGAGAAAGGTGAAGATGTAAAAATGCCCCAACGATTAGGTGGGAGTATTCAAAGGCAAACTCTTCACAAGTAGAAGCGGGACCCAAGGCCATTATGGATAGGTTCAACATGATGATGAACGTAAACCAATGAAGTCTTTGGGAAGAAGCAAGGATGCCCCAACGTAAATTGGCCTAAAAGCACATGATAGAAAGGAAGGAGAAGATTGTTTTTGTGAAAGGGGAAAAAGGTGTCCTGAAAACATGGTAAAAAGGTAATCTTATACACATGGATGTTTTGAATGAAGTATAAGAACGATGTGAATGATATGAATGTAGTTTAGAAGCCTCACGATGAAGAAGTGATTAGCCAAAGGCAAAAATTGTGAGACAAGATATGGACTAAAGCAAGAGTTTGAACAAGGTCCAAAAAAAGACACTTGGTAACATACTAATCCTGCTTACTCATAGAGATCTAGTGTGTGTGCACATGGAATTTAATTACCTCTTGAAGGAAGATTTAATATACAACAAGTGAAGACACCCTAGCCAATGTGTAGGAATGATTTATTTTGATAGGTGATAGGTGATTTGTGAATGAAAGGTGGAAGGATAGCCGTACATTGCTCCATTGCCACCAGTGTCCATAGCCCCGACGGACATGTATTTGATTCTAATCACAACATTGCTCTCTACGCCAAGTCAGTGTCCATAGCCATGATAGAGATTATTGGAAATACCCCAAGAGAGAGTTATATATCAATTTGCTTTTTCTTTTAGCTTTTAGCTTTTGATTTTTATTGATTTTGATTCTTTTTCTTTTTAAAAACTTATTTCAGCTCTCTTGTTATACAAGGGTTAAGAACCACAGATGGCTTGATGGAAGGAGTTGGAAGTGATTATGATGAAGGCATTGGATAGTGTCAACAAATATGTCGAAAAGTTCTTCACAACAAGTTTATTAGATGTTAAATGTGATAAGATCTCTAAGAGGTTAGTCGTTCTTTAATTTACCAAGGTGATAAAAGACCAGACTCAAACAAATACCATAGAGATAAATGTCATAAAATGTGTGTGAATAGGCTAACCAAAATATCACCAAAGGGATGAAAATGGTAGGAAGACTTGCAGAGGAATGATAAGAAAGGGAAGAAAGAAACATCCATGTGTATGTAATACCTGATTGCAATGTTTGATCTTTGTACCTTTATTTTGCTTGTGTTTTCTCAATGTTTTTGTATTTTTGTATTTTTTTTTATTTTTAGATTTTTGATAGTTTTAAAGGTTGGGACTAACAAATTCACTCTACATGGTAAGATCCAACAATGATGTTTGCAATTTCCTTGATAAGGGAGACTAGGTGCATTTGTTTATCAAGAGTCATGTTATCCCCAATCTCAATGATCGAGGTGAGCTCATACTCAAAAATGACTGTGATTTATCTTGAAACATGGATTTTCATATGTGGGAGATTTAATTCCCCATCCAGAGGTTTATGCACTTTACACCATACTTGATGGTTATGTTGATGTGCATTCTTGAATTGCGTTTGATTTTTAACCTTAAGATTGTTTGATTTGTTGGGAGCTATAGAGCTCTTTGTAGTTTTGATATGAGCTTGATTAAGAAACTGTTTAGGTTTCTTATAAGATGATGCATGACTTTTCGATCCCGAGAAGGAGAAGAAAGTGAACGTTTATGATTGATGATAGAAATGAGAGAAATGATGGTGGGCTTGCCCCGGTCATTGATAGAAGGATATGTGATGGATGAAAAGGATACGGTCCAAGAATTGAAGAGGATGGGCTATGAGGAGGTGAGCCACTGATAGAAGATGCAATGAAGGGCTGCTAGAATATGGCCCTAAGATGGAAGAAGTTGGGCTACGAGGACATGGCCCGAGAATAGAAGAATATGACAAAGGGCTACTAGGGCGTGGCCTAAGTATAGATGAGGAGGGAATACTGGAGGTGTCCCATAGATAGAAGAGGATGAAGGGCTACTAGGATATGGCCCAAGAATAGAAGGTAATGGGATACCAAGAGGTGACCCACAAGTAGAAAATGGAGGGCTACTAGGATGTGGCCCCAGGATAGAAGAAGATGATGGGCTACTCAGTGGTGACCCAAGGTGAGATTTTGATTGAGGAATGGTGATAGATAAGGAATGATTTGCAATGAGAAGATAGGCCACGAATCAATGCTAGACCCCGACATCTCATCATGCTCAGAGGAAGGTGAAGATGGAATAGAAGAAGAATCAAGTTCCATGACCTTAGGATCTTCCCCTATGTTTTGATAAAAGGAATCAACTTCTTTTCCCCAATACATGAGCGTATTGAGTTCTAGAAAGAATCCTTGTTTACAATCCTCTAAAGGGATATCATCGTGTAGTCTGATTGTTTCTTCATTATGAGAGAAATCAATTAGTAGAGGTTGTTTTTCTTTAGTCATAGAAGGTTAAATAGAAGAAATAAGTCCGATAAGGAGGGAAGATTGATTGACAGAAGAAGATGACTCAAGAGAGGAAGTAGGATTGGAGGCAAGCATCTCATGAATGGATGATTTGGATTGGACCTAAATTGCTTTTCTAGAAGACGATGCAATGTAGGAGATAAAATAGGATCACATAGCCATCGTTAAGTTATAACGTAGGAGTTGAATTAGATGATTGACTAGAGGGAATCTGAGTCATGGAACTCTTGATGGAGGAAGAGGTTGTTGAGACGACTGATGAAGGAGGTCCTGCGAAGAAAGGGAGGACCGTGACTCAAGAACCAAATTAGATCTTTGATTGATGGAACTTGGAGTCACATGAGTCTTCAAAGGAGGAAGATGTCATTGAGGTGATTTGGAATAAAGGTCCTGTGAAGGAAGGGAGGATTGTGATTCAAGATTTGATCTAGGGGTATCCAAACAATAGTTGGGATCGAATCTTTAGAAGAAGAGTGGGAGTCCAAATGGTAGTTTGGATCTAAATCAGAAGAAGAAGAGTGGGGGAACCTAAATAATAATTTGGATCAGAAGCATCCAAACCATACCACCGACTATGAGTTAAAGGTGGGGAATAGGGTACCCAAGTGGGTCCTCTAACATGAAGAACCAAACGAGGTTTAGTTGTAATGGGAATCTTTTGATTTGAATACCTAAACCTAGGTTTGTATTGTTGTAAATGTGAGAAACCGCGTGATAGTCAGTCATTGTTGGTGTTGTTTAAGCACAAATGTCTATATCTAGATAGTGTGATGGAACTCCTTCAAAGGGAAGGAAGTGACATGTCGATTCGGGGTAGCATAATGACAACCAACTAGACATTTTTAAGTATGGAGATGCGTGCGTGATTTTTTGAAGAAGGTCTAAGGAAAATAGACATTGTGATGATGTAATCTCGATGAGATCAAAAAGGATTGTCCTAGAAAACAATTTTTCCAGATGAATAATCACAAGGAACAATCATGCAAGTGTGAAACACAAAGCCAATCAACAAGGAAATACACCCTATGCAAATGCATGTGCAAAGTTAGTTCGATGCAAAGATGATCAACACAATGTCAATATTTACGTCAAGCTCAAAATGAAGAAGGTGTAAATATTAACAAAGGGAGATCAAATGATGATGATGATATTGAAATTAAGATCAAGTGGTTATCAAAGATATAAGGATGCATCCACACACTTTAGACATTTAACAACTTAGCCACAAACATGGATGAGTGTAAATAGACAAAAAAGTGGTGAACACTATCTATGACAACACTCTCGAAAGATTCCTTCTCTTTCCCCAAATGAGCAACAAGAATGCAAAGGTGTAGATCAAAAATATGAAAATAAACTAAGTACCACTTGGGCAGAGCTTCACCTCATCTAAAGGCAAGAAAGAAGCTAAGCTAAGTGAAACATCATCTAATTTCTGTGATGAAAGGCACTTAGATCCAACTTAAGTGGATTCTTTGCCTTGTTTGAAAACAAGGTTCTGAATCCAAACAAGTTTTCACTTTGTGATGGCCAAGACGTGATAAAGGACTAGTAAAGTAGGCTCCAAGAAAAATGGTTTTCCTAATAAGTTCTCTCAACTAGGTGTTACAAAGTCGTCTAAGAGTGGGCGCGATTTACCCAAAAAAATTTGGGAGTATCTCAGCTTTTCCCCCTTCAAGTATAGTGGGAAATAAATGCATCCATCGTGTACTCTTACTAGGGTCACGATACAGACAACTTGTAACTCTAACTCACAAGGCGTGCTAGTCAAGTGGGTAAGCGAAGTGCTTCCTATTTCATCCACGAGGTTACAGTGGTGGATTACTTTAGGGTTCCTGGTACCACCCCCATTGTTATAGCTTAAGGTGTTATGCCAAAGGGGTTATATTCAGTTAAGCGGAGAGGGACGTACCCTTTTCAAACCTGTAATACAGTGTGATGAAAGTGGTGTGTTTTTTTATCTTGCTTAACTTTAATGTGGTTTTAAGTAGCACACCATTTGGCAACCTGCATAAAACACATGTGTATTAGAAGTTTTTGTGTTTTGTCTTAGCTCCTCCTTTCTTTGACAATCGTTAGGTCCTATATGCAAGGAGTTAGTATTTTTCCACAAAAGATCATGATATCAAAATAGAGTTTGTGTGTTGTTTTTGATTCCTAAGATCACCAAAAAGGTGTGAAGGAAGAGCATACGCAACATGAAAACTCAACTAAAACAAGTTTTATGAAAAAATACATTAAGTATGCCTTGTAAAAGATAGAGTTCGTTTTTAACAAACTTTGAAATGTTCATCCATTAGGAAGCGTAATTTAAGTGTTTTTGAAAGCAATAAGAGGGTTTTGGAAGTGTTTTGGTTCCCAAGATCACCTAGAAGGTGCGAGGGAAGAGCATACACACTTTGAAAAACCTCTATCAACTAAGACATGGAACACTTAACTAATTTAGTAAAAAATAAGACCAAAATAACCCTGCAAACAACTGATTAGTGCCACAAAGCCTTTCAAAGTGTTAGAATGGCCAATAATACAAATTTTTAGACTTTAAGACACGTTAAAAAATGATTATTTTGTTAATAATGTAAACCATAATTTTTCTGTAAGTAAAAATCCTAATTTTATGATTCCATTGTGTATTTCAATACCTTTCCAACGCAACAAAAATAGAGTCATTTCGAGCTCGGGAGAAAAAGTTATGGCCTCCGGAAGATTGGTGGTGAATGCGATCTTGACATTCGCCTACGCATACATGCCCACTTTATTGACATGTATGCCCCTGTTTTAACACAGACGCACCCATAATGAAACCTATGTGCACCCCCTGTAAAACCTACAAAAATCACGAATTTGAAAATTTTCAAAAGCAAATAGGTTAAAGGTTAGTCAAAGAAGCCTATTTCTATATCAAACCCACAAAATACATGCAAATGAAGGTCATTTATCTAGTGTTAGAAATAGAAATGAGGAAATAACAAGTGATTTGATCCAAAAAACTTGAAAATGAACTTTGAAGAACTCAAAAGACCTCCATTAATGGAGGATGGACATAAGTGTCCCACCGGGCGTGCCAAATGTGTTCAATGAAAGATTTTGCAAAGAGCTATGGATATGGGGCAAGACCCCAAAGCTTTGTGCAAAAGACCCTCAATGGACCATATGATAAGAAATGAGCAAGGAATCCTATTTGCATGTATTAAAACTTGAAATAAGCAAGAAATCTAACAAATAGCATTAACCTCTATTCTTGAAAGCTTAATAAAATATGCCTACTAAAGACTTAAGCAATCAATTTTGTTGTTTACTCCATGAGGGTGAATGAATCTCACTAAATGGCTACATGGCCAAGTTTAGCTATTTCATTACTAACCTAACATGGGTGCAAGATGAAGCTATTTTAATGGAGGATAGCCAAGATCAAATGCCTTATTAGCTTGGCTAATGCAAATGAGCTCTTAAGCTTTCTTAGGCTTGTTTTGGCTTTAGCTTATGTAAAGTTGTGTCTTTGAATGGGTAGGCTTAGCCTTGTATTTATAGTTTTCCACTTGGGAGAGATTGGAATTTGGGTGCATGTGGGACTAAAGCTCAAAAAGCACTTTTAGATTAGATTAGGATAAACATGCTTTAGGCTTAGTTAAGCTTGGTTTAGGCTAGTTAACTAGGGTTTAGGCTAGTTAAACTTGATTAACAAGTGATTAGAGACTCATTGAGAGTTGGGAGGGTCTGGATAACCAATTATGATTGATAGATAGCCTATAAAGCCAATAGAAGTGGTCTAGAGAGGACTAGGGAGGTTCTAAATGGTCGAAAGGAGGAATGTTTAGCTAATAAGAGAGATATTAGTCAAACAAGTTGATTATAGGAGGAATACGACCAAGAAGGTGTGCGAATGGGAATCTGAGAATGGAGCGAAGAAGGGGGAATTAACAAAGTGTCGTCAATCGGTTGAATGGGAGGAAATGCTAAGTGTAAGCATATTTTAGGTGTCTATAGATACAACTTGAATTTAAAACCGTTTACCACAACATGAAGGAAAGATCCATCAATAATGCAGTTGTAGTTGCCAAATTGTTTCTATTTAAACTAAAAATTTGTGTAATTTAAAGAAATTAATCAACATAAGTTTGTAATGGGAATGCAGAGAATCAATTCAAAGTAATACATCTTGAAACAAATTAACATTGCTCATGAGAATACACACAAATTAATTCATGAAACACCAACACTTCGACAAGGGGACACAACACCTATGACCTCAATGTATACCAATGACTGTATAATGCAATCATATTAGTGAGAAGGTTTGGGAAAAAAACTTAGGTATCTCAGATTAGTTCAGCTTAAGAAAGTACAAACTGGTTTTCTCCTTCTTTCTCTAAAGCTTAGAAAAATTAACCCCCTTATGTGAGAGTATTCTCATCACATTTATACATTTTCAATCACTCATTCACCCTTCATTCCCCCAAAAGCATGAATATCCAAAGAATATTCTTCTTCATAACATATAATTTAATATGTTATCTTATGTTGCCAGGTGGAGGAATTATGAGTTACTCCCATTTTTCAAATATTTTACATATGACTAGGATGCTATGTCATTCCTTTTTGCATTTGTTTAATTGTTTCTCCCTTTTGGTGGGAAAAGAAACCCTTTTGATAGTTTTTAGGCACCTCCATATGGCTTGATGTGATACGCAAATCCCTTTCACCTTTTGAGGATCAATCTCGAACAACACACACTCATGTTCATGTCTTTCTGGGTTGAATAATTTTCCATAAATTGTGTCACATTAGTCTAGATATATTTTGTTACACAATGCTAATCTCTCTCAAATTTATTTCCTTCGTGTGAGCTGAGTGAAAAATCCTTCTTCATTTGATGGAAATGATTTTGTCCAGTTCAACTTGTCTATACCATTTTCATTATAAATTCAGCTTCATTTCTTCATTGGTATACATCCTCCTTCCATTTTTAGACTTGAAAAGCTACTGCAAGGATTTTTGTTGGTGTAATGGAAAGAGTAGTTGTGGAAACTAGTTTGAAAGAAATATCCTCAGAAGATTTAAATCAAATCTTCGATCTAACTGGCCCAAATGAAGCATTTGTCTAGGGCTTTGTTTGAAATTGTAGACCCAGGGGATAATAAAGGGCCCTTGACATATTGGGAGGTTTGGATTTCCCTCCTCTTGAGATTGATTAAGATCAATCCTATTTTCTCAGCTTTCCAGTCGATGTACTATCATCTCTTCCATTGGGAGCACCAAAAATATCCTAGAAGAGTTGAAGAAATTTTGGATTGAGAGGAGGCCTACTGTGATAAGGATGGCTAAATATAAATGTCCCTTTTTATGCAATGAAGGATTTTTGCTAAAAGAGGTTCCCAAGATTCTTACGTGCTTTATGACAAGACTTCGATTGATACTATGCCTACCATTTCTCACAAAGTGGAAGAATTGGAGTGACAAATCATTTCTCTGGAAAAGGTCCAACAAGACCTGTACCACCTCAACAATCTATAATACCAGTACCATCAGTGAGAGGGAAAAAGGGGAAATCAAGCTCTCAACCCCCAATTGTCATTTTGGATGAGGAAGAAGTAAAGCCTTCATCTCCTCAAGCGTTCTAAGGCATCACTTTCTACTACCAAGGAGGGTAAGGGAAAGTATACTCTCCAACCTTCCATTCACTTAGTGCAATATGCTCCTTTGATGGAGCAAAAATTATCAGGACCTTTTCTGTTCCTCTCCCAAGAGAGCATCCACCTTTCACAAGGAGATGCAAGGGTGAGTCTAGTTTGAAATCCCTTGTTCCACTAGGTCCTCAAGCTATAATACTTTCTCTTCTAGCCACTCCAAATGCTCCTTCTCAACCTATTCCTGATCAGTCTACTTCTTATAAGGAAAAAGTGAAAAAACATTTCCTACATGTGGTTTAGATCTTCTAGACTGGGTATCATCTTACCAGAAGAAGATATAGATGAGGAATATCATGGATGGCCCCAGGATGACTATTGAATCATTGATGGATATGGGGATGTCTCAAATTTTTTTGGGTCAGTTGTATTTTCTCAAACAACTCAAGGCTCAGAGGATTTTATACCGAGGAAGAACAAGATGTTAAATAGAATTCCCCCATTTACAAAATATTTCAAGGTAGAAGTAGAGGATGACTGAATGCTTTTATTTTCTTAGTTTCTTTTTGATATAATTTTCAAAAATGTATGTAACTTTTCTTCATGGGTTGGGCCCCTATAGAACCCCAATTTTAATTTTTGAAAATATAACTTCAAAGTGATATTCAGTCTTCATGAAATAAGAGTAATGATTAAAATAAGATGAAATAATAGTTCAAAGAAAACAAGCCTAAGCTTGCTTATCAGTCTTCATATCTGCATCTTCATCTTCCATCATCTGGGCTTGTATGGTGTTGAAAAATCAAGGTTTTCCTATTCAAAGCATCCCCACATTGGTCCATCCTTTGTTTGTATTCTCGTGGCTTTGATTGTAACTCTGTAATTCCTCTAATCTCATATCAATGGTGTCCATGGTTTTGTCAACCCACCTCTTTTCTATCTTCATCTTCTCCTTGAATTCATTCAAAACCTCAACCCTAATTTTAGCCAAGTCTTCAATTGCATGCTTTGGGACCCAAGATCGCATTCAATCCACCAAACATCGAGTCCTCTGCTTCTTTTTTGGTCCTTTTAATGGTGGTATTTGTGTTGCATGTACGACACATGGAGACCTCGCACAACTTTGGGGATTCTCCTTTTCTCTCTCTTTTTGAATCTATGCCTGGGTGACATGTGGAGGCCTACGAGCTCTTCTTCTTTATCTTGAATTTTCAACCCACTTGGGCTACCTTGCCGCACTTTAGCCATGTGGTTGATTATCACTTCTTGAAGGCCCCGATTCTTTATGCCTTCTCCAAAATGCGCCGAAGGGACATGTGGATACCTTCCACGTCAATTTCATACTTAGGCAAAATTTAGTCTCACAAAATACAAAAGAACACCAAAAGGAAAAAGGGGACGGGGTGACAAAAGTGGTGGGCATCAGAGATATTTTTGCACTTTGCACTTCATTAACTTATCATCAAAATTACAACATTGGCCCGATTCATGGTCAATTTTTCACAAGGATTTTCAAGGGAAACATGACTATTACGTTCCTCGACCAAAAAAAGGATTCACATCTTAAACATGATATTTTTATTTGCATCCAACATGATCCTATCTTCGAGCATACATTTTGAAACATGGGAAAAATAGTCGAGAGAATTTTTTGAAGGCATACATTAGATAAAAGGGTGAGATCAAATCAAGCACCAACAAAGTGTAACATGAAATATTTGTATTTGCATAAAAATGAAATGAAAGATATGTAAATAAGGAAGGAATACACCTATTTTACCTGTGGAGGGAGAAGATCTTGTGATTTTCTTGTGATTGAAGATTTGCCTTACTAAAATTTCTAAAGAATTAGGGGTAATCGGTCCTCAATTGTGTGAAGGAGAAACTATAGTGTTAGGTGCATGGAACCAAACACCGAGTTATGATGAGATAAGAAGAATAATGAAGTTATGAAACACCTCGCTAAGGAAGAAGACCACGTATCAAAGTGATTCAAAAATCTGATATCCTCCCCATTGAGTGCAATAGGAAAGGAAAGTCTCGCCTACAAAAAATTATCCACTTTGATACCACTCATAACACAAAAATCCACACTACTTAAAAGGGATCTAGGCTATATATAAATAAGTACACATAGTAGAAAAGAGAAAAAAATTCCCCACGAGCTTCCCATGTGCCACACAACTAAATAGAAATTGTAATGTGATGAAATGATGATGGAGGAAGGAGACTTATACTCCCAATATATCCTAAAATTGTAGTAAAAATGAATTCCATGGTGAAGAAGTGAATTACTTCATAACCCTTGTAATCGATATAGTTAGATATGAAATTATGTTAGAAACTTGTAACTATAACTAAAAATATAAAACTAATGAGAAAGTTTATATAGCTACCCCCACGGGAAAAAACATGTGGGAGGGTTAGGAATGTACATATGTTCATAATTCTCTATGTATGGTTTTGAACATGAGCATATTTTTATGATTTTTTTGTGTTTATTTGTATTATGGAGTACATGTACCTTGTTTGTACGTGTATGCTACCCAAAAATTATATATATTTGATGTAAGTGTAAAATATACTTAGATGAATGCCCCATATTTTAAGGCATGTTCGAAAACCATGTTGAGAACTTGGATAAAAATAAAATATGTGTACCTATGCACTATATATTTGAGAAACCGTAGGATAGTGTAGAATGATGAAGAGGTGGTTGCCTTAAATAACTTGTCCCTGCAAAAACAAAGGTGTTTGTGCATGGTGGAAACCATGACACATTATAAAGTAATGATAACAATAGATATAAACAATATAGGTGATAGAAACAATAGTATGAATGCATGTAGAAGAACACAAGTAGTATAGAAATATTAAAATCAGATGTAACAAGTATGTAAACAATGTCACATAAAAGGCATAAAGCCACAAACATGTGACACCCATAGTGTCACAAGACAATCAAGGCCAATAGGCCTACAAACAAGAGAAATAACAAGAAAACAAGATAGGCATAATGCCATAAAATGGGACACCCATGATGTCATAAGACAATCAAGGCACATAGGAAACAAGAAAGTGATAATCTTGGTGCAAGGGGAACTCCCTTCATTAGAGAATCATGCAATAGAATGCACAATAAGTTGTATATTTCTATGGATTTCCTAGGGCCTTGATGATATATACATGAATTTTCTCTCTATGGAGCTTATAAATTAGTGATGGAGCATTTCAAACTCTATGGTTCCTCCCTAAAGACCTATCCTATACTAGCGTATGTGCTCACAAGCACATTTGACAACCTCGGCCTTGGCACATTCAAACTTTTCTTCTTGTGTTGACTCTCTCCTCCTATTTCCCTCATTTTTTTTATTTTGATGAATTTATCATTATCATATAGTTCCACCTTCATGATTCTCTCACTACTTTGGCTCCTTCTTCACACTCATATTCAAATTTAAAATTGAGTTCATGAATGTTTTGAGTGATGTTAGTGCCAACTAGTTGTCCTGTAGTGCCACACCTACTTAGTTGTTAGTATTTCGACCATTAGGTCCTTGGAAGTCATGTATAATAATTAGTTATGAAATGTCCATCATTTACACTAACTACTCATTTATTCGTGTACTCCTTTCTTGAATTATTCAGCCACACCTTTGTCTTCTTCTTCTACACTCTCATACACTTGTGTTCTATTGTACACATCTCCCACGCAGTATCCTGGGGAATTCTGGGACTTCTCTAGTATTTCCACATGTCTCCTCTATAGTATGGTTATTGCATATTCCTTATTTTCATTCTCCTATGCCTTTTTCACACTATATTGTATTACACATAACTCCTTTGCAAATCCCATGTGCCTCTATTCTATCAAGTTGAGCCAAAAATCCACTGTGCTACCAAAATCCTATGTGCACTTCTGCACATTATTATTCTACAATTTCATTACTTTGCAAGCCTACTATGCACCCTATTCCTTTGTGCACTCTGCACACTCACTCTTTTTACCGATAACTATTGTGCAAATTACTTACACACTTCCATAAATCACCACTTAATTATTTCTTGCTTCGTTCTTACCTATGTTTCTCCGCCTTGCATGCACCCATCCTTCACCAAAATTGTGTAATATTTCTATAAAGCTTGGATGCTTCTCCATCAAACACCAAAGGTACTTAAACTTGAATTCAACCTCAAGTTTATTGAGTGAGGGTTAGAACCACCCTTTGAACTATTGAAGCCAATAGTTCTAGTTCCTTTATCGTTTGAACCTTATCTTGTCCTCAAGGCTTCTCATGACATCTCTTCCGGTCCCTCGTCCCCTTCTTGTGACTTCTCCATACTATTATGCAATCCGTGAAAAGTCTCTTATCATCATGAATTATTCCCTCTTCTAAATAGATATCCTTTTTTGATGCTTTGTGTAGCCTAGATTTTACCATCAACAGTTGAAGGCGCATTGACACATCACTCATCCTGAAGTGAACATTCACCCAAAGCACATAAGGGTACCAAGTTCCTCTTTTATGTTAGCTTGTTCAAGGAATTAGCATGATTATACAGATATTCCAAATCCATAACAAATGACCAATTATATTTGTAGCGCATAAAATAGATCTAGATCTTAACCATTAACATGAACAATCAAACAAGAATCAATATTAACTTTACCATACAAGAACCATTCATAGATGTGTCTACAATCAATATCTAACCACAAAGATCCATTATATTAATTGTTGTAAAACACAGAAGCTTCATACATACATATCATAATCACCATAGTCATGCACATTCACAAAATCACAACATAACACTAACAAAACATGGAACTGTCTAAACCATGAAAATCAATACATATTTAAAGGTAGTGGGGACTTTCCCTTCACCACCCATGCACCTTTTTGAAAATAGACTACATGCTAATAATAACCATACGCCCATACATGATAAATACAAGAGCATGTAATCTCACTAACAATAGATTTTCTAATAATACAACAACAATATAATCCTATTAATAGCCTCAAAACTATGCATAGCGCTTGATATTCTACTTGTCTAAAATAGCCTTTGCGTGTTCTTCAAGTCTTCTACAAAATGTGCTCCACACTCCATGTCCAAAATTAGCCCCAAACTGGAAAATGACTAAGTCCTGATTTTATGCCTTCCAGGTGCACCCTATTTCATTATAGTTCCACACGCGTATATGTGCCCCATGCCTATGTGACCAATCCTTCTCGCACTGTCCACACTTAGGTCAGTATTTCATCAGCCCAACATTACCCCACACTAATTTCATTGCTTTGTCCTCGATAATGGGTAATCATAACTTATGTCTCCATGAAAAATAATAAATAATGAAAGAATAACTGTACAAATAATGAGAAAATACTTGGCACACTACTCTTCCATAGGTAGAATTAACTCAGGATATTCTACTTTGATCTCTGCCTCTAATTCATTCCAATCACTTAGCGCTTTATTTGTTTTATCCGGAATGTCTACTTCTTCCATCTCATCAAGAGTCATGTTCTCACCTTCATTCTACAACACTATGAGAACATTGGCCATGATTGAGACCATTCCATCCATGACATCCATTTCGCGCGCTATCAATTTCCCAATGTCCTTTATTTTCTCCTTATGTGGGTCTTACATTCCAATAAGCATGTCACGCTTATCTCGTTATTAAATCAAGCCTCTCCACACATCCAAGTGTTTCATTCTTTATTACTTTTTGAACCTCATCCTCTTCTTCCATGGTTTTTATCTTGATTATCACATCTAGGGCCGTACACATGTTCAATGCCAAATCTACTTTCTTTAGTTCATATTTTAGAGTCTTCTATATTGATTTGTAACTTGTAATTTTGCACACAATTGTTTCCTTAGCCTTTTTCTCATGTTCTGCAACATCCTTGGGTTTTGTCATTCTTACAGGCCCCTCATCTAGCACTATATGAACTAAAGTGCATAAGTAGTGTAAAGCAAGATGGAAAATCTTGTGTAACTTTATCTTCTAACTCCGAACTTTTCTTCAAAATGTCATCCCCAATCTATTCATCCATATCAAGTATCGAACGTGCGCGTTTCCTCGGTTGTCTCTTTTTCTTCTGTTAGACACTTTATTTCAGTATCCTTATCCTTTTTATCTTCCAAGAGCACCCGAATAGTTTCAGCTTTGTCTACGTTTCTATGCGCACAACTTCTGGATATACCTTCGTTAAAGCATTGCTCACCTGTTCATCAGACATCACAATAGGCTTAACTGTGACATGACGCGAGTGTGGTGCCTTTTTCAACCTACATGACACACATGATTCCTCACATACATTGAAGTCAAGATCATCCATATGATTCTACATGCTCCAAGATAGTTATTTCCGTGTGCACGTAGTTTCCATGTCTTCATCGATTAGCTCCCACCATAAAGGTCCTTAGGTTCTAAATTGCTTTGGAAGCTGTCTGCAGATACGATCTTAGTTGGGTCATCAATGTACCCAACTATTGGTGTCTCATAAAATTATTCCTTCTTTCCTTTCCTCGAGTGCTTACCTTTAGGGGTGTGCACTCTCAAATCCAACACCCGTCCTTTACCTGTATTTTTAGTATGGGGTGAACTGAAGGCTCACCCTTATCTATTTTTAACTCTATTTCCTTAAACTCCTCTGTGTCCTTCTCTAATTCATCCACCTGAGGCTCTTCTACATCCTCGCTTGCCCCGGAGTATTCAGGTTGTCTTCAAATTTATCTTCCTTATCATACTTTCGAGGAATATACTTGTGCCTTTTGTTATTTTCTAACTCTACCTTCACAGTGAAGTTCTAGGTGACCTTCTAAGGGGCTATGATGTCCCCATGCTCTGAGTCCTTGTTTTTCTTAGCACTCTTTTAAATTGAGGTTCCTCAAGTAGTCTTTTCTATGTCCACCTCCATTGCGTTTCGGTCTCCAACACTTCATCTTCTTGCTACAATGGAGGGGTTACCTCGCGCTCTCTTTTCTCTCCAACAATAGGCTATAATCTACCCCTATGCTCCAAACCATCACTATCTTCTTGAAGTTCTTCTTTCTCTCCTTCTTCTTCCTCAAGGGTAAAGGTGTATTCTTCATCTTGTAATGTGCCCATGGTATGCTTTCCCTTGGGTGGTCCAGGGAGATTGAATTCATTTTCAACATAATTCCCATTTTCCAACCTTGGTTTGAGGTGAATATACACAAGGGCTGCTCTAGACTTCCCAATAGCCAAACTCATAGCCTTCATGTTAATATCATTTGAAATTAATTTTTCTATATATGCAGACTTACTTGGATAAATGTAAGTCTTCCTGAGGGTGTGGTAGTCAAAATATACCTTGTCTGCGTTAAACAAAAACCGACACACATCTAAGAACATATGTATAGATGCTTGAAAAATTGCGCCGTGAAGGCATATATGAGCTTACACAAGGGGCTCCAATTTCCATCCTTCATACCAAAACACGTGATGCGAAGTGCTGATATACTGCAAACTATACCTACTTTCCCAATACCGCGAGGAAGCTACTTTTTTGTTCTCCATTCCTCTTCAAACGCAGTGTGGAGGTGCTCATACCACAACTATGCTCTCTACTTAAAGGGGACACTCATGGCCCCATCACATGTGTACTTAACAAATATATGTGCTAGAGATTTCTTCTCTTTAGGATATTGCCAAATTTTATCCTTTGACCCATCGGGAAATCAAATTTCAATAAAAGCAAGTATGTGAAGAATCATGCCAAAACTTATTTTCCCACCTTCATGCAGTTCTTCAATGATGGTCTCTGTAATATAACAAGAAAAATTATACACCACTCCTTCTGTCATCTTATTCACTACATACTATCATGCCTTGTTAACCTGTGACCAATGCTCTTCATTTTGAACTTTTTCAGGAGGTTCGCTACCGCTTGTACAACTGGATACTTCTTTAACTTAGGTATATCCATCACGCGCCCTCCTTTCGTATATCCTAGCGTATTATTTTTTGATTCTATCACCTCCTTGTTAGTGAGGTCACTACTCAATTCAGTACCTGAAATCCTTAGTCCTGTCAAACTCCCAATCAAGGGCATGATGATCCACATTCATCTCCCGACAAAATAGAAAAATTCCTCATGTAATTTGCTCATCAACCACTGGTATAACTTATTTTGTTTTCTAAAGTAAGGGAGCTCATATAAATGTAAAAATCACACATTTGTTGACAAATTTTTACCTACATCATCATACATATCCATGTCGTTCTCTGTCCTTAAATCCATCTTCACAACCAATAACTTGTCCAATTCATCTTTATTATCTTTGTTCCTATGGTTATAGTCATTTACTTTGTCACTGGCGGATGTGAGAATTCCAATCATGACCCATAAAAACCCCTTCTAGGTATTGCATATCAGAAAAATAGATTTCAGGGGCATCTTATGCTTTAACCTTGACTTCCTTCTGCTTCCTTCCCCTTGTGGCCGTTCTAGGTGCTCTCTTAGGTACCATATGAATGATAAAGGTGTGTTCTTTCAATAGATTCGAGCTCTGCAACCTAAATCCATGTGCCCTAACTTGATTCCACATGCCTTAACTCAAATCCAAACCCTAACAGTCAATTTCTCCTTCCCGCATACTTTGTGTCACTCAAACACCTTCACTAATGGAGCATCAGACAATCCCATGCATAAATATGAAAAATCTGACTAGTTCATAGATCTCTACACTTCATAACTTGCTTGCTAGCTCGATCGACTTCAACTCACTTGAATTATCTTAATCGCAAAGGTAAATTTTTTTCCCAATATCTCCTTGTATAGATTTTCAAAAAAATTCTACATTTATTGCTCTCCACCTACTACTTGTACTCGTATTAACTTGGTGTTTCTTTCCTTTTCCACGTTAATTTTTCCACACCACAGTCATAAAATTGTAGTGCACCTACTACTCCTCGGCCAAAAACCTCCTTTCACACGCCTCCATGTGCCAAAGTACTTCACCATTGGGCCTTTCACCAAGCATTTCCCATCGCTTTGTAGCCTACCTCATGTTACACTATGTGTCCATCCATCTCAGTACGTGGTTTCCAATCAAGAGAAAAATTATTTCTCTATCCATAGCTTTACTTAAAGCACATGTTCAATATCTCTCTTATGCATATTCATCTTCGAGAGGACATTCAAACCTAGTCCATGTACCCAGGTATATATAATCCAACCCATAGTAAGGGTTTATGCGGTCCTCTACGCATGAAAATACTTAGATAGTAATCAAATTCTGGCGTGTAAGCATGCTTATTACACAAAACACTAAACTAAATTGACAAAGCATAACAATGATGAAGGAAATACATATTAAGGAAATATAGTCTAATGACAATACTTCCTTATTACAAACACCAAGAAGACTTATTTATAGTAGGGCTTTAGCCTACTCCTGTTGAAATAACTGGGAAACCATGCCCCATCTAGCTTCTCTAACTAGCAAGTGTTTGAATCAAATATATGGTCCAAGCAATGCACTTTCAACTTCCCAGGGGTGGCACAAAAAATTGAGTCATAAAGAAGAACCATCTGTCCAACTTCAAGATTCTTATCCTTAATATGTCTATCATGCCATGCCTTCTACCTGGCCTTTTTGTCTTCTGAATCCATCGTGTTATAGCACAACTCTCATCCAATTGCATCAATTTATCAATGCGCTCTTCAAGTAATTTCTCATCAACCAAACCTCCCGTGTGTGTAATACGAGAAAACTTAGCATTCATTCCTTTGGTATAAAAACCTCTATGCCAAACACCAATTGAATGGTGTGTAACCATAAATTCTAACAAAATTATATTGATGGTCTCATTAAGGAAATGAGTACCCCTATAACTTATCAAACTCAACGGGCATCCATACCTACGATAATGTTCTCCCATAAAAACCTTTCTGCTGTAGTTGTGATGAAACCCTTTGTAGGTGCCACTTCTTCCCACCTTGTAATATAATTTGTAAAAGTTATGATGTAACACAACCCATTCTACGGTCGGGTGAGGAAATAGGACGCACAAAATCAATTTCCCACTTTTCAAAAGGTTCTACACTCACAATAGGCATCAAAGGCATTTCATCTCTATGCCTAGGCTTCCCAAGGTGCTGACAATGGTCACAAACCTTACAATATTCTTTACAATCCTTATACAATGTTTCCCACCACAAACTAGCCAATAAAATCTTGCGTGCAGTGGCATCTCCTGCATAGTTTCCACCTATAATACCGACACGAGCCTCCTCCATAATAGCTTCATGCTCATGCTTAAGTACACACTTTGGTGTAAAATTCATCCCAACCTAGTTTGTATAAGTCTCCACTAATCAACATGTAAGGCACGACATAGATGGCAAGTTGTTTCTTTTCCAAAGCCTTCATCCCTTCATGCACCACACCAGTACACAAAAAGACAACAATATCTTCTAAGTCAGAGGGTGTGAGGTTCAATATGAAAATATTTTCATCCAACATTGTATCCTCAATGCTCTGCACATCCTCTCCTATATTAATCCTTGATAAGTGATCTCGATCTAGAATTTCTCTTTCATGACTTAACCATCACAATAAAATCAAATTCTTGAAATAATAGAATCCAATGACATATGTTCTCCAAAATGGGCTTGTTCACCAAGTACTTCAAAGCCATGTGATCTATATAGAAAATAAATGGTGTTGCCAACAAGTACTATCTAAAATTATGCAATGCATAAATTATAGACAAGGCCTTGCGCTCCGTAGTTGTATATACTATTCAAATTTGGTGTTAATTTCCGCTTGCAAAAAAATAGGATAATCAACAATACCTTCTCTAGGTTGGGCTAGTACCACACCAATGGCCATGCTAGAGGTGTCAACATGCACATGAAAAGGTTTGGTCCATGAAGGAAAGCACAAATAGATTATTTAGTAAGCCTTTCCTTCAATGTCTCAAATGTGCACTGTTGCAATTCACCCCAATAGAACTTTCCTTTATTCTTAAATAATTCCTCTTAGGGCGTGACAATTTTAGCATAACCTTTGATAAAATTCCTATAATAGCCTGTGTGCCCCAACAATCCACGTACCTCACTTTGGTTAGTAGGTTCCTTTAATCCCAAAATAACAACAACCTTAGTAGGATCCACTAACAAGCCTTCCTTATAGATGATGTGTCCAAGAAAAGTCCCAAAAGGTGTAGCAAAAACACACTTCTTGATGTTCAAGGAGATGCTCAACTTCGTATCCTCTCAAACATAAGCCTTAAGTTATCACAATGATCTTTCACTAGCCCATACACTATCCAATCATCCAGATAAACCTACAAGAACTTATGAATAAATTCTGGAATGCTTGAAAAATAATGCGCAAAAATTGCAGAACATTCTTCAATCCAAAGGGCATAACCATGTATGCAAAATTCCCCACTCAGTGGTGAAAATTCTTTTCTCTTGATCCACTTTAGCAATTTGAACTTAATGATATCCAGAAAAACCATTAGTGAAGGATTATATCTCATGCCCTACAATGCCTTCCAAGATTTATTCAGTAAATGGTGTGGGAAAAGGATCGATGACACATGCAACATTCAACTCCCTATAATCCACACAAATTATGATTCTTCCATATTTCTTGATACGATCACCATGAGACTAACCCACTGTAACTCTGCAATGGGCTTAATGATTCCAAAATGCAGAAACTTATCAATTTCTTCCTTTACCTTGTCATGCAGATTAGGATTCATCCTTTAATGCCTCTTCCTAACTAGATACACACCTTCCTTTAACTTGATTCTCATCTCACCCAAAGATTCACGTACCCCTTTCAATTCATGATATCCTCTAGGAAAAAGTCACGGAAGTTGCAAAACAAATCAATTATCTTAACAACCTCAGAGTTAGACCAATAATCTCCAATGATGGCCTCCTTAGGTTCAACATTTGTCCCAATGTTGACCTTCTTAGTTTTCATTAGCTCATGGTAGGTGCGCACCTTGTCATCATCTACACTCTCCAAGACCTCACGCTGTACCCTCGTATGTTCCACATCCATATTCTCCACTTCTTCATCATCAATCACATAGACCATCTTACCTTTCTCTTTCTCTAGGTAGACACACCCAAGCTGTTATGCATTTGTCTCTTCCTCTTCAAAATTCACCTCTGTGTCCGACTCTCCCAAGTAAATCCTGAATAAGTTTCTCACCTTTGCACTATCTCCCATAGTCAAGTGCTTCATAACCTGGAATGCGTCATTCATTGGAGATTTAGTGAAAAAATAGTTAAAGGTCCGAATCATACGTGTAGTCGGTTCTTACCAATTCCTTGTCTCTTTATTCAACTCTCAGTATAGACATACCATGCACACGTGCAACCTCGCAAGGTGTAGTAGAGCTTGTGCACCCATAACAAAGGTGGTAATTCTTTCTGCCCTTCTATCCAAAGTCTCTCACACTGCTGAATGTGGTGCTAAACAAGATCTTTACTTGTGGAATTCAAAAATTTGAGTTGGTGCATTTGTTAAGAGAAATTTAGCAGAGAAGGTGATTGTCACTTCTCGCCACTCTAAGAGATTATCCTTATGAACCCTCCACCAAAGACACTGCTGCTGTCTGTGTAGAGTATAAAATACCATATTACTTCATTCCACTTGATTTATCCACTGAACTTCCATAGCACACAAGAACACCTCAAGATTTCCTTAACCCATATACCTTGGTAGCTGGTTACTACCCAAACTCCTAACAAATGTGGCATGCTTACGCACCTAATCGCACTCCTTACTTCGCACCCAAACATTTCATAAGTTCCATGTGCCTATTGTCACATGAAACACTTGTAGTATAACTCATGGATTGTGCATCATCCTATTAGACAACTCCTTTCTTTGATGGCTTAAGGAATTCTAGATCTCTAATGTTGCACACATAGATTCTATTCAAATCCTCTTCACTTAAGGGATCTACTTAGGGTACAAATTTTCTATCTCACAAAGGAATGATGACACGCTCTTCCTTGTTCTCAAAACTTATATATCCTTTGTTAAAATGTAGATAATTTTTGTTTGCATAAAACCAAGGCGCCCAAGTAATGCTAGAAAACCTGTCTACCTCTAAAGTGCCTAGACCTCAAATTCCCAAGAAATTGGTCCTTGTATAGTAATAGTAACATCCTTCAAGACTCCAATGGGCATGGATTTAGTTCTATTTTCCATAAACAAAAATTTGAAGATGGCTGTAATGGTGGTCTCCCCATCTGAATCCACACTTCCAAAGTGAGTACATTCACTTATGTACATGTATCAAGAAATATTTAACTCAAAATCCACCCATCAACAACAACATTCAGAGTGATATCCTTGTCATAATCTAGGCTATTAGGAGGTAGGTTAGCATACAAAATCTTTCTTTCATGCTCAACTCCAACACATGATGTCTTTTCCCTTAACCATTCCCCCAATAAAGGAATGATGTTTTCTTGTTGTAGCATCTTGAAAACCTCTTGTAGATCATCAACATCCATCTGAGGAAGCTCAATTGTTTTCTTTTATTCTAACTTCTATGACTATTATTTCAAACATTGTATCTCACCCTATAAATTCCTAATCACCTCCATGGTTTCTTGATAAACTTCCTTCGATGCATAGGGTTTGGATACTTTGCATGTAATACCTCCTCCTTTGTAATGATAGGCTTCTACTTTGGAACCTCCTTGGTGCATGCAACCTCAACATGTGTAGTGATCTTTACAGGTACCAACTCAGGATCAAGTGCTAACTTTGACATCCACTGATCTTCCACAACGCACTATAATCTAACCATTCCCACACCCTTTTCTTGCTTATGCTTCTTACTCAAGTGTTCATAAAAATCCGGACATTCTTCATAGTTGTGGTTCTTTCTACAGAAAGAACAAATGATATTCTATGAGAAATCACACCTGTAATGATTAGGGGATTCACATGTATAACATGTTCCTCATGGAAACTCACTTCTTCCACTTTGTCATAACCTCACCCTATGAATCCTCCAAGATATCCTTGACCTCTACCTCGGCCTCCATCAAAGCGCCCTTCATCGTGATTATGCTCATGATGCTCACCTTGTTCCTTAGGATTATTTACAAAATTGGTTTGTCACACTAGTATCAATGATAGAATATGATCAAACAACTTGTAATTCTTAGTATCATGAGTGATAGACCTACAAATCTTATAGTAACAGGACACATTCTTCTTTATCACGTGTTGGAACAATGGGCACCTACTTGAATCATGATCCAAGTGGAAGATATCATAATCCATCAACATAACACGTAACGATTTACAAGGAAAAATATCCTTAGTATGTCCTTCTACTTCACAATCTATTCACCAAATTCTAATGCGTGTTCTCATGTTGAATTACCTGATAATTTCTCTAACTGTTTTGCTATCACTACAATCTAAGCTTCCAAAAATGGGCTCACTCCTATGTCTACACTCCCGACTACCTCAACACACAATTTTTCTTTAAGTACCTCACGCGGATATGTATAAGTCTTGTGTGAGAGCGCCCTTCTGAAAGACATGATCAGTCCTTCAAAAACCATTGAGCATGCTGGATTGGGTGAATGTCATAAGATAACTTGACGTAAAGGTTTTAAACACTACATCATACTATCTGAACACTCTCAATCATGCCATGCTTGATGTCCTTCAATGTTGTGATTCTCTTCGCTCAAACTCAGGTATATAAAACTCTACTAAGAAGGAATCATGCAATGCAATATTGTATACACAAGTCTATTTTGGATCAAATTTCCTATACCAATTATGTGTGTGCCCCTACAATGTAGTTGACTATTGACTTGCCTTATGCTTTGGAGCCCTAATCCCTTCACTTCCAATGTATCTCACACATATCCATGTGCTCAACTACATATTCTATCCTTATGTATTCTGGGAGATGAAGAGACACCTCCATATATATTTTTTGGGGCAAAGTGCAGACCGTCTTTGAATAGATCCAAAGCTGTATTACCTCATGTGTTTCCTTCACCTTTAGAACCAACAAATATGATATATCTCGAGACACTTGATCCTCCCGATCCTCCCCTATAAAGCAGGTACTGGACTGGAGGATGCAATTCATTGTGTTCCAACAATTGTGCTAAAATGAACTCCTACAATTTGTGAAGTTGTGCTACTTCCGTAAGTGACGCTAACGTTCTACGCACCCACATTCTGTGTTGATGACATGCCATAAAACATACCTCCAACTGGACCTCAAAATAACATAGATGACGATTGTGCCACCATAGATGAATAAGCTACCTAATTAAATCTTGAACTTGATTACAAACTAACTCTATATTTCACTATATTTCCGACACTAACTTGCTTACTAATAGCTGTCATAGAAACTAGAAAAAAAGCACAAGGGATAGGTCACAAGGAGGGATGAAATGCATGTTTGTGGTCCATGTAGCTTCCACCAACATTCTCTCACTTGTGGTTGAAGAGGGCTCCCTACCATGATTTCCCAAATGGGGGAGTTCCGGATGCTCCATCTCCATCTCCTCTACATGAGCTACAAATCCTTCACGATCAATCTCTCTCCACAATGCCATGCATTCCGCAACTTCACGCTACTTCTCTAAATCTCTCTTGTGTGCCTCATTAAACTTAAGCCTCATTTCTTCTCTTTTTCTTTTTTCCACTAGGTCCACCATCTTTCACCACACTTTCTCTTTCCCCCGCATGGGTGGGGTTTAGTTAGCCATAGGACGCTATTCCAAATCCAGGGTCACAATCAAGATCTTAATCGCTAAAGGAATGCCGCATGCATGACAAGATCCTCAAGGTTTTGCAAAATAACTAGAATTCTTAACCTATGGACAAGAATAAGTAAAAACCACATACTATAGAATATATCTATTTAGAACACCACTCCGTCAATGATCTACAATGCGCATCCAAATTAGATCTACATCATAAAAAGCCTAGAATTATTCCTGTGTCTAATTAAGTGTACAAAACTCGATTTCTCTTTGATGCGTAAGCAACTAGCCACTTGACAACTCTATAAGAAATATGGTGAAGAATGTCTCATATATCTCATGATACTGATTAATTTCAACCCACGTACATGCATTAAAATTAGGTCTAGTGCTAAATCTATGAGCATACTCTTCCTCCAAATCATCTAACCACTCTTCAATACTAGCCAAGGTTAACCGATACATCTTCATCATGCAACATCTGGAAGAAAACTGAAAAAGAGGTCCCAACAACAAAACCAAAATGTAGCCTAGATTTTACCACCAACAACCCAAGGCGCACCGGAACATCACTCAAAATGAATTGAGTTCTCACTCAAAGTGTGAAAAGGTACCAAGTTCCTCTTTTATGTCAGCTTGTTCAAGGAATTAACATGATTATACAAATATTCTAGATCCATAACAACTAACCAATTATATTTACGATGTATAAACTAGATTAGATCTAAACCATTAACATGAATAATCAAACAAGAATCAAGATTAACTTTACCATATAAGAACCATTCACATATGTGTCTACAATTAGTATTCAACCACAATGATCCATTATATGAATTGTTGAAAAATACAAAAGCTTCATACATACATAGTATAGTCACCATAATCATGCGCGCTCAAAAACTCACAACATAACACTAACAAAACATGAAACTATCTAAACCGTGTAAATTAATACATATTTAAAGGTAGTGGGGACTTTCCCTTCACTGACCATGCACTTTTTGAAAATAGAATACATGATAATAATAGCCATGTGCCCATGCATGATAAATGCAAGAGCATACAAGCTTGCTAATAATATATTATCTAATAATACAACAATAGTTTAATCCTATTAATAGTCTCAAAACTATGCATAACGCTTGATATTCTACTTTTCCAAAATAGCATTTGTGTGTTCTTCAATTCTTCTACAAAATGTGCTCCGCACTCCATGTCCAAAATTAGCCCCAAACTAGAAAATGGCTAAGTCTTGATTTCATGCCTTCCTGGGTACACCCTATTTCACTATAGTTCCACTTGCGTATATGCACTCCATGCCCACCCACCCAATCCTTTTACATTTTCCACACTTAGGCTTTATTTAATCAACCCAACACTTTGCGATTCTCTTCTTGCTCATTTCCTTGTCCTATGCAAGTCTCTACTTTCCTTGAACCATCCTCCTCATCCTAAGGCTTCTTTCTGATCCTTCTACATTGTGATTCTCGTGCTCACTTTGACGTCCTCATTTTATGAGTATGCACTTTCCCATGTCTATCCACCTCCACTTAAATCCTTCAGCTTTTTTTTTTCTCTCTTGCCCACTTCACCTCTAGGCTCCCATATTCATTCTACACATACTTCCTTATTCCTTTATTTGCTCTCTTCTTCTCTATTTTCCCTCTTATCACCTTCCTGTTGTGACTTCTTCTCTCTGCACTATATTTTACACATCCTTTATTTATTCAATCTAGTAGGCTTCCTCTTCTAGACACTAAAATTAGGTCACACTCCCCCTTTATCCTCGACATATAAGCCCCCTTTATTACATTTATCTAGCCATGATCCCCTTCACCCATCTAATATTAATTTAATTAAATTAATGCTTTATCCTCACTATATTTATTATTTAAATAATATCTACACATACAGTTCACTTAGACACCTCACCAAGCTAACTCAACCTAAGACCTATTCTTAGCAAGTTACCATAACTAACTAAGACTTACCCAAACCCTAAAAATCAATGCCTACATTCCCTCTAACCATATTCCCGCATGCTCACAAGAGGTTTTGAGTCTAATCGTGGGATAACGACATGAGATCCAAGAAAATCAGGAGGATCTCCCCAAGTTTAGTAGACCTATAAAATCCCAGCTTGACCAACATCGGTTACCCCTAGCAAGTCGTTGGTTAAGCTGCATCGCAATCGGTTACCCTTTTTAACCCAAAACAACCTTATTTTCAAGGTTGGAACTTGGAACTTGGAAGTTGGAAGCAAGAAAGTTGATGAGCAAAGAAAAATCTCAGAGAGATAACGCATCTTTAGAGAGCCAATTCCAGCAAGAACTCACATCCAAGGAAGGAGATTGAGCATCTTCTCCTGCATAGCCAGCCCAACCATGTTCTGATCTATCCAAGCAAAGAGGAGTGTGCATGCAGCCCATGTAGAAGCTTTTCTTTAGTTGGTGATCACTTGCAGCCTTCAAACCCATCATCAACACCTCCATCCTTTACACACACACACCACCAGAGCAAAATCCAAGTAAGTATAATGTCATACTTCGTTGGCTTATTTCATTTCATCATTATTTTATCATCCATTGTTTATTTTGCTCCCTATTGACCTTCTCCAACATTTTCACCTCCGTAGACTCATTAAAACCTCACAAAATCCTATTCTAGTCACCCAATACCTCGTCCCAACCAACCAAATCCTTTGTGTAATCACAAAGGAAACCAAAACCCATTCTGTGACATTTCTAGATCTCACAGTAACCGGCGCCAGTTATACCTAACCGCGGTCGGTCACCCCTGACCGACGCCGGTCTCTGTGTTTGCCTACACAGTCTTAAACAGAGACCTACCCACCTCATTTTACCTCACCCTCACTCACCTGTGACCTACCCGAGACCTTTATCAAACCTGCAGAGACCCAAAACCTATCCCTTGACCTTGGATTCTATTCTAGCTTAACCTGTTAGATTAGATCTATTTCTTATTGTGTTTTTAAGTGAGATACCTAAATCATTTCAAAATAAAAATAGGATTTACTTTATTTACAACATTAATTTGTTTAAAATAATGGACTGACAACCATCTAGGAAGTACCATGCTTCCCAGATCTAGCTCACGCTAGGCAGTTCACTGCCCATATTGTTTAATTCTTTCTGGTGGTCTTGCTTTCATTACAGGTAGTTCCTCCTAGCCAAAAGGAAGCTCTCACGGTCAGTTGTGGATTTGGAAGTCATACGCACGCAACAACCCATCAACCGACATTTGAATAGGTATTCCTCCTATGCCCGTTACCCTATTTGTTTTGTCAACAATCTAAGAAAAGGTGAAACATTTTGGCATGCCCGGTGGGACCCATCTAGGGTTCCTTGCATTTCATTCATTCCTAGGAAAAAATTGTGTGTTTGTTTCCCTTCTAAGAGCGTACACACTAATTTTCTTCCCTGGTAATCCACTTCTTCTTTCTATTTTCTCTAAAGGAAACTTTTCTTTTGGTGTATTTAAAAGGAATCATTCCTTCATGTTTTTTTACATTATAGTGAAAGAGCATCCCTCTTCCTCTTCATCTTATTGTGTCATCCAATTTCACATTTTTATTTTGGTTTTAAAATCATTGCATTTCATTCTAATTTTCTGCATTAGCTCACATTAAATGAGGGCAACCTATATGTTGGAGGTCATGACCTGTTGATGGTTGACAAACGAATCATAGAAAAACACTTCTATCCTTTTCTCTTTCTCTGAGTCTTAGAAAATCACACAAAAATTCAAATACATACATTCTAAAACAACATCTTACCTGGAAGAAGCTGTAGGTGATCACATGATCACGAAAAAGTGGGCACCGGCTCATTTGCTCTCTGTCAAGTCATACTTGAGCAAAGCCTCGCCCCCACCATAACATGCCGAAACCTCACCCTTTAGATCTCCTTCTTTGTAGGAAGCCATCCTCATTCACAATTCATGTGTCAGTCCCTAAATAGCATAAGCTAAACAAACATAATAGAAAAGGGCACTCTTAGGATCACATTTTCTTAGTGTTTCTGCTTGGCTTGTGTTTTGAGGTGAAAGATCACGTTCATCACTTTTTTGTTCATCCTTGCACGCTCCTCATCATAATTTGGTGTATTCCGGCTTCACCTGAGTGTGCCTAGACCATATCACCATCATTCCTAGAATTCTAGGTC
The DNA here is from genome assembly GCA_018340775.1 of Taxus wallichiana var. yunnanensis. Classification (NCBI taxonomy): domain Eukaryota; kingdom Viridiplantae; phylum Streptophyta; class Pinopsida; order Cupressales; family Taxaceae; genus Taxus; species Taxus wallichiana. The sequence continues at coordinate 798,477,803 of CM031235.1, forward strand.
TGATTCCACATCAAATTCTAATTCACAACCACTTTTTCTCATCATTGTTTTAATTTCATCAGTAACCGTCATCGGTTACCTCTGACCGCCATCGGTTAAACCCAACCAACATCAGTTCAGGTCCTTTTGCTAACCTACTCAAAAGGACATTTTCACTTCAATTTTTTCCACTTTCCATAGTCTTTGTCACTATCATTTTTTCCATTGATGTTTTACACATCCCCAGATTTGGCATTCTTGTTAGATCTTAGCCTCTGCCTTATTATTTACTCACTGTCTATTTTCTACAGTTACCAGCAGCGGTTACCCTTGACTGACATTAGTTTTTCCTAATTGACATCGGTTAGCCTATTTCACATTCCACCCACCATTTTTTACTTCATCCATTTTTTTTATCACCAGATTCACCTGTTCCTATTGTTCTCTGTATCATTTACAGGGAAGCAACCCTACCTGATCAATACTGGTTCACATGGTACTGACCGTAGACAAGCGAATGCCCTCGTGTTCCACACCAGTTGCCAACCACTCCCACCTAGTCCTTCACCACCTTCTATTTTATCACCAACCATGGATCCTATCCAAGCCTACTAATATCGCTACCGGAGATGAGGAGTTTGCATGACTCCTTGACCAAAACCCTGTTGCCTTGCAGTTTTACCTCTCCCACTCGTCCACTCGAGACGCCTCGGGTTAGTTGATATACAACATGCCCGTATCTATCCCCCCGACTCTCGCACCCACTTCCGCATCAGCCCCATCTAGCTCCATGCTACCCACATCCACCTTACCCCTAGTCATTTCAAGTTAGGTTCTATACCCGCCATGACTACCGCATCTGTTATCTCTGTGGCACCCATTACATCCACCATACCCTCGACGATTACCCCAAACACAACCTCATCCACCCCTCATGTCTCACACATACCTGTAGCTACATTCCCACCTCTAGTGTTAGTGACCCCTACCCCATTTCAGAACGTAGTTCTTTCCATTCCACAATCATTAGCCCCTATTGCCACTAGGGTTACCACGACCCTTCTACCCCATATACATACTACCAACAACCACTTGTTTCATCTATTATTCATTCCGGGTATGTACCCCTATTTCATTACCTTCTTCTCCACCACCTTACATGGCAGCCCCATACACTGGAATGCCACCCCCATTATATACCCAAAACCAACCTCCTCATGCTATAGGAGGCATCCAATCATCACAACCCACTAATGACCTAATTAAATTGATGATGGATAAGATGCAGACACTAGAGGCATCGGGCTTCTCGGCTCCCGCAACACTCTCACCTATGATGAGATTTGCAACGAGCCTATTTAGCCATCCATTCCTATTCGTTCATACCTCGTGCATTGGGAGATGTAAAAATTCAACCGCTTCAATTGTGAGGAAGACCCACAATAACATTTGCACTCGTTCAAACATGGGTGTTATCTGATTGCTCATGATGATGCCTTACTTTTGAGAACTTTTCCCATGTCCCTCACTAGACCTGCATTAGATTGGTATAGTGGGTTACCCAAACACTCTATATTTTCATTCAATCACGTAGCCCAAGCTTTTTTGGATCATTTATCTATCAATATAGCCAAGAAAATTACCATGGTGATCTATATTCCACACGTCGGTATGAGGATGAATCTATCATGATTTTGTCACTTTCATTGGCGCACTTCTGATCAATCAACTTACCTTTCAATAGCCCAAACTGAACTCAACGAGCTCTTCACCCAAGCTTACGCCGGACATATCTCCCTAACCTTGCAAGTCCAAAATTTATGAACATTTGATGAGGCATTCACTATGGCATGAAAGTTAGATATTCGGGCCATCAAGAGAAGAAAATCCAATTACGAAATAAGAATTGGCATTCAAGTCAAATGAAACCTCTTCTTCTTTCAAACCACTAACCAATTATTCAAAGGCTAAAGGTACCACTAATGCGGTGGTACTTAAGGCCGCCAGACTCATCCATCCAATCAAAGCTACACCTCTTCTAATCTATCACCCGTCCAGGCTTTTCGATTCAAACAAGAGTAGTAAAAATATACCCCAATTGGGGAACCTTACTCTTCTGTCTTAGAAAAGCTTATCAAAGCTGGTGCCATCACCCTTCCACCCATAAAACCACACACTTTTTTTGACCCTGCTCGCCCCATGCCCGCGTGGTATAAGGAATAAGATTTCTGTAACTATCACCGAGTGAAGGGTCATAGTGATTTGAAAGCGCATCACTTTTAAGAATATTTTCTAATAAATGCTTGAGAAAGGTGAGTTGACTATGGATAATCCCAACACCACCCCAATCAAAATCTACAAATCTTTAAAAACCATTTCCCAATCATGCCCCTTCATCCAATCAAACCGGTGAGACATCCACTCATGATACCCATACCCGTGAAGTTCACACAATCTTTAATGAGGTACCTGTCACTTCTCAATTACCTCACATCCCTTCTATAGAGGAAATCCTAGCCTAAAATCCTCCTTCCACATCGAACCAACCATCACTGTTCCTTCACCAATAGAAGAACACCTTTCATCTCCTACATCACCTATGGAGGAGTCTTCTGCTAACATTGAGACCATCTCACCCCTAGCTTCTCCACTTAGAGAACCTTTACCTACCATACCTCCTCAACCCATAGAGGAGCTCCCATTACCTCCTCCACCTATAGAGGAGCTCCCATTACCTCCTCCACCCATAGAGGAGCTCCCATTACCTCCTCCACCCATAGAGGAGCACCCATTACCTCCTCCACCCACAGAGGAGCACCTATCCATTCCTCCACTCATAGAGGAACTCCCATTATCTCTTCCACCCATCATAGACCCAGTGGAGATACCTTTGCCTCTTGGCGAGCATTCTCCATTAGCTACCCAACATCCAACATACCTACTTTCAGCTCTCTTACCCATAGAAGTTGAAGCTGGCCGATTCCCCATCTCTAAGATGCATTTTATGAGAATTCCCATAAGGTCCTCACCAACTCCACCCACAAACGTGCCATTCTCACGTTTGGTGATCACTTGGATTATGTGGATAGGATCTATTGTGGGGTGCTTCTTACTCCCTTCCTCAACACATATGCAGAGATCCTGATGATATCTCCACTATCTACCCAAACACATTTCCACCCATCAAACCACATATAACCACTTTCTTTGTTGCAACCCCTTCCATGATACCTGTTAGCGCACACCACACCCTTACCCATAACTTGACCTATGCCTAAATCCAAACCCATACCCACAACATTTACCTCCATTAAACCTATTACCACTTTAGGGGTCACCCGACCACCAACGTTACCCACCTATTAAACTAGATTTATCTACATCCTCCAACATCAATACCACACCTACCTCGACACCTAAACCAAAGAAACAAACTCATCGGCCTCATACCCCGACCGCACCAATCACACCCGCACTTGTCCGTCTACCTTCAGACCTTAGCTTCCCAACATGGTCAAGCACCCTTCACCCTTCCATAAACCAATAACACAACAACCCATTCCTTCCTCAAAAATCTCTAACCTACCAGGCACACAACATGACTCATACCCACACCTACAGTCTCTTTACCACCAATACCTCTGATACCTTCAACCATTGCTTCACTACCCACTACACTTTAGTCATTGTCCCTCACACCCCAAGCACGACCCGCGTCATCTACCTTCATAACACCCCCGTTATCCCCATGGGTAACTCGCCCTCTTCCTCCATCTACTTTTCCTTCTAGGCCTCATACACCCACATCACCTTTACCCAAGAAGGTGCAACCCAAAAACAAAACCCCACGACCCCACAACAAGGTAGTCCAAACAACCCCACACCCTCCTACCCATCCATCTACTATACCCCTACCCAAACAAACCCAACCGATACCTCAAACCACACCTGGCACTTAAACCCATCACTCGACTGTTTCTACTCTTCCAAAAACAATTCCCGACAACCAACCACACCTACATCCAAACCCACATTCACTTCCCATTGTGATCCACTAGCAGGGTCCTATGCCAAAATTTTAACCAACCTCCTCGAGTTTTTCTGTTATCACATTACCGCTACTCCGACCTTACGACCCCCTTAAACCCAAGTCAAAGGGGATTAATGATACCAAAATTTGTGCATACCATCGTGTGCTAGGGCATGTTGTGGAGAACTGCAAGGCCTTGAAAACCATCCTTATCTAATTGTGTCCACTCGAAACCAACTTTGATGACGATGACCTTCTTGACGAGGATCCTACTTCACCAACACCCATTCCCGCACTGCCCACTTAATAACCACAACCTCCACCCTCACAGCTCCCAGAACCACACACAAAATTTGAAATTAACATGGTTCACAAGAGAAATTGCCATGCCACCACCCAAATGTCGTTGCGCCCAAATGACCTCATAGGGATTTTCTCCTCCAGTAGGTTTTTGCCCTTTGTGTCATTATACCACTTACCCTACACCTTCTCCCTTTGACAACTTACCTCAAATCAACATGGTACACGTCACTACATGTGCAAAAAAGGGTAAAGAAAAGGTAGTTGACACACCAACCAATCCTATACCCAACATACCATCTGTACCCATACCTAAGATAACTATCCACGGCCCCACATACCCCATTTCTAATGGTATCACAAATCGCACCATGCTCAAACAACTACACCAATATCCCCAAAATGTCCTTATACGACCTCATCCAAACCTCAGAATCCCATCGTCAAGCCCTCATGGAGGTTCTTCAATCTATCAAGGTTTTACCCAATGACCCTATACCTGTAGCCTCCATTATCACACCCCATCATCTAGCCTCTCGATCAAATTACCACCTTCATCCTCACCTCACCTTTTTCACCAAGTGGCCTCCCTCAGCTTCTTAGAGGCAGAGATTACACCATACCAAAATGATGACCCAAACCCAGCCCTCTTCATCTTTGTCCACATTGATGTCATATGGGTACGTCATGTGATGATTGATGGAGGCACTAGCATTAACATCATTTCATCCTATGTATTTGCTCAAATGCGCATACCGACAATTACATGCATAAACCTCTGGTCATGTTGCGTTGCGTTCGCTCAATGACGCTATCACCTCCACACTAGGCACCATCATCCTTCACGTTTGTGTGGGCCCCCGCACTATTCCAGAATTGTTTTATGTTTTGGAGGGGGAATTCCAATATAACTTGTTGCTTGGTAGACCCTGGATCTCGTGTCATGGGTTGTGTTCCCTCCACTTTGTATCATTGTGTAAAGTTTGAACACGAAGGACACACTTATACCATTCCAGCTAACCCATCACCTTTCAAAACATGCAACATGTTGTCAGATCGACCCGATGATGTGCTCATACCTATCAAGCCATCTACCTCCGCAACCAATACCACTTCACCTACACCCACCTACCAATACAATCTGCTACTTTCACCACACATACCTCTTCTATGCCTACCACTACTATAACCTCCATGGCTGACCCATTAGCTGCCCAATCTGTTAACTCCACCTCCGCATTGACCTCGACACATCATCCATACCAGCTACCCACATACCAACAACTGATCCCTTGGAAGGTATTTTTCAATGCCTCACTGGGGGAGTACTTCCTATATAGTATCAACACATTCCTTACTCCACACGAGTATGGAAGCCTTCACCAACACCCTCGCTATGATCACCATATAGGAGAATGCATCCTTTATGGTCATCCTCATCTTCGTACTAGTCTCACCTATGGGGGACTTGATACTACCACCTACACACCTGAACCACCATCATAACCCCACCCATTTTCCGCTGACTTCCAATCACTTACCAATCACCGTTTCACCCACACCTTCCTACACCACTGTGCGTGGAAGGGTTTTGGTTTTGGATTTTATGAGCAAGGCCACCATACCATTATTCCATGTACCACCCACAAACATAATGACCGGAGTGGTATCGGCTTCCCTGAACCTCCTACCAAACAGGCCCGCATTGAACTCATTGAGGACCCTAGCCCTTCTCCACCTTCATCACCACCCTCACCGATGGAGTCAATGGATCCTGAATCTATCCCTCCTAACTTTTTTTTTTTTTTCATAAACACCATTTCCTTGGGGCCTTTGACTTATCAACGTGAAGGCGAGGCCCCTTCCACTCTCCCATTCCTGTATCCTGAGATGATCGACAATGACACACCTACCATTAATGTCATTTAATTTCAGGATGATGAATCCATACTCACCTACCTTGGTGTAGAAGACTCATATATTCATCAATCATTACCCTCTGAGATGCAAACCATGTTGAATGAATCAACTATCGAGATCAACATTCATACTCAGGATGACCTGCACATCCTAAAGATCAGACAATCTTTAGATGCTGCTGAACAAGAAGCCATCACTTCTTTTCTTAGAGATCATAACCACGCTTTCGCTTGGTCTTACGCAGACATGCAGTATTGACCCCACCATAGTGGTCCACAATATTGTAACCATTCCCGATGCAAGCCTATCAAATAAAAGTGAGGAAAATGCATCCTCACATTGCTCTTCTCGTCAAAGAAGAAATTCAACACTTTCTTTTCATTTCCTTCATCTTACCCATTGATTATACTCGTTGGATTTCTAACATTGTCCCAGTTACTAAAGTAATAGGGGACTCCACATTTCCACGGACTTCCGTGACCTCAACCTCGTCTACCTAAAAGATGAATTTACCTTGCCCGGTATTGATCAGTGGTTGACCTTATCACTTTGGTCACGAGATGCTCTCACTCATGGATGGTTTCTTAGGTTGTAACCAAATTGTGCTTTCCCTAGAAGATCGAGTACAAGACCGAATTCATTACCCCTTGGGAACCTTTTTTATTATCGAGTCATGGCTTTTGGCCTTAAAAATGCTGGTGCTACATATCAGCGTGCTATGACTTACATCTTCCATTAGATCATGCATCGCATATTGGAAGATTATGTGGATGATCTCTTGGCCAAATCTAAACATCGTCGAGCACCTCACTATCCTCAAAACCATCTTTGACTGCCTCATTAAATATTGCATCCGCCTTCAACCTAAAAAGTGCATCTTCACGGTTCTCTCAGGAAAACTCCTGGGATTTATTGTTTCCCTCCATGGTATAGAAGTTGACCTTGCTAAAGTCAAGGACATTTTGGAAATTCCTCCGCCCACTAACCTCAAACAAATTTGTAGCCTGCAAGGTAAATTGCAGTCCATTCACCATTTCATTTCACAATTATCTGATTGGTGTCAACCATTTCATCATCTTGCTTAGGAAGGATGTCTCTTTTAAATGGGATGATGACTGTCATAAAGCTTTTGAGGCCCTAAAACAATACCTTCTCCAACCACCCGTACTCATTCCACTGAAAGATGATCAACCTTTTTACCTATACATATCGATTACGATCATTCCTTGGGAGCCATGCTCACTCATCGCGATGAACAATATAGGTAGCAGGTGGTTTATTACATAATCCGTACTCTTTTGGACTATGAAACCCGATATAACCATCGAGAAAAGCTTTGCTTAGCCTTAGTTTTCATTGCCACCAAACTTTGCCATTACTCTTGAATCACAAAACCTATGTTGTGACCAAAATGACCCTTTACACTTCATGTATGCCAAAATTATCAAAATTAGCGTGTTGCACGATGGCTTATGCTTTTAGCTGATCTTGACCTCAAATTCATTCACCAAAAGTCCATTAAGGGCCAAAGCTATCAGCGACCAATTTGGTTAACACACCTATTGCCGGGGACCACCCTCTAATTTTGAATTTCCTGATGAATCCATTGCTACCCTTTCCCTAGACGAACCCCCTTACCAAATGACACTGTTCTTCGACGGTTCCAAGTGTCAGTGTGGGGGTGGGGCTGGTGTTATCCTCGTTCCTCTGGATGGAGAACCCATGCCTTTGTCTTTCAAACTAGACTTTGAATGCACCAAAAATATTGCCGAATACGAAGCACTCGTACTAGGTCTCCAGACCGCCTATGCCCTAGATGTCAAATCCATTCACATATTTGGTGATTCACAATTGGTCATAAACCAAGTCAATGGTATGTACCAATGTCGTAATGAGATACTTGAAGTATAAGCATCATGTAGATATACTATTGACCACCTTTGATCGTTACACCCTTGGACCATCCCACGTTCAACCAACAAATTTGCAGATACCATGCCCCGCTTAGCTTCCCAAATACCCGCTTCCCCTGCCGATTCCAAAATATTTGTCACTGTGTAATTTTGCCATTCAAATTCTTATTTACCTCACTATGTTTACTCAATTAGAATTGACACCCCTGACCTGAGTGACCTTTAGTATAAACGATACTCCAACTACCTTTCCCTCTCCATCTTACCTCTTGATCTCACCCATGTGAACAACACGCCTTCCTTAAAAAGGTCTTTCATTTCGTTATCCTGGGGGGAATCCTCTATAAGCATAAATTTTATGGTATTCTCTTACGATGCCTCACAAGTTCTGAAATTCCTTATACCATTAAGGAGGTTCATGATGGCATATGTGGAGGTCACTTTAGTGGCCTTGCTATTGCTAAGTGTATTCTTCACCTAGGCTATTACTGGCCAACCCTTAACCATGATTGTTGTGACTATGTCAAACGTTGTGTGAAATTTCAACAACATTCCAACCTTCATCATACACCCAGTCATGCCTTACAGGTCACTCATGACCTTTGGCCCTTCTCTCAATGGGGTTTGGATCTTGTTAGAGAAATCAATCCTCATTCTTCCCAACATCATCAATGGATCATAACCACTACCGAATACTACACAAAATGGGTGGAAGCCATACCACTCATCTCCACGAAAGCCAAGAAAATATGTGAGTTCATTAACCATCACATCATTTTTCACTTTGGTGTCCCTCATCGCCTCATCACTGATAATGGAAAACAATTAAAAAAAAACACTACAAAACTTTTGACGCCTTCGGCATTCAACTTAGTTTCTCCTCACCTTATTACCCACAAACCAATGGCCAAGCCAAATCCACTAACAAAACCCTCAATAAAATTCTCATGAAAGTGGTTGACGATATTGGGAAGGATTGGCATATGCACATTCCTTTTGCCCTATGTGCATATCGCACTAGTATTCGCACTCCCACTGCGGCTACACCCTTTTCACTGGTCTATGGTACAAACGCTATTCTACCTCTCGAAGTCTAGATCCCCTCACTCCACATTTCTCTCCATGACATGCTTACTGATGATGACTTTCATCAGGATCACTTAGCACAACTAGAGTTATTAGATGAACATCGTCTTAATGCTTTGGATCACCTTCAAGTTTACCAACAACGTATCAAATGTGCTTATGACAAACATGTTCATGAACGAACCTTCCAAGTCGGTGACCTTGTCTTGAAAGAAAATCAACACGTAACCAAAGAAAAAAAAATTAAACGGGAAAATTCACTCCTAATTGGCTTAGACCATACATCGTAACTCATATCTATGGATCAGGTGCCTATCATTTGTCCTCGCTTGAGGGTAAACCGAACATGAGCCCCTTAACGCATTGCATCTTGACCATTCTATTGTTGACTCATTTTCCTACCTCACCCTTCATCTCTCTCCATGCTCGTCCCTTGAGCGCTATCCACTCCATCCATCTCCCTAACGATTAAACAAGAATCATGTGAGTACCCGTCACTTGTTATCTTCTCTTGAATATGTGTATTGCGGCACTACACATAGCATGATTCTCATGGATACTTTTCGTCTACCTTTAGATGAGATCCCATGGTCATTCCACCTCACCTTTTGAAAAAGAGTCCTATCCTTCACCTTGGTCTTGTCCATGATTTCAAAGAGCTCCAATGGGACCATACTCCTTGAGTCAAACTTCTAATAAAAAATATGACTCCCTCAAAAGGAAATCTTCTTCTCAAAAAAATTGCTCCTATAAATAGACTGCTCCCTCAAAGGATAGCTATGTGAAGCTTTAAAAAAATAAAAAAAAAAATGAGAGAAAACAAAGCTTCCCGCATTGATCAGCTTCATGAAGACCTCAAGGAGTACCATGTTATTTATCCCATATAGAATTCCCACATCGATCAGTCTATCAAAACAAAAACACTTTTTTTAGTCATGGACTTACCCATTGTGACCTCAGACCTCTTGCCCAAAAGACTGTGACTCAAAACATATACCATTAACTACCTTTCACCCACCTTACCATTTCCACTCTCGTTTCCTAAACTGCCTTAAGGGACATCTTGGAATTTTAACATTTGGGGATCCTGTGAAAAATTTCACTGTAGAACAGTTAATCATGCAATGCCTTTTGGATCTTGTGTTCATCACCCCTTTTTAAGGTATGATCTACTCGGTATGATTCTACCCAATCAGGTGGCTTTATTGCCCCCTCTTATCTTTTAACCATATTTGTTTACATTTTGATTACCTTATATAGGACTTGGTCCTCGACACTTACCTTTGGGGGTCATCCTCCCTTTCATCTACCCACACCTATTAAACCTAAACCCACTACATGCCCACAAACCTACCAACTCATTTTCATCTTCTTCCCTAGCTCATGGGAGAACTACATTGGCTTGAGGTCCCTTTTCACCAAGACTATGTAGGCAACACTCTGAGGGCATGGGGCCCTTAGAGGATAGCTTGGCCACTCTCTACCCTAAAAAATCATTAACCATGCCTAACTCACCATTTACCCCACATTTCACTTAGTTCCCTTTTCTAACAAAATTGGAAATTAAGCCACATACATAACAAGTTGTTTACCAGAGCATACATTTATTACACCTACCATCTCTCTATCAAAAGGTTGGAACTTACTACATCCCATTTCTGCTTTGTCATGGTGGAACCTCCGGCCTCGTACTCGCGCTCCTCCCGATCCCTCTCCAGCCTCCACCATCCTCGAATGACCTCTCACTCTCCCAACCAATCACCTCACTCGATCCAATCTCGTGGCCCCACCTCTCACCCAATCAACCTCACCTATGTGGCTCGCCAACCAAGCTCTCTGATGTTCTCTTTTTCCTCTTCCTCTTTTCTCTCTTCTTGTCCTTTTCTACTTTTCACAATGCACAAATGAATTTTCAAAATGCGGGTTTTCCACTTTTTATACCCTACCCGACTTGACCGACATCGGTTTCCCCTTGACCAACATCGGTCGTATGCCCTCGTTCACCGATGTCGGTTCCCATAGACCATCATCGGTTCATCCAGACCACTGTTGGTTACCCTACATACTCATTTTCCTCACATTGACCTCATTTTCCTTACCTCCTCTTTCTTTTGCCTCCCCTACACCTACCTGGACCACTTTACCTTCACCTCTGGCCCTCCACCTTCTTCAACCTCACCTCGTCCGTTGTTGAAGCCTCATTATTTTACCCCTACCTTGGCCTTACCCATGTTGTGACCTATCTACCTGGACCCGAAAAACTATTTGTGACCTTTGAACCAATGTGCTCGTTATACCTTGCGACACCGTTACCCGTGTTGTTTGACCTAATGACCTTACCTAGCCTATTGTTGTGACCATTTATCCTGACCCTACCTTTGGTGTACTAAAACATACCTACACATTCCTACACCTAACCTATGTTGTGTTTCCTGACCTAATCCTATACCTTGGATACCGGATTCACTTCAACCTTGTTTGGATAAACCTATTGACCTTAGACGATGTAGGGTTTGCTTGCTCTTCAACTGGTAGCATCTTTGTAGTTTATACGCTTGCATGCATTTGATTTATTGCTACTTTGACCACGACCCATTACTTAGATCATCCGAGTATACCTTTCACCCTTTTTCCCTGCACCCACCTACCTTTTCCTCACATTTACCTTTTATCAAACCACTCACCGCTTCATTTGCTTTGCCTTGTTAGTTCCTAGTTTGAGGGGGATCACCTTCACCCTCACATGGGGCAACCACATCTTATTTTTGTTAGCATCACTTACCAATACAAGCTATGCAACAAAAAGGGGAAAATGTAGACACTAAAATTATGTCACACTCCCTCTTCATCCCTTGACATATAAGCCCCCTTTATTACATTTACCTAGCCATGACCCCCTTCACCCCACTAATATTAATTTAATTAATTTAATTAAATTAATGCTTTATCCTCACTATATTTATTATTTAAATATCTTATTTAAATAATATCTACACATATAATTCACTTAGACACCTCACCAAGCTAACTCAACCTAAGACCTATTCTTAGCAAGTTACCATAACTAACTAAGACTTACCCAAACCCTAAAAATCAATGCCTACATTCCCTCTAACCATATTCCCGCATGCTCAGAAGAGGTTTTGAGTCTAATATGTGGGATAATGACATGAGATCCAAGAAAATTAGGAGGATCTCCCTAAGTTTAGTAAACCTAGAAAATCCCACCTTGACCGACGTCGGTTACCCTAACTGTCAGTTGGTTAAGCTGGACCGCCATCGGTTACCCCTTTTAACCCAAAACAACCTTATTCTCAAGGTTGGAACTTGGAACTTGGAAGTTGGAAGCAAGAAAGTTGATGAGCAAAGAAAAATCTCAGAGAGATAACGCATCTTCAGAGAGCCAATTCCAGCAAGAACTCACATCCAAGGAAGGAGATTGAGCATCTTCTCCGCGGCCCCACCCAACCATGTTCGATCTATCCAAGCAAAGAGGAGTGTGCATGCAGCCCATGCAGAAGCTTTTCTTTAGTTGGTGATCACTTGCAGCCTTCAAACCCATCATCAACACCTCCATCCTTCACACACAGACCACCAGGAATGAAATCCAAGTAAGTATAATGTCATACTTCGTTGGCTTATTTCATTTCATCATTATTTTATCATCCATTGTTTATTTTGCTCCTTATTGACCTTCTCCAACATTTTCACCTCCGTAGACTCATTAAAACCTCACAAAATCCTATTGTAGTCACCCAATACCTCATCTCAACCAACCAAATCCTTTGTGTAATCACAAAGGAAACCAAAACCCCGTTATGTGACATTTCCAGATCTCACGATGTAAGGTGCAGTTATACCTAACCGCATGATCGGTCACTCGACCGACGCCGGTCTCTGTGTTTGCATACACAGTCTTAAACAGAGACCTACCCACCTCATTTTACCTCACCCTCACTCACCTCTGACCTATCCAAGACCTTTATCAGACCTACAGAGACCCATAACCTATCCCTTGACCTTGGATTCTATTCTAGCTTAGCTTGTTAGATTAGATCTATTTCTTATTGTGTTTTTAAGTGAGATACCTAAATCATTTCAAAATAACAATAGGATTTACTTTGTTTACAACATTAATTTGTTTAAAATAGTGAATCGAGAATCATCGAGGAAGTACCATGCTTCCTAGATCTAGCTCACGCTAGGCAGTTCACTGCCCATATTGTTTAATTCTTTCTGGTGGTCTTACTTTCATTAAAGGTAGTTCCTCCTAGCCAAAAAGAAGCTCTCATGGTCAACTGTGGATTCAGAAGTCATACGCATGCAACAACCCATCAACCGACTTTTGAACATGTATCCTCCTCCTACACCCATTACCTTATCTGTTTTGTCAAGAATCTAAGAAAAAGGTGGAACACCTCTCTTCACCCTTTCCTTCTTTATACATATATTTCCTTATGTTGCATTATTTTTCATGCATTTTCTCTCTGCACTCTCCTCCTTGATTGCTATGCCTTTTTCAGAATTCCCTCTCACTTCTTATTCTCCATACTAGGCCACTTGTCTTCCAACCGCATATTATCGGGATACTATCTACTTTCTTGCAGACTTACCCTTTTCTCTTCTTCATGGATTATCTACCATCGTATTCACCTCCTTGGTGTGCCTTCAACATTGCACACTCTCCTTCACTCCTTATCATTGGGATGTGCTCTTCCTTCTTCACCATGGTTTATTCATTAGTGGATATGGACCACATATTCTATCCTCTTCTTGTATGGAAATATTCCATTTCCACTTTTCTTCTTATTTTATTTTTCACTTGTACCTTCATTACACAAAACATACATAAATTCTTCCACTAAAGGTTTTTCTTCTGCTATCCAATATTTCGGGGTTACTTGCGAGGCATCTTCTCCACTTCTATAGAGTTTAGTCCCGCTCCTCCTTTCATGATCCTATGCATTCTCCTTGATATCTTCATGTATCTCTTCCTTCCCAATTCCCTCTACAATGGTACTCCCATTCTGCACACACTTTTATCTATGCACTTCCACACTTACTTGCTAGGAGTTTCTTCTTTCATGTAATCCTCGGTTGTGCACTACTCCTATCCCTTGGATGGGATTCTACACAATTCTTTCCATCCTCTCATCAATGGTATCAAATTGTGAAATTAAGTCACTATTTTCTATGTGATCTTGGTATTTCATGGCTATATCCTTCTCAAATTTTTATTTCGCTTCTGCGTAATATTTGTGCACATTGACATCATGTAGAAATGTAGTTGCTTACATTTATTCTCTTCTCATGTCTTTGTCCTTTTCACATACTCCCGAGTGATTCCAAACTTTCCTTTCACCCTTTTCCCACCTATTGAGCTAGCCTTACACATATTCTACTACACACCATCCTGTTTTCCTATGTTCATGCCCATCCTTCTTCTCCTTTGCACACTACCATGTGGCTATAATGTTTCACACCTTCTTCTCTTAATGTGGATAGACAGAATGTCTTCCCATCCTGACACCTTCACCCTAATTTATCTCCCATTATATATCATTTCTATGTCAAATTTCCATGACCTCCCGAATAGGACATGACATGCATCCATCAATAAGATATCTCACATCAATCAATTCATAAATCTCCCAAATATTTATCTCCACCTTGTATTGGTCAAAACAATTCCCTATTGAACTTCCACTAACCAGGTCACTTTGTATGGAATGGGATGTTTTCTTCATGCCAATCCCAACTTCTACACCATCTCCTTTGCAATGAGATTTTTAGGGCTCCCACTATTGACCACCACTAGGAAACACTTTCCCTTGGTCTTACACCTTGTGCAGAATATATGTCACTTATCCTCCCATGATTCCACTTTATTTTTTTAGTACTTATCCATATATTGCATGGTTTGCACACTTATTTCTATTGTGATGGACATATCTTCACCATAATCTTGGAGATTTGACTACATGATACCATTTTTCTTCTCACATATAACAACATCCATTGAATATTGTGCAATGACCTCTCTTCTCTATGAGATTTATCCATTTGATGTCTCTCTTCTCTTGCATAGTGCTTGTAAAATATATGTGTAATCTATCTTGTTGCGTTGTCGACTCATTACTAAGTATCCTTTCTTCTCACACACAATTTTTACTTTCTATGAATGTATCACATTCTCACACTACTCGACTCTTCTCGAGTCCTTCACGACTCCTTTGCACATATTCATTGTATGCCATATCTTATTCCTAGCCATTCTATATGATCTTCATGAATTCTTCGATGGTCTTCATGTAGTCTTGTCCTCACACCTTTTATCTCTGTCATTATCTCCTTTGAAATCATCATATTTTCTTAATCGCTTAACCTCATCTAATTGACATCTTATTTCCTATAACTCTTCCACCTTTGCACTCTAAGATATCTTCTTGCATTTTCTACTCACCTTTCTCATAGTGGAGAACACAATAACCTTGCTAGCTACCTCATGTTTGACATTTTTCCATCTATTCCACTTCCTCTTGTAGGAAAGTAGCCTGCTATGCTAATTGGTACAAGGATAAATCCCCTCACTATAGAGTCACACAAAAAACTACACAATAAGTTATGTATTTCTATAGATTTGTTTAGGCTTTGATGACATCTAACTAGATCCACTCTCTATGGAGCTTACAACTCACCGATGGAGCATTTTAGACTTTATGGTGCTTTCCTAAAGACCTATGCTTGACTATATTATGTTCTCACAAGCAAATTTACCAACCTTGGCCTTGACCTATTTGATATTTTCTTATTTGTATCCACTCTCTCCTCTTATCAACCTCCTCATTGTTATTTTTATTTAGATGAACTTGTCTTTATCTTATAGTGGTGCCTTCCTAATTATCTCGATATGATGGCTCCTTCTTCCCATTGAAGTTTGAATTCGAACTTGATTTCATGAATTTTTTAAGTGATGTAAGTTCCATCTAGATTTAGTGCAGTGCCACATCCTCTTACTCATTGGGATTTCTAACTGTCAGGTCCTTATCACTTGTCCGGAATAGTCAATTTTGACTTGTCCATAATTTTTTCCAACTACCCATTATTTCATGCACTCCACACTCACATTATTCAATTGTACCCTTGGTTTCTTTTGCCACATAATCATACAAACAATTTCTGCTACTAACATCTCCCATGTACTTTCTTGGGGTTTTTTTGGTTCTTTTCTAATCCTTCCATACGCGTGTTCTACGTAGTCTAGTTACCACACAATACTTATTTTTATTCTCTTACTATGCACACACTATCTTGTATTGCACATAACTCCTTTGAAATTCCCTTGCACCTCCACTCTATTAAGTTGATCTAAAACTCCATTATGTTACCAAAATCCTATATGCACCACTACACATTATTCTTCCGCACTTAACTTACTTTGCAAGATGTAGACACAAAATCATGCACTGGGTACATCTCTAGGTCCAAAAGAATACTAATGTATATATGACTCCTAAACAAGAAAACTAGTGGTTGACAACTATATTTGGCCTTTTTTATTTGTCTCTTGTTTTCTCTTTGGCCTTACACACCCTCTGACCCTAAAGGAACTTGATTGATTTATCTTTTATGTCCATGAAAACTAGTGCATAGTTAGGACATCAATTCCTAGACACTTCTATCCATGTTGGGCACTCCTTACCATTTCTTACTTTTACTCGCTCTTTTTGGGTCTCTTTTATCTTTTGGGCATATTTTTCACTTCGGGTCATCCTTTCAATTTTCAATTACGAAATTCAAACAAGGGAATCATATATATACTTAGTTAATTCTAAAAATAAGGACTAAGCACCAATAATTATTATCATCATCTAAGATTGCATTCCAAAGGCACTAAATCACTTCAAAGGCATCCATCTAGCATCCATACAAGGGACAAGGGTTGCATCACTTCTGCATACACTGCATAAGAGGGGAAGTCTATTCTATTCCATCCACACATATTATACATTATTAAATTCTAAAATATATCCCACTATCATTATACAACTTGCACAAACACATCTTAGGGAATCGTTCCTACACACACACACAAGAACTACATGGGGTCTGAGATGTAGTGTAGCGCTTAGAAGTAAGATCACTCTTCGGGTGACCATCGGAAGTCGATCTGATTCCAAATTCTACATTTTTTATTAGATTTTATGTGGTTTATAGGCATGTGATGGTAGACATTATGTTTTACAGGTTATAGGTACCCTTGGTGATCAAATAAGGAATATCAAGTGTCAGACATGAATAAAAAGTGAATCCTTGTGACACAAAAGTAAGTAATTTTTGAAAATTTACACGGATGCGATTGCTTGAGATCCAGTCACTAGTACCCAAGTGCCTCTACCCTCTTGTGGGCACCCATGTCTTGTATCATTCATGAGTCCCATAATATAGAATGAGCATTAACGATGTTGTCTATAGTTTGTTTAACAATTTTACCTACCTAGATCACCTCTAATCTACTAAAAATCAGCTAAGTCTTCCTATCTCCCTCTCTTTCTTAGGGTTTTACATTGTACATGTTTGTTTGCTTGTGTCATTACTGTATTTTAGCATTCATACATTATTTATTTCAATAGTTACTCTGCAATATAGATTTAATTCAAATTAAATTAAATCATTTGGTGAACTGAACCTTACATGCCCATTATCGGATCTTTCATGGTTTCCCATCCCTTTGATTCTCGATTCTTCCCATTGTATACCCTGGTTCAAATTATTAATCTTCTTATTCAGCAAGTCATAGTTGATCCTAAATCTGGTCTTAATGTATGAAATCTTTCCTTTCTCCATAAAATAGGACTTTTGCTACTCATCTCAATCCATCTACTATTTTTATCCATGGCTTTCATAATATACCTAATCAAGTGTTGGGAACAATCTCTCTTCCCCTTACTATGGGATCTTGCACTCTTAATGTTCCATGTCATGTTATATCTCATGATGTTCCTTATACCATCCTTCTAGGCCATCCTTGGTTGCATACTATGGATACACTTTTGTCTACCCATGCCATAACCCACAATGCCCTTGCTACATATTTTTTCTATGGATACCATTATAGTAGATTCCACCCCTCATGTTGCTACTCCTTATGATATTCATCTTGCACATGATGCTCATGGAATTACCTACATTGCACATCCTTCTCCTCTTAGGATGCACCCTAGTGCTACTTGATTTACACAATCAATTCTCTATTGGTACCCATGATACTCCTCCCATTGTGTCTCACTCTTGATACACTTCTATTGATCATATGTTTAATGATTCCAATGTTACATCTCTCTCCACATCTTCCTCATTACATGTTAGAACATTATATGCTGGTTTTACATTGATTCCTAATCCTTGCACTTTCCACGATCCTATGCATGATTCATTTACTATGGCTACACCTTATCTTGTTACATTCATGGGGGCTACCTGTTCTAAATTTTTTTCTATGATCATAGGGGCTAGTTCATACTGCTTTATTGCTTCTAATATTCCCAAATTACACTTATTATTTTTCATTACTACTAATGAGCATCCCAACATTACATATGTTACACATATTTTGACTTACATATTGATCCTTATGTTTGCACTTACTTTTTCCACTATTGCCAACACACACAATGCTACACCTATTCTATTTTATCCTAATGGGTACATTCTTATTGCTTATACACTTCCTATTTATCCAGTGTGGATCTTAGACTCTATCGGGTTTTCCCCTCACCATGTTAACATTACTCTTTCGTAGCTTTTGTAATCTTATACCTCTTCTAATTTCGCCACCATGGCATGGTCTCTCTCACATCATCACATAGATCTCCATTACTCACACACTTGGAGGGCATCAAACTCTCCCCTCCTCATAGTCACATGTTCTAATCAACAACTGTCTATCCCTATTATTCACATACACATATATACATTACTCTTGCTTTATAATTTATGTCAATCTTTCTAGAATCACTTTCTCATATCTGCACTATGGGAACACCTTGTTACATCTCTCTACGCTCCGATACTACCCCATACACACTTTACTACTCATTCTTACTTATGGATCATTCTATTCATGGTACAAATACCACTTCATATATACATTACACATCCTTTAGTGCACTATACATACTATGCCTATTCTTTCTTACAATGATAACATCTATTTTCCAAGTAGCTCTTGATTTACACACATGGGGGAATTGCACTTACCCCATTTTCCATCAACATCGATTATCTCTAGTTTCTAATATCACACTTCACGCTCGTTTCATATCTATATCTCTCTAAACATCCCTACACTATTTGGTATACTGATTGTACCATCATTACCCTATGACACACTCTTGTTCCTTGTTTGTACTCAAGTTCGAGGGTATAATTTTGAAATGAACCTCACATCCGCTACATATTTCTAGCATCTAATCTCACACAACACATTACCGATGACACACTCTTGTTCTATGGTTCATTATTGATTGTTGAGGGTTCCTATAAATGAACCTCATCTCAGAAACAACTCGTTGGGGGGCATGTTGCTCCTATCATATTCACATTTTGCATACCAAACTATTAAACTCATACAAAACATTTTCATATCTTGGTTACATTTACTCTTGCTATCTTATTCTATTTACATGTTACACTTTGTTTTCCATGCTAGACAAATTCTTAGTATGTCATCATATTTCTATATATACACACATGCACGTTCACTTGGTCTTTGGAAGTGAATGCAAATCTCTTACAACTCCTTACATGATGCATGATGCCCGACATCGACTCTCTTGCCGGTCCAAGAGGCTCTTGGGGGCATATAATTTCACTACTACCACATTCTACACACTTCAAGTTCTATTGCTACATTATTCACTATTTCTCATTACAAGTTACTCTAATTTTTCACTAATTTATACATGCCTTGACATACTATTTATATTTCTAACATGCTAATGGGTGCTTCATGTGTAGCATTTTCATTGCAGGACTATATATAACCATGGCTATCCATCACATTTTATTACTATTGTTTGATATTGTATGCTATTGTTTGTGGGCTATGCCCTATGTCTTGTGTGATCATTGTATGCTTTTTATCACTTTGGACCTGATTGTCTTGTGACATTTTAAGTAATGTCCCATGTATGAAACCCACTTTTCATGGTCCATCTTATATTACTACTTACTTGTTACATTGTCTTGTCTGCATGTTAGCTTTTTATACTAACACTTTTTACTAGCCTACATTGTTTACATGTGCTTTGGTTTTTTCTATGCACATCCCCTACCCCCTATAGGTATCCGATTCGGATCAACATCGGGTTCTCTCCTTTGGGCCAAATTCTCTTACTATCATTGCATTTATGCCAAATGAGGGGGACATGCATTAGGTGAATAAATCACCCCACCACATCTCATAACTACTGGTTTAGAGCAACACAATACAGAAAAATCATAGGAACATAGTAACCAAATGGCCCAAAAATTGACTTGGGCCAAAAAAAAAAGCAAACAACAAAGGTGCCCATAATTAGACACTAGAGCCTAGGTGCTCATGTCCTCCCCCTATGCGCTAATGTCACGGGGGTAGAAACAATCAATTTCTTTGTACAACACAATATTAACCTTGTATAAGATCAATTATAACTCTATAGGAGAAATTGACAAATTCAAAGCAAGGCTAGTAGCTCGTGGTTTAACTCGAAACTTGGTTTTGAATATGTTGAGACTTTTTCTCCTGTAGCTAAAATGAGCACTTGTCTCTCTGAGTAGTTCTACGATAATGTGAGGCGGCTTTCGAGTTATAGACTACATTCTATCTCCTACATTCAGAACAATTAAGAATAAATCAGGAAAATGGAATAAATCAAGACGTACCATATACAATGGTGCTTATTGGGAAGAGTAATGGAAGGAGAGTAAAACTAGACCTCTTGCCCCAACATTTTCCCTTTGGCATGATATCTCCCAAAAAAATTTGCACTTGGCGTGAGATTGTCTAAAAACTCACACTTGGCGTGAGATCACCAAAAAATTTCTCTTGGTGTGAGATCTCCCAAAAAAACTTTCTCTTGGTGTGAGATCACCCAAAAACCTCACTTTCAACATTCAAATTAGTAATCTCCAAGCAACATGAAAATTTTCTATCTTTTACTCTTGATGTAGAGTTCTACACCTTTCATGTAATCAACATTCTATAAACATTCAATTCATTTATTCATATAGCTGATCTATTTAGAAGTCTAGTTCTAGGCCACAAATGTAAACTTATTCATTTTAGGTTAAAAATCTTCACTCAACATCTTACACTACCTCCTCACCTTGATTATGGGCCCAATCAACTGGTAAATTGATTCCAAGCATACAATCTAGTTCATTGTTCTAGTGGTCTTACTCTGTACCTATCCCCCGAGTCAAATAATGGTTATCTGATCATCAATGGGAAATCAAACTTTCATCATCATATACACCGCCTCCTACATCTCCTACAATGCTCCATCAAATTTTCAAGGTTCAAGAAATCATAATATAATTAATTCTAAAGAACTGTCCTTTAGTGATGCTTACTTGATGTTGGCCACTAAATCAACCAAATTTGGTTTCTAGGCTTCACTAACTCCTTAGGCCTCATAATCTATTTTATCAAGTTTATTTACACATGCCAACACATCCTAAATGGATTGGAATCAAGGTTTCACCATTGTTTCCTAAGTGGCTACAAGACTGTCTCAAAATAGTCCTCAAGAACATTCACTTTGGCATTTACATGAATGGAAAAATAAAAGAATTGTCACAATGAATCTTAATCTCTCTCAAATACCCAATTACTTGATAAAGATGTATGATAAATTTCAAGTCTCCAAGTTTCATATTTTTCTCACAAATCAACCTTTTTATCCCTAGGACTGAGACTCCTTACGATCCCTGATTTCATACTCTGTCAAGCTTATTTCCATTTTTAAGAGACTCTATAACCCAACTATAAGCTTTTCTAGAACCCAATTATCTATTCTAATTATCTACGAGTATCAAGTTTGATCTTCAAAGGAAAACACAATTTCCTTTATCAAATGGTTTACTATTATAACCATTTTGCAATGTACATTGTAGCCTTTAGAGGTGATAATGAAATCTCTAGATTTAACAAGTGAAACACAATATTTATTTCAAAATCTTCAAAGAGACCTTCTAATCCTGTTATCTTCCAAATTTCAAGGTTAAATTTGAATGTTTAAGGTTTTTAACATCGTACAAGTAGCTATACTTGGCCACATATGACAAGTATAGGCCCAAGAAGATATAAAAAGGCTTTAACTTTTACCATATTTAGAATTAAGGTTCCAAATTTTACATAAAGGTCGGTACTAGTATCTTGCACGAGGTTATTTTAATAGTGAATCTTAGTCCCTTTCCAAATTCTCAATCCTCCTTATTTCAA
The DNA here is from genome assembly GCA_018340775.1 of Taxus wallichiana var. yunnanensis. Lineage (NCBI taxonomy): Eukaryota > Viridiplantae > Streptophyta > Pinopsida > Cupressales > Taxaceae > Taxus > Taxus wallichiana. The sequence continues at coordinate 798,500,517 of CM031235.1, forward strand.
TCTAATGTAGACTATGTGTACTCAAGGGTTAAAATGAAAAACAATGGTTACAAATAAATAATGAACATGTAATCTTTCCAGATGACCTTATCATCTTCCACTCAAGTTTTTAAGCAACAATAATTCAATTCCTCGAGGTTCTCAAACACATGCAATCAAGGCATTCTTCTATAAACATATCTGTGACAGAGTATACTTATTCAACTACTAACTATGAATCAGTCCATGCAATATCATTCCCTTAAGGAGATCCTTTACTCTGTAATAGATTGATAGAGATTTACATATGCAAAATCCACTCATGTAATGATTCTTCTTTCTTCTTAACCAAGAATTAGTAATTACCACACTATCCAATGCATTCACAGTCTTACCTAGCATTCCATAGACTAAATAAATAAGCTTCATGCTTAGAAGAGAAGGATTATTGATTCATTCACTTATGATATTTCCTACAAGAATTACTATCACCAAACCTTCATAATTTACAAGATTACAATCAAATATTTTCAATAACCATGTAAAACCCAAATTCCCAAGTTAGATTCAACCTCTTTGTCCTTGCAGTGGAATACATCAAAGTTTATACTAGAAATAGTGAGTTCCAACTTTAACTTTCCCTAATCCTCCTGCAAAGTACATTCATACTCTCAAATACAAGGATTACCACACAAACTTAGACCCAATCAAAATCAATACAATATTCATATACAAAAAAAGTAATATTCTATCACATGAAAATATTCTTACAAAATCAGTCTTTTCCCTCTTCTTTCACAGTTCTCAAGCCTCTCCCCTCACGAGGCCTCCTCCTCCTCAAATGGATCCCTCAAACTGACTTTTTTTTTGAATTTATCTCCTCTTCTTGAAAAACCTAACTAACTCCATGACCATCATGGCTCTACATATGGTCATACATAGTCAAATGGCTTCATTACATAATTTTATTAGCTCTTATCCACCTAGGACTCATTTATCATATGCTAGACACCTACTACATTCCCACAAACCTCCTAGAACTCCTTTACTCATGCTAATATGCTAAATCCTTCACTACAAGGTTTCAAAATTTTGAATTTGTAAAAGGAGGGAAGGTACAATTTTTGAAATTTTGAACATTGGACCGTTTTAGACTACTCTTCATGACTTCAAGGCTCGCATTCATCTTCCTTACTTCCATAAACATGAATAGAAGGAAAAATTTGAGATTTTTTTGCTTCTTCCCATGATGCTCCAACATCATAATCATGAGGGGAAGAAAATGAAATCATGTGCTCTTGTGTTGAAACCTTCCATTTTGTTTCTCTTGATGATTCTTTAGTCTTCTTAGGTTTTCTTGTTCTTTCCTTGCTCTCCTACTATCATAGATCATTCTTTGGCCACCTAGATCCCATACTTGGGTCTTTATCCTTGCATCTTCCTTGAAATGGATTCCTTCTATCTTGAGCTTCTTCTTCATCTCTTTCATATCTTCTTTCCTTTATCATCTTCACCTGTAAACACAAACACAAAAACAACAAACATATATTGTTCCTTATGATTCTTGAGGTTTTCCACCTCTTCATAGGCTTTTCTCACCACAATTTCATCATTTTCTTTGTTCACATGGGCTAGAAACTTCCCATACTCTTCATCTTTCTTCTTTTCACTATCCTCATAATTTTAAGTTTCTGTTAAAGACATTTTACTAGGTCCACAAGCTCTTCATCATGAGCTTCTTCATCCTCTCTTTCTTCTTTCTTTTCCCTCACTTCACTATCTTTCTCTTTCACTATACTTCTCCTACTATCTTCAAAATAAAAAACATGTCCACGACATCTTCTAAGATCTTATTTTATTCTTCTTCACTTGTTTCATTCCTTTGATCTGTCACTTTTCCTTGCTTCTCTTCATCCTCTTATACATGTGTACCTACTTGTTTTTTCTTCAACAAAAATATTTTAATGGCCATTAGCATAATCATGTTTCCTAGACTCATTCCTTCCTTCTCAACATGCATTTCACACATTTATTCATCATTTACTAGACTAGCTTCATCCTTTTGAACATTCACAAACAAGAAAATTTCATTTTACATTTGAAATAAATTGCATACCTCATCATCACTTTTCTTTACTACTATTACACTCTCATTATTCACATCCATCCTCTGTAATCTCTCAAACATAACCTCTTTAATATCTTCTTTCTCTAATTTTCTTGCATGCTCCATTTGCTTAAGATTTTCCTCTTCTTCCTTGATGATCCTTCTCAATTGTAGTCTCTGGTTCCTTCTAACAATCTGATCTATAGGCCATTTGACCCTTCTCTTCATCACATATCCCACTTCTTTATCTTCTCTAATCATCATCATATCTTCTAGTTTTTGTACATCTTCCTTAATGCCTTAAATTCTTGCTCCATCCATATATATAGCTTCTTTTTCTCTTCTCTCTTCTTTTGAGATTCTTTCTCTCACCTTCTTTCCTATCAACTTCACCAATTCCATCACAAGTTATTCTCTTTCCATACTTTCCTTGGTATCTTCACCTAGCACCTTCACAATCATAACAAATTTAAAATTACTTGTTAGCAATAAAAATTCAAAGTTTCATTCAAATCACAAGCCAAACTCTGATATCAATAGATGTAGAGCTCTACACCTTTCATACAATCAACATTCTATCAACATTCTATCAACATTCAATTAATATATTCATATATCTACTTTGTTTAGAAGTCTAGTTATAGGCCATAAATGTATCACAACTTATTGATATTCGGGTTAAAATCTTCACTCAACATATTACTCTACCTCCTCACCTTTATTATAGGCCAATGGAACTAGTAAATTGATTCCAAGCATAAAATCTAGTTCATTTTTCTAGTGGTATTACTCCAGGACCTATCCCCCGAGTTAAATAGTGGTTATTTGGATCATCAATGGGAAATAAAACCTTCATCATCATATATAATGCTTCCTACATCTCCTATAATACTCCATCAACTTTGCAAGGTTCAAGAAATCATAATACAATTAATTTCTAAAACCTGTCCTTTAGTGATTCTTCTTTGATTTTGACCACTAAATCAACCAACTTTGGTTTCTTGACTTCACTAACCTCTTAGGACTTTTAATCTTTTTATCAAGTTTATTTATACATGCCAACACCTCCCATATTGATTGGAATCAAGGTTTCACCACTATTTCCTAAGTGGCTACACGAATGACTCAAAATAGTCCTCAAGAACATTCACTTTAGCATTTACATGAATGGAACAATTTAATAATTGTCACGATGAAGTCCAAGCTATCTAAAATACCCTTTTACCTAATAAAGATGTATGACAAATTTGAAGTCTCCAAGTTTCATCTTTTTCTCATAAATGAACCTTTTTCTCCCTAGGCCTAAGACTCCATACTATCCTTGATTTCATACTATGTCAAGATTATTTCAATTTTTAAGAGACTCTATAACCAAACTATAACCTTTTCTTGAACCCACTTATCTATTTTCATTGTCTAGCAAGTATCAAGTTTGATCTTCAAAGGAAAAAACAATTTCCTTTATCAAATGGTTTACTACTATAACCATTTTGCACCGTATACTCTGTAACCTTGGAGGATAGGTAATCGAAATCTCTAGATTTAACGGTGAAACACAAAATTTCTTTCAAAATCTTGGAAGAGACCTTCTAATCCTGTTATCTTCCAATTTTCAAGGTTAAATTCAAATGTTTAAGGTTTTTAACATCGAACCCTAGCTATACTTGGCCACATATGATAATACAAGCCCGAGAAGATATAAAAAAGCTTTAACTTTTACCACATTTTGAATTAAGGTTCCAAATTTGCATAAAGGTATGTAATAGTATCTTACATGCATGAGGTTATTTTAGTAGTGGATCTTTTTCCCTTTCCAAATTCTCAATCCTCCTTCTTTCTTTCTAATGTAGACTGTGTATATGAGGGTTATAAATGAAAAATAGTGGTTACAAGTAAATATATAACATGTAATCTTTCCAGATGACCTTATCATCTTCCACTCAAGTTTCTAAGAAACAATAATTCAATTCCTCAAGGTTTTAAAACACATGCAATCAAGGAATTATTCAATAAAAATGTTTGTGACGGAGTATACTTCTTCAAATATACGATTATGACTTAGTCCATCAATATCATTCCCTTTAAGGAGATCCTTTACTCTTTAATAGATTGATAGAGCTTTACATATCTATCAATGAGATCTAGTCATGTAATGATTCTTCTTTCTTCTCAACCAAGAATTAGTAATTACCACACTATCTAATGCATTCATAGTCTTACCTAACATTCCACAGACTCAAGAAATAAGCTTCATGCTTAAAAGAGAAGGATTATTGATTCATTCACTTATCATATTTCCTATAAGAATTATAATCACCAAACCTTCATTATTTACAAGATTACAATAAAATATTTTTAATAACCATATAAAACCCAAATTCCCGGGTTAGATTCAACCTCTATGTCCTTGCACAATGGAATACATCAAAGTTTATACTAGAAACATTGAGTTCCAACTTTAACTTTCCCTAATCCTCCTACAAAGTACATTCACACTTCCAAATACAAGGATTACCACACAAAATTAGACTCAATCAAAATCAAGACAATATTCATATACCAAAACAAAGTAATATTCTATCACATGACTGTATTATTTCAAAATTAGTCTTTTCCCTCTTCTTTCATAGTTCACAAGCCTCTCCCTCACGAGGCCTCCCCCTCTTCCTTGAATGGATCCCCCAAACTGAATTTTTTTGAATTTATCTCCTCTTCTTGAAAAACCTAACTAACTCCATGATCATCATGGATCTACATATGGTCATACATAGTCAAATGGATTCATTACATCATTTTAGTAGCTCTTATCCACCTAGGACTCATTTATCATAAACTCGACACCTATTACATTCCCAAAAATCTTGTAGGACTCCTTTGCTCATGCTAATAAGCTGAATCCTTCACTACAAGCTTTCAAATTTTTGAATTTGTAAGAGGGAAGGTATAATTTTGAAATTTTGAACATTGGACAACTTTAGACTACTCTTCATGACTTCAAGGCTCACATAAATCTTCATTTCTTCCATAAACATGACTAGAAGGACAAATTTGAGATTTTGTTGCTTCTTTCCATGATGCTTCTAATTCAACTCTCTTATACATTTGGTGCACACTTTCATTTTTACACACTTTTACATATTTATACACAGGTTTCTCTAATCTATCATATACAAAACTTTGACTAATTTCTTTCTCTTCTTCTTCAAGTCTGTCCTTACAAGAAGGAACACACACAAGCTATAGTGACACGCTAAAATGCATACACTTCACCCCTAAGGTCCACTTCCCTTTCCTAGTCTCCATGCTTCGCTTTGTAATCACTCCACGCTTCACTTATCCACTCGGCACACTATCATCTACACTCTACAAGATCATAATGTACACATCTCTTATCTACTTTATACTATTGAGTTTTCACTCAACAACATAAAGTGGGGAAAATGTAAACAAAGAATAACACACTTGGGTACATATCTAGGTCCAAAAGCATACTAATATATATATATGATTTCTAAACAATAAAACTAGTGATTGAAAAATATGTTTGGCCTCTATTATTTGTCTCTTGTTTTCTCTTTGGCCTTACACACCATACAACCCTAAAGGAACTTGACTGATTTATATTTTATGGCCACAGACACTAGATACCAATTAGGACATTAGTGTTCAGCGCTCCTGTCCATACTTGGGTGCTCGACCCTTTTTTACTTTTACTTTCTCTTTTTGGGTATTTTTTATCTTTTGGGAATATTTTTCACTTATGGGTTGACCTTCCAATTGTCAATTATGAAATTCAAACAAGGGAATCATATATATACTTAGTTACTTCTCAAAAATAAGGACCAAGTGTAGACACCTAACACCAAACAAGAAGCATTCTTATCATCACCTAAGCTTGCATTCCAAAGGAACTAAAGAACTTCAAATAAATCCATCAAACATCCATTTAAGGGACAAGGGTCGCATCACTTCTACATACACTGCATATGAGGGGAAGTCTATTCTATTCCATCCACACATTCTATACATTGCTAGATTCTAAAATCTAGCCTGCTATCATTGTGAAAATTACACAAGGGAATCCTAGGCCATCATTTCTACACACACACAAAAGAACTATATGGAGTTTGAGATGTAGTGCAATGATAAATAATAAGCTCACTCTTTGGGTGATTGTAGGGGGTCGAGTTTGACTCCATAATCTACATCCTTTTATTATATTTGATGTGGTTTGTGGACATGTGTAGGTATACATTATGTTTTTCAGGTTACAAGTACCCTCGACGATTAAATAATGAATATAAAACAAAAACAAGAATCAATAGTGAAGCTCTTGTGACAAAAAAAGAAAGTAGTTTTTGAGCATTTTCACACCGCCAATGCCCAGATTCGGTCACTACGCCCAAGCACCTCTACTCTCTTATGGGTGCCCCCGTCCCACATCATTCGCGAGTCCCAAAATTTTAAGTGAGTATTAATGAGGTTGTCTACATTCTATTCAACACTTTTAGCTACGTAGATCACCTCTAGTCTTCTCATAAATAAGCTAAGTCTTCCTTTCTGCCTCTCTTGCTTAGGGTTTTACATTGTACATGGTTTTTTTCTTGTTCCATTACTATATTTTAGCATTCGTACATTATTTATTTCAATAATTACTCTACAATATAGATTTAATTCAAATTAATTTAATCACAAGCCTATTGTGCACCCTCTTCATTTGTACATTCCACACACTATGCTCCTTGTTGAAAAATAATAAAAATTACTTCTACACTTCAATGCAATCACATTTGATTATTCCACACTTCTCTTCTTTCTTACGCACTTCTCCTACCTTATGTTCACCTACCCTTCACCAAAATTATGCAGGATTCTCTTGCATAAAATACAAAAAACAAGTATGTATGTGAGTAATAAGAGTGTTAGAACATGTCAATATGATATAGTAGCCAATATATGTGAAAGTATGTTAAACAAGAGATGCTAATGTTGCATAAGATATATGTGTTAATCCTGCTTTAGCTCAAAAGATAACATGTACATAATATAAGTATTTAAGTAGAATAAGGAAGTATAGAGGAACCGTAATAGAAAAATAACACTGGATGTATTATAAAATATATTCCCCTACATGTAAGTGATTTCTGGTTAAGGGATTGCTAACACCTATCATCTCATGTTGCTCGTGAATGTCTTGCATCATGATCAAAATACCTCATGAAAACATGTGTAAAAAGTAAAGAAGAATCTTATCTATCAAACTAAAGTGATAAAAAACATGTATATTATATAGTGGTAACATATCAAGTGAAGTGTACAAGTCTTGATTTTGTATTTTTACAAATATATGAGTGGTTTTATATTTTTAAAGTACTTAAGTACGTACATGAAAGAGGGGTAGTAATGAGATATCCATTGAGAACCTCCAAAGGATATGGAACAATTGGTGAAGGGGATGAATTCTTATGCCTTAATTGTGTGGAAGGATGTGACTCAAATGCAAGAGGCATATTAGTAGTAATGGTTGTAAAAAGACTCCAGGGACGAAGAAGATGTATGAGGAATGTGTGACATAAAATACCTACAAGGAGGGCTAGAAGATCAAGTACTCCTAGACATACCATGGGTATTAGGGGTTGTTTGGTAAATGTGAGAATGAAAATGTGCACTAGAAGACTTATATTGAATCATGTGAGGGGAAGAGGCATGAGAAATATTGTGTGAAATTGATGGGCGAACAATAGAATCGGGAGAGATAGAGGTGTGAGAGGTAGTGTGTGTAACTAGAGGCCTATCATGATACCTAGGAGAGCTAGAGCCGCAAGAGGTAGTGTTTACAACTAGAGGCCTATCAGAGACCTAGAAGAACTAGAGATATGAGAGGTAGTGTGTGAAACCAAAGGCCTATCAAAAGACCTAGGAAAACTAGAGCTATGAGAGGAAGTTTGTGCATTTAAATACCTATCCATAGATTCACTAGGTATAGGGATAGGAGCTGTAGAGGAATGAATAGGTAAACTAGGGGAAGGAGCCTTAAAGGGAATACCACCAATGGTAAAACATTTCTAGTTAATGTATAAAATTGAGCCATTAATGGATGAAATAAGGAATATCCCTAATATCACGTAGCCAAGGTAGACCTAAAAATAATGTACTAAAAATAAGAGTAACAACAACCAATAATTAAGTCGAGTGGTAATACAACCAGTAGTGATGGGTAACGTAATATGTTGATATTGAGGATTAGTGTCAAATGATATTTTTGCTTAGAAATGCCAAGAGATTTAAGTAGTGCGTGAGTAAACACATTATATTTTTGTGTGGATCAAACAAAACATGTCGTATATGTACTTGATTAATAGAGACATGATAGATAAAGTATCATAGACAAATTGTGTCATCTATATCGAGTTGTCAAAAGTAATGAGTGGTGTAGAAGAGGATGTATGAGTGATAGTGCTAATTATTACATCAAAGGGGTGATCATAAGAGGGAGGTGGTGTTACCAAACCATAAGTATTATGCACTTTAGATGTAAATTTATCATTTTTATGCTTAGGAAGTAGATCGTTGAAGATTTTTAGTTTGGCATTATCTTTTGTTGTCTCAAGTAGATTCCACGGGTTCATCCTAATCGATAACATGAGAGTCTATTAGATCTTGAATAATATGTAAAAGCTTAAGACACTTATCGATGAAGTGACCAATACATCAATGACAGTTGAAATAAGCATTGAAATTTAAATTCTTAATTTGAGGCTTACTCGTATCAACCTCAAATGGTGGAGGGAGAGATATGATATTACACTCAAGAAATTATTTCAATATAATGTGTAGGGAATAAGGTAAGTGAGTAAATTTTTTTCATGTGGGTTAGATTTGTAACTTAGTTGGTTGAGAAGCAACATTGATAATGTCCTTATAATAAAACTTACTTTCATTAGTCTTTCCTTTGAATGTAAATCTTGGAATTGTAGCATTACATATAGTAGGAGTGATAGCAACATAATTTAGTTTATTCATATGTAATAACTTATCTTCATGCTCCTTGAGCGTATTGAATAGATGGCCAAAATATAAAAAATTGTGAAATAAAAAATGATTCCTGCAAAGGAGGAAAAAATATTTATGTGAATAGATATTGAAATTCACTATTAACTCATATTTTGCTCATTTTTACAAGAATGGTCTTGTATCATAAGAAATAATCATTGATAGGTTCATTTGATCCTTTTTGTAATTTAGATATTTGTGCATAAAAATTGGTCCCAAATGTTAATAGAGAATTGTGCTAGAAATTGATATGAAAAAGTGGTAAAAGAGAGAAAATCATGTGTAAAGAGATCATAAAACCATTGTAATGTAACATCTTTAAGACTCATAGGAAAGAGCTTAGTAAGCAAGATTCTATGAGAGGCATAATCAAAACAGGCCACATGGAAGGAGAAAACATGATCGACGAGGTAGCTTTTCCATCGTAAGTAGGTATCTTAGGAGTAACAAAACTAATGGGTAAAGAGTACGAAACCAATTTGGTTACAAGTGGATTGTGAAGAAGTTGAGTAGAATCCATATCTTGAGTAGAAGTAGATGCAACTTATTGTAATTGTACACTTTGAGCTTGTAATGTATGAAAACTGATTTTAATGGTTTATGTGCTAGATTAAGAAGTGTGTGAACCATGAAGAGTGGATGTAGGATGTGTAGTAACAATAGTGGTTGTAGGAAGAGGCATAGAAACATTGTGCATTGAAAGATTAAGTGCCCCCAAAAATATAGGCAATGTAAATGTAGGAATAATATATGTATCAATATGAGAGAGTGAAGCATGCTTAATTTGATCTCTTGCAATATAGAGGAGAAGATAAGTATGAGTAGGATACCTCATCTTTGGGAAGATCATGAGAGTGAGTATCATGGTTATTATTGGAACCTTCACCTTGTGTAGGATCAAAATTTATAATGAAAACAACATTAGCAAATATATCAACTATAGAATGGGAACATACATTAGGGGTCATGGTACAATGGTGTAGAATGAAATAAGGGAATAATATCTCATATAAGTGTATGAATGAGAACCACTAGGTTACCGAAAAAAATATAAAATATATGAGGGTTAATCATGATGATAGATAAGCAAAGAAATGCATCACCAAGAGTGAAAATAAAGATCATAAACAATCCTTAAGGTAGCTAAGGTAGATGCTAAGTTTGAAACACAAGTCAAGTTCACTAAAATTTTCACCCTAATTATATTTATGTGAAATATAATAATTAATGAGATGAGAACACTAAAGGATGTAAAGGTTAAATTCTAACATTAATTACCAATATTATAATAATACATCAATACTTGTAATTGATATGCCAAATAAGATACAAAATTGAAAACCCAAGAAGATGATCTCACTTATATGATTACAAGTGATTCTAGGAAGTTTAGGGAGGATGCACTACTGATACATAAATATATAAACATGATGATGCTTTTTCTAGATACTATGATTAGAAACTAACATGGGGCAAGACCGTCTGTATGGTCTTGACCCTTATGTACAATCTTGGGCCTGATTGGTTTATGATTCTCAGTAACTTTCTAACACCGGCTCATACTTGGAACTATTTATCATTGTTGAACCCTAGATGTTAGTCATGTTGTAAATCTCTTTTAATATTTTGAGTATGATATAAAAACCTAGATATAGATGGGAATTCCTATAAAATAAACATGAGTTGGGTTGCGGGCACACCTTTATACCACTAACATTAGCACTAATCTAAAGAGGCCTCAAATCACACATATTTCTCCACTTGGCATGTGATATTTGAATGAATGCAACTAGGTTTGACAACTCTCTTTTACAATTCTTCAGTTGAGTTGGATCTTGCTAAAATACATGGAGAAAAATCTTTATGTTCTTTTAGATGAGATGGGAGGACTCCTTGACCTAGTAATAATATTAAAACCTGTAGTGATTACTTCCCTAGTTACTATATGTATGTTATTGTGATATTTAGGGATAGTTGGGCACCTTTTGCAAGTGTAAGAAGTGAGTGTATCAATGTAATGCCATAAGATTCCCATGTTAGTAAATGAGGTAGTGTTTTCTTGCTTATATAGGGTTTCATAGATGATTTATTGAAGAAATCCCAACTTAGAGAAATTATACCACCTAACAAAGACTATGAAATTGAAATCAAAGTTGGAGAACATGTTGGTCCAAGACTGTATAAATTAGCCAGATCACATATATTATTTTGACCAAACCGCACAACCTTTCACATAGATGGAAATTATGCAATATGAAGTTTGTAACTTGTCAAATGATGTTTGTATATGGATTTTATGCATTATACTCTCGAATTTGATGACATGTCAGTGTGTAAGGATAAACAAGCTAAAAAAGAGACATTAGAATGTGATAAATGAGAATGGGAAGGTTGTATTTATCTTAGCAAGAGTGCATTGTAAAAATAATAGTTGCAAAGAGTGAATTGTCAAATTTGAGTTTCTACCTTCGCCCCTACTTTAGGTATGAAATAAAATTACATGCTTAAAGGAAAAGATACCTAAATGTGTAGACACACTTTGTCTTCACGTGGAGTTTGTTTTAAAAAGTCCCCTACAACACATAATGTAGTCACTTTCCATGATAAAGAATTGAACTTTATATTAAATGTAAAGGATAACATGAAACATTTACATTTGCATAAAAATAAAATGAAAATATGTAAACAAGGAAGGAATAGACCTATCTGTTTTGCAGAGGTAGAAGATCCGTGCCTTGCTTGTAATTGAAGATTGTTAGAAGTTGCAATATAATATGAGAAATAAACATTGAATAATATAATATGTAATTGAATTCATCCGGGATATTGTATTCATCTAGAGATAGCTTCTTATACAAATGCTTGATCCTATAATCTAGGAGTCAAGTCTTATCACTTAGTCTTCCTCATATCTCTCTCCATGAATCTCTCAAGCTTATCCCTAGGATCACTCACACTCCAAAATAGCTACGTGAGTTGTTTATCACAACACACTCACACTAACTATATTATTAATATGAGTTATATAAACTCATTATTAATAATATTACAATATATTAATAATGTTACACAATATATTTGTAACATTCACTCCCCTATTGTTAACATTATTAATTTCCAATATACACTCCCCTAATGTTGACATGGTATAATATAACTCCTTTTTTTGCAACGTGTTGCATGGGCTTGCCTCATAATTTGGATCAAAGAAAGGCATGTAAACTTCCAACTAGCTGATTGTCTTGCTGCACATGACCACAACTATGCAAAGGAACGCATCCCACATTTACTCCATGAAAAGAACACACTCGGCATTCCACTGGCGGATCATCTTCATAAAGAAGGAAGGAAGTCAGAGGACCACTACATCAGTAAAAGTTTATCTACCTTTTTACATCTGTGGTTTTCTAGATCTACCACCAACCCTTTCCAAATCTATGAGTGTTACAATAAACTTAGAGACATACTCTACAATGTTTTCTTCTAGGAGGTTACATATAGGAATTTCTCACACATTACAATTGAACAGGAATGTGACATTTGTTCTTATTTTCACACAGTGGAAAATAAACACACAACTGAAAAAATGCCACAACTTCATTGTGTGGCCCGCCGCTACACCAAGCGCGAGAGGTCATTGATTAACCTCCTTCCTCCGTTGCCTCCATCCTCCATGAATGTCCCTACTAACTCAACAGAAAGTATAGTTGAGGATGATACGTGTTCCCTATCATGATACAGGGCGGGGTCGAGGGGCAGAGCCCCTGAATCCAGGAACGGTTTTCATTTGCATTTTCCCTTAAAAATTGAGTGTCGGATTACACCGAAAATGCACTCATTTGTCCTTTTTTTAGTAACAAATTTTCAACTCAATTTTGATGACAATAGAATGATACAATAAAAATCCTAAGATCACCTATTTAATAAGAATATGAAATGACCTTTTCACCTACCAAAATACGACTCTTGACTCTGACTTTTTACTATAGCACTTGATTTTAATTGACTATCTAATGAATAACTATGACACAATATACTAACAACTTAAAAGACTCACCTATAAAACATATTATATGACTCAACCGTAAAAGAGAACAATTATCACGTTTAACTTGTAATAAAATTAAACTTATAATATTATGACTAAAGACTAAGTAAACTAGAAACAAAACTATTTGACGTGTGGAATGCAGATGGTAGACCTACTATAATGGAAGCACTTGATAGATGGATCTTGTAAATGCAAATGTATGTAGAATATTTGCTTTGATAGTATAGATCTACACACATTAGACCACAAAATTTTGATCTTCATTCCCACAATATCTATTTCTTCATGCACACAGGTGCATTGCGTCGACAATTAACTCAGAATTGATGCTTTTTCTAAGAGAGTGTGACTGGTACATGTTTAACATACTCTTCACGTAATACCTCAGGTCATATGGATTTTTTTTTCTTCAAAACCATGGGCTGAGTTTTAGTGGAGTCCGAAGTTGATGTTTTTCACAATGGAGCCATAAAAATAATGATCTCAATGTACCAACAGGAGTTGAATGAATCTTTTTGATCCTAATTACGTAGAGAGAATTGGTAACAACATAGAATGAGATCATATTCAACGACGGTGGCCATAATGTATTCAACGCTATACATATTGAAAGTCAACCCTACTCCCTATGTGTTAGCCTCAGACACATTTATGCATCTGGTGTGCAGAGCAAAACGTAGGAAGATGAGAGATGAGAGCCATGTCTTTGATAACTAGAAACGAATGTTCTAAGCCACACCAAGATTGAATAGATGTAGACATAATTCACAAGTGACATGTATATAAATATTATTTTTCCAATTGAACGCACCCGCTCCGATACAATCTATTTGTTAGAAGTTGCAATATAATATGAGAAATAAATTCCTAATAATAAAATATGCAATTGAATTCATCTAGAATGTTGTATTCATCTAGAGATAGCTTCTTATACAAATACTTGATCCTATAATCTAGGATTCAAGTCTTATCACATAGTCTTCCTCATATCTCTCTCCATGAATCTCTCAAGCTTATCCCTAGGATCACTCACAGTCCAAAATAGCTACATGAGTTGTTTAACACAACACACTCACACTCACCGTATTATTAACATGAGTTATATAAAATCATTATTAATAATATTACAATATATTAATAATTTACACAATATATTTGTAACAAAGATTTTCGTGCAACTCAACATGGAATGTTTAGGAGAGAAGAAGAAGAATGAAGTGTTGAAACATCTTGATAAGGAATAAGATCAAGTATCGAAGTTATTCAACTTTGATATCTTCCCTTTGAGTGCATGAGGAAAGAAAGTTGTTCCTATCAAGAACTTAGCCACTTTGATGCCTTCTATAGCCCCATAGACCACACCGGTGTGGATAGATCTAAGCCCAATTTTTATAAATAAGGACATACAATAGAAAAAGAATGGGTGCCCCTATGCCATTCCTATGAACCACACAACATCATAGAAATTGTAATGTACTAAAATGATGATGGAGGCTTATGGCCCAAAGATTCTTAAAATTTTAGTAAAAATGAATGATGTGGTAAAGGAGGAGTGAAGTGTTTCATAGCCCCTATATAATGGTCTAAACCGAGTGAACTGGATGTGTAATTGTTATAAAAATTTTAATCAGTAACTAAAAAATATGAAATTGCTAAGAAAGTTGATGTAACTTCCCCTAGGAAAAAATGTGTGGGAGGTTCAGACTGTATATATGGTATTAAACAATATGTATAGTTTTGAACACGTGTATATTTTTCTAAATTTCTATGTTTGACCATATTTATGAGTAATTGTACATAGTTTTTCTTGTATGTTATCCTATAATTCTACATGTCGATGTAGATTATACTCAAACGAATACCCCTTCTTTTTAAGGCATGTACGAAAACCATGTTGAGCACTTAGCTCAAAAGGAAAGATGTGTTGCTATGCATAAAATGTTTGGGAAGTTGTAGAGGAGTGTAGAATATTGGAGAGGTGTCCATATTGATTAACCTATACCTATAAAAATAAGGTGTTTGTACATGGTGGAAACCATGGAACACAATAAAAGTAATGATAAGAATATATATAAATAATACAAATGATAGAAAAATTAGTATGAATACATGTAGGAGAAGACAAGTAAAACAATAGTGGAATCATATGTAACATGTATGTAAAAAATGTTACACAAAAGGAATAAATCCACAAACATGGGACACCCACGGTGTCATAATACAATCAAATCCCATAGGCCTACAAACAAGAGAAAGCAAGAGAAAATAAGATAGGTATGATTCCAAAACATCGACACCCATGGTGTCGCAAGATAGTTAAGGCATGTCATAATACAATCAAATCCCATAGGCCTACAAACAAGAGAAAGCAAGAGAAAATAAGATAGGTATGATTCCAAAACATCGGACACCCATGGTGTCGCAAGATAGTTAAGGCATGTAGGCCATAAGTAGTGAAATAAGTAAGTATTAATACACAAAGAACAATAAGTATGTAAGAAATAAGAGTGTCAAAACATGATAATATGATATAGTATCCAATATAGGTGAAAATATGTGAAACAAGAGATGTCAACACTACAAAAGACACATGTGTTAGTCATGTTATCTCAAAATATAACATATACACAATATATGTAATCAAGTATAATGACGAAGTAGAAATGAACTATTATAGAACAATATCACCTGGATGTAGTGTAAAATAAATTCCCAAGATGTAGAGGAAGTATGGCTAAAGGCTTGGACACCACCTACCATCGTGTACTATTTTGTGTATGTCCTATATCATGTTCAAACAAACTTATGAACATATGTGTGTGAATCGTAAAGAATCATGCTATATATCCTACCAAAGTTGTAAACAACATGTATACCGTAAAGTACTAACAACTCAAGTGAAGTGTGAATGTCCCGATTATGTATTTTTACAAAGGTATGAATGTTTTTGTATTTTGAAACTATGTTAATGTTTTTGTATTTTCAAAGCAATTAGCTATGTACATAAAAAGAAGGGTAAAATTTATCTACCCAATGAGAATATCCGGAGGAGGTGGAACAATTGCGAAGGGGATAAAGATGTAAGCCTTGTTTGTGTGGAAGGAGGTGATGTAAATGCAAGAGGAACAATAGTGGTAATGTTTGAAAAAGAGTTTCTAAAGGATGAAAGAGATGTATGAAGAGTGTGTTAAGTATATTTAAAAGAAATTAATTATTTTTGGTAGGGGTGATTGTAATATGGAGAAGATGGAATCACATGATGAGCATTGAGAACTTTGAAATTGGACTTTTTCTAGTGTTATGATTAGGAAGTGGAGCATGATCAAGATTCAATGGGATAATCCCATTCAATTGCATTAGTCTATGAGATCTTGGATGATATGGAGAAAATTGATACATTGATAAGTGAAGTGACCAATGTGATGATGATAGTTACAATAGGTAGTAGAATCAATGTGCTTACTATGAGGCGTGCTTGTATAAACTGAAATGGTGGAGGGAGGGACACAAGATTACACTCAAGTAATTATGGAAGTATAATATATGGAGAACAAGGTAGACACATAAAATGTCTTTCTCGTAGGGTGTAGAGAAGTAGAGATATCCGTAAAAGTCTCACTTAGGATATCAAGTTGTTCTTCACCACCGTAATCAAAATCAATTTCAAATCCCCAATGGGATTGGAATCCAACATTCATAAATTTTCATTTGGCATATAAATTTTTTCATAGTAATTGGGATCATTCATATGGGATTCAAGCCTAGCATCCAATCAATATCAACATACGAATAAGAATTTGTCTCAATGTGTTGTAGAATATTAGAGATGTCGGTAGAATCTATTGATGTGTTACCCTAGATTAGGCTTGTGTATGATCAAAGTGATCCGAGGTGGTGTGGAATTTTTCATGCTCAACTAGCAGTTCTTCCATTGATGTTTACACAATAGGATGATGTGATTCATAGAATGAGGGTAGCTCTACCAGAGGATGTATTGCATTCTTATCGTGTTTGTTATTAGATGACTATTGTTGTATGTCCAAAGGTGTATCATGTAGTATTGTAGTATTCTCATCGGCTATAAGTGTGATAAAATTTGGTGCTCATCGAGGCTTTGGAACTTGGGATGATGGTATAGGAGAATGACATATTGGATGCAATGAAAATTTTCTAAAGCTATGGAATGAGGCTAAAGAACCTCAAAGCTTTGCTAACTCAACTATGCACCATGAGATAAGAGCTAAACAAGAGAAACTAACATGAAAGAATTATAACTTTGAAAAAAACATAAAAACTAACATATATAATACTCTCTACTCCATGAAAGCTTATTGAAAGTGAACCTAGTTAGATTCTAAGAAATCAAATTGTGTGTTGTTTACTCTCCAAACATTGTGAAGAGATCTCTCCATGTTGGCTACATGGCCAAGCTTTAGATATTCCCTTACTAACTATATTTGGAATGGATAAATGCAAGATGGAGGAGCTCTCAACAATGGATTATGGCTAAGATCAAAATTTTCTATAGCTTAAAGCTATCACAAATGATTTCTAAAGCCTTTCCAAAGTACTTGAGAGAGAAGGACCATTTGAAAGGAAAACCTTAGGCTTGTATTTATAGTTTTTGGTTTGGAAGAGTTTGGAATTTGGGTGCATGTGGGACTAAAGCTCAAAAATCACTTTTAGATTAGATTAGGATAAATGTGATTTAGGCTTAGTTAAGCTTGGTTTAGGCTAGTTAACTAGGGTTTAGGCTAGTTAATCTTTTATTAGCAAGTGATTAGAGACTCATTGAGAGTTGGGATGGGTCTGGTTAACCATTTGTGATTGATAGATAGCCTAAGAAGCCAATAAAAGTGGTCTAGATAGAACTAGGGAGGTTATGAATGGTTGAAATGAGGAATGTTTAGCTAATAAGAGAGATATTATCTAAATAAGCTAATTATAGGAGGAATACGACGAGAAGGTGTCATGAATGGACATCCGAGAGTGGGCTTCGAGAATGGGGAACTAACGAAGTGGCATCAATTGAATGGATTGGATGAAATGCTAAGTGTAAGCATACTTTAGGTGTCTACATTTGCCCCTATTTGGGGTGACGTAAGCGACGTCACTTCAAAGAAAGTATACAAGTTGAAAATTTTGAAGGGATAGAAGAAAAATGAGTAGAATGGAGGATTATCCCTTGATTGTCGATGGGGTGATAAAAGAACTCGATTGACGATCGAAAAGATGACAAAAAGATAACATAAGAAAGAATAGTGTGAAGAATAAATGGGATATAGAAGAAAATGAGAATGAGGAAGGGGATTGAGCCAACATCCATCCAAAGCCTTTTAAACAACTTTATTTTTCATCATATTGCTAGTGACCTTCATCATCGGTCCTTATTAAAAGGAATGAACAAAAGTGTACTATGACATGAAAAACCATATACAAACAAATGTCCATTGTTGAAAACACCATCTCCATGCAACATACAAAATGCAATGCAATACGATAAATTAAAATATGCCTAACTCCATACAACATACATAATGAAATGCAATATGAGAAAGTAAATAAGCCAAACCTAACAGAGAAACATAATGTAATGTTTTTGTTATTGAGCTTCAGTTCTGACCTATGCGAATTAACGACAAGGGTTATGATGGATCCCCAAGCAAGGATACATGCGAGGGGAATAACGGAGGACACTTTGGTCCGATGATAAAGCAATGTGCACTAGGAAACAGGACTAAACAACTCGTTGTGCCCTAGAGTCTGATACATAGTAAGAAACCTATATTTTTTTATGGAGGTAGATCAAGATGATCCGTGAGTCGTGCACATGAACAAGTGAGAACTAAAGAGCGACATTTTGTAGGATGATTTTTAATTTTTAGAAGTTTTCTGAAACATATTTGAATGTTTTGATTTTTCTAACATATTTGAATGTTTTTGATTTTTAAAGTTTTCTGAAGCTATGTACAAGAAGATGAGGAAGTATGGATGACCCTAGCTATAGATGGAATGTATAAGCATAGAATTCCACTTGCGTACAAGAAAGGGTAAGATGCAAAAATGCCCTAGCAATTAGGTGGGAGTACTCAAAGAAAACTCTTCATGTGTAGAAGCTAGACCCAAGGCCATTATGGATAGGTTCAACATGATGATGAACATAAACCAATGAAATTCTAGGAAGAAGCAAGGATGCCTTGAGTGTAAGTTTCCCTAAAATCACATGATAGAAAGGAAGGAGAAGATTGTTTTTGTGAAAGGGGAAAAAGGTGTTCGCAAACATGGAAAAAAAGAAATCTTATACATATGGATGTTATGAATAAAGTATAAGAATGATGTGAATCATATGAATGTAGCTTAGAAGCCTCACAATGAAGAAGTGATTAGCCAAACGCAAAAATTGTGAGACAAGATACGGACTAGAGTAAGAGTTTGAACAAGGTCCAAAAAAGACACTTGGTAACATACTAATCTTGTTTACTCATAGAGATCCAAAGTGTGTGTGTAATTTCACAAACAGGGACGGAAGCCTGTATAATTTATTAATGTGAAATTGATTAACCATTACAATGGAGTGCTGCAATATTTATACATATTGGACAGCAATGTGCAGACAAACAAATATGTTGCACAGGTAAAACCATACTTACAACTGCTTCCAATAATACATCCGGGAAGCATAAATAAATGTAACAATTATCCCTGTGAGACAAAAAGACAAGTATGGTTTAAAACCATATAACAACTTACATTTATATTATGGTTTATAATATAACCATATGATTATTTAATTAATAAAATTAATTAAATAATAGATCATATAATGCATAATTAATATTTTATCCTAACATTCCCCCCCTTAATTGTGCATTGTCTGAAGAGATGAGGAGAGGAAATATCTGAACAACTCAAAATTGTCACGTGTGAGGAGAGGAAATATCTCGAAAAACTCAAACTTGTCACGTGCAAGTGACTTTGTGAAAATATCGCTCGTTGTTCAAAGAATTGGACAAAATGAAGTTTGAATGTTGTGCTTCAACACATGTTCATGTATGAAATGAACCTAAACCTCAATGTGCTTTGTTCTCTCATGAAAACTCGGATTGCGAACAAGTTTGAGAACACCTTCATTGTCAACATACATGGTGGTCGGTTTGTCCCTGTGGTATTCCAAGTCCTTCCAAGATGCGACGTAGCCAAATCACTTCACGCATGCCTTCTCCTGCAGAATGATACTCAGCTTCTATGGAAGAGCGAGAAACAAAGTGTTGTTTCTTACTTCCCCATGATATTGGTCCGATCCCATAAAGAATACAAACCCGTATGGATTTTCTATCATCAATGTTACCCGCATGATCCGAATCCGAATATCCAAAGATCAAGAAGAAGTTTTCGTTCTTCTCAGTATTCTAGACCAAGATCCACTGATCCTTTGAGATATCTCAAAATGTGCTTTGCTGCTTTCCAATGACAAACTTTGGGTTCTTGCATGAACCTGGATAGATAACTTACTACAAATCTGATATCTGGTCTAGTGTAAGTCAGGTAAATGAGACTCCCGACTAGCTGCCGATAGAGAGTGGCACTTACCTCAGGAGATGGATCTTAACGAGATAACTATAATCTGTTCTCCATAGGTGTAGTAATTGGTGTGCAATCCATCATCCTAAACTTCTCAAGCGTAGTCTTGGTATATTTCATCTGAGAAACAAAGATGTGATTCTCTTTCTGCCATACTTCTAGTCCAAGATAGTAGTGCATAAGCCCGAGATCTGTCATGTCGAATGATCGCTTAAGATATTTCTTCGTTTCATCAATCATCTTCATTGAACTACCAGTGATGACTAGATCATCGACATAAACTACAACAATCACCATCTCCCCCCCTTGCTTTTTGAGGTAGAGATTGGGATCGTATGGATTTCTGACAAATCCATGTTGTACGAGATGCTCATCAATTTTGATGTACCATGCCCGGGGTGCTTGTTTGAGACCATACAGAGATTTCCTGAGTCTGCATACCTTTTCTTCTTGACTAGGTACAACATATCCCTCAAGTTGAGTCATGTAGACTTCTTCTTGTAAATCTCCATTCAGAAGGCACTTTTACGTCCATCTGATGGACTTTCCAACCAAACTATGCAGCTAGAGCAAAGATCATCCTGATCGTTTTGATTTTAGTTGTGGGAGCAAATGTCTCCTTGTAGTCAATGCCTTCTTTTTGTGCATACCCCTTTGCTACTAGTCTTGCTTTGTACTTGTCCACTGTCCCATTTGCTTTGTTGTTTTGAATATCCATCTGCATCCAATGGGTTTCTTCCCTGGTGGAAGATCGACAAGCTGCCAAGTTTTATTTTTCATCACTGATTGATATTCAGAATCCATGGCATCTTTCCAAGCTTTTGACTGTAGGGATTCCTGGACTGAAGAGGGCTCCTCAGATTCGATAACTCTACTCATCAAAGAAAATTTAACTTCTTCTCTTGCTTTACTACGAGTCCGTGGTCCAGGGGTGGATGTATCCGGTGGAACATCCATTCTTGCATCTCGTAATGTGCTAGTACACCACTTGGGCATACGCTGAGCTATTCCCGTGGGTTGTGGTTCTATCATATCACCACCATCATCCCCATCATCACTTTCATTATCTGAGGGAACATCAGCTTCTGTTTTTATAACTGGTGGAATGTCTACATCATGTGAGTCAGGAGGAGGAGCCTCTGCTTCCTTCTTCTCAAAAAACTCAACATCTCTACTTGTGTAGACTTTTCTGGTCTTAGGATCCATCAATCTATACCCAAGAGTTTCTTCACTATACCCAATGAAGATGAGTTTTTGTGACTTCATGTCCAATTTATTTCTATTCTGTTTGGGTATGTGCATGCTTGCTTTGCACCCGAATACTCTGAGGTGTGTAATGGATGGTTTCCTTTTTGACCATGTTTCTTGTGGTGTAATTCCATTAAGAGTAGTTGTGGGCACTTTGTTCAACAAATACACTGCTGTTTTTGCTTTATCGCCCAAAATGTCTTTGTAAGTCCGAATCATCTATCATGCATCGCACCATTTCCATGATAGTATGCTTTCTTCTCTCAACAACACCATTTTGCTGTGGTGTGTGTGGAGGAGGAATTTGTTGATGAATCCCGTGAGTTTGTAGGTAGTCTTTGAACTCATCACTGGTGAATTCCCCCCCTCGATCTGAGTGGAGAGTTCTGATGTGACAACCAGTTTCTTTCTCAACTACTACTTTGAACTTTTTGAAGGTTTCAAATGCTTCACTTTTCTTGCAAAGACAAAAAATCCACATTTTCCTCGAATAGTCGTCAACACAAAGCATGAAGTACTGGAACCCAGAATGACTTGGCTGCATCGGACCGCAAAGATCGGTATGAACCAGGTCAAGTTTACCATGAGCTCAAAAAGTACTCTTTTGGAATGAAGCCCTGTGTTGTTTTCCTGCTAGGTAGTGAGGACACTTGTCTGTATCCTTCTGAAGAGAAGGTAGCCCATGTACCATATTACACCGGCAAAGTGTTTCGAGATATTTGAAACTTACATGACCAAATCTCCGATGCCACAACTGGGCTGAGGTGGAGTTTTTAGCCACAAGTGCTTGATTGTTTTTGTGAATGAAATCAAGTTGAAACATACGTCCCACATTTGAGGCTTTTGCAATTATTTTCGAGCCTCTGGATTTATCTCGAATCAAACACGTTTTCTTGCCGGATTGACTATCAAAGTCAATTTTCAGGTTGTGATCTAGGAGTTGACTAACTGAAAGAAGATTCTTTGTCAACCTAGGGACATATAGGACATTTGATAGTCTGCATTTGCATGAACCAAGGGGTAGAGAGATGTTTCCAATCCCCTGAACTGTATATGAAGAATCATCTCCCAACGAAACATGATTTTTTGATGGCATGTCCTTCATTGAAATAAACCAGTCTGTGGCCGGTCATGTGTCGAGTGGCTCCCGAATCAACATACCAGACATCACTAGATGACGTGGATGGTTCACTTGATCGAGCAGTGAACAAGAAGTCTTCATTGTCTGACTGTTCTTGTTGCTCAGCAATATTACCTTGCTGGTGGGGTCTTCTTTTCTAGTTCCCCTTTTTCTGCCCGTGATAGTTGTTAGAATGTCCCTTGTAAGATTGTTGTTGTTGTGGTCCAGAGTTGCTTGATGAACCTTTCTTATAAGTGTTATACCAACAATATTTTAAGTCATGTCCTCTTTTGCAAATTGGACATTGCTTCTTCTGTTGATTGTCCCCATGATACTGATTCTGATGTTGGGACTTCTGATAGGATTTAGGTTTTCCTTTACCTTTTCCTTTCCATTTTTGATGTGAAGACAGTGCCTGCTCCTCTTCATCATCCTTATTGTGCATTGCTTCCTCTTGTTACATAAAGAGGTTTACAACTTGTCAAAACTAATTTTCGTATTTGACAAGTTTAGAGTTGTGATAAAAATGTGGTAAGAAAAAGGGAGAGCTCTTAGAACAATGGGAACGAGAGATTCATCTTTGACCTCTTCTCCTAGGGCTAGAAGTGAAGCCCTCAACTCTGCAACTCTTCTTAAGAAAGCTTCAATTTTCTCATTCTGCTTGAACTTCAACGTATGTAACTAACTCTGCAAATTTAGTATGACATTCTTGTTCTTGGCCTCATATATTGTGCTCAGCTTATCCCATGCTTCTTTTGCTGTTGTGGCATCTCGAATGTCGGCTTGCACATCGTCGGACACTCCAAACAAGATGATGAGTTTTGCTTTCGATCTCGCTCTATCAAACTGTCGTTGTGTTGTATCGCTTGTTGATCCGGTTAGAATACCACCACAACAGCGATTTCTTCAAACTCAAGCTTTGTCTTTATTTTTGTCTTCCATGTAGCATAGTTGCTTCCTCTGAGCAATTGTGAATCTGG
The DNA here is from genome assembly GCA_018340775.1 of Taxus wallichiana var. yunnanensis. Taxonomy (NCBI): domain Eukaryota; kingdom Viridiplantae; phylum Streptophyta; class Pinopsida; order Cupressales; family Taxaceae; genus Taxus; species Taxus wallichiana. The sequence continues at coordinate 798,524,636 of CM031235.1, forward strand.
AAGAAAAAATTTGGGGGCATTGGTGCCCATTTTGCAGAGATCACCGATGTGGTTTGGCTCTTATCACCTGTGTATTAGGTCTCCCAATCTATATACCGTCAGTCTGATATACCGAACCTTTCTATATACGCGCCCTTCTGATATACCCGTCGGCATACGTGGAAGAAGCTCGCCCTTTCTATATACCCGGTGGTACGTGAAAGAGGCGTTAACGTACGTGAAAGAATTCAATACGTGGTACCAAGACAATACTAATGGGGTCTATGTGATTATTGACATCGGCTCAAAGAAATATCCTCATACGCGCGCGTAACTTCGCTATATACTCGGATAGTTTCTCATCCAGATTTATGTCTTGCAATCCTTCAAAGATGGATGGGATGGTTCAATGTGTTTGCAACTATGACCTTATTACTCCCCGTCAATTTATAGGGACGATGCCTGACGACGTCAGAAGCAGCTATATTAGGCATTAAGTGCAGTAGTAGTCGCAATAGCTATACCCGTAAGCACTTCCTAGAGGCACCGTATATACCGAATGCTGCGAATGAGATCTAGGATCTCGTGAGTGTTACAGAACCAATTTTTGTATTGTTTTTGATTACAATTCTGCCAGTTTTTGAGCAGTTACAAAGTTTGCAGTTGACTATGGTAACCTACAAATTAGTACAATATGCAGCAGTATACAATTTACATTCAAAAAACTAGAAAATTTGAATGGCAGCAAAAATTTCTGTTTCGCGGGTCTTGGTGGCCTCCTGAGCCCAATACGACCCAAAATGCTAAAAATTGCAAAAAAATAGCTGAAAATGCAATTTTTAGATGGGTCTCCTTTTGTAAAAAATGTCCAAAATGAAAAAACAGACCAAATGGGAGAAATTTTTTTACCCTAACTTAGGGATTCCTCCGCTAAATTTAGTTAGTTATAACTAAATTCAAATTTTGCCACTAAATTTGGTAAAACCGCCAAATATTCCGCTAAATTTCAAAAAATGAGTTTTTGTGTGTTGGGGCAGGATTCGACCCCCACACCTCTCACTCCCAAGGCGCATTCACTATCCAACTTGGCGCACATGAGCGCTTGTTATAGGATATGGAGGAAATGCTATTTAATTAAAAAAGAGAAGGAGCTAACCTCATTAAACATGACCTGGCAGAGTAGATGCTCACGTGGCACTTGCGTGGAGCTAGATTTTTATTAGGTTTTCCGCTTGAAGCGGATCTGAACCTTTATTTCGCTACTTTTCTCCTTCTTTTAATGTTGCCGCCTCCTTATGTGCGTGTCCGATCCCACGCATGTTTTCTTGATACTTGCTTTGCACGCACCTTGCTTTAGCCAATTTTTTTAATACTCTTCCACTTGTTTTGGTACAGTCGAGCCACTTTTGTTAATACTCTTGTGTGCAGTGTGTGGAGTATTTGGCGTGAGAAATCGTATATCTCCACGCTTGTGTTTGTGGATGCACCGGTCCTACTGGAGTTTCCACCTTGTTTTGCGCAACTTTTGTTGTTCTATTTGCACACGCCCTGATTGAATATTCTCCACCATTTTTTTTTGAGTTGCACCCTTATTGCTTTCAAAGCGCCCGATCAAGATGGAGAAAAAGCCTCTGCTATCTTGTGTTGATTTGTGCGGAGTCGTGGTTTGTGCAGCCGTGGTTTGTTCCACGTGAGGACACAGTGGATCTCCGGGGTCTACACATCGCAACAAATTTTGCTCAGTGCCGAGTGCACCAAAGTAAAAAAATTGTGTTCCAAACACCTGGAACTGAACAAGAGGTTGTGGGTTTGCAGGGGGTTCTGGGAAGCTGCAGGAGGCAGCACTGGCTCTCCTTTTGTTGCAGATTTCTTCTCCACAAATTCTCCTTCTTCTGCAACCTTCTCCAACCTTGCCAGGAGCTTCAATTCACTCTGGTACCAAATGTAATTTCACAAACAGGGACGGAAGCCTGTATAATTTATTAATGTGAAATTGATTAACCATTACAATGGAGGTCAGTAATATTTATACATATTGACAAAGCAATGTGCGATAAACAAATATGTTACACAGGTAAAACCATACTTACAACTGCTTCCAATAATACATCCGGGAAGCATAAATAAATGTAACAATTATCCCTATGAGACAAAAAGACAAGTATGGTTTAAAACCATATAACAACTTACATTTATATTATGGTTTATAATATAACCATATGATTATTTAATTAATAAAATTAATTAAATAATAGATCATATAATGTATAATTAATATTTTATCCTAATAGCAGTGCACATGGAAATTAATTACCTTTTCAAGGGAATATTTAATAGACAACAAGTGAAGACACCCTATCCAATGTGTAGGAATGATTTATTTTGATAGATGATAGGTGATTTATGAATGGTGGGTGGAAGGGTAACCGTACATTGCTTCACCGCCAAATGGACATCCATAGCCCTAACGGAGATGCATTTGATTCTAATCACAACATTTCTCTACTACCGAGTGCATCCATAGCCCGATAGATTTTATTGGAAATACCCCAAGAGAGAGTTATTTATCAATTTCTTTTGCTTTTAGCTTTTAGATTTTGTTTTTGATTGATTTTGATTCTTTTTCTTTCTAAAAACTTATTTCAGCTCTCTTGTTTGAAAAGGGGTTAAGAACCACAAATGGTTTCATGGAAGGAAATGGAAGTGATTGTGATGACGACATTGGATAGTGTCAACAAATATGTCCAAAAGTTCTTCGCAACAAGATTATTAGATCCGAATGTGATAGGCTTTCTAAGAGGTCACTGCTCTTTAATTTACCAAGGTGATGAAAAACAAGGGTCAAATAGAGACCATAGATATAAATTTCACAAAATGTGTGTGAATAGGACAACCAAAATATCATCGAAGGGATGAAAATGGTAGGAAGACTTGCAGAGGAATGATTAAAAAGGGAAGAAAGAAAATCCATGTGTACGCAATACTTGATTGCAATGTTTGATCTTTGTACCTTTGATTTTTTTCTTATGTTTTCTCAATGTTTTTGTATTTTTGCATTTTTTTTTAATTTTTAGATTTTGATAGTTTTTGGAAATTTGGGACCAACAAAGTCACTCTGCGTGATAAGATCCAACAATAATGTCTACGACTTCCTTGATAAGGGAGACTAGGCATGTTTGTTTATCAAGCGTAATATTTTATCCAATCTCAATGATAGAGGTGAGCTCATACTCAACACATGACTGTGATCTATCTTGAAACATGGATTTCGTATGCAAGATCTTGAGTTCCCTATCCAGAGGTTTCTGTACTTTACACCAAACTTGATTGTTGCGTTGGTGTGCATTCTTGAAGCGTGTTTGATTATGAACCCTAAGATCATTGGAAGTGTTGGGAACTTTGGAGCTTTTGGAAGTTTTTATTTTAGCTTGATAATGAACTTGCTTGGGTTTCTTATAAGTCGACGCGTGACTTTTCCGATCCGAGAAGGAGAATAAAGTGAACAGGCCACAAGCTTGCCACAACCATTGATAAAAGAAATATGTGATGGATGAAAAGGAAATGGTCCAAAAATCAAAGAGGATGGGCTACCAAGAGGTGAGCCACTAATAGAAGATGAAAAAGGGATACTAGGATATGGCCCTAAGATGGAAGAAGTTAGGCTATGAGGACATATCCCAAGAATAGGAGAATATGACGAAGGTCTGCTAGGGTGTGGCCTAAGTATAGATGAGGAGGGACTACCAGGAGGGGTCCCATAGATAGAAGAGGAAGGGCTAATAGAACGTGGCCCAAGAATATAAGGTAATGGGATACTAGGAGGTGACCCACAAGTAGAAAATTGAGGGCTACCTATGGGTGGGTGGCTCCAAGATAGAAGAATATGATGGGTTACTCAACAATGACCCAAGACAATATTTTGATTAAGGAATGATGCTAGATAAGGAATGATTTGGTAATGAGAAGATAGGCCATGGGTCAATGCTAGACCCCGACATCTCATGATGCTTAGAGGAAGGTGAATATGGAATAATGGAAGAAGAATCAAGTTCCATGACTTTAGGATCTTCCTTTATGTTCTTTCGAAAAGGATCAATTTATTTTCCCCAATACGTGAGTGTATCGAGTTCTAGAAAGAATCCTTGTTTGCAATCCTCTAGAGGGATATCTTCATGTACTCTGATTGTTTCTTCATTCTGGGAGAAATCAATCAATAGAGGTTGTTTTTCTTTGGCCATAGAAGGTTGAATAGAAGAAATAGGTCTGATAAGAAAGGAAGATTGATTGATAGAAGAATATGACTTAAGAGAGGAAGTAGGATTGGTGGTAGGCGTCTCATGAATGGATGATTTGGATCTAGACCTAGATTGATTTTCTAGAAGATGATGCAATGTAGGAGAGAAAATAGGATCACATAGCCATCTCGTTAAGTTGTGATGTAGGATTCAAATTAGATGATTTACTAGAGGGAATTTGAGTCATGGAACTCTTTGATAGAGGAAGAGGTCGTTGAGATGAATGATGAAGGAGGTCCTGCAAAGAAAGGGAGGACCGTGACTCAAGAATCGAATTAGATCTTCGATCGACGGAACATGGAATCGCATGAGTCTTCAAAGGAGAAGGACATCATTGAGATGATTTGGAATAAATGTCCTGTGAAGGAAGGGAGGAATGTGATTCAATATTTGATCTAGGGGTATCCGAATAATAGTTGGGATCTAAATCTTTAGAAGAAGAGTGGGAATCCGAATGGTAATTTGGATCCGAATCAAGAAGAGTGGGGGAACTCAAATAATAATTTGGATCGAAGCATCCAAACCATACCACCGAATATGAGTTGAAGGTGGGGACCAGTGGTACTCGAATGGGTCCTCTAGCACAAAGAAACAAACAAGGCTTAGTCATAATGGGAATCTTTTGATTTGAATTCCTAAACCTAGGTTTTGTATTGTAGTAAGTGTGAGAAACCGCACGATAGTCAGTCATTATTGGCATCATTTAAGAACAAATGTCTAGATCTAGATAGTGTGATGGAACTCCTTTAAAGGGAAGGAAGTGACATGTCAATTCAGGGAAGCATAATGACATCCAACTAGAAATTTCGTAAGTATTGATATGCGTGCATGATTTTCCAAAGAAGGTCTAAGGAAAATAGACATCGTGATGACGCAATATCGATGAGATCAAAAGGGATTGTCCTAGAAAATAATTTTTTTAGATAAATAATCACAAGGAACAATCATGCAAGTGGGAAACACAAAACCAATCAATAAGGAAATACACCATATGCAAATGTGTGTGCAAAGTGATAGTTCGATGCAAAGATGATCAACACAATGTCAATATTTACGTCAAGCTCGAAATGAAAAAGGCGTAAATATTAACAAAGGGTAGATGTGACTCCCAATCAAAGGATACCACGATAATTTTAACAACCAACAAGGCCTAAATGTTAAAGGGTGAGGATTACAAATGTAAGCCATGTAACCACACCAATTGGACACGTTAATCAAGCTTCACGAAGAAGTGAGATATTAGTGCCAAAGTGGTATCAAAATGACACAAATAAAGTAAAAGACACTCTCAAAGATTTTGGACAATGTTTAAAGTCAAAATAAGTGAAATTATACTAAGGATGTGCTAAAATGTGTGCAGCGTAACACCACAATGCGGATACTTAGATCACATTTATGAAAAACACGACATAAGTATATTAATTGTGTTGACACAATGCAAACAAGGCAACACATCAAAGGGAGATCAAATGATGAATCAATCCAAACTATGATGATGATCTTGAAATTAAGATTAAGTAGCCATCAAAGATATGAGGACGCATCCACACACTTTAGACGTTTAACAACTTAGCCAAAAACATGAATGAGCATAAATGAACAAAAAGTGGTGAACACTATCTATGACAACACTCCGAAAGATGCCTTCTCTTGCCCCAAATGAGAAACAAGAATGCAAAGGTGTAGATCAAAAGATGGAAATAAACTAAGTGTTACTTAGGTAGAGTTTCACCTCATCCAAAGGCGAGAAAGAAACCAAGATAAGTAACATGTTGTAAACTTTGTGATGAGATACACTTAGATCTAACTTAAATGGATTCGTTACCATGTTTGAAAAATAAGGTTTTGAATCTAAACAAGTTATCACTTCATGATGGATTGATGCGATAATGGACTAGTAAAGTGGGCTCCTTGATGGAATGGCTTCCTTAATAAGATCTCTCAACTAGGTGTCACAAGTTGTCTTAAGAGCGAGCTCGATTTACCCAAAGAGTCATAATGACTGATTTGGGAGTATCTCAGATTTACTTTACCCCCTTTGATACAATGAGAAACTAGTACATTTAGTTGTACCGTCACTAGGGTCGCGATATGGAAAACTTGTGACTCTAACTCACAAGGCATACTAGTCAAGTGGGTAAGTGGAGTGCTTCCTGTTTCATCCACGAGGTTACTCAATGGTGGATTAATTTAGGGTTCTGAACCACCCCCATTGTTGTAGCTTAAGGTGTTATGCCAAAGGGGTTATGTTCTAGTTGAGCAGATAGGGACGTACCCTTTTCCAAAACATGCAATACAGTGTGATGTGGAGTGGTGTGTTTTTTTATCTTTCTTAGCTTAATGTGGTTTTAAGTAGCACACCATTTGGCAACTTGTATGAAAACACATGTTAGTGGGTTCTTGTTTTGTCTTAGCTCCTCCTTTCTTTGACATGCGATTTTGGTCCTACATACCAAGATTAGTAATTTTCCACAAAATATCATGATATCAAAAGAGATTTTGTGTGTTGCTTTTGATTCCTAAGATCACCAAAAGGCATGAAGGAAGAGCATACGCAACGCGAAAAATCAACTAAAACAAGTTTATGGAAAAATACATTTTTAAAAGTTCAAGTTCATTTTAACCAATTTTGAAATGTTCATCCATTAGGAAGCATAAAGTAAGTGTTTTTGAAAGCAATAAGAGGGTTTTGAAAGTGTTTTTGGTTCCCAAGATCACCTAGAAGGTGCGAGGGAAGAGCATACACACTTCAAAAAACCTCTATCAACTAAGAAATGAAACACTTAACTAAGTTAGTCAAAAACAAGACCAAAATAACCCTGTAAACAACTGATTAGTGTCACAAAACCTTTCAAAGTGTTAGAATGGCCAAGAAAACAATTTTTTAGACTTTAAGATATGTTAGAAAATGAATATTTACCTAATAATGTAAACCATAAATTTTCTATAAGTCAAAATCCTAATTTTATTATTCCATTGTGTAGTTCTCTCTTCAATACCTTTCTAATGCAACAAAAACGTAGTTGTTTTGAGCTTGAGAGAAAAAGTTATGGCCTCCAAAATATTGGTGGTGAATATAATTTGACACAGACACACCCCAGTATTGACATGTGCGCGCTTGTTTCAACACATACGCGCCTAGAATGACACCTACGCGCACCCCCTATAAAACCTGTAAAAATAATGGAATTTGAAAATTTTCAAAAGAAAATAGGTTAAAGGTTAGTCAAAGAAGCCTAATTTTAACTCAAACCCATAAAATATACATGATCAAGGATGATTTAGCCTACTTAAAAAATTAAATCTTGTAAATAACAAGTTATTTATCTTAGAAAACATGAAAGTGATCAGAAAACTGAAAATAAATAGCTTGAAAAGACTCCATTAATAGAGGATGGACTTCATGTCCCACCGGGTGTGCCAAATGTATGCAATGAAAAGTTGCAAAAGCTATGGAATGAGGCTAAAGAACCTCAAATATTTTCTAAATCAACTATGCACCATGAGATAAGAGCTAAACAAGAGAAACTAACATGAAAGCATTATAACTTTGACAAAAACATCAAAAACTAACATGTATACTACTTTCTACTCCATGAAAAATTAATGAAAGTGAACCTAGTTAGATTCTAAGCAATCAAATTGTGTGTTGTTTACTCCCAAACATAGTGAAGATATCTCTCCAAGTTGGCTACATGGCCAAGCTTTAGATATTCCCTTACTAACTATATTTGGAATGGATGGATGCAAGATGGAGGAGCTCTCAACAATGGAGTATGGCCAAGATCCAAATGTTCTATAGCTTAAAGCTATCACAAATGATTTCTAATGCCTTTCCAAAGTGCTTGAGAGAGAAGGACCATTTGAAAGGAAATCCTTAGGCTTGTATTTATAGTTTTTGGTTTGGAAGAGTTTGGAATTTGGGTGCATGTGGGACTAAAGCTCAAAAAGCACTTTTAGATTAGATTAGGATAAACATGCTTTAGGCTTAGTTAAGCTTGGTTTAGGCTAGTTAACTAGGGTTTAGGCTAGTTAAAATTTGATTAGCAAGTGATTAGAGACTCATTGAGAGTTAGGAGGGGTCTCAGTTAACCATTTGTGATTGTGAGATAGCCTAGGAAGCCAATAGAAGTGGTCTGTAGAGAGAACTAGGGAGGTTCTGAATGGTCGAAATGAGGAATGTTTAGTTAATAAGAGAGATATTAGCTAAATAAGCTGATTATAGGAGGAATATGACCAAGAAGGTGTCATGAATGGGCATCCGAGAGTGGGGTTCGTAATGGGGAATTAACAAAGTGTCGTTAATTAAATGGATTGGATGAAATGCTAAGTGTAAGCATACTTTAGGTGTCTACACATATATTAAAGGAGATAAATTCATTGCTCTCAAAGTGTTGTATTCATCATGGAGGGGATAGAAATGATTATCACAATGTCCATTAATTCCATGATAATTACAAAATGGTTGACCTTGGACTTTGGTAATTTGATAGTGGGGGTAGTAATGAGTACGTAAAAAGAGATTAAGTGATGATTGAGTAGTTCATATAAGATATCATGTTGTTTAGTAGTCTTTGAAAAGTAAATAGGTTCCTTTTATTGTAGGACTTGGAATTCACTTGTATGGGCACATTTATTATGAATAATGTGTGTATTACATTACTTCTCTCACATTAATTCTTAGTGATATTAAAAACATATTTATCATGATGCTTAGAGACATGATGGAGATGGTAATTATAATAATTATATATATGCGTTATCTCACACTTGAGATATGTGATCTCAATATTCATAGCTTGAAATTTATCTTTAAAATCATGATGTAAAGCTTGAAGAGATTCTAACAAAGTCTTATGAAAGACATCATTGTTACAAATAGAAGGAGATGAAATACGAATCAAAATTTAATTGACATGAGAATGTGTTGTATTATCGTAGAAGCAATATTTCTCAGACCGGTTTTGTGAGAGTAACTTTACACACTTGGTGACATTGAAGTAAATTAGACAAAGAGACTTGAGAAATTGTAGTATGGGCCACGATGACATAAAAATGATATAAGCTCTAAGGAGGTAATAAGTATTAACACATGAAGGGTGGATTGTGAAGAGATATTTATATTTCACATTGGGTTCACCAAAATGTTAACACCTTAATTAGATTTATATGAAATCTAAGAAATTAGTGAATTAAATAAACTAAAGGATGTAAGGGTTAGAAACAAGAGATTATTTTAATTAATTAACTTCCAACATTAATTACTAATATCATAATGACACATCAATACTTGTATTTGATATGGTAATCAAGATAAAAATTGGAAACATAAAGAGATGAGTGCACTTAGCTAATTACAAATGATTATAGGAAGTTCTAGGAGGATTTACTACTGAGATAGGAAGATGTGAACCGATGATGCTTCATTCTAAACACTATGACTGGAAATAGACTTGGGGCATGACCATATACTGATGATAGGACCATTTTTATGGTCTTTAATCTTTTACGATCTTGGACCTCGCTTGGTTTATAGCTCCATAAAATTTTGACGTTATGCCTACCTAGAACTATCATTGTTGTTGCTGGTCATTTTGTGAATCTCTATAAATATTTTGAACATGATCAAAAACCATATCCATGGATAGGAAAGCTTGCAAAAAAATATTATTTAGATTGTGGGAACCCCCATATGCTATTGACATTGTCACTACTCCAAAGATTCCTAAAAGCGCACATCATTCTCCACCTAGCATGTGATATATGAATGGATACAACTAGATTTTAAAAATATCTTTGATAATACTTGTGGATCTTGCTAACATACTTGGGGAAGGGATGTTTAAGTTCTTGTGGATGAGAGAGACTAATGTATTTACATGGTAAGAAGCTTCAAACTCGTAGATATTGTTTCCATAATGAATGTAGACACACTATTGTGATATTTAAGGAGCCTTGAGTACTTTTTGAAAGTGTTGGAAGTGAATGTATCAATGTAATGCCATAGAATTTCCAGGTTAGAAAATAAGTTAGCGTTTACTTGCTTATAGAGGGTTTAGTAGATGGTTTATCAAGAAAAGGATGACCTAGAGGGATTAGAAGACCCAAAAAATAATATGAAATTGAAAGAAAAGTTTGAGAAAATTTTGGTCTAATACCATACAAGTTAGATAGGAATGGATATAACATCATGACTAATCTGCACAACCCTTCCAGGATGGAAAACATGCAATATGATGTTTTTAATTTGTGAACCGATGCTTGTATATGGATTTTATGCATTATAATCTCAAAATTTGATGGTATATCGGTGTGTAGGGATAGGCAATATAAATAAGAGACATCAAATTTTCTAAGTGGGAATGGGAAGGTTGTATTTATCTTAGCAAGAGTCCATTGTCAAAACTAGCAAAAGTTGTCAAAGAGTAAATTGCCAAATTTCAATGTCTATAATTTCTTATCTCTCCCTCATGGTTGCAAGGAAATGGATCTTGCAATCTTCTATTATAAATGTTTTTAGATCATATTTTACTTCAATTTATTTAACTATTAGGATATATAAAACTCTTTAGAGATGAACGTTCAAATTTGAATTAATTTGGCTGAGACACATAGATTTTAATGAGTAGTTAAGAAGATGTTAGAGACATTTATATCTCAACCCAAGTTCATTTATGTTAAAAATTTAAAAGAAGTTGAGACTTATGAAAGAGAAAATGAAACTATAGAATAAAAAGTCTTTGGCAATATATTCAAGGAGAAAGTTATCCTAGAAGATGAATTGGAAATTTCAAATTCTAGAAATATGTATCTTCATTAATTATTGAGTGGCTACAAAAGGAAGTGGAAATATCAGGTAAAATTCATGAAGGATACTTGAGGAAGGATATTTTATGTAAGTGAAATCATGGAAGTGAAATCTTGAGGAAGGATATTTTATGTAAGTGAAATCATGAGAGACATATTAAGGACATAGAAATAAAAAATCCATTCATCAATCTATTGATTCCAAAAAGGCAAGTGAATAGATTTAGTAAGATAAACTATTTGAATGATACAACTTTTGGAAAAACCAAAAATAATAAAACAAGATGTTGTTACTATTTTTAAGAGTATGTTATTAGAAAAGGATGAGAGAGATGAGTTTGTAATTGAAATACTTTTTATATCCTATTCTTAAGATAATAATTGTAACGTAAAATGAGGAACTCATGTAACCATTTTCCAAGGAAAAGTGAAGGAAAATATTCACCGATGAAATCGATAAGGCTATAGACCTTGACGGATTTATAGTTGAATTTTTCTATATTTTTGGGAGCTTTTCGCAAGGATATTATGGGAGTGGTGAATGAATAGCTGAATTTATGCTGAAAGATTTGAATTATACAATTATTCCTTTTCATTCCTAGAAATCCCAATCCAAAAACATTTCATGATTTAAACCAATTTCACTCTACAATATAATGTACCAAATTGTGTCAAAAGTGATCATAGAATGGCTAGAAGTGTTACTTTCACAAATAATTTATCTAGATCAAGGGATTTGTTAGCAGATGATAGATATCATATGGAGTTATAATGAATCAAGAAGTTATACATACTCTAATAATTGAAAACAAGTAATCTATGCTTATAAATTTTGACGTTGATAAGAATATTGATAGATTCGGTCATGTATTCTTGAATAAGTTATTTTTGAGATTTTGGTTTCAATTTAGAATGGGTTTTATGGGTTTTGAAGTGTGTGAAAGGGGTATTACTATCAATTCTAGTTAATGAAATCCTAGTTGGAGTCTTTCAAATTTCATGAGGGATGAAGAAAGAAGATTCCCTCCCCTAAAATATTTATTATCATGGTAAAATATTTGGGACAATTTCTAGGAAAAATGAGGGGATATAATGAAATTTAGTGGGTGGAGTTTTTTTTTTGTTGCAAATGATCCAAGAATCATTTACATTTTGTAGATGATACTATTATTTTGGAACTACAAAATGAAGGTGGCATTGGTCCTTATGTGATCCCTTATATAATATGGAAATATATTTGGTAAATGTATTATATTACATAAATATGAGATGTTCTTTGTGAATTTTCCATGGGAGAGTAGTAGAGGATTATGGGGGTTCTTGGTGTATTCATTGGAACTTTTCCTAGAAAATAGTTGGGTGTGTCACTTTTAAAGGAAAAGGAAATTCAAAGGAAACATTATGAAATTTTTTAATTTAGAATATACAAGATAAATTATAAGAATCAAGGAAATATGAATAATTGTACTAGGCATAATTATTATTTTTAAAAGTATTGCATGCAATCCTGGTGTACCTATTTTTATTTTTACAAACTCTAGTTCAGCAATACAAAATATGTGTAAAATTATCCGACACTTTCTATGGAGTGAAAAGAGGGAAAAATAAGATATTATTATAAAGTGAGATAATGTATGCCATCCAAATTTAGATGGAGGAGATGGTATCAAAAATATTCACCAAAAAAACATGGCTCTATGGGAAAAAATAGATTAACATTTATGAGAAGGAATCCATTCTATGCAACTTTATGGTAAGAAGAAAGTACTTGTATAGTGAACATCCATAAAGGATATTTACTTTTCAAAATCCAACTTTGGGGTCACATATAAATAACTTCATTATCCCAACAAGGAGAGTGTTTTGTGAGATCTTGAATTGGGAACTAAGAAATGGAGAATTTGAACATCTTGGGAAGACTCATGGTAAGGTGATCAATAGTTACAAAAAGGGGTGACATAGATAGATTTGAAGAATTATAGTATATGAATGGGGTGAAAATATGTATAATTACTAGGAGGAATTAAAAATAATTCAAGATGATGGAAGAGATTTGTAAATCATGACTATCCAACATAATAAAAGGTAATTTTGTCTCAAAATATAGAAATAAGGAAATTTTGTGTTAATAAACCGAGGATGTCTTTAGGTGGATAGGGGATAAATCTAAGAGATAAATTTTAAGGGTAGGTTACAAAGTGTTAGTAGCTGGAAGAGTTATGGAAGCATATTGTTCCAATTCCTCAATTTGTATTACAAGTGATACTCCAAGAGCTAATGAATTTACATGGATAATGTTGGAAATCACAAAAATGAGAAGGGAGGGGTAAATCAATACCTTTTAAAACTTTTAACATAATTCTAAATCTGGTAAACCATTCAATATTGATCTAATTTTACCATGAACAAGAAAATACATTCAAACATAGTTTAATCAACAAGAAAACACACATGAAGACAATAATTAATGTGGGAACCCTAAAAGAGTTTGCGAGAATCGAATCAGAAACGAGGCACCACGAAGTAGTTGCACTCCAACGGAATCGTGAAAGCTCCAGCGATAGCAAGGAAAAAATGATCAGTAATGGAAGAACTTGCTCAACAGAAACAAAGCTTGCATAGAGGAAAGACAGCGGAGTGTCTTGGCATGCTCATAAATGAATAGAAAAGGGGTACATATAGGGTGCTGAGTAACCCTAGTGCATGACACATATGAAACCCTAAACCTAACCCTAAACCTAACCCATGTGAGATGACCCTCCAATATGAGAGGAGGACACATAGGATAACTCACACTAACACCCCCCTTCATCGAAGCTTGGGGTAGCGGTTGTGATGAGTCAGATGGAAGAGGAAGACACTCCTAAACAACTAAGAAAGATGTGTCAATGGGGCCTCGGTAACTAAAGGCCTGATAAGGTGCCCATATACAAACACAATCTTCCCGTAAGAAGAAGAAAAGAAGGACTACATAACCCTAAGAAGATGGGTAGCTACATGAAGACCTCACCCAAGAAGAGATCGTAAGTGAAGAAACTTCATCTCGGTGAAAGGATTGGTGAATAAGTCTCTAACTGATCGGTTGTCCGAATGTACCGAATGTCGATGATACCATCATGAATAAGCTCCCGTATGAAATGCATATGGATCTCAATGTGCTTCGTCTCGCTGATGCTGAATCGGATTTTTACAAAGTGTTATCACAAGTAGATAATGGTAGGCCACCAAAGTGGATGCCAAACTCGTCGTAATACCCCGTAGCCAAATAGCTTCTATGGCAGCGTTAATCGCTTCTCTATATTCTCGCCTCTATAGATGATATCGCAATTGCATTCTGCTTCTTGCTAGACCAACTAATAGGACCTAAACCAAGAGAGAAATCAGAGCTGTAAGTAGATTTTCGATGATCTAAGTCACCGGCCCAATCAGAATATGTGAAACCAATCAAGTCAATATCAAATCCTCCATGATAGTGTATGCCATCAACATAAGTGCCACGAACATAATGAAGGATCCATTTAGTTGCTTTCCAATGCAGCTCATGTGGCTCTTGCATGAATCTGGACATGATCCCAACAACATATGATAAATCGGGTCGAGTGTGAGTCAAGTAGATCAAGCTCCCCACTAACTGTCGGTAAAGAGTACCATTAACCAAGGGAGTAGAGCAATCTGAAACCAACTTAACCTTGGAAAGAAAAGGATTATGAGAAGACTTGCAATCAGACATCTACAACCGGGCTAGCAAATCAAGAGCATACTTAGGTTGCGAAATCAAGATTCCTGAGTCAGATTGTGAAATCTGGATCCCAAGAAAGTAATGAAGCAGACCTAAGTCAGTCATGGAATTTTTTTTGGCTAAGGCGATCTTCACAGAATTAATAATAGAGGAAGAGCTTCATGTGATCAACAAGTCATCAACATATAGAACAAGAATGAGTATGGAGTCATCTTGCCATAGAATATAAACATTTGGATCAGAGTGACACCTAGTAAACCCTGATGTAAGTAAGAAAGAGTCCATCTTGGCATACCAAGCTCAAGGGGCTTGTTTAAGGCCATAAAGAGACTTCTTTAACTTACAAATGAGGGAGGAATCTTGGACATAACCCGGAGGTTGTTCCATATAGATCTCTTCCTCTAGGTCACCATGAAGGAAGGCACTCTTAACGTCCATTTGATAGAACCTATGGACTTTCCATGAACCTATTGTTTACATATTTACCTCCATTGTTAGTTCGAAGAACCTTGATAGACCGTTCCACCTGTTTCTTAGCAAGAGCCTTAAAGTCCTGAAAATGTTCAAAGACTTCAGACTTAAGCTTAAGAAAATATACCCAAGTATATCGTGAATAGTCATCAATGAAGGTTAGCACATAAAGATCTCTAGTAAATGAAGGAGAAGGAAATGGACCAGAAACATCATTGTGAACAAGATCCAAGGGACGAGTGGCTCTCCAGGATTTTCCTTTATCAAAGTTCTTTTCAAGATGCTTTCCAAGGGTACAACCCTCACAAAGACCCTTAGAAAACTTGACGCGAGGCAACCCGTTGACCATTTCATTTTGAATCAATTGTTCAAGGTAGCGATAATTTAGATGTCCAAAATGCTCATGCCATAGCTTACTAACCTCATTTGCATGAGTGAGCAAGGTAGTGGTCGTAGAATCAGAAGTAAAGTGGGAGAATGTGTACAACCGTGAAAAAGTGATCTACCTTTCCCTTAGCCACTATAGTATCATTGTTAAGCTCACGAATAATCACGGAGTTAGGACCAAATTCCACTCACATTCCTTCACCAAGGTGAGTAATTTGGTAAACCGATAGGAGATTGGTAGAGAGATCAAGAACACTCAACACTTGGTTAAATGTTCCCCCATCCATCTCTACTGATCCACTATCGGAAACCGACACTTGTTGTGTCATTACCCATTGTGATTTGGGACATTCCACAAGGTTTGATGTTGGAAAATCAACATGCAAAGAACCCATGTGGTGCGAGGCACCAGAATCTATAATCCATGTTGATGAAGGAGCAACTTTGGCTACAAGGGCCTTTCCTTTCTTCTTATCGTTTTTAGCACCTTTTGTGGCGTAAGACTCGACTTCGGAGCACTTTGTTTTATGGATTCGGGAACACTTATTTTATTTTTCTCAAGTAAATGAGATAAGTGATCAACTGCTTCTTAAAATAGTGTTGCTCATCGTGACCAATCTTCTTGCAATAGGAACAAAAATACTTGCTTTTCTGCGTGCCTTAGGCTCGAAGTTGAAGTGTTTGTGTCAGCTTTAGGTTTGATCTTGGTTTCTTTCTAAGGTTGATCCTTAGTTTCTTTCTTATTTTCAGTCTTCTTTCCCTTCGCTAGTACTTACTACAAGGGCTTATGACTTGGACTTGAGAGACCCCATTTGAATGAGTTTGTCCTATTCTTGAATGAGTTGGGATGAAAAATAGTCAAAGGAGGGCATTGTCCAAGTATTGCCCAAAACAACTTTTGTAGCGTAGAAAGTTGACACGAAGATAGAATATTCGGGACCTAGCTTAGAGAGAATCGACAAGATCAGTTGAGAATCTTTCTTTTCTACTTGACATCCGTTTAACAATAATATAATGTGGACAAATTTTGAGAAGAAGGCTTCAGAGGTTTTCAAAGTCACTAGGATTTAACCCTAGTAGTTCGTTTTCCAACTCATGCGCTCTTATGTCATCTAGTTGTCCAAACATTGCATCCAGCGTTTTCCACACAGATGTAGGTGTTTCAGACGCCTCAATGTGGAAGAGAAAGTCAAGAGAAATGGACATGCAAAGAAGACCTATAGCTTCATCACTACGGTTTAACCACTTAAATTTTTCAGTTCGTCGTCTGGTTCAGTCTCAGTTCCCATGGTGATGCGGAATAACCCTTTACCCCTTAGTTTCATTATTATTTTCGATATCCATTCAAAAAAGTTGAACGATGTAAGAAAAGGAATTGAAAGTGCATCCATAGTGAGAGAGAGAGAAAGAAACACAACCACCCAGGACAATAACAACCCCCCGCTTTCGGCACTTTATAGGTTAGTGCGTTGATTACAATCAGTCCCGACGCGCGGTTTGAAACACTTTGTAACTTGTCTTGCAATTAGCATAATAACACACAAGATAGGATACCACAACAGTGTTTTGTGTAGTGCAACAAAAAAGGACACCATAAACAAGCACAAGCAAAAAATAGAAAGGAGGCAAAAGCCAACCCTGGTGGTGAGAAAAAGTGTCTCACATCACATGAAAGAATCCCTTTGTCGTAAGACTATGGTGGACACGCTCACAAGTCCACGAAAAAAAGGAATAGAACAAAGCTAAAAAAATGAGCTGAATTAAGCAATACAAAGACACCCCAGAATGCGGCACTTTATAAAATTAGTGCGTTTATAAAGCTAATGATCCCATCATCTAGAGTGCAAAAAAACATGTAACTTTGACTAAAGAAGTGCTCAAAACCAAGCAACGAGTCAAAAGTTATAGCAAAAACTAATTCCCACAATTGATGAGAAAAAGCCAATAAGCCTGCAAACGGATTAAAAAAGTTCCCTAAATGCATGCAAAAGGTGTCGTATGTATGCTCGTTGGAAACGACATGGAATTTGAGATAGGGTTTGTTTGTATTGCAAGGGGGATTAGCCACTTGCCAATCCCGGACCTCACCCTTCGTCTTCGGCACTCGATGGAAGGTTAAAATACAACAAGCCAAAACCAAATTGTAATGCCAAAGAAATATATTGTTTAGATAATGTGAAATTAATAAAAGATAGATTTAATTAAATTTAATTAATTTCAAGAAATAATTAAGATCTAAAAAAGATAAAAAAGGATTAGAATTTTAATTTAGATCTTTTAAATATTTGATGAAACTTCTAATTAAAACAAATTGCTAAAATGGTTTTAGAAACTTGTCATATAGTAAAAACACGGTAAGTTAGAAACTTTTAAAAACTTACCAAAACGTTTGATTTGTTTTACCAAACAAAACTTAGCAAAAAAAAGCGGCGAGTTTTGGTAAAAGGTAGAGGTTTTTTTTTTTGAGTAAGATTTAAAAAGGAAGTAAATGAAACTTACCAAACCCGATCGAGAGGGACAGTGCGCCCAAAAAAAAGTAGAGAAAACATAAGTAGGTGCGCTAAGGAGAGTTTACAAACAGGCACACCAAAAATGTGATGAGCAAAGCCGTGTTTTACCTTTTGTACACCAAAAACATGAGGAATAGGCCGTATTTTTCCTTTTTCACACCAAAACGTGAGGAACAAGCTGCGTTTTCCTTTTGCACACCAAAAGCGTGAGGAACAAGCCACGTTTTCCTTTTGCACACCAAAAACGTGAGGAACAGTCACTTGCTGAGAATGTACAACCCTTTCAACCAAAGAAAAATGTGGCTGAGGTTAAAAATGCTAGGAATGAATGAAAAAAGTGTAGGCCGTGCATGAAAACAATCCAAAAATGGTCATAGGGACAACAGTTCATTGATGAGTAACCATGACTGAAGAACTCAAAGATCCTACAACCACAGGACAACATGCATAGACAAATATCCGCAAAACCGGAGATCTTAAAAAAATTTCACTTCCATTTTAATAAATGAAAGGAATCTCTATTTTGGATTTTGATACATAAAAAAAAAAGGGTAGGAAAACCTTTTATTTCTCAAGGTATTTTGAAAAAACCTGCACATGCACAAGAAAAAAACACAAAAAAACTTTCCGAGAAAGCTTGTTAGAGATATTTGCAAGATAATTTCTAGAAAATAGTGATCAAAGGACTTGCATGCAGAGTAAAATAACGAAACCAAGGAGTAATAGCAACAAAAAACAAATCGAGTGCATGTTTACCCAATCTCAGCTCTGATACCATGAAAAGAGTTTGCGAGAATCAAATTGAAAATGAGGCACCACGAAGTAGTTGCACTCCAACGGAATCGTGAAAGCTCCAGCGATAGCAAGAAGAAAAAAATGATCAGTAATGGAAGAACTTTCTCAACAAAAACAAAGCTTGCATAGAGGAAAGACAACGGAGTGTCTTGGCATGCTCATAAATGAATAGAAAAGGGCTACATATAGGGTGTTGAGTAACCCTAGTGTATGACACTTATGAAACCCTAAACCTAATCCTAAACCTAACCCATGTGAGATGACCCTACAATATGAGAGGAGGACACATAGGATAACTCACACTAACAAACCCATTTAAGGGAGAAAAACCAACTGAAATAAACACACTATGGTGGACAATTATCCTATAACAAATTACAAAGATCTAAATTTTTTGAGCACCCACTCAACTTGAAGCACCAACTTCAACAATCAAGTCAAGAACCTACTTGACAACTTTTACAAGCTCGTACTTGCATGGAAGCACCTACTCCTAATTTTTTTAAGCACCTAATTAGTATTCACAATTTTTTATCACCTTCATCGACCTAGTTTTTGAACCAACAAATTACTCGATATCCTACTTAGTTCTTATATCTCATCCTTATTCTTCATGCACCTAGATTCACCTATTTGCTCAATCACGTATAAATATGAAATTCTTTCTTCAAAAATTGTATCTCATGCATATTTTTTTCATTCATATACTCAAGGGTGATACTATCTTACACCTCTTCAACTTCTAACTCCTTCACATTTTTGTTTCTTCACCCCATTAAAGAGGCTTGGATGACATCACCTAAAAAATGCCATAGTGTTATCAATACACTTGAAGAGGTGTCATTTACAGTAACTAACCTTCATTAACTTTTCATGAACATTCTCCTACCTATGAGGAACTAGAGAACACTCATGAAATCATTGGATACTTGAAGAAACTGAAAAATATTCCATTATGACACCTGAAAATTTTATTTGTAATGGTTATTCCCTTTTGTCTTCTTCTTTCAACGTAGGATTATTTGTCTTCTAGCCAACTTGGACAATGAAATAAGTGTTATAAAGTTTTGTACACATTAAAATACTTCCCTCCTTGTTATCTAAAGCCTTGATAAGCTTTACACTCACCATTTCACCTTCAATATTATATTAGAGCTCATATGCACAAATAGGTGTATGAACTTTACAACACAATATTCAACTTGGGTGTATGAGGATCACTATAAAATTATGTCATGCAATGTAAAATATATGGAACACTCTTCAAGATGTCCATGACGTCACCACATTATTAGAATGCTGCAGTCGGGTACAAGATTCCATACCATCTCTTCTTCTCTACTTGAAGTTCACAGTCATGGAAGCTAAAAAAAAAGTCATGAGGATTGCTTCATTAACACCAATGAATGATATTTAAAAAATTATTAATTATTTGAGTATGTCTCACGTGACCTCTCAAGTTAACCTTAAAATAATTGGAGTAGCACTAGTATCTTCATTCTCTCCATGAAACAAAAATTAGAGAAAGGTCCTAACCGATTTGCATGCACAAAAACTAGTCTTGACAAACCGAGTTAGTTAATTCAATTATCCATTTGTTTATGGATCCTATGATATATTTATGGAAAGCTTTAGGTTTTGGGAAAATCATCAGTGTCAATGGCATGCTTCATTTCAGGGCATAAATATTAGATATGATTGAGTTTCGTAGATTGCTAATACTATGTTTCAAGTCCCAAGAGCGCAGTCTTGGCGTAGAAGACTTCTATCACTCAAAAATTCACTTTCATGACAATCCATTACATATAAAACTTCTCAGAGACCTCTAATACATCATCAAACATTCACTCGCATGGATTGTGTGCATAAAATCACACTTGCATTGTTGTTTCTCGAGACCTAATTGACATGCCTAATGAGGCAGTTTACACCATTGGAATTCATATCCAAACACACTTCACTTGATCAATTCTAAGGCTCAAACATGTCATATAGGACTTGAATCAATTTTTCATGCTCATATTGCACCTTCACAACATGCATTCACTTCAAGACTCTTTCAAACAAACTTGACTAGTTTTGCATTGTTAGGATTTAAGGAGTAGGCCATATTGATTAACATGGTTCACCAAAGTTGTACACAAAAATTACCTAAATATTCTTATGGAAACTTGGGGCACCTCAAAATATTTCTCCCATAGTTGGATTTTCACCATGACACCTACTATACCTAAATGTACCGTATAATCCTTGGAAAATAGAGCTAAAAATATACTTGAACAACTAACCCGGGATATGAGAATGCCAAAAAAATGAGCTACAAGGAGTCCTCTACAACCCCAAGTCTTTACATTACCTTTTCCAAGTCACTATATGACCAAAAACTTGATTTCTTCTCCATCTCTCTCAATAAAGGGTTTTAGGAGGGTTTGGACCCACTTCACTTCTTAAGGATCGTTCATAAAGCTTAAGGCATCATTCTTCCTCATTCCACTTGAAAAATGAACAATGTTCCATGCCCCAAATTTGATGAAAATATTAGGTCACCATGCAAAAGTTTAATGTACAAGTGAGCTCATCAAACATGACCTTCGAGCTGGAGATGATCATTTTAAGAGCTCAATAGAGCCTAAAACCTCATAACTCAAAATTCTTCTTCATACTACCCTAATTTTTTTCCATAGCACTAGAATAATCCATATTGACTTCCCAAATACTCACTTACTCGTAAATAGATCTGTACCTTCTTGAACACCATGACTTGTACTTTCTTACTTGCCTTATCCTCAAGAGCATGCCTCTAAAATGCCTTGAAATTTCCTCTACCAGCTAAAGGATGACCTGAAACATCTTCCACATCCTCTCTACCATGCCACAACACACAATTCATGCTTATACTAACCCCCTCTAGCTTAATTTACTCCATACACCTAACCATGCTTGCACTAGGTCTTAACACTAGGCCTAATTGAGCTTGTTTGCACCATGATTCATGAGACTTGACCTATTATTCTTCATGAAGGCCCTTGCACACATTTGAAACACTTATTGAAAAATATAGGGAATTTTGGGAGTTCACACCAATCACCTAATTTATTTCTAATGCACCAAGCATATACTAAGACCTTGTATATACACCATGACACCTCACATCACACCAAGACATCATACCAAGTCACTTCAAACATACCATTTGAGGTCTAAAGAAGGCACTACCAATCAACCTTCATTCCCATGAATGGATTTCACCTCACCAATAACTCTTTGCCATCAATTCCACATGACATCAATGACAACACCAATGAGACAGGGTTCAACAAATAAAATATTTGGAAAGAATATGACTGAGGAAAGGATATAAAAGATGATATTTAAATAAATCTTAGTTTTCATATTATGCAAATAAGATAGTGAAATGATAAAGCATATGATCCTTCATTATCCTTATGTGAGGAATATTTGGTCACGCTTTCTTTGCTCTAGATTTTAACAACCATAAATTAATTCTAGAATGGTGAATGAACATTTTTTTCATGGCTAGATGTTATCAAACTATTGTATTTATTATTTGATGCCTCAGTGAATGTTATTTGGAACATTTGGAAGGAATGCACTAATAAAATATTTGATGACAAAGGAATAGGGTAAAAATGTGTTAGGCCAAGATTGAGAAAAATATTTGGAAATATTTCCCTCTTAGCTAATATCAATAAAACTCTTTTGGACCAAGGAGTGGAAAATTTGAGGAAATAGAAAAAATAAATATTACATATAATAAATACATCCATGGATGGGTAGATAGATAATAATAATGTAAGATATATTCCACAAAGGGTGGGGTAAGTCAAGTTGAATTTTTATGGTGCTTCATGTGGAAATCCTAGAATAGTTGTGATATGATGCCGTTTTGAGGCCTACAACGAAAATTACTATAGGAGGTTAATTTTTCATACTTAAATCTACCATTAATGATATGGAGGGTAAAAAAATCCTAGATATATTCAAGATCACCAAGGATAGAGGTTTGCTGACACTTGAGGCGGAGAAAGATTATAAGATTATTATTATTGTTATGCAGAAGCGATCAAATCCTACTTGAAAGTTGAACCATATTTTACATGGAGAATGTTAACTAAGGGGGATATTTTCTACTATTTTATATTAACATACCTTATGTGAGCCGATAATGTGGCATGTCTACTAGCTTCAGAGGGCATAAACTAAAACCAATTATCCTCATCTCTTAGTTATAACCCTAGTAATTAGATAAGCCTCAACAATATCCTCTAAATAGATGTGAGATAATTACATAATGGAGTTTGAATTTTAGGAGTGATGGTTTAGGATATAAAATAGGATTGAAGATCAAAGTATAAATTTCTGTACTAGAGGGAAGAAATGAAAAATAGAGATATATAATGGTTGGAAGATAGATCATTTTTCGATACACTAACATAACTTTTACTCCACTATAATATATGACCTTTTTAGTTTTTAGGAAGAGTTCAAGATTAATCCCATGTGACTTAATAAGGTATTAAGAACATGGAATACTTAAGTACATATTTATACCAAACTAGGCACAACCTTCACCATGGAAGAAAGATTTAAAATTCACATGGATTAAAGGAATTTTTAACATGAGATATTTTTGCATGAATTAAAAATTCCTACCAAAAAATTCCTTATTCTCTTGATTATGAGCTACAAAAGTAGGATATGATCTCTTAATTTTATAATGAATATGATCTAAATTCTAAGATTCAATTCTACAAAAAAGGTGTAGTAACTTTGCATAGTAATAATAGGATGGAGTAATTCTCTCTTTTGAGGAAGTTGTTAGATAAATTCTAGTTAATATTTTAAAGTGCTATAAGTGGTATTGTTTCCTCTTTCACTTTTGTATTCAGATAAGATTTAAAGTAGTAGTAATTCCTTTTTTATTTTTCTTTTCTTTTGTAGCTAGACATGTTTTGTAAGTGTTTCTATAGATATTTTAGATGGTATCGAGGCTTAAATTTTATGTAACTCCATTTTTATATTTATGAAAAAGGTGAGGAATCATCCAACCCCTTTTTTAATGATAAAAAATTATATAAAATGATATCAATTAAATATGAGAGAGGTAAAAGAAATAAAAAACATGGTGCATAACGAGTAGGTAAAAACATATAATGAAATATAAGAGAGATCAAGAAACTAAAAGCTATGGAAAATATAATAAATTGTAATAACAAATATACAATGTAAAGAGATGTAGGATACCATAAAAAAATTTCACCATAGTAAATAATAACATTTTATGAAATCTAAGAAAGATCAAAGAAAACAAAATATGTGAGAAAAGTGATAAAGAGGAAGCAATGAAATGAGTAAGAAAAAAATTGTGTTAGATTTTATTCATAGGTAAGGCACTACCATATAATGTCATCACTAAGGTGAATTGAGATGGTATGGATGTAGAGGATTATTTTTGAGGAAGACTCAAGGTCTTACAATATGAAGTCACAAATCTTCAGACAGATCCATCATCAAGGAGGTAAGAGTTTGTAATAATATCTAAAGAATAAGATGTCAAACGAGTAAGGACATGGTCACCACTAAAAATATCCATCAAGGGAATAAATGTGGTCGTAATTTTTTTAAGGTTACATAATGGAAATATCTTAGCGGATATTGAGATTCTCATCTCAATAGGACACGCCTAAATGTTTTTGTCATCAAGGTATAAAAGAACCCAAACATGCACAACTTAGGAAAATGAGTGAAATATAAATATATATCATATTATTCTACGAGATTATGAAAAATAAATATTTCCTACCTTTTATAATGATTTATTCATTCCCAAGACCTCACTTAAGAAACCATAAGCCTACTACAAGGATTAAGTACTAGTGTAAAAAGACAAGGGCACTATATGATAGATATATAACCTCCTATCCTAGGTAGAAAAATATACCGCACACCAAAGGACCTTGGGCTTTATGATAAGGCCAATATTGGAGTCCGATATTTCAACTGGGATAAGAGCATGCCAAATGATATCACATTTATTTTATGATCAAATTTTAGTAACGTAATAATTATATGTAGCTTGATTTTTCTTTTCATAATATATATCTATATATATTTACTTTGTTGTATTTTATTGTCCCTCCTCCATTAAAAAATTATAAAAAATAACTATTAAATATGAAAATTATAGAGATATTAAAATTAATCTCAGTATAGGAAAACCTATAACTGTTATGCTTAGATACTTCTAGACCTACCATAATGTAAAAGTGCAATCTCATCTTCAACCTAGTTTTGCCAAAAGTAAGAGAAGAAGCAAGAAAAGTAAAAATAAAAGGATTAAAGTGTGATACAATGAAGGGTAAATCAATTATTTGACCATAAATAGATGATTTTTATTTATAGGGAATGAAGGATGAAAGATATGATCTAGGAAGTGTAGTAGTATATATTACTAGGAATATAAGAAGATAAGAGTGTAAACCTATGACGGGTCTAATACAAAGCATAAAGAGTGATGATACCAAAGTGGGAAAGAGTGTAATAAATGTGGTAAATTCATACCAAAATATACAAGAGGAAAAAAATGGAAGAGTAAAACCGAGAAGTAAAATATATCGACAAGTAAAAACGAGTTTAAAAAATAAATTCCAAAGTAGCTCATAAAGAGGATAATGACCATTTAAACCAAAGAGTTGGTGTCAAAGGTAGATTTAAATAATAAGCATTAAAAACCAAAGTGATCCATAATAAGGGAAATACTCATATGAATAAAAAGGGATGAGATATCAAAGGTAATGTTAAAAATGTAATACAAAATACTAAGGTAGTAGAATATTCAAGTATTGAAATAAAGTAAGATAAAAAGAGAAGGTAGTAATACATGTTATAGTGAGATAATATGGTGAAGTAAATAATGAAATCATAGTCCATGAAATTCTCACCACGATGATGGTTCCAAAGACAGAACCTGAAACACTTGTGCTAATCCTCTCTACATAGGGTATCTAGAAGTTTCCTTCTTCATTTAACCCACGATATGAAATTAAAATATTTGATCCCCTATCATGTCATGAACAAGTTATTGAATGTCATATCATGTGTGGATCATAATGTCCTCAAATTGTTCAAGGAACTTTAAGATGTTTTTCTCGTATCTCATGACATGTTGCTACCATAGTCTCTTCTACCATCATATATATTGTAGAGAGAATCTCATAAGTATTTTCATCCTGAGAGAGAGGGAGGGGAAAATGGAGGATATTACTCCAACTAAAGAGGATAAAAGTGAAGAATCAGCTCCTCAACTATTCTAAAGTTTGTGTGTAATAGAGTGTAATCCATGTAAATTAGCAAACCATAATACTAAGTAAAGGGAATAAAATATTTAGGTCTTGGTAGATGAGAAGGTAACAACAACTGAAGATTATATCATAATATTATCTAGCATCATAATAAGAACAAAGGACATGATGAAAGAAAAAATATTGTGGAGAAGAGGGAGGGTGTAGTTTCTTTTAATTTTGGGGTGGATGCACAAAGTTGGGATCAAATTTATGGCCAAATTGGTAATTTTTTCGCAAAGGAATACACAATTATAAAAAGTGTGTACATAGTTTGTAAATACCTTCCTAAACCTATTTAGGAAAAATTAAAAAATCTAAAAAGGATTCAAATAGGGCTAATGCCCTTTACACTACAAAGAGTGTATTCCAATTCCACTACTGAGGGTTTATGCCCTTTGTAGTGGTACACATTAAAAAAAGCTTTTCAAAGGGTATATAGCCTTTATTTATTTAAAAAAATTGGTTGCTCCTCTTCTAAACAACCTTGGAGTTTGGATAGGGGATTCGAATCTCAACTTTGGACCTACATTAGATCAAACAAGAAGGATTTTGATCATTTACTCACCTTCATAGACGAAATAGTTTTCAGCTTTATGTATTTATAAAAATAAATATATGGGTTTGTAGAGGGATAATCTAGTTTTGAAAATATAAAATTTTAAATTAAGTTTAAATTATTACTTAATTTCTACATAACATAACTCATTATGATTGATTCATTAGCGTTACTAATAGTTTAATAAATTTTTTATGGTTAACCAACGTATTAAAAACTTATATCTCAACAATCTACTCATTATATGATACTATTTTTTTTCAAATTAATGAAGTTTAGATTAAAATGTTGTGTCCGTACACTTGTATTTTCATTTTCCTACTTTCTTGATTTATAAAATTATTAATATATTCAATTAATTGAAAAATCTGAAAACATATTCTAAAAAATATTCAACATTTTGTGAATCCTTGTTAGAATTGCATAAATTTCATATATTTATCTCATCTAGGTATTGCAAAAAATTTCATGTTTAGAAACTAGATTCA
Organism: Taxus wallichiana var. yunnanensis; assembly: GCA_018340775.1. Lineage (NCBI taxonomy): Eukaryota > Viridiplantae > Streptophyta > Pinopsida > Cupressales > Taxaceae > Taxus > Taxus wallichiana. The sequence goes on from CM031235.1 coordinate 798,552,027, forward strand.
GAATGTCACAATTTATCTTCTTATGTTATCACAAAGTTATTTAACTAGGTGCCTATAAAATTCTCTCCAAGTTCACATATTTCTAGTAAAAAAGGCCACTTATCCCCCCACCCACTTTTTACCTCCATGATCTTGCACGTGCCATTTGTTATTCATGTACTTCTAGTTTGAGTTGCTTCATGTGCTTTATATATGCTTGAAAATCTTTATCATCATGCCTCAATACACCATGCCATGTATAAAATGATATATGATCATTTGGGAGTCTCGTAGTCAATGTGACAAGAGGTTGGGGTATATATGCCATGGAAGACAAGAAATGTACTATGGTAAGAGAGTATATCATAGGAACTAACATGGTTGGTGACTTAGGATTTGGGTCACAAGTGATATAAATGATAGAATAGATAACTAAAGGAGAAAACAAGGGTTATGATTCAAGATATGGGTTGCTATGGGTTATGGGAATGAAACTATTATGTGGAGGATCCACAATGAGGTCTAGATCAAGATGCGCCATGTATAGATAACAACATGCCCCTAGTCATCAATTAAGTCATCATATTTGAGATCGAAATATTGATCTGTTAGATTCAAAAATAAAGGTGACATAGATGACATAAATGTTATAGTTAATGTGAGATTACAATGATTCCAAGAATTAAAGAGTGATGAAGGTTACCCATTAGTTGGAATTGATAACATAAAATGAATAATGCAATGATTTATGCTATCGTAGGATATCCAATCTTAGCTTAGGCATAGGAAAATGCAAAGGGATCATTAAGAGTACAACCATGATCGTAGTCAATAATAGAAATATTAATGATTAAATGATATTTTTAATTAGGAAATGAATAAAGAATCTCATTAGGAAGTGATGGGACAATAGAAATGGAAATGAGGATTGCATCAATTTCCTTCATATGATAATGAGGTCACAAAGAAGGGAAAATTATATAATAATAGATTCATGAAGATCAAAGGTTTTGATCTTAAGGGTCATTTCATTGGGATTGTCATCATACAACTCAAGGATGTGTGGTGGAGTTATCCTAAAAATCTCAATACATCCACTATATCATCGAGAGGAATTGATGGTGTAGTTGAAGCATGGTACTCTCTAAAGGGAACATAAGGTAGTTCCTTTGAGAAAGAGATTTTAAAGACAATGTTTTATTTAAATTGTTTAAAGTTATAGATGTTTGTGTCACCTTGAGTTTTATACATGAAGTGTATGTGAGGGAATTTAACACATTTACACATGGATGAATTTACTTCGTGCATCAAATGTGTCTATGGTCAACCAAGAAGGATGTTATGAGAAAGAGTATATTAAAATATAATAATTTTCATTCTAATGGTATAATGAGGACTTGGTGATGGAAACAAAATGAAATCCAATGGGGAAATTAAATTTTGTTCATACCTTTGACACATATTTTGGGTTGATTTTAGGTTATTAGTTTAATATCCTAATGATTTGATGAACTCCAAAGAATTGAAACATGTGTTGGTGACCTTGTCAATGAGATCCCTTTTAAATTATATATTTTTGATCTTAAAAGAAATAAGGAGAGGACATCAACATGAAATAGGAGTTCATCCAGAACCATATAGTTAGTTAGAAAATGGAGATCAATATTGATCTCGTTGTTAAAATGGTTTGGATAAAAATATATTTGAATGGTTGAAGTATAATCTCATCTGAACCATGAAATAAAGATTCTTTCCCTAAAGTTAGTTGATAAGGGAATTCATGTTGAAGATGATTAAAATCAAGTCATTTTTATTATTAGGAAATTTTTTTATAAGTTTGAAAAATGGTATTTATATTGGAAGAACATTGAAAATTCCATGATCCCATTCATCCAACGGGATGTGAAAGGGTGGTATGAGCCCAAGGAGTCTCAATTAGAATTATTTATGGCGAGGTAACAACTTGGTTTGATTTGAATTTTATTTATTTTTGCTCAAATTGTATATAATCAATCATGTTAGATGGTCAAGGTATATGAGGGTAAGTGCACAAAGTTGGGGGGCCAAAAGGGGTCTTAAGTGGACACATTTTTTTTCTCGAAAAATAAAAAAATTCAACTTGTATGAGTTTTTGAAATAGTTACACTCAAAATTGGAAGATGTACAAACATGAATCGTAGAATTTTGAGTCTAGTTTCTAAGATACTAAATTTTATTGAAAATAGATAAGTTTAAGTGGGTCAAATAACTAAAATACAAATAGGTGCTCCTTTTTTTGTTAAAAAACATAACAGAGTGAATTTCGTGCCCCCCACCATTTTCTCGAGCATCATTTAGTATTTTTGAAAACCCTTTGGTAGAAAGATAGCTAGAGCATCTAGTTTGGGCTACATTTTTTAAAAGATTTTTTTAGCGAGTATTTATTTTTATATAATTTTTCTAGTACAGAAATTTTAAATTTAAAAACATAATGGAGCTCCAGATCACGCCCCTAACTAAAAGGAACAATAACCAGATCGTACCAAGCCAAGAAAACAAATGCTAATCAAACACCACGATCAATAAGATGAAAGTAATTCACCAGAATAACTTTACATAAACCTTTGCAAAGAAATGAGCAACAATATCATATATTATTATGGAACTCGGTGAAATACAATGAGAATGGGCCTTGCTTATATAGGAAAGGAATAACAATCTAAGAACCAGTCAAGGTCGTTGATCAATCCATAAATCAAGGAAAAACTAGTCATCAAAGAACTAGTCAAGTCCATAGATTTAGGAGAGAACTAGACATCAAGGATCTAGTCAATACCATAGATCAAGGAAAGAACTATACCTAACAACTAGATAATATCCCCTAATATCTAAATAAATAAAAAGAAATATCCACACACATAAGTGGGTGAGGATGTATACAATAAAGGTAAATAAAGTACCTAGTGAACATGAGCTAAGGTAAATATCTACTCTAACACTAACTACCTCAAAAATATCAAAAATTAGATTTTTTTTTGAATGTGTATATAATTTGGCCTAGTTTGGGCTAGTATTTTTTTTTCAATTTTAATGAGCCAAAAAAAGATATACGATGAAAGATATACATGTTTAAACTTCAAAAAATAGCTATAAAAATAAATTGTTAGAAAATAAATAATATGGAAACCTTATATTAGTCAGAAAAATTGAAAACTTATATTTTTAGAAAGTAGATAGTCTGCTCTACGTCGTGGTATAATTTTTTTAAACGAATCGACCATTTTATGTCGATTTATGATGGTAGAAGAGAGATTTTTACATTTTCCTACAAAAACATGTAGTTTTTTGTGTTTGTGCAGGTCCATGCCTCAGGTTTGGGGATCCAAACCAGATCCAAGCCTCAAGGCATGGCTTAAAAAAAGTGAAACAACAAAATGCGTATGCATTATAATGCATACGCACTCTAGTGCGTGCACGCGCTATAATGCGTACATGTTCTTTATAATATAAGCATGATTAAGTATAAGTTTTTAATTTATTATTATTTATATTTTATTATTTCTTATATTTTAAATTTTTTTAGTAAATATAATATATTAGGGTCACTTTTCACCTTATGGAACTATTGTCATAGATCCGTCTGTCACGGTTTAGAGATAGTTTTATAATATAATCTAGTCAAGAATAGGTAATTTTTAATATTTCAAAGCATTCAACCTAAATCTTTTAGCGTTTAAATTCTACAATCAAAACCCTAAACACTAAACCATAAACCATAGGCCCTAAATCTCAACCCTAAACCCTAAACCCTAAACATTAACCCTAAAACCTAAACCTTGAGCCCTTAATCCTAAACCATGTTCCCTAAACCCTAAACCATAAGCACTAAACCCTAAACCTTAAACATCTAGCCCTTACCAAATGAGCCCTAACCCCTAAACCCTGAGCCTTGAGCCATAAAATCTGAGCCCTAAGCCCCAAACCCTAAGCCCTAAACCCTAAACCACGACACATGAGCCCTAAATGCTAAACCCTAAAAACTAAATCCTAAACCCTAAACCCTAAACCATGACTCCAAACCCTACACCCTAAACCCTAAACCCTAAAAACTAAATCATAAACTGAAAAACCTAAACCCTAAACCCTAAATACCGAATCCTAAACCCTAAACCCTAAACCTTAAACCCTTAACCCTAAGCCCTAAACACTAAATCCTAAACCCTAAACTCTGTGACCTAAACCACCCTCAACCCTTAACCCCGAGCCCTAAACCCTAAACTATAAACCCTAAACCCTAAAACCAAAATAATAAACCTTAAACCCTGAACACTAAATCCTAAACCCTAAACCCTAAACCCTAAACCATTAACCCTTAACCCTTTAACTGTAAACGCTAAATCCTAAACCTTAAACCCCAAACCTTGATCCATGATCCTCAAACCCTAAACCCTAAATCCAAATCCCTTACCTCTAAACCCTAAACCCTAAACCTGTAACTTTGAAGCCCAAACCACGAGCCATAAACCATGAACCATGAACCCTAAAACCTAAGCCATAAACCCTAAACCCTAATCCTTGAACCCCACACCCTGATTCCTAAGCCCTAAACCATAAACCATGTACCCTAAGCCCTAAATCCTACATCTCGAGCCCTAAAAGATAAACCCTAAACCTTTAGACCTAAACGCTAAATCCTAAACCCCGAACCCTAAACCCTAAACCCTAAACAGTAAATCCTCAAACCTAAACCTTGAACCCTAAACCCTAAATACTAAATTCAAAATTAAACCCTAAACCCTAAACCCTAAACTCTAAACCCTTAACCCTTGACCCTAAACCCTAAATCCTAAACCCAAAACCCTAAATCTAAACCTAAATCCTAAACCTGAACCTTGAACCCTACACCTTAAACCTTTAACCCTAAACCATGAGCCCTTAACCATAAATCCCGCACCCTAAGCCCAACAACCTAAACCCTAAACACTAAATCCTAAATCCTAAAACCTTAGCCCTAAACCCTCAATCGTAAACCCTAAATCCTAAGCCCTAAACCCTAAAACCTAATCCCTAAACACTAAATCCTAAACCCTAAACCCTTCGCCCTAAAACCTAAACCCTAAAACCTCAACCATAAGAAATAAACCCTAAATCCCGAGCCATAAACCCTAAAACCTAAAACCCAAACCCTAAACAATGAGACCTAAAACCTAAACCCTAAACCCTAAACATTGAATCCCTAAACCTTAAACCCTAAACCGTAAATCCTCTAGAGAAAGAGAAATATCTTATGCTACTGGAATGTATATCAAATTTTACAGAACTTCCTGAAGTGTTCAAAATAAGCATAACAACTGGGGAATGAGTAAGAACACAAAGGGGTTATTGATCACCTAGTAAATATTTCTTGTTTAGTTATGAATGGGAGTCAGATGGCCTATGACTTAGTGAAATTCCATTCATTGATAATTCCTTCTATGATAAACCCATGGATGCTTTCAAAATATCCTTCAAAAATATAGGGGTAGTCATCAAGCCTAGTGAAGGGAGTGATGTGACTTGAAACACCTGAAATTCATACATTTTAAGAGGTCATGACACAAATTTACAAATATCTCTATCATTATAAATGGAAACTAAGTAACAATGTCTCCCTATATCTAAGGATCGAGGACTACTAGGGATGTGGTAGGATTGAACATTTAGGAGACATTGAGTGTCTAAATCAGAATTTCATTCTATTTAGAGAAATATTTTCAAATATTGGAGTAATGCATCTCTCGAAAATAAACTTAAACCTCATAAATCCTCTCAAATTTCCAGCTTACAAAAACACTGGAAATATAATGATTTTTTATTCAAATGAAACATTTGTTCTCGTTAGCTTGCAAATGAAAGAATTATTCAAAAGAGTGTCAAAAACATTTCTTTATACCAAATTGTTCTTAGATATCTAGCATTTTCCTCCTTCAAAATATCAATGATTAAAGACATCAAATTGTGATGACTCTCTTTGAATGTTCTACCTATGAAGTAGATGAACCCTTTCAGTTGAATACTATCTGTCAATACTAATAATAATGGGTAAGACACAAAACATTACAATGAGTGAAATAGTTCCCATGTGATGGGAAAAAGAAGATAGATGTATTGGGTAATATTTCTTTGTATCAAATTGTTCTTGGATATCTAGAATTTCCTCCTTTAAAATATCAACAGATGAAAGGCATCAAATTGTGATGAATCCCTTTGAATGTTTTGCCTACAAAGCAAATGAACCTTTTTAGTTGAATACTCTCTGAAAATACTAATAAGAATGGGTAAGACACATAACATTACACTGAGTGAATTGGTGAGCCTAAACCTTGAGCCCTAAACCCTAACCCCTAACCCCTAAACCCTATGCACCTAAACCCCGAAACTTATCCCTTAAACCTTAAAACCTAAAATTTAAACCCTAAACCCTAAACCCTAAAACCTAACCCCTAAACCTTAAACCTTGAGCCCTAAAACCTAAAACCTAAACCATAAACCTTGAGTCCTAAACCCTAAAACCTGAGCCCTAAACCGTAAACCCTCAACCCTCAACCTCAACCCTAAACTGTACACCCTAAACCCTTAACCCTAAACTCTAAACCCTAACCCTTGATGATAATCATATCCTAAATCTATCATTGTACCCAAATATCTCCAAAGAACAAGCTAAAATGAGCTAGTCATGCCATCAAGGTATCCAAGACCATCATGTGTGAAGTATTAAGGCATCATCTATCTCCATGATATACATATGAGAAAATAAACGTATGAGAATCTTGAATTTGATTCCATGAAAGGATGATTTTAGAGCCAGTAAAGGTGAAGGGATGATATTTATATGGAGCACCATGTTTCTAAGAATGAGCAATCATCTGAGTTCACTTGATGTAATTCACTTGGTACTATTCATAAAATCGTTCAACACCTAACAAAGTGTGATAAAACCTTAAGGAGGAGGAAAATTACAATCACCTCATTTTTTCCATAGGACAAGAATCCCATTCAGGGAGCAATCCTCTATCTACAAAGTAAGGATCTCATTTTAGTAAGAAGTAGACAACCATCATATATTTGATTCATGGTCACTAAAGTGAATTATGGACAAAATTTAAAAATTGGTACTTGTTGCATAGAATCGAGCACCCCGAATGGCCTCAAGTTTGAAATGGATCTGAGTGGGACATTCAGTGTGATTGCACAACATTGGACCATCTCTCAAGTTGTGGGACTTGCAGACTTGAGATGGACCTCTAGAGAAGGTTGGTTCCTACTTCTTAATCTACCTACCACAAGCTACTCCAAAGTGCAGTCAAGAACCTATCTAATCCTAATCTAACCTTCCAAGGAGATAAGGAGAGAGAGAGAGAAAGAGAGCCTACACTAAGTGGTGATACACCAGAAAAGGAAGTGGCTGATCACAAATCCAAATTGCCTGAAGTGGAGAGAGGTGAGTGATGGAGGGGATGGACAGATGCATCACAGACCAAAGATGAAGGTCACATGGAACACCACTTCAAAACCCATTAAACACAGCTCCCAAAACCTGCAATAAACATCAGAGTATGCACAATATACCATTTAATGAAGAGAGGCGAGAAGAGACAACAAAATAAGCAAAGGATGGATAGATGCATCATGAAACATATTTTATTGCTCCATAAGTTGCACAGTACATACTCAAAGTGGTCAAGAGGCAAGAAAATTCCATTACAAAGCCATGAGAAGAGGCTTAGAATACACATTCTACCTTGACGAAGAAGAGAGAGGGTGGCATGAGGGAAATAATGACCAACCCTTTAAAAATGCCCCTCCTTTACAATATATAAGAAGAATAAGAGAGAGAGGAGGGAGGAATTCGAACCATGTTCCAACCACCCCCGCAATGCATTGAATCCTTCTCTAAAAGCTCAACCACCAACCATTAATTCCCCTTGCAAATCCACCTACAATCTATCGATTCTGGTTCCCCATGTCTATTGGCATGTTGAAGAAGGAAGAAAGGGGGATCAAATCAAATCTGATCTAGTTATTGAAGCAATCAAATCCTACATGAATGGTATGAAAGACGTTTCCCTATTTTTTTTACACACCTAACCTTGTAAAAATTAAAGTTTCAAGCTTCCATGGCATGGACGAGGTTGAGACCCTTCCAAAAATTCTTCTCTTGCTCAAATCTGAGTTTCCAGTCACAAGATATGGCTGCTTGAAGATCGGGGTAAGCGGGATCACAATATTTAAAAGAGTCTGCTCATATAGGTCCACGTGGCAGCCCCGCGCATCTTGAAGATTCAGCCCCAACCTTTCACTTCGCAATTACACCGGATTGACATGAGGTGGCTTCGCAGCTCCTCTGTTTCCTCCGTATCTCGCTAGAGTCCCTTATGTTGGTGGATACCTTATGCCTAACCCGAGACACGTGGAGGATTCGCACTCATTTGGAAACTACACCCAGATTATGATTTTGAAGTTGTGTGGTTGAGACACGTGGAAGCCCTCACAGCTCTTGGAATTTTCAACGGTCGACCTTACCTTTTCGACTTTGACCATGTGGCGGGTTGGCACTCGTTTGGGGAATGCATTTTGGGCCGTTTCTAGGTGTTGCGCTGATGAGACATGTGGCTCCTTCGCGGCTCTGTTATATTTCTTTATGTTTTGGCTAAGTCCCTTTTTCTTGATGGGGCCATATGTCTGATCCTAGACATGTGGAGGATTAGCGCGCATTTAGGACTTGCTTCCGCATTTTCCCTTTAAAGTTGTGCCAAGATGACAAGTGGTTCCATCCACTGGCTCGCCCCCATTTGGAATTTTTAATGACCACTTCTACCTTTTCCAGCTCTGGACATGTGGAGGGCTAGCGCTATTTGAATCTTTGCTTTGGACTACACCTTTAAATTTATGCTAATGAGACGTGGCGCCGTCTGTTGGCTCTCTATACTTATCCGATTCGGGCCTCGATCCATTTGACTTCTATTGGACCCAAGACACGTGGAGAGTCTGCGCATGTTTGGGAACCCACTCTTTGGACCCAACCTTGGTGTTGCACCGATGAGACACGTGGAGGCTTCCGCCAACACTCTTATACTTAGTCGATTTAAATAGTTGGCTCCATCCCTTTTTCGGATCTCAAACACGTGGAGGCTTGGTGCTTGCATTGAGACTCCACTTTTGGATTTACCTTTGAAGATGTGCCAAGATGATGCATGGCACCTTCTCGCAAGTCTCGTGATACTTATTTGATTTAGGGTGATGCCTTTCTCATACCCTAGACACATGGAAGCCTCATGCTCATCCGGGAACCCATTATATATTTCACTTCTAAAGTTACGCCGAGTTGACATGTGGTTCCGTCCACCGGCTCTCCCCGTTTTGAATTTTTAATGACCGATGAGACCCCATGGGCTTGCGGGTCTCGCACTTGAAACCGTGCCATTTTGTAAAAGTGTAAAAGTTCCAAAGTCCCCATGAGACTCCACCAACCCACATTTATACTACATCCCACTTTTTCCAAAAGTCATCCTTAGGCCCATTGGCCCACATTTTCTACTTGGGAAAAAAAGACATCTCCAAGCTTGCCGACCCGCATTTTCTACTTGTGCCTTTGTAAAAAGTAAAAATGAAAAATATCTCCCGCTCGCCCGACGGTCGTGCAATTTCCATTTGGGCAAAATTTCCTCCCTAAGCCCACTTGAGCCCACCATTTACGAAATATGAGGAGTTAGAAGGACTTATTTATATCTATGGAAAGGGGAAGAAATTTCCTATTTGATGGAAATGATTTTAGGGGCCTTAAGTGCTTAAAATATGTAAAAATCAGATTGAATCACAAAATGGGAAAATGGCGCTAGTTGACCCAAAAATAAGTGTGAGCTTATTTGGTTAACAATTTGGTGACTCGTGGGGATCACCTGCCTACTACGTGAAATGATTAGTTACCTTGAAGCATCCATTGGGCATGGATTTTTCCTGGTAAACACAAAACTGATATGAACTTTGAAAATCCGATCCCTGAGCCACTTGGAACTACCGGAACTAGAGATGACTCACCAAATGCCATTCCAATGCACCGTGCACAAGTAACAAAACACCACAAAGACACTATGTACAAAAATTAAAATCATACACACCCCAAGTGGGATATGCAGAGTGTGCACAAGCACTTCTTCTACTAAAAACAAATCTACTCCTACTCTACGCTAACGAGAGAGAAAGGATATTCAAACAAATCTTGTAATTGGTAGGGAGAAGTAGCTTTCCTTTCTCAAAAAGGGCAGCCATTCAAATGATTTGACACTAAATATGACTATCCATATGAGTGAAAAACTAAATATAAGTTGGTTCTCCACCCAAATCATCAAGGTATCAACATTAATGGAAAATATCTCCTCAAGCTGATTTGCATTGGACTCCTGGAGGTGTTGATGGTGAACCTTGGTGCTTTAATACTCATCCTCATGCTCAAGAGTAAGCATGACCAGTTTTGGCTTCTCCCTTGGCTCCAATAAAGCCAAGTACCTAATAGGGCACGGTTTGATCTGATGGGTGTGCCCATGGTTCTGATATTGAACTCAAAAAATGGAGTCTTCTTGCAGACCTTCCTAGATGGATGATGTGAGAGGGATGATAGCCTCATACTCTTTTCTTTCCTCCTCTTGAGAAGAACATGGAAGATCATGATCCTCCAACCCTTGTTCTAGAGGGCTATTGTAAGACATAATCCGATTCCTTGAATGCTCTCCTCCATGGCAAAGCAGACTCATGTGCTTGGAAGGAGGATGATGGGGGAGAAAATGATGTGATCTCCTCAGGATCCTATCTATCAAAGAAATCTTCCAATTCCGACAGAAATTCTTCCGCCTTGTTGTCCTACCGCATGTGCTCGACCTCCTCCATGGTGTCCTTTGGATCTGAAATTTTCTCACCATGGTTACCCTCATTCTCAAATATTAAGTTTGAAAGCTCAAACTCTTCTTTTGACATCAGAGTTTGAAGGGGATGAAGTGCGAGGAAGAACTGAAGGTTCTTCTGTGGCTTGCTCCGCACTTGGAGCCTTTAGAACTATATGGTTCTCCTCCAGAATTATGCCCTTTGGAGCTAACTGATTTTTCTTTAGAATAGGTGCCCATATGATTTCCTCTTCCCATTCAGAGTCATATGATTCACACCATTCTTAAACTATTTTACAATCGTTGAACATGATGATGTTAATTTGGGGAGGTGTGTTGGTAGGGATGTTCATTTATGGTATAGCTAGCAGAGGGGACTTGGAAGAAAATGGGAGGATAGATGTGGAAGGGATGTAATTCTTAGTGGGGGTAGCACGCAAGAAGCTAGGGACATGCACAGCGGGCCGAGAGGATGTAAGTTGGTATGGTGGAGTGGGAGGACTGTAAGACAAGAGCACGTGGTTACCCCATTGACGTAAGCTAAACACTAGATTTTTGAGCCTCCATTCCTTCCACCCACTCTGTAATCTAGGGAAACATCTCAGTGATGAAGTGTAGCTTTTGTTGGGTGCTAAACCAACCTAGTATAGGGCCGACCCATGGACAAGGGGCCTTGTAGCCAACTTCAATTGCCATTATGGAGCACTTGACTTTGAGCTGCATCATGTCCATCTCCATCTTTTGCACCTACCTCTTGAAATCAGCTTCGACCAAGGAGTTTCCACCATCATCTGCATAAGCCTATTCTTCATAAACATTTTGGTTAGAAAAAAGTGGGTTGTATGTGTTTCCGAGATGATGGGGCTTATAAAAGTGATTTGGAGGAGGAATTTGAAACTGTGGAGATGAAGGGAAATAGTTCTGCTACTGCATATGAGAATTCCATGATGGGAAAGAATTCATGACTGCACAACTTCATGAATGGAAGAAAATGGAAGATATGAAAAGAAAAAAATGGATGGGAGAAAGGTCTGCAACTTTAGAGATGGGTTGTTGACTAGATGGAGTTGCCATATGTGCTTGCATGTGCCTTAAAAGGCCAAATCTTAACAAGAACACACCAACATGCTAATATGAAGTGGTAAGTGCTTGAGAACTATCCTACGAGTGTGCCACAACTGTTGTGTGGTCGAATGGTGGCTTAAGATTTTCCTTTGGTAATGAGACACCTTAGAAAGATGAAAAATCTAACCTTAGTGTCCCATCGGGTGCCAAAATTGTTGTTACAAAATCACATCACCCCCGAATTTCCTCGAGTTTTAAATGGATATGAGTGGTGCATTCAATGTGATTGCACAACATTACACCATCTCTCAAGTTGTGGGACTTGCAAACTTGAGATAGACCTCTAGAGAAGGCTAGTTCCTTATTCCTAATCTACCTACCACAAGCTACTCAGTGTGACAGCAGAACCTATCTAATCCTAATCTAACCTTATAAGGAGATAGGAGAGAGTGAGAGAGTGAAAGAGAGCCTACACTAAGTGGTGATACACCAGAAAAGGAAGTGGCTGATCGTGAATCCAAATTTCCTAAATTGGAGAGAGATGAGCGATGAAGGGGATGGATAGATGCATCACAAACCAAAGATGAAGGTCACATGAAATACCACTTAAAAACCCATTAAACACATCTCCCAGAACCTATAATAAATATTAGAGTATGCACAATATACCCTTGCAATGACGAGAGGTGAGAAGAGACAACAAAATAAGCAAAGGATGTACAGATGCATCACGAAACATATTTTATTGCTCCATAAGTCACACGGTACATCATCAGTGGGAAGAGGCAATAAAATGCCATTACAGAGCCATGAGAAGAGGCTTAGACTCCACATTCTACCCTAAGGAAGAAAGAGAGAGGGGGCAAGAAAGAAACAATGACCAACCCTTTAAAAATGCCCCTCCTTTACAATATATAGGAAGAATAAGAGAGAGAGGAGGGAAGAATTTGAACCCTATTCCAACCACCCCTGCAATGCATTGAATCCTACTCTGAAAGCTCAACCACCAACCATCAATGCCCTTTGTAAATCCACCTATAATCTGTCAATTCTGGTTCCCCATGTATGTTTGGTGTGTTGAAGAAGGAAGAAAAGAAAATCAAATCAAATTTGATCTAGTTGTTGAAGAAATCAGATCCTATGGCATGAAAGACATTTTCCTATTTTTACCCACCTAACCTTGTCAAAATTAAAGTTTCATTCTTCCATGGCATGGATGAGGTCGAGACCCTTCCAAAAAGTCTTCTCTTGCTCAAATATGAGTTTCCAGTCAAAAGATATGGCTGTCTAAAGATTAGGGTCATGGGCTAGCACTTTTTAAAATAATCTATTCATACAGGTCCACGTGGCGAGACTGTGCATATTGAAGATTAAGCCCCTAATTTTCACTTCGAAATTGCACCGGATTTACACGTGGTGGATTCAACAGGCTCCTCTGTTTCCTTTGTACTCTACCTAAGTCCCTTATGTTGGTGAAGACCTTATGCCTAACCTAAGACATGTGGAGGCTTCACACTCATTTAGAAACTACCCCCAGATTATGCTTTTGAAGTTGCGCGGTTGAGACACATGGAAGCCTCCGTAGGATCTTGGAATTTTCAACAGTCGACCTTACCTTTTCTGACTTTGGCCACGTGGTGGGTTGGTGCTTGTTTGGGGACTACCTTTTGGGCCGCGCCTTGGTGTTGTGCTGATGAGACACAAGGCTCTTTCCATGGCTTTGTTCTATTTCTTTGTGTTTTGGCTAAGTCCCTTTTGCTTGGCGGGGTCATATGTCTAACCCTGGACACAAGGAGGCTTGGTGTGCATTTGGGACTTGCTTTTGGATTTTCCCCTTTGAAGTTTCGAGATGACACATGGTTCCATCTACCTGGATCTGCCCCATTTTGAATTTTCAATGACCACTTCTACCTTTTTAGGCTCGCACATGTTGAGGGCTAGTGCTTATTTGAATCTCTAGTTGGGAATGTGCCTTTGAATTTGTGCTGATGAGACCCGTGGCACCGTTTGTTGGCTCTCTATACTTATCCAATTCATGCCTTGATCCATTTGACTTATGTTGGACCCAAGACACGTGTAGAGTCTATGTGTTGGGCCCTTGAAATATAAAATAAGTCCAAAAAGGGTGCATAGGTGCGCACGGTTGAACAAAGCACGCAAGATAAGGCACGTAGGGAAGGGTTCAAGTAGGGTTTTGGTAGAACCCAGGATGCATGCCCGTAGAGGAGAATATGAGAATTAGTCATTTTTGGCCTATTGGGTAGACGCTTGGGAAAAATGTGACTCGGGTGGATAAGGTGACAACTTGACGATAGGGTGGCCTGGAAGGAATATGCCCTGCAATAGAAGCTTCTAGAAGGACATCATGGCAAGGAGTGGTGAGCTCAGGCCTGGAGGAGCATGCGCTCATGGAGGACCACATTCAAACACTTGGCGATATGTCTGAGGCCGTAGAAGAATGAGTTGGCAATTCAAAGATATATATACAAGTGCCTGTAGAAGCAAAGGGAGATGAAATGGATAGAGGGCGGAGCTCTGCAAAAATACTACAAGGACTTTGTTAGCTTGGGTAAATAAGTGTAGGAAAGGATGTATCAAGGGTTGGGGAGTTATAAATTTTCTTTTGAGGGCCTAGTTATATGAATCTAGTTATAATGCATGACTACGGTCTACCTCTCTGTGACATTCTGTAATGGGCCTAATGAATGTAATGAGGTTACCAATTTATGTGAATATGAACATTAATGGTTCTGATGCATACATCCTTCTTCATAGATATTTTTCATTTATGTTTATGAACTAAGTATGAATGCTTGTACAACTTCCTTTCTATTTTGGTGTAAGTTCTATAATCTGTTAAGCTCTTTTCTGTCTAGAATGACTGCAAGGATCTAGAATCCATTCGAGCTCTATGGTGCTTGTATGTCTTATTCCCTCTCAAATCTCTTAAACTCGGATCATAGATGATGTTTCCTACTAAAATCACATAAAAGAGAGACTCATGTGCCCGCGCGTGCCTTGGGTGAGCACCCAATACCCGCTGGGTGATAGGTCGGTGCGCATGGGGTTCCTTTCCTTTGTGATGGGTGTAAAAATGACTAT
Organism: Taxus wallichiana var. yunnanensis; assembly: GCA_018340775.1. Taxonomy (NCBI): domain Eukaryota; kingdom Viridiplantae; phylum Streptophyta; class Pinopsida; order Cupressales; family Taxaceae; genus Taxus; species Taxus wallichiana. The sequence goes on from CM031235.1 coordinate 798,567,068, forward strand.
ATCTTGGTTACATGCTTTGAGACCTCTTTTTGAAGATGTATTGGGAAACGCATACATCATGATCTGTGTAATGAGTAATGATAGAGTATTTAACTTTGGAAAGTGTTGAATCATGGTTCAAAAGCACGGAGGATGAATTTTCTCAGAGATTTAGCACTAGATCTGAGTTTAATGCACGTAGATGGGTAGAAGAGAACCTCTACCATGATTTATATGAAACTTTTTTCTGTTGCTTCCCAGTAGAACTATATGAATGGCTCTCAAAGATATGCATCTAGATCAAGCTGGTATTATAGATCACGTGCATGGACCCAAGAATAATACTAGAGGCTACAAGATGCAGATATGATGTGGACTCATGCTATGGATCATTGGTGGAAAGGTGTATTAGCTAGCTACACTTTGGAGTATGCTATTTCTACATATTCTTGTCATGGAAGTTACTGAGTTTGAATTTCTGTGGGATCCCAGAGGATCATTTCTACGTGCTATCCCTCTGGCAATGAATATCTTGATTGTTACCTTGAGTTTAGAGGCATTTCCAATGGCCGGCTAAACTATTCTGAGTGTTGGGTGAGGAAGCTAGGGTGGAGGAAGATGACAAATATTACGATGGAGAAAGAAAGGGAGGAGAGACGACTCAAGTATAGTGAAGTGCATGAAAGGGATATTGTTAGACAACGTGAGGTTACAAGTGTGATGGATCTATGGAGGTAGATGTTATGGGAAGGATTTGAGGTTCACGCAGAGGATGTGGAACCTGAGCAATTTGTGCTACCCCATCTTGGAAAGCACGTAAGAGAGACCCCTTCAGGCTTCTGATGAGAGTTTGTTGCGTGGAGAGAGAAGAGTTGTTGGCATGTATTTGAACCCACCTAGTGACCAAACCATGGCACTTGGTTTTCCAGATCAAGGAAGGAGTATTGTTGACCCAGTTGGTATCAGTGGAAGTGATAGATTTGTGCCTAGGAGATATAATTTTTCATTTCCCACTTCTATGGCTATGCATATTCTAGTATTCGGAGGAATTTTTGGACAAGGAGCAAGTACACAAGCCTTTGGTCTTACATCTAGGAGTGGCATGGGGTACACTAGTGGTAGTGGGGAATTATCACATACCATCAACACGTAGTTCAGTGGAACCTTGGGGACACTTGGCATAACCACTACATGACCTGGTGGATTTGGTGGGTCAGGAGGAATAGGACCTAGTAGTTTTGGTGGATCTGGTGGGTTAGGAGGAACAAGTTCTAGTGGATCTGGTGGCTTAGGAGGCACAAGATTTGGTGGATCCGGTGGCAGAGGAAACACCGGAGGGAACCAAGGCTTTGGCTTAGGAGGACAAGGGCCCCAACCACCCCTTAAAGTCTTCTTTGAAATGTCTTTACATTTTCCAGATTATAGAGGTATTGAAGATGCTGCAGAACATGTTCACAAGTGTGAAATACTATGGCACACAAAGGGGATCACAACCCCAGAGCGGAAGGCCAACCAGTTTACAATGACATTCCAGGGGCGCGCACATAGCTAGTATAGGAAATATGACCCTCATCAAATGACGGTGGATTATACTACTTTAAAGAACACCGTTTTGGCAGAATTTGAAATTCCTGAGTTTGAATAGAAGAGCATCAACACCCTGAAGGAAATTCAATAGGGAATGGCTAAGAGTGTCTGAAAATATGATGTATGCTTTAAAACTCTCTTGTCTAAGTTATCATATGATATTCACCCTTCACAACATGCTTCGTGGCTTGTTGGAGGGTTGATCACTCCTTTTAGGAGAGCTTTATCTCATAAAACTTTCACAGACCCACATGAGGCATTAGAAGCTGCTCTACGTGCCAAGGATGTTAGAAGTCTTGATATTGCTGCTAGCCCATTTTTGGAGGCTTAAATTGCTACTATGACTAAGCGGTGGAGAATTTTTTTCGTGCACTCGGCCCATGAGACTCATAGTGGTATATGGTGTACAGATTGTGAAGTAGAGGGGCATGTCAAGGATAGTTTCCCCTAGAGGATAGTACGTGTCGTGACAGTAGACTATGAAATTTGTCATGGGGACCATGATGCAAGTAGATGTCCCTTGTTACAACGCGTAATTCGAGAAGAATGTGTCTTGCTACTATAAGATCTGCACCTCTACAACCCATGATACTAAGGATTGTAGGCTTATTGACCAGATCCATGAGGCCATTGATCATGGGGTACGCTAGACCAGCATTGCCAACAGTTCTAAAGGTGATGATCACTGTTATGAGGAGCGCACAGATGGAGGCATGCATAGAAGGGGATTTCATGGAGGATTCTCGTGGTCATGGTAACCACGGAGGAGGAAGAAGTGAGTTCCCATGTGGAACCTATTTTAATTGTGGGTCTACAGAGCATTACAAATGAGAGTGCCTAGACCTATTGCAGTGCTCATGGTGTGGGAAGAAACACAAGTATGAGGAGTGCCTAAGTTGTTTGAGCACATGAATCAACAACAACGGAAAGACAAGGGTCATTGTAATGGTAAGCATTAAGAAGACAGACACACAATGGATGCCACAGGTAACATGTGATGTAGGCTTAGAACCTATTTTAGTAACAACAAGAGTAGAGGCTGCACGTGCAAAGGAAATACCAAGGTAGAGGAATCTTGTTTCAAGAGAAGAAGTGGTACATGGAAAGTTCCCAGATCCTGCTAATCAAAAAGAGGTATAACAAGATACCATGGACGTCATTTAGAGTTTACAAGGAGAAATCCAGTGTCTAAAGGAGCAATCTAGGAGGGAGGAGAAAAGAAGGAAGGTCAAGGCGTCAAGAGATGACCAATGAGGTTAGGGAGGTATGTAAATGTTAAGACAAGAGAATGTTATTCCCTTGCTAGGGGCATGGTTGTGAGAAAAGGTACCATGTGTTGGAGAAGAGTGCGAGAGGTAGGTATTACATGCAAACCTCCCCCCTCATAGCCTTGACTATGATAGGGAGATCACGTTAAATGCAGTAGTGGATGGATGACAGCTGAGCAATATCCTCATTGACATAGGCATGGAGGTCAATGTTATCACATTAGATGCATGGCATCAAATGGGAAGGCCCGCACACTACCATCTTCGAATGTGCTTTATATGGCAAACAAAACAAAGGTAATGCCCATCAATGTCTTAAAAGATGCAACTATCACCATTCAAGGAGCTAAGTTTACTGGGGACTTTGAAGCCTTGGTGCTCACCGAGGTAGAAAATTTTCCAACACGCTTAGGTGTCCATGGTGTTATAAGAATAATGTAGATCTTCGGTTCAACAAGTGGTGCATCAGCTTTGAAAATGAAGAGGAATGAGTCATCATACCCCTAACTAATGGGAAGTCAACACCCTATACTGAACCTTTGGGAGAGGAGGTCTTGGATAGAATATATGTGTGCTTAATTAAGGATCCAGAGATAATCCATCCTACCGACGGAGTTATCCAGTTTGAGGATGCTCAGTCGGTAAGTAACACCACTAGTCTAGCATGTGATAATTGGGCACATGGAACCTATGAGTTGATTAGACGACATTTAAGAGGATTGGTGATAAAGGTGACAAAGGTGTGCACAGTCTGGCACCTAGGAGGAAAAGAGCTACCTAAGTACTCAGGAGGAGCCTCCCCTGAGGTCTTTTTGCAGAAAATGGAAGCTCAGTGGAAGGAGGAAAATGAAATAAGGGGGATGTTAAGTTACGTCCTACTAGGAAATGCTACTCATTGGTGGGAAACACATCAAGATAATCTCTTGGAATGGCGCAAAGTGATAATTGCCTTCTCTATTTGTTTCTATAGAAGCAATATGCCTACCACCATCAAGGACTACCATGGTAAGGAGCCCGCCTCTTTCCACATCCAAGCTCGTGAAAGAACCCGGAGGGAAGTTGTGAAAGATTTGTGACCATCCATCCGGGTGTAAAAACAATATTATACACTACTGTGGTTGCACGCGTGTATGGTACATACATTCTGAGACACACCGCCAAAAAGGGAGTTGGAAAGAGCTAGCGGCTGACCTCGTTCAAACATTTGAGTATCAAAGGACCAAGCCATCAATTGATAAGGCATTACACGGGTTGTCAAACACCTTACCATGGGGGATAGTGCCATGCGGAAGATAGGTTACTATACTTGCTTGTTGATCCGAGGTTTGGAGGTGAAATTTGAAGAAGAGGAAATAGAGGAGGTTCTAGCTTGAGCATGCGTGTGTGAAAAAGGAGAAAGGAAAGCTTGTATATGTGATTGATGGGGAGGAAGCAAAAATATTGGATGTTAACCATTCTGTAGGGACGTGCGAGGTGTGGACAAGTTGATACTCACACGCACACCTACTATGAACCTTTAAAAACTAAAAAGGTTAACATTGGATCGGGAGAAGAACCTAAGGAAGCTATCATTAGAGATTATTGGTTGGAGAAGGAAGTCTCTAAGATCATTGATATTTTGTGTGAATTTGAGGATTTATTCCTACGTGGGTACTATGAGCTCAAAGGCATCCACCATTCCTTGGGGGAGATGAGGATAAAGTCTGAAGGATGGTGTGCGCACGGTTAGAAGAGACCCTACCAGATGAATCCCAATTTGTGTGTGAAGGTAAAGGAAGAGTTAGACAAAATGATAGCATCTGGGATCATTGAAGCTATTGAAGAATTAGAGTGGATAAGTCCAATGGTAATCAACATCAAGAAGGATGGGTAGATTAGGATCTACGTGGATTATAGGGAGTTGAATGTAGTTTGTGTCATCGATCCTTTTCCAACCCCCTTCACTAAATAAATTTTGGAGGGAGTTTACGGGCGTGAAATATATTCCTTTACGGATGGATTTTGGGGTACCACCAAGTCCGGATTGCAAAGGAAGAACAGGAGAAGACAACTTTTGCCACTGAATGGGGAAGTTTTGCATACACGGTCAAGCTCTTTGGGTTGAAGAATGCACCTGCTATTTTCTCATGCATAGTAGTACGTGCATTCTTAGACTTCATCCATAAATTTCTTCAGGTTTATCTGGATGATTGGATGGTGTATGGGCTAGTAAAAGACCATTGTGATAATTTGAGGTTGATGTTTGAGAGGTGTTGGCAGTTGAGGATATCCCTCAACATTAAGAAGTGTGTCTTTGCTACCCCCTTTGGAACATTATTGGGGCATATCATATATAAGGAGGGCTTGCTAGTAGATCCTGCCAAGGTTGTAGTTATTGTGGGATTGGGGGAGCCTACTAGCCAAAGCACAATGCGCGAGTTTCTTGGACACGTGGGCTACTATCAAAAGTTCATCAAGGGGTATGCTAAGATCTCCATGCCTTTAGAAGAATTGCTTAGACATAAAAGTGCCTTCCATTGGGGAAAGGCGCAACAGAGGGTGTTTGACACATTAAAGGATAGGCTTGTCACCGCACCTATATTACATTTTCCCTCTTGGGATAAGCCCTTCCATGTTCATGTAGATGCCTCTAGAATGACCATTAGGAAGTAATTACACATCCTGGTGAGGGAATTGTTGATCAACCCCTATGCTTTGCAAGCAAGAAGTTGACACCAGCAAAGCAGAATTATACTACGACCAAGCGCGAAGCATTGTCAATGATCTACACGCTTCACAAGTTTAGGAAGTATCTACTAGCAACTCCCTTTATCTTCTACACTGACCACATGGCATTAAATTATTTGGTGAACAAGCCTGTTCTACAAGGGCGCATATGTCGGTGGGTGCTATTATTTCAAGAGTTTGAGTTCACGGTAGTTGTGAAGCCTAGAAAGAGTAATTGTGGACCTGATCATTTGTCAAGAATTAATTCAGGGGAGGATGTGCACAGAGCATTGAAGAGACTATGCTAGACATGCAAATGTTTAGGTTACGGTGCGTACCCTCATTTGGAGGAAATTACATTATTTCTAAAGGAATGTGTGGCGTCGGAAGGGATGAAGACATTAGAGAAAAAAACTAGCCATACGCGCCGCACCCTACATGTTGATCAGTGGGGACTTATACAAATTATGGCATGATGAAGTTTTGTGCAGGTGTGTACTAGAGCATGAGCACCTCACCATCATAGAGGAAGCACATAGAGGAAGTGTAGGTGGACATTATGCAGGTGACACCACCACACGTAAAATATTAATGGCAGGATTATCGTGGGAAAATCTATATAAGGACTACAAGGAGTATTGTAAAGCATGTGACCATTGTCAACACGTTGGCAAGCTAGGATGAAGAGATGAAATTCCTTTACACCCTATCCCTAGCGCTAATTTTTTTGAGAAATGGGAAATAGACTTTGTAGGCCCTATTACACCAGCAGTGTAGGACTGGATCACGCTACGTAATCACTTACACGAGACTATTTGACAAGGTGGGCAGAGGTAACCCCAACTAAAGACTGCACAACAACTACAACAAAAATATTTTTATGGGAGAACATTATCACAAGGTATGGATGCCCTTTAAGTTTAACCAATGATAGGGGTACACATTTCTTGAATGAGACCGTGAGGATCCTGTTAGCAGAGTTCATGGTGGCTCATCACAAAACTACACCTTATCACCCACAAGAAAATGGAACCGTGGAAGCATTTAACAAAATATTGAGTCATACCCTGACAAAAATTTGTGATGTCGGAAGAAAATATTGGGATGACAAGGTATTAGCTGTATTATGGGCTTATAGGAAAACTTATAAAAGGTTGAACAAAGCCACACCATTTCAATTGGTGTTTGGCATGAAGCTATTCTGCCGATTGAGTTCATGTTACCTTCTCTACAAATAGCATGTGCGGGAGGGCTAGCTGATGAGCAAGTGCTGGAAGAGAGAATTGATGAATTGATGAAGATGGATGAAATATGATCACTTTCTAGGTGGAGCCAAACAATAGAAAAAGCAAAGAAAAAATCATGACATGATCGCCACATTAGGAACAAGAAGTTTGAGGTTGGGCAGATGGTCTTACTGTATGATTCTAAGTTTTGCGCCACCCTGGGAAGTTAAAGGTCCATTGGTTAGGTCCCTATATAATCTCGTACATCCTTGATTCAGGCGCGTGCCAGTTACAAGTGCTGGATGGAACGAAATTGCCTGGACACTTTAATGGGAGTAGGCTGAAGCCCTACTATAAATAAGGCTTCTTGATGTTTTTAAATAAGGTAGTTTTTGCCAGATAGTTTAGAATTTCCTTTATGCATTTCCTTTCTTGTGTTTCCTTTCGTGTTTTTGTTTTGTTTTACACCTTGGGCACCGGTAACCTTGTTACTTTTTGAGGTTTTGAATGCACAGAGGACCATGCATCATTTTAAGTGTGGGGTGGAGTGATGTGAAGGAAAGCGTGGGTAAAGTGCCAAGGAGGATTGTGTTGAAAAGCTTGGTTGAATGGCCCTATTGAAAGAGGTGCATGAAAGAAAATGTAGAAAAGAATGGTTAGTGTCAAGATAAGGCTACTTTCATATCCCACATACATAGGAGGAAAAAGTGCATAAATGACACGAGGTAGGCAAGAGAAAAAATCATGACAAAATAACCGCCTTTCTTGTGCTGGTTACGCGCGTGTAAGAGTCTCCTGTCAAGATGGATTGGTTGTGCCCCAAAAGGTTGGAAGATTTTCCATGCAGGGTTAGGTGCGTGAGTTATGACGCAAATGTTAGGATTTGTTTGAAAAATCCACATTAAACGTTAAAAGTATGGTGGTAGGTGAAGTAGCATTTAATGCTTAAAAATGGGAAAACTATAAATAAAGGTTCAGACATTTCATTTTTTCACTTTGCATATATGAAGAGGAGCTTTTGTGAACTAGGGTTTCAGAGTTGATCCATGTGAAGAAAAATTGCAAGAATTTGAGTGTGAGTGACCAGTTTGGATTTACAAACCAGAAAGGAAGTGATTCACGGGCATGGGAAGAGTTGTGGAGAAGCGTCATCTGGTGAAAAGAGGTTCCAGTTAGGGTTTGGCATCTAGGGCATGGGTCGGAAAAGAGTTTCTTCACCAGTTTGAGATCTAAACTTGGAAAGGGGTAGTAAAACAAAGCAAGTGAAAGAAGTTGAAGTGTTAACATAAACAATGGCACCCAAGAAACCAGTTGGCACACCTAAGAAGGGAAAGGGCAAGGGAAAGAGAAAAAATAAGACATTATCATGGGTACAAATGAAGAGTGGTATGTAGAAATGCAAGTACCTAGATGGAGTATTGCTTGGACACGAGTGTGGGAGTCCCATTTAAGAAATATGTTAGTAAATGATTACAATCATCGTTCGAGCACAATTGAGAAGGAAATGGTGTTGGAGTTAGTGCACTCGATGAATAAAAGGACACCAGAGGGTTTTCCCATCTATAATGATGATGTAAAAGTGAAGATGGAGAAGTCAAGATTATTGCAACTCTTTGAGTTTCCCTACTTGGGAAGCCTAAGCACCTATATCAATGGTTGATGTCACATGTGCACGAAGATTACTTTCACTTCACAAGGCACAAGATGCACATTACCCCTCAGCTTGTTTCACATTTCACAGGCCTCATCTGTGAAGGAGAAAGTTTGGAGGAAGACCTAAGCAACAAGAAGGAAATTAAGGAAATCGTCGCTGCTTATGCATACAAAAAGGGGTTGAGGTACTTTGATATCACGGACATCAAGGATCCATGATGAAGATGGCTGCACACCTTGTGATAAAGTTAAATGGCCAGGAGAGCTAGACCTGTAAATAATGCCTGGTTGAATGTTTGCAGGAGGATTTCGAGAGGGCACCATCTACAACTTGTCTGCATTCATCGTGGATGAGATTGTCAGAACGCGAAGGAAGGTGATAAAATCCTTTTTGGTAATGTCTGTTAACCATTGTATTCTCAGAGATTGGAGTTCGGATGCAAAGAAAAATTCGTGGTGGGAGTACTTCATCAAGACCCTTCACCGCAAAGAGGTTTGAGAAGTACACCTGTGATAGTATGATAGCCATGCATAAGGTGCACCTAGAGAAGTGATACACATGCCTGAGGAATGCATTCGAGAGCAGTAATGGAGGATCCTTGAATAGTTGCGCAAAGAACCACCGAGGAGAAGCCAAGTTTGTGGTGTACTAAAATTTTGGATCGGTAGATTTAAACTGATGGATGAGACATGGAGCCCATGGTGTAAGCTCCCTTTTACGTTCACATCTCAACACTTCCAAGTGGGAGTGAACAGGTTCAAAGAATCTAAGAAGTTGAAGTTGGACCTTGGTAATCTAGACCGAGATCATAGAGAAATGCGCAAAGGGTTGGTCTACCCCAACAAGCACACATACGTGGAGAAGTACGTGTCACATGAGGTCCAAATGATGAGACCCATGACTTTTCCCATTGTAGGAGGGACCACGGCGTGAGTATACCTCCGCATAAGACCCAAATTTGAGAAGGGCGCATATCTAGAGAATGAGGTGTCCATACCGAGGACCTAACTGGTAGGAAGAGACCCGTGCCTAGGCAGAAGGAAAAAGAACCAAAGGAGAAAGTACCAAGTGTAGTGAATACACAGGTAATAGGTACCCCTAGGACAAGCACCAGAACAAGTATGTATTCGTGTAAGAAAAAGTCCATAGTCAAAGAGAAGACTCTAGAGCTAGAGAAGTTGTTAGACAAGGAGTCATCGGAAGAAGAAGAGACAGATTCACTTGTGTCGAATCCCTAGTTGGAAAGAAGCGAAGATGATGGAGGAGTCGGATTCTAAGTACACTGAGAGCTTGGGGGCCTACCAGGGTGAAAGGGATGATGATGAGGAAGATAAGCCTGAGGTAAACCAAGAACATGTGTTCAATGTACATGACTCAAAGGAGGGAGAAGGAGAGAAGAATGAGTACATCTTCATGTGGAGAGAGGGCAGCTAGGAGGGGGAAGGTGCCCGGGATAAGGAAGGGAGCGAAGAGGTAAATAAGGAGGCAGAAAGAGAGGCTGAGAAGGTCATTGAGACCTTGGTAGAAGAGGGGTTGGAATGCAGACCGCTTGGTAATGAATGAGGATAAGGAGGAGAGTGGGGAAAAGGACCACGATAACACTGGAGGCCCCACTTTAACTATAAATATTCCTAAGGGCACACGCACGGGAGGAAAGCGTGGAGGAGGAGAGGCCATGGTTGGGTTATATTGATGACCCCAACAAAGTGTTGTGCGCATGGTTCCAAAGCATGGTTCTAAAGCACGGTTCCATCAGAGGGGATCTTGGTAATGTCATCTTTTGATAAGGAGGCTGCATACCCGCAGATAAGGAATATGCTCTTATGGGCATTTGCGTCCCATCTTGATGAGCCAGAATTTGAACTAAGCTCATGGGAAATACTAACATTGCCAAAATAAAAAGGAGACAACCCATTGGTGAATGCTCGAAGCTCTCGATGAACAACTGTGTAATGCGCTCAACAAGGTCTCCATTGAGGTCAAAGCTAGACTCTTTGGTCGAATGATAGAATCAAATATCTGGAGGATGAACTAGAGAAGAAAGAGGAAGAGCTAGTTGCGGGGAAAAAGGAGCTAAGTCAAGAAAAGATGATTAGTGCCCAGTTGTAGTGTGAGTTAAGGGATGAGAAGGCAAGAGTACATGAAGTATACAAAAAGGTGGAGTCCATTACAGATGCAATAGTGTTGAAGCATCCGGACCTAGTGCCTCCCGCGTGGAAGTATGCATCTTCCTAGAATGCCTGGAGGACTTAACAAGAATCCTCACCATGGAGAGGCAGCCACTAGCCTTGGAATCTGTAGAAGAAGTGGCCGTGCATTTAGAAAAGGAGGATAAATTGAAGGTCGTGGCACTCATAGCTGAATACAACAAGGTCCTTACTAATGTAAAGATTGCTTCCTGGAGAATACTTAGGCCACGTACGATAAGAATCGTGCAGATAGAGACAAAGTGGCAAGCATGTTGATGATGAAGTAGAACTTAAAGAGTTCTAGGAGAAGAACAAGGGGAACAGAGCAGAGTGAGAAAATATCCTAGCCGAGGTAGAAAATAAATTAGAAGCTATTGAGGCCTTACGGGATCAATTAAAAACCTGGCAAAGGAACTATACCCGCAGATTACACAAAGGATGGATGCGCTAGAGGATATAGGCAAGGAGTTAGAGAAAATTGTTGACACCATGAGTGCCCAAGGGGATGGGCTGGGTTTTGATCAGGTGAGTGCCTTAGTAGGTGATCTTTGCAAGAGAGCATAGAATGAGGTCGATTCCTGGAACAATCTAGAGGTCGACTTGCAAAAGAAATTTCCTCTCTTATTGCTTTAAGTAGCATCATTTCTCATTATTCCTTATTTTCCCATTATTTTCACCATTTATTGTGTATTTATTTATTATTTGAGGATTTTTCAAGGGCGAGAGAATAAGTAAAGTGTGGGGTGATGTTGGGCCCCTAAAATATCAACTAAGTCTAAAACGGGTGCATAGGCGTGCATAGTTGAACAAAGCGTGCAAGATAAGGCACATAGGGAAGGGTTCAAGTAGGGTTTTGGTAGAACCCAGGATGCACGCCTATGGAGAATCTGGGACTTAGCCATTTTTGGCCTATCGGGCAGACATAGGAAAAATGTGACCCAGCGGATAAGGTGCCACCTAGCGACAGGGTGGCTGGAAGGAATATGCCATGCGATAGAAGCTTCTAGAAGGAAATCATGGCAAGGAGTGGTGAGCTTAGGCCTAGAGGAGCATGTGCTCATGGAGGACCACATTCAGACACTTGGTGACAGGTTTGAGGCCACAGAAGAATGAGTTGGTAGTTCAAGAAGGCTATATATACAAGTACCTGCAGAAGCAAAGGGAGATGAAATGGATGAAGGGCGAGCTCGCAGAAATACCGCAAGGACTCGATAGCTTGGGTAAATAAGTTTAGGGAAGGATATATCAAGGGTTAGGGAGTTATAAATTTTCTTTTGAGGGCCTAGTTATATGAGTCTAGTTATAATGTAGGACTACGGTTTGTCTCTCTATGACATTTTGTAATGGGCCTAATGAATGTAATGAGGTTATCAGTTTATGTGAACATAAAAACATTAATAGTTTTGATGCATACATCCTTCTTCATATCTATTTTTCACTTATGTTTATGAACTAAGTATGAATGATTTTATAACTTCCTTTCTGTTTTGGTAAGTTCTATAATATGTTAAGCTCTTTTCTATCTAGAATGACTGCAAGAATATAGAAGCCGTTATGAGATCTATGTTGCTTATATGTCTTATTCCATCTCAAATATCTTAAACTCAGATCATAGATGATGTTTCACACTAAACTCACATAAAAAGAGAATCGGGGGCCGCGCGTGCCTCGGGTGAGCACCCAACACCCGCCGGGTGATAGGTCGGTGCACATGGGTATCCTTTCCTTTGTGATGGGTGTAAAAATGACTACGATGCTCATGTTTGGGAACTGATCTTTGGACCCATCCTTGGTGTTGCACCGATTGGACATGTGGAGGCTTCCGCCGACACTTTTTTACTTAGTCAATTTAAATGGTTGGCTCCATCCCTTTTTCAGACCTAGGACACGTGGAGGCTTGGCACTTATCTGGGAGACCCAATTTTGGATTTACCTTTGAAGATGCACCGAGATGACGCGTGGCACCTTCCGCGAGTCTGTGATACTTAGCCAATTCGGGTCGATGCCTTTCTCGGACCCTACACACGTGGAAGCCTCATGCTCATATGGGAACCCGCTCTATATTTCACTTCTAAAGTTGTGCCGAGTTGACACATGGTTCCATCCATTGGCTCTCCCCGTTTTGAATTTTCAATGACCGATGAGACCTCGGGCTTGTGGGCTCGCACTTGAAACTGTGTAATTTTGCAAAAGTGTAAAAGTTCCAAATCCCCCATAGACCACCGCCCGCATTTATACTATTGGAAAAATTTCCTCCGCGGCCTCAGTAGACCCACTTTTTCCAAACGTCATCCTCGGCCTGCCGCCCACATTTTCTACTTGGGAAAAAGACATCTCGGGCACAGTGGCCCATATTTTCTACTTGTGCCTTTGTGAAAAGTGAAAAATGAAAAATATCTCCGTCGCCCCACTTGTCTGCAATTTCCATTTGGGAAAAATTTCCTCCTAGGTCCGTTGGCCCGCCATTTGTGAAATATGAGTTAGAAGGACTTCTTGATATCTCACGGAAAGGGGAAGAAATTTCATATCGATGGAAATGCTTTCGGGGGCCTTAAGTGCTTAAAATATGTAAAAATTCATATTGAAGCACAAAAGGGGAAAAATGGCACTAGTTGACCCAAAAATAAGTGTGAGCTTATTTGGTCAACAATACCAATTCAAACAATTGGTAAGGAAACAATCCAAATTAGATGGTAAAAAAACCTACAAAACGACTATATAATTTTCCAAAACAAAGACCAGCTATAATACATATGCCCTAGAAGTTTGAGGTCCTTTGTTGAAATCTTGAAAATGAGTAAGTAATCTTGACTAAATTAGATTTTGAAAAAATATCTTCTAGATTATAACTGTTGAGCTATGGAACCACTTCCATTAGGTGCAAAGTAACCCTAACATTTTATACTTACTAAAATAAATTTAAAGTATAAGAAATAATAAAAGAAATCTTATACTTGAACATTTATTTTTGTAAGTATAAGCCCCCCAAAATAAACATATATAGTCCATACAATGCAAAATGTGCGGGTGTTATAATGTGTACGAATTTTTCCTTAAACAAAACACATACGCATTTTAGGCTTGGTTAACACCAACCAAGAAAATATAACGCGAACGTGTTATGGCAAAATGCATACGTATTTTTACAATTTTCATGTTTTTATCCACTTTTTGGCCCCCAACTTGGTGCACTTACCCACGGGATAATTACATTGAACTATATGAATACTATGGTTTATCTGTCTAGATATTTAGGATATGACCATAATGAAATTACCCCTATAACTTCAAGATGGTCAATGACATCGATTTGAATAAATTTTTAGATTTTTTATTTTACCGATGTTGGTTAAGGAATTCAAAATAATAGAGTAGACTGAACAATCCTATAATTCTCGGGATGAGAAGAGGGATAATTGGAATTGATGTAGGAAACTATTCTTTTTATACCTTGCATGTTAACCAAATTTTCATAGATGTGAATTATTGGGTCAGAATTGGTATTAATGTTATTTGTTAAAGAAGTAGATTTTTTCTTATCATTAGTAGGATGACGAGATTATCATATTTCTAATGTTTGATAAAAATATATTATGAGATTATCATATTTCTAATGAATGAGAAAAATATATTTGTAAATACCAATATGGTTATTGGTTCTACACATGCAATCATGATGATCAAACTTATGTGATTCCTCACATGCTTTAAGGACCTCATCATGTATTTCTATATCTATGTCTTCATGTTCAAACAAGAAAGCATAAGAAAGTGATCTACAATATTGAAATTATTCATGAGAATGGCCACAATTGATATAAAAAAACAAAAATTCATGTCATTGTACCATTAAGGATCATTTTGGAGGGGTCCACAAGTTATGAGAACAACCTAGGTAGACACCACCTTAACACTTCCTTGTGAGTGGATGATGGAAATATTATTGGTGGGGTGGGTGAGGAAAGGAATCTTCTTAAGGATGATAAGGGGATAAATTAATGTAATAAATATTTTTATTAGAATCATTATCATAATTGTGGGATTGTGAATTCATAATTAGTGGCATTACAATTTTGAGGTTGTATAAGGATTTGTAGATTTTTCTTTAGTTGTTTTTTAGATTGAGATATTTAAAAATCACACATAAGTAATATTTAATTTTATATTTCTCAAGGTATTCCTCTAAGGTGGACGGACAAAATGACCTAACCTTATATTAAAGGAGATTTTTAAAGCAATGATGAAAATATAAAAATTATTTTCATTAGAAAAGATATGCTCGGGTTTATTTTCCAACTTTATCCATTACTTGATGAAGTCTTGAGTTGTTCCAAGTTTAGATTGTTTACAATTGAAAAAGTATTAATGTTGTTCTTAGGTAAGTCATGATAGGGAAAATTTTCAACAAATTCATTGATATAAATTTAATTTCAACAATAAAGTTAGCTAGAAGGGAATGATACCAATATAGAGCATCACTCATAAGGGTCTTATCTAAGATATTTGAAGCTGCATAATAATTAGTTTTGATCTAGTATTTGTAGATATCTCCAAAATTTTTAATGTGAAGATAATGATAAGTGGATTTATCATAGGGTATGGTTGGAGTGATTCCTCAAATGTCCATTGTGGAAATATGAAGAGCTAAATGATCTCTTTGAATTTATTAGAGAACCTCATTAGTGATGCATTATTGCGGAGTGGATTTTCATTAGGACTAGGAAGGGGGAATGGAGGGTAGATGGAGGTACATTGGTTTAGTACTCCCCACTAGATTTGTTGAGATGTATTGTTTATATGAGCCAAGTTGGCTTGCATTTCAAGACATTGGTCATTAATAATTTACTAAGGTGATCTATAAATTGTAGGATGTGTTGAATTAAATCTATATGGGGATTTATTTGATTAATTTTGTTAGTTTGGGAAGTTTAATTGTTTGTTTGGGAGGTGCATTCTTTGGGGATATCATTTTCCTTAGTTCAAGTAAAATTATGATTATGGGATGTGAAGAGAGGGAAATATGTGATATTTCTTTCCCTAATAGTCAAATTTAGATGTTTTGAATATTTGTTAGGAATATTATTAGTACATACATAAAATATATGAAGTCATTGTAAAGACTTATGAATAGAATTATAAGTGAAGCATTATTGTTTGTATGATGGAAAATAGTCATGAGAAAATAATAGTGGTTGTAACCACTCATGAGAAAAGTATTAGTTGAGAGGTATTAAGGATATGAGGGATATGCCTGATTTGAGTTTAGTAGGAGTTTGTTCTACTATAAATGTATCTTACGAATATGAATAAATGTAATATGATTTTAGTGTTTATGTAGACACTCATTTTGGTAATTCATGTCTTGCAACAATAAAAATTGTACAACACTTTTGCACTAGCCCACACTCACTCAATTTTACCAATTATGTTATCCTTAGCTATATCTCACTCATTATTGCTTACAAACACAACCTATTTATTCACATAATGATCACATTAATTCATCAAATCAGGCTATACCCTTAGATATGACAAATCCAATTTTCAAATTACCCACACATGCATCTGGGACCATAAGCACCCAATAAAAACCATAACGTCTATACACTATGGGCCAACCTAGATAATTTCATCCCTTTCCCTCCAACATAAATTTTCTCAATTTGAACCTCTTTGTCACAATCCTGGTCCAATTTACCTGAGTTTTCTAGATACAAAATACATATATAAGAAATTTATTAATCTCTCATTAAGATAGGGCATTCTATCTACTTGGAAGCTAACATTCTAATGATAAAATACTAAGAAAAATCACAAGAAAAGATACTCTAAGACTCCCTTGAGCTGTCATATACTTCTAGGACAATCCTCTACTCATATTTTCAAATAAAATCACATTGTTGCAAGCTCATGATTATCAATTTGGTTACATATATTCTAGATATAACATGCTTAGGAGAGAACGACGTGTGGTTTGATACCTCTTGAGTAGTTGTGATGTCAACAAGTACGAAGGTTCCCATAACCCAACTAATGTTTGTTTTGCAGACTCCCTCACCATATAGGGTTTTGAAGATTCAATCAACTACACAATGGGAATCACAATGTGTTAAAGGCCCAAATTGCATACAAGAATAGATCAGGAAGTAACACACATACTCATAATTTTTTAGAAGATGAGAGCGTAAAGGGATAAAATCCCATGGAAGGACCATATCACCCATACGACTTGGTCTATGACATATAATTTTTCTAGGAAGCTTTGTAGGACACAATTGTATAATGAAGCTTTATCAAATCATCTCTTTCCCCTTAAATCATC
Source organism: Taxus wallichiana var. yunnanensis (assembly GCA_018340775.1). Lineage (NCBI taxonomy): Eukaryota > Viridiplantae > Streptophyta > Pinopsida > Cupressales > Taxaceae > Taxus > Taxus wallichiana. Next base: position 798,583,999 of record CM031235.1, read on the forward strand.
AACCTAATCCATATCAACACAAAATAAAAGAATTAGCTAAGTAACCATCTATTTTCTAATACTAGTATTTTGCTTCATTGTCTATTGCTATTTATCTTAATTTATCTATTATCTTAATATTACTAGAATTAGTGTTAGAAACTAATTTTTTATGATAATATACCATCGGTTACTACCCATAAAAAATTTAACCTATTATGGTTAAATCAATTGGTGAACTTGAGTATCATATGTTGTGCATCAAATCTATCTTCTTTTATTCTCTTGAGTCATTCTTCCAAACCCTAATGGCCCTAGGTTTTAAATTTCATGAAACATTCCACAATTTCTCAAGTATCCTTGTATAATTTACTCCAATGACACCCATCATATAGATATACTCTCAGAAAACTCATGCGCAAAATACAAATCCTTGATTATATGACACCTTCCCATGGGAATTCAATTATGATTCATATTTAAAATCTTATTAGTAATGATGACACCTTTTATAAGGCTATATTAGAATCTATTCAAGATTTACACCATGATTTTCAAGATAAATTTCAAGCTATGAATACTGAGATCACATCTCTCAAGTGTGAGATAACACATCTAAAGGATTCTTCCAATGCGCATATCCATCATATCTCTACACATTATAATAAATATAGTTCTCAGCCCACTGAGAAGAAACACTACACACACATCATGCATAATACATGTGCTCATGCAAGTGAAGTCAAAGTCATACAACAAAAATCACCTCTTCGGTTTGTAAAGAATGCTCAATAACATGATATTTTATCTCGAACTACTCAATAATCAAGTACCTACTAATTACTATCCTCACCATCGGATTAAAAACTCAAACACCTATTTTTTAACAATTATCATGGAATTAATGGACATCATGAAAATGATTTCTATAATTTACAAAAAAATCCAACAACATGAGCATAAGGGCTTTATTTCATTTTTGCTACATAAAATTCCGCTACACATTCATCCCATGTTTGCAAATATCAATGGGTTCCTAAAGATGATCCATATATGTATAGTAAACATAATGCAATATTGAATGATGCAAATTATACAATAATACAATAGCCACCTATTCTACAAGAGAATAATAATTCCATACCTCCTTTGGAAGTACCAAGATCGGTAGAAACATCACATCCTACTATTGTATAAATTGAAGCACTATCAATCGCATATGAACCATTGCACACAATAAAACCAATATGATCTATTAAAGTCTAGTAGCCAACACTTATCTAGTCATGAATGTTGACATATCACTCATACTAATGTCCAAGTGCTCACCCGAAGTGCACACAACCTATTAGGTCCCTTCTCTGTTTAACTTGTCAAGATGTGGGTTACGCACTTAACCATTTATATCATAGGTAGAAGATAAAAATACAACACAACAAGGAGAGCATGAAATGATATATCTAGTTCATTCATTCATCACCTTAGATAAATAATAACAAAACTTGTATAGCTATTACATCATGTTGATGCCTTCTAACCTTTGCAACTTATATTAAACCATGCATTATAATCACATAATCAATTGTATTACAGACTCCTTGCATAACACACACTTATAACTGATTACAATCCATGCACACATCATCTTACATCTATCTTTATCTCTCCTTTACAAAGGAATACTACATACACACACATAAACATGCACACACACACACAAACAAACACAAACACACACACACACACACACACACACACACACACACACACACACACACACACACACACACACACACACACACACACACACACACAAGTGGGAACTTGTCCTTCACTACTTACATACTCTAGTTATAACAATAGAAACCTTAATTATAGAGTGCATGCCTCGAACTACTGGTTCAATCTTCAATCCGTGGTTTTCCTTAGGCATCTTGATCATCTCGTGCTATAAATATAATATTTTTATCCATGCCCACATCTTATATTTATTTTCGTCGATGAAAATCCTTGTCCATCCTCGCTTGTGCTTCATCCCCTATCGGTGCCTTATCCTTTCCGAGTCTATTTTTGGACTTTCCTTACAAACGATGCCATCTTTACTTTTCTATATTTTTATCCCATTAAAAATCTGGCTAACTCTTGTATTCTACTCCTATGCATGTACCTTCACGCGTCCTCTTATTTTACCCCTCTACACTATCCATCACACACTGTTCCATACTTGCATCATTTCCTATTTATTGCTATCGCATGTACCTTCGCAGCGGATCATACTTATCCAATTTCATTAGACTAAAATTACACCACACTAGGGATATTGTCCATCCTTGGCAATACAATGAATCAAAGAGTGAAATAATACCCAAAGAGTGTTTAGAAAAATGTTTGAATGAATATTTAGAAAGAATAGGGGAAATCACCCAATGGATAACAAAGTGTAGACACCCATAATTATGCCCGAGCAATTTAAATACTTAAATTGCACTAATTATCTCCTTTCTCACAAATTGACGACATATCGTCAAAAGCACTCATCTTCTCTCTTATTGTCGTTAATTAATTACAATACACTAATTAGTTAAGTCGCCTATCCAACTAACATCCTAATTAACGACCTTCCGTTAATTATTCACCCCTTCTATCTAGACTAATTAATTAGCTTTCCCCTTCATTTAACCAATAAATCAATATTTAATTGATTTAATCCCCTTCTAATAGCCTAAATCATACTAATATTCCTCTAATTAGCTTCTATAAGCTTACATCTACCTATTAGTTAATCACCTTTGATTAATTAAAACACCCCCAACTCCCATGACTTGCTAAGCATAAATTAAACCCTTCTAAAGTAAGGTTACCTTTTATAAAGCAATCTTATCCATTCCTAATATTGTTTTATCTTTATCCCACATGAAAAGGGATGAAGTGTTTCCTTTATCCATTGGGCTATATAAGGAGCCCTCCTTCTACCTTTATACCTACACCTAAACTTCTTGAGAAGACAAATGCAAAGCATATAGCAAAATAGACTAAAAGCTTTCTTTTGTTTTCTTGAGAGTTCACCATTTTGGAAGAGCTAAGCCTCCTATTCTTGCATTCTTTAAGGATCAAACAAGCAATTTTTGATTGCCATTGGAGCTACATAGGTCCATTCATTTTTGTTGGTAATCTAGGAGAGTAGAGATTTTGAATAGCATGCTAGTTTTGATCTTATGTTTCAAAGTTATGATGTTTAGTATAGATCTTGTTTAGCTCTTTATCTTGATGGTGCTTAGGCTTTGTCTTAGCTAGGTTATAGAACTATTTAGGTGGTAGTTCTTATTTCATTTAATTTAGCTTAAGAAAAGTATACATGCACACATTTGGCACACCGGTGGGACCTAGTCCCTTGGCATTTTAGTTTAAATTTCATTGTTTTGGCTAACTTTTGATATGCACATGTAGTAATTAATGTCTATTTTCTTGGAATTTTTGCTAATTTTATATGTGTAAGTTCTTGTTCATAGCCATCATTTTAATGGGTTGTTGCCATTTTAAAACTAACTTGCTAAAATTTGAAGTATTGTGAGCTTTCTTGTGTTTTTTGCCATATTTTGGTTACAGGGGTGGCGCAGGCACACTACTGGGAGTCTGAGATACATTTTTGGGGCATAAGCACCTCTCGGGTGGTGTAGATACACTATCGAACTCCGATTCTCTATTTATCAACCCTGGCGCATACGCACTAATCTTGACACACATACCCTAACCAATGCGCAGATGCACTAACAGGCATGAGACATTATTTCATCTTTGTACCTTCATTACAATTCAAAACCTATCAGATTGGTGCATACACCCTAACCCGAGTGTAAACACTATTTTGGTGGTGCGAGACATTTTTTGTGGCGTAAGCATTTGTCAAAATCGAGACCGGTTTACAAAGCGGTGGCGCACACACTTTTGTGGTAGTGCACTAGATTTTTCCGGTGGTGCACATGCTTTTTGGTAAGCAAGCATTTTGTGCAAGTTTAAGCTTGTTTTTATCGAAGGTAGCGCATATGTCCTTCTGGTGGCACACACGCATCTTGGGTGGCACAGTACACGATAAGCCATAAAACACATGAGTGGCGCACACATCATTTTGGTGGCACACACGCCTCTCGGGTGGTGTAGGTGCATTGTAAATCAGAAAACACATAGAGTGGCGTATCGCCCCTACCCACGTGTAGATGTTAGAACAAGGGCACGGTGTCTTTTTGTTTTCTTGAAGTTAATGTGTTGAGGTGCTAACATTCTTGTAGGTTTTATCTAATTAAATACTTGTCTTTGTAGGGTGTTTTTACATGTTTTTACTTGATTAGATAAACTTTACATGTTTACTTATAGGAATAAGATTGCGTATGCTCTTCCCTCACATCCCTTGGGAGATCTTGGGAATTAGAAATGATTCTTAGGTCCTTTTTGATGCTTTGAGGTTGTTAGGAATATTTGAATTGGAATTGGTTAACTTGGTGTGTTTGAATTAAAGTGTTTTTCCATTTGATATCTTTTTGGATTTTGGAAACATCATGTATGCTCTTCTCTTGCATCCTTGGATGATCTGGAGAATCAGAAATGATGTTTACTCTTTTGATGGAAAACTACTAAAAATCGTCATACAGGACCAAAACACCACACTTGTCAAAGAAAGGAGGAATCAAAACGAAGTCAAAAACTACTAATACAGTTGTTATACAGGTTTCCAAAAGGTGTTCAAGCAAACCACACCTAATTAAACAAGATAAAAAGAACAACATATTCAACACATTGTATGACAGGTTTCGGAAAGGGTACATCCCTCTCCGCTCAACTGGAACATAACCCCTTTGGCATAATACCTTAAGCTACAACAATGGGGGTGGTTCCAAGAACCCCAAAGTAGTCCACATAAGAGGGAACCTTGTGGATGAAATGGGAAGTGCTCCACACTACCTACTTGACTAGTGATTCCTTTGTAAGATAGTGTTACAAGTTGTCCCTATCACTACCCATTTAAGTACACGATGGATGCATTTACTACCCACTGTGCTTGAATGGGGAAAAGCTGAGATACTCCCAAGATAGTCGGGACTATTTGGGTAAATCGCCCACTCATGGAAAACTTTGTAACACCTAGGATGAGAGAACCACCTAGGAAAATATACATTGGCCAAGAGCCCACTTTGACCATTCTAAAACAATGTTGAGTTATGAGCCATCTTTTCATCACAAAATGTGTGATGCGTTACTTTTGCTTAGTTTTTCACTTACCTTAAGGTGAGGTGAAACTCTGTCGAAGTGAAGCCAGCATTTTTCATCCCCATTTTGGTCTACTTCCTTCACATTATTTTGACACTTTGTTGATCAAAAGAAGGGTGACTACCTTTGTGTTACCAATCGATCGTTTTGCCACTTTTTTGTCCGTTTATACCCATCCATGTTTACGGCTAGGTAAGTTAAACATTTAAAGTGTGTGGAGACGTATTCATATCATTGGTGGCCATTGTGATCTTGATACCCACATCAAGATCGTCATTGTAGTTAGGCGTGGTTCATCATCTTGGACTTCCTTAGAAAGGTTACCTTGTTTGTATCATATCACTACAATTTTGATATTTACATCTTGTTTCTTGTAAACTTGACCTAAATATCTATATTGTAAGGTTACGCTGCACACATTTTAACTATTCCTAGCTATACTTTGAGCTTTTGGTTCGATTCTATTATTACCTCGATTTTGAAGAGTGCTACGTGTTACCACTTGTGCATGTTATATCAATAGCATCTTGATATCAATACCTTACTTTCTCACAAATTTTGGTTAACATATCTTGGTGATATTGTTGTGTCACTCACAAATTATAACTGGAACTTTTTGGGATATAGGTCTTAATTAAATTTGAGCTCACTTCTAGTATATCTTGTTAGGAGGTCACATTAACTTTTTGTATTTACTTACGTCTTGTTCATTCTCTTGAACTTGGCATAAGTGAGAACATCTTGTTAATTATCTTGTGACACTAAGCTGATTTTGAGACGTAGTCTAGGAAGTACTTCATTTGATAGGCTTAGATACCAAACATTTGTGTCACTGGTGATTTATCACTCTATCACATTGGTATTCTCACATTGTTATTCATTCATATTCTTGGCAATTTATTTTGTATTTCACTTAGGTGTGATCACAAAGTTTTGAACACATTTACAACTTACCTTAGTAAAACTATCACAAATCATGGCTCCCAAAACACAATTAGGAATCAAGAAATAAACATATGAGTGACAACAAGCGCAAGCTTGGGAAGCCTCAACAGACAAGGGTTAAACCCCTTCATTGGACATGATCTAGGGCCTTTGTTTTCTGTAGAAAAAGAGATAGAAGATATGGTCGATCATAGTGGTGATGAATTAGAATCCCCACACATAGAATTTGACTTTGAACCTACTTTATTAGATGAGTTTCTTTTCAAAAATAAGGATAGAGTGCTAGCACGGGTCGTAGAATTAGGGGCAAAATGCCCATTGAAAATGAAACAATCCCACCTGCGAATAACGCTAATGAGGAAGAACGACCCCTTATCAATATGGAGGATATTTTGACACATGGACATGCTTCTACCTCCAACGTAGGAAATGATAAAGTGGTGGGACATAGAATACCCTTTATCAAAGTGCCATGTAAAAATAGGACAAGACATGAGAATGGTGAAGAACCTCCACAATACGAAGAAGAGGAGGAACCTTTAGAAGAAGAAACCACAATTCAACAACAAATTAGTAACCTAAGCTGAAAATTAGCTTTGCTAACCTCTCATGTACAAAAGGAAGCAAGCAAAAATGTTCAAAATTCAAGGCCTAAGGTTAAGATCAGTGAACTCCATAGAGAAAATCAAGGAGAAGACGATACGGGGTATCATCGAGTATATATCCCCGCTTCTCCCACTAGAGAAAAATTGCTCACACAAGAGGTACAGTCTATGAAAGAAAAACTCACAAGCCTTCAAGAGAGAAATATAGGAGCATTAGAAAGTATCAATATGAAGAATTATGTCCCTATCCTTTTGACAAGACTATGACCCTTCAACCTTTTCCTAAGAAATTCGACATGCCAAAATTTGACAAATATAAAGGGAAGGGAGATCCACGGGATCATGTCAAAGATTTATATATAGCATGTCAAGAGGTTTCCTATAGTGACAATTATCTCATAAGAATTTTTCCCAAGAGTCTAGGAGGTTAAGCCTTGGAGTGGTTTACACGTTTACCTCGGGGATCCATTTTCACTTGGCCAGAATTGGTAGAAAGGTTTGTGCGTCACTTCTCGTACAACATAGAGAGTGATGTCACCATGGAAGATTTATGTGGTGCCAAACAAAGCACTCTATGAGACTTTTGCTAGCTTCCTCCAATGGTGGAGAGGGATAGCTAGCTGCTTCCCTTGCGCTTTTCCTGAAAAAAAATTGGTTAGTATTTTTGTACCCAACCTAAATCCAGACATAGCCTTCCACCTCCAAATGCATCGTGTTCACACTTTTGAGGAGTTAATCGAAAAATGGGTTCAAATAGAGAAAGATCTCATTTCCAAAGGAACTATCAAGTCCCAATCTAGAGATAATCAAAATGTTAAACCCACGGAGAAGCTGAAGGTTTTTAACAAAAACAAAAATGTGGTGGGAGACAGGATCACTGATTCCAAACATGTACAAACGGTCCAAATCGGTCAACCTTTTAAACTGACCAAAGGAGCAATTCAACCACCACCAAAATGAAGAACGTTCACCTCTCTTAATGAACCTTTGTCATTTATATTAAAACAATTAGATGTAGCTCACATGATGACATATCCTACGACACAACCATTTGATGACAATGCTCCAAAACCTTCATGGTACAAGGAGCATGAATATTGCAAAATGCATCATGTCAAGGGACATAAGATAGACAAATGTCTGTGCCTCCATCACTATATCCAAGACCTCATCGACAATGGGGAGATAGAGGTGGACAACCCAGGAAAACTTAGACACCCAACGAGAAAATGGGGATATATAAAGAGCCATTCCCCAATCATGATAAATCAGAAAATTCAAAGCCGGATGGGAGAGTCATCCCAAGGTTATAAAGCAGCAAATTACTTATACACCAAAAAAGAAAACAATCATTATGATTCACTTATTGGATGTATTCACTCTCCTACTGACCATGTCAACACCATCCGAATCAAGGGAAAGGATTACGCCACGGTAACAAGGCGTGCCCACCTCATGATTCTAGAATCTTCTCCATCAACCCCACAAACTGGTAAATACAACCTCTTAGAGCAACTTGAGAAGACGTCTACTAAGATTTCAATCTTAGATCTTCTTAAGATATCCAATGTACACAAAGACATTCTTTACCAAAATCTTTAGGGGTTGGGAGTGCCATTAGAGGTAGATCCTACACATCTTCAAGTCGCAGATCAAACATCGTACTAAATGAACATATTACCTTCAATCATAGGAGATCCCTACTGAAAAAACAACGACATAATCTTCCTTTTTATATTGAGGTAGTGGTTACCCACAGGAAGATCAAATGGGTGTTTATGGATAACGAATTAGGTTTGAACATCTACACACTCAAGTTGGTTAAACAACTAGTACATACTAAGGTGGATCTTGAGTCAAATATTATCACTATCACTACTTACGACAACGTGGAAAGGGAGTCAATGGGCACAATCACATTTCCCATGGAGGTGGGTCCCACTTGCCATCAAACAAAGTTTCATGTCTTGGACTTGGAAATTCTGTATAATATGTTTCTAGGCCAACCATGGATTCATGCCATGCAGGTCGTGCCATCGACGTTCCATCGTGCATTAAATTGAAGCATGAGGGACACACCATTATAATACAAGGAGATTCAGAGCCCTTTGCTCACTGCAGAGCTCTCAATAGTTTTGTATGTAAGGGCACATATGCATGTCCCTCCGCCGATATAGCTGTCCCTCTCCAATCTGAAGCCATGGAATCATGAATAGATTCGGATTCTCTCAGTTCTTGTGCCCATGGTGCATCTACATCAACCTCTCCTTTTGATTCATGGGAGATGAAAATACTTGAATATGGTTGCAGAGAATATAATGTGCGAGTACGCCCTCTTGGTTTCAAACCTCTCATTGTTAGCCAAGACTAGAGGTTGACCCAACTATCGCTTGAAGATGTAGAAATGAACACCCTATTGGGTCATTATTACTGGAGGCTTGTTAGCTAAAGAAAAATTGTTAGATTCACCTACTTGGGTCCCGTGAGGATACTCAACCCACATATTATCAAACCCCGAAGATGAGAAATCTAGTAAAATTATGTACTCCATGGGCTACAAGGGCCTAGGATGTCAAAGAAACAAACAAGGACAGAGAGAACCAAAGTGCCTCTTTCACATTTTAAAATAGAAATATACGGCATTGGAATCGCCCTTATGAAGCACACCCCAATGATCAATATGCTATTTGTTAACGTGAGGATAGCTCTAACTATCTAGACAATGATACAGATTCCCATTGTAGCCAATATGAGGATCTTGCCTCCACAAACCTATTCATGAACAATGTTTTCCTAACCATAACCCCTATGGAAACAACCCTTGTAATTTTTTACCCTTCCCTTGTTGAATGGGACCAACAACATCACATGTCGCTAGATCTATTCAAGAATGGTGAAGCTATCACATAATTCATGGGCATTCAGGATACAATTCCCATTGGAGACCACAAAAAGGGCTTCTATATTGACTTGGATACCTGCGCTTACTTAAGGGGGGAGGCTAAGCTTCGTGGTCAGAAAAACTTAAGAAAAATGAGGGCAAAAGTTCCAACGTAAAGCCTCGGAAAAATCAAAGTCCAAGTCGCATAGTGAAAACCTCTTTGAGGCACTAGCCGACAAACAAGTGCAAAAATCAAAGGACAATAAAAGTGACCACACCAAGGATGAAAATCTCATGGAGACATCCTTGGATGAAGATCTCAACCTTCCTCCCAATCCTACGCATATGGAGGACTTGTCAAAATTACTAGTTGAGGAAACCATCGATGTCAACATTGGTATAGAAGAAGACCCAAAAATAGTCAAATTGGGAGCATCACTCTCGGCATGGGAACATAAGACATTCACTATGCTGCTACGAGAGTTTATAGACATGTTCGCATGGTCCTACAAAGACATGTTAGGCTTAGATCCAACTTTAGTCATGCACAACCTAGTTGTGCATGTAGATGCTAAGCCTATTAAGCAAGCTTAGAAAGATGCACCCGAGGGTGGCCTTACTCTAGTTAAAGAAGAGTTAGAAAGATTTCTTGTGGTAGGATTCATTTGGCCTATTGATTACTTTGAATGGATATCTAACATCATCCCTATCCATAAAAAGTCTGTCGATATCAACATTTGCCTGATTTTAGAGACATTAATAAAGTTTTTGCCTAAGGATGATTTTCCGTTGCCAAATATTGACAAGATTATGGATTCAATAGTAGGATTCATGATGCTATCTCTCATGGATGGATTTTTAGGATATAACCAAATCAAGATATCGAAGAAGATCAACACAAAACGGATTTCACAACTCCTTGGGGTACCTTCTATTACCAAGTAATGCCATTTGGCCTTAAAAACACAGGAGCTACTTATCAGTGGGCAATGATGGTAATTTTTCATGATATGATTCATGATATCATGGAGGACTATGTGGATGACATCCTCAAAAGTCTAAGACAAGAGAAGATCACCCTGTCATTTTGTGGCGTATCTTTGAGTGCCTACAAGAGTACAAGGTCAAGCTAAATCCAAAGAAATGTGTATTCGACGTGTTATTAGGAAAACTGTTGGGCTTCATTGTATCAAGAAGAGGAATTGAGGTAGACCCTACTAAAGTGTCTGCTATTACTGAAATTCCTCCACCTAAGAATATTAAGCAACTACGTAGCTTACAAGGGAAAATCCAGGCTATTTTGCTTCATTTCCCAGCTTGTAGATAAGTGTCACTCATTCACCCACCGCTTAAAAAGGATGTCACCTTCATCTGGGGACTAAAGCAACAACAAGCCTTTGCTTTGCTTAAGCAATACTTGGCTAATCCACTGTCCTCATGCCTCCAACTCTTGGAGAGCCACTCTTGCTTTATATCTCTGCTATGTAATTTTCTATTGTGTGCTACTCACCCAATATGACCTTGGTCATAAAGAAAAAGTGGTGTACTACCTCAGCCACACTCTCATCGCTTATGAGCTCAACTATCCCCAAATTGAAAATTCTTGCATGGCTGTTGTTTTTAATTTTCCAAACTTCTCCATTATCTATTTAATACCAAAACCAAGTTGATATCCAAAGTTGACCCACTCAAGTACTTGTTGTCTAAACCAGCCCTCACACGGGTAGAATGGCTAATTGGATCATTCTACTAAGTGAGTTTGACATAGAATTTATACATCAGAAGTCGGTTAAAGGAAAAGTACTCACTGACCAACTAGCAGAAGCACCTTTGCAAGGCACTGAACCTTTAAATCTGGATCTACAGATGCCTCATTACTATACATTGAAGAATCTATTGTATGGTAGATACACTTTGATGGGTCCTTTAATTTTCATGGTTCAGAGAGGTGTGGTCCTCATTACTCCTTCTGGTGACCCTATACCATAGGATTTTCACCTGGGTTTTCCTTACACAAACAATATTACAGAGTATGAGGCACTTATCATAGGGATGAAGCTCACTATCAAGTGGAACATTCATCATGTCAAGGTTGTGGGTGATTCTTAGTTAATTATCAAGCAAGTTAATGATGAATACAAGGTTAAGGATGACAAGATCATACCTTACAAAAAGCTGGTAGAAACTTTGAAAGAGTACTTCATGTGTATTACATTTGAACAAATTCTAAGAGTTCGAAGCAGTTAGCGAGATACTATGGTGACAGTGGGTTCTATGCTTCATATTCGCCAGGGAATAATGACATGTCATTCTTTGTAGAAAACTTACGCCAGCCTACGTATGACATGCCAGAATCTTGTCTGGCTTGTGATGTTGTTGGTCCCAATTCCCCATGGTATGAGCCCATCTTTACCTATCTCAAGGATAACACATTCCCTCCCAATATCTCTCGTTCCAAGAAACAAAGCCTGATTCGCCAAATAGCTCGTTACACCCTTTTAGGAGGTACACTTTATCATCGTGGCTACGATGGGAATCTATTACGTTTTCACAATATGACAGAGTTGATCCAAGAAATCAAAGAAGTACATGAAGGGGTGCATGGAGCACATACTAATGGAATGGTCTTGGCCAAGAAATTGTTAAGAGTAGGCTACTATTGGCCTACCATGGAAACTGATTGTTGTAATTATGTTAGGAAGTGTGTACTTTGCCAAAAGTATGGAAACTTCATCCATGCTCCATCACAACCATTGCAACCTATCACTACCCCATGGCCATTCTCTAAATGGGGACTTCAATTGATAGGGAAGCTTATCCCTACCTCATCTAATGGTTATACCCACATCATCATGGCTACTGAATACTTTACAAAGTGGGTGGAAGTTGTCCCCTTAACCTATGTAACAAGATCTCAGATTTCCAAATTGATCATGAATCATATGATTTGTTGATATGGCATCCCTACAGCCATTGTTACAGATAATGGGAATTCATTCAAGAATAAAACTGTAAAGGGTCTCTATCAACAGTTCCAAATTAGGTTAAAATGGTCTACACCATATTACCCCCAAGGTAATGGACAGGCTGAGGCCACAAACAAGAATTTGGTGAGAATAATAGAAAAGATGGTCAGTAAGACAGGTCGTAATTGGCACTTACAAATCCACCCGGCTCTTTGGGCTAACAAAACCTCCATCTACACTCCCATGGGTGTGATACCATATTCTCTAGTATTTGGGATGGAATCTATCATCCCACTAGAAATTGAACTTCCTTCCCGAGAATCTCTCTTGGGATTATTTGGATAAAGATGAGGATTATCGGGTGGCTAGACCTGGCTGAATTAGAGCTCTTAGATGAGAAGTTAATCGTGCTCTTAATCACCTCAACATGTATTAGAACAAAGTCTTTAGAAACTACAACAAGAGAATCATACCTCACCAATTTGAGGTTGGTGATTTAGTCATGAAGGAGAATTAGTTCAACACAAGAGCGGAATGAGAAAAGAAAGGAAAGTTCAAACCACATTGGTTAGGACCCTATGTTATAGTAGCCAAGTATGACATAGGGGCATACAAACTTGCTCACCCTAATGGTGATGAGCTCCGTGAGCCCATGAATGCCATGCATCTTAAGCGGTTCTATGCTTAAACATGGCACAAAATCAGAAAAGCAAAAACATGGTAAAATGATCAAAAATACAAAAAAATCAAAAAGAGAAAGAAAAAGAGAAAACAGGTCATCCACAAGTGAAAACCACGCAATTGTGGCACTTTGGATAGGTCCTTGGGTGAAAACCGGTTTCGGCACCTTGGGAGGATTCGTTGTTCACAAGCATCTTACATCTGGAGGGTACTTTTACTTGGCCTAGCCCTAGTTTACGCCTCAAGATTCCTGTGAACCCGATCTGTCAAGCCTTGATCTGGATTTGTCTTCTTTTATTCGTCTGTGAGAGGAATGGTCTTTTGCTATTCCCCATCTTACGCTGGGGGTAATTCAACGACTTCACCTTCTTCTTCATAAGTGCGTGGCCTCTACCCTTGTATATTCCCCATCTAATGTTGGGGACATCCACGAATTCTTGGTTACTGTGCATAACTCGGAAAACTATTCGAAAAAACACAAAAACAATAGAAAATTGTTTCAAATAACACAAAAATAATAGAAAATTGTTTCAAAAACACAAAAGCAATAGAAAATTGTTTCAAATAACACAAAAATAATAGAAAATTGTTTCAAAAATAAAAAACAATAGAAAATTGTTTCAAAACCTAAACAATAGAAAGTTGTTTCAAAATAAAAACAATAGAAAATTGTTTCAAAAACACAAACAATAGAAAATTGTTTCAAAAACCCTAAACAATAGAAAATTGTTTCAAAAATAAAAAACAATAGAAAATTGTTTCAAAACCCTAAACAATAGAAAATTGTTTCAAAATAAAAAACAATAGAAAATTGTTTTAAAAACACAAAAACAATAGAAAATTGTTTCAAAAACCCTAAACAATAGAAAATTGTTTCAAAAATAAAAACAATAGAAAATTGTTTCAAAAACCATAAACAATAGAAAATTGTTTCAAAATAAAAAACAATAGAAAATTGTTTCACCAAACCAAAAACAATAGAAAATTGTTGCATGAAAACAAATCTTACAAAAACATTTACTTACATTTACTTGCATTGTCTTTTTGGCTTGCTTATTTGCTTATATAGTTGCTTCATGTTTATGCTTTTGTGTTGTTTGTTGCTTGGGCATACTTTGTTAGGATTCATCTTTTCTTGCTTAGATTAGATTTATTCTTACTTGTGCATATTGAGGTATGTTTTTGCATGCTACGTGAATCATGGTGTGTTATTATGTTAATTCATTGTGTTTTTGTTAGCATTTACTTGTTGCATGTGCATTGTTTTGTTATCACATCTTCACATTACCATCATTATCATCACATCTAACATCATCTATACATCACATATCAATAAAAAGCTAAGTATACATCATACATGAATGCTAAGCTAATCATCACATATCGTATCACCAAATGGGGGCAAGAGGGATCACAAATATCAAAATCTATCCCCCGCACCCTTATCATCATATCATCCCATCCACTAAGTATGGCACATCACATAAACAAACACATTTGATATATTCTACAAAATCAATCATCTAGAAATCAAAACACATGTGATACATCAACAAGATCATGATACATATACATGTCAAATCAAATCAGAATACATCATAACTACAACTATCTATCCATGAGAAATAATAAACAAATGTCCATCTCATATACACATATGTCATGTCAAAATGTCCAAATCATACATGTGTAGTATATCTGTATCAAAAAGGGATATACATCGACAGTACATCAAAAAATCCTTCATCAGAGGCATGTATCAAAAATGTTATACATCAAAAATGCCTTCATCTAAGGCATACAAAGGTGATACATCTATAACAGAATAAAATCCTTCATCAGAGGCATGTGTCAAAACTATTGTACAAATACAAAATGATATACAAAACATCAGGGCTCACTCGAGCCCTCTGAAGGAGTAAGCTGGCGCTGTCTCACGGAGGTGGCATGACATGAGCATCGCTGGCTCTCTATGGTCATGGCTACTCCACTGAGGCCTGAGGCCTCTAATCGATGCCCTGCTCATCGGCTGATCGTAAGAAGGTGCTCACCACTCAGTCGGAACCACCTCAAAATATAAGGACCTGTAATAGGAGGCCCTGCCCTCTACTATGGCCAGATCTCTATGAGTCCAGAAGTCACCGTTGTACCCTATGTGCATCGGTAGGATGCTATCTTTATTGAGGCTTGGGCAAGCTTGGCCTGGCCCACTACATGCTCTGCCTTGAGCCTATCTCACTCTAATATCATAGGATATAGCTGGGCTTGTGTCTGCTAGTATAAATCTATCACCTGGGCCATCTAGGAGGCCATCTGTTGAATCTGCTAGAAGTGCACAACATTGTCACCTCTTGGGCCAGCCTGGGCCCGAGCCTGATCTCACTTTGATAATAAAGTCACAATCGACTGATCTCGATCTCACTGGCATTGCTTGCTATAACACACCAGGCCCGAGGTTCTCTCTCTCTACTCTAGCCTTGTCTCTCTCAACTAGAGCCTACCAGAATCGCTACTACAAGGTGGCTATCTCGTGCCACTAACTATGTCACAGGACTGGTCCTTATGGCACTCTAGACGACTAGCCCTGCTCTAAGACCCTAGCTCTCAAAATTTGTGCAGGTGCCTATCCTAGACCTTGTGGCCTTAGTCCCTGTACTTGTGGGGTACCCTGCTCATCATGTGGTATTCCATCAAATGGATCCTCTGGGTCGTGACCTGCTACACCCTCTCTCCACTCAACACCATGCCAAATCTCTATAGGCCATCGAATGCCTACTTCCCAGGCCTCCTCTAGGATAGTAAGACACCAGGTAACACAGTGGCATACCAAGTCCCATAATCTCGTTGTAGTACCTAGATCCTTGACCTGTCGTGCTAGGTCCCATGCCTATGGGACCACCTATGAGAAACTCACCCTGGCTCGGGCCACCGGTATGCAAGGCCCCATAGTATGCCTCTCGAGTCTTAGCAGGCATACCATATGTCAAAGTTGCGGAACCCCCGTACTAGGCAAGCTGTCGTTGACACTTGTCAACTCTGCATGACTCTATGATGTATTTGTGAATCTCAAGCATAAAGTGCTCTCTACCGAGCACACACTGAGCTCTATCACATCCTCTGGCCACTGAATGTGCCTGTAGGGTCTCCATATGATGTCTATCTCTGCAGCTCATTGAACTCTCATCCGGTATCTATATAGGCTGCCTAGGTGGCCTCGTACATCACCACCTACTGATACCCATGCCATGTAAGATGGCTCCTCTGGGTCTTGAACATGTAAAGTGCCCATAGGGCATCGATAGCAATGTGGTCCCATGACCAAATCTGTAACAATGAGGCTGGCCCCATGGTCTTCTGACCATGGTAAGTGATCAAGTGTAAATCCCAAGTATAAGTGCACCAGTATGCACCGCCCCAACAATATCGCTCACCACTGAAAATGCCATGAACTAATGGTAGTAACCCTCTTGGGAAGGATTTCCTGTCTTATCAATGAGCAAAAACCCACTGATAAGTGACATGATGTATAGGGGCCCCCGATGCAGTGTCGGGTCAGAAATACACTCGTGTAATGCAATGGTCATATTGTCATGCGGTATGTCATCTATGTTGAAAAGGTCACTGCAAGCTGCTCTAATCTACCCTATATCAGAGTTATACTCAATCAAAGTACCCATGATTGGCATACGGAGAATCCGCCATACATCCTCTAGGGTCACAGTCATCTCCCTAGTAGGAATTCTGAAACATTGGCTCTCATTATGCCACCGCTCGGCAGTGTAGTAAGTAAACCATGGTCCAAAATGATGGATGGCATCCGAGACATGGGGCCTAGCCCCACCACCTCAAGAAGTATGGCCATGGCCTACCGGTCTTGTCGACACATGCTTCCTTCTAACTCGAAATCTAGGAATGACGCTCACACATCTGCAACATCTTGGCACTCATCTCTGTAAGATATGAATCCACTCGTCAGTTATTAACATTTCTTCTGAAAATCTATCTATCATTTTAGGGTTAACCCAAAAATCCTAATTTTTCTTCTAAGTGTCATCATTTTGGAATTTTTCTGTCTATCCTCCACGGCACGGGACACTGCACACCCTTTTGGATGTGTGCACTCTCCTTTAGCACGAGTGCATGCGTGCAATGGTATTCAAGCTCCCCTTTTGGTGTTTTCCCTCCTTTTCGGTGTGTGCGCATGCACATGGATGTGTGGAGTGTGTGCTTGCACGTGTGCACTTATGTTTTAAGACGCATGCGCCTCGACTTAACACCCGTGCCTACGCGTTGACATGACTCCTAACCCTAATTACTAATTTTAGGTCATTAATGACAAAATTTGACAAGCAAGGTTTGAATACTCATAAAGGCACCATCGTTGGTGTGCCACTGGTATCCTCAGACTGTGTCTACTCACCTCAATCGGTCCCGTGTGATCACCATCATCCTCGTTGCTATCAGAGCCTCATAGTAAAATCTCAATAGTGGTCGGTTAAAATGAATTGGTCGCGGTGATTTACCCCCAGGTGGGGTATATCAACTTGTTTTTCACCGCCATGAAGGCCTGGAGGCTCGTTTCAACCGCCATTTTCTCCTTTGTTCACTGTGGAATAATTATTTTTCTCTTATTTTTCACCGTATTGGGGCATTTTGTTTTGTCTAATACCCCTTTCTTCCCCCTAGGGAAATTTTATTGCTCCTAGGCAATTTTTCTTCTTATTCACACTCGTAAATAATTATTTTTCAAAAATAATTATTTTATTAATTTTTCCACTACACAAGGACATTATTTGTCACTTGTTTCTTCTTTCTTCCACCTAGGGCACTTTCTATTGCGCCTAGGCCCTTCATTCTATTTCTTCTATTTTCTTCTATTGTCCACCACATTTTGGAAAACAGAAAACAAAAACAATATATATATATATATATATATATATATATATCATGTCAAAAATCTAAAAACAGGGCAAATTTTTTCACAAAATCCTAAAAAGTAAAAAACCTACAAAAATGGTAACTTTCTTATTATGGCTGAAACTTGTGTCTTGCACATGGTATTTTCTCCATATCCTATTGGTTTGTTTCACATCTTCCCCGATTAATACGACTCACGGATTGCCAGATTCACAACCATTCACAAAGCTAGCTACATGCTTTGTCTGTACTCTGGGGCACGTTTGTTACTTGGTGTTGTTTCATTGCGCACAATGCTTTTTACTTGGACCTCGTGTTCATTATCATTTCCCCTTCCATGTATCCTTGCTCGGGTCATCATTTTTAAACCTTGTCATCAATCACGAACACATGGATCTCTTTTTCTTGATAAAAAAACATTTGTGCAACTGTCTTGATTGTTGTTGGGTTGGATATGTGCGTTTGTACTTGTTTTCCATGTTAAATGAGCTTGTTTCCTTCTCATATTGTGTTGCATTGTTGTATGTTGCATGGGGTTGGTATTTTCAGCAATGGAAAATTGTTCGTAGTATGGATTTTCATGTCATTCTACCTTTGTCGTATGCTTATATTTTTCATAAGGACCGATGACGTAGCTCTCGTGGTAATATGATGACATCAAAATTGTTCTAATCAACAGTGGCTAGAGGCTAAGCTCTTCTCTCCACTCCTCCATATTTCTTCTACATCACTTTCCTCCCACCCCTAATCTTCCGTATTCTCGGGGCATCCTGCCCCTTCCCATTCTTCTATCTATCTCTCACCTTTTTTGATCGTCGATCATCTTCCTTCATCACCCCATCGAAACTCGAGGGGGCATCTCTCCCTCCTACTAATTTTTCTTCTATCCCTTCAAAATTCCATCCATCTACTATCTTTGAAGTAGTGTCACTTATCTATGAGACACCCATAATTACGCTTGAGCAATTTAAATACTTAAATTGTGCTAATTATCTCCTTTCTCGCAAATTGATGACATATCGTCAAAAGTGCTCATCTTCTCTCTTATTGTCGTTAATTAATTACAATATGCTAATTAGTTAAGTCGCCTATCCAACTAACATCCTGATTAACGACCTTCCGTTAATTATTCACCCCTTCTATCTGGACTAATTAATTATTATTAATTAATTATCTTTCCCCTCATTTAACCAATAAATCAATATTTAATTGATTTAGTCCCCTTCTAATAGTATAAATCGTACTAATATTCCTCTAATTAGCTTCTATAAGCTTACATCTACCTATTAGTTAATCACCTTTGATTAATTAAAACACCCCCAACTCCCATGACTTGCTAAGCATAAATTAAACCCTTCTAAAGTAAGGTTACCTTTTATAAAGCAACCTTATCCATTCCTAATCTTGTTTTACCTTTATCCCACATGCAAAGGGATGAAGCGTTTCCTTTATCCATTGGGCTATATAAGGATCCCTCCTTCTACCTTTATACCTACACCTAAACTTTTTGAGAAGACAAATGCAAAGCATATAACAAAATAGACTAAAAGCTTTCCTTTGTTTTCTTGAGTTCACCATTTTGGAAGAGCTAAGCCTCCTATTCTTGCATTATTTAAGGATCAAACAAACAATTTTTGATTTCCATTGGAGCTACATAGGTCCATTCATTTTTGTTGGTAATCTAGGAGAGTAGATATTTTGAATAGCATGCTAGTTTTGAACTTGTGTTTCCAAGTTATGATCTTTAGTATAGATCTCGTTTAGCTCTTTATCTTGATGGTGCTTAGGCTTTGTCTTAGCTAGGTTATAGAACTATTTAGGTGGTAGTTCTTATTTCATTTAATTTAGCTTAAGAAAAGTATACATGCACACACAAAGAATAAATAATGGATTCTCTGCACACATCCAAAAGTAGGCGATGGTGATGTTAAGGGTTATGGGAATTCTCGGATGATCCCATTTTCTAATCATTTCCATTCCTCAAGCTCACTAGTTACCTTGTGCTCGGAGTTGTATCAACAATATTTGGAATGGTCTCCAAAGTTAACCCATCACCCTTCTCATGAAGTTACTTTGACACACCGTTCCATTTAGTGGAGATGACCTCTAACTCATCCACCTTGTGCATCACCATTATTTACACCTCACCAAGCCATTTTTCCACTCTGTTGTGCTTCACCTTTATTATTTCTTTATTCTTGCTAACTTCTGTAATACCTTCTCACACTTGGATCTATTTGTTAATAGCAAGGCTTGTAACTTCTTTAACTCTACCCCATCCTTAGTGATGTGTACGTTTATGATCATTACAATATCTTAGAAGTTGACAAAATGTTTTCATCCTTTCACTTGGCCTCTTGTAATTCTATGCCAAGTGTTTTATATTCTTCTAGCTTCTATTTTACCTTGGATTTATTTGTGATAGCTATTTCTTTTATTGTGGGACCTTGCCCCTTATTTACCTTTACCAACATTAGATGTACCGATTATTCTAGATTCTCCATCTCTATGTTTTGATCTCGGTCTAGCTTGCTTGCATTTATAACATTTGCGCACGTGCACCCAATGTTATTGACAAGATTGTTGTATTGTTGTATACTACTTCTACATCCTTATTTTTGTCACTCAACTCTTTAATAGATGCTAATTCTTCATTTCCTTCTGCTCTATATCCTTATACATCCTTCTCATTATGGCCCCTTTATCAATGTTGCTTCTTCCTACTTCGGCAACCATTTTATTTAAGGAATTACATGCCCAATCATCAGATAACCGAGTTGTGTCTACCACTTTATAGACCTTCTACAAGTCCTTCTTGCCTCATAAGTCAAATATAGAATCCTTCTTTACCTCAAACTTAGTTTCCTCCATGTGTGTTTATAATACCCATGAGATCATTTTTCATGTGCATGATGAGCTTTGGACTTTTCAAACATATCCCAACAAAATATTTGTTTAGTAGCACCTTTGAAACGGAACCTAGCCTGAGGATCTTACTTATGTCATATATGTATGATATTTATGCGGGTAATGGTGGGGTCTTCCTTGGATTACTTCCTCTTACATGTATCTTGCATGGTGTCCCTTGTGTAATATGTTGGCCCATTTATTTCTCTCGTGCCTTGGTCTTCAGTGGTACATGGTATGTGCGTGCATGTTTATCTGTAGTTTCTAAAACCTTGCACTTTCCTTCTACATGTTATATGTTTAGGTCATTAACATATTCCTCATCAATGAGATAGATGAGATTCCCCTTTTCCTTTTCCTTCCTGGTGCACCCCATGATTTGTTCATCGGAAGTCATCTGGTTGTAAGCATTCATGCACTCAGCCATAGGATTCTCACCTTGCAACCGAGTACTGAGTTACAAGATCTTCTCGCTTCATTATCTCTAGAGCTTCATTGAAAAAGTGTTTAGTAGAAAAAAAATCAAAAATTTCACGATACACGAAGTTAAGTTACGCCAACTCGCAGTATATTGACTTAACTCCGAATGTGTATACCATGCACATGCACATCCACACATTGTAGAATATAACTTATGAACCCAAAGCGAAGGTGGCGGTGTGTCTTAGCCTTGCATCCAATTCCTTTCACAATTTTGAACGTGTTTTATGGGAGAGGTATTCCCATCATAATCTGGTATTTGTGAAGGAAGATTATTCTTGAAAAACCTTTTCAAGAAAGCAATTCTTATTTCACACTAACCTAGCGAGGTGTCTTTATGTGCGTCCCACTAGCATCCTCTCATGGAGTAAACCATCATATTCCTTTTATCCCTTTCGTTCCATACCTACGCTTCCATTTTGTGTAAGAAAGATTTGGGATTATCTTCCCGATAAACTGGACAAGCTGGTCCTTCCCATCCATCTCACCTTGGCCATGATCTAATCATTTCTCTTCCCGGAACTCTCGACCAACCATATCATAAGTTTCATGAGCCAAATTATCACAAGAAATACTAGTTGTGTCTCTTATTGACTACGTGTCCCCCACTGAATCACACCTCTTTTGATGGCTCAAAATTTTTTGTGTCATGCACCGTATGCATGTAGATTTAGCTAAGGTCTTCATCACTTATTGGCTATATGTAAGGCACAATGTTCATGTCATCTATTAGGATCACAGGACACTCTTCATTATTCTCGAAACTTACATAACAATTTTTAAAGCACAAGTTTGATTTATGAATATAACACCAATGACAAAATAGTAGTATATGGAAGTTATTTGCTTCATCTAGATCCAAAACTTCAAATTCACCTTTGAATTTTTCTCCTTATATGGTGATAGTAACATTTTTCAATACTCTAATGGGCATGGTCCTTGTCTTGTTTTCCATATACAACACACTTGAAGATGGATGTAATGGTGGCCTTTCCATTTGGTTCTAAACATCAAGTGTAAGTACATTGACTTCTACACATATATCAATCAAAATATTACTTACCAACCATCCATTTATAACTGCATCTAAAGTGATCTCCTTGTCATACTAATGGTCTTGGGGTGGTAAATTAACATGTAAGATTTTCCTATCCTTCTGTTCTTGGGCATGAAAATTTCTCTTGCAACCATTCTCCTAACATGGGGATGATATTCTCTTTCCTAAGAATTTTGCACACTTCCTTGAGGTCATCCACATATTTTTCAGGTACCTTAGTTTGTTTGGCGTGCTCCCTGTCCCACACTTTTTCCCTTAGGCAATGTATCTCCCCCTGTAGTTCTCTAATCAATCCCATGGTTTCATGTAAAACCCATTTTTTTCTACCATGTGTCGGATATTTAGTTTTATGCACATTCTCATCCCATATGATGAGTGGCTTTGTTATCCCTTGGTCACGTGCGTGTGAGGTTTTTTGCATGTTTTGTAACCCGTAATGGTTATTGTCATGCTATAGCTAAGGTATTAGGTTGCCATTTTCCCTACTTAGAAATATCACATCATATCATAGTTTCTCCCCTATCCTTTTTCTCTTGCACATATGGGCATAAAAGTATGAGAAATCCTCCACCTTATGTGCCTTTCCATAGTATACGCAAGACTAGTTTTTGGGACATTCACACCGATAATGGTGCGGTAATCCACATATACAACATGTTCTATGAGTGAAATTGCCTCCACAACCACCATGAATTCTTCCATGGTATCCACCTATGAAGCCTCCATTTTCGTTATTGATCCCATCATTATTATATCCATCATGTTCTGTGAGATGATTTTTGTGATAGTATGGTGCACCCCTGCCTCGACAAGCCTCATAGATCTGATCAATCAGGTGATAATTGGCTGTCATGAATGTGTGCATCATAGATTTTGTAATATAAAGAAACATTCTTCCACGTAGCATGTTGAAAAAGTGGAAATTTGTGAACATCATGATTTTTGTGGAAAATATCGGAAGCATTTGTTAGTAGCACAAAAATTCCTATATGGATGGATATCCTTTGTATGCCCCTACTACATTGTAGTCCATACACTAGAGTTCTTGGGAGTCTCATGTGTTGATTTAAAAGATAACCTTTCTAGATGAGTGGGCATTGCTACAATATGGACTGCAAGGAATTGAATCACTTTGGTATCCACACTTCCTAATGATTATGCTCGTAGAGATTCTTCTAAGGCTTTGTGTGGGATGGTGAATGTATTATGTGACAACACCCTTCAAAATGGTGTTAGCAAACCACCTACAAACCATTGTGCATGTTGGATTTGATGGATGTCATTAGAGAGTTTAGACAATAAAGTCTTAAACCTCACATCACATTGTCTAACACTCTCAAGAAAAGCCTTAGTTTATATCATTAAGTGCGTTGATGCTCTGATGATAAAACTATGGGTTGTGAAATTATGCTAATAAGGCAGTGCACAATGCATCGTTGTCCACAAATATCTAATGAGGGTCATACTTCTTGTACCAACTATGCATGTGGCCTTGAAACACAGTCATGAATTGGCTTGCCCACTTATCTAAGGTTATGATGCCCTTGTATCTCCATAATCGTTCACACTTATGCATGTGCTCCACATAATCTTCAACTTCCTTATACTCGGGTAGATGAAGTTACATCTTGTAATATATATGCAGAAATTGAGGTTGTTGTGGTGGTGTATGTCCTTGTCCTAGTGTTGGCTTGGATCGAGATCCTGAACCTCCACTAGGATTTCTCTCTACATAGGGGAGGACTAAAACCTCCTGAGCCTCCTGCTACGACTTGAGGACATGTATAAGTGCTGCTTTACATCTCTATAGTAGTGCTAAATCAGTAACCCATTGCTTGTCTTCTTTATTCCCCCTATGGGAGTAATTCTAATGGGTAAAGCACCACTATTCTATCATGATGTCGTGCTTATTATATTACTCCCAAAAAGTATAACCAACTACGGGACCTAGTTGTGCAACCAAATTCATAACCTTGATTTGTTGTGTCTCTTAAGCTAATACTAGTATGTATCTACTGTATCTACTACCTAACATGGTGATCCTCAATTACCATCTTATTCCTTGTCCTTTGTGATGAATCTTCTATAAAAATTCCAGATTTTGAACACCATGTGTAAGGGCTAGGGATATGGGGTGGGTAATATGTGCAACAATAGTTCTTAATCTTTCATCAAACTCCCTCTCATTTGATACCGAGGGGTTCTTTAATCGTGCTTCCCTAAGGAACATGGTCCCGCATCCCCTCACTTTCTACATTATTATCATCACTTCTACCGGCCCCATTCCTCTTAGCATTAACGTCTCTTCAAATTACCTCTCTCATGCATCATTACATATGTGAAGTCTCTCTTCTCTCTCTTCCCCTTGGATTGATGTCATTCTTCCCAAACCTGTTCCTTTCTACCGCATGTGGAAAGAGTCTAACCAAACATGGGTAAATTTTCCATCCCCATCTTATTCATCAAGATCTTTATGGCTAGAGGTAGTGTGTGTAGATATGATCTTCTTTGTTTGTGTAAGAAATAGAACTCTACCTCCTCTAGACATAATTACGTTGAAATTGCGTATTCTAAAGTATAATTACACAACACTCCTTCACACCAAAATCTATAGCTCGAGTCTATGGCTCATCCAAATCAAATAGTGTTTGGTACTTGTCCTATTTCAAACTTTCTTTCTTCCCAAATGGCTCCCTCAAGCTAGTGTGTAAGCTTGTAGCCAATCATACAATTCTATTGGGAAGAAAATGAAAAATGACTCATACAATACATCGTACAAGATTTCCTCTAAGTATTTCCATGGATCAATGTTGTTATTGGTGATATACCCCTACGTGAACTTGTCTGGCCTTTGTGTACCAAATGCTAAATATTCTCCAAAGAACACTAGAATGCCATGTGAACACATCCTCGAAGGTAAAAATAAAGTAAGGTCCAAGAAGCGAAACCAAAATGTTGGATTCTAGCAACCAACATTTATCTAGTAGGACGCGCAGCACATCACTCAGACTAATGTCCAAGTGCTCACCTAAAGTGTGCACAACATACCAAGTCCCTTTTCTATTTGACTTGTCAAGATGTGGGTTATGTATTTAACCATTTATATAATAGGTGGAAGATAAAAAATACAACATAACAAGGAGAGTATGCAACAATATATCTGGTTCATTCATTCATCACCATAGATAACTAACAACAAAACATGTATAGCTATTACACCATGTTCATGCCTTCTAACCTTTGTAACTCATATTAAACCATCCATTACAATCACATAATCAATTCTATTACAGAATCCTTGTATAACACACACTTATAGCTGATTACAATCCATGTGCACATCATCTTATGTCTATATCTATCTCTTATTTACAATGAAATGAAACACACACACACACACACACACACACACACACACACACACACACACACACACACACACACACACACACACACACACACACACACACACATTGGTCATAAATTGTCCATTTATTGCTTATATGATCTACTTATAACAATAGATGCCCTAATTATATAGTGTATGCCTCTCGAACTCCTGCTTCATTCTTCAATCATTGATTATCATTAGGCGTCTTGATCCTTTTGCACTATAAATATCTCTTTCTTATCCATGCTTGCATGGACTATAATTAGCTTCATCCATACAAAATCCTTGTCCATCTTGCATGTAATTCATCCAATGTCGGTGCATTATCCTTGCTTAGTCTATTTCTATACTTACCTTGCCAACCACACAATATTCGATTTTCTCTATTTTTAGCCCATTCTAAAATCTAGCTAACTTATGTATTTGCTCATGTGCACACACCTTCACACGTCCTCTTCTTTTTTCATTGTGCACTAAGCTGCTGCACCTGTTCCATACATGCATCATTTCCTATTTCCTTCCATTGCACGCACCTTTGCGTGTGACTCATATTTAACCAATTTCCTCAGATTAATAATATTAGTTGAGCTACCAAAAGTTTGATCTAGGGGAAACATGACAATGGATTCTACAAACATCTCTACTAAATAAAAAATTGAGAGAAATTATCGCAATAAAAGTATTGATTAATTACTTGATGATTTATGGATCTCCATAGGCATGAGATCATATAGGCCAAATCCTAAGTATATTTTTTAAAAGCTTTTGAGAGCAACATGTAACATAATCTCACTGGTGTTAAAGCAGATGAAACTATTTCACTCAACACATTACACATTTCTTGAAGGACCTAGCTGCAGAGTATAAATCTACACAAATGGAAAAATATAGTGTCTCGGTGAAAGCACATCTCACTTATGGTATAACATGTTAAAAACTCCATGGGGGCCATCTAAATTCCCCTTTGATTTCCAATAACACAATATTTTTATAGGTTCAACTTGACTATTGAGGAGTGGCTACACACTTAAACCTCACTTTGCATACACACACTCAGGGGCAACTTTGCTTTCCCACATTTGGCTACATAGTCTACAATTCATAAAAACACACTAAAAATTTAGATATTTCCCCCTAGAGGTATTCTTGGATTGCCCTTCCTTATCTTTGGATAATATATTTTCATCTATGCCTTCAGGTGGCCTAAATATACAAAAAAATCATCTATGCTAAAAATCCAAAACCCATGGGGGGTTCACTTAGTGAAAGTATGGTATAACACATTCGTTCAAAGGGTATTAAAGAATACTTTTAATGTTAGTTTTTACCTCTAATTATTCAATTGATAATACCCCTCCCATTATATTATTAGAATGAAAATACCCCTATTTTTTCCATGTACCTTACTTACCCATTTTTCCATTACAATTTCATTTACCCCTTTTTATTTCTACCATAATATATCAAACAAAAATATATCATTCTTTCCACTCAATTATTATTTTCTTAATATGTTTTTTCTCTAGAAATAGATTTTGAATCCATTCAAGACATATTACTAATTACCTTAATGTTAATATTTAATCATTTATCGATAGTTCTTCAAATAATTAAGATGGTGAAATAATAACATTTGTGTTGAAAAACATACTCAAACCTAGTTTTCTACAATATTATTATTTCTTGATTAAGAATCTCCTAATTGATTTTTCCTTATTCAAAAAGAGATTATAATTTAACTTTATGATCACACTCCTTTTGCAATTTTAAGGTATTTAGTGTTGAAACTAAGGTTCAAATGTTTTAGTTTTATATTAAAATTAACCCTACTTCTCCTTTAGCCCACCTCTCTAACCTACCTCCAATACCTAATTCAAAATATTAATAAATTAAACCCTTTCACCCCTAATGTCTACCGGTATATTGAATTTGATTTTATCAATTTTAATTACCTCAATATGAATGAACATGCTAGGATATTGCCTAGCTAATGAACCCCCATGCCAAAAACATTCAAATATATACAAACATCCAAAAATATTTGCATCAATCTTGCTTGGTTGTTTCTATTGCATGCTTATATTATTCATGTTGCACATTACTTATCATGTTAGCTTGATATATAATATGCTATATCATTTTTCTATACACATTTTCATTCACATGGTACATTGAGTTGAATGTAGGCTATACATAAATTGTTACATGATGTAGGATTCTTGACAATGCTCTATGCTAGTTATTCTCGTAGTAAGCTGGGGCATCCATTTTACACTTTCTCACATATAGGTGCTATTATTCTAGTCTTTGCCACTTTTTCTCTTACCTCATTCAATCAGTACATATATTATGTCATACTATTTATTAATCTAACACGCTAATGTTTACTTCATGTGTCATATCTATTCTTATCGGTTACTTCCACATCGAGACCATTTTCATCATATGGATTGTTTATCGTTTTACTTGCTTTCTCTATGATTTCCCTTATTTGTGGGAAATTCCCTATATTATTTATTTGTTGCTACTTGCTTGTTGGCCTTGAGTGTCTTAATTGTCTTGCAAAATCCGAGTGTTGTCCCATGTATGTGGCATCTTATTTACCATGCTATTATATTTGTGTGTACTTACATGTTTTCTTGCATCCACTGCATTGTTTCTCTATTGCTTGCTACTAACACCTTGCTAGTTTTTCTAATATATTACTATGTATGCATCATGGTATCCACCATGAACACTCCCTTATTTCCCAATGCAAGAACCTTACAACACATGCACAATAGCTATAGGTCCTCTTGTTTGGGCCACCTTCACACCGCTTTATCTCATACACCCCAAACAAGGGAGTAATCATCGGGTGATATAACTCTTATGGTAGTTCAGAATCATCAAACATAATAACACAAGTATAAAATCAAACAGTTCATAGGTCCAAAATATGGCTTATACCTACGTCAAGAAAGTAAAAAGGAACAAAACGTATAGAAAATTCCATAGTGTCAGATGTTATGACCCATAAATATGGTTCCATCTTGGGGTAAATTCAATAGTTTTCCCAATTGGTACAATTTCTCGGTGAAATATACATGATACTTACTTAGTTTTAGTGACATAATGCATGGTACAATTCAATATATGGTGGCACCAAGGGTACTGTAGGTGTAGACATAAAATCACGTACTTACAAATATTATTATACCTCAAGTATGTTGTTTTATAAATGGATATTGCGTAGGAATATTATTCATCGATGATCTATTCCATAGTCCATTCGATTGTCTTGTTAGTCTATATTGTTGTTTGTCTTTTACACTTGTCACTCATACACATAGTTTTGGTTGGGCCACAGGGATCCCTATCTCTAAGTTCTCACTCATTTGTCGTTATTGGTCTCTCGCACACTAACGCCTAGGGTTAGATGGTAGTGTCGGTGTTCGTGTCCATCATGGGCACCCTTTTCCTCTTTATATTTGATTTTATTTTTGACATTTGAGGTATGTCTCTTCAGTTTTATCTCCCATCTCTCAGGTGGTACTATTCGGCATGTCGGGTCATTAGTGTTGAAATTCGAACAAGAGATCCCTATATAAACACAACATACATACCATTATATGGGTGGACAATTCTTATAAAGGGATAGCTATCTACATACATCAAGGGACTACATTTGGGCATTATACTACATCACATACTTCATAGGAGGGGAGTCTATTGTTTCCATCAAGACATTTTACATTTGATCTAGCTATCACCCACTATCTTGGTGTCATTTGTGTGAGGGCGACCTAGGAGAACTATTGCACACACAAGAACATAGAAATACATTGGGTGCGAGATATAGTGCAATGATTAGTTGTAAATCTACGATTGGTGACGAAGGACACTTTGACCCCTCATTATGCATCTTTTTTTAAGGATTTGATGTCATTTTGAGGTTTTTCCGGGAGGATCTCTATGTGTAGGTTTACAAGTACCTCGGTGATCTAAGTGTGACATACACGAAACTAAAGGAGAACAAGTGCAAATCCCTAGCGACCATATTAGAACCATGTTATGACCTTTTCTACATACCTAGGAACCCATAAATAAGACCAGGGTGCCTATGGGCACCCCCATCCCTCTCCAAGTGCCCCAGTCCAACCAGTTCCACCTCTACTACATTTTTATGTGGTTCATTGCGATGGTATTTACTTTGTTTCATCACTCTTCCCAGTCCCATATCACTTTGTAAGGTAATAAAAATTAGGGTAAGCACCTTATCCCTCTTATTTCCTTTCATTAATAAAATTAAATAAATTGTTTAACATTCATATTTTATTGTATATCATTTATATCATAGTTGTATATTTAGATTCATATAAAATAATTATATTTTATTGAATCATTTTTGTGAACCCGTAGCTTAGAAATATTTTCCCTATGATCCACTAAAACCCTAATGGCTAAGGATAGATCTTCTCCTTCTCGACTAGTCATGCCTCATGTGAGTATCAATCCCATCTATGATGAAGCAACCATAGTTGAACTCACTGCCCTATATCATGATGTTACTCTTCTGGATGATACTCAACAAAAACTTTTAAATAACAAATGCAACGTGCCTAACAACTTTGATAATTCTACTATTAGCATAATTTTAGATCTGGCTAGTTTTACTCGTTGTACATCTTTCTATACGATTCTCCACACTCCTTCTAAAATTTCTAATGAAAACTTAGATGATGCTATTATTAGTTTCATGCTTAGTCTTGATGATAATAAACATGTGCATGATGATTCTCATACTAGTCATGATGATACTCTAGCTACATCTCATACTTCTTCTATTTCTGAAAATGCTTCTCATAATGCATCGCATACTAGTTCTCCTTCTCCTTCATTCTATGTCGATGATACGCTTAATGATATCCTTCTATCTGAATCTTTGTTTGATTTCAATGAAACACTTGATAGTCATGATTCTACTTCTTTGCATACTACTAAGTGTGAATCCCCCACTCCACTATCATCTTCTTCTGAGATTGTATCTAATAACATGCATGATTCATCTCTTTCTATCATTTCATCACCTCCTATCACTTCATCTCTCGTATATTAGTTCATATCCTCCTATCACTTCATCTCCATCTATTAGTTCATATCCTCCTGTTACTTCATCTGCTCCTACCACCTCATATCCATCTATCATTTCATCTCCTAGGGATGTTTCTGATGCTAGTCCTACTACTTCTATGGATGTTCCATGTCCTTTACCACCTATTACTTCTTCAACACCAACATCTAGTGTGCCCTTAGCATCAAAATATCCTATGTCTCCTCTTAATATTCCTATGATTACTCATAATGGAAAATTGCAACCACTTAACACATTATTGCCATCCTCTATTATTCCTTCACAGGATATCTTGTCCCTCATGCATGTTTTTGGCCACTGACATGCTCCGGTCCAATCTCTCACAATAGAAAGAAAGGCCTATTATGTTTGCGTTGATAATAGTTATTTACATAGCAATCCTATTCCCAAAAATATTCATAGATCAAAATTTCCTAAGGATTTTATCATGCCTACATTATCATGTTTTGATGGTACTGGAAATTTGTACTTTCATCTCAAGCACTATCGTATGGATATGGCTGACTATTACTTAAATCCTTTCACCGTAGTCTCATAGATGGCACTATCAAATGGTACACACATCTACCCTTTGGATCTATTAGTACCTATTGTGACATGAAAGAATATTTTCTTCATTAATTCATAGTCAACAACAACCCTAGGGTCACATATAATCATTTACCTAGCTTACGTCAAGGAAAAATAGAAACTATCATTGATTGCATTTTATGATTCAATGCTTGCATGCACCAGCTAGTCTTTCATCCTATTGACTTAGAGAAGTAATTTATCTTCTATTGTGGTTTGATTCCTGCCTTAAAACAATGATTACAATATGACACATGTGAATCATTCACACTTTTATGTTATAGGGTCATTGATCTAGAACAAGATCTCATTGCTACACATGTTATAGATCCTTCTCTTTTACTTGCTACATCATATAATTATTCTCCACTACCATCATTGAGCATCCTAAATGGTCTCTATCTCCTTCACCTCACAAATAAGTCTAGTCTACTCCATTACATAAGCATCCTCCATCTCCTACTCAGCATTAGGATACACCTTAGAATTCTACACCTATTTCGTGAGGACCATTATATTTTTTTCTCATCACGCTAGACCTCATGATGTACTATGTTCCTTTCTTGACAAGCATTTAATTCACTTACCTTCTAATCAACACCATCCCCTACATCTCTTGAAACACCAACATGATAGACCCTACTGTAACTATCACCATATCAATGGCCATAGGGATAATGATTGTTATGCCCTTCATGATCACTTGTAACAATTAGAAGATAAGGGCATCATTTCCTTTGGCTCTCACTCATGTGAGTGGTCTATATCTCCAATCCCTCATATACGTGTTGCTACTTTGATTGATTTATCTCCTTCATCTATTTTTAAGGTTATTATTCATCCACCACCATAGGTTGTTTCTCATGCATGCTCTCCATCCATCGTTGCATCATCTCATCGTCTGGCCGTGTCATGATATGCTACACATTGTCTTCCATAGCCCTTGGCATTTGTGCTTCCTAACTCCGCTTCACCCGTCATTAGCACCATTCCACATGACATTCAATTTATCTCATACACTCATGTTGCTTTCATTCCACATGCTTCCACTACTCCACGTTGGCTTGGTATTTGGTAGGTGATTTCTATCACCTTACCCCCCGATGATGCACTCGTGTTCTTACGGTTCTTACATGACTATTGAGGGATTTTTTACAATAAGAACCTATCTTCACACACTTTCTCAATTCATACAACACACACTATTAAATCATCTCCTGATAACACACTCTTGCTTTAGGGTTCATTCTTGACTACTGAGGATTCTTATCTAAATGAATCTCATCATCTATACACTGGGGGGAATCACTAATCTTCCCCCTATCCTCATCATACTAGCATGTGCTTCACTTCACTATTACGACCACATCATAATTTTACACATCATCAAACATTCATCACATATTTTTCTTTTCGTAATCATATTACAAACATTATCTATTATCATATACACTATATCATCATCACATTACTCATTACTCAAAAACTATGCATTACAAATCGACTCACAAAATATGAACAATACTCAAACATGTCAAGCATCATATATAAGCAACAACAATCAAATGACTCATACATCATCATTACATCATCAACTCATCACATATAATCATCATACGTCAATGAATCTAGTCATATATATATATATCATTTACAATAATAGTTATAAAACATCTCATCAATGGGGAAACTCCTACATCAATACATATCATATCTCATCATTGTTATCACTATCTGCAACTGCAAGAGATCTAGAACTAGAATCCTCACCACTAACTTTGCGCCTCTGATTGTGACCTCTATATCTCTCTACCTACCTATGTAAAGAGTGTCATATATGTCGACTACTTTTGAAGCGACTCGTAACTCATAAAAACTTACAAATACATCATGTGCTAGGGGAATGCCACCTTATGTATCTCTATCTCACCATGTCTCCTCGCATACCTCATCCATCTCTCTTAGTAGCATGGTACACATTGTTGTTATTATCAAAACTAGCTTGAACAAATGGGCATGCTCACCGCAATATCATCTACACGCTCTAGCATGTCTCCACCCACAAGTATGTTGGTCAAAGACATTCCACGTCAATGTGTCCACAATCAATGACCAATACGCATCGCATATAACCATACGAACAATACATTAGAAATGAATTAACATTACACAACCAAGTAAAAAATTGTACAACATAACTATACAAATACTCATGCTCTGCTATCGCCACCTCTACGCCACCACGGGGCAGGTGATTTCCCCTCTACTCCTCCTGGAAGTGCTCCCACCATTGCCACAAAGACTGAAACAAATATACCCACCGATGAGATGCCCACCATGCATGATATGCCTTGGTGCACCTTGCATCATCCAAATATATTTAATCAATCGCCACGTCGGCCTCATCTAGCCCAAGAGGTACTAACTACTCTCTTGTCGGACCTGGTCTCACGCCAACCCTTCTTAGTGCCCTAATATCTCTAACCCATACATATGGGTCTAGAGGCATGTCTTGGGCCATACCAAATTGTTGTGAAACTTTCTCAACCTGAAATAACTCAGCCACCCTTGAAACCTATCCTCTAACCACATTATCCATCGTATGCGGCATAGATCCACTACATCCTTTGTTCATCCTCCGTAGTCCTAGTATGGCCTCCATTTCATGGCCTCTCGGTCCCATCCACTCTATCCTCTCTCTATAGGTGTCTGTATCCATCTTCCTCCCATGCACACCTACCCATCTCCCAAAAATATGTCTAGCCTCACCCACTCTCCTTGAGGTCCACCAACTAGCCTCAATACTACAATATGCTCATAGGCCCATACATGCAACAATGTCGTAGCTCCAATACCACCCCCATGCTCCTCCTGTGTAAATCTGATATAGATCCCTATACATGTGGGCCAACACACATCATGCCTAGGCATACCTAGTGCTCTCCTCCTCTATCCGGTGACAGATATCATGCATCTTATATAAGATGCCTACACCACCACCCTCCACTGCAATCAACGATGCTATCACCACGGCAATAAAATTTCACAATCACAGAACCCCTGATCTCATAATAACATCTAGGCTAATATGGGCCTCGGTAGGAACTCGAGTCCCCACAAAATATCACATAATGGACCTCATTTGTATCTACATATCATCCACTACCATAACATGTAACCTCTCGCCAACAATAAGTAATTGCATAGTATGTGATACATGTCCTCTAGTGTGATTTGTCATCTCCCTATAGGTAACCAAAAGGTGCAAGTATCTGCACACCACCTCTCACACAAATCTATGAGAATAGGAATATTATGGGGCACATCCCCCATCCTTGCTATGTGTCGTAGGCCGGAATAGTCCAAAACATCCCACTCATCTTCTAACAACCCTAATATGAGAAATTTACTCAAATGATGGCCTCAAAGAAATATCTCGAATGAATTTCCCTCTGCACACCACAAAACAACAACAAAAATGACGTTAGAATACCATACATATACAAAACTAACCACCTACAACATCAATACACATCAATTTTCACATTTTCAGCACTCTAGACTCAACCTAGTGCTTTCTAGACACAAAGGTGCCTAGGAATAGGACTGGGGCACCCGGGAGAAGGACACTAGCACCCATGTCTGGGCGTTCCTATCCTGGAGGTCATTAGCTCCTTCATCACTCTTTTCAAGACCAAAACATTAAGAAATTCAAAAATATATTTTTGTAAAAATCATCAAAAGCGACTACTATCAACATAGTTTTCAAAAAATAATTATGCTTACCAACTCCTCCGCCATACACGATGCCATGACTATCACTACCATCTCAAATTAACTCGGTTGTGGTGCTCTAACTTACGGAATCCTCACACACTCAAAGCTCACTATCACACTCACACAAAAGAAAAATGAGTTGCTTATTCACTTTTCACATTACTATTTATAGTAACTTTCCATTATCTACTTCACTATAGTCATTATCCGTGTTCATTTTCTTAACTAATACACATCGCATGATTTCACTCATATCTTGAGCATCCTTACTCCGATTTCAATCCCATTTGCAAATTCTTTTTAGAATTCCTCCTACTATCGTATCTTACACATTACACACAATATTTATCTTTGACATCGTTTTCTACTCAATATACACACACTTTTGCTATATCTCTCATACATTATCCATTACATCATTATGTGCTTACTTTCGGCTCAACATTTGTTCTCATTATCACTTCCCCTTTCACCAAAAGGGGGTACATAATTGGGGTCATCCTATAATTCCCCTTATACCACTACGCGATCAATCTACATTCATAATCCATCATTATCAAAAAAATTCTTGTACACCATGTGACATCTCACATCACTTTCTAAGCAATTCCCCTAATGACCTAACCTGGGGAAACAAGCATAAAATCTCTCCATGAGTAACCAATCAATCAATCACATACACTTGAATCTATATAACAATCAAAATCACATAGATTAATAAACATGAACACAACACATTTATCCTCCCAGGTGGCGACTTGGGAGTTATATCACCACTTTCACGGATGACCTAATGTGGGAAGTTATTCTACATTTTGTGACCACTTCCAGATGAACTAACATGGAACCCAACACATACACATTTCGGTGACACCCTTAGAGTGGGGTAACCCATATTACTCATATATGGGTTATCATGTTTGATCAAAAACTGGATCCAAAATGAACAAAAATTTATCTTTTTCTATCTGCGGTGGCTAGATATTTTGAATATGTAGTTAAAGTTGAAGAGTAAAACTAGACCTCTTTCCCTATACTCTTCCTTTGATGGTAGGATGCCCAAATCCTCAGTATTATTTCATACAAACGTAATTGGGTTGGGAACCGATCACTCCTTTCCCCATCACATCTTCGTCAATGAAAAGTTTAAATCTCCAATCATTCAACATCACAATAATCAATCTCGATTAATGCTCCTCATAATAGTCCCATGTCTCTTATTACGTCGCATGGATCATCATGTTGATCTATGTTTTTCATGCTATATGTTCTCACTCGGCACATACTTCTACTATACTTTCCACATACTTTAGCAACATGGGCTTCTTTGGAATTATCAGGTATGCATCTCTATCTAATTTATGTTACTGAGCTTTTTTCTCACCAACATAAAGTGGGGGAAAATGTAGACACAAAATACAACACTTGCTACTATTATTATACTACCAAGTATGTTGTTTTATATATGGATCTTGCGTAAGAAAAGTATTCACTGATGACCCATTTCATAGTCCATCCACTTGTCTTGTTAGTCTTTATTGTTGTTTGTCTTGCACACTTATCACTCATACACGCAGTTCTGGTTGGGTCACAAGGATCCCTGTCTGCCAATTCTCACTCATTTTTCGTTATTGGTCTCTAGACACTAGCTCAGGAATTTGGATGGTAGTGAAAAGTTCTCGTGTCCATATTGGGTTCCCTTTTTCTCTTTGTATTTGATTTTATTTTTTACATTTGAGGTTGGTATTTTCGGTTTTCCCTCTCATCTCCGAGGTACTAGTCGGCATGTCGGGTCATTAGTGTTGAAATTCAAACAAGAGATCCATATATAAACACAACATACATACCATTATATGGGTGGATGATTCTTATGAAGGGATAGCTATCTACATACATCAAGGGATTGCATTTGGGCATGCATCACACATTGCATAAGAAGGGGAGTCTATTGTTTCCATCCACACATTCTACATTTTATCTAGCTACCACCCTCTATCTTGGTGTCATTGGCACGAGGGAAACCTAGGAGAGCTATTTCACACACAAGCACAACAAAATACATTGGGTCTAAGATGTAGTGCAACGATTAGTTGTGTAGACACAAAAACACACACTTTGGGTAATATTTAGTCTTAGTCTCATACTACTATTTAGAGGGTTTTTGAGTGAAGAAAGTACTAATCAAACCCCCATCTCTTGGCCATTTTAGTTGGTTTCTATCGTTGCTCCTGACCTCCACTACACACATGCCCTGTCATATTTCATCATTTTCCATCATTTTAGCTTTAAGCGGGGTGCCCATGGGCGCCCTAGTCCCACCATGGGTGCCCTGATCATTTTAGATTTCCCACCACTTTTTGGGCTCTTTCTAGCCATTTGAGGTCTTTATCTTTTTGTGGCTGACCATTTTGGGGTTAATTAGGAAATTAGATCAAGAGAACCCTATAAATATAAAGCTATGAGACCATAATGAGGGACCAAACACTAGTCACTACTATCATCCACCTAGAGTTGCATCCATCTTGCAGATTGGACATCACTTACATCCATATAGCTCCATCACAAGGACAAGGCGGGACACATCGTATCACACAAGCATAAGGGGAGGGATTTTATTCTATTCCATGCACACATTCTATTACATTTTCTACATCTAGTTATTGCTCACTACTTTACAAAGTGTGACTGACACAAGAGCACATAGGGCACATGATGCACACACACACACCCAGAACTACATTTGGGTCTAAAATATAGTACAACACTCAGATAGTAAGCCCACTATTGTGGGCACTGAGGTTAATCGACCTTATCATATGCAATTTTATTTTTAGGGATTGATGCTTGTTTGCGGTTTTGTAGGTCTTCCTTTAATCTTGGATTAACATCGAAACTTGACACAAGACACCGAATCTGATGTGACACACAATGAAGGTTTGCACCACTTACCAAACTGTTGAAATTAGTTTTAAAGATTTTACATGACTAGGGCACCCATTCTATAGACCGAGTTCCTTTAGGCACCCCTGTCTTTCTCTAGGTGCCCGGTTTAGAGAATCATCCCAATCCCCCTTTTTGGGCACAGTCATTCTTGCTTCTAGTTTCCACAGTCACCTCTGTGAAACAATCATGCGAACATATTCTATTCAACTGAGTTCTTTCCTCTTCTCTCTTGCAAATTAGGGTTTCTATTTCCATTTGTTTAGTTGTTTGGGTCATTTACATACTTCTTTACAACATTTACAACTGTTCATAGCTTAGATTAACTAGTGCTTATTCCACATTTTAGTTAATCATTTTTTTGAACCCCATGTCTTTCATGCTTAGGATCCTCCTTTTTCCTCTATCATGGGTCAAGTTTCTTTATGTAATTTACTTAAGAGATATCCTAATTGCTAGGTTGTTTTGCAAAAATCCTTATACACCAAGTATTTTGATGACAATATGTCACCACATGAACTAAGTCCTATGCTTGCTTATCTATTTACCGACCCTAGTGATCCTCCATCTAATCAACCCCTATTGGACTCAATTTAAGCTTTACATTCTTTATTTCAAGACAAATTATGGCTATGGAATCCATAATCACATCTCTCAAATCTGAAATCCAATAGCTTAGGGACACTTCTCAGGCTCATGTTTGTTCTCCCTCTACATCTCCTCTTCAATCTATGTCCACTACATGTCATATAGCTGAACCTCAAGACATGCCATTTCTGAGCCTCTCATATTTGAGCATAATGCTACACCACATGACATTCTTATTCAGCTCCTTAGTCATCAATTGATCACTCTACTACCTACTCATTACTATTCTCCTTATTGGTTAGCAAAATATTAAGGTTGTCCATATTGTAATTATCATCGAATCAATGGACATAATGACAACGATTGCCACACTTTGCCATGAATAATCAAACATCTTGAGTGTCAGGGTTTTATCTCATTTAATGCACAACATTCTATTGCATGCCCATCTACAACTGTTATACCATGCTATGCGGCTACTAGTGAGCCTCCTTCTAATCTTTCTAAGGAAGTTCTAGATGATTCTCTTATTCATTACATGCTTGATATTGACAATCACTCACATGTGCATAATGATTCTTCTCCTAGTCAGACAAATACCATAGTTCCATCACATGGTTCTCCTATTTCTGATATTTCTTCTTCTCTACTTAATGCACATCACACCATTGTTTCTCATGCGCCTTCTTCAAAAGACAAGAATTGCCAAATCTACCACCATTCAAGCTTTCTTGCCATCCTACTCCACTTTTGTTTCCTAATCATTTTGTTAAAGAAAATACCCCTCCACTCAAGTTTTTTGTGACATTACCACCTCAGCGTCCCATCACTTTTGTTAAGGAAACTAATCCTTACATGGATCCACTTAGTGTCTTTTGACTATACTTCCATCGCTTACATACTGGGGGCATAGTATTTACACTCCCCCACATTCTAGCATATTTACATAGTACTACATCACACTCTTAGCACTTACACATACCTCATCTTAGCCTCATCTCATCTTGCATAGTCATACATATGTTATAGCGTTGTCATTACCCGATGACACACTTTTGTGCTCCAGTTCACACTTTACTGTTGATGGATTACTACACACAAACCCCACACACTACACTATAGGTATTACATATTGCGTTTCATCACACATCGCATGTCATACATCATTATCATAGTCACCATTATGCATATATCATCCTTCTATTGTCTAGTGTTGCATACTATTCATCATATTGTCCATATCACACATCACATACACTATTAGACTATCTACACATATAGCATCGTATTCTATACATAGTGTTGTTATACTACATCTAGTGTCACACCCCTTACATCATACATTGTGCGTCTTCACATCACACATCTTATACATACTATACTATTCATCATTACATATGCGTTTAGCAACATTTCATATTACATACTACATTATCACTCTATCTACACATATTACATTGCATACTACACTTTACGGTTTATGCATTCTACACATATAGCATCGCATTATATACACTGCGTATTTACATATTATATACATCGCATGGTCATTTTTCATCATTTAATACATTGTATTTTCCATGCTGCACTCACCACCCTATGATGCATTTTAGTTCATCGATCCATACTCGACCGCATAGAGTTTACAAATAAAATGGAACTTTCATTCATCATGCATTTAGAATTCGAAATCTCATCATATAACTTTACTAGGTTAGTGACATACGCTTTAGGCTAAATGGTCACCTATTCTATCATCTTGTAGTGGTATACACTGTAGGCTACATCAAAACTCCCTTTATTCACCTAGAAGTGATATTCGTCATAGGATAAATCATCACTCTTATTTTCATGTTGTCGTGATATAGGCTTTGGTTATAGGGTTCACACACATAACATCCATTCTTAGGTTGCATTTCATCAACACACATACACATTCATCATAGCATGCTAAAAACAACACACACTTCGACCATTTCCTGATGACACACTCTCATTTACGGTTCATTCTTGACTACTGATGGGGAAAACCAAATGAACCTCATTGCATACATTTCCATTCACTCGGGGGCATGCGGCTCCTATCATTCCATCTTATATTCCATTCCATCCATCCACAACATATTGCATATTATGGTCACTTTTACTCTTGCTTACTTGTGCTTGTTCATGGTCGCTTTATTACACGTGCTAGTTAGATTACTTGGATGTCATTTATCTATATCATACAGACATGTGCGTTCACATATTTTTATAGTTGTGATCATAGATACATGTATCTTACACGCAACATAGATGCTCGCCTTCTACCCTTCCTACACTGGTCACTGGGGGCATCCACATTCATCTCTCACATGTGCTATTATTTCATTCTATACTTAACACTTTACATTACTTGGTTATACACACTTTTTACATACTAGTTATCTTTCTCACATGCTAACGGGTGCTTCATGTGCATCATTTTTATGCGTAGGATATTTTCTTCCGTATTTGTTTGTTAATTTTTCGCCATTGTTTTCTTCTTGTACGTGGGCTTTTCCCTATGTTTGGTGTGCACACTTGTTTGTTGTATGCAGCCATTATGGCCTTACGTGTCATATGACATCATGAGTGATGTCCCATGTTTGCAACCCACTTTTTGTGGCTTACTTTGTCTTCCCATGTGTTTACATTTACTACTTTTTTGGTAGCTCACACACTATTTGCGTAATATACATATTGTCTTCTACATGCATACTTTTTCATACTAACAATTGTCTTTGGCTAGCTTCTTATTTTTATGCGCCTTGGTTTTTACCAAGAACATTCCATTTCCCATACAAGGAAGATTTATAAAGATCATGTGGTTGGTCCTCTTTTGGGGCTGCATTCTCCTATCAACGACGTCACATGCACCCCCAAAGAGGGGGAATACTTTGGGGTTTTTACATTCTACACAATGCGTTTACACTGGTTCAATTTAGTGCACTTTCCACCCTTGGCATTGTGGGTTACATACAATGAGTGAGTTCAAACTAGTCTATGAACTCCATACACAACGGCTTTTACAGGACATGGTTGTCCTTAGCATTCGGGAAGTAGTTACCGGTTGGAGGTTTTAACAATATTCCTCCCAATAATTATTCTACCGCCAGCGTCAGATCGCCCAAAAAACCAGGACAGTACAAAGATCTATTCACACACATCCAGGGAAATAGTTAAAGGATTGGAGGAGACAGAGCAATTCCTCCCTATACTTCTTTGACCTTATGGCACTTTGGATCACCCAAAAACCCCGACAAGATAGGATATTCTTCTACACTCTTTCTCTCGACATGGATCAGTGCACATGTTCCATTTAAAATATTAGAGTTTGTACACACATACATACATACATACATATTTGACAACTTGATTGTTTTCTCCTTGCAGTCCACCATATAAGAAACAAGAATTCAAATGGGGGCAACAACAAGCAAAAAAAACAACAAAAATAACAACAATGGCGTAAAAAAATAGTTCACGACATCACACTTCACATACTAACCATTTAGGTACATCAAATCAACAACAACACACATGTTTCCACCCTAGGTTCACTCTCATCACTTTTTGCATTTTTCATCTTTAGTTTCCATGCTTTTTATAGTCCTTTATAACTCATTCTTCATCAATCTACATCGCATCGTGTACACATCTCTATCTAATTTATATTGCCGAGATTTCTTCTCACCAACATAAAGTGGGGGAAAATGTAGACACAAAATCATGCACTTTAGGTAATATTTAGTCTCGGTCTCATACTACTATTTAGAGGGTTTTGAGTGAAGAAAGTACCAATTAACCCACATCTCTTGGCCATTTTAGTTGGTTTCTTTCGTTGTTCCCGACCTCCACCACACACATGCTCGACCAAATTTCGTCATTTCCTGTCATTTTAGCTTTGACTAGGATACACAGAGGCTAGATCTTGGGGCACCCATGGGCGCCTTGGTCCCATCATGGGCACCCCGATACTTTTTCAGCTTTCCTGCCACTTTTTTGGCTCTTTCTAGTAATTTGAGGTCTTTATATTTTTAGTGGTCGGCCATTTCGGGGTTAATTAG
The DNA here is from genome assembly GCA_018340775.1 of Taxus wallichiana var. yunnanensis. NCBI lineage: Eukaryota > Viridiplantae > Streptophyta > Pinopsida > Cupressales > Taxaceae > Taxus > Taxus wallichiana. The sequence continues at coordinate 798,627,167 of CM031235.1, forward strand.
GAAATTATATCAAGAGAACCCTATAAATATAAAGCTATGAGACCATAATGAGGAACCAATCACTAGTCACTACTATCATCCACCTAGAGTTACATCCATCTATTGCATTAGAGATAACTTGCATCCACATAGCTCCATCACAAGGCATAAGGCTAGGACATCTCGCATCACACAAATATAAGGGGAGGGATTCTATTCTATTCCATGCACACATTCTGTTACATTTTCTACATCCAGTTATTTCTTGCTACTTCACAAAGTGGGACTGATTTAAAGAGAACCTAGGGAACATGATGCACACACACACACCGGAACTACATTTGGGTCCAAAATGTTGTGCAACGCTTAGTTAGTAAGCCCACTATTGTGGCAATTGAGGTCATTATGACCTTATCATATGAATTTTAGTTTTTAGGGATTGATGCTTGTTTGGGGTTTTGTAGGTCTCCCTTTCATATTTGATTTACAACAATACTTGAAACAATACAACGAATCTGATGTGAAACACAACGAGGGTTTTAGACCACTTGTTGAACCTATGAAGACTAGTTTTAGAGATTTTCACACAGACCAGGTACCCATTCTTAGACCAAAGTGCCCATAGGTGCCCTAGTCCTTTTCTAGGTTCCCTAGTCCAGAGAATAAGCCTAGATCCAACCTTTTGGGCCTCTGCACGGTCATTCCGCTTCCGATTTCCAAAGTCAACTCGGTGACACGGTTCTACGAACATCTTTTATTCAACTGAGTTCTTTCCTCTTCTCTCGCATGTAGGGTTTCTATTTCCATTTGTTTAGTTTCTGGGTCATTTACATACTTCTTTGCTGCATTTATTTAGTTCATTTATAGTTTTTGATAGCTTAGATTAACTAGTGCTTATTCCACATCTTAGTTAATCAAGTTGTTAGTCCACCATTATTGTGGTGAGGATAGTCGACCCCTCATTTTGTATCTTTATTTTTAGGAATTGATGTCATTTTGAGGGTTTTGGGAGGTTCTTAATGTGTAGGTTTACAGTACCTCGACGGTTTAAGTGCGACATACACATGACCAAAATCGAACAAGTCTCGAAGCCCTAGTGACCATATCGGAACCAAGTTCGACCTTTTTGTAGACCCAAGCACCGAGAAAAAGGACCAAGGCACTGCAAGCATCCCCATCCCTCTGGGGCCCCATTCCAGCTAGTTCCACCTATGATGCATTTTTGTGGTTCGTTGCAATGTTTTGTACTTTTGTTTCATCACTCGCCTGATCTAAGTCCTTTGTGAGGTAAGCAAAATCAAGGTAAGTACCTTATCCCTCTTATTTCCTTTCATTAATAAAATTAAATAAATTGTTTAGCATTCATATTTTATTGTATATCATTTATATCATAGTTGTGCATTTAGATTCATATAAAATAATCGATTTTATTGAATCATAAGCTAACATTACCCCCCACATTATATCATCAATTAAAAATCAAATGGGTTTATGTTCATTTGTAGTGGCACTTATCCATGGGTCTTGGGAAGTATCGAGGTAACAGTTATCTTTGTAGGCTTGACTTCCCATTGCTCATTTTTATGAAGGGATGCAAAAACTTAAATTCTCCCCATAAAATTGTCTTCACCATGCAGGTGCATTTGCACTTATTTTTATTCTCCTCATCACATTCCACTTGGGGACTGATCACCCCAAGTCCTTGCAACTAATTCCAACACAAAGATCAAAAATTTCTACGAAAATGACAATAAGAGTATTCTCTCCCCTTCTCTCACAAAATAATCAGGTGTACACTTGCCTTTGTTTTTCTTTTATATTTATACATTTCTATTTTCACTCTAAGTTCAAAAATTTTCAAGTTAAAGTTTGATTTCCTATATTATGGACATTGAATAAAAATTTTCTCTACATGTACTCATCTTGGAAAAACAAAAACATCCATAACAAAGAAAAGTCCTAGCACAAGCACAAGGTGCTCCAAGAAAATACAAAGTGTGTCTACACACTCATGTAACTTTTCCTTTAAGTACACAATTTTCAATTTCATACTTAAAGGGGAGAAAATGTAGACACTCATTTTGGTAATTCATGTCTTACAACAATACAAATTGTACAACGTTTTTGCACTAACCCACACTCGCTCAATTTGACTAATTATGCTATCCCTAACTATATCTCACTCATTCTTTCTTACACACACAACCTATTTGTTCATATAATGTCACATTAATTTATGAAATAAAGCTATACCCTAACATGTGAAAAATCTAATTTTTAAATTGCTCGCACATGCATCCATGACCATAGCGGCATAAAGGACCACAACATCCATACGTTATGGGCTGACTTGGATGATTTTATCCCTTTCCATCCAACAAAACTTTTCTCCATTTGAACCTCTTTGTTCTACAATCCTAGTTGGCTTTACATGAGTTTTCCATATCCGAATGTATATATAAGCAAGTTATTCATCTCTCATTAAGAGAGGACATTCTATCTACTCACACCTAAAATTCTAATGAGTACCACAAGGGATTCATTAGCTAGGAAATATCCTAACATATTCATTCATATTGAGGTAATTAAAATTGATAAAAGTAAAGGAAATATACCGATAGAAATTGGGGGTGAATGAGTTTAATTTATTAATATTTTTATCGGGTATTGGGGGTAGGTTAGAGAGGTGGGATGGAGGAGATGTAGAGATAATTTAATATAAAACTAAAAAAATTAAATCCTATTTTGAAAAACTAAATACCTTAAAATTTCAAAAGAGTATGGTCATAAAGTTAAATTATAATCTCTTATTGAATAAGGAAATCTCAATTAGGATATTCTTAACCAAGAAATAATAAGATGGTAGAAAACTAGGATTGAGTATGTTTTTAACACAAATGATATTATTTCACCATCTTAATTATTTGAAGAACTATTGATAAATGATTAAAGCTTAACATTAAGGTAATTGGTAATAGGTCTTGAATGGCTTCAAAATCTCTTTCTAGAGAAAATGTATATTAAGAAAATAATAATTGAGTGGGAAACATGATATATTTTATATTTGATATATTAGGGTAGAAATAAAAAGGGGTAAATAAAATTGTAATAGAAAAATGGGTAAGTATGGTACATGGAAAAAATAGGGGTATTTTCATTCTAATAATATAACATGAGGGGGTATTATCAATTGAATAATTAGAGGTAAAAACTAATATTAAGGGTATTCTTTAATACCCTTTGAATGAACATGATATACCATACTTTTACTAAGTGAACCCCCGTGATGAGTACATACTAATAAAAATCACAAGCAAAGCTACTCCAAGACTCCCTTGAGTTGTCATATACTCTACATATTCATTTAGGGCAGTCCTTTACTCATATTTGCAAGCATAATCACATTGTTGTAAGATCATGATTATCAATTTGGTTGCATACATTCTATATATCACATGCTAGATGAGAACGACATGCGGTTTGAGCCCTCTTCGAGTAGTGGCTACATCAACGGTGCACATGTTGACCAAAACCCAATTAATGTTTGTTTTATAGGACTCCCTCACCATCTATGGTTTTGAAGATTCAATTAGCTACATAACAAGCATCACGTAGTGTCTAAGGTCCAAATTTCATACATAAACAAATTAGGAAGCAACACACATACCCAAAAATTGTTAGGAGTTGAGAGCATAAAAGGAAAAAGCATACGAAGGGTCGTAACGCCCATACACCTTGGTCCATGCCAAACGCTTTGATCCAGGTAGCTTTTCAGGACACAATTGTAGAGACGAAGCTTTATCATTTTAGTTCCAACCCCTTTCAGTCATCAACCCGATTTAGATCAACACCCAATCTAGAGTATCGGCTAAGTCGCTCTCTATGTCCTATTGCTAATACTTTGCTTCATTATCTATTGTTATTTATCTTCATTCATATATTATCCTAATATTGCTACAATTAGCTTTGCAAACTAATTGACGAGGATAATATACATTTGGTCTGTGATGAGATCTTGAGAGCGATTGACAAGAAATGTTAGTATTGTTAGTTGCTTGAGACATGAAGAGAGTTTAGTTCATAGTACGTTATTAGTTTTGGAATAGGTTTATTATATGTATAGTAGTTGAGTTTTTGTATATTGTTGCATCCAAGCATTCACAATCCATGTGACCTTTTATATTGGCATTTACAACCCCTCTTTCACCATACAGCTGATGCCCATTTAATTTTAGTTTGTTTGTGGATCTACAATGATTCACCTCCTTTGAAAGTAAGAAGTTACATTATCTCAAATCTTCTGTGCATTTAAACTTCACATCATTTGAGATAAAGAATTAAAGGAGGATTCATCCAAATAGAATTCAAGAAAAGGATCAGGTGTGAGTGTATATGAAGGAAGGCATAAAAATAATGTGCCCAACAAAAAAATTTGTGTTAGAAAGTTGTAACCATGTGCGCATGACTACAATGTTTACATTCGCGTGATTATCTATACATGTTGTTTCAGCCATGTTCGCTTATATGAAATTTCCTCTCATACCTACATTCCTTCTTGAATATTGTAAGAAGTTGTGAAGTATTCATTCATGCAAATCTATTTGGCGTCAGACCACAATATTAATTTTTTTGGTCAAAATTCAAACTACAATTCTCCCGAGAGCAGTTTATAAACTGAGATCTGTTCTTTTTATCCATTTTGGCTCATAATTATTGTGAAATGGAAATTTGAAGTCAATCCAACTAATATTTTGATTTGTATTTATTTAAAATATTATTTTATTAATTACCATCCATTATAATGTGTATTAGATTGAAGTTAGGATTTGTTAATATTTTACTTAATGTGTATTGACCCATCTTTAATAATATAACGTGTTAATGGGTGAACACAAGTGTCTAGGTGATTAATAGGTTGATAGATTAATGCTATAATCTATTTTCAAGTGTAAAATAAGTTGTGTCGAAATAAAGTGCTCTTGTCATTTTTACTCATTCCATTAAAATCGCTTTTATTGTAAAAATGTCATAAAATAAAATAAAATTTGGCTCACGGATGCATTTTTAGTATGATTTGATGTTTGAGCCTTGAATTTGTGGGGGACATTTTAAATCAGAGTCTCAAATTTAAATCCACCAATTAAGTAGCGTCATAATGGAGGTCAAAGGCATCAGAGGAAGGATGATAATCAAAACCTCTCATTTCCCACTAACGAAGGGGACAAAAATGCAATAATGACATCAAATTTGTGCCAAAAATGACTAAATTCAGGACCAGTTCTCAAGTGGTAGTGGTAACCATTTGATACTATTTGTGATCAGAGTGGTAGTGATCTATAATGGTGGCTATAAATGTGATGAGAACACGGTCGTCAAATATTTATTTATAAATTTTTAAATTTGTATGGTGTGATATTTGCAAATGAATGGATAGGAGATAAATTGACTACAAAGATTTTCGACTTCCATACACCTTTATCAATCAACGAGTGATACATTTGTTAGAAGTGAAAGTAGGAATTGTTTTGTTCTCGTATGTACGTGTATCGGTGGAAGTGTGGTTGATTTGGTGAAATAGTTCAATGGAGTGAAAGAAGAAAGCTGTTGAGTTTTCGTATATAGGTGATCATGTGCACCGGATATCCAAATTAGCAAAACTACATACCTAAAACTTGCATAATGTAAGAACACATGTTTTTGTTTCTAGATCAATAGTGTGTTTACTCCTATGTTTAAATGTTCGCACTATGGGGAGAAATGCTAGGAATATTATTAGTGCTTACATAAAATTCTATATTGTTAGATATCAATTTGTTATAAAGAAATATGAATAGAATTATATTTGAAACATTATTGTTTGTATGAGGGAAAACAATCATTAGAGAATAATAGTGGTTGTAACCACTCATGAGAATAGGATTAGTTGAGAGGTATTAGGGATGTGATGGATATGACTGATTCCTCTTTAATAGGAGTTTATTCTACTATAAATGTATCTACCGTATATGAGTAAATGTAATATGAGTTTATTATATGAAGAGAAGAAGAATATTGAAGTGTTTTTTTGGTACAAATCTAAAATTGAAAATTAAGGTATTGTAGGTAGGTGTGAAGGTGATAGAATAGAGGAAATCAAGTAGTTGTAAGGAGGTAGTAAGGCATGTTTAGGTTCCTTAAGGAAAATTGGGTTTAGAACGAATCTCATTGCTCTTACCACTAACCCACACATTTTCGCAGTATGCATATTAAGGAATGCAATAAAAGAGATTAATTTGTTAACATCTTGTAAAGATAAATCATTAGTAAGATTGAAAAATAAGGTGTATACACTATCTTCCCAAATTTCATTCAACGACACAACTTACCTCATCTAACACAAAATTTCAACTTTCTTCACAACGAAATTTTATCACTCCACCTACATCTTCACTCTTCCAAAATACTTCCTAAAAATTTGTACATTCTCAGAATCAAATTGTTGTAGGGTCAGTGCAAGTATCCATTAGGAATTCCACATTCTCTCTCACTTCCTATTGGACTCCAATCTCTACCTATACCGGATACTCTTCCCACAAAAATCCTCTTTACATGAATCTTCTTCTTCACATGCATGCGTAGCTTCCTTGTGTAAATTTCTACCTACCCTTTATGTCATTCATGGATACTCGGGAAGCCCATATGATATGCTTCTCCTTTCCTCCAAAGGTCTTTGGAATGAATCACCCTCTCTCTACCTTAATTATACTTACATAACCTTTGTTTCCTTTCCTATAAGTTATACATCCTCTTACTCTAAACATTTTTGCAATCCAACTCTCTCCTTGATCCCGTAAACCTACCTAACCCATGTATGAAAAAGGTTTATTTGTCCATCCTTAGATTATCGATACCCTAATTTATCAAAAAGATAATCTTCTAAAGGGAAATATGAGTGATTAAGGATCCTCTTGGTTCACACAAGAACTAAATAATTTCCTACATTAGAAAGGTTTAAGTTGATACCAAAAATTACAACAAATATCTATTCGGTTCCCATTTCTACCTCACATATCCGCACGAGTCCAAACCTTGTTAGTACTCTCAACTTCCTCAACATGATCATTCATTCTAGCATATATTTCACCAAGAATTATTCTCTAATATGTATCATACACAACTAACAATGTGTAAATATTGTTAGGTAATCCTACAAATAAAATTTCATACAAAACATAATATAATTCATCTTGTAACCATTCCTTTGGTTGAAAATATCCTCATTTTTTTCTTCTCAAGAAAAATTTAGGGTTTTACCTTTAAACCAAACCTCTACATGTTTTACCATAATAAAATTTGCCTACTCTTCACCAACCTTCTCAATTGATTCAAATAGGGTTCTTGAAAACAAAAGTAAAATTTTGGGAAAATATTTTTCATCCACTCCTAGCCTTGAATAAATATTAGAACACTTAATAACTATAATATTCATACACTAGCATATCACTTGAGCTAGAATCTCAAGTGATATCTCAAGATGTAACAAGAGATCATCAAGTCTCATGCTATATGTTAAATATATGACAACAAAGTTAAATGTTGGATCCCTTTGCGATGTGAGTTGTAGCTCATTTAACGGCAGAGGTGTGGGGATTACCCCCACCGCTATCTATTGCAGTGAAGGGGGTATCAGGAGCAAGCGTGACAAGTATGAAGCCCCCCACCCCGGGGTTTGAAGGTGGAGTCCCCAAAACTAAAATTAAAGGAGTCAAACCCCTATTTCTAGAAAGACGAATTACATCAAATTCTATTTTTACGAAGGAAAATCCTAATGGCATTTTAACACTCTATTTTTAGGATGAGGAATCCTAACGGTACTTTGTCAATTATGTGTATTTATCTTTATGGATAAACAAAGTATCTCACAATGAGTTTGCATGTAATTTGTTCATCTTCAGTTAATAAAAGCTTGATATCTTTTATCATGGATGTTTCCTTCACTCTTATAGGGTTTTACCATGTAAATTTTGTGTTTTATCTCTTGCATGTTTGGTATTATGTAGATTTGTTTTATCTCACTCTTTGTAAAGCTGCTATTATGATATTAAACTTTATGATTATTGATTGTAGTAAGTGTCTCGATTTTCTAACATTATAGGAATAAATCATGAAGATATCAATGAATATGACATACACACTTAAACCCTAACATTGAATTAGATGCATGATCATATTATAAACTAAAAAAACAAAAGAACATCCATTTTTGCATAAGACAACACTTTTCCAATAAGATCATATATTTAACATGCAAAAAAACAATCATTACACTTGAATTACATTGATGGGATACTAACATCATGGAAAGCATAAAAACACCAAACCACAACCTTTCTTCTTTGTTCTTCATATTATTTTTCTAAACATGTGTGTTTTGAACCACTTGTCTCACATCTCGAGGTCAATGTTCCTTTTTATAATGTTCCTAGGTCTCTCTTGCTTTCTAGTTATTGTCTAGCTAGATTTGATTTTCATTCTTCTATAATTTTCTAGAAGATCCTATGTAATCTCCAATGTGCATCCCCATTGGATCGATCCCTATCCTCATGAATTCTCTTGTCCCATGTTGTTCCACCTATAACCTTACTTGTGATTCATCAAGTATCATGTGTATTGTGTGTATCTCTTATTTGAATCATTCTTATCTCTTGCATTGGGGTTCCTTATTATCTTCCTTCTATGTGTATGTCACTCTTATGCAATTCCACACTTAGCCAATTCACCAAGATTATTCTTGGCTTGGGTAATCGTGTGGAATCAACTAAGCACCTAAGGTTGTTAAGACCTTAGTCTCGTGGTCATGGCCATTATATATTAGGTCCATGAGACCTCAAAACAATCCAAAGATGAAAATCTTATGGCCAAGGCTCTCATAATATTGAATTAAGGGATACATGTAGTATTTGAAAGTAATGCCTTAATAACAATAATAACAACGAAAGCCTATGGGGTTGAATAGTAAAAACAAGGTCTTATAACACACTTATTTCCCATAAGTACCATTTTTATTGAAGCTAAATATCTTTTATTTTAGAAATATCTATGTAGCCATGCTATACATACAAATATTAGTGAACACAAATGATGTGAAGAAAACCAAAACTTTTAAAATACCTAATGGTGGTTGTAAGATTACAAATGTCCCACGATACTCTTACATCACATTAAAAAATTGAAATATTTCAAATACGATTGATTCATATTAAAACGACTAAAACAACTATTGAATCCAATAATACCCTCCCTTCGCCTTCTACAAGCACTAAATATAACTATGCGGAAGCGGGTGTCTTTACCTTGTTATAACCGAGTGGACCCCTCATTATTCATATAATTGTATTCCCTCCTTCCTTTAATATGTGATGTCTTTTTATGATTCTAAGGTGATTTTGTTTACTTTTTGGAGGGGAATTTGTTGACAAATTATTTGTTCCCCAAATTATGAAGTTCTCAAAACTTGCACAGAAGAACTATTATCCATTAATAAACTTATATGTATGTTTGAAGATGCAAAACCATTAGTCAAAAGGTGAGTATCTTCAAAGAAAAGTAATATGCCCTAGAAGAATCAATGCCCAAGAAGAAGAAATCTCTATTTTATAATAATAGTAAATTTGAAGTATTGATGGGTAGACTCTCTTCTACATTTAGTTGTTATTCCATTATGTGTATGGGCAACTCTACGCAAATTTAGTGGAATGAAATTACCTTCAATCCTTAATTCTTAAGTGAAGAAATACAACATGACCCTAATCCTCAGACTATTAAATTTTCAATTAAAAAGAAAAAATACCTCTATACTCCTACCTCTCTTTATAAAATCTAATTGAAATGAAAGAAACCTGTGAAGGTGTACGTTTTAAACAGACAACCTCTAATTAACAAGCACTCTGCAGATGATCTCAAGTGTACCTGCCACACCTTAAGTAAAAAACATAATAAAAAATGTTCGATAAAATCATCCAGTTTGGGGTTGGTTAGAAATATGGAAGGGATCACATCATGAAACACGATAATCACAAAATTAATAATAAAAAATCCACATATATGTACAATCTTGTTTTTTTAGATATAATTTTTTGTTTGAAGATTACTGAATTGGTATCTTATTTCGTTCGCTCGAGTATATCTTAAGAGATTTGTAAAATACCCAGCGATTATACACAATCATCATTCTCGCCAATCAAACTATAACGCTTTCTATATCTAATTTTAATTTTAATACAGAAAAAATCTCTTGAAAAGAAACCACTTCCATAACTAGAGGGGGAGGGGCCATTCTAATCGCAAGGCCAAGAGACCAGACTCAACCTTACGAAGCTTCAACCATACTTCCTGCACCCTTCTTCCATCTCCACGCTGAATGATGATGCTGTCTCTGTACAAGCAATTCTCTTTGCACGGAGACACCACCAATTTCTTCTGTTTTCTTTCTTTCTCAAACAGAGGCTTCAAATCGATTTCAGCATCTCCCATTCTGTCATCCGGCCCCCATGCATCACTATCCCACACTTCCTGCAAAATATTTTCACAATTTACATAAAATCTTTCATGGCTATTGGTAGATTTCCCAAAAAAGTTCAGTTCAAGAACTGCAATCAATCAAGAAAGTTGGGAGATCTTACCACTTTAAGAAGGCAACAATCGGTATTTTTACTGGAAACGTAAGATCTTCCCTCCAGACTGGATTAAGGTTATCGCTCATAACTCGAGTCTTCTTCATCTGAGACATTATTATTATGTGATTTCATATCATTTGAATGTCGACCTTAAAATAAAAAAACCAAAAAGGGAAAAAAAATGGTAACTTATGCTACGCACAGCAATACCGAGGGTGAGTTTAACGTAAGGATCACTGCTCCTGAAATCTCTAACTGGTAGATCACTTGCCATGACTACCTGCACTTTGAGATTGCCTGCCATTTTTGCCAGATCTGCATTACAAACTTGCCATGATTGTTGCATCTTATAAAGAGAATCCATAAACACGCTAGTTTCATATTTAATCCTTTTAGGTTACAAACTTGGAATAAAGAATCAATTATACATCAAGCAAAAACATTATTATTAATGAAAGGCAGGGAAGAAGGTGATAAGGGTGGGAAAAATAATCAAGAAAAAGAGGGAAGCTAATAGAACTTTGTGTTTTTTTAAATGCAGGGAATAAAGTGGAAAGACAAAATGGCAATTATGTATTTCATTTGAAATAGAACAATTAGAATTAGGAAAGGAAAGAGAAGGTTCTATGCATATATTAGTCCATATGCTAAATTTTTAATTCATTGTTGATAGTGATGTTGAGTGCAAACGTACATGAAAGATTGATTCGATTTATAATATATTCACTTGGTTTTGAATCCATGTCATATTCTTAATATGTAAGAGACACTTAATTGTGTTTGAGATATGACGTTTGTATATACTTGTTCTTTAAAGATTCAAATTTATGAAATGGTTTTCAAGTGTAAATTGATGGATAGAGATATTAATAACATCCATGAGACCAAAACAGTCTATGAGACTCAAGAACTAAAACCATAACCAAGGGAGTGAAGGCGTACACAAAAAAAAAAAGAGAAGAAATTAGCGGACCCTAGTTCACAAGCTCGCCATTGTGTTGCTTTTGAAGGTTCATCCTTCTACAATAGATCTTGACCAAAAATTCTCTGTTATGTTTTTATCAATACTTTCTCGATTTAAAAATATTGGACAAACACACTTTTTTGTAAGCCATCGATATCTAATCCAAATATTGTCATACACAAAACACTCCATGATATAGTGTCATTCCGTATCAACCTGCTTGATTCGAAAGAAAAGATAATCTTTTCTTTCAAGATTTTCCACTTCTCTATTTCGTTGTCATAATAAAATTAATGTGACCATATTCTCAATTAAACTATAAGCATCTTCTTTTTCCATTTAATTTTTGCCCTCCATAATTTTTTAAAATCATACCGTTAAACTAAATATATTTATAGTCCTTAGCATACACCAAACTGAATGGGGATTTGTTCCTTTTCGTAAAGTGAGAGAAACATCTCTAACAAGCTTTTCAAAAATATAGCCACGTGCACGTAATTATTCATAGATTGGCTTTTTAATTTATTAATAATTGGAATATAGTACTATAGAACTATTTTATTGACGACTACCTTGACAATAATACATATAGAAACCAATATCTACTACCACCTTTAATAAATAAGTTTATATAGATTCGCCCCGAGGCCAATGCCTTATCTTGACTTTCAACAAAGAGAAGAGCCCCACTTGCACCGACTAAGTATGATGGGTTTTTAATGGCTTGAAAACTTTAGAATTATTGCATATGGCCACAACTTTATCAACCCCTCGTCACATGTGATTATGTGGTAGAGAATATGATGGAGGCATTTGTGGGCCTGTTCCTATTAAAAGAAAAAAAAATTGAAAATTTAAAAAATAGATGTTATTCCTGATGTTGCACATTTGCATAACAAGGCAAAATAATTCTATTATAATAATTGAACTTCACACTATGGGGGTAAATGAAATAGCTTTTATATTACTTAAACTATAAATAGTATACATTATTCATAAAATAAATTAGGTAGTATGAAAGTATGTGAAACTCTCATTAGGTCTAAAAGATTTAGCAACAAAGTCTACAAAGTATGATTAAACATAGTCATATAAAAATAAGATAATAACAATAAATACTTATACCAAAGAGGTTGGTTGAAGTAAGCTCTCTATCATCAAGTGTAGTGCCCTCCTAATTAGTTGTCGATGATTGGGGAAATATTAAATAATTTAGTGAGATGTGATTTGACAGTCAAGTGTTGGCAGGGAGAAAGTCAGGGGTTAGGGCTCGAGGAATGTGATGGAAAGTGACACATCCTAAGCAACTATTTAGACCTGTCAATTTCCTTGCAAAATAATACAAGCACTCTGTTCGAGATCCAAAGGTGTCAACCACAGGAAACACAAGTTAACGTTGAAATTTACCAGAAATTGGATCATTCTCAGGGTAGATGACTGCTACCACTACAGATTTCTCCTACTCCTTGGCTTTTATTTCTAGTAGTTGAATGGGTTAAGACTTTGAAAGCATCCTTTCCTGTTATCCCACTTATTTCTCTTCAAGATTTGTATCTTTCACTTGTCCTCTGCGTGAAACCAGCTATATTGTGTTTGAAGCGGGTTGAGTTGTCTCTGAGAGGAAATGTATGTCTGCTGCAATTTTGGTTGTTGTGTGGAGAAGAAGAGGTTGAGGCTCAGTTGTTGGTACTAAATACATTGAGAATGGAGTCTGAAAATGCACAACTTGAATGTGGTGCTACAGATGAGCAAACAAAGATGCTTGCTTCTGAAGTCATTGGTCTAGAAGAAAAGGCTCTCAGGTTAAGATCAAATGAGATGAAGTTGGTGAGACAACTAGAGACTGCAAATGAAGAAATTGCTTCCAATAGAAGACATAGTTCTAGTTTGGCGAAGGAACACTTAGATTTACGGTCTACCTTTGATGCGTTACAAAAAAAGGTTATTGAAATCTAAGCTTTGTAAGGCAGCTGCAAGTGGTGGTTTTGATGTACATAAGTCTACAAAACCTTCAAAAAATGTAAAAGAAGCATCTACTTCAACACAGTTTATTGGCATTGCATTATTTAATATTCCAGGTGGCAGTGGCTTATTTTTGGCTAGACAGGATGATGCCACTACCATTATACCTACATCCCAACAATTATTGTCAAGTGTTGATGTTCCTCAAGCATTAGATGCTCAGTCTGCTGTAACTGTATCTTCCACAAATTTCTTTTCATCTTTTATGAGACTACAAGTAGTTTTTAATTCAAGTGAAAGGCATAATATGCTGGACCTTCCCATTGCAACCCCCAATGATCAGTAGAGAATGGTTGATAACATCAACTCTTTGATTGAAGAGTTGGCATTGGAAAAAGAACCACTTGTGGGCATTTTTAAAGCCAAAAGTCCATAAGTAGTGCTAGCTTCCTCCGAGCATGTATCAAAATGAGTTTGTGTTTTGTTGGTTCACTAGGTGCATGTATCCATGAAATCGGTTCACCTTTTTCGCCACTCTCATCATGTGGCTTCAGTGACACTATGACGAGCTGTCACTTTTGTGGAGCTCATCATGCTTGGTCTCGTGGCTTGCGCTTCATGAATGTGGCAAGTTGATGTGGTCTCCTTGAATGCAAGGATCATGAGTTTTACGTAACAGGTATGGTTTTCCCCTTTTCACTTGCACTAAATCTTGCTTCATCATTTCCATATTTTTAAAAATTAAATGTTGAATGATAGGGAATGTAATCCCAAAAATTGACAAAATCTTTCCATGACGTGAACTCTCAAAAAATCAATAACAAACAAACAAAAAAATTAAAAAAATAAGAAAAATCTGATCTTGAAAGTCACGCGCATGGAGCGCCACACCCAAATGTACCGCAAAACTGAAACTCTTTGCATGACCTCGGTAACATGGAACACCTTAGGGAACCTTAACCGAGTTGTTTAAAATTATTTAACACTCTTGTAAGTCGTATTCCTAAACCCTCTTAGCTTATCAGTCACTTATAGTGACATGTTCATTTTAATAAAACATGATTGGTTTCGCTTACGGGTTTTGCTTAGCTTGAGAAAATGAAAACCACTACCTCCTACCTCTAGAATGCCAACAAGAGGATCATAACCCACCTTCAGATTCAATGAAAACTCCTTTAGAAACTAATTTTGCAAGTGGGTTTTGGGGCCCACTAGTCGCTGTGCCAAAAGAGCTGTGAGACAATTATAATTCGGCCTCAAAGTTGCCCTTGTAACTTGATCTCTGCTCATCGTAATCGACTTTCGTTAGTTACGATGAATTCTCTGTATATGGGGAATAAGTAGGAATCCTCAAAATTTGTGATTGAACTTGAAACGAGTGTGTTCGAGACCAGTTGTAAGCACTTTTGTTGTTTTGGACAATTTTTCTCAACCTTAGCTAGAATCTCCTTTTTTATTCTTGTTTGAATTCTAGCCATGTGTGTGACCTTGTAATACCATTGCAATTCTATGTAGAATTTTATTTGATCTTTTATCTTGTATAAATGAATTTTGAAATGTATGGTGATTTTCTCTCTCCACCCTCTTCTCTCTCTAGATACGATTATGAAACATTGGTTGATTTGAAAATGTAAATGAATTGGGAAATGAAAATTTGTTTGAAATGAAATGAAAATGGACATGAAAGGAAAATGGTTATGATATTTTGAATAGAAAATAAAATGTCTCTTTACTTTCTCTCTCATCTTTACTCTCTCTCTCTCTCTAGTACCAAAATGTTAAGTGAAAATGAAAGTGAAAGTGTGAATGCATGAGAAACTAAACTTTGTCTTCTTGCCTCTCTCTCTCTC
The DNA here is from genome assembly GCA_018340775.1 of Taxus wallichiana var. yunnanensis. Lineage (NCBI taxonomy): Eukaryota > Viridiplantae > Streptophyta > Pinopsida > Cupressales > Taxaceae > Taxus > Taxus wallichiana. The sequence goes on from CM031235.1 coordinate 798,642,577, forward strand.
TTGTCTCTCTTCTCCTCCCTATCCTCTCTCTCTCTCTCTTCTATTTAATTGAAAAATGTTCAAAATGATGGATGTGTTGATTTATGCTTGAGTGTAGGGGATTTCCATACTATTTCCTAGGAATGACGCATTATTGGTTATAGTAGTACTCGAACAAGAGGATTTTTTTGGATGTGATATGTTGTAATTAATGATTTGTCATTGTAAAGTTATATTCATCTTGCAATACATGTATTACCATAGAATAATGATATGTATTGTTGTTCGAAGAATTTTTTTGTATATTTTGAAAGGGAATACCAATGTGGCTATATTTTATAGTGTGAATTAGATGTGAAGTTGTACTCAATGTTGTACCTATGTTATAAAGATATTAAACTAATCCTTTTCTATATTAATTATTGGTTTATTTCCTTAACACCCACAATGCTAGGTAGAATCTCATCTCATCAAAACTAAAAATTAAAGAAATGAATTATAATGCCTATTGTACTTCCTCCCCCATTTGAGTTTTTTCTAGGGTATAAAACATTGATCGTGTTAATAAAATACTCTGATCTCATTAATCATCTTCATGCTTCACACCTAAGACGTCTTATTAAGGACCATTTCCTTGATATTTTATGATGTGGTGCATATATGTTGTGAAACCTATCATATTGGGATGAGTGAGGTGATCATGTCTAGGTGTTGTAGGTCTGACCATATCATGAATAAGTTAACCCCTTGTGTGTAATTTCCCTTAGTACCCTAGTGGGTGGCCAAAGCCTTGCAAGATAGTTGGTGGTTGTACTATGATTGATCTCTTATGAGATATAAATTATGTGAGTGGAGACTACGTTTCAAATTACTTGCGTATTTACCCAACAATTGAAATAGGTCCTTAGGAGGCTTTTTTAATGCATAAGATTATTTGGGATATCTCTCTTGTAATATACACTTAATACTTGTGTGTCTAAGAGAAATGAAATGAGTTGTCTTGTGCGAGGTCATACTCCTTGTAGTCTTAAATCCCTAAGTGTTACGTAAGTGTTATAGGAATTAAATTTGTTCTAAAATGATGTTAATAAGATCAAATTAACCATGTAATGTAGTTAAAAGGGTAAATAATATTAAAATAAGAAATGAATTTAGAAAAATGGTAATGCTTTGAAGATTTCATAAACCAACTAAAATGTCAAATGTGATCATAAAATGAATGTAATAAAGTAGAGCTCCATGAACAATACAACAACTTAAATAACAAAAAACCAAATATGATGCATGAACTCATGCTTTGTTGCATAAATTTGGATTAAACAATGATGCTAATGAAATAATAAAATATAGCCTTGAGAATGGTATATGATGAAAGGATGTTTATAGAAGAGGTCTTGTTGGTCTAAGGAGATTTCACTCTAGTTGGACTTATAAATTTTAGTAGAAGTTTAGATCCTTAGCGTAGATAGGAATATATTAAACCTAGGACCACTTAGGAAGTGAATTTATGGTGAAACATGTAATTAATGATGTTAATATTGAGAATAAATCCTTAAGATGAAGAAACATAAGTAGTTGAAATCTGAAATTAAATCACTTAAATTGATAAACACTAAAATGGCTATAACGTGAACACATGTGTAAAAACAACCCTTAAAATGCGCAATATGATTGTGAAAATATGAATTCCTAATTGGAGCTCCACAATTGTGAATCAAGAATGATACAACTTAATTAGATAACCTACATAGTTGGCATGTAATAACTTGAAGATTAAAAGAGTGAATTGTTAGTATTAAACAATGCTATGAAATGAAAAATAGTTTTTCTATTGATCTAGTAACCTTCCTTTTTCTTTGTGAATTTTCCTCCTTGACTTGTAAGAGTTATTTTTCCAAACCAAATAAACATGGCTCTCTCAAACAAATCCTTAAGTCAAATATTAGAAGACACATGTGTGTACATATGTTCCTAATCACAATCATGTTATACAAATTATCTCCATAAATGAGAAATGAGTGAATTTTAAAGGAACCATTATTGATGTGTAATCACAAACCCCTTGAATGAGATAGTCTATAATTGGTTCATTCTAATGAGATTGCATAACATGGAGCTATATGAGTGTTGGAAATTATGAGATTCTAATTGAGAAGGCGGTTGTGCTCCTAACCTAATGACCAACTAACCTAATGCGGGAAAACCACCGACCTAATCATAATATAATGCTTAGGGGACAGGAAAATAAGGATACTATGAAATAAACCTACACTACGAGTTTGATACATAAGAAAGGAGTGCCGATAACCTTCCTTTTTTGCAAAATTGAAAGGGGTGAATCCTAAGGAGGTTGGACAAATTAACCAAACCAAAGTTCCACCAATGTAAAAATTCAAGCAAATCCTAAGTCAATTATTACAAACCCAAAATATAAACAATCTTCATTCATGATAATGCTATATAAAATAGTTATATCCACAAGGATAACTATGAAATATAAAGTAACACCATAATGAGAGGTAGGAGAGACACAAAAATCATGCAAAGTTGTTAAAACCACTGATCTAAAACATATTTTTTATTATCTCATGAAGTATAATAATACATTGCATGTGGGAGAAAGGCATGAGGCCATTCAATGTTTAGATGACAAGGCTGGAGATGTGAAAGAAATCGGGTTTGGGTGAATAAATATCAACCTTTTTCATAATGTCACCCCTTACAATTTTATAGAGGAAGAAATGAGGAGAGAGAGGGAGGAAAATCAGAAAATGCTAGATTATTCCTATCTCCTACAAAATTATTTCATTGATTTCCTTGTGAGAGTGATGGGCAAAAAGTGTGAAGCCCATACTCCAGGTGCACTTGCTTGTTGAGGAAGAAAAGAATGACTACCTCATCTATTTCGGTAGGTGAAAAACTTGAAACATCCTCTAAAATGGTGGATTTTACGAGCTTCCACATTTTTGGAATAATTAACTTTATTAAAATTAATAAATCCAATCATGGAAACATGAGGACACTGAGATCTTTACCCAAAATAATCTTGTACAAATTTGAGCTCCTTGGAGTTTTGGGAGAAAAGTTTTTTTGAATATCTAAGCTTTGGGGTGCCATCGCAGTGGACTTATATAAGGATTGATCTATTTTTTTGTGCTAGAATGTTCGCATCACATTCCAAAATCAAAGTGCCCAAGAGTATTTTTTTGGGATAGACAACTATGGATGTTTCCACATGAATATGCCATTGTTTTCGCTCAAGTTGGCTCGAGATTCTTTTTAAAATGTAGGAAAATTCAAATTTTGTTTTGGACCTTTTTTTTTGGGGATTTTTCTAACTTCGGGTTGGATGAAGTTTTCATGGGGTTTTAGGGTTTTGGGATTTTGGAATCGGATTTGGAATCTTTTTGGGGATTTAGGTTTTGGGACATGTTTTAATATTTTTGGATGCGTAGGGAATTTATTCATTTGGTAATTTGGGTTTCTAGTTTCGAGACTTCGTGGATTGGGGGTTTCATGGATGGTTTTGGGACTTTTGGAGGGAAAATGTGATTTTGGGTTTTAGGGTTTGAGGTGGGTTTGAATGTTTCAATGGAATTTAGGTTGGTTCGTGAATGGTTTGATTATCCATTGGACGTAGTTGAAACCTCAACAACTGAAACTCAAGTGAGAGGTTTAAATTTTAAACTTGGGTTTCAAACCTTAATGACCCTCCTTACATGGAACTATTCACCATGTGGACCATAGGGGTTGCAAGACCTCTGAATCTCCAAATTCCAACGGTAATTTGAAATTTCATCTTTTAGGATTTGGACTTAGAGGACCTTTTGATTGTTTTTTCCAGGTTTTTCCGTTAGAAAACTCGAGATGGGATAAAACCTCAAGGTACTTCCCAAAAAAATTTAAACTTGGGGATAGTCCCCTTTTTGCTTAGTCATTCTCATTATGCCTCCTTCAATTTCATGGTTCCTAACATCATTTCCATTTTAGCTACCTACAAGATTTTTTGAAATGTGAGCTCCCATTTGAATGATCCCTCTAATCTCTCAAGTTCATTTTGTGGGGATTTTTACCGAGGGTCCCCTAAAAACCAAACATTTGGACCCTATCTAATAAAAACTATAGGTGAAATAGTTAAAAAAAAAAGATGCAACCTAGTTGTAAAGGAACAAAGGGTCCCATGTTATGTGTTCTTCAGATAATTATAGTCAACTAATAAAAATAGGATTGTAATAAATATTTCACCATGAAAAATGATGTGTTATGGGAAGTGCATGTGAGTAAGTGTATATTATAGTGGGTCATTGTTGTACTTTTTCATTTTTGGAAATGTGAATTTGATGTGCATCATGTGTTTCATGTTATATATGTGGGTCCATGGTTACATAAACATCTCATGTGTTATACATTATCCAAGTGATCCTATGTGATGTTATGTATCAAGAAATGTAAGCCCCCAAAAAAAATTATCCTGTTATTATGTGTTGTATTTGTGTGTGTGAGTGTTACATATATTGTATCGAGTGGAGGTTCATGCTCTCAAACCTCTGGGATAGATTGGAGTTGTGATGATCTTGCATGGTGGTGGTGGAGATGGGAAGAGTAATGTGATATATGTTGTGATGTGAACAATGTTGTAATTGTGATATTATGAACACACATGTTGTGCATGTCACTTAGTGCATATTTGTTATCATGTTGATGTGCTTGTGATGAGATTATTCACTCTCCTTTTCATGGATTCAATGAGGATTTCATGTGTGATGTACTACTTGTTGTGTGTGAAAATAATGTTATTGTAGATTATGGAGTGTTGGAGTGTTTTGGTTATTCTATGATATGTAGGTGTGTGCTGATGGGTTGTATGAAAAAAAATTGTGTATAGTGAATTGGATTGTATCATGATGTCACCACATGTTGTGATGAATCGTGTGTGTCACCATGTTGTAATTGTAATTGAATATATGTTGTAATGTTAGTCATTGTGTTCATCATACATATAATTCATGTAATATGTGATGGTTCATGTCATGAATTAGGGGCATATGGTGATCGTATGACCCCTATTGTATAGTACTTGCACTTGGGTGCATTATGTGGAAACGTGATGTATTATAACCCATGAAAGTAATGATTGTGTTATACCCTATATATATACCATGTATAAGACACTATGGTTAATGTGTGTGAATCACCATCATGTTAGTAATGTAGTTATGTGTTATGTTGTGAACCTTACACTAACCAACCCTAAGGGAAGAAATTGGTAAAAAGTGTATGTTGGAGAGAGGAAATGAGTACCATTGACCAATCACTGAGCTCGAGTATAAGATAGGAGGTGGAGTCTTACATAGACTGAAAATCCACCTCTTTTTTGTTTGGTATGTATGGCACATTACCCAATGGGCACCATATATATTGTGTTTCATAGAACACCTTAGGCTCAAGTAGATGGCGAACTTGTACTTTTCTCTCCCTATATGGTTTTCATATAGATGACCTATGTGTACCTTAGCATTGGTGTACCATTGACCAGTCACTCGAGCCAAGTATGAGATAGGGAGTGGAGTCTTACATAGATTGAAAACCCACTTTTGTTCATTTGGTATGCATGACCACCATGTATATTGTGTTTCACGAACACCTTAGGCTCAATGAATGAAACCTATACACCCCCTCTCAGACTATGTTGAGACTATGTTGAGCCTTGTGGGAGTATGGAGGGATGATTTAGAAGAGATGATGACAATTGTTATATTATTTGACATGTTATTTTGTGAGATGAGGCTCGATATCCGAGTGCTCAATCAACTCGATGAGTACCCCTTTGGTGGTCGTATAAGGCCACATAGTGATTGTAATGTGTTATTTCTCTATATGTATTTTATTCGTAAATTGATCATTATCTTTTTCTTATAGAACCAACAGTTTTTTGATTGATGTGTTCTTATATTTTGGGCATTTTATTTGGTTGTTGCACTAACATGTGGATTTTTTCACTAACTATGGCTAATTAGCCATTTTTTTTCTTAGTTTTAAATTTTCTTTTCATGTTTAAAATTTTTATAGCCTAGCCCAAGGGTTTGGGATTTTTTACCACTTGGCATTTGAAATGGATTGTTATGCTGGTTCTAATGTCGTAATGTGTTGGAATAGGGTCATGGGATTCACCATGGAGTGGTTGGACCTATGGACCCACTTTGTTGTATGGGGGTACGCCCCAAGGGGGTCATAGCACCATGTAGTTTTTGAACTATAGGTTACTACACCACTTGGGTGGGGGTGATGGGGCTCTATGTGCCTAGGGCCATAGGGTGACCCAACCTCATTAAATGGAGAAAGGAGATGGGGCTCTATGGTTGAGTGACCCAATATTCTTTATGGGGCTCTATGGTTGAGTGACCCGATATTATTGATGGGGCTCTATGGTTGAGTGACCCGATATTCTTTATGGGGCTCTATGGTTGAGTGACCCGATATGGAGAAATCAGGTGATGGGGCTCTATGGTTGAGTGACCCGGCTTGGTTTTGGCACTATGATTATTTCTCTTTGGGAGGTATATGGAGTTTTTTGTGATGCTTTGGGAGGTATATGGAGTTTTTTTTTGATGCTTTGGGAGATATATGGTTTTTTTTTGTGATGTGTGGAGTTGGTATTATGAGTTATGTGTACTCTTGTGAGTCTTGTTTTAGGCATTGTTATGATTGAGGTTTGACACTCCCTTGGTTAGTATGTACTATTGGATATTGTCTTGGCACTTGTGTGGTATACATTCATGGTCTTTGGGTCATGTGATACCAGTTGTATATGTATCAACGTGATGATTGATTTTGTTTGTTAGTCACATGTGTGTGTTGGATTTATGCCTATGACATAATTGTTGGAAATTATTGTTATGTGGACTACTTTTTGTCTTTCCATGGTGGAATTAGAGGTCTTGTGATGTGATATAGATCGTGAAAGTATGTAGCAAGATGTCTCATGGGTTCATTTGTGTTGTGTTGAGTTTTATGTGACATCTTGAGGCCAATTACTATTGGGCACCCACAAACATAAGACAATTGAAATTCTAAACAATGAATATTAAGAGCTTGAGATTAAGAAATATTGTAAAGGAAAAAGACTAATTAAGTAATAAAGTAAAAAAAGATAACTAACTACCAATCTTCAAAACATTAAAATTTAAGATATTGCCAAAATTAGTTTCTTCCTTGTGGTCATGTTGTACCAACAAGTTATTTTGTTAAATGACATGTGTCATTATTGAATTTCTTTCCTATGTATCCTTGAGCTTTGGTGTTGTGTCACATCGAGGATGATGCTCTTATAAAGGAGGGAGATGTAGTTCCCCCTCCTAATTAGAGAAGAAAATAATGGAAAAATAAATAATGGAATGAGATGTGATTTGAAATTTCAAGGCATGGGGGAACTTTTTAGATCTTTTGAACAAAAGCTTGAGAAGATGACACATCCTAAACATCCTTCAGACCTATCTTTTCCTTACATAATAATACAAGCACTTTATTTCAAGATCAAGGGTGTAACACAATGGAACCAAGGAAACACAAGTTAATGATAATTGATAATTTAGTAATACACTCTCTAAATCATTAAAACAAGTGTTGAAGGTGGGACACACAATCATAATTAAATAAACACAACATTATCTAAATTAGAACCATTAAATAGAACTCTTCTTACATACTGAGATAAAATCTCCTAATATCTCCTCATTTTTACTATATAAAATTGATTGGTCTTAATCTATATCTGGATTTGATGTTGTTGAAGAGTTTCATCTTTGAGGGAAGGAAACTACTTCATACCTTTGCTTTTGTTTTTTTGTAAATTGAGGAAGAAGAATAATGATGAGGATTAGGAGCACTTCATTTGGGATAGGTAATTTCTAGTTGTATTTTGATTTTTGTTTTTTTGCTTCTAAATACATGTACCTTTATGTTATGTAATTTTTAACCTTTGTAAGCACCATTCTCGGGGTAATGGATTTTTACCACTACCACTTCTATTTTTTCTTATATTTTATTTACATAATATGTAGTTATTTAAGAATTTTGAATGAGTTAAGAATTTTAAATTCCTTTCGAAGATTTCTATCTCACTTATTTTCCAAAAAGATTTGTATGGTTTTTCACTTGTCCTTTTATAATGGAAACCATCTTTATTGTGTTTGAAGTGGGTTGAGTTATCTTTAGAGGGCAAATGAATATATTTGTAATTTTGGTTTTTGTGGAGAATGGTAGGCTCATTTGGATTAACACTTGAATACATTGAGAATGGATTTGAAAATGCACAACATGAATGTAGTGTCTATGAATGCCAAAGATGCATCAAAAAAAAGTCATTGGTCTTGAAGAAAATCTGAGGTTCAGATCAAATGAGATGAATGGAAATGAAAGGAAAAGAGACCTAGAAATGAAAATTTATTCAATAGAAGACATAGTTCTAGTTAAGTAAATGGCAAAGGAGCACTTAGATTTATGGTCTACCTTTGATGTTGATTGTTATTGAAATCTAAGCTTTGTTAAGGAGAGCAAGCAAGTGGTGAATTTTGATGATCATAAGTATAAAAAACCTAATCAAAAATGTAAAAGAAACAGGATTTCTAGTATTGTCATTGATTATTTAATGGTATCCATTCGTGGTATTTTGATCTTTTTGCCAAGCTTGAAAAATGATGTACTACCATTATACCTACATCCCAACAAACTTTTGAAAAATTGTTGATGTTCTACTTCAAGACAAATGAAAGGTGACTTTAATGTATCTTCCACAAAGTTCTTTTCATCTTTTATGAGTGTGAAAATTTTTAATTCCATAAAAAGTAAAAAATTTAATAGGTTGGAATGTTATTGAAGAAAATTAGTGATTAGTGATGAGCAATGAATGGTAACGATCATATTCTTCTTGCCATTGAAAAGGCTTGGACAAAATTAATCAATTGTGGGTAGTTCATTAAAGCCAAAAGTCCAAATGTAGAATGCTAACTTCCTCAACATGTATCAAAAAGTTTGTGTTTTCAAATTGGTTACATGTGCATGTATCCATGAAATGGCTCACCTTTTGCCACTCTCATCATGATGGATATTGTTATGAAACTATGGGGAGCTATAAATTTTTGGAGCTCATCATGCTTGGTCTCGTGAAAGTCACACTTATGAATGGATGAATGTTGATGTGTTGTTGAATGTGGGGATCACGAGTTTTGCATAAAAAGGTATGGTTTTCCCCTTTTCGCTTGCACTAAATTTCGCTTCATCATTTCTAGATTTTTAAAATTAAATGTTGAATGATAGGAATGTAATCCCAAAAATTGAAAAATCTTTCCTTGACATGAACTCTCAAAACATCAACAACAAAAAAAAAAAAAAAAAAAAATGATCTTGAAAGTCATGCACATGGAGCGCCACACCCAAATGTACACAAAAACAAAACTCTTTACATGACCCCTTGGTAACATGGAACACCTTAGGAACCTTAACCAAGTTGTTTGAAATTATTTAATTCTCTTGCAAGTCATATTCCTAAACCCTCTTAGCTTATAGTCACTTATGGTGACATGGTCATTTTAATAAAACATGATCGGTTTTGACTTATGGTTGTCACTTAGCTTGAGTGAAACTGAAAACCACTACCTCCTACCTCTAGAATGCCAACAAGAGGATCATAACCCACCTTCATTTTAATGAAAACCTTTAGAAACTAATTTTGCAAGTGGGTTTTGGGCCCACTGGTCATGTTTGTGACAAGAGTTATTGACGTAATTATGATAACTGGCCCAAGTTTTCCCTTGTAACTTGAGCTCTGCTTGTCGTAATCAACTTCTTTCAGTCACGATGAAATTTATATATGGGGGAATAAGTAGGAATCATCAAAATATGTGATTGAACTTGAAACAAGTGTGTTTGAGACCCTATTGTAAGCACTTTTGTTGTTTTGGACAATTTTCTCAACCTTAGCTAGAATCTCCTTTTTGAGTCTCGTTTGACTTCTAGCCACGTGTGTGACCTCGTAATACCATTGCAATGCTATGTATAATTTTATTCAATCTTTTATCTTGTATAAATGAATTTTGAAATGTATGGTGATTTTCTCTCTCCACCCTCTTCTCTCTCTAGAAATGACTATGATACTTGATTGATTTGAAAATGTAAATGAATTGGGAAATGTGAATTGGTTTGAAATGAAATGATAATGGACATGAAATGAAAATGGTTATGACATTGTGAATGGAAAATAAAATGTCTCTTAACTTTCTCTCTCATCCTTTCTCTCTCTCTAGTACCAAAATATTAAGTGCAAAATGAATGTGAAAGCATGAATGCATGAGAAAAAACTTTTCTTCTTTCTCTCTCTCTCTCTCTCTCTCTCTCTTCTATTTAATTGAAAATGTTAAAAATGATGAATGTGTGGATTTATGCTTGAGTGTAGGGATTTCCATACTCAATCCTAGGACTGACACAATGTTGGTTGTAGGTACTCGAACAAGAGGAATTTTTGGATGTGATATGTTGTAATTAATGAGTTGTCATTGTAAAGTTATATTCATCTTGTAATACATGTATTACCATAGAATAATGATATGTATTGTTGTTTGAAGAATTGTTCTTTGTATATTTTGAAAAGGGAATACCAATGTGGCTATATTTTATAGTGTCGAATTGGATGTGAAGTTGTACTCAATGTTGTACCTATGTTATAAAGATATTAAACTAATCTTTTGTTATGTTAATTATTGGTATATTTCCTTAACACCCAATGCTAGGTAGAATCTCCTCTCATCAAAACTAAAAAATTAAAAGAACATGAGTTATAATGCCTATTGTACTTCCTCCCCCATTTGAGTCTTTTTCTAGGGTATAAAACATTGATCGTGTTAATAAAATACTCTGATCTCATTAATCATCTTCATTCTTCACACCTAAGACGTCTTATTAAGGACCATTTCCTTGATATTTTATGATGTGGTGCATATATGTTGTGAAACCTATCATATTGGGATGAGTGAGGTGATCATGTCTAGGTGTTGTAGGTATGACCATATCATGAATAAGTTTAACCCCCTTGTGTGTAATTTCCTTGGTACCTAGTGGGTGGCCAAAGCCTTGCAAGATAGTTGGTGGTTGTACCTATGATTGATCTCTTGTGAGATCTAAATTATGTGAGTGGAGACTACGTTTTGAATTACTTGTGTATTTACCCAACAATTGAAATAGGTCCTTAGGAGGATTTTGTAATGCATAAGATTATTTGGGATATCTCTCTTGCAATATACACTTAATATTTTGTGTCTAAGAGCAATGAAATGAGTTGTCTTGTGTGAGGTCGTACTCCTTGTAGTCTTAAATCCCTAGTGTTACGTAAGTGTTATAGGAATATACATTTGTTCCAAAATGATGTTAATATAGGACCAAAGTAACCACATAAATGTAGTTAGTAAAAAGGGTAAATAAGATTAAACTAAGAAATGACCACTATGAAAAATGGTACAAAAAAATGGTATGCCATTGAACGATGTCAAAACCAACTAAAATGTCAAATGTGATCATAAAATGAATGTAATAAAGTAGAGCTCCATGACTAATACAACAACCTAATAAATCGAAAAACCAAATATGATGCATGATCACATGCTTTGTTTGCATAAATGTGGATTAAACAACGATGCTAATGAAATAATAAAATGTAGCCTTGAGAATGGGATACCTTTAGTTGTAGCCAAGGTCTTGTGAGTTAAGGAAATTTCACTCTAGTTGGACTTGTAAAAGTTAGTAGAACCCTTGGCGTAGATAGGAATATATTAAACCTAGGATCACTCAAGAAGTAGAATTTATGGTTGAAACATGTAATTAACCCGTATTTATTGAGAGTAAATCCTTAAGATGATGAAACATAAGTAGTTTGAAATGTGAAATTTGTCACTTAAATTCAAAGAAAAATCTCTATAATGGGAACACAGGTGTAATGTACCCTTCCATGCACAATATGATTGTGAAAATATGAATTCCTAATTGGAGCAATGGATTGTGAATCAAGAATGATACAACTTAATTAGTTAACCTACATAGTTGGTTGTAATAACTTGAAGATTAAAAGAGTGTATTTTTAGTATTAAACAATGTTATGAAATGAACTTGGGATAGGTTTTCTATTGATCTAGTAACCTTCCTTTTTCTTCCTTTTGAATTTTCCTCCTTATAACGAGATTATTTTTCCAAACCAAGTAAACACAACTCTTTCAAACAAATCCTTAAGTCAAATATTAGAAGACACATGTGTGTATATACGTTCCTAATCACAATCATGCTATATAAAGTTATTTCCATAAGAGAAATGAGAAAATTCTAAAGGAACCACTATAGGTGAAATGTTAAACAAAAAACATGCAACCTAGTTGTAAAGGAATGAAGGGTCCCATGTTATGTGTTCTTCAAAAATTATAGTCAACTAATAAAAATAGGATTGTAATAAATATTTCACCATGAATAATGATGTGTTGTGGGAAGTGCATATGAGTAAAGTGTATATTACTTTGTCATTTTTGGAAATGTGGTCATGTGTTTTGTTATATTGGGACCATACTACGTTTCCTATGTCATGTTTTGGAAATGTGGAAATTTGATGTGCATCATGTAAAATGTTTCATGTTATATATGTGGTGGTCCTTCCCCTCATTAATGTGGTCCGAAGCTAGTGGCGTCAAAGTTTCAATGTCAATAATACATTGAAAATGATTACACAATTTGATTATAGGCTAAAAGATATAATCAATAGAAGAATTAAAAATACATATCCATTTCATTCTTTCCAAAAAATATAATAATTTCCACTTTGAAAGTATGCCAAACATGGGAAAAGGTAAAATGGAGTAACGACCAATACCCAAAGAGAATATTTTTCCTTGGATGAAGAGTTCAGCCTAAAAGGTTTGAAAATTTTGTGAATCCAAGTGCAGGCTAGTTGGACCTTTTGAAAAAAACCAAAGTAAATGCATGATCTTTTGAGTGTGCATTGAATGGAAAATTGTGCTTTGAGGACCCCTAAATGAGTAAGGCGATGGAAAAGGGGGAGACCCTCATAAATAAGATACCATGCAAAATGGAAAAAATTGTTCCAAAAATGGCATTTAAAACAATGTTAAGTCTTAACCTCATGCTAAAAGCAATTAAGTGAATGGACCAACAAGCATTAAGCTTTTCAACCATGGGAAAATTCTATGAACAAATCATATCCCTTATTAGCAGAGTAATTTTAGTATAACATATACCTAGCTACTACATCTAATCCTTCTACTAGGGATGAGAGGAAATGACACCAATGTTGTGAAGCATATCATCAAATTTTTCCTCTATAATCTCTTTGAAAGTCTTTTGATCACTTTGTTAGTTAGATGAAATTTTGTCTTGGATTCAGACTAGGAAAGTAACTTTTGGTTTGGCTATAGAAGATATCAAACACTATGTGAATCCCTCACATAAAAATATTGAGGGAATGACCCTAAGGGACCTTATAAAAAAATGCTATGAAAATTAATAATTGGTAACCACTAAAGAGAGTGTTAGTTGATTGAGATTCCATCCGAAATCCATCATCATTCCATTACAACCAGATTTGAAATTTTCCTATTATTTCCATATGATTTTGATAACAACCTGATCCAATCACCTTTACGTGAAATAATAACCAATTATTGGAAGTCGAGCCTTGCCAAGTATTTTAGACATGTAAAACTCCTTCAACCATATAATTTTGTAGAAGAACTTTTCAATATTCTTGTCTTGCATTGACTTCGATGATCCATGTATCACATAGTGTAGTGACTTGGCATTCAATTTCTAGTAGACTAAGCCCCCTTGTCTCCATGGGAAGACAAAAAAATTCCCAAACAACTCTTTGAAAGACCTTCCCGTGTTTAGAACTAGCCCTTAGAAAGTTTCCTAGTAACATTTAAATATTTTTTTAATAGGCTGCAAAGCCTCTCAACAAGAAGAGTGGTATTCATTGGCTATGATAAATTTATAGAAAAATTTACATTTACCAATAAGAGAGAGGGGCTTATTGATATAGTAGGAAATTTTATTCTCCACATGTTCGACTACAAATTAACACAATAGAGAAGGGTAAGCTTGGAATGTAAATGAGATACCCAATGTATACAAAGAAAATACAAAATACAAAAAGAAAACAAACACAATGTGTAAACCCGATCCTTCCTTCACATCTCATTGCAACCTCGAATAAGATTGGATGAATATTGGAATAAAGCACCAAGATTGTTGGATATCTATAATAAATTAGATATAGATGATCCAAAAATGTTCCAAATGGAAGTAGATTACAACTACAAGCAATATAAATGAATGAAGAAATTGATTGATAGATTATTCATCAAATGAACAATGTAACAATGTTTAAAAATGAATGGAAATTCAACACAATAACAACACATATTATTAAGCTTCCAAAGGTGATAAATGGATATGAATGAGTGTTTATTTATAGATGAGGGAAGAGAATCATAAAGCCTCGATTTTATGATATGAGGGTGAATGAAGTATGATTGGAATGATTTGTTTGAGTTTCCACTTGATAGGAAAGATAAGTTGTCGATCTAAGCTTGATTGAGTGAGTTGTCATTGATTTTGGAAAATGTGGCATATATTTTGAATATTTCAAAGCTTATCTTTGAATTAATATTTCATGTCTTTTGTTTTATTCACCCATAACATGAAGTGATTTTTTATTTAATTTAGAAAGCCATAATTCAATGGATAAGTTTTAGCTAACTCAAATCTATGATTTGATGTGATTTAAACTTGTCATCTTGAATATAATTAATGATTTTTTAGCCATAGTCATTATTTTATTTTCTTTAATGAATTTGAGATGTCAACTAATGAGGTAGAAATGAGGTGGACATGGATAGGTGAAGTATTTATATAATTATTGTGATACTAAATTATCTAATAAAATTAACTAATAGAGTAAGGGATGAATAATAAGACTAATAGGATTAATGAATTAATCCTAAGAGTGAGGTGCAAGTGTAATAAGGTCCGTAGTGTGAATATTAATAATTCGAGACTATGTGCAAGTGATAGAGGTAATTAGAGAAGTTATGGAGATGCTAGAAGTTTGTTCGGGATAATGTCATAGAATGTCATTAAGGTTCGTTAAATAGTAGAATAGATTAAAAGTAGTTGTAATAGGTTAGAAATGGTTGGAATGTGTTGTGAAGTAATTACGAGATGATTTCAAAGGTTTAGAATGTGTAATAATATATTTTAGGTGTCTACACCCAAGAAGTCAAAAAATTCTCCATGATGGGTCCATTTGTAAATGTTTAATCAATAAGATATGGGAAGGAAAGACTATATGTAGTATTGGGATTTTATCCAATGTATGCTTGAATAAGAAGCGATGTAGGTAAGGAGATGTCTTTGAAAATACCATGACTTTGAGTTTTTACCAAATGCTATCTAAAGCCCTTAACATCAAGCACATATAACAAAATATATAGCTAAAGGGTAGCCTTGCCAAATATAGATAAATAAACCAAACTATTATGAGATGTGTAGACACCAAATTTGGGTCACACTCCCCTTGGTCCCCTTTAATCAGTTAACATAATGTGTTCGCCTAACCATGACCCCTTTACCTCACATTCATATTAATTTAATTATTTACAATTGAATTAATGCCCATCCTCACATTATTTATTAATCTAATTACTTTAATTAGGTTAATTTACACCTCACCTAGACACATCACCTAGACACCTCACCATGGACTTATTCTTAGCCTATTAATTAACTAAGACTCAATCTCTACTTATCCTAACCACCTGGGACTTAGTCTAACCCTAGCATTAAATTCCTATTCCTTCTCCAACAACATGCCCGCTTATCTAAGCATTAACCATCACTTGAGACCCGGGCCAACAAGTAGAGCATGCCAAAAATAGCCA
Organism: Taxus wallichiana var. yunnanensis; assembly: GCA_018340775.1. Taxonomy (NCBI): domain Eukaryota; kingdom Viridiplantae; phylum Streptophyta; class Pinopsida; order Cupressales; family Taxaceae; genus Taxus; species Taxus wallichiana. The sequence goes on from CM031235.1 coordinate 798,658,542, forward strand.
AGATCTGCTATTTTTGGTAAACCTAGGATATCCCACCTTAACCGATGTCGGTTAACCCTCAACCAATGTTGGTCACCTTGACCATCATTGGTCACCATATATACAATTTGGTAACCTTTTCGGGGTTGGTCATTTTGCGTTTTGGGAGAGATATCTGAATTCAAGCACAAACTAGAATTTTTTAGCATCAAGACAACATAATACATGTAGCTAGAGGCTCGAGCAAGTACTAGGACTGATATGAAAGAATTGGCATTCATGGTGACATTCCAAGAAACACGCCACGACACTAACCACTAGGTTCACGGATCAACCCTTACCTTATTTCACCCACCAATCTTACAAGAACAAGTAAGTGCATTTGAATCTATATCATTTTTATACTTAATCATTAATTTATTTAACCTTTTTCATTATAACTTGTTATTCCCCGTATTCCGCCATCCTAATTTTCTAGCCCATATCCCCATCTAGCCACCACAACCTTCGGATCTTTATTCATAACCTTTTACGCATTTATGAGTTTTTATCATCTTATCATGAATCCAACCAATCCGCCTTCATTCTTTGTACAATCATAGAGAAGCCCAAAACCACCTCGTTAATCAACTTTCACCAAATTGCCTCTATGTATGTCGGTTACCTTAACCGTCATCGGTTTCCCCTTCACCGGCATTGCTCACTGCACCGACGTCGTGACTATACCTCCGATCAATTTTTCACTAAACTAACCTAAACACTCCAAAACTTCAAAAGCCTCTTCCAAGCCAGATACCCTACCTAAAGCCTCTCCAGACCTCCCCATCTCTTTGTATAGACATAGAGATAACCTAGACAACTATTTCGATATTTTGTCATTCCCACAAAAATTGAGATCGATTATCCCTAATTGGTATCGGTCATAGATAAACCATCATTGGTCACACACGAACTAACATCAGTCTCTATGTCCGGTAAGCTTCTCGCACTCAACAAGCTCTCCAATCACCCAAATCAAGCCTGAATTCCACCACATCTTACCCAGACCCTGCCTGTGACCTCCAGACCACCTATCCAGCCTGCAACATGACCCGAGACCTTCACTGATTTAATTATCAAAGTATTTAATTAGATTAACATTGATAATAATCGAGATACCTAAATTAGAGTACTAGCATTAGACTTGTTTTTTTGCATGTCTGTTTATTTTATATTAAATTATATATATGAGTGGATTGACAACCATCGAGGAAGTATCACACTTTTGGATCTAGCTTACGCTAGGCAACCTCACCGACCTTTTGCTATTCACTATGTTTGGTGGTATTGATTTACATTTCAAGTAGTTCCTCCTAGCCAAAAGGAGCTCTCGCGATAACTTGGATCAGAAATCAAAATGTGTGAACAACCTTCAACCAATATCACAAACATGTTAGGAAATAAGGGATAAAATATGCGGAATAATCCCTCACAGAATCGTAATAGTAGAAACTAATATGCAGAAAATATTACAGATATGAAATAAAAGTATAGAATAATAATAACACAACACAAAGAGACAGTATTTAACGTGGTTCACCCAATTTGGGTTACGTCCACCAAGAATCACTTGCTCGATTTTATTACAAGCCACTTCTCTCTTAATATAATACCTAGATTTGTTTAGAGCTATGCTCAACAAACTCTACAAAATTCACACCCAAATTCTAAACACATATGTAATGTTACATTATACCTACCATATAAACAAAACCACATAAGTATACAACTTCTTAAGTAGTTTTACAAAATCTTGGGTATCAAAACCATGGGCCAAAATTGTCCTATAAACCTATGATAAAAATACGCCCATATGAGAAAAAGCATATTTCTTGGTATATCGTGCACATTTTGTTTCGACACTTTCACACTATGGAAAGTGTACAAGTACTCTTAGTGTATAATATTCAACACATTCGCACATAAAATAGGCTCCACAACCTAACAATATCCCACTTGGAGACTATTTTTCCTTTGAGCAAGCATCTCAACCCTTCACTAGTTTCCTGAAGACCAACCAAAGTTGAACATAACTTCAGTTTTTCCTTGTGACCACCTTGGTCATCATGTCTGCAAGATTCGACTAGTATGAATCATCTCTAGCTTCAACTTCTCTTTCTCTAAAGTTTTCTGATGAAATGGTACCTTAACTATATATGCTTTGTCCTTTTGGAAAGCAAAGTTCTTAGCTAGGTGTATAGCACTCGACTATCACTATCCAAATTTCCTTCTTCCTATTTATGCCCCAACTACTCAAGCAATTTTTGTAACCAAATAATTTCTTTGTTTGCCTCTGTGGCAGCAACATACTCAAGCCTCCGTGGTTGACAAAACCACCAGCTTCTGTAGTCATGAAATCCAACTTATTGTTGTCCCACCTATAGTGTAAACATAACCTGTCGTGCTCCTCCTGTTGTCTACATCTCCAGCCATATCTAAATCTACATAACCACACAAAGTGGTGTCTAATCCACTGTAGCACAAAATTGTCCCCATGGTCCCTCTCAAATACTGAAGGATCCACTTTACTGCCTGTCAGTGATCTCTACCTAGATCACTCATAAATATACTCATTGCTCCCACTACATGGGAAATATCAGGCCTGGTGCACACCATGGCATACATCAAACTTCCAACCGCTGATGAGTAAGGTACCTTGGACATCTGGTTTCTCTCCTTCTCTGTCTTGGGACACTATTCCTTTGATAACTTGAAATGGCCTGCCAAAGGAGTCCCAACCGGTTTAACATCCTACATATTAAACCTCTCCAAGACCTTCTTAATGTACTCTTCCTAAGATAAAGTTAGATTCTATTCCTTCCTATCCCGAGATATCCTCATACCAAGGATTTATTTGGCTGCCCCCAAATCCTTCATAGTAAAGGATTCACTTAATTTCTTCTTGAGTACTTTTATTTTCTTGCATGGTTTTACCTACAACCAACATGTCATCCACATATAGACATAAGATAATATAACTGTCATCCTCAAATTTCTTTATATACACGCAATGTAAGAATGACATATAATATAACCTTGCTCCATCATGAAGCTATCAAATTTCTTATACCATTTACGTGGAGCTTTTTTCATGCCATATAAGCTCTTCTTCAGTTTGCACACCATCTCCTCTTTACCTTTGACCTCATAGCCCTCTGACTACTGTATATATAGATCCTCCTCCAAATCACCATGGAGAAATGCAGTCTTTACATCAAGATGATCTAAGTGAAAGTATTTTGTTACAAATATTCCAAGAACAATTCTAATAGAAGACATTTTTACTACAGGATAAAAAATCTCATCAAAATCTATACCTTTTTTCTGTGCAAAGCCCTTAACCACCAACCGGGCCTTATATCTTTTATTTCCTCCTTCCTCTTTGACTCTGAACACCCAATTATTTTGTAATGATATTTTGCCTTCGGGTAGCTTCACCAAATCCCATGTCTAGTTCTCCATGAGAGCCTGATGCTCCTCATCCATGGCTTGCTCCCACTTCTTCTTGGCATCTACCTGTATTACTTCATCAAATCTCTTTGGCTCTCCACTGTTAGTGAGTAATAAATAATAAAGAGAAGGAGAAAAATGTTCAAGTTCTCTTCTTACTCTAGAATACCTCCTCAATATAGGATTTTGGGGTTCATGTTGAGTAGGTTTCGAATCGATTCATGTGTCACTTTCCCATCCATAAGATCCTCTACCGTTGCATATTATTTCTTGGATTCTTCCCTGGTTTTCTAACTACTACTTATACATGAATTTCTCATTAAAGACCACATGCCTAGATCGAATGTTTTTCTTGTCCTTAATACTCCAACATTTATATCCAAATTCATCACCACCATAACCAATAAAAGTACATTTTTCTAATTTAGCCTCTAGCTTGTTCCTATCATCCTTGTCTATATGAACAAACACCGCACATCCAAAGACTCTCTACGAAATGAATAATCAAATTTCTTACCATACCAAGCCTCCTTAGGTATGTCTCTATCCAAGGCACTTGAGGGTCCTCTATTTATCAAGTACACAACTGTGCTCACCACTTATGCCCAAAAAGAAAGAGGCGAGTCCTGCATGTAACCTCATGCTCCTAAGACGTTCCATTATTGTTTTGTTCATCCTTTCGACATGACATTCTACTACGGATTTCATGGAACTGTATTTTTTCATGCGGATTCCATTCTTAGCACAATAATCATAAAATTCATTGTTGTAATACTCCCTCCATTATTTGACACGAGACATTTTAGCTTAAGACTGTTTCATTCTCAACAAGGCTTTCCATTTAACAAAAGTGTTAAATACATCAGATTTGTTTCTAATATAATAAACCCAAACTTTCCTTGTTGCATCATCAATAAAAGTAACATAATAACTTGAACCCCCAAGTGATGGTACTTGAGTTGGCCCCCACACATCATAATGCACTGACTCTAACTTACTCACTTTATTTGTAGGTCCAACCTTGAGAAACCTTACTCACTTTTGTTTCCCATTTATGCATTCCTCACATAACTCCAAACCTGTTTTTGTATATCCAGGAAAATCCTTCTTTATGATCTCCATGCACTTATGGCTCATATGACCAAGCCTATAGTGCCACAATGTTGTATACTACAAGCCACAAGATTACAAACATTAGTGTTATAAGTGGTTAAATACAAGGTTCCAACCTTCTTACCTCTTGCCACCAAAAGAGCACCCTTGGTAACCTTCCAAGAGTCGATGTAAATATCACTGTCTACAACCATCACTTCCCAACTGGCATGTCAATATCAAATTTCATTTTAAAGTAGGCACATGTCTGACATCCTTTAATAACCATGTATTCCCATTTCGCATCTTAACCCAAATAGAACATTTTCTCGACTATACCTTTGTAAGGCTCATCATCACCAAGAAAAACATGCCCAAAATCCCTTGAACATAATCAAGAAAATAATACCTATGTGGAGTAGCATGGAAAGAATCCCCTAAATCTAAAATCCAAGATTGAACAATATGTACAAAGAAAGAATCAAAGCATCCGACATACATTAACCGTTGCCACATTTTCCTCCTTATTTTCTTCCTATTGTTTCTTCTTGTCCCAAGCTCCCAACAATGTTTCTTTGCATGCCCATACTTTCCACACAGTGCTAACATACTATCTTGCTTTTGGATTTTGACCTTGCCTAATCTTTTGATTTTCCATGGCTTCCTCTATTCTTTTGTCTCCCTCTAGTTTCCTTTGTTAAATCACTCCTCGAAGTAGAAGATTCCCAAAGCTTTTTCTTCGTATTTCCTTTCTTATAATTACCCCTACAACATCCTCAAAACTTCAAATTTTAGTTATCTAGAACCGAGTTGCTTACCACCATTACAGGCTATTTTAACTCTTAGGTAAAGAGCACTAAATTAATAAAGCCCTAGCTTCTTCATCAAATTCTATTGTAAATGAAGCTAGCATATTTACAACCATATTAAAATCATTTAAATGTTATCTGCTACCGAACCATTCTTAGACATCTTCATATCAAACAAATTTTTCATTAAAAATATCTTATTAGATGCGAGAGGGGTTTTCATACAACTTCCCTAATGCATCCATCAATTCTTTTGTAGTCTTTTCCTTTGAAACATTAAATAATATCGAAGATGCAAGACACAACCAGATTTTCCCAAGTGCCTTCCTATCCAGCAAATCCCATTCTCGCATCTGTCATGCTCAAGGTTTGTTCACCTTCTCAAACAACGGAATATAAAGATCCTTTTGATAAAGGTAATCTTCCATCGGCATCTTCCAAAGACTGAAATTTTGCCCCTTTGAATTTATCAACCCTTGATCTTCCATCATCTACCATAGCTCCCACTCAAGCTAAAACTTTCCTTACAATTCAACACTTCAACAAACTAAACCAAGATTTGATACCAATTGTTAGGAAATAAGGGATAAAATATGCAGAATAATCCCTCATAGAATTGCAACAAGTAGAAACTAATATGCAGAAAATATTACAGATCTGAAATAAAAGTGTAGAATAATAATAACACAACACAAAGAGATAGTATTTAACGTGGTTCACCCAATTTGGGCTACATCCACTAAGAATCACTTGCTCAAATTTTATTACAAGCCACCGCTCTCTTAATACAATACCCAGATCTATTTGGAGCTATGCTCAACAAACTCTATAAAATTCACACCCGAATTCAAAACACATATGCAATGTTACATTATACCTACCATATGCACAAAACCACATAAGTAGACAACTACTTAAGCAGTTTTACAAAACCGTGGGTATCAAAACCATGGGCCAAAATTGTCCCATAAACCTATGGGTCAAAAATCCCACCCATATGAGAAAAAACACATTTCTCGATATATCGGGCACGTTTTGTTTTGAAACCTACCTCCAACCTTTTTCTCGTTCAAAATTTTTAGTTTAGACCAAAGAAACAAAAATACACTCGGTCGGGAGCCTTATTCTTCAGTATTAGAAAAATTCTTAAGGCCAGAGCCATTGCTCTTCCACCCATAAAACCACATACTGGTTTTGACCCGCTCGTCCTCTTTCGGCATGGTACAAGGAACATGACTATTATAACTATCATTGCGTAAAAGGCCATAGCGATGGTAATTGTATAACCTTCAAGAACATTATCCAAGAAATGTTAGATAATGGAGATCTCGTCCTAGACAACCCGAATGCACCCACAAATCAGAATTTTCATATCTTCAAGAAGTTGCTCCCTAATCATACCCTATCATCAAACCAAACCGGTGAACCTTTAATTAATGAAAATAATGTCCACGAGGTCTATGCAGTGTTTGACACATTACCAGCCCTTTCACGATTTCCTCCCATCCCCTCTATCGAGCAAATTCTAGCATGAGCTCCTTTACCCATGGAGGATCCTACTTCCTATATTCCTTCACCCATAAAGGAGTCCCCTTCATCTCCCCCTTCACCCACAAAGGAGTCCACAATTTCTACCAATGTTGGTTCACCACTTACCTTGCAACCTAATGAACAACCAACAATATTAACTCTCCTACCCACATGAGATTCATCCTCACTTTCTTTTCACTGAAAAAGGAAACTATCTCATCCCAACTGTCATCTCCCCTACCCATAGGGGATCCTTTAGACTCACAATTTCCTATTGCGTATAATTCCCCATTAACATTCCAGGATCCTGTTGATATGCTTTTGGCCCTCTTACCCATAGAGTCTGAAGCCAACCAGTTCTATGTCTCACAAACATATTTTACAGGGATTGCTACTAATCCAATGTCATCTTCTCTTACAATAGTGCCATTTTCATACCTAGCCGACCACTTGGATTATGTTGATAATTCCATGCTTTGAGGATGCCTTCGGTTACCCTTTTCCACCCAAATGCAAATGTCTCATGTAGATACCTCCACGATATATCCAAAGGTATTTCAAGCAACCAAATCAACCATGACCATGCATGTTGAAATAACCTCTTCTTCATCACCCTCACCTACATCCAAACCTTTACCAACAACTAAACCTATTTCTATGCCTAAGAACCTATTTGTATCCATACCTACCCCTGCATCTAAACCCATCACTACCTTGGGTGTCATGTCAAAATCAATCCTAGTCCATCCGACCATTTGGATTAAGCCACATCTTCCCAAGCTTGTGAAAAACTAATCCTCCATATAAAAGGAAGACCTAACCTTTTAGGCCACACACACCAGTTTCACCCACCACACCTTTGTCACCTTCACCCCTTTCGTCTATCCTAGGCCTCACCCGTCGACCTTGGCCAAGAAACTACCTATCCAAGGAAAATCAAAAGCATTCTAGCCCACCTCTTCATCACAATCCTTTATTACACCCAACCTATCAGCCACAATGTACACCTTTTCCATTACCCACATCTTTCTTACCACCTATACCCCCACCAACTACAATAACCTCATCACTACCTATGAGAATTCCTTCTCTTCAACATGTACCTTCCACCTCGCCTCTGCCAACAACCTTTACCACACCTCCATTATCACCATGGCTAACCCATCCTCTTCCACCATCCACTTTCCCTTCTACATCACATACTCCTCCTTCACCTTTACCCAAGAAGGTGCAACCAAAATTGAAAAACCCACTACCCTCTAAAGAGGTAGTCAAGCCTACAATGCCTTCCATCACTAGTTCATCTACCACACCTTTACCCAGGAAAGTAAAACCCAAGCCTAAAACAATACCACCTACTAAACCGGTGGTCAAACCTATCCCACCTCTAATTCCACCTCCTGTAGTACCTCACACATCACAATCACCTACACTTCAATCTAGACCCACACTCACCTCACATTGTGATCCATTGGTAGGGTCTTACGCCAACATTCTAGCTAACCTTTTAGAGACCTCCGTCATCACATTTCCACCCCTTAGACCTTATGACCCACTTAAGCCCAAACCAAAATGGTTTAACGATACTAAAATTTGTGCCTACCATCGTGTGCCAGGGCATGATGTATAAAATTGTAAGGCTCTAAAGACCATTCTTCTATAACTATGTCCTCCTAAATAAAACTTTGACGATGATGATCTTCTAGATAAGGACCTTGTTCCACCCTCACCTATCACCACACATCCTCACCCCTTACCTATTCAGCGACCTTCATCTCCACCTCCACAACCTTTTTATCCACCTCCAACATTCGAGATCAACATGGTATGCATAAGAGAGCTAGCCAAACCTCTACCTAAATGTCAATGCGCCCAATGCATTTCGTAAAACAACATTGTCCATCATTCTATTTCTCATCCCGGGTGCGCACTTATCATGGCTCACCTCCTCCTTCACTCTATATCAATATGGTTAACATTGTCACTTGTGCCCTGAAAGACAAAGGAAAGGAAAAAGTAGCTAGCCCATCCGCCAATCCTCTACCTAACATACCCTCTACACCCACACCAAAATCACCATTTGGGGACTCGCATATCCTATTTCGATGGGTCACCCATCACACAATGATAAAACAATTACACCAATCCCCTCTAAAATTTTCTTTACACGACCTCGTCCAAACTTCTAAATCCCATTGACAATCCCTCATGGAAGTTCGTAATCCATCGATGTTTTACCTAATGACCAAACACTTGTAGCCTCCATTATCACCCTCACCATGTGGCTTCACTCAAAAATTCATCATCTTCCTCTACACCTAACACTACCCACCAAGTCACCACCCTTAGTTTCTCTAATGACAAGATTATACCTCTCTAATCAGATGATCTTGATCCCATCCTTTTCATCTCCGTTTATATTGATAATATACACATCTCGACGCATTATGATCGATTGTTGTGCCAAGATCAACATCATTTCCTCACACACGTACAATCAAATGTGCATCCCTTCAAATTACATGCATAATAACCCAATTATGATACATTCATTCAATGATGTCATCACTTCCACTCTTGGCACCATCATCCTCCACATTTGTGTGGGCCCTCGTACCATTTTAGAACTATTATATGTCTTAGAGGGGAGTTCTAGTACAACTTGTTGCTTGGCCAACCTTGGATCCACGTCATGGGTTGTGTTCCTTCAACCTTACATCGTTGTGTAAAATTTGAACATGAAGGACATAACTATACCATCCCCGTTGACCCTTTGCCATTCAAAACTTGTAACATGTTGTACCGACCTAATGATGTCCTTGTACCAATTAAGGCATCTACCACTGTCACCACTTCTCCTTCACCCACAGACCCATCCACCGATGTTGTTGCTACCTTTTCCACACCTACCTCCTCTATTCCCACTACCACCATAGCCTCTGTAGCTGACCCATCCACTAACCCATCTACTTCTCAACCGACCAATTCTTCTTCTTCCCAATCACCTAGTGATTCATCTATTCTCGCTACCCATATACCAACTACCAATCCCTTAGAAGGTGTTTTTCAATGTCTCACTCTGGGGGAGTACCACCTGTACAACATCGACACATTCCTTACTCCTCAAGAGTATGGTAACCTTTGCCAACATCCTCGCTATGATCACCGTGTAGGTGAGGTTTTCCTTATGGTCCTCCTCACCTTCGTACAAACTTAACCTATGGGGGACTTGATACTTCTACCTACTCACCCAAGCCACCTTCCCAAACGTGACCATTTTCTTTTGACCTTCAATCCCTCACCAACCACCACTTCTCCCACACTTTCCTCCACCACTTTGTGCATGGAAATACTTTGGCTTTGGGTTCTACAAATAAGGCCGTCATACTGTCATCCTGTGTACCATATGTAAACACAACAACCGCAGTGGTATTGGCTTCGCCAAAACATCTTCCAATAAATCCCACATCAAACTCATTGAGGATGAAAACCTTCTTCACCCCATTTACCACCTTCACTACCTTCACCCATGGAGTCTATGGATCCATAATCCATTCCTCCTAACTTTTTTTTCATAAACACCATTTCCCTGGGACCTCTAACTTATCAACGTGATGGTGAGGCTCCCTCTTCCCTTCCCTTTCGTATCTTGACATGGTCGATGACAATACACCTTCTATTAACATCGTTCAATGTCAAGACGATGAGTCTATTCTCACCTATCTTGGTGCGGAGGATTCTTATATTCATCAATCATTGCCTTTTGAGATGCAAACCATGTTAAATGAATTGACCATCAAAATCAATATTAACACTCAAGATGACCCACACATTCTAAAGATAGGACAATCTTTAGATGCTACTTGAATAGGAAGATTTTACCTCATTCCTCCGAGATCATAGAAATTATTTTTCTTGGTCCTACGTTGATATTCCCAGTATTGACCCAAACATTGTGGTCCACAATATCATAACTATTCCTGAAGCCAAACCTATAAAAGAAGCTGCAAAAATGCATCCTTACATTTCCCTTCTTGTCAAAGAAGAACTTCAGCGCCTTCTTTTGGTTTCCTTCATCCTACCCATTGATTATCCCCAATGGATCTCTAACATTGTTCTGTCACAAAAACGACAGGAGGACTCCACATATGCACAAATTTTTGTGACCTTAATTTAGTCTTCCCTAAAGATGACTTTCCTCTACCTAGTATAGACCAACTAGTTGATCTCACCGCTGGCCATGAGATGTTATCACTCATGGATGGATTCTCGAGTTATAACCAAATATTACTTGCCCCGGAAGATCAACACAAAACCACCTTCATCACTCCTTGGGGGACCTTTTGCTATCGAGTCATGCCCTTTAGCCTTAAAAATGTTGGTGCTACATATATCAGTGGGATATGACTTATATCTTTCATGACATCATGCATCACATATTGGAAGATTACGTAGATGACCTTCTTGCTAAATCCAAACATCGGGCCAAACACCTTATAGTCCTTAAGGTCATCTTTTACCATCTCATCAAGTATTGTGTTCACCTTCAACCTAAGAAGTGTGTCTTCGTTGTTCTCTCTGGCATTTCCTTGGATTTATCATTTCTTTGCATGGTATATAAGTCGATCCCACTAAAATCAATGCTATTCTTGAAATTCCTCCACCTATAAACCTTTTCCAGCTTTGTAGTTTTCAAGGCAAGTTGTAATCTATCCGACGTTTCATTTCGCAGCTTTTTGACCGTTGCCACCCATTTCATCATCTCCTCAAAAATGACATCTCCTTCAAATGGGATGATGAATTCCATAAAGCCTTTGAGGCCTTAAAAAGTACCTCCTCCAACCACCTATACTCATTCCTCCTAAGGATGACCAACCATTTTATCTTTACATTTTTTCTACGGATTATTCCTTAGGTGCCATGCTCGCTCATTGTGACGAGAAACATAGGGAGCAAGCGGTTTATTATATAAGTCATATGCTTTTGGATTATGAAACCCGATACATCCATGCTGAAAAACTCTTCTTAGCCTTTTTTTTTTTTTTGCCACTAAACTTCACCATTACCTACTTAACCACAAAACCTTCGTTGTCACCAATATTGACCCCTTACATTACATGTATGCTAAGCCCTACCAACATCAACATGTTGCACATTGGCTCATGCTTCTTATAGACCTAGAACTTGAATTCATCCATCAAAAATATGTCAAAGGAAAAACCATTGTTGACCAACTCGCAGATGCACCTCTCTCTGGAAACCAATCTTCTAACTTTGATTTCCCAGATGAATCCATCACTACCCTCTCTTTGGATGATACCATTTACCAGATGACCTTATTATTCAATGGTTCCAAATGTCAATGTGGGGGTGGTGCCAACGTTATCCTCATTCCTCTTGATGGTGAGCCTATGTCATTATCTTTCAAACTAGATTTTGAATGTACTAACAATATGCCGAATATGAAACACTCGTATTAGGCCTTCAAACCGCCATCACCTTAGATGTCAAATCAATTAATATCTTTGGTGACTCTCAAATGGTTGTAAATCAAGTCAATGGTATATACCAGTGTCGTAATGAAATACTTCAAAAGTATAAGCATCATGTAGACATACTTTTGACTACCTTTGACTGCTATGAACTTCAAACCACTCCATGTTCCACTAACAAATTTGTGGATACCATGGCTTTCCTTGCTTCTCAGATACCTACTTTACCCTCTAACTCAAAAATATTTGTCACAGTACAAAGGCTGCAATCACCTTCCTATCTATTTCGAGATATCAACCTTGTTGGAACCATTCAACCTGACCCACATGACATTTGGTATAAGCAGTTTGTTGATTACCTTTCCCTTTTAATTCTACCTCCAGACCTTACTAGCAATGGACAACACACCTTTCTCAAAGGTGTCTCCCACTATGTCATCATGGGTGGTATTCTTTATAAATGTGGCTTTGACAACATCCTCTTACGATGCCTTACCAGTTCTGAAGTTCTTTACACCATCAAGGAATTTCATGACTGAATTTTTGGAGGTCACTTTAGTGGTTTAGCTGTCACTAAACCATTTTATGCCTAGGTTATTATTAGCCAACATTAAACCACGATTGTTGGGATTATGTTAAATTTTGTGTGAAGTTCCAGCAACATGTTAATCTTCATCAGACACTTAGTCATGTCTTACAGGTCGCACGAGACCTTTGGCCTTTCTCTCAATGGGGTTTGGATCTTTTTGGAGAAATCAATCCCCATTCTTCACAACACCATCAATGGATTATTACCACTACTGAATACTACACTAAATGGGTAGAATCCATACCTCTTATTTCTACAAAAGTTAAGAAAATATGTGAATTCATCAATCATCACATCATTTGTCGCTTTGGTGTTCCTCATCGTCTCATCAATGATAATGGAAAACAATCCAAAAATAAAACTCTCTGAAGCTTTGTGATTGCTTTGGCATCCAACTCAGTTTTTCTTCACCCTACTACCCTTAAACAAATGGCCAGTAGAATCAACCAATAAAACCTTGAACAAAATTCTTATGAAAGTTGTGGACGATATTGGCAAGGATTGGCAAACGCACATTCCCTTTTCCTTATGGGATAATTGCACTAGTATTTATACATCAACTATTGCCACACCTTTCTCTCTGGTCTATGGTACAAAGGTTGTTATACCTCTTAAAGTCTAGATTCCATCTCTTCGTATCTCACTTAAGGAGATTCTCAACGATGATGACTTTCGCCAAGACCGTTTGACACAACTTGAGTTATTAGATGAATGTCATCTCAATGCTCTTGACCATATCCAAATCTACTAAAAATGTATCAAACATGCCTATAATAAACATGTCCATGAATGAACCTTCCAGGTCAGCGACCTCATCCTGAAGGAAAATCAACATGTAACAAAAGAGGAGAAAAGTAAATGGGGAAAATTTGCTCCTAATTGAATTGGACCTTATGTCGTTACTCATATCTATGGATCAGGTGCTTATCGTTTGTCTTCACTCGAAGGTAAACCTGAACCTGATCCCCTCAATTCCTTGCATCTTTGACCATTATACTATTGAATTAAGTCCTATATCACCTCTTATCTATTTAATGCTCGTCCCTTGAGCACCATTCACCTTCCATTTTACCTATTCTAAGGATCAATGACTAAAACAAGAATCATGTGATTACCCGTTACTTTTTTAACCTTATCTTTAATATGAGTACCAAGGATCTACTCATGACATGATTCTCATGGATATTTTTTTATCTTTTTCAAGATGGAATCCCATGGTCATTCATCACTTAAAACCTCTCTATCATAGTTAACCTCTGTGTGTTATAGTTTTGTCTTAAAAAACAAGAGCCTATTTTTCTCTATAGTCTTGTCCATGACTTAAAAGTCCAAAAGCAAAAAAATTTCAAAAGTAAAATGGGATTCAACTCCTTGAGTCAAACTTCCAGCAAAAAGATGACTCCCTCAAAAAGGACATCTACGCTTTCTATCTTGCTGCTATAAATAGACTTTCCCTCAAAGGACAACTATACAAAGCTAGCCATATTGTACTTAGTCTATCATCAAAAGAAGACTATTCTTGCAAAAACTAAAATAAAAATATTCTAAATCTTCCCACATCAATCAACTTCACGAAGACCTCAAGGATATAATCTACTCATCCCATATAGACTTCTTGCATCGATTAGTCTATAAAAACAAAAGCAAAAAGAAAAAGATAACTTTTCGTCATGGACTTGCCTATTTTGATCTTGGGTCTCTTACCAAATAGGCATGTTGTCTCACACCAGGTTACACTAAAACCAAACTATTTTCACCTCATCACCTTTTCACCCTAATTTCCTGCTCGCTCAAGGGACGTGCCACAAATGTGACATTTTGTGATCATGTGACTTTCTTCACCCTTAGAATATTCAATCATGCAACGCCTTTAGGGTCTTATGTTCATAAGCCCATCTTAGGTATGAAAAAATCATTTTGGTTCTTACTAATTAGGTAGCTCTTTTGGTCACCTCTTACCCTTCACCTTCTTCATTACTTGTTGATTCTCCTATACAAGACTAGACCATCAACACCTACATTTTAAGAATTCCTCTTTCACCAACATCACCATACCTAACTAACCTAGACTCAACCATGCCTAAAACCTACCAACCCATCCCATTACCTCATCATATTCTTCCCTAGCTTATGAGAGAACCACATCAGCCCCTGAGGCCCTTTTCACTTTGGGGCTATGTAGGCAACACACGAGTGCATGGGGCCCTTAGAGGTTAGCTTAGCCACTCTTTACACTAACCAATTTCCCCATTTTCCTATTCACATTCTACCTTAGTTTTCATTTTTCTACAACACTTGGAAATTAATACAAACATACATACCTACCATTTCATCACATCATACATCAATCAGTTCACCATTCCATGATATCAAATATTTGGAAGTTTAAACCATAACATAAATATACATCATCATTTATTTTCCATACTACCAATAACATGGAAATTAAATCAAACCCAAAAACATGACCAAACCATGCCTAAATGACCTAAACTCCACCATGCCTAACTCACCTTGACTTAATCATGCCTATACTTGACTCCACCATGCCTAAATGACCTAGCTCATACATGCCTATACCGGACTCCATCATGCCTACATGAACTCGACTCAATCATTTCTAATTCACCTAGTTTCCATCACATACACAATAATAATGAAAATTCAAACACACGTACATCATCCATACCATAAATATCATCTTCTCTAAAAATAAAAGTCTTTGTATATATAAAAATGTACACCAATAAAAATACATACACGTATCTCAAAACTCTCATATACATCCTCACTATCATCAGAACGTAGGCCAGTATGTACCAAAAATCAATACACTGGTCATATAGGGTGACTAACCATCACTCCACCTGATATCCATGCATGTCTCATCTATCTCCTCCTCCTCTCCTCCATTATGGCGCCATGCTTAGCATCTCTACACCTAGCCTAGGTCTAGGTCTAATATCCTCCTATCCCATAGCTGGTTCTAGCCTCCGTGAACTCATAGCCTCACCCTGACCATGTCTCTGGGATCATCGGCCCCCTGTGTAATCTAAACTATGAGTGTGGGATTTAGTCCTCTCACTCGCTACCTGTTATTCCATGTACTCAAAATAAGAGGGGAAATCTATCCTAGAGGTCTTTAGATGATCTTGGTAATACCATGCCTTGTTTGGAGCATCCCTGAACCTCACCATTGGTACCATATGACATGGTGCCATAGGTCTCATAACAACCGTGAGCTTTGACCTACTAACACTTCCCTCAAACCTTGTACTGTGAGCCCTGTCCTCCTCCTGTACTTATGGGACCTTGTCCCACCGTAGCTTCTTGTAGTGTGGGACCCTATCCCTAAGTCTATGGAGGTGCCTGTGCTATAACCTAGGCCTATAAGGCCACAACATGAGCATGTAAAGTGGCCAACTAATCCTGCAAACATGTTATCTCGAACTTGTAAGGTGGCTACATGTCCCCATCTCCATCTCCACCCCTGTGTGTGTGTCGTCCCTAAGCTACTCTGCATGTAAGGCTACCACCTGAGCTTGTAAAATGGTAGCCTATGCCTTTGACCTAGTAAGCTTCCCCTGTAAAGCTATAATCTAGGCATGAAGGGCATCCACTTGACCCTGTAAGGTATCCCTATGTACTTTAACGGTGGATAAGTCTCGGCTACCCTTGTCTCGGTGGTTCCACACATAGTTGTGCCTCCCACCACTACCTATATCTATTGGTGACCCGATCATCATTGATTCACTTATCCACCGCCTACTCCTCTTGCCTTATCGACACACTCGATTGTGGTGGAGACATAGGTCTCTCTACGTCATCTCTCCTATATTGTGGGAAAGGTGGAGGCATGTCCCGAGGCATCCCAAAATACCGTTTGACCACTGTCAACATGTATCATATCATGCTTGCCAAGACATGACACCCTTGAATCCACCTTAGCAGCTGTAACTCTTATAACTCCTCCGCAATGTCCCTATATGAGGGATATCCAACATATGGCCTCCAAACAATATCAACTCCTGAGAGTCCCTCCAAAGAACCACTGTAATATGAAACATCATGTGTGGCCCTAGCCACCCGTGCTGCCCACCAACTGGTACCCACCATCTATATCTGACTCTGACCAAGCCACCCCCGAACCAATCATCTCTGTGGTAAACTAACCTGGATGTACACATACAATGTGCTCGTATGCCCACTATGTAGAAGAAAGGTGCAACACAAACTAAACCACCACAATCTCCCATAGGCCCACAACTCCCTATATAGCTACACTAGGAATGCAGTGCCCATGTAAAAATAGATCTACTCCTCCATCATATCCTAGAGCACTCCCATCAATTCTCATGGGAATATCCCACCGTCAACATCTGGTAAGGTGAAACAACATACCTCTCCATCATCAAAACAATCGACCTTGTCTCCCGAGGATGGGGCTGCATACATGTCTCATAGCTAAGGCTCATGCTTGTGGTCCTTAGATTGCCCATCGTCTCCCAAACACAACCACTATAGGCTCCACTGATGCCTCTAAAGAAATATAATACACTCGCTCACCAACAATCGGTAGCCATAAGATCTTGTATACATCCTCTAGGGTGAAAATAATCTCACCCATCAATAAATGAAAAGTGTTGTTCATTGAATCCCATCTATCGATGAGTTTGACCATAAAACTAGGATCTCAGCTATACACCTATAGATCCAGATCCAACATCCAACATCCATCATCTACTCCCACTCCTCCACAAATCACACTAGATTGCATCGTTACCAAAAGAGGTGGGAACTCCGTCCCGCATCTCGTAGCTAGTCCCTATCCTGCATCTAACAAAACACAACATTGTCAAGACTTTCCTACCCCAAAACTACCTCTGACCCACTACACCATACCCAACCACATCAATCATGCCTACCCCATTTACCTAATTCAATTACAAGCCTACTACCCTTTAAAATCATGACCCATCGTCTTAACATTATTTAATATACTTACCTATTTTATCCCGTCAAACTAGAATTTTACCCTCATCCCCCTAACAACATTGTTCATTTACCCCTTCCCACCTATTTTTCTTTCCAAACTAGCCTTTCTTACCCCTGTTGTTCTTTAACCCTAACCGACACCGGTGCCTTAACCATCACCGCTTTTCCAATGACCCTCATCGGTTTCTTCTAATTGGTATTGGTCACCTACGCCTAGACCGATCTTTGGTAAATGCCAACCGCATCGCCTAAGCCTTAAGCGACGTTGGTCTGTTGTGATGTCAAAACTGAAAACCTATCCCCCCATTTTCAAAAATTAACAAAAACTTAGCTAAAACCCTAATATAAACATCCCACCCTATCCCAACTCAATTCACAAACCTATTTCACCTCTTTGTGACCTTCCCACTCTTCATTCCCTTCATTTTTACCCACTTTTAACCCGCATTTCAAAATGAAAACCCCCCACCCCAATTTCTTCATTTTTCACCAAATTTTTAGCAAATAACAAGTTAGAAAATGCCCCTTACCTCATCAAGGTGTCACCTATGTGGTGACACGTCTAACCGCAGATCTTTGGTGGTCCACCCAAACCCTCTCCTACCTCTACCATGTCGAAATATACCTTGAATCTTTCAAACCAATCAACTCACTTGAACCAATCTTGTGGACCCATCTATCAAACGCCAATCACCGCCACGTGGCTCAAGAACTCAGCTCAACATCTCATACCGTTGCTTTCTATGAAAGCACTATTTATCTATTGTTTTCCCATATGACAAAAAAATTAAAGTGATTACATGAAACACGTAATTTTATTTTTAATACCCACATCGACCGACCGACGTTGATCATGTCGTGCCCTACTAAACCGATGTCGGTACCCTTATAACCGACATCACCACACCGTCAATACCATTTCATCTATATTTTTCCCATTTTGACCTAAACTCATTATTGCCACATACCTTTTGGCCTTACCAACACTTATTACACCCTACCCACAAGCCTACATTACCCATACATTTCCTTGCATTTAGGGATATGTTATTTTACCTATAACTTGGCCTTACCCATGCCATGGCCTATATATTTTGACTTAAACCACTTTTTGTGACCTTTGAACTTGTGTACTTGTTATACCTTACGATGTTGTTACGTATGTTATTTTATCCTAATGACCTTACCTTGCCTATTGTCGTGTTGTTTATCTCGACCAAACCTTTGGTGTATTGTATCATACCTAAATGTTCTTGCACCTAGCCTAAGTTGTGTTTCAGACCATATCCTATACCCTGGATACCTAAATCACTTTAACCTTGTTTGGATAAACCTATCAACCTTGGACGATGTAGATTTTGTATGCTCTTCAACCCGGTATTGTGTCACAATCTCTACGTGTGCATGCATTTGATTATTATCAACCAATACCTAATTTGACCCTTACCCATTACCCAAAGTTCCCATACCCTTACCTACAAATCACCTACCTTCACTTTCATCACTTACATATTTATCAAACCACTCACTAATTCCGTCTCACACCTCATCGGTTCCTAGTTTTAGGGGATCACCTTTAGTACTACTTGGGGTAACCCCATTCTCACTTATATTTGGGGAAACCACTTCCTATTTTTGTTAGTATTGCTTACCAATACAAGCTACGCAATAAAAAGGGGAAAATGTAGACACCAAATTTGAGTCACACTCTCTTTGGTCCCCTTTAATCGGTTAACATAACGTGTTCGCCTAATAAAGTGACCCCTTTACCTCATATTAATAGTAATTTAATTATTTACAATCGAATTAATCTCTATCCTTATTATTTATTAATATAATTACATTAATTAGGTTAATTTATTAATCTCTATCCATTAGATGAGAAGTATAGAACTACGAAGATGGTGATGAAGAATGGAATAATCTTGACGTAAAAGCTTTGGGATCTATAAGATTGAGCCTGACAAAGATCCGTGGCTTCCAATATTACAATAAGAAAATTCTATAGTAGGGTTAATGAAATCTCTTGCTAATTTATGTGAAAAACCTAGTGCTTTAGATAAAGTTTATTTGATGAAGAAACTATTTAGTTCTAAGATGCATGCTTTAGTGCAAATCGAAACACCCTCTCGATGTTCCATTAGATTTCTAGTTTGACATTTTAGCATCTAGTGTGATTGCACAACATTGAATCTTTTCCCCAAGTGTGGGACTTGTAAAAAGTGGGAAAAGAATCTCCAGATTAGAGGCTGGTTCCTTAACTCCTCTATTCAAGTGTGCATAACATTCTAGAGAGGGTTTACTTGTGACTTAATCAAACTTTGCCAAGGGGATAGGGTTGAGAAGATACAAAAATAAACCTAGTCTAAATAAGGCGATGCTCCAAAGGAGTAGTATACATATGCTACTGCAAAACATACATAGTTCACAAGAAATTACAGCACAAAACATGCACAAATTAGAACAATACAAGGAGGAAGAGGGAGTGTAGAACATCATCTCGATGGAGCAAGGCCTGCAAAACACATTTTTACGGGACATCAAGCTTGTGCCAAAGCACTTAGGAAAGCAAAGCTAAACTACAACAAATAAATGTGCATAAGCACTTGGAGGAATGAAAATCTAAGCTAATATGTACAAGGTGGAGAATTTCCTTGATGCAATGCTTGAGATGGATTCCATTGATGGAATCTAGAATTCTTCACCATCCAATGTGGAAAATTAGAAAGCATTGTTGTCCTTACACCTTGTGACCATGTAGGGGCCACTCCAAATGGCATCAAATTTTGAATGCTTCCCTGGTTTTGCTCTGTTTGCATCCCATTTTAACACTAGATCCCCAACTTGGAAAGATCTGTCCTCGGCCTTTCTATTAAAGGTCTTCTTGATCAAAGATTGATCCTTCTCCATTGTTTGGGATGCTTGATTTATGATTTCTTGAAGTTCCATAAATTCTACATATCTAACTTCCATGGGTCCAAATTCCAACAACTCCAATCGCTTCATGAGTTCCAATGTTGGCAACTCAAGTGACATGGGAAAACCGCCTCTCTTCCATAAACAAGCTTGAATGGAGAGTTACTTGTAGATCTCTTGGGGTTATCCTATCAGCCCCGAAGGCTAATTTCAATTTAGTATGCCAATCTGATTTTCATCAAGAGTCCTCTTGATGATCCTTAAAAATCTTGTTGGTAGATTCAGCTTGGCCATTACCTTGAGGATAATAATTTGATGAAGTGCTTAGGTAGATCCCATTCTTGATAGCCCATTCTATTACCTTGGACCCAATGAATGCCAATGCATTATCTGATATTATTGTAGCAGGTATGCCAAATCTAGTTGTTATCCCTTCATAGAAGTCTAGGATGTTGGATTCATTTACTTCTTTGAGTGCCACTGCCTCAGTCCACTTGGTGAAGTAATCTATTGCTGTTAGAATCCACTTGTGTCCTTGGCTTGAATTTGGGTTAATGAATCCAATGAAGTCTAAACCCCATTGCATGAATGGCTGGTCAACTGAAATTGGATGCAATGGAAGGGCGGCTAGTCTCTCCTTACCTATGAAGAATGCACAATTCTTGCACCTCTTGATCCATGTGTAATAGTCATTGAAAATATTGGGCCAATAATAGCCAGCTCTCATGATCTTGAGAGTTGTCATTCTTGGTGTAAAATGACCACTAGCTGATCCACCATGGAACTCTTCCAACACCCTGTGAATCCGATTTGTACCAATGCATCTCAACAAAGACTCCATTCACATCCCTTTTAATAAAACACCATCAACAAGGGCATATGGGACACCTGCAATCAAGTGTCTCCTTTTGGTTTTATTCATCTCTGGAGGGCATAGGCCTATGTTTAGGAAGTGCATTATGTCTTGGGTCTAGCAAGGAGTGAGGACACCATCATTTTCTTCTTGAATGTTTCCCTGTTCATGGCTGTCTTGCAACACCAAAACAACCTCTTTCTCATTGCATGCTTCGTTTGTTTGTTCAAGACCAACCTGCTCACACAATCCCTTTCCTCTGACCAACTTGGTGAATTTGATCTTAATTTCATACTCCATGACACGAGTAATCCACCCTACTCTCTTTTCATTCAGGTCTTTGTTGAGGAGGAAGTCTTTAACTCCCACATGAGAAACCAACAATTGAACCTTGTTGTTTGAAACTAGATGCTTAAATTTCTTCAAGCTCCTAATCACTGCTAGAACATGCTTCTCAATGAAGGAGTATCTCACCTCATAGTCCTCTAGGATTTGGCTGAAGAAAGCAATTGGCTGCTCATCATTATCTTTGTTATGTTGTACCAACATTGCAGAAATAATATCATCACCTCTAAATGCATAGAGGATGAAATCCTTGGAGAAATCTGGGTTAATGAGAGTTGGAGCCTATGAGATAGCTTCTTTGATTGCTTCAAAATTTCCTTGCCCTCTCTATCCATTTGAAAGATATGTTTTTATTTAACATCTTGGTGATAGGTTTGACTAGGGCTACAAAATTTGGGACAAACCTCCGAACAAAATTTATCCTTCCCAAAAAAATTGGAGGGCTTTCTTGTGGCTTGGCAATGGTAGTGCACTTATGGCTTCAAAATTTTCGGATCAATTGCTAACCCTTCTTTGGAGACAATGTGGCCAAGGAGATTTCCTTCATGAGCTAGAAAAATACACTTTTGGGATTTAATGATACCTTGAATCTTACGCACTTTTGGAACACTGTCTCAAATGAAAGAGATGGTCTGCTACATTTTTTGAAAAAATAGTGATATCATCTAGATATATCAGCACCATTTTGTTAATCAAATCCTTGAACTCCATGTCCATTGCCCTTTGGAATGTAGCTCTAGCGTTGGACAACCCAAATTGTATTTTTCTATATGCATAAGTCCCCCATTTGGTTGTGAAGGCTGTCTTGAACTGATCCTCTTCCTTCACCATGATCTGATTGTACCCCAAATAGCCATCAAGAAATTAAAACCTTTCAGAGCCAACAACAACTTGCAAATTTGCTCCATAGAAGGAAGTGGGCAATGATCCTTGAGAGATGCTCTATTCAAATATCTAAAGTCAACACACAATCTGATTTCTCCACTCTTCTTTCTAACTGGAACCAAGTTGGCTACCCAACTAGAATTCTCGATAGGAAATATGATACTTGCCTCTATCAACTTATTCAATTCCCTTCTCATGAGAGGCTCCATGTGTGGATTAACTGGCCTTTTTTTTTGCCTAATGGGTTTAGCACTTGGGTCTAATTCAATAGTGTGTTGAGATAACTTGGGACCTGAATCCTTTCAAATCCTCATAGCTCCAAGCAAAACACATCAGGGAATTATTGACAAAGCTATATGAACTCATACCTTTCTTGCTCAGTTGTCACTTTACCAATTTGGAGTGACTTGCCTTCTTCCACCAAGATGGGTACTGAATCTTCTCCCTTGACTTCAATGTTTTCTTTCTCCTTCCTAAATTGATCATCAAGATTGAAAATGGACTCCAAAGTGACAAGTCCCTCTGGTAGTTTATTGGTTCTCAGTGTACCACTTGATCACCATACTGTTGTTCTAACTTTTCCTGATTTTTAGCTGAGAACTCAGCCTCTTCTTACAAGAAATGGATGATTTGTTGATCATTTTCAAACACTTTCCAACTTACATTGTTGTCTAGCACTGAAGGCCTTACAATCACATGAATTTTTGGCTGTACTTTGTCTTTCTTGATGCTTTCAACAACATCAAAGGCTGCTCCAACTGCTGCAAGCCTGTTAGTAGCTTGGTTCTCTTTTCTAGGGATGGATTTGATGCTAAAACCCTCAAAATCTTCAATGAGGTCCCACACCCTATTTTTGTAGCACTTGAGCAGATCATTCTTGGCAGCATGCTACCCTCTAACTTGGTTGACAATCAGCTCACTGTCACCAAAGACTTGCAAGTTCTTTATTCCTCTTTTGATTGACCAATGCAATCCTTGTATCAAAGCTTCATATTCAGCAGTGTTATTAGAACATGCAAACTAAAATCTAAAAGTTGAATAGTACTTAACTCCTTGAGGTGAAACAAACATAGCTCCCCCTCCTACACCTTGTCTACTTCTTGATCCATCAAAGAACAACTGCCATACCTCATTTTCATCCTTGTGGTCTGGCTTGGTGATGCTAGGAATAGGCTGATTTTCTTCATGCATGCAATAGACTCCTAGCTTAGATTCTTCTATTTCTTGATAAGGGTCAAAAGCATGCACCTTGCTTGCCCATTCATCAAGAGTCAAATCCAATATGCTTCTAACCTCGGTGTCATCTTCATCAGTGCTTGGGTAATCCTCTTGATCAAACACCTTTGAATAGTTGGTATTGATTTGGCTTGGAGTGTGAGGCTCAATGTGAAAGTTTGTAATAGGCTCGAGATCTGATTGTGGCTTTGGTTCCATATCTTGTTCTAAAAAACATGTGTGACCAATCAGCAGATAAGTAACCTCCAATCTTAGCTATGAAATCGCTTGACAAACATAGGGCAAAGAGTGGTAGAAGATCTATCACTGAGACATATCGTAAAACAACAACGTTGGGGCATGCATGCAAAGTAAGACTCAAGTTTTTAATCACTCCTCTGCTGTCACTCTTGTGCCCCATCAATTGCACTACCCCTTTGGATATGACTTCATATTGAAGCCCCAACCGATCGATTATTTTCTTCGGCATTACTGAACTACTTGCCCCGGAATCAATCATGCAATTGTGTACTAATTGGTTCCTAATTATCAATGAAACATAGAATGGAGGGGGCTTCAACATTTTACCTTGCTATCCTCCATGATTCCCTTGAAAGCCGGGCAACATTTGTGAGTACCTTCTCTTGCATTTGGACCTGTTGATTTGAAGTTGACCAGTCCTTCATGGCATCTTGTAGCAAATCTCTTTGGCCTGGGATGGATAGTGATTCCCGCATTGATATGTTTACATTTGTCCTCTTCATCGATCAATGATGGTGAATGGAGATGAAGCATCTCTTTGCTGCCCTTTGGCTGCACATTCATTCATTGCACATGGGCAACAATAACTAGCATCCGAGTTGGTTTGGGAGCTGGTTTGGGTGGTCATTGCATGTTGGAACTACATTTTATTTTCAATAGTTTGTGGAGTGGTAGAAGGTTGTGGATTACTTGGAGACAATGGCTATCCTTCACCCAAATTTCTCCTTTTGACCTTGTGTTGGCTGCAACACTTTGAGATATTGTTTGATTTATGCCAAAAAGTCTTACGCCTACCGGTTTACAAGTGTGGTATCATTTGGAGCTGATTGTTACTTAGGATGTTTCTTGTTGTTGGTTATTCCCTTGACTCCCTTCACCCTCCATGTCAGTTATTGTTACCATTAAGGCTTGATTTAGAGCACCATTGAAATGCATAGACTGGTTGTGAGGTTCATTATATGGGAAACACCAGTCATACTCTTGAGCTTTGTTCTTTTATACTGGCACTAGTGCTTTAGAGGCGAGATGTAGCATTGTGATTATAGGGCTGAAATGGTGCATTGGCGGGAGGCCTTGCTTGGTTTTGATTTGCTAGATGGATTGGGTGGTCTTTGAGGCTGATATGGCTGCCTATTAGGCTGAGCTTGAGGCTGATAAGAAGGTCTAAAACCTTGGGCTTGTTTCCTCTTGAGTGTAACCAGCTCATTACCTAAATTTTGCAATTGCTTCATGACTTCTTGAAGTTCATTTGGGGCACTAGAAGATGAAGTAGAAGCTTCATTTGAACCCTGATTTCTAGGAGTGGGAATAGGAGCTAAAATAGGCACTTGACTAGTGCTTGGACTTTCTAAATTTGGATACAATGGCATTGGAGGCCTAGGAGCTAGCTTGCCAGCTTGAATCAAGCAATTTTCAGCCCTAATGGCAATGCTATAAGCAGCAAGGATAGTTGTGCCTCCCATGGATTGAATTAACATAGAAATATTAGAATTTAAAGCTTTAAGGTAATATAGAAAAGCACCTTCTACTGTTGGCCTTATTGCCATTGAAATTATCTCTGTGTCCTTTGAAATATGAAGTGAAGTTGGTGAGCTTCTCATTGGGAGCTCTTTTGATAGTTGTCAATTGTTCCAAAAGGGACAAGTTATCTCCCTTTTCTCCAAACTGCTCATGGAGGGCTATACATAACTAGTTCCAATTTTGGATAGAGCCTAAAGCAAGGCTCCTGAACCATTGCAAAGCCTTCCCTTTGAATGAAGACGCTAGCAGTTTGACAACAACTTGCATCTCATCAATCTCATGGATTGCACAAATATTAGCAATATCCTTGACATGATCACCAGGAGTGGTCTGATTCTCTCCAGTAAAGTATGGAATGTTCTTCAATGCTGCAACTGGGATTGGATTTTGTGCATTGAGAGCAAGTGGGCTGCTGCCAGTGAAGTTGACATATGGGTTGTGTTGTGCCATTACGATTGGCCTTAGAACCCTTGTTGATTGGATGAAAGGTCTACCGAGATGGAGGAGTTGATAGAGTTCTGTTTGGTGGAGATGGAGACCTTTGAATTCTCCTCCCTCTTTATCTTCTTCTTGGAGATAATTGCTAGATACTCAAACAACACTTCTTCTTCTCCAACTCTTGACCTTGTGGGGATTCTTCTCATGAGTTTTTCAGGTCTAGACTGCTAAAACTAGTTGATTCTTCTTCCTTGGAGTCGCCAAATGTGAAATTCAAGGCTCTTTAAAGAAAGAAACTTGCAACAAATGCACATCTATTTTTTTGCAATGAAGATGAAGACCTCTAAGGTCCCACTGGGCATGCCAAAACTGTTAGTGTAAATCAGCAGCACCCTCTGGATGTTCCATCAGATTTCTAGTTTGACATTTTAGCATCCAGTGTGATTGCACAACATTGAATCTTTTCCCCAAGTGTGGGACTTGTAAAAGTGGGAAAAGAATCTCCAGATTAGAGTTTGGTTCCTCAAATCCTCTATTCAAGTGTGCATAACATTCTACAGAGGGTTTACCTATGACTTAATCAAACTTTGCCAAGGGGACAGGGTTGAGAAGATACAAAAATAAACCTAGTCTAAATAAGGTGATGCACCAAAGGAGTAGTAGACATCTGCTACTGAAAAATATACATAGTTCACAAGAAATTATAGCACAAAACATGCACAGATTACCAAAATGTAATGAGAGATCAGAAGACAATGATAAACGCATGAAAGGATTGAGAAAATTTTAATCACAAAGCACACATTATCATTCCAGGTCCAATACAGTGCATTACAATGGCCAAGAGGCAAAAAGAGATGTTGTATTTACATGAAAAGGTAAAAATTTCCACAAATCTTCCAAAGGAGGAAGAAAAGGGAAGTTGCAGAGCCAAAAAAATGTCTAACTTGTTAAAAAATGAGCTCATTCTAGCTTTTACAATGCAATTCGAGCTCAGGAGAGAGAAATGCGGGAAAACATGAAAGATGCTTCAACCACTGACCAAATGGTATTAAAACAAGCATGGGTACCCTCAGAAGTCCATTCCCTGATGTTTTTAACCATGCTGGGAGAGAATGTGTGCCATACTTCATTAAAAATGGTGGTTGAAATGTCGGTTTGTTGATTTCCATGTGCCAAAGTAATTTTCTAATTTTATCACTCCAAACTCCACCAAAACACAAAATTGAGCCCAGAATCATGTAGATAATTTTACCAGACTTTCCATTGATATAAAGAACACAAGAAACCGAGCTCTGGATCGAAATTTATGCCCCTCTGAAAATTTAGGGCAAAACAGGGCCAAAATGGGTTGGCGGGCCGAAAATTTGAAATTTTCCCAATTTTTGCATTTGGGAAAATTTCCCAAAAAATCTCCATGCCCTGCCGCTCTGGTGCCACATGGCATGATTTAATTCATTGCGGGCCCTTCATGTTTCATTTTCCATCGTTTCGGCCTTTGGAAAATTTTCCAAAAATTCTCTGCCGGCTGGATGACCTAAGGACACGTGGCGTGATTTGATTCACCGCGGGCATTTGCTCTCAACTTTTCCATCGCTATTGACCATCTTCCCTGGGCTAGACATGTGTCATAATCCCATTATATGCGGGCCTTCCCCACTCATTTTCACTTTGCGGGCTGCCTTATATTTTTTACCACTACGTGGACACGTGGCATGGTTTTACCTTCTCGAGGTTTTGGGGCGGGATTTTATTTCAATATTTTCCTTTGATTTTTCCTTGGGAAAAATTCCTAACTTTCCCCTATGCTCCACTAGTGCATGGACACATGGTAGGTCTTCATTGGTCGGTGGGCTCGAAGGGTCAAGAATTTGTTTGTGCAACTTTTGGGAAAATTTTCCAACTTTTTCTACCGGTTCGACCCCGACGCCTCATGGGACATGTGGCCTCCTCATATTGGTTTAGGTTTTAGGGGCGGGCCTTCCTTTTCAATTTTTCCAAACTTGGGTAAAAAGGAAAATTCCTCAAAATATCTCGCGCCCGCCACTCGGGGTGCCATGTGATGCCATGCTATTGGATGCGGGCCTGGGGTGAAAAATTTACTTGTGCCAACCCTTGGGAAATTTTCCCAACTTCTCCCCACCTAGACACGTGGCCACATATTATTCGCCGGCGGGCCATCGGGTTAAAAATTCCTTTCTAAACCCTGTGAAACACTTGGTAAAAATTTCAAGTTTTACCTCCACCTTCGCCCTTCCGAGGACACGTGGCCTCCTTCCATTGGCTTGGGTTTTGCATGGGAAAATTTCCCATTGCGCCAACACTTGGTAAAATCCAAAAATTTTCTCCCTCCTCCCAATTGCTCCGATGCTGATGTGGCGGCTTCTAATTGGCCGACGGGATTGTCTTGGGAAAATTTCCCACAAAAACTCCACCGAGCCATAACTTCAAAAATACATGGAGTTAGGAAGAAAACTTTACCTTTCTGGAAAGCTGAGAAAGAGCTCTATCTAATGGTGCCATTTCTAGAAGGTTTTGAGTGCTTGAAAGATAAAAAATTATGACTGAGGCACAAGAGAGGAAAGAATGAAGGGAGTTAGCCAAAAATGAGCAAGGGGCTCATTTTGGATAACAATGCATGAAGGTGGATCTACATCTAGTCATTTGAATTATTTCAAATCTATTGTAAATCAGTTGAAATCAGTTGATATACCATTTGATGATGAAGTGAAAGCACTTTTATTCTTATGTTCTTTACACGATAGTGGGATAACTTGATAATGGTTGTTAGTAGTACAACATATGCTAATAATATTTTTAAGTTTGATGATGTGGTTAGTATAATCTTGAATAAATAAATTCGTAGGAAGAGTACATAGGAATCATCATCCTGGGAATGCTTCAAATGTAGAAATTAGGAGCAAGTAGAAGGAGATATCCAGGAGTAAGAGTAATGGGAAATCAAATTCAAGGGATAACAGATCTAAATCCAGAGATAAGCGAACTACTGTTGGAAATGTGGAAAGAAAAGACATGCAAAGAAAGATTATTTGTCAAAGGATAAAGAGAACCAACAACCGATAAAGGTAAAGAAGTAAATCTTGCTATAACGAGAGGTAATGCAAGACGCTCTTATTCTTTATTTAAATAATAGAATTGAATTATGGGTTTTAGATTCAGGAGCTTCTTTCCATGCAACCCCTAATAAAGGTTCTTTCAAAATTATGTCCAGGGAAATTTTAGGCATGTTTATTTGGGTGATGATGAACCTTACAGATATCGGTAAAGGGAAGTTCATATAAAATTACATAATGGAAATACATGGGTATTGAAATATGTGAGGCGTGTGCAAAGCCTTAGGAGGAATCTTATTCCTACAGGCAACTTGGTGAAGCTGGTTGCATGGTTACTTTATAGGAGACTCTTGGAAAGTCACTAAGGGTGCTCTTGTTGTGGCAAGAGGTAAGAAGGTAGGAACATTATATTTATCTACCTATGTTATCGATTCCTTTTCTACATTATCTATTATTAGTGCAAAATCACAAAGCACCCCGAATGGCCAAAGATGTGAACTTGTTAAAATGGGGCATTCAAAGTGTGATTGTGTAAGCTAGGAAAAATACACTACTAACAAGAAAGTAAAATACCAATAATCGTACCTCCTCCTTCGCGTTCCGTAGCAAACCTCAGAATGGGCTAGGAAACTTGGATTGAGCCCTGATTTTGTGATATGTAGGTGCTTTTCTTCAAGACGGAGCAAGACCTTCCTGCAACAACGATCCTCTTACTTTGCACTGGATGGGAAAAAGGATTATGAGGCTATTTTGGCATTAGGACGAGGCAGAATGATGTTCTTTGCTCAAAGGATGCAAGAACTTAGATATGGCATGAAAGCTTATTCTCCGTGTGTTTAGAGGGGAGGGGTAAGGTTGTATTTATAGCCTGAGGGAGTGATTAGCTTAAATTAATTTAAGTAATCATGGTTTGAAAATGTGGGCAAGATTAAGTGGGTGGTTTGAAAATGTGGGCAAGATTAGGTGGATGGTTTGAAAATGTGGGCAAGATTAGGTGGATGGTTTGAAAATGTGGGCAATATTAGGTGAGTGGGGGCCACGAAGAATGGGTGAGGATTTGAATTATATTTTTAATTCATAAGTGGAGGATTTTAGGTGAGTGGGGACCACGAATGGTGGGTGAGGATTTGAATTTGAATTTTTAATTCAATAGTGGAAAAACATGGAGAATAATGACATGTTGTGAGGATTAGATTATTTTTAGATTTGGAAATGGATAATTAATCAAATTATATTTGATTAATTCAAGTGTATTTTGTGGGAAATGAGGAAGGAAATTAATTGATTTAGGATAGATGTGAAATTGGGGTGTCTACATTTGCCCCTCTTTGGAAGGGTACTATGAAAGTAGTGTCCTTTCAAAGAAAGTAGACGGTATGGGGGAAGAATTCAATCTACTTTTTAAAAGGTAGAGTGAATGTTTGTTGGGGAGAATAGAAAGTGGTGAGTGACGGATGTCATGGTATCCTCCAAGACAAAAATGTCATGAGAAGATGTGATTATGGATAGATGTGGTGATGCCCCCTCGAGAGGATTGACGAGAATGAAATATACGACAAAACTCTCGAAAAGAAGGGAAATGGATTTGGTGGAGAAGAGGACGGTAATGGAGTGGAAGAGACTGGAATGACCGCATGATGCAAATGGAGGAAGGATTCAATCGACCTTGAATGCTAGGTGTGAGGGTGTGTGGGAAAGAGAAAAGGGAATGGATAGGGTTGGGGGTTGATTATGAGAAGAGTAAGGGAGATAGGGGAGGGGAAAAAAAAGGAATGAAAGAGGTAGAAATAAGAGAGAGGGATGATATGGGAAGAAGGGAATGATGAAGGACAAACAAGAAAAAAAGAGGAAAATGACAGAGTAGAGGGTGAAGGGATGAAATAGAGAGATGTGCAAAATGAAGGAAGCAACAGAGATAGTAAAGAGGGATACGTGGCAGTGAAATAAATGAGAGAGTGAAGAAAAGGAGGAAATGGGAAAGGATAAATAAGAAGGAGAAAACGAGGTGGGAGTAGGGGGTGAAATGGAGGGAAATGGAAAGAGGACAAAAGAAGAAGTAGAACGGAGAAAAAAAAAGAAACTATGAGGGTGAGGAAAGTGTGAAAAAGAGGAGAGAAAGGAAGAGAAACATATACAGAATGAACAAAAAGGTAGGGGTGGTAGAGAAAAGGGGAAGTGGTCAGAAGAAACGTGAAAATTAGGGGAGAAGAAAGGAAGATAGAACGAATACAAGGAGAAGATTGAAGGAATCACGTCATTGAGGAAGACCAAGGCAAAGAATATGGGCAGGATGCCGTATGGAGATGCATGTGGAGAGTGGGATGATAAAAAGACAGACAACGCTGAACAACCTGAGTTATCGATGGGGATGTAAGGAGGAAACGTGATGGAAAAAGGGGAAGAAGATGATATAGAGGAAGTAAAATAAGACGAGGGGTGGGAGAGAGAAGAGGATAACAAAGAAAATGATGGAGAAGGAAGGGAATACAGAAAGGGGGTAATAAGTGGAAAGGAAATGGTAGAAGGAATGTTGAAAGAAGAAAGAGGGGAAGAATGACATCGATTGGAAAAGATATGGAGATGCATGAAATGAGGATACTAGGATGATGGGAAAATAGAAAAAGGATGTATGATGAAGACAATAAAGATAGTGAAGAGGGCAAAGAGGAGATGGAGAGATGGGTAAGAAGCGACAAGAAAGGGTGGGAGTGAGGGAAAAGAATAGGAGAGAAAAGAGAATGGGGGATAGAAGAGGCAATGCCAATGAAAGGATGTTAGGGAAATCCTCTTGAAAATGAGTGGTGGGGAAGGGTGAAAGAAAAAATGAAAAAGAGAAAGCGAACGAGGACTGGAAAGGGTAACGCCAACAAAGGGACGTTAGGAAAACCCGTTGCCAATGAGTGGTGGGTGTAGAAGATGGAAGGAATGAAGGGAAACTCTAGAAGGTCCAAGGAGTGAATGAGGTCGTATGGAATGAGGAGTGATAATTTTTAGGGAAAACCCGCTGACAATTATGAGTGCGGAAGAGAAGATGATGATGAAAGAATGATATAGGAGTATTAAATAATGGTGAATATGTGTGTGGGTAGAAATGTAGGGGGAATGTGAGAAGATGAAGGGGAAAGAGTGAAGAAGATGGGAGGGAGGAGTTGGACGAAGTGAAAGCGAGGAGAGGATGGGGGTGATGAGGATGAACGAGGTGAGGATGAAGAACCAAGACATGAAAAGAATGGGAAGAAATGGTATGAAGGATGATGGATCAAGGAGGGGAAAATGGGGGAAAAGAATGTGATTGTAGGTGGAAGAGATGAGGTGTATGTTGTAAGAAGATGTGTGGAGAAAGGATAATAGTAGGAGGAAAAAGTGGGTAATAGGAGATACCAGGTGGAAGAAACGATCGATAAAGTGAACTAAGAATGAGGCGGGGGAGAAGTTCACGATGACAAGTTAAGTGTAGGGAGGACCCTAACATAAGATTGTCATGTGACGGAAGTGGTTAAGTAAGATTGCCATGTGAGCAAAACTGGAGATGACAAATGGTCAAGCGAGAAGTGGTGTTTGCGAGAATCGAAAAGGAGGTGAAAGGATGTGATAATGGGGAATGCCGAGAAAAAATGAAGGGTGAAGGGTGGGTAGTGATGGGGAAAGGCAAGGAGACAGATCATCCTTAAGAGGGACTCTTAAGTGAGATCGCCATGCTGGGTGAGTGGTTAAGTAAGATTGCCAAGCAGAGGAGGGTGATAGTGGTGGTAAAAAGATGTGATGATGGGGAATGAAGAGGAAATATGGTGGTGAGATTGGAGAGTGATGGGCGAGTGTAAGATGACATGTCATGCTTAAGAGAATCTCTTAAGTAAGATCGTCATACTGCTGGAGAAGTTTCGTAGGGTCACCCAACCGGCAGGGATGATATGCAAAGAGAAAGACAAAATGATATTGGGAATAGGGGTGGAATGGTAGGGTGAAGAAGATGATCACGATGAGAGGTGGGAGAAATAAGATGGGCGAAATATGATGGGATGGGGGAAGGCCACAGGACAGATCAACCTTAAGTAGAAGTCTTAAGTAAGATTGCCATGCGGCTGGGATGGTTAAGTAAGATCGCCAAGCTGAGGAAGAAGGATGATGTTAGAGTTGGTGGGAATAGGGTATGACAAAATGGACTGAAGGGGAACCCTCAAGTGAATTTGCCATACTACGAGAGCGTGTAAGTAGGATGACCTAGGCATAAGGTGGATTTGGGGAAGGATGAGAAAAGAGTGAGTGAGGTATGCCGAAGTGGTATATGATATGAGATGAGGTGATAATAAGAAATAAAGGACACAAAGGAGTATAACATGAATGGATGAAGGAATATATGTAGTGGAGGGTGGAGAGTGTGAGGGGAATCCTTAATTGGGATGCCCACGTGGTGAGAGTAATGATGCAGGAATGGGAAGTAGAAGAGGTGGAGTTGGAAGATGTGTTTGGTGGTGATGGTTATTTGATGAGAGGGCATGTGGTGAAGAAGCTTCTACAGTGGGAAGATCTTAGGGAGAGGGTAAACCTCCACTGAGGATTCCATATAGAAGGGGTTATTAAGTAAGATTGTCAAGCGGGAAGAAAACGGGTGAAAGGAAAGAATACCAATGGGTGAGAGGGGACAGGAATGGTGAGAAGGGTAATATGGGTATAAGCGGCGGAGGAGTAAAAATGAGAAGTGAGAATGAATGGATCAAATACATGGTGATCATGGTGGGGGAGAAGGAGCTGCTGGATAGTGAATGCTACTTGAGAAAGATCGTCAAGTAGGATTCGCAAACTGCAACGGTGATCAAGTAGGATTCGCAAACTGGAGAATGCATTAGTATGGGTGAATGGATGGGGTGCAAAGTAAGATGTTGATCATGCAGGAAGATACTCACGTGACGAAAAGCATCTTAATTTTAATATAGCACATAATAGGATGCATCGTGATATAAAAGATCATGATGACTAGACTGTAATATGCGTGATAGCATAGACAGGGGCCATCAAAAAGGTTTGATGCCCGAAGATATATGCAAATGGAAGAGAGCATAGACATGCAGGCCATCAAGAAAGTATGATGCCCCAAACGACGACATGCAATCAGATAACATAAGAATATTACAGAGAACACCAGGATATATAAAATCAAGATGCCCCCTGTAATATATCAAGATACAAGAAAGCAATTAATAATTTGCCACTAATAATGCAACACAAGAACCAGTAAACATGTCCCTAACGTGTTCCACAGTGATGATTGATTAGATGTGCCCCCAAGCAGAGGTACAAAGGATTGGGTCAGTCTCCTCAAACAAGGAAACAATGAGAGCCGGATTTTCCCCAAGCGAGGATTCACGCGAGGAGAAGTGGTTTGAAATTGGTAGTCATAAGGTGGTTGGACCATTCGTTTGGGATAATAGTTCAAAGGATGAACTGTGTTACTTATTGAGTTTTTACAATTTTGTGGATGTTTTTGGTCTTTTGAAAATTTTACAAATGTTTTTGTATTTTGGATATTTTCTAATGTTTTTGTTTTTGGATTTTTGATTTTTTTTTGGATTTTCTAATGTTTTTGAATTTTTATGATGTTTACACTGTGTTTGGATTTTTGACGATTTTCAAATGTTTTTGGATTTTTAGATTTTTACACTGTTTTTGGATTTTTGATGATTTTCAAATGTTTTTTGGATTTTGAGATTTTTACACTGTTTTTTGGATTTTTGACGATTTTCAAATGTTTTTGGATTTTTGACGATTATCAAATGTTTTTGGATTTTTGGATTTTTACATTGTTTTTGGATTTTTTTACGATTTTCAAATGTTTTTTGATGTTTACATTGTGATTGACAATTTATGGACCAGAGTGCAGACTTATTTTTGAGAGACGATGTACCGTGTTCCGCATTGTAACTTATGCTCAAAATAACATAAATTCACTTTCCATTGGCATGATATGGTGGTGATGATATGATGAAAAGAATTCCAACTCCATTCTTGACTCCACACAACTAGTAAGATGTGTGGGCTCATCACCAAGAATCAAGAAGGACGTAGGAGGTAGATAATGAATATAGAGACAAATGCTAACAACAATCCCTTTGGGAAATTGTGACTCCATTCTTCATAATGGTACTGAACCGGTTTCAAAAATGGCTTTCACTTTATGAGTCACATGCTAGACTTAGACAGTTATGTGGCCTACTGATTGATAAGATATGAGGTTAAGGGATAGTTCTCTCTTCACTTAGGCATCTAAATTACGTGTTTGGGGATTCTATAATTTGTAAGCACTGTAAGATTTTGTATTTTTGAAATGACTCCCTATGCCTTGCCCCATGCTACTAGTGAGAAGCAAGGGCTCATCACCAAAGGCAAAATATAGGCGAGTGAATTTCTTTTTAGTCCTTTTTTTTTTTTTTTTTTTTTGGATTTGTTTTATTTTATTATTATTTTTGAATATTTTGCAATGTTTTTATGCTTGTATGAGAATGACCCTCTACGCTTTGCCCCATGCCACTTGTAAGAGGCAAGGGTTTATCACCGAAGACAAGACGTAGAGCGAGTAAGGGCACCTTCCTTGATTCCTAGTCTCACACACTACCAGTAAGAAGTGTGGGCTCAACACCAAAGACTATGAAGGATGAAAGATGTGACAATGAATTATTCATAAGTTATTGAATTGATGGATTTTTTTACAATAGTGCTTTGTATTTGGGAAGAAACATCTGCCCCCAATCTCAGCCCCACACAACTAGTAGGACGCGAGGGTTCAACACCGAAGACTGAGATGGACGACCAAACGAACTAGGTAACGAAGTTTAGAGCTTTGTTATGAAAGAGAGAATGTATTAGAAGGGGATATATTACCATCAGTAAGCTTCTAGGTATGACCATAGAGGAAAGCGACTGAAAGTGGAAGAAGTATGATGCTCACAAACTTAATAGGATTTATATTAGCACTTGTCTCATGATGATAAATATGAAGATGTGATTTTGATAAATAAAATATCTGCCAATGGAAATGAATAAATTTATTTGGAGATAAGCACGACAAAAGGAACAATGTACACATTGTTGTTTCCCGGAATATAGAGTGCTTTCAAGAATAGAATTTCTTTAAATGGAATGCATTCATGGGTTTTTCAAGGACTTGGCCTGTGTCAATGGCCAATTTATAAGCTCCAAACCTAAAATTACCTATGATTTTGTTGGGCTCAAATTTGTCTTGTTTGTCTCGTTCCTTGGGTGTGTTCTTTCGAGTTTCTTTGAAAATGAAATGATTGACCTTAAATTTTCTAGGTTTGAATTTTTTATGGTGGTTATGTCGTAGCCAATTTTGATATACTTGAAGATGATCTAGGGAATTAAGTCGTTTTTCATCAAGAAGCTCGAGTTCATTAAGGCGTGACTGTTGATAATAATCTTTATTGATTACATCTTCGAAGGATATTATGAAGGATGAAAATTCAACCTTGACATGTAAAATAACTTTCCAACTATAAATAAAGTAGAAGGGAGTGGCTCCAATAGGTGTGTGATAAGATGTGCGGTAAACCCAAAGAGTGGGATAGATTTGGTTAAGCCAATAGCTTCCATGTGTGTTGACAATGATGGTTTGTGTTATTTGGTTTGTTGCTTCTATTTGTCCATTAATTGATTGTTTTGAGGATAGATTCATGATTAAAGATGGAAAAAGTGGCGTAAAGATATTCCTGGGTATACTTACCTCATAGAATGTATGCACATAGAAGTCTCTATAGGTGAGAATAATTAGTGATGAGATTCCTGCAAGATCGATTGTTGAAAGCATGATGGACACAATAGGTTGCATTGTCGCAAGTGGCCAAACTCGATGTGGTTGTGTTTCGACAACAAGGCTAGAGATGTTAGGCATAAGAGCCAATATTGGAATGATAGAATCAAACTTAATGGTACTTGTTAATGAAACCTCATCTGTAGTGTCTACAGTAATATCAAGGTTTGAAAGGGAGTCTTGAAACGAGATCAAGGTCTCGTTAGATGTTGGAAGAATGTTGTCACCCAAAACAGGTTCAATATATGTTTGGGCTGAAAGAGAGTCTTGAAATAAGTTCAAGTGCTTAGTAGATGTGGGAAGAATGTTGTTGTCTAAAACAGGTTCAATGTATGTTTGGCTTGAAAGAGTGTCTTGAAATAAGTTCAAGTGCTCAGTAGATGTTGGAAGAATGTTGTTGTCCAAAACAGGTTCAATGTATGTTTGAACTAATGGAAGGAAATTTGAAGAAGATATGGATTGGTTTGGAATTAGAGAGTCTTGACTATTGTCGTCATGATCTCGTGGAATTTCAGTATATATAGGAGTTTCGACAGTAGTCAACTCTTCATGGAAAGTTTTGGTATTGGATGTGTCGTTGGTTGCAAGAGCATTGTCATCAAGTTCTACAGAGATGACTTCGTCACAATTAAGTCTTGGACGTAATTCTTAAATCGTACACATTTATCTATGTGATGACCATCAATGCGATGAAATTCACAGTATGTGTTAGGTTTGTACCAACATGGCTTAGCTTCCCCTTTGACAAAGGGTTTTGTAATTGGATATCTTATCAGTTTAGCCTCTTTTAGTTGATGAAAAACACTAGAGAGACTTTCTCCAAGGGGGGTAAACTGACGTTGGATTTTACTTGAAGTGATTTCTTCATGAGGTTGTATGATCGACTTTTTGGGTGATTGCTCGCTGATTTGGGTAGCCATATGAGAGAGTTGTGTTGTCATCTTATTAATTTGTTCTAATAGCTCATTGTGTGATGTTTTTCGTGAATTCATCATGTTTGAAAGAGAGGGAAAATGAAGAAAGGTGCGATGAAGAAATCAACCTATTGATTGTGATCTTTGTTTTGGCTTAATTGAGTTTTAACAAGTAAGGCTATAAGAAGTAAGCTCAAACAAGCTACTCGGGATACAAGTGGGATATAACTTAAACAAGCTATGACGAATATGTTGATTGGTTTGGATTAAACAAGCTTAGCAGACGAAAATGTAAGGAGTACACTCAAACAAGGTACTCGATACAAGTGGGATGTAGCTCAAACAAGCTATGATGAATATGTTGATTGGTTTGGCTTTAACAAGCTCTGGATTTTTGATAGGAAGAGTAACTCAAACAAGTGACTCAACACAGTTGTGAACTCAAAATGAGTTTTGAAGGGATTTGTGTCAGATGGAATTTTGTTAAACTTGACAACTGATGAAATAATGAGTGAACTCAAACAAGTCACCCAATGTAATTTTGATATAGCTTGAAACAAGCTATAAAGGATGTTCTGACAATTGATGAGATAAGGAGTGAACGCAAGTCACTCAATATCTATTGGATATAGCTGAAAATAAGTTATGGCAGATGTATTATTAGCTAAAGCAAGCTAATGAAATTGGTGCGATGTTTTGGTCTGTGTGGTTGGATTGTTTGGATGTTTTCGCTTGGTATTGAATTGGTCGAGAACTGATTTTTTGTGGAACACAACTAGGGTCTAAACTTTTACAATGAACACATTGATATCAGCCAAGTTTTATGATAAAATAAAAATGCTAAACTATTGTGTTTTCAAACAGCAAGCAATCATGTGGATTCAATTGTTTTGGCTTATGAGGTAACTTCTTCAGAATGATCATTGTTTCATGCAATCATACAAGTATCTTTGTGAAATGGTGGATGCAGTGTTCTTATTACTCCAAGAAGATCGTCCTCCGATATACCCTAGTCCTGATATACCTAATTCATGGGGACGTAATTGGTACGAGAACCCTTAGAGCACCTTTGGAGGAGACTCACCAATTCTTACTTACCTGCTTTGGAGTGAATCACCACATCCGTAAGGTGTTTTGTGAAAAGGTGGAAGGTGATGGAGGGATGAATGTGTATGGTGTCCTTATAACTCCCCGAAGATTTACAGGACGATGCCTGAGCTTCGTTATTCACACAACTATTTAGGCGTGACTCGCATGCTGTTGCGCACGACAAAGATTACTGTAAGTGAAGAGCACAATGGCGAGGTAAATACCGAACGCTGTGATGAGACTAGGTCTCAAAGTGCAATGCAGATGCAAATGTTGTTGGTGCGTGGTAGTCAAGTCCACGTCACCGATGTAGCTTTGGTGGTGATGAAATCCACCTTGTCTACGTGCAAAAACAATATGATAAAGTGATTAAACGCAGGGTTCTTTCCAACTTGAAATAAATCACTAGCAAAAAATAATTGCGTACCTGAGCGTACTTTTTTTTTTTTTTTCAGCAATTGTCTTTAAATGGTGGTATTTTTGCGGGATTTTTGTTGTTTTTGTTTTTGTTTTTGTTTTTGACAATATTCCAGCAACGCGGTTCTATAGAAAACAAATTAGTAGTTATCCTGTAAATGAAATGTTAGAAAAGTGATCGTGGTTGTTTTTATTTGCCAGATCGCTCAAAGGCGCAGGAAAAGAGCATACACAACCAACGACCAAACAAATATTAAGAATATGACAAAGGAAAATAATTATTAAAATGACAGTTGGAAAACAAAGCTAGAGGATCCTGCAATGTTAGAACAAGAAACTTAAAAAAATGTGACCGTTTCTGATTTTCCAGATCGCTCGAAGGCGCAAGAAAAGAGCATACGCGGATACAATTGGAATAGTTTCTGATTTTCTGATTTTCGATTTTTTTTAAAAATGTTAATAATTATTGCAATTTAATCATGATTGCGAAATAGCGATAATGATTATGTTCACAAAAAAGAAAAATGATGAAAGAAGAGGGTGAAAACGTTACCGAGAAGTGTTTTCGCGGAAAATTTAAATGTAAGGCAAAAAATTAAAAATAAAAATTATTTTCTAAAGCTTGAGTGGCCTCACGTTTCTGATTTCCAAGATCACTTTTGAAGTGCGAGGAAAGAGCATACGTGTGAGGATGTTTCGTGAAATAAAAATTAAAAAATAAAAATAAATAAAATTAGAATTTTGTTGTTTTTTTGCAAAAAAGACAGGTGTTAGAAGAAATGAAACCAAAATTTTTTTGTAAGTCTAAATCTAAAAATTATTTTTGCATTGCATAGATCTTTTCAATACCTTTCTGTTAAAAAAAAAATGAAGTCATTCCGAGTTCGGGAGCAAAAGTTATGGCTTCCGGAAGATGGGCTACGAGAACGCTCTGAATGAAAATTTTAAACGTGAGAAAAACGTCCCGGGAGCTGGTTTTTTTATTTTCTGACTTCTATACTTCACCTGAGAAGCTAAAATTTGGACAGCAAGGTTAAAAAATAAAAATAAATAGAAAGAAAGTGTTAGATCATAAAATGATTGACTAAAATAAAAGAAAGAAAAAAATAGTAAATGATTAATTTCTTACAAAACAGTTATTTTAGCAAAAGGAAATAAATAAATATATTTTCCGGATTGGTTGTCCCATGACACTAATATGATAAACTAATGATTAGTGCTTGTGTTTCTATAGATTACGAGTGAATAGAAAAATCAGAACTACTAAACACCAAGCACCGAGGAGATCAAAGACAGGATGAGCTGCATAGTTTCATTGTTGCTATAACCTGCAGATACACCACAAGACACCACACAACAAAGACACTAACCAAAGCGTGAAGGTTAACCAAAGAAGACCATAAGGAATAGAAAAGGAAATAATAATAAACAATAATAAACAAAGAACGGATAAAACCACTAATTGGGAAATTAATGGTAATGATCGAAAGTAACCTAGGGCGTGAGTAATGTAAACTAGGAAAAATACACTACTAACAAGAAAGTAAAATACCAATAATCGTACCTCCTCCTTCGCGTTCCGTAGCAAACCTCAGAATGGGCTAGGAAACTTGGATTGAGCCCTGATTTTGTGATATGTAGGTGCTTTTCTTCAAGACGGAGCAAGACCTTCCTGCAACAACGATCCTCTTACTTTGCACTGGATGGGAAAAAGGATTATGAGGCTATTTTGGCATTAGGACGAGGCAGAATGATGTTCTTTGCTCAAAGGATGCAAGAACTTAGATATGGCATGAAAGCTTATTCTCCGTGTGTTTAGAGGGGAGGGGTAAGGTTGTATTTATAGCTTTGAGGAGTGATTAGCTTAAATTAATTAAGTAATCATGGTTTGAAAATGTGGGCAAGATTAAGTGGGTGGTTTGAAAATGTGGGCAAGATTAGGTGGATGGTTTGAAAATGTGGGCAAGATTAGGTGGATGGTTTGAAAATGTGGGCAATATTAGGTGAGTGGGGGCCACGAAGAATGGGTGAGGATTTGAATTATATTTTTAATTCATAAGTGGAGGATTTTAGGTGAGTGGGGACCACGAATGGTGGGTGAGGATTTGAATTTGAATTTTTAATTCAATAGTGGAAAAACATGGAGAATAATGACATGTTGTGAGGATTAGATTATTTTTAGATTTGGA
This sequence comes from Taxus wallichiana var. yunnanensis, assembly GCA_018340775.1. Taxonomy (NCBI): domain Eukaryota; kingdom Viridiplantae; phylum Streptophyta; class Pinopsida; order Cupressales; family Taxaceae; genus Taxus; species Taxus wallichiana. Next base: position 798,700,456 of record CM031235.1, read on the forward strand.
AATGGATAATTAATCAAATTATATTTGATTAATTCGAAGTGTATTTTTGTGGGAAATGAGGAAGGGAAATTAATTGATTTAGGATAGATGTGAAATTGGGGTGTCTACAGATGCATAACATTAGATCATCTCTCAAAGCTAGGACTTACAAAACTTGAGATGGACCTTCGGAGAAAGTTTGTTCTTGCTTCCTAATCTACCTACCACGAGCTACTCTAATGCAAGAAAAAAACTAAACTATCCTAATCTAACCATTCCAAGGAACCAGAGAGAAAGAGAGGGTGAAAGTAAAGCCTCCACTAAAGTGGTGATACACCATAGAAGGAAAGGGGTGAGATGCTATGTTGAGGGAGGATGAAATAGGGGAGAAAGGAAGATGGGAAGGTCAAATAGAAGTGGCACAAACCCAGACCCTAATCCATGATCAAAACTCCATGAAACACAATGCCCTACACCTGAAAATGTGAAATACATGCACATAAAATAGATTTGAAAGGGACAGGCACAGAGAGACAACAAAATAATGGAAATGGTTGAAGAAACACCACAAAAACATGTTTTATTGCTCTATATGGGTGCACAGACCATTACATTTCTGCTTAGAGGCACAAAAATGATTTCTAGGCATAGGAGAAGGTTTTCAACTCAAAATGGAGTCAGGAAACAAATTTGACAGAGTTTCCCTACGCCCAGAATAATCTCCTCTTCTCAAATGAGAAGTGTTAAAATATATAGAAAGAATAAGAGAGAGAAGAGGGAAAAGTCGAATCCTATTTCAACTACCATGGGATATGCATTGAATCCTTCCTTGAAGACTCAACCGCTATCAATCAATGCCTTTCTCAAATCTACCCCAAATCTGTCGATTTTGGCTCCCTCTGTCTGTGGTATATTGAAGAAGAACGGCGGATCAAATTGAATCAGATCTAGTAGTTGGAGAAATTAGGCTCTGTATTAATGGCTTGGAAGATGTTTTCCCATTTTCACCCACCAACACCTACAAAAATGATATTTTATGTTTCAAGGCATAGAGGGTGTTGAGACATTTCCAAAAAATCTTCTCGCCCAAATTTGAGTTCTCAGTCAAAAGATATGGTCATTTGAATTTTTGGGTCACGAGCATGTAATATTTAAATGAGTCTGTCTGTACCGGGTCCATGTGGCAGCTTTGCGCTCGTTTGAGATTTGACTCCTTCCTTCGCTCTTGGAATAGTGCCCATGTGACATGTGGTGGTGTCTGCAAGTTTCCCTATTTCCTTTGTATTCTTCCTGAGTCTTTTTGCGGGCGGAGGCACTGTATCCGACCCAAGACACGTGGAGGCTTTGCGCATGTTTAGAAATTACCCCAGACTTTACCTTTGGAGTAGCGTGGATACGACACGTGGATACCTCCATGGGCCTTTAGACTTATCAACGGTCACCCTCACCTTTTCGAGCTCTGGGACACGTGGGTGTCTGGCACTCGTTTGATATTTTATTTTAGATTGCACCTTTGAAATGATGCCAGGTTGACATTTAACACCTTCCACTACTGGCCCGCCTCTACTTTGACTATTCAAACTGCGGCTATGTCCCCCCTTTTTAAAATCCTGGGACACACGGCGAGCCCATGCTCGTTTGATTCTCCACCTAGGGTCTCACTTTTGAATGTGCATTGTTTGGACACTTGGCACCTTCCACTGCATTCATTACTTATCCGTTTTGGGGCCATTCTCCTTTTTACCTCTGTTGACCATTGGCTACGTGGAGGGCTAGCACGAGTTTGAGTGTCAACCTTGGGCTCCCATTTTGGATTTGCACTGAGCCGACACCTAGCACCTTCTTGCCTAGTTGAAGACTTTTTCAACGGTCGTGTAACTTTTTGGGGCTCTGAACACGTGGAATCCTGACACTTGTTTAGGTATACCCTTTGATTTTAATCTTTGGAGGTGCATTGTTCGAACACGTGGAGGCTTCGTTGGATCTCTATACTTAGTCATTTTTGGGCCTGTTCTGAATAATTTTCAAAGCCCGAAGACTTCAAATCTTCACCATTTCTTTTCCTTCTCGCTCCTGGCTCTTTTGACATCGTTCCTCCTTCCTAGACCTGTTGTTCCATTTACGAGCCTACCCGTGTCTTTAATGGATTTAAGGCACAAATTTTCTTATGAGCCATTTTGTAAATTTCTCTGCAGGGTCATTTGATCTTTCGTAGGCCCCGCCACTTCCATTGTAGAGTCTCTTTGCAACTTGTTTATAGGATTCAAACATGATTTCTCTGGTTCTTTCTGTGTAGGGTCATGGCTGATCCAATATTTTACCAGGGGGGCAAAATATGGATAACAATTTTGGTGACTCATTAGGGTATCTACCTACTAGATGAAGAGACTAGTAGCCTTGAAGCATCCATTGGGCATGGAGTCATAATTAATGGCTTGGTACTGACCCTTCCTTCAAAATGGAATCCCCGATTACCTACACTTTCTATGTTCTACCTGTCCCGAGCTTGCCCATGCATCTGCACTCTCAATTTTCATAAGAAAATCTTGAAATGGAGTTTCTGAGAGTAGAAAATTGTATTGACTGGGGCTTTCATTTGTCCCTGAATGGACTGACTTAAAAAACGTCCTTTGGTTGCTCTACATTTGTTTCATTTTTGGGCTAGAAACTGCTAGAGACAACTATGGATCTTTCTACCATGAATACTGAAGAGCTTGGCCTTGGTCTGTCCCGAGAATGGACTGTTACAATGTTTACCCAAGGAACATTGAACTTCATAATGAAATAACCTTGGAGCAACAAAACACAACAACAACGCTATGTACAAAGAATCAAATCATACATGCCTCAAATGAGACATGCAGAGTGTGCACAAGCACTTTTTTCTTGAAAGAAAAATTTACTCCTACTCATGTACTAACCAGAAAGAAAGAAAAGCTTAAACAAATCCCACTATAAGCAGGGAGAAATAGCTTCCCTTTCTCAAAAGGGGCAGCCATGCAAATGATTTGACACTGAATATGGCTTCCTAGATGAATAAAAAACTAACTTTAAGCTTGTCCTCCACCCAAATCATCAAGGTATCTACATTAACCAAAAATACCTCCTCAAGCTGATTGGCATTGGACTCCTGGAGGTGTTGATGATGACCCTTGGTACTTTGATGCTCATCCTCATGCCCTAAAGTAGGCATGACTGGTTTTGGCTTCTCCCTTGGCTCTAATGAAGCCAAATATCTGATTGGGAAAGGTATGGTCCTTTGAATCTGCCCATGGTTCTAAACTCTAACTCCAAAAATGGAGTCTTTTTGTGGACCTTCTTGGATGGATGGTGAGAGAGATGATGACATCTCCTTGCTTTTTCTCTTCCTTCTCTTATAAAGAACATGGAAGATGGATGATGGAAGAAAAAATGATATGATCTCCATGTGCTTTTCTACATCAAAGCAATCTTCCAAGTCAGATAGGTAATCTGTCTCATTGTTGTCATGTCGCATGTACTCAACCTCCTCCATGGTGTCTTCATAATATGAAACTTTCTCACCATGGTTTCCCTCTTCCTCAAACATGAAGTTTGTAACATCAAACTCTTCTTCAACATTAGATCTTGAAGGGGATGAAGTGGAAGGAAGAACTGAAGGTTCTCCTATAGCCTACTCCACACTTGGAACCTCTGAAACTATATGGTCCTCCTCCATCATGGGTTCATCAATCAAATCAAGCCCTTGAAATGAAAGCAAAAATATTCAATGATTCCTTCTTCATTGAGTGGCCTCAACTCTGATTTGATCTCTCCCAGCTACTCCTCTTCAATGGGACTTGGAGTTGGTTGTTCTTCCTCTTCAACTGGTTGTGCAGCTTGGATCAAATCAGCATCCTCTTCAGACAAAGTTCCATCATGGACACTTTGCATCCAGACCAGCCAGAATGCTGATCTTCTTCTACAAACTCAGTCTCAGCCACCACTAGATCTTCAACTTTGACCTCCTTTATTGGCTTCACCGTCAAGGGGATATTTATAAATCCAAATTTGGCATCCCAATTCTTTAGATTGTCTGTCATTTCTTCTCTGTTGGGCTCCCCTTCTTGCTATTTTCCTTGAGTGGATTCTTGAGTATCTTCTCGACAGGGACTTGGTGTTTCACCTGATTCTTAGATCATTTCTTTGAAGTGTTAACAAAACAAATAGGGTAATGGGCATAGGAGGAATACCTGTTCAAATGTTGGTTGATGGGTTGTTACACGCGTATGACTTCCGGATCCACAACTGATCATGAGAGCTTCCTTTTGGCTAGGAGGAACTACCTGTAATGAAAACAAGACCACCAGAAGGAATTAAACAATATGGGTAGTGAACTGCCTAGCGTATGCTAGATCTGAGAAGTATGATACTTCCTAGATGGATGTCAATCCATTGTTTTAAACAATTTAATGCTGTAAACAAATTAAATCCTATTCTTATTTTAAAATGATTTAGGTATCTTACTTAAAAGCACAATAAGAAAAATAGATCTAATCTAACGGGATAAGCTAGAATAGAATCCAAAGGTCAAATGATTGGTTCTAGGTCTCTCGCGAGTCGATAAAGGTCTCGGGTAGATCATAGCTGAATGGGTGTGAGATGAAATTTGGTGGGTAGGTCTCTGTTCTAGTCTATGTGGGAAAATATAGAGACCGGTGTCGGTCAGGGGTGACCGACGACGGTTAGGTGTAACCAGTGCCGGTTATTGTGAGATCTGGAAATGTCACAGAACAAGCTATGGTCTCCTTTGTGATTGCATAAAGGACTTTGGTGAGTCGAGATGAGGTATTGGGTGATTAGAGTAGGATTTGGCGAGGTTTTAATGGGTATATAGAGGTGAAAATGTTGGAAAAGGTCAATAGGGGCAAGATAAACAATGGGTGATAAAATGAAATAAATCAAGAAAGTATGTGATGTTATACTTACTTGGATTCTATTTCTAAATGCCTGTGTGTGAGGGATGGTGGTACTGATGATGGGTTTGAAGGTTGCAAGTGATCACCAACTGAAGAAAATATTCTACATGGGCTGCATGTACACTCCTCTTTGCTTGGATAGATCAGATCATGGCTGGGATGGCTGTGCAGGAGAAGATGCTCAATCTCCTTCCTTGGATGTGAGTTTTCACTAGAATTTTCTCTCTGAAGATGCATTATCTCTCTGAGATGTGTTCTTGCTCGTCAACTTTCTCCCAATGTTTGCCAATTTCCAACCTTGAGAATAAGGTTATTTTGGGGTTAAAAGGGTAACCGACGGTGGTTCCGGCTTAACTAAGCGGCGACAGATTAGGGGGGTGGCAGCATCGATCAAGGTGGGATTTCCTAGGTTTACGAAACTAGGAGATCCTCTTGATTTCCTTGGATCTCATGTCATTATTCCATGGATTAGACTAGGAGCTTCTTATGAGCATGCAAGAATGTGGTTAGAGGGAATGCAGGTATTGATTTTTAGGGTTTGGGTAAGTCTTAGTTAGTTATGGCAACTTACTAAGAATAGGTCTTAGGTTGAGTTAGTTTGATGAGGTGTCTAAGTGAACTGTATATGGGGATATTATTTTAATAAGATATTTAAACAATAAATATAGTGAGGGTAATGAATTAATTTAATTAATTAATTAAATTAATATTAGTGGGGTGAAGGGGGTCATGGCTAGGTAAATGTAATAAAAGGGTGCTTATATGTCAAGGGGCCAAAGGGGAGTGTGACCTAATTTTAGTGTCTACATTTTTCCCTTTTTTGTTGCGTAGCTTGTATTAGTAAGCGACCCTAACAAAAATAAGATTGGTTGCCCCATGTGTGGGTGAAGGTGATCCCCCTCAAACTAGGAACTAACGAGGCAACATGCTGAAGTAGTAAGTGGTTTGATAAAAGGTAAATGTGAGGAAAAGGCAAGTGGGTATAGGGGAAAAGGGTGAAAGGTCAACTTGGGCAATATAGGTAATGGGTCAAGGTCACAGGTAGTAACAGTGATCAAACGAACGCACACGTATAAACTATAGCATGCTACCGGGTTGAAGAGTAGGCAAACTCTACATTGTCTAAGGTCGATAGGTTTATTCGAACAAGGTTGAAGTGAATTTGGTATCCAAGGTATAAGAAATGGTCGGGGAAACATAACGTAGGTTAGGTGCGGGAACGTTTAGGTATGTTAGGTACACCAAAGGTAGGGTCGGGATAAGCGGTCGGGGGTAATCGGCTAGGTAAGGTCATTAGGTCAATCAACATAGGTAACAATGCCGTGAGGTATAGTGAACACATGAGGTCAAAGGTCATTAGTGATGGTCAGTCTAAATATCTAGGTCATGGCACGAGGTAAGGCCAAGGTAGGGGAAAATAATAAGAAGTCCCCAAAGGAGGACAAATGGAGGGAGGAAGTGACGAGGTCGGGAAAGGTAAGGTAATGTGTTGGGTAAAGGTTGGATGGGGTTAAGGAGAAAGGTAAAGGGTAGGGTAAAATGGAAAAGTAAGGGAAATGTGTAGGTTTGGGTGACCGATGGACGTCATGGATAAGCGGCGTTGGTATAGGAAAAGCGGCGGCAGTGAGGTAGGGCACGAGACCGATGCCGATAAAGGGAACCGCGTCGGTTAGGTCAGGTTTGTTATAAAAAAATCCATGTTTTATTAATTCATTTTTATTTGTGAAGTGAAGAAATGACAAAAAGAGAGAAAAGAAAAATGTCTAGAGGAAAGCGGGACGGTGAGTCGGCAATCCGATTTGACGAGGTTGGGTGGTGAGTAGCGGGTCCACAGGATCAGGGTGAGAGAGTTGATTAGTCGGAGGTTACAAGCAGATATTCGGTGATGGAAGAGGTTGGAGAGGGATCAAGTGGACCACTGGCATAGTGGCCGGATGTTCCACCGAGATAAGCATGGCAATTAATGAGGTAAGCGTCCAACGTGAAATTATTGATTAAATAGATTAGAAGTTTAAGATTTGTTATTTGTAGGGTTTTATGGGTTTTGGTTTGTGTGGGTGGGTAAAAAAATTGGGTATGGGGGGAATAATGGGAAAAAAAAGAGGGGGAAGGGTAGTAAATTGTATAGGTGGGGTGGGTAGGGGTCTAAGGGGAGTTTAGGTCATTGTAGGTGGGGTAAAGGGGTAGGGGGGTTTATAGAAAAGGGGGTTTGGGAAGTCATGAAATTTTCTGTGATAGTGACTGGTGTCGGTCAAGCTTGGCCGGTGTCGGTTGGGTAGAACCAGTATCGGTCACCAAATAGGTGACCGATGCCGGTTTAAAGGTGACCGAAGTCGGTTAGAATAAACCAATACCGGTCAGGATTTTGGGCACAAGGGTGCAAAAGTGATGTAGGTTAGGTGGTTGAGATGGGTAGGGTAAAAATAGGGTGGAGGGAATGATAATTGGTGAATATGGTCATGGTAAATAGGGATTAATGTTGTGCTTGGATTGGATGCAAGGGAGATCACAGTTACACATGCGGGACAAGGTTCCACCTCTATTGGTGACATTGCACATCTTAGCAACCCCTTTGGAGCTGCAGCATGTGGAGGTAGTGGGCTTGAGTGGGATTCAGCACTACCGACATGCTATTCGGCAACCCAATTTGATGGTCGCACTTATTGATAGATGGGACTCTGCGAAAAACACGTTCTACCTTCCGATGGGTGAGATTACTACCACCATGGAGGACGTGTTCCAGATTTTGCAGTTACCCATATTGGGTGCCTAGGTTTACTCTATCTCCTCCGAGGCCTCAGAGGAGCTGATCAGAATAGTTTTTGGTGTGGGGGTGGTGGAGCTAATATTTCATAGTGACAGTTTGAGCTATGGCGAGATGTACCTAGCCCGTCTAGATGAGACGAGGCTAGTGGTTTTATTGATAGAGGCAGTGTGCTACTATGCACCTTTGCCGAGATGCATAGTGTTGACGCTTTTCCCGATCAGCGATGGGGTGCTCCATGATATGATGGTGCATGAGACATGCTTTTCCTAGGCACCAGCATTCTTGGTGTAGCTATATAGAGAGTTTTGGGCATATGGGCGGTTACGTAGGTTTAGCCTATGTTGTACATTTATATTTTACTGTTGGGCCTACAAGCACATAGTCTGTGTTCAATCGATAGGAATGCCCCAAGTAGATGCATTTCCATGAGATGTGTGTTGGCGGGATACAAGATATGGGTGCCGGTTGTAGGAGAGCAGAGATCGGATAGGCCGACATATGATGTGGCCCATTTTCAGCAATTGTTGGAGGGGTTGTCCATAGTGAACATTATCCGGATGCCATATGTGGAATTCCCCTCATATAGGCACATGCATGAGGAGCTAGTTAAGCTCCGGCTAGAGAGGTGGATACGTGGTCTTTGTCTTTGGGGAGGATGAGATGATCCCTGCAAATGTGGTCCGATGACATTTGAGATTTTACAGGATATTCCTCCGTGCTTCCCAGTATCGGAGAGATGACGTGGAGAGGCCTCTACCTATACCACAGCCTACAGTGCCTACAGGGGAGGAGGAGTAGTAAGTGGATCGGTGGATAGATGATGTTAGATGTACAAACAGGTACAAGTAGTGGTGGGTAGCTCGATTACGAGCCATTCCACCTAGGCAGTGGGCAGCCTAACCTAGCTACCATTACAATGCGAGAGAGACACCCTACGGGGCGAGTAGTGATGTTGATCACCGAGATAGGTATATCATGCAGACACGGCTAGAGGGGAGAGGTAAAGGTAGTAAAGCTATGAGTACTGGTGGCGATCCCACGAGCTCGAGATGGCGGAGGAGGGGATGCGAGGAGATGGAGATAGAGATGCTCGGGTGGCAGCCTTCACCGGCTTAGGTGGCGTTTAATAGGGTTAGTTGGCCACATCCCGAGGCATAGGTGGGGCCTTACAGGCCCGGAGACGAGTACAGGGTAGGGGCACCACTACAAGCACGAGGATAGGGGGCACCACCACAGGCATAGGGAGCTGGTCCCAGTTCACAGAAATTTGTGGCGCAGGCGAGTCACTTTGCAAGGAAGGTTTAGGGGTCGAAACCTATGGGACCACCACATACTATGCCTATATATATGTTATGGGATGCCCTAGGTGAGGTGAGATATTATCAGGATCAGCTCATGGTGGCGGGATAGACTTCCTATCCTACGGAGAGTACAAAGCACAGCATGCGTCCAGTGAGAGGATGAGATCCCACACACATAGTGTGGAGAGCATAGGAGGTCAGCGAGCTCCAAGGCCTAATCAGGGAGAGGCCACTAGTGCATGGCGACTAGAGCTAGGTGATGTGCCAGCAGGGACACAGGAGGCCAAGGGTGCAGGTGACACAGAGATGGAGGACATCCGACGAGATGCCTGAGATGTGGTCACCTGATTTTTGATGTATACTAGTGATTTTTTGATATATATGCCAGCCTGCGTGCCGAAGATAGTTGTATTTTTATCACATACCAGCCTGCATGCCAAAGATAGTGAGGATGTATGAGTGATTTTTGTATATTTTGAGCATATATCGGCTGCGTGAGTGAGGATGTATGAGTGATTTTTGTATATTTTGAGCATATACCGGCCTGCATGCTGAAGATATTTTGTATTGATTCATTCATTCTTTTTGTATATATGAGACCGGCCAATGTATGTACTATATGATATTTATATATATATATATATATATATATATATATCGGCTTGCGTGCTAGATATTTTTGAGATGATGGACAAGATGATAGACATGTATATTGAGATACACATTTATTGATTTGTATGATGAGATTCATGGTATTTCGTGATTTGTTGATGTGTGTATGAGACATTGGTTTATGGCTTGTATTAGATGAGACATGGATTTGTTATGTTTAATGTGGACTAAAATTAGTTGAGTTAGGCATGATGGAGTTAGGTTGGTTTAGGCATGGATCGAGTCGGAGTTATTGTTATGATTCATAATTTTTTTCAATGAATGATAATATGGGTCATATGTGAAATGTTGTATAATCTATGCATAGTGATGATAGAGGGATGGTAGGTGTAATAAATGTACGCTGTGGTAAGCAACTTGTTATTTATGTGGCTTAATTTCCAATTTTATTATAAAAGGGGAACTAAGTGAAATGTGATGTAAATGGTGAGTTAAGCATGGTTGATGAATTTTTAGGGTAGAGAATGGCCGAGCTAACCTCCAAGGGCCCCATGCTCTTGGAGTGTAGCCTACATAGTCTGACGAAAAGGGACCTCGAGTCAATGTTGTTCTCCCATGAGCTAGGGAAGAATATGAAAATTAGTTGGTAGGTTTTTGGCATGTTGTGGGTTTAAGTTTAATAGGTGTGGGTAGATTGTAGGTAAAAGGATGCAAGTGAAGGTGATTATGGCGAAAGGGGAGGATTATCTCAAAGGTAAGTTTCGAAGACCAAGTCTGTATAAGGTAATCAAAATGTAAACCAAGATGGTCAAAATATAAGAGGGGGCAATAAAGCCACCTGATTGGGTAGGATCATACTGAGTAGATCATATCTTGGAGGGGGTGATGAACATAAGACCTGAAAGGCATTGCATGATTAATGGTTCGATGATGAAGGTAGTCACAAGATCACCAAATGTCTAAATTCCAAGATGTCCCTTGAGGCAATTGAAACAATGAGAGTGGAAGTTGTAAGGAGGGTGAAAGGTAGCTAAATTTTATATGTTTTGAGTGACAAGGATTTTGGGCAAGAGGTCCTAGGTCACAATGGGAAAGTCCATGACTAAAAAGTTTTTGTTTTGATAGACTGATTGATGCGGGAAGTCTATATGGGATAAATAATATGGTACTCCTTGAGGTCTTCGTGAAGTTGATTGATGCGGGAAGCTAAGGTTTCTCTTGTTGTTTTTTTTAAGCTTTACATAGCTTTCCTTCGAGGGAGTAGTCTATTTATAGCAGCAATTTAGTCGAGAGGAATATGTCCTTTTGAGGGAGTCATCTTTTATTAGAAGTTTGACTCAAGGAGTTTGGTCCCATGTGAGGTCTTTGAAATTATGGACAAGACCAAGGTGGAGGATAGGACTCTTGTTCAAAAGGCAAGGTGGAACGACCATGGGATCTCATCTAAAAGTAGATGAAAAGTATCCATGAGAATCATACTATGTGTAGTGCCATGGTACACATATTCAAGAGAAGATAACAAGTGACGGGTACTCACATGATTCTTGTTTAATCGTTAGGGTGGTGTATTGAGTGGATAGTGCTTAAGGGACGAGCCTGTAAAGAGACAAAGGGTGAGTGGACAACGAGTCAATAATAGAATGGTCAAAGATGCAATGTGTTAAGGGGCTTAGGTTAGGGTTACCATCAAGTGAGGATAAGCGATAGACACACGATCTATAGGTATGAGTTATGATGTATGGTCCAAGCCAATTAGGAGCGAATTTTCCCCGTTTAATTTTTTTGCTTTGGTTACGTGTTGATTTTCTTTCAAGACAAGGTCACCAAATTGGAAGGTTCATTCATGAACATGTTTTCATAAGCACGTTTGATACGTTGTTAGTAAACTTGAAGGTGCTCTAGAGCGTTAAGACGACATTCGTCTAATAACTCTAGTTGTGCTAAGTGGTCTTGATGAAAGTCATCATCAGTAAGCATGTCATGGAGAGAAATATGGAGTGAGGGGATCTGGACTTTAAGAGGCAAAACAACCTCTATACCGTAGACCAATGAAAAGGGTGTGGCCGCAGTGGAAGTGTGAATACTAGTGCGGTATGCCCATAGGGAAAAATGAATGTGCGTATGCCAATCCTTCCTAGTATCGTCAACCACTTTCATGAGAATTTTTTGAGGGTTTTGTTAGTTTGTGGGTAATAAGGTGATGAGAAACTAAGTTGAATGTCGAAGGCATCGCAAAGTTTTTGTAATGTTTTGTTTTTGAATTATTTTCCATTGTCAGTGATGAGGCGATGAGGAACACCAAAGAGACAAATGATGTGATGGTTAATGAACTCACATATCTTCTTGACTTTTGTGGAGATGAGTGGTATGGCTTCCACCGATTTTGTGTAGTATTTTGTAGAATTTATGATCCATTGATGGCGTTGGGAAGAATGGGGATTGATTTCTCTAACAAGATCCAAACCCCATTGAGAGAAGGGCCAAAGGTCACGAGCAACACCTGTAAGGCATGGTGGGTGTATGATGAAGGTTGGAATGTTGTTGACATTTCACACAACATTTGACATAGTTGTAAAAATCATGGTTAAGGGTCGGTCGGTAATAGCCTAGGCAAAGAATACACTTAGCAAGCTGCGAGACCTTTGAAGTGACCTCCACATATGCCATCATGAAATTCTTTAATGGTATAAGGAATTTCAGAACTTTTAAGGAATCATAAGAGAATATCATCAAAGCCACGTTTATAGAGGATTTCCCCATAATGACAAAAAGAGAGACCTTTTTAAGGAATGCGCGTCATCCGTTACGGGTTAGATCAGGAGGTAAGATGGAGAGAGAAAGGTAGTGAGTACTATTTATACCAAAGGTCACTCAAGTCAGGGGTGTCGGTTCGATTGAGTAAACATCGTGAGATAAATAAGAAGGTGAATGGAGGTGTTGTATGGTGACAAAGATTTTGGAATCGGCAGGGGAAGTGGGTATTTGGGAAGCTAAGCTAGGCCATGGTATTGGCAAATTTGTTGGTTGAACGTGGGATGGTTTGAAGGGTGTAACGATCAAAGGTGGTCAAAAGTATGTCTACATGATGTTTATACTTTTGAAGTATCTTGTTACGAAATTGGTACATACCATTGACTTGGTTTACAACCAATTGTGAATCACCAAAGATGTGGATTGATTTGACATCTAGGGCATATGTAGCTTAGAGACCTCGTAAATTGAGCACTTTGTACTCGGAAATATTTTTGGTGCATTCAAAGTATAGTTTGAAAGACAAAGGCATGGGTTATCCATCTAGAGGAATGAGGATAATACTAGCCCCACCCCCATGCTGACACTTGGAACTATCAAAGAACAGTGTCATTTGGTAAGGGGGTTCGTCCAAGGAAAGAGTAGCAATTGACTCATTAGGAAAGTCAAAATTAGAGGGTTGATCCCCAGAAATAGGTAGGTGAGTCACCGGTTGGTTAGTGATAGCTTGGCCCTTTGAGAATTTTGATGAACAAATTCGAGGTCACGATTAACTAAAAGCATAATCCATCGCATGGCACGCTGATTTTGATAAGGTTTGGCGTACATGAAGTGTAAGGGATCGGTGTTGGTCATGACATAGGTTTTGTGGTTGAGTAGGTAATGGTAGAGTTTGGTGGCAACGAAAAATAAGGCTAACCAAAGTTTTTCTGGATGGTTATATCAGGTTTCATAGTCCAAAAGAGTACGGCTTATGTAATAAACCACCTGCTCCCTGTGTTGTGCATCGCAATGAGTGAGCATGGCTCCCAATGAATGATAGGTAGCTGATATATATAGGTAAAAAGGGTAATCATCTTTAGGTGGAATGAGTACGGGTGGTTGGAGAAGGTATTTTTAGGGCCTCAAAAGTAGATGATGAAATGGTTGACATTGAATAGATAATTGTGAAATGAAATGGCGAATGGACTGCAATTTACCTTGCAGGCTACAGAGTTGTTTAAGGTTAGTGGGCAGAGGTATTTCGAGGATGGCCTTGACTTTAGCAAGGTAAAATTCTATACCATGGAGGGTAACAATAAATCCCAGGATCTTTCTTGAGAGAACTATAAAGAAACACTTTTTAGGCTGAAGGCGGATGTAATATTTAATGAGGCGGTCAAAGATGGTTTCGAGGACGGCGAGTCTTGGGAGTGATGTTTAGATTCAGCCAAGAGATCATCCACATAATATTTCAATATGTGGTGCATGATATCATGGAAGATGTAAGTCATAGCAAGTTGATATGTAGCACCAAAGCATTTTTAAGGCCAAAAGGCATGACTCGATAGAAAAGGTTCCCGAGGGATGATGAATGCGGTCTTGTGTTGATCCTCTGGGCAAGAAAATTTTGGTTATAACCCGAGAAGCCATCCTTGAGTGATAGCATCTCATGACCAATGGTGAGGTCAACTTGATTGATCAATACCGCCAAGGGAAAGTCATCTTTCGGGTAGGCTAGGTTGAGGTCATGGAAGTCCATACAAATTCGAGAGTCCCCTATCGCTTTAGAAGCGGGGACAATGTTAGAAATCCAACGAGGATAATCAATGGGTAATGTTTTCACCAAATCACTTTGCACCCTCCGAGCGGTTAGGATGTGAATAGGACGTTCGGTGTGATTGGGACACATGGGATCACCTCTCAAGTTGTGGGACTTGGGCTCGAAGTGAACCTCCGGAGAAGGTCGGCTTCCTCTTCCTAAACTAAGTGTTGTACTATTCCTAGTGTAATAAAATGATTATCTAGTCTTATGCTAACATCTTCATGGGGTTTTAGGGAAAGAGATTTACAGAAATGAAACTATACTAGGGATGGTGATGCACCAAATAAAGGGTATTTCCAAACTCAGGAAGGGTTAATTTGAAGAGGGTGTGTGCACCATAGGTCAACTTCACCTACTGCAACTTAGAGAGGGTACATGATACCACAAACTAAGAGACATGTGTTCCCTTTGTTAAACTTGATCAGACAGAGAAATATACCAGTTTCCCAGTGAAGAAGGATGAACTCAAGAAGGGTGAACAGACACCACAACTCAACTACATGTAATACTCCACCACTCGATAAGCACATAACTCCAAGAACCTATAATAGAAACGTGAACTTGCACAGTGTACCTGCAAGCATGAGAAAAGGCACAAAGAAGTATAAAAGGATGAAAGGACTGAGATTAGTCACAAAACACACACTTTTATTGCTTCAGTAACATGCACAATGCATCATACATTTAGAAGAGGCAATAGTTTCCATTACAGTCTTGAAGAGGAGGCTTGAAATTTCTCTCAACACACAAGGACAACTTGTAGAAGAGAGAGGACTCTTGAAAAGCATACACTTGCCTAAGATATCTAACTGTCCAACTTTGCGACTGTTGGAACCCTTTGAAATGAGCTTCCAACTTACATTTATAGAAGAATATGTGAGAAAGAAGAGGAAAGGTCATAATTACATTCCTAAATTGAAGGCCCATGATGTATTTATCATAGTTATTTGAATCACTTGAGAAGGTTCCATCATGGGTCATTAATTGTCGACAACCTTACGACGACCTAGTGCCAAGCTGTTGTTGCCAAATCACTACACCCTCCAAATGGCGGGATGTGAATAGGATGTTCGGTGTGATTGGGACACATGGGATCACCTCTCAAGCTATGGGACTTGGGCTCAAGTGAACCTCCGAGAAGGCCGGCTTCCTATTCCTAAACTAAGTGTTGTACTACTCCTAGTGTAATAAAATGATTATCTAGTCCTATGATAACATCTTCATGGGGTTTTAGGGAAAGAGATTTATAGAAATGAAACTATACTAGGGATGGTGATGCACCAAATAAAGGTTATTTCCAGACTCGGGAAGGGTTAATTTGAAGAGGATGTGTGCACCTCTGAGTTAACTTCACCTACTCTGCAACTTAGAGAGGGTACTAGATACCACAAACTAAGAGACATGCGTTACCTTTGTTAAACTTGATCGAAAGAGAAATATACCAGTTTCCTGGTGAAGAAGGATGAACTCAAGAAGGGTAAACAGACACCACAAGTCAACTACATGTAATACTCCACCACTTGATAAGCACAGAACTCTAAGAACCTGCAATAGAAACATGAACTTGCACAATGTACCTGCAAGCATGAGAAAAGGCACAAAGAAGTATAAAAGGATGAAAGGACCGAGATTAGTCACAAAACACACACTTTTATTGCTTCAAGATAACATGCAAATGCATCATACAATCGAGAAGAGGAAATAGTTGCCATTACAGTCTTGAAGAGGAGGCTTGAAAGTTCTCTCAACACACAAGGACAACTTGCAGAAGAGAGAGGACTCTTGAAAAGCATACACTTGCCTAAGATATCTAACTATCCAACTTGTCTGACTGTTGGAACCCTTTGAAATGAGCTTCTAACTTACATTTATAGAAGAATATGTGAGAAAGAAGAGGAAAGGTCATAATTACATTCCTAAATTGAAGGCCCATGATGTATTTATCACAGTTAGTTGAATCACCTGAGAAGGTTCCATCATGGGTCATTAATTGCTTGATGACCTAGTCTTCTTAATTAATTAAAATAATATTTAAATAATAATAATAAATATTATTATTAAAATATTTTAGTTAAAATATTAAATTAATTAACATAATGTCGGGACCCCCGTTGACCCGTTTGACTTGAAGAGGAGGGGGTCCATGTGGATAGAGTCTGCACATAGCCCAACTCGGTGGTTGGCTCACCAAGCCAACTCATT
The DNA here is from genome assembly GCA_018340775.1 of Taxus wallichiana var. yunnanensis. NCBI lineage: Eukaryota > Viridiplantae > Streptophyta > Pinopsida > Cupressales > Taxaceae > Taxus > Taxus wallichiana. Next base: position 798,716,809 of record CM031235.1, read on the forward strand.
GAGTTGGGCACGAGCTCCATATCTGCCATAACCATACCAAATCAACAATTTTGAATCCTCTAACTCAGTGTTGCATTCGATTTTGAACCCCACACCAACTCTTTCCTCGCCTTGGCAAGGCATATGTGAGCTTTGAAGTGTCCAATAAGCAAGCTTACCTTTCACAGGCTCAAACTCCTAACTCCTCTCATTTTTTTCCTCTCTTGTGCCTCAGTCATAATATTTTACTTTTAGGCACTCAAAACCTTCTAGAAATGACACCATTGGATAGAGCTCTTTCTCAGCTTTCCAGAAAGGTAAAGTTTTCCTCCTAACTCCATGTATTTTTGAAGTTATGGCTCGGCGGAGTTTTTGGAAAAAATTTCCCCTGAAAGGCCCGCGGCCAATGAGATCTTTGCCACGTGGCACCTAGAGTGGTGGAGCGTGGGGAAATTTTGGAAAATTTTCCAAATGACAAAAAGGTGCAAAAATTTGAATTTTTTTTGCCCTTGACCCGATTTTTACTGTTTTGCCCTAAAACTTCAAACGGCCATATCTTTCGATCCAGAGCTCGGTTTTCACGTTCTTTATATCAATGGAAAGCTGGTGAAATTCTCTACAAGATTCAGGGTCATTTTTGCATTTTGATGGAGTTTGGAGAGAGAAAATTGAAAAACACCTCTGGCACGTGGTCATGGATAGAAATGACGTTTCAACCACCATTTTTAATGAAGAATGGCTCGCATTCTCTCCCAGCATGGCTAAAAATGTCAGGGGATGGGCATGTAAGGATGCCCATGCTGTTTTGAATGTGTTTTGGTCAATGGTTGAATCCCTTCCATGTTTTCCCGTGTTTCTCTCTCAGGCTCGTCCCTTACCTTTGTAAAAGCAGATTTGGCTCATTTTCAAAGGTTGAACATTTTTGTGTATTGCGGGTCCCCTTTCTCACCTTGGAAGTGATTTTGGTGGAATATTAGACCTTTTCTAAGAAGCTATAACTCATTTTTTCCTCTCAGGTGTTGTAATGCAAGTGATTTTGATGTTAAAATAACAATAGGCCACTGTGATTAATTTTCATCCTCTTTGGTGTTGTTTGACTAATTTCTGATTCTTCATTATAGTTATCAGTTTGTGCATGTTGTTTTGTTGCATTTTATGAATTGTGTCAATCTGTAGAAGTGAGAAATGCTCACCACTCCTTTGGTGCATCACCTATTAGCATTAGTTTTAGTTTATCTGCATTCTCTATCTCTGTCTCCTTTGGAATTTAGGGTAGGATTAGGAATTTAAACCTCTGCAACTTGTAAGTGATAAATCTGATCAGAGGAGTTGAGGAACCAACCTCTAATCTGGAGATTCCTTTCCCATTTTACAAGTCCCACACTTGGGGAGAGGATTGATGTTGTGCAATCACCTTTGGATGTCTAAAATATCAAACTAGAAATCGATCAACATCCGAGTCTTTGCTGATTTGCAACAACAGTTTTTGGCATGCCGGTGGGACCTTAGAGGTCTTCATCTTCATTGCAACAAAATTGATGTGCATTTGTTGCAAGTTTCTTGCTTTAAAAGAGCTATAAATTACACATCTGGCGACTCAAGGAAGAAGAATCAGCTGGTTTTAGCGGTCTGAGACACTGAAAACTCATGAGAAGAATCAACACAAGGTCAAAAGCTGGAGAGGAAGAGGTGTTGTTTGAATATCTGCGATTATCTCAAGAATAAGGCAAAGTGGGAGGAGAATCCAAGGTCTCCATCTCCACCAAAGCAGAACTCTCTCAACTCCTCCACTGGTAGGCCTTTCATTGATCAACAAGGGTTCTAAGGCCAATCGAGAATGGCACAAAACAACCCCTATGTCAATTTTTGGGCGTGACCCACTTGCTCTCAATGCACAAAATCAATCCCGGTTGTAGCATTGAAGAACATTCCATACTTCTTTGGAGAAAATCGGACCTCACTGGTGATCATGTTAAGGATATTGCTAACATTTGTGCAATCCATGAGATCGATGAGATGCAAGTTCTTTGTCAAAGCTTTGGCATCTTCATTCAAAGGAAAGCTTTGCGATGGTTGAGAGTCTTGCCTCGGGTTCTATTCAAAATTGGAATCAGCTATGTATAGCCCTCCATGAGCGAGTTTGGGGAAAAGGAGACAACTTGTCCCTTTTGGAGCAGTGACAACTATCAAAAAGAGCTCCCGATGAGCGGTGGTGATTTTAATTTCAGATTTCAAAGGACTTGGGAGAGAATTCGGTGGCGGTCGAGGCCAACAGAGAAGGTGCTTTTCTTTATTACCTTAAAGCTTTAAATTGATATTTCTATGTTAATTCAGTCCATGGGAGGCACAACTATCCCCATTGCTTATAGCATTGCCATTAGAGCTGAAAATTGTTTGATTCAAGGTGGCAAGCTGGCTCTGAGCCTCAATGCCATTATTTCCAAGTTTAGAGAGCCCCCAGTACTAGCCAAGTGCCTAATTTAGCTTCTATTCCCACTCCTAGAAATCAGAATTCAAGTGAAGCTTCCACTTCATCTTCTAGTGCCTCAAATGAACTTCAAGAAGTCATGAAGCAATTGCAAAATCTAGGTAATGAGCTGGTTACACTCAAAAGGCAGCAAGCTCAAGGTTTTAGACCTTCCTTCCAGCCTCAAGCTCAGCCTAACAGGCAGCCATATCAACCTCATAGACCACCCAATCCAGCTGCAAATCTAAATCAAGCAAGGCCTCCTGCCAACAGACCATTTCAGCCCTATAATCCCAATGCTACATCTGCATCTAAAGCATTAGTGCCAGTACAAAACAATATAGCTCAAGAGTATGATTGGTGTTTCCCATGCAATGAACCTCATAACTAGTCCATGTGCTTCAACGGTGCCTTGAATCAAGCATTAATGGTGACAGCAACTGGTGTGGAGGGTGAAGGTAGTCGAGAAATAACCAGCAACAAGAAACATTCAGTGAGCAATCAGCTCAAATGATACCACACTTGTAAGCTAGCGAGGCGAGAAGATTTTTGTGGCATGAATCAAATGATTTCCCAAAGTGTTGCAGCCAACACAAGGTAAAGAAGAAATTTGGGTGAAGAACAGCCATTGGCCCCAAGTAATAATTCATGACCTTCTTGTCACTCCACAAACTATTGGCAAACAAAATGCAATCCCAAGCATGAGGATTGCCTAAAACAACCCCTAGGCCAACCCAAATGCCGAGTTGTTGCTGCCCATGTGCAAGGAATGAATGTGCGAGGCCAAGGGACAGCGAGAGGATACTTCATCTCCATTCGGTATCATTGATCAGATGAAGAAGACAAATGTAAACATATCAATGTGGGAATCACTATCTATCCCAGGCCAAAGAGATTTGCTACAAGCTGCCATGAAGGGTAGTCGACTTCAAATCAGCAAGTCAAATGCAAGAGAAGGTGCTCACAAATGCTGCCCAGCCTGAGGGGAATCATGGAGGATAGCAAGGTAAAATATTGAAGCCCCCTCCATTCTATGTTTCATTGATCATTGGGAACCAATTAGTACACAATTGCATGATTGATTATGGGGCAAGTAGTTTGTAATGCCCAAGAAAATAGCTGATCGGTTGGGAATTGGTATGAAACCATATCAAAGGGGTGGTGCGGTTGGATGGGACAGTAGTAACAATGATCGGGGTGATTAAAAACTTGAGTCTTACTTTGCATACTGTCCCAACGTGGTTGTTTTGCAAGATGTCTCGGTAATAGACCTTCCACCACTCTTTGCCCTATGTTTGTCGAGGATTTCACTGAGCTAAGATTGGAGGTTACTTGTCTGCTTTGATTGGTCACACATCTTTGTTGAGAACAAGATATGGAACCAAAGCCACAATCAGTCTGAACCTATTGCAAACTTTCACATTGAGCCTTACACTCCAAGTCAGATTAATGCCAATTGTTGAGCGTTTGATCAAGAAGATCATCAAGCTTGATGAAGGTGACACCAAGGTTGGAAGCATCCAGATTTAACTCTTGATGAATGGGCAAGCAAGGTGCATGCTTTTGATCCTTATCAAGAAATAGAAGAATATGAGTGGGAGTCTATTGCATACATGAAGAAAATCAGCCTATTCTAGCATCACCAAGCCAAACCACAAAGATGACAATGAGGTATGGCGGTTGTTTTTGATGGATCAAGGAGTAGACAAGGTGCGGGAGGGGATCCATGCTGGTTTCACCTCAAGGAGTTAAGTATTATTCAGCTTTTAGATTTCAGTTTGCATGCTCTAATAACAACTGCTTTGAATATGAAGCCTTGGTGCGAAAAATTTGCATTGGGCAATCAAGAGAGGAATAAAGAACTTGCAAGTCTTTGGTGATAGTGAGTTGATTGTCAACCAAGTTAAGGGGCAGCATGTTGTCAAGAATGATCTACTCAAGTGCTACAAGAACAGGGTGTGGGACCTCATTGAAGATTTTGAGGGCTTTAGCATAAAATCCATTCCTAGAAAAGAGAACCAAGCTGCTGACAGGCTTGCAGCAGTTGGGGCAGCCTTTGACGTTGTGGAGAGCATTCAAAAGGACAAGGTACAGCCAAACATCCATGTGATTGTGAGGCCTTCAGTGCCAAATAACAATGTAAGTTGGCAAGTGTTTGAAAATGATCAGCAAATCATCCATTTCTTGCAAGAAGAGGCTGAATTCTCAGCCAAAAATCAGGAAAAGTTGGAGCAGCAGTATGGTGACCAAGTGGTGCAGCTGAGAACCAACAAACTACCAAAGGGACTTATTACTTTGGAGTCCATTTTCAATCCTAATGATCAGTTTAGGAAGGAGAAAGCAAACATCCAAGTGAAGGGAGAAGATTCAGTGTCCATCTCAGTAGAAAGAGGCAAATCACTCCAAATTGGTAAGATGAAGATGACAAGCTGAGCAAGAAAGGTATGAGTTCATACTGACTTTGTCAAGAATTCCCTGATGTGTTTGCTTGGAGCTATGAAGATTTGAAAGGTTTGATCCGAGTTAGCTCAACACACCATTGAATTGGATCAAATACTAAGCCCATCGAGGTAGAAACAAAGGCGATCAACCCCCACATGGAGCCTCTCATGAAAAAAAAGAATTGAATAAGTTGATAGAATCAAGAATCATATTCCCTATCAAGCATTCTAGTTGGGTTGCCAACTTGGTTCGATCGAGAAAGAAGAGTGGGAAATCAGATTGTGTGTTGACTTGAGAGATTTGAATAGAGCATCTCTCGAGGATCATTATCCACTTCCTTCCATGGAGCAGATTTTACAAGTTGTTTTTGGCTCAGAGAGGTTTCACTACTTGATGGCTATTTAGGGTATAATCAGATTATGGTGAAGGAAGAAGATCAGTTCAAGACAGCCTTTACAACTAAATGGGAACTTATGCATACGGGAAAATGCCATTTGGGTTGTCAAGCAGCTGGAGCTACCTTCGAAAGAGCAATGGACATGGCGTTCAAAGGTTTGATTAACAACATTGTCTTGATATATCTTGATGATATCACTGTTTTTCAAAAATACAATGAGACCACCTCTTTCATTTGAGACAAGTGTTCCCGAAGGTGTAGAAGATTTGGAGTCTCCTTGAATCCTAAAAAGTGTGTTTTCTAGCCCATGAAGGAAAGCTCCTTGGCCACATTGTCTCGAAAAGAAGGATTAGCAATTGATCGGAAAGAGTCGAAGCCATAAAACCTTGCCATTGCCAAGCCACAAGAAGGCCCTTCAAAGTTTCTTGGGAAGAATAAATTTTGTTTGGAGGTTTGTCCCAAATTTTGCAGCCCTTGTCGGACCTATCACCAAGATGCTAAAGAAAAGCATGGCTTTGAATGGGAGCAGAAGGAAAGGAAAGTTTTGAAGCAATCAAAGAAGCCATCTCTCAAGCCCTGACTCTCATCAACCCGGATTTCTCAAGGATTTCATCCTCTATGCGTTTGGAGGTGATGATACTATTTCTGCAATTTTGGTACAGCGAGAATAAAGACAATGATGAGCAGCCAATTGCTTTCTTGAAGCCAAACTGGAGGACTATGAGGTGAGATATTCTTTCATTGAGAAGCATGTTCTTGCGTAATCGGGGAGCTTGAAGAAATTCAAGCATCTAGTTTCAAACAATAAGGTCCAATTGTTGGTTTCTCATGCGGGGGTTAAAGACTTCCTCCTCAACAAAGACTTGAATGAAAAAAGGGCAGGTTGGATTACTCGTGTCATGGAGTATGACATTGAGATCAAAGTCACCAAGTTGGTAAGAGGAAAAGGATTGTGTGAGCAGCTGATCTTGAGCAAACAAGAGGAATCATGCAACGAGAAAGAGGTTGTTTTGGCGTTGCAAGACAACCGTGAGCAAGGAAGCACTCAAGAGGAAAATAATGGTGTCCCCACTCCTTGCTGGACCCAAAGTATAATGCACTTCCTAAGCACAGGCCTATGCCCTCCAGAGATGAACAAGACCCAAAGAAGACACTTCAGATTGCAGGCTGTCCCATATGCCCTTGTTGATGGTGTTTTATTCAAAAGAGATGTGAATGGAGTCTGCTTTGAGATGCATTGGTACAAATCAGATTCATAAGGTCTTTGGAAGAGTTCCATGGTGGACCAGGTGGTGGTCATTTTGCAAGAGTGACAGACTCTAAAGATCATGAGGGCTGGTTATTATTGGCCCAAGATTTTCAATGATTGTTATGCATGGATCAAGAGGTGCAAGAATTGTGCATTTTCACGAGGTAAAGAGAGGCTAGCTGCCCTCCCATTGCATCAATTTGAGTTGACCAGCCATTCATGCAATGGGGTTTAGACTTCATTGGAGTTATTAATCCCAATTCGAGCGAGGGCACAAGTGGATTTTAACGAGCCATGATTACTTCACCAAATGGACTGAAGCAGTAGCACTCAAGGAAGCAAATGAATCTAGCATCCTAGACTTCTATGAGGGAATAGTAACCAGATTTGGCATACCAGCTACAATAATATCAGATAATGCATTGGCATTCATTGGATCAAGGTATTTGAATGGGCTGTCATCGAAGAATGGGATCTACCTAAGTACTTCATCAAACTATTACCCCCAGAGTAATGGCCAGGCTGAATCTACAAACAAGAACTTGTTGAGGATCATTAGGAGGACTCTTGATGAGAATCAGAGGTCTTGGCATACCAAATTGAAATCAGCCTTATGGGGCTGATAGGATAACTCTAAAAGATCTACGAGGTAACTCTCCATTCAAGCTTGTTTATGGAAGAGAGGCAATTTTCCCATATCACTTGAGTTGCCAACATTGGAACTCATGAAACAATTGGAGTTGTTGGAGTTTGAGCCCATGGAAGTCAGATATGTAGAATTGATGGAGCTCCAAGAAATCAGAAATCAGGCATCCCAAGCAATGGAGAAGGATCAGGCTTTGATAAAGAAGACCTTTGATAGAAAGGCCAAGAACAGATCCTTCCAAGTTGGAGATCTAGTGTTAAAATGGGATGCGGATAGAGAAAAACCGGGAAGGCATTCAAAATTTGATGCCATTTGGAGTGGCCCATACATGGTCACAAAGTGTAAGGACAGCAATGCTTTCCAGTTGTCTTCATTGGATGGTGAAGAACTGCAGATTCCAGTCAATGGAATCCATCGAAGCATTCTCTTGAAGGAAATGCTTCACCCTATACATATTAGTTTAGGTTTTCATTCCTCAGTGCTTGTGCACATTGTTTTTTTGTAGATTAGTTTTCTTTCCCTAAGTGCTTTGGCACAAGCTTGTTGTTCCTGGAGATGTGTTTGCAGGCCTTGCTCCATCAGGTGATATTCCATCTTCCTCCTTGTAGTGTTCTAGTCAGTTGGGGTATCAAACAGAGAATTCAATGACTCCATACCCAATGGATTGCTTCAGGCAACTGGTAACTTCATCCAGCAGGCAGATGACCCCTCTGAGTCGCCAAAATTGTTATCCAAAATGTGCCCCTGCTCATTTTTTGTGGCTAACTCCTCTCATTTTTTCCTCTCTTGTGCCTCAGTCATAATATTTTCTTTTTAGGCACTCAAAACCTTCTAGAAATGACACCATTGGATAGAGCTCTTTCTCAGCTTTCCAGAAAGGTAAAGTTTTCCTCCTAACTCCATGTATTTTTGAAGTTATGGCTCGGCGGAGTTTTTTGGAAAAAATTTCCCCTGAAAGGCCCGTGGCCAATGAGATGCCGCCACGTGGCACCTAGAGTGGTGGAGCGTGGGGAAATTTTGGAAAATTTTCCAAATGACCAAAAAGGTGCAAAAATTTGAATTTTTGCCCACTGACCCGATTTGGCCTGTTTTGCCCTAAAACTTCAAATGGCCATATCTTTCGATCCAGAGCTCGGTTTTCACGTTCTTTATATCAATGGAAAGCTGGTGAAATTCTCTACAAGATTCTGGGGTCATTTTTGCATTTTGATGGATTTTGGAGAGAGAAAATTGAAAAACACCTCTGGCACGTGGTCATGGATAGAAATGACGTTTCAACCACCGTTTTTAATGAAGAATGGCTCGCATTCTCTCCCAGCATGGCTAAAAATGTCAGGGGATGGGTCTGTAAGGATGCCCATGCTATTTTGAATGTGTTTTGGTCAATGGTTGAATCCCTTCCATGTTTTCCCGTGTTTCTCTCTCCTGGGCTCGTCCCTTGCACTGTAAAAGCAGATTTGGCTCATTTTCAAAGGTTGAACATTTTTGTGTATTGCAGGTCCCCTTTCTCACCTTGGAAGTGATTTTGGTGGAATATTAGACCTTTTCTAAGAACTGCAACTCATTTTTCCTCCCAGGTGTTGTAATGCAAGTGATTTTGATGTTAAAATAACAATACAGGCCCTGTGATTAATTTTTCATCCTCTGTTGGTGTTGTTTGATTAATTTATGATTCTTCATTACTGATTATCGGTTTGTGCATGTTGTTTTGTTGCATTTTATGAATTGTGTCAATCTGCAGAAGTGAGAAATGCTCACCACTCCTTTGGTGCATCACCTATTAGCATTAGTTTTAGCTTTATCTGCATTCTCTATCTCTGTCTCCTTTGGAATTTAGGGTAGGATTAGGAATTTAAACCTCTGCTGACTTGTAAGTGATAAATCTGATCGGAGGAGTTGAGGAACCGAACCTCTAATCTGGAGATTCCTTTCCCATTTTACAAGTCCCACACTTGGGAGAGGATTTGATGTTGTGCAATCACCTTTGGATGTCTAAAATATCAAACTAGAAACAGCATGGGAGCTTCTCTCGTGACCACCAAACCATCGAGCACGAACATCTACGAGACTCATTCGCTTCACAAATCAATGAAACAAGCCAACTTGCATCTTAACGTGGACTTGGAAAGATATTTGAGCTCCTAAGTAGATAGTTGAATTGCATCTTCCCACACTTATCTACGTTTATGCATAGTTCACGGGTACCTTCTAACTAGTTGGAGGCCCATCTATCACTGCACTTCAACTCAAATCCCTGAGCTCCTTAGATGCATATGCCACCACTCCGAGGAACCAAAACTCATGCTTCTGGGTAAAAACGAGATCCTTGGCTTTGCATCAACCCCAAAATTGATCAAACTCTTCCATTTAAGCTCGATTTTGTTAGTGAAATCAACTTAGCCTCTTAACCTGGCTCACCACCGATTACCTAGCTTCCATCAGGATGAGTTTTCAGCATCGCCTTCCCGTCAAACTCTTCGCACATAAGCTATGACTAAGCCATTAACGCATTGACTTGGTTGGGTCCTACGATGAGATATGAAGCCAATTTCATTCCTCATAGTGGTGAACCGAGTGAATCTTCAAGCTAAATTCTGAAATGCTCTCCTTTTTCCACGCATTCGAACTACAAGCACTGACCCCCACTCGCCATGTTGCTTGGTATCATTTAACAAACATCTGCATAATGCGGCGAGTGAAACTCTATCTCGGCCTGTATCCTCCCTTTTACTCGATGGACTACTCAACCATTGACTTGGTTTTTAGTTGCACATTTAATTTCTAGAAATCATTCCTTTGACATGTCAAGTGTTTATCCCGTATGGTAATGCTTCCCATGCTCCCTGTGAGATAGAAATTCTGTTACGGTTGTCATGGGATTGTCTCCACCTAGAAATCAGTTTTCATTTCTCCAACTCGCGGAAATCTGATTATGGTTTGCCACGGTTTTATCATGCTTGGCGATGTTTTCTCAAATTTCCACATCCTTGGCAAGATGAAACTCAAGGCCCCCCTTTGTGCGAGAGACCTTGTGTTGGTTTGACATTAACGGAAACCCACTTGGAAATCAACATGAACTTTTCCCATGCATGGAAATTTGATATTGGTTTGCCATAACATTATCTCCATTACGGCTTCAAAGGCTTGAAACTCCCTCTCATCGTGTAAACCTTGTCTTGGTTTGACATTTCAACATTTGCCCTAGAAAACTCATTTGAATATCCCACGTTGAAGACTAATCCACAGAACCTGGATATCATTTGGCCAATTCGACCAGTAAGAGACAAAAATATTCCCGAGAGATCCCAAGGCTCCACGACATGGTTTAGCTTGAGCAGGTGCGCTATAACTCACTGAATTCCTTGATAGCTTGTCACATGCCAACTTTGAGTGAGTTGACTTTGCCTAGAAACCATCTGTAATGCATCCACATGAAACGAGTTGCCTTGAATTATCCATCATGCTCGATGAGTCCCATCGATAGGGCTCCATCACGTATCTCTATTTACACAACGATCTCCATTCATTTTATGGCACTCTTGATGCCTTGGCTTGTGTTTGAATCACCCTGGCTCTGCAGAATGTGTCCTAAAAGAAGCTCACCACATGATCTCCAAAATGAACGAGTCGCTAAGATGAGTCAAATTCCTTATCTCTACCTTCACTTCCACCTGTGGCTCAAACATTTTCAATTCTTGAAACTTTATTGATGCCATAGCTCAAACTTTGACTCTCCTATCAAATTTGAGCTCAAGACTCATCTCTTTCAATCCTCAACTAAGTGAGCTTGATCGAATTGGCTTTGAATTCTCCTACGAGTTCACTTATCCGTTGCAATTTGTCACACCGTTATACTTCACAGCTCCTTTTAAGATGTCGGTTTGACTCAATTTTACATTGGTATTCTATGATGCTTATACTATCTTCCTGGATTGATAGAAGTCCTTCCATTACATAATTACAAACCCGAGATTCAATGATGTTGAACTTCCCACATCTGCATAATCTCATATCATCTCGGTCAAACAAGATAATTCTCCCAAGTTGTTGGTCGAGCATTGTCTAATGGATTAGACTTGGCCTCATGTTAACTTAGCTCTCCCTGACTCGGCCTTCATATCTTTTTACATCGATCTCTACTGAGATCCTTATAGAGTTCCCTTCATTCATCAATTTTCAACGAGCTATATTTTGCATTAACAAGATCTCATCGAGCTCTTACAACTAAGAGACTCTACCGAGATGATTTCCGAGATGACTATCAATTTGACACCGGGTTCTCTATCAACTCGACCCCAAACTCTTCACTGAGTTGAGATCAACTGGGTGCCTTTCGATGCTAGGTGATCTCTTCATATGCAATTTAGGAATTATTTTTAATTATTGTATCTTGATAATGACTGGAGGTGGGTTCCTGGGACTATTATTTCATTTTGAACATGATAGGACCCCGTTGTCTAATCTTTCCATGTGTGCAAAATTGGATAACATTTTTGGTGACCTCTCGGGGATGATTGCTTGCTAAGCATGATTCTAGTAGCCTTAATTCACCATGGGGCATGGAGTCGTGTTGGAATCACGAAAGTAGTATGATTTTATTTGACACATCTCCAGAATCTCCTTGAGCATTTCCAATATCCTGGACCTCCTGGAATGCTAAGCATGAAGTATATTGAAACTGTTGAATGCTTGACATCTATGGAATACTGCAAAATTTTGAATGAAGTAGATTTTGAAACTCTTATAGAATCTTTGAACCTTCCTTCTCCTTGACACCTTCCAATGATGAAACAATGTGTAGAACAACACAAAACATAACAACAAGGAAAGCAAAAAAAACAACAACACACAACAATGTGCATAAGCACTTGGAGGAAAACACCTAATTTAACTATATAGGGGGTGGAATGCTTCTCAAAAACAAGCTTTGAGATGTATCCCATTCACATGAATGGGCAGTTCTTCTCCATTGAGCCTAGATAGATGGAATGAATTTGCCACTTTGCTGACTTGTAATGATGTATGGCCCACTCCCAGAGCGTCAAACTTGGTGTGCTTGCTTGGTTTGGCCCTGTCTTCATCCCATTTGAGAACTAAATCTCCCTCTTGAAAATGCTTGTTGGATGCCTTCTTGTCAAAAGATTTCTTAACTTAAGCCTGATGTTGCTCCAAAGTTTTCATAGCCTTGTCTCGTACTTCCTCTAACTCCATGAGTTCAGCAAACCTTACTTTCGAGAGGATCACTCTATATAACTTCAAGTTGATGAGCTAACTTCAAAGAAGGTAACTCCAATGAGAGCGGGAGCTTTACCTCTCTTCCATATACAAGAATGAAAGGAGAATTTCTGATGGCACTTTTAGGTGTGATCCGATCTACCCATAAGGAAGTCTTAAGTTGTGTATGCCAAGTCCTCTTGTTAGTCTCCATTGTGCGCTTAATAATCCTTATGAGGTTTTTATTACTAGACTCAGCCAATCTATTTCCTTGCAGATAGTAATTGGATGAAGTTTTGAGGTATACCCCATTTTTAGCGCCCATTCACTCAATTTCATACTAAGAAAATCAAACACGTTATGCGAAATGAGTGTAAGCGAACACCGAACCTCATCATTATACCCTCCAAAAAAATCCGAACTACCTTTTCATTTCTCTCTTTCAATGCTACCACCTCTTTCCATCGAGTAAAATATACATTTGTAGTAAGGAGCCACTTATGTCTATCATCCTCTGGATGGAGGATTAATCATTCTAATGCGGTCCAACCCCATTGAACAAAGGGTTGATCCACTTGAATTGGATGTAGAGGAAGAGTTGCCAACACGCTTACTTGTGAAAAAGGCAAATTCCTTACATTTCCTTACCCAGAGATGGGTATCCTTACATAAATCCGGCCAATAGTAGCTAGCTCACATGATCTTGGTAGCTATTGTTCATGTGGAACAATGTCCTCCGATGAGGCCATTATGAAACTCTTCTAGTATCTCTTACCGATCTGTTCGGTCCTATACACGAAGGAGAACACTGTTCAAATATTTTTGAAAGAGAATGCTATCTACCAAAACATATGGGATAGATGAAGATGAAAAGATCGTCTTTGGTTTTTATCCATGTTTTCCGGATATGCTCCTGAGAAGAGGAAATTCTTCATTTTGGATAACTAGTCGAAACTTGATCAACATCCTCATTAGTATTTAGGAGTGTCACGTCCTCATTACCTTTTGATTCCATGTCTCTGACAAGTTCTTTGACACAAACCCTTACCTATGACAAGTTTAGTGACTTTGATGTGCATGTCATACTCCATTACCTTCGTGATCCATCCAAAGACGCTTTTGGTTCATTTCTTTGTTCAAAGCAAAAACTCCTTGACACTTAGATGAGACTCCATTAGATGAATCTTGTTTTTGGACAACATGTGCTTGAATTTCTTCAAAGCTTCAATAACTGCAAAGATTTTCTTTTCAATGAATGAGTATTTGAACTCATAGTATTTGAGGGATTGACTGAAGAAAGCAATTGGTTGCTCCATTAGGTTTTTTTGTTGGGTGAGGATCCCTGAAATGCTCTCTTGACCTGCAAAAGCATAAAGGATAAAATATTTGTCAAACCCGGGGTTCACCGAGCATGGGAGCTTGAGAAATGGTTATTGTGATGGCTTCGAAGCTTTCTCATCCTTCCTTTATCCATGAGAATGGCATGTTTTTCTTCAGCATGGTTGTCATTGGTTTAGCCAATGTCGCGAATTGAGGGATGAATCTCTGCACGAAATTTATGGTTTCTAGAAAACTCTAGAAGCCCTTCCTGTGACTTGGGAGAGATAAGGACATAATAGAATGAATCTGGCTAGATCGATTGATAATCCTTCTCTTTGAAACAACATGCCCCAACAATTTTCCCTCGTGTAGTGAAAAAATACATTTCTTGGGGTTAAGTGAAACCCCAAATTCCCTACACCTTCAAAAAACTTTCCTTAGATGTGTGATGTGATCTTCTGCATGCTTAGAGTATACTAGTTATATCATCAAGGTAAACCAAAATAATATCATTGATTAGTCCCTTAAATTCCATGTCCATGGCTCTTTGGAAAGTAGCCCCAGCATTGGACAATCCGAATGGCATTTTATTGTAGTTGGTAGTGAAAGTTGTTTTGAATTGGTCGGATTCTTGGACTAGGATTTTATTGTAACTTGAATATCCATCGAGCAAAGAAAATCTTTGAGCTCCTGCCACCGTTTGAAGGATCTGGTCCATTGATGGAAGAGGATAATGGTCTTTTAATGACACACGATTCAAATCCACGAAATCTATACATAACGAGGATCTCTCCATTCTTCTTCCTCACGGGCACCAAATTGGCTACCCATGAGGAATGCTTGGTGGGAAAAATTATACAGGCCTTGATGAGCTTGGTTAGCTCCTTTCTCATTAGTGGCTCAATTTTGGGATTAATTGGTCTATGTTTCTGACAAACTGGCTTAGCATTAGGATCTAGTTTAATGTTATGTTGTGCTAGAATTGGATCAAAACCATGCAGATATTTATAGCTCCATGAAAAGATGTCATGATACTCTTGAAAAAGTTTGATGAAAGATTATTTCTCTTTAGAAGTACACACTTTTCTGATTTTAAGAAACTTTGCATTTGATCCTTCGACTTCCTCAAAATATTCTTCGTTGACCACCATGTTAGGGATTTGTCTTTTGGCTTGGTCATCTGAATTGAAAATGGATTCCAAAGTGACTAAACCTTTTAGTAACTTGTTTCTTTTCAATTGGATAATTTACTCACCATATGACTCATGCAACTTATCTTGATTTTTTGCAGCAAACTCCACCTCTTCTTATAGGAAAAGGACAATTTATTTGTCACTATTGAACACTTGCCAACTACTCACATTATCAGGGACTGCCGGTCAAACCACCATTTTAACAAATTGCTGCCCTTCTTTCATGATATCAACTGGTATGTTGTATTGCGAACCAATTGTAGCAAGCCTATCCGCATCTTGATTTTGATCTCTAGGAACTACATGGATCGCAAAATCTTCAAATATTCAATTAGGTCCCAGACTCGGTTCTTGTATGATCTTAAAAGATCATTCTTGGATGCACTACGTGCGAAACTTAATGAACAACTAACTCACTTTGTCTCCAAAAACAATTAGGGTTTTGATTCCCTTCCTTTGGGCTAATGAATTCCTTGCACAAGAGCCTCATATTCAGCAACATTGTTAGTGCAACTGAATTACAACCGGAAAGATGAGAAGTACTTATCTCCCTTTGGAGAAATTAAAACAACACCAACACCGCATCCATTCTTACTTCTTGAGCCATCGAAGAACAATTTCCATAGTCCTTTAGAATCACTTGGTGTTTTGAGAAGTTGTGGTATGATCGTATCTTCTTCATGGATACAGTAGGTACCTAATCATGTTTCTTCCAAGACCAGCAAACCATCCTCTTCTTTTGCCAATACATCAGCATTGGGATCGTATTGATGATCTCTACTTAGCAAAGTATCGGGGACTTCTTCAACAAGGGTGGTTGGTTCATGATCGGCATCTTCCTCTTCTGGATCACCGATGGTGTAGTTTCCATTTACGGGACTAGCAGTGTAGGGTTCTACATGATTATGGCAGATTGGTTATACCCTTATAGTTACTTTGGTTCCGTATCGAGTTTTGAGAATCATATGCAACCAATCAGCCAATAGGTAACTATCCATCTTGGTGGTGAAATCCGTGATAGGCGAGATGACAAAGAGGGGAGGAGATCAATGACCGATATGTCTTGGGTGAATGACAAACTTGGGCATGCATGGATGGTTAGTTGAAGTCCTTTGATAACCCCAAAAGTCTTAACAGTTGTGCCATCCGGTGAACAACCCCTCTTATAATGGTGCATATTGTATGCCTAGTACATATGTAATTTTTAGGCATGATAGAGCTACGGCACCATAATCAATCATGTAATTATGTACCGAGGTGGTTACCCGATGATCAAGGTAATGTAGAATGGTGGTGGTTTGTTTTTCGTAGGAATAATTTTCCCTTTGGTTGACACAAACTTGTAGCAGATTTGTCACTCCATTTCTGGTGATCCGTTGGTTATACCAAAACTATTGAGCTTCTCCCAACATGTTTCTTTGAGAAGGGATCAAGAGCGCGTCCCACATGGTAATGCTCGATTGGTTTTCTTCATTTGTTCTACTATCTTTGAAGGAATTGCTCCTACTTTTATGACACCTTTTTGGGCATTGGGGTCCTCCTTTGGAAAATGTTTTTGGGTATCATGATGCCTAGAGAACCATCTTTCCCTGTGGCGTGGCTATTTGGTGTTTCGGTGATTTTTTTCCCGCATTTTTATCAACTGCCATTTGTAACCCAGGTTGAGAAGTGGATGCTAGATCAACTTTGGGAGGTTGAGGCTCCATTGCTCTCTTTTTGGAATGAGTGTTTGTTGCCACTGATGAAGAATCTATATTCAACCCACAAAAATCTCCTACTGCCAATTTTAGCAAAGAGGATTATTCAGGTGCTTGTGGTTGATCTCTTTGCTTCTTGCGTGGATGAATTTTTGTTAACTCTAAAGGGGCAGATACACTTTGAACCATAAGGGCCTAGCTAAGAACCCAATTGGGACAAAGATTTTGATTGTGGGGTTGAGAGCAAGGATAGCACCATTCATAGTCTTGAACTAGATTATTCTGAATAGGTACTATAGGTCTAGATGAGCTAGCTGCAAGAGGGTTCGAAAATTCAAGGGCCTAACATTTGCAACTTGACTTGCAGTTTGATTTTGAGGCTAATTGTTTCCTTGAAAAGGAGGATGGTTAGCCTGATATTGCTGATTTTGTGGCTGATATGGACAATTGTATTATAATTGTTACCTTTTGAGTCAACGAGCTCATTTCCAAAATTTTACGGTGGCGGGTTGTCTTCAAATAGGTCATTTGAAGAGGTATGGGAAGATTGAGATGGTTGCTTGGAGTCTACTTGGAATAGGAGCAATGATAGGTGATGATTCATAAGATCGGAGAAAAGGGCATTAGTGGTCGTGGAGCTATCTTTCTAGCCCGAATCAAATAATTCTCTGCACTTATGGCAACTTCGTAAGCATCGGGAAGCGTAGTCCCTCCCATGGGTGGATCATAAGCTGCTACATTGCTATTTAAGGCTTGCAAATAGTACAAGAATGCATTATGTGCGAAGGATTTACAAGTTACGGAATCCTATTCCAAGTCCTGTGGAATCAGAAGTTGAAATCACTCATGTATTCTTGGGAAGCTCTCTTCATAGTAGTGAGTTGTTCCAAAAGAGATAGGTGATCACTTTTGTCTTGAACTATTTACATAGATTTTCTCCCAACTTGTCCCAAGTGGTTATAGTGCCAACACCTAACTGCGAAACCATTGAAGTGATTTCCCCTTGAAAGAGGTAGTAAGAAGTCTAAGCTGTAACGTTGTCTTACGTGATATTATGTCTTGCATGGATGTTGGCTACATCAAAGATATGCTCCACTTTGGAGTAACGTGAGTTTCTCCCATGTAGAAGGGTAAAATTTTGAGTGCCACAATAGGTATCAGGTCACATTGAGCCAAGATAAGAGGAATTTGCTTACATTGAAAGGGGGGAAAACTTGGTTCCTCTCCATGCAACGAAAGGTTGATTGTTCAGGTGGAGGAAACCTTAGTAAGGAGGAGTTGAACGACCCCTACTAGATAAATTTGCAACTAGGGATGTGGAAATGCCTCTTCTTCTTCTCTTTGGAGGAGACAAGGAAAGTTTTATATGCTAATAATTTCCTTTCTTTGAAGAAACTCTTTTCTGAACTCTTCGCATAAGTTACATGCACCTTTGAGATTTGGAATCTAGAGATATAGAGTCACTAGGTACTTTGACTTGTGTAAGTGAGAAGAGAAGTACCAACTCTGTCCCACCGGGTGTGCCAAAAACTATTGTCACCAAATCACTGCACCCTCCGAATGGCTAGGATGTGAATAGGACGTTCGATGTGATTGGGACACATGGGATCACCTCAAGTTATGGGAGTTGGGCTCGAAGTGAACCTTCGGAGAAGGTGGCTTCCTTTTCCTAAACTAAGTGTTGTACTACTCCTAGTGTAATAAAATGATTATCTAGTCCTATGCTAACATCTTCATGGGGTTTTAGGGAAAGAGATTTACATAAATGAAACTATACTAGGGATGGTGATGCACCAAATAAAGGGTATTTCCAAACTCAAGAAGGGTTAATTTGAAGAGGGTGTGTGCACCACAGGTCAACTTCACCTCTCGTAACTTAGAGAAGTGCAGGATACCACAAACTAAGAGACATGTGTTCCCTTTGTTAAACTTGATTAGACAAAGAAATATACGAGTTTCCCGGTGAATAAGCATGAACTCAAGAAGGGTAAATAGACACCACAACTCAAGCGCATGTAATACTCCACCACTCGATAAGCACAAAACTCCAAGAACCTACTGATAGAAACATGAACTTGCATAGTGTACCTACGAAGCATGAGAAAAGGCAAAAAAAGAAGTACGAGAAGGATGAAAGGACCAAGATTAGTCACAAAACACACACTTTTATTGCTTTAGAAACATGCATAATGCATCATACATTCGGAAGAGGAAATAGTTGCCATTACTGAGTCTTGAAGAGGAGGCTTAAAAGTTCTCTCTACACACAAGGACAACTTGCAGAAGAGAGAGGACTATTGAAAAGCATACAATTGCCTAAGATATCTAACTATTCCAACAGGTCAGACAAGTTGGACAGTTAGATATCTTAGGCAAGTGTATGCTTTTCAAGAGTCTCTCTTCTGCAAGTTATCCTTATGTGTGAGAGAACTTTCAAGCCTCCTCTTCAAGCTGTAATGGAAACTATTACCTCTTTTGAATGTATGATGCATTGTTTATATTCTTGAAGCAATAAAAGTGTGTGTTTTGTGACTAATCTTGGTCCTTTCATCCTTCTATACTTCTTTTTTCCTCTCCTCATGCTTGCGGTACACTTTGTGCAAGTTCACGTTTCTATTATAGGTTCTTGGAGTTCTATGCTTATCAATTGGTGGAGTATTACATGCGGTTGAGTTGTGGTGTCTATTTACCCTTCTTGAGTTCATCCTTCTTCACCGGGAAACTTGTATATTTCTCTGTACGATCAAGTTTAACAAAGGGAACACATGTCTCTTAGTTTGTGGTATCTTGTACCCTCTCTAAGTTGCAGTAGATGAAGTTGACCTGTGGTGCATACACCCTCTTCAAATTAACCCTTCCTGAGTCTGGAAATACCCTTTATTTGGTGCATCACCATCCCTAGTATAGTTTCATTTAAGTAAATATCTTTCCCTAAAACCCCATGAAGATGTTAGCATAGGACTAGATAATCATTTTATTACACTAGGAGTAGTACAACACTTAGTCTAGGAAGAGGAAGTCGGCCTTCTCCGGAGGTTCACTTGAGACCAAGTCCCATAACTTGAGAGGTGATCCATGTGTCCCAATCACACCAAATTTCCTATTCACATCCTAGCCATTCGGAGGGTGCAATGATTTGGTGACAATAGGTAAGATGAAGGAAAGCAAAGAAGGTGCTTGAAGTTCTTCCTTGACAAGAAGAGTAATGCAAGGGTACATTTTCCTCGGCTTTTGTTTGATAGGTTTGGCATCGGGAGCGATTATGATATTATGGACCACTATGGTTGGGTCAATACGGGCATGTCTGCATAAGACCAAGTGAAATCATGGTTATGATCTCGGAGAAAAGAAATGATGGCTTCTATTGTGACATCTAAAGATTGTCCGATCTTTTGGATGTGCATGTCATCTGAGTATGAATGTTGATCTTGATAGTCAATTCATTCAACATGGTTTGCATCTCAGAGGGTAACGACTGATGAATATATGAGTCTTTTACACCAAGGTAGGTGAGTATGGATTCATCATCCTGACATTGAACAACGTTAATTGAAGGTGTATCGTCATCGATCATTTCAGGATACAGGAAGGGAAGAGTGGAAGGGGCCCCACCCTCATGTTGATAAGTCAGAGGCCCCAAGGAAATGGTGTTTATGAAAAAAAAAAGTTAGGAGGGATAGATTCAGGATCCATCAACTCCGTCGGTGAGGGTGGTGATGAAGGTGGAGCGGGTGAAGGTGGTGATGAAGATGAAGGTGGAGAAGGGCTAGGGTCCTCAATGAGTTCAATGCTTGCTTGTTTGGTAGGAGGTTTGGGAGGCCAATACCACTACGATCATTATGTTTGTGGGTGGTACATGGAATAACAGATATGGCAGCCTTGCTCATAAAATCCAAAACCAAAACCCTTCACACACACGGTGGTGCAGGAAGGTGTGGGTGAAGCGACGATTGGTAAGTGATTGGAAGTCGGTGGAAAGTGGTTGGGGTTATGATGGTGGTTCGGGTGTGTAATTGGTAGTATCAAGTCCCCCATATGTGAGACTAGTACGAATATGAGGACCATAAAAGAGGTGTTCTCCTATACGGTGATCATAGCGAGGATGTTGGTGAAGGCTTCCATACTCGTGCGTAGTAGGGAATGTGTTGACACTATATAGGTGATCCTCCCCGAGAGTGAGGTGTTGAAAAACACCTTTCAAGAGGGTCAATGGTTCAGTATGGAGGTAGCTAGAATGGATGATGTGTCGGAGGTTGGTGCGAGAGGTGGAGTTAATGGATTGGGAAGCTAATGGGTCAGCCATGGAGGTTATAGAAGTGGTAGGAATGGAGGAGGTATATGTGGTGAAATCAGCGGTTGTATTAGTAGGCGAAGGTGTAGGTGAAGTGGTATTGGTTGTGGAGGTAGATGACTTGCAGGTATGAGCACATCATTAGGTCATTAAAGCATGTTGCATGTTTTGAAAGGTGATGGGTCGATCGGAATGGAATAAGTGTGTCCTTCATGTTCAAACTTTACACAACGATGCAAAGTGGAAGGAACACAACCAATGACATGGATCCAAGGTCTACCAAGCAACAAGTTATATTAGAATCCCCCCTTCAAAACGTAAAACAATTACGGAATAGTGTGGGGGCCACGTGAACGTGAAGAATGACGATTGCCTAGTGTGGAGGTGATAGCGTCATTGAATGAGCGTAACATGACCAGATGTTTATGCTTGAAATTGTCAAGTATGCGCATTTGAGCAAACACATGGGATGAAATGATGTTAATGCTAGCACCTCCATCAATCATCACACGACGTACCCATAAGTCATCAATGTGGATAGAGATGAAGAGGTTGGGTCCAGGTCATCATTTTGGTGTGGCACGATCTCTTCCTCGAGAAGCTCGGGGAGGCCACTTGGTGAACAAGATGGGGTGAAGATGAAGGTGGTAAATTGGTAAGAGAGGCCACATGATGGGGTGTGATAATGGAGGCTATGAGTGTAGGGTCATTGGGTAAAACCTCAATAGATTGAAGAACCTCCATGAGGGTTTGACGATGGGATTTCGAGGTTTGGATGAGGTCGTATAAGGACATTTTGAGGGGAGATTGGTGTAAATGTTTAAGCATGGTGCAATGTGTGATGCCATTAGAAATGAGGTACGTGGGGCCTTGGATAGTTATTTTAGGTATGGGTGTAGATGGTATCTTTGGGTATAGGATTGGTTAGTAGGTTAGTTGCTTTTTCTTTACCCTTTTGCACACGTGTAGTGATGTGTATCATGTTGATTTGAGGGGAGTTGGCAAATGGAGAAGGTGTAGGATGAGTGGTATAATGACATGAAGGGAAAAAACCTACTAGAGGAGAAAAGCCTTGTGAGGTGAGCTGGGTGTAACAACATTGGGGTGGTGGCGTGGCAAGTTCTCTAATGTGAACCATGTTAATTTCAAATCTTGAGGGTGGCTCTAGGAGTGGTGAGGGTGGAGGTTGTGGTTGTTGAGTGGGCAGTGTGGGAATGGGTGTCGGTGAAACAAGATCCTCGTCAAGAAGGTCATCATCATCAAAGTTGGTTTTTAGTGGACACAATTAGATAAGGACAGTTTTCAAGGCCTTGCAGTTTTCCACATCGTGCCCTGGCACATGATGGTATGCGTAAATTTTAGTATCATCAAACCCTTTTGGCTTGGGTTTGAGGGGGTCGTAAGGTTGGAGTGGCGGTAATGTGATAACATAGGTCTCGAGGAGGTTGGTTAAAATTTGGGCATAGGATCCTGCTAGTGGATCACAATGGGAAGTGAACGTGGGTTTTGGTGTAGGTGTGGTTGATTGTCGAGGAACTATTTTTGGAAGAGTAGGAGCGGGTCGAGTTATGGTTTTAGGTCTTTGGTGTGGTTTTAGGTATTGGTCATGTTTGTCTAGGTAGGGGTACCGTAGATGAATGTGTAGGAGGGTGTGTGGTTTTTTTACTACCTTGTTGTGGGGTAGTGGGGTTTTGTTTTTGGGTTGTACTTTCTTGGGTAAATGTGATGTGGGTGTACGAGGTCTAGAAAGAAAAGAAGATGGAGGAAGAGGCGAGCTACCCACGGGGATAACGAGGGTCTTTGTGAAGGTATATGATATGGGTCGTACTTAGGGTGTGAGGGATAATGACTAAAGTGTAGTGGGTAGTGAAGCAATAGATGAGGGTATTAGAGGTATTGGTGGTAAAAGGACTACGAGTGCAGGTGTAGGTCGTGTTATGTGCTGTGTAGGTTAGAGGTTTGTGAGGAAGGAATGGGTTGTTGTGTTATTGGTTTATGGATGGGTGAAGGTTGCTTGACCATGTTGGGTAGCTGAGGTCTTAAGACAGCTAGGACAAGTGCGGGCGTGATTGGTGTGGTCGGGGTATGAGGTCGATGAGTTTGTTTCTTTGGTTTGGGTGTCGAGTAGGTGTGGTATGGACATTGGAGGATGTAGCTAAATCTACTTTAACAAGTGGATGAGTAAGGTTGGTGGTTGGGGTGACCCCTAAAGTGGTAATAGGTTTAGTTGAGGCAAATGTTGTAGGTGTGGGTTTGGGTTTAGATGTAGGTTGGGTTATGGGTAAGGGTGTGGTTTGAGCACTAACGAGTATCATGGAAGGGGTTGCAACATAGGTGGTTGTATTTTGTCCGATCGGTCAAAATGTGTTTGAGTAGATAGTGGAGGTATAGGTGAGGGATCTCTGCATCTGTGTTGAGATAGGGAGTAAGAGGCCCCCATAGTAAAGCCTTGTCCACATAATCTAAGTGATCGGCCAAACGTGAGAACGACACGTCTGTGGGTGGAGTTGGTGAGGACATAATGGCAATTCTTGTAAAATGTGTCTTAGAGACGGGGAATTGGCTAGCTTCAACTTTTGTGGGTAAGAGAGTCGAAAGTAGGTCGGCGGGATTACGGGTAGCTAATGGAGAATGCTCGCAAGAGACAAAGGTATATGTTTGGGTCGATGATAGGTGGAGGAGATGATGAGAGCTCCTCTATAAGTGGAGAAACATATGGGCGTGCCTCATGGGTGGAGAGGCAATGGGTGCTCCTCTCGTGGGTGGAGGAGATAATGGGAGCTCCTCTATGGGTGGAGGAGGTATTGTTGGTAAAGGTTCTCGAAGTGGTGAAGCTAGGGGTGAGATGGGATCAATGTTAACAGAAGACCCCTCCGTTGGTGATGAAGGAGATGAAAGGTGCTCCTCTTTTGGTGAAGGAATAGGAGAGGTTGGTTCCAATGCGGAAGGAGGATTTCAAGCTAGGATCTCCTCTATGGAAGGAATATGGGGTAAATGGGAGGCGACAGGTACCTCATTAAAGATAGTGTGAACCTCGCGGGTATGGGTATCATGAGTTGATGTGTCACCGGTTTGATTAGATGAAGGGGCATGGTTGGGAAACTTGAGCTTTTTTAAAGATTTATAGATTTTGGTTAGGGGTGGTGTTAGGATTATCCATAGTTAACTCACCTTTCTAGAGCATTTCTTGGACAATATTTTTGAAGGTGATGTAGTTGCCATCACTATGACCCTTTAATCGATGATAATTACAAAAACATGTTCTTTATACCATGCGGGCATGGGGCGAGTAGGGTCAAAACCAATGTGTGGTTTTATAGGTGGAAGGGTGATGGCTCCAGCTTTGATAAGCTTTTCTAAGACAGAAGAGTAAGGTTCCCCAATTGGGGTATATTTTCATTGCTCTCGTCTAAATTGAAAAGTCTGGATAGGTGAGAGATTAGATGAGGGTGCTTTGATTTGTGGATGAGTGGGCTAGCCTTGAGTACCACTGCGTTAGCGGTGCCCTTAGATTTTGAATAATTGGTTTGTGGTTTGGAAGAAGAAGAGGTATCATTCAACTTGAATGCCGAATTCTTATTGTGTAATTGGATTTTCTTCTCTTCGATGGCCCGAATCTCTAACTTTCATGCCATAGTGAATGCCTCATCGAATGTTCGGAAGGTTTGAACTGTAAGGTCGGGGAGATATGTCTAGCGTAAGCCCATGTGAAGAGCTCGATGAGTTCAGTTTGTGGCAGTTGGAAGGTAAGTTGATTGATTAGGTTGCGCTAACAGTGACAAAATATACGATAGATTCATCCTCACACTGACGTGTGGAATATAAATTGGTCATGGTAACCTTCTTGACGATATTGATAGAGAAATGATCCAAGAAGGCTTGGGCTACTTGATTGAATGAGAATATAGAGAGTTTAGGTAACCCACTATACAAATCTAATACAAGTCCAGTGAGGGACATGGGAAAGGTTCTCAAAAGCAAGGCATCATCATGAGCGATCGAGATAAGACCCGTGTTTGAATGACCAAAAATGCAGCTATGGGTCTACTTTGCTATTAAAATGCTTGAATTTAGGCATTTCCCAATGCACAAGGTATGAACAGATAGGAATGGATGGGTGAATAGGCTCGTTGTAAATCTCGTCATAGGTGAGAGTGTTGCGGGAGCCAAAAATCAATGCCTCCAATGTTTGCATCTTGTCCAACATCAATTTAATTAGGTCATTGGTGGGTTGTGATGATTGGATGCTTCCGTAGCATGAGAAGGTTGGTTTTGGGCATATAACAGGGGTGGCACTCTAGTGTATGGGGATGCCATGTAGGGTGGTGGAGAAGAAGGCAATGAAATAGGGGGTACGTACCCAGAATGAATAATGGATGAAACAGGAGGTTTTTGGTAGTATGTATATGGGGGTGGAAGGGTCATGGTAACCCTAGTGGTAATAGGGGCTAATGATTGTGGAATGGAAAGAACCGCGTTACGAAATGAGGTAGGGGTCATTGACACAAGAGGTGGTAATTTAGCTACAGGTATGTGTGAGACATTAGGGGTGGATGAGGTTGTGTTTGGGGTAGTCATCGAGGGTACGGTGGATGTAATGGGGGCGCGGAGGTATGAGGCGTAAATCATCATAGCGGGTATAAGACCTAACTACGAAATGACTAGGGGTAAGGTGAATGCGGGCAGCACGGAGCCGAGATGGGGCCGATGTGGGAATGGGTGCAAGAGTCTAGGGATATATATGGGCATGCCATATATTAGGTGACCGAGAGGTGTCTCGAGTGGATGAGTAAGAAAGGTAAAACCCGCAAGGCGGTAGGGTTACAGTCAAGGAGTTATGTGAACTCCTCATCTCTGGTAGTGATAGTAGTAGGCTAGATGGGATCCATGGTTGGTGATAAAATAAAAGGTGGTGAAGGACTATGTGGGAGTGGTTGACAACCGACATGAAATAAGAGGGTGCTTGCTTATCTTTGGTCAAGCACCATGTGAACGTCAAGATCGAGTAGGCCGTTTCTTCTCATAAATGACACGAGAACAGTAGGGACAGTGAATCTGGTGACAAAAAGTAGATTAAGTCCCAAATGGTGGCTGGAATGTAAAACAGGCTAACCGATCTTTGAGTCGGTCGGGTAACCACTATTGGTCACTTGTAGAAAATGGACAAGTGAGTAAACAATGAAGCGAGAAGATAAAATCGATAAGTATGCCAAATTTGAGGATTTTAAAACATCAATGGGAATAATGAAAGTGACATAGGCGTGAAAAGTGGCGAGAAGGTGAAGTAAAATTTCCTTTTGAGTAGGTTATCAAAAGGACCTAGAATCGATGTCGGTTGGATATAACCGATGGCGGTCGAAGGTAACCGATGATGGTTCTTATGAAATTGAAAGCATGATGAAAGAAAGTGGTTGTGAATTAAAATCGATATAGAATCGACCTGCAGTCGAGAATGATGATGATATGGCCCAGGCACACTCAGGTGAAGCCAAAATACACCAGCTATGATGAGGAGCGTGTAAGGATGAACAAAAAAGTGACGAACGTGATCTCTCACCTCAAAATGTAAGCCAAGCAAAAACACTAAGAAAATGTGATCCTAGGAGTGCCCTTTCTATTATGTTTGTTTAGCTTATGCTATTTAGGGACTGACACATGAATTTTGAAATAGAGTTTTTGGTGAGGATGGCTTCCTACAAAGAAGGAGATCTAAAAGGTGAGGTTTCAGGTATGTTATGGTGGGGGCGGGCTTTGCTCTAAAGTATGACTCGACAGAGCAATGAAGTGGTGCCCACTATGTCATGATCGTGTGATCACCTATAACTTCTTCTATGTAGGATGTTATTTAAGAATGTATGTATTTTAAATTTTTGTGTGGTTTGGTAAGACTCGAGAAAGAGAAAAGGATATAAGTGCTTTTTACGATTCGTTTTTCAACCATCAACTGGGCATGACTTCTAACATATAGGTTTCCCTCAATTAATGTGAGCTAATGCAATAAATCGAATGGAATGTACTTATTTTAAGCCCAAATCGAAATGTGAAATTGGATGACACAATAAGATGAAGAGGAAGAGGGATTCTCTTTCACCACGATGCAGAAAACATGAAGAAATGTTTATTTTTAATTATACCAAAAGAAACATTTCCTTTAGAGCAAATAGAAAGAAGAGGTGGGTTACCAGGGAAGAAAATTAATGTGTACACTTTTGAGAAGGAAACAAACACATAATTTTTCCTAGGAATGAATGAAATGCAAGGAACCCCGTATGGGTCCCACCAAGCATGCCAAAATATTTCACCTGATTCTTAGATTGTTTCTTTGAAGTGTTGATGAAACAAATATACCGTAATGAAAACAAGACCACCAAAAGGAATTAAACAATATGGGCAATGAGCGCCTAGCGTATGCTAGATGCGGGAAGTATGATACTTCTTAGATGGCTGTCGAGTCCACTATTTTAAACAATTTAATGTTGAAAACAAAGTAAATCCTATTCTTATTTACAAATGATTTAGGTATCTTACTTAAAAACACAATAAGAAAACTAGATCTAATCTAATGAGCTAAGCTAGAATAGAATCCAAAGGTCAAATGATTGGTTACGGGTCTCTACAGTGTCGATAAAGGTCTCGGGTAGATCACGGGTGAATGGGTGTGAGATGAAATTTGGTGGGTAGGTATTTTTCTAGGATATGTGGGCAAATACTGACGAGAGACCGGTGTCGGTCAGGGGTGACCGACAACGGTTAGGTGTAACCGGTGCGGTTACTATGAGATCTGGAAATGTCACAGAACAAGCTATGGTCTCCTTTGTGATTGCACAAAGGACTTTGGTGAGTCAAGATGAGGTATTGGGTGACTGGAGTAGGCTTTGGCGAGGTTTTAATGGGTATATGGAGGTGAAAATGTTGGAAAAGGTCAATAAGGGGAAAGATAAACAATGGGTGATAAAATGATGATGAAATGAAATAAACCAAGAAAGTATGATGTTATACTTACTTGGATTTCATTCCTAAATGCCTGTGTGTGAGGGATGGTGGTGTTGATGATGGGTTTGAAGGTTACAAGTGTTCACCAACTGAAGAAAATGTTCTGCATGGGCTACATTTACACTCCTCTTTGCTTGGATAGATTAGATCATGGATGGGATGGCTATGCGGGGAGAAGATGCTCAATCTCCTTCCTTGGATGTGATTTTCCGTTGGAAATTTCTCTACGAAGATGTGTTATCTCTCTAAGATGTGTTCTTTCTCATAAACTTTCTCAAAATGTTTGCACAACTTCCAACCTTGAGAATAAGGTTGTCTTAGGGTTAAAAGGGTAACTAACGGCGGTTCCGGCTTAACCGGCCGACGGTTAGGGGTGACCAAAGTGTCGGTCAAGGCGGGATTTCCTAGGTTTACTAAACTAGGCGAGATCCTCCCGATTTCCTTGGATCTCATGTCGTTATTCCGTAGATTAGAATAGGAGCTTCTTGTGAGCATGCGGGAATGTGGTTAGAGGGAATGTAGGCATTGATTTTTAGGGTTTGGGTAAGTCTTAGTTAGTTATGGCAAGTTACTAAGAATAGGTCTTAGGTTGAGTTGGTTTAATGAGGTGTCTAAGTGAATCGTATGTGGGAATATTATTTAAATAAGATATTTAAACAATAAATATAGTGAGGGTAATGAATTAATTTAATTTAATTAATATTAGTGGGGTGAAGGGGGCTCATGGCTAGGTAAATGTAATAAAAGGGTGTTTATATGTCAAGGGACCAAAGGGGATTGTGACCTAATTTTAGTGTCTACACTTGGGAAAGCAAGAGGAGTGACATGTTGGGGTTCAACCAACTTTGCAATTGTTTTTGTGGGGAGGGAGGTGGAACTTCTTGTTTGTTTGGAGGGGATGACTGTTTGGAAGGGAAAGGGGAGAGGAATTGAAATGGGGTGGAAGACTAGGGAATGGAGAAATGGAATCAACACTTGGGGCAGCAACTGGGAAGCTTGGAAATTAGAGCTTGGGTTGAGATGGTGTTGCTTGAGAAAGAGAAAAAGAAAAGCTATGAGATGGTGGACTTACCCATTGACAAGGTTGTCTTGACTCCAACTCATAAGCCCCGATCTCCTTAGTCCATTGTGCAAGTTGGGGCAGCATTTCAACCATGAAGTCTAGCTTCTCCGAGGGCTGTAATGTCTTGGAAAAGGGCCTTCCCATGGACAAGGTGCCTTGCAACCAATCTTGAATGCCTTCATTTGTGCTATGCCCCTTGAATGAACCATGTCAGCCTCCATTTTTTGAATTTTCTCCAATAAACTAGCATTCTCCACATAGTTGTCACCATTGTATGCGTCCCCTTGTTCTTGATAAGCTCCATGGCCAAACTGACTTTGACCTTGCTCATATGGGTAAGCATAATGGTCCTGGATCTGATTATAATGCTGATTTGGAGGAGTTGGGAAATGCATTGGAGGTGGATTACATTGTTGTAAGTGTGAGTTCCATGAAGGGAATGAAGTCATGATTGCACAACCTCATGGAATGGGAGAAAATGAAAGAGATGGAAGAAGAAAATGGATGAAAATGAGTGGAAATGGATGGAAAAGGTCTGCAACTCAGAGAATGGGTTTTTGACCAGATGGAGTTGCCAGATGTGCTTGCATGTGCCTCAAAAGGCTAAATCCCACCAAGAACACATCAACTTGATGAAATAAAGTGAAGACCTCTTGTCCCACCGGGCGTGCCAAAATTGTTAGTGTAAAATCATAGCACCCCGAATGGCCAAAGATGTGAAGTGGTTAAAATGGGGCATTCGGTGTGATTGCATAACATTGGATCATCTCTCAAGATGTGGGACTTGTAAAACTTGAGATGGACCTCCGGAGAAAGCCGGTTCTTGCTTCCTAATCTACCTACCACAAGCTACTCCAGTGCAGGAAGAACCTATTCTATCCTAATCTAACCATTCTAAGGAACCAGAGAGAAAGAGAGGGTGAAAGAAAAGCCTACACTAAAGTGGTGATACACCAGAGAAGGAAAGGGGTGAGATGCTCTATTGAGGGGATAAAACAGGGTAGAAAGGAAGATGGGAAGGTCAAACAGAAGTGACACAAACCAGACCCTAATCGTGATCAAAAATCCATGAAACACAATGCCCTTCACTTGAAAATGTGAATTACATGCATAGAAAACAAATTTGAAAGGGAGAGGCACTAAGAGACAACAAAACAGGGAAAAGGGTTGAAGAAACACCACAAAACACATTTTATTGCTCTATATGGGTGTACAGACCATTACATTTCTACTTAGAGGCATAAAAATGCTTGCTTGGCATAAGAGAAGGTTTTCAACTCAAAATGGAGTTGTGAAAAAAATTTGTGAGTTTCCCTACACCCGAGAATAATCTCCTCTTCTAAAATGAGAAGCATTATAATATATAAAAAGAATAAGAGAGAGAAGAGGGAAAAGTTGAATCCTATTTCAACTACCACGGGATATGCATTGAATCCTACCTTGAAGAGTCAACCACTATAAATCAATACCTTTCCCAAATCTACCCCAAATCTATCGATTTTGGCTCCCTCTGTCTATCTGGCGTATTGAAGAAGAATGGCGGATCGAATTGAATCAGATCTGGTAGTTGGAGAAATCGGGCTCTATATTAATGGCCTAGAAGATGTTTTCCCATTTTCACCCACCAATGCCTAAAAAATGATATTTTATGTTTCCAAGGCATAGAGGGCATCGAGACGTTTCCAAAAAATATTCTCCCACCCAAATATGAGTTCTCAGTCAAAAGATATGGTCATTTGAATTTTTGGGTCACGGGCGCATAATATTTAAATGAGTCTATCTCTTAGGGTCCATGTGGCAACTCTGCGCTCGTTTGAGATTTGACTCCTTCCTTCACTCTTGGAATAGTGCCCATGTGACACGTGGCAGCGTCCGTAGGTTTCCCTATTTCCTTTGTATTCTTCCTGAGTCTTTTATGGCGGGAGACACTGTATCCGACCCAAGACACGTGGAGGCTTTGCGCATGTTTAGAAACTGCCCCCATACTTTACCTTTAGAGTAGCATGGATACGACACGTGGAGACCTCTGTGGGCCTTTGGACTTTTCAACGGTCGCCCTCACCTTTTCGAGCTCTGGGACATGTGGTGAGCTGGCACTCGTTTGAGATTTTCTTTTAGATTGCACCTTTGAAATGATGTCATGTTGACACTTGGCACCTTCCACTACTAGCCCGCCTCTACTTTGACTATTCAAACTGCGACTCTACCCCCACTTTTTTAAATCCTGGGACATGCGGCGAGCCCGCACTCATTTCATTCTCTCGCCTAGGGTCTTGCTTTTGAATGTGTGTTGTTTGGACACTTGGCACCTTCCGCCTATATTCATTACTTAGTTGTTTTGGGCCCATTCTCCTTTTGACCTCTGTTGACCATTGGCTACATGGAGGGTTGGCACAAGTTTGAGTCTCCACCTTGGGCTCCCATTTTGGATTTGCGCTAAGGCGACACTTGGCACCTTCTGCCTAGTTGAAGACTTTTTCAATGGTCGTGCAACTTTTTGGGGCTCTAGACGCGTGGAAGTCTGGTGCTTGTTTGGGTCTACCCTTTGATTTTAATCTTTGGAGGTGCGTTGTTTGAACACGTGGAGGCTTCCATTGGATCTCTATACTTAGTCATTTTTGGGCTGTTTTGAACAATTTTCGAAGCCCAAAGACTTCAAATCTTTGCCGTTTCTTTTACTTCTCGTTCCTGGCTCTTTTGACATTGCTCCTCCTTCCCTGACCAAGATGTTCCATTTTTAGCCTTGCACGTAATCTATTTAATGCATTTAAGGCACAAATTTTCTGGATAGAGCTATTTTTTGAATTTCTCCTATGCAAGGTCATTTGATCTTTCACAGGCCCCGCCACTTCCATTGTAGAGTCTCCCTACAACCTATTTGTAGGATTCAAACATGATTTCTATGGTTCTTTCTGTGTGGGGTCGTGGCTGATCCAATATTTTTCTAGGGGGTAAAATATGGATAACATCTACTTCAGATTTAGATGCATGCATATGGCATAATCGGTTGGGCCATATGAGTCAAAAAGGAATACAAATCTTAAAGGATAAGGGTAAGTTATTATATTTGAAAGATTTAGATCTTGATTTCTGTGAGCATTGTGTCTTTGGAAAGAAAAAGAGAGTGAGATTTCTCAAATTTGGGGCAACTAAGAAGGAGCAGAAATTGGAGCTTGTACACTCAGATGTGTGGGGACCAACTCAGGTAGCTTCTCATGGAGGATCCCAATATTATGTTACTTTCATTGATGATGCTACAAGAAAGGTATGGGTTTATTGTATTAAACGTAAATATGATGTTTTTGAGACTTTTAAAAGATGAAAATCCCTTGTTGAGAATGAATCAAATTCAAAGTTAAAGTGCCTTAGATTTGACAATGGTGGTGAATATTGTAGCAAATCTTTCAATGATTATTGTTCAGTGAATGAAATACGTAGAGAAAAAATGGTTCTAAGAACACCATAGGAGAATGGTGTTGCAGAGAGAATGAACAGGACAATCATGAAATGTGCTAGAAGTATGAGGATACATTTTGGATTGCCCTTGCAGTTTTGGGTAGAAGAAGTTGATACAACGGTTTATTTGATTAACTATGGGCCTTCAAGTTCACTAGATGGAGGAATACCAGAGGAAGCTTGGACCAGAAAAGAGGTAGATCTATATTTTCTTAAATTTTTGGTTGAAGCTTTTGTGCAAGTTGATAAGGAAAATTAAAAAAGTTGGATGTAAAATCCAAAGATGTACTTTCATTAGTTATGGATCGGTGATTTTGGATTCTATTTTTAGGATTTAGAGAATTCTAAAATTATTAGGAGTCGTGATGTTAAATGAAATGAAAAGAGAATGTACAGGGATCAAATTTTGGTACCCAAGGATGAACCGGTTGAGAATTTTGTGAATGAAAATGAACTCTTGGATTTAAAAGTAATACCAACAAGGTTACATAAGTAATCGTGTCGTCATTTGACCCTCGACCGACATCGGTCGGCAGAAGCTAGTATCGGTTACTGAGAATAGCATAACCAACATCGGTTAGTAGAAGCGGCGTCGGTTACTGGGTGACCGGTGTCGGTCATTGACAAATTTGGATACAAATGTGCAGGAGGTCAGAATGAGCCTCCGATACCCTAAACTCCTGTGAGAAGGTCACAAAGGGTAAGTAAACCTCTAGAAAGATTTACACCTTCTCTATTTTATTTATTATTGACTGATAATGGTGAACCAAAAATTTTTGAAGAAGCAATGTAGGATAAGACCCATGTCAATGGGATCATGACATGAATGAGGAGATAGACTCCTTAGAACAAAACCAGACTTGAGATTTGGTTAAGTTTCTAGTAGGTAAGAGGACATTGCAGAACAAGTGGGTTTATAGGATCAAGGAAGAAGAGGGTGGACAAAAAAGGTACAAGGCAAGGCTTGTAGTAAAGGGATTTACACAGAAAGTAGGTATTGAATTTGGTGAAATATTTTCTCTTGTTGTAAAGATGACTTCTATTCATATTGTATTGAGTTTAGTTGCAGTAGAAGATTTGCATTTAGAGAAACTAGATGTGAAGATGACTTTCCTTCATGGTGATTTGGATGAAGAGATTTATATGCAATAGCCGCTTGGGTATGAAGTCAAGGGTAAGGAGAAATTAGTGTGCAAGTTGAAAAAGAGCCTATATGGGCTCAAGAAAGCTCCAAGGAAATGGTACATGAGGTTTGATAGTTTTATGCATGAGCATGGTTACTTGAGATGTGAATCTGACCATTGTGTTTATTTCAAGAAGCTTGAAAATGAGAGCTATATTATTTTGTTACTGTATGTGGATGATATGCTTATTGCAGGATCTAGTATGCAGGACATTGGTGAGCTTAAGGGAAAGCTAGCTCACACATTTTCTATGAAGGATTTAGGAGTTGCAAAAAGAATCCTTAGCATGCAAATACACAAAGACAGGAAAAACAAGAAATTGTATTTTTCTCAGGAGGATTATATCCACAGGGTGTTAGAAATGCTCAAGATGTAGAATGTAAAACCTGTTAGTACACCTATGGTTGGACACTTAAAATTGAGAAAAGATCAATGTCCTTCATTACATGAGGAGGTAAAATACATGACATGAGTACCATATGCTTCAACAACTAAGAATCTCATGTATGCTATGGTTTGTACTAGACCGGACATTACACAAGTAGTGGGAGTTGTGAGTAGATATATGGCCTATCGGGTAAAGAGCATTGGAAAATAGTCCAATGGATACTTAGGTATCTCGAAAGGGACATCTAGCATGTAGTTATGCTTTATGGAGGTTGAGATATTTCATTATATGGATATGTTGATTCGAATATAGTGAAGATCCGGATGGTAGGAGGAGCACTCTGGATATATTTTTACGGAGGTGGGACAACAATTAGCTAGATTTCAAAATTGTAGAAGGTTGTGGATTTGTCTCTACAAAGGTAGAGTATGTTGCAGCTACGAGAGGATAGCAAGGAGATGATATGGATGAGTAGGTTCATGAAAGAGTTATAAAAGGAACAAGATGATTACAAATTGTTTAGTAATGTGATCAGTGTGATTCATTTGGCAAAGAAATCGGTGTTTCATTTGAGAACGAATAACATTCAATTGAGGTATCACTTCATACGAAGGTATTGGAGGATGGGAAGTTGAATCTGGAAAAGATTCATATGAGTAAGAACCCTACAGATATGCTAACAAAGCCATTAGCAAAGGAGAATTTGGAGCTACACTCCACTTTTATTGGTCTTCGAGTTTGAGACTTGAAGAGGAAGAAACAAATCTAAGGAAGGATCCAAGAATGATGTTGTATAGGTATGGTGTAGTAATTAATCTCCAAGTGGGAGATTGTTGAGTTATGGAGCTCAATTACTTCGGATTAGCATGCAATGTGAAACTTGTTAGAAAACAAAGTAGCTGCCATCGGTTAGGAGGGATCTACATCGGTCACCTATGACGGCATCGGTTAGGTAAGGAGGAACCGACATCGGTTAGGGCTAACCGGTATCGGTTACTTGTGCGGGAGTGTTTTATTTAACTCTCGGGAATTAGATCTATTTTTAGCATTAAAGCAGATCTATTGATTGTAATTGCATGGCTAAGTGCCCTAAGTTTGTATACACCTATATAAGCATGAAAGCTAGGGTTTAGAAGTAAGAATTAAGAAGAAATTACAAAATTTGATGATTATTGTGAGAATAATTATGAGAGAGAGAATTCTTGGAGAAGAAGAAAAATCTTGAGAGAAAGAAAGTATTGTACATCTGAGAGGTGTGGAAGATTGTAAATATTTAATTGTATATCTTATCAAAGCTTTGGATAATAGATTAGCTTGTTTCTTGGTGGACATAGCCCACACTTGGTGAACCACGTTAAATATGGTGTTGATTTATATCTCTTGTTCTGTATATTTCTTCTGGTAGAATATCCACATTTATTTACATGTAAGCTTAGATCTGATATATTATCTGACGGTGTGCTAAACCCCAACACTAGCCGCCACAACCTTAGATCTTTATTCCTAACCTTTTACACATTTCTGAGTTTTTATCACCTTATCACGAATCCAATCAATCCACTTCATTCTCTTTGCAATCACAGAGAATCCCAAAACCACATGTTAATCAACTTTCACCAAATTTCCCTACCCACGCCGATTACCTTAACTATTTTCAGTTTCCCCTTCACCAACATCGGTCACCGGACCGCGTCGATTACTATAGCTCCAATCATATTTTCACTAAAATGACCTAAACACTCCGAAAAACCTCACAAAATCCTCATCTAAGCCAGATACCCTACCTAAAACCTCTCCACAAACCTCCCCATCTCTCTCGTATAAACAGAGAGAGAGAACACGGATAATGCTGTTTCGATATTTTTCCATTCCCATAGAAACCAAGATCAGTTATCCCTAACCGATATCGGTCATAGCTAAACCATCATTGGTCACACATGGAGCGACACTTTGGTCTCGTGTATGCGGAAAGCTACCTCATACCAACAAGCTCTCTAATCACCCAAATCAAGCCCAAACTCCACCAAGTCTTACCCAAACCCTGCCTGTGACCTCCAAACCACCTACCCATCCTGCAACCTAACTCGGGACCTTCACCAATTTAATTATCAAAGCATTTAATTAGATTAACATTGATAGTAATCTGAGATACCTAAATCAGAGTACTAGCATTAGACTTGTTTGTTTGCATGTCCGTTTATTTTATATTAAATTATATATATCAGTGGATTGACAACCGTCGAGGAAGTATCACATTTCTGGATCTATCTCACGCTAGGCAATCCACTAACCTTTTGCTATTCACTATGTTTGGTGGTCTTGCTTTGCATTTTAGGTAGTTCCTCCTAGCCAAAAGGAGCTCTCGCAATCAACTTGGATCAAGAAATCAAAACGCGTGCACAACCTTCAACCGACATCACAAACATGTATTCCTCCTTAGCCTATTGCCCCTTTATCTGTTTCATTAATTTTTTAAGAATCCGGTGAAACAAGACGACTCCATTGATTGAGTGGTAAGCCAAAACATCTACAAAAAAATTGAACATCGTGAATAAAATGTGGACTAAACCCTAAGGATTTAGCATATCAATAATGAATAGCCATTCAATATGGTCATAAGATTTCTCAAAATCTATCATTATAAAAAAACCTCATTGATTAGATCGGAGGGCCCATTCCATACTTTCCCATATCACAATTATACTATCAAATATGTATATAATTCTAATGTTACTCGGTTTCTCTGTACTAAAAATTAAAGGAAGAGTATAGAAGATGTGCAATGCTGAGGATTTGTCTATAGTCTTGTAAGAAATATTGAGTAGAGTTACAAGCCAACAATTACTTATAAAATCAAGGAGACCATCTTGGGAATGAATTTTATGGGTCCCTTGTTGATAATCTAGCCAAGAGATTTAGTTCTAAAGGCTTCAAGATACATGTGGTAGAGGTACTCTCAATTGTATCCCATAGAAATGTGTACTATTTTCATGACAGGACATCACAACTAGGGGCTTTGTCATTGGCCATCTATGTTGATTCATGCAAATATTTAATAATTAAGATCATAACACGAGAATCTTTGCGCTTGGTATAGCTTGCATGGAACCATCGATAAGCATTGTGAACGAGCTTGTTCTCACTCATGGGAAGGATCTATAGCTTTGAATACCCATTGGTAATGGTGAACAAAAGATTGTATCATGTCTAAAACCTACATGGGAAGATGGTTAGCCTCTTGAATGTATTTGATTTGTTGATAACAATGTTTGGATTTAGGTATAGGTAAAAATTCCTTAGAAACTTTGTCACCAAATTTTAACTAGTATAACCTAGCCTTAATTTTCCCTCTATGAGCATTATAAGAATATGCAATTTGAAGGATTCACATGAGGGATGCCACTTAACATTGCAAATGTTCATTAGGAAACCAATGAGAAGCTCAATTGCGAAGTGGCATTGGAGTAAGACCACAGCGACATATGTGAGCATTTTCCTACCATAACTACTGAAGAGGAACCAAGCAAGATGAGTGATGGATTTCATCCACTAGTCAATCCAATCATAGTTCCTTGTTGGTAGATGTACTACGTTCCAAACTTGCTTAATGTAAGCTAAATTAGTCCCATGATAGAACAATATAGTATTGACAAAAATTATATTTTTAAAAATTTGGGGTTCTAGAATAGCCACTTAATATGGAACCATATTGGCATATGGTTAGAAAGAAAAATATCCGATAATGATTCAATTAGTAACTAAGCATAGTTCACAAAGGAGAAGCTTGGTCACTTCCTCACGATGTGGATAGTTGGCTAGAGAGAAGCATTTATGTAGATGCAAAATAAATTTATATTTTATGACTCAACCTCATATTTATCAAAAGTGCTTGATATATAAAAAATACATATCTTCGTTGAAATTTTTATTTGAGAATTTTCCACCTCTCCATTTCACAACATAATTAGTGCGATCATGTGCTCAATTAAACTATAAGCATCTTCATTCTCCATTTAATTTTTATCCTTAATATTTTTTTATCGCTCTCATAAACAAAGTTAAACTAAATATAGATGTATATTTATAATCCTTAGCATCAAAATGATACACCAAACTAAATTGGACTTTGTTTCTTTTTCTAAAGTGAGAGAAACATCTCTAACAAGCTTTACAAAATTATTGCCACATGTCGTAATTATTCACGGATTAGCTTTTAAATTTTTAAGAATTGAAATATAGTACTATAGAACTATTTGATTGACGAGAATAATACATATGGAAATTAATATCTACGACCGCCTTTAATAAATAATTTTCGAGAGGTTCGCCCCCTCCAAGCAGATTGGTCTTTTGAAGACGAGTGCCTTATTGAGCCCCACTTGTACCGACTAAGTATGAAGGGGTTTTATTGCGACGAAAACTTTAGAATTATTGCATGTGGCCACAACTTTATCAACCCCTCGTCACATCATCACATGTGATTCCGTGGTAGAGAATATGGGTAGGCCCCTATCTATACTAGGAGTTGCTCTTCTAGGAGGTAGGCTTTTTTTTTTGGCGGTGAAATTTTCTGTGTGTATATGACATTTAATAGGAATTATGAATGGTAACAAGATGTGAAATAGTGTGAGAAGTTATTTAAGTTTAATTCAAGTCCAAGAAGATGAATCTAGTATTTATGTATCCACCATTAACAGGGGGAAAAACACCTCTAAATTGTTATGGCAATATCTTGCATTAACTTCCCACACTGAATAGTTTTTATTGGCTTTCAAAGGAACCCATTACCAATTGTCAATCTCACAGTGAATCATCTTGAACTCCCGCGATTCTTGTCCATATTACGTCAAAAACACCTAAAAAACAAGCAAATTTCTTAACGCTTTTAAATCTCCCAATCCAATCGCATTGCAAAGCGATCCTTTGACTGGAATGGCCTTTCTAAAAAGCTCCCGCAATGATTTATAATTTGCTGGATAAATCAAATTGGATACGATATTGGGTAACACACAAGTTCCTTGAAATGGAAAGAAAATAACCTCGGCAATTAAATATTGGTTTGTGCTCTTATGAAAAATATCATTACCTGATAATAATAATCAAGAAACCACTTTTCCAAATCGGAGCATTTTTTTGAGAAATTCTAAATGCTTGACGCATGAACCCCGGGCAGGTTCAACCAATCGGAAGGTAACCGTTTTTTTCCCTTCGGCTACTACAAATTGAGAGGGGCATTTTCATGATATCAATGGTTTTGAATACGAGATCTTTGAGAAGTTATCGTTGGTTTAATACGAGTATATAAAACCAGAAATTGCTTGTTGAGAAGTTGTCATTGGTTAAATTGTATCTATAACTAAACATTGCTTGCCTCATTTAGTGGAGCATTTATCAAGCTGTGGAATTGTTGCGTCGACATGACATTAACGTTTGAATTTAGAGTTTTTTTCCTGTAATATTTTTGGGAGGACCTTATTTTCATCCAAGCAAAGCGTCCGCAACAACGACCAATCAAACACAAAGCTAATGACCAACAGTGCAAAGCAAGTAACACCACCCACCCACGCATCACCGCACAAAGACCTAATGAGAGAAAAAAGAAATCAAACGACACGAGACACGAAACGGAATAGGGACGAGGTTGAAAGGAAGGACGATGAAAAAGGGGATTGTGCCTCCCGATAGAAGATGCCTACGACGTAATAATACGAGGCATTTAGATATATCTAAGTGTATGCCACATGATCATGATGCGCCATATCTATATATAGGGGTAGTCACCGATGTGCCAATATCTATATCGGGGCTACCCCTATATTCTATAGGTCCACCCAATCCAATCTATAGTGGGAGGGACTAAATATGGTGTGGTGCGCAGGGAAGGGAGCCGAATTCACTACTAGATTATTTTGGGGATTCGCTACGGGATGCCCATTTCTCAAATTGATATTTCTCGTCCCCAGAAATTTGCAATAAATTGTTGGCAGTCAAGTGAAGATATATAGAGAGGGGCCTAGTCGGGCGGACAGAACATATCCATACAAGTTATATATATAGGGGTAGGGGTCGAGATGCTCCTCGATAGCGATTCGGTGGGGCCCTAAGGCGAGTCATATATATAGGGGCAAGGGACACACTTCAATTGTGGTCTCTTAATAGAGACTAATATTTCATCCTGAATCATAATTATTATATTGAATAGATAATTTCATCATTTCTTTCTCTTAAAATTAATTAAATTCTTACACACGTCTCTTTTTGGGAGGTCTACATCCATTATGTGGCATAGGAGTTATGTCACGTACATAACTCAGTAGTACACTACTTTGAGCAATGGCTCGTAATGCTGTATCTCTCCCCGGACCAGGTCCACTTATCAAAACTTACGGAGATGTGTGTGGACCAATGGAAAAGGATTATATATAATTAATGTTATTAGTATTGCGAAGGCATACTCTATAGCTTTCACATTTGTTTAAATAGTTATTATTATTTGTACTTTTTAACCAATAAGACTTTGTTATTATTTTTCATAAACAAATATATACTTCTCACATTAATAAACTTACACAATTTTTAACAAAATAATTGTAAAAATTCATTTATCTTCAATTTCATTGGTTTGTAAACTACATGTTATTGTCACCTGGAACACAATAGAGAAAAATAGGATGTCATAACATTTATTATAATTCATACAAAATGACTGTAGTCTATATTCTACTCTAAAAATGTCTACAACAAATTTAAAGCTTAGCTAAATATCCAGCTCCAGATTTAGCACCCCACAAAATGATGACACCAATTTGTTCCTCTGTCAACTTGTATGTCCATTCTCTATTTCTATGCCACCTCATTACTTATATCAATGTCAACACCATTTCTGAAGGAATGTTTGTATGCAAAACCATGTTCTTCTGAATCTCCGCTATTTGGAAAACGTCAACTGAGACAGATAAAAACGCATGCTGGGTAAATTCCACTGGTGTATAAGTTATCACAAGAATAATTTAGGGCTCGTTTACTATAATATTTCATTATAAGGTTCAGAGCTTGTCCTTTGAGACAGAATTTTCAATTAGTTTAGGGTTTGATTCACACTAAAATTTGGGTTTTTTTTTTTGTTTTTCAAGGAGAGCTCCACACCGAGAATGTGGACAGTAGGGAATTCGAGGATCTCGACATTTAGAGAGGAGGAGCACCGACTTTCCATTCAATTTGTGTTTCTTAACCAGTAAATGCAACACCCACATACTATGTGTTTGGAAATCTAGTGGTCAAGAGTTTACAGTCCTTCAATATGAACAATATTTTAGGGTAAGATTCTCACCTCAAAGTGACTGAATAGCAAATAATATCAAAATTTTGTGTAACTTGTAATTGAATTGCTTAGTAGTTGTGGACGATGCAACAACTCTACAACGAGGAGTTGCTGCAAAGCTTTAGCGAGCTGCCTCGTTTTTTAACTCGCAGCTGAGATCTGTTATAAAATTGAATTGATTTTTAAATTTGCGGGCCTTCACATTTGCAAACAACTTTGCAATGAACATGGGCATATTGAACAATTGTGCGCGGCTTGGTAATTCTGATCTCATAACTCTCGTCCTTAATACATTTCTATTTGGCATTGTTAACTATAATCTCAATGGTGAATTTTATAATGTTAGGGTTTTTGGATAAGTCATTTTTGAGATGATTGCATCGGTTGCTTTTGCAGGCTTTGTAATTACCACTAATTTTTCTCCCCTTTTCCATTTGCACCCAGCTACTCAAGGCAGACCACGACTCACATGGGTGACATTGATACTCTTCAACTCGCGGATTGTTTCTGTGTTCCTCGGATGTAATATCTTCTTGGATCGTACTGCGTATTTCTACTCCACCCGTGCATTGTAATCTTGTACAAGATTATGTTGATTTCTCTAATTTCCGCTTGAGCCCGTTCACCCACATCATTAAACATTGCAATTAATATTTCAGGCATTAAGTTTGTGGTCAAATTTTTGACATAACCGGTATCAGTTTCATTTTTTGCACATATTTTTCAGGGAGTTTTTAACAATCTAATTCTATGTTTACATAAAGCATTTGTCATTGTTCGCAACTTTGACCATCCACATGTATTTTGGATTCCTTACATCAATCAACATTTGGTTAACATCACTTTTCAATTTCCATTTCATTAAATGTAATCACCACATCTAATATGATATATTCACCTTTGATACCATATCTGTCATTTTAAGTGCGGCAATACTTTACAACATTGTTGCTCTTGTTCTTGATGTTGCAATTTTGTATACCAATGGAAAAGGATATATATAGTTAGTGAGTTTCACACAATAATATATGAATGTAGAGGAAATATGATCTTTAAAAATATTTTTAATTATAAAATGTATTTTAGGGAAAATTTTAAGTAAATTCGCGAATATTAGGATTTTGGAAATTGGAAATGCCGATTTTTAATAGTCACTTTTGCTCAATTTACCTAAAATTTCGTGACAAGTCATTTGTATGGGTCACTCGCCTACTATTTATAGTAAAAATGAACTTATGCATGTATTTCACCAACGTTTCTAATCAAAATGTGTAAATATTCACCGAGGTATAATACATAGCTTGGGGGTTGTAGGGGATACACGCCTTAAAGCCACATTTTATGTCTGTTTTATGGGAGACAATGGTCTACTTCTAAAGAGACGATTGTCTTAACAATGAAGAAAATATACGGGATGGACGACCATTCAAAGTTACTGGGACACCCATCAACACATGTCAAGCGGTAGACCGACAATGTTGGATGGATGACCAATGGATTTCGCTCCAATATGTAGGTGAAGGCCGTCTAATGCAAGTTAGGCACGGCCAACCAATAGGGATGTGTCTAACACGGGTGGACAAGCAGACCAACAAGGATGGACAAATGACCAATGGATTATGTCCAATGCATAGGTTAGGCGACCAACCAACGAGGATGCATCAACATAGGTCAGACAACAGACCAACAAGGTTGGACGGACGACCAATGGATTCCATCCAATGCGTAGGTTAGACAACAATCCAATGTGTAGGTTAGACAACCGACCAACAGGGATGTGTCCAACACGGAGTTGGACTGACAGGACTAATAAGGTTTGATGGATGACCAATGGATTCCGTCCAATGCGCAGTGAGGCGGCCATCAATGTAGGTTGGACGGTGACCAACAAGAATTTTGCACACCAAAAAATAGCGTCCATCCAACACCCATCCAACTATACAAAACCATCTAAAAAATTCCCTACCAAATCTCCTTTACCGCAAATCATTTTTTTGGAGATTCATCATCGTTTTGAAAGTCTATTTCAGAGATTCACCAACCATTCTATAATAATTTTTCAGAGGGGGTCCTAAAATGAACCCACGAGGGTTCATTAGCTAAGGCAATATCCTAGCACGTGGGTTCATATTGAGGTAATTAAAATTAATAAAATTAAACTCAATATACCGGTAGACATGAGGGTGAAATTTTTTAATTTATTAATGTTTTGAATCGGGTATTGGGGGTAGGTTAGAGAGATGGGCCAAAGGAAATAGAGGTTTACTTTTAATATAAAACTAAAACGTTTGAACCCTAGTTTTTAAATGTAAATACCTTAAAATTAGTGTAAAAGGAGTGTGGTCATAAATTAAATTATAATCTCTTTTTAATAAATAAATCTAGATTCTTAACCAAGAAATAATAAGATGGTAGAAAACTAGAATTGAGTATGCTTTTCAACACAAGTGATATTATTTCACCATCTTAATTATTTGAAGAACTATTGATAAATGCATAAAGCTTAACATATATAAGGTGACTTGTAATATGTATTCAATGGATTCGAACTATCTTTTGAAAGGAAATGCATATTAAAAAAAATTGAGTGAGAAATATAATATATTTTTGTCTAATATATTGGGGTAGAAATAAAAAGGGGTAAATAAAATTGTAATTGAAAAATGGGTAAGTAAGGTACATGGAAAAAATAGGGGGTATTTTCATTCTAATAATATAACGGGAGGGGGTATTATCAATTGAATAATTAGAGGTAGAAACTAGAATTAAGGGTATTCTTTAATATTTTTGAACGAGTGCTATACCATACTTTTACTAAGGAATCCAGTAAATGAACCACGATATATTTATATTATTCAAAATAAAAATAGTATATAGATTATTCACAAAATAAAAGTGGTATGAAGCGTGTATGAAAGCCACACTAGGTCTTAAAGGATGAAATATAAAATTCTAAAACAAAGACTAAAAAGAGTTACATAAAAACAAGATAATAACATTAAGTAAAGCAATAAAGAGGTTGATCGAGGAGAATATTTTTTATATAGTCTTCTATAGTTTCCATTTGGGAGGCCATTATCGTCATCAATGGGGTCCCTACCAACAACAATTGTAATTTTAGTACTAAGTTGTCTCCATAGTGTCATTCAACGCTTAAGCGTTTTCTTATAGAGGAACATTCGACAAGAGCCAAATAAGGAAACTTGTTAGAATGGGAAAGAGTCCATCTATCACCAAAAGTATTAGGTAGGGAGAATAATGTTCATCTTGACAAGGCAACAAGGAGCCCTAACCACCACATTGTGGAAGTGATAAAGAGTGGAAGTGAGGCGGGACACCAATCAATGTTGCTTGACTTTAAGAACAACTTATGTGATGAACCCTTCCCCTCAAAATCCCATCCCTAAATGGAAAGGAGGGAGGAACATGAGAAAAAATGTAAGGAACACTACA
The DNA here is from genome assembly GCA_018340775.1 of Taxus wallichiana var. yunnanensis. Classification (NCBI taxonomy): domain Eukaryota; kingdom Viridiplantae; phylum Streptophyta; class Pinopsida; order Cupressales; family Taxaceae; genus Taxus; species Taxus wallichiana. Next base: position 798,761,562 of record CM031235.1, read on the forward strand.
CCAATGATCTAAAATGGTTTGCAGATGGATGACCTCAAAGTCTACCTTTGGAGTTTACACTTGAACCTCCAAAAATACATTGGAAACAACCATAGCTTTATTATAGGTTTAAAAGATACAATCAACAAAAAATTAACACATAAAATTGGAAATCTTTCTTTCCAAATAAAGAAAATAATTTTATCTTAAAAATTATGCCGAATAAAGGAAAAAGGAGTATGACCAATCTCTTGAAAGAACATTTTTCTAGAAGAAAGGTTATGGCCTAAAAGGTTTGAAAAATCATGAATCCATGTCCATAATAGTTGAGATTTTAAAAAATAAATAAAAACAGATGCATAACATTTTTGAGTGTCTACATAATGGACAATTACATTGAGGTACCCTAAATGAATAAGAAGGCTAAGGGGGACCACGATAAAGAAGACACCATGCAAAATTGAAAAGTTTTGGTTCAAAAATGAAATTTCAAACTATGTTAAATATTGGACTTGACCAAATGTAGTTGAATGCACGAGGACCACTAACCATTAAACTTTTGACTACAAAAAAATGTGGTGGAAACCAATCATATCCCTTATTAGGTGCATAATTTTGGTAAGACATATCTAGATACCTATTCTAGTCCTTCCACCGGGGTTGAAAAGGAAATGGCACTAATTTTTAAAACATATTGTCAGGGTTTGACTCTAAAATTTCCTTAAGAGACTTTTGATCACTATTAGCTAGATGAAATTTTCTCTTGGGTTTATCCTAGGAAAGTAACATTCTAGTTTGGTTATAGAAGATATCAAACAAGTGTAAATCTCTCATATAAAAATATTGAGGAATGAACAAAAGGGACTTATGTCATAGGAACATTATGTAAATTAATAATAGGTAACCACCAAAGTGAGTGTTGGTTTATCAATATCCCAAACCAAAAGCCATCACCATTCCATTGGAGCAAAGGTTTGATAGTTTCATAGGCTTTCTATGTGATTTTGATAACAATGAGACAATTACCTTAAAATTATTTTTTTGAATGACCATATTGCAAAATTTGAGCCCTTTCAACTTTTTTTGCCATCAATACACATTTAACACATAAGGTAGTTCCCTAGCATACAATGAACAACAAAAAAATCCCTTTGCCTTCTTGGGAAGAAAAAACAATTCAAAATAAAATTTGTTAAATCTCTTTCCATATATTTAGAACTAGCCCTTAAAAAATCTCTCAATAAGTTTTCAATATTTTTGTAAAGAGACTTGAAAGGAACCAAACAAGAAAAGTATACCACAGTGGTTGCAATAAATTTAGAACTAATTGCAAATTTATTGGCAACAAAAGGGATTATTGATCTAACAGAAAGCTTCTTATCCAACACTCAACTAAAAATTACCACAAAGAAAAGGGGACTCTTGGAATGCAAATGGAATACCCGAGAAGAAAAATATCTCTAAGTTGGATCCATTTCCATTCATAATTATCTAACCAAGAAGGTGGGGAAAGGAAATACTATTTACAACATCATGTTTTTCTCTAATGTATGCTCAAACTAGAAAATGAAAAATATATTAAGAAATTACATAACGTTTTTGATATTATTTTCCTCTTGATAAGGAAGAAAAGAATCATATGTAAAATGACCATTGAAAAGTTATGCGAGGTTGTTAGGTGAAAGCACATTCCTTTGAAAATCCCCTAACTTTGAGAGTTCACTAAAAGAGAACCTAATCTCTAAGTAGCAAGAAAATATAATGCAGGAGATGAAGGGGCAACCTTACCGAATAGAGTGACATAAAATAAACTATTTAGAGTTGACTCTATTGATTAAGAGGTAAGCCAAAGCATGTGCAAAAACATTTAAACAACTGGATAAACTTTTGGAAAAAAAACCTAAACTTATTCTAACATGTAGACAAAATGAATGACCATTCAATTTAGTCATAAGATTTATAAAATCTATCTCGATGAACATAGCTCATAGATTGGATCAACGGGCCCATTCCATGAATTCTAACACAATAATTATGTCATCAAGGATGTATCTAATTTTAATGAATTTGGTTTGATGTGGATTGAAAATCAAAGGCTAAGTATGGTGAATGCGAAGTCGGAAGGATTTGGCTATATAATTGTAAGTGTAGACACTCAAACTTGGCAATTTACCCTTTGACACTATTGGTTATGAAAATTCTCATTTGCTTAAAATAAATATACACACTCTATCCCCACTCAACACATATTACTATCTCTCTCCTAAATTTATTGTTTCTATATATTGATGTGTCGTCACATTCTAAATATAAATGCATAAAATTAGTATTTCACATATGCTTATCAAAATACATCTTTTATACTACATGCACTATCACCCTATCTGAAATTGTATGGTTAGGTGAGGATGTGGAATCTATTCCTAGCTGACCTCTACAGTCTCCAACCAACACATCCTCCAACTTTTATTTCAATTTGATTATCTTTTTTGGATTATTTCATCGTTAAGTTCAACCTTATCATAATAATTTACCTTTGGAACCCTATATAAGAAAGTTAATATCACTTCATTTACTTACCTAACACTCTTATGAGATCTCATTACAAATACTAACACAAAAGACACTCAAGAATCCCTAAATATCACCAAATATAATGCATATTAATTAGGGTAGTCACTATTATAATTCGAAGAAGGATTGACCGGTCAAGGATTCCAAATTCCCTCATTTCCAAGCATCCAAAGATCCCAATTCAATGTCTTAAAGAGAAAAATCATCCCAAACATTTTCAAAGTGGTTCAAGTTGCCAAACTAGCTACATCCATATAAATATCACATACTAGGTGGAGAAATACATTTGGTTTGATTCCTCTTCAGAGAAGTTCCAACATAGGTGGTGCATGGATTTCACTTCAACCCAAACACTAATATTTTGAAGGTCTTCCACCCATGGTTAGGGTTTGAGTTTGATTCAGATTATTCAAATAGTTTCACAATTATGTGACACTTGTGGTTTGACATCGACATGCATTTCTAGACAAGTGAAGGACACAAGAAGTTACAAAATTAGTTCTTTGAGTATATTAAAAATCATATAACATGGTCAAGATCATACAAACGTTCTTGATATAAGCTGCATACTGATTGCAGTATCGGGGCCTTTTCCAACTACAATGTTAATAGATAAGCTTCTTGATTTTATTTCTTCCATATTCTATAGTTTGTTCATCTCTCCTCTTGTGTTTCGAGCTTATATCATATTATTATCACTAGATACAAAGATTAATGTGTTGTTCTAAACTTACATAACTAATGTTGAAAGCTAATTAATTAGAATAACCCCTATAAAAACCTTACATTCTCTTCTAGTGTATTCATAACATTATTATTTTAATTAGGGTGTAAACATATGGTGAACTTGAATCTTGAATCAAATATATATTTCTAAAACCCTATTTTCCCTAGGGTTCCTTTCTATATGATCAAATTCTTTTCTCTTCATTATATCTTTCTATTTTATATCATCATGACCAACACTTAACTCTTTTAAAATATCTTCCTTAATCCTAGAAGCTCTCATTATTTCCCTATTATGAGATATTATTCCTCTAGCTAGGTTTGTGCTCATGCCTTTGTGTAAAAAGGAGACCCCTATGCTAATTCCCTTTACATTGGTACATAACGTGACACTATGACCTCTACTAATGGATTACATTCTACTCCTAACACATTTTATAATTTTGTTTTCACCATTATAGCGAGCATGTACAAGCTAAAGCCTATAATACTAACTTTGAAAATCATTCCCATGACCTTCACGAATATGAGGCACAACATCTTACATATTTATTATGTAATGCCACGCTGGGCATGAGGTTCCTTTTCTGCGGCCTGCCTGGCGTGAAGGAGAAGCTGTTCCGTGGGAGGGTGTTGTTTTGTTCTTTTTGGCAAGTGGTGTGTGGTTGGGCGCCTCCACCAACTATCTTCATTTTTCAAACATACTAACTGTCACCAACCTACCATAATTTATACCCTGTCACCTCATTTTGACCTGCTCCTCCTTGGCGTGTTCTGGACAGTGGATTCATTGATGGTGAAATGAAGGTCTGTCACTGACGTTGCAAGGGTGGGTGTGGGTCTCCAAAAATCGTGCGTTGTACAGGCAGCTTCAGTGGAGCGCAGAACTGAAATTCTCCTCGGAAAGTGCCGTGAGGAAGTTTTTGGCGGTATGCAGCAGCTACAGGGTCGAGAGGTAAACTTACCTCAGAAAATCAGTGGCCTCCAGGGAGAGAAAGTGCGACAGCTGCTGCAGGGCGATCCCAAGGAACCGTTGGTGCCGAACTTGATGTTCTGGTTGCACGCGACCACAGTCATGATCAGTTGTTGCAAGATCTTGCAGCTGTAGCAGAAAAACGAGATAAAGTTTTAGTCGAGCTGTCTTGCCTTTTCATTTTGGAAAGTCGCTTCTGTCCAGGTGGCGAATCTAACATGGAAGAAGCTCGATCAAATCTTGAGGCAAGTTTTGCAAGTGAGGCTGAGATTGCGTTCACTACTGTTTCTAATACTGACCGGAAGTTTTCCAGCGCCTAGCCATGGGTTAGATATGGTGGTTTTAGATGAAGCCGCATGCTGGGAGCTCTGTAGCATTTGCAAGTCGTGGTTTTTCTGTGCAAATCTCTTACCTGCCTTTGTTGTAGGAGATTTCTTCGAGCTTGTACTCCCAGGTCTGTTGGTCGCCATGCATCTTGCTTTTTCTTCTCTGTTTTTTAAGCTTTGGGCGTCATTGACACTGCTATTAGAGCTCTGTTCTGTGCTTTCGAGCTGGGCAATATTTTGGAGCTCTGTTTTGTGTTTCAATGGCTCTCTGGTCTTTTCCCCAGTTTGATCTGCTACGGATACACTTTGTTGCTATGCTCAAGCTTTCCATGGCTCAGTGTGAGTTTTCAATGTTTGGGTTGTGCTCGTCCAACTGTGATGTTATTTGTTCTGTATCTCTGCATCCTCAAATTCGGGATCCTCCTTCATGGTGATAGATCACACCCACGGGCACAGGAGATGTATGCAATGTTGGAGAAAATGTCTTGGGAGATGAAGGTAGCAGGATATTCTTCAGATCCAGAGCATGCACTGGGTTTGTATCTCCAAAATCGGTTATGTGACAGTGAGAGTATTACCAGCAGACCTGATGAAATTTATTACAGAGATTCTCTATTGAGATCTTACTTGTTTTACGATGTAACTCATGGGAGAGAATCCCATAGGCGTGGATCTGTTTCATATCAGAATATTCATGAAGCACATTTTGCTTTGCAATTATATGAGCATCTTCAACGAGTCACTATGTTGGCAGGCATAAAGGGTGCTGTTGGAATTATCACACCTTACAAGCTACAGCTGTAATGTTTGCACCGAGAGTTTGATGGTGTCCCCAAATCTGATGAAGGAAAAGGTTTGTGTATCAATACGGTAGATGCCTTTCAGAACCAGGAGCGATGTAATCATTATGTCTTGTGTCCGAGCTTCAAACCATGGTCGGTGTTTAGCTTTCTAGCGCAAGTGCTCTCGGACTGAGTGGTAAGCAGTTCGACTCTCACCCCAAAGCAGCTGCATTGAAGCAATCTAGTGTTTGGACAGCCACCTATTGCATCCTTCTAGTCGTGCCTTCAAAAGGGAATCCTGGTGTAGTATATTGCAAGAAAAGACCAGTGAAACAGAGGATAAAGCGAAGGGCGTGTGGCTGTAGCAGTCCTTGCTGGATGTACACGACTGGTGGATGCGTTAAAACAGGCAAGATAGACTAACCATATACATAATATGCTAGTATCTAATAAACCTCTTGAAATGAAACTTTTTCTTTCTAGAAATTGGTTTAAATCTGTGATTTTGTGGATTTGCGTTCGGTATATGGTTATGATTTGTTATACGGATTTGCCTCTGTTGGTTGTTCTTGTTGACGTGATCAACCCTTTTATATATAAAACAAACAAAGGTTCTCAGTGTATGCTTTGATTGATCATATGAAATATATATATATATATATATATATATATATATATAATTTTAAAGTTACTTCCTTCTGCAAAAATGTCGTTGTTTCTTTTGTGAACCTGGGTATGTAATCGCCCTAGAACGTTGCAGCGTTGACTAGTATTGGTTTCCTGTTATGTTGTTGCCCTAGAGGAAAACATACAGTTAAATTATTATTATTTTTTTATGATAAGCGTGATTATGCACTTCGTGTATTGTGCAAATTATTAGGGCTTTTGGAAATTAGAAGTTCAATATATATGCTTGTTAAGAAGGAAGTTTTGGGCCGAAAATATGTCCTGGGTTGATAGAAGGGCATAAATTATTGATAGAACCCCATTTTGATTCTACTCTTTCTATGAGTAAAATTTGATAAAATTAATGACCTTTATGGTGTTAAGATATGGTATGTTGATGATTCCTTGTGTGATCGATTTAATCATGTATAGACATAATGCCTTGATGGAGTAAGGTAATATCTTTCACGGTTCGTGAAAGTTAAGGTTTTCATCAACTGCTTAAGGTAACATGAAGTTCCTTAATTTAGTCAAACTTGTTTTGTACTTCCTTCTTGATGAGTGACCTTTCATTGCAAATTTAGAATGATTGTGATGGAAGGTCGTGAATATATTTTGTTGTCAAAAAGGGAAAAGAAGCTATGGAATAGTTTGTTTATGTGTCGAGCGTAATAATTGTAATTACATCGTTATAGAAGTTCGTTATTGGAGGATATCTATCTTCGATGGTATATTATGTGTTTAATCTCTGCATAGGTTACCATAAACTTAGTGATGAGATGTAAATTAAGGAGAGTTGAGAGACCTTTTCCTTTGTATACATCGTTTATGATATTAGGAAGTGAGTTGACGTCGGAAAATTTCAACCAAGTCTAGATTCATGGCTATGTTCCTCTAGAACGGGAGGGTTATAAATCTAAGGTATTATGAAAATTGCAAGGATGTGTTTAGAGTACTAGATTGCCTACTCAACTTGGGTATTAATGAGGCTTTTCGCTATTCCGGCCCTGGTTATGTTCAGTAGGTAGGCTGTTAGACAATGCCTATTCCGGACATTCTTATCGTCATTTTCCACTCATCCTTTTAGCTATGAAGTCACTTATTACCTAAGATATAATGGTTGTGGGTTGAATATAAGATTTTCACCCTTTAAACCTTTTTGATTACATGATGGAACTTTGTTATTACCCTCGTTGTTCGTTTCTAGCCTATTAGGCCTATGGCCCTACGGAACGATTCCAAAACTATATTCTTTTTGGCAGCTAAGATCGGGTCTGGTTTTATCTTTTGACTTCACCTTGAGAATGTGGATTGATGGGTTACACTTTAGATTTCAATCACGTAATCTACGGGATTACATGATTGAAATCCTAATACTCTCAACTCTTGTGTCTAATCTTTTAAAATTCATAGTCTTGCGTATTTGGTTGTCAAACTTTTGTAGTTTTCGAGGTATTTTTCATAACTAAAATTTATGGATTTTCTTCTTAGTTGATATGTTGAAAATTATATCTTGTTTCAAAAGGTTGTTAGAGGTTAGAACTTGATCCATTTCTTGAAATAGAATGTTACCTTTCATGATATTGTTAGCTAGTAGCTTATTGTTGCTATGTATAGTCTTATCTTGCTCAGTTCTCGCGAACTGACTCAGGTTATTAATTGTTGCAGATGGCTTATGTGGTTAGATGATGGAAAGACTTGTAGATTATTGCATCAATCTTGGTTATGATGTTCCTTTGTACGAATGTGTATTATGTTATAAAATTTGGAAAGGGCCTTTGGACATTTTAGAAGAAGGGTCAGTGCCTAGTAAATGTATTGTAGAGTATTGTTGTTGTAACTGTTGAAACTTTGGCTTGTTTGGTTATCATGTGAAAGATGAAATTTGATTACCGCTTGGTTATGGGATATTCTAGTGAACTTTAACCCTTAGTATAGTAGCGGGGCATGTCCCATGTTATTACTCTCTTGCTCCCTAGTCATGGTTCAATAGAGATGGTATGTCCCTTTGATTTGTGCATCATGTTGGAATGAATTGATATAACCTTGTTTTGTTTCCGCAAACGAGTACTGTTAAACTTTGCTCTTGAGTTAAAATGTTGAGTTGTAAATCCTCCTAAGGCTTAGTAGCAATGAGTTTGTAAGCACTATAAAGTGAGCTGGATAATCCTGATAAAAGTTAAACTAAAAATTTATATATATGAATATATTATGTAGATGTGATCTACTTGATAACCTTTGAGACCTGGAACAATCAAGAGGAAACTATCTTTTGTAATGAAATATGATTACTCATTTTTTTTTTTTTTTCCAGCCAAACTAATAAACATTATCCTTTTTCGGTGAAACCTTAAATGATCTCATGGTGAAATCAATGGTTAGATTTTAGATGATGATAGGATTTAATAGGTAGGAGGGAAATTGATTATTTAAACCTTAAATCTCTCTCTCTATCGTTTGAAATGTTCTCCTTTGTCAAATTTAATGAAGTAAAGTCTAGATGGAACATTTAACCAATCTTGATAAACTCTTAACCTCAATAAAAGACTGATAGTAAACAATGTGACCCTGAAGCTAAATTACATGTTGTCCATTGCATTAACCCTTGCCTTGATTCATGGTGATATTTCTTAAGCAAGGTCAAAATTTAATCCTTAAACAAGAAGGCTATTGTTATGAACCCTAAGCGGTACTTTCCACTCAATCGGAGCTTATGCCTTCGCCTGTGCAATAGAGGTGTGGAACATGTGTTAGTGGCTTGAGTAAGTTTAATTAACCTTGTAAGAAATGGAAAATGTTCTAAAATCAAATGAATAAAAAGATTTGGACATCAAATTGATGATCCTAGTTTAGAAAGCTTGGCCTTAAGCTATTTAGTCAACCGTTGAAAAGAAAGAAGTTCTCCCTTGTGAAAAGAATTGTGTGAATCGTTACATGAAATTTTATAAGAACGTAAGTTAAGAATTAAGAGACACTTTAGTAAACAAGAAAATTTAACAAGAAATTCCTCATGGGATGCCCTAGCTGTGAGTGTGTCATGTGGATTGGACTTCCATGTTGTCTTGTCAAAAGAAGAGTACATTGTCCTTGATAGGTGTGAACGTTTCCGTGCTGACCTTGTGGTCTCCCCCGTAACAAGTGGTTCCTGGTGTTGGTTGTAACCTTGTGACGACATGTTGTGTCGTGTTGTGTCAAAGCAAGTCAAAAAAAAAAGTTATCCTGTATTTCACTGTGTTGTCCTTGTGTTGGTATTTTTGGCCACTACAAGACTATATTTACTAAAATGAATAATATTATATCGATAACAAACTTTAAGATCTCTTTGCATAAATATTTATTTCTCATTTGTAAGAATTAGTCCTATTCGATAAGTTTCCCTCATTTGATCATCTATGTCATATATTGAAAGAATGTGAAGCCAAGTTACTACATATGAATAGAATTAATTAGGTTTTAACACTTCTACGTATGTAATTCCATATTTCCAAGAAAATATACATTCAAAGGAAAGAATAATGAGAATAAGGCTACTACTAAAAACTATTGATTTTGTGGCTCAACCTACTAAGTTGTAGTTATGAACTACATAAAGGCAATTTATGCATTTACCTTGTGCTCCACATAAAATTCTTAAACAATTACTTCTATGAGATATATTATCACTTTTACACCAGTCACACATGAGCAACATTATTTGGAATAGTTGAGGCATGAGCCTCCCTTTTCTTGAGGATCCAATTCACCTCCTCATGATGCTCTCATCAAGTATGTTTTGTGTTACCCCTTCCTTGTACATAACTTAATTTAAAAATACAAAAACATTTAAAAATTTACAAAAATATTAAATCAAGATCTATACACATAACTTGAATTGTTAGTACTTTACATTACATATGTTGTTTGTCACTTTGGTTTGATAGATAACATACTAATTTATATATACTCTTTACTCACATGTGTTCATGAGGTATATTGAGCTTGATTTATGACACACAAAGATTTTTACACGATGCCATGTGTTGTCCTATCCCTTCCCGGATATGAGGATCATCGAGGGCATCTCATATACTCTATAATGGTGTTATTTTTATTATAGTTCCTTTCTACTTCCCCATTATACTTGATTACAAATATTGTGTATATCTTTATCTTTTGAGATAACATGACTAACACATATGTTTTGTGTAGTGATGACATATCCTAATCTATATACTTATTTACTAGTTTTTATGACACGTTTATCATTGTTTGAAATCTTCATTTTCTATACATGTTTTCTACTTTTTGTATTACTAATTATTTTATTCTCTTGTATGAAGCATGGGTGTGTTGATTATCTTGTGACACTATGGGTGTCCCATGTTTGTGTCTCTATTCCTTTCTTGTGTGACATTTCTTCTCTTGTATGTAGCTTAAGTGCCTTGATTGTCTTGTGACATTGTGGGTGTCTCATGTTTGAGACTCTTTTCCTTGATACGATTATTTTCTACATCTTATCACTTCTATTTTCTCACTTTACTACTTCTATGTCTCTAAGATTGTTCTATTAAATATATGTTGTTTCTATTACTACTATTATTTCTTGTTTCTTTGTGTGTCATGGTCTCTACTGCAAAGCGCATCCCATTTGTAGGAATGGGATCCTATCGATGGCCACCACTACACCCTTATATGTGTTCCTACATATATTATCAAACTTATCGAATATGTTACACATTTTTTCTTTTTGGTTTGTGAAATCAAATGTTTTATCATACACGTTTCAAAAGAGGGGACATTAATTGGAGTATATTCTATACTTATAGGTTTTGCGGGGCACAAGTTGTTATAAATATCTTTAGACAAAAAAATTGGGCAAAAATGACATAGGTTAAAAAATGTATAGAACAATCACGACTTTACGAATGTTCCTAACCTCCTAGACATTTCTTCCATAGTGGTAGTCACATTTTATTTTTACGAGTTTCATATTTTAACTTATATATATAGGTTTTGACATAGTTTTAGACTCGGTTGACAAATTTTAGAGTATATTATAAAGAAAGAAATATTTCACCCCTTCTCAATTTAGTACTCAGTTTCAATTGTAGATACAATATTTTAAGGGCATGGGTTTCCTTTTCCATCATCATCATAGTATATTGCATACTCCTACTCACCTATGTGGAACAACGAGACGGAATAAAGGAGCCCATTTTATTTTATACTTTGTGTCTATATATAAGAAATTGGGCTTGGATCCATCTGTAAGAGTGTGTTCCATGGGATTATGGAAGGTATCGAAGTGGCTAAGTTATTTATAGGTAGTACTTCCTATCCTCTTATACTTTTAAAGGGGAAGATATTAGGGTTATCACAAACTTTGATATGTGTACTTCTTACTTCATAAGGTGATTTAATAACTCTATATTATTCTCTCTTTATATTTTATTTAATATTAGGTTGCATGCACACAATACTCTAGTTTCTCCTTTGGCACACTTTGGGACTGATCACCCCCAATCTATCGAGAAAGTTTGAAAACAAAATCCAATCTCCAAGTATAAGAAAATAATGGGAGTTTCTCCTTACTGCAAAAAATAGGTGTAAATCTTCCATGTTTTACATCTCTTTATTTCACTTTGTATAATTACAAACTCTACATTTACATTTGAGCTATAGTACAATGTATTTTATGGGCATTGATCAGACTTTTTGTTGTAGGTTTCACCATGGAACATTCCAACACCGACACATCTAGAGAATGAAAAATCAGAAAAAATACAAAGTGTGTCTATACACTCAAGTATGTTTTCCTTTAAGCACGTAATTTTCATTTCATACTTAAATGGGGAAAATGTAGACACTCAAACTTGGAAATTTACCCGTTGACACTATTAGATGTGATATTGCTCCCTTTTTAAGACAAATATCCTCATTTTATCCCCACCTAGTACATATTACTATCTCTCTCCTAAATTTATTATTTTTGCATCTTGATGTGTCATCAAATTTTGAATATAAATGTATAAAATCATCATTTCAGCTATACTTATCATGATACATCTTTCGGACTACATGCACTATTACCTGTCCAAAACTATATGTTCTAACTAGGATGTGGAATACATTTCTAAGCGACTTGTATGGTCTTAGAATAACACATCCTCTACATTTTTTAATTCGAGTTATGTTTGTTAGATGAATCCATCCTCTTAGGTCATTATTTTCATAATATTTTACCTTGAGAACCCTATAAAAAAGTTATATTAATATATCAATTCATTTACGTACTTGAAACTCTTATGATCACTCATTACAAATACTAACACCATATGAACTTAAAAATCCCTAATCTCACCAAATATGATGCACATCAATTAGGAAGTCACAATTATATATTTGAAGCACTAAGTAGGTCAAGGAGTTTAACTTCTCTCATTTCCAAGTATCCAAAGATGCCAATAAAAGGTCTGACAAGAGAAAAATCATCACAAGAATTTTTAAAGTGGATCAAGTTTCCAAATTAGATGCACCCACACACATAAAAACACACACATCACATGATAAATGGAGAACTATGTGTGGTTTGATGCCTCTTTGGAATAGTGTCAATGTAGGTAGTTCATGAATTACACTTTAACCCAAAAACTAATTGTTTTACAAGGTATTCCACCTATGGTTAGGCTTTGAGTTTGATTTAGATTATTTCGATAGCTTCACAACTATGTGACACTTAGGGTTTTAAAATGACATATAATTCCATAAAAGTGAAGGGTACAAAAATGGTTGTTGGATACGTGGAAAATGGTCTGTAGGTGCTTCGTGTATATTTCCAGACAAGGTCATGGAAAATGGTAATGAGAGGTGCAGTGGATTTATAGAAACTATGGATGGTTTTCTAGTCTAGCCCAGAAAATGTTGGATTGATTGGCTTCTATATTTAATATGGAAAATTGTGTTATGATATCCGGTGGGAGTGGTGAGGATCTAAATACCAGCGTTCATAAACCGGTGTCAATACTTAATTGACTTACAGGCCGTTGGGTTGTGGGACCTGGGGATCACAACCATGAGTTCGTGGTTGTTGTGGACCTGTTATGGTCATGTGAAGAATCAATCTCTTCTTCCGACTATCCAATGGTCATAAGCCTTTTCAACTTCTATGTTTAGTACCAAGATTTGTGCTATTTTCTCAGAATACCTTACGGGTGTTATGGAAACTTGTATACACAACCCTGTATCTATGTCGATGAGAAGGTCTCTTGCGTCTGGCTGTGAAACTAATGGAACATAACCAAATATTTGTTCTCTTTCAGGTTCTTGTATGGTCATGCGGATATCTTATCAGGGTAGTCTATAATTGGGTTGACTTGACCAAAATGTGTATGCTTTGTCGTCTTCAATATTCAATTTCCTCAGTTGTTCACTAACTGCTTATGGATTTATTGTCGTTTGAAAGACCTGAATCCTAATCCCTTGATCTATATATGTTAACGTTGTGAAGATATTTGGCTAAGGCACTATAGGTTCGAACATGTATTCCCTGGGCTCTCTAGGTCCCATAATTGTCATGCAAATGATAATTTAACTAAAATGAGCAAATTAACCATGAAAGCTATATCTACACTATGCTTATATTTCTCTTATTTTTTTGTATTTTTCAATGATGTGTATTTGAATGAAATTAAAAGAGAAGCTATTCTAATATATTCAGAAAATGGACAATTAATCTAATAACAGAATTAAAACAAGCAAGGTAGCCTAGTATAGCTATTTGCATGTGCATTTGTGAATTAATCCTAAATATTTAAATAACTACCTAGTTCAATCGAAAGACTTCCAATCCTACCTCAGAAGTGAGGAATGAATCATAGTTTCTCAGAAACTATCATTCCCCATAGCTTCCCTGGCAATATCGAAAGCGAGCTTTAACTGAAATGAAATAATTTTCTACTCTATTTGATATATTGTAACTACAAATTTGATAGCTCAAACCTATATTTTACTAGAACAATGGTAAATCTAGTTATGTCGTGACTTGTCCCTCGGTGTGATATCCTCATTCCTTCATGTTCTCATGAATCCGAGAAAAGTGTGAGTGTGATAGCGTCGGAGAAGAGATCACGAACAATGGCGAGGTTTGGATATAAATCGAATACAATGCAAGTAAGAGAGGGATAGTGCAAGTGAACAGAGCTTGAATGTGTAATTCCTAGCGGGATTTATTGCGGGGATACAATGCAAACATGCCAAGAATTCAGGATCTATCTCTTGTTACAAACAAAACCTGCAACTCTAAGATGGATTCTAATCTAACAAGTGAAACTACCTTATGCTGGCTGATTCTATGATACAACAATGAAACAAGATGACCAAATGACCTCTAAAGTAGAAAGGAGAGACCTGATAATTCATGTAAAATATAAAACTATTGAAACTCATGCAAGAACTTCAAACAAACTGAATAATCAAACACAGAAGGAGAGGGGCCATTTGTTTGAAAGCAAGCTGGGTATTTATAGCATTTGGATTTACCAGAGGGTAAATCTAAATTGAACTCTTCTATTATTAAACAAAGGGAAAACACTATTTACCAGGCGACCAAAAATTAAATGCAAGCTTTAGTGGTTGAGGAATGTGGGTGAAACTTGAATTTTTACATTTGACGAAATCGTCGGAATGTTCTAGAAAATGTGCATGGAACCCGCCTTGCACCTTTGGGATGTAGTTCAAGACCGCCACCCTATCTTGGGTGGTGGTCATGGGACCGCCGCCCATTCAGTGGTGGCGGTTCCGTAACTTAAAAAAAAATGCAAGGAAAACGGGTAAGAGGTTAGAACAAGACAAAATCTAGGCAAGGCTTTCTAGGATGTAAATGTACACTTAGTGAGCTTTTCTAGATTCCGAACACCTTGCGAAGAGATCTGAATCATCATTGGGGTTTCTGTAACCTCTTTTCCGGTAGTACAGTACCTACATTTTTGGGTACATCTGATAGCTTCTAGAGATTCCAAATAATTTTGTACACCTCTCATCAACCCTTCATATATGGAAACTCTCAAAGCATTGGTTTCTCTTATCAAATAACCTCCTCGGTGTGCCATTTTTTCCCCTCAAGATCAAGTTATTACAATCCCTATAAACTCTCTACACCTTTCTAAGTAAAATTTATTTTCTTGAATATTTCATCAAATTTTCTATTCACACTCAAAAATGTGGAAAATAGATTATTTGTACTTATTCACAAGGAAGAACCTTTCCCTTTGATATCAAATAATGCAATCGTGTGGTTTTGGAGTTAAATTAAGAACCACCTTAGGCTAGTGCTTATAATATTATGAAATGATACAACTTTAGAATGACTTGCATCCTTTGCTCATGGAAGCAAAAATAGTGTCACATACTTTATTGATCATCTCTAAGGAAATAATATATTATATAAAATTGAGAGCGATCGTAATAGATACAACTTCTACACAATCTCTGTGGAAATACAACACAACACTATTATCGATTTGAATAGATTGAAATACAACAACACTCTATCATACAAATGTATGTTTTAAAAGGTACATATCCTAGAAGTATTTTCTCTCTAAGTAAATGGAAGCTATTTTCTCCCACCTCTCTTTTTGTAGTGCCCACCTCTTCTTGCATCAGTTCATTTTCTGACTCATTACTTTTATTAGATTATGGACATGGATTTTAGTACTATTTGGATACTATGTGGTTTCATTATGGATCATTTGATGACACTTGTGATGATTAGGGCACGTAGCGCCAAGTTAGCATTATGGATCATTATCTTAGTTCTTACATTGTATGGTTTTAGATATTAGTAGGTTGTGGCATAGTTGGTTTTATTTCATATATAATGGATGGATGTATGATTTTGTCATATACTTTGATATCATTGGTTTATAATGGCTAATTGAATGTTGTCATGTAAGTTCTTAGATGGATATTATAGCTTGAGTTAATATGGATGTATATTGTTAGTGCTTAGCCATTCCATACTAACATTGATTGTGGTATAGTTAGAATGATTGGTTTATTAATGTTGTTTATTTAATATATTTTATCAAGTAGGTATGTTTAATGTTTGAATTGAGTGTGCAAATTACAGGGCACAAAGGAGAACGTGGGTTTCAAAGTGGCACCTCAAGTTGCACAAGTGACTGATTGGGTCGAGTCCTTTAGCCATGCTTGATTTTTGTAGCCTTGTGTGTATGTGGCATATTCGTGATTGGACACCATTGGTGACTCATGTATTTGTATTTGTGTTAATTTTAATTTGTTTAGCCTTGTGATAAACTATTTTAGGGACCTAATGGTCCCTACATCCATTATAGTTGTGTTATGTGAATTAATCTTGTTTTTAATGGTTTGGGACCACCTAATTATCTTTTGGGTGGGCCCCACCACCTCTTCCCTTGAGCAAATTTTTCCAAACTCAAATTTAGGCTAAATGTGGGAATTTTAAGGGTCTCTTTTACTTTGGGGGTCTTCCTCACATGGAAATGACCCTCTTGGACCCTACCTATGGGTAGGGAGTCTCTTTTCAAGGTCAAATGATATTTTCTCTCCCATTTGACCCCTCTTATATCACCATATTATAAGTATGGTTGGTTTTTATGTTTTCTTAAAAGATAAAGTGTGTTGGATTATTGGCATTTTAAGTAATTTGGGAGATTACCTCCAAAATATGTTTTGAACTATGCTCTTTGTGATTTTGGGAATCTTTTGTTGGGAGATGAGATGGGTGACACATGTCACCCTCTCATTTGTGAGGATTGGTGATTTGTTCTTCTTTTTATACTCCCTCATGGAGAGGGGTAGGAAATTGGTCTTTTAATTTTTACTATTGGGAGTTGGAGAGCTTGGAGCTTGGAGTTGGAGCTTGGGGAGCTTATTGTGCTTGAATTTGGATTTGCTTATTGGAGGTAGGTTTCTTACATATTATTTTTGGTTTCTATAGTATAATATGGAAAATAAAGAATGATTACTTAAATCTTGTATGTTGCATGTTTGTTGTGGGAGTGTTTTGTGTTCTTGTTCCTTTCTTTTTCTCCATCCATCCTAATTTAGTGGTGGATTTTGGAATTGTTGGGGAAGAGGGAGGAAGACCCTCTCTTACACCACATGGCTTGATGGGCAAGCCATGATGGTCCATGTTTTTATTCCTCCCCTCATATGGTTTGATGTGGTAGAAGGATTGTTCATATGGTTTGAACCTCCTTCTCCATCCTTGGCTAGGAAACCATATATGGTTTGAAAATCCTCCCAAGGAGGAGGCTTGGTGTTTGGGATGGAGTGATAAGGAGGGTATTTTTGAATGGAGAGATAAGGAGGGTATTTTAGAGATTTTATAGTGTTCCTATGGTTGGTTCATATTATGGCTTCTTTGGGCTCCTTGCCACTCTTCCCCTTTGGGGAAAACATGGAGTTTTCCTCTTGTGATAAGTGTTGTTCTTTTGGTTGTTGTGTGTTGAAAAGTTGTGTGTGTGTGAGTGTCACCCTTGTCTCAATTTTCTTGTGCATTATTGAGGCTTTCTACTCTCTCTCCCATGGGCTTGGAGGGAGGCTAGCATGTCCTCCATGTGTTGGAGATGGCATGTGATGATGCCATTTGGTTGGGAGGAAACCGGACCCCTTCTTCCTTATGCTTGAAGACTATCTTGGAGTGGAAACTTGTAGATTTGGCTTGGAGTTTGGAGAAGAAAAGTTGGAATTTTGACATGTTGTTCCCCATTTTGGGAGGCTTATCCTCTTGCATTTTAGTATGCTTTTGAAATGGTGTTGTAATATTGTTAAGTCTTCTCTATCTTGGGATGAAGTTTGTATCTTGCACTTGATTATGTTGAGTCATGTTATCCTCTCTTTGAGAAGAAATATTGACATATTGTAATCTTGATTCCTTCATGTTGTAATAAAATCCTATCCTTTCTTTTGAGCATGTTTGTAAATCTTGTTTTAAGGAAGTTTGTGGGTATGCTTGTATTCATTGAAAGGCATATTGTAAGGCTTTGGCTATGGGATGGGAATTTTGCATTATCATTTGTGTTGGATTAAAGATTTGAAGAAATGAATGCATGTTTAGTACATGGAATTGGTTACCTTTGTTCTATTTGTTTTGCCTATTTGATTGAGAGAAAATAGTTCTTTCTTAGTAATCCATTGTGCTTATCAAATGATGATTTTTTCTTGCATGAGTTATGGAAATGAAGAAGGCAGATTTTATGTTGCATTTCTTAGCATATGATAGTAAAGAAATGTAAAGTGATAGTGTAATTTTAGTCTTGATTCAACTCCTAAAAGAATCATTTTATTGTATTCTTTTATCTTTTTATGTTAAACTTGGTAATAGGTATATAGTGAACTGGTTACAAAACTAGTTAAATGTTCCATCTAGATATCCAAGCAACTTAGTGTCATACAAGAAACTATAATACTTCTAGTGGATAATATTCTTTAAAAGAAAACCTCTTGCATCTTTGTGTTCAAAATTTGAAGGCTTCAATCCATCTCTTGCTCTTGAAATGATTGCCTCATTAACTTATTGTATTAGTTGCTCTTCTTAAAGAGAAAATAAGAAAGGAGTTTTCAATAAATTTAGCTTTCCATGGTGCTTTCTTCCTCATTATTTCTATAATATTTTTCAAACCAGAATTAATTCATGTTATTTAATATTAACATGTATATAGGAAAACATATATATATATATATATATATATATATATATATATTTTGTATACATTCTCACTTAAAGTGAAAATAAGGGGTTTTCGGGGAAATAACTTTAGCTTTCCTTGGTGATTTTAAAATCGAGAATTAACATGTTATTTAATATTAACATGTATATATTTATATAAATATATATATGATATATAATATATATATATATATATATATATATATATATATATTCCTACCTCATATATTTAAATATATGTTAAGGGTAATTGGAAACTAGATAAAATCACGTTTGCCCCCTTGATGATTGCCATTGATATATGGATTGGCTGAGTTGATATGGTTTCCGCTGTGAGTATGAAATAATGTTAGGGCCCGATTGGGGGACTAGATACATTGCCCCCTCTCTTTGCCATTTTGAACCTAAAGTGGTGTGTGACCCACCTCTCCGCCTCTCACCTCACTTTGTCTTGGCCTTATGTTGCCACCTTCTACACATTCGGCCCCTCGTAGACCCCCTACGACCTCCGTGCCACCCTTCCACTCAATTCGCCACCACTTCTTCCCCCTCTACGGCCTTTATTAACCCAACCATCATTCTTACAAGGGTTGGCATCTTCTCGCCTTTGCATAAATTTGTTTACATACATACATACATACATACATACATACATACATACATACATACATACATACATACATCATATACACACACATATATATATATATACACATACACACACACACACATGTATGTATGTATATGTATATAGATATAGATATATGTACCTATATACATATACATATACATATACATATACACACACACACACACACACACACACACACACACACACACACACAAAACAAATTAATGCAGGTGAGAAGATGCCGACCCCCTGTGTAAGAATGATGGTTGGGTTAAAGTGGCACATGGAGGGGGAAGAAGTGGTGGCGGATTGAGTGGAGTGGTGGCACGGGGGTCGTAGGGGTCTACGAGGGGAAGGGCTAAATATGTAGAAGGTGGCGGCATAAGGCCATGACAAAGTATGAGGTTAGGGTAGAGAGGCATGGTCACGGCCACACCACTCTAGGTTCGAAAAATGAAAAAGGGGAGGGGTGGTGGTGTATCTCGGTCCATGTATCTATGTACATTTACATATACATATACATATGTGTGTGTACACATACACATACACATACATACATACATACATATAACACCAGAGAATCTCTAGTTATTTTCCAACAAAAAGAAAGAAATAATAAAATCCTAGATGGGGAGAATAACCCCAAAATTATCAATAAAATGGGAAATCCCTTCTTCCATGAGAAGAAGCACCAAATTCCTCCATAATCTCCCCTTCCTCCATCCTTCTCCCAAACCCTACCTGTGCAAATGAAAAGGAGAATAAACAAAAGACAAAAGTTATAAAACTTCCTTAAGGAAATTTAGGGCTTTTAGAATGACCTAGGATCTAGGGCTTAGATTCTTTTAATCCAAGGGTGGATATTAAGTCCTCATAACTTTAAAGTTATGGGAATAGGTTTTTAAATGGGAATGGGGTAAAATAGATTAATGGGGTGGTTAGGGAGATAAACTAAGGGTCATGGGGTGAATAAATTTAATGGGTGCATTAGATTAATTTAGTGGTCATGTTAGGTTTTGACTTTAGTGTGACCCTTTAGATATTGGTTAAATAAATAAATGTTTTAGCATGGGTGCAATCATGTTAAATATTTGGGAAAATTAAAATATTAAATTAGGAAATAAATTAAACGTGGACTAAGGGTGTACTGTTATCTCAATTTTTCCCCCCGGAAAAATTGATCAAACACGACCCTATGCAAGAAGAAATCAGGGCAGTTCCATAAGACGAGCCCATGTTTCAAATCCAACAAATAGGTTGCAGACGGGCTATACAATGGAGTAGCAGGGTCAGGGAAGGACCAAACAACGTTAAAAGAGGCCCAGCGACTCTCGGGAGAGAAACTGGAAAAGGCTTAAAGTTTTTGGGATTCACAAACAATTCAGAGCGGGCTCAAATTAGCTAAGTATGGGAGAGACAACGAAAGTTGCCATGTGTCTCGTCAAGGCCAAGGGTGGTTCCCCCAAACAAGCGCAAAGTATCCACATGTCCCAGGCCCAAAAGGGGACAGAGTTGGCCGTTGAAAAGTCCAAATGAGCGGAAATAACCACGTGTCATCTCGGCGCAATTTCAAAAGGAAGATCCCAGGGCAGAGAATCAAATTAGTGCCAGCCGTCCACGTGGTCAGGGTCCAACATAAGTCAAAGAGCATTGGGCCCAAATCAGTTAAGTATAAGAGTTTCGATAGAAGGTGCCAAGTGTCTTAACCGCATGGCCCAAAGTGGAGACTCAAATGAGTGTGAGGCTTCCACATGTCTAGGGTTCGAAAAAATGCATCGGCCCGAATCAGCTAAGTATTGCGAGACTCGCAGAAGATGCCACGTGTTAGCTTAGCACATCTTTAAAGGTAAATATAAAAGTGGGTTCCCCAAACAAGCATTAGCCTTCCACGTGTCCCAAAGACTACTAGAAGTATGATCATTTATCCACATGGTTATCCACAAAATATTAGTTTTGTGGATGAAATGTGAATTATCAACATAATATATATTTTTATATAAATATAATGTAGATATTCCACAATTATAAAAGTCAAATTTAAAATTGTGGAATATCCATATTCTTAAAACCTTTTTGTAGATAAATCACATTTTCTAATCATGGTTTAAAGAAAATAGACTATTGAAATTACAATTATGAATAGTGTACAAAACTTAGATATATTATAGCATAGTTCAAAATTTCTACTCTATTTTAAGGTTTAAACAAAAATATCATTACTATATAACAGTGAAATTTTTAATTTTTGTTAAATGTAAAAAAATATATACTTTGAACAATTCAAAAACTTATATCTAGTTGTTGATAACACTATAAAATGAATATATTGGGAATGAAAAAACTAAAAACATGAGTATCATAAAAATCCACAACACTATATTTTAAACATTTTTATTTTAAATAAACTGATTTGTGAGCATTTACAAAAATATTAAAATATTATTTATTTATTGTTTTTTATATCAATTATGAAAAATTCATATTAGTGTTCGTTTCAAATATTTTAAGGGGTTTCATATTTTTTCACATTTCTATGAAATTGAAAATAAATTTGATGATTATTTACACCACGTAAAATTAACTCGTGGATTAAAAAAACTCATTTTAGAGTGGACAACCAATAAATTATAAGATTATATTATAATAAATTATAATATATGTAAAATAAAAATTTAAAATTTATTCTTTTTATTGGTAATCTAGAGGGATTGGTGAATACCCAACAACCTGTAAACATCAAAAAAAGAATATCTAATATAAGACAAGTTTCACTCATCATTATATAATATACAATATTATGGATAATTTAGACTTCAAAAATTAGTTGTTTTATAGATTGATATAGATGTCGTATTATAAAAATAATTATAAACATTTTAAAAATACTAAATGCAAATTTAATTATAATTTAATTATTTTTTGGAAATGAATCATTTAGTTTAGAATTTCTCCATTATTTATAATATTTAATAAAAATGATAACTAATATATATCACATATAAAAAATAAATATTGATCACATATAAATTTACAATACATTATTTATACTAATCATAGATCTTTTATAAATGTAATATAACAATATAAATAATTCATATAATTAAAAATATATTTTTGTTCTACTATTTATTTATATTTTAATATTCTTCATTTAATCGATTAAAAAATTCTATGCAAAATTATATAAATAAATAAAGATAATATTCTATTAGTTTATTTTTTTGTAATATGAAATGGATATTCAACAAAATTATATTCTCTTATTTACTTTATCCACATTTATTTGAAATTATTTATAATAATAAATATAGAAATATGAAAAAAATTGGGAGCAAAAATAAATAACTATTAGAAAATTCCACAATCTACGGAAAATATTGAGAAATGAAAACTAACCATAAAAATCTCGCACTTTAGTTTGAGTGTGGTTATTTCTAAACGAAAAAATATTATAAAACATGGATACGTTTTTTAAAGCTTGGACGAGAAGTTATCATTATATAAAGTTTATTCTTCTTGGTAGTTTACCGAACTTTGATCTTGCATTTAAGGCAGAAATCATGCCTTTGATTTAGGCATAAATTTATACGCATAAACAGATTTTTTCTAAATTGAAGAATATATTTTGGCTGAAATTATGCACATTATGTTATAAGATTGAAATCAAATTTTATAAACTTCATTTAGCAGAGAGAGTGCGTGGTGAAATCAATGGAAAGTTTTTGGAAGATAAAATCTGAAAGGTATTTTTTATACAAACTTTTGCATCATTTTAATTTTTGTATCATTTTCGTTTCTTTAAAATCTAAAATGTTCATTTCTGCATCATTTTCAAATATCTCTTGGCTAATTTCTGCGTTTTTTATTTTACATTTTGAGATATTTCTTGCTTGTGCAGGTTAGAAACCAACCTAAGATTTCAATATTTATTTTGGATATCAAGTTGGAAACTAAAATAAGATGCGGCTTCATAAACAAATGATCCAAAGATAGAATGATTAGTTTTTAAAATAACTAGTATCGATATTTTATTGTAAATATTTTTTTGAAATAAAAATATATTTATGACAATAAAAACTCGTGCAAAAATCATTTGCATGGAGAGATTTAAGATGTTACTAATAAAATTCAATGGATCTGAAATTAGTCATGGATTTGGAAACTCAATACCCATATCACATCTAAATCTAATAAAAAAGATGATTTGAGAGTTATGGGTATTTGTTGCCCAATAGCTTGAAAACATCAATTTGTCCACTCTTGAATCACAAATAGAGGAAAGCGGCCTGGAATTTCAAATTATCTATGCCTGTCAAATCAAAATTCATTTGATGACTTGGCTCTTTCAAGTGGCTGTAAATTTCAGTAATTTTTATAGATCTATTTATAATTTGTATTCATATATATATATATTATGTTTTTATATAAACCACTTAAAAAAATTACGGTTTTCAAAATTTGCCTGTCATTGTCTACGGTTTTAAAAAAAAATCACCTATAATATACGGTTAAAATCACAAAAATGGCCTACATCCTGTCAATTTCTAGGCCGAAAAAAGATAATAGTTTTGATAAATGTATGGTTTAAATAACATTTTTAAAAGTCATTATCTACTAAGGTAAATGCATAATAGGGATCGAGAAAATAAGTTTTTTAATTTTTAATTCTTTAATATTATTTACGTTAAGTTCCATTTTGATAAAATGGTTTCTACCAAAGAAACATTTTTTTAAAGTGAATGAGGATTTTAATCGAGTTTTGATAGTTTAATGTTTCATATAAAACATAATTTCTCAAATACTCCATTGGTCTCTTAAGCATGGAAAAATTGGCAGAGTTTATTTAATTCTATTACATGTTTATGTGATATTATTAATAAGGTGGTTGTTTTATGTCTACTAAAGTTATTGTTCTTTATATTTAATTATATATAACGTTTTTGAAATATTGAATATGATAATTTTGTTGTAGTTAATGAATTATTATTGTTTATATGTAATTTGCAATAAATTTAAGTAAAAATATTTTTAATTTTATAGTAATAATAAAAAATAGATAAATTTAATATCATATTTAAATCATGATTTGCTTGTAATTTATTGAAATAACACATTCTTTGATTAAAGATAAAATTGGGGCCTCTTATAATAGAATTATGCATGCTTAAACAATTTATTTGTGAATGGAGACATCAAAATTGTGAATCCGATTTTGTGGACTCCACCCACAAATTTGTTGTGGAAACAAAAAAATGTGACAAAACATGTGGAAATTCCACAAGAACAATATTGTTGCAATTTCACAATCTCAAATGTGAAACTAGAACAATATTGTTCTTGTGGAATTTCCACATGTTTTGTCACATTTTTTTGTTTCCACAACAAAATTGTGGGTGGAGTCCACAAAATCGGATTCACAATTTTGAACTCTCCATTCACAAATAAATTGTGAAAAAAATGTGGATACACAACCCATTATCTTGTAGTGCGGGTTCGCAGATGAGTCAATAGTTGAAAATTCAAGATGGGACAGAGTCAGCGGAGGGTGCCACGTGCCTCAACCGCGCAAATTCAAGAGGGGCGGCCCAAGGGCCAGACTCAGACAAGCACCAAGTCTCCACATGTCCCGGGTCAGACATATGACCCTGCCAAAGAAACAGATTGGCCAAAACATAAAGAAACAGAGCAAAGCCGCGGAGGGTGCCACGTGTCTCTTCGGTGCAACTCCAAAAACAAAATCCAAAAGTGGTCCCCAAACATGCGCCAACTCTACATGTGGCCATGCCTCAAGTCAAGGAGGAAGGCGGGTCATCGGAGGCAATTCGAACTTTTTTCCTCGAAAGGCATAAAGTATATAAATGAGCCGCACCAAAGGAGACACGTGTCAGGCCTAAATTACATGTGGGCCGGTGGGCCTAGGGAGGGCTTTTCACCCAAATGGAAAATGCGGACCAATGGGCTGAAGATGTTTTTTTGAAAAAAATGAATTGCGGGACTGTGGGGAAATTTTTGCATTTTGTAGTTTTGGTGCCAAAAGGCGCAAAGTGAATTTCAGGCCCGCGGACCCGTTCTGCTAACTAGTTTTCACCATTTTTGTATGGACATGACTCAAACATTCAAATGGACATATCTTTCAATCCAATGCTTGAAATCCAACAAATTTGGCACCATTGGAAAGGTCTCGACCTTGTCTACGCCATACGAAAAATTGAAGATTTAATTTTGACGAAGTTAGGTGGGTGAAAATTGAGAAAATATCTTCATGCCATTAATATGTGATCTGATTGCTCCAATAACTAGATCAGATTTGATTTGATCCATTTGTTCTTCTTTCTTCAACACGCTGAATAGACATAGAGCGGCGGACTCGACAGATTGTGGGTGGATTTGCAGCGGCATTGATGGTTGGTAGCTAAGCTCTAAATCAGGTTTCTGCCTCTTTTCTTCTTCTCTCTTCACTACATCTATAAAGGAAAGATTTTGGCTCATTATAAAGGGTTGGACATTTTTGTTTTGCACCCTCCCTTCTTCCCTTGTCTACAAGTGAATTTGTGGAGTTTTTTCGAACCTCCCATTCAAGTTGTAATACAAATTCTTACCTCTTAGCTCTTTGTAATGTATTGTATCAACTCTGGAGCAATAATATATGTCTATGGATGATTCTCAACCCTCTCATGTGTTCATTGTTATCTTCTAATCTCTCATTGCAGTTTGGTTATCTATGCATGGTGGTTGTATTACATTTCTATGGTCTGTGTTAAATTGCAAAACAAGTGTTTAACATTCCTTTGGTGCATCACCTTGTTAGCTTAGGTTTACTTTCCTGCATCTTCTCAACCTTGTCTCCTTGGCAAGATAGAGTAGGTTTTAGAGTAGATCCTTTGCAATTTATTTGTATGCATCGAACAGAGGAATAGGAACCGGCCTTTATCCAGAGAGCTCTCTCAATTTCAAAGTCCCACACTTTGAGAGATGCTCCATGTTATGCTATCACACTAAGAGTCTCAATCCATCAAATTCTGAGACATTGGGGGTGTTGTGATTTTGCACTAATAGTACCTTAACTTGGTAGCCTTAGGAAATTTAATTAACCATAATATAATACGTTTTAAGAAAAAGCGTGAATTCTTATAACTCAATAAAACTTTTAATCTTTTAAAAAAGAAAAATGAGACAAATAGATATCAAATACATCACATTATTCTTACAAATAAAATCTACAAATATGTTGAATTCTTCACCTTTGGAATTTTGAAATAATTTTGTTACGGGGCATGTAACAAATAGAACTATTATAGATAGATTTTAATTATGAGTAATAATATAAAATTTTAAATATAAGTAGCAATATAAATTTTGGGCCTAACAAATACATACTTTTCTTAAAACTTATACTAGAAGAATACTCTATATAATCTACTATAAATATGTTTAAAAGACAAGAAAAATATATAAATACTAATTATAGTGACATTTTATAATTTTAATGACTAAAAACTATTCAAAAAATTATTTATTTAATATTTTTATCGTATTATTTGAATTTATATATTTATTGTATATAATTTGATATATGTCTTTCTTAGTACATCTTAAAACTATTTATACATCTCTAACAACCCGCATTCTTATACTAGCAATCGCATGTGTACAATGCAATGTGAACGCCGAATGGTATATGTTATTAGATTTAGAAATACAGTTATTACTTTTGTAGTTGATGTTGATAAGGGGTGTGATTGACAATACTGATTTTCTATTAAAGCCAGAACAAATGTTGTGAAATACATTAGAAGGGATGTTAGATAACACTTAGTTGTGTAATATTTGAATACAAATTCAAGTGAGACATTTAAGTTTGCTAATACTCACTCTCAAGAATGTAGTGAATGTGAAGTGTTGTTGTCAAAGTAGATTGAAAGAATGACTAAGTGCTTTAACATATTATCTCTCCATGAAACTAAAATGAGATAGAATATGCAATTATATATAAAAAAATCTGAAATGGTTATGGTACATTCCAATTTTCTTTATTACCTCAACGAGTTTGAGTGCATCATTGTTAGAGCTATTTTGTGCATATCTTACAATCATAACATTCCATGAGACCACATTTCTTTGAGGCATTTTGCAAACAAAAAATGGTATATGTTATGTGTTATAGGGATAGTTTTTACTTTTGTAGTTGTGTTTGTTTAAACTATGGGTGATTGATTTTGTATGTGTAGAAATATAGATGAGTCACTTCATTTAAAAAGCGAAACATGAGGTCCAACCCTTTAAACTATTCAAAATGCAAAAAAGTGATATAATGTACAAAGCTTTGGATGGAAACAACTATAATTTGCATTGTCCTTTCTCGGCATTTTAAATTTTTAGGTATTTGTGTGCAGATGAAGACATTAAAAATGTGTTGTTGTTGGTTAACATAAAGAAACAGGAAACAATAAAAAGGAAAAATTGAACATGTATGTTGAAACGTGTAATTTTGTAATTGTTTGAACTCTTTTTTCATCTAAACCAGTCTACGAGCATAGTCGCAGATTGCTCCCTTATTTATCAGGAAATACTATTATGCGGGAACTGCACAGATGATCATTGGGAAAAAACTTCTTGCAAAGAGAGGAGATGAAGAAAGCCAAGGAGGAATAATATTCGACATTGGCAGTTCATATACATACTTCAAAAGACAAGCTTATAATTCTCTTGTCTCGGCAGTAACTGTTTGGAAACAACTTTAACCTCATGCCATTTTCATATATCTTCAATACATCTATCTGAAATCCACTTTGAGATATCAATTCCAAGGTTCTTATCTTGAATTTTTCACATACCATATTGATTAATAACTCTATTACATGCTCTGAAAATTTCCCACTGATGTGTGAAAATGGCATCAATTTAGTTGCACGGTTATGTCGGTCTCAAGAAAAAAATTCAGAAAAATAGGGCCCAACTCTACCATATGGCCAAGATATTAGTGTTTTGCGATTCTTCAAGCAAAAGGAAACAAAACCTTTGAAGTGATGGTCAAATGTACACAAATTTAAGGTTGAAATTTCCTTACGACAGTCCAATGGACATCAAATTTAATATGAGGTTTTCATTAACATAATTTGGCAAAATAGCTTGTTTCGTAAATAAGGGGAAACAATTTATAATATCAAACTGTAAAAAATCATTGAACATCTTAAAAGGACACTCAACATTGATCATGTCTCTGATAATGTTACAAGTGCAGAACATGGGATCAGTACCACCATATGATTGGAGGCTGAAGTCATTTAACTGGGATTCAAGATGGATTAGAATGTTCCCTATAAGACTTGATTGTCAAGATGGTTTCAAAAGTTTTAATTCCAGTGCTTCATGGCATCGCCAAAACATGTTGCAATCATTGGAGAATCAAGGATGTCCTAGAAGATATCAAGATCTTGTCTGGATATTTCCAAACAATAAGCGTCTTCCACATAAGATGTGGATTCGATAAGGAGAAAATGTAATAAGATCTAATAAAACTAATATAACTGCCAGTTTGAGTCATAAATTTCAAGTAATTTGTTCAATTGATGACATTCATGGTTTGTCGAATGACAGGTCTATCAGGACCTTAAATGTCAAGAATGGAGGAGGCCTTTATCCTTGGATAAAGGTTTGGTAATTAATATTTGTAGGGTACTGGTGAGG
The DNA here is from genome assembly GCA_018340775.1 of Taxus wallichiana var. yunnanensis. Classification (NCBI taxonomy): domain Eukaryota; kingdom Viridiplantae; phylum Streptophyta; class Pinopsida; order Cupressales; family Taxaceae; genus Taxus; species Taxus wallichiana. The sequence goes on from CM031235.1 coordinate 798,790,600, forward strand.
TGGTGTGGTTGTTTTAGAAGTTATAGACTTCTACAAAAAACAAATTTGTTAGCAAATATGTTGAATGTTTTGTTTAGTGTATCGCAAGAAGTCAGGGCAATTGAAACAAAAAAACAATTGACATGAATTATCAGACCTTAAACATCAAGAATGCAAGAGTCCTTGATCCCGGAGAAAGGCTTAGTAATGAATAAATGCAGTGTATTGGTGAGTTGATGTGGCTATTGAAGGAATTATCGACTTGTAAAAATATAATGTTAGTTGAAACAAAAAAACACATGAGATGAAGTATAAAAATGAAGAGCAGCTATATGTGGGCATTGGATTTCTGAGTATTCTTTTGAGATATACTTATAAAAATATAGATATCAAATCCTTTCAGATCCAGATTTTTCAGACATACTGAATCAAACTGATGCAAGTTTCCAAATTTGGTAACTATGGATCAAAATAATTGGGCCTCTTTATGATTGTCATGTAATCCTTGACCACGTTTCTTTTCGTATTTGAAGAGAGGCAAGCTTGATGTTAATATTTGTTGTTCTCTGTCAAGAATATTCAAGCAATGCCTAAAACTATTATTTTAGATATAGAGTAGTCAGAAGTTAGATTTTGTCAAAGTCATGTGTTGTAGGCATATTAAAAAAAAAGAGGCTGCAAATTAGAGCTTTTCTATTAGCTTAGATATCAAGTGGAGTGCATTAGATGGAGAATTGATTGCTAAAAACAAGGGACAAATATCAAGACCTGCATACATGAATGGATAACAAGTGTAGAGTAGTAAGAGATGCTTATCATGATGTGGGTGCTTTATCTCAAGATGGACGGGTCTGAGCATATGCGTGAATATTGGTCAGATGGGAACAAGATATTATAGTGTTGAATACTAAGGCCGAGTGAGAAACTACTTTGATGAAGCTACAGACTTTGGCACTGAATCTTTATGTGGCTACACAAGGAGTTTTTAGTTCAACATTGTAGTTTGGCACTAAAAACACTCGTGTAACAATATAAAGATTCAATGTCGATACTTTGATGAAGCTTTTGAGATTTCAGGCTCATATAGGAATCAGTTGAGGATTATCCTAAGAGATTTATTTTGATCTAGAGAGCGAGACTGGGTGTCTTAATTCAAGCTTACATTGATGGATTTCCAAGCATAGGAACCCAAGTCATGGATGAGGTAGGCACATGATCATCGCTGAAGAAATTGTATCCTCCTTTTTCCCCCTCCCTAAGTAATGCAAAGGCCTATGACATTTTTATAAGACCTTGCTTTTCCCATTGAGATGCGAGACTCGTTGTACTACTACTGAGACCCAAAACACCATCTATGGCTTGAGGTAACTTTGCCAAAGATCCATCCTAGTCATATCCACACCTGTAGGTTAACATTGTCTCTAACAAGGAGTCCCATAGAAGACCCACCATCATTGTACTTAATATCATAATGGCATATCTAATGGCAGAAGAAAGCACTTTGAAATCCCTGACGTCCTTGTCAAAGATGTTGACAACAACAAAACAAGGATGGCCATAAAAAATAAAACAAGAGCAAAAGAATGAGGGCCTTTTATCATCTGTATTTTATGTCGTTGCGGTCATGAGGCTGTCTTGCAACATGATCCATGTGAAATTTATATTTGCAAAGGTAAGGAGCGATTAATTTCATTTAATAGAAAAGGCATGTTTCATTTTGAACAATTGAGATAAAAGAATGAAGTTGAAAATTGGGAGGAAAGCATTCCTATCCATATGAACGGTGCCCAGTCTATTAGTTTAGATGTATCTTTTCACGGAGCTAAATTTGTATATGGAATTCCTGAACATGCTCCCTATTTGGTACTGAATCCAATAGAGGTCTCGATGTCGACTCCGAGCCCTAAGGATGGGATGATGCGTCGATCGACCTTCCATGCAATTGCAGAGGATGTCCAACACCAACAATGCTCTCTCAGAAATGGTCCTCTCTCTCAACCAGCATCTCCACCACAAGAGGAAAAGCCCCTGTCTCTACCACTTTAACTTGATATCTTTTGTTGAGGGCTATGTTGTAAATTATATAACCATCTTTTTCATTGTATATTCTATGTTCTATTCAATTGTCAACCACCGTACACCCAAAGCTATACTCAACCTGCAAGGCATTACTCAACCCCAAAGGCTTAATTGGCCGATAGGCCTTCCTAAAGTTAACTTTCTTTGTAACTGTTGTTTAATCATCGTCATCATTTCCTTAATATTTTTATTTATTTATTTTGCATATATGCAATTTTACTTTCTGGGGCACATCCGGATCTCTTCATATTCTTAAGTGTTCGTCTCCTCTTCCTTTCCCACAACAACAATAACAAACAAGAATTTCAAAAGATAAGAGGTTTCACTGAACTCGGGTTCTTGTTCGGCAACGTGAACAATTGAGTCCTCAAATAATGAATTTCCTTCCCTGGCTCAAACATCTAATTATAACGACCTATGATCAGAAGGATAATAAGAGGAAGAAACAACAACAAAACTCCCTGCCATCTCCAAATGGAGAAAGAGGAGAGTATATGAAAAACCGCCTTGTAATGTGGGCTCGTTCTGTGGCTTCCACCATCAAATGCTAACATTTGATCATCATCTTCTTCTGTTTTCACAGAAATTTTATATGAATCTCAAATATAATGGTAAATTCAATATAATCCTTCCGATCTGAATTCTGTCCTATTTTACATTATCTACTGTCAATGCATTAAAAATGTAATGCCTAATAATTATCAACTAATGTGGTCACCAATGCCTACCCCAGAAGTGCTCAAGCGGGTGTACGTGTGCCCTGACCTGGCATGCCTACACAATGATCCCTGCCATGCTCTTGGAGACCTAGTTGGCATCAAGAAATACTTCCGCATAAAACAGTATTGAGAAGCAATGGAAGTGCGAAAAATGCTCCAAGGGATTCAGAGTTCAATCCAATTACAAAGCCCATCTAAAGACATGCAGAACCAGAGGACATTCATGTGACTGTGGCAGAGTCTTTTTAAGGTGCACATTCAATATTATCTTAATATACTTAGCCATGGTAGGTAGTTATCGAAGAAAAAGAACTAATTCTATAAAACGCTTTATAGAACTTTTTGTTTCTCAAATAGAATGAATTGACTGTTGCATGGTTCCTCTTGATATTTCCCTTTTTTGTAAAGTGAAAGCATCATAAAACACCAAGACAATTGCAGTGCATCTAAAGAGAGGTAAAATTTTGGATACAGCGATCCACCAAGCCTACCTTCGTTAACAGGGAGAACCAGCATCTCCAACGATACTCTCAGCACTAACAGGTCTGGGCTTTCATCCGCTAGTAGGCCATTCAATTCTTGCAAGTTTCAAGAGAAAAATTGGTTAAATATAGAGAATAGAGAGCACTAATTGGAAGCCCTACAACTGACACAAGGTCGAGTCTTGCAGCGCACACAGAACCCACATATAGTAATATTTGCTCCCCTTACTCAAAAGAAGATATGTCAGAAAGTTCTTTATATTTGGAGATCTCTATTGGGCTCTGCCATGACAATGAAATAAAGGTGCACGTCAGAACAGACCATAGACCGACAATGCTAATGCTCCCTACAGATTCTACTTCGTCAAATCCTGCGGATCATTTCAAAACAACGAGGTATATGAACGACACAGGAACCTCAGGCCCCGTTACTGAAAACGGTTTCATGGATCATTCTCGCGACACAAATAAGAAAATTAGAGAGTCGTGCTCTAGCGTTTTTGAAACAATATGGTCCCCTGGTCACATGTTTGCAAGGCTGGACTCCCTGGAGGAACGCGGTGGCTTCCTCAATCGGCAGACTAACAATTTAAAACTCAAAACTAATGCAGCCGAAAAGGATACAAAAATTTTGTTCTTTAAATACGTTGAAAAAACGTCCAGGAGGCCGTCAAATTTAACATCGCTGCAGAAACGTCCGGAGGTCCTTTACCATACAGGGGACGCCTTGGCGTAATTAGAATAGAACTTTTAATGGAGTGTAAATTAAAACCAATACTTGAATATCTAAAAATTGAAACTGTATTTGTTTATATATTATTAATTGAAAAGTATTTTTCAATTAGAAAGAAAGAAATATAATGTTGTGATCTCTACTTTATTTTCAATTGACAACATTTCAAGTGTAAGACTTAAAACAGAAGCCTCCTCCGTGACTAGATGGGAGACACCATTCAAATTGCAATTCCAAGAGACCAGACTCAACATTACGAAGCTTCAACCAGACTTCCTGCACCTTCTTCCCATCTCCACGCTGAATGATGCTGCTGTCTCTGTACAAGCAATTCTCTTTGCAGGGAGACACCACCAATTTCTTTTGTTTTGCTTCTTTCTCAAACAGAGGCTTCAAATCAATTTCAGTATCTCCCATTCGGTCATCGGCTCTCCATGGATCATTATCCCAAACTTCCTACAAAATCCAAAACAAGAATACATCAACCATTCTGACTTGGATTTAACACTCTACCTTACCAAAAATGTTAAAGATGCAGTCAGATTAATGCTTGACTTGGGTTTCTATGCTTATTAATTTTTAAAAAAAAATCCATAAAACTTTGGCTGAGCGTAACAAACCGGTGTGTTCGTGCAGACTGTCGATAATTTAACAACCAACCATGCGCAAAAAGTTCTAAACAGTCGGTGATTTACACACTGACCATTGAATACTGTGGTTTAAAATAATCAAAGCTCAGCAATGAAATCTTACCACTTTGAGGAGGCAAGAATCGGTAGCCTTATTAACAGGAATTGTAAAATCTTCCTTCCAAACTGGATTAAGGTTACTGTTTATGACTCGAGTCCTCCTCGTCTGTGACAAAATCAACTAAAATTGCAGAAGAAGAGGAGGAAGAGCACAAAAAAATAAGAATTGAAATGAAAGTAAGGATGGAGAGATTACAGACATGATTTCCGAGGGTGAGGATAACGTAAGGATCACTGCTTCTGAAATCTCTAACTGCCAAATCAGTTCCCTTGACCACCTGCACTTTGAGGAGGCCTGCCATCTTTTCCAAATCTACAATGCATTATTGCGTTTCAAACTTGCCATATTTGTAAAGACTACCGGTGGTCCAGCATGTTTCATATTTTATCCGAATTAGGTAAAGTTCGAATATAGATAAAGCATGAAAAATGAAAGGCCTCATTTAAAGATAACAAAGTGATAGACATAAGGAACAAATTGTGGAACAAAATGGGAAAGGACGAAATTAATGTAGCACTACATGCAGGGAATAAGAAAAATGGGGAAAAGAGAAGCTAATATAACACTACATGTAGGGAATAAAGTGGAAAAGAAGAGATGCTAATAATGGAAGAAAACTAGAAGATTTTAGTCGAACACATTGGAATTACATATTTAATTGGAGGAAATAAAAGTAGCGTGTCGAGAATTAAAATAGAGAGAGAATTCAAGCATAGATTCAATTAATTAAATGATACATAGAAAACATACTTAAACTTTATTTTTAAAAACTCTTTTATAAGGTAGTAAATTTAGCGAACTTTGTTTATTGTATTAACTTAAAATCAGCTTACAAATATAATATTGTCTTCAAGGTTTTGATTACAAGTCTTACATACACAGTCAATCGTGTTCTAATATGCAGCCTTCAAATACCAAATTATAATGAATTTCTCTGGTCCAAATCTAAACCGATCCTCGAAACTCTTTCTAACAATTTTGGTCTCTTCCAAGTCAACCTCTTACATAGAGAACATACACTTATAATATACCCATGCACCTCCTTAAAATAGCACTTTCTTGCATGCAAGTCATATAAGGATAAAGCCTAAAACAAGGATTTAAAATTGAGTCTGCTACTTTTTACAAACAATTCAAAGTCAACAAATTGACAAGTGGTAGTTTTTTTGCCTATAGACCAAGTCAATGCATGGAAAGTATGAAACACTATGTAAGATGTGTGTAAGATAAGGCCCAATTGTTTCCTAACATATATACAATCATGACACAACTTGATACATACAAGTCGATTCAACAATTACAATTATGGATTAAATGAATGCTCAACTCCTTCGACACAACTAACAACTTGAATTCGAATTCTCGCTCTCCTAAAGATAATGCACATGTCATACCCTTGTGCACATGTCTATGCATTACCCTTCTAAGTGAATCCTTGCATGTTTGCTCAAATGAACTTAAATGGATTTTCATGTTCAAAGATAGATGTGCACCATTGATATGATGTTGAAGTATTTCAAAATTTTGAAAATGAGTTATGTGATATCACACAACAAAGAAGTGATTCTATGGAATAAATATAAGGAGAGCATAGAATAATTATGTGAAGTATCCTAGTCTTGTGCCAAGTGATCGACCTTTTTCCACACATCATCCATATGAAGACGTATACATACAAGATAAATGTCGCGATACATGTCGAATCTCCATTTCCAAGTCTTGCAACTTCAACCGTGTTGATCCATGCCAATATTCAAGTATCTCTACCCTTCCAATTAACATGGAAATATTTATTTTTTAATTCCTATTGTGCATTGTCTTGAATCTTATGTCAATTATCCTCTCTTCTTCTTGGTGTACTTTCATTAGCGTCTATGTTGTCCAATCAATTGAATTTGAATATGTGATTTCTTCACTATTCTATACTTCAAAGTAAGGATTCAAATCCACCACATTAATTATATTTGAATTGCCTATTCCCTCTAAAAATTCAATCACATGTGCACTAAATGAAAACTTCCTCTATAATCTACATGGTGCTACTTTCTCCAACATGGAATTATCATATATGTACCTAATACATTTAGTTCTATGTCACAAAATATTTCTCGTACTTAATGCATTTGGCACTCTATTTGACATCACACTTATGTGTTTCAACAAAATGAATAACTTTGTAGAAATTCTACCCACTTCCTAATGTCTCTTATGCAATTTACCCCGACTTGATAAATTGTATTACTTGATGATCTATAATAAAATAATATATTTGTACAACAAATAATATATCCACTTATTGAGTGCTTACACAATTTCATAGAACCCATGATCATACACTTTGAATATGTGTATCTTGCACCATTCTATTTATCAATGAAGTATGTTATTAGTATTCCTTCTTGACTTAATACCATATCGATTGCTACTCCACTTGTATTGCAATCAACCTAAAAAGTATTTGTGAAATATGAAAACAATAATAGTGGTTGCCAAACAAACTTCACTATTATCCGTTCACATGATCTTTGTGATGGTACACATATCTTGTTGAACTTTTGTGTGAAACTCCTATAGAAACTTTCCAATCCATAAAATATTATATATTACTTCAAAAGTATTCCTAGGTGATGGATAATACAATATAGCTTTCACATTATCTAGATCCATCTTTAAACCTTATTTGAATATTACAAGACCTTCAAATAGACAAGCTCTTCTCTCTTGAAATTACATTTCTTCAAAGTTATCAAGAATTTATCATCTTGCAACTTCTCCAACACTTTTCGCAAGTGCATCAAATTATCCTTTTTCTTATTAAATATTATAATGTCATCAAGGTATACTACGAAAAACTTACCAAAAATGTCCTAAGGATCCTATTCATGAGTCACATGAAAGTAATCATTCAATTACTCAACCCTAATGACATAACTAGCTAATCGTGCATTCCTTCTTGTGTTATAAATGTCATCTTCCATTCCTTGCCTTCCCGATGTGGATTTTCTACGATATACGCTCTTTAGGTCTATCTTAGTAAAATGTTTTGATCCACCGAGACAATCCATCATGTCGTCCGTATTTCATAATGCGAACCTATGTGTGATTTTGATCTTGTTTATCACCCTACTATTAGAACAAATTCTCAATTTTCTAGATTTTATTTGAAGCTAGTAAGTTATGGGTACCACATAGAGGCTGAAATATTCTCTAATGAACCCTCTATCTAATAGATCTTGAACTTACTTTTACACCTCAAAATTCTCCTTGGATTTCAAACAATATGCCACTTTGTTTGTGATGACATGAACTCGAGATCAATTCCATGCGATGTTTTATACTCCTCATCCATGGTAAATCATTATGTTGGTATTCTAAAATAGATTTTATAATTTTTCTCAACAAATATCTCATCTCATATAGAAATGTCTTTTCTTATCTCATCATTGGACACATAACTTGCATAGGCTTAACAATGAACACAAAAATAACTCTCCCTATTTTTCTCTCTTAAGAATGGCTTTCTCGAAATAATCAAGATGTGAAAATTCGTGTTCTCTTCTTCACTCTTTTCCTTTAGAGGATTCAAAGTGTACTCTATTCCCTCTTTCATAAATATGTATATCTTTGTATGACTATCATGATGCACATTCCAATCATACTACCAAGGTCTACATAATGAATTTGATAAACATATATAGGCATTACATCACCTTACATTTATACACCAATATGGAAATTTACTAGAAGTTTTTCATTAACCATTTAATTTGGTGTCTCTTTAGCTATCAAGATGCATTGAGATTTAAAAGTGTTATTCTCTTCAAACCAAATTTATCTACCACCTCTTCTACAACCAAGTTGTTGGTACTTCTATTATCTACAATTAACTTGCATACGTTTCCTACTTATCTTATATGAGGCTCTGTATGATTTATTTTGTTGTGCAAGAATGTTATCGTACTTTTCCAATTTCAAAAAGATTCTATTCACCATGATATTATCTCTATTTTCCCATTCTTCTCCATGTTGAACTACCATAAAAACTTATCATTATATTGTGCAATGTACACACTAACATCATTTATACGACCACCATAAATATGTACATGTGACCACTCAAATGTTCTACTCCCATATTCTTTGTACCTAAAACATGTTCCTATGAATATGTCTCCATGGCCTCAACAATAGGATCCTCTACCTTAATAAGAGTTCTTTAACACACCTCTTTATGTTTTTTAGATACGGTAAAAAGGTGTTTGGTTTTAAAGGGGACCAAAAACCCTGATTACAAACAGAGAAAAGATAAAGCGCTTAAGCCCAAGAGAGAAGGCCTCTACTAACAACCAAAGAAACCAGAAAAGAAACTTAAACCTTAGTCCATCTTACCGCATCAACACCGTGTGTGGATGGGGCATTCATAAGGTTAGTATTAGGTCCACCCCGAGGCACACCACAATATTTCCATTTAAAAGTTCCACTGAAACTGCCCTCGAGCTGCGAGCCTCAAAACCACCAACAACATCCACGTGGTCGGAAGAAAGGATCCAATTTGAAACCGAAATCTTTCCTGAGGACCCAAACTCCTGCCAACTCCTGAGACGGAAGAACAGCCACCAAACTGTTGCCCACTGCTGCTGACACGGGACTGACGACATTAATGGATTGATTCAAAATTTGAAAATCCCACTCATTGAAACCTTCCACGCAATGGTCAGGAAGATCGGATCCCACCACCAAAACGCCACCAGGAACAACGCCGCTCGGGGAGAAGTGGACCTAGTCAGAGAAACATCTAGAAACGCCAAACTAGATGCGACACCATGTTCCACGCATGTAGAGCCATCCACAAAACCACCTGCCGATTCATTCTCCCCAACGAAATCATCTTGATCCGCCACTGAATCCAGGTCAGACTCGTCTACTAACTCTGATATGGGTTTCCTCGCATTCTCTGTTTGCCTCAACGAAGCCTTCATAGCTTCGCAACCACAACTATTTGCTTCGAAACCCATCACCCTACACCTTGCACAGATAACCTGGGAGGATTCGATATCGATTCGTTGTTCCCATTTGAGAAGGAAAGAATCCGGTAAGATTTGTTTGGGCACAGGTATGCCAACATGAACATTAATACAGAGTCGGGCATAGATCAGTCAAAAGCGAGCTTTATCCACAACCATACATGAATATTCCTCAACCTCATGCAGATCTTTTTATTTTCTAGATAATTTTTCTCTTTTCTTCATTGTACATTGAAAGGATTCTTTCATGTAACACACTTATATCATATTGAGATCTTCAATATGATAGATTAGTGTAACCCTTTTGAACATATAACTGTGAGATCTTCTCAGTATCATCCTCAACATGACCTGCACAAATAACAAGTATGCGAATTTCCTTGGTATAATCTTATATATTAGCTCCTTTTGTTAAAAAATTAAGTAACTTCTTTAAAAAAAAACCTAATTCATAATCCACAATCATGATCTTGGCCTTCAATTTTGTCACAATTTTACATCCTAATTCTTGTCTTTTCTATATGTATGTTAGCTTTATTGACCTAAAAATATTCCTATCATAGAGATGTTGTAATTGCATACCAAATACCAACGTATAATAGAACTATAAAATATAGAGTAAAATTATCATAAACAAAATATGGGAGCGCATGTTAACTAAGGATGGATTACACCTATAAATCCGATAGTAACATAATATATCTTACACAATGGTGGCTATCTCTTGTATAAGGTTATTGATTTTGTAAAATAAAATACATTCTTTTAGAGATTTCCAGATTTTGTTATTTAAATGACCAAAACCCTAATCAAACAATTTCCTAACTCTTCACGAACTCAATTCATTTGAAATATAACATTTTAATAATAAAGTTGTTAAAATAAAGACTTTAATATATATGTTGGGTTGAGGTGCACAACAAATGCATGCCCCTTCATTTCATGCAAATAAACATAAATTTCTTGGGATCTTCCATGCTTTCATGCTCAAATTATTTTTCTAACTCATTGATCCAATCAAAGAGCTCTTCATGATTTATATCTCAAGAATAACTAGTAGTATCTAACTTCTCATACTTATGATTGTGTGCAAGAATACATCTTCTTGATCATCAATACGCATTTTTGCATATTCATCTTAAAGTGTTTCCACAAAAAATTCATCATTGCTCAAATTTTTGTCTACCACCGTACCTTGGTTTTAGGAAGCTTCTAGAGATTCCAAACATTGTTGCACACCTCTCATCAACCCTATGCATATGGAAATTCTCGAAACATTGGTTTCTCTTATAGAATAACCTCCTCGGTGTGCCATTTTTTCCTCTCAAAATCAAGTGATTACAATCCCCATAAACTCCACACCTTCTAGCCAAATTTCTTTTCTTGAAGATGTTGTCACCTTTTCTATGCACACTAAAAAATGTGGAAAATAGATGATCGTACTTATTCACAAGGAAAAAACCTTTCCCTTTGCTACCAAATGATGCAGTCATGTGGTTTTGGAGTTGAATTAAGAACCACCTTAGATCGCATGCAATATTATGAAACAATACAACTCTAGGATAACTTGCATCCTTTGCACATGGAATCAAATAGTATAACATACTTTATTGATAACCTCTAAGGAAATAATATATTACATAAAATTAAGACCTATCATAATAGATACAACTTCTACACAATCTCCATGGAAATACAACACAACACTACTATCGATCCGAATAGATTGAAATACAACAACACTCTATATCATAACAACGTATGTTTTAAAAGCTACATATCCTAGAAGCATTATCACTCTAACTAAATGGGAAAAAGTGTGAATTCTTATAATGCCTATAAAACTTTTAATCATTTAAAAAGAAAAATGAGAAAATAAATATCAAATACATCACATTATTTCTACAAGTAAAATTTACACATATATTGAATTCTCCACACTGGAATTTTGAAATAGTTTTGTTAAGGGACATGTAGCAAATAAAACTATTATAGATAGATTTTAATTACGAGTAACAATATAAATTTTTAAATATAAGTAGCAATTTAAATTTTGGGCCTAACAAATACATGCTCTTCTTAAAACTTATACAAGAAGAGTACTCTACATAATCCACTATATGTTTAAGAGACAAGAAAAATATCCAAATACTAATTATAATGACATTTTATAATTGTGATGACAAAAAAAAACTATTCAAATTTTTATTGATTTCATACTTCCTTATTGTATTATTTGAATTTATATAAATACTGTATATAAATTTGATATTATACAGCTTTAGCAATCCTCATTCTTATATTAAAATAGAACATTTGATGGAGTGTAAATTTAAACCAATACTCAAATATCTAAAATTGAAAATGTGTTTGTCTATATATTATTAATTTGAAAAGTATTTTTCAATTAAAAAGAAAGAAATATAATGTTGTGATCTCTATTTTATTTTCACTTGACAACACTTCCAAGTGTAGGACTTAAAACAGAAGCCGCCTCCATAACTAGAGGGGAGAGACCATTCAAATTGCAATGCCAAGAGACCAGACTCAGCATTACGAAGCTTCAACCAGACTTCCTGCACCTTCTTCCCATCTCCACGCTGGATGATGCTGCTGTCTCTGTACAAGCAATTCTCGTTGCACGGAGACACCACCAATTTCTTCTTTTTGTTTCGATCTCAAACAGAGGCTTCAAATCAATTTCAGCATCTCCCATTCTGTCATCCGGTCTCCACGAATCATTATCCCAAACTTCCTACAAAATCCAAAACAATAATACATCAACCATTATGTCATTCGATCTCTATATGTGAGGTTTAGGCTGAGCGTTAACACTCTACCATACAAAAAATGTTAAAGATGCAGTCAGATTAATGATTGACTTGGGTTTCTATGTTTATTAATTTTTAAAAAAAAATCCATAAAATTTTGGCTGAGCGTAACAAACCGGAGTGTTGGTGGAGACTGTCCATAATTTAACAGCCAACCATGCGCAAAAGTTGTAAACAGTCGGTGATTTACACACTGATCATTGAATACTGTGGTTTAAAATAATCAAAGCTCAGCAATGAAATCTTACCACTTTGAGGAGGCAAGAATTGGTAGCCTTATTAACAGGAATTGTAAAATCTTCCTTCCAAACTGGATTAAGGTTACTGTTTATGACTCGAGTCCTCCTCGTCTGTGACAAAATCAACTAAAATTGCAGAAGAAGAGGAGGAAGAGCACAAAAAATAAGAATTGAAATGAAAGTAAGGATGGAGAGATTACAAACATGATTTCCGAGGGTGAGGATAACGTAAGGATCACTGCTTCTGAAATCTCTAACTGCCAAATCAGTTCCCTTGACCACCTGCACTTTGAGAAGGCCTGCCATCTTTTCCAAATCTACAATGCATTATTGCGTTTCAAACTTGCCATATTTGTAATGACTACCAGTGGACCAGCATGTTTCACGTTTTATCCGTTTTAGGTAAAGTTCGAATATAGAATCATGGAAAATGAAAGCCCTCGTTTAAAAATGACGAAGTGATAAACAGAATAAACAAATTGTGGATTAAAAAAGGGGAAAAGCTAAGTTAGCGTACTCTACATGTAGGGAATAAAAAAATGGGAAAAAGAGAAGCTAATGTGACACTACATGTAGGGAATAAAGTGAAAAGAAGATATGCGAATAATAGAATATAAGTACTTGAAGATTTAGTCGAAATATTTAATTTAAGGAAACAGAAATACGGTCTTTAGGATTTTGGCAATTTGTATGTAATAAATTAAAATAGAGAGAATTTAAGTAGAGGTCCAATTAATTAAATGATACATAGAAAATAGTTGTAAAATTTATTCGGGAAAAATTCTTTGAGGTAATAAATTTAACGAGAACCTTGTTTATTAATGTATCAACGTAAAATCAGTTTACAAATACAATATCATGCCTTCAAGACTTTGAATACAAGACATACATACACACTCACCCTAACATACATCCTTCCAATACTAAATTGTACTCGAATTTCTCCACTTCACCTCGAGATCTTGACCAATCCTTGAAACTCTTTCGATTATTTTTGTCTCTTCTAAATCAACTTAGCATATAGAGAATATACATTATATACCTGTGCACCTCCTTAAAATAGCACTTGCTTGCATTGTAAGTCATATAAACATGAACCCTAAAATAAGACTTTTAAATTGAGTTGTTACTTTCTCTAAACAACTCAAAGTCAACAAATTGACAAGCGTTAGTTTTTCCGCCAGTAGACCAAGTCAATGCATGGAAAGTTCTTTGAGGTAATAAATTTAACCAAAACCTTGTTTATTAATGTATCAACGTAAAATCAGTTTACAAATACAATATCATGCCTTCAAGACTTTGAATACAAGACATACATACACACTCACCCTAACATGCATCCTTCCAATACTAAATTGTCTTGAATTTCTCCACTCACCTCGAGATCTTGACCGATCCTTGAAACTCTTTCGATTATTTTTGTCTCTTCTAAATCAACTTAGTATATAGAGAATATACATTATATACCCGTGCACCTCCTTAAAATAGCACTTGCTTTGCATTGTAAGTCATATAAACATAAACCCTAAAATAAGACTTTTAAATTGAGTTGTTACTTTCTCTAAACAACTCAAAGTCAACAAATTGACAAGTGTTAGTTTTTCCGCGGTAGTAGACCAAGTCAATGCATGGCAAGTATGAAACACATTCCATCAACCTCCCACTCATTGAATACTTTCTATCAAGGAGACCACAAACCCATGCTTTAGTAGCCCCAAGCTACCAAGCCTATTCATATCATACACAAAGTAAACTTCTCAACATATATTGTCTTTTTCAACGAATCTATTGTGTTAACCTTTGTTTCCACCTTCTCTAGTAGTACCCTCTTTTGCTCCACCATTTCCCTTACAAAATGATATTGCACATTAATGTCTTTTGTCTTAGAGTGATACTTTGGGTTCTTTGCCAGACATATTACATTATGGGAGTTGAAACAAATCCTTATCTATTTAAATGAGCTCAATTGAGACACGTAATCTTTGACTCCATACTACCTCCTTGCACGCATGAGTAGATACCATGTATTTAGCCTCTGTGGTGGCCTCTATGGTGGATATCAAAACACTTGCTTAACGCTTACTCATCTAGCTTATTGCTCCACAAAAAGGTAAAAACATAACCACTAGTGGATCTTCGTAGATCGATATCTCCATTGTAGTACGAATCCGAAAAGCGTGTAGACTCACTCACTTGCTTATAGCTTTATGTCCATGAAACCAATAGAAATTTGAAATATTCACAACCCCTTCCCATAAGAATGTCTGTTGTAGTTTTACAATGTCCTCTATCCGAATGGAATGGGAAGAAGTGAGAGAAAATATATTGGGACAACTTACAAAACTGGTAGTAATTAATTTTTTTCTACAAAAGACAACCACTTGTTTGTCCAATTGCATGATTTGGCCTAAAGTTTTTGTTTCATACCATCTTAAATGTGATTGTCATGTTTGAGATGTAATAGGAAACAAAAATATCTCATTAGGAGTCAATCTTCTGGAAATCCATAATCGAAGAATTATCTTATTTGCTTAGGTTGTGATTATTATGAAGATCACGAGATTCTCCTTGATAGATTTTTGGCCTACAAATGAGATGAAACAAGTTAATAGATACACATGAGTTCATTCCACCATCTATTTTCTGAAACAAAAATAACTAAGAGTGAGATTTATTAGTTCTAAATTACGTCTCATCAAATGCTTGAGAGATATCAAGTTTCATAACAATGTTGGGATGCTTGTCAATCTTTATAAAGTTATGATATTTTTGGATATTTTTCTTCTATGCATGAAAGAAGATTGTGCAACTGAGATAATTTTGTGTAACATTGACTAGAATCAAGATTATATTAGTTTCACTTTTGATATAATCTTGTAGATAATGTTACATAAACAATGGCCTTGTATTGGTCCATTTGACTAGCTTGTGTTATTTTGGTATTAAGACCAACATTGTTTGAGCTCCATAAGTTTGAATTTATATTTTGAATTTCTCCTCCATTCCACCTACATTCCTTCATTTGTATTTAATGTTATTTTGGGTGCTCGGGTTTTGAATTCTCTTTTGAAGGGATGTCAATTTAATGTTTGTAAAATCTGCTTTTTTTTTTTTTTTTACTTGGAGTAGAGAGAAATGCGTAAAAGGAATAGATAGAGAGATGGAAATAGACAGAGCATATAGAACAAAAGAGAGCATAGAGTAGTAGCTCAATGAATGAGTGAAACGTGTGTGTGTAAAACAATGAACAACCAAAAAAATAGAAAAACTAAGAGCAACAACTTAGTATTATGCAAAAAAAGCGAGAATAGGAGTATATAGAAAAATCGAGCAACAAAAGCAGAGGAGAAAGAGCAACCCAATTTTCTTGCAGCAACAAGATAAAATCAAATCGAATAACAATAAAAGGAAGATTTATCTTTTGCAAATTTTAATTGAACTTAATATAATTATATTTTGTGTTTTCGTGGTTTTACTTTACCTCTATTACTTTGTTTTTTATTTTATTGGAATCTAGTTTTCCAATAGTTTGATATAAGAGTAGAGGTTGTTGGGGTTTTAGTGATGGCTTCTAGTAGTGGATACTCTTGTCAGCAACCCCTAGTATTTGATGGAAAAATTATGATATTTGGTGTATAAAGATGAAGACTTTGTTCTCCCCTCAATAGTTGTGGGAGCTAATAGAAGGTGGATACATAGAGACACCAAACCAAGTAGCATTCAATGCTCCCACACAAGCAAAAAAGAAACTTTTGAAGAAAATTAGAAAGGAGGATGCCAAGGAATTGAGTTACACTCAAAATGGAGTGGCTGATTTAATTTTTCCAAGGATAGTAACAACTGCAAATTCCAAACAAGCATGAGATATTTTTCCAAAATGCCTATCAAGGTAGTGACAAGGTGAAGCTAATTAGATTATATATGTTAAGGAGATATTTTGAGACTGTGTTGATGAAGGAATCAAAATCAATCAATATTTTTTTCACAAGGACAATGACCATAGTAAATCAAATTAGGATAAATGGAGATGTTGTTGAAGATCATATGATCATAGAGAAGGTATTGAGGAGTCTTCCAACCATATTTGATCATATTGTTGTAGCAATAGAAGATTCCAAGGACTTGAGATAAATGATGGTTGATGAATTGATGGGTTCCTTGCAAACCCATGAACAAAGAATGAGTAGTTCAGCCAACTCCTCCAATGAACAAGCCTTCAAGAAAAACATTAATGTGAGAGGAGCTTCTAATAGAGGAAGAGGCAAAGTTTTCCACAGCCAAGAAGGTGGAAGGAACAATCATTAAGAGCCATATGGAAGAGGAAGAGGAAGGAGCAACAACACTTCTAGAGGTGACTCCACACAAAGGTATAATAAATCAAACTTCCAATGCTATTATTGTAAGAAGTATGGGCACTATGTTAGTGAATGTAGGAAGAAAGATAATATATGTGAACTCATAATGAAATTTATACTAATGCAAAAGAGGTTGAACCTTAAAAACATGAAAAGGGTGGAAATGTGTTTCTAAAATGTAATGTATCTAGGCAAAACAACAAACAAATATGGTACTTAGATAGTACACACAACAACCATGTGTATGGCAACAAATGAATGTTCAACAAGATAAATGAAGTAGTCAAATATGGAGTAAATATGGGAACAAATGACAAGGTTCTTATAATGGGAAAAGACAACATATCCATACTCACCAAGCAAGGAGATAAGAGACAAATTCAAGATGTCTTTTATGTGTTAGGGTTGAAGTATAACCTTCTAAGCATTGGGAAGCTAGTCCAAAAAGGATATAAGGTGAGATTTGAAAATGGAGAATGCATAATTTATGATATAAGTAGAAATAATAGGCAAATTGCAACAATGAAGATTAAACAAAATAGTGAGTATCCTTGGTGGATGCAAAGCGATATATCAACAATGTAAAACAATGACAATTTATCAATTTACTCTATGATACCTCAAGTATGGGCATCTAAGTTTTGGTGGGTTGAATTTTCTTTATAAAAATAAAATGGTAAGAGTGATGCCCCTAATCTAACAACCAGATAAAGTATGTGAGGGCTGCATATTGGGGAAGCAACATAGAAATGTCTTTCCCTCAGGGAAGTCTTAGAGAGAAAGTACACCACTTGATCTGATACATTCAAACCTATGTGGTCCCATGAAGACTCCCTCTTTATCCAAGAATGAATATTTTATTACATACATAGATGACTTTAAAAAAGGACATGGTGTATTTTTTTAAAAATAAATCAGAGGCATTTGATGTATTCAATAAATTCAAGGCCATGCTTGAGAAGCATAGTGGTTATTATATAAAAACATTGAGAACAGATAGAGGGGGAATACAAATCGAATAAATTTTTGAATTTTTCCAAGAACATGGGATCAAGACGCAATTTACAATGAGGTACACACCACAAAAAAATTGTGTAGCTAAGAGGAAAGGAAAACTATTCAAGAGATAGAAAGAAGTATGATTAAAGCTAGAGGATTTAATAATGAGTATTGGGTCGAAGTAATTGGAACAACAATCTATTTGTTGAACAAAGCTATCATACTAATAGTGTTTGGAACATGATGCCTCAAGAGGCATGGAGTGGAATAAAATTAAGTGTTGAGCACTTAATATTTTTTGGGTGTGTGGAATACACACATGTGCCCAAGAAAAGAAGATCAAAGTGGGATAATAGAGGAGAAAAATGCATATTCATTGAGTATAACGAACAATCCAAAGTTTATAAATTGTATAGTCCAATAAAAAGGATCTAATAATTACACGAGATGTTTAATTCATAGAGGAAAAATCTTGGGGAGATGTACACGAAGCGATGCAATCATAAAAAAGGTAAGTGCATCTTTTATTAAACCTAAAACAACAGACGGTAGAGTCAATAATGCATCTAGTTGGAGCCTTATCTCACAAAGGGTGAATCACCGTGTGGAAGTGGAAAATGAGCTACATAAGGGTCATCCCATGAGGAAACTTCATCATATTTTGACTCAAATCAAAACCACGTGATAACTAGGAGTATACAAGAGATTTATGAGAATTCAATGTATGATGAAAATGAAGATAAAACAATCAATTTTTCTCTATTTTCAACAACTGATCCTATTTATGTTTAGGAAGTGGTTAAGGAAAACAAGTGGTGTGAAGCAATGGATGGATAAATGCATGCAATAGAAAATTATAAAACATGGGAACTAGTTGACCTTCCAAGTAGGAAAAGAAGTCATTAGATTCAAATGGATTTACAAAACCAAAACCACTCTCGAAGACAAAATTTAAAGACATAAGGTAAGACTAGTTTTCAAAAGCCACAAACAAAGGTCTGGATGTGATTATAATGAGAAATTTTCTCTAGTAGCAAGGCTAGAAACTATGATGCGAGCCTATGAAAAATCATGCAATCAATAGAAACTTGTCCCTAAACAATCACAACTATGTTCTTAAGTGATTATAAATCATTCATTTATCAAGTTTGACAATCCCTAGCTAGATATTTCACATTATTCCTTCTTGGAATTTAATTTTACCTTGAATAATTACTATGACACGTTCTAAATGTCCATATACAAGAGTGAGTATGAGTGTTCTTACCATCCATGAAGATGTAGCTCCAAAGCATCCTTAGGTTTCAACTAGTTCATGTTCCATCAAGATGACAACCTTCAAATCTAAAAACTCGATTCATGACCTCATTAAGCTTCTTCAATCATTTCCTCATGCCTCTAGGTATCCAACCAAGTCAAATTATCCTTCACATTGAGCAAGGTTAGTCAAAACTTCAATTCCTCTCTTCTTCACTAACTCTACCCTCCTAAGAGCACAAAACAAGACTTTTGGTTACTTTCTAATTAGAGCATCCTAGGAATTTACCATGCAATTTAAGACCATTCCTCAGATCCCACTTCCTTAGTGATAGTGAATGACCAATTATAGGTTCTTCAATCGTTTTCTAAAATCTTTTCTCAATAGTGTTTCCTTGACTCGTTAATTCTCTACTAGCCCTACCGAGCATTTTTCCTCTATTAACTTTGGTTTCACTCCCTCATTATGTTAAAAAGACATTTTCTGATACCCATTTATGGTTTCTACTAGAATACAAAATATTAAATATTCTTCTTTCACAAGAATTGCCTCAAACTCCCTGTTCTCGGTGTGCAATTAGGTTTTCACAATGCTTTATAGGTATGTGTTCTTACTATTGTCACATATTGTAGTAATTATGAATCAAATTTGGTTTCAAAACCACCAAACTACTTTTAAGGATGATTCAAACTTCATATTTTCACATTTTATACCCTCAACTCCACCATTAGGGTTTTCTTTCATCTATACCAATATGTTCCTTTAGTTTTATAATCCCTTCCTACATGATTGTGACACTAACTCAAGAAAGCTGTCATGTATATCTTTGAAATGGAAGGTTGATTCACCCTAGGAATTTCAACCACACTTAGGTGTTCCCCTCACAGATATTTCTACTCATTTTCAAATTTTTCCATAGGTTCGGTTTCAAGATAAATTGATTTCTTGGCTTGTAAACTCTAGTTAAAGGTTTTGAGTTCTCGACTAATCCCGAGAGGGAAATTTTCAGCATCTATTCACTATTGTTCCATATAGTTCACTCCTGAAAGATTAAAGAATATTTTTTCAACCTTCCTCATCTACCTAAACACACCATATCTCTTAACAATGATCCTCCTCTGTTTGCATGCACATTTTCATAGTAAATAACTTGTATGCACCCTACAACTACCGAAGGAACTACTTTTGGATTATCTAAGGGTTATCTTCACTTTCAAAGGACTTTGTAAGGTAATTTCAACTAGAAAAACAATGTATAATCTCTTAACACAAGAAACCACACAACTTCCCTTAATCTTTCATCAGAACCACAATTTAGCTTCAGTAATGCCTTTCTGAGCTATATATACATTGTCCTACCCTGAACAACACATATATCAAGATTGGTCTCACAAGAATCAATGTATCAAGATATATATGTTCTTACCAATTTAATCCATCTCCTTAAACCTGATATTTCTTCATAACTTGTTTCAATATGCCACGTTGAGTGACCAAGTCTTACACATTCTCACTATTGGATTTGTTTAGGAGGTACTAACTAATTCATGCTCTTCCAATGAATGAAGTCACACAGAATATTATAAACAATACTCAATCCTTCTTCATTTGAATTTATTAGTTAAATGTTTTGTGCTAGAAACTTTACCAATAAGGTTAACTCACCTTAAATGACCATCAAACTGCTGATACATTTTTGCTTTGTTTTCCCAAGTACATATATCACATTCTCAAATGGTGGATTCACTCCAAAACAAAGTAAACATATGGGAAATTTTTCTTAACAATTCCAATTACCTTCTCAAATGCATGTACACAATTAAGAAACAACATGAGGTTCGAGAACTAATGAAATTGTCACACTTGAAAATGTCATCTTTATTTGCAAACAAGAAACTCTTTTCTTCTTTCAATCTAGAACTCACTTTTTGATTCTCATTCAAATGTGATGAGGTAATTTGGTTACAATTCGTAAATTATTATCTTTTCATCCAATTTTAATTGAATGAAACACCTTATACTACTTGGTCACATGTGTAAGCTTGGACTTAACCTCAAGTTTCTTGGCTATAGATCCAAGTCTTTAATTTCTAACTCATATCATGCTTTTTAGACCCTAGAGGGACCTAAAACACCCCATTTAAACCCCATTTCATCCTTTACACGTCTTGTAAGCTCCAAAAATCCCTTAAAAATAAATATATCAAGCTAAAAAGGGCCTTAAGACTCAACTTACACTTTTGGAGGGAAAGTGTACAATTTAAATTTTAAAAGGCCATGGTGAATCTAACACACCAAAATGACTCACATAGATTCACTAGACCTACAACACAATTACATACCAAAATTAGATGACATCGACTTATTTACAAAGATGGAGATGATGTTCTTGCATCATACTCCAGGTGTAAGAAAGTTTGAGCCCCACTATTTTCTTTTCTTCTTCTTTTTCCAATTTCTTTGTGTCTTCATCCTTTCTTTTATATGATATTTACCCTCATCTTTCTCTATCGCATTTCTTCCATCTTGTGATTGCATGGTCTTCGTGGTCCTCTTTAACTCCATGAGTGAGATCTTGTACTTCATAATCTTTTTATCTTCTTGATCAAGCAAAATATTGAATAAATAAATAAACGCCTAATCTACATATGTAATAACACTATAAATTAAATATGCAATGAAATAAAGATTTGAACCAAGAAAGATAAGCTAGAAATTATGAACCCTTAGTTGCAAAGAAAAGATAAAAGGACTTAGTTAATTCACAAATAATCCTGGACTATGTTGAAGTAACAAAATGATGAACAAAAAGGAGAAAGTATTGCATAGAATCTCATAAAATTACACGACCATAAGATCTTCCTAGGCCAGGGCGTCTGGAATGGGTCAGGGGTGCTTGCGGGTGCTGCAGACCTACTATGGGTGCCTATGGCTGCTCAGAACCTCGGAAGCCAACATTGGATGGTGTGAGATGTTCATTTCCTATCACACCAAGTTCTCGGATGTCACCTATAACATGTAATAAAGAAATGACCTGTAAAACCTCAAAAGTGTATCGAATCCTAAAATTAAACTAATGCAAATGAGGGGTCGGATTTTCCTCGACTATCAAACAAGTGAACTTATGACCAAGCATTGCACTACATCTCAGACCCAATGTAGTTTTGTGTGTGTGTGTGTCAAATTTGTGCCCTAGGTGGCTCTTGTGTGTGTCGCACTTGATAACGAGCAAGTAGCTAGATGTAAATAAATGTGTGCATGAAATAATGAACTTCCCCTCCTATGAAGTGTATATAGAAATGTCAATCCCTTGTGTCAATCCCTTGTCCCTTGTGTGAAGCTAAATGGATGTTTGAATGCTCTTAGAATGATTTTGGATGAAACCTTAGGTGGCGATAGCTAATGCCCAATGTTTGGTCCTTTATTATGGTCACATAACTTTATATTTATATGATTCCCTTGCTTGAATTTCGTAATTAACCCTGAAAATTCTGACCACTAAGAAAATAAGATTCGCAAATGGCTAGAAAGTACCCAAAAGATGTGAACAAAGTACAAAGTGGTCGAGGGTGCCTAGAGGGGAGGGGGCACTAGTGTCCAAAATGAGAAATTTCAAAGTATGAGAACACGAGACTAGGAAAGAAGGAGTGTATGACCAAGAGAGACAACAAAAAGCATGTAAAGATGGCAAAGATAAAGATCAATATTAATTTTCTCGCTTATGAATCATATGAATATTAGTATGTGATCGGACTAGATAGATGCCCAAATTGTTAGCTAATTAATACATTTTAGTTAACGAACAGTTTCATAACTGTTTCTTTCACACGTTTCCTCCCTCGCAGCCTATTTAAAGGCGTCACTTTGTATCATTTTATATAGCAATACATACAATCTTCTGTGTGCGCCTATCATTGGTATCAGAGCAGGTCGTGCGTGAAGGAAGAGAGGAAGAGCAGACTGGTGCGTGAAGGGAGCAAGGTTTGAGTGCCTGTCCCGCCGTGGAGAGTCCTTTGCTGGTGCGTGAAGAGAGCGTGTTTGTGTGCCTGTCCCGCGTGAAGGAGGAGTGCGCCTGTCCCGCGTGAAGGAGGAGTGTGCCTGTCCCGCGTTTGCGAGGAGACTGAGACCACCATTTCTTTACTGTGGAGAGCTGAGACCACCCATTCTTTGTGCATGTGAACTATGGAGACCGAAAGCTGTCCGTTTGTCTTTGTGCGTGCGCTGGAGGTGCGTGAGTTCGTGGAGACTCGAAAGAACAAGAAGTAATCTGCATTGAAGTGGAGTGACTGGTCTTTTAGTGTTTTGTACTCCTTATTGGTGAGGAGATTCAAATCCACCCCTGCCTACCTACGTTGGGGTTGAAAGTTGCAGACATGTATCAAGAAAACGATTTTGGCATATTGTGCATGTATTGTGGAGAGGAGACATTGAAAAGAGCGATTGAGCGTGAAAGATCTTTGCTTGATGTGAGTGAAGATTCATGCATGACCTCTGCCTGAACTCGTGGCGTGCGTGGAGGAACGATGCGTGCGTAGAGGACCCGAGCTTGCCTTTGTGCGTGCGTGGAGACTAAGACTGCCGTTTCTTTTGCGTGCGTGTGGAACTAAGGTGCATGTGCGGAGGAAGGAGAGGAGACTGGAAGACTGTCCCATTTTTGCTGTGCGTGGAGAGTGCTTGTCCGTGTTCTTCTGCTGTGCGTGGAGTTCTTTGCTAAGTGGAAGACAAGAAGAAGAGAAAAACTGTGCTTGGTAGGAGCCCTCAAGGAGCCCTCAGTGACTGTTTTGTTCTTCTTTGCTCCATTAAAACTGTGCAAGTGAAGAAAGCCTACAAATTTGAAACAGTGTGTGTGCGTATGTCAAAATTTCGATGCACAAAGCACCGCAAGCAATGCACCAAATATTTGGGCATTGAATGACAATGAAACGCCACTCGGGTTGTTCTTTGCCTTGATCAACGAGCTATACAACACACTAGGAACATTCTCTTTGCGAGATTGTGCGCGAGGAGCTGTTGGAATACTTTTGGTTCGGCGTTCGATGTCAAGCACGGCGGATTCGTGCGAGAACTTGAGCGTGGTTATGATGCGAGATGACGAACGTGAAATAGAACGCCCACGGGAGCGTCGGCGTCTCACCGCTGAGCCTATAGAGCCCATCTTGGGATAGATTCCTTGATAAGCATTGTAGCCATTTTTGAAAAATAAATAAATAAATAAGATACATTTTGAGTTTTGAAAATGTCTGCTCCAAAAATATTGCTATCCGATGCCCAACTCTTGAAAGGGCCAAATTTCACCGCATGGAAAACCAAAATGCGGACGATTCTTCAATTCGAAGATCTTTGGGGGATTGTCTCTGGCAAAGACGCCCCTCCCACAGACGATGATCTGTTGGAAAAATATGAAAAGGTTGATGCGAAAGCGCTAATGCTCATCACCCTGAGTCTTTCTGATGAGGTGCAGCCATACATTCGGGAAGCAACTGCTTCTTCTCAGGCATGGAGCGCATTGTGTACCATCTACGAAGCTAAGAATCTGATGACAAAGTTGCAACTTCAGACAAAGCTTCATACGATGAGTATGCATGATGGCGAATCAGTAGAAGCCTTCTTGCGGCGTGTAGCTGAGTTACGTGCAGAACTCTCTGCACTCGGTGAACCAGTGGATGACAAGTTGCTTGTCCCGCTCACCTGCGAGCTCTTCCTTCACGGTTTGAACACCGATCACCACTTTGAAAATCACTCAACGGGAGGTGAGTTTTTGCTGACCCTGGTGAATTATCTCCAGCGAGGAAGAAGCCATGCAAAATGTACAAGAAGCCTTCGAAGACAAGGCTCTCATCACGAGGCAAAAACATAAGCCTCGGAAAGGGTAATCAGCCCCCCAGAATCAGAAGCAGCATGCTCAGCAGCCATCTTCACAGCGGCCACCCCAGAAGCAGCATAATCACAAGGTGGATCGGTGGTGCCACATTTGCTCCACGGATACACACACGACTGCGAACTGTTATTACAACGGTCGCAAGTATGGAAATTTGGCGAAGAGAGCACTTCTGGCGAGGATATTCCAAGAAATCCCGATGGCGTGCTCGTAATCAGAGGCAGAAGGGCCACATTGCTGCTCAGCAGGATGCCACCTCCGATGAAGAGGTACCAGATACGACTCATTCTGACATTGTTCTAGTCTCACAGACTTTGCAGCCGTCAGAAGATGTCTAGTTGATTGATTCAGGTGCCAAGTGAACACATGGTAGCAACAAGAAGTTGTTCCATACTCTGAGTGACCGGCCCACTGGAGATCGGATCACCATTGCAGACAATCAAGAGTATATTGCAGCAGGGATTGGTGATGTCATCATTCCTCTTGGAACATGAAGATGTACACTCACAAAGGTGCTCTATGTTCCAGGTTTGACTTCAAATCTTTTGTCTATAAGTCAACTTCTTAACCATAGAATAGAGTTGAATTCTTTGTTGAAAAGGGGTCAAGTCCTGCATCATTTCCCAGGGAGAGTCAGTCATTGCTCAAGCATTTATGAAGGGCCGTCTATTTGCACTGGATGCGGTCACTTCATCTAGCGTTGCTCTCTCTGCATCAACGGCAGAGTCCACTGCACTTTGGCACTTTCGATATGGTCATCTTTCTAGGGGCTCTGCATCAACTCAGTGCGAAGGAAATGGTAAGAGGGCTTCCTCCACTCTCCCATTCCTTACCTGTTTGCTCGGGATGTCTTGCGGGAAAACAACATAGAGGTCCATTCAAACAGAGCTCTTATCATTCTACAGAGCATCTTCAGGTCGTTCACACCGATCTGTGTGGACCCCTGCCAGCTAGCTTTCAAGGTTTTGTGTACTTTCAGCTCATCATTGATGATTACTCACGGAAAATGTGGGTATATTTCCTTCGGAAGAAGAGTGAGGCACTTGCAAATTTCCAAACCTTCTACCAGCAAGCCACCAGGCAGTCTGGGAAGCCTCTTCTTCTCCTCCGCTCGAGATCGAGGGGGAATTTGTGTCAAATAAGTTCTTAGCATACTGAAGCAAGCATGGCATTGCAACATTTGACTACTCCCTATACGCCCCAATAGCGGGATTTCGAGTGCCACAACAAGGCTGTCATGGAGATGGCTCGTTGTATGCTCTCGACCGCCAAGTTGGAGGATCGGTTTTGGGAAGCGGTCAGGCAGCGAGTGTATTTAATCAACAGGGCACCCACGAAGATCTTGCGAGAACAAGACAGGAAGAGGTATGGGTGGTCGTAAACCTTCTATTCATCATTTAAGAGTTTTTGGTTGTCTTTGCATATATGCATGTTCCGAGATAAGAGAAGGAAGAAGATCGATCCAAAGACACTACCATGTCTTTTCTTGGGGTATAGTACTACCTCAAAGGCATATCGTCTCATGGATCTGAGGCGAAGAAGATCTACGAGAGTCGAGATGTGGTATGTGATGAGTCGTCCTTTGACTCCTGCCACACAATGGAGATCCGATGCCGACCTCGTCACATAGATTGCTCACACATCCGGATGATGAGCAAGATGATTCTTCTCGAGAGAGAAGAAGAGCTGAGTGGAGACTTGTTCGTTTGATCTTGGCACCTTTGGAAAACACATCTTCACATCAGCGGCGCCAACGTCGAAATGGGTCAGTACTATCGGGGATGCACACACGAACTCACTTCAGATACTTCTACGGGAGTTAGAACACGAAGTCAAGCTAGACATGAGGTAAATTTTACACTCATGAGTTCAGTTGTTGAGAGCACCGAACCTGACACTGTTCGTGAGGCATTAGACCAACCACAGTGGAAACAAGCTATGGATGCTGAATATGATTCCCTGATTCAGAATCGGACGTGGGAACTTGTCGATCTGCCTCCAGGTAAGAAATCCATTGGCTGAAATGGATTTTCAAAACAAAATATAAATGAGATGGTTCAATCGACAAAGACAAAGCACGACTTGTTGCGAAAGGGTTATGCTCGGTGAAGAAGGAATTGACTATGACGAGACCTTTGCACCCACTGCGAAGATCAAAACCATCAGAGTTGTATGTGCACTGGTAGCACAAAATGGATGGAAATTTCAGCAGATGGATGTCAAGATTTCTTTTCTAAACGGTGATCTACAAGAAGAAGTGTACATGGCCCACACTGAAGGGTTTGTAGACGAGCATCAACCACACAAGGTATGTCGTCTGATAAAGTCTCTTTATGGACTTACACAAGCACCTAGGGCATGGTATATAAAAATTGATGATCACCTATTGCAGCATGGATTCACTCGTAGCCCCTCAGATACAAATTTGTATATCAAGAAGGTAGGAACAGAGATTGTCATTCTGGTTTTGTACGTAGATGATCTTGTGATCACAGGAAGTTCTAACAATCTTGTAGATGATGTAAAGAATGATCGAAGAAATCCTTGACATGACTGATTTGGGGCTACTTCACTATTGTCTTGGCTTAGAGATATGGCGAGAAGAAGAATCATATCTTCGTCTCCCGGATGAAATATGCCAAGACACTCTGAAAAAGTATGGGATGTCAGATTGTAAACCAATGTCCACACCTATGGAAAAAGGTTTGCAACTATCTAGATTCCAGGATTCACCACGAGGTAGATGGCACTCACTACGGGCGAAAGCTTGTGGGGAGTCTCATTTACTTGACTTATACGGACCGAGATCTTTGCTTTCTTTGTGAGCTATCTCGCGATTTATGCGAGAGCCGAAGAAATGTCATTGGATAGCAGCAGAAAGCATGTGTTGAGATATGTCGAGTACGATTGACTTTGGTGCAGAGTATCGAGAAGAACACTCAGTTCTTCTTATAGGGATATCTGAGACTCGGACTATGCGGGATCCGTTGATGACGGAAATCCACTTGAGGATATGTTTTCATCTCGGTCTGGACCTATCTCGTGGATCGGCAAGAAGCAAAGCTGTTGTTGCTCTCTCATCTCATCCGAGGTGAATACCGCTCTACATGAGGAGCTGTGTGCGAAGCAATTTGGTACATCGCATTCTTGCGAGATATAGGGATTCTGAAGAAAACCTCCCATCATTCACTGCGACAATCAAGGTGTGTTGAAGCTTGTGAAGAATCCTGTTTTCCATGAGCGAACAAAGCATATTGAGGTCGAATGTCACTACATTCGTGAGCAGGTCTTGAACCACCAAATTCAGCTCAGTCTTACCCTACTAATTTTCGGGTTGCGAGATATTCTCACCAAGCCTCTCAAGAAGGTGAAGTTTGACCTACTAAGAGCAATGTATTAAGGGGGAATGTTAGCTAATTAATACATTTTGAAGAACAATTTTTGACACGTTCCTCCTTGCCCTATTTAAAGGGGGTATCATTTTATATGCAATACATACAATCTTCTCGTGTGTGCCTATCACAAATTTTATGATTTAGTGTCTACATTTGCCCCCAATTTATGTTGTTGAGTGAATTCTTGATAACATAAAGTAGATAAGAGATGAGTACTTGATAACCATGTAGATCGATGGAGAAAATCATGCGAAGAGAGAAAAGAAAGAGCGTGGCGTGATAAAAAGGTAAAATGTGGAAGCTAAAGAAGAGGAAGTGAAAAATGAGTGATGATGATGACCCTAGGGAGAGAGCATATGTGTAGATGTTGCATTGTACTTGTTTTTATGTCGATCGATGTGTGATGTTGTGTGATTGATGTGACTACTGCTTCCCATAAAGACATAATTGCAAAAGAGAAGAACAAACAAGTAGTCAAATACGTATATATATGATCAAAATGTGTAAAAAGTGTGTAAAAGTATGTAAAAAATTAAAAAGGAACATGTTAACTTGATCCTTGATGAGTGAAAAATGATTTAAAAAAGGATTCTCAAGATTTTGTAGAAGACCAAGTTTTTTTGGGCGATCTCACGCCAAGAACGGAAGAAGTGTAGGGAGAAAATTCTAGTGTCATCCTCTAACCTTTAACTGTTTCTCGAAGTATGAACACCACTACGAGATGGTGTGTAAAAATCTGATCTTGTTCGATCCAATGTAAAAGTAGAAAGTTCAATACATACATGTCAAGTGTGAAGGATTATGTGTCCTGTAAAATCCGTTGTGTAAACTACCCAAAAATGTGTTAAATGAAAAATGTTGTGTAATCCCCAGTCTTTGGCGTCTAGGAAGGATAAGAAGTACTTAGGTGTTATCAGGTATGAGCACTAGTGACTGTGTTATTACGAGGACCCAAGTTGGGATCTACATCATTGCTGAGACCGAATACTCTGTTAAATGTGTGCTGAAATGTGATTGTAAAACGTTGTATGGGGTGACTGATTCACCCAATAATTCCCCCCTTGTTTGGGGTGTATGCAACATCACGAGGAGTATACGACCCAAATGAGGACTAACCATTGAATCATGAATCGATGCCTTAGCAGGGGGAGAGTTTTCTTGGTAGAAACCAAGGCACACGAAACAAAGTGGCTAGGAAAACAATTTTTAGTGTATAGACAAATACACATGTAGAAGACAATGTGTGATCTAGAAACTAAGCAAACAATGCATTCAAGAAATAGTGTAGACATTAGACCATGAAAAATGGGTTTTAAACATGGGACGTCACTCAAAATGTCACAAGACACTCGAGGTCAATGTTTCCCAAAGTAGAGAGTGTGCACACAAGACAAAGGGTGAAGCCCACAAACAATGTCATACAAAAGAAAACAATGACAAAAAAATGGATTAGACAACCATAGAATTAAGTAGACTCTGTAAAAAAATATTTAAAATGAAGCACCGTTATCATGTTAGAAAGATAAATGGTATGTTTAAAGAATGTATAATCTGATAGTAGTGTGCTATGAAAAATGAAACAATAGTACATGTGATGTATGAAAGTGGATGCCCCGAAGCCGTTGCAATGGATTGGTAAGAGGTAATGTGTCAAGACTTTCGTGTTGCACGTATCAATATGTATGAAAGTTGCATTCATAACTAGATGGCAAGTGAACGCACTTTTTGTGTATATAGAAAGATAATGACATATAAGATATATGTCTAGCATGTGTAATAAAGTGTACATGTAAGCATGAGTAAGAAAGAGTAAATGTGACCAAGATATGCAATATGTTATGGATGAGATGGAATGGAATGTAGTATGAGTGTGATACATGCACCCACTCCCCAAGAAAATGTGGATGAGTATGCATGAGATGAGGTTCATTGATAAAATACCCCTTAATTGTCAAGAATGAACCATAGAGCAAGAGTACGTCATCGGGAAATGGTTTGAATTGTACACTAGAAAGATGTAATCACTAAAGCATACAACATACATAGTTTAAGTGATGTGGTGAGGTTCATTTTAGATTGAGACCCTCAACAGTTGAGTATGAACCATCGAAATAGAGTGTGTGATAGGGTATTGTGTGCAACGTGTAAGAGTATATGCAAGAAAGATATGTCATGAGTGTATAGAGTGTATATGATGTGTAATAGAAGCTGCGAGAAAGTGATGTGATGAATGTGTGATGTGAAGTGTGAAGTGTGCAAAGTGTGTGAGGTTCGTGTGTATAGTATTCCCTCAACTGTCAAGTATGAAATATAGCAAAAGAGTGTGTCATAGGGTAACGAAGATACAAGAGTGTATCAAGTTATGTAAGATGTGTATGAGGCATATGATGTGTGTGAGAGACTAGATGCCACATGTAGTGTATGTGAGACATCTAATAGTGCTAGTGGGGAAGATAAGTATGATGCCCCCAAATGTATGGTGTTGAATGTGTTATCTAATGAAAGTGAAAGATGAAGTTCCTCCACCCAATGCTTACAGAGATAAAGGTGTGTGACCATGCTCAAATATTGGTGGTGTATGAGACAAATGTTGAGTTGGTGAATGAAAGCTATGCACCTGAGACCTAGGAGGAGATGAATACCTATGTGGAGGAGACCACGAAGATGATGTGTACCTATATGAAGGAGAACACAGAGGTGAGGAATGTCAATAAGACTACATAAGTGATGGAGACCTATGTGTAGGAGAACACGGAGGCAATGAACACCTATGTGAAGTAAAATGAGGTGGTGATGCATACCTATGTGAAGGAGTGGTCCGAATGAAGGACCTAGACTATGTAATTCTCACAAAATTACACATCCAAATCCATAGTAAAATTATCAAAATAATTTTTTTTGTCTTTATTTTCTTGTTACATGACACCACAAGAGCCCAAATAGAATAACTTAACGTCACAAGGGACACTAACCCAAACAAGAACCCACATAGACAACAAGGAAAAACTAGAGCTCACAATTAAAAACTTACTCACAAGGGATGTACATGTTTCAATGACTCAACCCCACACGATAATCCTAAGGCTAGAAATATCCTACATCTTTCATGGTTATATAATTCAATTTCATCATTTAACCTTATAGATTGAAGAACATTTAACCTATAGGAAAATATTCTTGTTCCCTGAAGCTACATCTTCAATATTTCATTTTACATCATTGTTCAAAACACATTATTCTTAAGAAATATGTGCTTATACCTTAAGGTTATATATCTTTCCCATTTTAATAAAACATTTTGGATCTCAATGATTCCCTCCTTAACGTTCATTTGTTTTAAGATTTTCTTAGGCATTTTAGTTAGTTTTTCATCATTCAAGGTGCATAAGACTTTTGTAACAATCATTTCATAGTTTCATCTCGATTACCCATGTTCTAATTATATTTATGTTGTTACATAGATCTCCTATTAACATCATTTAAATAACAATCATGATTTGTGTAACTCTTTATTTTCACTTAGGGATTCAAGACCTCAAAGACTCGATTATTTTTTTCTTAAGCATGTGTACATCGTACAAGGATAAAATCACTAATGAGGACCAAAGAAAGGATATGTTTTATAGTGTTCACAGTTTCCATGGTTTACCTATTTATAACATCTTGATTTCTTAGATATCCCTCCTCTAATAAACAAGTTACACACTCAAGCCATATGTCGTTGTGTCAATTTCTACTCCTTTACTACTATGAGTTACCCTTTATTCATCTATATTATCTAGCATGGTAAGTTTCCAAATATTAATTACAAAATGAATACTAGTCTGCCACCCTTGTGATCCTCATGAGGCTCATCTTTGAGATGAGAAAGGATGTTACCAAAGGTAAAGATCCCGCACAAAACAATCTCTTTTTTTTTGATAATTAGGAAAAGGGACTAACCTTAAGTTAACGGAGTGGTTCTGGTTACTCTTTACATTCCCAATATCATCTTAACAGACATCATTTTCTATGATTTCTTTGTGAATATCTAAATCCACAAGTGACTACATACACATGTACCGGACCCGTATTAACCCTATGTACCCTCCCAAGGTAAACATTCTGCAATGGGGTCTACTACGGGGTGGTTACAACATTCCCATGATTTCATAAAACCAAAACACCAAGGACCACTTTGACCAACTTATGACAAGGCGTACCATGCTCACACTCATTAACATGATGAGAGTATCCTTGGGTTCCAAGTAGCTACCAACTTCAAGGAACTCTTAACTATGTGTAACATTTCAAGGATCATAAGGATATACACAAGGTACCTACGTAGGAGGATTTCTAAGTATAGATTGAGTATTATGCCACACATTAAACTTGAGCCTCAAATCGAATGGAACATATGAACGTGACATGTAACAATACAAAGATTTATTAGCTTAAGCATGCAAGGATACATAAAGGTTTGTGTCCAAAGTGGGGTCAACATATATTAAGGGCACAACAAAAGGTATTTCCCATTGGTCTAGTATAGTGGTTCAATTAATGGATCATAACGCAATCAAGGTGAAAATGTCATAAGGAGGAATTTAGGAAGCCATCACATTTTGATATGTTTAGAACTGACCTTTCTACCATCTATGATGTAAATGCATAGTGGAAAAATAAACTATTGAAGACCTTTTTTTAGTGTAACTAAACCATAACAATTCAATACCTAACTACGTTTTTATCTTATGACATGTCAACCATGAATTAGTCAATTTATTTCAAAAGGTAGAAGTACTTGAATATCCATTTTGTAAAAGTAGCTAATTAATTTATATCCTAGGAGTAGTGGTACATGTTAAAATTGAGTTTATTTTCAGCATTGAATGATTCACATGAAATTTCATACCATTTAAACATGAGAGATACTTTACAAATCAGGATCATTATTTTCCTTCTTTGTTCTTTAAATCAAAAAATATATCATAATATGACTACACATTCCTTTCAAACAATGATATGGAACTACTCTTTCCAAATACATAAATACATACAATGTTAGGAGGGGCATAAATAAGGTAAACATCACTAGCATAGAATGATGTCCATCCACTATGTCATGCCACCTACATCCACATGGTGTCAGTGCTAAGTTGGCATGGAAATACCCCATCCCGTCTAGCTAGTTATGTGATTATATATTTGATAGTTCTTATTCCCCAAACATAGTTTTTTTATTTCATTCATACTAAGAGGGTTTAGAGAGAGAAAAGATGAGGAGAGAGTAAACATAAACTTATACAATGTTACAAGACCATTATATCTCAAATTTTAAGAGAGAGAGAGAGAGAGAAAATTCATAACTTTCCATGTCATAACTTATTTCATTCACAATTTAGTCATATAGAGAGAAGAGAGAGAGATATATATACAATAGTGCATACTTTTTTTTTTGTACATTCATCTATTTTTTTATACCATAACATGCATGGATCAATTATATGAAGGACAAATTATTTA
This sequence comes from Taxus wallichiana var. yunnanensis, assembly GCA_018340775.1. Taxonomy (NCBI): domain Eukaryota; kingdom Viridiplantae; phylum Streptophyta; class Pinopsida; order Cupressales; family Taxaceae; genus Taxus; species Taxus wallichiana. The sequence continues at coordinate 798,824,823 of CM031235.1, forward strand.
AAAAAAAAAAGAAATTTCAACATTGAATGGAGTGGTTGGGTGGTAAAAAGGATGACCCAAGATGAAAACCACAAAGTAACTCAAATAGTTGAAACATGCTACAAAACGGCCTCTATAAGGGGTGAACGTTAAGGGAAAGAAGCAAAGGTCTCTTCTAACCTCTAGTACTATAAACCAAGACTATTAGAGAATTAAGGATGATGGGAATAAAAGCACGATGCACATTTTAGAGGTGTAACTCCAAGGTAAAAAATCATAGTTTAAAATCTGCATTATCGTTTCAATGTAGTTCAACTGGCCACAATATAGTATTGTAAAAAGTGTATATGGGTGACCAAAAAAAATTCTAGATACTTCCAACCTATTTCCATATATATCAAGATCTCAAGGAACCAGACAAAAGTAGGATCCAACTCACATAGCTCATTTATGGGAATGTCGTTTAAGAGGGAGAATTTGAGTTTTAGCAGTTTATGCCTACACCTAGCAGGAAAAGTAGGCCCTGATACGATCATTCAAAGCATATTTTCCAACCATCATAGTGAAGACCAACTATGTCTTTCCATTCTTCGTATAACATGGGAGGTCTATGAGGTGATAACCAATGTTTTTCATGATCTACGGTTTAGTTTTACTAGGCAAATCCAAATCAAGTTCACAAACCTACCAGTAGACATCCCCTTTATATGACCCATTCTTAATGTAAGGTGAAGCATAACAAAAAGATTCCATATCATGGATCGATGGTTTTTTTACATTAAGTCACTTATCACTTTGACTCAAGTATTGTTATCGAGTTGCAAAATGCTACATCCATGAAGTAAAAAATTTATGTGTACAAAGATTATAAGGAAATCAACGTTTTAATTTTCTTTAATTAAAACCTATATCATCTAATACAATAAAATTACACAAAAACAAAACTAGAGAGGGAGAGGAATAATTCCATGCCTATCATAACCAAATCGAGGGTATAAGAAATGCTCCAGGAAGATCAACACGCATTCCAAGGGACCACATTTTGCTATAGCATACTTTCCAATAGCTCTCGTGCCTTCGATATGTGTTCACCTTTAAAGAACTAACAAAAACCACTTTCAATAATTATTTGATGGTTGTCTGAAACTGGTTTGAAGGATCCTGTTTGGCATAAAATTTGAGGATGCTAGTAAAGTTTGTTAGATCTTGGCTTCACACATTTTAATGAAATTAAATTTAAATGCCTCTGTAGTCTCATTTTTCAACAAACCCATTCTTACATATTCAATAACCATGAAATTCCATGAGACCTCATTTCTTTGATAATTTTGGCAAACAGTTCCCATGTCAAGTTCATGTTTCCTCATTTTAGATACATTTCTACCTTATCATTTAAAACTACATGATCTCACAAACTTCCCTATCCTTTACACATTGGATGTCCATACCTTGTTTTAAGGATCTCATTTTGGCATAGATAGGAGGACAATGGAAAATGATATGGAATTTTCTTTACACTTGCCCAACACGATGCTGGACATTTCAAAGGCCTCTTAAATGAACCATTTTTTCACATATCTCGCAACCATTGTTGTCTTCAAGGATGATTTATTTGAGGGATTTTGACAAGCAGTTAGCATGTCTACATCCAATCCATTTCCTTATTTTTTAAAATTCCTTTAACATTTCCATTTGTGAAAATCTTGCATTCATAAAAGGCCACTTCTCCAACATACAATTGTGCCCAAAAATACAAATAAAAAAAAGAAAAAAGAAGCTTAAATTATGATTTTGTCCCATGTGCCCCTCTCAAATCAGGCACTTGGGAAAACAATCCACGTGCCTTAACAATGCATCCCAAATTTGCATATGTTTGCGCCAAATCCCCCGCAACTATAACATCTAAAAATCCATGTGGAATCCAATGAGACAACATTTCTTTCATGCAAGGAAGAAAATGGAAAATCAAAGGGTTCCATGTAGAGGAAGAGTGAAAAAGACAAATCTTGCAGAGACATAAGTGGGATAGCAAGAAAGGGAACTTTCAATGTCTTAAATAATACAACTACTCAGAATAAAAAAGAAAGAGCAGGAAAATGAAGTGACCGCTGTGAATGGTGTTGCAATGGTTATAATGCATGTAGCACAAGTGCCTAGAAGAATAATAATCATAATAAATATGAATGGAAATTACACCGTAATGAATCACGCCCTAAACCTCAATCTTCTACTTCATTTTCATACAACAACAAAAAAATGACATGCACTAGTTTCCTTTCCTCTCAATGACTAATGAACCCACTTCAGATACAACTATAGATCCAGATCAATCAATTTGTATATATTAAAATGAAGAGATATTATGGTTACAGTATTTATCTCATTATGCAGGATGATTTAACCAATAATGATACTGATTTTTTGGATGGTTGTTACCAAGATCTCCATTTAGCACAATTCCCCATCACATTCTAGTTATTTGATTATGAGAGTACAAAAATATGCTTTATCATTGCTAGTGAATCGAGCTCCAACTTCTACATCGATCGTGACTATCCAATTACTACTAATTTTACAACATAAACTTGGGTTTCACCATGGTTATGCCTTTGGATCTCAAATATAGTGCCTTTCTTATTATGCAAGGAAAAGACATGTATGAAAAGGCATTTAGGATGTGTCACTCTCTAAGATCAAATTATGACACTCGGGCCGGTAGGATACGTCTAAGGTTTGAACATAAAAATATGACATATTCTCTCGACAAAACAGCTCAAAAGTAATACAAACAAAAAAATTTAATCATTTAAAATATCTCCCATTTTACACGCATCCCATGCAACTTTTGCAAGGTTGAGGGATGTTTGATTATTATTTTACTTTATCTATTCAACCTATAACCATTTAAAGCACAAGGAAAAAATGGGGGCATTGTAGAATAATGTGATGGACTAGTAGATTGATGAGACCATGTAGGCCACATGTGAATAGGAGAACTAGGAGCTGATTGTGCTTTAGATTCGAGAGGTCGTGGGGACCTAGATGCTCTAGTGAGTGCAATGGAAGCTGTTGTCACCAAATTAGTGCACCCCGAATGGCCTGAAAATGAATCATGACATTTGGTGTGATTTGAACACATGGGATCACCTCTCAAGTTGTGGGTCTTGGGCTCGAGGCAAACCTCCGGAGAAGGTAAGATTCCTCTTCCTAAACTAAACACAACACTACTTCTAATGCAAGATAAAAGGGCTATCTAGTCCTATGCTAACATTTCATGGGATTAGGGAAAGAGATTTGCAAGAAATAAAACCTAAAATAGAAGTGGTGATGCACCAAATTAAGGGATGTTTAACATCTAGAAGGGTTAATGTGGGGGTATGCTTGCATCACTGACCACCTTCACCTATCGCAACTAGAAAGGGTACAAAATACCACAAACCAGGGGGCAGACGTTCCTCTATTAAACTTGAGTATTCATAAGGGTAGATCAAATCAGATTCGACACACAATTATTTCATCATAAAGAAACCACACATGCATATATCAAACATCTATTTCTGCAACCGGGAATAATAATGACATAAAATTAACGCAGAAGGAAAATAAGATTTCCACAACTGACATAAAAGATAGTAGTATTATTCCTTCATAGCATGAAATAAATATTCTGAAATAAAGGTAGGATAATCACTCTCACTAAGGATTTGTAAATTCACAAAGTAAACATTGATTAACCATTCAACACAATAAATCAGATTTTCAACAGCAAGGTGTAACTCTGAATGTAATTAAAAGGTATCTTAGAATCTCAGAAGCACTCTTCCAAGATTGAAGAGAAACTCCTCTAAAAATAATCTATATCCTTTGTTCTCTCTATCCTCTCAATACTCCTTATACTCAACTATTTATAAGCCTTTTAGGCTGAGCCATGACAGTTGGGCCCTTAACTAACACTTAACTAAAAATAGAAATGTCATTAATATTAAGGGAACATGCTCCCATGAAAATAAAAATTTGTTGCAAAAGGTTTTGACCAAGTCAACCCTACAACTTTGACTGATTCGGAGCTTGAATCTATCCTCTCATGGCTGCTCAACTTGATCTGGGTTCAAATTCAGGTTGTTACTATCTTCAGAAAATGACTCATCCACTTTAGAAATGGTGGTTCTTACACCCTGTAACTCACTGTATATCTCAACAGCCTACTTCATCTTCTCTTTTCCCCTTGATGTGGAAGTAGACATTAAGCTCTGTGTTTCGGAAGCCGAAGTTGGAGAAATTCGAAAATAAAGTCTTCGAAAACCCGAAAGAAAAATATCCAAAATTCTGTAGAGGAAAGTTCCAAAGAAATCTCCGAAGTCAAAAGTTCCAAAATTCTGAATTGAAAGTTACAAAAAATTTCTCTCAAATTTTTTTCCCGAATTTTTTTCAAAAATTTTTCCAAGTTTCGTAGGTTCAGTGTTCTAAGTTTCAGAATTTTAACCTCACTCAACATTTTTAATCCCAAAAATATCTGAAATTCCAAAACAGAATTTTCCAAAAAGAATTCTCGAAATTAAACTCTGAAAGCTTAATTCAACTCAAAGATGCCTCATTCTCAAGCTTCTAATCTTGCAATGACTCCACGACCTTCATTTCTCATTGTCCCTATTTACTTATTTCGAATGAAGATTCAACCACTGAAATGAGCTCTGCAGAGCTCACTCTACAAAAATTGTACTAACACATGCCAACTAACTCAACAAGCAGCTCGGCCACTTTTAGCTCTTGCCCATTTGTGATTGGCATTGACAAATTTTCAAGCCTTACGTTGTCCTTTCTTAAACTTCTGAAATTTTCTATGAACAAATGAGACATGAGGGTATGAAAAGACACCTAAAAAAACATATGCCAATTTTAACTGTGTCTTGCTTGAGTTGAGCAAGTATGGGTCCTTCCAAAGGCAATTTTCTCATTCCGAGACCAATTTGAACCTCCAAGATATGAAAAAGAAGGAACAATCCCAGAGGATCCCGAAACCTTTTGGAATAACATACAAGGCTTTCAAAGCTTGAAGTTATCCTGATAACCCCTGAAATCTTTATGGAAGAATCTTCGGTCTCAGGGTATTATCATATTGTCCATTTTTTCCCTGGGGGGTAAAATTTGACAACATTTTTGGTGACCTCTCAAGGATGCTTGCCCACTAAGCATAATTCTAGTAGCCTTAAGTCGTCCATTGGGCATGGAGTCAATATTTGTAAATCTGAAAACCAATTCGATCCTCTATGATACATCTTGAAATCCCCTTAAGCATTGTTGATCTTGGACCTCCCTTGAATGCTAAGCATGAAGTATACTGAATCTGATGAACACTTGGCATCTGGAACTTTGAATGAAGCAGATCATGAAACTCTTATGGAAACCTTGAACCTTCCTTCTCTTTGACACCTTCTAATGATGCAACAAAGTGTGCAAAACAACACAAGAGTGATAACGGAAAACAAAACACACTGAAAAACCGAAAAACCATACATGCCCCCATTTGAAACATGCAGGGTGTGCAATGCACTTATTCTACTGAAAGCAAACCTATACTACCCTACACTAACCGGAAGCACATGTGAGATAAACAAAACCTATAACTGGTTGTGCAAAATAGCTTCCTTTCCTCACAATGGATTGCCATGCAAATGATGTGATAATGGACATGGCTGAAAATGAGAGTGAAAAACTAAAATAGGCCCAATCCTCCACTTGATCCACTGAGACATCAATTGGAAAGAGAAAGAATTCCTCTTTTAGTTGCTCTGCATTTGTCCTGTAGAAGCATTGCAACTGATCCTCATAATTTTGAAACTCATCCTCACATTCTAAAGTGAATGTGACTGGTTTTGGCTTCTCTTCTGGCTTCAATGAAGCCAGGTACCTGATAGGACATGGTCTAAACCGTTGGATATTCCTTCTTGTTTGAACTTCAATTTTGACAAGAAAGTCTACCGAGAGACTTCCTTGAAAATAATGATGATCCATGAGTTGAATCTTCTCTTGTTTCCCATTTACAAACAAATATTCTCCCATATGAATGAATGGTACTAAATTGATGTCTCCTCCATTTCCTTTTTCATTTCTTGACAACAAGGGATTCTTCCACATGTAACTCTTTTGGCCTCAAGCTGACCTCAAATGAAGTTCTTTAGAAAGACACCGCAAGTATTCAAGCATAGTGATCATATAGGAGTTCCACTTTCATCTAAAGGCAAAGTTGTTCAACAAATCTAACCTCTTCATCCCACATGAAACCTGCAAGATCAAATCCTTTCACCTATTGTTTTTCGGGATAATTAAGGGAAGAAAGATCTCCTTGTTTTTCTTCCACCATCACTTGTTCATCAAACAAATCTGACTTCACAATTGAAAGTAAGAAACTCTCAATAATATCATCTTCGCCCAAAACCTTCAAAGTTGACTTAGTTTCTCTCGCATGCTCCTCTCTTTCTTCATTCAATGAAAATTGTAGATGATCCAAGTCTTCCCATTCAAGGAGATAACTTGAAACTACAGGTGTTCCAAAGGTGGGTATTTATATAGGCTCTTCTTGCATCTAAATACTCCTCCGAATCTGATAGAAAATCTACTTCTTTGTTCTCCAAATGTAAAAAGGGTTCAAACTCACTTATGGTGTTTCCGAATGACCTTTCTCATCTTCAAACATAAAATTTGCAAGATCAAATTCATCTAAGAAAACAGAGTTTTGAAAAGATGAAGAAAGGGAAGAATCTAAAACTTCCTGCATGGTATAATCTATACTTGAAACTTCTGAGTCCATCATGGAAAGAATCCCACTATGATCAGTTTGTTGTATTCGATGATGATGTTGGAAATTCGCTACAATGCTCCAAAAGTGATGCAATTTCTTGACGTGCTTGACAGGTAGGATCATTACACTCATAAGAATCAGCTTGTACACTTGAGAGTATTTCTTCTTCAGCTTCCACATTCTCTTCTCCAACAGACTCTACCACCTTTGGTGATTCAAACTCCTCTGATGGGACTGAGCCAATATGAATACTGCATTCTGAATAAGTAGACTACTAGTCCTCTTTGTTCAACTCTAGATTTGTTTCTAGTACAAAACTAGTTTGTTCCACTTGTTCTTGAGCCTCAACTTCTGCAAAAGGTTTAGTCAGGAATGAAGTTTGCTTGATGTTAAGTTTTGTAGCCCATTTCCTCAGATTATCTACATGCTCTCTTTTCTATTCTCTTCGACCACATACTCCTCCCTTTTTCTCATTTCTTGACAATGCTCCTCCCAAAATGGATTTGGGACCATAAGAGGAGGGTTGGGTTGGGATTTAACTGATTCCCTCACTATTTGAGGAAGAGATTCATTATCTTGTCTTGATGGCCCTTGTAGAAAAGAGGGAACTTTAGAAGGATGAGGCATGGAAGATTCATGATGAAATGGAGGAATAGGAAGTGAAGGAAAGGAATTCTCAGTAGGAGTAGAAACTGGAAGATTAGGACTATGGGGTTCAAGTTGAAACTGCATAGATGGAAACACAAAGAGGGTTGTAAGGTGGTAATGCAAGGGCCTCCCATTGATAGGATTGACTAACACTACGTTCATAAATATCCCTTTTCTTGATCCATTCTCCAACTTGAGTCATCATCTTGATTATGAATTGAAGCTTTTGTTGAGGGCTAAGCTCACATGGTATATGGCCAGTCCATGGGTATGGAATTCTGAAGCCAATCTGGGCTGCCTTCATCATTTCATTGATCCTTATTCATACCATGTTATGCTCCAACTCTCGAACCTTCTTCTACAAGTGATCCTCTTCAGGTGTGGAATAGATTCCAAAATCTACATGCCATTGTTCTTCAGTAACCCCCATGTTTGGTGGATAACCGAATTGACCTGCATCTTTCTTATGTGAACATGCATGCTCAAACTGATATTCATCATGAAATTGGTTTGGAGGTGAATTGTAATAGCCTAAAGATGGAAAGAACCACCACTACTGCAAGTGGGAGTCCCACTGTGGAAATGAAGCCATGATTGCACAACTTCATGAATGAGAGAAAATGGAAAGATATGGAAGAAAAATAGATGGAAAATGGATAAAATGAAAGTCTACAACATAGAGAGTAGGGTACTTAGACCAATGGAGTCACCAGTTGTGCTTGGGTATACCTCCTAAGGCTGAAATTTCACTAAGAGCACAACAACTTAATGAAATGAAATGAACACAATACACACACCTATGAAATATGTGCCTCTTGTCCCACTAGGCATGCCAAAAACTATTTTCACCAAATCACTGCACCCTCCAAATGGCTTGAAAATGAATCATGACATTTAGTGTGATTGGGACACATGGGATCACCTCTCAAGTTGTGGGACTTGGGCTCGAGGTGAACCTCCAGAGAAGGCCGACTTCCTCTTCCTAAACTAAACACAACACTACTTCTAATGCAAGAAAAAAGGGCTATCTAGTCCTATGCTAACATTTCATGTGATTAGGGAAAGAGATTTGCAAGAAATAAAAGCTAAACTAGAAGTGGTGATGCACCAAATTAAGGGATAATCACTCTCACTAAGGATTTATAAATTCACAAAGTAAACATTGATTAACCATTCAACATAATAAATCAGATTTTCAACAACAAGGTGTAACTCTGAATGTAATTCAAAGGTATCTTAGAATCTCATAAGCACTCTTCCAAGCTTGAAGAGCAACTCCTCTCAAAAATAATCTATATCCTTTGTTCTCTCTATCCTCTCAATACTCCTTATACTCAACTATTTATAAGCCTTTTAGGCTGAGCCATGACAGTTGGGCCCTTAACTAACACTTAACTAAAAATAGAAATGTCATTAATATTAAGGGAACATGCTCCCATGAAAATAGAAAATTTGTTGCAAAAGGTTTTGACCAAGTCAACCCTGTAACTTTGACTGATTCGGAGCTCAAATCTATCCTCTCATGGCTGCTCAACTTGATCTAGGTTCAAATTCAGTTGTTACTATCTTCATAAAATGACTCATCCACTTTAGAAATGGTGGTTCTTACACCCTGTAACTCACTGTATATCTCAATAGCCTACTTCATCTTCTCTTTTCCCCTTGATGTGGAAGTAGACATTAAGCTCTATGTTTGAAGCCGAAGTTGGAGAAATTCTGAAAATAAAGTCTTCAAAAACCTGAAAGAAAAATCTCTAAAATTTTGTAGAGGAAATTTCCAAAAGAAATCTCCAAAGTCAAAAGTTTTGAAATTCTGAACCAAAAAGTTTCAAAAAAATTCTCTGAAAATTTTCTTTGAAAATTTTTTCCAAAAATTTCTCCAATTTGTTTTTTCAAATTTTGGAGTTTTGGGGTTCTAGGCTTCAGAATTTTCAACTCGCTTGACATTTTTAATCCCAAAATCTCCAAAATTCTAAAATAGAATTATCCAAAAAGAATCCCTGAAATTAAACTCCAAAAGCTTGATTTAACTCGGCCTGCCTCATTCCCAAGCTTCTACTCATGTTATGACTCCACGACCTTCATTGCTCACTTTTCTGATTTTTGAATGTAGATTCAACCACCAAAATGAGATCGGTGCAGAGCTTTCTCTATGCAAATCACACTAACGCATGCCAATTAACTCAACGTGCAGCTCGGCCACTTTTAGCTCATGCCCATTTGTGATTGGTGTTGACAAATTTTCAAGCCTTATGTTATCCTTTCTTAAAGTTCTAAACTTTTCTCGTGAACAAATGAGACATGATGTTATGACAAGGCAACCGAAAAACATATGCCAATTTTAACTGTCTTGCTTGAGTTGAGCAAGTATGGGTCCTTCCAAAGGTAATTTTCTCATTCGAGACCAATTTGAACCTCCAAGATATGAAAAAGAAGGAACAATCCCAAATGATCCCGAAACCTTCCGAAATAACATAAAAGGCTTTCAAAGCTTGAAGTTATCATGATAACCCCGAAATCTTTATGGATGAATCTTCGGCCTCAGGGTATTATCATATCGTCCATTTTTTCCCGAGGGGCAAAATTGACAACATAAACCTCAAGAGGAGGATGTGGCCATGGTGTGGATGGTGAAACACCATTGATAGTTATGAATTTCCTATTTTGAATGAACTTTAGACACAAATGGTGCATGGAGATGATAGCATGAGTTACATGGAGCCAGGGAAGACCTAAGAGCATGTCACACCCTTTGACTGAAGGTGCCACAAGAAAAGGCACAAGCATGGTGAGAGGAATGATTACTATAAGCTTTACATATCCATATGATTTAGAAACTATATATGAGATTTGTGAGAGTGGATAGCTAATAGCAACAAGAAGTGTAATAGAACATGCACTTATGCAAAATGATGGATCAACCATAGTGTTATTAATAGAAATAGATCCAATAGAAGCATCAATGTGTAAGCGATCAGAATAGAATGTAACATGATAGTCATGGTCAGAGAAATTAATGATCGGTGGGGATGTCTCAGCATGAGCAACTAGAAAATCAAGAGCCCCAATGCAGGAGGAGGCACCGCGCAACATGTATGATTAGCTGGAAAATTAGAAAGAAACGCATCGATAAATGCGTAAAATATGTTACCGAGGTTACAGGTAGATCATCAATCAACACATCACGTAATCATGAATACTACAGGAAAGAGCTTATCTAGGAGTATATGATCATTTACAATATCTAAACATGCCACATGAAAAAATCGGAGGTGCTCTTTCAGGTCACCATACCCATGAAAATGGGAAGCTTAGGGGTGAAAAAAATTAGAAGGAAACGGGTAACTTAAATGGCGAGTGCGAATGGAGTATGAATTATTAACGTGGAATCCAAATATGGAGATGCACAAGAATTAGTCTATTGTAATTATCAAATTTTAACTTGAAGATCTTTATAAAGGGATTCTAATTCGGGAGTGCTAACGAAAGATACTTTCCATGTATGAGAAACAAGAGTTGGGGATAAATGGTTGGTGGGATTAGGAAAGAAAAATGAACTCAGAGAAATAGGTGGAAGAGTGGAATAATGTGGTTGAGTATCAATGGACATGGAGGCAAGAATAGATGTAGGGAAATTAAGCTCTGTAAGATTGGTGGCCTCCTCATGAGTAGTAAATAAAATCAAGTCTAGATCTTGAGGATTCTTAGTGAGATGATCATTAAGCTCTTTAAGGTGGGCTTTAGTAAATTCACCATAAGATTGATCCATAATGATAAGATGATAAAAGTCATAGAAAGAAGGTGGGTTCAAGCGAAGGGTTCACCAAATGACTAAGCAAAATATTGAATAAATAGATAAATTCCTAATCTAAATATGTAAAATTTTGTAAATCAAGTATGCAATCAAATACAAATTTGACCCAAACAAGATAATCTATAAATTATGAAACCCTAGTTGTAAAGAAGAGATAGAAGGACTTAGTTAATTCACAAATAATCCTGGACTATGCCAAAGTGACAAACTGATGAACAAAAAGGAGAAAGTATTACATAGAATCTCTAAAATTTGTGGGACCACAAGATATTCCTTAGGACCGAGAATGTCGGGGCATCTACGAGAACTACAAACCTACTCTCGGGTGCCCGTGACTTCTTAGAACCCTAGAACCCAACTTTGGATGGTTGTGATAATTTCGCTTCCCTTTGTTTCCTATCACTAGTATGTCGCACCAAGTTCACAGATGTCCCCCAACTTACAATAAAGAAATGACCTACAATACCCCAAAAGTGCATCAAATCATAAAACTAAAATTATGAAAATGATGGTTTAGATTTTCCTCGTTGTCAAACAAGTGAATTTATGACCGAGCATTGTACTACATCTCAGACCCGATGTAGTTCTATGTATGTGTGTATTGAAATCGATCCCTAGGTGGCTCTTTCAGACGTGTCACACTTGATAGCGAGCAAGTAGCTAGATGTAATAGACGTGTACATGAAAGAATGAACTTCCCCTCCTATGAAGTGTATGCAGAAATGACAATCCTTTTTCCCTTGTGTGAATCTAGATGGATGCTTGAATTCTCTTAGAATTCTCTTAGATGCAACCTTAGGTGGTGATAGCTAATGCTTAGTGCTTGGTCCTTTATTATGGTCACATAACTTTATATTTATATGATTCCCTTGCTTAAATTTTTTAATTAACCCTAAAAGGCCGACCAATAAGAAAATAAGATGTCCAAATGACTAGAAAGGACCCAAAATATGTGAAAAAGTACAAAGAGGTTGAGGGTTCCCAGAGGGGACAAGGGCACTGGCACAGCATCTTGGTTGGGCATTGGTGTCCAAGATGATAAATTCCAAAGTAAGATAACACAACCTGGGCAAAAGGAGTGTAAGACCAAGAGAGACAACAAAAAGAAAGAAAATATGGCCAAATAAAGAGATCAATTAGTACTTTTCTCGCTTAGGAATCATATGAATAGTAGTATGTGATCAATACTAGATAGATACCCAAAGTTCATGATTTAGTGTCTACACTTATTCAATCATCACATTTTCCTCTTTTTATCAAGCTACGCTAATCTTTCTCTATCCTAGAACTGATTTCCATCTCTTTTCCACATGATTCCTCTTTTTATATAGCATGTTCCAAGGCTTCTATCTCCATCTCTAATTGTTCCCAACGCTCATACACAAAGACATTCTCTTCTTCACTTACCACCTGATTTGTTTCACTCATTATCCTCTTGTTTCCTTCATCCAACTCATAATTAAATTCCTCTTCTTAGAAATATTCTTGTTCACTCGCATACCTACAAACACACACTTGCACATCATGTTAGAGTCATAAATTTGAGGCTTGACTTCCCCTCTAGGTTCCTCTTTCCATAGCATCACTTCATTTTGCTCTCTCTCAAATTATGCTTCCTATTTCTCTACATAACAACTACTCTCTTAATGTTCATCTCTCTCAAGAGAACCCAAAAATATTTTATTACCTCTTCTTCCCAACTCTTATCTTTTTCAACACCATTTTTTTAATCACTTCTATTTCTTTCATATTCATCCTCTTCTCCATCAGCCTATTTCTTCTTTCTTCTTCTTTTATCATCATTCTTAGCTGATTTCTTTTCCATTTCTCTATAGGCACTCTAACCGACTACTTAGATTTCTTTCTCATCACTATTCTTTCCTCATACCTTTTCTCTTCATTCACTCTTTCCATGATTTTCATCATCTTCTCTACCTCTTGTTCCAACTTGGTCATCTATTGTTAAAACCACAACTCTCTTTTCTTAAACCTTTCCTATTTTCTTTCTCTCTCTCTCTCTTCTTGCTCTCTCTTTTGTATCTTAGTATCTCTATCAATCCCTAAAATTTCTCTATCACCTGGTTCTTCTTCATCCCACTCACCAATAAAATTTTATGTATAAGGCTTAACAGCCTTCAAATATCTTTTCTACAAACTTTCCTTGTTTCCATCATCTTTCCAATCTTCTATGTTAATCTTGTTCTCTTATCCTCTCATGCACTTGTTTTTCTTTGATTTCATCACTCTCTATCACTAGTTTCTTCATCCATTTGGGCATCACATACTCATGTCCCATGACTCGACTCTAAGAGCTTCCTTCACTCATATTCTTAGAAATCTCTTCTCTTTCCCTTCACTATATCAAACCCCCTCCTAATTTATTCAATCTCTTTTCCTCTCGCTCGATACCAATAATGATGCAAAGCTTATCAAAAATCATGCAATCAATAAACACTTGTCCCTAAACAATCACAATTATATTCTTAAGTGATTCAAATCATTCATTTCTCAAGTTTGACAATCCCTAGATAGATCTTTCACCTTATTCCTTCTTTGAATTTAAGTTTACCTTTAATAATTCTTGTGAAACCGTCTAAATGTTCATATACAAGAGTGAGTATAAGTGTTCTTACCATCCATGAAGATGTAGCTCCAAAATGTCCTTAAGCTTCAACTAGTTCAATGTTCCATCAAGACAATAACCTTCAAATCTAGACAACTCGATTCATGACCTCATTAAGATTCTTCAATCATTTCCTCATGCCTCTAGATCTCAAACCAACTCAAATTATTCTTCACATTGGATAAGGTTAATCAAAACTTCAATTCCCCTCTTCTTCACTAACTCTACCCTCCTAAGAGCACAAAAACAAGAATTTTGGTTACTTTCTAATTAGAGCATCCTAGGAATTTACCATGCAATTTAAGACCATTCCTCAAATCCCACTTCCTTAGTGATAGTGAATGACCCATTATAGGTTCTTCAATCCTTTTATAAAGGCTTTTTCTATAATAGTCCTTCATTGATCGTTGGTCAATTCTGTACTAGCCCTACTTGGGTAGTTTTCCTCTTTTAACTTTGTTTTCACTTCCTTCAATCAAGCAAAGACATTTTCTCGATACCTATTTAGGTTTCTACAAGCATACAAAATCTTAAATAGTATTCTTTCACAAGAATTTCCTCAAACTCCCTATTCTCGGTGTGTAATTAGGTCTTCACAATGGCATAGGTTTTTTTCTTACTACTGTCACGTAATGTAACAATTCTGAGTCAAATTGGGTTTCAAAACCACTAAAATCCTTTTAAGGATGATTCAAACTTCATTTTTCACATTTTCAACCCTCAACTCCACCATTATGGTTTTCTTTCATCTATACCAATATGATCCTTTAGTTTTATAATCCCTACAAGATGTGACACTAACTCAATAAAGTATCAAGTATATCTCCAAAATGGAAGGTTGATTAACCCTAATACTTTCACCCACACTTAGGTGTTCCCCTCACAGAGCTTTCTACTCATTTTCAAAAGTTTCCACAAGTTTTTTGTCAAGATAAATTGATTTCTTGGTTTGTAAACTCTAAATGAAGGTTTTGAGTTAAGGTAAGCCCGAGAGGACAAAACTTGATATCTCTTCGCTATTGTTCCATATTTTTCACTCCCGCAAGATTCAAGAAGATTGTGTTAACCTTCCTCAACTATCTAAACAAACCATATCTCTTAACAATGATCCTCCTCTCTTTGCATGAACATTTTCATAGTAAATATCTTGTATTCACCCTACCTCCACTCAAGGAACCACTTTTGGATTCTCTAAGGGTTCTCTTCACTTTCAAAGGAATGTGTAAGGTAATTTAAAACAGAAAAACAAGGTATAACCTCTTCACACAAGAAACTACACACTTTCCTTAATATTTCATCAAAACCACGGTTTAGCATGCAAGTCTCGCTACAGAGCTATATATACATTTTCCTACCTGAGAAACACATATATCAAGATTGGTCTCACAAGAATCAACATATCAAGCTAGAGATTTTCTTACCAATTTAATCCATTTCTTTAAACCCAATATTTCTTCGTAACTCATTTCAATATGCCACTTTGACTAACCAAGTCTTACACATTCTCACCGTTGGACTGTTTAGGAGGTACTAACTAATTCATGCTCTTCCAATGAATGAAGTCACACAAGAATATTATAAATAATACTCAATCCTTCTTCATTTTACTCTATTCTCTAACTTTTTTAGCTAGACACTTTACCAATAAGGTTAACTCACCTTAAATGACCATCAAATTGCTCGATACATTCTTGCTTTGTTTTCCCAAGTACATATATCACAATCTCAAATGGTGGATTTACTCTAAAACAAAGTAAACATATAGGAATTTTTTTCTTACCAATTGCAATTACCTTCTCAAATGCATGTACATAATTAAGAAACACACAATCTTCTAGAACTAATGAAATCGCCACATTTAAAATTGTCATCTTTGTTTGCAAACATGAAACAATTTTCTTCTTTCAATCTGGGAATGAGGTAATTTAGTTACATTTTGAAATTTATAATATTTTCATCCAATGTTAACAGAATGAGACACCTTATACTACTTGGTCACATGTGTAAGCTTGGACTTAACCTCAAGTTTCTTGGCTATAGACCCAAGTCTTTGATTTCTAACTCCTATCATGTTTGTTAGATCCTAAAGGGACCTAAGACACCCCATTTAAACCCCATTTCATCCTTTACATTTTTATAAGCTTAAAAATCCCTTAAAAACAATTGTAACAAACCAAAAAGGGCCTTCAAGACTCAACTTACACTTTTGGAGGGAAAGTGTACAATTTAAATTTTAAAAGGACAAGACTCGATCTAACACACAAAACTAACTCACATAGACTCACTAGACCTAAAACACAACTACATACCAAAATTTTATGAAAAAATGAATTTTCTACAAAGATGGAGATGATGCTTCTGTATCAAACTGTGAGAGCAATCATTGTAATAGTTGTACAACACAAGTGGAAGGTACATCAAATTGATGTCAAATCAACTTTATTTAATTTAATTTTAGAAGAATAATTATATGTGGGACAACCACCTAGTTATGAGATTCCAAGGCATGAGAAAAATGTGTATAAGCTCAAGAAATCATTATATGGACTCAAACAAGCACCAAGGGCATAATATAGCCATATAGACTCTTATTTGAAAAGAAATGACGTTAACAAAAGTAAGTGAACCTATAATTTGCATATTAGTAAAAAAACGGTGACATTTTGATTATAGTTATATATGTAGATGATCTAATATTTTTTGGAAATGCAAACATGTGCATAGAAAAGTTCAAATCAGCCATGAAGAAGGAGTTTGAGATGACTGATTTAGGATTGTTAAGATAATTTCTCAGGATTGAAGTCAAAAAAATGGAACATGAAATATTTATGTCACAAGAAAAGTATACAAAGGATATTTTGGAGAGATTTAGAATGTTGAAAAACAAGCAAACATCTACACCAAATTGAAACTAGTTTTAAATTACATAAGGAAGATTACAACATCAATGTAGATCCAACACGGTAAAAAAGTGAGATGATCCTTTTGCATAGATTTATGAACTAAAATAAATAAATTAACACTAAAATGAAATTTGGGAAATAAATCAAATAAAATTTATATCACAATCCACTTTGCAGCGAGGTGAAGGTAAACATCTCCTACTACATTCTGAAGTTAATGGAAAAATCCATTCTTGAAGTTCATGGCCATAAGAGGACTATCCCTCTCCATCAGGGTGTCATATATCTTATTAGTCAATACCTTTCTAGTGTTGTTGGCAATGACCCATTCCTTGCTATGGTTTCTCCCCTCCCTAAGCAAACCCATATCCATTCTAAAAATCCCATGTATAGAGACTTTGTCTCGGAGCCACCCCTAAAAAGGATTCTCCGTAGCAACAGTAAAGGTAAGGAAGTTGTGTGCTCTAGCACGAAGGGTGAATAAATTTTGGTAGATGATAGGCCCCCCTATGTCTTCCCCGATATTGATGTTGGCACCAGTTTGGAAAATAAATTTAGCATGCAAGATAATGTGGTTAAAACCCTTTAAGAAAATGTAGATTTCCTACTTAAGTCTATCATTAAAGAGCAAACCTCGGTCCCCAATGTATGCCTCAAAGATGAAATTGCTACTTTGGAAACCAATTTTAAGACCCTTGAGGATAAATACAATGATTTCTTGGCTATGCACAATGCTATAATGGACCTTATGTAGGTACACATCCAAAAAATCTATGACTCCAGTGGCATCCCAGACATGGCTTGGAAGAATGAAAAGATTACAAGAAAGTTCAAAGCTTCTAAATGGGATCCCACCATCGCCATTTCCCTAAAACTCTACCAAGATTTCAGTAGTCACAAAGTTTTTATCAAGTCTATTGGTTAATGTTTTTGGTTCCTTGTTCTTGGTGCAACAGTTTTTGTGATGTTGTATAGCTGCAATTTTGTTGTCGATTTTTTGTTTATGGGCTCTTTGTAGGAAGTTGGCCCCTACCTTTTATTTTTACTACTTTTTTCTCTTTTGGTTGGGGTGTGGACCCCACAGATAAAAAAACACACTGTTTTACTTTTCTTATCTTTCTTGTTGAGCCTTTTACTGTAAACTTGGGTAAGGTCCCTCCAAAACCTTTTACAAATAATAAGAAAATCCACTTCGAGGGGGAACTTCCTTTGAGAAATCTCAATAAAATAATATTCATGGATGCCTTCATTAGGCCTCAACACTTATTTATATACTAAATATATTCTAACAACTACTACTTCCCATGTATGTGGGATAATTCAAATATGCTCAAGGGATGACTTACAAAGCATATGCGTCCAAATAGCGACTAATACACTAATAATGAAAAGAGAAGGGCAAGACACATGTTCCTAACATCCCAATTATTTCCAAACATATTTACAATCATAACATAACTTGATGCATATAAGTTGATTCAACAATTAAAATTATGGATTAAATGAATTCTCAACTTCTTCCACTCAACTAACAAATTGAATTTGAATTCTTGCTTTCCTAAAGATAATGCACATGCCATAACCTTATGTATTCATCTAGGCACTACCCTTCTAAGTGAATCCTTTCATGTTTTCTAAAATGAAATTAGATGGATTTTTAGTTTCAAAAATAAATTTGCACCATTGAGATTATGTTGAAGTAATGAAAACATTTGAAAATGAGTTATGTGATATCACATAACAATGAAGTGATTTTACGGAACAAATCTAAGGATAACATAAAATAATTGTCGAAGTCTCCAAGTCTTGTACCAAGTGGTCTAACCTTTTGCCACATATCATCCATATAGAGACATATACATACAAGATAGATGTTGTGATAGGAAATTAATCTCCATTTTAATGTCTTGCAACTTCAACTATGTTGATCCATGTCAATATTAAATATATATACCCTTCCAATTAACCTAGAAATATTTTTTTATAGTTATTATTATGTGTTGTCTTGAACCTTATGTCAAGTATCCTCTCTTCTTCTCAAAGTGTATGTTCACTAGCGTCTATGTTCTCCAATAAATTGATTATAAATATGTGTTTCATTCACTATTTATCCTCCAAAGTAAGGATCCAAATCCACCACATTAATTATATTTGAAATATCTATTCCTCTAAAAACTCAATCTCATATGCATTAAATGAGAACTTCCCCTATAATCTACATGGCACTATTTTATCCAACATGGAATTATCATATATATACCTTAAATACATTTAGTTCTATGTCACAAAACATTTTTTTTTGTACATAATGTATTAAAGTATCTATTGAAACCACACTTATGGGTTTCAACACAAATGAATAACTCGTAGAAATTCTACCCACTTCCTCATGTCACTTATTCAATCTACCCTAACATTGATAAATTTCATTACTTGATGATCTATAAACAAAATAAATTTATTGACAACAAATAATATATAGAATTATCGAGTGCTTACACAATTACATAGAACCCATGATCATACATTCAATCTTTGTGCTTTGCATAATTTTGTTTTTCAATGCAAAGTATGTTATCAATATTCATTCTTGAGTTAATACCATATCAAATGTTGCTCCACTTGTATTGAAATCAACCTAAAATGTGTTTGTGAAATATAGAAACACTAACACCGGTTGTCCACCAAACTTCCCTTTTATCCTTTTACATGATCTTTGTGATGGTACACATATATTGTTGAACTTTTAAATGAAATTCCTATAGAAACTTTCCAATCCACAAAACATTCTTACTTCAAAAATATTCCTAAGTGATGGATAATACAATATAGCTTTGAAATTTTATAGATCCATCTTTAAAACATATTTTAATAATTCAATACCTTCAAATATACGATCTCTTTTCTCTTGAAATTACATTTCTTCAAAATTATCAACAATTTCTCATCTTGCAAATTCTGCTGAAGACTTTTCGCAAGTTCATCAAATGATCCTTTTTCATCGAATATTAAAATTTCATCAAGTTATACTATGAAAAATTTACCAAACATGGCTTAAGTATCCTATTCATGATTAATATGAAAGTACTCTGAATTACTCAACCCTAACAACATAAATAGCTAATTGTGCATTCCTTCTTGTGTTTTCAATATAGTCTTCCATTCCTTTCATTCCTTGATGTGTATTTTTGATATAAAATCTTCATATCTATCTTAGTAAAATATTTTGATCCCCTAAGAAAATACATCATGTCATCTCGTATTTCATAATGGGAACCTAGGTGTTATTTTAATCTTGTTTCTCACTCTATTATTAGTGTAAATTTTCCATTCTATGAATTTTATTTGAAGTTATTAAGTTATGGGTACTACACGAGAGGATGAAATATTCTCTAATGAACCCTCTATCTAATAGTTCTTGAACTTACTTTTTGCACATAAAAATTCTCCTTGGGTTTAAAACAATATGCTACTTCATTTGAAAAACATGAACTCGAGATCAATTCCATGTGATGAATTATACTCCTCATCCTAGGTTCATTTTAAGATACCTCTAGGAAATCAAAGGTGGAAAATCCCTAGAAAATATTCCTAGAACAACTTTCGTGAAACATGCAAATTTTCTAGGGTTTGTGAGAAAAAAAATCACATAATTTTCAAGATATGTGACAACAAGGTTGATATCGTGTGACAACAAGTTTATTGTCAGACAAAATAAACCTTGTTGTCGAGTGATAATAAGGTCATTTTCATGTAATAACAAGGTTAATGTTGCATGACAACAACCTTGTTGTCGCGCGTCAGCAAGGGTGTTGTTCGAGCACAACATCAACCTTGTTGTCGCATGGAAAAAAACTTATTGTCACACAACTACAAATTACAAATCTCTCGTCATGTGTCTTTAGCCTCTTGTTGTTGTGCATTAACTGATTCTAGTCATGCGTTAGAAAAACACCTTTATCGCACGCCGACATACTTCCCTTGTTGCACATCAGTAGAAATTCCTTGTCGTGCGTCAACAGAAATTAGTTGTCAGATGTCAGTGATCAATAGTTTTTGGGTGTCAAAAAATATCCCTTGTCACGCATCAACAAATAATATTTGTCGCTCAACTACAAATTTCACGATGATATATAAGACTATACTTTGTGTACTAGACTCTGGTGCTTCGCAAGTTCACTATACTTGATATGCCTATAGTGGTATGGTACCTCAATATGAGTATTCTATAGTATTCTACCCAGTGAATCACCTAGGTTTATATAGGGGATGTTTTCAAGGGTAGGCAAAGTCGACCCCTAAAAAAATTATACTGTAATTTTTAGGTGAATAGGAAACTTCCTATTTCGAAAAAATCACCTTTTCAAATTTTCCTAAAATGGAATATTCGCCATATTATAAATATTTACCACTAAAAATCATTTCCTCATCTATGCTAAACCATCATGTTGGTAATATAAAATATCCTTTATAAAATTTCTCAACAAATCTCTCATCTCATATAATAATGTATTTTCATATTTCACACATAACTTGCATAAGCTTAAAGTTGAATAAAAATAAGCACTCTCCCCATTTTTCTCTATTAAGGATTGAGTTATCAAGTAATCAAGATTTGAAAATATGTTTTCTTTTCTTATTTATTTTCATTAAGAGGATTAAAAGTGAACTCTTGGTCTATAAACCTTCAACTTTGGAATTCTCACAAATCACACTTTAAAAACACATTTGTTGTTCTACTTTCAATTAGAAAATGACAGTTTGAGCTAGTGATTGAATTACTTATGCTTTAGAATTAAAATTTGCAGAGAGAAATGAATTAAAACACAAACACCAAGAATTTTATCCTGGAAACCCCTGTGAGGGAAAACCAGTCGGGAAGGGAAACTGCTCTTTCTTCCCACTTGTTTTATTGGCCAATTCAAATATGAAGATACATATTTTACAATAAGTATGAAAGGAAATTTGACAATGTCTCACACTTCCTCCCAAGTACTTGCTTGTTCTGTTCTCAACCTCCTGCTTCTACAAACTCAATTCCAGCACTAAGAATACTCTTGCACTTACTCCCATGAAATCTCTTGCTTCCAATGATCAATTCCTTTGCTCCTCCCAAGTATTTATAGCCTCCCGCATATCCTCCAAAGGCACTAGATAATGGGAAATATTGTGGCAAGGAAGGTAAAAATTTGGATGATTCAAATATGCATCCGTTCATGCTTCATTTATATTTTTCTATCAAAAGTGTGACAGGCGCCACCCCGCATGCACCGGTGGTTATACGATGCCGCCCTGGCCGGGGGTGGTTACATGATTACCACCCCGTAGAGGGGAAATTCTGCAACCACCAATCTCGCATAGGGTGAAGGTTCTATTAAAATATTGATAGAACATTTTTTCTCCATTTTCTCCTTCAGGTGTTGGATGATTTGATGAAGTAGAGTTATTTTGGATCCCTATGGATCACACCTCCCTTGACTAGGAGGATTTTCAGCCCACAAAATCTTAGTGGGGGAGTAAGTGAGGAAAAATTTACCTCACGTGCTCCTTTAAGTACCACCGGGATTTCCTTGGTGTCTTTCCTTTCAGTCCAACCTACCAAGACTCATGTGGACCCTCTCCTTGTCTCTCTAAACTTTTGCTACAACACTATGTCCTCCTTCTATTCACCTCGTGATTCCAAGATGCAATCTTCTATGAAAGGTACCAATTATAATCCTTCATCTTCGTCAAGCATGGATGGCTCATATAGGGGAAAATTCTCACAGTTTACTACTGAGTACATCCACATAAATCATGGTAAATCAAGCCAAAAATAATTTTCTCCAACCTGCTCTAATATGGTGAAGGTTCCATATTGTAGTGGCTTGAGCTTCCGTGCTTGAATTTTTAGTCTCTCCTTTCTCAAGTAAAGCCAAACTTTGTCTCCAACATGAATTTTATGTTCTCTTCTATGTTGATCGTGTCTAGCCTTGTACTTGTCTTGGGATTTCTCTAACTATTCTTTCACCTTGAGATGGATTTTTCGGATCCTCTCAATGAATTTGGTTTCTCTAGTCACCTCTGAGTTTTGTATCTCCTCCTCATCTTGCTTCCCAACTGCTATGTCCAATGGATTTGTAGGTAGATATCCCAAGCATGCTTCAAATGGTGACTTCATGGCAGATGTATGCACTACCAGTTGTAGGAATGTTGAATGTAGGCTAAAGACTCATCCCAAGTCCTCATATATTTGCTATTATACCCTCTGATTAGTTGTACCAAATTCATATTCACCACTTTCATCTATCCATCTATCTGTGGATGGAAGGTCATGATCCTATGTAATTTGGTGTCCACCTTGTCCCGTAAAGTAGTCCAAAACTTTCCCAATAACCTGGAATCCCTATCGAAACAATAGACTTTGGAAAGCCAAAATGCACCCATACATTAGAAAAGAAAATATTTTTGCCTCATGTGCTTTTATTGTCTTTTTACATGCCATAAGAATACACATCTTACTGAATCTATCAACAACAACATAGAGATAGTCATGGCCATGTTTAGACATAGGTAGTCCTCCTAAAAATCCATAGAAATGTCCTCCCATGGACGAGTAGGGACCGATAATGGCATATACAAACCTTCCTTCCTAGTCTTGGGCTTGCTAGTACAAAAAAGTTTACATCCCCTTATAAATTTTGAAACATCTTCTTTCATATTTTTCCAATACCTTTGTAAGTGGGCTAAGGTCTTGCCAACATCGAAATGTCCTACTACTTTCGAGGTATGTGTTTCCCTCATCAATAGAAACCTTTCTTCTTTAGGAACACAAAGCTTCCCCATCAGTAGAGCATCCATTCCTTCAAATAACAATATTCATTCCCCGTCCTTTCAACCCCTTGGGACTACAACTACTGATATGTCACCCCAAAGTCTTTGTCTTGGGCATATGCCTCTTCGTAAACTTCCTTCATGAAGGGATCAATATGAGAGATAGAGGACAAGTAGGATATTTTCTCCTATGTGGGTGGCCTAGACAATATTTCTGCCACCAATTTTGTACTACCCTTCTTATATTTGATCACCAAATGGAACTCGATGAAGGAACCCCATCCCTTTGTAGTGCCTTTCCTACTACAATTTTGACTGTGCTTGTAAATACTAGAGACGTTTGTGGTCGGGTGTGCACAATAGTTTCTTTACCCAACAAATAGTGCTTCCATTTTTAATTTCTTGAACTATTACCTACATTTCCTTATCATATACTAAATATCCTTTAACTACTTATGTAAAATTTTAATAATGATAGCATACAAAGTTTACCTCCCCTAAAGCAACACTCCACCCATATCATAATCACTAGCATATGTCCGTACTTCAAAGGGATGCTGCAAATTAGGTATAGAAAGTACTAGAGCATGACTAATTTTGTAATTCAATAACTCAAAATATTTATCTTTTTCCTTACCCCACCAAAACTATTACTCTTTGTGGTGGTTTATATGCAGAGGTGTTGCAATAGCGTAGAACCCCGAAATGAACTTCCTCATGTACTATAATTTTCCAACAAAACTCCTAGTCTTCATGGCTCTTGTTTGTGTTAGCCAATTGGTAATAGCTTCCACCTTGTTTGGATCCACTCGTATCTCTCCTCCTCCAACTATGTGACCAAGATAGACAAGTGAGTGTTTGGAAACTCGCACTTCGTCAGTATTACATAGCAGATTTTTCTCCTTGAGAACTCACAAGACTTTTGCAAATGTATTAGATGTTCCTCCCATGTGGAAATAAAAATTAAAATATCATCTAGATATACAATGAAACCCAAATCTATGAATTCCCGCAATACATCATTCATCAATCTCATAAATGTAGCGGGTGCCTTACATAAACTAAATGGAAGTATTAACCACTCATACAAACCATGTTTTATCTTGAAGGAAGTCTTCCATATATCCTCCTCCTTCATTCTAACTTGGTGATAACCTAACTGGAGATCCAACTTCGTGAAGAATTTTGCATGTTGAAGTTGGTCCAAGAGATCATCCATGCGGGGGAGTGGATATATGTTCTTTATGGTGATCTTGTTCAAAGCACAGTAATCGATGCACATTCTCTAAGAGCCATCCTTCTTTAGCACCATCACGATAGGAGAACCGCATGGTGAGGTGCTTGGACATATTACCCCTTGGTCTATCAGCTCTTGGATTTGTTTCTTTACCTTTGTACTCTCTAGCAAGGATTTCCTATATAACCCGATGTTTGGTAGAGGAGACTCTGGAAATAGTTGAATCTCATTATCTACCTCCTATTTTGGTGGTAACCCATTGGGATTCTAGAAAACATCTTGAAAAGACTGAATAATACTATCCAAATCCTTCATCCCATGGTTAGAAATATCAGAAATTTCCATCCCATATTGTTTATCTTTTAACAAAAGTAAACAAAACTGATTATGATTTTTCTGAATAATCCACTTTGCTTGGTTAGCACTTACCATAAGAACTCCATGACTTACGCTGGGTGCAACCGAATGTTGTAGCTCATCCCATCCTTGACCCATTTATATTGGTTCTCCTTTTCATGAATATAATATCATTGATATACAATTAAGGACTCTTGAAAACAACATCAAATGCATCAAGTGGAACTACATCAGCTTCTAATACATCAATATATTGAGAATCTATCCCAAACTTGACCTTACATCTTCTTTTTAACTGATTTTTTACACCCTTATTAACCCATCCCAAAGGATATAGGCGTGAATTCTTGTAAGTATCAAGACCAATATTTTTCACATCCGCATTAGAAATCAAATTATACTAAGAACAAAGATCAACCAAATCATTTACTTTAGTTATATTGATCTCAATTTTGATTTGGAATAGTCTACTCATATATTCTTCCGGATGTCCATGTTGGTGGTGTGCATCCAAGCCTCTCATCTACATCAAAGTTGTATTTGATTTCCACCACCTCATTTGTCTTTCACTATCATGGATTTCCTAGAATCCTTGGTTCGGTTCTCCGGATGTAACTTCCAACATGTAGCGTCAAGTATGACCATTGATATCACAACTCTTGAAAAATTATTTGGATCTTTACAAGAATTCAAAGTAGTGGCAACTTTTTTACATTTCACCTTTCATTTACCTTTGTTACTTGCCTCGATCATGTTATTTCTTTGCTTGGTTTATTAGTTGTGTTTGTCTTCGAGTCTACTTCTCCTTACTTTATTTGGAGGACATTTTGGACCTCCATATCTTTCAGAATTATCTCGTAACATAGTCAATATGAAATATCTTTTTGATAGATTTCCAATGCATATTGGAACACGTAAATCAAACATCTTATGCTCCTGTAGTCTGGTCAAAGTTTGGGTCAAAGTGTGGTCAACATTTGGTTAACGATACCAATGGGAAAATTTATGGTATTTAAATCATTTATTTTTAGTTTCATTATGTATATCTTGTCAAGTGCTTTCCGACGCATTTTGAATGGACCAAATCTAAGTTCGTATGCGAAAGATATGAGCATTCAAAGTTCTGGTCAAACCCGACAAAAATGATGACATGGCATTAATATGGATACTCGATAAGTGACATGTGGCACTACTGTTTATGGGCATGTGGATCTGTGTTTTTGTACACTTGGCAAATTTAAAGTGGCATGGGTTTTCTTTTTTTTTAAAGAAAAATTATATAATAAACAAACAAACAAATTTGTTTTTAATGTGGGAAACCCGTGTGTGATTCTCCATCCTTATTAATGTGGGATATTCCCACATCCCATACAACACTAAAGATATGGGATTAATCCTCCCATATAAAGGCAACATGAAACGTGGCCTTAAATAAAGTAAAGGTAATGTTTATCAAGTGGTGGCCCGTGAGAAATGAAAGGAGGGCAGTTTATGTGGATTGAAATCCACGTATATGTGGGATGGGATTTTATCCCAAAAGCTATGCATAGCCTATTTAAAGGTTATGTAACTACATTTTAATAGTTGGAGCCTAATATTTCAAAAAATATCGTGGGATAAGTATTATCCCGAAAACCAATGTAAGTTGATTATCCCTCATACGGGATGTATAAGGATAAATAAGATATCCTTAGGAATCATGCTTACATGGCCTATATAAGGCCCCTCTTACACACCATTCTATACAACAAAAGCTATAAGCTTCCAAGCTATTCTAGAGGCATAAAAATAATAGTGACGAATTACAAGGCTTTATTAAAAAGTAATATTTTTGTAATAAAGTTTTATTTAATATTTTATAAGCAAATATTGTGGGAGATTAAGTCCTATTTTTAATAGGTAAATTGTAAAATTGGGATTTATTAGAAACTCACCAATTGTCCCATAGTGCCACACATTTATTTCGAAGCCTGGAATTGTTGAGGAGAGCCATAGGGCGTCTCTGCAAACGTCTAGAAGGTCGATTGAGTTTCGTAGGATTCTTATGCACGGGAAGGTGGAGGAGGGGACCGACTTAGCATCGGTGTTCTTCGAAGGTCTCGAGTACTTTGTACGCAAGTAAATTTCCATTAGGTTTTTTTGTAAAAGTCATATGTAATTGCAAATTTTGACTAGTGGAACGGTTTGATAAGAACCCAGAGACGTATGCTATTGTCGAACTCCGTGTGTAGTGTGATTTACATTCTTGCATTATTTTGGATTGTTTTACTTAAAACGGAGTAATTTTTATCGTTAATTTTTAATAAGCATATAGGGGTCCGAAGGTCGTAAATATATATATATTAAAAAAATTGACTTGGATTTTCGGATCAAGTTGGTATTAGAGCAGGTTGTTGGTTTGTAAAGTTGCTAATCTTCAAGAAAGTTTTTTATCGTGAGTCGCTTAATGTGACTGTGTGATTACTTTAGTTTGTGCAGTAGTTTAGTGTGATTGAATAGGTACATGTGCACCATGGGCAAGATGTCCAAATAAACAAAGATTGATGAAATAAAATCTTATAATCACCAGATCCAGGAAGAGAACTCTTTCATGAGATCAATGTATTACTCCTTGGAAGAGGAGAATGCTTGGTTGAAATTAGAATTGCAAGCCAAGGATGAGCTCTTGGAAAGGTTGCAGTGTGGTGATCAGAGAAAGGAAATACCTTCAACTTCAGATGCAAAGACCATGACAGATGATTACACTGTAAGTTGTTCACCACGTGAATCTTCTTCCTTCCATTCATTTTTAGATTCAAGTATTGATGTCTTTGGCTCATTTGAAAAGCATACTAGAGGCGTTGGATAAAAATTATTAGTTAAAATGGGATTTGATGGAAGAGGCCTTGGTAAAAATGGACAAGGCATATCTAACCCAATATAGGTCGAGGATCATCCTCGTTTTATAGGTTTGGGTTATCCTAGTGTGGGAATGGAAATTGGAGATTTCTCCAAGAATGCTAATGGGAGACAAGCTTTAAGAAAGTAAAGAGAATACCCCACTAGTCCTACAAGAAGATTCTGAGTAGGAAAATTTTGCTTCATCGTCGTCACAAGTAGAATGTGGTAAGAGAAATTAGTGAAGAGATAATGAAATTATGCCTCCAGTTTCTTACCATAATCATAAGAACAGTAAAAATTCTGATCCAATTTTTCAGCTAAAGAAGTATGGTTGTGATTTTTAGAAAATGTGGAATGCTTTTCCATGTACTTTTATGGATTGCATAATCATTCTGTGGCCAGATGCTAGAAGAGGAGGACACTAATGAAGAAGTTGATGTCATTCATTAGCAACAAAACAAATTAGAAAGACAAATCTCATCATGCAGAGGCAAGAAATGACAGTAAGAGTTCCTCATCCTAGAAGAAGGAGATTAAGAGGAATTTTTGTGCTCATTTCCATAGGAATGGGCACCGGGTGGACAAGTGTTGGAAACTTCATCCATCTTGCCATCAGAGTAATGACAAGCCAAAGATGGAATGGAGGCCTATTGCAAAGGAAAAGGAGGTTCCTACTCCACCACCAGTTGAAAAATCAACCTAGGATCAAGTAATACCTGAAAGTGAAAGTCCTTTAAAATGGTTAAGTCAACAATTTTTCAATTATATATTGCATAAATCAAATTGATGAATAGTATGAAATATTTGGTTGGAGTTCAGATTTTGTGAGAAAATGCTAAGAGAAAGGTTTACAATACTCAGTGGATTTTTGTACTTGGAAATTTTGATTAATACTCCATTCATATCTCCTAATCATCTTTTGAGTTTCCTGTTACAGATTGGATACAAGATTTTAACTCATATTTATAAGCTTGGAGATTTTTCACCTAATTGTGTAGACATTTGAGCTCACAAGTATCAGTTCGGATGTTCATTATGTATTGCGGCTTTGTGACCATGCAACATGATGGTATTTTATTACCATTAGCATTCAACATCAGGTCATATATTCATTCTGTGAAGAGGCCATCATGGCCATACAACAAAGTGGTACCTGATAATTTGTGTCAACAAGAGGAGCTCACAAGAGATTGGCTCAGATCGTCATTCAGTGTCAAGGCATTGCGACCATACATTTAAATGGTAGTGAATCATCATGGATGTGACATCTTCCAAAGTGTAAAACCCCTAGAGGGTAGATGTGGTGATGTTTTTGTGTTGCTAAAGTGTAAGACTTCCATGAGGCAGATGTGGAACTACATAATTTTGGATGTTGTCGAAGTGTAAGACCCCTAGAGGGAAGATGTGGCAATATCTACTTCCATGTAGATTATATGTTGTTGAAGTGTAAGACCCTAGAGGGTAGATGTAGCAATATATTTCTTCTATGTTTCCGAAGAGTAAGACCTTAACAGGAAAATGTGGCATTACCAATGTTAGGGATCGTCGGCGACGTAAGACCCTGAGGGTAGATGTGACACCCAAGAAAAAGAATGAGACTTAGCTTCCACATAGTGGAAGTGTTAAGGTCTGGAAGAGGACTTAGCATCATAAAATGGGAGCATTGAATTCTATAAAGAGACTTAGCACCATAAAACATGAGTGTTGAGGTCTCAAAGTGACTTAAAGACCGCACAACATAAGCATTGAGGTCTGGAAAGAGACTTAGCACCACGCAGCTAAAGTGTTGAGGTCTGGAAAGGAGACTTAGCACCGTATAGTGGAGGTGTGGAGGTTTTTGAATATTTCAAAGTAGAGTAGACTAGAAAATCCACTGCAGTAGAACTTCTCATGGGGCAACAGAGTATTCAGATCCAAGATAGGGTGCCAAGAATTTCAGTAAGCTTTTGGTGGAACAAAAGTCTTTCCCATTAGGGAGGTGTGATCCGGAGGACATTTTGGACCTTCACATCTTCCCAGAATTGTATAAAACATAATCAATATGAAAGAAATTTCCGATAGCTTCCCAACACATATTAGAATGCGTAAATCAGACATTGTATGCTCCCGATGCAACTAGTCAAAGTGTGGTCAACATTTGGTCAACATTGGTCAATGGGAAAATTGATGGTATTTAAATCATTTAAAGTTAGTGCCATTTCGTAGAGCTTGTCAAGACCTTTCCAACGCATTTTGAACGGACCAAATCCGAGTCCATATGCGAAAGATATGAGCAGTCAAAGTTCTGGTCAAACCCGACAAAAATGATGATGTGGCATTAATGTGGATACTCCCGGTGAGTGACATGGGCATGTGGATCTGTTGGTTTTGAACACTTGGCAGATTTAAAGTGGCATGGGTTTTCTTTTTTTTTAAAGAAAAAAGAAAAATTATATAATAAACAAATAAACGAATTTGTTTTTTATGTGGGGAACCCACATGGGATTTTCCATCCCTATTAATGTGGTCTATTCCCACATCTCGCATAACACCTTGAAGACATGGGATTAATCCTCCCATAAAAAGGCAACATGAAATGTGGCTATAAAGAAATTAAAGGTAATGTTTATCAAGTGGTGGCCCATGAGAAATGAAAGGAGGGCGGTTTATGTGGATTGAAATCCACGTATATGTGGGATGAGATTTTATCCCAAAAGCTATGCATGACCTATTTAAAGGTTATGTAACTACATTTTAATAGTTGGAGCTGAATATTTCAAAAATATTGTGGGATAAGTATTATCCCAAAAACCAATGTAAGTTGATTATCCCTCATACATGATGTATAAGGATAAATAAGATATCCTTAGGAATCGGGCTCACATGGCCTATATAAGGCCCCTCTTACACACCATTCTAGACAATGAAAGCTATAAGATTCCAAGCTATTCAAGAGGCATAAAGAGAATAATGAAGAATTACAAGGCTTTATTAAAAAGCAATATTTTTGTAATAAAGTCCTATTAAATATTTTATAGGCAAATATTGTGGGAGATTAAGTTCCATTTTTAATAAGCAAATTGTAAAATTGGGAATTATTAGAAACTCACCAATTGGCCCATAGTGCCACACTTTTATTTATGAATCTTGGAATCATTGACCGGAGATCCATAAAGCATCTTACAAACATCTAGAAGGTCAATTGAGTTCCTTAGATTCTTGTGCATCATGAAGGTGGAGGACGGGACCGACTTAGCATTGGTGTTCTTCAAAGGTCTAGAGTACTTTGTAGGAAAGTAAAGTTCCATTAGGTTTTGTTGTAAAATTCATATTGTACTTGCAAATTTTGACTAGTGGAACGGTTCGATAAGAACCTAGAGACATAGGCTATTGCCAAACTCGTCAGAATCAATCCTTGTCAGGGTGTGATTTACGTTCTTGCATTATTTTGGATTTTTTTACTTAAAATAGAGTAATTTTTATCTTTAATTTTTAATAATCCTATAGGGGTCTCAAGGTCGTAAAACAAAATATATATATATATATATATATATATATTAAAAATTTTGACTTGGATTTTCGATCATTGCTTTTTTTTCATTGTCTATGTAGTATGCTTGCACACATGCCTCATTGATATATTTGGGCTTCATGGAGATGAATTTTCTTCTAAGGTGAGTTTGGAGTCCTTCCAAATACTTGGTCAAAATGTCCTCATCCTCCAAGTCCATATTTAGCAACATTTCTTACCTCTGAAACTCTATAGTATAGTCCTACACACTTTGACCACTGTCTTGTCTAAAATACTACCATTTAATCATTTGGTCAATCTTATGGCCAATAGGATAGAAGTTATCTCTAAGTAATTCCTTAAATCCCTCCCAAGTACTTACAATAGGATGTTTCTTCTTTTCACAAGTGGCTAGATGGGTTTCCCACCAAACCAGAGCATGACCTTCCATTTTGAGACGTGCAAAGGTAATCCTTTGTGCCTCCGTGACATTATGCATACTAAAGTAAACTTCTAGTTGCTTTAACCATTTATCTAATAATTCTACATCTACTTGTCCTTCAAAGCTCCTAATTTCAACTTTAGTTTCAACCTTAAAGGGAGAATGATCATATTTTACCTTCCCAACCTGGATTTTCTTCTTCATGCCCTTCCACATCATCTTCCTCTTCGTGGCTCTTCCTAATGCCGAAATTCCCAGCCAAAGCTCGAACCAATGAGTCCATGGAATCTTGTTTCAAAAATGGTGTCTTTTGCATATATGAGATCTCTTGTTTATGTCTACACATTCTATCCACCATGGTCTCTAACATCTTAATTCTATGAACCAATCTTTCTTCCTACATCTGTCCCTGATTTCTCTATTTCCACTTCTTCGTAGAAATGTATGGATCACAAGGTAAATATTCTTCACCTTTAGACCTTTTCATTGTCATACAAATCATAAGAATGAATACCACAGTCCTAGATACTTGTTAGCTTTGATACCAAAATGATCTGTAAACCTTCAACTTTGGAATTCTCACAAATCACACTTTAAAACGTTGTTGTTCTACTTTCAATTAGAAAATGACAGTTTGAGCTAGTGACTGAATTACTTATGCTTTAGAATTAAAATTTGTAGAGAGAAATGAATTAAAACACAAACACCAAGAATTTTATCTTAGAAACCCCTAGTGTGAGGGAAAACCAGTCAGGAAGGGAAACTGCTCTTTCTTCCCACTTGTTTTTATTGGCCAATTCAAATATGAAGATACAAATTTTACAATAAGTATAAAAGGAAATTTAACAATATCTCACACTTCCTTCCAAGTAATTTATTGTTCTGTTCTCAGCCTCCTTACTTCTACAAACTTAATTCCAGCACTAAGAATACTCTTGCACTTACTCCCATGAAATCCAATTGCTTCCGATGATTAATTCCTTTTCTCCTCCCAAGTATTTATAACATCCCCCATGTCCTCTTGTGCACTGGAGAATGGGAAATATCATGGCAGGAAGGGACAAAGTCTTATGATTCAAATCCACGTCCATTCATGCTTCATTTTAATTTTTCCATCAAAAGTGACACGACCGCCGCCTCCATGGACGGTGGTTATATGACCGCTGACTGGCTGGGGTAGTTCTATAACCGCCACTCTACAAAAGGTGGTGATTCTATTAAAATACTATCAAAACCTTGTTTTATCCATTTTCTCCTTCTGGTGTTGGATGATCTAATGAAGTAGAGTTATTTTGGATCCCTATGGATCAAAAATATTCCCTCTTTTAAAAATATGTATATCTTTGTATGACTATCATGATGCACCTTCTTATCATACTACAAAGTTCTACATAATGAAGTTGATAAACATCTATAGGCATTACATCACCTTTAATTTATACACCAATATGGGAACTTGCTAGAAATTGTCCATTCTCCATTTAATTTGATGTCCCTTCAATAACCAGGATGCTTTGATATTTTAATGTGTTATTATCTTGAAACCTAATTTATCTACTATCTCTTATGCAACCAATTTATTGGTACGCCACTATCTACAATTAATTTACATATGTTTCCTACTCAACTTATATGAGGATCTGAATGATTTATTTCATTATGCAAGAATACTATCTTCCTTTTCCAATTTTAAAAAATATTATCTTCACCATGATATTTTCTCTACTTTCCCTTTCTTCTCCATGTTTAACTAACATGAAAATATTATCATTATATTGTGTAATGTACACACTGACATCTTTTATATGGACAACATAAATATGTACATGTGGTCTCACAAATGTTATATTCCCATCTTCTTTGTACCTAAAACATGTTCCTATGAATATGTCTCCATGTCCTCAACAATAGTCCATCCTCTACCTTAATAAGATTTCTTTTACATTTCGACATGTCATTGTTGTGTTGAGATGTGATTTTGTACCCTCTTGTATAGAATTTCATTATTTTCCACTTTGTCCATAATCATTACATGAATATTCCTCAACCTCATGCATATCTTTTTTATTTGCTAGATAATTTCTCTTTTTTTTCATTGTACATCAAGGGATTCTTTAATGTAAAAACTTATATCATATTTAAATATTCCTAGATGGATATGTGCAAACCTTTTGAATATACGGTGAGATCTTCTCAATATCATCCTCAACATGACCTCGATAAATAGTGAGTCTCAGTAAATTTCCTTGGTATAATCTTATATACTTAGCTCATTTTGTCATAAATTATGCAACTTTTTTAAAAACCTAATTTATAATCCACAATCATGATCTTGGAATTCATATTTGTCACAAGTCTATATCCTAGTTTTGGTCTTCTTTATATGTATGCTAACTTTATTGATCTAAACATACTCCCATCATAGAGATGTTGTTGCATACCAAATACCGACATATAATAAAACTCTAAAATATAGAGTTATATTCTCATAAACAAAATATAGGAGCACATGTTCCCTAAGGGTGGATTTCACCTATAAATCCGATAGTAACAAAAATTATCTCACACAATGGTGGATATCTCTTGTATTAGGATTTTGATTTTGTAAAATAAAATACATTCTTTAGGGATTTCCCACTTTTGTATTCAAACCACCAAAACCCTAATTAGCCAATTTCCTAACTCTTCTCTAATTCAATTCACTTGAAATATAATATATTGATAAAAAGTTTTTATGACTAAATACTTAAATATATATGTTGTGTTGAGGTGCACAAAGATGCATGACCCTTCAATTCATGTAATCAAACATACATTCCTTGGGATCTTCCATGCTTTCATGTTCAAATTATTTTTCTAGCTCAATGATCCAATCAAAGAGGTCTTCATGATTTATATCTCAAGAATAAATAGTAGTATCTACCTCATGTTTACTTCCCATTCTTATGATTTTGCACAAGAATACATCTTCTTGATCATCAATATGTATTCTTGTATATTCATCTTCAAGTGCTTCGAAAAAAAATCGTCATTGCTCAAATTTGTTTCTACCACCACACCTTAGTGTTAGGAAGCTTCTATAGCTTCCAAAAAATTTGTACACCTCTCATCAACCCCGCCCATATGTAAACTCTCGAAGTGTTGGTTTCTCTTATAGAAAACCTCCTCAATGTGACATTTAATTTTCCTCAAGATCAAGTGATTACAATCCCCATAACCTTCACACCTTCTAGCCAACTTTATTTTCTTGAAGATGTTTTCACATTTTTCTATGAACACTCAAAAATGTGGAACACAAATGATCTCGTACTCATTCACAAGGAATAACCTTTCCTCTAATACCAAATAATGTAATCACATGGTTTTGGAGTTAAATTAAGAACAAACTTAGACTATGTGGAACATTATGAAACAATACAACTCTATAATGTCCTTTACACACATAAGCAAATAGTATAGCATATTTTATTGATAATATCAAAGGAAATAATAGGTTACAATAGAATAAAATAGTATAACATACTTGAGACCGATCGTAATAGATACAAATTTTACATAATCCTCGTGGAAATACAACACAACACTACTATCAATTTGAATAGATTGAAATACAACAACACTCTATCATAAGAATGTATGTTTTAAAAGCTATATGTTGTAGAAGCATTGTCACTCTAACTAAATGGAACCTATTTTCCGCACTTGTCTTTGCTCAAGGAAAAGTGTGAATTCTTGTAACACCCATAAAACTTTTAATCATTTAAAAATTAAAATGATGCAAATAGATATCAAATACATCACATTATTTCTACAAGAAAAATTTAAACATATGTTGAATTGTACAGTGAAATTTTGAAATAATTTTGTTAAGGGACATGTAACAAATGGAACTATTATAGATATATTTTAATTATGAGTAACAATATAAATATTTAATTATAAGTAGCAATATAAATTTTGGGCCTAACAAATAGATGCACTTCTTCAAACTTATACAAGAAGAGTACTCTATATAATCTGCTATAAATATGTCTAAAAATTGAAAATGTATTTGTTTATTTATTATTAATTGAAAATTATTTTTCAATTAGAAAGAAATAAATATAATGTTGTGATCTCTATTTTATATTTTGATGAATAAGATCTTAGATTATATTAACAAGTAAAATGATAAAAGATAATTCAGAAAAAATACGGTCGTATGGAAGCATGCCCCAAAACCATGAATTCGATTAGAAAAAGACAAAGTCTATGAATACATCTCATTACAAAACATCAAAGAGAAAAGAAAACAAGGAAATCCAACCGCAATCGTGAATTTTATTTTCACTTGACAACACTTCAAATGTAGGACTTAAAACATAAGCCTCTTCTATAACTAAAGGGGAAGGGGCCATTCAAATCACAAGGCTAATAGACCAAACTCAACATTACGAAACTTCAAACTGCACCTCCTGCACATTTTTCCCATCTCCACATTGAATGATGTTGTTGTCTCTCTGCACAAGCAATTCTCTTTTCCCAGAGACACTACCAATTTATTTTGTTTTGTTTCTTTCTCGAACAGAGGCTTCAAATCAATTTCAACATCTCCCGTTTCTGTCATCTGCGGACTCCATGCATCCCTATCCCACATTTCCTAAAAAATCAAAAACAATATTAATACATCAACCATTATGTCATCCGATCTCTATTCTCGACTAAGGTTTAACACTCTACAATACCAAAAATGTTAAAGATGCGGTCAAATTAATGTTTGACTTGGGTTTTCCATTATAGATTGTATGTTTATTAATTTTTTCAAATCCAGTGTGTTCGGGAGAGTATCCATAGTTTAATAGTGAACCACACACAAAAAGTGCTAAACAATAGCTAGTTTAAACGTTGATCATCAATGATTAAATTCAAAAGGCTTCATATATTTTAATTTGAAGGGTTAGGTTAAGCTTGACCCTTCAGTAAGTGACAAATTAAACAATATGTTGGTCTTTAATTTCAAAAAGAAAATCTTAAATACTTTTCGCTATGCATTTAATTAAAAAGGTAAAATTATTAAATATTGAAAAATCAACTAAAAATCTTGAAAGGTAGTTAAATTAAATAATCAAGATTCAAAAATAATTACATGTTCAACTTGCATCACTCAAAGGAAGAGGTCTGTGAGATTTCATTCTTTTCCATTCCTCATATAACCCATTTCGAACTTTCGAGGTACAAAAGAGATAAAACATTAATGTGTCTAATGTATTCAAGAAAGTCTAGACCTTTCAATAGTTTCATAGTTTCATTAAATTAGGGAATGAATCTTTCCACATTTCATCTTCACCACATTAATCTCATGCCTTGAACATAGTCTTCTTCAAATGTGCTTTATGTAGATTCACAACAAAACTTATATTTTACTTCTCATATATTTTCCAAAGTGTTATTTTTTATTGTAGGGCTATAAATAAAATGTCCATTGGTATAACAAATATAATATTCCAAAAAGAAACAAAATCTTTTTATTCGTGAATAAGATTTGTTAGAAAATTTAGAGCGATCAAAAAAATTGTAATTTTCTAAAGCCTATTAAGGTTGTAATAATAATCACAAGATATTTATTACATACAAAAAAAATGTAAAACATATGAATTTTTTAGACCTCAAAAAAACTAAATGTGGTTTAATATTACATACCTTAATCTATCTCAAATACAAGAGTAATTTAGAGCATGGAGGAATCCTTAAATAATCCAACTATCCATTGATTACACAATATTGAAGTTGTTAACTTAGAGGCATAACAATTAGCATTATTATCTTAACAATAATCGAATACAAAATTCAGAGAAATAAACAACTAATATTTAAGAACCCAATTTCCAAATTGATTTAGTGGCTAGAAAAAGTAAAAAAATAATGTTGCTCTTATGAAAATAGAAACACTCAACTAATTGTTTATTTAGTGGTGATTCATCTTCTCCCTAGATTTTGTGCATGATTTGTGTAAAGTGAAAGTAGATTTATTTAACACAAAAATAGAAAGTAAGTATGAGTTATGCACTGCTACAATTATTCATTTAATATTAATTTATTAAAATGAATCCAATATTTATAAAAATTAACATAACATTTAATATTTGTATGACAAGTGATTTTTTAGTTGGCCATTTAAGTCACTATTGACATGTAATTTTAAATTTTAAATTTCTTTTGAAGTGTAAAATTTTAAACACCCTTCTATGAAAAGTTGAAATACATTTGAAGGGAATTGACAACTTCAAATTTGATTCCTGTGAATACTATGGTTTAAAATAATCAAAGCTCAATAATGAAATCTTACCACTTTGAGGAGGCAAGAATCAAGTAGCCTTATTAACAAGAACATAAAATCTTCTTTCCAAAATAGATTTTAGGTTTTTTTATGACTCAAGTTCTCCTCGTCTCGTGACAAAATAAAATAAAATTGCAGATGAAGAGGAGGAAGAGCACAAATAATAATAATTGAAATGAAATTGATTACGTACATGATTGCCGAGGATGAGGATAACGTAAGGATCACCGCTTCGAAATCTCTAGCTGCCAAATCGGTTCCCTTGACCACTGCACTTTGAGGAGGCTTGTCATCTTTTCCAAATGTACAATGTATTATTGTGTATCAAACTTGCCATATTTGTAAAGACTAACATGTTTTATGTTTTATTTGTTTTAGCTAAAGTTTGAATATAGAATCTATGGTAAAGCATGGAAAATGAAAACCCCCGTTTAAACATGACAAAGTGGTCAAGGAAGGAACAAATTGTGGTAGGGAAAAAGGGGAAAATAGAACTTAATGTAATACTACAGAATAAAAACTAGAAATCGTATGTAAGGTGTGCAATGGATACGTTAAAAGGGATTAGACAAGGAAGCTAATAACATTTAAGTAAATAGAAATGTGTGAAAGTGTTAGTATTTTTTGTAATAGGGGCCAAATACATGAATCATATCTTTACGAGATTGGGAATTGATAAAGACCATACAAATGTGCTTCCTCATATTTTATCCTATTAAGAAGAGGCCCAAGAGACATCATAGGAAAAAAAAATTGTAGTGTTATATAGGAAAGTTGCTCCAAATATAAGTGGCCTTCATAGAAAGGAACACCTTTGATAGGTAAAAAATGGCCAAGGTCACCAACAAGAATGATTGATCTATTACTAAAAGAAACAAAATTGTAACATCTTATAATTGAATTAACATTCCCCAAATGAAAGAGAAAATACAAATTTAAAGCCCAAAAATGTTCTCCTTCATAATATTTCCATATTTGAACACATTGTGCAAGAGTGTGCTAAGCATAAGAAGTGATGATTTCTAGATAATCCATTAACCTTCTTCCATACAACATACCAAAAAATAGTAAAAATATAATGATCATGGAAATTAGGGAAAGTAGACATGGCCTTCAAATTAGAATGAAAATATAGGCTATACAGAGAAATATTTGGGTTGAATGACTCTTAATTATGTAAATAATGTGAATCCAAAGACTAAAAAATGCAAATAAAGTGAAGCCAAAGACTTTGTAAGACATTTTTCATTTTCTCACAAATAATCATGCAATAAAAATTATTTTTATAATAATAAACAATGATTTGCAAGTAAGAAACGGTCACTTGGAATCCTAACAAAGAGATGATTTAGCAAAGTCTCTTCATATATTTGTGAAAAAAATTAAACAAGATCATGGAAGAATAAAATCTATCTCTCTTTTCAACAATTGTGGGTCACATTCTTTCGAAAAAGGATATGTTTTCAACTACAATGACCCCACTTGAGATATTGTAATGATAAAACATATATAATAATAACAACAATTGAAACATTGATGCAACTAGAAGAAGCGTAAAAGCAAAGCATGTGTAGAAGAAAGTTGAAGTATGTACAAATAAAGAGATGTATGAATAAACAAGAGTATGGGATAAGAGGTGACACGTGCATTTTATTGTGTCAAATTCAGCCCATGAATAAAACTTACACAAGCATTCAAGGATTCCATTAAAAAGGTGAATCAACTAAAGTTCTATTGTCTCGTTAAATGTAAATGGAGTAAATGTAGTGAGTACAAAATTACATAGAGAAACAGACACACACACTAATTTTAAATATATTTTTAATATTTATGTAAGAAACAATTAGAAAGTAAGATATTCCAAAACCCCATAGTGAAAAATTCAATCATATTTGAAATGTCCATATTACTGTTATCTAAATAACTCTCCTAGTTACTCGGATAATTTGTACACATTCTGGCTCTAAGTTATTCATTGCAGTGTTGCACATGCTCAAAGTCACTTGGCACATTCCCTTCATCATAGTTTCCCGTGTGCCCCTTTCCGTCCACTTTCCCCTTACGCCTACCTTCTATTTATTTTCCTTCTTCTTAGTCAACTTCTTCCCTTCCCGCGCACCTCGCAATTGCTTCAATCGGCTAAGTCCCCGACCCTCTCATGCCCCACACGCATTACCTTATAATAGTTACACCTTCACCATACCTTCTCTACTCACCAGTTTGCTCCATTTTCCCTCTATGCACACCCTGCGCACCTTCCTTTGGTCTTTTTCAACATGCATCCTTGTGCCCTCCTTTGCACCCTTCTATGTTAGGTCATCTTCCAACATGCTTGAGTGTGTCACGCATAACCATCAAAGTGCGCCAATAGGGTACCGAATCCTTGCAAAAATTAGTAGGCGCACGTGGCGAAACAAAAATATTTTCACTAATGGCCATCATTTCAGCCAATCCATGCGCCATGTGTTTTTTGTGCACTGACAATTCGACATCTTCGACAACCGTATCTTTTGCTACAAAGCTCGAGATCAAGTGCATGCCTGGACTTGTTAGAAATATGCGGACATAAAATATAGTACCAAAGATTAAAATTGAAATTCTTGGTGGATATGGTAGGTGAGAAATGGGAAAATTTCTTTCTGAGCATTGATGAGCAGATCTGATTGCTCTAACCACCCGATTTGATATGATCCACCCTCCTTTCTTCTTCAACATGCCAAACAAGGCTTGGGAAGCATATTTCATATATCTCCAGGTGGATTTTTAGGCATTGAATGATTCTTTTTGGTGGTTGTGTTTCAAATTTGGATTTTCCATCCTTCTTCCCTTCTTCCATGGATTCATCTATAAATGTAAGAGATAGACTCTTTTGTTATGTTAGACATTCTGGATCCTTACACATTTTTCTAAGGACTCCATACTTTCTGTATTTGGAGTTGCAAACCTCTAGATCTAGCTCTTGCATATGGATATCATCCTCCTTCATCATCAGAATAACAGCTCTATGCATTTATGGAAGTCAAAGAAGCATCGTTTTGAGACTATTATCTATCCTAACATTTTTTCATTCCTTCTTCTTTCCTTTTTCTTGTGTTGTGTGTTGGTTGTGATATTTTACGTCCCTCGCAATTCTTTATTTAGTTTTGTTCCATGAAAATGATATGGTAAATACGTGTTTGGTTGTGCTACTCATGTTTGGCCTCCCTTCATGTTTTTCCTTTCATTTTCACTAAGAACAGAATAGTGTTCATCCCTTTTTTTTGGTGTTATCACCTTTTAGTTTAATTTCCTTTTATATTATCCTTCTATCCTTGGTCCTTGGCATCATTAGCTTAGTTTCCCTTTCAACATTAGGAGTAATAAAGAGAAATAGAGAGAGGAACCGGCCTTCTCCAGATATCTATCCCAAGCACACAAGGTCCCACAACTTGGGGATGGTTCCATTGTGGTATCAAACACC
This sequence comes from Taxus wallichiana var. yunnanensis, assembly GCA_018340775.1. NCBI lineage: Eukaryota > Viridiplantae > Streptophyta > Pinopsida > Cupressales > Taxaceae > Taxus > Taxus wallichiana. The sequence continues at coordinate 798,866,584 of CM031235.1, forward strand.
TTGGCCCTTCTGAGATCTAAGATGTGGGTGCACATTTGAGAACCAACATTTTTTGGCATGCCGAGTGGGACAAGCATTGAAAGATCAAATTTCATATCTCTAAGTTTTGGTGTGTGGACTTAATATTTCATCCTTTGGGGGTTATTTCAACACATCCGCGACTCCCAACATTTCAAATATCTTTGTTTTGGTAGTCCTAAGTGCCTTTCATGAGAAGAGTATACACAAGAAGAAGTGTAGTAGCTGAAGATTCTTGTGAGTACCTCCAGCTATCCCTGAGGAGAATCCATTCCAAAAATTCCATGCACACATCTCTTTCTCTAGTACGTCGTGCCCACTCAACTCATCTTCAAAACAAACAACCCGCATGCCCTGCAATGGTGCATCAGCCACATCCTCCACTTAGGAACTTTGAAAACTTCACCTTTGGAGGAATTCCTTTGCTATCTTGGTTGTGCAACATGATATGTCAAATGGTGCACTCAAGAGTATTCCATATTTTACTAGTGAGAATCAAGTCACCCATCAGGAGCATATCCATGGTATAGAAAATGTGTGCTCACTCTATCTAATCACACATGATGATGTAGCGAAGTTAGGCTACTTATATCCTCTTTCAAAGGTAAAGCACTTCAATGGTACCAAGGCTTGAGACTTAGATCCATCACCACCTAGGATGAGTTGGGAACGGCTCTTTACAACTACTTTAAAGATAAGTCAAATCACCTATCTTTGGTGGAACAACTGATGACAACAAGGAGGGCGCCCAATGAGAAAATGACTAATTTCAACATCAAATTTCAGAAGAGTTGGGATAGAATCCCTCTTGTGGTAAGACCTAAAGCCCAACATGCTTTCCTATATTATCTGAAGGCACTCAACATCGATATTTCAGTTATGATATAGTCCATGGGATGTACGACTTTGCCGATTGCTTATAGTATTGCAATAAGGGAAGAAAATATTCTTATTTAGGCAGAAAGTTCGATCGTAGACCTCCTATGCCATTTTCCCCGGAAATGTCACAAGTACCCTATCCTTCTATGGCCCCTATTCTTGTTCCTGAGTAAATCACGCAACTGGTTGCCTCAACATCCTACTCTCTAGCGTAGTAGAAGGAAGATGAAGAGCTGAAGGCCTTGATTAGAAATTTATCAAACAAGGTCATATCATTAGAAAAGTAATAGGCGCAAGCCTATTAATTCAATTCTAATAAAGCACATGGCCAAATCAATCAACCTTAGTAGAATCAATATGGAAATCAAAGATATATGCCCAACCAGTAGAATGATAGATGGTAGCCTACACATTTGCCCTTACAATTTGTTCCTCCCGTGCCTTCTCTTCCAACACCCAGTGTGAGTCGAGCGCTTGTTCCAGTTCATAACAATTTGGCACAAGATTTAGAATGGTGCTTCCCTTGCAACATGCCTCATATTCAATATCATTGACAGCGTGCGCCCAAGCCTTCATGATCCAAAATGCTTCAGTCCATGAGCCTTCAACAAGCGCCCCTAAAGTAGACAACCTTGAAAGACTAGAAGCTCCTCCAGAAATAAACTTGATGTTCTTTGGTGCAGAGGACTTATGTGTAATCAACCAAACTATAGAAGATACAAACAGACCACGCACCCAAGTTATGGACAACACAAGATATAAGAAGAGAATGTTAGAATCATGTGTGCATGTCACCGTCCCAACAACATAAGTAGATCCTCAGAAGAAGAAAGATGAAGACAAGGCATCTTGCAATAAAATATCTCAAATCCCTACAAAGGATGCCCTGCCTAAGGCTCCTTGGAAGCAAAGACACAACCCTCCTTTGGTAGGTCAAGCCTCTGCTTTAGCTAGAATCTATACTTTTGCACCTAAACAGTCAAAAAGGGATGTTGTTCCCCAAATGCATAAGATAGGGGGCCTTCCATTTAGCATTTTGGACCAAATGAAAAGAACAAACATAAATGTCACAATGTGGGATGCCCTGACCATTCCATCTCAGCGGGATCTATTGCATGAAGCTCTGGCGCAACTCCCATGCATTGATCTAGCTATGCATAAGCCACACACTTCTATCAACATCTGCCAAGAAGAGGAGAAATAAGTAAGTAAAGTTGTTAAAACCCCACCCTTCTATATGTCCTTGATCATAGGAAAACACCTAGTGCATAATTGCATGATTGACTTAGGTGCTAGTACTTTTGTTATGCCTAAGAAAATAGCTGATGTCTTGGGTTTGAAATATAGCCCTTTGTCTAAAGGATTCCTACAACTTGATGGCTCAATTGTCACCACCTTAGGAATCATCAAGGATCTTGAGCTAACCCTCCATGCATGTCCAAGTCTAACAATTACTCAAGATGTGTCAATCATTGACCTACCTCCTTTTGTTTCCCTATGCCTATCAAGATAATTTACTTTGTTAAAATGGGTGGTTACTTATCTTCGATTGGTCTCATATGCTACTCAAGACAAGGTATGGTACCCGGTTTACCATACGAGATGAGCCTATATGTTTCTATCATGTGGAGTCATATGTCACATCCCTCTTGAAGCCAACTATTTAATCCAATAATAACAAGCTTCAATCCCTCAAGAGAAGTCTCTTCCAACCTCCTCTCCCGACCTAGTGCTTGATGAATGGACAGAAAGGCACCATAAATTTGATCCCTATGCTAAAGAATTAGAAGCTTATGAAACTCGAGCTCAAGACTTATTGCATTCTAGAAGAATAAGCTATGATGCCTTGTGCACTCAAGAAAGACAAAGTTCAACCTGGTCTATAGAAGTTATACTTTGATGGATCTAGAAGCAGAAATGGTGCGGGAGTAGGAGTGGTTCTCATTTCCCCTAAGGATGAGAAATTCTTCTTCATGCATAGGCTACAATTTTCATTCTCTAATAATGTGGTAGAGTATGAAGCATTGGTGCATGGATTTCTCATTGCTAAGAAGAAGAAAATTAAGGCACTACAGATCTTTGGGGACATAGAATTGGTCATCCATCAGGTTACCAACAAATTCTAGATAAATAATAAGCTTCTCAAAGATTATAAACATAAAGTTTGGGACCTCCTTGAGATATTTGATGCTTTAAATCTACATGTGGTGCCGCACATAATGAATAAGGAAGTTAACCAAATGGTCGCGCTCAATTCACAGTTTTCTCCCATCGAGGACTTTGTCAAAGGGAATACTTAACATCTCAAGATGGTGATTAGACCATCCATTTCGAATAACAACACCAACTGGAAAGTTTTTGAAAGTGACGTGTAAATCATCCAGTTTATCCAGAATGAAGTTGATTTTCATCAAGCATGCAAGTTGACTTGCATGATAGCTATGGTGACCAAGTAATACAACTAAAGACAAACAAGTTGCCTAAAGGGCTGGTCACCTTAGAGAAAATTTTCAGCCCTGATGATGCCCTTTGGTTTGTCAAAAAAGGCACAACATTTTAGTGTTCCATGGATATTGCCTTCAAAGGATACATTAATGAGTTCATCTTGGTTTACCTTGATGATATAAAAATCTTCTCAAAGGAGAGTGCAGATCATTTGGCACACTTGGAGAAATTCTTTGAGAGATGTAGAGAGTTTGGGGTATCTCTTAACCCCAAGAAGTGTAATTTCACAAAGTAAGCGCAAGGCAATATTTTTGGGCCATGTGGTTTCAAAGGATGACATTGCAATTGATCCCGAGTGCATTTCAGCCATCCTAGCTCTTTCCCTATCAGTGCATAAAAAGGCCCTACAGTCCTTCCTTGGAAAGATTAATTTTGTTAGGTGTTTTATCCTTAATTTTGTGGGACCTGGTTCGACCCATCACCTTAATGCTCAAGAAGGAAATAGCTTTCAGATGGACATCAGAAGGAAAAGAAAGCTTCAACAAGATCAAGTGAGAAATTACTTGCATGCTAACACTCATCAATCCGGATTACTAAAAGTATTTCATCCTTTATGCTTATGGCACTGATCTGAGTGTTGTTGTTGTCCTAACACAAGAAAATGAACAAAGGCTAGAACAACCAGTCCCTTTCTTCAACCAGACACTGAAGGATTACGAATTAAAATACAATCACACGAAGAAGAAGGTCTTCACCATCATGCATGCGCTCAAGAAATTTAAGAGTATGCTCACCACAAATCATATCAAGGTGTTAGTCTCCCACTCTTCTATCAGAGACTTCATCATGGGAGCAGAAATCAATGAGAAAAGAGCATGATGGGTGACCAAAATCATGGAGTATGATGTGACTATCAAGGCCACAAAGCTGGTAAGAGGTAGCACGTGTTGCGGGAAGATTGCTGAGGATGTGCATCAGTGAAACTAAGGCTTCATTATTTCTAGATGAAGACCTTCCACGAGTAGATCTTGAGTAGAATATGGACCTCGACGTGAAAAACTAGATGAAGTACATGATCACATTCCTTTCCAAGAGTGCATACCCTCCTAGTTTAAATAAAGCAAAGAGAAGACATATGAGGTTACAATCTATTCCTTATGTGTTGATTGATGGACTTCTCTTCAAAAGAAATCTTGATGGTGTGCTGTTAAGATGTATCCCCGATGAATAGACTAAAAAAGTGTTAGCAAAATTTCATGATGGATTCTTTGGTGGACACTTCTCTGCCAAAACTACAAAAATAAAGATCATAATGGTAGGTATCTTCTTGCCTACCCTATTTACAGATGCACACAAGTGGGTTACAAAATGAAAGGAATGTTCTTTCTTTGCAGGAAAGAAAATATTGGTAACGCTTCCCCTCTGACCAATCCAAGTGGACCAGCCTTTTTTGTGCAGTGGGGTCTCAACTTCATAGGCATGATCAATCCACCTTCAAGTGCTAGACATAAGTGGGTGTTGATAGATACAGATTATTTCACCAGATGGACAGAAGTGCCGACTTAAAGAATCAACCAATTCCGTCATCCTTGAATTTCTCGAAGGTATTGTCACAAGGTTTGGTGTTCCTCAAACCATTATATCTGATAATGCAAAGGCCTTCCTTGGTACCAAAATCACCTTGATTGGGCCCTAATTCTAGGCATTTACCTAAAGACTTATTCCAACTATTACCCTTTGGGTAATGGTGCATTAGAATCAACAAACAAGAACCCGATCGAGAATCATGAAGTGCACATTGAACATCAACCAGAGATAGTGGCATACAAATGTCCCCCGCGTGCTCTTGGCAGATAGAATCATAACCTAAAAGGAAATAGGAACTTCTCCTTACAATCTTGTCTATGGCAAGGAGGTTACCCTTCCTTTAACACTAGTGCTGAATTCATTAGCGCTTTCCCAGTAGCTAGAATTTGAAGGCACGTACCAGAGAGAAATTAGAATGGCAGAGCTGATTAATCTTGAGGAATCAAGGAGCTCTATCATGATCAAGTTATAACAACATCAGCAAGAAACAAATAAATGGTTTGATAAAAAGGCTAGGCCTCAATATTTCAAAGTTGGGGACTTGGTTCTAAGATGGGATACTCGACATAACTAAACTAGGGTGTCATTCAAAGTTTGATGAACTTTGGAGTGGCCCATAGATCATCATTTCCTGCAAAGAGGCCAACTCTTTTGAGTTAACTCATCTTGATGGAGACGCACTACAAATCCCAGTAAATGGGATCTATCTCAAACCTTTCCATTAAGTTTTTTGCATTATGTTATATATATATATATATATATATATATATATATATATATATATATATATATATATATATATATATATATATATTATTAGAGTAGTTTCAATTCCTCCAAGTGTGTTGTACGCACATTAGTTGTTTATACATAGTTCTTTCTTCTCATGTGCTTCTTGCCCGTGCTCTTTTGTTACTTCTAGAGTATAGAGCCTCTCTCGTAGTTGTATGATTCATAACAGAGTCAAGAAATGATCTTCAAGTGTCTACAAGGGCAGTTTCATGATTGCATAAGTGGATTCCATGCCCAATAGATGCTTCAGGCTACTGATATCCTTCATCTAGCACGTAGATGGCCCCGAAAGTCACCGAAACCGCTATCCAAATAACTCTCCTAGTTACTCGGATAACTTGTATACATTTTGGCTCTAAGTTATTCATTGCAGTGTTGCACACACTCAAAGTCACTTCGCTCACTCCCTTGGTCACATTTTCCCTACGTGCCACTTTCCTTCCTCTCCTTCCACTTTCCCCTTATTTTCATATTCTATGCATTCACCTTCTTCCTAGTCATCTTCTTCCCTTCCCGTACACCTCACACTTGCTTCAATTGGCCAAGTCCCTGGCCCTCTCGTGCACCATGCCCATTAATTTGTAATAGTTTTGCCTTCTCCATACCTTCTCTGTTCACCAGTTTGCTTCATTTTCCTTCTATGCACGCCCTTACATGCCTTCCTTCGATCTTCTTCAATGTGGGTCCCGTGCCCCCCTTTGCACCCTTTCGTGCTAGATAATATTCTAATATGCTTGAGTGTGTCACGCACATCCATTCAAAGCATGCCAATATGAAACCAAATCCTTGCAACAAATCATTAGGTGGAATGTGGTAGACATGACAAATATTTGCACATTTTTTTGTCATTTCACCAATCCGCACGCACGCACCACGTGTTTTTCATGCGCCGATGATTCGACATCTTTCGACAACCATTTTTTTATAGAGCTCAAATTGGCACATGCCTGGACTTGTCATAAAAGTTGCTAACATCAAATATAGTAACATAGATTCAAATTCAAATTCTTGGCGGATCTGGTAGGTGAGAAATGGAAAAATGTCTTTCTGAGCATTAATGAGAAGATCTAATTTCTCCAACCACCGATTTGATATGATCCACCCTCCTTTCTTCTTCAACATGCCAAACAAGATTGGGGAAGCATATTTCACTGAGATCTCCGAGGTGGATTTGCGGGTAATAAATGCTTCTTGTTGGTGGCTTTATTTCAATTCATATTTTCCCTCCTTCTTCCCTTCTTCTTCCATGGATTCATCTATAAATGTAAGAGATAGACTCATTTGTTATGTTGGACATTCTAGATCCTTACATGTTTTAATAAGGACTCCATACTTTTTGTATTTTGAGTTTCAGACCTCTAGATCTGGTTCTTGCATATGGATATCAACCTCCTTCATCATTGTAACAACTTTGTGCATTTCTGGAAGTAATAGAAGCATCGTTTTGTGACTATTCTCTGTCCTAACATGTTTTCATTCCTTCTTTTGCCTTTTCTTGCATTGTGTGTTGGTTTGCTATTTCATGTCCCTTGCAACTCTTTATTTAGTTGTGTTCCATGAAAATGATATGGTAAATACATGTTTGGTTTTCTTTACTCGTGCATGGCCTCCCTTCACTCGTTTCCTTTCATTTTCACTCAAAACAGATAGTGTTCATCCCTCTTTTTCTGGTGCTATCGCCTTTTAGTGTAGTTTCCTTTTATGTTATCCTTCTATCCCTAGTCCCTTGGCATCATTAGCTTAGTTTCCCTTTCAAAGCATCGGGAGTATCGGTAGAAATAGATAGAGGAACCAACCTTCTCCAAAGATCCATCCCAAACATGTAAGGTCCCACAACTTGGGGACGGTTCTATTGTCATCTTAAACACCTTGGCCCGTGCCCGAGATCCGAGATGCGGGTGCACATTTGAGAACCAACATTACCCTTTACAAGGAAAAAAATCCAGGAAAATTAACAAATTATTACGTTAATGGTAACCCATATGAAAAGAAAACCTTAGAAATGTATTAATCATTAATGTTTGCATGTTATAAAAATAAAATAAACGAAGCTTAAATCAGACCCAAATTTTTCATGAAGGCGTCAAATTTAATGATGTCACTAACCAATAGTCATATTATTACACCCTTAATCCTATAGCTTATATTGGATAAGTAACTTATTTGACTTGTGGCTTACATAATCTCTCTTCTTGTCATATTTTATTCATTTATGCTTTCATATGTTTAGTAGGTTGGCCTTGGTGTTGGCCATAGCATATGATTGGTATATATAGGTGGTAGTGAGGAGTAGTTAATCATCATATTGAGCATTTGAGTCTTATTGTATGGTTTGGAGGTTCCCCCTTGAAGTGGCTAAGCTATTCTACTTGGATATTGAAATCCTTTATTTGTAATCTTATGTTATTTAGTGTTTTATTGTTGATGATATCATATTTATACAAGTAATTTCATTACAAGTGGTATCAGAACTTGATCTTGGCCAACGTTGCATCAAACCCTAATTTTTAAGGTTTGGTTATATCTAAAAATTGGCAGTGATTTTTTTGCAATTTTTTTGTGGTGTGGTGAAATCAGTCAAGTAAGATCCTCTCCAAATTTCAAGCATTTTTGACTTGTTTTGCTAGCAATTTTATTTTTTCATAATTTAGCTACCCAGGTGTAATCTTTGGAATTTTTCTAAGTTTATTATATTTTTCAGAAATATTTCCAAAAATTATCTAAGGTTTTTTTCTTTATAAATTCCTCTATTTGGTTAGTAAATTTACAAAACCCCAAACCCTAATTTTTTCCTCTAGTCCATCTACCCCGAGCCCCAAAACCTACATCATGACCAATAGATCAACTAGAGGCCAAGGGAAAGGTCAAGAAACTCTAGGAATAACACCAAATAAGGAAGATATGGATTTAGAATCTTCTAGTTTGGGATTATCTGAGGTATTCATCCAACTTCATGATAGGGAAAAATAATATGGTGAGTAAGGATGACCTCAATAATGAGCTTCTTCATTTAAAAGGTAGCCTTAGGGGTGAGATTCATATGTATTTTCAATCAATGAAGTAGGAGATGTTTCTCTCTCTTTCAAACACAAATCCCAATTCCAGTCATATGGGTTCCTCTAGCAATACTCACACAAGTCCAAATCACTCCAATCTAGGAGGATCCTTTACACATTTAGGTGGATCTCCTCACCAATGGCAGCCATTATTCTAGAAGTGGAAATGCGTAAATTTGATGGAAAGGATCGATCAATTGGATTACCCAAATGTAGAATTTATTTGATCTCTATCAGATCCCATCGGGATACAAGGTGACCATGGCCTCCTTATATCTAGAACCTAGCCATTTTATCTCGGTATCGTTGGTTATGTGCTCAAAGGTAGAAGAATGGTCTAAGTGTCACATTGATAGTTTTCAATGAATAGCTTAAATTACACTATAGCTCTAGTGTGTCGAAGAATTACTTCAGCCAATTAGCAAAGTTAAGGCAAACAAGTTCAGTAAAGGAGTATGTCCATCAATTCCAAAATATTTCCTTGTATGTGGAGGTTATTACGAGAAGAGAATATAAATGACCTATTTCTTGGGGTCATAAGGACCACATTGAGCATGAGGTACACATTTTTAATCGACTCAAGGTTTCTAATTCTATTATCATGGCACATAGGGAAGAGGAAAAATTTCTTTCCATCGAAGGTTATCCTTCACTAACATTAAAGCTCGTATCACTTTGCCTCCATCATACCCTCGGCTAATTCGGCTAACACCTCAATAAATTGAAGAAAAAAATAAAAGGGTTATGTTTTAACCGTGACATCAAATATGGACCAAATCATAAATGTGATGAGAAATTTTTTTCTAAATTAAAGGGTTTGGTGATGAGGAAACATCAAGCGATGAATTGGAAAAATTAGAGGAAGAATCTGAAGATCCCCATCCTACTATCTCATGCCATGCTCTATCAAGTATTAGTACTCCACAAGCCCTTCAGGTCGTGGGTTATCTTAAAAAGTAGAAGGCGACAATATTGATTGATTCAGGGAGCACAAATAATTTCATCAATAATAAGATGACAACAAGGCTAAATTGTTTCATCTACCCAACACTGAATTTCAAGTAATTATCGCAAATGATGGCACGATACGATGTTTATGTAAATTCCATAAAATCATACTTATGATGGGTGACTAAACATTGGAATCTACGATGTTTTCTATTCCCATGGGAAGAGCTGATATTGTCTTAGGTGTTCAATGGTTCACAAATTTGGGCACTATAAAGATAAATTTACGAGGAATTGTTCACGTGCTTTCATTCGAGGGTAAATAGTTTAAACTTCACAGACTACGGAAAAAAATCCTAAGGTTGTTAGTTCTCACCAAATGTAGAAGATTCTTAAAAGGGGGCTTGAAGGTTTTGTAGCATGCATGTTCTCCATGGAAGTTCAACCACCAATGTTGGAAGTGCATCCTGATCTTCAAAAGTTTGGCTTAAAAATCCTAAGGAATTACGACTTGAAAGAGATCATGATCATGGCATTTAGTTAATTCCAGGAAGCCAACCCCCCAACATCATTCCTTATAGATACCCATATGTGCTAAAGAGTGAGACTGAGAATATGGTGGAGGAAATGTTAGAAATGGGTATTATTTGTCACATTCAGAGTGCTTATTCTACTCTATTGGTGATGGTGTGCCACAAGGATAGAATATGGAACATGTATCCAGACTATAGAGAACTCAAAAGTACACTATAAAAGATAATTTTCATTTTCTTATTGTTGATGATTTATTAGATGAGTTACATGGTGCAATTTATTTTAAAAACTAGATCTGTGTTCTAGGTGTCACCAAATTAGAGTAAAGAAATAATATATTCATAATACAACCTTCAAAACTCATCAAGGACATTATGAATTCCTAGTGATGCCTTTTGGTCTTACTAATGCACCATCCACATTTTAGAGTTTGATGAATTTAGTATTTATACCATTCCCATGAAAGTTTTTATTGGTATTTTTTTATGATATCCTCATCTACAACAACTCATGGGAGAAACATTTACATCATGTCAATACATTATTGGAAACTATAGAGAAAAATCAGCTATATGCTAAGCCTCCAAAGTTTTCTTTTGGGGTACATGAAGTGAAATACTTGGGCCATATTGTCTCTCATGAAGGTGTTTCAGAAGACCTTAATAAGATCAAAGACATGGTGGAATGGGAAGTCCCAAGAAACCTCAATAATTTACGATGTTTCTTAGGTCTCACAAGGTACTAGCGTAGATTTATAAACAACTATGGCAGTATAACAACACCACTTACAAAATTATTGAAGAAAGACTCCTTTCATTGGAATGAGGAAGCTTCTAGGGAATTTGAAAATTAAAGGTGGAAATGTGCACCACTCTAATATTGACAACTATATATTTCTCCAAGACCTCCATAGTTGAATGTGATGCTTTAGGAAATGAGACCTTAGAAGAGACTCATGCAAGAAGGACATCCCATAACATTTGAGAGATGACAACTAAAAGGAAATAATTTTTGAAGCCCACCTATGAGAAGGAAATGATGGCAATATTACATGCAGTCAAACAATGGAGACCATAATTTATGGGTATACACTTCAAGGTAAAAATTGATCATGATAGTTTGAAATACTTCTTAGAGAAACGAATATCTTCAGAAGAGCAACAAAAATGGGTCACTAAGATGTTGGGGTATGACTTTGAGATTATTTATAAGAAAGGGAAGGAAAATGTGGTCGTTGATGCTCTATCTAGGAGGGATGAGTCCACAGAAGCATTTTTATGTGCCATCTCTATACTAAAGGCAAATTGGGTAGATCAAGCAAGGGAAGAATGGCAAAAATATGCAACAACCCATACTCTCATTCAAAATCTCCAAACAGATCCAACCATATCAGAACAATTTATATGGAAGGGGGATACATTGTGGTATAAAGATAGGTTATATTTGTGTAAGAAATCTACACTTAAACACCATGTTCTTTCATAGCTCCATTCTTCTCCACTAGGTGGCCATTATGGGTTCTTGAAAACTTATCATAGAGTTAAGAAAGATTTATTTTGGGAGGGGTTGAAAGGAGATGTTCAAAAATTTGTGGTAGAGTGTTTAGTGTGTCAACATAATAAGGGTAAGACCATTAAGACACCATGTCTCCTCTAACCTTTGTCTATTCCTAGCAAGAGATGGGAAGAGGTATCGATGGATTTCATCACAGGATTGCCTAAATCAGAAGGGAAAAGTGTCATCATGGTTGTGGTGGATAGACTTACCAAGTATGCTCATTTTTGCCATGGCTCATCCTTTCACATCCAGTATAGTTACCATCTCATTTATTGACATAGTTCAAAAGCTCCATGACATACCAAAAATTATAGTAAGTGATCATGATATGATAAATACCAGTAATTTTGGACTAAATTTTTTCTCTTTCTCGAGTACCTAATCGGCCCAAATTTCATCCTATCATCTTAAATCAGATGGGAAAACTAAAGTGGTAAATAAATGTTTAGAGGGATATCTTCGATGTTTTACTTCAGATAAACAAGAATGTTGGGTGCAATAGTTTCCACTTGTAGAATGGTGGTATAATAATTCATTTCATACCTCCTTTGAAATGTCTCCATTTCTCGGCACTTTTACGAGTACCATCCTCCATCACTCATCTCTAGCTTGAAGGTCAAACCAAAGGTGAGAGAAATCTAGGATCACATTTAACACTAGTAGGAGGTACTCTCTATTCTTAGAGAGAATTTGGCAAGGAACAAAACCACATGAAGAAATACGATGATCAACATCAGTAGTGAGTGACACTTTCAAAAGGGTGACTTTTTTATACAATTGTAGCCATATAAGAAGTTATCATTAAAGTGACATAAGAAGGATAATAATATTGTTCCTAAATAATATGGTCCTTACCGAGTGTTGCATAAAGTTGGTAGTGTGGCATATAAGATGGAGCTCCCTCCAAGAAGTAAAATACATCCAATGTTCCATGTTTCTTGCTTGAAGAAATTAATTGGGCAGCACATTTCCACCCAGTCAGTGCTTCCTGAACTGGATGAGGTAGGAAGAATCGGATTGGAACCTAAAGGTATTCTTTAGACATGCACCAAAATATTGAGGACCAGAGTCATTACCGAGTATCTGATCAAGTGGAAGAATATCAATATTCAGGATGCATCATGGGAGGATGAAGCATTTGTGCAAAGCAACATCCAACGCTTCCCAACATTGGGGACAATGTTGCTTTGAAAGGGAGGGTCATGTTATGCCCTTAATCCTATATCTTATATTGGATATGTAAGGCCAAATTGTGTCCTACATAATCTCTCTTCTTGTCATATGTTTAGTAGGTGATCTTTGGTGTTGGCCATAACACAAGATTGGTATATATAGGTAGTAGTGAGGAGTAGTTAGACATCATATTGAGCATTTGAGTCTTATTGTAATGTTTGGAGGTTGCCCCATCGAAGTAGCTAAGCTATTCTACTTACATATTGAGATCATATATCTATAATCTTATGTTCTTTGGTGTTCTATTGCTACTATTAATTAGATTTATACAAGTAATTTCATAACACATATACCCATAAGCAACGTTTCTTCTAAGGATACACTCCAAAAACAAAATGATACACCATCCATGAAAAATATAACCTTGTTTTCATTTTTATCAAAACCCCTTATATGTCATAAGAAAAACAAATAGAAAAACCAACATTTATTACTTATTTCATTATTTGGAAAGGACTATCATTAATAAACAATGGAAGCTCCTAAATCAACCTATCACCATAAATTGATTCATTTCAATTCTTTTCAAGTATGGTAAGCTCTCTTTTATTTTTCGTTCACCCAAAGATAAAAAAAATAAAAACACCATTGCAAATAATAACACATGCATATGAGAAAAATATGTGCAAAAGAAGTACTCGAACAATGGTCTGTGACCTTGCATCCTCTATCAATGGTGCTCAATATTTCATGCTTCAACAATCATGCAATGACCATCCTTTGTATATATTTTCCACCCATATTCTAATGCCTATCAAATGTGGAAATATCCATTCTAATTTAGTCATGCATTTAAGTGTAATTACGATATGTGAAAATTTTAAAAATAACAGCTTTGAGACTGATATTTCTGATAATTGTTTAACACCCCTATGTTGGGCAGGAAAAGTATGACACTTAGAAGAAGGCACACAAAAGGTTCACACGTGGGAATAGGGTGCATTCAAAGGTGCAGAAGGATAGGGAAGGAAACATGTGCGAAAGACAAGGACAGATTTGGGACTTAGCCATTTTCAGGATTACGGGCTATTTTTGGAGATAGCGTGCAAAGCACACAAACCGGATAAAGACTTGCGCGACACACATAGGATTTTTTTAAGAGCGTCTACTAAGCACTTTGTATGGGTTTGAATAATAAAATTACTACTGCCAGTTAACCATAAGAGATCTATTATTAGCACACTTACATGTGTGTCTATTATTGTAAAGGCGCATGGCTATTTTCAACATGTGACCTATTTTGGGAATTATGTAAGTGGTGAAGGGAAATTCCCCACCCTTATAAATATGTAGTAATTTGCATAGATTAGAGAGAGTGAGTAGTGAGCTATTATGGAGTTGTGCTTTGCGTAATCGATGCATGCATAAGTTTATGATATTGAATATTGTAAGAAGATTTTGTGTATTTACTATGTTTAATATAATGGAGTGTATTGACTGATTCAAGGTGTTAAACATGAACATAACTAGTTATTGCATGGTTGAATTCATTGTGGCTATTTTTTTAATCTATTACTCCTTAGATCTAGATCTAGAAAATTCTCTGTATAATTTTTATACTATTTATGGATCTCGAACGCATCAACTCTTCATCTTGCTATCATCCCGCACAAGAAACCCTAAAGATTAGCATGGTACCTTTGTGTGCTCTAGGTGAGTTCTCAATCTAGGCTGAGTGATGTGCCAATGCACCTGGGTTATTTCTGGTAAATTCTAGGTTGAATCATTAGTTCTATTTTCGGGACCTCTTTTTTAGTTGTTTTCAGGATGGTTCGTGATGAAGACATACCGGTCAAGCTAGAAAGTGTTGAGGACTGGATAAAAGATCTAGAAGAAGATTACGTGGGGAGGTTCAACACCAAACCGAGTTTAACACATGCACATGGGTGGAACAAAATTTGTATGATTGTTTGTATCGAGATATTTTTGCTATCTTTCTCGGTCGAGTTGTACGAGTGGTGGTCTTATGCATCTAAACAGAATCGGAGATATTGCACACTTGTCTAGACGCATGAAGAATTTTAGGCCCTCTATGATGTTGATATGATTTGGATACACACTATGGAAACTTTGTTTCATGGTGTTCGAATAGCTATATACTGAGTACTCAATTTCCACTTATTCTATTCCAGAGGTAGTGGTATTCAATTTTTATGGTATCCCAGGGGAACTTCCTTGCAAGGCATTCCACTGGAAATCAAGATCTTGATGGTAACTCTAAACTTGGAAGAAAAATCTATGGCTAGCTAAACCCCACCACACATGGGGACAGGAATAGGTTTGGTGAAAGATGACAGACCTATCGGTAGAACGGAAAAGAGAAGAAAGGAGGATTAGTATAATGAGGTGCGTAGATGGAGTTAGAGAAGTAGCGGGATGTTACAGAGCATATGGCATTGTGGAGAGAGATGGATCATGAAGTATTTGGAGCTCACGCAAAATGAATGGAGCCAGAGCATCAAGAAATCCCCTTGAAATCACATTTAAGTGCATAAGCAGAGATGACCGAGTCATTGGCATGCATCCGAATCTACCCGGAAACCTCGCCCTTGTGCTTGGTTTTCTAGTAACTAGTATGACAAGTAGTCAGCAAGCTAATTTAGGTAGTGGTATCACAATCAAGCATGTTATGATTGGAACGAGAGGCACTATGATGGAGGAAGTGGCAGAGGTCAAGGATACCATGGCAGGTTCGGAGGTCGAGGCTATGGTGGTGGATGAGGAAAATTCCCTCGTGGAACATGCTTTACATGAGATGTCTCTTTGTCCAGAGTATAGGGGCATAGAGGATGTTGTTGAACATGTGCACAGTGTGAAATACATGGCTATGGGACCACTACAAGCATTACAGGATGAATGTCCTCAGAATATTACATGTTCTTTCTATGGAAATAATCATAGCTATGAGGAATGCCTGGACTTATATGAGCATCTTAGTAAGAAGCATAAATAAGAAAACAAAGGCACATGGATGGTTGGGACATGTTCTTTTCTATGGAAATAATCATAGCTATGAGTAATAAATCATTGGATGCCTAAGTAAGAAACCAAAACCAAGGTATTACTTGTAAAGATCACTAAGTTACCTGCAAGGTGAATTTAAAGTGCGTGTGAATTTGTGCGCGCTAGAGAGGTGTTATAACAGAATTCTACTATCACTAAAGAGGATGTTTTACATGCTCTAGACCGAGATATCACCCATCAAAAGGAGGTTTATCAAGAGACCATGGAGGTCCTTAGAAATCTTCAGGGTGAAATACAATGTTTAAAGGAGAAATCATGGAAGATGGAACTAAAGAAGGAGGCAGAGATGGTCTAGTCAAATATTGATGACTTGAAGGAGGTATGCAGAATGTTGTGCTAGGAGAATATTATTCCATTACTAGGGATTTGGCTGAAGGGAAACACTTTGTGTGGTAATACCGAGAATGGGTGACATGTCCCTGCATGTAAATATCCCCCATAGCTTGGACTATGACAAGGAAATCACTTTGAATTTTGTTGTGGATGGATTGATTTTGAGTAATATATTGATTGATACAGGCGTGGAAGTTAATGTACTTACTTTAGATGCATGGGTACAGATGGGGAGACCCCCATTATAACCATCTTCTAATGTGTTGTTTATGGCTAATCGAACCAAGGCAACTCCCATTGGAGTTTTAAAGGATGCATCCATTACTATACAAGGGGCCAAGTTCACAGGGGACTTTGAGGTTTTGGCACTTGCAGAAGTAGACAACTTCCTAGCTCTACTTGGGCCCTTGGTGTTATGAAAATAATGTTGATCTTTGGTTCAACAAGGGATATATCAATTTTGAGAACAAGGAGGAAAGGGTTATTATCCCTTTAACCGATGGGAAATATATGCCCTATGTTAAGCCTTTGAGTGAAGAAGATTTGAACCAGATCTATGTACGCACCATCTAGGACCTAGAGGTCCTTGAGCCATCTAAGGAGGGTATCCTTTAGTGGGAAGATGCACAATATATTAGTGACACTATGAGTATTGCTTGTGATAATTGGGCCCATGGTACTTATGAACTAGTTGGGCGTGAAGTAAGGACCGCATTCGAATGGAAGAGCATACCTCATTGTATCAAGAAGATAGGTAATAACTCGAGTAGCACTCAAGACACTAGAGAAGGAGATCCTATGATATTTCGTGCGCCATGGAAGAAAAATGGACCGACCAAGTTGAGAGAAGAAATATGTTGATATATACCCTATGTGGGACAATAGCGCACTGGTGGGTGGTTCACAAAGATAATCTTACAGAATGGGATGAAATCAGGATTTCTCTTTCTACTCGGTTTTTTAGGAGCAATGCACCTACTCAAATCTGCACTTATCATGGTAATCAACCTATTCAGCACCACATTTAGTAGTGTGAGAGACTCTGGACAGAGGGGTAGGAAGCTTTACCACCTTCACTCTGGGTGCACAAATTTTATTCCACTTTACAAGGTTGTGCGTGTGCTTGGTATGTATACATGAAACTCCATAAAGAGACTAGAAATTGGTAGGATCTTGATTATAGGAGTGATCTAGAATTTTGACTACTTCTCTACTAAACCTCCAGAAGAAGAGGCATTAAAGGTTATAAAGTGCTTAACTATAGGAGATAGTGCCAAAGTAGAAGAACTCGTCTAGGAGCTATGTGGTGGGATAGACTAAGAAGCGTAATTTAATGAAAAATAATAGATTGATGCCACACTCCTTAAGCACGTTTGCTTTGAGAAAGAAAATGGAAAGATGGTCTACTTAGTGGATGATGAAGAAGTAGAAAATATGGATGTATATCATTCAATAGGTAGGCGTGAGGTTTTGGACAAAGGCAGATAAGACCACGCGTACCTATCATGAACCTATGAAAAAAAGAAAGTGAATATTGGATCGGATGTTAAACCTAAGGAGGCCATAATTGGGGATTATTGGTCTGACTCTGAAGTGGAAAAAATCATTGAGTTACTACGAGATTTTCGGACTTATTTCCTAGGGGATACCATGAATTAAAAGGCGTGCATGAATCATTAGGGGAGATGAAAATCAAGCTTAAGGAAGGTGTGCACCCAATCATGAAGAGACCCTACAGAATGAATCCTAACCTACGCATAAAGGTTAAGGAAGAAATCAACAAGATGTTGAAGTCTGGCATCATCAAGCCCCTAGAAGAAGAATCGAGTGGGTTAGTCCCATGGTTATCAGTATAAATAAAGATGGTTGGATTAGGATTTGTGTGGATTATAGAGAACTAAATGTTGCATGTGTAACTAATCCCTTTCCTACGCCCTTCATAGAGGAGATACTAGAAGGCGTTGCAGGGCACGAAATCTATTCATTTACAGATGGATTCTTTGGGTATCATTAGGTTCGAATTGCACAGGAGGATCAAGAGAAAATGAATTTTACCACTGAATGGGGAATTTTTTCCTATATTGTGATGCCTTTTGGTCTGAAAAATGCACTTTTCATATTTTTGCGCATAGTTGTCCAAATGTTCAAAGATTTTATTCACAACTTCTTGTAGATTTATTTAGATGATTGGATGGTATATGGACTTGTTAAGGATCATTGTGACATTTTTTCTTAATGTTTGAAATATATCGCTTGATTAAGCATTTGTTTGAACATCAAGAAATTTGTATTTGCTACACCATTTGGCACATTTTTAGGGCACATCATCTATAAGGAAGGTTTGTTAGTTGATCCATTTAAGGTTGTAGCGATTATTGTCATCCTAAAAGAACCTACCAGCTAGAGTGAGGCATGGATTGTTGGGTCACACTGGGTATTATAGAAAATTTATCAAAGGATATACTAAGGTTACCGCACCTTTGGAGGAGTTACTAAAAGGAAAAGGGACATTCTATTGGGGGAGCCACAACAGTGCGCATTCGAGACATTAAAGGAAAAAGTTACCACAGTGCCTATTCTGCACTTTCCCTCATGGGATAAACCATTTCATGTACATGTGGATGCTTCTGGCATGGCCATTAGCGCAGTATTAGCCTAGCCTTGAGAAGGTATTATAGATCATCCTATCTATTTTACTAGTATAAAATTGACCCCTGTAGAGAAAAATTATACAACAAAAAAGTGTGAGGCCTTTTCGATGATCTACGCGCTACATAAATTTAGATAGTAATTGCTAGTAACACCTTTTTTGTTCTATATTGATCACATGGCACTAAAGTATTTGGTAAACAAGCTAGTTTTATAGGGGTGCATATGTCAATGGGTACTCTTATTCCAAGAATTTGATTTTATAGTTGTGGTAAAACTAGGGAAAATTAATTATGAAAATACCATTTATCCATAATATACCAGAGAAGACATGCAAACAATTGAAGTTACCATGTCTAATGCAGCTTATATAGGTTACAACATGCGCCATCAAAATTATAGGACATTGTTGTCTTTCTCCATACAGGTATAACACCAAAATGAATGAAATCCTTAGAGAAGAACCAACTTTCCTTTGCACAACACCGTTTATGTTGATTAGTGGTGACCTATACAAGTTAGGATGAGATGAAGTATTGCACCAATGTGTAGTGGAACATGAGCGCACATATATCATGGAAGAGGCTCATAGTGGTATTGCAGGTGGGAACTATGCAGGTGATGTCACTACGTGTAAGATTCTACTCATTGGATTATGGTGGGAGACACTATTTAAGGATTTTAAGGTGTATGCAAGGCGTGTGTGTCACCGAGTTCCTTGGAAAACTAGGGAAAAGAGATGAAATACCTTTACGACCTATTCCTAGTGCAGACCATTTGAGAAATGGGAGATAGAATTTTTGGGTCCTATCTCAACAATCACACATAGGAATGGATCGTGCTACATCATCACTTGCACATATTATTTAACAAGGTGGCCAGAAGTAGCACCTAAAAAGGATTGTACAAAGAGCTACAAATAGAGCTGTGTTTTTATGGGAAAATATTATTACAAGGTATGGATGCCCGCTAAGTTTGAAAAGTGATAGGCACACACTTTTGAATGATACAATCAGAATTCTATTGGATGATTTCATGACCGCACACCATAAGACTACACCATATCATCCTCAAGAAAATGGGACCGCCTTTGAAGCTTTCAACAAGATTTTGAGCTAGGCATTGACAATAATTTTTGATGTTGGAAGAAAATATTAGGATGACATATTCTATGTCATGATTTTGGTTTATAGAACCACATACAATTGGTTAAACAAGGTCACACCCTTTCAATTGGTGTTTGGCGCAAAAGAATTTTATTCCTATGGAATTCATGTTACCTTCTTTATGTATTGTGCGCATAGGAGGTCTAGCTGATGAGAAAGCATTAGAGGAACGAATTGGAAATTTGATCAAGCTAGATGAGTGACGAGAAATAACATGATGGAGTCAGAAGCAAGAAAAGGCTAGGTAGAAAGCATGGCATGACAGGCACATTAGGGACAAAAAGCTTGAGATAGGACAAATGGTGGTTCTTTATGACTCTAAGTTTCTGCGCCATCCAGGAAAATTTAAAGTGCATTGGTTGGGACCGTATGTTATCACTCACATACTTAAAATAGGTGCTTCTAGTTAGAGGTTCTTGATGGAATATGGTTACAATGTTACTTCAATGGGAGTAGGCTGAAGCCCTACTATAAATAAGTCTTTTTGGTGTTTTTAATAAGGAATTGTTTCAATTTAGAGTAGGTTTTCATTTATGTATTCCCTTAATGTATTTCCTTCTTCATCGTTATGTTTTTTCCATTATAGTTGGTGTTTTTGTAAAAGAAATTGTTTCGCACGCCTGGAAGCTAATTACCATTTATAGAATTTTTATGTGCAGAGGACTGCACATACCATTTGTGTGGGGTGGCTATTGAAAAATGGGTAAACATAAAGGAACAAACTGCTACAGGTGCTATTCAAGTTTGGAGAGTTTTTGGAATGAAGATTGCTTCCACACGATGACCATAGAGGGGGATAAATGAAGGAACAATATAACGCTAGGTAAGAAGCGACCATGGAGACTACCAAGAGAAGGCACAGTGGCAAGGTACTCAAGCGCATGGAAGCACGCTGAAGAGAAGTATGTAGCTAGAAGGTAGGAAGGCATGCTAGAAGGTTATAGCTGAGGCGTGAAGATGTACTGCATGGAAAGTGTGAAAATGGTTAATTAATGAGAACATTGTTAGTAGGTGGAGGAGAAATAAATACACCAACTTTTTGAAAATCTATATAAGGATGTGATGTGAGTTCATTTTTACCATTGTGATCGCAATAATTTGAATAAGCTAAGTGCAACCGAGATGAGAAAAGAGTATTGAGGTGCGAAGAGTGTGAAACTAGATGTGGAGAGTGGATTTGTGTGCAAAAGAAGCTTGCATCCCCATTGGTGAAGGGTTGGAGTGAAGCGATGCATGCATTGAAAGAGCTAGGGCACATGATTTCAAACTAGTGCACATGATTCAAGCTAGGGTTTTGACCTTCTCGCTATAGACAACATAAAGCGAAGCATTTACACAAAGGACAGGAAGGTGATATTTTCATATGGCCAAAGAAAGTACCTACTGCAGAGCCAAAGGAAAGAAGAAAGTGGAGGCAGAAGTTGAAGTTGCACCCGAGAGTAATTTTTTGGAGATGCAGTACCCAAAAGGTGTTATAGTTGGGAAAGAATGGGATTCCCACATCTGTAAGTGTAAAATAAGTGATTACAACCACCACACATTGGATAACAAGGAGTTAGATGTGTTGTTAAGCACGAAGACCAACAAGCACACAATGGAGGACATGCCAATATATGATGACACTGGGGAGAAGTTGTTAAAGTAGGTTGGAGTCTATCAGTTATACAAGCTCCCTTATTTTGGCAAGTATGAACCATTATACCAGTGGTTAATGAGTAGATTCCATGAGGAATTCTTCTATTTCACAGCATGAGGGTCGAATCATAACCGCCTTGATTACAACAATCGACAAGATTAAAAGATAGAGGGGTAGACTTTGGAAGTGATCTAACTGATAAGGAAGAAATCATGGAAACATGGAAAGAGTTAGCATATATAAAGGGTCAGCGTGGGATGGAAATTGACAAGTCAAGAAGCACCAGTGGTTCAAATAGTTGCACATTTGGTAACAAAGTTGAATGACCAAGAGAGGTGGTCGCAAGTGAATACAATGTGGCTACATATCATGAGGAGAATGTCGTAGGGAGTGATCTACAACATAATAGGCTACATTACAGAGAACATTATCGAGGAAGCGTGCACAAGTGATAAAATCAGTTTTGGTGCTATTTTACTTTATTTAGTATTTATGGATATTAGAGTTCTCGATGGGCCAAAGGACAAGATCTGGGAGTATCCCATGGAGAACAAATCCCTTACAAAAAGTTTCAAAAATATTTATGTGAAGGGTTGATGAGTGGGCCATTCAAATAGAGGGTGGAGATGTGGTATGATAGGCTCCATGCAGCATTTGAAGAGGAGTGGCGCATTCCTAAGGAGTTACCATCAGTGGTGGGAAAGGCAAGTACAATTCACGGTGTACCAACACTTATGCATTACATGATTTGCTATGAAGGATGGGACATGGAGCCCATGGTGAAAATTTCCATATTCCTTCACAACATGCTACTTCTAGGCATCAGTCCATCATTTTACTGATGCACACCACCTAAATTTTATTGCAGATAAGGTAGACTGTGACTACCACACTCTGAGGAAGACATATGTATTTCAGGCCGGACTTCCTATGTTGAGAGGCTCATTTCAGATGTTATAAGCATGAATCCTGTAAGCTTGGCAATTGGGGACATTGGAGCAATGCTCATATACCTTCAGCTTAAGCCCAAGCTAGAGAATAACAAATATGTGGAGAATGAGTTCACACTCCTAGGGCCACCTAAGGGAAAACATACAATGGAGAACATACCAGCTCCAAATCCCACATAACCTATAGAGGTAGATGACAAGGAAGAAGATCATGAAGACAGTGGAGGCTTAGAACATAGAGGCCAGAGGCAACCCACTGATAGAGTAGAGGTTGAGTGCCCAAGTACCCCACCTCTGTATAAGAAGAAGAGGACTTGGAAGTAGTCTACACGGAGAGCTCCATTTCAAGAGGATGTTTAAAAGAGAAAGAACACAAGGCATGGGAACTACTCAATCTATTAGGAGTTCGCCACAAATCTCTCCTTAAAAAGAGACAATGGAGAGGAAAAGGAGGAAGATGAAGCTGAATGAGTAAGTGGAGGAGTCTGCAGAGAGCACGCTTAGAACTCCTATACCACAAGAGGATGTGGAGAAACACAAGGATGAAGAAATTAAGGATGAAGGAGTAAATGAGGAAGGAGAAACATAACAAGATACTACTCATAACATAGAAGATCCAACTCCAAACCTTTGTGCTCAAGTTCCTAAGGGGACAAGAACAAAGAGGGAAAGTGGGGAGCATATTGTGCCAATCATGGGCTATGATGAGGACACAAATAAAATTGTGCATGCACAATTCCATAATACAATAGGTCTTAAAGATTTGTATGGATGGGAATAGATGGAACCATGCACATGGCACTGCAAGTGTGTGAGGAAACAATTGTTATGGTCCATGCAAACTCACATGGACGAGCCTGATTTTGATGTATGTGAAGATTCATGTGTGTCAAGAAGAATGAGAAAGGCACCATAAAATAGGCACATAACTATCAAGCCCACTGTTATGTCTGATGAATAGGTGAGTAATTCCTTGGTGAAGGTATCTACAGAGGTGGCGCGGCAGAATGTAGATAAGGCTGCAACTATTAGAGTGCTAAGAGAAGATATCAAAGATAAAGATGCAAAAATAGTGCATCTAAAAGGAGAGAAGGACCTAGAGAAAAATAAGAATGGGGTCCTCATCAGCATGGCAGAGGAGATCAGTGATCATGTCCTGAAAGCAAGACCGCACTTGGAGTCCAAGGTACCTAAAATATTCCCTTTGGCTATGCATTATGTGCATACCTTAGTTGATTTGGTGCTTGAGGATGGACCAATTCAGATGCCAGAGCCAAAGGACCCGGAATGTAAAAAGAGAGAGAAAGGGTCTTAGTTGTTAGAAAGATTTCATCTTATGAAGCCTTTCTCCAGAATTTGTAGGAAGAGCTAAAGAAAGTAGACCAAGCATTGAATATTTTTGTAGCTCCAGAAGTAGTTATCAGAATCAGGATGATGGTAGAAGACAATGAAGTCCTAAAGGCAATGAAAGATGATACATTGGGGCACGTGAAATGATTGGCACAGGTAAATAAAAATCGCAAGGCCCTTGCAGCAAAGCACAAGACCCACATAAAGAAAGGATGGATGAAATTGGAAATATTATAGCGCAGAAGATGGATCTTCTAGAAGGAAGGGTGATTGTAATTTCTAAAATTCTTATAGTGTTACAGAATGAGAAGGAAGAGATTGCGCAAGAGGAGTTAGATTCTATTGCATTAGATATTCCAGAAAAGGAAGAAGTCATGCTAAGTGATTGGAAAACCTTAGAGGCTGAAATCAAAGAAGAATATCCATAGTTAGTTATTCCAGTTGAAAACAGAGGATGTTTACAGGTGAAAATTCATTCTTTGTACAATAATTCTTTAATTTCCTTTCATTCCCATTCTTTTTATTCTTTAATGTATCAAGAGACAACCATTGTCAAGCAAGCGGCAATGCAGTTTAGTGTGGGGTAATGTTGAGCAGTGCAAAGTATACCACTTAGTAGAAGGCACATGAAGGTTCACACATGGGAACATGACACGTTCAAAGGTTTAGAAGGATAGGGAAGGAAATTCATGTGAAAGACAAGAACATATTCAGACTTAGCCATTTTTAGGATTACGAGCTATTTTTGGAGATAGCATGCAGAGCACACAAACCGGATAAATACTTGCATGACACGCATAGGATATTTTTGGAAGAGCGTCTACTAAGTTATTTGCATGGGTTCGAGTTAATAATAGAATTACTACTTCCAGTTAACTAGAAGAGATATATTATTAGCACACTTGCATGTGTGTCTATTATTGTAAAGGCGCATGGCTATTTTCAGCATGCGACCTATTTTGGGAATTATGTAAGCGGTGAAGGGAAAGTCCCCACCCTTATAAATATGTAGTAATCTACGAGATTAGAGAGAGTGAGTAGTGAGCTATTATGGAGTTATGTTTCCAGACTTGATGCATGCATAAGTTTATGATACTGAATATTGTAAGAAGCTTCGTGTATTTATTGTGTTTAATATAATGGAGTGTATTGACTGATTCAAGGTGTTAAACATGAACGTAACTAGTTCTTGCATGGTTGAATTCATTATGGCTATTGTTTAAATCCATTACTCCTTAGATCTAGATTTGTAGAATGTTTATACTATTTATGGATCTGAATGCATCAACTCTTCATCTTGCTAACATCCTGCACAAGCAACCTAAAGAGAGGCCCGACACCTTTGCGTGCTTCGAGTGAGTGCTCGGGCCTAGGCCGAGTGATGTGCCAAAGCATGCTTGGGTTATTTTTCGGTAAATTCTAGGCTGCATCACCCTAAAAATAACAATTCACACATTTATTCGATGAAAACTTAGTAGATGAGTCATGCCCATTAAACAATATGGCCATATTTTGAAAAGCAACCAAAATATAAATAAATAAATCAAATAAATTTAAATTCAAATTCTTTAATTTTTATACTGTATAGAACTAAATTGTTAGGGAGGCTACATATTCTACATAATTTTTAACTCATTCATGATAAAAATAATTTGGGGCACATATATGATTAATTTTTTCCTTTGAAATGGATAAACATGTTTTCCGGTTCTATATAAATTTCAAAGCATTCATATATATATATCACTTTGCACCTAAAATATTGAACTCCGAGGAATAGAGCAACATTTATTCTAACATGCAAATGACAAGAAAAGGCATGCATAATGTTTAGAGGAATATCCAATTAGACGTTCATGAACACCTTTGACTGGGCACTCTTTCAAACGGTTTTCTTTCACATTCGACAAAGAAAATATAATTTTTCTCATAAAAGATATTTTTTTAGGAAATAATTATTTTATTTGTCTTTTTGTGTCCTTTCATAGACCAAGTTTCCACTTGTGTAACAAAATAAAGAAATAATTACCTCTATAAATTATTATCCATATAAAATGGAATTAATCACTGTCATGAGATCGCCTCCCAATTCATCCTCGGGATGCAGAGAGTAACAATCCCTAGAATTGTCACCATTATACCGATAAAAAGACATAATCCCATAAAATATGGTATGCATCCTCCTAACATGCAGGATGCCAACTTTAATTTCTCAAAGATACCGTATGCTACCCAACACAACATAAGAATTATGGATCTTAACAAATTCATGTGTATAATCCTTAAATTTATCCTTCATAGTAATATTAGGGCACCATATCTTTGTCAATTATCTATATGATACTTTGATATTCTTATGTATGGCCCATGCCACGCATGTACCACAATTTCTTATGGCCCTAAAATGTAACCCATGGTTCATTTTAAGACCTCCCCTCTAAATAATTATTATATAATGGGTGGCGAATGTGCCCAAAAATCTATTCACATTGTTGGCAACTCTTGGAAAGGAGGGTTTCAGGATGGTGACGAATGTAGTTTTTTTTCAACCACTGAATGTCTCCGCACAACTATTAACCTCCCAAAAAAATTTTTTTACCATACGGTAACATAAACATGTGGGTATACGACATCATTATAAATATTCTTGTCTGCTAAAAAAGGGTGTTGTCGGTCGGTAACAATAAAACATTATCATCTAGAAAATGTATAAACATAGTCGTCTGGTAACACATTTTTTGTTACCCATCATTTCTAACAACACATTGTCGAAAATTACTAGAAACATCACGTTGTTACCGGCCGACATTCGAGTGATATTGGCGTATTAGAATAATAAATATTGTTAGACACCTACATTTTAGATATTTTCAACTAGTAACAAGTCGGGATATCGATGTCATCCGATAACACAAAAGGTGTTACCGAATTTCGTATGGTTACGTTGTCACACGGTATCATGTTTTTGTTTCCACCCAAGAACATTTTGATGCTATTGGTTGTTGTCTTTTTTGTTCCCAACCTCGACCAATGGGCCCCTCCTTGCCTATATATATACCCATACCCATTCATTTTTTCCCATTTGTACTTGTAGGTTTCTTTAGACTATAGTTTTTAGAGCATCTACCGACCGCCACTATTCCAAATGGTTTTTTCTACGATCCACTTCACATCACACGTACATGGTACTAATACAAGTATCTGCCAACACCTTTTTTTCAAAAGATCAAGAATCATGACACTAAGAAAAAAATTTAATTAGCACTATATCTTTTTTACATAAACCTATTATATCCATAGTTACTACAACTTCTAAGACCTAGAAATTAAAATTCAATCCGATTGGATTGGAAACTCAAGGTTCCATGGACTAATTTACATGCCTCAATATGAGACAAAAACCAAGTTGTTAGACAATTTAATGCATATGTATAATAGTTTTGATGGCTCTTTCCCATTTGCATTACCATCACACCAATTTTTCATCAGAATAACCCCGATGATATTCATTGTCTAACAGGGGCTCCCCATCAAAATGCATTGCATGTATCAATAAAAACCATTCTACTTGATGAGAAAAAGAAATTTTTAGAGTCTCATTACAATATTTTTGTTGAGGCTAAGGTTAATAATCCCTCTAAAAGAGGGATTAGCACACAATCAATCAAATACCCCTTTCTCCTAGCCATGGTGGAATTTTTCCAGGCCCGCATTGTTTTACAGGAAGATACACTAAATTTCCTCAATGGGAAGTGTACTACCTTCTCCAAACCCTTTCTAGTGTTAGATTCGATTGGTGTACATATATTTCAACAAGGATTCACTCTAACCTTGAAAAGATATTGTGAATCCTAGTACAGTTATTTCTTCTTCTTGTTTTATTCTTTTTTCTATTATGAGGGATTTTATGCACTAAAATTAATAGTTATTCCAACTCGCACCGGAACCGCACAAAAAGATGGACAAATATGCAATGCCTTTCGATCAATAACTCGATGAGAAATTTTATTTTAAATCATTCTATCTTGATTCTTTTCATTAAAAATCATTTTTAAATCAATTCTGAAAAATCTAGATAATCTATTTTCAATAGGTCAAAGCAAGCTTAACAATGGCTCGATGTGTTGTGGCAGTTCATGCACATAACCTTATTGGGCCTAAGGGTTCTAGTGATAACATTGTGATCTCACCATGACCGATGAATCTATGGTTGTCACTAGCACCCAACAACCTAGAAGTAGAAGCAAACACATGCACGGTTCATTTGAATCATCCCACAACTAAGACAAAACTCATGCTCAAGAAAACCTAGTTTATAATTAATCGATAATGCACAATCGTGTTCATTTTTTATTAATTTTTTTATAGAATAATGTTAATATGAGATTTGACAATGACATGTCATTTTCCTAATGTGTAGCCACATCTGGAACATCACCTGCACCCATGGTGTCTACTTCTATAAACACTACTTACATACATAAGCAACAAGAAATTATGTTTCATAGAAGTTTTTCACCCTTCAAAGTTGTGTATGAATAAATCATAGGTTTAAATTTTATTGGTGTATTTTTAAAGATTTTATCATTCAATTTAACTAGTTTTCCTTAAAATCAGGGCTTGCAATGCCACCACCCCCTTCTAGATAGTGCCACAATATATTGATTATGGACAACAACAACATTCACAACATAAGAAATCCATATTGATTTCATTATTTTTAAGTTCTTAATGTTCTCTTTTTTGACTTCATGCATACAACATATTGATATTGTTTAATTTTTGATGTTCACATAATTTTTTCAACCTCAATCTCATGTTCAACCCATGGCCACCCCCTCTACCGAGTTCTCGAGGACTACACCACGCCCACCTCCCCTTCCGCCTCATGGTAGGGGAAAGAGGATAGTGTTGAATCCTATTGCATTGGTTGGTGTTTTCATTGATGTCACATGGCATTGATGGAAAAAGAGGAGTGAAATATCATGTATATATGTGTTTTTCAATGATGTGTAGTGGTCTCAAGTTGGTTCTTTGAGCTTTTAGGATGGTTTTAGGGTGGTCTAAGAGTGCTATAGGCTTGGATAGTGAGGTTAATGCCCACTAAAGGTATGGAGATGGTTTGTAATCTTAGATCAAATGTTCTATAGGTCATAAATTCTTGTTCCAACATGTACAATATCTTTTAGAGTGAGTAACAGTCAAATATTGGGAGTCACAGTTGTAATTGGCTCATTTAGGCCTAGTTCTAGAGCCTAATGAGGTGTAAGAGCTCAATGCAGGTCATGGAAAGACTAGGTAAGCATGTGAGTATCCTAGAACATTTCCTAGGATATGTATGAGCATCCAAAATGTTTATTTTAGCTCCTAGAGGCAAAATTCAAAAGTTCACCAAAATTGCCTTTGAGGACTGATAGTGAATGTTGAGGTAAATGAGATAGGTTTGAGATGTAAAATAAAATTTATGGAAAACCAACATATGGAGTGTGTAGAGGGGTGTCTTGTAGTGCTTCATGTCAAGTTTCATCAAGTTTTGAAGAGGTTTGTGGAAGTTATGCAAGTTTTTCTAAAATTGGTTTCTTAAGGAATGCAAATTGAGCACCCTGTCTTCTTAGCATCCAAGAAAAAATATGGATGGATCATTCTTTAGATAAATCATAGAATTAATTTCTACAGATAATTCCAAGCCTAATATTTTGGAAAAAACAATTAGTGTCAATAGTGGAAGAACAAGAAAATTCTCATCATTCTTTTATCCCTATTTTTTCTCTCTTCTAGGCATCCTCTTGAAGCAGTGGAAGTAAATTTGGTTAGTTGGTCTTAAAATATATTTTTTGAGATATTCCAAATATGTTCAGACTTGATTAATGATTCCTCCATGTCGTTTGTGTCATTAATGATTTCCAAGCTTGTCAAGTTCAATACAAGGTTTACTCAAGGTGTGCAAGTTGGTGTCTTACCGGTGTAATGTGGGAAGAATCAATCATGTAGTTGTGTTTGAATCAAATTTTGAACTTGAAAAAGGGTTTGAAACTCTCTACTAGTCTTTGGTGCATGATCAATTTTCAATTTTGTGTTAGAGTTAGACAAGTAGTGTGAAGCCAAAATTGCTTCTTTGACCATACATTGCTTCCTATGTCAATTCATGAAGTGTACTCATTGAGTTGAAAATGTGATTTTCACCTCATAAGCTCATGACTTTCAGAGCATTGGAGTTTTTCAAATGGCCTAAAAATTACAAGACATTATTTAAAGGTGTTGGAGCTATGTAGGAGGCTGATTTGAAGATTGTGAAGCTCATTTATAGACATGGTGTGAATTGTGCAAGCATTGTTTAACAAGTGTAAAGGTGAAATATTTGTCTCCAAAAATATGTGTGATGCTTAATCAATTTTTAAGACTCTCCATGACTCCTATAAAACATTCAATTCATCAAGTCAAAATTAAAGAAAATTTTTGCTTTCCAAACAAAGCACTATCACCATTTTTTCTATACCGTGCATTGCGAAATCAAGTAGCTGGGAATGTTTTTGGATATTACAAAGTAAGAGAAATCTTGAAAAGGTGAAAAATGTGTACACAAATCTCCTAAAGTTTAAATATTTGAATTTCATCAAAAATTGAGTCAAAAACATTTTTTATGCCCTATCGGGCATGCACAATCCAATAAACCCTCAGTCTAGGGTTAAATGAGAAAAATATTGGAATCTCAAAGTTCCTCAAGTGAAATTGCTTGAAATTTTTAATTACCTTTGTATGATATTCATTTGATATATTCTTCAAGTATTTTTGCAAACCTCGGTGTATCTCCTTCGTTCTCCTTGATGAGCGTTTTTCGAAAATTGGGTTTCATCTCTTTATATAATCTTATAAGTGGTTCTTGTGTTTTTCTCCACATTTAAGGGTATGAGACTTCGCATGTACACTTCATAGGATCAAAGGATTTCTTGAATCATCTGGTATGATTTGAAAGTGATTTAAATGGTAATAGAACCTAACAAAGAGCATATCTAAGAGACTAGAAATATGAAGCAGAACCAATATGCTAAGTTTCTTGGCTAAATTGTTTGAATCAAATAAAAACCTTTTAAAAAGATCGTGAAATGGTAAATTATGGTCTACGCAATGAAAGATAAAGACTAAAGAAGTGTTTTAAATGCTCCAAATTGCATAATTATGTTGTTTCAATCTAGTCATGCAAATGTCTTTGCTAAAATAGTGAGATGTTGGTTAAGTTTCCAAGCCTTGTTTGATGCTCAAGGAAGTCAAATCCTTGTTTGAGTAAAGGAAACCATGAAAATCTCATGAAGGATTCCAAAGGTCACTATAACATATAACAAGACATTTTTCACTTGAGTTAGAGAACTCGAATATGCCCTCGCACATGTTAGAATAGTAGAACAGCTACAAAGGTCTCATTTCTGGAGTTAGAGAGATACATCATGAAGGGTTAGAGATTCTAGAGTTTTAGAATGAATAATTACCTCATATGGAGTGTCGAATGAAGACTTACCTCATATCACTTGGGTTTGACATATGTTAGCCAATTTCCAAAGTGGTTATACTATTCCAGCTACACCTCCTATTGATGTAACAAGAAAGAGAGAAAGTGAAAACAATTCTAAAGCCATGAATGCAATTCTTTGTGGGTTGGCTGAGGCTAAGTTCATAAAGGTCATGCAGTGTACCACAACTAAGGAAATGTGGGACAAATTTAAGACTATATATGAAGGATACATTAAGGTAAAATTGGCCAAGTTACAGACTTATCGTGCTCAGTTTGAAATCATGAAAATGAAGGAAGGTGAAAATTTTACATCATACTTGCAAAGAATGGATGAAGTTATAAATATGATTAGAGGCTTAGGAGAGAAAATAGAAGAGAGTGTGGTTGTTCAAAAGTGTTGAGATCTCTATCCTCAAAATTTTATTCCAAGGTGTTAGTAGTAGAGGAAGCCAAGGATTTAACCACCTTGACAATGGATGATCTTCATGGAATTTTAACTACATATGAGATGAGAATCAATGACTCAAATTTAGTCAAGAAAGAGGAAAATGTTAAGGCTAATAAGGAATCACATGTCAAGAAGAATAAAGTTGAGTTTGATATGGAAATAGATGATGAGAAGGTGGAAGCCATGTTTGTGAGAAAGATGAAAAGAGGATCAGGTAAGTACAAGGAAAGTTTCCATTTAAATGTTTCAATTGTGGCCAAGTTGGTCATTTTGCTTCAAAATTTCCCAACAAACACAAGGGGGATCAAGATGATGAAGAATCTTCTCAAAGGAAAAATAATAAATTCAAGAAGCAAGGGGGCAAGAAGAAATACTTCAAAAAAAAAATCTACACACAAGAAGGTTCAAGCTCTTCTCAGTGAAGTGACTCAAAGAACCCCGAGAGTGATGATGAAGAAATTCAAGCTGAAACATTGTTCATTGCTATGGAAGTATTTACTGCAAGAAATTCAAAAGGAAAATTTTAGTTTGAATGATAGGTTAGATGAAGAAGAGGTAGAAGTTAACCTTGAGGTTGAATTAATTAGTGCTCTAGAAGAGTTGAAACATCAAATAAAGAAGAATCAAAAACTGAAATTGATGGTGAAAGAGTATGAAGGAAAAATTAGTCTTCTTGAGGAAAACAAAATAAATAAGCTCAAGAACATGAAGATATGGTCAAGGAATTTGAGGCACAAATCAATTTGATTGAATAATCCTTCAAAATTAAGGAAGAAGAGCATTTAAAGCTCAAATATGAATTAGAGCTACTGCAGACTCAATTGGATCATACCTCCACCAAATTGAATACCTATCACAATTTGGAGAAGAGTGCAACTGATCTAGTTGAACTTCTAGGAAATCAAATATATGTCAATGAAAAATTTGGTCTAGGATTTGAGGAGAATAATGAGGATGACAAATCAACAAGTAAGAAGATAACCAAGACAACTCAAGAACCTCCTAAAGCTAAGAGATAAGTTCATGAAGAGATATCATTCAAACAGACAACACCATGCTATGAGGTATGCTCATTTATTTTATGGATATTGTTTTTCATGCAATGAATTTGGTCACAAAGCCTCAAAATGTAGAAAGCATTCTAAAGGTCATGGTAGACATCTTGATTTTTATCATTTGAGAAGCAAGGATGAGCTGATTTGCTACAACTACCAAAAGTATGGGCATATAACTAAATTTTTTCATCAAAAGCCTTCAAATCAAAGCAATAATGTTTACATCATCAAATCAGATTCTATAAATGCAAAGAAAAAGGGTTAATATCCCTAACTTCCTTTCATTCTCAGAGTGAAGACATGGAGTGGTATATTGATAGTGGGTGCTCAAGCCACATGAAAGGAAACAAGAATAAGTTCATCTCTCTGGAATAAAATTCTTCAGGTACAGTGAGGTTTGGAGACAATACCTCAGCTAATATTGTGGGAAAAGGTAAACTAAGTCTTGACAATGGAAAAACCATCACTGAAAATGTGTTGTATGTTGAGGGATTGAAGCACAATCTTTTGAGTGTCAGTCAAATGTGCAAGCATGGATATACAATATTATTTCATGACAAACGATGTGACATAACTTGTATACATATTTTGGCTCTGAGATCTTCATTACAAGGTTACACACTCTCAAGTTCCCTTGGCACATTCCCTTCTTTTCCTCACATGCCCTTGCACGCTTCCCCTTCTTCCATTCCTTTCCTTTTCCTCTTTGTTCCACCTTCCCCTTGCACGCATTCACCTTCTTCCTAAGCATTTTTTCACCATGTGCACATGCCTTGCACTTGCTTCAATCAGCTAAGTCCCTGGCCCTCTCGTACACCCCACACATTACTTTGTAATAGTTACACCTTGACCATGTATTCTTTACTCAATAGTTTTCCTTATTTCCTCATGCGTGTGTGCACGTGCCTTCCTTCCTTCTTCTTCTTCCTCATTCTTCCACTCATTCTTCCGCACCCTGCATATTTTGCACCCCTTCTCCACATTTTGTGCCACATCATTCGACATGCTTGAGTGTGCCACATGTAACAATTAAATCAAATGTGCCAACAGGGTGTCAATCCTTACAACAAATCAATGAGTAACAATGGTGGAAAGAAATGACAAGAACATTTGCATATTTGGTCATCCTTTCATCCAATCCACGCATTCCACGTGTTTTGCATGTGTGAAAACTTTGAAAAATTTCTGACAGCCCATATCTTTTTACTACAGAGCTCTAATCAGCGTGCACCTAGTCTTGTCGATAGTTGTTGAGAAATGGGAAAATGTCTTTCTAAGCATTAATGGGTAGATCTAATTGCTCCAACCACCTAATTTGATTTGATTTGATTCACCCTCCTTCCTTCTTCAACATGCCAAACAGACTGGGGAAGTGCATTTGACATATTTTAGGTGGATTTGTAGGCATTGAATGCTTCTTGTTGGTGGTTGCATTTCAAATTCAGATTTTCCCTCCTTCTCTTCTTCTTCCATGGATTCATCTATAAATGTAAGAGTTGGGCTCATTTTTAATGTTGGATACTTTGAATCCTTACACATTTTGCTAAGGACTTCATATTTTTGTATTTTGAGTTGCAGACCTCTAGATCTTGGTTCTTGCATGTGGATATCAGCCTCTTTTACCATTGTAACAGCTCTATGCATTTCTGGAAGTAATAGAAGCATCATTTTGTGACTATTTCTATCCTAACGTGTTTTGCATTCCTTCTTCTTTCTTTCCTTTTCTTTTGCATTGTGTGTGCTTGTTTGTGCCATTTTACGTCCCTTGTAGCTCCTTATTTAGTTGTGTTCCATGAAATTGATATGGTAAATATGTTTTAAGTTGTGTTACATGTGCCTAGCCTTCTTTCATGCATTTCCTTCATTTTCACTCAAAATAGATAGTGTTCATCCCTCTTTTTCTGGTGCTATCACCTTTTAGTGTAGTTTCCTTTCATGTTATCCTCTATCCCTGGTCCCTTGGCATCATTAGCTTAGTTTTCCCTTTCAGCACTAGGAGTAGTAGTAGTATAGTAGAAATAGATAGAGGAACCGACCTTCTCAGAGATCCATCCCAGTGCGCAAGGTCCCACAACTTGGGGATGGTTCCATTGTTGATCTCAAATGACTCGGTTCTTCTAGATCCGAGACATGGGTGCAAGTTTGATGACCAACAATTTTTGGCATGCCGGTGGGACAAATGAAAGCTTAAATTTCATATTGCTAAGTTTTGGTGTGTGGACTTAGTATTTCAGCCTTTGGAGGCTCATTTCAACACATCTGGTGACTCCCAACATTTACAGATCTCTATTTTAGTAACCTTGAGCACCTTTCATGAGAAGAGTGCATACAAGGAAAAGTGCAGCAAGCTGAATATTCTTTTGAGTACCTCCAGCTATCCCCGAGAAGAGTTCATTCTAGAAATCCCACGCATGCATCTCCATCTCCAGTGTGCCATGCACCCATTCAACTCCTCCTCACAATAGCAACAACAACCAGTGCCCCTGTAATGGCATGGCACATCAACCACCTCCTCCACTAAGGAACTTTTGCTAACTTCACCAGAGGAAGTCCCTGGTTTCTAGCCATGTGCAACATGATATGCCAAATGGTGCACTCAAAAGTATTCCATACTTTACTGGTGAGAATCAAGTCACCCCTCAGGAGCATATCCAGATGTAGAAAATGTATGTTCACTCTATTTGATCACACATGATGATGTAGAAGTTAGGCTACTTGCAGCCTCTTTCAAAGGAAAAGTGCTTCAATGGTACCGAGGCTTGAGACTTGGATCTATTACCACCTAGGATGAGCTTGGAACAAACTCTTTGTAATTATTTTGAAGATAAGTTCAGATCACCTATCTTGGTGGAGCAACTAACAACAAAAGGAGGGTGCCCAATGAGTAGATGACTGATTTCAACATCATATTTTAGAAGACTTGGGACATAATCCCTCTTGTGGTAAGACCTATAACCCAACATGCTTTTTATATTATCTAAAGGTGTTGAACATGATATCTCAGTCATGATTCAATCCATGGGAGGTAGGACTTTACCAACTACTTATAATATTGTAGTAAGGGTAGAAAATAGTCTTATTTAGTGGGAAAGATAGCTCCTAGACCACCTATGCCCTTGTTCCTAGAAATGTCACAAGCCCCAACCTTCTTTGGCCCCTATTCCTATTCCTGAGAAAAGCACAACCTATTGCATCAACATCCTACTCTCAATGCAATAAAAAGAAGATGAAGAATTGAAGACCTTGATTAGAAATTTTTCAAATAAAGTCATATCATTAGAGAAACAACAGTGCAAGCCTATAGAGGTAGTTCTAATCAAGGTGCACATAGCCAAAGCAATCAGCCTTGGTGGAATCAATATGGAAACCAAAGATATGTGCCCAACCAATAGAATGATAGATGGCATGCTAGTGCACATCTATCCCTTGCAAGTTGTTCCTCTCCCATGCCCTCTCTTCCAACACCCAAACAAGTCAAGCTTGTTCTAGTTCAAGAACAATTTGGCACAGAGTCGAATGGTGCTTCCTTGTAACATGCCTGCCTCATAGTCAATATCATTATGCCAATGTTTGCATGCATGCCAAGCCTACATGATCCAGAATGCTTCAACTGTGAGCCTTCAACAAGTGCCCCTAAAGAAGAAAACCAAGAAAGGCCAGAAGCTCCTCTAGAGGAAAATTTGATGTTCTTTGGCATTGAGGACTTTTGTAATAATCAACCAAGTATAGAGATGATACAAAAGACCATGTGCCCAAGTTGTGGACAACACAAGATACAAGAAGAGAATGCTAGAGTCAGTGCAAGTCACAATTCCAACAACACAAGTGACCCTCAAAAGTAGAAAGATGTAGCCAAGGCATCTCTAGTGGTAAAAGTACTCAAGTCCCTACACAAGAGATCCCACACAAAGCTCCTTTAGAAGTGGCATGCACCCTCCTTTGGTAGGTCAAAGCCTCAGCTTTGGCTAAAGCTCTTGCTTTCCATGCCCCGAAAAATCAAGAAAGGATGTCATTCCCCAAATGCACAAGTCATGGGTCTTCCATTCAGCATTGTGGACCAGATGAAGAAGACAAATATAAATGTCACAATGTGGGATGCCCTAACCATTCCATCCAATGCATGACCTATTGCATGAGGCCCTGTGCAACATCCCACACATTGATCCAACTATTCACAAAGTCACACGCTTCTATCAACATCTACCAAGAAGAGGAGAAAGTAAGTAAAATTGTTAAAACCCCACCCTTCTATATGTCCTTGATCATAGGAAAACACCTAGTGCATAATTACATGATAGACTCAAGTGCTAGTACTTTGTTATGCCCAAGAAGATAGTTGATGTCTTAGGTCTTAAGTATAGCCCCTGTCAAAAGGAGTCCTGCAACTTGATGGTTCAACTATTACTACCTTAGGAATCATCAAGGATCTTGAGTTAACCCTTCATGCATGTCCAAGCCTCACCATAACTCAAGATGTATCTATCATTGACTTACCTCCTTTGTTTTCCCTATGTCTATCAAGAGAATTTACTACAAAAGTGGGTGGTTACTTGTCTTCTGATTGGTCTCATATGTTACTCAAGACAAGGTATGGTACCCAGTTTACCATACAAGTTGAGCCAATATTTTCCTATCATGTAGAGTCATATGTCCCATCCCCTCTCCAAGCCAACTATTTAATCCAAGAACAAGCTTCAGTTCTGAAGAGC
Source organism: Taxus wallichiana var. yunnanensis (assembly GCA_018340775.1). NCBI lineage: Eukaryota > Viridiplantae > Streptophyta > Pinopsida > Cupressales > Taxaceae > Taxus > Taxus wallichiana. The sequence goes on from CM031235.1 coordinate 798,904,460, forward strand.
ATCCTCTTCCACCTTCTATTCTGATCTAGTACTTGATGAGTGGGCAGAGAGGCACCATAAATTTGACCCATATGTTGAAGAACTAGAAGCCTATGAAACTGGGCTTGGTACTTACTACATTCTTGAAGAAGAAGTTATGTTTTCATGCATGTGCTCAAGAAAGACAAAGTTGAACTTGGTCTATGGAAGTTATACTTTGATGGTTCAAAAGTAGAAATGGTGTGGGAGTAGGGGTTGTTCTCATTTCTCCTAAGGATGAGAAATTATTCTTCATGCATAGATTGCAGTTTACCTGTTCTAACAATGTGGTAGAAGTATGAAGCATTGGTGCATGGCCTTCTCATTTATTGAGAAAGAAAGGGATTAAGGTGCTGTAGATATTTGGGGACACAAATTGGTTATTCACCAAGGTTACCAACAAGTTCCAGAAAAGAATAAGCTTCTCAAAGCTTATAAACATAGATTTTGGGACCTCCTTGAGAGCTTTGATGCTCTAAATCTATAGGTGGTGCCACATAAAATGAACAAGGAAGTTGATCAAATGGCCATTCTTGGTTCATAGTTCTCTCTACTGAGGATTTTTCAAAGGAAACACTCAACACATTAAGATGGTGATCAGACCATCCATTCTAAACAACAACACCAGCTGGAAAGTGTTTGAAAGTGATGCATAGATCATCTAGTTCATTCAAAATGAAGTTGAATTCTCATCAAGCATGCAAGTTGACTTGCATGATAAAGCTATGGTGACCAAGTGATTCAACTAAAGTCAAATAAGTTTCCTAAAGGGTTGGTCACCTTAGAGAAAATGTTTATCCCTGATGATGAGTTCAAGGGTGAAGAAAGGTATATGCATGCCATGCAAGAAGACTTCTCCCTATCACTATTACATGTGGAAAGAGTTGCTTGCTCAGTAAGACTTGTGCACATGATGAAAAGCAAGGCCTTCATCTCTCTCTGTAAAAAATATAGTGATATATTTTCATGGGAGTATGAAGACCTCAAAGGTTTTGATCCAAGTGTTTCTCAACACTCCATTGATCTTGATCTTGGTATCAAGCCCATCATCAGAAAAAAAATGACCAATCAATCCAAAGATAGATCCCCTCATGAGAAAGGAATTATCCAAACTCATTGAGGAAAAATTATTTTTCCCATCAAGTACTCTACTTGGGTCATGAATCTAGTTCCAGTGCAAGAAGAATGGTGAAATCAGACTCTGTGTTGATTTCAGAGATTTGAACAAGGCATCTCTAAAGGATCATTATCCTTTTCCTTCAATGGAGAAGATTCTACAAACTGTGGTCAAGTGCACAAAGATTCTCAATGTTAGATGGGTATTCAGGTTTCAATCAGATCCTGGTCAAGGAAGAGGATCAATTCAAAAACAATGTTTACAACCAAGTGGGGAACATATGCATATCAAAAGATGCCCTTTGGTCTGTCAAAAAATGTAGGTGCACATTTCAGTGCATGCCATGGATATTTCCTTCAAAGGTTACATCAATGATTTCATCTTGGTTTACCTTGATGACATAAATCTTCTCAAAGAAGAGCGTAGATCATATGGCACACCTAGAGAAAGTCTTTGAGAGATGCAAAAAGTATGGGGTGTCTCTTAACCCCAAGAAGTGTAATTTTTAGTGGCACAGGGAAAGCTTTGGGCCATGTGGTTTCAAAGGATGGCATCACAATTGATCCTGAGCACATTTTCAGCCATCCTAGCTCTCTTTCCTCCGGTAGTGCACAAGAAAGCCTTACAATCCTTCCTTGGAAAGATCAATTTTGTTAGGTGTTTTATCCCTAACTTTGTAGGACTAGTCGGCCCATCACCCTGATGCTCAAGAAGGACATAGCCTTCAGATGGATAATAGAAGGAAGAGAGAGCTTCAACAAAATCAAGAAAGAAATTTCTTGCATGCACCAACACTCATCAACCCAGATTACTCAAAGGATTTCATCCTTTATGCTTATGGTATGCTGATGCAAGTGTTTTTTTGTCCTAACAAAGAAAATGAACAAGGGCTGGAACAACTAGTGGCTTTTCTTCAGCTAGATGCTGAAGGATTATGAATTAAAATATAGTCACATGGAGAAATAGGTCTTCGCCATCATGCACGTGCACTCAAGAAATTCAAAATTATGCTCACCAAAAATCATATTAAGGTGTTAGTCTCCCACTCTTCTATCAGAGACTTCATCATGGGAGAAGAAATCAATGAAAAGAGAGCATGATGGGTGACCAAAATCATGGAATATGATGTGACTATCAAAGCCACAAAATTGGTAAGAGGTAGTGCACTCTGTAAGAAGATTTTGAAGATGTGCAGAATGAATCGAGACTTCATTATTTCTAGATGAGGATCTCCCCCACGTGTAGAACTTGAGAGAAGAATATAGAGATCTGGTGTGTGTGACTGGATGAAGGACATGATCACATTCCTTTTTCCGAGGGCATACCCTCCTGGTTTAAACAAAGAAAAGAGAAGACATCTGAGGTTACAATCTATATCCCTTATGTTTTGATTGATGGACTTCTCTTCAAAAGAATCTTGATGGCATGTTGTTAAGATGTATCAAAATGCAGAAAAAAAAGTGTTAGCAAAATTTCATGATGGATTCTCTGGTGGACACTTTCTACCAAAACTACAACAATGAAGATCATAATGGAAGGTATATTTTGGCCTACTCTATTTTGGATGCACACAAGTGGGTCAAAAATGCAAGGAATGCACTTTCTTTGTAGGAAAGAAAATATTGAAGTGCTTCCCTCCGACCAATCCAAGTAGATCACCTTTTGTGCAATGGGGTCTCGACTTCATAGGCATGATCAATCCACCTTCAAGCACTAGACACAAGTGGGTGTTGATAGCTATGGACTACTTCACCAGATGGATAGAAGTTGTCACACTCAAGGAATCAACCGAGTCATTCATCCTTGACTTTCTCAAAGGTATAGTCACAAGGTTTGGCATTCCTCAAACCATTATCTCGATAATGCAAAATCCTTCCTTGGGACCAAAATCATTGATTGGGCTCTAAATTGGGCATTATATCTAAAGACTTCTTCCAACTATTACCCCCAAGGAAATGGTTTGGAAGAGTCAACAAAATAAGAACCTGATAGAATCATGAAGTGCACAATGAACATCAGCCAAAGACAATGGCATACAAAGGTCTCGTGTGTGCTCTGGGAAGATAGAATCATAATAAAAAAGGCAATAGGAACTTCACCTTACAAGCTTTTGTCTATGGAAAGGAGGCTACCCTTCCTTTGATGCTAGAGTTGAACTCATTGGCACTTTCCCAACAACTGGAATTTGAAGGCATAGACTAGAGAGAAATAGAATGGAAGAGCTAGTTAATCTTGAAGAATCAAGAAACTCTTCCATGATCAAGCTAGAACAACATCAACAAACAACAAAGAAATGGTTTGATAAAAAGGCTAGGCCTCAAAATTTCAAAGTTGGGGACTTGGTCTTAAAATGGGATGTTGATAGAGCTAAACCAGGTGCCATTCAAAGTTTGATGCACTTTGGAGTGGCCCATACATCATCAGTTCATGTAAAAGAGGCTAACTCTTTTGAGTTAACTCATCTTGATGGAGGCATGCTACAAATCCTAGTAAATGGGATCTATCTCAAACCCTTCCATTAAGTTTTTGCTACATCATTTTGTATATATTAGAGTAGTTTCAATTCCTCTAAGTGTGTTGTGTGCACATTTTTTTTTTGTACATAGTTATTTCTTCTCACGTGCTTCTCTACGTGCATGCTCTTTTTTGCTTCCAAGATGCCGAATCTTCTTCAGGAATTTTAAGCAATTTTGCAGGATTTGGAATAGAGTCAAGAAATGATCCTTCAAGTGACTTCAAGGGTAGTTCTTCAAAGTTACAAATCAAAATTTCATGATTACATAGTAGACTCCATGCCCAATGGATGCTTCCAAGCTACTGATCTCCTTCATCTAACAGAAGATGGCCCCAAAAGTCACAAAACTATTATCCAAATAACTCTCCTAGTTATTTGGGTAACTTGTATACATCTTCTAGCTCTGAGCTCTTCATTACAGGTTACGCACACTCAAGTTTCACTTGGCACATTCCTTTTCATTTCCTCACACCCTCACCTTCCCCCTTTCCCTTCCCCTTCTTCCTTTCCTTTCCTTTTCCTCTTTGTTCCACTCTTCCCTTTGCACATCTCTGCATTCACCTTCTTCCTAAAAGTTGTTCACCCTGCACACGTGCCTTGCACTTGCTTCAATCAACTAAGTCCCTGGCCTTCTCTGCATGCCCCACACATTACTTTGTAATAGTTGTGCCTTGACCATGCATTCTCTCCACTCAACATTTTTCCTTATTTCCTCACACACGTGTGCATGCCTTCCTTTTGTCTTCTTCTCGTGCCTCATTCTTTCACGTGCATATCTTTGCACCCTCCTTTGCGCCTTCCTTACATCTTTTGTGCCACATCATTTTGACATGCTTGAGTGTGCCACATGTAACCAATCAAAGCACACCAATAGGCACTAGAATCCTTGCAAAAAATCAATGAGTGACACGTGGTAGAAATGACAAGAACATTTACATAGTTGGTCATCCTTTTAGCCAATCTATCATGCACCACGCCACATGTTTGTGCATGTGATGATGACTGAAAATTTCTTTGACATAGCCGTATCTTTTCTATAGAGCTCCAATCAATGTGCACCTAGTCTTAATCAGATAGTTTTGACATAGGCTACAATGCTAAATATTCAAATTCAAATTCTTGGTGGATCTGGTAGGTGAGAAATGGGAAAATCTTTTTGAGCATTAATGAGTAGATCTAATTGCTCCAACCACTTGATTTGATCTGATTCACCCTCCTTCCTTCTTCAACATGCCAAATAGACCTGGGGAAGTGCATTTGATAGATTCTTAGGTGGATTTGTAGGCATTGAATGCTTCTTGTTGGTGGTTGCATTTCAAATTCAGATTTTTCCTCCTTCTCTTCTTCTTCCATGGATTCATCTATAAATGTAAGAGTTGGCTCATTTTTAATGTTGGATACTTTGAATCCTTACGCATTTTTCTAAGGACTTCATATTTTCTATGTATTTTGAGTTACAGACCTCTAGATCTGGTTCTTGCATGTGGATATCAGCCTCTTTTCACCATTATAATAGCTCTGTGCATTTTTGGAAGTAATAGAAGCATCATTTTGTGACTATTCTCTATCCTAACATGTTTTCATTCCTTCTTCTTGCCTTTTCTTTTACATTGTGTGCTTGTTGTGCCATTTCACGTCCCTTATAGCTCCTTATTTAGTTGTGTTCCATGAAACTGATCTGGTAAATATGTTTTAAGTTGTGCTACACATGCCTAGCCTTCTTTCATGCATTTCCCTTCATTTTCACTCAGAACAAATAGTGTTCATCCCTCTTTTCTAGTGTGCTATCACCTTTTAGTGTAGGTTTAGAACTAGATAGAGGAACCAGCCTTCTCTAGAAATTCATCCCAAGCACACAAGGTCACACAACTTGGGGACAATTCCATTGTGATCTCAAATCACTTGGTTCCTCCAGATCTAAGACACATGTACAAGTTTGACGACCAACAGTTGATACACACTAATCTTGTAGGACCAACCACAAGTGAAAGCATTCAAGGATATAACTATTTCATGTTGTTGATTGATTATTTCAAAAGGATGAGATGAGTTACCTTCCTCAAAGAAAATTTAGAGGCACTAGAAGATTTAAATCATTCAAAATAGTAGTGGAAAATGAAGGGCATGTAAAAATAAAGAGGTTGAGGTCGATAGAATAGGCGAGTTTTGGTCATATGAATTTGATGAATTTTGTGAGACTCGTGGAATAATAAGAAAATTATCAATTACAAGGACACCTCAACAAAATGGGGTAGTAGAAATAAAGAATAGAACAATATAATAAATGGCTAGAACTATGCTTAATGAATCAAAAATTCTGATGGATATTAGAGAGAAGCAGTTGGCACAACAATATACATTTTAAATAGATCTCAAATAAGAATTAATCACAAGAAGACACCATATGAGATTTGGAAAGGTATACCTACAAGTGTGAAGCACCTAAGGGTCTTTGGAAGCAAGTGTTACATCAAGAGAGATGATGACAATCTGGGTAAGTTTGATTCAAGGTGTGATGAAGGTATTTTCTTAGGATACTCAGTTGTTAGTTCAACATATAGATGCTACAATAAGATCCAACAAAAGATAGTTGAGATTACTAATGTCACAATTTATGAATCCTATCCAAAGAAGGTCATAACTCAACCCAATGAAACTCCAAAAAACTGCTAAAAATTGGGATGATGAAGAAATTTCAGAAGTGAACATGAAATAGAAGATGATGAAGAAGAGAGACCTAATACTAAGGCACCTTCAAGGTAGGTTAAAAGAGACCATCCTCCAAGTTAGATCATAGAAATTAAAGAAGCAGAGACATTCAAGTAAGAAGAAGGCCAAAAATTTCTCAAAATCAAGAACTCTCTTGTCCAAAATAGAACCAAAGAATGTCATAGAGGCTAGCAAGGATCAAAATTGGGTGAATGCAATGAATGAAGATTTGGAACAAATTAAAAATAATGAAACATGGGAGCTTTTACCTAGGCCAAAGGAAAAAAACATTATTGGAACCAAGTGGGTGTTTAGAAACAAATTGAATGAAAAAGGTGAAGTTACTAGAAATAAGGAAAGGTTGGTTTGTAAAGGATATGCTCAGTGGAAGGAGTATATTTTGATGATACATTTTCTCATGTGGCTAGGATGGAATCCATTAGGATTTTCTTAGCATATGCAACACACAAAGGATTCAAAGTATATCAAATGGATGTGAAATCATCATTCCTAAATGGGCACTTGAATGAGGAGGTTTACATTGAACAACCATATGGTTTTTCTCTTACCGAGGACATGGATTATGTGTGTAGGCTAAAGAAGGAACTTTATGGGCTCAAACAAGCACCTAGAGCTGGTATAGCATGTTGGACAAGTACTTGATTGAGAAAGGATTCAAAAAGGTGTAGTTGATAGAAACTTGTACATAAAATAAGAAGAAGAACACTGTTGATTATTGTTGTCTATGTAGATGACATAATTTTTGGGAGTAATAATGAGAGTATGTCACATGGTTTTTTAGAGGTAATGAAAAAGGAGTTTGAAATGTCAATGCTTGGTGAACTCTCATTCTTCTTAGGGCTGTAAATTCTTCAAGGAAAAGAAGGAATATTTATCTCACAAATAAATTACATCAAAGAAATGCTCAAAATATTTTAGATGCAAGATTGTAATCCAAGTAAGCACTCCCATGAGTGTAGGATGTAAACTCAACAAGGAAGATATCTCACCAAAGGTAAATCAGACCCTATATAGATCCATGATAGGAAACCTTTTGTATTCAACAACATCTAGACCTGATATCATGCAAGAAGTTGGTTTGGTTGGAAGATTTCAAGAAGACCCAAGGGAAATTCATCTCCAAGTAGTCAAAAGAATATTCAAGTATCTCATGGGGACATTGGACTATGGTCTTTGGTATCCAAAATGCAATGAATTTCATATCAAAGCTTTCACAGATGTAGATTGGGAAGGCAACATTGATGATAGGAAAAACACAATTGGTGGAGCCTTCTTTGTAGGTAAGTTCCTTGTATCATGGTTGAGTAAAAATAAATCTCTTGTATCACTTTCTACTTATGAGGTTGAGTATGTTACAACAGCCATTTGTTATACACAAGTGATGTGGATGAAGAAAACTCTTGAAGACTACAAAATTGAAAATGAAGGTCCTATTCCTCTATACTGTGATAGCAAAAGTGTTATAAGTGTTTCAAAGAATCCAATGTTACATTCTAAGACAAAACACATACCCATCAAGTATCACTTTTTTAGGGAACAAGTCAATGAGAAAAGAATAAGGCTTGAACATGTGTCTACAAAGGAAGAAGTAGCTGATATAATGACTAAACCTCTACCAAAAGCATATTTTGAATAGTTAAGGCATAAATTGGGGTAAGATCAGCCCCTAGTAGTCACTAAAGATCTCAGAATGATAGGGGAGCAGCTTAAGTGCCAAGGTTTCTCTAAGAAGGCTTAAGTTGAGTCTAGATAGGGGGAGTTATTTCTCTAACCCAAGGCACAAGTCAAGAAGTTCATAAAAGGCATTTATAGAAAGTGAAAATGTTGAATACCAAAGGGACTAATCTTAGGAGAGTATTGCAAGTATTTTATGAAGAAAGTATCGCAAGTAAGTGAGTTTTTTCAAACAAAAGAGCAACGCTTTTTCTAGGGGGATATTATTGAGGTAAGAACATGATTTATCATGTTTTTCTTTCATGTTACTCATGTTTTTCATAGATTTCAAAGGGGGTGGCTCATATGAGGTGGAGAGGAGAGAGAGGCTTAGTTTTACCATCTCTCGCCACCAAGGCAGCCTCAACCATCGTGTCGGTAGCTATTAGCAATAGGGCATGGTCAAGGACTAATGTCTATATAGATTTTGCACCCAAATGTTCAAGGTGAGGGGTTGGATGGATAGGGAGATGTCGATGAGGTCTAGGGGATACTTCGAGAGGAGTAGAGGAGGAGGAGGAGGAGGAGGAGGATAATGATCCTTTTGATATAGGTCAAACACAAAGTGGTAAGTAGGAGATCCAAGCAAAGTGCTATTTTTTATTTATTTTATATTTGCACTCCTACCTTTTATTTATACTACTATTGTTACTATTATCGTTAGTGGTTTTGCTATATTTAGTGGTTAGTTGATTTTTTGGAGATATTTTATAATTTTGTGTGTCTCGTGTAGAGACTATTGGCAAGTGGTGGAAATTAATACAAGACACCCTAATTCACATGTTTTCCCCATTTTTAGGATGACCCTTGATTATGTATAGGTAGATCATGGGTTTACTCAATTGTTGAGCAACATACATACGTCTTTGCCACTAGATACCATAGGTCATAACTCTTAGTCATTGAGAGGGCCAAGACCTCAACACTATAGATTAAGACAGTTTGAGAGAGGTGATGCACATGTAATGGGGTGGGCATGGATCCTCTTTGAGTTAGAGGATAGAGACCTAGATGACATTGATGCCTCACGTGAGTGAGTATCATCATAGGAGTATGTCGAGGAGTCTCGCACCACTCTACAACAAGGTCATACATGAGGAGGACTAGGATTCATCAACATCATTCTACTAGATGATCACATCGTAGTTTTTGTTATACCCAACATTTTGATATATATTATACATGGAGGCACTTGTATGCCCCAATTTTTTTATAATTCAATTTTTAAACCCCCACTTGTTCATGTGATGACACCTTGTACAAACTTTTTATATATATATATATATATATATATATATATATATATATATATATATATATATATATTGGGACTTTGATTGCATGATGTTATAAGAATCCTTTAATTATACAAGTTTTAGTTGTTTTTCCTATTTATAGATGTATTTAACCTAATGGATACTAGGAATATAGTGTTCACATGTAATTTACTATAAGGTGAATATATTATTACTATGATAATTAATGAATTACTAGTTTATTAGTAACATATTTGGTTAGTTAATATATTGTTGTAACAAATGTATAACAATATATTAATAGAGGTTTATACTCCCTATAAAATAAGGAGTTAGTTTTCCTATTTGTATGGCTTTATAATAGCCCTCTATACATTATAAAAATGCAGTTGTGGATTAATATGAATACTATCTTTTTCTTTGCAAATTTCTCCTGTCCAATATTTGGTATCAAAGCAAGTCTCATAATAGCATTCTAATAGTATTAATTATATCGTGGGACAGTCAGATGTAGTAACACTTGTATGAATGAGAGTCATTTGTATAAGGATTAGAGTGACGTCACAATGTTATCTCAACCTTGATCTAGCCAAGATTATATCTCTTTCCTAGTCTCCTCATACTTATTTCATGTATTGTTTTCAAGACCATGTGTGCAAGAGGCTGATTCATAGTTCATTTATTTCTGTGGTCTTCTCAATTCATCATGGTAGTCATGCATTATTGAGTATCCAAAATTATTTGAAGGTAGATCAACCTATTTCAGGTGAGTATGGAGCGATTGGAATTATGAATCGAACCCGTGCCCTCATTTGATATGTTTCTGGTTAGTAGAAAAAGATCTTTTCATTCTTATTCATTCTTAACAAGTTGCAGATAGGTCTCGACATCTTATTTCTTATATCGATCATGTATACACCTCCGTTTATTATCATATGCATCGTCTAACAATCCCTATCTTGTTTTTTGCTTGTTCTCGGTGACTCACCAACAATTTACCACCATATATCATTCAAACATGATATTTCATTCAAGTTTCACTGTTCAGTTATCAATTTCCATTCTGGAACTAGTATGGACTCTCTCAAGATATTTTTCCACGTAAGGAGAAGCGAATCGATTATCCAAAGGACTCACATCATCATATAAAGTCTTGATTGGAAATTTACATCTGGTCATAAGTACGAGGGAAAATTTATGTAAGAAAGACATTGCAGAGCTGTAGGGTATCCAATACGACTGATAAACAATTTTGTGTGCATGATTATGTTCACCAAGGACCATGCAGTATTCTCTTCGCTCATTGTGATAGATGTATCCTCTTGATCTGATCAAGTTCCACACTATTTTATTTCCCACCGTCTTCCTGTGCTTGTATGTATTCTGTCAAAATTTTAATCATATCCTTTTTTATGTTAAAATTTGATATTAAATGTGTTTTTTCTTTGTCATTGTGTAATTTAATATACTTGTCCATTATTTTTAGCTTGTCTATTAGTTTAGTATGTTGTCATAGTTTTCAAGTCATTATTGAAAGAGTCATTTATGTTCATAATTTTCATTTAATAAAATATTCCATTTTGTTTTTTCAATTCTCTCTATTGTCACTTAAGAGTATATTGTCTTTAAATATGTATGGTTCATTAGTTCATTAATTTTGTCATGTCTTTGTAGAAAGTTGTTAAAATTGTCTTTTTATTATACATGTCTAGTCAAATTTGAGAATTATCATCTTGTCTAATTATATCATTATCAAGTTTCGAGTGTGATTTGTCAAAAGCAAAGAAACAAGACAAAAATTTAGACAAGTCTGGAAAAATTATAATTAAAGATTCAAGTCGATAGACACAAAGGCCCTATTTTATTCAAACATAGGAAACAAGATTTGTTGAAAAATTTAAAAAAAAATCCTTGCGGACATATTTTTGGTGATTACCCGAATGTTTGTACCATAGGAAAATAAATGATTTTAAAACATAATGTGGAGCAAATAATAAACAATGTGAGAATCATTGAGCTTTATATCCAAACTGGATGAGCATTTTCAACCGTTAGCGACTTCGATCTTAAAAGTATGCAATTACTCGAGGATGGAGGCACAATATGTTGGAGGTTAATCATCGAACTCTTGTGAGTTTCCAACGATGGGGCATTTGATTATCATATTATTTTCACACAGGATCGTTATTTTAGATAAAATCAATACTTTTAAATCACCAAGAGATGTATATGGTGACTTATTTTTTCAATTGTGTGGTGATTCTGCTACAACAAAATAAGAGAAGATGTTCATTCTTTTCACGTGTGTATATGGCTATCATCCTACATAATTCCTTGATGTAATAACATAGTGAAGAACATATCAAGTTAAACAAAAATGGTGATTATGAGTTTGAGATTAAATGTAGAATCATGATAATTTAAGAGGTTGAATAGACATATATGTTCTTGTTCATACCTAGGTTTTGGTAAACTATAGTAAAACCATTGAAGGTTGTGCGAGAAAATTTCCTTCTTGAGTTCCCACATGAGTAGGTTAGATGTGTTCCCTCACAAATGATTGGTTGATAAGTAGATGGTTCATGTATGTGTTCCCACACTAGTTCAATCAGATGTGTTCCAAGTAGTGTATGGTCGATAAAGAAGTTGATGTGTTCCTTCAACAGAGAATTGAAAGTTTTAGTTCGAGTGTGTACCAAGATTATGAGCAAGCAGAAGCACAACGGGCGGTGACATGCATGTCCAAAAGTCGCCTCCAAAGGAAGTTTGAATTTTTTTTTCTCCCATGTAAACACGAAGGGGGATATTTAAGAATATAGTGTTCACATGTGATTTACCATAAGGTGAATATATTATTACTATGGTAATTAGTGAATTACTAGTTTGTTAGTAACGTATTTGGTTAGTTAATATATTGTTATAACAAATGTATAACAATATATTAATACAAGTTTTATTATTTTTATTCTCTACCTATAAAATAGGAAGTTGGTTTTCCTATTTGGATGGCTATATAATAGCCCTTAGTATACAGTTTGTTGTAAAAATATATATTGTTATAAAAGTGGATTAATGAAAGAAGACTATCTATAAAATTTGTTGATGGCTATATAATAGCCCTCTATAATGTAAAAATACAACAGGTGGATTAATAAGAAGACTATCTGTTGTAATTGCTCGTACTCCAATAATGGATGCATAATGTTGTATTAATTTTTTTGTAGATTTCTATGTATGATGATGCAATGGATGAGATACAAGTATATGTTGACAAGCTATTTACCGATGAAATAGAGATACATGATGAACAAGTTTAGAGGAAAACATGACAATTATGGAAATAAAAATGAGGAAATAGTGTTCATAAGCGAAGTAAACCTAAGTAGTTGATTGAATGGTTTTTGTGATAGGTTTAATAAATCATTAGGGGATGGTTGGATGATGAAACAGTGTAGAAATATAAATTTATTATTTTTAGTAGCCAATCATGAAACAACATGTAATGAGGATTATCACTTTCTCTTCGATTACAAATAAGTAGCTCTTCTCTAGAATTTAAAAACTCTCATTGTTTCAACTTTTTTGTTACATAAATTAATTTTTTTGTAATATCCCCATATCTAGCCTCATGTGACTAGGAAAATGCATGGTCTCATCACCACAAAGCTAGGCATGGGTGAATAAGGGCATTACTTCTAAATTTTGGCCTCACGCAACTAGGAAAATGTGTGGCATCATCACTAAATATTGACAAGGAAAATCAAAATGGAACATATATTTGTTGGTCCGAAAATCATCGCTTGGGCGGATCTATGGATAAACGAGCCAACAAAGTGTGCAGGTGGCATAGCCTCTCTTTGAGTCAAAGAAAGTGAAACTCGGTTTATTGCTATTCTACCAAAGCAGGAATCTATGCAAGTCTCACGATTCTCGCTTCGGGGTTTGGGATCTCATCCCAAAGAGGTTTATTTCCGGCTGCGAAGAGAAAGGAATGAAGAGAGAGGAGGAAGAAGGAACAGTCCGAAGGGAGAAAAGAAATGAATTCCAAAGCAGTAAAGGTCAAGATTTATGTTTTTGGGTTGGTAGAAAACAGAGCCAAACCTACTTGCATAAATAAACAAAGCAATACCGATGATAAATAAATGACAATAAAATAGAAGCAGATCCAATGTAATAAATACATGATCTAACATAAGAAAGATCTAATGTATATAAACATGTATTCAAAGACAAAGTCCAAATATTGTATTACTAATTTGTTCTGTTACAAAAAGCTCAAAGTCTTTTCTCCTTACTCCTATTTCTCATCTGAAAGATATTCATCCATCCCTCAACACAACAAGTGTTGGGGTATTTATAGAAAAAGAGGAGAAAAGAAGGCAAAAAGGAGCCAACAACTATTTACAAAGATATTTACAAAATATCTAAAAGTCATGTTGACTTTTTACAACTTGATGGATGACATCATCCCATGATGCAACATGGATGATGTCATCATTTGCATCAACATACTTCAGACATTCCAACAAGAAAGTCGGAGAAGAGAGAGAAGAAGAAGAAGGAGGAGGAGGAGCAGCTACTCGTCGTCATCATCCTGCGGCCGAAAGGGAGTAGCCTGCTTTTGATGCTGCTCAGGTGATGAGATATGGAACTGAGCGCGGTATTCCAAAAACTTGTTAATCATCGGCCCAAATTGATCCTGAGAAGGATCCTCAGTGCAGCGGTTGATCGATTGCCTCACAAGTCTCCCGCTCATCTATGAGCTTCTCTGGGAGTTTGGAATAATCTTTTTCCGCCTCAATGAGGAACCCGATGAAGTCCCTACAGGCCAGCAAGTTGTTGATAGATTCAGTGTCAAATGTGACCTCTGGCCCTGTTCCTTGAGAAGCGATCTCCTCAAGATCCGGATGGTTTCATCACCGACCTTAAGATAAAGGAAGGAGTGAGCAACCCCGAGACATGTTGAGAACAATTCGCTCCATTTGATGCATCATTGCATCCGTATCGCTTCCTTTACCTTGTCGATTTTTTCCGTAATAAATTCAAGCTGATCCACCCGGTAGTCCCAGTGGACATGGTTTTGTTGAGGGCCCTCGATGGCCGAAGACACCGAACTTGACCAGATCTTTGACTGAACAGTCGAACATCTGTTGAAAGGTCTCGTGTTGGAGTCTAGCATGATCTAGCTCTTCTGATATGGGCCCCGCTAATGCTTGGAGCTCTTTGTTCGCCTTTCCGATGCTCAGATACAAATTGACAAACTCGGCGATCACTCTTTCACTGTCCTTGAGGATCTGGCTCCTCCAAGCAGAAACGGCCATACCTTGCTCGCCAATCTTTGCATATTCGTTGATTTTCTCCTGGCTGAGAAGCTCAGAAGTTTCGGCGGCAGTTGTGGGAGGCGCACTACCCATCTTCTGTAAGGCTTGGAGCAGATATTGGTTTTGCTCTTTTAGTAGCCTTTTCTCTTCTTTTGTTTCTTGAAGCTTTTGACAAAGGGCGTCGACCGCGGAAAGAGCTTCCCCCTGGAGACTTTCAGAAGATGTCCCCATTGTGACTTGGGTCACGGTAAAATCTGTCGGAGACAGATCCTTTTTCTCTTTGAGGGGATCGGGGTATGCAATTTCCATGATTCTCTCACCTGCAGCACTTTTAGAGAAGCGTGCAACAGGCTTCTGCTTCTTCGCCCCTTTGGCTGGGATCACTGAAAAGTCCATCGGAGTGATGGGAACTTTCCTCTTTTGCTGGCTCAGCTGCTGAGAGATCCAGGCTGGTCCTATGGAAGAAGGACCAGAAACAGAGGAGGGGGCAGCTGCAGTAGAAGAGGGGAAAAACGTGGAGACACGCGGAGGCGGCATTGAGAGAATAGCCGAAGAAGTGTCCACGGGAGGAAGGGAAACTGCAGCTGCGGAAGACATAGGAAGGGAAGGGAGCTCGGAGATGAGGGAAGAAATGGAGGAGGAAAGATCAGCGAGGGAAGAGAAGATAGATGAAGAGGCGGGGGAAAGAGTAGAAGAAGGGGAAGAGGACACGACCA
The DNA here is from genome assembly GCA_018340775.1 of Taxus wallichiana var. yunnanensis. Lineage (NCBI taxonomy): Eukaryota > Viridiplantae > Streptophyta > Pinopsida > Cupressales > Taxaceae > Taxus > Taxus wallichiana. Next base: position 798,919,846 of record CM031235.1, read on the forward strand.
AAGGGATGGTCGCTTGAGTCACTCGAGGAGGGGAAGGAAGAGAAGAAGAAGGGATGGAAGGGACCTCTATGGTGGTAGCAATGCCGACATCCTGAGTGGATGGGCCTATGGGACTATCCTCTGCTGCTTCTTTTCTCCGCGAATCCAGAGTTATTACACTGCTCGCGCCTGTGGAAGGAGGACTTTGTGGGCTTCTTCCCCGAAATGGTGCTGGATTCACCTTCTACACCTTCGCCTTTAAGCTCGCTTCTTGGGTCGTGGAGGTGCGTTACCCAGTGGGGAGGTAGTGAAATCAACCCCGAGGTAGATTAGGCCGCTCATCCGGCACCAAGTGCTCTGCGTCCCACGCAGAGTTTCCTGACCCTCTCCTCAATTGTTTGAGGAGCCTTAGTTCTATCAATGGCCGGAAAGGGCCAATCGTCCCCATCTCGTATCATTATATACCTTGTCCACTTCATCTTCGTAGTTCGGTAGCCTTTGGGACAATGGCTACCCTATATTGGATGATTTCGCCAATGCTAAGTGAGAATGATCCTTTCTTTCGAGTTCTACCTCATGGAGGACATCAATATAAATATCCTCGATCCGAGGAACGTGGATCGATCAAGCTTTGCTCTTGGCAGCAGCAGCCCTCTTGGGTCGAAGGTAGGCCTGGCTGGGAAATCATGCTTCAAATTGAGTAACTCCAGCTCTGCAAACATTTCCTTCGCCTTGTGGTGGGTAGAGCATGTGTATCGGCCCACCGTGAGGGGGAAAGGAGTTCCACCCTTCTTCCTTTTCAGGCATTTTTCATGGTATGTGATTAGCTGCCTTGACAGCTCCAGCAGAATCAGCTTAGGCCCAGCATACCTTGGTAGCCTGGTTGGCTCTCCCAAAAAGTTGGCAGCCCTCAGATAGGTGAATGTAGGAAATTGGGTGAACATGGCCCCCATTTCTCCATGGCTGCCACTATGTTTTTGGTCATACGACCATGAGTCAGATTTGGCCTCAATAGGCAGATGATGTGATAAAAGAATGCATCGTTGATTTTGGCGAATTGGGCGATGCTATTCTCCAGCTTCAACTCTGGATAATACTCATATATTTTGACCTGAGGCCAAACTCCACTTCGTGCTAGGCCTGGATAATCCCTCTCTGATGCTGCAGCGTAGACCACGTAGGAGTTCATATGGAATACTCCCGTTGTGCTGAACTGTTGTAGCTGCTCGGAAATGGTGCTGCTTATAATTTCCCCCCAGCAAAAGCGTTGCTCAGGCACATTCTTATTCATTGTTTCCAAGTAGCGCAGCATCCATTTATGGAAGTAATGGGCGCGAGAGCCCAAGACCCCGCTCAGAAGGTAATGGTATCGCGAGCTCTTCCCGAGAAGTCACCAGTGGATGATTTGGGGCCACCGGGTTACCACCTTCTTGTTCTTCAAGTAGACTTTGTTCATTAGTTGCATGCATTGGTCTTCATTATCTTCCTGTGCCTTGATGCGCACTCGCTGGGCCGACGGCCACGGCGCCGGTGGTGAGGGATGCCAAGTATCATCTCAAAATGACGGGCAAAGTGAGGTTAATGACTACCTCGCCTCATGTTTTCGACACATCTTGTGTCTTTGTTGTAAGACCGAGCAACCACCATTATAAATTCATTGTTGATCGTGCCGACGGGGATTCCTCCGGTGAAGTGTGGCACCGCTATCAATTTGTCCATCCATGGACTCCTCAGAACTTTTCGAGTTCTGCCTGCATTCCTCCATGTCGACATGCCCCACCCCGAGTCTCTCGACATCCATGCGCATTCGGCCCGTGACTCTGCATTCTCGACCCTTTGATATTTATACTTCATCTCTTCCTCAGTAAGCTTAGCCTTCCTTTTGATTTGGTGGGTCTCTTGCTGGATGTAGACATATGTTCTTCTAAGATTATCTGCTGATCTGCATGAAGAAGAAGCGAGACCCAATCCGAAAAAGTTGAATTAGCCATTTGATCTTCCATTGGAATGTTAGCAGAAGAAAGAGTTAGAGATTTTTAGGCTCAGGGCGCATGAAAAATGCAGCTTACAGGGCTAAATAGGCAGGGCGCACGGGAAAGGGTTGTTGCAAAGATTAAACTGGCGCCAAAGGCGCATGGCGCATGCATACTGCAGAGTGCATTTTAGTAAAGGGCGCATGAGAACATCGTGTTGCATGGAGACAGGATGCGCCAAAGGCGCATGGACTTTTCATGTTACATTGGGATTTGGTGCGCCCTTTGGCGCATGGGAAAAGCGTGTAACAGGACTTTTCATGCGCCAAAGGAAATATGGCGCGGCGCACGGAGGGTTTGCACAACACGAATGTTATCAAAGGAGGATGCGCCGCGCTTTACGACTATACTGACAGATATAACTTGTGTTGCATGGGCGCAGGGATATAAGGGCGCATGGAAAGGTGATGCAAAGATCGAATGATGGTGCGCGCCAAAGGAGCGCAAAATGCTGATGCATCATGGAAAGATGGCGCGCCAAAGGGCAAGGAAACTTGATGCAACAAGCATGATGGGTGCGCCATGGGCGCGGGTTCTAGTTATGCTGCAGAGGGGGACAGATGCGCCATGGGGGCGCAACTGTTTATGATGTTGCATGACGCGCTGGTGCGCCCAAGGAAAAAAACAGGTTTTTTCATATGGTTCATCTCTTCATTCTTTCTTTCACCTCCAAGGATTGGTTCAAGAGATCAATGTTTCAAGCCAAAGGGGGTTCAGACCAAGTTTTTTTAGGATAACATCCTCCTCCGGAAAGAGATGGGAGGAAACAAATAAGGAAAGGGGAGGGCTAGCTCAACATTTGATATTTCAAAAAACAAACCAAAGCAAGCCAAAAACCGAAAAAAACAAAACACATGGAAGAGAAAAGAACCTCTTACCCGGATAAATAGCAAAAGCTCGAGAACGGGTCCACAACACGTTGAAAACGACGAGGCAGAGGCTGACAGGCTCAGAAAAATCACGTGCACGAATAGTGAAAATGACATTTGGGCGCGCAAACCATATATATATAGGTTAGCTGGACATTAATGCGCCACCCACTTTTGAAAAGCGCATGAAAACTGGCATTGCCGACAGAGAAAAGCGTGCGCCCTTTCAAGCGCACCAAAACGCCTGCCAACATGAAATAAAGCGCGCCTTTGGCGCACCAAACGCTATCTCGACAGGAAATTATGTGTGCCTTTTGGCGCACCAAAACATTGTGTTGCAATAAGATTATGTGCGCCCTTTGGCGCACCAAAAAGTGGCGCAACAAACGTTGTCAACACAGGCGCATGCGCCTTGGCGCACGCAGGGAAGGCTCGACACACTTTGGCGCACCGAAAGTTGTGTTAACACTGAAAATCACGCGCCAAAGGTTTTAAAGGGGGCGCACCAAAAGTTGGTGTTACATAGCAATTTCATGCGCCCAGCCAAAAAAGGCTCAAAAGACTAAGTTCGAAAAACCAGATTTCCCGGGAAGGGATTTTACAACGTTTCGAACGCAAGGGATCCCTAACGAGGATGGGACAAAATTTCGGTATGGTTATCGGTAAAATTGCCCTTGTCAATTTTACGGGATAACAGCTGGCTCTTTCTGGGGACTATCCCTGAGTGAACTCGGGGGTAGAGAATCCCAGTTCTCATGTGCCTATCCATTGGGTAACAGAGTCAAAAACAAGGGCGACCGGAGGGGGAGCAAAAGAAAACACACAACAAACCAAAAGCAAACACACGACGGAAACAAACACACAACAAAAAGCAAACTGTACAAAGAAGAGAGCAAGCTCTACTTCCTGAAGATCTTCAGATGCTGCCCGCTATAAGGAAGCGGGAGTTCGGTTCCATCCAGATATGAGAGATAGAAACTATTCTCTCCGTTGAGCTGCTTGATCTTGAAGGGCCCTCTCCACAGGGAATCAAACTTTCCATGCATGCCCTTTGGTTCTCTTCGCTTGTCCCACAAAAGGACGAGATCTCCCACTTGAAAATCCCTTTGCTTGGCCTTCTTATCAAAAAGCCTCTTAACTTGATTCTGATGTTCAGTGATCCTATCGACCACCTTCACTCTCTTTTCTTCAAGTTCTGCCAGATACATGATTCTCTTTTCAAGAGAACTTTGGAAAGTTTCATCTTCAATGGCTCGTGCCAAGCGCAGAGCAGGAAGTTCCGCAGAAATGGGAAGCTCGGCATCAATGCCATATAACACTTGAAAAGGTGACATGCCGAGAGATCTCTTGGGAGTAATACGATCGGCCCACAAAGCGTCGTACAAAGACTTGTGCCACATTCGCTGATTCTCATCTACTAACTTCCGTATGATGGTCACCAAGTTCTTGTTACTGGATTCCGCCTGACCATTTCCCTGAGGGTAATAGTCTGAGGCGTGAGCCAAAGTTATCCCATATTCATAGAAAAAACTAATAACTCTCGTGAGGAGAAGTTAGAAGCATTATCAGCAACGATTTTGTTTGGAACGCCGAACCTGACAATGATATTTTCTTTAATGAAATTGCAAACCACCTCAGAAGTGGCATGCTTGACAGGTATGGCTTCCACCCACTTGGTAAAGTAATCCATTGCGTTGTAAGGACATAGCTATGTCCAAGCACTCGATTGAGGATTGAGTGTGCGCTAATAAAATCAATTCCCCATCGCTCGAATGGTTCATTGATAATGACCGGCCTTAGGGGAAAGGCAGCCAACTTGGGCTTGCCAACGAATTGTTGGCAGGGTTCACATTTCGCCACCCAGGTGGCTGTATCTTGAAAGAGCGTCGGCCAATAGTACCTGGCTCGAATGATCTTGTGTGTAGTTACGGAGGAAGAGAAATGCCCTCCACAAGCTGAATTGTGAAAACTTTCCAGTAGTTTTACTTGCTGGGGTTTGTCAACACATCGCAAAAAGATGCCATCTATCCCACGTTTATATAAGCCGTCATCCCAGATGACATATTTAGCCACTCTGAGCTTTATAGTGCGCTTCTCCTTTGCAGTTAGGTGCATCGGGCATTCGCCGTAGGTAAGGAAGAAAGCGATGTCGGAGTACCACTCATCACTAGTTGCAACAAATAGAACCAGAGGCAGAGAATCAGGCTCTTCCTGCCGGTCCTGTGTTTCATCGGTGTAGTCACCCCTTTCACCAGGGTTTTCTGAATCTTTGTTTTCAGCCATTAGCTGACACAGGCCCTTGCCCCTTACCAGCTTGGTTGGTTTAATATCCAGGTCATACTCCTGGACCTTTGCGATCCAATTTCCTCGCAAGCTTCCTAACTCCTGCTGAGTTAGAATTGATTTCACCGCCGTGTCTGGGACCAGCACCACCGTATGCGAGTTTAGAATGTAATACCTGAAATTCTTCACTGCTTTGACAACGGCAAAGGCATGCTTTTCCAGCTGAGTCATTTTTAGTTCGTGAGGCTTGAGAGGAGAACTCATGAACGCGATTGGAGATTCAACATCCTCCGAGTTCTTTTGCATTAAGATTGCGGACACAGTATGCTCAGATGCATAACTATACATGATGAAGTCCTTGGAGAAATCTGGACATACCAGGACTGGTGCATGAGCAACGGAAGCTTTTATTTCTTCAAATGACCTTTTCCCCTCTTCACTCCATCTGAAAGTTGGTGACCCCTTCATCATGTTCAATATGTGACGGGTCTTTTCAGCAAAGTCAGGAACAAAACGCCTGAGAAAGTTCACCTTTCCAAAGAAAGAATGAACACCAGTCTTGCTTGTAGGCAGAGTAAGGCTTTGAATAGCCTTAACTCTTTCAGCATCTATCTTTGTTCCTTCTTTGCTAACCACATGGCCTAGCAACTTCCCTTCCGTGACTCCAAAAACAGACTTTTTTGGGTTTAGGGAAATCCCATGTTCTCGGCACCTGGCCAACACTTGTTCCAAATGATCACAATGATCATTTCATTTTTTAGAGAACACGGTTAAGTCATCTAGGTAAACCACAATGACTTTCCCCATCATACCTTTGAACGTGAAATCCATGGCCCGCTGAAAAGTGGCACCAGCATTAGTTAGGCCGAAAGGCATCCTGCTGTAGGCAAATGTACCCCAGGGAGTAGTGAATGCTGTTTTAAACTGATCTTCAGTGAAACTTCAAACTGATTCAGAACTCGAAAAACCGTCGAGCATGGACAACATCTCTCCGATCCAGCCATCGCTGCAGTAACTTGATCCATTATCTGGAAGAGGGTAGTTGTCTTTCAAATGAAGCTTGATTCAAATTTCAAAGTCTACGCATATGCGTATCTCGCCGCTTTTTCTTGCAGCACCGGCACAATATTTGCTACCCAAGTGCTGTGATGGATAGGGAAGATGATTCTCATCGCCCAAAGATCTTCGAATTTCAGCCTGGATGGTACCCAAATCTTGGGATTATAGTGCCTCTCGCTTCGCGGAAGGCTTTGACATCGTCTTTCAATGGGAATATCATGTCGAACGCCCTTGGCTTCAAGGACTTTAGATCGGCATAGACCATGCCAATACATCCATATATTTTTTCAAAGCAACTTGACAAATTTTCGCTTCTTCAAAGTGCAACATTTGCCAATGTTCACGAATTGTGGGTGTTCTATCGAACCTATATTGACCGGTTCGGTTTCTGGGGACGAGCTAGGGTCGTCCCGCTTCTTCTTTTTTACAAAACGGTCATGCCTGTCGAACAGGCGTTCCAGAGAAACCAGGCCCTTTGGAATTTTATTTCCCTTGAGCTGACATATGCCATCGTTACCTTCAGATTCATTGCCTTGATCGGTGACTGACTCACGGCAAGTGGAAGTAGACCCTTCAAAGTGCAATTCTTTAAAATTTTCTGCCTTCTCCAGAAAGCAATGAGTTGATTATCGTCGTTGAACACCTGCCAATGCTGAGAATTGTCTGGTACGCTCGGGCGGAAAACCACCTCAATGGTGTACTTGTTCGTTTTCAAACCTGGGTGTGGGAGCATGAGAGATGCTGAAACAGCCAATGAATCAGCCATGTCATTTTGGGCTCTTGGAATAGATTCAATTGAAAAGGCATCAAACTCTTCAATGCTGTCCCATACCGCATTACGGTAATGTCTGAGCCTTTCATTCTTCACTTGGTAAATCCTTTTGACCTGATTTACAACTAGCTCAGCATCACCTTGCACTTTTAGATTTTTAATTCCTCTTTCTTTTGTGGCTTGCATACCGAGTAAGAGAGATTCATACTCAGCAGTATTGTTAGTGTTGAAAAACTGCAATTTGAAAGAGAGAGGAATGACTTCTTCCTCAGGAGATATCAGCACGGCCCCGGCGCCACATCCACTAGTTGCACAGCTGCCATCGAATTGCAATGTCCAGATTTTATTAAGATCTCCTTCTTGAACGAGGACACCCGTTTTATCCGTCTCGGTAGATAAGAAGTAATTCCCCATCCCTGATGATTCAAAAAGGATTTGAGCTTTGGGGTCTTCAGAGCTAGTGACCAAGTACTTCTTTTGGGATTCCGGCTCCAAAGTTTGCATTACGCCTTTGACTGGAATTCTAGCTTTAGACCAGTCCATATGAATTTCTCCACCAACTTCGCTGCAAAAACTTCTTCCCAGCAAAATTCCATAGGCTGCCGGAATGTCAGCAACGAGGACTGTCATTTTTACTCTTTTATCCGGGAAGGCCGCAAATGCAAATTGCGCGTCTTTGATTTGGCCAACCAACGGAACTTGCTTGGTTTCCAATGAATAACACCTGCCGAAAGGCTTGGTAAGAGTGAGGCCCAAAGCATGGGTGACTTTTGCCGGCATGACATTGTCAGAAGCCCCGGAATCAATTATGCAATTACTCAGCTTGTGTCCATTGATCAGCAGAGAGAGATAGAAAGGCTCTATCTTGCCTGACGCAGATGTTGAAGCTACATTTATATGAGATTCAGGGGGAATGGAAAGGATTCCTTTTGGGGAAACCTGATTAGATATAACAGCTTGACTTTGGATATACTTAGTCAATCTTACAAGCTGTTCGGGGTTTGACTGAAGGTACTCAGCTTCAGACATTTGGATCTTGGTCTTTTTTGCATGATCTATAATATCAAACGCGGCCAAGGGTTGCGTTGGTAAAGGAATGAGTCCCTCACCTCGCGATGATGGAATAGGATTGGTGGTCTTAGTAGGAATGTGAGAGGACTGATTTGGAGGAGAGATAGGGGGAAAAGATTTCTTTGTAAAAGATTTGCCAGGGAGTTGAGTAGGAAGAGGATTACCTCTTTTAGCAATGATCGGAGGCGCGTTTGACACGGCCTTCTCCTGCTGGACATGGGCAGCAACTTCCGCTTCTTTTCCTTGCGAGCGAGTAAAAACAACATATGACTGTCCGCTTGCATAGCCCTGAGTACCCTCTTCTTCATCAGATTCTTCCTCATCAAATTCCATATACCCGATAGTAGAGTCGCCAGTCGGTTCACCGACATCTTGATCATCTTCGCCTTGAGACGAAGGTTCTTCATAATACTGCTCTTCTTCTTCAATCTCAGCCAGAGCATTGACCGGAGGAGCTTCAAGCGCCAACCATGAGCAGCTGTAGGTAAGCGCGGTCTTTGTGAAACATTGTTAGGAATGAAATTCCTCCGCGGAATATCCCGGTATGAGGAACTGGGAGAGGCCTGGGCCAACTGCTTCTTTAATGCGAGCAAATCGTTCGCCATCTTTTGGAATGCTGGATCAGACGAAGTGGTGGGCGAAGGGCCCAAAGATTTAGGCTTGGCTGATTCCTTTTTTAATTCACCGGATATTATCAGATTATCCTCTATGCGAATGGCAGTGGCTTGGGCAAGAACCAAGGTGGCAACTCGTTCCTGAAGGAGCAAGAAACTAACTTTCGAGCTCATAGCGTTTACGAAGAAACACTTTTGATTTTCCGGCGTGGAAGCATGGCAACAGGGACACGGTTGATTAGTGCATTGAACCGGGTGACAAAATCGCGCATGGTCTCATTCGCCTCCTTCTTCAGGTGAGTGATCCGTGATAGTAATGCAAATGCATCCTCTGAAGGCTTATATCTGTCTTCGAAAGCATCCCGTAAGGTGGCCCAACTGGTAATAGACCCGGCCGGCAAATGCTGAAACCATTCAGCTGCAGGTCCTTGTAGGGTTTCCAGAAAAAGGCGAACCGACACATCTTCGTGGGTCACATCCAAAATACTGCACGACATGATGAATGCAGATATGTGGGAATCCGTGCTTTGATTTCCGCTCCCGTCGAATTTAGGAAAATTCTTTCGATTTCCGTGAGGGAGCGCGTGAACTGGATGTGGTAAAGCCAAAGGACCCATCGCGTTTCCCCATGGTACCGCCATCTGAAAAGCCGGAAAGAGAACACGAGCTGGAAGTGTGGTTCCGCTGAGTAACAAGGCACTACAAAGGGATGTGGATGCCCCCTGCAAAAGACTTTTTCTTCGTGAAGGTGAGACACTCCTGGATGACCGGCTAGCCGAGCTTAGCGCTAAAAAACGTGCCGGTGTTATGCTAAAATTGTGCCTTTGAAGCAGATCGAAAGTAGGATCAGCTTCTCCACGGCTCTCCTGCGCGTAAAAGGTTCACTCGCCAAGTGTAACTTCCAGATCCGCAATGTTATGGCGCAGATTTAAACTTTCTTTTGGTTGTACTTTGCTGATTTTCTGGTTTTTCTGACAAAAACCAGCAGCAAATACTTTTCTAAATATTTAAAACTATCCTCTTCAGAAAACCGATTGCGGTTAAATGACAAATTACAATGAGGATAAGATGGCAGGGAAGATTAGTAAGCTGATTTTCGGATCTGATTTTAACTTTTTTCAGAGGGTTTCAAACTTTTTGCAAACAGTCAAAACTCAGATCTACGGCAAAATACTGATTTTTTGTAAAAACTCAGCGAACTAAAGATCTTTAACTGGACCAGATCTATGACTCTCAGAAGAAAATTTTTCAATTTGAGCACTTTTGCAAATTTTTGGATTTTTAACAAAAAGTTCAGATTTGCAAACAGGCAGCAATCTTCTGATTTTTCTGATTTTTTATCTTACTACCATCATAGATCTGACAGATCTATTCGATCCCCAGTAGAGTCGCCAAAAACTGTTGGTCCGAAAATCTGTCGCTTGGGCAGATCTATGGATAAACGAGCCAACAGTGTGCAGGGCATAGCCCCTCTTTGAGTCAGCAAAGCGAAACTGGTTTATTGCTATTCTACCAGCAGGAATCTATGCAAGTCTCATGATTCTCGCTTCGGGGTTTGGGATCTCATCCCAAGAGAGGTTTATTTCCTACTGCTAAGAGAAAGGAATGAGAGAGAGGAGGAAGAAGGAACAGGTCCGAAGGGAGAAAAGAAATGAATTCCAAAGCAGAAAGGTCAGAAGATTTATGTTTTTGGGTTGGTAGTAAACAGAGCCAAACCTACTTGCATAAATAAACAAAGCAATACTGATGATAAATAAATGACAATAAAATAGAAGCAGATCCAACAGAATAAATACAGATCTAACATAAGAAAGATCTAATGTATATAACACAGGTATTCAGCACAAAGTCCAAATATTGTATTACTAATTTGTTCTGTTACAAAAAGCTCAAAGTCTTTTCTCCTTACTCCTATTTCTCATCTGAAAGATATTCATCCATCCCTCAACACAACAAGTGTTGGGGTATTTATAGAAAAAGAGGAGAAAAGAAGGCAAAAAGGAGCCAACAACTATTTACAAAGATATTTACAAAATATCTAAAAGTCATGTTGACTTTTTACAACTTGATGGATGACATCATCCCATGATGCAACATGGATGATGTCATCATTTGCATCAACATACTTCAGACATTCCAACAAGAAAGTCGGAGAAGAGAGAGAAGAAGAAGAAGAAGAAGGAGGAGCAGCTACTCGTCGTCATCATCCTGCGGCCGAAAGGGAGTAGCCTGCTTTTGATGCTGCTCAGGTGATGAGATATGGAACTGAGCGCGGTATTCCAAAAACTTGTTAATCATCGGCCCAAATTGATCCTGAGAAGGATCCTTGTGCAGTTCGCTGATTGCCTCACAAGTCTCCCGCTCATCTATGAGCTTCTCTGGGAGTTTGGAATAATCTTTTCCGCCTCAATGAGGAACCCGATGAAGTCCCTACAGGCCAGCAGGTTGTTGATAGATTCAGTGTCAAATGTGACCTCCGCCTGTTCTCGAGAAGCGATCTCCTCAAGATCCGGATGGTTTCATCAGCTGACCTTAAGATAAAGGAAGGAGTGAGCAACCCTGGAGACATGTTGAGAACAATTCGCTCCATTTGATGCATTGCATCCAGGGCTTCTTCCTTTACCTTGTCGATTTTTTCCAGAATAAATTCAAGCTGATCCACCCGGTAGTCCAGAGTGGACATGGTTTTGTTGAGGGCCCTTGGATGGCCGAAGACACCGAACTTGACCAGATCTTCGACTGAACAGTCGAACATCTGTTGAAAGGTCTCGTGTTGGAGTCTAGCATGATCTAGCTCTTCTGATATGGGCCCCGCTAATGCTTGGAGCTCTTTGTTCGCCTTTCCGATGCTCAGATACAAATTGACAAACTCGGCGATCACTCTTTCACTGTCCTTGAGGATCTGGCTCCTCCAAGCAGAAACGGCCATACCTTGCTCACCAATCTTTGCATATTCGTTGATTTTCTCCTGGCTGAGAAGCTCAGAAGTTTCGGCGGCAGTTGTGGGAGGCGCACTACCCATCTTCTGTAAGGCTTGGAGCAGATATTTGTTTTGCTCTTTTAGTAGCCTTTTCTCTTCTTTTTGTTTTCAAGCTTTTGACAAAGGGCGCGACCGCGGAAAGAGCTTCCCCGGAGACTTTTAAGATGTCCCCTTTGTGACTTGGGTCACGGTAAAATCTGTCTGAGACAGATCCTTTTCTCTTTGAGGGATCGGGGTATGCAATTTCCATGATTCTCTCACCGCAAAGACTTTTAGAGAAGCGGTGCAAAGTTTTGCTTCTTCGCCCCTTTGGTGGGATCATCGAAAAGTCCATCGGGGTGATGGGAACTTTCTCTCTTTGTTGGCTCACCGCCGAGAGATCCATGTTGGTCCTATGGAAGAAGGACCCGGAACAGAGGAGGGGGAGCTGCAAAGAGAAGAGGGGAAAACGTGGAGACACGCGAGGTGGTATTGAAAGAATAGCCAAGAAGTGTCCATGGGAGGAAGGGAAACTGCAGCTGCGGAAGACATAGGAAGGGAAGGGAGCTCGGAGATGAGGGAAGAAATGGAAGACAGATCGGCGAGGGAAGAGAAGATGGACGAAGAGGCGGGGGAAACAGTAGAAGAAGGGGAAGAGGACACGACCAAAGGGATGGTCGCTTGAGTCACTCGAGGAGGGGAAGGAAGAGAAGAAGAAGGGATGGAAGGGACCTCTATGGTGGTAGCAATGCCGACATCCTGAGTGGATGGGCCTATGGGACTATCCTCTGCTGCTTCTTTCTCTGGCGAATCCAGGGTTATTACCTGTTCTGGCGCTGTGGAAGGAGGACTTTCAGGGGCTTCTTCCTCCTGAATGGTGCTGGATTCACCTTCTACACCTTCGCCTTTAAGCTCCTTCTTGGGTCGTGGAGGTGCGTTACCCAGTGGGGAGGTAGTGAAATCAACCCCGAGGTAGATTAGGCCGTTCATCCGGCACCAATGCTCTCTCCTACGTAGAGTTTCCTTGACCCTCTCCTCGATTGTTTGAGGAGCCTTAGTTCTATCAATGGCCGGAAAGGGCCAATCGTCCCCATCTGTATCATTATATACCTTGTCCACTTCATCTTCTGTAGTCTGGTAGCCTTTGGGGACAATGGCTACCCCATATTGGATGATTTCTGCCAAGGCTAGGTGAGAATGATCCTTTCTTCTGAGTTCTACCTCATGGATGACATCAATGTAAATGTCCTCGATCTGAGGAACGTGGATTGGATCAAGCTTTGCTCTTGGCAGGCAGCTCCTTGGGTCGAAGGTAGGCCTGGCTGGGAAATCATGCTTCAAATTGAGTAACTCCAGCTCTGCGAACATTTCCTTCACCTTGTGGTGGGTAGAGCATGTGTATCGGCCCACTGTGAGGGGGAAAGGAGTTCCACCCTTCTTCCTTTTCAGGCATTTTTCATGGTATGTGATTAGCTGCCTTGACAGCTCCAGCAGAATCAGCTTAGGCCCAGCATACCTTGGTAGCCTGGTTGGCTCTCCCAAAAAGTTGGCAGCCCTCAGATAGGTGAATGTAGGAAATTGGGTGAACATGGCCCCCCATTTCTCCACGGCTGCCACTATGTTTTTGGTCGTACGACCATGAGTCAGATTTGGCCTCAATAGGCAGATGATGTGATAAAAGAATGCATCGTTGATTTTGGCGAATTGGGCGATGCTATTCTCCAGCCTTCAACTCTGGATAATACTCATATATTTTGACCTGAGGCCAAACTCCACTTCGTGCTAGGCCTGGATAATCCCTCTCTGACGCTGCAGCGTAGACCACGTAGGAGTTCATATGGAATACCCTGTCAGGCCGAACTGTCAGAAGCCGCCGGAGATGGTGCCGCTTATGATTTCCCCAAAGAAAAGCGCTAATCGTGCACATTCTTATTCATTGTTTCCAAGTAGCGCAACATCCATTTATGGAAGTAATGGGCGTCAGAAAGCCCGAAGACCCTGCTCAGGAAGGTAATGGTATCGCTGAGCTCTTCTGAGAAGTCACTGCGGTGGATGATTTGGGGCCACCGGGTTACCACCTTCTTGTTCTTCAAGTAGACTTCGTTCATTAGTTGCATGCATTGGTCTTCATTATCTTCCCAGGCCTTGATGCACTCTGCTTGGCTGACGGCCACGAAGTGCCGGTGGTGAGGGATGCCAAGTATCATCTCAAAATGACGGGCAGTGAGGTTGATGACTACCTCGCCCTTGCTGTTTTCGACACATCTTGTGTCTTTGTTGTAAGACTGAGCAACCACCATTATAAATTCATTGTTGACTGTGCTGACGGGGATTCCTCCGGTGAAGTGCAGGGCACTGCCTATCAATTTGTCCATCCATGGACTCCTTGTAACTTTTTGAGTTCTGGCCCAGAATTCCTCCATGTCGACATGCCCCAATTCTGAGTCTCTGACATCCATGCTGCATTCGGCCTGTGACTCGGGCATTCTGACCCTTTGATATTTATACTTCATCTCTTCCTCAGTAAGCTTAGCTTTTCCTTTGATTTGGTGGGTCTTTTCTTTGGATGTAGACATATGTTCTTCTAAGATTATCTGCTGATCTGCATGAAGAAGAAGCGAGACCCAATCCGAAAAAGTTGAATTAGCCATTTGATCTTCCATTGGAATGTTAGCAGAAGAAAGAGTTAGAGATTTTTAGGCTCAGGGCGCAGGAAAATACAGCTTATGTGGCTAAATAGCAGGCGCACGGGAAAGGGTTGTTGCAAAGGATTAAACTGGCGCCAAAGGCGCATGGCGCATGCATACTGCAGAGTGCATTTTAGTAAAGGGCGCACGAGAACATCGTGTTGCATGGAGACAGGATGCGCCAAAGGCGCATGGACTTTGCATGTTACATTGAGATTTGGTGCGCCCTTCGGTGCATGGGAAAAGCGTGTAACAGGACTTTTCGTGCGCCAAAGGAAATATGGCGCGGCGCACGGAGGGTTTGCACAACACGAATGTTATTGAAAGGAGCGATGCGCCTGCGCTTTTACGACTATACTTGGCGCAGATATAACTTGTGTTGCATGGACGCTGGGCGCGCCAAGGGCACATTAAAATGCGATGCATCATGGAAAGATGGTGTGCCAAAGGGGCGCAAGGAAACTTGGTGCAACAAGCATGATGGGTGCGCCAAAGGGCGCGGGTTCTAGTTATGCTGCAGAGGGGACAGATGCGCCATGGGGGCGCAACTGTTTATGATGTTGCATGACGCGCCGGTGCGCCCAAGGGAAAAACAGGGTTTGTCATATGGTTCATCTCTTCATTCTTTCTTTCACCTCCAAGGATTGGTTCAAGAGATACAATGTTTCAAGCCAAAGGGGGTTCAGACCAAGTTTTTTAGGATAACATCCTCCTCCAGCAGATCTGGAAAGAGGGGGGGGGCTAGCTCAACATTTGATATTTCAAAAACAAACCAGCAAGCTAAAAACCAGAAAACAAAGCACATGGACGAGAAAAGAACCTCTTACCCGGATAAATAGCGAAAACTCGAGAACGGGTCCACAACACGTTGAAAACGACGAGGCAGAGGCTGACAGGCTCAGAAAAATCACGTGCACAGCGAATAGTGAAAATGACATTTGGGTGCGCAAACCATATATATATAGGTTAGCTAGACATTAATGCGCCACCCACTTTTTGAAAAGCGCATGAAAACTATTGTTGTCGACAGGGAAAAGCGTGCGCCCTTTGGCGCACCAAAACGCCTGCCAACATGAAATAAAGCGCGCCTTTGGCGCACCAAACGCTATCTCGACAGGAAATTATGTGCGCCTTTTGGCGCACCAAAGCATTGTGTTGCAATAAGATTATGTGCGCCCTTTGGCGCACCAAAAAGTGGCACAACAAACGTTGTGCCAACACAGGCGCATGCGCCTTGGCGCACGCAGGGAAGGCTCGACACACTTTGGCGCACCGAAAGTTGTGTTAACACTGAAAATCACGCGCCAAAGGTTTTAAAGGGGGCGCACCAAAAGTTAGTGTTACATAGCAATTTCATGCGCCCAGCCAAAAAAGGCTCAAAAGACTAAGTTCGAAAAACCAGATTTCCCGGGAAGGGATTTTACAACGTTTCGAACGCAAGGGATTCCTAACGAGGGATTGGGACAAAATTCGGTATGGTTATCGGTAAAATTTCCCTTGTCAATTTTACGGGATAACAATATTAACAATACATTCTTGTTTTAATATGTATTGATTTTTACTTTGATCCCTTTTTAGAGTGCGGTGAGACCTTCCTCCCATACTCTAGCCACATGTGGACAAGAAGATACAAGGGCTCATCACCAAAGGTTGGGATAGGCAAGGCAAATACCAAGGGTTGAGATGCACTAATGTCTTGTAATCACGAGAGATAAGTGTGTCACCAACAAACCTCTAGAGACCTACACAAGCCAAGATCCTTACGTTTGACTAAAGTTCACTAGGGAACAAGGGAATCACAACACTAGGAAACCAATAGCCATGCTTATACTATGTCGGTAATTAAAATAATAGTAATGGTAAGTGAGATAGTTTATAGTATTAAAAGGGTGAAGAAGCATCATGTAAGAGAGTGGACTAAATCTTAAATTTAAATATATTTTGTTAGGTATAACCATGGTGAGGTGAAACAATATATAATACAAAATGACAATCAAAAGGATAAATGCAAAACATGACACTAAATATAGTATGAACTTTGAGATGAAGGGACGTAAATGACTCACCAAACTCCTTACCTTCAAGCATATAGAGGTGAAAATACTCATTGTTAAAGTCCTTAGTGAATAAGTAAGTCCTTAACCACTTCATGTTGAACTTATGCCCCTCGTAAGTCTTCTTATCTATCGAATATCTTAGAAAAGCACAAGATTATCAACCTAAATAGGAAACTCATGGATGATCTTGTTTTATCTTCAAGGCATACGAGAGACATACACTTCATGATATTGTGCGGATTTGAGATAATTCTTATCTAAACTTTCTAGAGAAGACATACATACTTCCTTGTATTCATCTTCATCTAGGAGACCCTAAAGAGAAACTCATAGGATATGAAGTTGAACTTCTAATGGAATGACATTTTCATCTCCAAAGGCTAGCTAAAAAGGCTAGCACTTGTAGACATGTGTATGCTAGTTCGATAAGCCCATAATGTAAGATATAGTTATAGGTGTCAATCCATTTTTCTATTTTTTACTATTTTAGGAAAAATAGACTTTAAAGTGTTTTTTTATCACCGTGTCATGTCTTTTTTTTCTTGAGGGTAGTAAATAGACAAAGTTTGATGTGAGATAGAACACTTTTGCACAATTCCCACATTTTTGAATTCTTAAAGAGCTCTCATTATCGTAGATAATGACTTATGGGATTCCAAATTTGTAGATAATTTGCTTTAAGATGAAATTTCTTATGACCTAACAGGTGACATTGGTCAAATTCATTTCCTCTTTCCATTTTATAAAATACTCATTCACGATGACGATGAAATTTTGTCTTTCATAGAGGTAGGGGTCAATTTACCAATCGGTTTGAGGCCCCTCCTAGAAAATGGCCATGGTGTAATAATGTGTCAAAGTTATTGTGTCATAGATGGTATAATGTGTAAAACTTCTTGACATTTAAGACATTTTCTTAATATACTCGATCATATAATTTTCGGGATGGGCTAAAAATATCCCTTCCTCTCAATTTTATGAGCCATTGTGTGGCCACTAAAGTGACCACTGCAAACCCTATTGTGATACTAGAATAATACACATTCAAAATATTTCTCATTTATAAAACAAAGTAGCATGTCATCAAAGGCTCTCCTATACAAAACCATATCTAAAATTACATATTTAGTAGCAAGGACATAGAAGCAACGCCTTTGTTAAGAAGTGACATTCTTTGGGTAGGTAAACTCACTAAGGTAGGTGACTATATCCATATACCAAGAAGAAGAAGAACAATCAAGATTATCAATGTAACAAATTAACTCCTCGGGAACCTCAACATCCACTTAATATTTTGATTTCAAGGGGTTTCTAGCCAGCCAAATAGTGACTGTTTAACCCTTGGTGATTTTTGGTTGACATAAGTCAACTCAAATTCATCGAGGAGTGTGATCACGTGGTTGAATCTCTTGGATAGGGTTGGTTGCATTAAAAATGTGTGAAGTCCTTAGGATCTGATGATTACTTTAGTTTCTTGATTTAGCATATAATGGCTTGGTCATTTATTAGAAAACACTATGGTGACATATTCCTTTATAGCCTAAGAATATCTTGTTTCATATTCTAAAATCACATGACCGATAAAATACACATTCATTATTTATCATCGTCGTCTTCTTGGGTAAGCATGTGGGCCAATGAAATATCAATCACACATAGATAAAAAATGAGTGGTCTATCAAATGGTCAATCCATGAGAGTGGGAGGAGATAATAGTAAGCACTTAACATATTCAAAGGTTTCATGGAAAAACCCCTTTTATGATAGAGGGAGGAAGGTGTTCATAATCATGTAGATATTCTAGAATGGATTCATCATTGTTATCTATGTCAAGATTAATTAATCCAAGGTAATTTATATCAACAATGCCTTCTTTGATTTGGGATCCATTTTTATGAGAGGCATGTTGCTTGGTGAGAAATAAAGTCAACTTTAGGAATCTCGTGGAAAGGAAACCACCACGAGGAAGCCGTGGAAATAGTATTGAATAGTTGGTATTTACTCCTAGGGATAAAATCAATAGATATGAAATTAAAATCCTAAACTAACATTTGGGAAGTGTTTTTCTATGGCTATGAGAGTTTGACCTCTGTTTAATACACCTCTGCCACTTGGTTGGTGATAATATGTGAATCACCAAAGATCTAAAGTCTCTAAAATTCGAGTTTTTGATCTAAGAGAACACCAATTAACAAAGATTTATATTCATTTATAGTATTACTGCATTTGAAATCTAAATAAATAAAAGGCAAGATCCTCCTCCCAAGAGTAATCATGACCACACTTTCCCCTACCCCTACCCCCGCTGGACATTTGGATCCATCATAGTACATGGTCCATAATTTTGCTTCAAGGAAAGGATCATAGGATAAAATGGAGAGGGGGTTGGTTATCTCTAATCTTGACCATATTCACATCTACTAGCATAGCGAGAGAAGATTTATCTTTTTACTTTTAGGTAAGTGGAAACGGTACATGGAAGGCCCCTTTGGGTAGAATGGAAGTACAAGAGGTGAATCCTTTTCTAGGATGTTAATAATCAGCATGGCAGTATTCAAGGATATTGTTTCAATTTTTGATTTAGGGTTTTGATTTGACAAAGATATTTCCTTTCCTACTTCATGATCCCCCTTTACATTTGTCTTGAAAGGGGAGTATCAAGAGCTAAGAGAGTGGGTTTAGATTCAACATCACCCTTTGTAATCTAGTTCTTACCCTTTCTAGGGATGTGGGGTATATAGGTCATCTATAGGTGATTTCAAGGAACTTGAATTCCTAGAAACCTTTTAGTACTATATTGAACTATATTATATGGGTTTATTTTATAACATAAAATTTAGTGAGGATCATTCAATTTTTGAGAGTTATATGGAGAATAATGATTCCAATTAATGTAACCCTAAGACTATCATACCCATGAAGAGTGTTTCGAGTTGATGAGAAAGTGGTTTTGTCATATCAAGCTTCTATAAAAGGAAAAGGGGATGACGTTAACAATTTCCCCATCATTCACCATATCTCACTTTACCAAGTTATCATATATCTGAATCTGCAAATAGAGAATGGGATCTCCTCTTCTAGCAATCTCCATGTCTACAGGTAATTGGTATAAGTCAACAAAATATCTTGTGTCTCTTATCATGACACTTGGAGGAAACATATGCATGTTGATGTGGTTAACCTATTCCTCTAGTGGGGGTGTGATGTAAGTTAAATTCCCAATCCCCATGGTGTCCAAAAGTGCAAGTCGATGGGTGGAGAATTCTTCATAATGTCATGTTTATGGTGAATTTTGGTTAGGTGTTATAAATGTTGAAAATACCAAAAACTAAAATAAGGAAGGGTTTACTAATACCCACACCGATAATATCAATGTTAGGATGATTAGGTACATGACCAATGAAATAGGATCATCTTATCACTAAGTGAGAAAACCCATGTACAAAGATAGCTAAAAAAGGAAAAATATTAGATAAAGATGATAACGAGAAGATCGGAAAAGGCCAATCCTAGGAATCCAAAGGGGCTTCCTTGAAGGATGTCAACTTGTTTGATACTGATCATTTGATTCGATAATGATAAGATAAATGATAATGATTTAAAACTTAAGATGGATGGAAAGATCATGCTCAACGTTGTAAGTGGCCCAAGCTAGAGTTGTGGCGAGCTCAAAATCTAGGAAATAGTCAAACCAATCTTGTTTTGTTGCGTCATGTACATCTTGTATCACTTCAATCTTATCTTTAATGTATTCAATTTCTAGTGTAATTTCAATGGTGCACAAGCTGATCTCATGTGAGATTTAGAAATTTTCCCACACAAAGGGTTGTTAGATGATCGAGAGATCATATATGTTGGTGATGGGGTGTGAAGGACCTGGAATAGTCATCTATAAAACATACATCTTGCAAACAACTGATTAGATCAAAATAGATTGCTGAGAATATGATAGATGCTAAAAATGACTAAAAAATATAGGTATCAATGAAAATCGGGGATCTATGACGATTGGGTTCAATATGATTGTTTTGATAAAAGACTAATAAAATAGACAATAATAAATGCCAAATGAAGATGGATGATGCTAAGGTGAACTAGAAGGATTATAGAATCCTGTGAGATTTAGAAAATAAAAATTTAGATGTGTTTGTAGGGCTAATGAGAAGCAAAGAGGCTATGGATATTGATTTACGGTGATCGGGAATCGATGACGATCATTTTATAAAATTTACAATATTCTAAAGATTGGCTAAATGAATAAACGAGAGATAGAGCTTGAAGGGGCTATGGAAGATGGTTTAGATAAGTGATCAAATATTATATAATGAATGCAAAACATGCTTGATAAAGATTAAAAAAAAAATTGTACTAACCTTGAGAGGTGTTTTGCGGAGTGATATGGCTCTAAAAGGGTTTATTGGTGATCTAATGAGGTTCCTTGGGATTTTGTGCAAGGGGTGTTGATGATCCTGAGCATAATGACATTATTCACGGGTGCAATAGTTTATTCTCCAATCCATCTTCTGACTAACTTGCCTATGTAATTATGTAAATGGGAAAGAGGGTGATTTAAACAAGATCGACAAAGTCCATGCAATGATCTCTAGTGATCACGGATCACCGTAAGTTTTCCTATAGATGTAGAAAACTAATAAGGAAAGATGGGAAAATGGCTGAAACCACTTTCCATCTAATGTTTTAGGTTGTTTTATAAATGGTGGGAGGTTAAGGATTCATGTAGGAAGAGGTTAGGGGGCTAGTATGGATAAATTAGGATAGATTGGTTTTAAGTGGTTAGGGGATGGTAAATGATATTTATGTGAGTAAATTTAGGATCTACGACAATATTTTATAATATACTTAGGATAGGAATAATAATGATAATAGTGATAATGTGATTAATGTATGTCGGGTCACCTAGGGGTAAAAAAATAGTGTCTCCATTTGCCCCTTTTTGTTGATTTATTTATAGACGTAGGCTACGAAACAAAAAATAATGTGATGATGTCACGGTTTTATGATAAGGATATTTCTACCTCGTCAAGCTAGTGACTGACTATGTTTTTAGTTGAATTGAAGAGAGTTGGATTGTTTGGATAGGTTTTCTTTAAGATGCTCCAGGATTTTGATTGTAGTCTAAAATGACCATGCTGGATAAGTTTGTAGAGATGCCAGTAATCTTTGGAAACACTTGGTAGGGGACATTATACTACCTTTGGAGGGTAATGCTAATATGGATCACCTACATACACGTGCTTCAGGAAGAGTTCTACATGGAGAGGATCTAATGGGATTGTTCTCATGAGGATGTGTAAAGTCGTGCAACCAAAGGGTCAAAGGAAACATCTACAAATCTTGATGCATGGTCAAAAATAGAATTTTGACAAGGAACTGGGCATCAAAGAAAAGGAATGTAAGATTTTGATAGTATTGTGATGTGATAAGAGAGGTCTAAGTGACCAAAATATATAAGGTGTGTAAAAAGGATTTATATTGGTGGTGATTATGGATCATTGACATTTTGGGATATGAAATTGAAGGTGATTTAAGATTGACAGTGATCAAAGTGATGAGATTTATAAAATCGGAGTGTGGCACATAAATGGATCATTTGCAACATGTCATTTTGTGATTGGAGAGATCTGGTTAGTTATTTTTAGTTTTTTTAGAGATGGAGGTGAGCGGCAGAGAGCAGGAAGAGGCAACACACCAAGAGAGGGGTAAGTAGGTTTGATTATGTATTTCATTTTGATTTTGTGATTTATTTCATTTTTGTGTTGTTTTTTTGAAATATTAGGGTGGGAACAACCAATCGGTGGTGATAAAGTGGATCGGAATTGATCATCATGATGAAAATGTCATTGATTAACAATTGGAAAAGATTAAGTAGATTTTTAATAAGTTTTCTAAGTAATGTGTTTTTGTGTCTTTTACGGGTGAGAGACACCATTTATATTTATGATGAGTCCCAGAGATGTTGGAGAGGATTAGGGAAGATGTTACGAGATGTTGAGTGGGCCTATTTGATAGCCATTGGTTTAGGAGGATTCCTCCACTACCAGCAGATTCCTCGAGATACAAGGTTGATGGTTGCTTTGATAGATAGGTGGGATACGAGTACAAGTACATTCAGTTCCATACCAATGAGATGACCATCACATCAAAGGATGTGTACATGATCCTATGATTGCCTATCCAAGGTGAGTAGATGATGCCCATCACCCCAGAGGCCCATCTAGATACCATGATATAGTTATATGGAGATTATTCCTCAAATATTAGATATATAGCAAGGGAATTTCATATTGAGAGTTATTATGCTATAAAGGTTTTAGGTAACCAAGCTAATTTCAATAGTTATGTTTGTTATTTCATGTTATGCACTACCAGATTCGAGAGGGTGATAGGTTTCCATGAATACTTGCTAGTGGCATAAATGTTATCATAAAGCACCAAACAAGTATATGCCTTGGGAATGTGCATTGTTGGCTTAAGTATACCCCGAGTTGTGGATGTGTGTGACTAGGTGGAGGTTTAGGTTAGATGTGGGGTTATTATTACATTTTTGGGATTATGATAATATAGTTTTAGTGAGGCCACTAGGATTACCTTGGAGAGTGGGATACCTAGTGGAGTATGTGGTGGGATTTATGAGGTGGAGGTTTGATTGGATGAGGGATGATGGAGTGGAGAGAGACCAGACCTACTATGTTGATCAGCTACATATTTTATCTGTAGATGACATAGTCTGGAGACCATATGTGAGATTTCCTACATGTTCAAGGATGGATGTGGATTTTACGGGGCTGAGGAAGGTGAGGTGGATTCACGAGAGGAGGGAAGAGATGATAAAGGTGGTAGAGTTTCCTATAGTGCAAAGGAAATTCAGGTCTCCACAGGAGATACTAGGTGAGCCAATTGTCTATTGGCGAGATGATTTGGAGAGGGACTTTCCGCACCTAGTAGTAGGTGAGGAAGGGGAAGATGAGGAGGCAGGGGATCTATAGGCCATAGATGTAGATGATACTAGAATTATGGAGGGTTTTATTGAGTGGTCGACATGGTGGTGGGCCTGCGAGGAGATAGAGTGGGGAGGAGAAGAGGGGCGAGAGAGGTAGAGGAGGAGGTTGATGGTGACAAGGGTCTAGCTTAGCTACGGGAATATTTTTATGTATTACGATTAGAGAGATATATGATGATAGTGGAATGAAACACCACTCGTCAGAGTGATACACCCTACAAGAAGAGAGAGATCGGGCATGCTAAGAGTGTGATACATACAAGTAGTAATGGGATAGGTATCACCAGTAGTAGGAGGTGGTGTGGGTGAAGTATGGAGAGGTGGGGGAAGCTTCGGATGCTATCCATAATGTAGCATAAGGTGTATGATTGAATGCATGGAATGATTTAATACCTACATGAGGGGTTCCCATAATTGAAGGATAGATGGGGTCTCTTCTTGTTGATTGTTGAGAAATATCGGGCACTAGGAGAGGAGATGAGGTAGTATGAGCATCTAGTGATAGAGGGTTTACCATGTGTACCTCGATATGCCGAGCACTGAGGAGAGGCGAGTGCAAGTTGAGCTAAAAGTCCACCTTAGCGAGCATTGTAAGTGTCGTGTAGCCTTAGAGAGATTTTGTTTTGATGGAGGACCTACAGGAGGCCAAGTTGGAGAGTGAGTGTCCAAATTTGATTTTACCACATAATATGTTGATTTTGTATATGACACGGATATAGATGATGTTGTATATGATCCCATCTTAGGCATTTTCTATAATAATTATTAAATGTGTGTGTGTGTGTGTGTGTGTGTGTGTGTGTGTGTGTGTGTGTGTGTGTGTGTGATTTTAGATTTGTTAATTTACTTTTATGTGATGTTGTATATGAGTATGAAACGTGGAATATTTTAGATGTATTTGATATGATGTTATATGTGTAGATGTTGATATGATATTTTTATGTGATGTTTGATGTTGATATGATGTGACTAAGGATGTAGTGATCTTGATGTATGTTTCAAAATGTATTGTGATCATGGTTAAGAATAAATGTGAAATGTTTTCCTTTTGAACTAAATTTGATACATATGTGATCTGATGGTAAATTAAATATGTATGACAATGCACTTGAGGCCTTATAACAAATGTTAACATATAACTAACAATAATTAGTCACATGTAGGATCTTAGATATAGATGGAAATGAGCTTATATACCTTCTTACAACATGGGAAGGGTTGATGTGTAGTTTGTATAAGGGGAGTAGGTTCTCCTTTGATACCTCATATGATTATGCCCCATCTATATTTTACCACGAAACTAATCAATGCAAGAATTTTTCTTGTTGATGGGAAATTTGATTGAAGTGGGAATATTTATTATGATGTTTTTTTATTATTTTGACTTTTATATGAAGTTTGATTGATGTGGGAAGCCTTTTTATGAGTATATCCATCCTTCAGAGAGTGGTTTAAAAAAATTTGATTTTTATTTTTGAGATATTTGTCCTTCAACAGATCGGTCCATATTTTGATTGACATTTGTCCTTTAAGGGATCATTCTATATTTTTGATAGTACACATCTATATGTATATTTTTAAATTTTTATTTTTAAGCCAAAGGATGGCCTAATAGACCATTTAAAAGACATGTGTGTAAAAACCACACATGTGTACCCCTAGCATGTTTTTAGTTAGTATATAAGGGAAAGATGGGAGTAATGATTACGTGATTCTTGTAAAGGAGGAACTTGTCCATGTGGAAGATGAGATGAACAGAGCCGTGGTGTTCATTCTTAGGGTCATGGATATAGGATACCGATGGAGGACCAAATAATTCCAAATCATTACCATAATAAATTACAGGTTGGTGGTGGAATAAGATCTTTGATGTGACTAATGTCATGAAAGTAGATGTGTTAACAATATATAGGTCATAAGTGTAAGGAATTTAGAGGTTATTTTTCAGGTTTACCATTGAGGGAGACTAAGTGATAGGCTCGAACCCATATTTGTGAGTGATGACATATGGACCAATCTAATTAGGGAAAAAAATTCCATGTTTACTCCCTTCTAAAGTACTAACATTTTGATTTTCTTTGAGGAAAAGATCGCCAATGTTGAAATAACATTCTTTTACATGTTTATTATATGCTCGTTTGACGTGTTCTTGATATACATGATGATGTTCAAGAGCTGCTAGGTGTTCTTGACAAGAATCATCATCGAGATAAAACCTTTGAGGGACACACAGAGAGATGGAATCTGAATTTCAAGGGGTAAGAGCACATTGGAGCCATAAAATAAAGAGAATGGTGTAGAACCTTTAGGAGTATGGATGTTAGTTTGATAAGCCCAAAAAAAAACATGATTTAGAGGTATTGATTCCTACCGCTTGATCAACTATTTTCATGAGGATTTTTTTGAGTGTTTTGTTAGAAGCTTCTGCTTGACCATTTTCTTATGGATAGTAAGGAGATGAGAAGCTAAGTTTGATGTTATATGTATCACAAAGTTTTTGAATCTTTTTATTTTTGAAGGATTTTCCATTATCTGTGATTATTTTGTGAGGAATGCCAAAACAACAAATAATGTGATGGTGGATGAAGTCAATGATTTTATCATCTTTAGTAGAGATGAGGGGAATAACTTCCACCCATTTTATAAATTATTTAGTAGCAAAATCATCATGGCGATAGATTGATATCGTTGCGATGATTATCAATTGATGAGGCCAATGGGATCAAGCCCTTTGTGAAAAAGTCCATAAATCATGAGAAGGTAATAGGTCTAACGGGAATGTGAGTAAGGTTGGAATGTTGTTAACATTTAACACATTTCTTGATGTATGTGCAACAATCTTGATTAATGGTAGGCCAGTAATAGCCCATCTGTAAGACATGTTTAGCAATAACCATACCATTGAAATTTCCACCACATATGCCATCGTGGACTTCTTACATAGCTTTAGTGGATTCATGAGATCTGAGGCATCAAAGGAGGAGGCTATCGAATCCACGTTTTTAGTAGAGGACACCGCCTATGATGGTGTATTAGGTAGTACATTAAAGAAATGATATTTTAGCATTTTTAAATATATTTGAGGGAATTTTAGATTGAGAGAGATAGTCATAGGTTTGAGTGTACCAAAGATCTATTTGATTGTCTTCGATAAGATTGATAGAAAGGAGTTCGTTGGTGTGAAATGGTTGAAAAGTCTATGCACAACAATAAAAAATTTGAAATATTTAGTTGATAATAGGATAAGTGAGGCAAGATAAGCCATAGTGTCTATGAATTTATTTGATGATCGAGGAACTATCAAGATTATGTATTGATCAAAGGCTTCTAAGAGGAATTCAACAATGTTTTTATATTTTTGTAAATTTTTATTCTTCCATCGGTAAATTCCTTTGATTTAATTGATGAAAATTTGAGAGTCTCCCTAGATGTCAAGGATTTTAACACCAAACATGATTGTTGTTTAGAGGCCCATGATGATAACTTTGTACTCGACCATGTTATTAGTGCATTTGAAATTTAGTTTAAAGGATAGAGGGATAGGAGTCCCCAAGGAGGTATGATGATGATACTAGCACCTCCCCTTGTTGACACTTAGAACCGTTAAAGAAAAGTGTCATTTTGAGAGGAGTGTAATCTTGATCAATAGGGTGGATGGATTTTTTGGGAAACAACTTATGAGGTAGTTGATTACTAGGAAGGGGAGCTTCTGCAAGTTCATCAATGATGGATTTCCCCTTGATAGAATTGTATGACATGAATTACTAGATCAAATTTAGTCATGAGCATGAGCCATCGAGTGATACGATCATTGTGGTATGGTTTAGAATACATGGCTTTGAGGGGATTGAAAATGGTGACAACGTAAGTTTTATGATATAGGAGATAGTGACAAAGCTTAGAAGTTTCAAAGTACAAGGCACAACACAACGTTTCGGTTCGATGTAACATGTTTCATAGACATGAATAGTACATCTAAAATAAATGGCGTGCTCTCTACCTTTCTCATCTTGATATTCTAACATATCATCCAAGGCATGGTCAGATGCAGAGATATATACAGATAAAATGGCTCCCTCTCGCATGGAGGTGTGACTAAGGGTAGAGATAGAAGATATTGTTTGAGGTCCTTGAAGGCCTTTTGATAATTATGATCCCATTTGAAATGGGCATAGTTTCAAAGGAGATGGTGGAAAGGGTGACAAATGATCGAGAACTAAGAGATGAAGCAAAAAACCGACTAAAATCTACCTTGGAGACTATGAAACTATTTGATATTGGAAGGAGGGGGCATCTTAATGATGGCTTTAATTTTGGCAAGGTCTACTTCAATACCCTTAATAGAAATTATCAATCCCAAAATTTTTTTGGTAAGGATGCCAAATACACATTTGGAGGCATATAAAGTATTGGGTAAGATAGGAAAATATGACATCAAGGATAGCAATATAGTTTCTTTGGTTTTTATATTTACCTAAGAGATTATCCACTTAGTTTTATACGAGTTTTATGAATGAGATCATGGAAGATGTATGTCATAGCATGCTTATAAGTGACCCCTTGTTTTTAAGTCGAAGGGCATGACATGGTAGAAAAAAATTCTCCAAAGGAGTAATGAAGGAGGTTTTACATTGGTCATCAATGAGATAAGTATTTTATTGTAGCCAAAGAATCCATCCATGAGATAAAGCATTTCATGTCCTACGGTGATGTCCATAATTTGGTTAATATTAGAAAGAGGAAGTCATTTTTATGATAGGTGAGATTAATATCTCGTAAGTTTGTGCAGATGCATAACTTTCCAGAGGATTTGGTTGCGATTACAATATTGGAAACCCATTGTGGGTAGTCAATGGGTAATATGAATTTAGCATAAATAAGACGTAATTCTTCTTTGATGAGTAGAGCTACGCGAGGGTTATCCTACGTAATTTCTATTTAATAGGCTTAGAGTTAGGGATTATGATAATGTTTTGTGCAACAATGTTAGGGTCAATACCTAGCATGTCACTATATGACCATGTGAAGGCCTAACTATGTTTGGAAAGGAATATGGTGAATTATTTTAATTCTTCTAAATCTAAGGATTGGCCAACCTTGACTATGTGAGGATCTTGCAAATTCCCTATGGTAACATCAATAGTCGATTCGTTGAGGAGTTTCAATGTGTCATGTGGTAGACTCTTTTAAATATAATTATCCTCTACCCCCATATAAGATAAGATGGATCGATCGTCGTGGCATGAAGAATTTTGATGGTAGCGGAGTCTTCATCTATCATTTTAGACAATACAAGTGGAAGATACTTAGCGCCATCATTAGTTTGATAAGTGAGTGGTCCTAAGGTGATCATGTTGACTAAAACAAATTCATGAGGGATGGAAAAAAAGTTATCTATGTCGATAGAGTGGTCATGTGAAGATGGAGAGGATGGCTCTAGTTCTGCTACAAATCCAAATGTGGTGATTGTGGAAGTTTCCAAAGAAGGATTTTCAAAACCTAGTCCATATTTCTCATGAGGTTTATGGGACTGGTCAAATACCAAGTCATCTATACCCTTCTATATAGCATCCCAATCCAAAGTCTTTCAGTGCAGTGATGATGAAGATACATTTATGTGAATGATTGGTTGTATAGAAATTACAAATCAAATATAAATGGTTTGGTGGAATGTATATTTTTATGATGTGGGGAAGGATGATCAATCCCTCCATATACAATATTTGTTTTAAGATGAGGAGGGCCAAAGGAGTTGATGTCTCGATATATGATTCATACATGGGTATTTTATCAAGTACTTCCTATGTTTTTGGATTAAGAAGTGAGTTAATGGCTATAAGGTGATAATCCTCTAGTGAGAGACGTTGCATAACATATTTGAAGGAGATATCATCTAGTATATTACATGTAGAAATGGAAGAGCATGTATAAGATTTGTCAAGAAGAACTTGAGGTCATTTTAGGAATGAGCACGTCATTTGGATGGTAGAGCATGTGATATGCTTTAAAGGGATTTAGGTTGGTTGAAATAGTAAAGATTTTTCCTTCATGTTTGTATTTTTGAGGGGATATAAGGTGGATGGGATACAACACATAACACATATCCAAAGACATCCTAAACAACATATTTTACTGAAACTCTCCTTCTACAAGATAGAATATTTCATGAAGGCTCTTAACACCGAATTTGATAGGTAAGATGACCTAATGTAGGGGAAACAATTTCATTAAAAGGCACGTAATATTACAAGTGATTGGGTGAAAATGGTGTTAGGTAGATGAATTTGGTTGAAAGCGTGAGATGATATGATGTTAATATCAACATTATTTTTTATCATAACTCTCTTGATGAGAGTATCATCGATTTATGCACTAACAAAGAGCATGAGGTCATGATCTTCAGGTTGTAAGGATGGGATTTCATAATCATCAAAGGAAATAGAGGTATACATTTTAAGGGTGCCAATGATATTTTTGAATGGTTGATGATCATCTGATGGTATTGTGATAAATTGAAGAGCCACAATCATCATTTTTTTGGTGTTACAAAGAATTTTGGACAACCTCATAAAGAGACATCATCACGAGGGATTGATGAAGTTTTTATAATGGTATTTTGTAAAAAATTGGTAGATTAGGTGTGTGGAGCAGAAACGATAGATACCTTAGCTTTAGATGATGTATGATTAGATGATTCATGAGAAAGAGAAATGGAGGCTTTTTTCTTGTTTTGATCTAAAGCCTTAAGGTCTTGCACATGGGCTCTAGTAGTTATGTGAACAACTTTGATTTGATGGAGTGGTGTCTCACTTGAAGATGCCTCACCCTTATTTGATGTGGATGTGGTATTAGATGATGGTTTAGAAAGTTTGGGTTTAGAGGTCAAATGAGTTTTCATGAATTTTTTTATGTTTTAGATCTGTAGGTAGAATTCCTTTGTTAAAAACACTTATTGTAGCGTGGAGGGATTTGCATCCTCAATGGAGTGTCTGAAGTACGATGATACTCACATAATGCTTCGAAATTGTACCAAGATGGTTTCCACCCTTGGGATCCAAATGGCTTAATGGGAGGCAATGTTAAGATGGATAATTAGATGAGATTTTGAGGGTTTAGTATAGTACCTGTCAAAGTGTCCGAAATGAGGATAAAATGATTGGTACTTCATTTGATGATCTATAGGTTAGGGTTGAGGAGGTCATTTTTGTGTGACACATTTAGGTTCGATCAAGAATGATCTTTGATTTAGTGACAATGAATCTGAATTTAGATGAATGACGTGACCCTAAGATGTAAGGAAAGGGATTTGTATTTTATGATGAGATCATTTGATGATTGTGTGGCAAAGTTTTTATTTTCCTAGATAAGTTTTTATGGGTTGTGTAGTGGATTTATTGATATTTTGTATGTGATATTGGGAAACATGATCTTCAAAAGATATTTTTGTGATCGGGTTTCTTTTCTAAATCTTTCAAAGAGGCCACGACTAGGTTTGAAGTAGATGTGGTAGATGTAGAATGGTTTGTGGTCTTATTGGTGGAAAGACTAGATGAATCAAGTGATTTTTTGGGGCTTCTGTGGTAGAAGCACTAGGTGTTAAAGGTGTAGGTGGGATGCCTTTGATAGTGTGGTGAGAATTGACAATATTGGATTGGGGTAGAATAGTGGATGGGGCATGATTTGGAAAGGGATGTTTAAAGAAATCCAATTTTGATTCAAAGTTGCATTGGGATTTTCAATTTGTAGGTCACCTCAGTCAATAATATCTTGGAGGAAACTTCTAAATGAACAAAAAAATTCAATATCGTGGCCTTGGATACGAACCATGAAATTTTATATACTGAGACATGTTGATAGGATAGATAGGGGTAAGTTTGATCATACACATGGCTAGGAATTTTTGAAGACTTCCCATAGGATTCACTAATAGATGTATAGTTATGTTGGGGTTGGGTGCGTTTGGAATGCAAACTACCTTTGGATGCACTTTTATGATGACCGTGTGTTTGTTGAACCTTTGGATTTATTGCTCACTGGAAGAAGGTTTGAATGAGGACTCGGAGTTTTGGTTTTTTTATCCGAGTTTAAATTTACCATCTTTGAGGGAGCGGATTTCTAGTTTGGTGGCCATGGTAAAGGCTTCGTAAAATGTTTGAAAAGACTGAATTTGAAGTGTTGAAAATATGTGTTTAGTGCAACATCGAGAAAATAAATTAATGAATTCAATTTGTTGGAGGGAGAAGGATAGTTTATTGATGATACCTTATCAAAGGTGATGAAATTTGCAATAGATTCATCTTCAAAGAGTTTAATAGCATAGAGATATGTAATTGAAATCTTACATGAGATGTTGATGGAAAAATTTTCTAAGAATAATTGTGCAAGTTGTGCAAAGGAAAAAGGGAGTATTGTGGAATGCTATTATACTAGTCAAGTACGGGACCTACTAAGGACATGGGAAATGTCCTCAACATAAGGTATTGGTCATGTGCAATAAGATACCATACATGGAGAAAATCTTGTATGTGTTGTTGAGGGTCCTCCTTACTATAGAATTTAATAAAGTTTTAGGAGTTCTGTGGGGAATAGGATTTGAAAGGTACTAATGGATGAATAGGTTCGTTATAGATTTATTTTTAGGAAAGAGTCCCTTAAGAACCCATGGTGTCAACTTCAATACTCGAAATCATATTCATCAATGCATGTAAAGGATCATTTTGTAATGGTTGTAAGGCATTGAATGATGATGAGCTAGGATGATTATGGATATGTGGATTTTTTGCTAGTATAGATGATAGGGTAACGAGACGTTGTTCTAAAGAGCAACACTTGTGGGAATGTTGTAAGTATGTTGTAAAATAAAAGGTTGTGATGGTTGGATATATCGATAAGAGGTATGAATGGAATTGTTGATAATGGGTTAAGACAGGTTGTAGTATATCCGAGATGGAATGGTAATATAATGTGAGACAGGTCCATAGATGCCTACTATGAGAAGGGGAGAGTGCCATAAATAGAACTAGTAGTAATTGAATGTATAAATGTGGGGATGGACATTACTAAATTATAGATAGAGGAAATAGGTTTTTGTGAAGGAATAAGATGGTTGTATTCGGAATATCAAATGAGCTTATAGGAGGTGGAGGAAAAGCACTAGAGGTTGAGGGACTAGATATGGAAGGAGATGTGTTAGGGTTGTTTTGAGAGGTCATCAAGATTGATGAGGGAGTTGGCGATGGAGAAGGTGGTTGGTTAGATGTGTCTTGTGATGAGACAACATTAAGTCAAAGCCCGATGACCTGGATTGATTCTTCTTGTCCACCCGAGCGGTGGAGTAAGGATGGATTTTCGGATAATTGGCTTGTGATTAGGATTGATGATCCTAGAAGTGTTGAAGGTGATAGTAGTAATGGGGGTCATTATGGTGTTGGTTGTTGGAGGAATACACCTCAAGAAGCAAGGTAGGCATTAAGGGCCACTAGGTTAGAATCTAGAATTTATGTAAAAATTGAATCATTGCTATTGAAAAGAGGGAGCTAGGTGGATCTAGGATTTTGATGTGGTTGACTAACTACTAGGAGAATTTTGTGGTTCTTTATTAGTTGCTGAAGGTGATTAGAATTGATCAATTATGCCTTTTATTTCTTGAATGTGAGACTAGATATTATCCAAGGATTGTTGGAGGCGATCGGCCATATTTTTGGTATTTTGTAGACAAGATTTTTGTCTTGTTAAAACTAATAATTAAACAAAAAATAAATGAGGAAAAGAAAAAAAGGTTTATTTTAAAAAAATTGTAAACAAATCACATAAGTAATTTTTATTATCTCAATTAAATTAAGAAAGATATGAAATGTGAAAAATTGGCTCAAAAGGCACTAAGAAAAGATTATCTAAGGTTGGTTTTATGTAAGTTTAAGGATGGAGTCCTCAATATACCTAAACGTAAGTGAGGCCCAGATATTTTTGGTGTCAAGTACATGGTATGATAGTAGGGCCTACACCCTCACTTCATGGTCCTACGGTAATAAGGGTGTCGGTGGTTAGATGATATACCGCCCACCATATTGTTTATACTCGACTAGAACACCGAGTCAACTTATCCTCTTGGTGATGAAATCCAAGTAGGTCCACCTGGGAAGGATTGTTTAGATGCAAATTAAGTTTTATGTGGTTTGGTTGTGTGTGAAGGGAGGTGAATGTAATTCTTTTAACTCCTAATTAAGTTATGTGAGCAAGAAAATATGAATGTTTGTTTTTAAGATCCAAAGGAAATGTTTAATTTGATGAAAACAAGACACACAAAATGTAATGCTAAAAGAAATGATGAAAGAAAAAAAGAGCGTACCTATGATTGTTTTTTCCTTTTTAATTTTTCATTTTAACACAGGAAAAGTAAACTATTCTAAGTTGTGAATAGAAAAAATGTAAAAAACACATAAAATTATTTTCTTTGAAACATCAATCTTCATTCATATTTCAATATTTATTACATTAGTCTCATTCTCATAAACAAATAATCTCTATTCTCTCTCATATATCTTACTCCTCATACATCTCAATCATATATTTCTCTTGTGGCACTCACTCATATATCATTGTGATGCTCTCATATACAATGGATTAACTACAATAAACAAATTTCATACAAAATATTCTAAGGGTTACTTCTTTTGAATCGTGCCTTTGTTGGCTTCTGTCTTGTTATGACTTGGATTGTCTTTGTTTCATGGATTTGTGTCGAATTTTGTGGCTTCCTTCGATTGTATCATGGATTCATTCAATGTATCGTGGCTTTTCTAGTGTTTGCAGACTTCCCTTCTCTTATTGCAGATTTTCTAATGTATTGGGGCTTTCCTATTTTTATAATGGATTTATCATATTTCCCATGGCTTCCTCTAGTGTTTCATAGATTCTTATAGACTTCAAAGGATTCTTCTTGATGTTCGTGGCTTACTCAAAATTTTAGGAATAATGTCATGTCAATATTGAAGGTTATAAAACTCCCAAAAGGTTTGATTGGTGATCCGATGAGGTTCCTCGGGATTTTGTGAAAGTAGGGTATTGATGATCCCGAGTGTGATGATGTTATTCACAAGCACAACATTTCATTCTCCGATCTGAATTTTGACTAACTTTCTTGTGTAACTATGAAAATGGGAAAGACGGTGATTTAAGTAGAATCGACGACGTCCAAAATGATCGTCGGCGATCACAGATCATCATCAATTTTTTTGTAGATATATAAAACCAACAAAGAAAATATTGCAAAATGGTTTAAACCAATTTCCATATGAGGTTTTAGGCTATTTTCTAAATAGTAGGAGGTTAAGGATCCAGGTAGGAATATGTTAGGGGGTTAGGGGGTTAGGATGGGTAGGATAAATTAGGTTAGGTTGGTTTTAAGTGGTTAGGGGAGGGTAAATGAGATTTATGAGGATAGTTTATAATGTACTTAGGATAGAAATAATAATGATAATAGTGATAATGTGATTAATGTATGTCGGGTCACCTAGGGGTGAAAAAGTGGTGTCTACATGTCAAGAAATGAAATATGGGAAAATTTCTTAAAGAAGTGGCGATGATAACATAACTCCTTAACTATTTAGGAATTTCATTATTTTACCCTTATGAAGGGACCTATAGAGGAGGATTAAGATCTTGATATTCCCTATTTCTAGCAATTAAATTAGCTTCTTTGACAATTTATATTTTAACGACATTGATCATGTGTGGCCGTGTTGGTGTTCCTATATGTCGAACAATGTTAGAGTTAATATGTTGGAAGTTGAGGCTTTGACATCATGATTTCCATCGGGGTTATTTGTTGTTGTTGTTATTGTTTTCAAGGTGGTTATGTTTTTGTTACATTTTATTTAGTTGTGTGTTATTTGGAACGTTATTTTGTTGATGGTTTGGGAAAGGGTTTTAGTAAATTCTTAAGTGAGTGTTCTATGGTGCAATAGGACCTAAATGAGCCATTGGATAACTATTAAGGTTTAATTCTCCTAGAAATTATTTGTTAAAGTAATGTCTTTGGTTTTTGGGGAGGCATTGGATAATCTTGTTATATTCCATGCACGTAGTAGTATCATGACCCTTGATCCTTTGGAGTAGATAGAATAGGTCAAGGTCATAGTTCATGGAAAAATGGTTTTGGTTATCTACAACTTGTTGGAAATTGTAAAAGTTATTAGGGTAGCCATAATTGGGACTAAATTTTTTGTTTTGATACGGACCCTCTCGGTTCCTATTTTGAATTTGTGGTTTTAGTTGATTTTGATTATGTTTGTAAATTCGTATTGGTATTCGGAGCTCGTTAAAGTTGACTACATCTACGTTAGGTTTATTAGTATTCATCCATATATTTCCATTATTCTTGATTTTTTTATTGTTAGACTAATCGATCACATTGTTAGGGAAATTGAGCTTTTTCAATTAATTTTTAATACCATATATAGTGGCGTTGTGGTTTTGGTTGAGTGCAATTGGACCCTAGGCATTTTGGGAAGCTTGTGTACTATTGTTGGTATTGTTTTGGTATCCCCCAAAGTTCTAGTTGGGGACAACAAGTCTTCCATCTAAACTTTAGATCCTATAATGACTATCTACCAATGTGGAGAAACTCTCTAATACCCATCTTTATAAGCTTCTTCATATTAAAATCCTTGACAAATTTAGTTATAATGTCCCTTAATGAGTGTATGGAGCCTTCAAGAAAATGGTAATATTGTGCAAGTGTTATGCCTTCAAGGTCATGGGGAATATTTTTGTAACAACTCTATACCATTGGAGAAATTCAAGAATTAAAGTGGCATGTGCATTTATGTGGGCATTAGGATCTCCTTCCACCTTATATTTTGGTAACTCATGAAGAGGGTGAGGAAGGAGCACCAAAGCAGATGTTGAAATTGAGCGGTTCGTTTAGATATTCAAGCCATAGTTTCTCAATACACCGAAATTAGTAGGGAGGGTGTCGTGGTGCCCAAAACTAGTTAGGAAACTTGAAAGTTACCAAGTAAAAGTGGGACTTGGAGTGAAATTGTGGGTCATAAAATTTGGTGTGTAAAAGGTGGGAAAGAAACTATCATGTTGGATGGATTTTGAATATATGTGCATATAGGGTGGTGAACAACCTATGGGAAAGTGACCGAGAAAACTACTAAGTAGGTTATGCAAATTTCGTAGTGGTTGAGGATAAGCTTGCGAGAGGTTGAGCATATGTTTTTATTGCTGAATATAGGCTAGTGGAGGTTTAACATATGCCTTTGATGTGAATGTAGATTTATTGTAAGGTTATGTGAGGTTTGTTATTTTCAACATCATAGAGTATGAAGTGATATTGTTGTTTGGTATGTAATTCAAGAAAGTGTATGAAGAGGGCTTACTCGTGCATAACATGTTATCACCCATGACAATGTATCTTGGGTTTTCCTACATCATATGGTTTGTAGAAGGGTTTTATTTTGATAATTGTTGCATTCATTATATATAACTATATTTATTTAGAATTTGCATTTTATCCTAGAATGTTTATTCTATGTTTCGAGAGGGTAAAGTGATTTCTAGTTCTTGAATTCATCTCACTAGGGTAGAAATGAGGTTTCATAATGAGACATGATCTTATTTAACTATATACTTTACATTTGGATGTAGAGGGGAATGATGGTACCCTTCGATAAATTTCTCTGTAGTTACTTCCCCTATTTGAGATGCACTTCCACACCTAGGTGAAGTAGAAGTGGCATTGTTTTGCAAGATGGTAGTGGTATATGCTTGTAGCATATCCAATTATTTATGTATGGTTTTGATTTGATCATTTATTTGTTTGAACCATGCAAAAATATCATCATTTGGTTCTATGTGAGATGGAAATGAATCACATTGCGTGCCAATTTTGGCCTAGTCAATACTTGTGGGTAAATCCCTCCTTCCCCAAAGTAAATTTCATATTATTAGAATTGGAGAGTCCATGGAATATCCTTTATAGATTGATGGTTGATTAATCTCTTCAATCCTTACATTAGAAGATAAGCTTGGAAATTGGATGGAAGAGACATGTGACATCAACGTACTTTGAGAATAGTAATAATCCTAACTAGATAAATAATGTGATTGCTCGAGAATGCATACAAGTGTAATAAGATTTGAGGCTTAAGATAGGCATATCAAATTCTTGACCTGACATATTTGAGGGGTGCATAAAACCCGCAGAATAATGAGAGAGGGAGAATATGGTATAAAATAAAGAAAATATATATAAATGATAAGAAACTATTCCTTCACATCGGGTTCACCAAATTTGTAAATGCCAAAAATCATTAATGCCTTTCATGATCCCTCGACTCCTCATGAGTGTAAACAAGATAATAAATAAATCCTCTACTTTTTCCTCAAGAGAGAAAGACACCGCTCATCAAGGGCATCAAAGATCCTATAAAAATTTTCTTGATGGATGGTGTGGTCAAGGATGATAACAACATGGAGCTCTAGATCCATGTATTAGTCAATGAAAGGAGGAATGTTGGGTTTCGTAACCCGGATAAAGTGATTATTCGAAGAAGGTCAGCCCCGATATAGCAAGGTCATATGGAAGGAAATGATGGAGGATGTTATATGAGATAAAATCGCTCAAATCCCCAATGGGATTATCTACCTAATGAGCTATTAAACATGATCATTATCTTTCGAGGTGAAATATACTAGGGATGGTGAAGAACAAAATACCTCTCATTTGAGTTCAAATAAGATGTCATCATGGATTTTTTTTTCCAAACGGGGTGGGAATGTGAGGGAAGTGTCCAACTCTTCTCGATAATATTCTCCTAAAAGCTGGATCCATGGAGATGTGTTGTGATATTTTATCAAAGTTATAACTCATTTTCCTACATCTCAATGAACATCCTTGTCTTGTTTTACTATCCTTTTGCACCTAAAACTATTTCACTATGTATCATGGTTATTACAAGATTGTTATAGTTAATTTCTAGGTTTCTTTGGGTTTGAAAGTCGTGTGTTTTGTTATATATAACTTAAGTTTTTAGACATGTTGTCTACATCTATCTTGGCTATTTTTTGTATGAATTATAAAGATGAGACAAAATTATACACATAAAAATTAACTACTTGCTAAAAAGAGAAGATTTAGATGTTAAATATTAAATTGTATGTAATGAGAATCAATAAATATTACTTTTTCTTTCACTACTCTAGATGAAAAGAATGTAACTATCTATGTTTTTGTTGTTTTGTGGGTGTAATCTCTAAATATAATCTAATCTAGATTCGATATAAGAAAACTAAAATTACCTAGAGTCTAATCCCACAAATGGGAGAAGTCTAGATCATGAGTATTTTAAATTATCAAATTACAAAACATGAATATGATTAAACAATTTTAATCAAACACAATTCTTTACTTCCTCTTATTTTTCTTTGAATTTTCTAATTAGATCTAAGAAAGAAACTAAATCTAAAAATATATATATATATATATATATATATATATATAAACAAAAATAAGCATAATGTCAACCTCTTTCTACAAGCATAATGGAGTTGATGTTGGATTCTCTTTATTTATACCCTTAGTGAACTACTTCAATTAATGCTCATATAGACCAACGTAGTAGTGGTTTATTCGGTGGGGAGAAGAAGAGGCTTGGTACACTTTGTAAGAGTAACAAATAGTATATATGTGGTTGGTTCAAGGGGAAGCGTAAGGTTGGTCTAGAGACCCTTGTGTTCTCTTTTCAGTGGAAATAGCAATACAAAATCCTCAAAGTGCTTAGTATTGGAAACAATATATTTTGGGTTTGGTTTCCCTCTCTTTATAGATCAACAATATAGTAAGAACAATGTTCTCTAGAAAATATAGATTTAAATTCTTAGGAGAGAAGCAAATGAGCATTTAATTTTGCTTAGTAGAAAGTATCTAAGTGATCTAAAACTCAAATTTAGATCAAAATTCAAATATACTTCTTATATTAGATCTTTATATGGTAAACTCAAGTGTTAGGGGGTAGGATTGATGAACTAGGCATTAAAAACAAGGTAAAATGCGTACATGGTCAAAAGAAGGATAAATTGTTTTTGAAAATCGGTGGAAATATCCACGAAAATTGTCATGCTCAATAAATACCTTCTCACCCTATCCTACACAAATGAAACATACAATAATAAGGTATGCTTAAAATCGACAGGTTGTCAAGGTTAAGAAGATAGATTTCACTACAAAGAGTTCCTTCTTTTTGGATGAAATTAAAAGGTTGTTTATTAATATCACCAACTAACATGCACGTATTATCACATATTTATTTCATACTTTTAGTTGCATATAATTTTAGTGTTTTCTCTCCTTCATTCAAACCTCAGTAAAGAAAAATTTTCCCATGACCATAAATTCCACTAGCGAGAAAATGTGGTTGTACATTTTTCCAAATATTATTATTATATTCATGTATAGAGAAGAACTAAGTGTAATGAAATTACATATATCATTCTTGTCATTGAAATATATGGTTATTTAAGATTACATAGTTTTCATTGTTATTTGTGCCTTTCTAATTATCAATAATAATGTTGCACTTGTTGAATAGTCTTTAGAAGGAGGATGTTGACACTCAATAAACTTATATTGTGTTATGAATATCAATTTTTATTAGTTCTTAATGGTTATAATGTAATAATGTGAGAGTGTAAATGAATTTTTAATTAAAAACTTGTATATTAGAGTTATTTGTATGTTAAAAACCCCACATAGAGAATAGGAGTTGTCGGTGTGATATGTGGGATGTGTATGAAATTGTGTTCCCTATGGATAATATAACTTTTGTAAAAACTATGACTACTAATAGAAAAGGGGTGAATCCACAAAGTATTTTTAAAAAATGAAAAAATTAAAGAGTGGTGAGAATATACAAAGGGTAAACACTTTCATAATAGATTCAATTGTAAAAACGAGAAGGGGTGAGTGTGTTTTAGCGATTATTAGTATTATTTTGACTTATGATTAAAAGTGGTGTCATTTTAAAGTGTGGAATTTTTTTCAATTTTAGTGCTCTATTGTAGGAAGAAAATATAATAGTATTGCATATTGTATTACCTTTCAAGTTAAAGAGTCAAAGTCAAAAATCAAAGTATTGTATACTTTTTGTAAGTTTGTATAGTTTAATGTGCTTAGTGTGAAAAAAATCTAGTATTTGAATTTTGGGGGGACATTGTAAGAATTAACCTCAGAATCACAATTTCTAATTAAGTAGTGATGTTGGAGGATGGAGGAAATGGAGGAAGGAGGTAAAACCTCTCATCAACCACTATCAACGAGGCTACACAGAGATTTAGTGGTGTGTGTTTTCATTAGGTTCATGTTTTCAGCTTTTTTCTATCATGTTATGTTTCATATTTTAAAGTTTTTGTTCTATTCATGTGATGCATATACCTTTAGTGTGACAATTGGGAAAAAAAAGATATTCTCAAGAGTCTATCTCTTGTGGATAGGAGAAAATTTTGAGATAGCTCAATATGGATTATTTTCTAGCTAGTGAGGGATGTCTATGAAAGTTTAGAGATATGTGTGTTTCATAATTCAAGATTTTAGGGAAAAGGTTCAAAGAACCTGTCCTTATGGAATAATTCTCTCCACTACGCCTTTCGAGGATGTGTTTTTTTAACAAGTTCATGTTTTCATCTTTCTTTCTATCATGTTATGTTTCATATTTTAAAGTTTGTATTCTATTCATGTGATGAATAAACCTTTAGTGTGACAATTGGGGAAAACAGATATTCCAAATAATCTGACTCTTGGGGGTAGGAGAAGATTTTGAGGTAGCTCAATATGGGTTATTTTCCAGCTAGTGTGGGATATCCATGAAATTTTAGAGATATGTATGATTCATAATTCAGGAGTTCAGGGAAAATTTCTAAAGAATGTCCTATGGAATAATTCTCTCCACTACGCCTTTTTGAGGGTAAAGAGACAACTTGATGGAGCATACTTGGTCTAAGCAAAGTGATTTTAGTGAGAAACATTTGAAGGATGTGTTTTTCTTATCCCATGTTCACACTGGGGGAATGTTGTGAATATCCATTTGTATTAGTGCTTTATGTAAAATAATGTAATAATGTGAGAGTATAAATCAGTTGTTAATTAAACTACTCATATATTAGAGTTATTTGTAAATTAAACAACTCGCATAGAGAATAGGAGTTGTGTAATTGATATGTGGTATGTTGAGAGATTTATGGTGATGGTTCTCCTTGAACATAAGAGAAACCTCTTGTATATAATTGTAATGACCCGCATGAATTCATATAAAAGATATTTATTTGTGTGTTAATTATTTTTCGTGCTCTACCAAAACTTACATATTAGACCCTCCTCGTATTAAAGCCCAAATTCTTAAAAATCATAAAAGGAGCTAGGCATATTACACTTACAATAACAAGGATGTAAGTGTTCATAATTTTAAATGGTTTGTCAAGAAATAATTAGCATAGATAATAACACCATTGTTAACTACCAACCTTCCACTTGACCCTCTAGCACTAAACTCACACCTCACACTTGAATATACTAAATATAATACACTAACACCACTAAATTGAATTTTCTAACACCTACAACATATCCCCAATCAAGGGAAAACCCGTAATTGGGAATTAAAA
This sequence comes from Taxus wallichiana var. yunnanensis, assembly GCA_018340775.1. NCBI lineage: Eukaryota > Viridiplantae > Streptophyta > Pinopsida > Cupressales > Taxaceae > Taxus > Taxus wallichiana. The sequence continues at coordinate 798,961,916 of CM031235.1, forward strand.
TGAAATCCCACGTCCATCACTTGAAAACACCATACGAAATGAAATTTATAGACATCCAACAAACTCGGACAAGAAACATCATCAAATTGACCTCCCACTACATTAAACAATGGAAATTATACTTTGTAAAAAAGAAACCTTGTGTGTTACATATTCCCTATAAAGGAAATATTCTTTTTCATCATATACCACACACAAAACAACAAAACCACAAACAATACCATTGTTTAATGTCATTGACCTTATAATTGGGGGTTCACACAAAACCCAAATGTTGAATTTGAAAACGCCCTAAAGATTGGAGTTCTTCCATATTCACACACAAATATTAATCATCTCTACTACATAGGTCATATAGACCAAATTACACAAAAATGTCACTCACAAACCACACCGTCTCCAACCTCCAACAATAGCTTCATAAACACATCTAATTTTTTGTACAAAAAAATATATACGATGTCAATTTTTGAATTACATGACATGTAATGAATTTTTTCGACATGTGATTCCATTCATCAAGCATTAATACTACATGTATGTGATGTTTTGGTAATAAATACATACATATATTTCTCACATCTAATAATATGGACCCTAGAGAGAAACAAAACAAGTTAAAATTTTTGACTCAAGTGTAGGAGATACTAATAGCTCACACAAACTCAATATTATAAGTAACACATGAACATGTAGGCTGGTAAAAATATAAAAACCACACAAATAGATTCCCAAAGATATCACTATCATTACAAATACACTTCCACATAAAATTAAATACTTGGACATCTTAGTGATTTTAAGAAACCAAGTGTATAGGAAACATTACAACGTTTATATGAGTACATGATACATTTATTATGGTTTGTAAAACAAGATCATGCATGGCCCATACTACAAGGATTTTTAGATAAATATCATTACCCTCACACAACAAACCTAACACTCATGAATCAAGTGAAAACATTTAGATATTATTCCAGCAATTGCAGTAAATTAGAGAAGTATTAGTCCCAAACAATGAACCTAACACTCATGAAGACTAGGAAGATAATGACCCACCACACTCGTTATCACTTATGTATATATTATCAAATAAAATTTATGAGTTTTAAATGACTATAGACATATTGAAACTCAAATATCAAAATTTCATTGATATGGATTGGCCCCAAAATAACTTTTCCCCAAATAGATGCTATAACATCCAGGCCATCTTCGATATGGTGTTCCACATACTATTCTTGAATTAAAATTAATTTCACATGAAATCCCAAATTAAGTAAGTTTTGAGTGCATGATTATGCATTACACCTCATCAACTTTTATGACAATAGATTTAGATCAAATCTAAAATTTCATTACTACACCTTTAACTTGATAATGTACCACCATGTGTATACATAAAATTGGAGCACTGCAAGATGTGTGAGTTGATATAAAATCCCCAACTCAATGTTACTTAAATAATTGGGCTTACATCGTTGTCATTGAAAATGAGAGGGGCAATCATGAGTTATTTCAATTAATATAGTGGGTAAACTTTTAGTTTTGAATCTAAATCTACATAGAAATACTCAAAACATGTCAATTAGTTTTTGTCACTAGGGACCTTCCTCAATCAAATCCTTATTCTTTTAAAGTTTGAAATAATAACATGCAATAAATATTATTTTTAAATTAAATGATATAAATTTTTGGGGGCCCGAGGGGATCAAGTCATGGTGTAGGGTTTGTTGGTGGATGATTTTTTTATTGTTGGTGTCTTGTCTACTTTGGAGTTGGTTATAGTCATAACTCATTCAAGGGAGTGATCGTTAAAAATCACATAGCGATTCTGAAGCCAATCACAAAGCGTGACTAGGAGCAATGTTGAAAAATTTATATATTATTATGTAGTGAGCTTTGGGTGTTTAAGATGATTCTTTTGTCCTTCGAAATACCTATAAATAAATTAATTGTGAGAAATAGCTTAAATTGTAAAATTAACCAAGAGGGGTGAATGGAGGGGTTGAGTGTGATTTTATAGATTTAGGGTGCATAGAGGATTTTGATGGATATGGGTGCAATGTGCGTAGTTGGGTGAGATGATAAGGGTCCAATATGCATTGGAGACATAAGTGGGTAGGTGGTGTGGATAAAATTAAATATGAGTGGGTGAGGATGAGTAAATGAGAGTAGATGAGGAAAAATGAGGATGAAATATCTTAAATCAACCTTATTTTTTACTTTTTAGGTGTTTTGTGGGAATAAATTTTCAAGATTTAATTTGGCTTTATAATGTTTTTATTTTTTTAGTTTAGGAGACCTTATGTGTAAGGTGTATTTTCTAGCATCTATATTTTTCCCCTTTTTGGGTTGCGTATTGAAGCACGCAAAATGTCAAATAAAAATAAATATGAGATGGGGGTTATCCAACCATATGATGATGGTTTGTGCTCATATGGGCTTCGGTGATTGATTTGAATAAACAAGATCCTAGAAATGTGACCAATGGGCTACTTCAATCAAAGTTTGTGAATGGATTGATAGATTTATTTTGTGAGGTAGAGACTATTGATTCAATTGAATAAGGTAGGTAATGATTGAGTTTCATAAGATTTAATGAGAAGGGTTTCATATGATATTCCCCCCTTAAGTGATATTTTTTAGAGTCACGGGTTTCCTCGACATAACACGAGATGAAAATTAGCAATTAACAAATGATAGAAAATATACCTTTGAAAAGGCATGATGCCTAGAATAAAGGACAATGTCTCCCTAGCCATGTGTGAGTGAAAAATTGATGCATGATATGTACAAGAATGGATGAAAGTTATAAAACATGATATTAGTGTTGTTGAATCCCAATATTGATGATAAATGATTGTAAGTGAACATGGATGAGAATTAGGTTACATAAGAAGATGTGCAAAAGGAAATAAAAGTACCTATAGATGTTCATTCCAAATGAGGTAGAATGAAAGTGTGTATATGACATGATTACAATTATGGATTGCAATAACTATGTAAGTGCATGAATATGGCTGTGCATGTGTATGGACAAGGTTTGGATACAAGATTATTAGTGAACATGTGATGAACCAAAAGTCACAAGTCGCAAGAAAATGAGTGAGTTAAAACAAGAGCACGAATAACATCTAAACATCATTTGGTGACATAATATCCCCATGTCTCGGTGAACTCTAGTGTGTGCATGTGAAACTTAATTGCTACTTGAAGTGAATATCAATAAGGCAAGTAAGTGAAATGACGTGTCAATGTGTAGGTGTGAGTGAAATAGGTGATTGGTGATTGATGGAATGGAAGGAAAGTGTAATTTGTACATTTTTCTAGTGTTAACAAAGCATCTATAGCCCTACCGGAGATGCATTTGATTATAATTGTAACATTTCTCTACAAATACTAGTTATTCATAAGTACAGATAGAGATACTAGAAAGACCCATGAGAGAGAGAGTTTTGGTATTACTTTTTGTGATTTTTATTTTTATTTTAATTTTGAATTTATTAGATTTGTTTTTGACATGATATTCAACTCTCTTGATTTTCCAAGGGGTTTAGAACCAAGAGTGTCTTGATGGAGGGAGTGGAAGTGATCGTGGAGACGACATTGACAAATGTCAATAGATAATGCCTTGGGGCCTTCACGACAAACTAATAAGTGTGTAAGAGTGTGTGGATCCTATAAGAGTGTGTGGATCTATAGGAGGATAGACATTCTTAATGTACTAAGTAACAAGAAACCAAGTTCAAGAAACTAGAGTATATACTATTGAATTACAAAATATGATCAAAAGCTAATCAATAGTTAATCAAAGCTCAAATAAACCAAGATGTGAAATGTGAAAAATTATAAGAGAATTATGTAGTAGTGAATTGATAATGGGAATGAAATATGAATGGATGGAGTAATTTTCGAAGAACATCCATGAGAAAGTGGTTTTTATTGCAATGTTTGGGATATATAGATTTTTTTATATGTTTAGTTGTGTGTGGATGTGTGTGTTTGCATTTTTATCAATGATAATAGTTCATGATGTGTGAAGAATCGGGTCTTTTTTTAAATACAGACTGAATGAAGAGAAGTGGTGTGTATGGATTATGTATAATGTGGAGGTGAAGACAAGTATGTGTAGGGAGAAAATGAATGGGGAAATTTATGTAGAGAAAAATGTAATAGATGAGATCAATAATTGGATTGGATTGTATAAGGTAGATGAAAATTGAAGTAAGGATGCCAAATAAAATCCATAATATGGTTATCAGTGGAGGATATGAGTGTGGAGGTGGAGTAAGAAAGATAGATGGCATGTGTGTTGAATGTATGATAATATGATGTGGGCGAGGACATGAAAAGAGATCCATGGAGAAAGTGATAATGAGAAGAAGTGGTGTTATAAATGGCATCGAGTGGATGATGGGTAGAGAACATATTGTGGTCATGTGATAAGTGAGTGTGATAAGAGTATGATTATGTGGAATAAGAGGATGTATATAAGAATGGATGTCAAGAAAATGATAATGTGGAAGAAAATAAAAATTATGTGTACACCGATGTGGATGAGACTGGAAAGGAAAATGTGGAAGAAAAATGGTTTTGTGCTTATGCTTGATGTGAGAGTAGGAGGATCTAGTAGCTATAAGGTCCATGTCCATCCTTATCTCAAAAAAAGGCAACACAAATGGAATAAAGAGAAATAACAAGTAAAAATTTCTCTACAAAAGGAAATATCCAAGCTACAGATGAAATCATCATTTCCACTATGCACACAAGGTCACCCCTAGGGTTCTCATCCACTCTTATATTTCACGGTACACATACTACGATCTCCATTCACCACACTATCAATTACAATATCCATTATTTTCACTTATTTTCAGGTTTATTTAGTTATGTTTGGTAGCTTGATGAGTAGATTATTGGGCTTATCTCAATCAATACTTTTGTAATTTTATTGTGCAACGATGTAGGGTTTTTCGTTTATATTAAAAGAGGGTTAAATTTTTGTTTTAATCTTCTCTAATAAATAAAATATGAACATTATTTTCATGGGGTTTTTACTAGAGATAGTTATCTATTCATATTAAAATATGGTTTACCTTTGATCTTATACTTTCAAAGCACAATACCATACTTTGTAATTTAATAGGGCCAAAAATATGGTTTCATAGGAAAATCGTGATTAGAGAAAATTCCTAAAAATAAGAATACATTGGTAGATAGAGTTTCATATTCCTAATCAATACTGGAATAAATAATACTCATGATAAAAATCATAGAGCTAAAACGCAAATGGCAAGAACATAAATACCATTTTAATTTTAAATTGTGATTCACACTAGGTAAATGACTCAACAAGTCAAAAGAGAAAGATGAGTTGACACGAAGGAAAAATTAAAAATTGTTAGAGAACCTCGTCAACAAGTAGGTAAATAGTCAAATGCATAATGGCTCAAGAACGGTAATTCATAGCAATAATAAATTTTCATTAATTATTTTAATGCCCATTTCATATCCTCATTTACATAAAGATTGAAACTCATAGTAATAAATTTCATACAAAGAACTCTGAAAACAAATAAATTTTTATCCTCATTCCTTGAGACATAAAGATATTAATTTTTATATTAAATTTTATAATTAGAAAGCATAGTAATAAATTTCAGACAAAGGAATTAACTTGAAAAATCAAGAAGTAAGAGTTGACAACACTTACAAAAATATGGAAAAAAATCAAAAAGACTTCACCAAGAGTTAATTAAATCCACCTGAAAGATTCTAATTAAGATTATTTATATTAAATTTTATAATTAGATCTAATTGTCTCACATCCTTGTGAAGATGGGAGGGCCTATAACTACTACCGAACATCTAAGCCAAAGTTAGGAGTTTTCAGCAACTGCCAAGGATTGGAATGAGAGGATGGCTTAGGATTAATATATGAAATACATAACATAGTTATAAAAAGTAAAATGTAAAGGTAAAGGAATAATATCTGGAAGATAGTTATGAGAGGTTAAAGGTTGGTTTGCTTTCCCACTATCTCGGTTAAACGGTTGTTTTGTAGGTCATGGTCAACCCTAATTCTAATTTGGTATTTAAGATCCTTATTAAATTCCCGGTCTCCCTTCCTCTGTGGAAGTCCAAGCTGGGCCTTTTTTCTCCATATATTATATTAATTTTTCATATTTTACAACCTCAACTTTCAAACTCATTACCAAGCTTGATGGGAAAACCAAGCTTTCCAATCCATGTATACCTTAGATCTAGAGCTTAAAGTAAAACTATTAAGAATCGGTGACACTAAAGACATAATATGTGAAAACATAAACTCCTCGAAATAGGATATAGTCTAACAAGGTTTGAAGATAAATAACTCGGCGGTGTCCCGATGACTCTTTGGGGCAAGAAATCCAATTGAAAATATTATCTCGGAAAAAAAATGTTAGTAAAAAACTCTTCCATTATCTTCCCAAGAACTTCAAAGTTCCTTTTACTTTGACTTTCAAGTCTTGCTTATTTTGACATTATAGCTAGCCAAAGTTAGGAGTTTTCGGCAAAGAACTTAGGATTAATTTTTCCCAAGTATTCCTAAGAATTTTTTTCTTTTTTTTCATATTTTACAACCTGACATTTATGTTTATACACCAAGCTTTTAATTAATTACAATTATAAAGACATTTTTAAACTCGAATAGGATATAGTCTAACAAGGTTTGAAGATTATTAGTTCGAGAAAATTGAAAATATTACTCGATTTATTTTATTCGATCACTTTGACTTTGAAGTCTTGTTTTTTTAGCTATTTTTCTAGTATCTAAGGGAAGCATTATTGGTGTATTTTTAAAGACATTAGAGCCATATTGGAGAAAAAAATGAGCCATATTGGAGAAAAAAATCTTGCATCAATAGATACAGAGATAGAGATGTTAGTGATTATACTTTATTTATGAAGAGGGATTTTTATTTCATATTAAAGGGGTCTATTTATTTATTAGGTAATCTTCTCGATTAAATGAAGATAAATGCAACGCCCTATGTATGTATGTAATATCTTAGGCGTATGTCCTTAGGCTTGCGTATGTAGGGTGGAACTTTAGATAAAAATTAAAAATTAAAAATACATTTTATTATTCTCGTGAACAAGATAATATCATAATTGTGGGGAGGTACAAAATTTTGTAAAGCCTAAAACAAACACAAGGTAGGTTTTCTAAAATGAAGCGTGGACCCTATGAAGTATATGATTTCTATATTTCACTCTTCCCAATTGGTAATAAATGAATAAGACTAAAAATTTTGAGTATTTTATTAATAGTAATGAGGATCTCATCCAAAACCATGTCAAGATAGTAGGACTTTATTGATAGTATTTGTTGGGAAAAATTGTGAAAACTTTAAAAAATACAAAGATTTATGATAGTAGCAGATTTTTATGAGAATAGAGGTCTATGAGTATATTTGAAATTAGATAGTTCTTAGAAAAAATATAATACGAAATTGCAAAAGAATATATCATTGATAATATATTTATTAGAAGATTACATTCTTTCATAATATGAAAATGGACCAATCTTAGTTATGTTTAATTGAAAGAATTTTTTCAAATGTTTCCATTTCATTATTTTATGGATGTAAGTGCTTCAGTTTAATTAATTAATTTTATTGAACTTTTTTGTTACAAGGAAAAGCTTATTGTTTGAAAAAATACATTTCTATTTTTAAAAGTAAAATAGAACATATTTTATTTTTTGAAAATTTCTTTTTGTTATTAATGTTGACTCATGCATGAGCCTTTCTTCTTCAACATGTGGGGAACATTCCTTCGACCTCACCAGAATTGTTTTGTGATGAGGGGATGGTTCCCGATGAGGCCACCTAAATACGTTCTAATTTCGGCATTAGAATGTTTGATGCAAATATTTTTAAAGTTGTTCATTGAATGGAAAGATTACTTTCACTTGTATCTTTGCTTCACTTTCATGTTTTTGTCTCTTTGCAATTATTTTTGTAAATATAACTTGTGTTTTTCCTATTGATGTATAACATATTTACATCCTAGATTTAGACACATGAAGACTAGAAATGTAATTTCTACTCCTTTGGTTGGCATGATGGTTGCAATGTCTCATTTGCAATAGGAGGATGAGTTTCGTAGGCTTTAGTTTGTTGTTAAATTTTTGCATTGCATGAAACCTAGGCCTCCAAAAGTGGCCATTGCAAAGATGGTTAAAGCTCGCCTCCATTTGCTACCATTGAATGTTATGTACCTTTCTAAATTTCATACCGCAGGCCCACATTCTAAAGGTTATGGTTTGGTTTACGAATCAAAAGAATATGTGCGGAAATATAATCCTCTTTACATTTGAAAAATATTGGTGTTTCGCAAAGAAGATGAAAAATGTAAAGCAAAACAAAAGAGTTGTACAAAGAAAATTCCGCACACAAACAACAATAAATTCTACCAAAAAATAGTTTACTTGTCTATATATTTTCTTATGCTGGTGTATTTAATGAAATATGTGTAAGAATCCTAAATAAATATGGAATTTTTTGAATGTGTAGTGCAACATCTTTGTCCATTTTTGTAATTTTCTATGGGATAAAAAGCACAAAGTAAAAAATTTCAACATATATGAAAAATGAAAAAAATTAAATTTTGTTGTTAATTTCCGTGCAATAAAAAATTGATTTCAGAAAAAAAAATGCTCCAAGTTTCACATATTGTTCTCTTGCTTTGTACTTATAAGTTTGTTGGTCGTTTATGATAATAAGTTTCTTTTTGTTTTCCTTTTGTATTGTGTTCCGTAATATATGTTCCCCATGTGTTTTATGCAAATTTTAGTACGTATGACTATGTGTGGTTGTTTTCCTTCTTCTATTTCTATAATATATGTTCTCCATATGTTCTATGTGAATTTCAATAGTCACGACTATGTGTGGGCATGCATGACATTGTTTTTTTCATTTCCTCTTGTATCCCTTCAAATTTTATTGCCTTTTTGGCTTCTCTTTCGTTGAATATAAATGTCATCCCTTTCATTATATTTCACATTTGAGGGTGCTTTAATTGTTAGCGGTTTTTTGTAACTAATGTTAGATGGGTGGATCTTTAACAATTCATGCAATTTTTTTATTTTTTCCCTGTTATTATACATCTTCTTCATGCCAATAAAAATTTAATATGGATAAAAAGGGGTTTAGATATATAAGTGAATTACAATGTTTATGAAACAATTATTATCAGTAGCAAGTAATTTTATTGATTTTCTAAATTAGCAATTTAATTCTTTCTACATTTTTTGTGGTACACAAACACTTGAAAAGTATTTATATCATTTTGAAACCAATACAAATTTAATATGGAAATGCATAAATTATTTAGATATTCCTAGAATGCGATGTTGGATAAACATTTCTTGTCTACAACAAGTTATTTTTTTTATTTTCTAGATTAGAAAATTTATTCTTTTTTGGTTTTATGTTGTGGTGCACAAACACTACGAGAAGTGTTACGATGTATATGATTAAGTAAGTATGTTAGTTCCTGAATTATTTTTTCCAATAACATATTGTAACAAGATGAATATATGCATATCTTTCATTATATTTCGCAGTACATGGTGCTTTTATTGTTTTTGATTTTGTAATTATTTTTGGATGGGTGGATCTTTAATAATTCATGCATATTTATATTGTTTATCCAATTTTTTTATATCATTTTGAAATTTTTGTTGATCCAATTTTCCCACTCTTGTTTCAAGTTAATGGAATTATGGAATAGAAAATAATCAACTCTAAATTATAAGAGGTTTTAAGGCTACCTCCTAATATGTGATGATGATGAAGATATGGGCGTAAACAATCTCTCGGTGGCGCATTAGATAAAAATTGCGCAAAAAGAGAAACTAAAAAAGAAAACGATTACTAGATAAGATGGTGGGTTGCTTGACATCGTCAATCCCAGAAGTTGTTAGGAATTAGAGAAAAATATGTGGAAACAATTCCTCAAACCATAGCAGTAGGAAACTATATAGCAGAATTATACTTGCAGAAATATAACAACATAAATGAATAATGCACAAAAGAAGACAAGACAAGATTTAACATGGTTCACCCAATGTGGGCTACGTCCACCAAGAACTTGCTCAGATTTTATTATCAACAAGAGTAAAACAACTCTCACAATCTTCTCAGTTATGAACTCACAACAGAATTCCAAAGATGCTAAACCACATCTAAACCACAATTGACACCCAATTGCATAACCTTGATCACCTCTTGATCTCTAAGACTCAAGACCTCTTGAACACTCAAGATATCTTCAAGATACCCTAACACCTCTATTTATAGGATTGAAATCCTCCTAAGAAGCCATAAAGTTGACCTAAAAAAAAATTGAAAGTCGCAATCTTTCAACTTCCCACGGCTGGAAAAAATACTCGACGTTAACAAAGATGTTAACAAGAATTTCACAACTACAAAGACAACGATGCATAGCAACTTCATAGCAAACGACTACTGCAGAATGCTCCTGAAGTCTCCAAACTTAACCATTTGAGCTCCAGAACTTCAACACTAATTCAAGAAGACCAAAAATAGGCTCCACACCCCAACAATCTCCCACTTGGAGATTGTTTCCACTGAGAAAAGTTCTTAACCCTTCATTATCAACCATGAAGGCCAATCAAAGTTGAACACAACTTCAACTTCTCCCTTGTGACCACCTTGGTCATCATATCCGTAGGATTCTGACTGGTATGAATCTTTTCCAACTTCAACTTATCTTCTTCAAAAAATTTCCTAATGAAATGATATCTCATTGAATATGCTTCGTCTAGAGTGGAAAGCAGAGTTCTTCGCTAAATGAATAGCGCTCTGACTATCACTATGTAGTCTCCCAACTTCCTGCTTATGACCCAACTCATCAAGCAACTATTATAGCCAAATCATCTCCTTTCTTTCCTCTGTGGCAACAACATACTCAGCCTTTGTGGTTGACAAAGCCACAACCTTTTGAACTAGTGAAATCCAACTCACTATTGTATCACCAACCGTAAATACATAACCTGTCATGCTCCTCCCGACTGTCCAAATCTCCTGCCATGTCCGAATCTACATATCCACGTAATGTAGTGTCTAATCCACCAAAACACAATGTTGCTCCCATGGTCCCTCTCAAATACCAAAGGATCCACTTTACCTTTGTAATTGCTCTCTACCTGGATCACTCATAAACCTGCTCACTGCTCCCACTGCATGGGCAATGTTAGGCCTAGTGCATACCATAGCATACATCAAGCTACCAATTGCTGATGAGTACGGTACCCTAGACATCTGGATTCTATCCTCCTCAGTCTTGGGACTCTGCTCCTTTGATAATTTAAAGTGACCTTCCAAAGGAGTACTAACCGGTTTAGCATCCTGCATACTAAACCTCTCCAAGACCTTCTTTATGTACTCTTCTTGAGATAATATCAGCTTCCTCTCCTTCCTGTTCCGAGTTATTCTCATACCAAGGATTTTTTTATGCCCCCAAATCCTTCATAGCAAAGGAGTCACCTAGCTGCTTCTTGAGTACCTTTATTTCCTGCATGTTTTTGCCTCGTAACAAGAATATCATCTACATACATGCACGTAATAATATAACTACCATCAAGAAACTTCTTGATGTACACGTAATGGTCTAAGTGACACCGGAGTAAACTTGCTCCGCATAAAACTATCAAACTTCATGTACCACTACCTTGGAGCTTGTTTCAAGCCATACATACTCTTCTTTAATTTACACACTAACCTCTCCTTTCCTATGACCTCATAACCTTGTGGCTGATGCATGTACAATTCCTCCTCTAACTCACCATGAAGGAATGCAGTCTTCACATCCAACTATTCTAAGTGTAGGTCTTCTACTACCACTAACCAAGAACATCCCTAATAGAATTCATTTTAATAATCGGAGAAAAAATTTCATCAAAGTCTATACCTTTCTTCTGTGTAAATCCTTTGACCACCAACCGGGCCTTGTATCATTTCCTACCTCCATCTTCCTCTTTTATTCTATACACCCACTTGTTTTGTAATGCTCTCTTGCCCTCGGGTAGCTCCACCAGATCCCAAGTCTGGTTTTCCATAAGAGATCTATGCTCTTCATCCATGGCCTACTCCCACTTCTTCCTGGCATCCACTTGCACTGCTTCCTCAAAGTACTCTAGCTCTCCACTATCAGTGAGCAATAAATAATTCAAAGATGGATTAAATCGTTCAGGTTCCCTTCTTACCCTAGAAGACCTTCTCACCTCAGGAGTTTGGGGTTCCTAATGAGTAGGTACTGAACTAGTTGTGCCGGAACATGCTATACCTGAACCGGCCCCTTGGACACCTTGTTGTCCATAATGTCCTCTAACACTATGTATTCTTTCTTTGATTCCTCTTTTGTTCCAGCAACTAATCTTTATACATGATTTTTTTCATTAAATATAGTATCTCTAGACCAAAATATTTTCTTATCTTTAAGACTCCAAACACAGAACCAAAACCATCTTCACCATATCCAACAAAGGTGCATTTCTTAGACTTGGCCTCTAACTTGGTCCTATCATCTTTATCAATGTGAACAAATACCTCACATCCAAATACTTTAAGAAATGAGTAATTAATTTTCTTACCAGACCAAGCCTCCTCAGGTATACCTCCATCCAAGGCCATAGAGGGTCCTCTGTTAATCAGATAAATAGTTGTGCTTACCGCTTCCACCCAAAACATGAGTGGCAGCCCCGCATGTAACCTCATGCACCTAGCACGCTCCATGATTGTCCTGTTCATTCTCTCTAACACTCCATTTTCCTATGGAGTATTTAGAACCATTCTTTGCCTACTGGATCCCATTTACCAAATAGTAATCAATAAATTCATTGTTGCAATATTCCCTCCATTATCCAACCTGAGACATTTCAGCTTGAGACCTATTTCATTCTCAACCAAGGCTTTCCATCTTTTGAAAGTTTCAAACACATCAGATTTATTTCTAATGCAATATACCCAAACTTTTCTAGTTGCATCATCAATGAAAGTGACGTAATAACATGAACCACCAATAGATTTTACCTTAGTTGGCCCCATACATTTGTATGTACTAACTCCAACTTACCCTCCTTCCTGGTAGGTCCAACCTTGAGGAATCTCACCGCTTTTGTTTCCCATAAACACAGTCCTCACAGAAGTCCAAATCTAACTCCTTTAATCTGGGTAGCCTATCCTTTATAAGTTGCATGCCTATATGACTCATATCACCGAGTCTCTGGTGCCACAAAGTTACATCTCCATCTGCAACAGCTAAATTGCAATAATCAGCACCACTGGTTAGATACAAAGTACCATTTTTCTTACCTCTTGCAACCACAAGAGCTCCCTTGGTAACCTTCCAAGAATCCACTATAAAACTAACCGTATAGCCATCACTACCCAGTTGTCCCGCTGATATCAAGTTCCACCTCAACTTAGGCACATGCCTGACATCCTTAAGCAGCCATGTGTTCCCATTTTGCATTTTCACCCGAACACAACCTTTTCCTCCTATGCCACATGGTTCATCATCACCAAGATATACATTTCCAAAATCACCTTAAACAAAATCAAGTAAAGTAATGTCTATGTGGGGTGGCATGGAAAGAAGCCCCTGAATCTAACACCCAAGATTCAACAATATTATCTAAAGAAATAATTAAGGCATCTTGAAAAACATCACCTACTGCCACATTTACCTCTTTAGTTTCCTCCTTCTTTTTCTTCTTATCCCGAAGAGCCCAAAGAATCTTTCTTAGCATGACCAACCTTCCCACAGTGCCAACATTCTAACTTACTCTTGGACTTTGACCTTTCGTGATCATTCGACTTCCCACGGTTACCTTTCCCTCTATTCTTTTGTCTCCCTCTACTCTCCACCGTCAAAGCATTTCCAGAAGTAGAAGAATCTCCGGTGCTCTTCCTTCACATTTCCTCGCTTAGGATCACACCTATTACATCCTCAAACTTCAGCTTTGAGTTATTAGAGACTGAATTACTTACAGCCATAACCAAGTTATCCCAAATTTATCGGAAAGGAGCACAAAATCAACAAATCCCTGACCTCATCATCAAAGTCAATTTTTACCGAGTTTAAAATACTCACAATCGTATTAAATTCATTCAAATGATCAGCAACAAAACCATTCTCAGACATCTTCATATTAAATAATTTTTCATCAAAAATATTTTATTATAGGCGAGAGTTTTTTCATATAACTTCCCAATGCACTCATGAGACCTTCCGTGGTCTTCTCCTGCAATATGTTGAAAGCAACCGAAGATGCAAGGCATAAACGAATTGCCCGAGTTCCTTTCTATCCAGCAACTCCCAATCCTCATCCGACATGGTTGTAGGTTTCTTTTCTTTTCCATCCAAAGGAACATGGAGGTCCTTTTGATATAAGTAATCCTCCATTTGCATCTTCCACAAACCAAAGTTCTGCCCATTAAACTTCTCAACCCTCGATCTGCCCTCATATGCCATAGCTCCCACTCAAGCTAAACTTTCCCTATGATTTACAACTTCAGCAAAAAAACCACCAAAGCTCTAATACCAATTGTTAGGAATTAGAGAACAAATATGCGGAAACAATTCCTCAAACCACAAAGCAGTAGGAAACTATATAGCAGAATTATACTTGCAGAAATATAACAACATAAATGAATAATGCACAAAAGAAGACAAGACAAGATTTAACATGGTTCACCCAATGTGGGCTACATCCACCAAGAACTTGCTCAGATTTTATTATCAACAAGAGTAAAACAACTCTCATAGTCTTCTCTCAGTTATGAACTCACAACAGAATTCCAAAGATGCTAAACCACATCTAAACCACAATTGACACCCAATTGCATAACCTTGATCACTCTTGATCACCTCTTGATCTCTAAGACTCAAGACCTCTTGAACACTCAAGATATCTTCAAGATACCCTAACACCTCTATTTATAGGATTAAAATCCTCCTAAGAAGCCATAAAGCCGACCCTAGAAGATTGAAAGTCATGATCTTTCAACTTCCCACGGCTGGAAAAAAATAGTCTCGACATTAACAACATGTTAACAAAGAACGTCACAAAGAACGGCACAACAACAGCACAAAGAACGTCACAAAAATGACTACGAGAATGCTCCTGAAGTCTCCAAACTTAACCATTCAAGCTCCAAAGCACTTCAACACTAATTCAAGAAGACCAAAAATAGGTCCACACCCCAAATGAAGTGATAACTTCCTAGGGATGGATATCAACCCACTTTAATAAAAGGATAGATAAATGATGGATACGGCGAGATAATGGAATAAAACATAGATATAAAATATGTTAAAGATTCTCGATAAATATATGAGAAGATAAATGATGAAAGTGATGAGATGTGAAATATCAAACCTTTTCGTGTCAATGGCGACCCAAAATCGGCATGGATAGTCGACGACGATAAGAGAGGGCATATCGAACATATGCAGTAAAATCAAGCCTAGATTTAAAGCTAAGATGTTGTAGATGATCTAGATCGATATTAGGATGTTAGAGAAGTAGAAAGGATGCAAGAAAATTGACAGATCTGATAAGAAAATTCTAAATGTATATCGGGTCAACAACGACTAGGCTAGATCAACGACAACCGCAAGAAAAAAGTTAGATCTAGACTATCAAAAGGCTAGATCTCAAAGACAGAGAGGAATGAATACCGAGGGAGATGGAAAAAATATGGAAGATAATTGTAGAAGGAAGAAAATAGAGATTTTGTATACTTGATTAATGACGATTAGGTTAGACTCGACGGCGAATGCAGATGATGAAGATGAGATCCGAAGTGCCAAGTTTGCAGGATGTAAAGATGAGGATGTTAGATATGTTGTGGGTGATGAAAAACAAGGAGCAGAATTAGTAGAAGATAGATGCGAGATCAGTCAATGGTAAGCTGGGAAGATTCGATGGTGACCAAAGATAGGTCTAGGGTTTGAGGGGATTATACGGATGGTGAAATGAGTTTTGAAAAGGAATCAATGATGGCATATGGGATGGCAAAGATCCAAGGTAACATGTAAACTGTAAGACTCGATGAAAAAGGGTGATGAAACCAAGGCAAGGATTCTCAATCTTAAAATATACCAAGGTGGCATGTAATATCTTCAAAATAACTCCCGGTTTATGGATGCAAATCCAAATCGAGAGAAAGAAACACAACGAGACTCGCAAGAAGACCTAAATTCTCAAAATTACATCCTCGAGAGAGGAGGGGTATGGGAATACTTATAGGGTCAACAATGACCCACTAGGTCACCTGTAAATTGTGGCTAAACCTTGATTTGGGCATTGGATATGGGGATTAACTTGATACAAAGGGCCCTAAGGGGGTAGAAATAAGGTTTCAAGCTTTGTAGACGGGTTAGGGTTGCATAGAGAGGATAAAATATTGTTTGAGGGGTGGAGATGCATTAAATGAGGGTAGATGGGAGCCTAGGGATGGTAAATGGGGTGTTTAGGGAATTTTTAGGATTATGATGGGTTTAGGGATGATTAAGTATGATTAGTAATGAAATAGGGAGATAAAATAATGATAATATTAAGATTGGATCAAGATGAGAAAGTGGAATATTAGATGAATAAATGGAATTTTGGAGGGAAAGGGGGATTCAAATGGGAAGAGGGGTATGTATGTGGAAAATGATGATGAAGGGGAGTGAATGTGGGATGAGGGAACTAGCATACCAAAAAATTGGTGTCTACATTTTCCCTTTTTTTCAAGTTGTTTGTGTTAAGAAAACCGCGAGACAAAAACTAGAAGTGATGAAAGATGATGGTTGAGGTGTTCCCCCTCAAACTAGGGATTGATGACACGAAAAATAATCGATCATGAGGTTAAAAGAGATAGATGAAGGATGGAAAGGATGAGAAAATATGCCCCAAAAATGATATGACCATTGTGATGAGGATAAGGATAAAAACAAAAATAAAAACAAATATGGCGGTGGTCTTAGAATCACATCGGTAGGGAAAAATGTATGGCCTCAATGCAGATGATGAAATTTCCTACAAACTCGTGAATCGGAAAATATAATGCAAGATGGAGGGAACCCAAAGAGAATCAGTCAGATGGATGTGTAAACCATGGGACTAATGCATCAAAATTAGACATCGAGAAATATGCATAAAAAATGTGACGATGGTCAAGATAATGGTCTGATAAGATGTGGGGAAAAAAATTGATGTGATATCCTTCATACGTGAGGAAACGAGAAAATATGCATCCGGTGGGAAAATGATAAAGTAAGGCCACAATGGTGGGCTTAAGATGAAAGATGGTGCCTTGAGAGGGAACACAAAGATGGCCACAAAGCGGGCTTCGGATGCAATGAAAGATATATGATGAGATAGATTGATAATAAAAAATATATCCAATTGAGCCAAGTGGGACAAATAAAGGTGTGTTATGAGTAACACACAAGTCGAAAAGTAGAAAAAAGATAATTTCGATGAATAAATTGGATGAAATGAGATGAAGGATGAAAAGTAAGGTTGGGTCGATGGTGACCGGGTAGGTTTGACAACAACTTGGCTTGGGTCAACGGAACCAAGGTGATTTGATGGTGACTTGGCTTGGGTCGTCGGTGACTAGATGGTTTGATGGTGACTAGGTAGGGTTGATAGAAACTTGGCTTGGGTTTATAGAGAATGGGTGAGTCGATGATAATTGGGTTAGCATGCCTATATAAGGTGTGGATTTCGGGACGAATAATATTATTTTCACACCAAAATTTTGATGATCGAGAGCCCTAAGAGATATAAGAAAGTTGATATTTAATTGAAAATGGAGGTAAGCAAAGGAGGAAGGAAGCACCAAAATTCCCAAAGAGCGGTAAGTTTGAAAACCTAGCTTTAGTGGTGATTTTTGTTTGATTTTTATTTATTTAGTTTAAATAGAAGTTGAAAGGAACCAATGGTTGGTCGATAAGAATAACTAGGCAGGTCATCATCAATCGAGGCAAGTCGGCGTCGACTAGAGAAGTCTGCGCCAACCTGGGAAATTTTAAGCGTCAACTGGTTAGGGTCAAGGTCAACTGAGTTGAGGTAGATATTTTTATTATTTTAAATTATGAAAAAATGATGGTTTTTGATGATTAGATGCTTATGGGTGCCTATTTGGGTGATTTTTATAGGCTAGAGACACACCTGTATTCGAGAGAAGGAGTCCCTCTTGTTGGAGACTATAAGGGAAAATGTTCCGGATGGAGAGTGGGATCATCTAGACGTAGTTGGATTAAGAATATTCTACCATTATCGAGAGGGTGCCTAGGGATACAAGCTTGATCATTGTGTTGATAGACATATGGGATCTTAGGACCAGCACCTTCTACGGTTCAAGACAAGAGAGATGACGATCATATTAGAGGACATGTATTGTATATTGAGACTTCTAATCCAAGGGGTGCCGATAAGGCCTATCACAACAGAGGTTATGATAGTTGCATTAACATGGTTGTTCAGATAGGATGCTCCATAGATTGCTTTTGGCTCGGGGAATTCCACATCAAGACATGATATCAACCAGGATTTCAGGGAACCAAATGATTTGTTTATTTATGATGGAAATTTCCTTATATGCCTTTCCTAACATAGTTGGAGCCCAATTTCTATGGGGTTTAGCAAGGGTGGTAGTAGACATAGTTGAGCACTCGGATTGTATTTTCTTTTGGATAAGCTTTGTTAGACATGTATATTATGATCTTTGGATGTACATATCATGGAGGCGGTCGAGTATGGATGTGGGCTTATTGCTACACACTATTGGGCCTATTAGTATATAGTCATGGTGAGGTCGCCAGGCTTCCTTGGCTCACAAGAGACCATATTGAGCTTTTAGTTGGATTTTTGAGATGGTGAGCCGACTGGACTCATAAAGCTAGAGATGAGCGCAAAGAGGATTGTTTTGTCAAAATTTTGGGAGTTTGGAGGTAGATGATGTGAGATGGATGCCATATAGAGGCTTCCCTACATGGCCATGAATATATGTCTAGATGAAATACATGAGGAGGGTTAGATGGGTTTAGGGGTGGAGGCCCAAGATGATGGAGGTAGTAAAGTTTACATATATGATGAGGAAGTTTGTCTTGGTGCAGACGGTGGTTAGAGCACCTATCAAATACGTATGAGATGAAGAAAAGAAGGACATGCCTAGCCCGGTGAAGGGTGACCCATTGGCGGAGGAGGGATATTCATGGGATATTAATGATGATGATGTGGGAGTGGAGGAGGGTATGTGGAGTGGTGGATGTAGTAGTGGGTGGACAAGGCCGTTGAGGAGGCAACACAGTATGAGGAGAGGAGGAGGTGCCTATAAGAGGAGAGGGGCTAGTGCCTAGAAGAGGATAGGGTGGAGATGGAGGGGAAGATGTAGATATAGCTAGATTATAGGCAAAGTTAAGTGCAGCTCTTCAGAGAGTGATATCGCACGTTAGGATCTCAAGGGGATACTCCAAGAGAGGTACCTAGTTATATAATAACGAGATTGATATCAAGATAGAGAGTGGCCTATCGGGACAAATATTGAGATGTACGTACCACATTTGTGATGATATGGGGAAAGGCACAAAGATTCACATAGAGATCCGCATCAATGGCTCCACCTAAAGCACAATGTCACTAGAGTAGTATCGTAACCTAGGCAAGGAGACACGCTACTATGAGGGCATTGTTACTATGATACTACCCGATGTGATGTGCTATATGACATACCTATCCAGAGAGAGGAGATTAGAATGGTCATCACAACATGTGACATCAAGGAGTATGGCTAGCGATCGTATCCAAGGTAGGATTGTGGACCAAATGATGGACCAAAGGGAGGACAGGGAGGAGGATAGGCCCCTGCACCAGGATTATAGGTTTCGAGACTGAGAGTGTCTGATCTTGAGTTCACCACCTAGTGGGTGAACATTATATAGGCATAGATTTTGATGTATATATTTTTAGATAGATCCCATTTGAGGCCTATCACAGATGTATAGACACTTTTGATATATATATATATATGATTATTTTATCATGATTTACTTGTGTTGTGTTGAGTATGTTAGATAGATATGATTATTTATATGCTTTGATAGATATTGATGTTTGATTATATTATGGATGTTGATTTAGATGTTGGATGTGATGTGATGCATATTGATGATGTGATGTGATATATTGATTGGATGTAGATTAGATGTGATGGATTGGATATGATTAGATATAGATGATGATGTAGATATTTGATATGATGTATAGATGAGATGTTGATATTGATTTGATGGATAATGATTTAGACATTGATGTTGTGAGATTAGATGTTATATATGATGATGGTGTATGAATTTAGATATTTAGAAATATATTTTGGGTTTAAATTAGATGTGATGAATTGGATGTAGATGTTAGATATTGATGATACAAGTTAGATTAGATGTGATGTGATAGGTTTAGATGTTAGATTAGATATAGATGGTGTGGTAGATGTAAATTAGGCGTGATTGAGATTAAATTAGATGTGTTGAAGTGGGTGTAGATGGTTTTGACATGATTATATGTAGATAATGTGATGGATTTAGATGAAAAATGATATGATGGATGTGATAAGTATATTATGGTTTGATTTAGATTAGAATGGATGTGATGTAGTAGAAATGATGATGAGAAGGTTTAGATTAGATATGAAAGTGATAGTCAGACAAGTTAATGGATTGAATAAGATATAAGATGGTGTAATTGGATGAGATGTGATAGATAAGACGCAACTAGGATTGAGTGACCCTACATAGAATAGTACACTTCATCATAGTAAAGAGCATGTGTAGGAAATATGCTCTTGGAATATATTGGAGGTAAATCGCGAAAGGGAACACACAAATACACATAAAGAGATGCACTTATAGGCTATAATAGGTGTTAACACATAACCAACAATAGTTAGTCATATTTTTATATCACGAAGGAAAGATGGAAGGTGTTATTAAACACCTATCAGTAGACATAAAAACATTTTTAGATGTATCCTGTATAGGGGAAGTAGGTTCTCCTTAGGTGGTTTTCCTAGGTCTATGCCCCAACTCGAGAAATATAGCACAAATTGATCAATGTGGGAATTTTTATAGATGGGAAAGCTGATCAATGTGGGAAGATTTCCTAGGATGTTTTCTTCTAGATTTTTTCTTTTGATTTTGAGATTTAGAAGGTTAATTATTCAGGAAGCCTTCACTGTCATGATATGGTATGGTAGCCATCCTTCAAGGGAGTGGTATACAATTAGAATTTTGCTTTGGAATTTTCCCTTTATTTTTAGATGGTAGGATAAGATGTATGATAGTTGTCCTTTGAGGGATCAGTCTATACTTTTGAAATTATTTACTTTATATGAACAGTTTTCCTTCAAGGGAGCAAGTTTGTTTTGGATAATATAGCTTTCGATAAGAGAATCCATGATTTTTACCTTAGGATAGAGCTGAGGATAGCCAAGTAGACTACTTGGGGAGGAGAAATAATATGCCCAAGTGACACCCATAGACCCTTTTATGGTTCCAATAGGTAGATAACAATGTGATGCATGTAATTATTGCAAGGTTCATACCTGAAAGGAGGAACTAGTCCATAAGGAATATGTTATCAAGCAGAGTTGTGGTTTTATCCATGTATTAATTAACTAATCTAATAGAATTGAAACTAAAACCTAATAGTTCCAAAACAAAGCTAACTACACGTAGATCATCATGCTAAGAGCTTAAAGAGACTAAATATCAACAACATGCATAGAACTTTAAAGGAAATCAAACTAACATGTTAAGCATTATTCTCTACTCTTTGAAAGCTAAACTAGAAATGGACCTATGTAGATCCTTAGCAATCAAAATGTGATTGTTTGTTTGATCCCAAGGGTTTAAGAATGGATTCTCATCAAGACATGGCTACAAGGCCATTTTGATTCTCTCCATATGACTCAAAATCTTAGATGGATGAAATGCAAGATGAAGATACCTAGCTCAACACTAATGGAGGATGCTCAAAGATGAAAATGCCTATATTTTATGTTATATGCATGCATAGGTGTAAGAAAAAAAAGGTAGAAGGAGGGTCCTTTATATAACCCTTTGGTTTGAAGAATATTTGCATCATATTGTATGTGGGATAATAGCAAATCTAGGTTAGTTAGGATAAGCACACTTTTTAAGGTAAAATTTAGTTTACCTTGGTTAATTATGTGTTTACCTTAATTATTAATTAATGGTAAGTTGTTATTAATCATTTATTATTTGTAATTGGGAATAGTATTCATGTACATGTATTTTGTCTTTATTATATTTGTTATATGGTTATACTGTTCAAAACCATATATTTACAATTTATATGTGCACGAGATTATTTATTGTTGCACTATTGCAACATCTCATTTGTCTGTACCTAGCTGTACAATTCCTATAAGAATTGCAACACTCCATTATAATGGTAAATTGATTTCACATTAATAAAGTTATATAGGCTTTCGTCCCTGTTTGTGAAATTATACACTTGAAGTTTTCTTTAGAGGATTTTAATATATCATTAGTGATTCATGGGAGTTGAGGGGGGTGTATTAATTAATCAAGAGTGATTAAATAATAGGTAGGTGTAAGCTTATAGAATATTTTTAGAGGAAATTTAGCATGATCTAGGTTATGAGAGGAGTTTAATCCAATAAATGATGATTTATTGATTTAACGAAAGGGGGAGTTAATTAATTAAGAATAATTAATTAATCTAGATAGAAAGGAATACTAATTAACAGAAGGTCATTAATCAACGTCTTGAGTGATATAAGGGTTAATTAATTAGCGTAATGTAATTAATCAGCAGTGATAGAAGAGAAAAGGTGTGTTATTGATGATATGTTGTCAATTTGTGGGAAAGGGGATAATTAGCACAATTTAAGTATTTAAATTACTCGATCCAAATTATAGGTGTCTACATTTTCCCCTCTTTGGGGTGGCGTAAGCAACGCCACTTCAAAGATAGTAGACAAGTACAAACACATGAATTTTGAAGAGATAGAAAAAAGTGGAGTGAAGGATGCCCTCGAGTGTCGATGGGGTGATGAAAGAGGTCGATCGATGATCGAAAAGATGAAGGAAATGAATAGAAGAATGAGGAGGGGTAGGATGCCCTAAGTGAAGTAGAAGAATAACGTTGATAGGAGAATGATATAGAAGAAAAATGAAGATGGAGAGAAAAGAACTAGCTTTCATCTAGTGTATTTAAACAACTTTTGTGTCATCATATTGCCAGTGATCTACATCATCGGTCCTTATTAAAAATATAAGCATACGACAAAA
Organism: Taxus wallichiana var. yunnanensis; assembly: GCA_018340775.1. NCBI lineage: Eukaryota > Viridiplantae > Streptophyta > Pinopsida > Cupressales > Taxaceae > Taxus > Taxus wallichiana. The sequence goes on from CM031235.1 coordinate 798,985,331, forward strand.
GTGTAGAATGACATGAAAAGCCATAATATGAATAATTGTCCATTTCGAAAACACCAACTCAATGCAACATACATAATGCAATGTAATACGAGAAGTAAACAAGCTCATTTAACAGTGGAAACAAGTACAAACACACATACTCAAACCAAAAACGGTCAAGACGGTTTGCACGAATTTTTTGTTATATCGTCAAGATCCCACATGTTCCCCGATGAATGAAAAGGGTTTAAAATAACTCCCCAAGAAAGGATACATGCAAGGGGAATCAATGAAGGACACAGTCCAATGATGATAAATCATTATGTGCTATGAAATAGTACCAGAAACTCAATGTGCCCCAGAGTACAAATGAAGCAAGTAGTCTAGCTTTGTAAATGGTTATAGATCCAGTGATCCACGACTTATTTTTTTCTAAAACACATGAAAAATCCAAAGCAAGACATGGGATGAATACCATGTGTATGACACATAATTCATCTTCAGTATCAGCCTTTTACCAAATTTTGCAATTTTTTTAAAGTTTTACATTTTTGTAGGATTTTTGAATTTTTTTGAAAATTTTGATTTTTAGTGATTTTGATTTTTGAGAAGAAATTAGATGAGGGAGGATCACCCGAAAGCGATAAAATTTCCCAAGGAGTACAAATATACCCCATGTAGCAAAAATATGCCTCAGTGGGATAAAAACGAGCAAAAAATGATTATTTATTTAAAAATAAACATCGCATGCGAGGGATAGAAGAAGGAGATTGACCATGGCATCTCAAACATGCCCCATATCAACATGACAAGTGAAAATAGCTAAATATACCCCTAATAGGGGGTAAATCATCACAAATAGCTCATTTTTTACTAGACCCTTTATTAACTTTTACCGTGAGCTACGAGCGAGATGGCGAGAGTGCATAACCATAGGAGGCATGCTAACATTATTCAAGAGTACGCACATGAGGATGATGATGGACACTTCGTGAGTACCCCATCCTTCTTTTTAAATTTTGACATTTAATTGCATTTATTATGTTAATGAGGAGGTCAAAACGTGTGTGTGCACCCTAGGGGATTGCAAGCATCACTAGGCATGCGCATGTGTCTAAAATGTATGTGTGTACATGCGTATACATTGAAAAATTTGTGCGTGCATGCGCAAGAAGGATAATGGTGCGCGTGTGTCCTGAAGGACGTGCATGCACAAGCTAGTTGGGTTAGTCAGTTGTGCACACACAAAATAACATAAGTGCGTAGGTTCCTTAGACGACACGCACATGCCGTAAAGGGTGCACACTTGCCCAAAAGAGCACATAGCATCGAAGAAAGGAAAATTTGAGAGTTAGAAGAAAAATATGATATTTCCATAATAAAGTTAGTGTATGAATAAAATAGTGTAGATGAAATACGAGTTAGTACTTATAAGAAAAATAGAAGAAGATAGATAGAAGAAAAGAAATTTTTAACAAGTGTTGTGTGATCTTGCAGAGACAAAAATGGGTGTTACGGACTAGAGAGCGACACAACCGACTAACTACCTTAGAGGTGAGATTTCATCTACGAGATAGGCGTATGATGGACATCATGTTAGAGGTCACAGGGTTAGCTCATGTGGCGCAGATGCCATAAATTACCTTAGACCATGGCCTACTCACAAATTTTAGTGCGAGGTGGCACAATGAGAGCTAGTGCTTCTAGCTCCCTACTTCCGAGATGACTGTCACATTAGAGGATGTCTGGCACATATTACGAGTTCCTATCACGGGGCAGTTGATCGAGTACATCAATAAAAGAGATAAGATTACTGTATTTACCTAATCAAGGTTTTTTGCCGTAATGATACCTCTTTGAGGTATGATGGTGCATCCGCACCGATGTATTGTAGATCCAGGGCTTCATCACATGCCCATGTATTTTATGGCTCTTGTTAGTGGCTTCGCAAACTAACAAGACAAGCACCTCCTTTCCACTCACCCCGATTGGTGTTATGTTAGGATTATTGCGAGGAGATAGATACTTTTGGGGCTAGTTCATGTTGGCACTTTTATATTGGTATTTGCACACTGATTACATACCATGGTCAGAAGACCATGGGTCCCGCCACTACTATAGATATGGGTGTGGGATCACATAATGATTGGTCACCCCACAGTGTTCTAAAAGTTTTAGATCTAGATGATTCATCGCTGATGGGATGGGTCCTAGTTGGAGATGATATCCGTGGGCACATGGGGATACCTACCATTACCACATAGTTTTTGATGATCTTCAGTAGCATATGATAGTATGAATGCCTTACCACCATTATTAGTGGGTTGATGATGCACATGAGCAGAGTATATGTATGGTCGATCATTTCTTGATCGGCACTAGGATACATCACGAGTATTACCAATTAGACTAGTGTTAGGGACAATTCAATGTAAAGTGCAGATGTACATGTTTATGATATGTGGTATGCTCCTCAAGTTGCAGAGATATTTGACATGGGGCCGCCAATCCATAAAGTTAGGGCTCATCTTAGCTTTGATTAGATGGTACCACAAGTTCGGGCTCCTTTGAGATGCATTAGGATACTAGAGTGACAACACAAGATGGACCCTAGTATATGACATTCTTGCCATGTCGTCTTACCATTCTAGGGCTACATGGGATGTAGGGGTCGGGAACCCACAAAGTAGTTTAGTGACAATTATGATTATACAATTAATGACAGTTTTGATGGTCATGGCCATGATGGCGTAATGGACAAGGGCCTCCACCATTACAAAAATAGGTACATGGCCAAAGCAAATTTTCCAGTAGAGATAGATCTCAAAGTAGCTCCCGATACAAATTCCTAAGTGGGCATAACATTTGGGACACGTGAACTATTGTAGTAGGTACCTCCTCAAAGAATCGCACCACAAGATGGGCCAGCTTATAGCCCACCATATAGTCCGTCGAGAGGCAGAGGGGGTGGTGGTGATGGATGTGGAGGAGAAGGGGGTGATGGAGGAGATGGAGTCGTGTGGTTCCAACAGATTCAAAAATGGCTACCTAGATGCTACAGTGATGGTGTTATTACGAGAGTCACATGCCTAGGTACATCACTGACTACCGAGAGAGACCAAGCTAGGTCCTGTATAACCGGTTACTACACGAGGGATTAGTTGAGTGTTTTAGGGGCATAGGTACAAGTCATGATTTCAGAGCGAGATCTACTCGGGGCCGAGCAGCAAGAAGACAGTCAAGATTGCTATAATTTCTATAGAGGTGTACTCATTCGACACACCGATGGAGTCGCAGTAAACACCACAACTACATATGGAGTTGGTGACAAACCCAACCGGAGGGCATATTATTATAGATATTTATACTATGAGGTTGTCCCTAAGGGTTAGAGAGAACCAAGTTATAGTCAACAGACAATGTCCGTGAGATCACAGAGAACATTGACATCAACGAGATCAAGAGAGTAGTTATGAGGGCATCGATAGGGTAGTGGTCGGGACAAAGCAGGTCCACAGTTATGGGTCCTCCATATCGTAAGCTACCTAGTCCCCATGAGGGATCGAGTCAGACATGACTCATTTTTATTTTTACACACATATGTATGTATGCCTCGGTATGAAGGCTTAGTTTTGATTGATGTATATGATGTATCATTTTTTATTATGCCTCATGATGAAGGCTCATTTTTGTATCCTGATGATGTATACCTTGAGACACATATGTATATGGACACTTGATTTTGACATGTATGATGATTATGATGATTGGACTTTATATTATGATGTTATTGTATATGTATCACATGTTTTTGATTTATGATATATCCTTAGATGATATCATTTGTATTGTACATGAGATGTTTTTTATTAGTCCACTTGATGATTTGTATGATATTGGTGTGGGGGATAGATTTTGATATTTTCAACCCCTCTTGCCCCATTGATGATACGATATGTGATGATTAGCTTAGCATACATTGTTAGGTTAGTTAATTATGCATAGTATATATTAATTAAATAATGTTGTTATATGGTTTTTAAACCATATTTGTCTTATTCCATAGTTATAGGATTATTTGTTGCATAGTTGCAACTTAATCATTTGTTTGTATTAATTTAATTGTTGCTTCCGGATGTATTATGGAAGTTGCATTTTTTTGTACTGTGCAACCTCTCTTTATCTCGCACATGATTTTACAATACCTAAAAGTATTGGTAAGTCCATCTATCAGTAACTGGTTGATTTCACATTAATATAATTCACAAGCTACTATCCCTGTTTTGTGAAATTACATTTGGTACCAAAGCAAATTGAAGCTCCTGGCAAGGTTGGAGAAGGTTGCAGAGGAAGGAGAATTTGTAGAGAAGAAATCTACTTCACCGGAGAGCCAGTGTTGCCTCATGCAGCTTCCCAGACCTCCCTATAGTCTCACAACCTCCTGTGCATTCTCTAGGTAAACGAAAAGCAAATTTTTTTGCCTTGGTGCTCTCTGCACCAGGAAAATTTGGTTATGGAGCATTTTCTAGTTTAAAGCAATCAGTTTAAAATTTAAAATATATGTATATTATTATTTCCCCATTAGGGGTTTTTTCATTAAATCTGGTGTAAGTATTAGCTTCAGCTAAATACTACCAAGTTGTTATACTTGGAGGATTTTGCTATATTCGGAGGCCGAGTTACATTGTTTTTTAGGACTAGCTCTTGGTGATTCGAGCCCACACAATCTCTTCTCTCACAAGCCTACACACAATACAACAAACTCCTCCAAGCTCCATAGTTCATTGTCTTCCTCAGTGGCTCCAAAGACCCTGCAAAAAAAAACAAACAAAAGCCGTGTAAACTTCATCAAGTCGTCCCCCTGCAACCTGCATCCAAATACAAAACGGAGGATTAAAATCAATCTCCTAGTCATTCAAATCTCACATGGTCGATTACAAATGGAGGCAAACATAAAAAAAAAAATCAGGCTCCAATGACCCCTGCACAAGAAGCAACACGACAAACAAATAAAGAAGCTCATGCCACCAACGAGATCTGCCTCTTGACCAGTGACCTGCACAAAACAATAAAAAGTGGCTTCAAATCAAAGGAAAAGGTGTGATTAAAGGCTCATATCCACTTCACACGGATACCCTAATCCTACTCCACACGCAGGCCATGTGGGACTCAAGCCACATCACTTTTTTCAACAGGTGAGTCATTTTTCTACTATTTTATATATAAACTACTTCATTTAATAGCTAAGCGCTCATAAAAGCCTAAGTGGTTAAGAGGAAAGGCTTAGAAGCGGGAGGTTTGGGGTTCAAACCCCACCCCAAAATTATTTTTAAACCAATTTGATTTTGGCGGAAATTTTGGAGAAACTGCTATGTTTGGAGGCATATTTGGTGGAAAAACAACCACTAAATAGCTAGTTATAGCTAAAAGCGCTCTAAATTTTTAGTGAGAAAATCCCTAATTTAGGGTAAACAAATTTCTCCTATTCAGCCTATTTTTTCATTCGGGCAACTTTTTCCAAAGGGGGGATAGCTAAAAATTGCATTTTCAGCTAGTTTTTGTAATTTTTTGCATTTGGGTCATTTTGGGCTCCATAGGCCACCAAGGCCCACAAAACAAAAAAAATTGCCTGCCATTCAATTTTTTATAGATTTTTGAATGTAATTACATTCTATAATATATTGTACTAATTTTCACGTTGCCATAAGTCAACTATAAACTTTGTAACTGCTCATAAATTGGCAGAAAAGTTGTAATCAAAAATAATAAAAATTGGTTCTGCAACACTTACAAGATCCTAGATCTCATTCGCAGCATTCGGTATATACAGTGCCTCTGGGAAGCTCTTAAGGGTAAATCCGTCACGACTACTACTACACTTAACACCTAATATAGCTGTAACAATGTTGTCTGGGCATCGACCCTTTAAATCGATGGGGAGTAATAAGGTCACAATACACACAATATGAGCCATCCAATCTGTTTGTGAACGATTACAAGACATAAATCTGGAGTGAGAAATTATCCAAGTATATAGTGAAGTTACGTGCATGTATGAGGATATTTCTTTGATCCGGTGTTAATAATCACATGCACTCTTTTAGTACTATCTTGGTACCACGTATTGAATTCTTTCACGTACGTTAATGCCTCTTTCACGTACCACCGAGTATATAGAAAGGGTGAGCTTCTTCCACGTATTGTCAGGTATATCGGAAGGGTGCATATATAGAAAGGTTTGGTATATTAGGATTGATGGTATATAGATTGGGAGACCTTATACCTGGAGTGATAAGAGCCAAACCCCTGAGTGATTTCTACAAAATGGGCACCAATGCCCCCAAATTTTTCTTCCAGATTCACAACTACTCAGAGGAAATAACTATGCTACATGGAAGACAAAAATCAAGACACAACTTGAGTTTGAAGAGATCTGGCCTGTTATGAATGGTACTCTGACCAAGATCAACTACTGATACAACACAACAACGGTAGTTTGATAAAGCATATCAGAAGGCCAAACTCATCATCTTGTTTGGAGTGTCCGATGATGTGCAACCCCACATTTGAGATGCCAAAACAACCAAAGAAGCATGGGATAAGTTGAGCATAGTATATGAGGCCAAGAACAATAATGTTATATTGAATTTGAGAGTCAGTTACACACATTGAAGTTCAAACAGAATGAAAAATAGAAGCTTTCTTAAGAAGAGTTGCAGAATTGAGGGATTCACTTCTAGCCCTAGGAGAAGTGGTCACAGATGATGCTCTCATTCCCATTGTTCTAAGATCACTCCCCTCTTCTTACCACATTTTTGTCACAACACTAAATGTGTCAAATACGACAGTTAGTTTTGAAAAGCTAGTAAACCTACTACAACAAGAGGAAGCCATGCACAATAAGGATGATGAAGAAGAACAGAACTCTCTTCACATCAAAAATGGAAAGGAAAAGGTAAAGGAAAACCTAATTCCTATCAAAAGTCCCAAAATCAAAATCAAATCAAGGGGACAGACAATAGAAGAAGCAATTTCCTATCTACAAAAGAGGACATGACCTACAAGATTGTTGGTATAATACTTACAAGAAAGGTTCATCTAGCAACTCTAGACCTCAACAACAACAATCTTATAAGGGACATTCTAACCACAATCACGGGCATAAAAAGGGGAACTGGAAAAGAAGACCCCATCAAGCAAGGAAATATTGTTGAGAAACAAGAACAGTCAAACAATGAAGACTACTTGTTCACTTCTCGATCAAGTGAACCATCCACATCATCTAGTGATGTTTGGTATGTTGATTTGGGGCCACTTGACACATGACCGGCCACAAATATTGGTTTATTTCAATGAGGGACACACCATCAAAAAATCATGTTTCGTTGGGAGATGATTCTTCATATACAATTCAGGGGATTGGGAACATTTCTCTACCCCTTGGTTCACGCAACTATAGACTATCAGATGTCTTATATGTCCCTGGGTTGACAAAGAATCTACTTTCAGTTAGTCAACTCCTTGATCACAATCTAAAAATTGACTTTGATAGTCATTCCGGCAAGAAAACATGTTTGATTCGAGATAAATCACGAGGCTCGAAAATAGTTGTGAAAGCCTCTAATGTGGGACGCATGTTCCAGCTTGATTTTGTCCACAGAGATGATTAGGCACTTGTGGCTAAGAACTCTACCTCAGCATAGTTGTGGCATCAGAGACTTGGTCATGTAAGTTTCAAGTATCTCGAGACACTTCACCGGTGCAATATGGTACATGGGATACCATCTCTTCAGAAGGATACAGACAAGTGTCCTCACTGCCTAGTAGGCAAACAACACAGAGCTTTGTTCTAGAAGAGTAAATTTCGAGCTCATAGAAAACTTGACCTAGTTCATACCAATATTTGTGTTCAATGTAACCAAGTCATTTTGGGTTCCAATACTTCATGCTTTGTGTTGATGACTATTCAAGAAAAATGTGGATTTTTTTCTTTGCAAGAAAAGTGAAGCTTTTGAAACTTTCAAGAAGTTCAAAGTAGCAGTTGAGAATGAAACTAGTCGTCATCACATCATAACTCTCCACTTAGATCAAGGGGTGGAATTCACCAATAATGAGTTCAAAGACTACCTACAAACTCATGGGATTCGTCGACAAATGCCTCCTCCACACACACCGTAGAAAAATGGTGTTGTTGAGAGAAGAAATTATACTATCATGGAAATGGTGTGATGCATGATCAATGACTCTGGACTTGCAAAGACATTCTGGGAAGAAGCAACAAAGACAACAAAGTGTATTTTTGAATAGAGTGCCCACAGTTGCTCTTGAAGGAGTAACACCACAAGAATCATGGTCAAAGCAAAACCATCTATTGCACACCTTAGAGTATTCGGGTGCAAAGCAAGTATGCACATACCCAAGAAGAACATAAATAAATTGGACATGAAGTCACAAAAACTCATCTTCATTGGGTACAGTGAAGAGACTCTTGGGTACATATTGATGGATCCTAAGACTAGAAAATTCTACACCAGCAAAGATGTTGAGTTTTTTGAGAAGAAGGAAGCAGAGACTCCTCCTCCAGACTCACCTAGATGTATATTTTTCTCCAATTGTAAAAATTGAAGCTGATGTTCCCTCTAATATGAAAGTGATGATGGGGATGATGGTGTTGATCAGATAGAACCACGACCCACGGGAATAGTTCAACGTATGCCCAAGTGGTGTACTAACACATTACGAGATGCAAGAATGGATGCTCCACCTAGGATACATCCACCCCTGGACCACGGACTCGCAGTAAAGCAAGAGAAGAAGTTAACTTTGCTTTGATGAGTAGAGTTATTGAATCTGATGAGCCCTCTACAATCCAGGAAGCCCTATAGTCAAAAGCTTGGAAAGATGCCATGGATTTTGAATATCAATCAGTGATGAAGAATAACACTTGGTAGCTTGTCAATCTTCCACCAGGAAAGAAACCCATTGGATGCAGATGGATATTTAAAACAAAGTACAAAGTAGATGGGACAGTGGACAAGTATAAAGTGAGACTAGTAGCAAAGGGGTATGCACAAAAAGAAGGCATAGACTATGAGGAGACATTTTCTCCCACAACTAAGATCAAAACAATCAGAATGATCTTTTCTCTAGCTACATAGTTTGGCTGGAAAGTCCACCAGATGGACGTAAAAAGTGCCTTCCTAAATGGAGATTTACAAGAAGAAGTCTACATGACTCAACCTGAGGGATATGTAGTACCTAGTCAAGAAGAAAAGGTATGCAGACTCAGGAAATCTCTGTATGGCCTTAAACAGCACCCCGGGCATGGTACATCAAGATTGATGAGCATCTGTACAACATGGATTTGTTAGAAATCCATACAATCCCAATCTTTACCTCAAAAATCAAGGGGGAGATTGTGATTGTCGTTTTCTATGTCAATGATCTAGTCATCACCTGTAAGTTCAGTGAGGATGATCGATGCAACGAAGAAATATCTTAATCAATCATTCGACATGACCGATCTCGGGCTGATGCATTATTGTCTTGGATTGGAAGTATGGCAGAAAGAGAATCACATTTTTGTTTCTCAAATGAAATATACCAAGACAACACTCGATAAATTCAGGATGATGGATTGTACACCAATTGCTACACCTATGGAGAATAGATTGCAGTTATCTCATTCAGATCCATCTCTTGAGGTAAGTGCCACTCTCTATCGGCAGTTGATTAGGAGTCTCATTTACCTGACCTACACTAGACCAGATATCAGCTTTGTAGTGAGCTATCTATCCAGGTTCATGCAGGAACCCAAAGTTTGTCATTGGAAATAAATAAGGCACATTTTGAGATATCTCAAAGGATCAGTGGATCTTGGTCTATAATACAAGAAGAAGAACAACTTCTTCTTGACTGGATATTTGGATTTAGGTCATGTAGGAAATATTGATGACAGAAAATCCACTTCTAGGATTTTTATTCTTTATGGGATCTAGAGCAATATCATGGGGAAGTAAGAAACAACACTTTGTTTCTCAATCTTCCATAGAAGTTGAATATCGTTCGCAGGAGAAGTCATGTCTGTGAAGCAATTTTTCTATGTCACATACTAGAAGGACTTGGAATACCATAGACAAACCAACCACCATTTATGTCGACAATGAAGGTGTTCTCAAAATTTTTGCAATCTAGCTTTTCATGAGAGAACAAAGCACATTAAAGTACAGGTTCATATCATACGTGAACATGTGTTGAAGCACAACATCCAACTTCAATTTTTTCCAACGGCTTAACAACGAGCAAATATTTTCACGAAGTCACTTGCACATGACAAGTTTGATTTGTTCAAAGAATTCCTCTCCTCATCTCTTGAGACAATGCACAATTAAGGGGGAATGTTAGGTTAATTAATTATGCATAGTATATATTAATTATATTAATTAAATAATATTGTTATATGGTTTTTAAACCATATTTGTCTTATTCCATAGTTATAAGATTATTTGTTGCATAGTTACAACTTAATCATTTGTTTGTATTAATTTAATTGTTGCTTCCTAGATGTATTATGGAAGTTGTTGTATTTTTGTTGTACTTGTGCAACCTCTCTTTTGTCTGCACATGACTATACAATACCTATAAGTATTGCAGTCCATCTATTATAACTGGTTGATTTCACATTAATATAATTCATAGGCTACTATCCTTGTTTTGTGAAATTACATACATGTATGATGTAGACTTAGCATTTTATTTGTATATGATGTTAGATGTGAGGATTTAGATGAGAATGTGATAACAAACAATGTACAAGTAACAAAGCAAGCAAAAGAAAAAGTTAAAAATCTACCAAATATACACACTAAACAACGTAACAACACAACTATGTACAATCATTCACAAGCATGCAAAAACACACTCCATATGTACAAATAAGAATGAATCTAATCTAAGCAAGAAAATATCAATCTAAAAGGTATGTTTAAGCAACACACTATAAAAATGTAAAAGTAAACAAAACTATACAAACAATGTACACACAAATAAACAAACAAAGAAACAAAGCAAGTAAACTACTACTATGTTTTTGTAAGACTATTTTCAATGTGTTTTGTGTTGTTTTTGGGATTTTTGCGAAACAATTTTCTATTATTTTTGTATTTTCTAGTTTTCTAATGTTTTGGGGTTTTCAATCCTATTCGAATGTTTTTGTGATTTCAACATATTTGAATGTTTTTGTGATTTTCAACATATTTGAATGTTTTTGGATTTTCTAACAATTTTCCAAAGCTATGTACAAGAAACCAAGAAACATGGATGCCCCCAGTGTTAGATGGGAATATACAAAGGTAGATGCCACATGTTATAAACAAGAAGGTGAAGATGTGAAGATGCCCCCAACATTAGATGGGAATATACAAAGGAAATCTCTTCACCGATTTACAAGAGGAGAACTAGGTGCGGAACTATCTCTAAACAAAGGAAATGTACCCCTAATCGGAACCAGATGAAGATGCCCCCAACGCTTGACAAGATAGGCTCACAAAGAATATCAGATGCAGGTGTAGAACTAGCTCTAAACTAAGAAAATGTACCCCCTCAGATGTGAGATGCTTGTGAACAACGAATCCTCCTAAGGTGCTGGAAACCATTTTTCACCAAGGGACTTATCCAAAGTGCCACAATTGTGTGGTTTTCACATTTGGATGACCTATTTTCTTTTTTTCTTTTTTTTTTTTTTTTTCTTCTTTTATAGTTTTTTTTTCGATTTTGTGACTTATTCAAGCATAGAACCACTTGAGGTGCATGGCATTCATGAGCTCTCACAGATCATCTCTTTTGGGATAGGAAAGCTTGTATTCTCCTCACCCAAATTTTTCCATAATGGTGTAGGGTCCTAACCAATTAGGTTCTAACTTGCCTTTCTTTTCTGTTGCATTCACTGTGTTGAATTGGTTTTCCTTCAACACCAAATATCCTACCTCAAACGGCAAGATATGACTATTTTTTATAGCTATGTGACACTCTATTTTGATACACTTTAAGGTGGTTGAGTGCATGGATGCGTCTTTCATCTAGTAGCTCTAGTTCTGCCAGTCTAGCCACTCTGTAATCCTCATCTTTATCTAGATAGTCCCTAAGAGATATTCTCAAGGAGGGAAGCTCTATTTCCAAGGGGATGATGGATTCAATTCCAAACACTAGGGAATAAGGTTTCACACCAATAGTAGGGGTGCGAATGGAGGTCCTATAAGCCCAGAGGGTAGGGTGAATTTACAAATGCCAATTGCGACCTATTTTACTCACCATATTCTCCATGATCTGAACAAGTGTTTTATTAGAGGCCTTTGCTTGCCCATTACCTTGAGGGTAATATGGCATGGACCACTTTAATCATATCTGAAAGCACTGACATAGAGCTTTCACCATCTTGTTCTTCAAATATTTCCCATCATCGCAAAAAAATATTTGAATGAATGCCATAACGGTAGATGAGGTGGTTCATGATGAAATTTGATATTTGAGCCCCGTAACATATGTCAGTGGAACAACCTCCACCCACTTGGTGAAGTATTATGTGGCTATTATAATGTGTGTATGACCATTGGATGAGGTAGGGGTAAGCTTCCTATTAGGTCCAATCCCCATTTAGATAATGGTCATGGTGTTGTGATTGGTTGTAAAGGTTGTGATGGCGCATGGATGAAGTTCCCATACTTCTGGCATAACACACACTTCTTTACATAATTATAGCAATTTGTCTCCATGGTAGGCTAGTAATAGCCTACCCTCAACAACTTCTTTGCTAAAACCATCCCATTTTTATGGGCTCTGACACTCCTTTATGTACCTCCTTGATTGCTCATACTGACTCTATTACATCTAAACAACACAATAGATTCCCATCATAGCCACGATGGTAGAGGGTGCCTCCTAGGAGGGTATAACGGGATATTTTACAGATAAGGCTTTGTTTTTCAGAATGGGTGATGTTGGGAGGAAAGGTACCACTTTGGAGGTAGTTAAAGATGGGTTCATACCATGGGGAAAAGGGACCAACAACTTCACATGCCAGGCACAATTCCGGCATGTCATATGTAGGTTGACGTAGATTTTCAACAAAAAATGGCATATCATTGTTCTTTGGTGGAATCCATAGCATAGAACCCACTATTTCCATTACATTTGCAAACTTGTTTTGTGCCCTTGGAATTTGTTCAAAGGTGATGCGCACAAAATATTCTTTTAGAGTTTCTACCAACCTTTTATATGGGATGAGCTTGTCATCCTTGACTTTTTATTCATTGTTGACTTGCTTGATAATCAGTTGTGAGTCACCAATGAATTTAAGGTAGTGGATATTCCATTTTATAGCTAGCTTCATCCCAACGATGAGCGCTTCATATTCTACAATGTTATTTGTGAATGGAAATCTGAGATGGAAGGCTTAGGGTATGTGGTCTCCTGTAAGAGTGATTAACACTACACCTACCCTTGAACCATGGAAATTAAATGATCCATCAAAATGTATTTTTCATAAGACAGATTCCTCAATGTACATTAATTATGCGTCTGGTAGGTCCAAACACACCGGCTCTTTTCCAGGTAAGGGTGCCTCGTGATCTGATCTACAAGCACCTATCCTTTTATTGAATTTTGGTGTACATACTCAATGTCAAATTCACTGAGTAGGATGATCCAATTAGCCATCCTACCAGTAAGGGCGGGTTTTGACAATAGGTACTTGAGCGGGTCAACTTTGGATATAAGCTTGGTTTTGGTATTCAATAGATAATGGAAAAGTTTTTGGAAGGTAAAAAATGACCAAACAAGCTTTTTTGATTTGGGGATATTTGAGCTCATATGCAATTAGGGTACAACTAAGATAGTAAACTACTTTTCTTTTTGGCTTAGGTCATACTGAGAAAGCAAGGTGCCAATAGAAAATTGGGTGTAGATATATATAACAAAATTGGCTACGCCCGGTGTTGGCGGCATGAGGATTGGCAAATTTCCCAAATAGTGCTTGAGCAAGGCAAAGGCTTGTTATTTATCTAGTCCCCAAATGAATTCAATATCCTTTTTAAGTAAATTGGTGAAGGTGTGACATTTATCAAAGAAGTTACAAGATAAAGCGGCGGATGTCTTGTATTTTTCCTTACAAACTGCACAACTACTTGATGTTCTTGGGAGGAGGCATTTCACTAATAGAAATTAATTTAGCATGGTCTACCTCAATCCCTCTTATTGATACAATGAATCCCAATAGCTTCCCTGATAACACTCTGAAGACACACTTCCTCATATTTAATCTGACCTTATATTCTCGGAGATGTTCAAAAATGTGCCTCAAGACCTCGGGATGATCTTTTCTTGTCTTTGATTTTCCTAGGATATCATCCACATAGTCCTCCATGATGTTGTTAAGCATGTCATGGAATATTACAATCATTTCCCTTTGATAAGTTACACCGTAATTTTTAAGCCCGAAGGGCATTACCTGATAAGAGAATGTCCCCCAAGGGATTGTAAAGGTCATCTTATGATGATTGTTGGGCATCTAAAGTAACTAAGTACCTAGGCGTGAATCCTTATGGCACATAGAAGTAGGGCGAGAAGGCACATGCAGAAGTAATTCTTGGAGGGCGTGAAGGCTCGCACTAAGGCAGAATGGATTTGGGACTTAGTGAGTTTTGGACATCAGGAAAATATGCGTAGGGAGATAATGGAAAATCGACCAAATATAGATGTGGATAAGCCAAGGAGACTTCATGACTCAAGGAAAATATATTCTAGGGCATCAATACTATTATCTTGAAAGGATAAGGAGTCAAGATTGTTAAGGATTAGCTGGCACATGTATACTAGAAGGCACTCAATTGAGGGAAATGCATGGCGATACCTGGCATATTCTGGGTAGTGGTAGAGCAATCATGACCAGATTCCCTCAGGCTTTCATAGGAGAGAATGATGAGTGGTTAAGATGGAAGGAGGATGATTATTCTATGAGTATGATGGTTTTTGCAAAGAAGAAAGGGAAATAAGTAAGGATAGATAGGGAGTAGGAGAGAGGAAAAAAGTGTGTAATGGTGAGCTCTATGATGAAAAGTAAGCTCTGCTAGTGTGAACATTTCCACAAATGGGACTCTCTTGATGTAATCTTGGCTACCATATCTTGGCTAATAAATATAATGAAGTGATTCTGAAACATTCGTGTGATGGATCTTGATCTGTGCATTTTCCTTATGTTCATATGTGTGTTATGGGTTTCCTTGATGTTATCTCATGGTTGATTCTACTTTCATTAAGTTGATCATGTTGTTTTATGCTCAAGTGCATTATGTAAAGAGTTAATGCTTATATCTTAAATTATATGAATGAATGCACTTATTTTCTGGTTATATTACATCCTCATGTTAAGAAGGAGCATTCTCATGAAGCTCACATAAAAGAGGGACTTCGCACTTGTGTGATCTTCACGTGAGATTCTAGGCTAATTTGGATGATATGTCGGTTTGTTTTGGAATGGTTATTGAGGAAAGAAGTGATAATATACTAAACCGATCTTCCTCTACTATTTTGATTTGGTTGTAGCTAGAAAATCCATCCATAAGAGATAGCATTTCATATCCTACAATCTAATCAAAAATCATTTCGATGTTGGGTAGGGAAAATCATCCTTAGGACATGCCTTGTTGAGATCTCTAAATTCATTGCAAATTCGATGCCAATAGGTTTTTCTAAACTAGAACTATGTTAAATATCCACTCTGAGTAGTCAATGGGTTTGATAAACCTTGCTACTAATAGTTTTGATGCATTTTATGTAGCTTCGTTTAATGGGCTTTGCACAGACTGCATGCATAACTAAGTTATGCACCACTAATGATGGTTCTAATCCTAGCATATCTGCATAATACCATGAGAATATGTCCAAAAATTCTCTGAGAAGCATAGTGAAAGTTTTATGTTCTTGTGCTAAAAGCAAAGCTCCCACATTGACTATCATTGGTTGCTCTTCCGTTCTAATAATAACGTCAATAGTTTCTTCTACAAGCATCTTTTACGTATCCTCCATATGCATAGGATCGGGAGGGAGGTTTATATCTTCTTCTAAGGGCGTATCAATGATATTTTCACCCTTAGCGTGGTCACTTATTTTTTCCATTGATTTTTTTATTTTTTGGTCAACCAGTGCCTCGAAGAAGTTTTCACTGTGTGACTTGGACTTATATTTTTGTTGAGGATTTGTAGAAAAACCTTTTCCTCAAATTTTCTTATATTTTGTTGACCACGAAGCTCAACCTCATCCCCGAAGTACTCGTAGGTATCTAGGTCAATGGAGAAACCCTTCTTGTGGTCTTCAATATGAATAGTATCACAAATGCCCATAAATTATGCAATAGCCTCATCGTTCTCAAAGAGGTCCAAATGGCAGTAACGTTTTTGGTCGGTCTAATAAGGGTAGGGTATAAAAGGTCAATTTTTGGATTGGCAAGGGTTATGGTAAGGATAGCAAAGTATCCATAAATAGGTTCATAGAGGCAAGATCCTTGTATTGGCTATGGTGGGAATTTGTGTCACTATCGAATAAACAGAGCTATCCTCATGTTCAGAGGAGGTAGCATCTTGATCCATGGGATAAGATCCATAAGACCTAATGCCGACATCATATATTTCTATCTTAAAGTGTGGAGTTGGGACTGGTTCCCTTATCCCTTGTTTAAAATTTCCACATCTGAGTCCTTTGTAACCCATGGAAGACATCATTCTACTAGATTTTGTGTATTCTACATTTTTACAAAGAGACAGATTAGTGTCCTCGAGGACCCAAATTGTAGGAGTTTATAGCAATTTTTATTCTAAAAATAGACAACCAAGTAAGAATGTCCCAATTATTTTTTCATCTCTAGGCCTTTTGTAGCGGTAGTTGGGTTTTCCTCTTATTTTAGGTGACAAGGATAGATCTAAGACTAGGAGAGCTTGTTGAATATCATATTCTCCACAACCGTACTCAAGAATCTTCATCTCCCATGAATCAAAGGGATACGTAGAAGCACCATGAGCACAAGAACTTAGAGAGTTTGAATCTACTCATGACTCAAGAGCTTCAGACTGAAGGGGGACATCAATATCGGTGGAGGGAAATTCATATGCACCCCTATGCATAAAGTTATTAAGATCTCTGCAGTGGGTGAAGGGTTATGGATCTCCTTGAATAGTAATAGTGTGTCCCTTGTGTTTCAACTTGATACATTAGTGGAATGTCGATGGTATGGCCTGCATGACATGGATCCATGGGCAGCCAAGAAGCATGTTGTATGGAATCTCCAAGTCTAGGACATGAAACTTTGTGTTGTGACAAGTAGGCCCCACTTCCATTGGTAGTGTTATTGTACTAGCCGATTCCCACTCCACATTTTTGTAGGTGGTTATGGTGATAATTTGGGACTCTAGATCTTTTTATGTGTGTCCCAACTGTTTAATTACTTTCAACGTGCATATGTTTAACCCTGACCCATTTTCCACAAGCACCCTCTTTATCTTTCGGCGAGTAACAAATACTTCTATGTAAAGAGGAAGGTTATGCATATTATTTTCATTAGGGAGTTCATTGTGGTTAAATACAATGTGTTCACTTAGCATAATATTTTCCACCACAGCATGTAGGTGAGAAGGATCTACTTTGGTTGACATTCTTGACCCTGGAGAGTTTTATAAAGGATGTCCTTATGTACGTTTGATATTTTAAGAAGATCTAAGATTGAAATCTTAGCAGACGACTTCTCAATTTAATCTAGGATATTGTACTAACTATCCTGAGGGGTAGATAGAGGAGGTTCTGGGATTGCGAGATGAGTGTGCCTTGTTACCATAGTGTAATCTCTTCCTTTGATCCTAATGGTATTTACACACTCATCAAAAGAGAGAAAACATCCAATAAGTGAGTCATATTGATTGTTATCGGTTTGGGTATAAACATAGTTTACGGATTTGTAGCTTTGGGAAGACTCACCTTGATCTGTATTTTTCTCACCTTGTTTACCATGTTTTGGGAAAGGCTCCTTGAATATTCCCATCTTTTGATTTGGCATTTGATTTGATTCTGGTGAATCAACTTCTATCTCTCCACTATCGATAAGGTCTTGGACGAAGTGGCGTAGTTTTAAACATTTGTTCGTCTTATGTCCTTTGACATGGTGGAAGTCACAATACTCATGTTCTTTATACCATGAAGGTTTAGGGGAATTTTCATCAAAGGGTATCATTGTAGGATATGTCACTAGGTGTACTACATCTAGTTGTTTTAAGATTGTGGACAATGAGTCCGACAAGGGAGTGAACACTCTTCGTTTAACTGGTGGTTGGATTGGCCCTTTGGTCAATTTAAAAGGTGGACCAACTTGGATTGCTTGTATGCATTTATTATTTGTGATTCCATCTCCTATGAAATTATTATTTTTATTAAATAATTTTGGCTTGTCCGTAGGTTTTGAAGACTGATTGTCTTTTGAAAAGGGTTTGATTGTCCCTTTTGTGATTAGAGCCTTTTTCTATTTGGCTTCCTTTCTCAATTACCTCTTCAAATTTTCAACACAATGCATTTATAGGTGAAAGGAAATGTCTAGATTTAGGTTGGGTACAAAGATGCTAATGAGTTGTTTTTCAGGGATTGAGCAATGAAAGCGACTAGCTAGCCCCTACCATCTTTGTAAGAAATTTAAAAAGGTCTCATTTGGTTTTTGTTTTCAGACCGCATAGGTCTAACATGGTTATGTCACTTTCAACATTAAAGGAGAAATGATGAAAAATATTTCTGGTAGTTCTAACCATGTGAAGATAGACCCACGAGGTAAGTGAAGGAACCACTCTAATGCTTGTCCTCCTAGACTTCTTGGAAATAGTCGTATGAGGTAATTGTCGTTGTATGCCACTTCTTGGCATGCCATGTAAAAATATTTTACATGACCATGTGGGTCACCTTTCCCTTTGTATTTATCAAATTTTGGGCAATCAAATTTCTTAGGAAAAGGTGTACACAACATAGCCTTATCAAATGGATAAGGGCATAGCTCTTCATATTGATATTTCTTGTTATGTCCTACATTGCTTTCTTGAAGGCTTGTGAGTGTTGCTTTCATAGATTTTAACTCTTGTGAAAGAAGTTTCTCTTTAGTGGGGGATCCGGCATATACACGCGACTATATTTTGATGTTTCTCCCTCTTGGTTTTCTATGTGAAGCTCACTATTTCTAACCTTAGGTTTTTCCTGATGTACATTTTTGTTTGTCTCTTTTTATACATGGGATGCTAGAAAAGCTAATTGTTGACTAAGGTGTTGAATTTTCTATTGTATAGTGACTTCTTCATTTTTAGGTTCCTCTGCATTCTCATGTTGAGGAGGTTGTTCTCTATTTTCATGTTCCACTCTTATCATATGTGGCACTCTCATGAGTGGAATGTTAATTGTCTTGTCATGTTGAATGTTTGAGGTAGAAACTTGCCCATGTCCTAAAATATCATCCATATTAATGAGGGGGCGTTCTTCCTCATAAGGATTATTTATAGGTGGAATAGTTTCATATTCTATTGGCATCCTAACACCAAATTCCACAAGTCTTGTAAGCACTCTATATTTTTTTTTAGAAAGAGGAAATCATCTAATTCAGTGGGATTAAGTTCAAACTCTATGTTTGGTGACCCCAAATCATCACCATATGGTTTACCATCTCGTCCCCTTCCTTTTCCCAGAGAATAAAGGTCCTAAATCATGACTAATAAAGGGATTTGACCCTTGTTTATTCAATGTTTCCCATGTTTGTCTCTTGGATACCATTCTTGTTATGGGGGCCATGGAAAATGAGAATTTCACTAAGGTGTTTTGTTGAATTTGTCAAGGGTATGATCAAACCTAAGTGAAAACCTAGAATGAGATATTTACTAAGGATGCACAAAGAATGTCAATAGTCTAAAGAATAATGAATGTCAATGAATCAAGGGATCAAAGTGATTTTCCTAAATGGATAAGTCAAAATTGATAATAATAGCAAGACACAATCACACAAATTTTTTTCTAAATGAATCAATCAATGAATTACATCCTCAATGTTTCCAAGCAATAGTTTGACATTTAAAATGATTAACGAAATGTCATCACTAATGTCAATTTCAAAATGAACAAGGTGTAAGTAATAACAAGAGGTTGATGTGATTTCCAAACAAAGTATACTTAAAGTGAGTTTAAGTCCAAGCAAGACCTAAATTTAAAAAGTGGGGGTTACGAATATGAACAATACAACAATACCACTAAGATACGTTAACCAAAATTTATGGAAAAGTAAGGTATTATAATCAAAATAATATTAGTACAACGTGAAAAGGTAAAAAACACCATCTTTGAAAATCAAGGTAATGTTTGAAATCAAACCAAGGCTAAAGTATACAAAGGAATTGTTAAGGTGTGTGTAACGTAACATTATAATCTAGAAACTTAGGTCGAAGAGTTTTGTAAGAAACAAGACTTAAAGTATAGAAATTGTTGTGATACGATACAAGAAACATAACACTTCCAAGGAGAATCAAGTGAAGAATCAAGCCTAACTACAATGATGATCTTGACTTGGTTATCAAGATAAAATGGCTATCAAGATATGAAAACATATCAACACACTTTCAATTTTTACCATCCAGTCTCAAGCAAGGATGAATGTAAACGGGTGCAAAAGTGGTGGACACAATCAATTGATAACACACATATGGATGATTTTTTTAATCAAAAAGTGTCAAAAGAAAGAAAAGGAAGTATATCAAGTGAGGTTGAAAAGTGTTTGGCTTCACTTTGAAAAATTTCAGCCCCGTCTTATGGCAAGTGAAAAATAAGCAAAAGTAATGCTTCACAAATTTTGTGGTGAATGACACATAGTTTAAACTTTAATGGACTCTCCCTTGTTCACTAAACAAGTTTTGACTCCTAGAAATTTCTCCTTTGCGAAAGCTCTCAATGATGAATGTTTTGGTACTATCAAGTTGGCTCCAAGTCAAGATAGCTTCCTAGGTGGTTCCTCAACTAGGTATTATAAAGTACCCTCTCATGAGCTCAATTTCCCAAGAAAGTCACATCGAATAGTCTTGGAGTATCTCGAATTTACTTTACACCCTTCAAATACAATGAGAAATGAATTTGTTCAATTTTATTCTCATTTGGGCTTAATACGAGATAAATTTAATGCTAAATACAATTTTGTATCAACAACTTAGGCATCAATCACATTTTAGTCAACACTGGTTCTAAACTTAATCTTTGTCCTCTATCATTCATTCATGCTCTAAGCCTTTCAGGTTGTTGATCTTAACCCAACATCTCTTTATGTGTGAGCATATGATTATACTATGTTCCCATGCTTAGGCACCATCACATTGCCACTCATAGTTGGGCCCAAGACTATTCCCATTCCATTTTTGTCATTGATCTCCCACTTTCATATAATTTTTTACTTGGTAGACCATGGCTTCATTAAATGCAAGTAGTGTCTTCTATAGTCCACCGATGTGTTAGATTCTTACATGAGGGCTTTGAATATGAGATCCTCGTTGATCATACACCATTCCAATATTACAACATAGATTGATATATTGCATTACTGTTATTGTTTCTACTACTATGCATCTTGTTGCTAATCCATGACCTAAACATTATCCAAAAAATTTACCTCCACTTGAAGGAACCATTTGCACATTAGACATTGTTCCATCTACTTCTGATCCCCCTACTTCTACTAATGCTATGGTACTTTATCGAGGGCATGTCCAAACATTGGATGTTGTTTCATATACTTCACTTTCTCATGAACATCCCCCATTATCACGTTGTCTATTTACATACAAGCTTTTCATGAATGACTCTTATTGGGAGCACATTCCATTCAATCCTACTTTCTCGATATTATATGCACACATGATGGATTGACTCGAGATAGGATTTACAAGTAGATGACATATTTCCCCACCTCATGCTCCTCATCTTTATCATGGATTTATCCTCATTAATGTTTCTTATGGTCTTCACATATTTTATCTCGCAATATTTCTTGCACGTGCTTTTCACATTTCTCCACCGACACTCGAAATTCTTGGCTTGATTATAGAAATGGTACATAATATCCATATCATATCAACATTTCATTCCCATGCCTTTTTTGCATTTTCATTTTCAATGACTCGTTTCTCCTATTCACAAAATCTCACTTGCTGGTATGCACATGATTGTCCACTAAATCCTTTCACTAATGAAGAATATGTTATGGGCATGTACAATTTACACCTCATTGGCTCTTTGCTTGATCATCCTAATATTATTGCTTACAAGTATCGATGCATCACCTTTCGATTTTGACCACGACATCGATGATCTTCTCAAATACATTACTTGATCATGTTCCTCTTCATACACTTAGGGGAATCACACTTCTTCCCCCTTTTTCTCACACTATCAATTGTCTCCCATCTCTACTTGTACACTATACACTTCACACCTATTATTGCATGCACTTCATACACATCTTAATACACTCGTGTATCATCATTACCCAATGATGCACTCTCATGCTATAGTTCACACTTGATTTTTGAGAGCATCCTATACACATGAAGTCGACACACTACATACTACATACATATTACATACTACACATTACACAATATGCACTACTCATTTTACACATTCATCTCTTTCACGCGGTATCTAATCTATGCATTCACGACATATCTTTCTGGAATCTACTTCTACACGTTGTGGTCATTACCCTAGAAAGGATAACCTTGATCCACTCAAGACTCCAGATGAAGAACCTACACCCCTCTTCAAAATTCTATGGAGGCAATCCTTGATAAATTAATTACTTCCAATATGGTTTTTTTTCCTCAAACTCAGCCCATCGATGAGTCCTGACCCAAACCTTCGTGGTTCAAGGAGAACAAATATTGTAAATTCCATAAAATCAAGGGTCATGCCACCCATAGGTGTATGAAATTAAATAATTATATTCAAGACCTTATTGACCGAGGTGAAATTGAAATAGAGGACAATGCTTCCACTTCTTCTCAAAATCAGAAACTCAAGATCTATCAAAATCCCCTTCCTAATCATGGTTAGAACAATGCTTCTAACCTGAGGTCAACAGAAGTCTAGAAATAAACCTGAATCATCCAGTCATCATTCTAACCACATCAATTACCATCGTGTACCCCCTCCTTACACGTCACTTGTTGGCCATATCCACCATTCTCCCCACCAAGTAGCCACCATTAAAATAAAAGGCCCCTCGTAAAACCCTCAGTGTGTTGTCACTACCCGAAGGAGCCGTGTGGTGGTTCAAGGATCCACTCCATCCTCTTCTAACCCAACACCACAAGCACAATATAATATCATCAAACAACTTGAGAAGACTCCCACGTAAATATCCATCATGGACCTTCTCAAGACTTCATCTCGTCCACAAGGACATTTTATATTGTGCCCTCTAAGAGACACGTGTCCCCACTAAAATTGATCCTACACAATTTCAAGCCCTTATTTCTCATCTCTATCCTTATCCAATGCTCCCACTCACCTTCACCCAAAAATACTTGCCACCACATGGTCCTACCCATAATCTTCCTCTCTACATCAAAGTCCAAAAATATTCACGTTAAAAGAGTGTTAATAGACAATGGATCGGCTCTTAATATTTTTACCCTAACTCTCATCCATCGGTTGGGATACAGTGACTTGGATCTTAAACATTATATTATTACCACTTCTTCTCTAAATCGAAACTCGAGATCTATCAAAATTCCCTTCCTAATCATGGTCGAACAATGCTTCTAACTGTGGTCGTAAGTCTAGAATAAACATGAATCATCCATTCATCATTCTAACCACATCAATTAATATCATCTACCCCCTCCTTACACGTCACTTGTTGTCCATATCCACCGTTCTCCCACCAAGTAGCCATCATTAAAATAAAAGGCGCCTCGTAAAACCCTCAGTGTGTTGTACCTTTACTCGAAGGAGCCGTAGGATCCACTCCATCCTCTTTAACCGATCACCACAAGCACAATATAATATCATCGAAAAAATTGAGAAGACTCCCACGTAAATATCCATCATGGACCTTCTCAAGACTTCATCTGTCCACAAGGACATTTTATATCATGGCCTCTAAGAGACACGTGTCCCCACTAACATTGATCCTACACAATTTCAAGCCCTTGTTTCTCATCTCTATCCTTATCCAATGCTCCCACTCACCTTCACCCAACAAGACTTGCCACCACATGGTCCTACCCATAATCTTCCTCTCTACGAAATCAAATTGAAAATATTTGCGTTAAAAGAGTGTTAATAGACAATGGATCGACTCTTAATATTTGTACCCTAAATCTCATCCATCGGTTGGGATACAGTGACTTGGATCTTAAACAATATATTATTACTATTAAAGCATATGAAAATATAGAGTGTAAATTAGTTAGACACTATCTATTTATCTATCAACATTGGGCCTATCATGCTTCCCACCCTTGTCCACATTATAGACATCCAATTTCCACATAATCTCTTGCTTGGACAACCTTGGATTCATGAGATGAATGTCATACCATCCACACTACATCAATGTCTCAAATTTGAACATACTGGTATAGAAGTTACTATCCATGGTGACCCCTAGCCCTTCCAATATTTTCAAGCATTGGAAGCCAAAAGTTATCGGGAACCTTATTTCCTATCACTAAACCTACACAGTCATCACCACCACCACTTCATATATCTCACCAAATAGTCTTCCATCCTCATCTCACAACACCTCCTCATCATTCACTCCTCTTCTACCTACTCCAACCGTATCCACTCCTCTTTACCCACTCCACCACTCAAACTAAAATTGATAGGTGTGGAGAATATCAAACCTTGACATCGACTAACTATTATTATCACCGAAAATAACTTGGGAGGCCTAACATCTATTCAAACAAATGGAAAACATATGTGTTGGGCTCATCCACTTTTATTCATTTCGGGTGTCTTACTGATGAGTACATCAAACCATCTAATTCCACATGGCTTATTGATGATTCTATACCCTATTTTCTAATGATGAATATATAATTCCCAAAAGGATGATGGCTCATATGGGATACTCTAGATGAGGACTAGGTCACCACAAAATAAGGCATACTTGAACCCCTGACATTATCCCCAACCTTGATGGCCACGACATGGGAACCAATCACTGGTGAAATTATCTACGATGACCTTAGTGATACTTCTAACATAGTTGAGGAGGCCATCGATAATATTAACACAAGTTTCGCTGTAGCCGATACGAAGACCTAGCCACCACTAACCTTTTCCATGATAATGTTGTTCTCGCCATCAACATCGCCCTCACCTATCCACAACTCATTCAATGGGACCAACATGATCAGAGCATGCTCCTCTTGACTCATTTCAAAATGATGAAGCAATTCTTGAGTTCATGGGAACTCACAACAATATACTGTTAGGGATCATAAAAAAGGTTTCCAAATATGCCTAAATGATGATGCCTACTTTGGGAACATGATCCTCCCCTTTCCCTTCCATCCCAATCTGATATCCCTCATCCCAACTTCTCTTATCACCTTGACAAGGAAGATCCCCTTGTTGAATTCTTCCAAGAATCCCCAAATCTTGAAAATGATCTAGTTATCGATCAACTTCTTCTAGCTCTTGAATCACTACAAGATGGTTTAGCATCCTTAATTGAGGAAACCATTGACATCAACATCGGCATAGAAGAAGAACCTAAGATTCTCAAACTAGGGGCATCCTTGTCTATAGATGAACAAGACATCTTTACTACATTCCTAAAAAAATTTTTAGATATATTCACATGGTCCTATGCGGATATGCCTGGTTTGGATCCTTCTCTCATGGTCCACAATCTTGTAGTACGTAAAGATGCAAAACCAGTCAAATAAAAACTCTGAAAAATACATCCAAAAGTCATGGTGTTTGTCAAAGATTAATTACAGAGGTTGTTTGACATCGGTTTCATCCGACCCATTGATTATTCTGAGTGGATCTCCAATATTTTCCTAGTAGGTAAGAAAACTGGAGACATTTGCATCTATACTAATTTTTGCAACATCAATAAATCTTTCCTAAAGATGATTTCCCACTACCAAATATTGATATGATCGTCGACTCTCTGTTAGGCATGAGATGTTGTCTCTCATGGATGGTTTCTCTAGCTATAATCAGATCAAAATTATCAAGAAGATCAACATAAAACAACTTTTACTACACCTTGGGGCACATTTTGCTATCAAGTCATGCCCTTTGGACTCAAGAATGCTAGAGCCACCTACCAACGTGCGATGACTGTCATTTTTCATGATATGATGCATGATATAGTTGAAGATTACATCGACGACATTCTAGGAAAATCTAAAACTCATGAAGAACATCCTATGGTCCTTCACCGAATCTTTGAACGACTCGGGAATATAAAGTCCATCTAAATCCCAAGAAATGTGTTTTTGGTGTCACATCTAGCAAGCTCCTAGGATTTATTATCTCTAGGCACGGAATTGAAATTGATCTAGATAAATTCAAAGTTGTAGTTGAAATGCCTCATGTTATCCAAAATTTACCCCCTATAAACGAACTTAGATTTATACAAAAATTCTAGGACATGCGGATGACCATCAAATTCAACATTTCAGAGATCAAGGAGAAAAAGACACACCAGGAATAAAGATCTTGGTTGTTTTTGTAAGGTTGGTGAGTCGAAGAAAAGTGACATATGAGAAGTCGTCAGTAGCATTTTTGGATGCTACCAACTGGCAACATTTTATATACTATCATCTAGTATCAGGTATGGATGTTATCGGTCGAACCTTAATTGTTTATAGTATTTTATATGCTACCATCAAAAGTAGCAGGATCATCTAGACGTAGACAAGAAATTGGCACAAAGAGCCTACTTTCTAAATCAGCTCTCATACTTTATTATATGGATGTTACCGTTTGACATTGATGGATTTTAAATTTATCAAAGGACAAGTGGGGAAAGCATGTTAACTCTACACCACTCACCACATTTATGAAATGGATGACACCAAGGAAAATGGACAAACAATCTGGTTGAACACAAGAACAAATGGAGGGCATTAATAGGAGTAGTATAGATTGTTCAACTACCATTTTAATGAGGTATGGCACCCATGATTGCCCAATCAAGAAAAATACCAAATTTTATGGCCTCTCATACCTCTTTAAAGAAATTTTTCGATTGGTGAGGAAATTTTGAGGATATTCTTATATGTATTGTAAAATTTTCCTCATTTTGGGGAGACATTCTAGGAGTTGGGGAAAATCTTGCAAAAAAAATCCCTCAACTCCATTTGAGTTACGAGCCTTCTCTTGGGCCTGTAATGTAATTATGCATTTTGCATCATATGTAAATGGTTTGTGCAAGTTTTGAAGCAATAAAAAACATGTTTTGTGGTGTTTCTTCAACCCTAGATCATTTTTATTGTGTTTCTCTTACCTCTCCATTATGTTGTTGTATTTTATGCATGCTTCTCTCATTTCAAGGTTCATGAGGTTATGTTTCATGGAGATTTGATGGTGAGTTGGTATTTAACTTTGTGTCACACCTATGAACGGCTTTTCTCAACTTCATCTTCCTTCCATTCTCCCTAGAGTATCTCGCCCCTTTTCTTGGTGCTATCACGACCCTTAGTGTAGTTTTTCCCCTTTTTGCATCTTTCTAACCCTCTCTCTCCCTGGTCCCTTGGATGGTTAGTTTAGGATTAGTTAGCTGCATTTTCCCTTCTAGGAGTAGTTTAGCATTAGGATTAGGTAGAGGAATCTAACCTTCTCCAGAGGACCATCTCAAGTTCACAAGTCCCATAGCTTGAGAGATTGTCCCATGTTAGCAAATTACACCAAATGCCCCATTCCCAACTTGGTCATTTGGGGGTGTTGTAATTTTGTACTAACACCTCCACCTAAAAATATCAAACAACTATGAAGCCTACTTTGATTCTAAAATATTCAAGCCAAGAAAATTTATATCATAGGTTGGATAATTAAATGCCATCCATTCCACCATTTTCTCAAAAAGGAATGGAATTTAACCTCCCATTTAAATGAGGAATTTTGGGCATCTTTCGATAGACTAAAGGAATATCTTATGCATCTTCTTCTCTTGTATCTCCTACTCCAGAATGCCTCTTCTTCTTTACATATCATTTCTAT
Source organism: Taxus wallichiana var. yunnanensis (assembly GCA_018340775.1). Classification (NCBI taxonomy): domain Eukaryota; kingdom Viridiplantae; phylum Streptophyta; class Pinopsida; order Cupressales; family Taxaceae; genus Taxus; species Taxus wallichiana. The sequence goes on from CM031235.1 coordinate 799,013,603, forward strand.
ACATCACACCTTAGAACTCTCCTAGCGTTAACATGATATCCATAGAAAGGAACAAGACATCTACTATCTAATCCAAACCTTAATCGACTTATGAGCTCAATTATACCCCAATGGAAAAAGTGTGTCTTGTTGTAGTCTTTGCCTCTCAAAAGCTATAACATTACATGCTCAATAATATTGTTAAGCTCATAGCTAAAGTTGATCCACTCAAATATCTACTTTCTAAATAATCTCTCACAAGACAAATGGCTAAATGGATCATGTTTCTCAGTGAGTTTGACATTGAATATGTTAATCAGAAAGCTATCAAAGGACAAGTTCTAGCTGACCAGTTGGTAGAAGCTCCAGTTTCTAATTCTACACCACTCACCACGTGGTTCCCAGATGAATCCATATGTATAATTACAGAATCAAATACATGGACATTATACTTTGATGGCTCCTTCACACATCATGGCTTAGGAGTAGGTATCATGTTTATCACTCCTCAAGGTGACTTAATTCCTAAAGCTTTCTAGCTTTATTTTCCTTGTACCAATAATATAGCTGAATATGAAGCACTTATTTCTGGTTTAAAAATGGCTATTCAATGGAACATCAAGCATCTCAATGTCTTTGGTGACTCCCAGTTAATCATTAAATAGGTTAATGATGAATATGCTACCAAGGATGATAAACTAATCCCTTATAAAAGAATGGTCAAAAGTTTTAAGGCCTATTTCAACATATTTAGTTTAAACAAGTTCCTCGTACAAGCAACAAATCAAGCGAATGTTATGGCTACCATCGCCTCCCTTCTCAACATGCCCTCTGATGCATCTCAATCATAGTTTTTGGTTGAGAAACTAACGATCCCATCTTATGATACTCCTGAGTCTGAGATGGTTTGTGAGATTATTGGTCTTGATTCCCCTAGTATCACGACATCTATACCTATCTCCATGATCATACCCTCCCACCAAATATCCCTCGTAGCCATCATAAATCATTCATCCAATGAGCCTCCCACTTCACTATCCTTGGTGATACCCTTTATCGTAGAATATTTGATGGAACTATGCTACGATGCTTAAATTCCCAAGAGGCCAAATCAACACTTCAAGAAGTTCACGTAGGAATTTGCGGTGCTCACACTAGTGGTATGGCCCTAGCCAAAAATATTATGTGAACTAGTTATTATTGGCCAAACATGGAAAAATATGCATGCTCATATGTCCACAAATGTGTCCCATGTCAAAAGCATGCTGACCTCATCCACGCACCATCACAAGCCTTACAACCCATCACTACCCCATGGCCCTTTTCCACCTAGGGTCTCGATCTCATGGGAAAATTAAATCCCACTTCATCTGATGGCCACAAGTTCATTATTACTGCCACAGAATACTTCACTAAGTGGGTCGAAGCCATGTCGCTCACCTATGTCACCGGAAAACAAATATCCAAATTTATCCTTAACCACATCATCTTCTCGCTATGGTATCCCATCCACACTCATCACGAAAAATGGTAAATCCTTTAAAAATTAAGATGTCCGTGAACTTTGTGACAAATTCCATATTAAGCTCAAGTTTTCCACTCCTTATTATCCACAAGGAAATGGCCAATCTAAAGCATCTAACAAGACACTAAAATGCATTCTTGGCAAAATAGTGAATCAAACAAAACAATATTGGCATACACAAATATATCCCGCCTTGTGGGCCTATCGTACTTCCATCCACACTCTTACCCCCACCCTATACTCTCGTGTTTTGGAACCTAAAGCAATTTTTCTCATCAAGATCAAAATCCCATCCCTACATGTTTCCCTCCAACACCTCATTGATGATGATGACTACCATGTCCATCATCTTCAATAACTCAAGCTCCTCGATGAGAAACACCTCCAAGCCCTAGATCACCTCAAATCCTATCAAACCTCCTTTGTCTTCATTATAACAAGTGTGTAAAGGACCGTGAGTTTAAATTTGGTGACCTAGTCCTCAAATAAAACTAGTGTAACACTAACATTGATCGAGAAAAGAAGGGAAAGTTCAAACCAAACTAGCTCAAACCCTATGTTGTCATAGCTAACTTTGGCTCAAGTCCTTATAATCTTGCCAATGGACCAATATGAGCTGACAAGCACATTAATATCATGCATATTCATCACTTCTATGCTTAAGTTCCTAACACTCCACATCATATATATATATATATATATATATATATATATATATATATATATATATATATATATATATATATATATATATATTTATAATCATCCAAAGGTAAAACCACTTTGGTGGCACCTTGGGCAAGTACCATGGTGAAAACCAGTTTCGTTGTTATGTTAAATCTGATCCTTAGTCTACTACACTCTACAACACAGCGACAAAGCACACCGGATGAAAAATACACCCTTATTCCCTACATCCTTTATATCCCTATTCAAAAAAATTATCCTCATTTACCTTATCCATTCTCTAAATACGGAATTCTTCTTACCCTTCCTATGCCACATAGGATCTATCATGATTAGGAATATTTATCCCGATCCCAATTAAGGTCACATTGTCCATGATCACATCTAGAAATATATTTCCAGGAGTTTGATCAACTTTCGAGAAATGAAACCCTTGTAAGATCTTGAGGCCTTCATTTCTCTCCATCCCCCTCATTTACATTCATTGCTACTCATTCACTACCACTCTCCCTTCTCTCTATTATCCTATCATGTTTAACATCATGGTTATATTATAAATATTTGTAAAAATTCGAGAACATTTGACACCCATTTCCTTTGTAAATACCATATATTACATTAATAACATAAACAAATTATACATCCATCCATGCATCAAGATCCATGACCAAAATCCTAATCTACATCTAACACATAGTCACTATCTCATCCATAATCTATAATCCATACTAAACCCTCAAGCTCATCAATCATAAATACTACTCATACCAACATCTAATATGAGCAACAATCTAACACATCACATCATACATAAACCATCTACATATCATATGCCATCACAATAACAATGAATAATAACTATGATCCCATTCACATTTTATCCTCATCATGACAATCATCTAATAATATTCATTACAAATTAATACCACCCATCATCAAACTACATCACCATCACTATGATTAACCATAACAAAATAAAATTTCATCACATATATAAACATAAAAAAATCAACATTTTAAGTACACATCATCACATTTATACACCATCCACAATAAAGATAATATTCTCATCAAATCCATCATGAACCAAATCATCTAAACAATATCTCATTATCACATCACACACTCATCATGATAATCACTAAAACATTAAACATTATCAACATCATAATAAAGCAACATCATCAACATCACATCATCCCATCAAATATATCAATATAACCATCATCATAAAATTTTCCCATAACATACATTGTACATACAAAATGATAAGCATTCATATACATATCCATCAAAAAACTTATCATCATAATCATCATACAATGTCTCACTACATGTACATGCCATAATACAAAAATCATCAAAAATGGTAATCATATATCGTGAATCGCCATATACATACATCAAAAATGTGACCATGCTGGTCATCAATTATATGAAAAAAAAACATATTATACAAAAACAATGGCACTCATCAAGGTGTCAAACTCCCAGTATCATCCCCCACTAGTGGAGGTTGTGTAACACTAGTTGTGCTCCCGAGAATCCATAGATCAACCCAGTCTCCTACCTAATCTCTTTCCAGATCCCTAACCAACTCTCTGCCTAGCTACATAATCTATATAGCATACATAATATGGCCACTCATGTATCACAATATCCTCATAATATCGCATCTCAGCCATCAAGGCCCGATCTCGTCGTAATGACACTATCACAAGAGGCCCCATCTCGCCCGATCTTCATGAAGTGCTCGGTGTTGCTACATTACCCCTATAGCTTGTGACCCACTATATGTGCCACTCCCCCCACTCATTCATCCAACATACCATATCTCTCCCTTTAAACCTCTCGATCCACATAATATCTGTCTCGGTGGCATATAGCATGATCTCGCTCCGGCTCTATCCAAGACAACTCCCCTACAATCATGTAACATATGCCTCCCTCTGTCTCACTACCACTATCAACCCATGTATATCTCTCATACGAACTACATCTCTCGCCCATAAGCAAGCTATCTCCTTTGCTCGTGCATACACCTCACTTTCTAACATGTCTATATGTTCCCGCAAATCAACACCTCCTCCATCCCCTCCCGTACCTTCATTCCCTCTCGATCCTCATGTCCCCTAACCCTCCTGCTCCTCCATCCCCTCATGCTCCTCCATCACCAATGCTACACCTACCCGTGATGGATGCACTATCTGTAGTGGCAAATAAGTATCATCTACCTCCATCACATCAATGTCATGCCTCCCTAGCTCTGCACTAGTGACTATACCACGGGATGTTGTCTTTGGTGGACCACCCAAAATAATAATAGGTGGCACCCTTTGTGCCTCCTATCCCTGTGGTTGTGGTTGATGTACCACTACTGCTTGTCCCTAGGGCATCCCCCTATATACTTGTTGACCATGTACAAACCACATGCCTCCTCGTGCACATGTCAACCATACCTGGAGTATAATCTCTCCCACCACTCAGATATCCATGTATTGTCCCAAGGTCCTCTACCGCTAGTAATGCCACCCATGCAATCACTAGACACTCATCCAAACTCACTCTAACTATTGCCTTAGAATCACCGCACCCCAAAATTTGTCTCTTGTGTAATCCATGCAAAAATATCACAACCTACCAAGATGCCCCGCACTATCCCAAACCGATGTAGCACCCGATCTAACCTAGTATCGCTCCATTGTATACGAAAAATCTCCCACCAAGTAATAGGGTGTACGTATCCTCCTGGATTTATATGGTCTCCTTCCCATACCTCATACTATCGTTATGACCTCCATGTAATATCCTCGGTTGTAACTCTTCCACCGCCACCAATACCAATCTACCTCCCCAAATGCTCTTGGTGTCCTCTCATCATCCACCACCCATATATGATGGCTCACCAACTCGGTGATGCTTCCTAATCCCCACCAGTCTACCTATCGTAATATGAGCATAGCTCCATATCTCGTAGTAATATCCCTACTCCAATAGCTCCCCCTCCATGATATGTTACTCTTTGTAGATCCCAATATAACTAGGCCAACACTAATGGTGCCCATGCAAACACCATCTCCTCTCACCACATCGCATGTACTACATCCACCAATCTAATGCTAAACCATCGACCCCCACCATCTAGGAATAAAACATAGCTAATCAATGAACACAATAGCAAGGGGACCCGCTCCATATACCCCTCTCTGAAATACACCCCCAGGTCTATACGCATCCTCGTCCCGAGGCATATCCACCCAATCAGTCAATAGTCGTAATCTTCATCATGCACTCTCTCTAATCCATACCACAGCTCTCCTCTACTGGTAATCGATACATACAAGTAGACATCCTCTAGCGTCATCGTCATCTCTCATGTCTAAAGCTAGAAAGTACTCATCTCTAAGTGCGCGCTCTCGCCAATGTTGTCAATAAACTATGATTTTCTCGTATCACGGGCATCCTCACTATATGGAGCAAACCTAGCACGTGCAATAGGGACACCTTATCCTCATCTACATCTATATCCTCCTCCTAAAAAAATTTGTCAAGCCACCGACATCCAATGTCTAACTTAGACAGAGCCAAGCACCTCCTACACACATTCACATAAAACCTATCAATCCCTACATCATCATCATCAACATCCCCTAACCCCCTCTCTCTTCCCTTTTTCCTTCCATTTCTAACTATCATAAAAGTGCTATTATATGCTCTAAACGTGTTATTAACACACTATACATGCTAATCCATCAAAAACGTGACAAAATACACAACCCCACCACCCATCCTCATACGCGCAACTTTATGAAATATATATGCTACTCTACATTAAATGTGCCAAAACATATCTTGTGCACCCCCAAATGCGCTACTTTGGGAATTCCTAGTGTCGTTTCCCTAATGTCATTGGGCTCGATTTTGTGAATACATGATGAGCTCAAGGCTCGCATGATTACATTTGGCTCTATCATGTGGGGGTGTGTTGGCATAAGAATCGGAGTTAACACGATGAGACCCCTCTCCATTACCAACTTGAGCTTCTAGTGTGACGGCAAGTTATGCAACTCTAATACCGGAAGTTAAGTGCACTTGACCTAGAGTAGTACCTCCTGGGAAGTCCTAAAGTGTCATTTCCTCCTAATGTCATTGGGCCTAATTTGGTGAATACATGGTGAGCTCAAGGCTCACGTGGTTGCATCTGGCTCCATCATGTGGGGGTGTGTTGGTGTAGTAGTTGGTTAACACGATGAGATCCCTCTCCATTACGGGCCGAGCTTTTGGTGTGATGACAAATCATAAATCCTCGCGCACCCCAAACACACTACAACAACATAAACACACTATTTTCTACACCCTCTACCTTATATCCACAAATGCACTACGTTTTACTATATATGCACTACTTTTTACTATATACGTGCTACTTTATACCATATATATATGCTACTCTACATTAAACACGCTAAAAAAACCATACACATCACATAAGTGCTAAATTTTATCCCGACTACCCCGCTAATCCATACGCGCTACTATACATCACGTATGTGTCATTTTTCAACCCATACACACTTAATAGTATGCTTTAATGCTGAATTTTACCCCCTATACGCCTAAAATTACCCTAAAAATCATGAAAAACGTAAAAACAACTCACAAAAGAAAATATAAATCACTCACCTGTTGCCCCGCCTCTATCCCACTTACTAGTACTCTTTCACGAGGTTTGCCGGTGATCTGCAATCCTCTCATATGCCATTACATCTCTCTTGAGCTCTTTTTTCAAACTATCTATGGTGAATATGACCCTCTCGTGGACCCCGACGGCCTTTTATACCCGTCGTGATGATAAACTCTTCCGTGGGCCCGTTATTCCTCTCTCGAGTCTTCGTTTTCCTCCCTTTTCTTCCCACCTTCATCAAATTTCCTCCTCTATAAACTAAAATTCAAAAAATCATAAAATTCAAAAAAATTAAAAATTCAAAACATCGTAAAAATTCAAAAAATCCATTAAAAAATTAAAAAGCGTAAATCGTAAACAATTCCAATATTTACTAAATTTTCAAACAAATGTGTGTTTTTATTGGTTCATTGCATTTGCATTTTGCATGATTATATGACGTTGCTTTATATTAATCCCTTCTTGTATATGGTCCGAGATGATATGAGGACCATCTTTCTATATTAATTTGTCTAATGATATGAGGACAAGGCATTTGACAATTCAATTACCATGGTCTTTATACCTTGGCATGTTTTTCTCTATGCCACATTAATCATAATAGCTAATGATGATACAAAGTGGGAACTTTATGGTAGCACACCCCCTTCTATTATCATCTTTGGCTTCATTATCATCTAATTCACCATTCAATATCCTCATTCTCTTATCCGATCAATATATTAATCAATCAATCAATCTCCACATTTCCTCTCATATCTACCTAACATCCTCTCATTCAAATCAATCCAACATCCTATAATCCCCAAATCCTAACCCCTTAAACAGGGAATTCTCATGTATCAATCTAAATCTTCACCCCTTCACTAGGGGCATCCTCCCATCTAAACAACTTAAAATGAGGCATCCCAAAATCCTACATCTTCATCTCCAACGACCTCTCATCCAAATTAATCCAACAACCAATCCTAATATCATCATCCTAACCCTTTGATTGGGGCATCCAACGTCCAAAATCCAGTCCCTCCTAATTTTTCAACTCTTCTCTTCCCTATTCTTCCTATCCCTATTCCTCTACTTTCCTCATCTTCTTCTCTTACAATCTCCTCCATTTCTCTCTCCCCCTTTTCTCCCTCTTCCAGTCATTTCTTGATGTGGATCCAACTACAAGAGGTTAAAATACCTCCAAAACACACATAAAAACTTTGCAAATAAAATAAAGAAGTTTAAAAATAGCTTTATTATCATTCTGGAATCCACCCTAAACTTTTACATCATTACAATCCTCCTTTTATTTCATGTCTACTCTAAAACCCTAAAATGTCAAAAATTACCTACTAAAAACAACTTAGATGGGCCCAAAAATTTTGTTCCAAATACACCTTCATAAATTAAGGCTCACGTGAAATTTTGACTTATTATAACACGCACAACAAAAGTTATTAAACTTCTAAGACCTAGTCAAAAGTGAAAAAAAAAACATTCAAGTCAATTTTAAACCACTAGATGAAGGAATCCGGCCCTGAAATGTGCTGAAATTTCCTCAACCTTGCAAGAAAAGTTTACTACAACATAGAACTAATGTATATCTACCACCCTATAAAATTTCAAGATGATCCAACTATCGGATCAAAAGTTATGGTCTCCAAGTTATGTTTCCACATCATTTCTTCTCACTCCTCCCCTCTATCTTCCTCTTCTCTTGTTTCTTTATTCTTTATCTTATCATCTTCCAACATCTTCTCATATTTTCATCTTCTAAATCACTACTCAACTAATGTTGGTCTCTCCTCTTTTGAGTGGTCGCACCATTCTTATACTCTCCGCCCGACCCTCGAGGGGCATCACCTCACCATCTATTCTATTACCTCCTCTTTTCTTGAACTATCATTGCTCCGTAATAACACTTCAAAGAGGGGAAAATGTAGACATGTAAAATGTCAACATGGTCATTTAGCAAATAATATTCTTATAATATATAATAATTCATTCCCATTATCAACCATATAATAATTAATTATAAAATTAATTAATTATTATATGAAATCATACTTCAATTATTTCCTTTCACCATTCCATAATCCCATTACATCCTTATAAATATTAATACATCATTAATATTTTATTTACCATACTAACTAATCCTCATTAACTATTTTCTAGCAATTTAAAAATACTCACCCACCTACCACCTACCCTACACCTACTCTATGCCTAGCTTCTCCATCTAATCACTCCATTAAACATAATTAATCTCACCTAACCACAAGCTAAATGACCCTCCAAATCTAGAGGCTTTTATTTCTAGAAGCCTCTCCATTCTTCCCTCCCATTTTCAAATATTCAAAAAAATGCACTATTCCATTGAATTTTTAATTCAATGGAGAGTTCTCATGAAATCTAGAATTCTCCACATCTAGAAAATTCTCCACTCTCATGCATCCTCAACCATTGATCTTATCCAACATGGCAAGATCTCAACCATTTATTTTTTCCTCCTCTAGCTATAAATAGAGGTGTCACCCTCCATGGCAAGCACATTAGTAACTATTGCAAGTATATGTTGCCCAATTCTCAAGCAAGCTAAGCATTTTACATAGCATTCTATCAATCTAAATTCATCATTTGACCAAGGGGAGGTGCTGCTGAAATTGGTTCACACATATGAAGCATTTTCATACCATCTCATAAGAAAATCAAGGAGTAAATCAAAATCATCAAAGGACAAGGTTTTCACTTGTAGGTAAGTACAGGTATATTACTTTCCCCACTTTTATCTTTGCTCAATCTGAGGTAGATGAACTATTGTGTTGAATTGGTTTCATGGTCATTTCATATTTGCATGCTAAAACAATTTTTCCCCTATATTAGTGAGTAAATGGAAGAAAAACAAAAAAATCTCCTACTCTAATCTTCTCAAACAAAACCTCAGATAGAGCAATGGATTGAAAATAAGGAGAGAATAATACCTGCACTTACCTACAAGATTGCAAACTCCTCCTTTGATGCTTTGGATTTTCTCTTGGATTATTGATGATTCTTGGATTGCTTCATATTTTGGAGACACTTGGGCAGCACCTCCCCTTTGCTTGTATTGGATGATTTCTTGATTGTAGATGAAATGATTGAGTGGATGATATAATGGATCAAGATGGATGATTGAGTGCTAAAAATGGCAGAGGTTGGTTATGGATTCTTAAAATCTTCTAAGCTAGCTCTCATGGAGGATGAGAGCTCAATTTATAGTTTGTTAATGCAGGATGGAATGGCTAAGATGAAGCCATGTTGGATTTAGATCAATGGTGGAGAGTGCATGTGAGGATTAGAGGATTCTAGAATGGAGGATTCTAGAAATTTGAATTTAAAATTCATGGAGGGAAGAAGCTTCCATTGAATTAAAAATTCAATGGAAGGAGAAGGTTAGAGAGGCTTCTAGATTTAGAAGCCTCTAGATTTAGAGGTGAGGATGTGATTAGGATTAGGATTAGATTAGGTTAATAAATGATGATTAGGGGTGAGGTTACATGGAAAGGCTAGGTGTAGGGATGTGTAGGGTAGGTGGTAGGTGAGATGTAGGAATATTAAATTCCTAGAAAATGTTAATAGGGATTATAATAGGATAATATGATATAATAATGAAATAAAAGGGATTAAGGATGAAATGAGATAAATGATAAATGATGAAAGGATAAATGTGATAAAAGGGATTTTTAATGGGATAAATGATAAAATGGAATATTTAGATAAATGATGAAATATTAGAATAAAGGGATTAATGATGAAATTAATAATAATTAATCTTGTGATTAATTATTATATGAATTTAGATGATGTTGCGGGACAGATTAATCGTAATTGATCATGTCAACATTTTAAATGTCTACATTTTTCCCCTCTTTGAAGTGTTATTGCGGAGCATTGACGGTTCAAAGACAAATAAGAGAAAATTTTAGGATGGTGATATGATTCCCCCTCGAGGGGTTAGGCGAGGATTAGAATATGATTAGAAGATTAGAAGAGGAGAGGATCAGAGGATTAGAAGATGAATATGCAGGATGAGGGGATTAGAAGATGGTTAAAAGATTAGGAGAGGAGAGGATTAAAGGATTATAATATTAGAGGATTTATAGGATGAGGATGAGATGATTAGAAGATTATTAGAATATTAGGAGAGGAGAGGATTAGAAGATTAGAATATTTGAGGATTCAGAGGATTAGAAAATATTGGATTTAGGATTTTCAATGCCCCAATAAATGATGTATGACAAGGATTAGAATTTTGGATTTTGGATTAAAGGATGTTGGATTTTAAGATGGTAGATTTAAGGGGTGAGGATTTTGGATTTTTGGATTATAGGATGTTGGATTTGATGATGTTAGATTTTGGATGAGAGAATGTTGGATTATAAGATGCCCTAATCAGGGGTGAGATGTATGATCAAGGGGTGAATATTTTGGATTTAGATTTGAAGATTCCCCATTCAAAGGGTTAGTATTTGAGGATTTGAGAATGTTGGATTTTTAGATGTTGAGATTCCCCAGTCAAAGGGGTGGGATTTGAGGATTTGAGGATTTGAGGATGTTGGATTTTGATTGATTGATGAAAGGATTGAGTGGATACGAGGATGAGGATGTTAGATTGTTAGTGTGATGATGATGAGGGTTAGGTGTGAATGATGATAAGGCTAAGTGATGATGATAGAAGGGGTGTGCTACCATAAAGTGCCCATTTTTATCATCATTATCAATTGTGATTAATGATATGGCATAAAGCAAGATGCGCCAAGGTATTGAGACCATGATGACATAATTGCCAAATTCCCTATCCTAATATCATTGGATAGATTAATAAAAGATATGGTCCTCATATCATTGGACCAAAAAAGTGGCCTCATATCAGCAACCAAAATAATACAAAAATACGGTCCTCATATCATTATACCATGCGAAAGAAAAAGAAACAAAAGGGGCCTCATATCATCACCAAAATGTAAATGCAGACATGCTTTAAAACACACACAAGCAAAAAGCATACATTACTTTTTGTATTTTTTTAATGTTTAGATTTTGGATTTTAGATGTTTAGATTATTTTATGTTTTTATTTTTAGATTCTGATGTTTGATTTTGGATGTTTGGATTTTGGATTTTTATTTTTGATGTTTATATTATTTGATGTTGGATTTTGGATGTTTGGATTTTTAGATTTTGGATGGGATAGGTGATGTAAGGTGGGATGTGAGTTTCTCCTATAAGCCCCAAAAATATTTTGGTAGGATAAAAGGGAAGGATTAAGGGAAATTGGATAGGTTGGAGAGGATAGGGATTTTTTTGATAGGTTAGTATTAGAAGGGATGTGGGTGGGAGATAGATAGGATGAGGGATGGGGTAGAGGATAAGATAATATATGCCCCCAAATATAGGAGGGATGGATTGAGGGATATATGTGGCGTGCCCCCAAGTGTAAATTAGGGTGACCTATGTGTATGGATGGATGGGTTTGATTTAATCCTAGGTATAGGAGGATTTTTATTCAAGGATAGGATGAGGATTGTTTAATGTTGGATAAGGATTGGTTAATAGGAGTGAAGTATAAGTGGGATGTGAGATGAGATATAGATACATAAATAGTATAAGTGATGTGGTATAGGATAAGATGGGGGATTAAAAGAGGATAAGATATGCCCCTAGGTATAGGGAAGATGGATTAAGGGATAGATGTGATGTGCCCCCAAGTGTAAAGTAGGGTGGCGGTGTGGATGGATGGATGGGTTTGATTTCCCCAAGTATATGAGGATTTTTATTGAAGGATAGGATGAGGATTGTTTAATGTTGCATAAGGATTGATTGATAGAAGTGAAGGATAGGTGGGAAGTGAGATGAAAGATAGATAGATAGGATAAGTGATGTGGTATAGGATAATATGGGGATTGGAAGAGGATAAGATATGCCCCTAGGTATAGGGAAGATGGGTTAAGGGATAGATGTGATGTTCCCCAAGTGTAATGTAGGGTGCCCTCTATATGAATGAATGGGTTTGATTTTTTCCCCAAATTTAGGGTAGGATGGGAAGTGAGGGGTATCTAAAATGGATGATGCCCCAATAGATGGTAGTAAGGCTACTCATAGTCATGATGATGATAGTCAAAAATGGACATGAGGAGGATTAGATGAAAAGGAAAGGATCATTTTCTGCCCATGGATGTTTGATCCTAAAGGATGTGGATGTGATGGATGGAAGGAAAATGACATCAGTGATGAATAAAAGATGAGCCTAACAACACATGTTGTAAGGCAAGAGTTGGACTAAAACAAAAGTGTGACCAAGGTCTAAACAATACCGGAACATATGAGCTATATGTATCTTCAAGATCAAAGTGTGTGAGATTGTGATCATTAATCACCACTTGAAGTGAATATTTAATGAGTAGTGTGTGAAGACAAGCTAGCCAATGTATAGGGAATGATTAAGTCAAGTAGGTTAATAGAAGGTGAATAGAAGGTTAAGTCATGCATTGTTCGCTAGTAATATCTCACAAGGTCCACTCGTAATCTGCAATCCTCTCATACGCCATCACATCTCTCTCAAGCTCTCATTTTCAAAATATGCACGGCAAAAATGACCCTCCTGTGGACCCCGGCAGCCTTTTATACCCGCCCCAATGACCTAAAATCTTCTCGTGGTCTCGTTCTTCCTCCTCCTGTCTCCATTTTTCCTCCCATTTATTCCCACCTTCACAAATTTCCTCCTCTATCACCTAAAATTCAAACAATCGTAAAATTGAAAATCGTAAAAAATTCAAAAAATTGTAAAAATTCCAATAATCGTAAAAAAAAATCAAAATCGTAAAAATTCAAAAAAATCATTAAAAAAATTTGAAAATTGTAAACAATTCCAATATTTTCTAAACTTTCGACAAATGTGTATTTTTATTGGTTCGTTGCATTTTCATTTTTCTAATGATATGAGGACGGGGGTATTTGATAATTCATTACTATGGTCTTTATACTTTGGCATGTTTTACTCTATTCCAAATTAATCATAATGCTAATGATGATACAATGGGCACTTTATGGTAGCACACCCCCTTCTATCATCATCTTTTGGCTTCATTATCATCTAATTCACCATCTAACATCCTCATTCTCTTATCCGATCAATCTATTAATCAATCAATCAATCTCCACATATCCTCTCACATCCAACTAACATCCTCTCATTCAAATCAATCCAACATCCTATAATCCCCAAATCCTAACCCCTTGACTGGGGCATTCTCATGTCTCAATCCAAATCTTCACCCCTTCACTAGGGGCATCCTCCCATCCAAACAACTTAAACTAAGGCACCCCAAAATCTCACATCTTCATATCCAATAGCCTCTCATCTAAATGAATCCAAAACGATCCTAATGTCATCATCCTAACCCTTTGATTGGGCATCCAACATCCAGAATCCAGTCCCTCCTAATTTTTCAACTCTTCTCTTCCCTTATTCCTCCCTCCTATTCTTTTACACCCTATTCATCTACTTTCCTCATCCTCTACTCTTCCAATCTCCTCCACTTCTCTCTCCCCCTCTTTTCCTCTCTTCCAGTCATTTCTTCCCATTCCCCCTCTATCTTCCTCTTCTCGTGTTTCTATATTCTTTATCTTATCATCTTCCAACATCTTCTCATATTTTCATCTTCTAAATCACTCCTCATCGACTAAATTTGGTCTCTCCTCTTTTCGAGTGGTCACGCCATTCTTCTACTCTCTCGCCAACTGACCCTCGAGGGGATCATTTCACCATCTATTTTATTACCTCCTCTTTTCTTTGAATTGTCATTTCTCCACAATAACACTTCAAAGAGGGGAAAAATGTAGACATGCAAAATGTCAACATGGTCATTTAGCAAATAATATGCTTATAATATATAATAATCCATTCCCATTATCAACCATATAATAATTAATTATAAAATTAATTAATTATTATATGAAATCATACTTCAATTATTTCCTTTCACCATTCCATAATCCCATTACATCCTTACAAATATTAATACATCATTAATATTTTATTTACCATACTAACTAATCCTCATTAACTATTTTCTAGCAATTTAAAAATACTCACCCACCTACCCTACACCTACTCTATGCCTAGCTTCTCCATCTAATCACTCCATTAAACATAATTAATCTCACCTAACCACAAGCTAAATGCCCCTCCAAATCTAGAGGCTTCTATTTCTAGAAGCCTCTCCATTCTTCCCTCCCATTTTCAAATATTCAAATAAAAATGCACTATTCCATTGAATTTTTAATTCAATGGAGAGTTCTCATGAAATCTAGAATTCTCCACATCTAGAAACTTCTCCACTCTCATGCATCCTCAACCATTGATCTTATCCAACATGGCAAGATCTTAACCATTGATTTTTGCCTCCTCTAGCTATAAATAGAGGTGTCACCCTCCATGGAAAGCACCTTAGAACTATTGCAAGTATATGTTTCCCAATTCTCAAGCAAGATAAGAATTATTCATAGCATTCCATCAAGCTAAATCCATCATTTGATCAAGGGGAGGTGCTACTGAAATTGGTCCACACATCTAAAGCATTCTCATACCATCTCACAAGCAAATCAAGGAGCAAATCAAAATCATCAAAGGAGGAGGATTTCACTTGTAGGTAAGTACATGTATATTACTTTCTCCCCTTTTATCTTTGCTCAATCTGAGGTAGATGAACTATTGTGTTAGATTTTGTGTTGAATTGGTTTCATAGTCATTTCATATTTGCATGCTAACACAATTTTTCCTCTACAATGTGCCTACTCTCAACCATGGTTATCTAATTTGATTGTATGTTGTCTTTGTTTTCATCTTAATTGTCATTATTTTTGGGTTATGCCCTATGATTGATTATTTGCTTTCCGTATAGCCTTCAAGGCTTCGAGTGTCTTGTGATATCCTGAGTGGTGTCCCATATATTCCACTAGCTCCTACGTTGATCTTTTGGTGTATTATTGTGTGTTTTGACTAGTTTCTATTACCTCATGCCATGTTTGTTTGTCACTAAAAATTTATGATAGTTATTCCCATTAGTTTACATGTGCCATGGTTTTTACCCTGTGCATTCCCTATTCCCCTGCAAGATTCATTCTTCAGATGTGCACATTTTTTTAGCTTTCCTCATTTGGGTCGTGCTCACATTGGTTTATCTCATGCACCCCAAATGAGTGGGGAAAATCATTAGGTGATTATTTCACTCTCTCAGTAATCCAAAATCAAACAAATAATGGTACACAACAAAAATTTCCAAATAAGAGCTAAAAATTGTTCAAAATTAGACTTCACAAAAATATCACTGGGACAAAAGTATCCAAGGTGCAGACAGGAATGGTGGGCACTAGTGTCCCGCCTGGGTAGTTTTATCCACGGGGAGAAATAGGTACCTTACAAGTTGAACAAGTTATCAGTGACATGTTTTATCATAATCCAAAGATCGATACTCGGTTATAGGATATTATCCAAAGACAACATGAACAAAATCAATGGTAAGTTTCATACTTTGAGAAAGGGAACTAATTACTCTTCTTTCTTAGTTTACATCTTTTCTATTAGTATCAAATAAGGAATGGCACTTAGGGCATATGTAGGACAATGATATGCTTGGAACAATGTGTCATATGTGACTTGTTTCTATGGGTTTTGTGACCATCTCGGCAGTGCCACTTATCTATGAGGAAGCATTAATGGGTGCAGGCAAAGCCGTAAACTCTTCCAACACTCTTCCTCTTATAAAAAGATGCCTAAATCCTCAATATATTCAAACCAGTTTGGGAATTGATCACTCTTGACTCTTCCAACCATCTCCAAGGAAACAAACACATAAGAACAATTATATCTTTTCTCTCACAACATTCAAGTGTATTTTATCCTTGATTCACTTATTTTTCATACACATTTCTATTCTCACATTATATTTTTATAAGTTAAATTTCAATTTCATATACCATGAGCATTGACTACACTTATCTTCTTTACAGGTTCATCCTTATCTTGAAAAAGGCAACACAAATGGAAAAAGAGAAATATCAAGTACAAGATGCTCAGAAAAGGCCATATCCATGCTACAAATGCATGCATAATTTCCATTATACATACAAGGTCATCCCTTGGTTCTCATCCCCTCTTAGATTCCATGGTACACATACTACGATCTCTATTCAAAATGTCATCGGTTATAATTTCCATTCAACACGCTATCAGTTATAAACACTTTCGGTTCTCCATAAGGTACGCTCTTCTTATCTACTTTATGCTGCCAAATATTCATTCACCAACATAAAGTGCGGGGAAATGTAAACATGAAATTATGCTTTTTGTACTATTAATCACACCTCTAGTATGTCATTATACGCATGATTCCTAAGAAAGAAAACTATACATTAACAACACTTGTTTTTTTTTTTGCATTGTTTTATTATTTTATACATTTTTCCTTTTCTTTTCTAGAACTACACCTTTAATTTTGGACATTACACAACATGTGACATATCTCAAGATTTCAGCTTTTATCCACTTTGGGAGCTTTTGTCCTCTTTCCCTCTTCTCTTATGTTTTAAAATTCCACATTGACCATTATCTTTTCTAAAACTTTTATTATCACTTTGGGTCAACTTTTAGGGTTGTTAATAATAAAATTTAAGTAAATGAATCATATATATACATAACTTACTATTCTAAGGGACTGGAAAAATTAGACTATTACTTCATATCTATTACTTGGGAAAAGAGCAACACTTAAGGAATCCATTTGGGTTACATCATTCACTACATAGGAAGGGAAATTTTTAAATCCCATCACACACATTGATGTTGGGGAAAAGTAGTTATATCTCATTATCTTGTTGCGACTCTCACAAGGGCAGCCTAGCTTTAAGGGACACAATTTTATCACACACACACACACACCAAAATTACATTTAGTCTAAAATGTGGTGCAATCTGATGAGCCTCATTATTGGTTCAACATTTAATCAATCTAGTTGATGTCATTATAACCAGGAAGTGTCCAAAGGAAATATGCAATAAGATCTTTTTGGGAAATTGGAAATTGCTTGGTGATATTCCTTTGTTTTGGGGAATTTTCTAATTCTAAGTTTCTAAAATTGAAATCCAAATTATGCTATAGTAAAATTGCACTAACCATTCAAATTGAATAAAACTAGTTAACTTTTAGTTTTTAAATACTCACATAACTTGAAGGAAATTGAAATTCTTAGAAATTAAACTCACAAGGCTCTTAAAATAAATCTCACTTGCTGGAATAAAATTGAAGGATTGAAATTCAAATAATATAAAGTATCTAAAATGAAAGTTTTAATAGTTTTGATCACATAAAGATACTAAGTGAAAAGAGCATAGAAGATTTAACTACTACCAAATGAATGAAACTATGTAGATGAATTGATATAAAGAAAAAAATGATCATAGAATGGATTAAACAAAAAGCATGTAGATATTTATATAAATTAATTATACAAACCTCAACACAAATTATAAGATACATAAAATACCAAAAGATCTTTGAGTATCGGGGTGAGTGGGCCCTTGCTCCCATTGATCAAAACAAAAATTACACATTAATTTACCAAAGCAACAATCTCTATTGATTTCAAAAGTTCCTATCATAAAACGGAATTACAATAGTATATATATTTTTGTCTAGCTTATTACAATCGATGAGGGTGAATTATATAATCATGCATTTTAAGCTAACGCTTACAACTATAAGAAGAATCTTTATTTAGATAGTAGAAATAGGGATTCCAAATCATCTCCATATTTCAGGATGAAATAATGGAGATGATTAAGGAAATTGAATAACAAACCAGATAACATGATTTATTCCAAAATTGGCATGTGCAGCTATAAATTGGATGTGTGTTCCGTGCTAGAAATATTCTACCTTTTTTTATTTGTTGTTACAGGTTGGAAATATTCTCAAGTCCAAGGTCAAACTCTACAACATCCTAGAGAAATTTATAGGAGAGTTGGGATGCCTCAAAGCGAGCTAAGAACTCTCGGGAGTGATCCAGATAGAACAATCCAATGCGAGTTGAGTTCCTCTGAAGCAAGTCTGGACAAAACACTAAGTGAGCCGAGGTACTCTAAAACGAGTGAGGTACTCCAAAGCGAGCTACTCTTTTAGAATTTTATGCCCAAAACTCTACATCCTAGTCAAAATTTATTCTTTCATTGATATATACACAAAACTAAGTGCTTTTCAAGGATTTTTAGCTAGAATTTCAAGATAAAATATATTTATGTACTATCCAACAAAATGCACACAACCTCTACTTTAAATTAAGAAAAAGTTACAAAATGTGTTCAAATTCAAACAAGGGGGAAATACAAACAATGTCATTATTTATTCAATTAATGAGCTCATCATCTTCCCCCACACTTACTTGTTTGCAAGTCCTCTTGCAAAGGTTGGACTAAATATCTTGTCCTCTAGATATTTTCTCAAATCAAAAACACTTTTATGAAGTGCCCATGTTTTTTCCTTGAGACACAAAACCCTTCATTTTCTTCAACTTCTTTGTGCCATTTTTCAAATGCTTCAATGTTTTGCAATGTTGATTCTTGCCATGAAGGTATGGGGCAAAGAATAAGTGGCGGTCTAAACTGCATTCCAATCCATTTTCATCTAAGTGTTTGAAAAATTCGTGGAATCATGTTTCAGAACTACCATTTCTCTCTTCATCAACCATCTTAGATTTTGGGAGATTGTACCTCTCTTATTTTTAAGGGAATGTTCAAGGTATCCCATCTCCTTTCACAAGAAGCCAATATTTTTGTAGATGTTGTTTGTGCAGAGAGATTTTTAAACACTTGCAATTCTCTATTTAAGTTATGTAATATGATGGTCTTGAATCTTGGGTTGGTAGGCCAAAGCCCTAAATATTTTGAGTTGTCTAGTTGGCTTGGGATATTGAGGCCTCATGCACATACCTTTTGTTTTCACTTTCTCATTTATTATTTGTTTTTTCTCGTATCTCGCTTCTATCTAATTTTACATGGTAGAAGAGAAGGCTCTTAATCGTACTAGAAAATCTAAAAGTCTGACATGTGACCTAATAGAAGATTACACAAGTGGAATTCACACATGATATTTTGATGGTCAGGAGATCTTTTTGTAAATTCCTTCAAGAAATCTATGTCATTATTTATTTCAAATGGAAAATCACATGTTAATCTTGATAATTTCCACCTATAAAATCTTCTTACAAGAAAGTACTATATACTGAAGAAGGTCTTCTATGGGAAAGCAATCTTTCCCCTAATGCAAAAGCTATAGGTCATTTTATAATATTTTTTTATCTTTTTATATTTTTTATTTCTCTTCTTTCTCTTCTTCCAACTGATTTTTCAATGTCTGGTTCTGAAGATGTAATTTTTCAAAATTATTACAAATTATACTCCAGGACATTTCTTTTTTAAAATAGGTGAAATAGGGTTGAGGAGGCCCTACCCTCGCAAGTCGAGCTCCAAAAAGAGTTGATAAGACATTACATAGCCTTCAAAAATAAACATATATATCGACTATTACATCCGAGGTCCTCCATGAGCCTATAGACAGATTAAAACAGAGCTAAAAAGAGTAATAATAGTAAAGATAAAACCACAGACTAACTAACATAAAATTTAAAAGCAAAATAGTATAATAACATTCACCCCAAAAACATCATTTTTGGCCTTTTCCAGACCATCTAGCAACTTCACCCATTCCTTTGACAAGGACTCAATGTTGACCCCAACGATGTCAAATCACATCCAAGCAAAGATCCCCTTTTCTTTTCTGCGAATTCCCATGCTCATCCACGAGCCTGTAAGCATTGGCCAACTGACTAAGGGCCTAGAGATGTTAAAGTGGATTTCACAGTGACAAAAGTCCATTCCATATAGCTATGTAAAATAGCTCTGATGTGATCCACCTCATTTGAGAGGTTGTTGTAGTTGGCTTTCATAATTTCAAGCTTGCCCCATTACTGATTTTGCAACATCTTCACTTGCATTTTCATTTTGTGCTAGTCATTAAAGAGGAACTGAATAGAACTCTTTGTAAGCCTCATATCACCATTCATCTCTTCAATATCCATGGCCATCTTGGCCAGATGATTATCCCCTTTCTCAGGACCCAATTTTCACAAACCTTCCATCTACTGCTCCAATTAGGCATTCACAAGAACCTAATTTTCCTACATACTTGATTCACCTTTGTTTTGACAAACCAACTAGGAACATGCTTTGATTTTAGCTCTCGAGATTCTATGTGGCATCAATTTCCATGACACCCTTATCATCCCCCGACGAATATCCTTCCTAGGACTCTGTATCTTCACTAGAATCCTCCTCCTCCGAGTCCGAGTCTTCTTCCTTAGCATAAGCCTCAAGAGCTTTCGTGAGGGTACCCAATTTATCAATATCAAGAACATCTCTTTTAACCAGGGAAAGGATAAAATCTTGGTGAAGGGGGACAAAAACTCTATTATTTTTAAACTAGGCATTGGAAACACTCATAGAGCAAGTAACAAAAATACGGGAAATTAAAACTATGGCCAAGACAGAAATAATTAAGCATAGGAAGATGGTAGGCATAGATACACTTATGATGGCCTTCTAGGGTAAGAAACTAAATAAGGGATAAAGCCACATCATCAAAAGGCTTGGGTAAAGTAGAGCAAAGAAAACCGCAAAATGAGTGGTGAGTTTTTCATTACCTTGCAAGAACAACTTCATCTTGTTCGTGGCTTCCTTTTTAGGATTATAAACCTCCCTACCATCAGTAGGAACACCCATCACTTTCACTACAGACTCCATAGTAATCTCGATATGAACACCTTTCATGTCCACAATTGCCCCCTTTTTGGTCGTCTTCTAAGCTCTAGAAAAGTCCTTACTCAGTTTTCATAATGACCTTCAAATATTTTGAGGAAAGGTGAGAAACCCTTTCTCTCGAACACTTCCATGGATTCCAGCTTAACCCCATCCATATCAAAAGGCTCAGTTCTCACAAGATCACCCCCATTTGGAAATATGAGTACTAGTTCATAGAAAATCCTAACTTCAGATTATTCAAAATGATACGAACAATCCTAAAGAATGTCGATGTTACAAGCATGGATGAAAATAAAGGCCCTTAGGTGACACAAGCATATCCAAGCCCAAATATTTACATCATCCCACCATAAATTCACATGATTCAAATTGATCTTATACATTATTACCTTAACATACCATGACCTATCATTATTACCTAGTGGTGACGTGTCCATGTTGATATTTTGGAGGTGTGCTCACACCTTAGTATCTAAAGCTTCTTCATCATGGATTAATGTCATCTCGTGACAATTAACCCCCTTGTTAGAAAAATAGTTGCACAATGAGTTTTCCTCTCTATAGATATGTTTAAAATTAATAGTTTCAAACAAGTTAGACATTTCCTTTATACTAGTTATAGAGTTTTGGATAGATGTAGAAGTAGTACCTTTACCAGTAATATTGTTAATAATGTTCAATGAGTCTCCTTCCACTTCCAATCTTACAAATCCATGTTGACAAGCTATAGAGACCCCAATAAATAGTTGCCACTTCAAAGCAACGTGATTCGTTTGAATACCAAGATTGTAATGATACCCAAGAATGAATCTTCCTTCAAAATCATGGAAGACCCCTCCACAACCAGATTTTCGGGGTTTCCTTTGGAGGCCCCATCAAAATTCAACTTTATCCATTCCTTGCTAGGTTTTTCCCAACCTTGGAGCCTAGGATTGTGTGTAGGAAGGTCAGTTTGAGTAGGGCATAAACCCCAATTCTTAGATAATTTACTCTCAGTTTGAAGAATAGTTTTCTTATGTGGGGCTATGTTTGAGAAGTTTACATTAATAACATTAAAACAATGAGTTCCAACTTTCTTTTTGATTCCTTCTTCCCTTTAAAAATCCACCTATTTCTCTCTTTCCATATTCAAGCTAGGTGCATAATAGAAAGATTTCATAGATGTTTGAGTCCTTGAATCCTAAAAGGGGGAAACCATTGGGACCACAGATTGTTTAATGGAACATGGGAAAACCCACTTGATTTCAAATAGGTTAAGAAGGGTGTTTCTAACCGCTATTAGAAAAGGGCAATGGAGGAATAGATGTAAAGAGTCTTCAGTATCTTTTTCACACATAACACACCTATTCACCATATGAAAATTTATCTTATTAAGATTGCTGACAGTAAGGATTTTATCATGGAGAACCAACCACTAGAACATATTGATCTTGGGAGTAACTTCTTTAACCCACACACTTTCCCATTTGAAGTTGTCAAGATCAACTTCATCAAGGAAAAAGGCATTGTAGGCACTTGAACCGAGAAGATACCATTATCCTCTCTAGACCAATATAAGTTATCATCTTCTAAACTCTCTTTATTAACAATAACCCCTCTTAGTTTGTTGTTAATAGAAGTGATATCATTGTTGTTATGTCCATCCAATTCAATTGTTTTCCATTGACCCAGGGGTTCCTCAAAATTGAAGTAATCTTTGACCTTAGTCCCATATTTAACCACAACATCCTTATAGATGTTAGGATAGATAACCTTAAGAGGTTTGTCTCCTAACCATTTATCTTCCTAGAAATTAACCACTCTCCCATTGCCAATCATCCATTTGCTTCCCTGAGACAATGTATTTAGCCCAATTTATAGATTTCCAAAAAGTAGAACCATTAAAGTCAAGCATTGCTAAAGCACCATTCATTAGCTAGGATATTTGACAGTATTTTTGTCTTATGATGGAAGTCCACACGTTGTCTTCCTTAACCAATCTCCAAATCATTTTTGACAACATAGCTTTATTCATTTTAGCCCAATCTCTAATACCAAGACCCCCATTTTATTTGGCTTACAAACCTTTTCCCACACAATGAGAGGAATTCTATCTTTTTGTTCTGAGCCACTCCAAAGGAATATTTTTGGATACTCTCAATTTATTAGCAATAGTAGAAGGTAATCTATAAATAGACATAGAGTACACAGGAAAATTTTGAATTGAGCATTTGAGAAGGACAAACTTTACCTGCTTGAGATAAAAGTGAGCCTTTCTAGCCTTCCAATTTCTTGAGAAATTTTTCTATCAAAAAATTCCATTCAAAGAATCTTTGGTTTTTTAGTTCTAATAATCATTCCCAAATACCTAGTAGGGAATGTTTTAGTCACTAACCTAGAATACCAAAGCAATTTTGGCACATCTTCTTTCAGGGGTATTGATAAAAAAATACCAAACTTTTACCATAATTGATCATTTGGTCAGAAGCTTCCTCATAATCTATCATCATTTGTTTAAACTCTCTAGCCTCTGGGACGGTAGCCTCTCCAACCAACATAGTGTCATCAACAAAATGTTGGTGAACAACATTGTCACTATTAATAGTAGGACAAATGCCTTTAATTCTTCCTTCCAAATTAGCCTTATTAAGAGCTCTGTTGAGAGTTTCAGCCATGATTATAAATAGAAAGGGAGAGATAGGATCTCCTTGTCTTAATCCTATGGAACTATTAAAAGCACCACAAGGGGTCCCATTTATCGAATAGAAAATTTAGTGTGGAAATACATGTCCGTATCGTAATCCCGAATTTTTCATCAAATCCAAACATGGTTAAGACATTAAGAATAAAGGACCAAGAGACACAGTCATAGGCTTTCTCCATATCAAGCTTAATGAACATAGCTTCCTTTTTATTTTTCTTGGCCGTGTGAAGAGTCTCTTGAATAGTGACAATACCATCTTAGATATGTCTTCCCATTACAAACCCTCCTGCTGATCGAAATAATGGAAGGTAAAAGAAGTTGAATTCTTAAAGCTAGGATTTTAGAACACATTTTGTAGATACAGTTACATAGGCTAATAGGTCTAAAATTCTTGAAATCAGAGGATTATGATTTTTAGGGACTAAAGCTAGGAAGGTGTTGTTTAATTCATGAAGCATCTTTTTGTTCTTGGATAGCTTTGCACGTATCATCCTTGACAATCTCCCAAAAAGTTTGAAAAAATAAAGCTGGAAATCCATCAAGTCCCAGAGCTTTTAGGGCTCAAAGTATTCAACATAAATTCAATTTATTCCATTGAGGGAATCTTAGTGAGCATACTATTGTCGTGATAATTTATCGGTGAGGAATGCAATCCAAAAAGTACTCTTTCTTATTCTTTGTGAGATGAATCAAGATATAGATGTAAGTCCGTTGAAAAAATAAGTAGCTGCAAGTTGAATTTCCTTAGTATCAGTGAGCATCATGCCATCTTCCCCTATGACACACAATATTCTATTAGTTCTTCTCCTTTTCAGGGTTGAAATGTGGAAGAATTTTATTTTTATCCCCTTCTCTAAGCCATTGAACCCTGGATTTCTATCTCCAGAAAGTCTCCTCTTTCAAAAGAATATTATGGTAATCAGACAAGTAATTCACCCTTTTTTGTTGTCCTTCCTAAATACAGTCATTATTTAGAGTTTCCAAAGTATCCTGAAGGGAGGATATCTCATTTTCTAATGACTTCTTTTTCTCAAAAATGTTACCAAAACATTTTTTATTCCATCCTTTCAAATTATTCTTAACATGAGAAAGTTTCTTAGCAATTCTAAACATAGTTGTTCCTTTGATTTTCACATTCCACCAATCTTTCATAAGATCAAAAATTTCCTCATTTTGTAACCACATCTTCTCAAATCTAAAGGGATTTCTCCTCCTCTCTTTATATTTGATTTGGAAAAGAAGTGGATTGTGGTCTGAACCAATCGAGGGAGAGAAAAGAGGCAAGCTTCTTTATTCAACCACCCCCATGAAGTCAGAGCCTGTCAAGTTTGACTTGAATCAATTGATCTCCTTTTCTCCTATTAGACTAGGTGAATCTGCTACCCTTCAACTCAATATCCATGAGATTATTTTGTATAATAAAATCCTGAAGATCTTCCATACTCTCAGTTAAATCAATATTACCGCCCTTCTTTTCCCTAGACTCAAAGGGGTGTTGAAGTCACCCATAATCAGCCATTCAATCCCTTTAATAATGTTTTGAAATTTAGAGAGTTCAGCCCATAATTTTTTCTTTCTCCTTTGTTATTTGGAGCATATATATTATATAGCACCCAAAATTCTTTAGATTTCTTAACTTGAAATAACATATCCATGTGATTACTTCTTTCAAGAAGAATTTTACCTTTAAGTTTATCCTCATTCCGGATGATAGCCATTCCTCCCGTAGAACCTTTTGAACTAACATCCAGCTCCCACAAGTCTCTCAAAGACTTACATTTCTCTTTCCAAAATATCCTTCCCCATCTTAGTTCCCAGAAGACCATGATATTAGGTTTTTTTTTTTTAGAATCCAGTTCTTTTATTAACCTCCATTTCGCAGGGTTCTTTAAACCCCTAAAATTCCATGAAACTATATTCATTTAATCCCTTGGTTTTTGGTTCTTCTAAATCTTTGAGATCGAGTTTAGACTACTTTCCATTGTCAATATCCTTTTGAATCTAATTTTTCTAAAGAACTCCGCTTAGTAGGTCTCCCTAAACCTATTTCCTTCTCTCTTGGGGTGGCCTCTGAAGATTCCCCTTTTTAGATGGGGTTTTCAAAGAGATCTCTAATTCCACCTCTTTGGGATCCACTTCCGCTACTTTGTTCTAGTCAAGAAGAGATTCTTGTTGTGGGGATAAAGCTTCTTGGATGATCCTTTAGACATTTTTAGTTTCCATTTGTTCTTCATTTTCAATCATTAGATCATTCTCCTCACAACCCAAAAGATTTTCAAAAGGATTAGTAAAAGGACCCAAAGTTTCATCAAGACTCATTTCCCTTAGTTTACGTGGGAAATTTTCCTTAGCCGCTTCCTTCAAAAGATTATCCAAAAAAATTTATGGTAGGATTTTCTCCTCTTAAACATGGTGTTTTGTCATCTGGAAATGAGGTTCAAATAAGGCTTTCTATTGATTCTTCTTATTCCTTACTTCTATAAAGCCATCATCTATTAACTTAGGAGTCTTGAACTTGTTTTAAATTTGACCTCTCTCTATTATTCTCAATAATGACAATGCCTTTATTTGGATTTTTTGAAGTATTTTGTTCCAAATAGGTTACTTCCTTCCCTTTAACTTGTTCCTTAACAAGCTTATCCTTATAAACCTTTGAAACCATCATTTTACACTTTGTTGTTTGACATTTGACCTTGAATTTCTCACATTTTTATGGTAGTTTTCGAACTCAATTCTTTGTTCTGACTTCCCAATCTAGATCTCGAAAGTTATGGATTTGGGTAAAGTCATCCCCATCAAAAAGTAGATACATAATCTAGCAAAAATAAAGACGAGTTTTAGTAAGGGTCGCATTATCCATGAACATAGGTACCAAGATTGTTTGTAATCCCTTTAATAACATCAACATCCCATAGATCCAATGGAAGACATTTATAAATTCCTCTATATTTAAGGAATTTTGAACTTCCTTGTTAACTTTTACTTTAGTGTTGGAAAAAGTTATCTTTTCTTTTTCCTTGTATTGCATTTCAAGTTTCATTATTTGTACTTGTAAAGAAGAGAAAAGGTTTTCTTTTATTCATAACTTTATTCTCAAAAATCCAATTCTTCTTGCTACTTCTTGAATATTTCTTCTTGCTTAGAGAGGAGAATGACATGTAGTATTTGTTCTTCTTCAATATATTGACTGGTGAAACAGGATATAGGTTCTTCTATTTCTTTATTGAAAGAAGAAGTTTGTGTCAAAGGTTCAATGCCCCTTTTTTAGTAAACTCTTAGATTTCTTCAAGTATGGCTTGTTCTTGAGAATATTTTATGGTTAAATGTAGCTTCCCAAAAAATTTGCTACCTCTTCAAAGTCTTCATCCTCTATAATAATTAATTTTATTTTTATTTTTGGAGGTTCGATGATAAATTCTTCACCCAATGTTCTCAATCTTCTTGTTCTTTTAGAAATTAGTCGATGGATGTGATACCAGATATCTAACCCTACTCATAGCTAGGTAGCATAAATTATCCTTCAAGTTGAGTGAGGCATGGCATTGATTTTCTGACAATGATTCGAGAGAGTATGTATTTTCTTTTCGGAACTCTATCCATCTCTCGCATCAAAATTTCCATGTCTTTTTACCCTTCTACTCTATGATAAAATGTTGACATATCTAGTAAATGAGGCCATGGTGCTTGATTGCTATTTTATTCTCCTTATATCTTTTGGCCATAATGTGGATGTTGTCACATAGAAATTGAGGTAAATTTACTCAATGTCTTGGTTTGTGCAAACCCGTCTCAAATGAATCGAATCTATATCAGATCGCATCCTAAGACATTGTATTCACCTTCATGGGTGAAATACTTCATTATCCAAAATTCGGCAGCTCCATATGGTTCGGGGAAGGGTATCCCTCCCGATACCTTTGACATGCTTTACATTATTTAGGGCCAATTCCAGTTCAGGCTCTCCATGCTCATGAAAAATTTGAATTAGGTCTTTGTAAATAGACCTTCCTACAATCTGCATCCCTTCACAAGGAATCCCTAAAATTTGACTTATGATCTTACTATTAATATGAATCTTAGTGCCTCTTACCTTTGAAGAGATTCCCTTGAAATTTTTGATGAATTATTCCACTATTGCTTCCTTATAGCCTTGGAATTTATTTATAAATTCCAACCATCCTACTTTTTCAAATAGTGTTGTGACTTGTGAATCTCATAAGAAAAGTGAAGTGGACTCTTGTTCTAAGTAATTTTTGTGCCTTATCCTTATAATTTGGAGCAGGAGCAAAGCAAAAATGATGGGAAATAGTCCAAAGCGACACAACTAAATATAGTCTGAAGCAAGAGAATTTTGGGAACAATCAAGCAAAGGCAATAAGGACAGGTTTAATGCAAAGGTTTCTATTTCGTGTTGCTTCAAATTATGTACTAGATCGCTACAAATAAAGTGACTCATAGCATGTGAGTACTTATTATCTGGGAAGCTGACTTGAGTTTAATTGTGGGACTTGTCATTTCATCCATCCTTTCACACATGTGAAAACTTTCCTCTATTTGATGCGATGATTTCAAATTAAAGGGTGATTTAAAAATCTTTAATGACTTGAATGTATATCTCCTGTGTATTTGAATAATCACAACATTGATAACTTTTTAATAATTCTAGAAATAGAGATTTTAGCACTTTAACTTAGTAGTGACATGATTGATGTTGTCCCCTCCATGTTTCCTATGAGAAAAACATATTGAGTTAATGAATATAGTCAACAAATCATGCCTTAATGATTTTGATTGCCTGTTTTGGTGGAAAATCCACCATTTAAGTTTTTCAACTTTTCTTTTTTAATTTTGAAGATAAGAGCTACCATTTTTGGTTTTCAGTTCTTCTCTTTTATTGGCCTTCCTCTACTTTTAAATATTTTTATGAGGGAAGAACTGGGTTCTTCCTCATAACCGAGCCCTTTACCTAATTGGAAACCAAAAAAAAATCTTCTTTGTTTAATGGATGATAGTATATCTTGATCTATGTCAATTAACCAATAGTGTTCGTGTATTCCCATCAATGGGAAGTATTGAACTGATCCATTTTCAAATACCTCTTGAATATCATATGGACCCAACCATCTAGTTCTCGATTTTTCTTGGAAAATATTAGCATCTAGATTTAAACAATGGGCCCAATCTCCTGCTTGGAACTTTCTTCTCTTGATGTGGATATCATGCCACTATTTTCTCTGAAATTGTAGTAGTTTTTCCTTTGCAAATCCTCCATCCACATCTCATCCAATTCACTAAGTTGAAGTATCCTTTGTTGTTGAATTTCATCTAGCTCTACTCCAATTTGAATAGTTGTTCTTAATGTTTGCAATTCAAATTCAATAGGTAAGATGGTTTTTTCCCATATACAAGTTCATATGGAGAAAACCATGTGGTGTTTTTCCAAGTGATATTGTATGCCCACACTTCCTCTGGTAACTTGTTCACCCAATATTTTCTGTTGGTATCAATTATTTTGGTCAAGATATTTTCCAATTCTCTATTAGTTACTTCCACTTGCCCATTAGCTTGAGGGTGGTAGGGTGATGAATTTTGTGGTTGATCTAGTAAAGGTCCATAAAATATTTGATCATGTTTGACATAAATTGAGGACCTTGATATGAAACAATACTTCTTGGTGCTCCAAACTTGTGCATGATCTGATAATATAATAATTTTGCCACTACTTCTTCTCGAGCTTGGGATAAATCCTACACTTCATCCCATTTAGTCATATAGTGTAAACTAAAATAAATTATTTTCCTTGGGAGGATGGGTTTATAGGTCCAACAAAATCCAACCCCCACTACTCAAATGGTTCAAGAACCAATTGAGGTTAGAGAGGAATTTCATTGGACAAGGTGGGTTTTCCCATCCTTTAGCATGCATCACAATGCCAAATATATTTCTTCACACTTTTGTGAAGGGAGGACCAATAATATCCAGCTCCAAGAATCTTATGCATAGTTATTTTTGCCAAATAATGGCCTCCTAATGGTTCATCATGAAAAGCTCGGATAATATCATAGACTTCATCTTCTCAAACACACCTGTGTAACACCAAGTCAGATCCACATTTGAATAAAATTCCATCTACCCATTTAAAAGTAACACTTTATCTCGATTAATTGTTTCTTTCATCTACAAGTGAAATTTGCAAGAAATTTTGTTGTTATAAATCGTTTTCAATATCGGAAAATCATGGTGAACTTGTAGATATGAAAATAGTTGTTCATCCGGGAAAGCTGTCATCAATGACTTCCTCTTCTCCAGTGTTTCTAACCTTGACAAGAAATCAACAACCAAATTATATTTACCTGGATTATCAATAATGGTAATATCAAATTCTTGTAAAAGTAGTAACCATATGATAACCTTACCTCCCACTACTAGTTTTTTCATTAAGTACCTGATAGTTGCATGGTCAGTATACACAAATGTCTTATACCCTGTAATATAATGATGAAATTTATTAATGGCATAGACAACAACTAAAAAATTTCAGTAGTGGTGTAATTATTTTATGTGGGAGTGAGGTTTTTTTTACTGATATAATAAATGGCATACATCTTACCATGTTCATCATTTTGTCCCAATACAACTCATATAGCAAAGTGTTAGAGGCATCAAAGTATGAATGTGGAAGGGTTCTTTCCAATTAGGTCCTCTTAACACTTTGGAGATAAGGTTAATTTTTATTTAATTAGTTCAAATTATTACTTACATTTCTCATCCGGATGAACTCACAATATTTTACTAACAAAGAAAACATTGGAGCAGCAATTTTACTAAAATCTTTAATGAAACACCTATAATACCCTGCATGTCCAAGAAAACTTCTAACATCTATTTGATTTGTGGGTACAGGTAGGTTAGAGATCACTTCAATCTTCTTTTATTATACATTTATACCATGGGATTATTGGGAAATATATTTGTTAGTGCTCCATTAATTATATGAGTTGGTAGAAAATAATATTGTTATGAGTTGTTTCAACAACTCACATAGAGAGAAATATTTGTTAGGAGATTGTTAGCAACAATGGGTAATTTGTTCCCTATTTTGTAGGAGGTTGTTGTGCCTACCTCTATGGCTATATATTAGCCATTATATTAGTAGAAATTATACAAAGTGTGAAGAATATTATTCTGTGTGCAATTAATTATCTACTTTTTCCGTACATTCCTCTCTAGTCCTATTAGTGGTATCAAAACGATCATTTCTAATTGATAAATGGATGTCTAAAAACAATTCGAAAGGAGCAATACACCTTTGTTGTTGCTCCTGTAGATGCGAGTCTTGCTTTGAAAAAATTGTGTATCAAATTCTCTATCTGCAAGTATTAGTTTTTCCTTATTTTGTTCGTGATTGGCAGAGATTGTATTAGCGCTACAACACTTGCATTTTCAATCACAATTCTCTTTCATCCATTTCTATCATCATGTAATTTGGAGTCACTTCTTTTATTTCAGGAGACTGCATAAGAAGTAAAAGTTTAGATTTTCTCAGGTCGACCCACCCTAGACGTGATTCTCACCATTGATATTCACTGACATTTTCAGTACACATCTGTTGCTTTGATATTTTCATTTTGATTTTATGATCTCCAGAGATGGTCTAAGTTAAGTTGTGTGCCTCAAGGAGCAAATAAAATTAGTTTTCAATCTACTAATAGATCCTCGTCTGCTCGCATTCTACTCGACCAACTTGGATTGCAAAGTTGTATAGTTGATTTGCAGAGTGGATCGCAGAGTGGTATAGTGGATACAACTTGATGTAAAGACTATGGATCTTGAACTCGCTTTGCGCCAATTCAACATCGATATCTAGAAGCGCTGAAAACATCTCTTTGTAGCAACTTTGGCCCTGACAGAGTCCAGGGTGAATGCATCTAATTCAACACATGCATTCCTTTTTAGCTGGATGCATTAAAAAATGTATACAAATTTGAATGTTCTTAGTGATCTACCCACATAGTAAGGAAGAAGACCATACACTTATAGTTGATCATCTCATGCACGTATTCAGATTTGACGTTTTCATTCCAGTTGATATCTTCGCGAGTCTCCATTAAAGTGAAGTTGTGTGCAACAACCATCTGCATTGCACAACTTTGATCTCCTCCTAGAAAGAAGTACATAAAATTATCATAGACCAGATCATCCCTAAATGATCTAAACAGCGCTCCACTGAAGCAAAATCACTGTGAGGAGTGCGAGCATCTATTTTTCTGAGAGTTGTGGTTGTATTTCTCAGCATCCTTATCACCTTTGAAGTCCATGCAAAGTATCACGGTATCTAATATTGGATCTGTGGTCGGATTGCATCAACATTGGCATCGGTTCGTCTAAGGTAGTCATTCCAACGCACGGAATCATAAAAAAATCATTTAATCCTTGCGTCAATATTGTTGTCTATTTCGAGTAAATGAAGGTATCTATATCATATATTCGGTAAAGTCTTCCTTTTTAACTACCATGTAAGTTTAGTCGTAATGTTAAGTATCTAAGCTTTATTTTAGATATATAGT
The DNA here is from genome assembly GCA_018340775.1 of Taxus wallichiana var. yunnanensis. Classification (NCBI taxonomy): domain Eukaryota; kingdom Viridiplantae; phylum Streptophyta; class Pinopsida; order Cupressales; family Taxaceae; genus Taxus; species Taxus wallichiana. The sequence continues at coordinate 799,046,626 of CM031235.1, forward strand.
ATTTCGTTGAATGTAAAAGAGTTCTAGGAGCATTACCTTTTTCATATGCGTTCAAGTTATAGGTAGAGTCGAAAAATAAAAAATGAGTCATGTATGTAAATTTTTAAAGAGTTGAAATTTGTCAAGTCATTTTGTCAAGAGTTAAAGTCAAATATTTAAAAAATAATAATAAAATAAAATAAAATAAAATTTTCCTTACTTTTAAATAATTTGATGCATTTTCACCAGACGTGACGTCAAATTGTGGAGGTTATTTTTTGAGCTTCATGATCACATTCGGCTGAGCTAGCAACATAAAAAACTGGAGGACAGAGGCATCGAAGGTTAGAGGTCATTCAGTGACCTCTCGTCAGTTGTCAATGATGAAGCCGCTTCAACTTTGGTGACATCTATATAGTGTGAGTATGTGCTTTCTATTGTGTGCTTATTTGTAGCATTCAATAAGTGGAAATTCCACATTGAGGGGGGAACATGATCCAATATTTCGTTTCCAGTTTTTTGTTTGTGTATGAGCAGAAAAGTTCAGTAGAATTTCCTATGTTATTCCCGGCAGTGAAATGTGATGAGGGTTGATAATAGTACTTGGCACATCATGATGTGGTTGTAGGTAAACCACTTGAAAACCTTCATTTGTGGTTTATGGTAAATCAATAGCAAAACCACCATTCTTGGTTGTTGGTAATCCATTCACAAAACCATCACTTTGTGGTTTGTGGTAAACCAATTGCAAAACCACCATTCTTAGTTTTTGGTCAACCATTTGCAAAACCATCCTTAAGGTTTGTGATCATCCTGTGAAAATCACTAGATCATGAGCAGGTGCAAGTACAAAGGAAATTTTTCCCCATGTTTGCACTAAGGGGGAATGTTGGGAAATATATTTGTTAGTGCTCCATTAATTATATGAGTTGGTAGAAAATAATATTGTTACGAGTTGTTTCAACAACTCACGTAGAGAGAAATATTTGTTAGGAGATTGTTAGCAATGGGTAATTTGTTCCCTACTTTATAGGAGGTTTTTGTGCCTACCTCTGTGGCTATATATTAGCCATTGTATTAGTAGAAATTATACATTGTGAAGAATATTATTCTGTGTGTAATTAATTATCTATTTTTTCATGTACATTCCTCTCTTGGTTCGTATCGGGGATGAAATGTGATGTCGAGGACAATCCCTTCATCCATCATCATAAAACACTTTTCATTACTCAAAGATAAGTTGTGTTGTTCACACCTGGTCAATACTTTGTCTAAATTTTCCAAAACTTCTTCAAAGGAGTTCCCATACACGTAAAATCATCCATATATACCTCCACACAATCATTAATCAAATTAGAAAATATGGCTAAAACAGCTTGTTGAAAAGTAGTTGGTGCATTACACAAGCCAAAGGGTAATAATCTATATGAAAAGGTTCCCCAAGGGCAAGTGAATGTTGTTTTATCTTGATCTTCTGCAACTACTCTTATCTGATTATAACCACTAAACCCATCTAAGAAAGAGAAGAATTTCTTTCCTGCAAGATTATCTAGGACTTGGTCAATAAATGGCAAGGGAAAATAGTCTTTTAATGTGGATTTATTAAGCTCTCTATAGTCCACACAAATTCTCCACTTCCCATTTTTCTTAGGTACTATTACAAGTGGTGAAACCCATTCACTATTTAATATAGGATAAATAAAGCCAACTTGTAATAAATTTTCTATTTCTGTTTTGACCATGTCTCTTAGAGTTGGGTTTATTCTTCTTTGTGGTTATCTGATTGGATTAACATTGCTTGTGTAGATGTGATGAGTACAGATGCTAAGATGAATTCCTTTCATATCATTGTACTCCCAAGTGAAAGCTTAGTATGGTTTCTCAATACATTAAAAATCTTGGCTTCCTCATCATTATTTAACCAACTATTGATGGGAGATATGTTTTGTTCCTAGATAGACTGAGTTAATAATTTTAAACTCATTCAATAATGAATTTAATGGACATTCATGAGGTAACAACCTATGAAATGTAGTTACATCCCCAAAAGTAGGATTTTCTCGAGAAATTAAAACGATCAAGGGACAAATGAATCTTGGTGTAGAAGTATTTTGATTTAAATGTTTACATTTTTGAACATTTGGTCGAAAGGGAATAAATTCATACCTTTCATTAGATAGTATCATCTTAGTATTTTCATTTATTGGTCTTGAATTTGAATAGGAATATTCTACAACTCGAAGAGACTCAAAGAAACCTAAGGATACTCCAAGAAAACAACACTGGGATGCTCCGAAGTGACTTGGGAAATTCCAAAGCAACTTGGGGATACTCCGAGCATTGTTAGCCATTTTCAAGGTTTTTGTTGATTCTTCATCAATCTCTTCAATATGATTTTTGACTGTAATCATAGCAAAAGAAGATAAGTTATAATTAGTTAACTCATAATCATCAACCCAAATGTATTCTTTAACATCTATAAATGATTGTGTTGGTGGAAATAAGGAATTTTTTTGTATGCATTCCATTTGAGATTGTCATGTCTCTAGATCTCATGAGTCTATTAAAGTAGCAGCAATAGTAGCCAACCATGGTCTTCCTAGAATAATGGGATAACCCTGTGTTTTTTTTTAGGTTGGAGGATCATAAAGTCTACAAGGTACTCCCATGATTCTACTGTTACCATAACATCTTCTATTACCCCTTCAAGTTTAGCAATAGATTGATCTTCCATTTGTAAAATGGTAGTAGTGGGTTATAATCCATGTAAGGGTAGTTTTTTCAAGGTTTTTTTTGTCATGACATTAATAGTTGCACCTAGGTCAATCAATACATTTGGTATCTCTATTTTCCCAATCGTTATGGTAATAACTAGCGCGCCAGGTCACCATACTTTGGAAGCAATAACTTTCCTTCCAATAGGTCAGTGAGTTTCCCATCTATAGGTATAGTTTTGGGATATTATTTTTTTCTTCCTGGGGTTTTGATACAGAGATTTTTGATCAACCTATTTACTTTTGGAATGTCTTTAATGGCTTGTAACAATGGTATCTCAATGTTCAATTTCTTTATTTCCCTAAGTAGATCAGACTCTTTATTAACAATTTCCTTGAGTCTCTCGAGAAAAGGAGCTGATGGAGAGACTATGGGTTATTCTTGAGGTTTATTTGTTTTCTCCTCATATTCCTTTTCCTTTCCTTTATCAAGTGTTGGCTTCTCATTTGGTATTTTTGTGATCACAACTGGTGGTTTGTCCACAATTTTCCCTAATCTTAACTAGATATCCTTATATTCGATAGCGTTTACACCCATTGACTCCTACTCAACCCCAAATATTTTAGTTTTTTGTTTATTCTTTTAATTAGCCACGTCAGGTTGTGCAAGCATCTATGGTTGGACTACATGGTTCTAGTGGGTGAGGTGAATAACAGGTGATGCCATTAATGTTTATTGGGGATATTTTTTTGTTGGTGTGTAAATATTCTTTGTTGTGGATAACCAGTAGGATGATTAGGATATTGTGTCCATGGTGGATTTTTGATGACTAGTGATAAGGTTGGAGCATCCGTGGTTGAGGTGTCTAAAATTGGGGTTGATTGGGCATCCATGGCTGGTATTTCCACTCATGTAGAGTCCATGGGATTGATATCCTAGTAGGTGGATACATATTTGAAGCCCGTGGTATCATCCATGGATTAGGATTGTTTCTTGGCATGAATTGTGGTGATGTTTGAGATGGTTGATTACCCTGTTTCTATACAAAATTGAGCTCCTCTGTGGGTGTTTGTTTGAGATAATTTTTAGGGCTGGTATGAGCCTACAATCCTTGGTAGCATGTTCTTTTTCACATATCTCACATATTTCAGTTTTATCTAGAGGACAATCCCTAAGAGCATGTTTTTTCCTACATCTTGGACAATACATTGCTAGTGGTTTAGTATTTGATTTTACCTTTTCTTGCATACCATCTAGAGTAGTGTTCAAGTGTACCAAAATATTTGTCTTGAAGTTAGATAGTTCTTCCATTAATTGTTTTACATCAAGATTGGTTTTCTTAACTCTCCTTTTCTTAGGGTCTCCCTTGGTTCTAGAGTAACTTCTACAGACTTGTTCAATTTGATGGAAGGTTAAATGATTCACATATCCTCCTCCCATTAGATTCAAAGATTCTCTTGACTCCTCATCCAATCCTTTTAAAAAAATGGTTTTAGTTAAATATTCACTCAAAGGATGACCACATTTTCTATGAAGAAAGAGGAATCTATCCAAGTAATCTTCCAAATTTTCATCTTCATTTTGCTTAACCTAGAAAAATTCTTCTTTCTTATCTCTTCCTCTGCAATAATCCTGATATTTATCCAAAAATTGTTCCTCCATTTCTGTCCAAGAGTGGATAGAGTTAGGTGCCAAACTCATAAACCATCTCATGGCTAAATCCTTAAGTGTGGAAGGAAAAGTTTCAACTTTTGGTTATCAATTCTATAGTCATATGTTTGGAAAATTACTTTGAATTCAAAAAGGAATTGGTCTAGATCTTCATAGGTCATTCCTCAAAATGTAAGTAATACAATTGGGGAAATTTTTTTCATGGGGTATCATATTTTTCATCAATGACAATGGGATGCATAAACATTCTATAAGTTATAATAACTTCTACATTATGTTCGCATTATGTGGGTTATGCTCGACTCTTGGTTGTTCATCTACCATTTTTCCCAATTGATTTTATATTTTATCCTCCTTTCGGGTGAAAATTTTGATGTATGAGGAAGGCTATTAACCTAAGATTGATAACTCAAATTAACTAGATCCTCTAATCTAGATCGTCTTAAATATGAAGGCCCTACTTCAAGAGAATGTTTTAAAGGTTATGGAAAAGTAAGGGTTGTGTCCTCTTGAAGTGATGAATCAAATGTTTCTTCTAATTATGCAAATTGATCCCAAGATTGATCAGTTTGTGGTGGAGGACCTTTTGGTATGAATCTACCCTTTGAGTCTCTAGGTCTACTCATATATTTCTTTTACCAGGTAGATTCTTATGGAAATTTTCAATTGGATGATTCTTATTGACACTATTTTCCCTAGAAACAAAGTGTCAAAAATGATGAGCCTCATTGTTGGTTCAGCATTTAATCAATCTAGTTGATGTCATTATAACTAGGGAAGTGTCCAAAGGCAATATGCAATAAGGTATTTTTAGGAAATTGGCAATTTCTTGGTAATATTACTTTGTTTTGGGGGTTTTTCTAATTCTAAGTTTCTAAAATTGAAATCCAAACTATGTTATAGTAAAATTACACAAACCATTCAAATTGAATAAAACTAGTTAACTTGCAGAATTTAAATACTCACACAACTTGAAGGAAATTGAAATTCTTGGAAATTAAACTCACAAGGCTTTTAAAAGAAAGTTCACTTACTGGAATCAAATTAAAGGATTGAAAGTCAAAGAATATGAAGTATCTAAAATGAATTTTTTTACGTTTTGATTGCATTAAGCTACTAAGGAAAACAAATTCAAATATTTAACTACTATCGGATGAATGAAACTAATGCAGATGAGTTGATATAAGGAAAAGAATGAACATAGAATGGATTAAACAATAAGCATACAGAAAGTTATATAGATGAATTATACAAAACTCAACACAAATTAGATGATACAGAAAATACCAAAAGAGTTCTCGAGTCTTGGGTTGACTAGTCCCTTGCTATCTTGTTGATCGGAATGACAGTTATACACTAATTCACCGAAGGAGAAATCTCTATTGATTTTAAAAGTTCAGATCATATAGCGGAATTATAATAGTATATATTTTTTGTCTAACTTAATACAGTCGATGAGGGAAAATTATATAATCCAACATCCTCAACTAATTCCTACAACTATAAGAAGAATATTTATTTAGATAATAGAAATAGGGATTCTAAATCATCTCCATATTTTAGGATGAAATAATGGAGATGATTAAGGACATATATTAACAAAACAAATTACATGATTATTCTAAAATTTGTGTGTGTAACTATAAACTAGATGTGTGCTCTGGGCTGGCAAGATTCTGCCATTTTTTGATTGGTTGTTACATACATGGGAAAGATTTTGAAGTCCAAAATCAAACTCTGCAACATCCTAGAGAAACTTCTAGGTGAGTTGGGATACCTCAAAGTGAGCTGAGAACACTTGGGAGTGAGCCAAGACAGAACACTCCAAAGCAAGCTTAGTTACTCCAAAGCAAGCTGAGATACTCCAAAGTAAGCCAAGACGGAGAACACTCGAAGTGACCTGAGGTACTTCAGAAATGAGATGCCCTTTTAGACTTCTGTTCCCAAAACTCTACATCTTAGTCAAAATTTATTCTTTCATTGATCTGTACACAAAACTAAGTGCTTTTCAAGGATTTTTAGTTAGAATTTCATGATAGAATAGATTTACGTACTAATCCAGCAAAATACACACAACCTCTACTTTAAATTAAGAAAAAGTTACAAAATGTGTTCAAATTCAAATAAGGGGTAAATACAAACAATGGCATTATTTATTCAATTAATGACCTCATCAGGTTTCGGTGACAATTACATTGGAGTGACCACCAAGGTCGCCGACTCAATCATATGCATAGTTAATTCCATATAATGTGTGTTTGAGCCTTGTGTAGGTAGCTAGAGTTTGTTTTATAGGTTTAGGTGTGACAGTGAAACCCTATAGCAAGGTTGTAGTCTTATTTTACCCACAATAGCCTAATTCACGTTGGCACGTCACTCAACCAGAGCTAAGTGCTCGCCCAAAGCGCGAAAGGGTACCAGGTTCCTCTTTTATGGTATTTTTGTCAAGAAGTTAGCATGAACATACAAATATTCCAAGTCCATAGCAGATAATCAAGTATATTGCATAACATGAACTAGATCTAGATCTTAACCAAGTGTAAGATTTACTTATACAAGAATCAAGATCAACTTTACCATGCATGAACTAGTAACAGATGTGTCAAAAATCAATATCCAACCACAAAGATCCATCATATTAATTGTTGTAAAACACATAAGCTTCATACACACTTAACAATGTCACAATAGGTTACGTGGGCCCATAAACTAGCAAAGATAACTCTACAAAATGTGGATGACGATGATACCTAAACCGTGTAAATCAATACATATTTATAGGGATGGGGACTTTCCCTTCACTTTGCCTATGCCTCCTCAAAAAGGCTACATGCTAATAATATCCATTCATTAATACAATATGAATACAAGAGCATGGATGCTCATTAATAATAGTTTATCTAATAATAAACTCGAATTCTAATCCTATTAATAGCTCGAATTCATGCATGTAGATTGGTCTTCCACTTTCCTAAAATAGTTTTGCGTGATATGCAAGTCTTCATAAAAATGTGCTCTATACTCCATGTCCATAATTAGCCTCACACTAAAAATAGCTAAGTCCTGAAGTCATACTTTTCCTCGAGCACGCCCTTTTTCCACTACATCTCCATGTGCATCTATGCACCCTATGTCTACCTGCTTAATCTTTTTGTGCCTTCGATTACTTAGGATACAATCTATTGTCCCAACATTACCCCACACTAGTTTCATTTCTGCCCTGACAATGGATAATCACAACTTATCTCTCCACCAATAAAGAATAAAGAATGAAAGAATACTACACAGAAAGAATAAAGGAATACTCAGGCATGCTATCCCTCTATAGGTAGTATCAATTCGGGATATTCAGCTTTAATTTCTGCTTGAAGTTCATTTCAATCATTCAAAGACCTTATTTGTTTTGTCGAGGATGTTTTCTAGTACCCGTCTATTTCATCCATCATCCTATTTTGTCCTTAATTTTGCAGTACTTGGAGAACATTTTCCATGCTCGAGATCATCCCTTCCATGACGTCCATTCGTCATGTGATCAATTTCCCAATCTCCTTGATCCTTTCCTTGTGAGGTTCTTGGGTTGCTGCAAGCACATCACGCTTATCTTCTTCCAAAGTAAGCCTCTCTTCGCGCCCAAGTGCCTCATTCTTTACCACCTTGAGGAACTCAATCTCTTCTTCAATTTTCCTTGTATTTATTATTATATCGAAGTCTGCATATATGTTGAATTCCATATCTTCTTTCTTCAGTTCATCCTTTAATGTCTATAATATAGATTCATAACTTGTGATTTTCCACACAACCACTACTCTAGCCTTCTCTACCTTTGCTATAGCATCTTTCGGTCTAGGCATGCACACTAGTCCTTCATATAATACTAGGTGAACTAATGTGTGTAAATAATGTAGTACAAAGGGGAATTCCTTAGCCACCTTTTCCTCATATTGTGGTCTCACTTTTAAAATCTCATCCCCAATCTATTATTCCGCCATTTGAAGGACTTTTTGTGCCTTCACCTCAGCTTTTCTTTCTCTTTTGTCAAGCACTTGATTTTAGTATCCTTATCTTTTCTATCTTCTAATAAGGCCTGAATAGTTACCACTTTATCAATTTTCCAGTGTGTAACTTCCATAGACACCTTAGTTAAAGCATTACTAACCTATTCATCCGAGAATTGAGTTGGCTTGATGGTGATATGGCGAGAATGTGGCACCCTCTTCAATCTTATGTGAGTCTGCATACTCACGACAATTGTTTGCGAGTGCGTGTAGTTTTCATGTCTGTATCCATCAAGTCCTAGCCATATAATTGTTCCCTAGGAAAAGTACCATGAACCTAGCATGAATTATCTTGGTCACGTCATTAGCATAGCAAAGGTTTCGTGTTCTTACCACCTCATCTTCCTTGGGCTCACTGGTGCACTCTCCTACATGCTCCTGCACTTCGGCACCCATATTCTATTGTACTTCTTCTTCCCCATCAATCTCCTTTTCTGAGCGTAACATGTTCTACTAACTTTGTATCGCCACTAGCGCAGCCTCTCTTCTTATGGTCCATGTGCATCTATACTAGGTACATCCTCCTCTTACATAGGTTCTCTCTACCTAGCTCTTCATCTTCTCGCACTCCTAGTATTAGGGTGGCAACATCATTCTGTGCACTCTTGTGTGAATACTTCTCATCATCACTATCCTTAACAGGAACATACCTTTGGTGCTTCTTTCTTTCTTCCTTGATATTCTTCACCGGTGTCACACACGGTGATCTTCTGGCTATGACAGCCCAACACCATCATTTATTCCCGTACGCCTCCTACGTGACACTCTTCTAGTATGATCCAATCCAACGTTGTCTTCTTGTTCTCCTTCTTGCTTCTCCAGGACATTCTCTAAGCCTTCAAGTACCGGCTCTTACTTTCGGGGGTGTATATTTAAGCGGCTTCCTTTTGCCCATTGTGTGTTTCCCTTCGAGAGGACCTAGAAAAGCTAAGTCCTCTCCTACAATTACCTTCCCATCCTTGAAACTATTGTATATCACAAGCACCGAGAAGTGGGGGTGAATCAAAGCACATATTAAAAAATTTTACACTCTTGATTCAATTTTATATTATTTACCAATCTATATGTATGAGCAAAGATATAATCAATCAAGTATTCATCAAACACATAAACACTGAACACAAATATTTACCATGGGAAACCCTTTGGAGAAAAACCCACCAAAACCATTGCTTATATTACACAAAGCAAGGACTCATAATAATATAACACATCTTACAAGATTTTTTTAGTGAGACACAAATCCCACAAGGAGCACCAACCCCTACACCTATGTTGATATTACACATAGCAAAGGACTCAAGTGAATATTATGCATCACAAGAGATTCTTTTCTACATGCACCCACCTACAAGGAAGCTAAAAATCCCAGAATGTACTAAGATACAACTTAAACTTCTTTACATATACAATTTGATCATGTAGTTACAAGAATTGCTAATACAATGAATTATGATCACTTTATTAGCTCAATCTGTGTTCTTCATTTTTCACTCTCTTATGCTCATTCAAATGTTGCCTTTATGTTATGCTTATATGATCATGTTCCTCATTAATTGCTACATCTCACCCTTTCTCTCTACTTCACCGTTGTAGCTCTTCTTAGCTTGATTGCATCGTATTTTCTTCTCTCTTCCTTTGTTGCTCTCTTGGCTCTAGTGCCTTAGTTTTTTTTCGGGAGAAACTCTAATCAAATAACCTAGAGTTTTTCTTTTATTACAAAAATGACTCAAAATGCTTGCTTCAAAATTTGCATCGTGTACTCTTCCTGATCTGTCACTGTGAATCGGATCATTAAATGTTTCTAGTTGAGTCCAGATTTTATTCTTTCCTTGTTTGGCTTCATTCCACCTTCTTCCATGCATCTGACAAACCAATTTATTAGCCGACTTCCAAAAATAGAAAACTTTCATTGTTTAGAATTTGCATCGTGAAATTAAAATGATGACCCATCTTATTTTCATTATTTTAATTTGCCTTGAAATTGGGAATCTCCATCGAGCTTATAACCAAATTGCCTCATGGTCAACATGCATTAAATGCTAGTAGCTAGAATAGAGAATTTCATTGGTCTATGTGAAGTTTCAGTTATACTTGCAGTTGCAATTCTCTTTCAATCAAATCTCCTTTGAAATATGAATGCAAACTTTCACTCTTTCAATTTGAACTCCAACTAATTGTCCTTGATCCACTCCAGTTCACTTTGATCATTTCGTGATTCCTTTGGCATCTTTGATCTTTTCCTTCATGTCATGACTTCTCCTTTTGTCCTTTGGCTTTTCCCTTCTTTATACAGACTTTTTAGTTATCTATAGCATCTTTATGCATTGTGCGGCTTTTTCAACTTCTCGCGGCTTTTCTCCTTTTCTAGTTCTTCGTGGCTTTCCTTCTGCGTTTTGCGGTAATCTTCTATGTTTAGTGGCTTTTCTATTTATCTATGGTTTTGCATATTTTCCTTTTATACGCGGCATTCTCCAAATCTTCATACCCGCGGCTTTACCTTTTGACTTTCTTCACTCTACGGCACTCACCTACCTTCGGCAGATTTTTCGGAGATTTCCTTTAGTCTGCGGTTCCTTCCTTGAGCTTCTTTACTCTACAGCTCTCTATGTACTTGGCAGCTTACACCTTATATCTATAGCTTGCACAAATGTTGTCTAAGTCCTTTAGAACTTATCTTTGATCATCTCAAATCCTTTGTGAGCTGACACTACCAATCAACCTTCATCTGCTTCACATGCTCACTTTACCAATTGACTCCTTTTGTCATCAATGCAACTTGATATCAACTCATCAATCTTGAGATCAATGAAAACACATATAACAATGACAAATATTCAACAATCTCCCCTTTTCATTAATGGCAACACTCCAGCCTGTAGAAACTGTATAACCTTATAACCTTTTGATGGAAAAATGATTGCATACCGAATCCACCTTTCTCTTGTTCTTCTATATTTGCAGATTGGTTTTTGGTTTCTTTATTTCTCCCCCTTTGACAACAATGACAAAGGGCCATATATGCCTCTTATAAATGAATATACTTGTAAGCTAGTTTCATCATGTACTTACCTCAAGAATCTCCCCTAGGCTTATGCTTCTTATTCATCATTTTACAGGCGTTTCCATGACAATGTTCCTCCTGAGTTGATGCATACTTTGATAAATTTGAGCTAATAGATTAGCTCCCCCTCACTTTGGCACTGTTTTTAGGAGTGGATAATACCTAAGAATGATCCCTTCCTTCTCTACACACCCTCTAGTAGTTTGTGAGATTAGGAATGACCCCTAATTCATTCCTTAGGTGTTCAAATGTTTTTTTTGGCAGGCTTGGTCATTATGTTTACAATTTCTTCTTTAGTGCTCACATATTCTAGATTGATCTTCCTGTCATTTACTTGTTTCCCTCAAGAAGTGATACCTTATAGGTATATGCTTGGTTTTTGAGTGGAACACAGGGTTCTTAGAGACACTTATTGCACTTGTACTATCTAACAAAGGAATTAGATTTTCAGATTTTACCTTGTAATCTTCCAATGTCTGCTTCATCCATAAAACTTGAGTGCAACACATCGCAGCAACTATATACTTTGCTTCATATGTTGAGAGAGCTTGATGATTGTTTCTGGCTCAGCCATGATACTAAGAAATTGCCAACAAATAATGCTCCTCCTCTGTACTCTTTTTCTATCAATGCTTCCTATCCAATCTGCATCATGTATATGCTTATATGTTGAAATCATTGCTTTTGGGGTACCATAGTCCATATTCAATTATTCCCATGATATATCTCAAAATTCTCTTGACCGCCTTGAGGTGTGTTTTCTTTGGATCTTCTTGAAATATTCCAACAAAACCTACCTCCTGCATGATATCAGGCATTGATGTTGTGGAGTAAATTAGACTATATAGTGTTTTGTCTACCTTTGGTGAGTTATCATCTCTTCTCAGCTTGCATCCAACCTCCATTGGTGTCCCAATAGGTTTGCAGTCTTCCATCCTAAATATTTTCAACATCTCTTTTATATACTTTCTTTGGGAGATGAACATACCTTGATCTAACGATTTATTTGTAATCCCAAAAAGAAAGATAGATCTCCCAGCATTGACATCTCAAATTCTTTTTTCATCAAGCCTGCAAACTCATATGTCATCTTGTCATGATCTCTGTCAAAAATGATGTCATCCACATATACTATTACAATGAGCAGATGTTCTCCTTCTTCTTTTATGTATATATTTGTTGTCGAATCCTTTTCTGAAACCTTTCACAATGAGGTATGGGTCTAATCGTTTGTACCAAGCTTTAGGAGCTTGCTTTAATCCATACAAAGATTTCTTCAACCTGCACACATAATCTTTATCTTCAATCAGTGAGAATCCATCATGTTGTTCAATGTATACCTCTTCATTCAAGAAACCATTTAGGAAGGTTGATTTCACGTCCATCTAGAACACTCTGATCTTCTTGTATGCCTTTGAATAAGCCAAAAATAGCCTTATTTCCTCCATTCTTGCAACTGGTGCAAATGTCTCATCAAAGTCAATCCCTTCCATTTGCATGTATCCTTTGCATACTAGTCTGGCCTTATTGCACATAACTTCTCCTTTCTCATTCATATTATTCCTGAAGACCCACTTGGTTCCAATCACATTCTTGTCTCGCAACCTAGGTACTAGTTCCCATGTCTCATTCTTTTCGATCTGATCCAATTCTTCATTCATGGCATCTACCCAATGTTGATCTTTGCTTGCTTCAACAATATTCTTGGGTTCTATCATGGACAGGAGTGTTATATCTTCATGAATTTGCTGCTCTCTGAGTCTCCTTCTTATTAGGATGTCACCATCTTTGTTTCCAATGATCTAATTTGCAGGATGATCCTTCTTGAATTTCCTATAGGGTTCCTTAGTGTCTGGTCTTTCTTCTTCTTCTTCTTCTATTTATTCACTTGGACTGTCAAAGTCTTCATCATCTTCTTGTTCTTCATTTCCACCAATATGCTGAGTGTTGGTTTTTCCATATTGTGTCTCATCCACTTTCGCATTAGTGCTTTCCACTATCTTTTGTAACAACTTGTTGAAGCATCTCGTAGATCGCACTAATTGTTGAGTATCCAAGTAAAACACCTTCATCACTCCTTGAGTCAAATTTTCCTAAGTTTTCTTCATCCCTTTTGATGTAGCATTTTCTTCCAAACACTTTGATGTGCTTCACATTTGTAGGCCTCTTCTTCCATAGTTCATAGGGGTCTTATCATTGTTTACTCTCAGTTGAGCTTTGTTCAAAAGATAGACTATGGTATATATATTGCTTCACTCCAATACATGTCTGGGAGTTTGGATTCATTTAGCATGGTCCTTGTCATCTCTTGTACTGTTTTGTTCTTCCTTTCAATAACTCCATTTTACTGAGGAGTCCACACAACTAAGAATTTTCTCCTAATTCCATGTTCTTCATAGAACTCATCAAACTCATTTGACCATAATTCACCACCTTTATCTGATCTTAGGCATTTGATTTTCTTGTTCTTCTCATTTTCAACTAATGCCTTGAAATTCTTAAATCTATCTAGGGCTTCAGACTTTTGTTTTAAACATGCTACCCAAGTCATTCTTATATAATCATCTATTAGCAACATAAAATATACTTCACCTGATATTCCTTCAGTTCTAGTAGGGCCACATAGGTCTGTATGAATCAATTCTAATAGTCTTGTTGTAGAGTACTCATTTGAATTGAATGACCTCCTTGTCTATTTACCATGTAGACACGCCTTGCATAGTGTATCTACAGGGTTTGATAATCTTAGGCATGTGTCTCACACACCCTTTAGAGCTTATTTTAACCAAATTCTCAAAGCTCATAAGTCCAAGTATTTTTTGTGCCACAAATTAGCTATAATCAACTTTACCCGGTGAAGCATTTCTCATTATTTATCACATTCAGCACATACATGTTTTTCTTAGTCTGATTGGCCTTTGCAACTCTCTTGCTTGTCTTTCCATTGATAATATCACATCCTTAGTCATGGAATATGACATTGTATCCTCTCTTACACATTTGACTCACACTCAACAAGTTATGTTTCAAGCCTTCAACATATAGAACATTTTCTGTAATAGTCTTTCCATTATCTAAACTTAATGTCCCTTTTCCAACTATGTTGGCAGAGTTGTTGTCACCAAATCTCACAACACCTGATGCATTATTAGACAAAGAAATAAATTTACTTTTATCACCTATCATGTGATTGGAGCATCCACTATCTAAATACCAAATTTTATCTTCATTTTATACATGGAACGCAGTTTGTACTACTAAGCAACATTCCTTTCTCTTATTCTCATCTTTCTTTACATATATCCACTTTTGTTATTTGGGTGGCTCTTGTTTCCTTACTGGTGGATTATTTCTTTTCTTGTGATAGGTGTACTAAGTAGCATTAAAGTTTGAACTAGTGTAAGATGGGCCAAAATTTCTTCTATAGCCTCTAGAGTTCTTTCTACACTTCGTGGCTTTATGTCCAAACTGATTACAAGAGAAACAATACCCATAAAAGGAATGTGTGTACCTCATTGCATAGGTGATCCTAGGAACATTGTTTCTTCTTCTCGCGGATTTTTGGAAGCATTTATTTGTAGCAGAGGAAGAACTTGGTGTAGCCGCAAACTTATTTTCTTTAGTTTTTGCTGACTCTTTCTCCTTGCCTTCTCCCTTGAAGCAAATTCCATATTTATCAGTTGTATCATGTTGGTTTTTCAATATATCAATTAGCACAATAGAGCTCTTCTCTATCTTTTCATACATAGTTTTCTAAACATTTGGTCCATCTCTGATTTTAACTCCTCCAATTCTATGTTCAACTTTGAGCACTCCTCCTCTTTTGATTTGTAGGACTTAGAGATCTTCTCTAGTTGAGTTTCAAGTTCCTTTAGCTCATTATCCTCCTCTTCTTCTTTCGTGTTTGTCTTTTCTCAAAGATGTGGATTTTTTCCTCATAATCCTTTAATGTGCATCTTAGTTTCTAATTTTTCTTTCTACATAGTTGTAGTTCTTCAAGTGCACTTACCAACTCTACTTCAAGATTTACCTCAACTTCCTCTTCATCAGAATATTCATATTCAACTGATTTCTTCCCTCTAGAGCTACTTTCTTCATTCGCGTCCATATCCATAAACAGACATTCTGATTGATCTTCATTATCTTCATTTTCTAATTTTTCTATGTTGCTCAACTCCGATTCACTAGATTCTTCTTTAGAGTAGAAGTTTCTTTTGTTCTTGAATAATTTCTTCTTGTTATCTTTCTTTTTATACTTATTTTCTCTTCTATTATGTTTATGACTGTGTTCTTCATGTTCCATTGATTGTCTTTATTTTTGTTTGGGCATCTATTGGAAAAATGACCTACTTGTCCACAAGCAAAGCATTTGAATGGGAG
Source organism: Taxus wallichiana var. yunnanensis (assembly GCA_018340775.1). NCBI lineage: Eukaryota > Viridiplantae > Streptophyta > Pinopsida > Cupressales > Taxaceae > Taxus > Taxus wallichiana. The sequence goes on from CM031235.1 coordinate 799,062,490, forward strand.
TTTTCCTTTGTACTTACTAGAGCCTCTTTTCAATTTCCTCACGAATAATGCCTCAATATTTTCTTCATCCATAGAACCTGATACTTCTTCATCTTCTTGACTAGACTTTATTTCTTTCTTGACCTTGAAATCCACTTCTTTCTTAGTGGTCTTGGTTCCAACAGTTCTCATCTTGTATGCAGCAAGGGTGTTATGTATGTAGCTCATCCATTGTAAGAGTCTTCATGTCCTTTTCTTCCTCTATGGCAGAAACCTTTGCATCATACTTGTTGGTCAAGGATCTCAAAACCTTTTGAACAATGATAGATTCTTCTAGATTTTCTCCCAAGCCTTTGATCATGTTTATGACCTCATCTATTCTTTGCATATATGTTGTGATGCTCTCATCATCCTTCATTTTCTGATTCTCAAACTGATCTTTGTAAGTTTACAACTTTTCAGTTTAACTTTCTCATCTCCTTCATAGATGCTCTGTAATTTGGTCCATATTTCCTTTGTTGTTGTGTAGTGCATTACCTTCACGAATTTTGTCTCAGTCAAACCACATAAAATAACATTCATAGCTCTTGAGTTGCACTCATATTCTGCCTTATCATTGAAGAGGTGATCGGTGTGGGTGGAGTTGTATATCCTTTTCGATGCACTCCTAGATGTCAAAACCAAGTGACATCAGATATGTCTTCATTCTTATTCTCCGAAAGCATAATTTTTCCCTGTGAATAGAGGTGATCTGGATAGAGATAAGCCACCTTGTGCCTAATTTGCTGTCATGCTTGTGATAGGAGGATCTCCTTGAAGATGTTAGGCTTATGCAAAAAGGACTCACTCTAATACCAATTGTTGCAGATCACAAGCACTGAGAGGGGGTGAATCAGTGCGATTAAAACTTTTACACTCTTGATTCAATTTTATATTCTTTACCAATCTATATGTATGAGCAACATACAATCAATCAAGTATTCATCAAAAACATAAACATTGAACATAGAGATTTACCATAGGAAACCCTTTCGAGAGAAAACCCCACCAAAACCATTGCTTATATTATACAAAAAGGACTCATAAGAATATAACACATCTTACAATATTTGTTTAGTGAGACACCAATCCCACAAGGAGCACCAACCCCTACACTTATGCTGATATTACACACAATGCAAAGGACTCAAGTGAATACTACACATCATAAGAGATTCTTTTCTACATGCACCCACCTACAATGACGCTACAACTGCCTAAATTTATTAAGCTACAACTTAGACTTCTTTACATATACAATTTGATCGTGTAGTTACAATAATTGCTAATACAATGAATTATGATCACTTTCCTAGCTCAATATGTGTTCTTCCTTTTTGACTCCTTATGCTCATTCAAATTCTTTGCCTTTATGCTCTACTTATTTGATCATGTTCTTCATTATTTTCTCGATCTCACCCTTTCTCTCTACTTCACCATTGTAGCTCTTCTTAGCTTGATTGCATCGTATTTTCTTCTCTCTACCTCTATCACTCTCTTGGCTCTAGTGCCTTAGTTTTATTTCATGAGAAACTCTTATCAAATTACTTAGAGTTTTTATTTTATTACACAAATGACTCAAAATGCTTGCTTCAAAATTTGCATCATGTACTCTTCTTGATCTGTCGCCTGTGAATCCAGATCATTAAATGTTTCCAGTTGAGTCCATATTTTATTCTTTCCTTGTTTGGATTCATTCCTCCTTCTTCCATGCATCTGACAATCTACTTTATCATCCGACTTCAAAAATAGAAAACTTTCATTGTTTATAATTTACATCATGAAATTAAAATGGCGACCCATCTTCTTTGCATTATTTTAATTCACCTTAAAATCAGAATATCCATCGATCTTATAACCAAATTACCTCGTGGTCAACATGCTAGTAGTCAAACAGAGAATTTCATTGAGTGTGTACAAAGTTCCAGTTGTACTTTTAGTTACAATTCTCTTTCAATCAAATCTCCTTCAAAATCTGAATGCAAATTTTCACTCTTTCAATTTGAACTCCAACTAATTGTCCTTGATTTACTCCAGTTCACTTCGATCATTCCCGAGGCTTCCTTTGGTATCTTTGATCTTTCCATTTATGTCGCAACTTCTCCTTTTGTCCTTGACTTTTCCCTTCTTTATGTGGATTTTTAGTTATCCACGACATCTTTGTGTATTGTGCGGATTTTTCAATTTCTCGTGGATTTTATCCTTTTCTAGTTCTTCGCATCTTTCCTTCTATTTATGGCAATCTTCTATACTTAGTGGATTTTCTACTTATCTACGGTTTTGCATATTTTCCCTTTATACACGGCATTCTCCAAATATTCATACCCATGGCTTTACCTTCTGACTTTCTTCACTCTGCGGCACTCACCTACCTTGGTGACTTTTTTTGGAGTTTTCCTTTAGTTTGCGGTTCCTTCCTTGAGCTTCTTTATTCTACGGCTATCTATGTACTTGGTGGCTTATAACTTATATCCACAGTCTGCACAAATATGTTCTAATTCCTTTAGGATGTGGCTTTGATCATCTCAAAGCCTTTGTGAGTTGACACTACCAATCAACCTTCATCTTCTTCACATGCTCACTTTACCAATTGACTCCTTTTGCCATCAATGCAACTTGATATCAACTCATCAATCTTGACATCAACGACAACACATATAACAATGAAAAATATTCAACAGAAACGTGGCCTTAGATACATGTAAATGCGCATAGGCTCAATTTTCCCCACGACCCGAGTCTCGAGTTATATCAATAATTGTATGTCTCCAACATTTCTACATACGCTTCTGGTTCATCCATGCATATGTTTTATGCAAGATATGTATATCTGCAGATCTACTTTGTCGGCATCAAATTGAAGCTTCTGCACATTATGCATTCTATTCATTGAATCCTTAAAATAACGCGCGGTGAAAGCGAAGGGTAACTTACAACAAGGGATTTTTCACCCGTATTCATAAAGAACCTCCCAAGTTGAAGTGTCGTGTACACCGCGAACTCATCTTGTCCATCCAACTCTATAGGAATCTTGTGTGGTATGCACCACTCCCCTTCAAATGCCTAGTGCATCCATCTAAACCATTTCTCTTGGCACTCCTTGTAGGTGTTCGAGATGGAACCATGACATGTATACTTTGAAAATTTCTACACCAATGATTTATTTTCCATGGGATACTCCCAAACTTTCTCCCTTGGCCTACACCGATTTCACTAAATACAATCAAAAGTAAAATAGCACCCCAAGTTATTTTGTCACCTTTATCATCTTGTATGCGTGCCTCCACTACTAGGCTCTTTGTAATATAATTGATGATGTTGTAGTAGGTCTTGCTTACCATTTTATGTGCTATGTGTAACCAACACTAGTTGACCTCTATCCACCTCTCCAAGGCACCTAACTTGTAACCTATGAGCCACACCACAACCCTTGTGGCCATATCCTCTATGTTTGTGACTTTGAATGCTTAGCCTCCCTTCTTATACTTGAACACAGTGGTCATCACATCAACTCCATCATCATCTGTTAGATCACCGGTAATATACGAACCGAAATCTCACAACCATGTGACCTTTCCAACTAGTTTGGCGGTAATCTACATCCTCCTTCCCACAAAATAGAAAAAATCTTCATGTACCCATGACATCAGCCACTAGTACAACTGGTCGGGCTTTCCAAAGTATGGTGATTCAAGCATTTACGTGACCCTACACTTCCCAAAGCAATATCTTCATTAAATCATCCAAAACCCTTGTTCCATCTATCATCCTCCTGTTTGTCTTCCAGACGGTCTCTGCAATGATATCCTTAATAGTCTTATCGGTCCTGTGATTGAAATCAGAAATTTTACACCTTGTTATCTTTGTTTCCCATGGTCTCCCTTCGATCACCCCCTCTAGATACAACATCTCTACAACCATTCCTCTGCCACTTCATCGGCCTCCATTTCAATGACTGGGGCTCACCTCAGTGCCATCTTTCCTTTTTCACTTACATGAGCATTCTCTGTAACTTTAACTTTGTCACCTTCTTACCTTGCACACCTCAAATTTGAACCAAACTCTTTGATCCCATGAAACCCTAGCTATGAATCTATCTTCCTCAAACCCTAGCTACACAAACCCACCTTTGATCACATGCATAACCACCTCAATAACACTTATGCATGGAATGCTACCAACAATGTGCCTCAACCTCACCTAGTTCATCACTCTCTGATTTCTCATCACACTAAGCTCTTCTTTGCACTTCGTAATTTGATAACTCAAATAATGCAAGGTGACGGTAATGTTACACTAATGACTTTATAGCCCAATTCAAAAATCTTCACATTAATTACTCCCAACCACCATCGTATGCGGCATTAACTCTTCCTCCACGCTTTGTCACACGTTGCACCCCTTTGTCTTCCGTGCCTATATTTTCCTTGCCTCGACTCATAACCAAACGGCGTGCCTACTACTTCTTGGTCATGATTTCCTTTATGTACACTTCCTCGCGCCAAAGTACCTATCAATTGTGACTCTTTCCAAGTCATTCCCAATGTTCTGGCCTACCTCACATTATACTAAGCATCCATCCTCCTACGCGTGGTCTTTAATCCGAGAAATTTTCTTGAAATCAACATTATCTCTTCTCTGAGCACCTTGTAAGTTTGTTTTTACCATGCACTTTATGATACGAAAAAGGCACTAGTCAATCCTTCATCCACCCCACACTAAAAGTATTTGTTGTCCTCACGTAAGCATGAGATCAAAGATAGTAATCGCTTCACGGCACTCAAGCACGCTTATTACACATAACACTGAACTAAATTGACAAAGCATAGCAACGTTGAAAGGAAACACATATAAAGGAAAATGCATTAAAGGAAATATAATCTAATGACAATACTACCTTATTACAAACACCAAGAAGAATTATTTATAGTAGGGCTTCAGCCTACTCCCATTGAAATAACCAAGCAAGCTGTGTCCCATCCAAAGGCTTCTAACTAGAAAGCGCTTAAATCAAGTATGTAAGTCACAACATACGGTCCCAACCAATGCACTTTAAGCTTTCCAGGGTGGCACAAGAACTTGGAGTCATAAAGAATAACCATTTGTCCAACTTCAATCTTTTTATCCTTAATATGTTTATCATGTCATGCCTTCTGCCTAGCCTTTTATGTCTTCTGACTCCATCGTCTTTCTGACATGCCTTTCATCCAATTACATCAGTTTATCAATATGCTCATCAAGTGCTTACTCATTAGCCAACCCTCCTGCGTGCACAATACAGATAAGATAACATGAATTCCATGGGAAAAATAGCCTCCATGCCAAATACCAAGCTGAAAGGGTGTGGCCTTCTTCAATATGTTAAAATATATCTTGTATACCCAAAGTACATTAGAGACTTTATCATCCCAGTCTTTCCTTCCAACATCACAAATCTTAGTCAATGTGTGGTTAATATCTTGTTGAAAGCCTCAGCAGTTCCATTAGCCTGAGGGTGATAGGGTGTTGTTTTATGGTGTGCCACCATAAATTCTACCAATAGTATCTTGATGGTCTCATTAAGGAAATGAGTACCCCTATCACTTGTCAAACTCAATGGGCATCCATACCTTGATAATGTTCTCCCAAAAAAACCTTGTTGTCAAAGATGTTGTGCAATCCTTTATAGGTGCCACTTTTTCCCACCTTATAAGATAATTTGTATAAGTTATAATGTAGCATGATCCATTCTTACATGCGGGTGGGGAAATAGGACCCACAAAGTCAATTACCCACTTTTCAAAAGGTTTTGCACTAGCAATAGGCCTCAAAGGCATTTCATCTCTATGTCCAGGCTTTCCAAAGCACTGAAAATGGTCACAGGCCTTACAATACCCTTTACAATCCTTATATAGTGTTTCCCACCATAGGCCAGCCAATAAAACATTACGTGTAGTAGTATATCTGCATAATGTTCACTTGTAATCCTAACATGAGCCTCCTCCATAATCACTTTGAGCTCATGCTCTAGTACACATTGGAATAAAACTTCATCCCGACCTAGTTTGTATAAATCTCCACTAATCAACATGTAAAGCATGGCACATATGGCAAGTTATTTTTCTCCAAACTCTTCATCCCTTCAAGTGCCACACCAGTATGTAAAAATACAGCAATATCTTCTAAGTCAGAGGGTGCTCGAGTTAAATATAAATAGTTGTGCATCGGCATTATATCCTCAATGCTCTATGCATCCTCACGAATTAATCCTTGATAAATGATCTGGTCTATAATTTCTCTTTCCTAGCTTAACCACCACTGTAAAGTCAAATTCCTGAAACAACAGAATCCACTAGCATATGTGCCCTAGTAGAACTGGCTTGTTCACCAAGTACTTCAATGTCATGTGATCTGTATAGAATATGAAGTGTGTTGCCAGTAAGTATTGTCAAAACTTATGTAGTGCGTAAATCATGGACAAGGCCTCGTGCTCCATAATTGTATAATTATGTTCGACTGGTGTTAACTTCCTACTTACGAAACAAATAGGATGATCAACAATATCTTCTCCAGGATAGACTAATACCACACCAATGGCCATGCTAGTGGCATCCACATGCACATGAAAAGGTTTGTTCCATGAAGGAAAGCGTAGAATAGGAACTATAGTAAGCCTTTCCTTCAATGTCTCAAATGTGCATTGTTGCGCTTCACCCCAATGGAACTTGCCTTTACTTTTTAACAATTATTCCAAGGGTGCAGCAATCTTGGCATTGCATTTGATAAACTTCTTGTAATATCATGTGTGACCTAAGAATCTACACACCTCACTCTGGTTAGTAGGTTCCTCTCAGCCCAAAATAACAACAACCTTAGCAGGATCCACTAACAAGCCTTCTTTATAGATAATATGTCCCTGCAAAGTCCCGAGGGTTAGCAAAATGCACTTCTTAAATCTTAAGGAGATGTTAAACTATTGGCACCTCTCAAACATAAGTCTTAAGTTATCACAATGATCTATCATTAGCCCATATATTGTCCAATCATCCAAGTAAACTGTAATAATTTATGAATATAGTCCTCGAATGCTTGTACAATAATGCGCAAAAACTATGAGCACATTTTTCAATCCAAATGGCATAACTATGTATGAAAAAATTCCCCACTTAGTGGTGAAATTTGTCTTCTCTTAATCCTCTTTAGCTATCCTTACTTCATGATATCAAAAATCCATCAGTGAAGGAGTGGCTCTCATGCCCTACAACGCCTTCCAAGATTTCTTCAATAAATGGTGTGCGAAAGGGATCTATCACACATGCAACATTCAACTCCCTATAATCCACATAGATTCTTATCTTTTCCATCTCAAATGAGTCATCCAAGGACCAAGAGAAAGTCCTCACCAATGTAGTGCGGCGAAGGAGGAGGGTCAAGAGGGTAGAAATATGAAACCTCAACATTTCATGTGTCCTTAATTGTTGGGAATAACCTAGTACACAATTACATGATTGACTCGGGGTCAATTAGTTCAATGATGCCTAAACAAATTATAGATCAGCTAGGTCTAAAGTACGAACTTGTCTCCAAAGGAGTAGTGAGTTAGATGGGACAAGAATAGGGCTGTGGGAACCATAAAGGATTTAAACCTCACATTACATGCATGTCTAATGTCGCAGTTTAGTAGGACATATCAATTGTTGATTTACCCCCACTCTTTGTTTTGTGTTTTTCTAGGGATTTCATGACTAAAATTAGAGGGGGTACCTATCTACCGATTGGTCACATATGCTTTTTAGGACAAGGTACGAGACCAAGGCTACAATAAGGTTGGAGCCAATTTCCAACTTTCACATTAAGCCTTATGTGTCAATTCCAATCAATGTAAATTTCTTAGCCTTTGATCAAGAAGATTTCCAAAGCACTCAAGAAGTGGATACTATGGTGGGGAATTCTAGACTTAACACTTGATGAGTGGGCTTACAAGGGCATGGATATGATCCATACAAAGAGATGGAGGAAGCCGAATTGGTAATTTATTTCCTACATGAGGACAATCTGACCCTTCCTAGCATCACCAAGTCAGATGATGAAGATGAGAATGAAGTTTGGTAGTTGTTCTTTGATGGTTCAAGGAGCACACAAGGTGTGGGAGGAGGAGAAATGTTGGTATCCCAAAAAGGTATGAAATATTGCTTCACTTTCAGATTTCAATTTAGTTGCTCAAATAACATAGTTGAGTATGAAGCATTAGTCCATGAATTATATTGGACAAGGAAAAGAGGTATCAAGAACTTGCAAGTTTTCGAGGATAGTGAGTTGATTGTTAATCGGAGTTAAGGGGAAGAATGCAGCCAAAAATGATCTTCTCAAAGCATATAAACACAGGGTGTGGGACCTCTTAGGGGATTTTGATGCCTTCAATATCCAGGCCATTCCTAGAAAAAGGAATGAGGTTGTGGATAGACTTACAGTAATCATGGAAAAAATTGATGTGGTTGAAAGTATCAAGAGAGATAAAACATAGCCCCATATCAAGGTAGTTATGAGACCAACAGTTCTAGATAACAACACAAGTTGGCAGGTGTTCGAGAATGATCAACAAGTCATTGACTTCTTATATGAAGAGGTTGAGTTCTCTGCAAAGAATTAAGAAAATTTGCAGAGGCGGTATGGTGATCAAGTGGTTCGATTAAGGACAAACAAGCTCCTAAAAGGTGTAGTCACTCTCGTATCAATCTTCGATCCCAATGATCAATTCCAGAAAGAGAAATCAAACATCATGATCAAAGGAAAAGATGTAAAGTCCATTTTAGTGGGTGAAGGTAAAGTGCTCCAAATTGGGAAAGTGAGTATTGATCAAGAAAAATATGATTTCATAAAACTTTTCCAAGAGTTATCAGATGTCTTCACTTGGAGCTAAGAATACTTGAGAGGGTTTAATCTAAACTTGGTGAAGCATACTATTGAGCTAGATCCATAATCCAAGCCCATTAGGCGAAAACAAAGACCGGTAAATCCTCATATTGAGCCTCTCATCAAAAAGGAATTGAACAAGCTTATTGAGGCAAGCATCGTCTTTCTGATCAAGCACTCTTCATGGGTTGTTAATTTGGTACCGGTTAGGAAAAGAAATGGAGAAATCAAGTTGTGCATGGATTTCCGAGACTTGAATAGGGATTCTCTCAAGGATCATTACCCACTTCACTCCATGGAGTAGATCTTGCAGGTAGTAGCTGGATCAAAAATATTCTCTCTCTTATACGGCTATTAAGGCTATAATCAAATCATGGTGAAAGAGTAAGACCAATTCAAAACAACCTTCACCACAAAATGGGGCACATATGCTTATAGGAAAATGTCATCCGGGTTATCAAACATTGGAGCTACATTCCAAAGGGCTATGGAAATGGTGTTCAAGGGGTTGATAAACAAAATAGTTCTTGTGTACTTAAAAAACATCACTATATTTTCCAAGAACGCAACAAGCCATCTCCATCACCTCAGGCAAGTGTTCCAAAGATGCAGGACATTTTGGGTATCTCTAAATCCAAAAAGTGTATATTCCTGGCTCATGAAGGCAAGATCTTAGGCCAAATAGTGTCTAAAGAGGGGCTAGAAATTGATCCAAAGGGAGTTTAAGCCATTTGAACAATTCCACTACCAAGTTACAAGAAGGCTCTCCAAATTTTCTTGGGGAAAATCAATTTTGTTAGGATGTTTGTTCCTAACTTTTCCAATCTTGTCAAGCCACTAACATTGATGTTGAAGAAGAACATGGATTTTAAATGGATTGTTGAAGGAAAAGGAAGCTTTGAATCCATAAAGCAGACTATTGCATAGGATCTAACCCTCATAAATCTATATTTTTTAAGGACTTTATTCTATACGCTTTTGGTGGCACGGATGCAATATCTGCAATATTATTACAGCTAAATCAAGGACTGAAGCAATCTATTACATTTTTATCCAAGGCCTTTAGGATTATGAGGTGAGATATTCATTCATTGAGAAACATGTCCTTGTTGTGATTAGAGGTTTAAAGAAATTCAGGCATCTAGTGTCAAATAATAAAATTCATTTACTAGTTTCACATGCGGGTGTGAAAGATTTTATTTTGAGCAAGGACCTTAATGAGAAAAGGGTTGGTTGGATAACCAAGGTCATGGAATATGACATTGATATTAAGGTAACTAAGTTGGTCAGGGGTAAGGGTCTTTGTGAATATTTGGATTCCAATCGGCATGAGGGGTCAAGAAATGAAGAAGGATATGTTTTAGTGTTACAAGATGAGCAAGGACAAGTAGCGGATGGTGTCCATTCCTTATTGGACTCGGGATATTATACACTTCCTTCAAACAGTCACATCCCTCAAGGTTTCAACAAGGCCAAATGGAGGTATTTCGGACTTTGTTACATCTTGTATCTACTTGTAGATAATATTTTTTCAAAAGGGATGTGAATGGTGTCCTCTTAAGATGCATAAAAAATATCAGATAGAGAGGGTATTACATGAGTTTCATAATGGAGAAATAGGTGGTCATTTTTCCCCAAGGGTGACAACTCTTAGAATTATGAAGGTAGGGTATTATTGGCCTAACCTCTTTAATGATTGTTATGCATGGATTAGGAAATGCAAGAAGTGTTCCTTCTTCACAGGTAAAGAGAAACTAGCAGACCCTCCCATTACACCCCATCTCTGTAAATGAACCATTCATGTAATGGGGTTTGGAATTTATTGGGGTGATCAACCCAAATTCTAGCCTAGGTCACAAATGGATCTTGACAGCTATAGATTACTTCACCAAGTGGACAGAGGTAGTTGCACTCAAGGAAGCAAATGAAGCCAACATTCTAGATTTCTATGAAGGCATTGTGATAAGGTTTGGTGTCCCTTCCACTATAATATCAGATAATGCTCGCTTTTCTTGGGGAAAATATATCGAATGGGGGCGGTGAAAATGGCATCTATTTGAGCACTTCCTCAAATTATTACCCTCGAGGTAATGGGTAGGTGAATCCACCAATTTAAGCGGGACTCTAAGTGAGAACCAGAAAACATGGCACACCAAGTTGAAATCAACCTTGTGGGTTGATAGGATCACCCCAAGAGGTCAACGTAAAATTATCCTTACAAGTTATTCATGGGAGGAAGCAAGGCTACCCATATCTCTTAAGCTTCCAATCTTTGGAGCTTCTTAAGCGATTGGAACCATCGAATTTAGGCCCATAGAAGCTATGTATGCAAAGCTCATGGAGCTATAGGAACTAAGAAACCAGGCTATGAAAACAATGGATAAGACCAAGCTCAAATCAAGAGGAGATTTAACCAAAAGGCCAAAAATAGAACCTTTCAAGAAGGAGACTTGGTCCTAAAATGGGATGTAGACAGAGCCAAACCAGGAAGAAACTCTAAGTTTGATGTAATATGGAGTGGCCCTTACATGATTTTAGAATGTAAGGAAAACAATTTTTTCGATTGTCAAAGTTAGATGGAAAAGAATTGAAAATTCAGTCAATGAATCTATCTCAAGCATTGTTACTAAAGTGAAGTATCTTCCTTATACATATTAGATTAGATTTTATAATTCCTCCAAGTTCTTGTGGCACATTGCTCTGTTGTAGTGTAGGGTTGCTTTTGTAATAAGTGCTTTTGCACTCTCTACATATTCCATTTGGGATGTGTATGAATTTGTTTTTGTATATAGTTTTTCCTTTGTTATTTTTGCACTTTCTAGTATCATGTAGGGCCTTATAATGGAACATTCAATCTCCACCCATGATTTAAGGCAATGACATGTGCCAACATTGATTTAGAGGTTTGAGGGGTAAATTCATAGGTGTTGGACTCGTTTCAGAAATCAAAGTGACTCCATGCCCAATGGACACCAACAAGGTCACGGGTATTTCAAATCTAGCAAGCAGATCACCCCGAAAGTCACCAATTGTTATCCATTTTACGCACCCTTGAAAAAGCAGACTAACCTACAAGTGCGGGCATTACTTGATTAATGGAAAGCGGTTTGTAAATGGGGTAGCTCTGCGTGCAAAGGTTTGAGCCATTAGTTATAGAAAGCAGGAAAATATTATCGGAAATGATATACGAGCGTTACCATCCTAAGTGCGGGGATGGTGTTATTAGCCAACAATGTATGGATGTTACCAATTGATAACACAATGGTATTGTCGGCAGACGGTGACAAATAATCGACGGCGTCACCGATCAAGTAACATGTTTGGCTATTATCACCCGTAACAACGATGGTATTATCGGTGGTAATATCAACTAGCTCAACGACAACACTTTTAGGACCGACTTGTTCCCAACCAACATAATGAAGAAAATCTTACCGATTGACAACAAAAAATGTCTTACTAGCCAACTATAGGAATATTGGCATCAAGCCTTGGAGTAGGTGAAGTAGGTGGGTGAAAAGATAACTCAACAACTAGTTTTAATGAAGTATGGCACCCATGTCTTCTTCTATCAGAGAAGTACCCTCAGGAAGTGGATTTGTATGGCTTCTCATACTTGTTTAATGAAGTATGTCAGTTGGTGAAGCATTTCCAAGGTTTTTGCTCTATATATTGTAAAATTCACCTCATTTTGAGGAGAGACATTTTGTAATGCAAAGGAACTCTATCAAAATTGTTCCAGAGCTATTGTGAGCTAAAGGCCTCAAATTTGGGCATTTTGTAAAGGATTTTTTCCTTGTTCCTATATTGTAATGGATTGTGCATGTTTTTAGCAATAAAATTGGTGTTTTGTGTTTTTTTCCCTAACTTGAGTTATATTGCATCTTTTGTCTCTCGTTATGTTTGCAGGTATATTGTGCATATATTTATCTTTTTTGCACGATCTTTAATTTGTTGTGCTTTATGAATATAGGGAGTTGAGTATTGTTTCAGACTATAGCACTTCCACTTGCCCTCTTCCACTTTGTTGACTCCCTATTTTTCACTCACTCAAAGTATTTCGCCCCTTTCTTTGTGCGTCACCTTATCTTAGAGTAGATTTACTTTTATGCATTCTTTTATCCTTGTCTCCTTAAAAGCATTTGGGTAGGATTAGGTTATTTTTTCATTCTCTCCACTTTGGAGAAGTTGGCACTAACTTCGTAGAAGAGAAGTCAAATTTCTCCTAAGGGTTATCTTACTTATAAGGTCCCACATTGTAGGATAATCCCGTGTTATGTGGATTACATTGATTGCCTCACACACAAAATCACAAGCAATCAAGGGTGCTATAATTTTGCACTAATAATAACCTCTAGGGAATAAGTCATTAAATTCATGCAGCCACTCAATTATCTTTGCAACCTCTCGAGTCGGACTAATAATCTTAAATGATTGCCTCCTTAGGTTCATCATCTATCCCGATGTTTACCTTCTTTGTTTTTCATAGGCTCATGATATGTGTGCACCTTCTCATCTTCACTATCTAATACCTCGTGTGTACCCTTAGTATGCTCAAAATCCATATTTTCCACTTCTTCATCATCAATTACGTAGACCATCTTACCTTTTTCTTTTTCTAGGTAGGTGTGCCCAAGTTGTTATGTGTTTGTCTCTTCTTCCTCATAGTTTGCCTCCAAATCGACTCACTAGTAACTCTTGAATAAGTTCCTTAGCCTTTGCACTATCTCCCAATGTCAAGTGCTTCATAACTGTAATGCCTCATTCACTAGAGGTTTAGTGGAAAAATAGTCAAAGGTCTGAATCATACCATGTCAGTTCTTTCCAATTTCTTGTTTCTCTATTCAACTTTACATAAACATACCATGCACACACGTAACCTCACAAAGTGTAGTAGAACTTGTGCACCCACAGTGAAGGTGGTAAGGCCTCTTGCCCCTCTTTCAGAGTCTCTCACACTATTGAACATGGTTCTGAGAATCCTTCCCATGAAATTCACATGTCTTGGTAGGCACATTGCTTCAAAGGAATCTAGTAGAGAAGGTGATTCTCACTTCTCACCACTCTAAAATATTATCTATATGAACCATCCACCAAAGCATGTCATTGTCCCACATGCAAGGTATACACCAGCATATTCCTTCTTTCAACTTGATCTATCCACTAAACTTCCATAGTGCGCAAGAACACTTCAGGATTCCCCTCACCAGTGTACCTTGGTACGTGGTTACTGCCCAAATGCCTAACACATCGTTGTTAGCTCATGCACGTAACTGTCATCTACCCAGTTGTCACATAAAAACTTATAGCATCACTCATAGACTTTGCATTGTCCCACTTAATAACATCTTCATTTAATGGTTCAAGTACTTGGGATCTCTAATGGTGTGCACATAAATTCTGTTTAAATATTCTTCGCTCAAATGTTCTACATAAGGTGTATCTTTTTCATCATTCAAGGAATGAAGATGCACTCCTCCTTGTTCTCAAAACTAATATATCCTTTATTAAAGCACAAATCAACATTATTTGCATAACACCAAGGATGCCTAAGCAATGTTGCAAAAGCGTATGCCTCTTTCGGGCGCAAAACCTCAAAGTCCCTATAAACTTGGCCCCTTATATAGTAATAGTAGCATCTTTCAAGAATCCAATGGGTGTGGCTTTAGTCCTATTTTCCATAAACAGAAAATTTGAAGATGGATGCAATGGTGGCCTTCCCATCTGATTCCATACATCCAAAGTGAGTACATTCACTTCTACACCTGTATCAATCAAAATATTACTCAAAATCCATCTCGATAACCACATTTAGGGTGATGTCTTTTCATAATCCAAATTGTGAAGAGGTAAGTCGGCATGTAAAATTTGTCTCTTGAGCTCTCCTCCACCGCGTGGCATCTTCCCCCTTAGCCATTCCCTAATCAAGGAATGATGTTCTCTTGTTGTATCATCCTACAAACCTCCTTCAAATCATCAACATCATTCTAAGGAAGCTCAGCAGATTTAGCATGTTCAACTTCCATGTTGCTCTTTTAAACATTGTATCTCACCCTACAAATTTCTAATAACTTTCATGGTTTCTTGATAAACTTCTTTTTGATGAGTAGGGTATGGATACTTTGCATGCAATACTTCTTCTTTTGTGATAAGGGGCTTCTACTTTAGAACTTCCCTCGCATGTGTAGCCTCATACACGTAGTGACTAACACAGTACCATCTCGAGATCGGTGTTAACCGGTATCCACCTTGATCTTCTGACACATTGTACTCTAACCATTCCCGTGCTCTTTTCCTATTTTTGCTTCTTACTCAAATGTTCATACAAATTCGGTAATTCTTCATAATTATGGTTCTTTCCACAAAAAGAACAAATAATATTCTGAGGGAATTCACGCCTATAATGATCAAGGATCCACATGTATAGCATGTTCCTCATAAAAATTCACTTATTCCACCGACGCTTTACCTCGGCATCTAAATCCTCCACGGTATCCTCGACCTCTACCTCGGCCTCCATCAAAGCGCCCTTCATTGTTATTATGATCATGATGCTCACCTTATTCCTTTGAATTATTTTCAACATTGGTCCGACATACACCGATATCGATTGTAGTGCCCACTTCCCTTGACACTTTTTATTATTGATTTACGTCATCGACTATACTTATGGATACTATTGTAGCTTTTTGACTTAGCATGATGTTAGATGATTGACATACATATATTATGGTTAGACTTTGATTTATAGTAGTATGTGTGTGGATTATTAGAGGTATGTTACACGATGATGATGGATTGTCGACATGGTTATATATTATGACATTCATGTTTTCGTTATATTGATTAGACCTTAGCTAGTTGAACTAATCTTATGATCTTATTAATATTGATAAAATGTAAAATTGAGATGTGTTGGAAATTGATATTAGTAATGTTACTTATCTAGATGATAATTTAATTTAATTTATATGTGGATGATTGTTGATTTATATTGTATATTTTACCTTGGATGTTTTGATGCGGCCACGAGGCCGAAGGAGGTATTGTATGTTTTGCAAGTAAAATATAACACAACAACCAACGGGGATTGGAGACCAACCACATTGGAATGCTAAATGAATTCAACAAGGGTCACCATGGCAACATGTATTTTTGGTGTGTGTGTGTGTGTGTTTGTATTGTTGTGGTTAGGGGTGCCCATGGGGGTCACATCAATTGTGACCAAGGGGTTTGTGTGTGTTATTTTTTAGTTTCCTTTGTTTGAATTTAATATGTGATTTTATAGTGATGTATTCTCCTTTTATTAATTACTTGATTTGTGTCTAGATTAGTAAATTAATCTTTTTACTAAATTAATTGTGGATGGGTCAAAAGGATTTCATTTATTAGATTAGATGGCTCTTGGTTTATGTGTTATAAGTTGAGTGTTTGTGATCTTGAGTGTTATACACTCTACCCCTTCATGGAAATTCGAATTTGGCCTTAAGGGCCAATTTTGGAGGCTTATGGGACAAGTTAAACTTGTTCCACACCTCTTAAATTTCTATACCAACCCTACCTATGGATTAAGGGGGTCAAAAAAAGACCCCATTATGTGTTTTGGGAAGACAAAAAGGTAAAGTTTTATTGCACTTTTTTTCATGTAATTAAAGTTTTCCTTAGGGCGTGTGGGCTTTGATTGTGTGTGTAAGGAAATTGTCATTCCTCTCAACCACCAATTTATGGTGCATTGGGGTTGAGGTTTGACTTTGTGAGGTGGAGTTGAGGATGAGTGATGTGGCATCCTACATGGAGCCACCTCACCCTCCTCTCTCCCTTTTCTATTTATTCAAGTTCTTTTGCTTGTTTGGGGTTACTTCTTTTATTTATGCTCTTGCTTTTTTGGGAGTTAGAGGATTTTTGAGTGCTTGTGGATTTGTTGGAGCTTCTTAGTGATTGTTTGGGATTGAAGAAGCTTGGTGTGGGAATCTTGGATCAAGCTCTACCATGGAAAGGTAGGAGTTATACTCTTGTAAAATATTTTCTTTTATATTGTGTATATGTGCATATTTTTAAGTGTTTTATTATGCTTGTTGGGCTCTTGGGTAGATTGCCTAAGTGTGGTGTAGGAGGGACTATGGGGATCTTTCATGTGGGGAGGCATAAGAATTCATTTCATGTTTTAGATGGAGTTAGGTTGGGTGCCCCACCTTAGACAAGAAATTGCTTGCATTTCTTACTTAGTATATTTTTAGAGAGGGGTCATAAGAGATTGTAAGGAGGCATAAGAGAATGTGGGAGGCTTAAGAGGTTCTTGAGGGAGGCATAAGAGTGTGTAGGGGTTTTGAGAGGTTTATTGGAGGGTTTTAAAGTGGGCACCCTTTCCCATTGGAAGGCATAAGTGACCTCCCCATGATATCATTGCCTTGTGGTTGGGGCTTAGCCAATGGGAATTGTGGAATGAGTGCAGGTGAGAAGAATTGATTCTGTCATTCCTTTGGCTCTTGCATGTTGAAGCCTTGTGTATTTTCTTGCTTTCCTTCTTGTGATTGTAGTTGTATTGTTTGTGTTTTGGTATGGTTGTAAAATCTTGTATTGTGATGTGGAAGCTTGTTTTGTTACATTGAGTTGAGTCCATTTTTCATTCTGATGTGGTTTTGGGGCTAATGGGGACACAATGAGGAGGATGGCTTCTTCTCCTCATTGGAATTTTTGGTTGGGTGGAGAGTGTTGCCTCTCCCCCATATTTTGTTGTTGTGGTCAAGTGATGAGAGGATGGAGCTTGGTTAAAGACTTGATTTTGGAGCTATGATTAAAGACAAATTGAAGTTCATTTTAGCTTTCATTCGTGTAAAATTTCCCACTTTAAGTGGAAGATGTTGTATTAATCCTTGTGAAGAAAAGTTTTGATTATTGGATATTTAAGTTGGGTTGTATGTTGAAAGGGGAAAGAAAGATTTGTGTTTGTAAAGCTAGTTTTGTTGTATAGGAAAGAAGATTATAAGGGGAAACAACTTGTTCACACCTTAGTCAACTTATTATTTCATACAAGTATAGATTTTATTGGAAAGTTAGTAGATTCTCAATTTTAAACTTATTGGAAATCTTGTAAAGTTTGGTTGTGAGAATGGTTGAAATTTGTAGTTTGAAAAGGGAAAGAAATAGTTACTTTTATTGTATTCCATGAAAATTATAAGGTTGTGAAAAAAGAGATATGTTTGTTCATTCTCTTATAGTAGTTGAAAGAAAGTTAAACTTTATTCAAATAGATGGAAAGAACTTAGATTTACTTGTCTTTACTTGGTTAATAAAAATAGAGTAATTCTTAACACTAGTAGAGAAAGGAAAAAAAGAAGTTAGCCTCCTTGGATTGTGCAAAATTTATTATTAAGATATTGTAGAATTACTCTAAACCCATTGTAACTTGATATCATAATAAGTGAAATTTGACTTGGTTTCTTTTAAAGCCTCTTACCTAAATACTATCAAAATTTTACAAAGAAAATTTAAATATGAAATTAAAATTAGTTAACGTTAATAACCATAAAAATGTTATTACTTTAATACTAGTATTGAAATTAAAATAATATTAATATTAAAATACTATTTATATTAAGATATTATTAAGATTAAAATATTATTAATATTAAAGTATTAATACAAGTATTATCTATAATATTTTTTTAAAAGAAATATATATATAAAAAAACCATGTATTAAACTATATATAAAAAAAGGGTAATAAGTAAACAAACTACATTAAGGCCACGTATTAGACTAAATATATAAAAATGTACACCTTTATATTAAATGAGAATATGTATTCAAAAGTTTTGTTTGTAATTTTTCAAAGCCTTTAAGGTTAAGGCATGGGGAAGAATAAGGAAGGGATTGGGGGGACTTATAGTCTTTTAATATATAAATCCAATATTATAGTCTTTTAATATATAAATCCCCCCAATCCAACAAACCCCAAATACATTAAACTTGTGGCAGTGTATAAAATATAAAGTTAAGGCATGACCTTCTTAAACTATATATATATATATATATATTCCATTTATTAGATAAATTATGAAATTACAATATTAAGGATTTTAAGAAAGCCTTTAAATAAAAGATTGAGTATATATATATCAAGAGTTTTTTTATTTCCTAAATATACTCAATCTTTTATTTCGGTTTCTTATTAAATCCTTAATATTGTAATTTGGGTTTATCTAATAAATGGAATATATATATATATATATATATATATATATATATATATATATATATATATACTATATATATATCCTTATATATTATATATATCGGGTTTACATATATAAAATATATATATATATATATATATATATATATATATATATATATATATATATATTCACATACCCAAATGAAAATATGAATCAAACTTAACTAAATCACAAAATGGGACAAACCCATTTGTCCTACTTGGGAAAATAATATTGAAATGAAATAAATAAATACATTTAAAACCCTAATGAGGGTGTAAACAAACAAGAAAAATAATGGAGCTTGTAAGCCTCCCAAAAGCTTAAAGGGCCTCCAATGGCTTCTCATCCTCCTCCAACAACCTGTAAAACAAAAGAGATACAATGAGCCAAAAGAAAGAGAGAAAGTAGTTTTCTTAAGCATGCTTTAGGGTTAGTTGCCTTTTCCTCATCAAGGGTCCTAAATGAATCCATCCAAGGGATGAGATTCATCCCTACAAAAAGTAGGTGGGGAGTGGGTGAGTGGAATTTGAATTTAAATTTAAATGTTTTAATTCCAAAATACATGGGTTGACTTTTTAAGGGGTCACTTTATGGGGTAGGAGTATGTTTATTAATTCTAACCCCATGTCAAATAGGTACATTGTTAATGGTTCTAACCTTGTGAAAATAATTGACCTTAGTATTTATCTATATTGATCCTTTTACCCTTGAGATTTATATGTGGGGTTTTAAATATAGTGGAATTGAGTCGTTTATTAAAATAACACTTAGGGAGAAATTAACTATGCTTGGCCTGACCAAGTTCATTAAAATATAATGTGGGTTTTTAACATTTCGTAAAAAAAAAAATTATTATTAAATTTAATTGACTTAGAAACATTAATGGGACAATTGTATTTTTGAAGCCTGTATGCGAACACGTTTCTCAAAAAAAAGTATTCCATAATTTTTTCTAGTTAACCCTAGGTTGTTCTTGAGTTTCGTGTGGGTAGAATTTAGCGGGCATTACATCAATTGCATCATGAATCGATCGTCAACTGCGATTCTCGTATCATGAGTGGTAGACATGTAAATCTTACAAGTAACATGACACATTCTTCCTTATCGCGTCTCGCAACAATGGGCATCTACTTGAATCATGATCCAGTGACAGATCTCACAGTCCGGCAACATGGTGTGCTTTGATTTATGAGGGCAACTATACTTAGTATGTCCTTCTACTTCACAATTCGTGACCCAAATACTACTACACATCTCATGAGATGAATTTGTTGACAACTTCTCCAACTATTTTTCCATAGTACGCAATCGAGCCTCTAGAAATGGGCTAACTCCAATGTCTACTGAGTCCTAACTACCTCGGTAGCGTAGAGAAGCTTCCAAAGCCTCACGCAGTCTGTAAATGTCTTATGTAAGAGTGCCCTTTTGAAAGGTGTGATCAGACCTCTGACGAACCATTGAGCATGTTGACTTGGGTAGATGTCATAAGACAACTTTGATAACAAATTTGTAAAGAGAGCATCAGACTCCCTTACACTCTCAGTCATGCCCTGCTTGATGTCCTTTAGCATGTTGATGCTCTTCTGCTCAAACTCGGGTATATGAAACTCTACTAAGAAAGCATCACGTAGCATGGTATAATCCACACAAGTCTGGTTCGGATCATATTTCATGTACCAACTATGCGCACGCCCTTGCAAAGTAGTTGAAAATTGGCTTACCTTACGCTCTGGAGCTATAATTCCCTTAGTGTGTCATAGTATTTCACACATAATAATGTGTTCGATTGCAGATCTTGATTCCTTTGTATTATGGGAGATGAAGAGACATCTCAAAATACAATTGTTGGGGTTAGTGCAGACCGTGCCCACCAGATCTAGAACTTGTATTTCCTCATGTGTTTCCTCCACCTCCAAAACCACCAAATCTGTTATATCTGAACCACCTAATCCTCTTGATCCTCCCGATCCTCCCCCTGTAGTAGGAAATGGACTAGAGAATGCATTGTCTGTGTTCAAAAATTGTGATAAACCGAACTCCCATGGTATGTGTAGTTCTGCTACTTCCAGACGTGATGCCAATGTTCTACGCGCCCACATTCTATGTTGATGATGCACAAAGAAATATACTTCCAACTAGTCTTCTAAATAACACAGATGATGATTGTGCCCATACTAGCTCATTTACTAATGATGGTTGTTAGAACCTGGAAAACCAAGCGCAAGAGGTGGGTCACGGGGAGGGATCAAATGCGTGCCCACGGTCCTTGAAATCTCCAGCGGCGCACTCTCATCCCGAGTTAAAGAGGGTTCTCTGTCATGCTTACCCAAATGGGGGAGTTCCAGATGCTCCAGCCTCACTTCCTTTACGTGAGCTCCAAATCCTTCAAGAGCCATCTCTCTCCACAACGCCATTCATTCTGCGACTTCACATTACTTCTCTAAATCCCTCTCGCGTGCCTCATTAAATTTAAATCACCTTTCTTCTCTCTACCTTTCTGCCGGTTCCACCATCTTTCACCACTCCACCTTTGCCCCACACATGGAGGGGTTTAGCTAGCCATAAGACATTGTTCTAAATCTAGAGTCACAATCAAGATCTTAATCACTAAAGGGATATCATGCAAATACGATCCTTTGGGTTCACGCAAGAATTGGAACTCAACAACCTCTAGATAGGAATAAGTAGAAACTGCGTACTCTAAAATATAGCTATTCAAAACACCACTCCACCAATGATCTAACGCACGTGTCCAAGTTGTATCAAAACTTACAAATCACGGAATTCGTCCTACATCCAAACAAGTGTTCAAAACCTCTAATTTCTTTTTGATGCGTAAGCCAATAACCATTAATACAACACTATGGGAAAATAGGAGAAAAAGCGTTTCATAGAACTCGTGATACAAATTCTATTCAACCTATGCATATGCATCAAAATTAGGCCCAGTGCTAAATTTGTGAGCATACTCTTCCACTAGATTATCTAACCACTCTTCAATACTGGCCAAATTCAACATGTACATCTTCATCTTGCAACATCTTAGCAACAATTGAAAAAGAGGTCCTGGCAACGGAACCAAAATGTAGTCTTATTTTACCCATAATAGCCCAAGGCAGGCTAGCACATCACTCAGCTAGAGATGAGCGCTCACTCGAAGTGCACAAGTGTGTCAAGTCCCTCTTTTATAGAAGCTTTGTCAAGAAGTTAGCATGAACATACAAATATTCCATATCCATAACATATAATCAAGTATATTACATAACATAAACTAGATCTAGATCTTAACCAAGTGTAATATTTACTTATATAAGAATCAAGATTAACTTTACCATGCATGAACTAGTAACAGATGTGTCACCAATCAATATGCAGCCATAAAGATCCATTATATTAATTTTTGTAAAACACAGAAGCTTCATACACACTTAACAATGTCACCATAGGTTACACGTGCCCATAAACTAGCGCAAAGCATAACTCTACAAAACGTGGATGAGGATAATACTAAAATCATGCAAATCAATACATATTTATAAGGATGGGGACTTTCCCTTCACCACCTATGCATCCTCAAAATAGGATACATACTAACAATAGTCATGTGTTGCTACAAGATGAATACAAGAGCATGCAAGCTCGCTAATAATAGTTTATCTAATAATAATCTGAATTTTAATCCTATTAATAGCTCCCAAGTCATGCATGTAGATTGGTCTTCCACTTGCCCAAAATAGTCTTGTGTGCTCTACAAGTCTTCATACAAAACATGCTCTACACTCCATGTCCATAATTAGCCTCACACCGAACATGGCTAAGTCCTAAAGTCATACTTTTCCATGGGCATGCCACTTTTACACTACATCTCCACATGCATCTACGTGCCCTATGTCTACGCGCCTACTCCTTATGTGCCTTGGTGCTTAGGCTACAATCTATCGGCCCACGAGATATTAGAGTGAAAAAGAGAGAAATAAAGGAGAGCTTATCGGACCTTGAAAAGACCAAATCCTTACTCACTTCCAAGACACTAGTGCCCAATACAAATATTAGTTCCCGAGGTGGTCTTGTCCCATTTTAGGTGCCATTTTCCAAAATGTTTTCATATCTCTATTTTGCAAATGATGCATATATAACCCAGATCCAACTTGTTCCACCAATATCCGACCTAGATCTAGTACGGACATTGAGTTACTAGCTAAGTCACTCTCATCCCCTTGTTGTTTGTGTTTTCTTGCTAATGAATGTTATATCTTGTATGTTTTTGATAGTATCGATTTTGATCTCAGTCCTCTTATAAATATTTAAATTATATTGAATCATCTAGATTTAATTCTAAATTTACATAGAAACACTCATAAACATGTTAGTTAATTTTTGTGGCTAAGGTACCTACCTCAGTCATATCCCTTGTCTTTTAAGGTTAAAATAAGAACATGTAAGAAATGTGATTGATAAATGAAAAAAATGAAATGATATACTTGTTTGAGGGATCAAGGGGACCAATTCGTAGTGCGCAGGTTTTATTGGTGGGTGATTCCTTATTATTGATGGTGTCTTGACTAAATTGGAGTATTTCATAGTCGCATCTCGAGTCACGGGAATGATCGCTAAAAATAATAGAGCACTCGTAAGCTAGTCATAGGTGCGACTAAAAATAATGTGGAAAATCTGAAATTTGATTGTGTTGGGAGATTTGGGTGTCAAGATGTATTTTTTCTCCTTCAAAAATACCTACAAACAAAGTAGATGTAAGCAATAGTGAAAATTGTGAAAGCAACCAAGAGGGATGAATGGAGAGGGTTAGTGTGATTTTATATATTTAGGGTGCATAGAGGATTGGAACAAATATGGGTGTAATGTGCATAGAGGGGTGAAATTATATGGGTCAAATGTGCATTGGAGATGTAAATGGTAGGTGGGATGGATAAAATTAAATGTGAATGGATGAGGGTGATTGAATGATACTAGATGAGGATAAGTGAGGATGTCATGTCTTAAATTAGCCTTATTTTTTACTTTTTAGGTGTTTTTGGGAATATTTGATTTTTAGTATTTATTGTGGTTTTATATTATTTTTATGTTTTTAGTTTAAAAGACCTTATGTGCAAGGTGTTTTTTCTAGTGTCTACATTATGCATAAGGGATTACTTTAGTGTTCATCAATATAAATTCCAAGGACAAAATACCAATCATTGTTGAAAACTTGCATTCCCACCTAGACCACTTGTAAAACAATCAATTGAGCGAATGATGCACTTTGGTGCTTCCTTATGTGGGACATGTTAATGTTGGAATAATCCTTGTGGTGAGATGAAAAACATGATCAAGTAAGTATGAAAACCCTCATTATTATTTACATTATGTGTGACAAGCCTACAAAATGGCTTGACCAACATTGACTCTTTATAGGTGACATAACATCTATACCATAGACCAAAAAAATCACACAAACAATGTAATCAATAACACACACACACCAAAACCATTTACTTGCATCAATGAGGGTTTACCCATTTGCAAAAATTTGGTTAGCTCCCCACCCCACCAAATATGGATACTTTAAACCTAGACAATAATAGTGATAAAGTAGACAAGGAAAGAACATATTTTGACAAATTTTTCACTTCATGGAACCCTCACCCATCATTTGAAAGAACCACGGGGCATTGATCTTCCTATAATGATCGTGATTTCTAAACATAAATGAAAACTTTTCAAAATAACAAACAATTGATTACATAGAGCTAATTAATCATGCCCGATTCCATACAAAGAATAACAAAGGTACATTCCTACATAATAAAGGTTCTGATATTATATATGGATCCCCATGCTTTGCATTAGCGAGGTGACACTTTGGAAAAATAACTTTCAAACCTAAACACAACAACAAAAGACTAAACATGCCCAACTCGAACATGTTTTCATATGGTAAAGCTAATATAAACTATCATTATGTCATTTCATACACACTTGTTTTGAAATATATTGCCAAGTATGTATCTAAAGTGGAAGAAAATTAGAAGTTGCATTGACATAATAACAAGGATATGTATAGTTAATGAAGCTTAGGACCATGTTGTTGTAGACACAAAATCTATGCACTTGGATACATTTATAGGTCTTAGAGCATACTATTATATACATGATTCCTAAGCAAGAAAACTAGTAATTGACAATGTCTTTGGGCCTTTTTCTTTGTCTCTTATACTTTTATTTACCTTACACACCCTACAGACCTGTCGATATTTGATTGATATTTCTTTTATGGCCTTGGACACTAGCGCCCATTTAGGAGAAGTTCCGAGGCGCCGATGTCCCTTTTGGGTGCTCCTAACCCTCTTTACTTTCTTCTTACTCTTTTGGGTTTCTTTTACTTTTGGGTCATAGTTTACAACTTTGGGTTGGAATTTTAGTTGTCAATTAAAAATTCAAACAAAGGAATCATACACACACACACACACACATACATAGTTATAGTTGCCAAATGAAGGACGAGCATTAATCATTATCTATTATCATCTAAGCTTACATCCAAAGGCATAAGACCATTACAAAGCATCCATCTATCACATACACTCAAGGAATAAGGGATGCATTCTTTTGTATACACAACATAGGAGGGGAAGTTTATTCTATTTCATCTCACACATTCTATACATTTGCTAAATTTTAGGTCTAGCCCACTATCATTGACAACTTACACAAGGAATCCTAGGGCATTATTTCACACACTTACACACATAACTATATGGAATATGAAATCTAGTTCGGTGTTCAATACTAAGTTCGCTCTTCGGGTGACCGTCGAGGTCGAGTCCAACTCCACATACTACATCTTTATTTTTAGGATTTGATGTGGTTTATGGGTATGTGCAACTAGACATTTGTTTCATAGGTTACAGGTATAATCAACAACATTGAAACAAGACCAAAGTGATAAACAAAGATCAATAGTGGATCTCATCCCCGCACATAGATCGAACCTATTGCATTTGGGGGCACTCATGTCCTTCCATGGGAACTTTTGTCCTGCAAATTTTTGAGTCCTAGAATTTATAGTTAGCCTTTATGACACTCTATTATGTTCAACAGTTTCTCAATCCAAAACACTTATGATCACTCAGAAACCAACTAAGTCATCTATCTCTCTCATTTGCTCATGGTTTCATGTTATTGTTTGTTTGTTACTTATCCATTTACTATATTTTATTTCTTGTATATCATACGGTGTAGTAGTTACTCGAAATGTAGATTCAATTAAATTTATATTAAATCGGTTGTCACATCATATCACAAAATTTTGTCAAAAAATTTGGTGGATTGTGACATATGCGCACAAGAAAACGCCACATACTCTAGAAACTACCGCTTATTATTTATAATCACTTATCCATAATAATTAATGTTGGGAGAACAATGTTACTTGAGTACGTAAAATTTTAGATGAAAACAAATTACATCATGTTTGCTTGCATTCTTATATGTAACACCCTCCTTATTTAGAAACAATTACATTGCTTGAATATTCTCACTCATTCTCCTTATTGGTGTATGTCATATTCACACTTATTGTGAAGTCCACCTTAGGTAGTGTTGTTACCAAGGTGAGATTTATTATGTGCACAACATTGGTAAATGCACATTTAAGTGGTAGTTATCCTCACATGTGTGAGAAGGGTGAGGTGTAACTCAAGTAATGATTTTATCCCACCTTTCACTAAACCAATAATAATCTCTCACTCACCTCTTACTTTTCATATATAAGGAACATTTGTGTCCTTATGGAAAGTTAGATTTGAGCTTATAATCATCTCAAAGTTGATGGAGATGCGGTCTCTTAGGGATATTATGATCTAGTGCTGACCATTGTTGGTTGCACACACGTATGCATTATATATTTCCTTTAATTTGATCTGATGTGATTTTGTTGGTGAATCTCTTCCTCTTTTCTAAGTATTTTGTGTGGATGTTTGCATTGCGGAGTTTTCTTGGTCCCTCCTCAATTCATATATGGTATTAGATCCATATTTACGATCTCCATTTCATAATTTCCTTATATCTAAAATTTTATTCAAAGTTATCTACATTATTAGTTGTAGATTTGATTGAAGAAGAGTTTTTGAAGAATTTTCTACCTTCTTTCCATTTTTGAGTGTTTTTGTGGATCTTAGATTCCTTTTGGAAGATTTTAAAGATATGGAATTCTAGACCTTTATCAATTCCAAAATTACCATACTTCTTTCTAATCCCCTAAGCATGTTATGAGCCAATCCACATTGTGGGATTTCAAAATTACCCGATGGGTATTTATTGTTTGTACCAAAATTGTTATTATAGGGTCATTTTAAGGGTTTTTAATTTCTAAAAATTATGGACATGATCTAGTATTTTCCTAATTTCTACTTTAAAATAGATTTTTTGGAGCTTCGACCTAATTTTCTATGATTTTTAAAAGTTTAAATCTACATGGAAAACAAGGAGTATGAAGAAAGAATATTATGGTTTTTCTTACATTTTTATACAAAAACATGTCTTTGAAAGTATATTTTTTAGATTCCTCTCTTTGACATCTTTCTAGAAAGTATTTCTTTTGTAAAAATGGAGCACCGAGGCACCCATGACATGTATTATAAGTTTCAACATAAATTTGGTGCATTCTACATGCTCGACATCATTGGTACATTTTACATATTATGCAAAGTCATCTCTTAACCACCCATATGACTACCATCTAGCCTTTACAACATGTGCTCAAACCTTACCCCACCATATTACCATCCACTAGGAATTTTAATTCCCAAGGGCTATACTTTCATCATTGAGCCCTTTTTTGGAGTACATTTCTTCTTGGGCTCATAACTTTTGATCCGTAAAGCCTAGGAAGATGATTTGTGTTTACAACTTGCCAATTTTTCACGATATAATCAATGATGATGTTAATATTTAGTTTTGATAATCCATATTTCTAGAATCAACAATTTTTAGCTTGTTTAGTTAACCAAATTAGGTATTTTAGACCTTTATGTGGCCATAAATTTTGACTTGTAACTTTCATTTGCATGTTATTTTTTCAAGTGTGTATTTTTCACACTCTTTGTAGTTGAAAAATATATTTATTTTGAAGTTGACTCAAATTTTGAAGTTTTATAGCTTAATGTCCTATTTGATAAATTGTAAATCATATTGGGTTGGTTTTTCATATGTATTTATACTAAATCTTGAATTATAAAGTGTCATGGGGATTTTTAAAATTTCCTACCTTCATATATGTGTGTAATTTTCACAATCCCTTTTTACATTTCATTTGGTGAGTTCATCATGTGGCATTTTGGACACTCTCACTAGAGTATTTTGTTGTGTTTTCTTGCACACATATTGTATTGACACCATTTGGAGATATTGAGTTGCATTGTCTTGACTCCCTAGTCAAAATTACAGGGGGTGTTGTGCACTACCATTGCTTCTTTGGTTGTTCAAGTATGTTATGTACCTTGTGTTTGTTCTAGCGGATGTAAAAGATGGTTTTTATGCCAAAGTATTTTTTATGTCAACCATTTTGGGGTTTTTAAAATTATTTTCATAGCTAAGTATGTGTTTGAGAAAACCCTTATGTCGTTTTCAAAAACTACTATAGTTTTTCGGACAACATTCTTTGGTGGTTTTAAAATTCAAAACAAATTCTAAGCTAGCATTTTTGGTTTTCAAAATGCATTTCGTTTAGATGGAGCACGTATGAAAATCAGTATATTTTTGAGCCAACATTATTTGGCGGTTTCAAAATTAAGAGACAAATTCTAAGCCAACCTTCTTTGGTTTTCACAATGCATTTTGTTTAGATGGAGCACATGTCTATAGTCATTATTAGTCATACTGACCATATTATTGGAATCAATACATTACTTTGGAGGCTTTACTAGATTCAAAAGACATTTACTTCAACTTCATTGCTCTTTTTTATATCATTGTACATGGGTACCTCATTAGGCCTAGTTGTTGAGACCCATATTTATGAGCATAAGACTTCTTATTTTTACCACATTACTCACATTGATCTTTAGTGGGGTATTGGTGTGTGTCACATACACACTTGTGAATTCCATCTTAGGAAATGTTGTTACCATGGTAAGATTTATTATGTGCACAACATTGGTGAATGCACATTTAAGTGGTAGTTATCCTTACATGTGCATTGTATATTTCATTTTAAATTAATCCAATGTGCATTTTTTGGTGAATTTTTCCTCTTGTCTGAGTACTTTGTATGCATGATTGCATTGAGGAGTTTTCTGAGCACTCCTCAATTCCTATAGAAACACGCCACAAAGTTCAAAAACTACCCCTTGTTATTTGTAATTTCTCATTCATACCATTGAATGTCGAAAGAACAATATTACATTGAGTACACAAAATTGCGGACAAAAATAAATTACATCTTGGTTACCTACATTCTTATATGTAGTTCCCTCCTTAGTTATAAATAATAAAATTTCTTGAATCTTCTCACTCATTCTCTTATGCTTCTACCCACAAACACTTCAAGTAGAAATAGAGGAAATAAAAAGTAATTGTGAATATATTTTCTTAATTCTACGTCATTCCAATATTTAGAGAATTTTGAGATATTTTGTTGGATAAAGCTACTTCTCTACAAACATATTCATTGCATACATCTAAACATAAGCCTCTACAAACATAAATTACTCATAAAATTACAAGACATGAATACAAAAAAATATCATGTATGACATGTTGTTTGCATGGTTGAAACAAATATTAACAATGAAGATTCTAAAATACTTATTTGTTAAACAAACATATGAAATATGCGGTATGTATGGATGAGAGTTATAATCACATATGGGGATTTCCAATAGTGTCATGTTAAATGAACTATAAATGTTGGGAAAACACAACTTTGACAACAACAATGTATGGAAACAACACAACATTCCTCCACACTTATATCAAATAAAATGCAACACTACATAACATTTCATAAACATAAATAAACACTCCCAACATGATTCTTGTAAGCAATTACCTTTGAATCACCCATAGTATTAACTATCGCTAAAACAACTAACACTTAACATAATCACAAATCACCACAATAACCATTCCTTTAAACAATTATTACGTATGATCGTAAAAGGAAGCGCATGCACTAAAAATCATAATTGATTGATTACATGTGAAACATTCTTCAAACTCAACTACCAAGCAAACAAAACCCCTCTATTTTTTTCCCCTACAAGTACATTATTTTGTTTAATATACATACCTCAATAATATAGTAAACATTGAAGATTCCAATAAAAGAGCTAAAACTACAAAAGGGACATTCCCTAAAAGTTTTTAATAAGACATGAAACACATAAAATACTTGTTTTTCAATGAGATGATCTTCAAAGGGCCAAAAAATTATTAAATATAAACAATAGGCTACTTAAGGAAATTTTCTATGGCCATCGCCTCTGCTTTGGTGGAATATCTACAATTTTCATCGATGACCTAGCCAACTATTGCCTATCATGGAAAAACCTATAAATGTATAACATTCAAATGTAAAAATCTTGTGGCATGCATTTACTATGATTATCACATTAGAAACTATTATTGCCAACATGACAACAAGACAAGTTAGGTACACTTTTTCCAAACATTAAGAGAACATCATGATTGTAAATTATTGATGTGTTCCATGAATAAATTTTTCGCTAAGCTTAAACAAAAAGGATTTGATGACTCGATACGTATATTCACTATAAATGATTTAAAGAGACTACACAATAAAAAAATGTTGTAATAATTTGTCTTATAGTTGGACTTAGTATTGTAGTTTGCACAAAAAAACACTAACAATGACCATGATAATGACTAAATCCCTCCACAAATCCTATTCTATATAGGCCAATTAAACATGCTTACAACGAACTTATGGATTTGGGTAAGTCTTATAAATGGGGCTCTCGAGAAAATTTGTAGACATTATATTTTATTCGGATCTAGACCACTAGACTTACTTATGATTTATGTGTCCTAGTCATATTCGATGACTACACATGTCTTTTTGGATCAAAATGATCATAAATTTTAGCATAATACTAATAACACTATGCAAACCGTAGAGACATGCTACCACTAACCATAGAAAGGGCTATCACTATACACAAATACTAGGGGTTAAGACTTACTAAAGAAATAATTGACATCAACACAACCAAAAGATAGGGCCTAAGAGTCATGGCCATATCTAGAGTTCAATTGACAACATTCCTTCAAAGAAACCCCTTGAGTGTCATTTGAGTGGTGCTAAAAATAATAAATGTTACATACACTAGCAATTGCTCATGGGTCGCAAGTTACGCTGGAGAGGATAATAATGTTTAGTTTGTTGGAATTGTATTTTGTATTGATATTACCTAGAGGTCTATAAGTTGCTAAGCTCTTATTTTTTTAGTACCACATTTTTGTAAGACACAATTATCTACTAAAGCTACTTTTTAACATTTCAATGTTCCCAAAGCATATTCAATAATCTCATTTTGTGGAGCTTATTCACATCTCTCACACAAAGGTGTCTTGTAGCAATCCTTGAGATAAACTTGGTTGTGTTCTAAAAATCAACACATACATGAAGGTTCTCAACAAATCCAATAATTGTCTTGACATGGGGCTAACAAATCAAACGAAATTACTAATTTCTCACTTTCTCTAACTTTACATAGATCTCTTGTATCTATGAGTGTACTTCGTCTCTTCCATAAAAAACATATACGATTTTATGGCCTTTAATCCTATTACATTCATGCACCATTTTAATTCCCCTATCCTTCATTAATCTCTTTAATATTGAGACGTTGTCCCACCTAAAGAACACCCTTATTACACAAATCCACGCCCCAATAAACGCGCCATGGATATAGGGATGGATGGATATATATTATAAATGAAAATGGAGATATATTAGCTGTGACTCATCCAACGATTGACTGACCACCATTAATAGCTATACAAACACAGCAGGGAAATGCACGATAAATACCAATGTGTCCTCTGTCATTCTTCAAACATCTGTTATTCTCAACTCAATTATTTGTGGGCAGGGAAGAACCTAAACAGAGCAGCTATAAAATCGAAGTTTTTTTCTGTCAATGGAAACTGTGCAAGACAACAATCGGTTGTAGAAGCAAGCGCCGCTGCCATTGAAAGTGAGCAGTCCACTTGCAGATGTGTTTAGGAAGCCCTGATGTCAATAAAATCTAAAATAATTATGGAGAATGAGGCGGCGGCTCAGAATGGGACATCCTCGAGTGCCAATAATCACACTGGTGAACTATCTTTATTGCCTAATAAAATTACAGAGGTAGAATTTGGCCCACTCTGGTGACATATTTCTTCTAGCAACATATTGGAGATACTGTAACTGTGAAGGAAATGGATTTATGGGTGAAAAAAGCTACAAATAACCTTTTGGTGCCTCCTGATAAACGCTGTCATGAGTTCTTTGTTCACCCGTCTGAAGCTTTCTGTAAATAAGAAGGCCAGTTATCACTTTCCCGGAGGAAATGTTGGATGAGGGACAACGGAAGAATGGGGCAATTCTCATATTGCCTGGGATAATCCATAACTTTGCTTCACTTCTCGCCTTCTCTGAAAATGAATGCAAGAAAGGAAGACTGTGGAAACTGCTCATGTAACTCGATGACAATTTCTCGCAAGTAAATAGGATACATCTCATCTGGGAAAACCCCAGTTGAAAAACAAAAGTTGGAAACTACATATCATAAAAATGAAATGTAAGCGTCGACACATTCACTTGCAAAAAGGAAAATCCAAAAGTATCATAACAATAATATTATCATGCTTACCATAAACGCTTTCGGTAAATTCAAGAAGACTGTCTGGAGCACTTCTGTAGAAGAATCTGCTAAATAGCGACATTTTTCAATTGAAAACAACTTGCCTTTCCTTTGACCACTGGTATGTTGTAAATACTGTATTTATAATTGCTCGATCCTAGTTTCTGCACATAGGCAAAGCAAGGTCTGACCTTTCACGACCATGACGCAGACATAGCAGATTGCTCACAAACAAACACAGGTTAGAAAGAGGAGAATCAATCTGTTGCGTCCCAGAAAGAAGATTTAGAAACCAATTTGGGTATTCTTTAGGGTGAGATTGCATCTTTAAAGGAGGACAAAACTTAACTGTAATCTCAAAACTAAGGAAATCAGAAGCCAATTGAGTGCATAATGGCGAAGCTGAATAAGCTTTCCAGCGCTCAGCAAGTTTCCTTGCTGGAATATCATGCGATGCCGGTATACAGCCCCACGGGAAGGCTCAAAATCGCCAGCGGTCCCATGAGCACTCTGGTGGACGATCCTCCCGTCTCCCGAGCTCGCACCTGCGCACCTGCTCCTCAAACCCTCACTCCAACTCCTTCAGGGGCTTCTCCAGGTTCGAGTTGGAGAAAACGTCCCTGCGATTACAGTATGCCGGCGGCCATGATAAAGCACTGGTTCAGAGCGAGGAAGAACATGATAGATAGCATGAAATCCCACCTCATTATTCTGTAGACGTATTTAACTCCCACCAAGAATGTGATTATTCCATGCGAATGAAAAAAATGATCTTTCCCTGTTTAATAGTTTACAACGTTGAAATCTGTACTGTACACACACGACAGGAAAATCTATTGGATTTCTTCCCCAAAAAGTGGCCATATTAAATGCGTTGGACACTTACCTCTCAACAACATTAAATAAAATAGTGGCCGGAAAAAGTCAGTTGGAAATAGAGTTACCGGAATT
The DNA here is from genome assembly GCA_018340775.1 of Taxus wallichiana var. yunnanensis. Classification (NCBI taxonomy): domain Eukaryota; kingdom Viridiplantae; phylum Streptophyta; class Pinopsida; order Cupressales; family Taxaceae; genus Taxus; species Taxus wallichiana. The sequence continues at coordinate 799,096,439 of CM031235.1, forward strand.
TGACACTCTCCAGCATGAGCTTCTTCAAAGTAAACGCCTCCGCGAATAATTATCGGAAAAAGAAGAGGCTCACATGCATTTATTCTCCCCATAGAAAAATCTAGTAAGCATCAAACCACCCTCACCCATGTGTCATGTCACTTTCTTCTCTTCATTATTCTCTTTTGGATATACCATTTACATGGTTTTCACTCTTTCTATTTTGTTTTTGTATTTTTGATGTACATGTGGACACTCTACAAACATAAATGGATATAGACGAGACTTGTCTTCCTTCTTGTTGTCACATTTCCTTTGTTTTTAACACTATTAAGTATATACGAGCTTTGATGTTTCTTATAGTATATTATACTTACCTTAACAAACAATCTTCACCACTTATAAGGATGCACACATATTACATACATTGACCATGTTTGAGTGATGCATACCAAATTCAATGCACGAATGGTTTTAATTCTTGCAGTTAGCATCCTCACAACAATTCTAGGTTTATAGATATATACAAGCACCAGTTATGTCTTGAATATCGTGTATACCATATGTATGCTTCCAATTGTTACACATGTTGGTTGGTTTACAATATTGCATTTTCAAATTTATTTTTATGGTCACACTTTTACAAATAAAGAAAGCAATAACAATTTATCTTTCATATAACATTAATATGTTATGGTTCTTTAGATTTATATTTTATCTTACAATTGTACACCCACTACTCAACATAACAATAACATATATTTGTACAATGTTGAAGCTAAAAATAGACAACTAGGCTAAAACAAATGTAATTTTGGTATTAGATTGCAAAATATAATACACTCAATAAAACTTAAATTTAATTCATTTGTACATGACATTACATGTATAGGCTATAACTCTCTTATTAACAAGGAGTTGGCCTTAACAAACACAATCCCAACATGATCTCTCTCAACCAACCCCTATCATGAAATTATATCTCCTAGAGTATCTTCGTGGATGAGTTGTTAAGCCGACTCAAAACTCATATACTATTTTATTCTAGCGTCTAAACATAATTATAACATACATCTATGCATGGTTATAATGTACTCACTAATACATTATTCCTAACATTCCCCCTTAGTATGAACATAGTAGAAATAAAATCAAACTTCTTCAATTGCGGTATGCTTGACTGCAGTGACACGCCCATTATTGTGGCACGTGATCTTGATCTAAATGAAAGGGACCTCTTATCAACCTTACATGGTTTTTGTAGTCTTTTATTTTACCAAACAACCCAAGGTGCACTAGTACATCACTCGAAATATCTGAGCGCTCACTCGAAGCACGCAAGGGTACCAAGTCCCTCTTTTATGGTAGCTTTGTCAAGGAGTTAACATGAAAAGACATATAATCCATAATCATAACAACCAAATCCATAACAACCATGCAAAGATAAACCACAACTAGATCTAGATCATAACCATATGCAAGAATGAACTAAACAAGAATCAAGATCAAGTTTACTATGCAAGATCTAGTTATAGATAAGTCAATAACTAATATCCAACCACAAATATCCATTGTATTAATCATTGTAAAACATGGAAGTTGAATACGACAATGGTAACTCCATAAGGTCATGCGCATAAACGAAACAATAGCATAACCTCTCAATCATTCACAGTCTAATACATCCCCTAAGTCGTGCAAATCAATACATATATATAGGTAGTGGGGACTTGCCCTTCACTACTCATGCACTCTCCAAAAATAGCCCACATGCTAGAAATAGCCATGCATGTGTTACAAGCCAATTACAAGAGCATGCAAGCTTGTTAATAATAGATTATCTTCTAATATAAACTGTAGATCTAATCCTATTAATAGCCTAAGATTTGTATTAAGTTTTAACTTCCTTTGCATGAGATTTATCTCAAAATAGACTTTGTTTGAACTACAAGTCTTCATGTTCTATTCTTATCTTCAAAACCTTGCTTAGACATTACTCCAACCTTTTATCTCCTCGGCTTCGCTCGTGGATCAAAATGTGGCTAAGTATGGAATACAATCTATCAAGGCACAAGCCTTCACACTTTATCTGTCTTACCCTCGCATGTTCCTTCGTGCTTAAAATCCGCGTGTCAAAATCCCTCTTAGTATCCTTTCTAGGGTCCAACATTACTCCACTCTAGCTAGATTTTTCCCCGATGATTCTTCGATCACTAAGTACAAAAAGCTTCATGGAGACAAAATTTCTCGAAGTAAAAATGAACAGTATACCAAAAACCTTCAAAATGCTTGGAGGAGCTCAAGGAACTCTACATCTATTTCATCCTTTGGCTTCATCCACTCCTTCAACTCTTTTAAAGCCTTCCCCTGGCGCCTTTGCCTCCACAATATTTGGTACTTGATCCAAAGTGTTATCTCTTCAACTCTGCTCTTTAGTTCATGTATGACCACCCTTATCTTTGTGCTGAAGCTCCCTCAAACACATCCATGTGTTCCAGTATGGAATTTTGGAACTCACCAATATTAAACTCAAGTTTTTGCACTTTTCTTGATTTTTCCTTCTATGCGGTGGTCTCAATAATCAATTGAGTGTGCTCAAGTTTGTTGGTGGGGACCTTCTCTTGTATGGATTTTAGGATTACTTCCTCATCCACCATTCTAACATCAAGAAATGGCTCACACTTTCTGTATTGGTTAAAACCCATATCTGCCAGTGTATTTACTTCCTTGAGTTGGGCGAGCAAGTCTTCCAACTCAGTGATCCACGCTTCAATTGTTATCTTGGTGTTCTCCTTTTTCCTTGGTGAGCTCTTCAACAAATGGTCCTATGCCCTTTTGAATGTTGACCAATAACATTCCCATGCTTAAATCTAGATTTCTTTGTACTACTTCAGATGACAACTTGTGCAACGTATTGCATGCTTTCTCATCAGTTAGGTGATTTGGGTCCACCGTTTTGTATGTCGCTCCTTGTTTATTCTTCAAGTAAATAGTATTAATTGCATGTTCATTTACCTCAAACTTCGGCTCCTTGGAATGATTGTACAGTTCCAACTCAACATCTTCTTGGTTATAGATACCCCCCTCCCCTGTCTTGGTCTAGTAGCTCCCACACATGTAGTTTTTATGGCTATCATGCTTTGGAAGCACGCATGAATAACCTTTGAAGAATCATCAATGTAGTCCATATGTGGGGACCTTGGGGTCCACCGCTTCCTTTACACCTTCCTCTTTGTTCTTTGTTTCTTTGGGGTAGAGGTGTTGGTACCTGTTCTAAGCCCTTTATCCTCTTTGATCACAAAAGTATCACCTTTTTCTTTCTCCCCATGCTCCTTAGGAAGAAGCTGGAAAATTCTCCCTCGCCGAGCTCTTCTTTTTCTCTTCTTCTATTACGGATGCTTTCTTCTTCTCCCACACCTCATATTTTTCCTTCTCTGTGCACGCTTCTCTTATTCCTCCATTTCCTGCTCCAACTCATCCCTAAACATGGTAAAGTATGTCTCTTAATACCCTTTCTCCATCTCTAAACTAGATACTTCTTTAACCTTCGCACGCTTATTCTTCTCTTGTTCCAAGCTACCTTATTGAGAGGTCCCAACACCCCCACTGCTATTCCTACGAGTATAGAAATTTCTCTTACGGCAAGTGTCAAGCTTCCACTCTTCCTCATATCCACCTTCTTACTCCCTGCACCTCTTCCTTACAGACTATCTTGATGGAAAGCATTGGTTTTCACCTTGGCTATGGAAAAGTGGAGTCTGTGACCTCCGATTTGAATCCTCCCGAAGTCTTAGGGCACACAGTTGGACAAATACTCTACTAATCAACCCTTTAATCATCACATTTATACGTGGCTGCAAATCCAAAAAAATTTGGCTCTTAGACCTCCAGTACGTGAGACACTGGAGTCATATCTATAAGTGGCGTAAAAAGTATGTTGATCGAATCCACTTTATCCACGTCATATGTCAATTTTTGTGCATCCTTCAATCTATTGATATAGCACTTCAAATACTTAGTTGTGAATGTAAACAAAAGTTTACACCATGGCCCCATCTCTCCATTCGCCATCCTGAATCTCACAAGACTGAAGTGTTGCATTCGCAAAATTCACTTGGTCTCCCAAGGATAGTGGGAAACTCTCGCGGAATGCGTCATTCATTCTCAAAGGCCCCGCGTAGTCTGTCATATTATTTGTTAATTCTTTCCTTATAAGTACTTGTGATGGTGCCATCACAAGTGAACCCTGTGAACTGTATTATGGGTGATGGATCTATTGGTGGGTAAACCCACATATTCCCGTTAGGCCCATCTAGAATGCCTATCTCCCAAAATATGATCAAGAGAAGGATGAAACCCCATGTAATCTTTGCTCCTTCCTCGTTCTGTAGCTTCACATCCTCTATGATGTCGTATGCAACATACTGGGACAAATTATAGTGTGCCCTCTTCGAGATTTTGTAGGCCACATATAGGAACCTCTTTTTATATCAATCTAGCACTCAAGAAGCACCCATTTTACATCTTACGAGTTGGGAAGTGACCCTAAGTGTCAAGGTCATCTAATTCCACAATGGTCCAGTGCCCTACCCCCTTCTCATAGCATAATTTCTTCGCAAGTTCTTCAATCTTGGATGTGGCACACAAATCTAGGGACATATCCTCCCCCATGCTTTTTAACCTTGTAACTCATTCAATCAACTAGCGTGTGAGATGCATCCTTCTTCCTATGAAGTAGAAGAATTCTTTGTGAACCCACAACATCAACCACTGGAAAAAATGTGTGGGTTTTACAAAGAATGGAAGCTCCCATAATAGCAAAACAAAAGTTTTTTCCACTCTCTCTCGCACATAGTCATCAAATCAAGGGTTTCACCGCATCTCGCTCCTGGGAGTGCCTTTACTAAGTATAACCTCATTTTATTTTTGTTTTCCTTCGTGTAGTGGTTAAACTCACTAATTTTACATGGAGTGAGATATGATTTCCACATGTCCACCCGCAAAACACCATAAGGGTACTACATTTCGAGTTTATCTCTTCTAGTGGCTCCTCCGCCTCCACTCCGAGGTCTCTTTATTCGCAACTTCTTGGGTGTCATTCTACTTCTTACCTCGTGCCCTATGTGCCTTGTCCTTCAATTGTTCTTTACCCAAGCCCCGCGACTTCCAATTGCTTGATTGCACGTAACCCTTTACCGCTCCGCTACCAACTCCAACTCACCTTACCACAAGGATCTTTGACAACTCTTAAGCACTTATGGTTTGCGCAAACACTCTGCGTGTCACTTCTACCTTCTTTTTCACTCTTCAATCTGCTCGGTAGCACTTTAATTTCTTCAAAATCAAGGTAGCCAAATGACTACCCTAACCCCTTTATTTATACTTTTTCATGACCTTCTTGTCCCTTTGACCTATTATCCAAATAAGTCTTCTAGTTATTCGGACAACTTATATACATATTCTAGCTCAGAGATCTTCATTACAAGTGGCGTACACCTTAGTTGTCTCCTTGGCACATTCACTTGGTCATTGTTTCCTCGTGTGCCCTTACATGCTTCCCCTTCTCCCCTTTCCATTTTATTTTTCCTCTTTGTTCCACTCTTACCTTACGCGCATCTTATGCGCATTTTCCTTCTTCCTAACAATTATTCATCCTGTGTGTGCGGCTTGCACTTGCTCAAATTAGCTAAGTCCCTAGCCCTCTCACGCGCCCCGCACATTACCTTGTAATAGTTGTGCCTTGACCATATGTTCTCTACTCACCAGTTTTCCCCATTTCCTTTGTGTGCATTATGATTGCACGTGCCTTCCTTCTACCTTCTTCCCGCACCTCATTCTTCTACGCGTATACCTTTGCACCCTCCCATGTGCCTTCCGTGCCACATTATTTTTCGACATGCTTGAGTGTGCCACATACAACCTATCAAAGCATACTAATAGGGCACTAAATCCTTGCAGAAAATCAATGAGTGACACGTGGTAGAAACGATAAGAAAATTTGCACATTTGGTTGTCCTTTCAACCAATCTGCGCATGCCACATGTCTTGCGTGCGCAGACGACTCTAAAAAACTTGATATGACCATATCTTTTTCTAAAGAGCTTTGATCGACACACATATGGTCTCAATTAATAGCTGTTGACATAGGCTAGAGTGTTAGATATTCAAATTCAAATTCTTTGTAGATCTGGTAGGTGAAAAATGGGAAAACATCCTTCTGGGCATTAATGAGCAGATTTGATTACTCCAACCACCCGATTTGATCTGATCCACCCTCTTTCCTTCTCCAACACACCAAAAAAACTTAGGGAAGCACATTGGATAGATTGCAAGTGGATTTTCAGGAATTGAATGTTTCTTGTTGGTAGTTGTATTTTAAATTCAGGTTTTCCCTCCTTCTTCTCTTCTTCTTCCATGTATTTATCTATAAATGTAAGAGCTAAGCTCATTGTTAATGTTGGACACTTTGGATCCTTGTGCACTTCGTTAAGGATTTCATATTTATATATTCTAAGTCGCAGACCTCTATATCTGGCTCATGCATGTGGATATCAGCCTCTTTCACCATTGTAATAGTTATGTGCATTTCTGGAAGTAATGGAAGCATCGTTTTGTGACTATTATCTATCCTAAGCATGTTTGTATTCTTTATTCTTTCCTTTCTTTTACATTGTGTGTTTGTTGTGTCATTCTACATCCCTTACAGTTCCCTTTTTAGTTGTGTTCCATGAAACTAATTTGGTAAATGTGTCTTAGTTGTGCTACACATGCCTAGCCTTCTTTCACGCCTTTCCCTTCATTTTCTCTCAAAACAAATAGTGTTCATCCCTCTTTTTCGTGCTATCACCTTCCTTAGATTAGTTTTCCTTTCTGTTATCCTTTTACACTGGTCCCTTAGAATTGTTAGCTTATTTTTCCCTTTCATCATTAGTAGTAGTAGTAGCAGTAGAAATAGATAGAGGAACCGGCCTTCTCCAGAGATCTATCTCAAGCAAGCGCACAGGTCCCACAACTTGGAGACGGTTCCATTGTTGTCTCAAACGACCGGGTTTTTCTAGCTCGAGACACGAGTGAAATTTTGACCACCAACATGACCCACGCGTTTTAAGTTAATTTTTCACCAAAGTACTTTTTCCACTTTAGATTTCATGACTTTACTTCAAGCGTCTTTCAGTTGTAACCTTTTTGCATGTTATAATACTTCTTAGCCACAAACCTCCTTTGTGTACCTTCCTAAGCTAAAGTACAAAACCCTTGCACAATATCCCAAGTAGTTTCCCATGCCACTTCCTACCTCGCATTACACTGCATGATCACTTTCCTTGCGTGGTCTTCAATCATCTCAACCTTTCTCATAACACCTTTTACATAACACATATAACATCTTTTCCTTTTCCGTACCAACATCCCAAAGGAAGCCTTTAACCACAGCAGCCTATAACAAGAGGGCGTCAACCATTTTTATCTCTACATTCCAATCCACCCCACACTAAAAGTATGTGTGGTCCTCTGTGTATGAAATCACTTAGAGAGTAGTCATTCTCGGCACGCAAGCGCACTTATTACAACAAAACATTGAACTAAATTGACAAAGCATAGCAACATTGAAAGGAAACACATATAAAGGAAATGCATTAAAGGAAACCTACTCTAAATGGAAATATTGCCTTATTACAAACACCTAGAAGACTTATTTATATTAGGGCTTTGCTTTACTCAGATTATAAGTAACTATGCAAACGTGTGCCATCGAATGTCTGCGCAAATGACAAGCACTGAATCAAGTATATAAATCACAACGTATGGTCCCAAATAATTCACTTGGAACTTTCTAGGGTGGCATAAAAATTGAATCATACAAAAGAACCATGTGTCCAACCGTAAACTATTTATTCTTAATATGCCTATCATGTCATGCCTTCGCTTGGCCTTTTCTATCTTCTAACTCCAACGTGCAATAACGCGCCTCTCATCCAACTCGCACCAATTTTTCTATACGTTCTTCAAGTGCTTTCTCATCATCCAGTCTTCCTTCACATGCAATACGCAGTGAGGACAACATGAATTCCACTATTAAAACAGCCTTCTGTGCCAAACACAAGCGAAAAGGTGTGGCCTTATTCAACCTCTTATAGGTTGTCTTATATGCCCAAAGTACAACAAAGGCTTTATCGTCTCGGTATTACCTTCCAAAGATCACAAATCTTTGTCAATGTATGTCCTAATATGTTGTTGAAAGTTTCAAAGCATTGTCATTGGCATGTGGATGATAGGGTGTTGTTTTATGGTGTGCCACCATAAATTCTTCCAATAGTATCTTGATGGTCTCATTAAGAAAATGAGTTCCCTTATCACTTTTCAGACTTAGTGGACATCCATACCTATTGATTATGTTCTCCCATAAGAACCTTGCTATCAGTAGTTGTCGTGTAATCCTTTGTAGTAGCACCGCTTCGCCCACCTTGTAAGATAATAATGCAAGTTATAATGCAAAGACGATCCACTCCTACACGCGGGTGGGGAATAGGACCCATAAAGTCAATTGCCCACTTTTCAAAAGGTTTTGCACTAACAATAGGCCTCAAAGGCATTTCATCTCTATGCCCAAGCTTTCCAAGGCATTGACAATGATCACAGGCCTTACAATATTCTATACAATCCTTGTAAATTATTTCCCACAAAATGCTCGCTAACAAAATCTGCATGTATTAGCATTTCCTACATAATGTCCACCAACAATCCCACCATGAGCTTCCTCTATAATGGCAGTATGCTCATGCTCAAGTACACACCGGTGCAAAACCTCATCTCATCCCAACTTGTATAAATCTCCACTAATTAACATGTAAGGTGTGGCACGTATAGAAAGTTGTTTCTTCTCCAAAGATTTCATTCCTTCAGGTGTCACACCTATACGCAAGAATACAACAATATCCACTAATTCAGAGGGTGCGTGATTTAATCTAAAAATTTGTGCATCTGGCATTGTGTCCTCAATGCTCTGCGTGTCCTCACCTGAATTAATCCTTGATAAATGATCTGCCCTGAGTTACTCTTGCCTAACTTCACCACTACTGTAAAGTCAAATTCTTGGAACAAGAGTATCCACCTACATATGCGCCCTTGCAAAACGGGCTTATTGACCAGATACTTAAGTGCCATGTGATCTGTATAAAATATGAATAGAGTTGCCAACAAGTATTGTCTAAAATTGTGCAACGCATAAATCATGGACAATGCTTCGCGCTCCGTAGTTGTATAATTTTGTTTAGCCAGGGTCAATTTCCTATTTGCAAAGCAAATAGAATGATCAACAATACCCTCTCTAGGTTGGGCTAATACTACACTAATAGCCATGCTAAAGGCATCCATGTACACATGGAATGGTTTGATCCATGAAGGAAAGCGCATAATAGACATAGAAGTAATCCTTTCCTTCAATGTAAAAAAACACGCGTTAGAATAAGGGGTACCTACTTAAATCATGATCCAATTGGTAGATCTCACAATCCAACAACATGGCGCACACCGATTTGTGAGGGAAACTATCCTTAGTATGTGCTTCTACCTCATAATCCATACACAAAATACCACCGTGTGTCTCATGGGTTGGATTAGATGACAATTTTTCCAATTTTTTTTTCCATAAATGCAATATGAGCTTCCAAAAATGGGCTATCTCCAATGTCTACACTCCCAACTACCTCAGTGCATAGAGTTGCCTCAAGTGCCTTGCCTGGATTTGTAAAGGTATTATGAGAAAGTGCCCTTTTAAAGGGTGTGATCAAACCACCAACAAACCACTGTGCATGCTAACTAGGGTGGATGTCATAAGACAACTTTGATAACAAATTTTTAAAGCGTGCATCATACTCCCTTACACTCTCTGTCATGCCCTACTTAATATCCTTCAACAGTGTCTTGATGCTTTTTGTTTAAACTCAAGTATATGGAACTCTACTAAGAAAGCATCATGCAGTGCGGTATAGTCTACACAAGTCTAGTTCAGATCATACTTCATGTACCAACTATGTGTGCGCCCCGCATAATAAGAAAGCAAATTGAATTGCCTTATGCTCAGGAGTTATGATTCCCTTAGCATGCCATAGTATTTCACACATGTGCACATGCTCGGTTGCATCTTCAATTCCTTTGTATTATGGTAGGCAAAGAGACATATCATAATACATTGGTTGGGGTTGGTGCGGACCATGCCCACCGGATCAGAACTGTATTACCTCATGTGTTTCTCCTCCCCCTGAACAACCAGATCCGCTAGATCTTGAACCACCTGATCCTCCTCCTATGGGGCGGGTACTGCACTGCAGGATGTGTTGCCTTATGTCCCCACAGTTGTGCTAAATTGAACTCCCATGGTCTCATGCGGTCAGGCTACTCCCGGGCGTGTTACCAATGTTTCGCACGCCAAGCCCCATGTAGATGACACACCAGAAAATATACCACCAATAGGACCACCAAACAAAAATGACTACGTAGCCATATGAAAAACTCATGTATTCAAAGGAAAATGAAAGCTACATGTCGCTACTAAAGTACCTACACTAGCTTGATTCTTAATAACTGTTTCAAGAACTAGAACACCAAGCACAAGGGCTAGGTCACCGGTGGTGTTATCCTCTGTAAAATTGACAAGGGCAATTTTGTAGATAACCATACCAAAATTCTGTTTTGGTCCCCTGAAGAAGTTTGACAACGTTCAAAATGGCCTAAAACTCCCTTCCGAAATCAAGTTTTAGAACTTAGCCTTTTTTAGCTTCTTTAGAGGCGGCACAGTTTTTGGGGTGTCAACATATTCCAAAAATTGTGCCTTTTTGAACTAGAGCAAGAAATGTTGTGTCGACACAAAGAAATGTGTGCCCCTTAGAAAATCCTTTGGCGCCCTAAATATCATGTTAACATCAATAACATTCGCTCCTTTTCGCGCAAAGAAATGACATGCCAACATCATTAAACATGCACCTAAAATGTGTGCTAAGGCACGTTGAAAGTATCACGTCAACATAGAAAAATGTGCGCTTAAGGCACGAGAAATTTTGTGTTGACATCCTAGAATGCATGCTTAAGGCGCTAAAAACTTTATGTCAATGCCAATAAACTTGCGCCAAGGTGCATTTACACCCATGTCGACACTCTGAAAACTACGCCAAAGAAAGTTGGTGAGATAATTAATGCCAGGTTTTCTATAAATAGGCGCTTAACACCTGTCATTTTCACGATTTGAAAATTGTGAAAAATATTCTTCTCTGTTTGTCCTAGTCACCCCGTGTGCCATTTTTTGAGTTTGTGGACCCCAACGTCATCCTTTGTCCTTTATAAAACCGGGTAAGTGGCTTCTATCGTCCTTGTTGTTTTGGTTTTTATTTCTTGGTTATTGTTAGGTTTTAGGGTTGTTATAATCTAAAATGAAAAATCTAAGGACCCATAACCTTCTGAAAACCACCTTACCTCTCCTTCCAGATCTGTAAATCTGAGAAGGCTCTGCCTCAGAAGAAGCCATCCTTTATATACATCTGCTTGTTGCCTTGTCAAAAAGCCCCTCTCCTCCCTGCCATTTTGCAAAACCAAAGAGAGAGAGAAAACTAAGAAAGAGAGAAGAAATCTAAGAAAGTGTGAAAAACATCTAAACTTCGACGCACTATTTTTACATGTTGCAACCCCCACAAGTCGCGCCTTGGTGCACTGTCCCCACTTGTAACATATCTCTAACTCCGCGCCCAAGATAACACTTAAGTATCTTTCCTAAAGGCGCAGGCGCATCTTGAACAACATCAACATTAGATGTTGAGTGCTCCAAATCCGCGCCAAGTAGTTTTCCTTTGGCACATTGAATTGCTTTGCAACATATTCCAAAATTGTGCCTTGGGCGCACTTAAAAGCCATGCAACATCATCCTTTTCAGTGCCCAACTAAAGCAAATTTCCTAAGGTGCAGTGCATGATCCTTGACATCAACATGGCATGTTGTATGTTGTAAACTGCGCCCACACTTTTTCCTTGGCGTTGCCTTCAGTCATGCAACACTCTTCAAAAGTGTGCCCTTTACAACCTTGGTGCAATTTTTCTCCTATTAACATTGGCGCACCTTTTTACATGTTGACATCCCTAAAAGTGTGCCCAGCCTTTTTAAGCCTCTGCAGCATGCTATGAACCTGCGCTTTACACCCTAAGCCTCATAATTGCTCATTCTTCTTTCTGAAATATTTCATTATGAATAACATGATGGTCGATATGGCTCTTCTGTGTTGGACCTCCTTGATTCTCCTTGCAGAACAACAACAAGCCATCCTCGAGCTCACACATGTCTTCACAAGCAAAAAGCCAACCAAGTCTAAAGGAAAAGCAAAGCGATGTAACAAGAGATGAAGTACAAATATCAGAAAGTTAGGATGCCTGACTCATATGTAGAGAGTGATCTCGACATCAGAGACTCCAAGTCAGGGCACATTGATATGGAAGACTTCTAGGTGAGAACCAACCAGGCTACTAGTGGCCCCTGGATGAACAAACTAGTGGGCAGTGGATTACACTTTGCAGCTGGGTTGCCAGAAAGTGCGTTGTGAATAACGAGTTCATCATGTTGGTGGCTCAATGCTATAACAAGGACACAAGATGTGTCGAAGATAAGGAGGAAAATGATCATCGACCTCACAGCTCGTCATTTTGAAATAACCCTGGGCATTCCTCATCACAGGACAATATGTCGCCATAAGCCTAGAAGACTACAAGAAGGCATGGGACGACAATGAGGACAAATGTATGCAAATGATGAATGAGCTCTATCTTAAGAACAAAAAGTCGGTGAGTAGATGGCCACAGACCATCCACCGCAGTGACTTCAATGAGGAACTGAGTGATACAATCACCTTCCTGAACAGAATATTTGGGCTTCCTGATGCCCATTATTTCCATAAATGGATGTTGAGGTACTTAGAGACCATGAGCAAGAATGTGCCTGATCAGCGTTTTGGCTAGGGAGAAATCATCAGCGACACCATCTCTCAACAGCTCCAATAGGTCCTCACAACTAGGAAGTTCTATATGAATTCCTACGTTGTATACGCTGCAACATCAACGAGAGATTTCACAGGCCTAGCTCGGAATGGGGTATGGCCCCAGGTCAAAATATATGAATACTACCCAGAGCTAAGGCTCAAGAACAACATCCCCAGTTCTCAAAAATCAACGACGCCTTCTTCTATGAGGTGATTTGCCTATTGAGGTCAAATATGAGACACGGTCGAACCAGCCCGAGAGTGTGATTGCTTTGTCACAAAGAAGTGGGGAGCATTGTTCATGCAGTTTCCCACGTTCACCTATCTTAAAGCGGTGAATTTCGAGGGTGAACCGACAAAGCTACCAAGGTATGCAGGGCCCAAGCTGATCCTCTTGGAGTTGTCAAGGCAACTAATCACATACCACGAGAGGTGCATGAAGAGAAAGAAAGGAGGAACTCCATTCCCCCTTACAGTGGGCTGATACACCTGCACCACACTGGCCAAAGCATGGGAAATGTATGTCGAGCTTGAATTGCTGAATCTAAAGCACAACTTCCCAGCAAGGCCCACCTTCGATTGTCGGAGTTGCCTCCCAAAGGCAAAAATTGATCCCATTCATGTCCCTGAGATCGAGGACATCTACATTGACTTGACACATGAAATAGATCTCAGGCGAAAGGATCACTCCCGGCTGGCTCTGGTAGAGATCATCCATTATGGTGTAGCCATCATTCCAAAAGGATTCCAAGAACCTGATCAAGAAATTGATCAAGTTTACCTTGACACGGATGGGGACGATTGGCCGTTCACAGAGATCGACAGAGCCAAGGCACTGAAGACCATTCAAGAAAGGGTTAAACCCCCATGCTGCAGCGCACCGAGCATTGGTGCAAACAGAATGGTCTCACCTACCTTGGAGTATATTTCTCTACTTCTCCTTCAGGTAGAGCACCTCCAAGGCTGGCCAGGCACCAAAGGGAAAAGGAAAAGATAAGGAGGGAGAACCAAGCAAACAGGAAGAAACTCCTGAAAGCCCTCCTACTGCTTCTGAAGAGCAAGTGGTTGACCTGGTGTCTCCAGGTAAAGAAGAAGAGACCACCGAAGTTCTAATGGATACATCCACCTAGGATGTTATCCCAACTACAACCACTGAGGTACCCACCATTCCTTCTTCTGCTCCTTCTCCTCCCCTATCGTTGAAGCATCTATTCCAATGGATGTTTCTTCTTCTCTCCCTTCCTCCCTTCCATCTCCCACCTCTTCAATTTTCTCCTCTCTCGCGGATTTGTCGCCCAATGTTCCCTCCATCCCATTATAGATCCCTTCGCCTTGATGTCCTTTTCTTCCCCTAGTAGAACTCTAAGCCCTACAAGCAGCAGCACGTTGGACTCCTTGTCGATGCCACCACCAAGTGTCTCAATGTTCTTCCTACGGCCTCTTCAGTTGCTTCCCCTTTCACCCTCGTTTCTTCCTCTATTCCCTCTACTCCCTCTCCCATAAGTCCAAGTTAGATCTCTGACCATCTGGGTCAACTCAAGAGAAAGGTTCCCATAACACCCATGGACTTCTCTGTCATTCCGAAGAAGGGACCCAAGAAGCAGAAAGCTATAACTCGCTTCTCTAAGAGCGTTTCAGGAGAGAGAGTCATGGAGATTGCATACCTAGATCCCACCAAAGAGAAGAAAGATTTGTCTCCTACAGACTTTACAAAGTGACCCAAGTCACGATGGGAACCTCATCTAAGAGCCTACAAGGAGAGGCCTTGTCTGCAGTAGATGCCCTCTGCAAGAAACTTCAAGAAGCAAAAGAGGAGAAGAGAATACTCAAGGAACAGAACAAACATCTTCTCCAAGCATTGCAGAGAATGGGCAATGCTCCACCTGTAACTGCCACCAAGCCTACTGAAGTTCTCAGTCAGGACAAGATAAATGAATATGCCAAGATTGGCGAACAAGGCGCGGCAGTGTCCTCCTAGATAGAGTGAATCCTCAGAGATAGTGAGGAAATAATCAAGAAATTCACAGGGCTCTACCATGATATAGATCAGGCAAACAAGGAGCTGCAAGCAGTAGCAGGATCCCTCTCTCGAGGAGTTGGACAATGCTGATTGCAACATGAAACATTTCAAGCAATGGTCGACTGCTCGGCTGACGACCTATTAAAGGTCAGCGTCATTGATCACCCACGGGTGCATAACAAAGCTCTCATCGCATTGGATTATCGGGTTGATCAAATGGAATTTATCCTGGAGAGGATAGATAAAATCAAGGACGAAGCCCTGGATGCAAAATACAACATGGAGCAGATGGTTACAAAGATGTCTCTAGGGATGCTCAGTGAATCGTTCACCTTGAGGGAGGCAGACGATACCATCCAGCTCTTCAAGGCTATCGCAACCCAAGGTTTAGCGCCAAAGGTCACTTTTGACCGAGAATCTATCAATAACCTTCTGGCTTGCCGTGATTTCATTGGATACTTGATTGAGGCATGCGAAGAGTATGCCGGATTACCAGATAAGCTCAAAAATGAAAAGGAAACTTGTGAAGTCATTGGCGACCATTTCAAGGGTCCTAATCATAATCAACTTTAGACAATGATCAGCAAGTTTATGGAATACCGAGCTTAGTATCACATCGCCTCTCCCGATCAGAAGCAAGACACTCTGTTCAAGCAAAGAGATGATGAGGAGTAGTTTCTCCTCTTGTGTATGCTTCGATCTTTTTGTAAAAATATTTTAAAAGTATGTTGGCATTTACGATGACATCATCCATGTTGCATCATGGGATGTTGCCATCCAAAACTTGCCCAAAGTCAACTTTTGACTTTTTAGATATTTTGTAAATATCTTGTTAGATATTTTGTAAGTAGTTGGTTTGTTTTTGTCCTCTTCCCTCCTCTTCTTCTATAAATACTGGAATACTTGTTGTATTCCAGGTGGACATTTTTTGTATGAAAAAAGAGGTGAAGAAAGAAAGACTTTGTGCCTTCTTGTAACAGAAGAGATATTAATATATATGTTAAGACTTTGTGCTCAATATATGTGTTATTTGCATCAGATCTTCCTTAAGTTAGATCTATGTTTCTATTCTATTGGATTCATTCTTATTATCGTCATATGTTCATTAGTATTGCTTTATTTGTTTATGCAAGTAAGTTTGGCTCTATTTACTACCAGCCCAAAGCATAAACCTTCTCACACTTTTGTCTTGGAATTCATTTATTTTCTTCCTTCAGATCTACCTTCCTCCATTCCTTCCCTCTTACATTTTTGTTCGCGGTTAGAACTACCTCTACTGGGATGAGATCCCAAACCCCCTGAAGTTAGAATAGTGTAGATTTACACATTCCTGCTTGATAGAATAGCAATAAACCAGTTTTGCCTTCTGTCTCAAAGAGGGCTATGTCCGTACACTGTTGGCATGTTTCCCCATGACTGCCTAACCGAAAAATTTTCAAACCAACATCGGATCCGATGTGCACCCACGGCTCTCAATTGTTCTTCCTCACACGCACTCTCATTCATAAACCAAGGGGACCATCTATCGCATTTTCCTAAGGGTGGAAGAACTAAATGCTCGCTCCACGTCTTCCACGTGTGCCAAAATCCTTCCTGAGCCATCTCTCTCTTCAACTCCAAATACTCCTCAATGTTGTGTCTCTTCATCAATTCCCTCTCACACACTTCATTATACTTAAGCCGCCTTTATTCTCTCTACCTTTCTACCGTTAGGTCCATCATCTTTCACCACACCTGCTCTTGCCCCTGCGTGTGGTAGGATTTAGCTAATCATAGGTCGCCCTCCAAATCCGAGTTATAATCAAGATCTTAATCGTTAAAGGGATAGTGTGTAAATAAGATCCTCTGGGTTTGTGCAAGAACTAGAACTCAAAGAACCTCTAGACAGAATAAGTAGAAACAACGTACTCCAATGTATAACTATGCAAAACACCACTCCACCAATGATCTACAATGCATGTCCAAGCTAAATCAACATCATGCAGAGTCTAGTAATCTTCTTGAGTCCATACAATTGTTCTATACCTCCAATTTCTCTTTGATGCATATGTTACCTAGTCACTCGTATAGCTTTATAGGGAAATAGGAAAAGAATGTCTCATAGAGCTCATGATACAAATTCTCTTCAACCCACGCGCGTGCATCAAATTTAGGTCCAATGTTAAATCTATGAGCAAACTCTTCCTCTAAATTCTCTACCTAACTCTCAATACTGGCCAAAGTCAAGTGATACGTCTTCATCATGCAACATCCTTGCAAATAACTTGAAAAGAGGTCCCGAAAACAGAACCAAAATGTAGTCTTTTATTTTACCAAGAATAACCAAGGCACGTTGGCACATCACTGCATGACAAACTTGAGTGCTCACCCGAAGCGCGAGGATACAAAGTCCCTCTTTACGGTAGCTTTATCAAGGAGTTAGCATGAAGAGACATATAATCCATAATCATAACAACCAGATCCATAATAGCCATGCAAAGATAAACCACAACTAGATCTAGATCACAACCATATGCAAGAATGAACTAAAAACAATCAAGATTAATTTTACTATACAAGACCCAGCTTATAGATAAGTCAATAACCAATATCCAACCACAAATATCCATTGTATTAATCATTGTAAAACACAAAAGTTGAATACATCAATGGTAACTCCATAAGGTCACGCGTATAACCGAAACATCAAGCACAATCGATACATCCCCTAAGGCGTGCAAATCAATACATATATATAGGTGGTGGGGACTTTCCTTCAATACTCATGCACTTTCCAAAAATATCATGCTTCTTAGACATAGCCATGCGTGTGTTACAAGCCAATTACAAGAGCATACAAGCTCGTCAATAATAAATTATCTTCTAATATAAACTATAGAACTAATCTTATTAATAGCCTAAGCTTTACATTACATTTTAACTTCCTTCATATGAGATCTATCTCGACATAGAATTTTCTTGAACTGCAAGTCTTCGTGTTCTATTCTTATCTTCAAAACCTTGCTTGGCCGCTTACTCCAACCTTTTATCTCCCCAACTTCACCCCCTGGATCAAAATGTGGCTAAGTATAGAATACTGATCTGTCGGGTGGCCCGATCCTTCGCACGCTATCGGCCTCACCCTCTCAAGTGCCTTCGCACCTAACTTCCATGTGTTAAAATCCCTCGCGCCGCTTATACTTAGTATCCTTTCTAGGTATCCAATAGTTTTCCACGTGTTTACCACAGATTAGGATATGAACATGAGCTCATCAACTTTTCACTCATGTGGTTTTACGGATCACCACTAACCTTTTCAAGATCCGTGATATGCATTAGACTAGTTCTTTTTCTCTTTATAACATTTGTACATTAAGGGAAAATACATAGAAATAGCTTACACGTGAAAATTTTTCACATTACATCACATAAAAACAAAATGATATCGATTGTAGCCAATGTTGTTGATCGTTGCCACTTGATCTCGAACAACATGAACACCATCACTACCACTAAAATTTACCCTTGGCTTTAACCGATTTAGTGCATAATGGAAATGAAATATTGGTATTATATTCCCCCTACAATGTGAAATTTCTATTTATTCAAACCACACAAAAAATAGGAGCACACACCACAACAAAAGCAAACACTGAACTAAAAACAAAAATGTCGTCAATATTTTTATGTAGCCCCGTCATTGGTGATTGACGAGAGGACATTGATTGTCCTCCAACCTCTATTACCTCCATCCTTCGATTATTTACTACTTAGCAAATGTGACGATGAATCTTAGTTGCAGATGTCGCTTAATGAAAAATGCAACCCCATAACTGGAAACACTTTATTTTAGGATGTCGGGTTACACTTTGAAAAATGTGTTAGTGAGGTAATTTTTCTGCTTTTTCATAATTTTGATAGCACAACTATGCCAAGGACTCCAACTCACAATGAATTTCAACAATAATACTATTTGATAATTGAAAAAGAAGATGATTATTTTTAACTCTCTCTCTTTACTTTATTAATAACATAAAAAATCCAATGAAGGGTTGGATTTACATGACTTTTGACAAGATGACAATAACCAATCTTAATAAGTTAAACATTAATAATTAAAAACATTATAAACCTTTAATGACCATAAAACTAATTTATATGACCAAGTGACCATACAACTAATTTGACTACATAAACCATAAAACTTAATATACTAGAATTTAAAAATGAATCAAACTTAATCGGTCATATGACAAACCATAATTGGTCGATAGGCCTTTCTTAAGTTAAAATTTTTGAGTAACCACTATTCTTCATCGTATTCGTTTTGTCATATATTGTTTTCATTCGATTTCGTCTTTTCATCTCCAATACTGCATTTTTCCCAACGAAGCAAAAAAAATAGGCGACGTTTAATTTTCATGAAAGTTGAGGAGCACAAAATTTGTTAAATTAAAAATTGGGCTGAGAATGGATAAACAAAGGGTTTCACGCAGAGGAAGAATGAAAGATACAAATCTTGCAGAGACATAAGTGGGTAGCAAGAACCAAAGCACTTGCAATGTCTTCATCAATACAACAACTACTTGAAATAAAAAATAAAGAGCAGGAAAAATGAAGTGGTATATGTCATCTTTGCGAGAATGGTGTTGTAAAGGTTACAATGCACTTTTAGAAGTAGAATAAGCAAAATCAATACAACTAGACATTACGCCCGAATGAAGTGTCTCCTTATTCTTTTGCAGACAACAAACAAACAAAACAACAACAATAGGTAGTAGTTTCCTCTCAGAGACATTGAACACACTTCAGATATGATACATATCCAGATCAATCAATTTGTATATAGTAAAATGAGGAGATATTGGGGTTAAATATTTATCTCCGTGTGCGAGGCTGATTCAACCCATAATGTTTAATTATGAGAGTACATAACCTTGTGTTACCATTGTTAGTAAAGGTAGCTCTAACTTCGCAATCACCGCAACTATCTAATTATTGTTAAATTTACAATGTTAACTTGGGTTTCAAAGATGCTTAATGCCTTTGGATCTCAAATAAAGTGTTGTATTATTATGTAAGGAAAATGACAGGTTTGAAAGGTCGTTTAGGATGTGTCACTCTCCATGTTTTTCTTTGGGTTTTGAAGAGTGTTTAACTCAATTGGTGGGTTTGTTTGACATGGGTCTATTTTTCCCACTCAATTTTTATTTTGTTGTTTGATACATGGAGAAACAAACAACAGATACATGATACTTTTAAGGCTATATGATTCATATAATATCTTTTCAACTGGAATCTTATCACTCTAAGGAATATCTATATGAATGCCCTTAAAAACAAATCTAAAATGTGTCCTAACTCTGCAAACCCTAAATTTCCTACATTAAACTTGTCTTATTAAGAAAATATTGATAATAAGGCATACAAGGTGTGGGTGAGGTTTAATTGTTGTGAAATCTCCCAACACCAATACAATGTGTGCAAGTGAGTTGCCTTACTTACCAATGATAATACACTAATTTTATTTCTTATTTGGAAATGAGATAGTACTCTATTTGTATATATGCTTAATAGGTGGATGGGAGATTCAGACGTGTTTTAATATGTAGTAAACGAGAGGTGTAGATACATAAATATTTTATTATAAAATGATATGTAGGTGAAAGACAAGTAGATTGAAGATTGACAAAAGAGGACACACATTTAATATGTAGTATAAGAGTATTTATTAAGCAATATTCCACCTACCATGTAACAATTAGATCAACAATACATATGAAAGCCATGAGGGGAGTAGTTTTTTTGTTTGCTTTTTTTCTTTCTTGTGGGGAAGCCTTTGTTTGTTTTTGTTGTGTTGGATTTACGCATGTTTTATTGTGGTATTGTTGTGTTTTTGCTGCTCTTTTTGACAACGGCTTTGTTTTGTCTCAAGGGTGTCTTGTATTGTTCTTACTTGTTATATCTAAATGGTAAGACCCTTTATTAAGATTTTGATTTAATAAAGTACATATAAAGTACAATTATTAACAATATAATCCTTCTAATAAATCCTTCTATATGCCTATCGGCTTCTCATAAGCACCTATGCCTGTTTTTGCTAGTTTATAATGTTAAGTCTAAAACAATAAAAGAATACAAATCGAATGCATTAAGCCAAGTGGTACCAGGTGAATACCCCTAATGCATGCGTTTGAAAGTGCAACATGGTTGACATTGTAGAATACAATGAGATATATTTCCACACATTTTCCATTTGTATGGTGAATTTATCTCCTATGGGTGATGGAGAGATCAAGCCTTGAAATATGGTGTGGAGGCTATGGTTGGAAGCACTGGGAACAAAAAAACCTTATGATGCATGGTTTCTCTATCCAATATTCACACTACCTTTGACCTATAAATGATATACTTGCGATTATCTTGAATGCAAGTATATACCAGTACATTTAGGAAAGACACAATGGATAGAGACGCAAGTATCTTGAATACAAATCAAATCCAATCGATGGAGAAAACAAATGTATGCAGAGGAACATGATCCATATCATATGTATATAGAAAGTTGTAAGAAAACCACTTGAACCCCCCTTGTTACCCACGTAAAAATGACACAACCTCGCGCACTAAACAAAATATTTCTCTTTGAACATCCACCAACAAGAATAGAAATAAACAATACAATAAGAAAAGATTAACTTAAAAACTTCTCATATCTAAAAAACTCCATTAATGGGGCAAATAATAATAAGTCTTGATTCCATTCACCCCGATACTAAATGTAATTTTGGTATTTGATTGCAAAATATAATACACTCAATAAAACTCATAATACAATTCATTCAGACGGCACATTACATTGATAGGCTATAGCTCTCCTATTAATAAGGAGTTAGCCTTAACAAACAAAATCCCAACATGATCTCTCTCAACCAACCCCTGTCGTTTTCTATGGATGAGTTGTTAAACCAATTCACAACTCACATACAATTTTATTCTAACATACAAACAAAAGTATAACATATATATATATATATATATATATATATATATATATATGCATGTTTATAATGTATACACTAATACATTATTCGAACAACAAAGTTGTGCGAGATACAAGAGTATGACATATTTCAAAAGTAACAAAACTTTTAAACAAGATATAAAACAAGTAAAGCCCTTAGATCTTCATCGTCATTTATCCACTTTTTATACCATTAATTTCCTAAGTTATGAGAAGATTTCATTTTAATTTTGATGAGAAATGCTTTTTCTTCTTTCAATTACTAATTTAGGCCAAATCCATGTGTAAGATCCATCAAACTCCATTTATTTGCAGGCACGGGGTTTTAATTTTTGCTTATTTTTGTTGATCCAACAATGAAGGATATGAATGTTTTATCAGTAGCTAAATATTTTCATCGATACCACTAACACTAACATTAGATATTAGACTAGCTAACAAGAAAAGTTCTATATTTATATTGTTTGTAGCTCTATTTTCATATTTGCAAAGATTGCTTTGTTGATTCATGTTGCCCTTCTCTACCTACATAGCATTTGTTTTTGCTATTTTGTAAAAACTTATTTTTGAGAATGCTCTCAAACTCTTTGAACATTTTAGAACACACATTAATTATGTAAAATTTGGTTGTGTTTTATTAGCATTCTGACCATGCGGGTTTAGTGGATGAGTAATGTTAGGATTTAGTTATTGAAAGCTTGTTGTAAACATATATTTATTGTTAATTTTAAACTTATTGGTTGCTTTAATTGCAAATAGTATAGTTCTTTGCTATTCTCAACAACCATCCTAACAATTGTCGTACTATATCTCTCAAATAGATATGTTTGAACTCTTGGAGTATTTTATTTGTATCTTGTTGGTAAACTAGCTATTGTATATCAATATTTGCAACATGATTGGAATCAACAAATGTTCCTTAAATTTTTATGAAACTTATTATTAGGCAAATAAGAGCACAACAATATTAGATGCACATATTGAAAAATCAACTACATTATGATATACTATTTTTTATGGTATTGTGTAGGTTCTACATTTCACAGGAAAGAAGTTTAGATGTGTTTTTTTTTCTTAGT
This sequence comes from Taxus wallichiana var. yunnanensis, assembly GCA_018340775.1. Taxonomy (NCBI): domain Eukaryota; kingdom Viridiplantae; phylum Streptophyta; class Pinopsida; order Cupressales; family Taxaceae; genus Taxus; species Taxus wallichiana. The sequence continues at coordinate 799,119,532 of CM031235.1, forward strand.
TATGGTGAACGTGGTCATGTATTTATTCATTTGATCTTTGGATTTATTTTCCTAATGCTAAGATCATAAAATATTTTGTGTTCATTACATGCCTATCATCAATAAATCTTACAATTCCAACTTATGTATGTTTCATAAATCTAACCCTTCATGCACTTTAGGGTTGCATATTTTCATAGCTTAGATTGCTTGGGTCATTTTCTTCATATTCTTGTTGTTCTTTATATTAGATTAACATAGAATAATTCCACATTTTAGTTAATCACTTTGCCAAGGCAGGGTAACTATAGGATCCACTTTCCTATTACTCAATTTTTTTCAACCAATCACAATCAACTATTTTTATTTCATATGGTATATGCAATAGTTTTTAAAAATATATAATTTTTATTCATTTACAAATACTAATTTTCATGTATGTGATTGGTTGATAGATTTTTCTCCTTATTCTCCTTATTCCCATACAACAAAATGAGAAAATTCAAAAACCTATTTCTGTGGAGCATTGTCTCCTTCTAGGAAACCTTGGATGTTAATTGACTTTACCCCACAAATTTACTTCAACCCTTTACATTTGAAAAACAATACAAAATAAATAAATTATTTTAATCTTATTTCCCCATATGGTCTATCACAATAGTTTTAAAAATATATAAATTTTTATTCATTTACAAATATTAATTTTCACGTATGTGATTACTTGATAGATTTTTCTCCTTACTCTCCTTATTCCCATACAACAAAATGAGAAAATTCAAAACCTATTTCGTGGAGCATTGTCTCATCGGGAGACCTTGGATGTTAATTGACTTTACCCCACAAATTTACTTCAACCCTTTATATTTAAAAAATGATACAAAATAAATAAATTATATCAATCTTATTTACCCACATGGAGAGTGCTCGAGGATATTTTTTCACCAACAAGGTAATTGAAATTTGAGAGAGTTTGTTTTAAGAAAATTGTAAAAATATTTTTAACGAGGCCTATTTAAATACCCCAAGGCTTATAACTACCCACCAACCACAACGATGGTTGAAAATTTAATAAATAACTTTAACTTGTTAGTTGCAAGGCATGCTAACTATAGGATCCACTTTCCTCTTACTCAAAAATTTTCAACCAATCACAATCAACTATTTTTATTTCATATGGTATATGTAATAGTTTTAAACAATTTAACAAACACTTAGGTAGGGACTAGTTGCATTACGACCTAATCGGTTAATAATCACAATATCACCGAGCAATACAATAGTTTACATTGTATGCATTTTTTTAATAGAATATGCATATAAACTATGATTGAAGTTATAATGCACGATCTTTTAAGAAACAATTACATATAAATGGAATGTATTAGGAGCTAAATTCTGACAAATAGTTGTAAATGTGCATTGTAAAATGATTTCCACCTATCTTGGAATCCCCATCAAAACTAAATGAATACATTTTTTTAGAAAGATTATAATGCCCTCTCTATCTCTCTGTAGTAGAAGATAAATGTAACCACCACATTTTAACAAAGATAATATTGTAAAAAGAGAATATCCCTCAGCAAGTGTCATCCATCTTCCTTCTCTCCTTCCATGATTAAAAACTTGCATCCACATCATTGTTTATTGCCACAACATCGTTCACTGCCAACATGTCATTTCAACATCTTTGCTCTTGATGGGGCTAGTTTGGTAAACTACCTATGTTACGCGATCGATAAACCAAGAGCCTCAGATGTGGAAACACTCGTTGTTTGGATTTCCCTCTCTATTTTGCAGAAGTCTCTAACGTCATAGCCGTTTGTTTTCACCTCTAGGGAAGGCATCTACAAGCAAGGGAAGTAGACAAAGCTATTGAGGAGTATAGGAAAATTGAAAACCTTGACGCCATGAAATAAAAAAATAAAATGCTTGATTGTTAGATAAATTATTTGATTAAAGTGTGGAAGAGGTTCACGACAACCCAAAACCATGTTGTCACATTTCTTTAGTGCTCGAGCTTAAAATTGAAAAGGGATCCTACAAAGTGCTACAAAAAGAGTGCAGTGTGGTTGGGTTTTGTACCTTTAACCTATTGGATTCCACCACCTCCCACCGTTTACCCCTTTAGGCATCAATTGCACTCACACGAATAATGCAAGAGAGATTGAAATGATAAAGTGGAACATTGTTAGCATATATTATTTGGGTAGGAACTATCTAATCAATGGAATAATTGTGTGACATACAAGTATTTAATTCCCACAAATTTATTTCCAAATTTTCATTCATGTCTCGCCTTCTCTAACAAATTGAACGTTTTCCAATACAACTAGTGTACGCGCCTCAACTATTTGTTGTAACTGCTCGAGCTTATGACTAGAAATAGGGGCTTCCTCGCTTTACTATAAGTAGGCATTGTGGTCGGGTCTCAAACCTAAAAACTTGGATTTTCCTTTTATTTATTTTGTCCCCTTTAACTTCTAGAACTTTGCAATTACTCCAACTCAAAAATTAAAGGTGCATTGCAAAGTTCTACAAGAAGCGTTGAAAAATTCAAAAACAATAATTCACTAAAGCATTGTTATTCAATCGCTCCTCGAGGCTCTAATATATCTCTGCAAACATTTGCCTCTGTGTCTTACACAACACAACTTTTCTACTTCTTTTGATTTCCAAAATGTCATATTGTTGTTCGAGGGTAGAGTCTCACATTAGTTCACCTTTCCACCTCGCACTTTTCCACCTTCATATCATTTCATCTTTGCCACTCTTCCCCTCCCATTTAATCCCTCCCACTAATTTAAGTTCTTCCCTATATTCCCTTAGGAGTGTCCATTGTACATTTGAGGTATGATTGCAAAGTAGTTATAAATGTTAGCAAAGGGACACGATCAAATTCTCAAGTTGAATTATGGAGCGATTTCGACCCCACCTACCACTTTAGCTTAAGCGGCGACACTAATTTTTTGAAACCCCGAGCCGTAACCCTAGTCAGCGAGTATCTACCGTACCTCTCGTTATCGGACGTCTGCAAATTCTGACGGCAGAAGGTTGAAAGATTAAAGACCGTTGGATGGGGGATATATACTTATCGGTCCCCGAATAAAAGTTTATTTACGTATCCACGGTAACCGCCTTAAACTAGGGTTAGATTTATGTATGCATTCGTGTACGTGCGGGAGCAGGGATTTTTTTCCACTCTGTTTCGAATATAATAATATTATTTTTCTGGAGGTCTGCAACCCAGGGTTTCATCGGGGGAAGTCTGATCCAACAATGGCGGAGATGGCGAATCCGATACCCTCGATTTCCAGGCATTTTTCTCACATTCTTCATTTCTCTGGATTTTTTGCCTTCAGTTTTCACGGCAAGAGCTATTTTAAAATAAATTTGAAGACTCTATTAATTTTATTCTTGTTTTTTTCCGGAAGGATGCTAATCTGTCGCGTTTCTTTGGCGCCCCTTTTTCTTAGATTTTTATAGCTAATGTAAATGTGTTTTTGTATACATTTAGCTGCAAATGAAAATTTAGGGTTAGATGAATTAATTTTAGAAGCTTCTGTCGTACGATTTGTCTGTGAGAAAACGATTAATTAGGAGTATTCGAGTGCACTGATCTATACGGAAAATGAAATTTAAACATATTTTCATTTTTTCATTTGTTTTTTTGGTTCTGCTGACTTTTTTTTTAAATAATTAATACGGCCCTTAAAATTGGAGATTAGAGGGTTTGTTGATTTTCTTGCCGCATGCTTTATTTTTTATTTATTATTTCCATAGACTGGTTTTTTTCGTTTAAATTCTTCAACTGGTTTTAGTAGGTAGAGATGGGAATTTTTTGAAAGATTGTTGGAACTAGCTATGCAGGGTTTGTAAATATGGCTCGATCATGCTAAATTGAGGTAGTGGTTTGCCGATTTTCACTTTTGTGTCATGTGCACGATTTTTTGTCTCTCTACTGGTCTTGTAAATGTTTTTAGTTTGCTAGGATGTTTGGGTTAGAAGGGTTTTAACATATTGGGGTTTGTTGAATATATGTGGTCTTGTATGCGCTCTTTTAGTTTGCTAGGATGTTTGATTTAAAATGGGTTTAGCACTTTGGGGTTTGTGGACTGTTTGAACATTGGGCTTTGTGGATTGTTTGATGATTCGTGAAAAAATTTGTTTATTTTCTCCAGGGCTGATTAAATTCTTGATATTAGGGAACGAGGATTCCCTGTCTGTTTTTCCTTCCTTTTTTTCATACAATGTTGAAGAGGGATTTTTACAAATTGTATATTAATCTGTATGGTGGTATCTCCCTTTTGTGTGAACAGGGTTTTGTTGGCCACTCTCTCAAGGAGAGTTGTACATTTGTGTTGTAAATACTCAATTTTTCTGAGTTATTTCTTGTTTAGTTTTTGAAAGGTTATGTAATATGACTATGGAAGTGAAGAATAGAAATGTAGTGATTGATATTAACAAAGATGTAAAAGCCAACATCAATTTAAAAAGGAAGCGGGCTTGCCAGTATGCAGCATATTTAACTGCTGTTGCTACTTCGTTTAAGGAATCTAGTCCTAGTCTGGGGCAGTCTAAGAAGCGCACTAAGACAGATGTGGTGAAATGCTGTTCACATGAATTTAAATGTTGTTCTGAAAAAGCTGGTTTGCACAACCATGGCAACTTTCGCAAGAACTGTTCTGATAAAGCTATTTTGCATAACTACGGCAACTTCCGCAAGAGCTCTTTACCATCGCGAGTCATGTATTTTTGGAAGGGAGAGTGGAATGATTTCCCGTTAAATACACTTGCTCCCATCAGAGAGGCATTTCAGGCACAAAAATCGGTTACTGAGGTGTCAATTGATAGCTCTTTGTATCTTGTTGATTTTCTCCGCATGGTTCAGATTGATTTAAAAATGGGAGCCAATGCTCAATTGCTTGGATAGATGAAAATGACAGGTGTTTTTCCCAACTTTTGTTCTTGGGAGCAACTGTCGTTTCAAATGTGGGAAGGATAACAAGGACAAATCTGCTTTTTTGGGCAATAAAAAGGTTCAACAAATTGATGTCAAGGTTGAAATTGGCATAAGTGGCACAGAAAGCTGTAAATCAGAAAATAACAGCGAGGTATCTGTTGCCCATGTCAAATCACAGAAGTGTAATGTGCAAGTTCTGCGCACAGACTTAAGTGACTCGAACAAGATTCAACTGACACTCAGAAGCAGAGTAGAGTATTTCCATCATGTCAACTGAAACAAACATGTGTAGACTATGAAACAGGGGATGTTACAGCAGAGGGCCTTTGTCAAAAGAGACACAATATATCTGGGCTACTGATAGTTTTGGAAGTCTTGGGAATGGGATGCTGTCTGACAGACTAATTAAATTAGAGGAAGGTGATCATGAGTTTGTGAATGTCCAAAACAGGTTTCTTGCAGGCCTTTGTACGCTTGTAACTTTTAGCAGAATTGTTGGTGTTTATCGTATTTAGCCCTCGAGCAGTTCTGGGAAGGCTCGCTTGCAGGCATTTCAAAATCATGTTGAGATAACTAGAGAATTCCGTGGCAATGCTAATGTTAAGTATGCCTGGCATGGTACTTCTAGGAGATGTGTATCTGGTTTTGTATTGCATGGTTTTGGACCTGGTCAGATCAGAACACCTAAGAGTGGGGCAGCTTATGGCATTGGTGTTTATCTTGCACCTGAAGATTGCTCCCATGTCAGGTGCGTAAAAGTTTGTGTCCACGTAGAAATTATACTGCTTCTGCCTTCTATCTGGGGAGAGAGGGTTCAGAGCGTAGGTCTAGTACTGTTTTCTTGTTAGTTATTTCTTGGTCCGTTTTGCTTTATTCTAATGATTCATATGTAACATTTTTATTTCAATTATGATTCTCTGCAGTGCTACTTATTCAGATGTTGACGAAAATGGTGAACAACACATGGTGTTGTGCCGAGTAATAATGGGGAACATGGAGCAAGTTAAACCTGGCTCCCACCAGTTTCATCCCAGCAATGAGAATTTTGACAGTGGTGTGGACAATATCAAAAATCCAAAGTGCTATATTGTTTGGAGTACACACATGAATACTCATATTCACCCAGAATATGTTGTGAGCTTTAAGGTCTCTGCTGAAGCACGTGGTAATTTCCTTGGATTCTTCTTTACAATGTAGATGAATAAATGCTTACATGTTGCTATGACTTTCTGTTAAGTTTTCAAAGACACAGGTGTTGAGAATACACATTATTGGTTTTATAGTTGTTTTCATTGCCCACTGAAACTTTTTTTTTTTTTGTGTAAGTAGAACATAGGGCTGGATTGAGAGCAAATTATGGCATACATGGTGCCGATCACCGATTACTGAGTAATCAATTGCAACAAGGCTCTACCTGTGAGACGGTAAGCCATTGGTGGCTTTTTAATGACGTTGGTTAACTGCTTGTAAACAGCAGTAGTAGAGGACTTGAGCTGTCTGTGCAGGAAGGAAACAAATTACTGGGCGATGTTGTATTGTAGATAAGTTTTTGTTTGCCATATAGACATAAGAAATAACTCCAGGTAAAAATGTGAATGAAAGTATTTATGAAAAGTGATATGTGAACGTTGTAGTGAATAGAGTGACTGACATAAATATAAGATGGTTTTGTTAGCTTAAACTTAAATTTTGGAATTTATATGTAGGCAAGGATTCAGCAGGCTCCAGTCTCAGTCAAGGAAGTTGAAAACAAGATACAGGGACCTGCAGAAGTACCTGCAAGGGCCACTTCTACTTGGATCTTTTTCCAGTGTTGTTCTCAGTGATTGGAAAGCATTTATCTTCTTCAAGTATTGATTGTCTCCATCGTCACTATGCTGATTTCAAGGTTATCTATTTGCTATATATAACAGAAATTGATATATTGCATTGATCCTTTTTTTTTTCAAGTTGCTCAGGTCTTTTGTTTATTGTTGTCCCAGAAGAGGAGAATAACTCGAGGAGACCTTATAAAAGGATGAGAATGATCGCTGGAGACAAGTTGGTAATCAATGCCATTAAAAGCATTCGAAGCCAGGTACTCAATGGCTGCCTGCAAAGAGCAATGTGTTTTCAAGTATATATGGAGCACCAAATTGTACATAAGTTACTTCTTTTGAGATTGTTTGTAGCATTCATCTAAAAACTGTTTGCAGGCTTTTGAAAGTAGTACTGACCTACAATTGTGATTGTTAAGAAATTTATTAACTCTGAAGTGTTTTAAAAATAAAAGCATTAATATTCCCATCTGCAATGGCGCCTCAAAAAACCTATGATCAACAAGGGTCTCAACTAGTTGAGATCCTTATTATCTTATTTTTAACATTAATGGTTGATGGAGTCGTCTATAACATTTTAGGCAAGGAACTACACCAGTGTAAGATAGCAGAAACTTTAATTTGAACAAATTATGTGAAATTTGTATTCTCAGGTCTACTCTTTTGTCAAGCCAGGTAATTGGACTGCAAAATGAATTATATTGGTGCAAACCAAACTTCTCTTGAATTAACAGGAATGAGAAGAAAGAGTACAGTATAAAGATCACGAATGTCGCTGTTCAGTTCATCTTCTAAGATAACTGTTCGTATCCTGCTACAAGACAAAATCTTCTGCTCCTAGCCTCTAGGATTAAATAATATTATGTACAATAATATTAAATCTTTTGCTCTAATCATCTGTCTGTAATGCATTGTTTGTAAAGTCTGCAAGTAGCAGTGCCAATTTATGTTTTAGTTAATATATTATGACCTAAGAAATACAGAAATCAAAATGAGAATACAATATGCCAAACTTTCTTAGTACGAGTCTTTCTTAGATGGTTGCCAAACCTAGAAAGCCTAGCAATGATGGAAAAGTAGTTGTATTTAAAATTTATTGTGCGTTGTCTTAAATTTGTATTTTATCTCTCATTAATGATTTACATTAAATCGTAAGTATTACAGACCTTAAACCTTTTATTTGCCCTGAATAATTTGCTTTATGGTTGAAATTCACTATTTTATAGCATTCTTATTACTTGTATCTGTCCTGGCAACAACTACATCCATCAAAAGCATTTTATATGCCTACACATCATTTATTCTCTTTTTGCTTTGTTTATATTAAGTTAATAGCATCATTTTGTCATATTTTCCATACTTTCTCCTGTGGTGATCTGTAATTATGGTAGACAGCAATTATACATGCAAACACATCAATTTAATACAGATATTTTACTGACTTCTAGTTGGACTTCTAATATATTGTATGGGTTGATTTGACTCTTTGATTGTTTCTTGAATTATATTGAATTTCCCAATGCAAGGTAAGTTTTGGATGGATTTAATCACTTATTCTGAATATTCAAAGACGATGTGAGATCTCTTACACCCTCACGACGCGCCAATTTTGTGAAGCTGTGCCCAGTCGTTGGGTGTCTTCTTCCAATGAATATGCGAAGATAATGTGAGGGGTATGTTTTGTTCCCTCTTGATACTCCCATTTTGTGAAGCTGTTCTCAGTTGTGAAGCAGTAGTTCCTCATTTTATCCTTTTTGGTTTTACTCATTATGGGTGTGTGTAATAACTTAAATGTCTTTATTTCTTGCTTTGGTTATGATTCTATATCGTGAGTCACCTCTGTGCCAGCCTTATCCAAAGTCATATTTTATTGGTATTCCTGGCATCAGGAGCTGCAATACTTGTTGGGTTATGACTTTTCTCCTATCCATGCAAGATATATTCCTGGTGTTCCTTTTCAGCTGAACCAACAGAACTAGGGCAATCTTGAAGTTTTTGTTCTGTGCTAGAATACCTGACCAAGTTGAAACACACCGTATCTCAAGGTACTTTGGACTTGGAACACTCTTGTTCAGCTACATTGGTCTCTCTGTGCTTCTACCTTAAGGAAATTGGAGGCTTGACCAACAAAGTAAGGGGTGTCGCTTATCAATTTGGTATCTTTTCTGCACCATTGCTTTTCCTTTCACATTTTGCATTGTATGTTTCATAAGCAAAATGCCTTGATGGTATAGGCACATCCCTTTTAAAGCAAAACTAGCCATGCCCCATTTAAAGTGAAATTTTGACACATCCCTGGGAATCTCAGACATGTCATAAACATTAGAATGCATTGCATCTTTCAGGCATTTGTCAAAGACATGTCACAGCGTTTAGATCCTAAGGGTGTTACTAAAGATTAGTCGCACCCCCTTGGGCACTTGTCATTAAACCAGTGTCACAACGCTTTTTCATTAAAAAGCAAACATGAGGTAATACTGAAGTGTCACATAATAGTCCCTTTATAAAGATTAGATGCGATTATCTATAACATGTGCCATGTGCTTGCATGCACATGAACATAGCATTAATGTCTTTCCATCTGGGAGTACTTATAGTAGGAGCATTTTGTGTCAAAACAATATTATTGGATTGACCACTTCATATAGATCATTATATTTGACAAAATACTAGTTCTTTGAACATAGTTTCTGGATTTTCATATTTAATTAAAATGCAAGGAAGAGATATACTATTGGTACCCCCACTTGTAGAGTGATTTGTCATCTATCTTATGATTTCCTCACTGTGTTGGCAGAACCATTCACTCCGGACACCTTGAAGGGACAATAATCTTGAGCCTGCTGTTGGGAAGTGGACTTAGCTTGCATATTACAGTTGATTTTGGTCATACAACTTCCTGTTACCTTCTTTTTTGTTCTTTCTGTAGCGTCTGCCTCTTTTTATATCACGTGCCTTTTCTGCATGCTCTTGGCAGAGTTGCGGGTTTTAGAATGTGTTTTATCCTATTGGAGATTAATTTGCATTTTTATTCTTCTTTTAGTTGCAACTGCTTGGGCCTCATGATCTTGTCTAGGTTCATTATCCAACTGCTTATCAATGTCTTCATCAATTCTCCATTTGGCACAGATATATACACACACACACACACACACATATAATGTGTGTATATATATATATATATCTGTTAGAGAGATAATAATGCGGAATGAAATTCCACCATTACAAGGATGTGTCACCATATAAATGGATTGTAAGTTAATTAACATCACATATATAACAATCACAATCTAGAGAGGGCCCCGTGGCATGAAACCAAAACTGTTGGCAATGTTATTAGCGGTGAGAGGGAGGATGCTTACACACTAACCCGGGATTTGCACCCCAAATCATGCTTTTGGATTGGTAAATCTTTTGGAGCAGGCAATGCCTTAAACTCTTTCTTGCAATGTTTGAGGGTTTCTTGGTATTCTTTTCTCTGCATGTCTGAAGTTTTGTGTTGGTTCCCAACCTTCATATTTGCTGTCTTAAGTGGCTCATAGGATTGGACGCGGCGTAGTTCTTTTCTGATACTATGATGCAATACCTTTATCACAGAGATGCTCATGTGCCATCACATGTGTCATTATTTTGATTAACTTGTGTAGTGTGAGTACTAAATATTCCTAGTGCAAGAAAATTGGTATTTACTTTGACATGTTTGATTCAGGGATCTACTGCAAGGCGCATTTTTTAAACCCAGAAATTGACAATTCTTTTTATTTTGAGAATGTCACAATAGAGACTGGTTCCAAAAATAATCAAGACTAATCAGTCTATTAGCACTTCCACTCAATTGCTCATGTATCTCATGGCTATATGTCATCTTGGAGATCAACGACTTCTTCTACTTGCAGGTACATTATGACAACTAATTCCCTTAAGAGTTTGCAGCTCATTTAATCTGTCTTTTGTGCATGGTTACCAAGTCCAGAAATTCCGATTGTTCGTGAGGGCCAAGAAAATTGAAAATCCTGATTTTTGGAAAACTTCAGAAAAATCTCATCCAATACACACACACAAATATGCAGAAAAAATTAATAATGTAATATAAAATATTAATATATTTTAAAATTAATATTTTATTTATATAATATAAGTTTGGATGTCTTTTATTGCAAAAATCCTCAAAAACAAAAAAATAGGGCTGACCTGAGCTGAACATATTTGTGCTGACCAAAACAAATCTGGATCTAGGTGAATTTTCTACACATTCGGCTGTGTTTGGTAACCATGCTTTTGTGATAGCATCTGATTGTGACATGTTCATGAGTGGCTTCAACAACGTCTTCAGGGTCAATCTTTTGCTTTTCTCATTTCTTGGTGTTACATAAGCCCGCTATCTCATATAAAAAGATTTGGCACAGCTGCTACAATTTTTCCTCATCGTTTAGGCTTTACCTATTTCAACACTAAATTAATTAAATAAAGTTTTATTTAATTAATATAAATAGGACTGAAGAATCTTATAGGAAATAAGCAATTCAAATAAGATAAATTTGATTTACAAAATTAAAACTAGGGTTTTGCAAGTAAAATCATCTGAAAAGCAAGAATGCAATTAGGGTTAAAATGATCTCTTAGCTGACTCAGAAGATGATCTAGGTGTGTCGTAGGTAGATATGGGTAGGGAATGTCTTGTAGTTACTTCCACTCTTGAATTTGGAGCTTTAAGAAGATTTGGGACAAGCTGTACATAAGGACATGTTGTAGTTTATTATGGACCTAAGTTGTTTAGTTCAGTCTGAAGGATGTTAGCGCTCTGTAAATCTAGGTGGTTGTCGGTAGTCTAGAAATGGTTGTCAATGTCTGTTGTTAGGGTTTGCACACCTTCGACACTATTTGTAATGACTGTAACAAATAGAAAACCCTAGATACTTGCAACAAACTTCATGAAACAATTAGATAACAAAATGTGAAATTTGTGTGTGGGTTAGGTGGATTGACCTTGATGATCAACCTCTATTAAACCAATCCAGCGCTGCATGACATCCCTCGATCGGGAGCAAGCCTCATGTAGTTCTCCCAGTGTTGGTGCAAATAGTGTATGGAATTTAAGTCAAACCCTTAGGATGCCCTCGCATCTCTTGACACAAAGAATAGTGGGCATAACTATAGATAAAGTAGAGATATACCCTGTGTGGTAGTAGTGGTGTGATGTGCGTCAGATGCTAAAGTTGATTCACTTTGTCCTTTAAGACCTTTGGCAATGCTTGGAGAGACTTGCTATTGTTAAGACAAAGCTCTAGGACCTCTGAATGTTTGGTAATGAAGGAAGCTAAACTCTTGAAATTGGTTTGAGTGCTTGAGACTTGTGTGGTGGTTGCTCTAAAAGATATGTAAGCTGCTTTGGGAAGATTTAAGAGACTTTTGAGTGCTTTAGTGTTGATATTTTTGTAATATTAGTGCTTGAGAATGCTAGATGAGTTATGAAGTTCTTTTGACTTGCTTATATAGGCTTCCAAAGGTTAGATATCACATTAAGGCCGACCTAGGGAAGATGAAATGATGTACATAAGATATTCAAATTGAGAAAAGAGTTGTTGGAAGAGAAGAGACAAGACCGTATAGGTCGGCTCAGTTGTGGTATGGTTTGGCCTTGTATTGTATGGTTTCGTACAAGGGTATAATGACAAAAGAGCCAAAGTTTGGGAAATATGCCTAGGGATAGATTACTACTTTGGATAATTAATGTTGCATGAATGAACGACAAAGTAGTGTGTAGAGATTAGCAAGTCATAAGAGAGAGAAGGATATGTCAATGTAGCTTAGAATGCGAGCATTTGTCTTAGCATAGGAACAAAGTCAAACTTGTCATTGCCAAATGATAAGTTACCAAAATTGTGTGGAATTGAAAATTGCACACTTAGAAGAAAAACATACCTGAGTGTGCACACACACTTTATCTTTAAATCGATTGTTGTTCCTTATGTTGGTGTTGGCATGCTCCATGATGAAAATTGCAACACGAGTGTAGTCAATGTCCATAGAAGAAATTGAATTGTAACTCAAATGTAAATAATGTATGTAATTTTAAAATCAAACTTTACGTAATATATTAAAGAGAGACAAAGCATGGAAGGAATACACTTGTTCACTTCGTGGGGAGAAACTCCCATTCTTGTGAATTTTGATTTGTGTGGAGATCTCGAAGGATTGGGGGTGATCAGTCCCCAGTTTTGTTGAAGGAGAAACCGAAGTAGGAGAAGAGTCAAGTGCGTGTGACCAAACGCCCATAAGAGGTACTATAGGACATTTTCCCCAAAGAACCCCGCAAAGAGGGGAGAGAAGTGTACAAAGTATCTAGCCACTTTGTTATATTCCAACAACAGAGAGTGGAAGGAAGAACAACCTATTAAGTATCTAGCCACTTCGTTATATTCCAACAACAAACCACACTGGTTGTAGACGAATCTAGGCTCAATGTTGTGTCAAAACTTTAGGATTTAGATTTTAAGTTATAATGATAGGTTTTCAGTTATGTAATAATTGAATAAATTGCATAAATATAAAAATACAAATGAATGTAGAGAAAACAATGCAGCTACACAAGATTTCGAGTGGGGAAAATTTGGTTACAATTGAAAACCCCCACTATGAAAGTGCTTTCTAGTTTTATTAATCAATAATAAGAGGAACAACAACTTGATGTAAACAAGCGTAACCCAACAACAGATCTTCTTTCAACTTCTCCACAACAACATTGAATGATTAATGCATAAAAACAAACATCAATTCAACCACCCAAATCTCTAGTAGGAGATCACCATATTTAAAGGTTAAGTGATTTGGCTGCAACCTTTCGATTGAACCATTTCACTCATAACAATGATTAATTGGAATAATCGTTTATAACTTTAGAAAAGTTATGAATAATTTATAATAAGTTATATACTAAGTTTATAAAACTTAGAACGGAGTTAGATTAAATATGGTGGCGCGTGAATGTGTCTGCACAAATATTATTGCTCAATACTCCCTTTTAATGTTTAGTGGGCATACATGCGAGTTACCTTTTTATACAAAAGGAATGACAATCCTTAAACCATATAAGATGTTTTTAGGTTAGCATGTCTACTGAGGATAATGTAACAGAAATATCCCAAGTTCCTTGTGGATAAGTGCATATATGAATTCTTACATGAGTTTTGGAGTCTTGTATAAAACAAGGGATCTCTATAACACAATGGTTTGTTCGATTACGACTAAATTGACATAGGGTGATGTTTACAAAATCACGAGAAGGTGATTTGTATGAAGTCTTTTTACAATATAGAGGTTTAAAGAAGGAATATACAAAAAGGCCGTTAAGAGGGGACATTGTCATGCATAATTCCCCTCAATGGCAATTCGAAAGGTCGAACATTTCTTGAAACTTGCAACACTTCACAAAGTATAGAGACTATGTGAATATATTTGTAACTTGATCTTTTGGTAAGAAGTTTGCCATATGATCATTTGATTCAGAGGTTGAGATTAAAATCTGCCACATGATCACTAGATCTAGAGGTGAAGATCAAAGTATACCACATGATCATTAGATTTAGAGGTGAAGATCAAATTCACCATTGAAGACTTTTTCTTCAATAAATTGCATATGAATCTTGATATGCTTCGTTTGTTGATATTGAATTGGATTGTTCGCAAGAGCTATACATTACGGTTGTCATACAAGAGTGGAATACTTCCTTTGACACCCATGTGGAGTTTTGCCAATAGTTTTTCGGTGCCATGGCTTTTTTAGTTTCTTCCATAGCACTTTTATACTATATGCTTTAGTAAAAGAGATAGACAACATGTTAGTTGTTACTTGCTGACTTCAAATGATATCACTTGTACCATATTTGAAAGCATATCCAGACATAGATTTTCTTTCTATCACAAGATGGTTAAAATCATAAAAACCATATAAGTGAGCATCATTAGAACAAAAATAATATAAACCATAATTTATTGTACCTTTAATATATTTTAAAATTCTTTTAGCCAATTTCTAATGATCCTCATATGGATCTTGCATAAATCTAGAAGCAATACCTATTGCATAAGAAATATCAAGCTTAGTAATAGTTAGGTAGATTAAACTACCAACAAGTTTGTCTGTATAAGGTAGGGTTTGCTTTAGCACATATAGGTTTGGGATCAAGTTTTATACCAACTTCAATAGGAATTGTAATTGGTTTACAATCAATCATGTTAAATCTTTTAAGCAAATTAGAAACATATTGAGATTGAGATACAACAATGGAGTTCCAATCCTGGAAAACAACCATGCCTAAGAAATGATGAAGCATGCCTAAATCAGTCATTTCAAAATATTGTTTTAACTTAGTTTTAATTTTAAGAATTAAACTAGTTTGGCTGCTTGTAATAAGAAGATCATCATCATATGGAATAGTTGAAATATATTGATAATCTTCAATTTTCGTAATTAATTTAGAGAAATAAATTGATAACTCTAGATTTTGAAGTAACTTGAATAATTGATTTTCATTTTTTCGGCTCTAAAACCCACTCTTGGGTCAAAGAGCAAAAGCTATAGTACGTTTTAACCAAATAACAAGGGTTAGGCTACAACATAGTACCAATATATAAATTCACATTAATTTTAACCTTGACTAGGTTTATTTTCAAATTCAAGGATGATAAGCTGTCATTTAAAAAAATAAACAACCATGACACATGGATAATATATGTCAAGGTGAGGATCATGTATTCCAGACTACATGATAAACTACTTGTCATAATTTAGATCCTAATTCCCTCAAAAAATGTAAAAAACGGTCTTGTAATGATCCTTGTTAGAGCTGTGTTTTTCCAAAACAACCACTACAATGAGATTTCCATCGGACATTTAACGGATCAATTTTAGATTGCGTTATAAGATACAATTTTGTTTGATCATACCAATTGAAGGAGGAAATATGGTCATGTGTTACGATACAAAATGCGTTTTAAGAACAAGTTGGTAGGGAAAGGAAAAGAATGTTTACCAAGCAATATTGTATTCTCTCAACATGTATGTTATAACAAGATTTATCTTTGAGAAATACCATAGTGCAAACTTAGATACAATAATGATTACCATTCACATGTTCCTTTTGAATTTAGGATGACATATATCAATATGCATATGCACTTTTATCTTCACTAAATTTAGCACACATGCTCAACCATCCCACAATTTTATTTGGAACAAGAAAAAAATTCCTTGAAATCTAGAAGCCATACACAACCTCCATCATCTAGACAATTTTTAGAAAACAATTAACACATAAATCTACCAAGCTACAATAGCCATTAAGGTCTGAAAAAGATGGCATGAAAGACCCATTTTTGTCATCGAATCTTTAGTGATATTGAATCAAATTATCAAGTTCATCACATAGTAAGTTGGAATTGCTTTGGGGTATCCATGGAGAAGAGGACCCGGTTTGGGGCCCATAGGAGAGGGGAGAAATATTATTATTCTTACAGAAACGCATGAGCACGATGGTTGCAAAGTCCCAAATTTTGAGGGGTACAAGAAAATTTCAGTTTGGAACGAAGGGAGTGAAACATGGAAAGGACATGGGGGAATCACAATGCTAATCAAGGAAGCATGGCTCGGGATCATCAAAGTGGAAAAGGAAGACACAAATAAGCAATACATATGGCTGAAAATATCAGATAACAAGGCAACAATCAGATTGGCTGCTTGTTACTTTGCACCGAAAGGTTCAAAGACATAAGAAAAGAAAATTGGATATGGAAGACCCATATGCTTCGCTAAAAAAAGACATTTTTGTGTTTAGTGCATCTGGGAAAATTATTTTGATGGGGGATTTTAATGCAAGGACTGCAAATAATCAATCTCTTCAGTTGGGCAGCGCAAAGGTGGAGATGACAATCTGCTTTGGCTTAATGAAGCAGAGGACAAATTTTGGGAAAGACTATCTCAAGATGGTAATGGAGGGGTGACACATTTTGGGGTTGAGCTTCTAGGTCTATGTAGCTTATACGACATGGTTATTTGTAATGGCATGAAGGCTTGGCCTAGATCTGGCGTATCACTTGCAAAACTTACAATGGCCAAAGTGTAGTGGACTATGTAATCTGCACTCAAGAGTTCTATTTGTAGGTTGCTCGAGTTTAAAATTGGAGATTGTCCTATTGAGCTCAAATCTAATCATAAATCTCTCTTGGTCTAGCGTGGTACCATTTCAAATCAACAAGGAAAACAAGTCCATCACATGCAAGAGACATCTCCAAAACAAGGCAAAATCATTTTGAATAAATAAAATCAAGAAATCTTTGTGGCTGCCCTTGAACAACAATTTTAGATGACAAGAAATGATATAGAGAGCAATACGCCCAAGGGGGCAAGGGGTTATGTTTGTAGTAAGTTGTTGATACCTTTAATCCACAAGGCATTAAGTGCTTGCAAAAGATCTAAGCCTAGAAAGGGAGCTGCAAATACTTTTCCAACAAATCCGTGGTATGACGAAGATTGTAAGGCTGCCAAGAGAGCTATGAGGGAAAGTGACGTGAACAAAGAAAATAAAAAGAAATATGAGAGATTGGTACAACACAAAAAAGAAAGCTATGTGAATAGAAGAAGGTCAGAATTAATTTCTCTTGGAAAACACAATCCCAAAGGATTTTGGAGGGAGCTGCAACAAAAGAAAACACATAGAAAACAATATCACAGAAGCTCATTGGTTAGAATATGCGAAGATTCTCTATGAGCGGTCTCATGTAGAAGGATACTCCCATAACTCATTATTCGATTGAACTTTTCTCAGAGGAAGACATCAAACATGGCATAAAGAATCTAGCAAATGGTAAAGCACAAGATGTTGATGGGTTGCAGGCTGAATTTTTAAAGTGGGGGGTTGAGGTGCTCACTCCGCATATCAGAAAAATTTTCAATGATGTAACTCAGGTTGGGTTCCCACTAGAGTGGACAACTAGTGTTGTTATTCCTCTATTTAAAAGCGGGGATGCCAATAATCCTTCTAACTATCGCACCATTATGATCAATCCTCTTTTTGGTACGTTATTTGGGGGCATGATAGAGCGTATAATCAACAGTTGGGCAGAAAGAGAGGGCAAAAGAGCAAAAGGATTAATAGGTTCCCAACCTCAACATTCAACCAGTCATCATTGCATCACTCTTAGGCACTTGATTGAAAAGGTATGGGATACCCAAGGAGATGAAGCTTTTTTTTTGTTTTGTTGATTTTAAGAAAGCCTTTGACACGGTTCCTAGAGACAAACTTTGGAATAGGATGGAGGAACTTGAGATTCCAGACGAGCTTAGAGTAGTAGTACATAGACTTTATGAGCATGTCAGAGCTAAAATTAGAACCAGAGAAGGTATGTCTGAATGTTTTGGTAGTGACATTGGGGTCAAACAAGGTTGCCCTCTTTCTCCCACTTTGTTTGGTTTATACATTGACAAGCTTGAAGAATGGTTACGTAAAACCGAAGGAGGGGGTGTACAGTTGGCGAGTATGTGGTGAAGTTACTCTTATATGCCGACGATCTTATCCTAATTTCAACAACACTCAAGGATTGAGGGAGCATCTAAAAGCTTTAGAATTCTTTTTCCAGGAAGTCGGGATGCAAGTGAACATTAGCAAAACAAAAATCATGATTTTTTCCCTAAAAAGGAAAGAGAAGCAAATTAACTTTCTTTTTGAGGGGAGTCCATTGGAAATTGTTACAGAATATAAATATCTTGGGATTGATTTTCACAACAAGATGAGCTGGGAGACATGTAGAGCAAAAGGATACATGGAGGTTGGAAAGCATCTTACCTACTTCAAAATAGGTGTAGGAAAGCTGAGCTTTGGGACTGGAAAACTAAGAAAACCCTCTTTGGATTGTTGGTTACCTCGAAACATCTAATCACAAGCACTCTTAAAGTTAAATCAACAGTCCCTTATGAGATCTTGTTGGCTGAAGCGGGTATCTTCCCGATGGAAGCATCGACAATAACTTGGCTGATAAGCTATTTGAAAAAAGTTGAAAGCATGGATAATCTTCGCTGGCCCAAAATGGTTACAGAGGATAATCTAGAGCGCAAAAAGAAAACTTGGATGAAACAAAACAAAAAATGGATGAACAAATGGGGCATCAATTTTTAGGAGTGTCCTAACAACAGGGAAATAAAAAATTATGTGATGGAGAAGTTTAGGACTGCCATGTGGACAAAACAGATTGGTCGTAAGAAAGCACAATATATCAAAGAATTTAACCCCACTTGGGAACATGATGAAAAAGTTTTACCTAGGGGCAGTTATCAAAGGTAAGGCAAGGATTCTAGTGGCTCAGTTGAGGACCGGATCACATCATCTTCGTTGTGAAACCGGTAGATGGACTATTCCCAAAGAGGATTGGGAAAGGAGAACTTGTCTTTTTGCAGCAAAGGGGTTGTTGAAACGGAATGGAATTTCATTATGGAGTGTTCAACATATGATGATATTCGTATCCAGTACGAAAACGAATTAAAAGTGGACAACTTAAATGAGTTATTTGAAGAAACAAAACTTCAAAAGATCGCTGGTTTTGTGCTCAAGATTCACAGTAGGAGAGCTGATATTGCAAAGAGTCTGAAATCAACTTAATGTTTCAGTTTCTTTTGGTCCCATAGACTCTTCAGTCTCATGGACGTCATTAAAATCTTTCATTTCATTTCATCATGAACAAAAGCGTTTGTCATTGATTTATGTTATTGGAGAGGCCAATTTCCTATTTACTTAAAAATTAACCAATGTAAACTCGATCTTCCCCATTACTCTAAGCATAAGCTTCTTATGCATCTTAGAGATAACAAAGGAGGAGTATGATGTATCAAACCCTTGTTTTTAGAGATAGACTATGTTGGTGAGAATATCTTAATTACATATAGTATTTTGTATAATTAAATGTCTTCTCTAATCCTTTGTTGGTTATTGAAGTTGTCAGGGCAAAAGCCAACAAATCTATATGTCTTTCTAACTTTAGTTATATTTATCAGTGCTAAAGTTCTGATAAAGGGAACTTTAACTGACTTGGCTACTATATTAATCTAACATACATGTGTTAGTTTTAATTTATTCTGTAAAATTAAAACTAAACCTTTTTAGAAAAAAACAAAACTCACCTTTTTCATGCCAGGATGACCCGGTTTGGGGTTTTGTGAATTTCAATCTTGTGGAATATTGCCTGTAACTGCTGCCTCAGGGAGTAGTTAGAGCAAACAAGTTTTTATAATGTAAGTTTTGTTATTGTTTGCTGCCTTAGAGAGAGGTTTTGCGAGTTAGAATGAGACTGAGATACCCAGTCAAGCCTATGGTCCGATCGAACATTCTGAGATTACGGAGAGGGATCTGTTCACCATCGAGGCATTGTTGAGGGCTCGGTCTGATAATATATCTTTTGTTGATATCTCTTTTATTTTGGCTGACCACTTGGTAAGGGTTTACAATGGCCACCATGTTTGGTTATGTGTCAAACAATGGAGCTGAGCTGTTTTGAGGAGAGGGAATGGTGAAGCAGGTCTGTTGCTGTGGGGCAGTAAAGTCTGAGCCACGCTTATAGAGGTTGAACAATATATTTACCGACTGAGCCACGATTTGTGTGGAAGAATCGACAAAAGAGTTGTCCGCCATTTCATACAAGTATGTCTCTCTGGGCTCTGTGCTTCAATGAACCTGCTCTCTACATTAATGCATGTAGCTGTATCAAGAGCTCTTAAGGCCTTTGCAACCCCTCCAATAATTGCTTTGTCATTTGCCTTTTTCTTGACTACCACAAATGCCTTAACCTGGTCATCATACTGTCGTGCCCACGGGATTTAAACACGAGTGATTTTGAAAGCCCTGCCTTGAGTTGTTATACCCAACCATCGTAGGCCTCGGTGCTGTTTTTAAGATTTTCCCTGGACTGCAGGAGATTAGAACATGGCACCTCAAACACTTCATTGCTGGGAGGAGTCTTCTCAATGCCATCTGATGATATGCTAATTGCTTCCAACC
Source organism: Taxus wallichiana var. yunnanensis (assembly GCA_018340775.1). Lineage (NCBI taxonomy): Eukaryota > Viridiplantae > Streptophyta > Pinopsida > Cupressales > Taxaceae > Taxus > Taxus wallichiana. The sequence continues at coordinate 799,140,330 of CM031235.1, forward strand.
ATTATGGTACAAAAGCTAGTTGGTAGAAAATGTGGTCAACATGAACAGGCCCCAGGCGCCTCTAATCTAGTTGGGGAGTTCACCAAGAAGAGGCGAGCTCCTGGGCCAAAAACATTTTTTTAAATTTCTTTTATTAGTAGCTAGAAAATAAAAAAGTAATTTTTATTATGTAAAAAAAATAATTTAAGAGCTTTTTAATATTGATATAATTCTCTTGTAGGGTACAGATTTTGCAGGATTTTCCTGGACAACAAATAATTATAATGGACTTTTGTAAGTTGTAATCCTTGCCTCTATAGGTGATTGTAAACAAATGATGTTGCAGACATTTTTTTGTGTTAAATATAAAAATTTATTTCTCTGATATTTGTAGTAATTTTTTAGAAATGTAATTATTAGATGAATTCCATTTATTGCAATTCTTCCCAGTAGAACCGGCACATAACTCATAAATCTACAGGGATCTGATACCGTGTCAGAACTTTGAAGGGTTTTAATAATATATTAAAATATTCAGGATTTAGATTCTAGGTTATAATGACAGGTTTTCAGTTATGCAATAATCGATTAAATTGCAGAAATGTAAGAAAATACAGCTAATTAATGTAGAGAACACATAACATGTTAACATAAAATTTAGAGTGGGGAAAACTTGGTTATAGGTGAAAAACCCCAATGTAAAAGCACTTTCTACTTTTATTAATCAATAATAAGAGGAGCTATAGCTTGATGTAAATAGGCGTAACCCAACAACAAATCTTCCTTCAACTTCTTCATAACAACATTGAATAATCCATGCAAACAACCAAACATCAATGCAACTACCCAATCTCCAGTGGGAGATCACCTTATTTAAAGGGTGGGTGATTCGGTTGCAACATTTCAGTTGAACCGTTTCACTCTTAACAACATTTATTAGAATAACCGCTTACAACTTTATAAAAGTTTTGAATAACTTATGATATAAGTTATATACTAAGTTTATAAAACTTAGTTGTGGAGTCAGATTAAATGTGGTGGCCACGTGAATGTGTCCCCACAAATATTACTGCTCCAACATGTAGTAGCTCAAAGTCGAATGGAAATAGATGGCCCATGCTGCCATTGTGTTTCGTAATAATTGATTCTGATTATGCAAATGTTGAATGTTGCAAAGGAGAAGAAGGCCCATTCCCCTGTACCCTATATTTGCAAGTATATATGATATTTTGCTCTGAATTGTGTCTTTTGTATCTGATTTGGCACCAAAACTTGTAGAAATATCAGAATGCTGATTTTTTTGTGAATTTGCCCCAGGAAAGAATGTTTGAAAGGGCCATAACATACTTTGGTCCCGTCCCTAGTAGACGCGTTTCTGTAACAGTATGAATTTTGTCCTTGTTTTGTATTAGTTCTTGTTTTCTAAGGATCTGTGCCCTGTATAAACCTGTGTCAGTCCTGTAATTTGTTTGTACCATTTGTATATGTATAATATACCTCGACGAATGCCCCCTCTTTTGAGGCGTGAGATATAGAAGTAGAGTGCGCGACTCAAAAGAGATGATACATACACATGTCTGTTAAGTCTTAATAATCTGTGTTGGATCACATAAAAGGTTGTGGTCACCGTTAGGATCCTGTTCTTGCAAAGCTGGAGACCATGGCGCACAAAAAGCAATAGGCAACAAACAATAATAGCAATAGCAATCGTGTGTAAGAGAAACAAAGCATTGAAGCAAAGAAGTATAAGTAGACCAACAATAGTATATGAAAGAGTCATATCAAGGCATATAGTTGCAAACATGGGACACCAAAGTGTCACAAGATAATTGCAGTGAAGGTACACATGCCGCATACAAAGAAGCAAGTATACAAGTAATCACACATACAAGTACACAAACAATGTCACATAGATAAGAGGCATAAAGCCACAAACATGGGACACAAAAGTGTCATAAGACTAACATAGGAGCCGCACATGCCACATACAAGGAAACAAGTATACGAGTAAGTACTCAAGCAATAACACAGATAAGAGGCATAAAGCCACAAATACGGGACACCAAGGTGTCACAAGACAATCACAAAGGAGGTCCATAGGCCACATACATAAAAACAATAAAGTACGCACACAATCTAGCAACAAAATAATTGGGCAATCAAGTAAGTGATGCCAAATGTCAAACAATAGTCGAAAAACACATAGAGCAAGATAAATTAGTGCTGCACAAGACATATGTGTTAGTCCTATTAGTCAAAAGATAACATATACACAATATAAATTATTGAGGATGAAAAGGAAGTGAAAGTAACTGTAATGAAACAAAAGCACTTGTATAGTGTGGGAGATGCTCCTAAATGATCAATGATTGGGAAGGGACTAGGCTTACACACTGTCGCTATGTATCAATCTGTGTAAAGGAATAATCTAGCCCATCAACTCATGGGCTAGTCCTAATTTTATATTTTTGTAGAATATTTAAATGTTTTTGAATTATGTGATTATTTGATTTTTTGTACTTGGAGATTAGATATGTATAAGGAGGTAACACATGAGTCACCCGATGAGGGCCTCATTAGGAGGCGGGGTAAATACATAAAGTAATGGAGGCTCGGGCCTCAAATGTGTCATGATGCCGAGAGGAGACCTAGGATGTTAGAACCACAAGGAGTAGTATGTGTCATAAGACCTAGCATGAGGCCTAGGAGGAAGAGAACTATTGAAAGCAAAATGTGTAATAGAAGGCTTAGTAGGAGGCCTATGAGGGATAGACTTACTAGAGGTAGAAGGTCAATAGAAGACTTAACGGGAGGCCTAGGAGGAAGAGAACTATTAAAAGTAGAATGTTTAATCGAACGCTTAGTAGGAGGCTTATGAGGGATAGACTTACTAGAAGTAGAATGTCAATAGAAGACTTAACAGGAGGCTTAGGAGGAAGAGAACTATTAAAAGTAGAATGTCAATAGAAGACTTAGTAGGAGGCTGCGAGGGATAGATTTGCTAGGGTAGCATTTGTAGATGATTTTTGATTGAGATTTGTGATTAGAGTATCGTGTCTCATCGGATAGAATTTTATGATAGTGATTTTGATTTGATCATTGCACCTTTTGTGACTGAATTTGTTTGATAATGGTTTTGATTTACGCATGGCATTAGATGTGATTTAATTTGTCGATATTGTTGTTGATTTGTGCATGGCACTTGTTGTGATTAGGTTAGATTGGTATTGATGGTAGTGGATAGAAGCGTGCATAATCGCAATTATGTGGTACAACGGATAACCTAATTGAATAAAGGATGCTTGGTCACTCCAAACTGCAAGGATGCACTTTTGTTGCTTATTAATGGATTGTGTATATGGTTTTTTAGCAACACGCATGCATATGTATTGTTGATTGTAACTTAATTATCTTCTAAAACAAATTTCTTATTCTTTTGCAACCCACTTATATGTAGGCCTTTGTGATGGTTGATTGGGTGGAGCTCCACTTTGAGAGACATCTCTTGTAAGAGATTGTGAAACTAGTACGTTTTGGGAGGACCATCATGAGTGATCACAACATCCACAAAATATTGTGTATCAAAAGAGATAATTTCTTTGTCTTCATGTAGCTTAGGTTTCTTTTCTAGAGTATAACAATCATTGTAGCAATGTCCATTAATGCGGTGAAAGTTACAAAAAGGTTCGCCCTTTTAATGCTCAAGCCGACGAGGAGGGTGATGATCATTAGATGGTAACCGAATCAAGTGCTTATCAAGTAGGTTGAGCAAAATATCATGTGGATGATCAAGACATTTGTCAAAGCGTAATGGCTTTTGCTTAGGGGTAGGAGGCGGCCTTGGAGGAATGCGAGGTCTAGGTGTAATATGATAGGAAATATTATTGTGATGTAAAACCTTGACTTGTCCCAAAGTAGAAAAGTAGAAAATGAACCATTCAAAATATTAGGATCCGGTTCCATGGTGGGAGTAAGAGTATCACTATGTGAGGGTGTGAATATGTGTGGGAGCAAGCTCTTGCTTTAAAGCCATGACGCAAAGGAAAAGATCCGTGAAGGAATCACGTGTCATAAAGCAATTTCTTTTCAAGAGGGAAAATGATGCCACGAAAAAAGGTATACTATACTTCTAAATCAACGGGTTTATAGATTAATTGTTGAATACTTGCATGAAAGTGTCAACTATATTAAAAAAGCAGATCAGATTTGCCTTTGTGTAGGGAAGGCAAACACTCATAAGTAAATCTATGGCCTTCATTGTAAACAAAGCGTATTAAGAAAAAAGCTTCTTCAAGATCTAAAAAGGTGCTCAAAGATCCATTAGGGAGATGATTAAACCAATGTGTTGCAATACCAATGAGGCTGTTAGGGAAGGCTTTCAGCGATAACCTATCATTCTTATAAGAAGACATGGGAAGCTTATAACTCTTATGGGGGAGATGAGGATCGACAATCCATCAAACAACTGAAACTTAGGCATGACAAAATCTCAAGGGAAAGTGGATTGGAATGTCTTACGCCTAATTGGGTTTACATATTGTTGGTGAAATAATTTGTCGTGTTGCAAATTATGTGTTTCCACCAATGCTCATGGGGTTATGCCCCTCTTTCTTGTGTATGGGGAGGCTCCCATTATTGAATGTAAACTATCCTAATTCTATCTAAATGTTGTGGGGTGGCCAAATAGGTTGGGGATCACACAAGAACACTTCATTAAACTGTGACAAAGTGCTTGTGACAGTACAAGGGAGGAAATTGCAGCGATGAGGGATGACAGAGAGAAATTAGGAAAGAGAGGGTTATTGTTGTGAATAGGCAATAACAGAGTTCACACCCATTAACCGGAGTAGTTCAACATTCAACTAGAGGAAAGCAACAATGTAAGCCATTAGTGGGCGTTGGTGGAAACACATAATTTGCAACACAACAAATTATTTCACCAACAATTTTCGACGACTCTCTTTGGGGAGAGATCTCGCCCTCATGCACCCGTAAAAATCTCTGCGCAAAATACAAAGACATCATATATACCATAAAAAACAAAACAAAATCAGGTTTCAAAGAAAGATAAGATTTTATAAGGCGACTCGTCAAGGAGCGAATCCATGTCACGTTTGTTTCCTGTAACTCAATGATGAAGTTTCAAGATTGGTGTTCAACACCAATGAATGACATCAACTATGAAGAAGAAGAAGACCTAGATATGCAAAATTTTGATCAGTCATCATTTTGGAAAATTTTGATCGACCATCATTATTTTGGCAGAGTTTGGAGCCCATTCTTTCAGACTAGAGACCATTTTTGACTTGGTTTTGATGGAGACCATTTTTGATCTGGTTTCTTTCTTACACTTTGCATTAAGGGCTTCGTAGACACGACCACGAGGTGGGATAGGTACCCGTATTTGGCTTACTGTTCCTCTGAGGCTATTGCTCTTTCTGACTCCCCCAATGTCGATGTTGGTATAAGGAGGTCTCCTTACTCTTGGGGGCAATTGGTATTTAGATGGACCATCTTCCACCCTTTCGGTACTCCTTGGACTCTCCAGCCACCTTCTGCCTACGAAACAAGAGATGAACATGATCATTAGAGAGGATATCTACAGACAAGTACATCCATACCACTTGGGTAAATCCTCAGGGGGGTTTACGTCCCAAGATGGCCTTTTACGCTGAGCATTTTTAGAGTTGAGGGACGGTCTCATTACCCGTCCTCAGTACACCCTTCAACATTGGATGCATGCCCTTCGTGTCCCCCTTGGTCAGTTTAGAGTTGGATCTCATAGACTTCGTTGTGAGACGGATCACCACCTTGACCGTTCAGACAGGACTTGCCAGTTGTGTAACCTCCAAGAGACCGAGACGGAAACGCACTTTATCTTCTGGTGCCCCATCTACTATGAGATCAGAGGGAGGTTTCACTGTTTATTTAGGAGGATGCAGGGTCTTTTTGAATTTTTCAGGTTCGAGGATCAGAGGTGTCTGGCTTTATATTTACATGAAGCTTTGAAGCTTCGGGAGCACACTCTTCAGCCGCATCCTAGACCAGACTCCACCCAACAGATCACTTCCTTCTTCACAGTGTTACCGGCGGAGAGAGGCGTCAAGTGCCCTGGTGAGACCACCCCCACTTCCTCTAGATTGGTTCGGCCTAGGGATACCCTCCATGGTTCTCCAAGTCATCATAGGCATGCACATACTAGGCTCTGGCCTTATGAGACGAGATGAGATCCTAGGCACCACGGGGATATTGCTGTTTCAAGGCAGAGTCATGTTAGGCAGGCTCTCACTTTCGACTGGTCGACATTCTATTCTCAACTTCTTCCAGTCGACCTCGGATGTTAGGAGAGTTGGTTCTTCCATCCCCTGATGGGCTTTCCTCCTTTCTCTTCGGGATCGTCTTTCTCCCCCTCTTCCTCTATCTTGTTTTTCCACCCCCATTTTGGGTGGTGTGATTTCTTTCTTCCGGTTGGCCACTTCTTTTGGCCTTTGTATTTCTTTTTGCTTGGGAACTCTTTGGTTTTCCTGCCTTGTATCGGTGCTCATTGTTTTTCTGCAGTCCCTTTGACCTACTTTTGTGGTCAGTTGTTGGACATTAATATATTTATCTTATCTTATCTAATCTCACTCTTGCTTACTAATTCTCCCATCCTGTCACTCGTACTTGCTAATTCTCTCACCCTCTCACTCATGCTATCTAATGTTTTCACTCTTGAATTTTTGATTTTGATGTTGATTTTGATTTCGAATGAGGGCGTGAGTCTTATTTTTATTTTTTAGGGGTGATTAGGGAGCGGGTGGGGCGCATTAAGTATTAGTGTTAGGGTTGGGGCCAAAAACTATAAAACAAAATGATTAAAAAAACTTTTGGATAGAGGTATGCCTCGGGGATAAGCGGGAGTCTCTATGATGGGTCAAGAGACTTACGGAAGTGTCTAGGACGTCCCTAAGTTCCCATGAACTACCTAAAAGGTGGAACATCTCATAAACATCCCCCTCTTAGAGGGAAAGCGTTTTGGGGATGTCCCCATCCGGCTTCTAGTGGTGGGGGACGTTTCTTAATTGTCTTCAAGTCTTGAAGATGTCCCGAGTCTCAAGGCATCACTTTCGAGGGGACGTGTCTCATGGAACACCGCATAAGGGAAAGCTAGCAATAACATACAATTAATGAGAGATGGGAAAAGCTTAGGGAAACTAAGATGTGCAAGCAAAAGGTCTAGCTATGATAGGCAACTTAAACCCAAACTAGGTTAAGGGTTCAAACAAAAAGTGGGTTCACCAAATGTTTCAACCTTAATTAAATACACTTTTATGTAATTAATATAAATAGGATGAAGAATGTTACATGAAATAAGCACTTTAGATCAAATATATTTGATTTATAAAATCAGAACTAGGGTTTTGCAAGTACAATCATTCAACATGCAAGAGTACAATTAATGTTAGAATGATCACTTAGCTGACTTAAAAATGATCTGGGTGTGTTGTAGGTAGATCGGGGTAGGGAATGTCTTGTAGATGCTTCACTCCTAAATATGGAATTGCAAGATGATGCGGGACAAGACCGTATAGAAGGACTAGACTATAGTCCTTTATGGATCTAAGCTGCGCGGTTTCGTCACAAAGGACGTTGGTGCTTTGCAAATTCTAGTGGTCATCGGTGGCCTAGAAATGGTTTTATTTGTCGACACTAGGTTCGCACACTTTCGACACTTGCATGTAATGACTGCAACAAATAGAAAACCCAAGATACCCGTAGCAAATTTCATGATACGATTAGATAACAAAAGGAGAAATCCTTGTGTGGGTTTTCTATTTGTTAACAAATAGACCGAGAACACCTCATTTTCAAATGTCCCATGTATTATGAGATCCTGGGAAGATACCACTTCTTCTACACGGGAACTCGGGTAATTCTTTGTCTACTTTCTTCAGTTTTCCAAATCAACGGTGTTTTTCTCTTTATCTTCACTAAGTTGTCTCCCTCAATGTAGTTCCCTATAGTGGAGGTCTAAAAGCTCTAGAGCCCCTTCACTAATTACCTCCTTTTTCTAGCCCACCCAGGTCACAAGCAACACTAAGCATCCTTTGGACACCGATACTTCACATATCAAAGTTGATAAGCTCATAAATTAGTCACACATTGCTTCTCTCATCACACCATTACTACTTGGAGCATTCGGTTCCCCTAGCCTACTCCCCCTTGGCCTTGTGGCTCTGCTCCCTCTTGTAAGGATGGCTCTAGGCCCTTTTCGGTGACATAGATCTACCACTTCTTGGTTGCCCCAAACCATAAGTATAGACTCATATTACAAGCTTCTTTCTTGCTATGGCAACAACAATAGCCTTGGATGTTAGGAGAGATTCTAGAGGAAGCGCTCTGTATCCTCATTGATACTCCTAGCCTGGCCCCTCCAACCTTAAATACTACTCGCCAACATTGTCGGATCTTCTATAGGAGTAGATGATGGCCCACATGAATCTTCCACTTTAAACACGAACTCAAATAATAAGATTTCTTTCTAGTCTTCATTAGCACATAGTATTGATTTCATTACCATGTTAGTGGCACATTGCTTCATTTTTCTTATGTAGTTTTAGTTATTTTACTTATAGGAAAGATGCCAAGGGATAGATTACTAATAGAGTGTCCAAAGGGTGCTTAGTCTTTGTCATTGCACTGATTGGGCTAGAAAAAAGAGGTGATTAGCAAACGGGCTCTAGAGCTTCTAGACCCTATTATAGGGAAGCTGTGTTAGAGGGAGACAAGTTAGTGAAGATAAAGAGAAAAACACCGTGGGCTTGGAAATCAAGAAAGTAGACAAAGTGTTACCGGAGTCCTTGTAGAGGTAGTGATATCTTCCTCAAATCTCATAGTACATGGGACATTTGAAAATGGGGTGTTGCTCGGTCTCAACCTCTCCAGAGGGCAAAAAGACGACATATTTAGCCTTGTCGAAGAGAATGTGATGATTAGTTTCAACCTGTAACTGGTGAGAGCACTTCCTCATCCGGCCAAGGGAATATTTCAAGCTATTGGACAAGTGGCACTAGAGATAGTGAAGGTGACAAATAATACCATCCACCACTTGTAAGAAATTCTCCGCATAAAAACAAGCTTGGGGATGAGCAACTCACACGGGTGAGATCTTGTTGTCTTGGATATATTATTTGTAAACATCCTCTTTAGTAGCTCTAGTGATGCCGCCTCCTTTGTGGGTAGGAGGTTGAGGGGGCATCAAGGAATACATGAAAGGGGGTAGACTATCATTGGGGACACCAATGGAAAGGAGAAGTCAAGCCTTAAAGTACCAAAGATGTCACTTTGGTGGGGACTAGCTCAATAACCACATTCGTCGATTTTCAAGGCGAAATTCGAAATTTGGTGGATTTAACAGGCATGAAGAAATTCGTCTAGAATCGCTTATAAATTCGTAGGAATAGGGGATGCAATTTACTTATGAAATTTGTTTCAAATTCTTTTTTTGTAATCGTTGAAATTCGTTTAAAATTCATATTAGGTTTTTACTTTTCGGATGTTAGGGGTTTCTGCTTCAAATGCTTGTTTGGGTATATATTCCATGCCGCGGCCCTCAAGTTGTGCATACCCATGTCTAATCACGTTAAGCTTAAGAAACATGAAGCCCTGTGTTGTGTGATGGGTCTAATTGCGTAAAGCAAATGTTTTAGCTTTGTGTTGAAGGTGTTTGAAGAAGGTTGAAGGTTGAAACCCGCACGGTCTAAGCTATAAGAATTGCCTATTCGTACCCTTTTTGGCTTAGAATGGTTTGGACTTTGGAGGTTGCTGATTGGTTTGGGATTTTGTGGACGAGCAAGGAGGTTGCTTTGAGCATAAGTTCTGCGAAGGAGGTGGGACAAGCCAACCAACATGAATGCTTTGCCACGCTTATTTATTTTTTATTTGATATTTGTTTTGTGAAAAAATGTAATTATTTTATTAAGTTTTTGATTATTTTACAATGTTTTTCATTATTATATAAAAAGATTAATCTTGCTTTATAAAGTTTTATAAAATCATCGATTAAATTCAAGATAAATATTTAGTTAGCAAGATTTAATTTTTTAACAATATAAAAATAGATTTATGAATAAAATATAAAATTTATAGTCTAATTTTGAATTTCGAGTTTAATTTTTTTATATTTCAAAAATTTAAATTAATAAAAATGGTTTATTTTATAATTCTAATTTCTATTGTGTTAAAATTTTAAAATTTATAAAATCAATGTATTTTGTTAAAAATTTATAGTTTTATATTTTGAAATGTTGAGAGTTAAAGTTTTTTTACAAATATTACTATTTGTATATATAATTTTTTAATACCATACATTTAATTTAAATGTATGATGATAATTATTATCATACATTTCAATTGAATGTATGATAGTAATTTTTAGTTTTTTTAAAATTATTTGTTTATTTCCCCCAAAAAAATGCAAATTATTATATTGGTATGACACCTCTAAAATCAAGTGGATAGGGATGGAAACATGAATTGGGCTGGTCGAACAAATAATATCACATGCACTTTATGTCAACATTCTTTTACAAGCACATTAACAAGGGTAATGGACCACCTTGGCATATCGGGGGTCAAGGAGGTGGTGTTGAAGCATGCTCAAATGTTGGTGATGTAATAAAGGAAGCATTGAAGAAAGACTACAAACATTCATTAGTATTAAATTAACAAAAGACAAAACAAAGTGAATCCAAGGGGAGCTTTCTAGGCCCAAAGTGCCAAACACATGTTTCTCGTAGACCATGACGACAAGCTTTGTAATGCCGCTTTTAGAAAAAGAGCAAGTTGATGATGTGGTTGATCTCTTTTAAGAATTTCCCATTCCATTCCATATTGCTAGGAGTCCACATTTTAAGACTACAATTCAACAATGAATTTCATTTGGCAAAGGGTACACAACTCTAGGTTTAGAGGCTTTGAGGACTACATTTTTGAAGAGATCAAAAGATATGGTCACTGGAAAATTTGCAAATATTAAAGACTCTTGGAAGTCAACAAGTTACTCCATTCTAAGTGATGATTGGTCAAATATGGTCACTTTGAAAAATTGTGAGATATTAACGACTCTCGGAAGTTAACATATTAGACCATTCTTAGTGATGGTTGGTCAGATATGCATCAAAGACCATTGATCAATGTATTGGTCTATAGCCTTAAAGGTGTTGTACTTATAAAAGTAATTGACCCCATGAAACACATGAACTTTTGAGTACGTCTTCAACATTTTGGATAAAGTGATTCTTGAAGTTGGTGTAGAAACCATAGTTCAAGTTCTATCGATAATAGTAACAATTGTGTGGGAGCTGAAAAGCTGATAAAAGAAAAGTGTACACATATTTATTGGAGTCTTTGTGTAACCCACTGCATTGATTTACTACTCCATGACTTGGCCAAATTTCTTTGGGTACATGAAGCAATTCAAAGAGGAAGAACAATTGCCAATTTTATAAAAAACCATCGCCTCACATTGAGCATATATAGGAAGCATCCATCCATGGAGTTGCTGAGTCATGTGACACAAGATTTGCCCTTCGAATTGTTGTATGTAGCAAAGAGAGGGGAGATTTTGTTCTTACAAAAGGTTCTAAAGGTAAGCATGTGTAGTAAACCATTATGAAACTTTTGGGAAAATGCGATCAAGGTTTTAAAATTGTGTGCACCCATTGTTTGATTACTTCGCATGGTTGATGGCGATACCCCTTGTATGGGCATGGTTTATGAGGGTATTGACCGTTGTAAAGAAGGTAACCAAAAGACATTCAATAGCGTGGAAGTAGAATATAATGAGATATGAGATATTTGTGATGAAAGATGGAGGATGATGCATACTCATTCGTATCCAACAACATGCTATTTGAAGCCAACACTTTTTTACATTGAAAGAAAAAGTGACTATGAAATAATGAGTGAGATTTATGTAGCCATTGAAAAATTTGTTCTAGATCAAGATGTTGCAAAGAAAAGCAGAGACCAACTTAGAGTATATAGGAGAGGAGATGGGTTGTTTGGAACCCAATCAATAATAGATGATAGGGAAGATAATAGATGACAGGGGAAGACATGGATGGAGATGAATGGTGAAGATTCTATGGAGCATATACTTCTAAACTACAACATTTTGCAGTTTGAGTCTTGAGTCAAGGAGTAATTGCATCATCATGTGAGAGGAATTGGAGCAAATTTTACCATGTCGAATCAAAGAAACATAATAGGTTGTTATTAGGAAAGTTGGGGGACTTTGTTTATATTCGCAACAATTTGTGTTTGACTATGGAGAACAAAGCGTGGAGTGATAAACATGCCAGCACACTAGATACAACAAACTCAATCATATTAGTTAACACACGATCTTGAAAAGTCCAATAAAATCATCATTGATCTAAAGATTCAACTATGAATAAGATAGATGAGGATGTGAAAACATAGTTGAAATAGAAAGAAAAGGACTATGATAAACTTGAATGTGAAGTTTTCTCTTAAGAAAGGAACTTGAGAAATCAACTACCAAGTTAAATGTATGTCTCAAATTTGAAAAGAGATCTGAATTTTTAGAAGACATTCTGAATAATTAGATATCACCATTTACCAAAACGAATTTCGGATACAATGAGAAGTATGTAAAAGAAAATCCGAAAGATTCTCCAAAGATGACCAGTCTACAAAAATTCATCATGCTTTGGTTAGAAACATTAACCAAAGGTCTTAAACTAGCCCAAATTTTGGGAAAAGTGAAAAACACATGCACTTCAAAAAAAAAAGCTTCAACATGTCCCAAAAGACTTTTATAATGAAGATGATTTTGATTTTGGTTATGATGAACATGAGGGCGAATCTAGTGATGTTGGTAATGATGATGAGATTGAGCCAAGTGCTTAATATGATTTAGAGCTTCTTGATTGAATACGTAAACTTTAACCCACACTACATAGAAAAGTTCAAGACTTTGATCCATCATTTTTTAGAACTTTTTAAAAATATTAGTAAGCAGCTGCAAGCACATGTTTTTTCAAGTTTTTCATTTCAAGCACATTATTATGATGGCTACTTAATGAACAGTGAATTATCTTTCTATTTTGAAATGTTAAAATATTTAATCTAAATGTATATTTTTTACATTCCAATTTAATAACAAATTTAATCATTGTTTTTTTGAGCAATAAATTTGTTACTTAATTTTATCCTTGGCAAATTCGAACACGAATCCGAATGTGACAACTTGGGGGACTAGTGAAGCAATCCTCTTTGAAGAGTAATGTTATTATGGATATCTCTCACGTTGAGGTCCTTGAGGATCTAAGTCTAGGGATGTAGAAAGTAAACCTGAAGATAGTCTAAATGCGTAACAGTTGGGTTGAAAGTGCAGCTTGGACAATGCATTGAGGAACTGTGTGAGCACGAATTATGTGCTATATCATGAGGGTTTGGACCCTCTGGATATGAGCCCAATCAATGACTTCCAAACTTGGTCTCCAAACCTTTGAACCATATGAAAATGTAGGCTTGATAATTGTATCAAAAAGGTGTAACTTAGAAGGGATGTTTTGGAAGTGGATTTGGAAACATTGGTGCTCCAAAACTAAAAGAGAGGCATACCCCTTGGAGAAAATGAGTGAGAAGTGGGCTTCATGCGAAAGGATGGACCCTCTTAAAATGGGCCAATGGAAACAAATAAAGAGTTCAATTTAATTGCAGCGACTGACTTATTTAATAAACTAAAACACAAGAAACTAATATGCTAGAGTGAGAAGAAAAGGTGTTAAATTAGCAACAACTTGAGAGGATTCTTGGCATAATTCAATATTGTGGGCATTTAAACAAAGGCATACATGTATTCCCTTGCAATATATTGAGAAAACAAAGATATTTCCCATAAAAATACTAGAGATTATAGAAATGAAAAGTTTTGGGAGCACACAACCTTGCTGAATAAAGCCCCACGTTTAACTTACATGGAAAAATTGAAGCATACAAGTGTATTAGCAGATTTAGTTTGGTAAATATTGTTGTAGTTGCAACAAAACAAGAGTTAAACCGACAAATTACATTGCATCAAATGTAATTTTGATGTGAATAATCTACTCAAAATCAATAAGAGTAGCAATTAAAGGTCTAGACAAAAGTTTGACAGAAAAATCTGTGCAAAATGAATCTATTAACTTGATTAGTTTGCTTAAAGTACCTCCATTATATAAGAATTAAACTATGCTAAGAATAAAAGATTTTAATTAGTGTAAGTTGGCTGGATGTAACCATTGCGAACACCAAAGATAACATATAACAAATTGACTCAGTAACTCATCCTATGCTAACTTAGGTCTAACAACCTATTAACTAGGAGCGAGAAGATTCTGATTTTTACAAGGGTGAAAACATATGGGTAAAACAATGAACTATAGAATAACAAGGTATCTCGTGTTTCTAATATCCTATGTATGCTATACCTTATGAGTCCTTGTCATTTCTTGCAATGGTAGAAGCATTAGATTTCCATGCACTTAAAAGAGAAGGAAACATCAAGTAATTTGCTCTTGAGAAATCTGTTAGGTATGGAGTAGAAACTGATCTTTTGGCAACAAGGTATGAAGCAATCAAACTTTGTCAAGTTGGGTTTTTTTGTGTTGAAAAATTGATTTGCATCTAGCAAAAGGTGAAAATCTAGAACAACTCCAATGTTGACTCATGGTAGTGTTTCGAGAAGATCAACATTGACAAAATTGTGGATGCTCGATTATGTTGGAAGATCCAGTTGGAAACATTCTTAGATACATTTTGGAGAATAGTATATGGTGCATATTGAAGAGGTTTGAGCTTATTGTGTGCCTTCTACAGAAGTGACGTTTGTCTAAATACAACCAAACATTGTCCCCAACCTAAAAATGCCAAAGGACATGGTGATGATCGATGAGTTGTTTCTCCTTCTCTTGAGTCTTACGAAGAATTTGAACAACTTTAGACCAAAGAGATTACAAATGGTAAATGTAGTGGGCCTCATCTTGCTTTTGAATGTGCTTGGTACCTAGGAAAGGCAAGGAGAAGGGTAACTTAAATGGAGAGAGGTGTGGAAGAATGGATTTCATGTTTGTAGGCATGTTGAATGCGGGTTAGGTTTAGATCCCACTTGGAGCGAGAGTTATCGTGGTATATCTTGACACTTTGTAGAAAGCTATGATTAACTCCTCCCGGTTTGACCATCCGATTGTGAATAAATGGATGTGGAAAAGTTAAGGGAAAGTCCTAAAAGTTTCCACAATGAATGCCAAAAATATCCCATAAAACGCGAGTCATGGCTGGAAACAATGTTGGCAAGTAAATCAATAGATTTAAATTGAGTCAAAGAATGATTGGGCTAAGTTACTCGTAAAACTGTTGTTGCGATAGGGAATAAACTTAGCCATTTTGCTTAAGTGATCCAACAACCATAAAGATACAATCATGGTGTCGAACTATCATAGGAAAACTACTTACCAAGTCCATGGAAATGCTTTCCTAAGGACTAGTGGGTATGGGAAAATGACAAGTCAAGCTCAACATCATCTTGGTTGCTTTAGAGGGGCAACAAATTGCACAACTCCTCAAGAAGTGAAGAAAATCATGTTGCATGAAGCCAATAGAAGAATTGTCGCAAATGACGGAGTGCCTTTTGCATTCTGAAATGATCACCATAAAGAGTTGAGTGTGCTCCATTTAAGTGATCACGAGGCACACACAACTCATCAATTTTGTTCAACAACCCTTCCTTTATGTGGAAATCTTGAAAGTTTGTCAGATTGGAAGAGGTTGGTTGGATGC
This sequence comes from Taxus wallichiana var. yunnanensis, assembly GCA_018340775.1. Classification (NCBI taxonomy): domain Eukaryota; kingdom Viridiplantae; phylum Streptophyta; class Pinopsida; order Cupressales; family Taxaceae; genus Taxus; species Taxus wallichiana. The sequence continues at coordinate 799,156,137 of CM031235.1, forward strand.
TGAGGGACTTTGTAGATCTTCCCAAAGTCCTGTATCATTGACATGTTGAGAAGTCCAAGTTTGAAATTTCAGTTGTGAAGTGGTAACATTAGTCGAAGTGTGAAACATAGGAGGGCAATTCAAACATTTTTCAGTAATGTTGGGGACCCCCTTGTATTTGATGATCAAATGAAATATTAAGAATAAGACACCCACTTCATATGCTTAGGTTCTTCAATTTTGTTTCGAGATTGAAGAAATTGTAGAGAGGCAAGTGATCGTAAGGACAATAGTTTTTGCCAAGAAGATCATGTTGTATCTCGATGCCAATAGAAGAACTGTTGAAAATGACGGAGTGTCTTGTGCTTTTTGAAATGATCACCTCGAGAGAGTAGAGCATGCCCCTTTAGAGGAGAAGAGTAGTGATCACGAGGCACACATGACTTCTCATTTGTTTTGAACAACCCTTCTTTTATATGGAAATTTTGCAAGGGTGGCAAATTGGAAGAGGCTGGGTGTTGGAGACTTTTTTAGATATTACCAAAGTTTGACTCATTGGCATATAGAGAAGTCCAAGTTTGAAATCCAAGATTTGAAGTGGTAACAGTAGTGAAGGTGTGAGATGTAGGAGGATGAATCGAATTATCTACAATAGTGTTGGTTCTACCCTTGTATTTGATGATCAAATAAAATTACCGAAGATCTTGCCGCATTTGCATAGAGAGTAGAGCCTGTCCCCTTTAAAGCATAAGTGTGTTGATCACGAGGCACACAACTTTTTAATTTTGTTGAACAACCCTTCCTTGATGTGGAAATCTTGCAAGGTTGTGAGATTAGAAGAGGTTGGGTTTTGGAGAGTTTTGTAGATCTTCCCAAAGTATGAATCATTGGGATATTGAGAAGTCCAAGTTTGAAATCCATGATGTGAAGTGGTGACAGTAGTCAAGGTGTGAGATGTTGGTAGTCCCCTTCTTGTATTTGATGATCAAATGAAATTATTGAAAAAAAAGAAGATGCTTATTTTATATGCCTAGCTTCCTTAATTTTTTTCTTTGATATTGAAGAAATTATAGAGGCAAGTAATTAGTATGAACAATAGGTTTTTGCCGAGAAGATAATGTCCACAATATTTGATAGATTGGACCAATTGATCTAGATCCTCAGAAGTTGGACAATGTTCTAGATGAGGACCTAGATGTGTTGTGTGCAAATGTGGAAGCAATATACGATATTATGCTGACTAGAGAAAATAATAGAAATGGGACAAAAAGTTATATTAAATTTGTGTGTTCTCTACAGGGTGTACTCTTGAGAAAGATGTATGGCTGTCTTCTTTACTTGGTATCTAATACTATAGATGTGTACATTTATATTACAAACATGCCAAGGCAAAAAGAACTCTATGGAAGTTGAACTGCTTGGAATTCTGTGCATGACTCTTCCCCTTTCGGCTATTACCTGACATGGCTTCCAGGTGCATGGAATGTTGACAGGTTCTATGGCATAATGCAAGCTTTGAAAGTGTCACTTGGCACAACCCAATGTGGGGTGGAGTGCCTATGTGGCCAAATTGGTTTTGGAGGTCTGTCATAGGAGTTGGATTGTGCGGCATGCTTGCAAGGTGCTGCAAATTCTTATGAGGTGTGATGAACAGTGTAAGGTGCTGCGAGTGTTGTGCAATAATACGAGGTTTTGCGAAATACTGTGAGGTTATTGAGAATTTGACACAGGGCTTGCTAGGTGCTGCAAGTGTTGTGTGGTACTATGAGATGTTGTAAGTTCTGTGTGGTGCTATGAGGTGCTGGGAATGGCTGTAAAGTTCTGCAAAATAGTACAAGGTTCTAAAAAATTTGGCATGAGGGGAGGTGTTGCCCCACAACTTTGCATTGCCAAGCCTTTGAAAAATATGTGCTTTGTGCCTATTGAGTGGCATGTTTGGTGTTGTTTATTGAGCTGCATTGCTTGTTCACTAGCCCTGCGTAGGAGGCACATGATGCATAGTGGTGCGAGGTGGTGCTCAAGCGTGGATATTGTGCAACATGGTATCAGAGCGCAATTTGGTAAATCTTCCATCTTCCATGCATGGAGACGTTAGCTATCTGGGGTAGAGAGATGCTGGAGGATTTTAGTGGGCAGTATGTCCAAGCTTCAATTATTAAAGCATAATTGTGTCAGTAATCAACACGTGGACTTGTGAAGTTTGTGGGGTGTGAAATCCTAGTTGATTGTTTGAACAGTTGCAACAATGACAACTCCTATTATTTGAGAGTCATGTGTTGGAGGGATCCTCTATGTGCCGTGGAAGTTATGATTGTAGAATATCGTGGAAGGAACAAAATTATGATGCCTTGTGGAGAACAAGGTTACACCTCCCATAGATTTCATAGAGTACAATAGGAAGCTAATGAAGATAGAGTGTATCATGTTGGATTCAGTGAAGGGCCATTTGATCCCTCATATTACAACTAAGAAGATTGCAAAGGAGATGTACAATGCCTTGGGAACCTTGTACCAGAGTATCTAGGGCGATACTTTTGAGGAACAAGCTCAACTTTACTTGCATGGGCAAGACATATACAATGGCAAGCCATCTAATGCACAACTAACAGAGCTTAGAGTTCAAATTCGTGGAGTTGGTGATGAAGTCAAAAATAATGAGTTAGTTTGAATTACTTTGAATGGCTTTAGTGCCTTTGGGGCACAACTTTGCTAAGGTTATCTACGGTCGAGAGAAGTTACTTGACTTTCAGTAGTGGGATGCTTTGATTAGAGAGTAGAGGAAAGAAAAGATTCGGGAATGATCAGGAAGAAGAAATAAGACTTTGGGTTTGCTAATCACCATAAGAAGGATTTGAGTCATCAAGTGCTTCAATTGCAATAAGCATGACAACTATGTTTCTCATTGTTTGGAGAAGAAGGGAAGGTCAATTGACAATAATAGAAATAGTTTGTAGGAAGTGTGGAAGCTTAAAAGAGTAGACGAGTTGATTGCTAGGAGTGACACACCCTTTGCCATGCTGTGTTGTGTTTCCACCACCACAGTCTCAGGTGTTGGTATGTATGTTGACAGTGGAGCCTCGAGACACGACTTTGAATAGGGCAGCCTTCTTCAGATTAAAATATCATACTGACATACAACTGGAGCTCAGTTATAATGCTAAGTACTCAGTTATTGGGATAGGGTCCATCTCATTTTGCATGCTAACAGGAGAAATTCTGGAGCTGCATTGGGTATTGTATGTTCTTGGTATGACTAAGAATCTCCTTCCAATTTCTTGTCTAATAGATTTGAAGTGTAGGGTCAAGTTTGATGATCAACAAGTAATCATCAGGAAACATAGCCCTGAGCCTGATTGAGTCTTGGCCAAGGGAATTCCAAAGGGTGGCCTTTGCAGGTTGCTAGGAAATGCGATGAAGCAAAGAGCTTTGGTTGATCAATAGTGAAAATTTGTTTGAGATTTAACACAAGATTTGGGCATCTAAACTATGAATCGTTGCCTCTTTTTATGGACACGGTTGTTTGATTCCCTTATTTCAAATTGGAGAAGAGAGGGGTGTGCAAGGGATGGTGCACTTGGCAAGAATGCCAAGGCCTCTTTTATGATCGGGGATAATAAGTCAAGGGGATTTCTAGATCTGATACATTTAGACGTCTACGGACCTATGTTATTAGCCTTGTCGAAAAGTAATTTGTAATATGTTACTTTCATTGATGATTCTTCCAAAAAAAATGGATTTTTTATGAACTCCAAGGATGAGGTCTTTAGGTTCAAGGAGTTCAAAGTACTGATTGAGAATCAAATAGGTAAGAAGATCAAGGTATTTAGATCGTATAATAGAGGGAATATGCCTCCAATGACCTTGATTCCTTTTGTAGAGAAACAAGAATTGAGATGAAGTTTATAGTACCTGCACAATCAACAACATAATAGGGTTACAAAGAGAAAAAAACAGATTCCAAGTAGAGATTGCTAAGTCTATGGTATATCGGCATATGTTTCTTTGGGTAGAGGCTTGTAGTGTTACATCATACATACTAAACAATGTCCTCATAGATTGTTGATGAAAAAGACTGCGAAGGAAGCTTTTATAGGGGTGAAATTGGATGTTTCTCATTTCAGAGTATTTGGGAGTCCAATTTTCATTCATGTTCTAGAGGAGAAGAGGACGGAGCTTGAACCCTCCAATTTAAAGGGTATTTTAGTTGGCTATGGTGAGACTTCTAAGGTTTACAAGATGTATGTTCCATCTCAAAGGAAGATTGTAGTAAGTTGGGATGTGAAGGTGATGAGAATGCACACTCTTCCATGTCCTAGGAGCTTCCAATAATAGTTGAGGAGACATTTCCCGCTGCCCCAAATGTTAATGCACATGTTTTCGGGAGTAGAGGTCCACATTAGACATGTTCTAGTACAGATGAGAGACAACTTTACATCGAGCACAACCAAGAAGCCTAAGTGACTTAAACAAACATTGCAAGAGGCAGAGTAGTAAGTTGGTGATCCAAAGACTTCTTTTTGGGCAAGTAATCATCCTAAGAAGTTTCCTAGTTATGTCACATTGATGTCTTGCATCATTGTTGTAAATCCTTCTAGTCATGAGGAGGCAATACGTAAGATTCTCAAAGGTATGGTAGGATGCTATGGTGGAGTACAATATAATGAAGATTGATGTGTGGGAGATAGTGTCAAAATCAATGGGGAAAACAGTGGTGGATTCCAGATGGCTATACAAAGGTAAATCATGCAACTTATGACATAAGTACAAGTCTTGGTTTGTAGCTAGAGAATTCTCAGAGAGAGGGAGTTGATTATGAGGAGACCATTGTTTTGGGTTTCAAGCATACTTCTATTAGGACCATTATGTCTTTAGCAATTATTTAGGTTGGCAGTTACATCAAATAGATGTTAAGACAACTTTTGTAAAAGGCCCGATTAGCGGTGCATGAGTGAGTGACCCATGTGTGCAAGTTGAAGAAATCTCTTTACGGGCTGAAGTAAGCACTCTGTGCTTAGTACCCCCAACATTGATGAGTATCTATTATGTTTGAGCTTTGCGAAAGTAGCTGCAAATCCCAATGTATATTATTTATTTGATGAATCTGATTTCTTGGTTTTGGTCCTATATGTAGACGATTTGATACTTACAGGGAGTTCAAAGAAACTCATTGCAGGGTGCAAGGAAGAGTTGGGCAGAGAATTTGACATGAACATTGGACTGATGCATTATCTATTAAGTCTGGAGGTGTGGTAGAGGACAGGTAAGATTTTCCTTGGGCACGGAAAAAACCTATTCTAAAGAGGTTCCAAATGATGGATTGCAAACCCATTCCCACTTGTATAATATAGATTGTAGATTTGCATATTGACTTGGATTCAAATTTGGTAGATCCTTTAGTGTATAGGAAAGCAATTGGGTCATTGGTGTTTCTAGTTAATCTTTGTCTATATCTTATGCTTTGAATGAATAATTTGAGCCAGTTCATGGTTGAGCTGAGGTAGAATCATTGGCTTGATGCAAAGCATGTGTTTTGATACTTGAAGGGATGATGAGTTGATGCTGCATGGATTCTTTGATTTCGACTAGGAAGGAGATGTAGGTGATAGGAGATGTAGGGATTGAGTTCAATAGATGCAAAATATATGGCAACCAACACTGCTAGTTGTGAAACCATTTGGCTTTGCAAGTTGATTGCAAAGTTGACAGGTGAGAAATTGGAGTTGATATAGTCATTTACTGTGACAATTAGAGTTGTATCAAGCTCTTTGAGAATAGACATTGCTTTCTTTACCGCTCCTAGCACATTGACAATAGACATTGCTTTCTCAGAGATAGAGTTTAGAAGGGAGCGGTTGGTCTAGACTATGTTCTGACAAATCAACAGGTTGTATACATTTTGACAAAGCCTGTAGCTAAGGGGAAAATTGAGATGTTCCAAAAGACAATGGGATTGGATAAGAACACATTCTTCAAATAGAGGGAGTGTTAGATTATGGAATTTCAGAAGTGTGCTCCAGCAGGGATACATGGAACCTGGGTGCACTTTAGCAGAGTGTACAATCATAGAGAACAACAATCCTATTCTTGGCTGTCCAGATTTAGCAGTAGCTTTTATTTAGTTTGTTTACCAGATTTAGAATATTAGTTCTTTATTTAGCAATTTGTGTCTATTTAAGGGCACGATACCTAAGATTAAATTAGGTCAAGGATTGTTTTAATTTTGGGATGAATTTAGTTGTAGGATCTAGACTTTTTTAGGTAACTTATTCAACTATAAAAGAAAGCCTAAGGTAGGTGTATTAATTCATTCAGTAATTTAAGATCTATCTAGTTGAGGTTATTTAAGATCAGACTCATGGTGTAGAGGAATTTTCAACAAATACTCTTTCAGTAATTGCGATTATTCAGCACTTGCAGCTGAGTAATCTTGCAACTACTTATGAGCTGCGTAATATGCTTGGACTTGAGAGTAATGTTGAGTAATTGCTTGTGATTACTTTATTATTCGCAAGTTAGAGCCTCTTAGTAAGCTATTGGCAATATAACACCTCATGCGGGGAAAACACGTCATTTTTAACATGCAACGACGATTTTCTATTGATTTTGGTCCCGTTAAGACATTTTTTTGCATTCTATACATTCATTCTCATGTCATTTAATTGTGTTTTATATGTTTTTTTTTTTTGGATAGATAAAGCGGGTTGAAGGGACCCGTTCCCTATTTACATAAACAAAGGCCCGACCTCAAGATTTCAAAGCAAAACAGCAAAATCATAAGAGCAAAAAGTAGTTGGATATACACGAACATAGGCCAACATTATCCGAGATATACTATAACTATAGTACTAGGCAAGAGAGGGATTACTCTCTAGACCCCAAGGTGACAACAACACTAGCAGCCTGAGACACCCGACCAAGGCTGGTATCATCTTCCATTTCAACTTTCACTTCAGAATTCGCCCAGTTCAGCCAGAGAAAGTCATAGGCCCCTGCTGTGAGATAGTTGCAACTCGGTCCATTCAGTGGGATAGGGTCCAACGGAGCGTAGAGGGTCTTCAGATTAGGAAGCACCGGGCGGCATCGCTGTGGCAGCCCGGTCTCGGGCATACACCACCAACTGCTCAGTGAAGGCTAGGTGAATGCCGAACCGTTTTTCAAGTTCGCTGAAGACACCCACCGCCACCCTCGACGCGCTCGGCAAAGATTTATGCATAGCCCTGAATGCCGACAACAACCGCCCCTTCGGAGGCCGAGTTACCACAAGATGCCGATCGGGCGAAGCAGAGCAGAGCAGACTCACGACATCCGCTTTAGAGGGACGGATTATCAATCAGGTTCTCAACGAATACAAAGGCAACGCCACTGTTGACGTGTGGCCAACCAACAACAGATAGATAGTCTTCACCCAGGAATCCTTTAATGGCATCTAACTCTTCTTCGACGCAGGAGAGAAGAAAATTCTTTTTAGCTAGTTGTCTGTTATCCTGGAACGAAACGCCATTTCACGTAGATCATAGCTCAAGGCAATTCGCGGCAGACGAGGGACAACCATAGCTAGCAAAAGGAGGGAGAAAAAAATATAAGGAGAAGCCCTTGTCCAAAGCATTAAATAGACCCTTCACATCCCGCAAGTGTATCATTAGATGGCGTGTGCTTTGAAATCCGCCTCGCGAGATCAATATCCCCAATCCTTCCCACGCTTTGGAATTGAATGCCACTATCTCCTGTTGTGCTTGCTCAATCGCTGCATTTGCCAGCTTGTCCGCGTAATTATTACTTTCGAAACACATGCTTAATGTTCCAGGCACTGAAATTCCCGAGTTGCCAAAGGACCTTTTTAACTCCTAGGTCTAGTTTCCAAGACAGGGCTTTCTTTTTAATTATGGCATTCACAATTACTAGCGAATCCCCTTCAATTTCAGATTTTCTATCTTTAAGGAGGCCGCTAGATCTAGACCTTTGCTCAGAGCTTGTAGTTCAGCCGAATTACAAGTGCCATCCCTAAGCTTGTAGGAGGTGGCACCGACCAATAATCCCTTTTCGTTTCTTATAATGCATCCAGTGCACGGAGATGCCGGGTTACCTTTGGCCACTCCATCAAAATTTAGTTTGAGGAAACCTGGGTGGGGGGAGCCAATAGGCTAACCGACGGAGCGAGGCTGAGGAGATCAAAGGGCGCTGAGCACCTGCTCCGGGCTTGACGATTCTAGGCCAGCTGCTCGATTTCCTTGTCAATGTTGGAGAAGTGATGAAAGCGGGACCAATTAGCAGAAACCGCCTCAGAGATAGCCCATTCCAACCTGAGAATGACCCTGTCCACCGAGTTCTGCTCCTCCCTAAATATTCTTTTGTTATGCTCCCACCAGATGTGCCAGAGAAGTAGCACGATACCACACAACCAAATCGAGGAGAGAGCGCTAGAGTGGAGGTTTACAAGCCAAGCCAAAATGGCTGCCGAGAGTGTAGAGGGCTGGACCCACGGGAGATTGAGCCTGGCACACAACCAACTCCAAAGATTCACCGTGAATGGGCAATGAAGCGAGAAGATGATCGTGATCTTCCTCATGTTTCTCACACAGAAAGCACATTGAGGGACCATGAAAATCAAATCTCTTCCTTCTTTCTTGAGTGAGTATTTTTCCTTTGAAAGCCATCCAAGTGAAAAGGCCAGCCTTTAGGGGACACGAGGGGACTAGCATGCCTTCAAGATTAGAGCCTCGGCGTCCCGCTCAACATGCATAATTTATAGCCATAGCGCGGGGAGTATTTCCCAGAAGAGGCCGCAGTCTAGACAATTTCATCATTACCCCCGGAAAGCACTATCTGTCGTTCCTGCAGAGCCGAGCAAAAACTATCCTTAGTTTCCAAAGAGAGATTTAGGTGATCAATACTTTTCCATTCCAATAGAGCAAGGAAATTTTCGGAATCAGCCCATAGTTGGAAACATATGGTCCCCATTCTTCAACTAAGAGCCTCTTGATTTCCCCAAACTCAGGATTTTCCCAAGCATGGGAAAACCATTCCAAGGATCATCCCAGAATAACACCCTGTCACCTTTTTCAATTTTCCAGGCTGCATTGAATAAGAAGAGCTCCCGACATTCAACTAAGAAGTTCCATATATGAGAACCACGAGGGGGATTAGTAATGCGGTGAATTGATTTCGGAAGATGGGCCCCAGAGATATTTTTTTCCACCACTTGGCTGCAAAGACACAAGTTTTGTGAGGAGATTCCAGACAAGCTTGGCGCCCAGGGCCAAGTTTTGAATACCCAAGTTGAGAATGCCAACCCCGCCTAGATCTTTGGGTTTGGACAAAGTTTCCCCGATCAATGGGATTTTCCTTTCCATAGAGGGACCTTGCCATAGGAACTTTCGCATAATCCCGATAAGCTTTGATAGAACACTTTTGGGGATTTTCAGTATGGAAAGCATGTATAAGGGGGAGGCACTGAGAACAGATTTGATGAGGACCAGTCTTCTAGCTAGCGATAGCCATTTTCCTTTCCAGGAGTTGAGTTTCGAAATAATCGAAGAGAGAAGATCGTTCCACATCGAGGTTCGACCCGAGCCACCAAACAAAGGCACACCAAGATATTTGACCGGAAGGGAGCTTTTTTGAAACTGAAGATGCGAAGAATTCTAGCTTCCAGAGAAGGGGGACATTAAAAAAGAAGATGAAGGATTTGACATGGCTAACGTTTGGTCCAAAGATGGCGGTGCGCATAAGCATCGATCAACCCCTTTAGTTCTTTGGCCTCTGAATGCTTGGCTTTGCAAAGAAGAAAGTGTCATCTACGAATTCTTTGGTGAGAAATAGGATCCACCCCCTCTGTAATTCTTAATTCCTATAATTTGCCTTCCCGAACTTTATCTTTGATGGCCCTACTGCCGAGTAAGCCACTAAAATGTAGAGAAAGGAGGAGAGAGGGTCGCCCCTGTCTTATACCCCGATTACCTTCAAAAAAACCTTCAAGCATTACCATTAATTAACACGAAGAAAGAAGGCTCAACTATGCAACTAAACACCCAATTACAAAATCGAACCGAAAAATCAAACTCTCTAAGGATTTCGATTAGAAAACGCCAGATTGATCTTGTCAAAGCCCTTGCTAATATCCAATTTTAGTAACATGCCCTCGGGGGATTTATCATAGAGAGAGAATGAATGAGTTCATGAGAGAGAAAAATACCATAAAAATTGACCTCCCAATAAGAAACCAAATTGCTTTGGAGAGATCTTGGGTTCAACAACCCTTTCGAGTCCTGGAAGCAATGGCTTTCGAGATGATTTTGTAGGAGGTATTGCACAGAGAAACCGGCTTGAAGTCCGCGAATGAAGAGGGTTGAGGGATCTTCTGGGAAGAGACTTATAAAGGTATAGTTTAGTGATTTAAGCACTGAACAGGATTTGTGAGATTCTTCCATAGCCGCCCAAACATCATAGCCAACGATGTTCCAAAATTTCTGAAAGAAATCAGCCTGAAAACCATCCGGACCCGGAGCTTTGTTCTTGGCCATAGAGAAAACCACTTTCTCCACTTCACTCATAGTGAAGGGCTTAAGAAGGGCCACATTTTGAGCATCAGTGACCAGCGTCGGGATATTGTCAAGGAAAGAGGATTGCTCTGAATCAAAGGATGCGATGTCACCTTGAAGGAGGGAAGTAAAGAACCGGACCCCTTCATCAGAAATCTGTTTTTGATCAGAGAGGACAATACCATCATGACTCTTTATCTCGAGAGATGAAAGACGAGCTCCGCCTTGCTTTTACAGATGAATGAAAAAACTTTGTGTTCCTGTCCCCATCCTTGAGCCATGATTCTGCGATTTTTGTTTCCGAGAAGACCTCCTGCGCAGAAACAATTCACCAATTTGGCTAGCAAAGACTTCTCCGAAGAAACTCCGCCTCCCCATGTCATATACAAAAATTAACTTATTCGAGCTTTCAACCTCGGCTTCCACTCTAGCCTTTTCTTGGAAGATATTCTTAAAACAAGATTTGTTCCAAGATCTTAGATCCTTTCGAGAAGTTTTAGTTTTTGTGCATGCACCTCAAACATTTTGAACCTTCAACCTGATAGGAGTGCCACCATTCGTGAAATGTTGTTTTCCAGAGAGGCATCCCTTAGCCACATAAGCTCAAACTTAAAAGGGGATTTGCGAGGGGCAAAGTCGATATTGACTGATAGGGAAACCGGGAAGTGATCAGAGTTTGACTAGGGCCGAAACAAGCATTCTAAGACAACATTATTCAGAGACCACTTAGGGCCGGCTAAGAACCTGTCGAGCCTTTCAACAATATTACTGAAGCCCTTCCTACGATTGCTCCAGGTGAACCAACCTTGCTTGGGCTCGATATCTAAAAGAGAGTTGTCAGAGATAAAGGAACAAAAATCCCTGGGATTGCCGATTTCTAGAAATACTACCTTTTTTATCTTTCTCAGAGGTGATAGCATTGAAATCACCACCAAGAAGAAACAGTTGATCCTCGAGGGGGAGCAAAGACCTGGAGATGTCTTGCCAAACCTCTCTTTTGCCAATTATGCTATTCGGACCATACACATTAAGGAGGTAGAAGACCGAATGAGAATGTTTCGGGAAAACCCGACCCAACTGCCAACTATGATTCTGGTGGATAAGATCAACCTGAACTTGACATTCCTTCCACCAGAATCCCAAGCCCCCGAGGCCCGGTAGCATCGGAGAAGAAGAAATTCCAGCCCTTAACTAAATTTTTCCAGAGCGCAGCAGCTTCCGCCGCGGCCATCTTTGTTTCTTGAAGCAACACCACACTCGCCTCCGAGGAGAAGAGATAACGCTTAAACAAGTGTTGTTTATCAGGGGTGTTGAGACCCCTGATATTCCAAGAAAGTATTATCATTTAGGAGAGGGAAGGACATTTGCCTTCCCGGACACAACTTTGGCAAAGTTCAATAATAATGTTGGATCAGTTTTACACGGGAAAATATCATTCACGGAATAATAATCTTCATATTAATTCATTCCGGATGTTTTATTAGACAAGGAGATTACAATATATAGAAGATTGATCTCCTTAATACAAGGAGTCGACTTCAATCTCAAACAATTCCCTAAAATATCTCATGATCCACTAATCACTCAACATATCTCAACAACTCTTATCTATGTGAGTTACAACTCACTTACATTATTTGCTCACACAATATATAATATATATTTGCACACACAAATATATAAATATCTAATGTTCACAATAACAAGCTAATTCCTAACATTCACCCCCTTAGTGTGAACATGGGGAGAACGATCTCCTGTACTTGCTCATGTTTTACATATGGTTTTACAATTGGTTAACCACTAACCACAAGAAGGTTTTCTAGGACAACCAACAACCATATCTCGTATGTGTTTTTCAAGAGATCCACAAACTCTCAAGAAGGTTTTAGAATGAAACCATCAACCATTTCATAAAGACAAGTACATTATTTTCGCTCTTACCATTTTCAATACGAAGAGTTAGTAAGTTGGTTGTGTACGATCTTTTAAAATGTATGGTTGAGACCTCATCATCGGCGATTGGTCTGTGTGGGCTACTCTTGAGTTAATTCAAGTAAAGCTTGTTGCTTTTTTGTTGTTTATTTCAATGTGTTCATGCGGGTTGTGTGGTCTAAGGCAACTCTTCATTGGGCTCCATAACCGTGTCTCGCATCATTTGGTATGAGAGCAAGATCTTCTTTGTTTGCGAATTGAGGCACGATGGATGTTGATGGTTTTCCACATTGGCAAGTGTGGGTAGAAAGTGTGGCGAGACATCTTTCAAGAGTAAGATTGTTGGGCAAAAGTGTGAAAGTTGTAGAGGTCATGGATCTCGCATCTTTTAGGAAGCGAATAGCATACAAAATGAATGTTATAAGAGGTCGTAGAGACGAAGGCCCAAGACTTGAGGACTTGGCCAAATTGATGAGAACTTTGCGAAGCCCGTTTAGAGGCTATGGAAGCCGCGCAACATTGAGGTATTGTTGAAGCGGAACTTGCGCATTAAAGAGCACAAGTAAGAACTAAAGAAGAAGAAGATGCACAAGTGAAGGATTGAAAATAGCCTTTACGCCCCATTGGCGGGATGGGGAGTGAGCCAAGATTGGATACCTCGAGTTATTGTGGAAGTTTGAAATCAGAGGAGCTCATCGATTGGATAACGAAACTTGAGAAGTATTTTGAGTATGAGGACATAGAACATCCCATGCATGGTATTCAAATTTGCTTGCATGAAGTTGAAAGGTCATGCATCTCTTTGGTGGGAGCTTATCTAGATAGTCAAAGTGCAAAGGGGCGAGTTGAAGATGAAGACATGGGATAGGACTGGTAGAAAGCTCAAGACGAATTTCTTACATGTGGATTACCAGCTCAATTTGTTTAAGAAATTGCAGAACTTCATGACAGAGAGAGTTCGGTGTGAAGGAGTACACAAAAGAGTTTTATTGGCCAACCATTTAGTGGAGTCATGTAGATGATGGTATAAAAATCTCTTTATATGAACGGATTGCGAATTGCATTTTAAGATGAATTTGGAATGATCCAAGTGTGGTCAGTAGTGGAATCCTATTAGAATGCATTGAAGGAAGAGGAGAAGTTAGTGCGAAAGTAGTAGGATGTTGCCCGTGGAAAAGGAAAGGTCATGCAAGGCCAAAGACAGGTGGTGGGCAGAGGGAACTTTGTGCATCATGAAGGTGAGGCTAATTTAATGTCGCTCGATGAAGGAACGGTCGAGGTGGAGGAAATACATCCAGAGGAAGAAGTCATAGAGTCAACGATACATGATATAGGTGTGGAAAAACAAGGCATAAAGCTTTCATTGCAAGTGCACACATTGCACAACTTGACGAAGATGATACGTTAGGCCACAAAGTAGAGTCGAAGATGGGAGAAGTGCTGATGTTTAAGTGCACTTTGTTGAAACCAACAAAGGAGTAAGTTGGTCCGAACATAAGAAAAATTTGTTCAAAATGACATGCAAGTCAAAAGGTAAATTCTACAAGTAGATAGTAGATAGAGGAAGCACCGACAATTTGGTTACGCAAGAGATGGCAAATAAGTTGGGATTGGATAGGATTAGACATCCTAATCCCTACAAAATTTCATGGTTGCAAAAGCGACAACTTTTGGTGATTGAGCAATGTCTGGTCAAGTTCCAGATAGGGAAATATGAAGATGAAGTTATGTGTGACATAATGCCTATGGATGCATGTCATGTGCTACTTGGAAGGTTGCGGTAGTTTGATTGCAAGGTGCAACATATGGGCACACAAACACCTTTGTGGTGATGAAGGATGGAAAGGAATACACTCTAAATCTAATGGGAAGAGTGAGAGAGAAAAGGAAATTGTGAGAGAGAAATTTTGTTGCTTTCAAGAAAGCAATACTTGAGTGAGCTAAAGCAAAATAGAGCATGTTTTGCATTGATAGTGAAACCCGCACAAAGAGAGTGCGGGTATAAAGGCGAAAAGAGATGGAACGATGTTGCTCGAAGTGGACATGTTGGAAGAGTTTGCAAAAATAGTATCGAGCGAGTTACGTAATGGTTTCGCTTGTGATGAATAAAAGTCATTGCATGGATTTAATTCAAGGATCAAGTTTGCGAAAGCAAGTAGCATATAAGATGATATTACATGAGAATGCGAAGATACAAAAGCAAGTTCGGGTTTGTTGGATAGATGATTGATCAAAGAGAGTTTGAGCCCATGCGCAATGCAGATGGGCAGTTCTAGCACCTATGAAGGGGTATTGAGTGGCGTATGAGTACAAATTTCAAGGCAATCATTGCGATCACAATCAAATACAGTTTCCATTACCTCATATGGATGACATCATCAATTGTTAAGTGGAGAAAGATACTTCGACAAGATTGATTTGAAGAGTAGATATCATCAAATTCACATAAGAGAAGTTAATGAGTGGAATACTACGTTCAAGACGCAAGAGGGATTGTATGAGTGGCTAGTAATGTTGTTTGGATTGAGCAACGCATCAAGTACTTTCATGAGGTTGATGAATGAAGTTCTAAAACCATTTTTGGGAAAGTTTGTGATTGTGTACCTAGATGATATTTTGATATTCAACAAGATGTGAGAAGAACATTTGGTACATCTAAGACAAGTATGGCAAAGGTTGTGGGATGAGGAATTCATAAATTTGAAAAGTGCAATTTCATATAGGGAGAGCTTGTGTATTTGGGATTTGTGATTTCCTGGGAAGTCTTGAAAATGGATCCAAAGGTTTGTGCAATAGTATAATGACCATTGTCGAGGAGTGTTTTGAAGCACACAATTTTCATGGGTTGGCATGTATTTATCAGAAGTTCATTAGGAATTTTAGTAGAATTTTTACACCTATCACAAAGATCATGCAAAGGGATGGGAAGGATTTTTCTGGAGCTCAGATGTAGAAAGAAGTTTTCAAGAACTAAAGTGGAAGGTGATTGACTAGTCAGTGTTGGCATTATTTGATTTTGGAAAAGTATTCTAGGTAGATTGTGATGCTAGTGGTAGAGCCATTGGTGCAATGTTAAGTTAAGAGGGAAGTTTTGTAGCTTATTTCAGCGAGAAATTGAATGACTCAAATAAGTACAATGTATATGATTTGGAGTTATATGCATTTGTGCAAGCGCTCAAGAAGTGGAGGCACTATTTATTGCCAAAGGAGTTTATGCTTATGAATGCCTAAATTAGAGACATGAATGGGTAGAGTACCTAAGGAAGCTAAATTAGAGACATTAAGCATTAAGCATACCTAAATTGTGATCATTAAGCATTACAATTCATAGATAGTTAGGAAGCTAAATTAGAGACATATGAATGGGTAGAGTACCTACAAAGATACACCTTTGTGTTGAAGCGGAACAATGGAAAATCCAATAGGGTTAATGTTTGAGTAGGCCCAATATTTTGTTGATAAAAATGAGAGTAGAATTGGGCTTTAAATCCATCAAAGAGTAGTACAGTACACGCAAGACGAAGACTTCATCCAAGCTTGGGAAGCATGCACAACACCCATAAGTGTTGACACGATGCCCTGGACTATTTTTTATAAGGTGTGTTTTTCAAAGGCGAGACAACCTGTGCATTCTCAAAGGATCATTTCGAGAGAATCTGGTGAAAAAGAAGCATAGTGGCGGATAGGGAGGGCACTTTGGATTAGATAAGATGTTAGCACAATTAGTGAAGAATTACTTTTGGCCAAGAGACAAAATATTTGACATTAGAATTAAGAAAATGTGTAACAAGGATTGTAAAGAGTACTCTATCAAATGGAAAGGAAGTGGGATTGAAGATGCAACCTGGTTGAGTGTAGCAGATGTCTCTCGACTTGATAATCTAGAAAACCAACTTGCTTGAGCAAGAGCTCAAGTTGCAAAATTATCCGAGGTGTATGATGCTTGAGCATTTGGGTTCATAAGCAATCCTATATCAACCAAAACTAGTTAGAGTAGTTTGTGTAGCATTTTGTGTTGAGGGTGGGCCACTCATGTCTATTGAGATCACACAAGCCTACGCGAAGCATCAAAGTATGAGATGAAGTCACGAAATACTAGATGTTTTATTTGGAAGCCACGAAGTACTAGTTGAAGCCGTGTAATACTACAAGTCTGTTTAGAAGCTATAAAGTACTAGTTGAAGTCTGCAGGATATTACATAATGTTGTTTGAAGCCGCGAATAACTATTAAGTTGAGCCAATGCCATAAAGGTTTGATTAAGCCGACTAGTTATGCTTTGAGTATTGTGACGGGTCTTTTGGGCCTTACCATTGTAATGTTCCATAATTTTAGCAGTTTAGGGGTAGGATGTGGCTAAGTTCAAGGTAGTTTTGGGTGGTTTACATGGCTATATATAAACAAAGCCCAAATGCCTTAGGAGACAACGAGATCTTAGAAAGAGTGAACATAGAACTGGGAGCTTAAGGCTCGGAGTAGAGCAAACTTACTTTGGAGAGGAGCTTAGAGCAATGAAGTTATTGATTAGCGAGAGTTGAGTTAGTAGGTAGTTTGAGTAGAGCCTTTTGAAATGTATTGTTGAGACTGCATTGTTGGCCATTGGTTTATGCATGTTATTCCATTTAGTTAACTCAATAAAGCTTGTCATTGCATTTCTGCTTTGTATTTCAATATGTGTTCATATATATCTTTTGTATATTTCGTGCGAAGTTCCAAGGCCTGTGTGGTCTAAGGTAGCTAGCTCTTCATTAGGCTCCCTAACCACATCTTTGTAAGGTTGGCATCAAAACAATTTGGGTGTTTCTTTTCAGAATCGTTGCATTACAAATGCTTTGGTGGTGATGTGTTTATTTTGCCTAACGGGGCCCAAGAAAGTTCTTAATGCAACCAATCTAATCTAGCGTCTTAGTGATCAAGTCCATACTCTCCTAATATACATGAATGTGAGATCTTTTCTCAATGAATGCATCAAGATTGGCCTAGAGCTTCATAGAAATGGAGAATCGAAGATGACCGAGATGGTTAGTTGGTTTTGGGATCCAAAACAAACAATGAGCATGATGAATGTTTTGGGGTCAACCATGAAAAGGAATCATGAATTTATGAGGAAACAATATTTTTGCTCTATAGAGAAGTTCAAATGATATTTGTTGGGTAAAGACTTCAATTATAATATACAAGACAAAAAAGCATTGAGACCGAGGCATATTAATAGATTTATTAAATGTCATATTTGTACATACAATTTTGTTATGTAATCACCACACTTGATTAACCCCAACATTATTTTGTTGACATCTCTAGTTTATTGATGAAGGGACCGAACTAGATATTATAATCTATTATTAGTCTAAATGGACTTTATACTCTAATGCTTCAAAGACATTGTCATGGATTTCATTTAGAAAGCATATTAAACAACCTTATTGAGTTGTGCATATGCTTCCGTAAACTTCTTGTACTACATCGACCCCAAGTTCAAGTTACCTTCCATTTTGAGTTGAGTTGATTGAAATAGTAAAAAATGTGTTTAGAATGGTATATGGTAACCATGTTACATATCGACAAGGTTCGTGGTCAAAATAATTGCATTTATCTCACAATTGGAACAATAACATGTACTAGACATTCGTCGGAGTGTTATTATTTTAGGCTAGTTATAGTTTTAACCCTCTTTAACTAATTGATTTGACCATTGACGAAACTCGAGTTGCATCACTTGAAGATTGCTTAAGAGGAAAGCTTGAGGATATTGAAGTGGTGAAATGAAAACCTCAAATTTCCTCAAGATTGGTTGAATTGGGACATAGGGTCTACTCAAAACTCCATTCTTATGAGGAAAAGCCTATCAAAGGGTAAAGGGGTGGAGAATTTCGGGCCTAGATCTTATGGTCAATACCAGGTTCCCATACAAGGTGCTAGAGATTCTAATTACTTTTAAATTGCTAGTAGGATCACTAGTACATGACACCAATGTCTCGTGCTTGAAGTAAGAGGTAGGGGGACATACTAGAATTTGAAGTTACTAAGTTCCTTGCCTCCTCTCAATGGTGAAGAATATTTTTGATAGAGAGACTGTTAAGTTTACTTGATAGAAGAAGATGAGGATTGATTTAGCACCAAAATATCTTAATCCCTTGAAGTATTTGCTATTGGAGAATCCAAAGGAGATCTTGAATTACAGAGAAATCTAGCTCTTAAATTACTTTGAAGCAAGCAATTTGAGGAGGGGACTGCCTGTTTGCCTGAAGATCAACTATTTAACTGTTAGTTATTGGTACTTTGTGTACATCATATATTCTCTTTTTTAACAAATTTTATGTTTATATCATTCAGGTGTACCTTTTTTAGTTAATGGCCTTTCTTTTGTAAAGACAATTTAATTATTAGTTATTGGTCCTTTGCGTAGATCATTTAGAATTTTACGTCTTTTATTTTCACTCTGTTAACAAATTTTATGTTTATCTCAGTTAAGTGTACCTGTTTTAGTTAACGACCTTTCTTTTGTAAAGTCTAATTATTTAACCTTTTAGGTGTTAGAATGGGGTATGCTTTGGGAGGAAATAGTAGCACAACTACAACAATGCTCATCGCTTAGTGTCCATTTACTTCGTGACCTTAGTAAAGTAGGTTTGGTGGTAGAGGAAGACATAATTATAGCATAAATGCCCAAAAATTGGAGATTATAAAGTCAAAGTTTGGGTATGGGTATAATATATTTGGTAATCACAAAATTTAAGTGAGTTAATATGTAATATAGGACACTTCTCAGCATTAATGAGCTCATATTCAAATGGGAGTTGGTTTGATCTACACTTGTATCTTTATCCTCTTTATTGATAGCCCATTTTTTTGTTAGCTAAGAGAAGTAGGATTCATAGTAGAGGAAGATGGATAATTGTTTTACAATTCATAGTAGAGAAAGATGAATAATTATTTGGTAAGTGCTTAAAAACTAGAGATTGTAAAGTCAAATATGGGCATGAGATGTTGGAGTACAAAACGATAGTGGCAACATGGAAAACTATGTTTGCTTGAAGCCAATAAACAAATTAAATATAATTTATTCTTTTGGTTGGTTTTTAAAATATATAAAATTGAAATTTATATAAAGGTCATGAGGTACCTAGACTCATTAGAGTGGGGATGTGGCAGGGGCATGGATGTGGACAACACTTTAAATGAGTATTTAGATGTGTTTTATGCATATGTGGAAGCAATTTGAGCAAGATTCCAAGATAGAGGAAATAATAGATCAGGAACAAAAATTATTTTAATTTGTGCATTTCATACATCTCAGACTCGCAAGGGAGATGTACGTTTGCTTATCCTCTATTATTGCTCGATGCCTAATGCAAAAAATATGTATTACATGTAATATATAATTTAAAAATCTGTGAAGGCTGAAATAACCTTTATGAAAGTTGAACTGTCTAGGTGTCTCTTCATGTTTCGACGGTTACGTGACTTAATTGCCAAGAACATAGTATGCTGATAGCTGCTTTTGCATGAGCAAGCCTTGGATGTGCCACTTGGCATGGTGTAACATTGCGGGAGTGTCCACGTGTCCACTATGTGTTTTGGGGTTTTGTGCTAGGGATGATTTGTGTAGTATGTCTATGGGTGTTGTGCGGGTTGTCAATGTTGTGCAGAGGTTGCATGCATGGAGTGCATGACATGACGCTACATAGATTTGCATGGATGTAATACTCTGCAGAATGCTAAGTCACCCCAAATGGCTCTAAGATTGATTTTGAAAAATAAGTTGGAGGGCTTTACCCCTCATCCAGCAAGGACAATGCTCTTGACTCATTTTGGGGCTTCGCTCCTTGTCTGAAGAAGGGAGCAATGTTGTTTTTTGAGCTATGCGCCATGTATCCTAGCATTGTGTGAAGATGCTTGAAGCAAGGATCTGTCCAAGTGACCAAGGCACTCAAGGTAAGTGCAGTTGTGCACAGATAAAATAGTATACAAGTGTATGCGGAAGTGCCACAAGACAACTTTAATATGTAAATAAGCTTCATAAATTAAAAATAGTACAAGATTTATAAATGCAAATTAAATTCTTTGAAATAATCTATAAATCAGAAAAAGTCAATACATAAATGGTCAAGAGATATAAAAACAACTTATATGACAACTCTCAAACAAGATCGAGTAAGAAATCCTTCAACTCCATAAGTTCACAGAAATATAACTCTAATCCACAGTTTTAGAGATGCCATGTTTGGGGTTGTTCAAAATAGTTACCTGATATTTGTTCCCTCACTTCTCTGTATGGAACAGTCCTATTTAGCCTCTATCGTCAACAAAGGATGGATAAATCTTCAAGGCCTATTGTGGAAGCTGATAACTATAGAGAAGTCCTTTATCCTATATTTTGTTATTAAAAAATTTGCAAATGCATATCATGAAAAGCTAAAGTTTAGTGGTGCTAACACGGAGTACTGCTCTTTCACACTTAGATTAATTGATTAAAAATCTACTCACAAACTACTAAACGCTTCTTATTATTTCCTCTTCTTACTAATATCAATGTGGACTTGGATGATGGGATTCTCTGCTGCAAAACATGCATATACATTGTCAAGCAAAATATTATTGAGTAGTAGTATTACAAACAGGGTACTACTCATACCAATAAGTTCATCTCCAAATGGGAACTTCTTTTTCTTCCTTAATAATCTATGACAAGAAACATGAATGATATGTCAATTAATGTCTGCAATACAAACATGGTGCCATTCATAGCATTGGCCCATCTCAAAATGTGATTTTTTTTTCTCCTCAGTCATTTACATACAAAGATTTAAGTGATGTGGGAGTTTATATCAATGTTACTATTTGCAGATCCGATCCCACTTGAATTGATCAAAATTGAATCCATAAATTTGTTATATTGAAATCAATGCTTACATTCTTGAGTTAGACATTGGAAAGTTCATTATGTCGAGTTGGAAATCTCTCTTGTAATTGGATCATTTAAATATGATCCGAGTCTTCTATTCTTAAAGCTTGGGTACTTCAAAAACTTTCAAGAGTCGATTTGCCAATTAGATACACTATTATCTTTGAGATAGTTTTTAAAGGAAATCAGGATCCACTTGGGGCAGTTGGCATGATCAATTCTGACTCTTAGGTTACCTTGAATGTGCATAATTGATTTCAATGTGGATACAAGATATTTGCTCAATTAACAGGGCTGGAGAGTCTTGTACTATCTTTAAAGATTGGTAAGGTTTTAATGGGTTTGATGTTTCTGCGGTGCATCATTGTGTAATATCTTTTATTGGTAGTCAGCTGCATGTTAATATCAGGTCAATCTTCATGGCCCATCTTTCATGTGAACCCTTATCTCATGAGTTCAGAGTTACACATGAAAGGTGGGTCACCAGCGTTTATCAAAACTAACATGCTGTTGATTCCCTAAAATGACATGGTTCCCAGATGTCTTTTTTTGAGTTGAGACGAAAAAAATATTCTGGTTTTAGAAAATTGTACAGCCAAGTTTTTCTTTGCTTAGAGTTTCTGGGTCAGTAAGTTTAGTCTGCTGCTTTTCATATGGACTTTACAGAGAGTATGGTCAATTAGATTTTAATAGCCTTTGTATGGTTTGGTGAATCATGTGACAGTGGGTTTCGCAGTATATTTGTGGTTTTGGCTCCGTGAGATTTGTCACGTCAGTAGGGTTTTCGATTGTTAATCAAGAATAGTGCATGGGAGTTCTATTGCATGGCTTTATTGTGGATAGTACTGATAAGGTTTTTGCTTTATTGGTATTGCCCCTTGTTAGAGTTTGATCTTGAATGCATCATGTAGAACACAAAAGTTGAAAAGAGGAAAACGGTGTTATATGGGAACAGAAATAACAGTGTTGATCAAAGTGATGGTTCAACTTGCAGGCTTTTATCGCATGTGCAGACTCCAGTCAAAACATTCTTGTTTATTCCTGGTTCCATTTGTGGGGCCAAGGGTAAATGCACCTTTGCGGACAAGCTGCAGAGAGGGAAAAACATTGGGCTTTAAGGACGAAGAGATATGTGCCAAATCTGAAGTATTTTAAGGAGAAAAAGAATAACATATGGTTCAGTTCCCAAACGGACAAAACTCAGAGGAAATCTAGTCAAACGAAGCCAAAGATCCCAACATATTTTATCATTTTTTTCTTCGTCCAAATGATGATTCTTCTCAAGTCAAGAAATTGGAATTTAGAAGTAATAGAAGACACCAGATGGGACTTTTCTCCAGCTCTACTTGGGCAGTGGAAAACTAGTGTTTTTTTGTGACCAACAGAAATGGTTTACCTTTCATGAGCAAACCAAGGAACTGAATAAGTAACCATGTTAATATGACCCTTGGAGGATTTTTTGGGGAGAGGAATCTACGTAGAAAGAGAGGAGTCCGCTGGTAGCATTTTCTGTAAATGAGGAATTGTTGTCATTGTTTGTATTTCTGTCAAAGTGTTACTGAAAGAATTTATCAATTCTTGATTTTAATTTGTTGAGTTGTCTATGGCAAGAGAACTTCACATAAATTATTTGTGTTTCATGTGGATGAATGATTTTTGTACATCTGAATGAAGTATTCTGTCGCTGTTTCTCGTATGCATACAAGAGTAAGAATTTTAGTGTTTTGTTTGTCGTAATTTATAGTAGTTTTCTTTTGCATCGAAACTTAATAATTACAGAGTAATAAACAAACTTGTTTTATCTTAATTTCATTCAAGGATTTGGTTGGGGGCTTGTGCTTTTCATTGAATAGTCATTTATGGATCAAAAATGTATTAGGAGAGTGTTGGGTGAGAATGCAGGAATGTGGAGATCACTTTGTTGGGAATCAATTTTGAAGTTACTTTAGGTGAAGATCAAGCCATGCTTGAGGTGTTTGAGATTTTGTTTGAGGTTCTTTTTTTGCTTTGATGTTTGATCTTTGTGGGATAAGTGAGATCACAAGCCTCGAATGCCATGTATCAAAGTTGAGACCCATGGATTTTGGAATCTGATATGATTCAGGTTGAATGGAACATTACTGTACTTAATCACTAGTAGATTTAAGGAAGGTTTGCTGGCCCACTATCAGATTTGATGTTACACAGATTTTGTAAAAGCTGTGAATGTCTACATGTGGACAGAATCAGTATGTTTGCATGTTTCACAAGATTTAAGTGAATCCATGGTTTGTGCGTAAGGCACAAATAAATTGCAAGTCATTCTAAAACTTTCACTTGTCTTCTTTTTGTTATTCAGTTTTGTTATGGTCTCAAAGCTTTATGTGGAGGTTTGTTAAACTTTTGCTATTGGGATTTATTCATCTGGTGGCTGTTAAAGATTTGGGAATTGTTGTAATTTTTCATTTTCTATATTCAGATTTGTTATGATCTGAAAGTGTTGATGTGGAGGTTTGTTGCTTAAAGAAACTACAGCTATTGAGATTTATTCATCTGGTTGTTGTAAAGTTTTGGTGATTGCTGTAATTTTTCATTTTCTACATGTTCTTTTTGCTAAGGATAAATGCTTTTGACCCGAGCTATGAAATGGTGTTACAATCAAGTACAATCAGCCACATATCAACATATTCATTTAACATTATGCCTGTGAGATTTGAACAGCCCACCCAGTTAATCAATTGACCTACATCTCATTGCCATTTTCTTCCTTTATATTTTACAAGTCTTATGAGCTTTATTACTTCAACCTTTTAATTTCATTAATATTTGCTGATTTTATTTTGGTTCTGTTATTTTCACAGAATGCAGGCATTGAAGGTTTTGATGGACTGGATGGAGTTCCTCGTGTTGGTCTTCACTGTGAGGAAGTGCACTCAAAAAGTGATTTTACTCTATTCAGGAACAAGGTAGTTAATTCTTAATTTATAAATCATAGGTAATGAATGTTAGACTACAGTTTATTTACATGCTGAAGATAATTTCTTGAAAATCTTTTTGATCTTTATTAAAACCAGTGTTGCAAATGGTCCAGTTGTGTGGCATCCATATTCTAAATGTGAAGTAACACTAATGATGGTTTTGAATGCCACGTGTGGATGAATTGTGTTGGGTTGAGTTCATATTGCTAGCACCTTGTATCCAGCACTTGTCCTTGCTCATCTACTTCACAAATAGAAGTCCGGCTGTACAGAATGGAAGGGAAGTCTGGTCTTGAAGTCTCAGGGAATGCCATGGTATAGAATGACTAAAGTAATGAGAGACAGAGATTTCCCTACTTTTGTGTCAGATATCACAATTTGGTGTATGGGCTCACCTTGTATCCGGCACTTCTCTTTGTTCATCTACTTCACAAATAGAAGTACAGCTGTACAGAATGGAAAGGAAGTCTGGTCTTGGAGATTAGGTGATCTCAGGGAATGTCATTGTAGAGGATGACTAAAGTAGTGAGAGACAGAGACTTGTCCATATTTGTGTCAGGTATCATGATTTGGTGTATGGGCCTGTAGAAACTGCATGCTTTGTTTCGAAATTGTCTAATCGTTAATGTGAGGACTCTAGAAACTATAATTTTTGGTGGTCAATAGAAAAGAAGTTTGGAGCAAATGTCCCGTGTTTGGACAGAGTTTGAAGTATCCCTTGTTGGGATCTTACAAAAAATTGACAAAATACAGAAATTTGCAGCAAATACTAAATCTGATTTTTTTCTGATTTTTGCAGAAATAGGGCAGCGAACAATAAAAATATGATATCTTGAAAAATACTTGCCCAAAACACTTCAAATTTCACAGGAAGCTGGCAAAAATAATAACTAACAATAATAAATTGTTTTTGTATTTTTTATAACATAGGAAACTGCCAGGAATTTTTTTATAAGCTCTGAAAATGATAGAATTCGGAAAATTCATATCTTTTCGAATACCAAACATAAAAAGCTGAAATTCTGGAAATAACTTATGAAAAATATGAGAAAAACAGGCCAACCTTCAGATCTGGAAAATTCCACCCGAAACCCTAAATTTTAGGGCCTGCAATTCTCCAAACAGGTCGTTTTTGCTTAGGAATGGCTGAAACCCTCAACAAACCCTGCCGTTTCGTCAAAGAACCTCTCCTTAGCTGCCACAACGAATTTCATTTCAAATGGAGAAAAAGCCCGAAAGTTATCGTGATTTTCTCGAAACTGCCCTAGGAAAACTCTGCCTGAAGATGACTGCAAATCAGATCTGAAAAGGTGCAAGAGCCTAGCAAACTAGGGTGGATCTTTCACCACCGAAGAGTGCCCTTCTAGCTAGGAGTGGATCTCTCACCACCGAAGCTAGGGATCTTGTGGGATTCACTCCACAAGCGGAACAAGCAAACAGCAGTTGCTCACTATCAAGTATCACCAAAGAAAATATGTATGCAAGAATGAATTTCCTTTCACCCCTCTTCTCCTTTTATAACTTTTCCCACGCCAAGGAAACCCTAAAACCCCCAAGTCGCATTTTCCCCTAGGGAAGACCAAAATAATAAAGTAACTTAAAGTTACTTTTCCCCTTCAAGTCGCCATGGCCCAAAAAGGTGACCCCAACGCAAAATTAGAACATTAGGAGTTAAGTGGTCCCTTCCAACGATAAAACATAACATCTAGTCCCTTCGAAAGCACTTTATAACCCTGTCAATGGAAAATTATAACTGGACTAGATATTCACACCCAATAGCTCATGGCGTCCGTAACCCCTTGGGCATGACTAGGGTTAGGACCCGTCGCATGGTCCTCAGCCCGTGGCGAGGGAAAGGGGACATTACGAGTTTCTCTAATCCATATGGAAGAGTTTATGGTATCCCTATTTTGTCCTAAAGGGAATTAATATAGTGATCTCAGAAGCAAGGATTCAAAACTACAAATATGATGCTGCAATTTTAAGTAGCCTTTAGAATCATACGTATTATACCTGTTTGATGAATATATTGTTTTGTTTAATGGAGCAGATTTTCATTTTCATATGCATATGCATATGCACGTTATTGTATGATGCTCATATGTAGGTAAAAATGTTTGTTGATGGCCTCTGCCAAAATAAGCAATATCAAATAACAGCTATGTAACAGAAAACAAATATGTATGGAACTAATCAAAAAGTGACTGAAGTAGCACTCGTGATGTAACATAGTAGTTATTTCCAATGTTATATATTGATCGTTCTTGTTAATATTTTTAGCCATTGTCTCTGTTTTGCAATCGGTGGGAGGGACGGGAGAAAAATAGAATGAGAGAAGCTGCATTAGATATGTTGACTAAATGTTTATTGTCTTCTTGATGCCGAGTGGCACAGGGCATGTTGGAGATTGTGACAACTTTTCAAAATTTATGAAATAAGCCTGTTGTGCTATTTTCCAGTGGTTGAGATGGGTTGTTGCCAAGAAAACAACCCAGATTTAAACCTCAGACGGTGTAGAGCCCCTTTTGTGCATGTGGCAGGTTACTTGCATAGTATATGTGTGTGTGCACAAGAGAGAGAGAGAGATAATGATAATGTCGTGTAAGCTCTCATAAAATCTTGTAATGGTTTGAGAGAAATTGTCACAAAATTGTAGGGTAAGAAAGTTGATTTCACATTGGTCTGTCAAGAGTGTATTGATCAGTTGGTATGTGATGTAAATTGTGCAATTCACATCAACTAGGGTTATTATGAATTTCAGGGGGTTAACGTTTGTTAGGATTCTGGTTTGCAGTGGACAAATTTGTCTATCTACACAGTGAACCCTTTGATCAGCTGATCTAATTTTCTCGGGCATATCTGTTGAGATGGTCTATATTTACAAGAAATTTAATGTTTGGTCCCTCAAACAGGTAAATATCTCACAATCCATATTGTTTGGCAGTGAACATGATGGTTTGATGGAAGTGGAATTCGTGTGTGACACGGGTGCAAATGTATGGCTGTTTGTCTAGGCAACATTGGAGATTTTTGATGTACCCTCTGACAACTTACAACTATTTCAATTCTATCTTGTCCATATGTATGTATCAGGTTTATATCTCCTGTTGGTTTGAGCTAATTTTTTGATCATTGATTGCAAAACGCCCTTGGTGCACTTCTTTTGAAATGATTCCAGGGTTTTTTTACACGTGTTCTAACTGGACTTGCTGAAGTATCCCATTGAGCTACTTTTGTTCTACGTGTATATATTAGTATAATCTATTTCTTTCCTTATGCTTAGCAACTCAATTCTGAACAAAATGGAATTTTATCTCACTGATTGGTGGGGCTGTGTTCTTGTATGTCTTGATATTTCACGGTACTTGTTTGAGCTCTAATCAAACCAATTTCAATGAGACTGGCTTTTCTTTTAAAGAGATGTGACGGAGGATGCAATTGTAGCTCGGAAAGTTTTTGATAGTTACATGCAATGATGCTTATTTCCTATGGGGAAGCGATGGTGGAATTCAGGGGAACTTGAAAAAGAGTTGTAAGCAAGGACTGTATATTGTGTTCAGTCAGCTTCATCAATTGTGCTGTTCACTGGATGTGAGGGAGGATGCAATTGTAGCTCTGAGTTTTTTCAATATTTACACGCAATGATTCTTATTTCCTTTGGGAAACCAAATGCGAAATTCAGGGTAAGTTGAAAAATAGTTTTAAGCAAGAATGGTGCATTGTCTTCAATTAGTTTGGTTTGTCATGCTGTCCACTGGAGTAATTATATCAATGGTGCAAAAAAAGATCCTCTTTTTTAAATCCTCTTTTCAATGAAAAAAGAGGATTTTGGCAGTAGGTCTTATATGATGCTAGCATCTTGCGAATCTCATGTCCAATTGTGTCTTGTTTATCATTGAGGGTGCTGGGAGAGCAGATTGGGATATCACACTGTTATGTTTTTCCTGTTTGTATTGTTTTGAAGGATAGTTTCATAAGCATGTTTGTCCATTATGTCATCATTAGGGATCATTTTCAATAGCATCATGGTAATTCTGTTAATATTTTTAGCCATTGTCTCTGTTCTGCAATTTTTGGTAGGGACAGGAGAAAAAATAGAATGAGAGAAGCTGCATTAGATATACTCATTAAATGCTTATCCTCTTCTTGATGCTGAGTGCTATGGGCCATGTTGGAGATCATGACAATGTTTCAAAATTTACAAGTTAGGCCTGTTGCGCTATGTTCCAGTGGTTGCGATGGGATGTTACCAAGCAAACGACCCAGATTTAAACCTCAGATGGCTTACATCCCCTTTTGTGTGTGTGACAGATTACTTACATAATATATATGTGTGTGAATGAGAGGGAAAGACAGACATGTCGTGTAAGCTCTCATAAAATCTTGAAAGGGTTTGAGAGAAATTGCCACAAAATTTTAGCGTAAGAAAGTTGATGTCATATTGGTCTGTCAAGATTGTATTCATCAATTGGTATGTGATGTAAATTGTGCAATACTAGGGTTATTATGAATCCAGGGAGCTAAAGTTTGTTAGGATTCTGGTTTGCAGTGAACAACGTTGTCTATTTACACAGTGAACCCTTTGATCAGCTGATCTAATTTTCTCAGGCTTAGCTGTTGAGATGGTTTATATTTACAAGAAATATCTCACAATCCATTTTATTTGGCAGTGAATATGACGATTTGATGGAAGTGGAATTTGTGTGTGAGACGTGCAAAAACATGGCTGTTTGTCTAGGCAACATTGGAGATTTTCAGTGTACCCTCTGACAACTTACAACCATTTCAATTCTATCTTGTCTATATGTATATCTCAGGTTTATATCTCCTTTTGGTTGAGCTAATATTTTTTGATCATTGTTTGTCTAACATCCTTGGTGCACTTTGTTTGAAATGATTCCAGGTTTCATTTACCCGTGTTCTAGCTGGACATACTTATGTGTCTCATTGAGCTACTTTTGTTTTACGTGTATATATTACTTGTAGTATAATGATAATCTATTTCTTTCCTTATGCTTAGTGATTCATTTCTGAGTGAAATGGAATTTTATCTCGCTTATTGGTGGGACTGGGTTCTTATATGTCTTGATATTTCACGGTACTTGTTTGAGTTCTTATCAAACCAATTTCAATGAAGTTTGACTTTTCTTTTAGACGGGATGTGATAGAAGATGCAATTGTAGCTCAGAAAGTTTTTGATAGTTGCATGCAATGATGCTTATTTCCCATGGGGAATCAACGGTGGGATTCAGGGAAACTTGGAAAACAGTTGTAGACAAGGACTGTATATTGTGGTCGGTTAGTTTCATTCATTGTGTTGTCTACTGGATGTGATGGAGGATGGATGTAGCTGTGAGTTTTTTTGATATTTACATGCAATGATGCTTATTTCCTGTAGGAAACCAAAGGCGAAATTTAGGGTAATTTGAAAAATAGTTGTAAGCAAGGCCTGTATATTGTCTTCAATTAGTTTGGTTTGTCATGCTGTCCACTGTAATTACTGTATTGTTGATGCAATCAAAAGAGAATCTCTTTTTTTTTATCCTTTTTTCAATTAAAAGAAAGAGGATTTTTGCAGTAACTTGGTCTTCTATGATGCTAGCATCACACCAAAGTTATGTCCAATTGTGTCTTGTTTATCATTGAGGTTGCTGGGAGAGCAGATTGCGATATCATACTATTATGATTTTCCTGTTTGTATTGTTGGGAAGGATAGTTTCATAAGCATTATTGTCCATTATCTCATCATTAGGGATGATTTTCAATAGCAACATGGTGATTCTGTCGAACCTTAGAATGTTGTAAAGAAAATAATGTTTTGTAGGAGTGTGCTAGAAAGATTTGATTTCTGTTTTGCGCCCATGAGACACCTATTGGTGGGGTTCCATGCAAGGAGCAAATTACAATCACAAGTAATTAAATATGGAATCCATAGAATTAAAAGTAAGCATAATATGAAACAATGGAAGAGAATATGTCACAGGTGGCCATGGGCAGAGCATAAGTAGGCAAGAAATGCCAATGACAAAAGGAGCAAAGAGTGTTACTACACGAAGAATTGATTCACGACACAAAATTGATGCACACGTGGGAGTTCTATATGGATACGCAAGCATGAATACCATGACAATCAAGCAACTCTAAAGACATCTATATCAAGTTACAAAGCTTCACAGCACATGGGCACCATCTCACCTAGATGGTGCATGTAATGTATTGACTAATATCTAACACATCACCTTGAGGATGCTGCTGAGATATGTGTGAGGCTGTGTTGATGAAATATCATCCGTGGCAAGATATCTTACTCGTGTATAAGCGTGTTCGGAATGAATGGGTAACCGGTTGCTACAAAATCTTATCTATTTGTATGGTTTGAAATGACTTTTATTTGCTACTGGTCTAGTTGAAGTGGAATACATTGGTTAACCTCTTGTTGGATGGTGCTGAAAATACCAAGAACTCTAGATATCCCCAGAATGGATGGGTTGCTTCAACTATGCTTGATAAAATCAAATTGCTTGTACTAACCTTTGGAAAGGCAATATCATCCACACAACACTTGCTCTCAATGCTTTGTAGGAACAGGGTCAAGTTGCATTTATTAAGGTGGTCTAACCAGTCTCTTCCGTTTCAGATTTATTAACTTGATGAGATATGGGGTGTAAATGCCTGGTTGCAATAAGGGCTCTTTTTCACAAGCAACCCATAAATGTAGTTGCATGACACATCCACAGAAATAATCATATGTCACACTACAGTTGTTATGCCTATGTAAATAATCAGGTCACATTAATTATTCAGTAACTTGTGGAATCCAACACATCACATCAGGTGACAATATGTCATCGTTGCACACCATTAGAATGCATGCTAGGTCTGATAATCCTCAAGGTCTAATGTTGATTGTCTATCAACAGATTTCACTGCAATTGCCTCTTTGGTAAAAATCAGCTTAGGGTGTCATCATGTTTCATATGTTTTGCAAGGTGATGTGTATTAATCATAGTTTCCTAAGTCTCGGGGACAGGGGGATGGAGGGATAGGGTTTCGGTATGGTGAAAAAATTCCCAATTTTTTTGGGGTGTCTATTAAAATGGTATATAAAATTATTATTTAAATATTTTAATTTTATTCAATGAAATTTAGGGATTTAAACTGTATTTAATGTGTTTTAGGTACTTTTGAGATTAGAATTCAATGTTTTTGGTAAAAATAACAATTTTTAAGAGTAAAAATCACAAAACTTTTTGAAATTTTAAAAAGTAGGGAATGTCCTTTCCATGTCCTTGAAATGTTCAGGACTTCACTAAAGTCTAGGGGATGTGTCCTTGCATAACATTGGTATTAATGGAATTGGTGAAAGTTGTAGGTGCTAGTGTGACATGTGCTAATACACGCATGAAAGTTATAAGTTCTATAGACCAACAAAGGCTAATACACACATGAAAGTTATAAGTTCTATAGGCTGATAGGTTAATACATGCATGGATGTTATAAGTTCTTGTTGTCTTGTGTTTTGTAAGGGCAAAATTCACTTTGAAATAGGACAACTATACCCTAGTGTCAAACTTTTTCATCACAACCTTCTCTAACATCCCTAGGTCAGTCCATTCCCAAGATTGCAGGCCTATCCTACCAAAGTGTTTTCACCGATCAAACCGAAAGCGGTCGGTTCGATTTGATCGACATTTTCTCGATAAACCGATAGGGAAACTGGATCGGGTGACCGGTTTGGGGCCAAACCGGTCCAATTTCGTCAAAAACTAGCTGAGTCGTGAGGCAGCATGAATACAACACATTTTTAAAAATTTTCACTTTTTTAATTAAAATTTATATTTTTTAAACAATCTAAACACTAATTTATTGCTATATAGACACCCCCCCTCTATTCACTTCACACCTCTCTCATTGAGCATTTGTGAGCAAAAGATTGAAGAGTTTAGTTATGGAGTGAGCGTGGAAGTTAGAGCTTGTTTCCCATTGTTTGTGGGCTCTTTTGGCGATATTGACATCCATATAGAAACTTCCTCACTTATATTTGTGAGCACCTCTCTCATTTGTAAGGATTTGAAGGCTTTAGGGCAACATTGAAGAGTGTTGATTTGGAGTGAGCTTGGGGTTTGTTTGGCATTGCTTGTGGGCTCTTTGTGGTGGTCTTCACATCTACATTTGGAGGGTGCAACCCATATACAAGCTTGGAGTGTTTCTTGACCTCATTTGTGTGCACATTGAAAGGTATGTTAAGTTTTAAACTTGCCCCTATTTTTAAATCTTATTAAATAGGAAATCTGAAATATTTTTTTATTTGCATTTTCAGATTTCTTTGCATTTGCAATGGCCCCCCGAGTTAAAGACCCTACATGGAACCATGCAAACATAGTTGATAATCAAGTATTTTGTAAATATTGTAAGAAACACATCAAAGGAGGGATTCATAGGTTGAAACAACACTTGGCTGGTCAAAGAGGCCAAGTTTCCCCATGTGATGCACCGGATATTGATGCCATTAGATTGGAAATGATAAACTTGCTTGAGAAACATAAAGAAAAGAGTGCTAGGCAAAAAGAGATGGAAGCTGAAATAGGGAGGAGATAACATGTCATGGCCCAAACAAGTGTTGAAGGATCTTGCTCTGACCCCTCTGTCCATGTTAGAGACCCCTTTTGGTATATGCCTCCCACATCCACTCATAGTCAAGAAAGCCGACCTCAAAGAAGAAAGAACATCCAAAGCTTTTTTCCATCTTCCACACCTGCTAGTGCCTCTATGCCAACATAAAATCAGCCCACCTTAGATAACCATTTGAAGAACCAATACAAATAAACAACTTTTGAATACATTGTTAGATGGTGGTATGATGCAGATATCCCTTTCAATGTTGCCCGCTCACCTTATTACCAACCAATGTTTGATTCCATTGTTTCTTTCTTTGGTAAGGGCTTCAAAGGCCTTAGTATGCATGTCTTGAGAGGATCTCTTTTATAGAAAGAAGTTATCCATAGATGAATATTTGAAGAGATGTAAATTATCATGGGGCAAAACAGGATGTACTATTATGTTAAATGGGTGTAGTGATGGTAAAAACGCACCTTAATAAATTTTCTTGCCTCTTGTACACAAGGTACTTTTTTTTGAAATCAGTTGATGCATCTGATAGGGTGAAAGATGCAAATTTGTTGTTTGAGCTTTTGGATGAGGTTGTTGTAGAGGTGGTGGTGGGAAATGTTGTACAAATCATCATAGAGAATATCTCTAACTATGTTCTTCTTTGGTAAGATGTTAGAGACTAAACACAAAACAATATTTTAGACTCCATGTGCTGCACATTGTATAGACCTCATGCTTGAGGATATAGGAAAACAAAATTGGATCAAGAACACTGTAGAGCATGCCAAAAACATCACAAAATACATCTATAATCACTCAAGGGTATTGAACCTAATGAGGAAAAACACAGGGCAAAGAACTTGTTAGGTCACCATCGCGAGATTTGCAACAAACTTCCTCACGTTGTAATCTCTTCTTTCGCAAACACATAACTTGAAACATATATTTTGAAGTGATGAATGGAATGCATCAAAGTGGAGCTGCAAACAAGATGGGAAAGACATAAGAAAATTTTTGACAATTTATTTTGGAAAATACAAAAGAGGTGAAAATTGTTGAGCCTCTTGTTAAGGTGTTAGCTTGGTGGATGGGGAAAAATTAGCCATGGGCTATATTTATGAGGCTATAAATCAAATAAAAGAGCAGAGATAAGGGCAACATACAAAGACAAGATAACTAAGTATGGGAGATAATAGATTGATCAATCAACTCCATCACCCTATACATGCAATTGGATATTTCTTGAACCCAAGATATCATTATAGAGCTCAACTTGGAGAAGATCAAACAAGAGAAGTAAAAGATGGTTTGTACGAGTGCCTAGAGCGCATGGTCCTTGATGAGAGGCAACAACTTGAGGTTCCCTTGATAGATCAATATCTTCAAGCAGAGGCACATGTTCCCCTGTGGGAAAAACCTTCGCAAAGATTGTAAGAGATGTGGACCAACTAGGTAAACAATTCTAAGCTTTTGAAGTTCATTTGATTAAATTTTTTAATGAATAATCATGAATTTTTAGCATAAGACAATCTAATTTGTTGAATTATGCTTTAAGTTATAAGTTTTACTTTTAATTTTTAACTTTGTTTTTTATCGTCATTGTTTAATAATTAAACATTTACATTTTTTATTGCAGCACATTGGTGGGATTCATTTGGTAGTCAGTGTCCTCAATTGCAAAAGTTTGCAATTAGGATCCTGAGCCAAACTTGTGCTTCAGGGTGTGAGTGCAACTGGTCTGTCTTTGAGTGGATTCACACGAAGAAGAGAAACCATTTGGAGCAACGGTTGAATGATCTTGTCTTTGTGTAGTACAACATTTGGCTAAGGTGCAACCAGTTGCTGAACCGAAGACCTGATATAGATCCCATTGTCTTGGATGATATAGATCCAACCTCAAATTGGGTAGAGAAGACTCAGCCAACAGAGTTTGATCCTGATGACTTGTGGATGGGTTTGGATCAAGATGATGAGCCACTAGTAGCACTGCCTCCACCATCACGAGACATAACAGCACTAATCGCACTTCGAGCTCTTTGCCGCCTACAATTCAATTATTGCGAGATGTACCGAGGATTTGGATGGGTCCAGTCGGGAGGACGGTGATGATATTGATGAGGATGAGCCTAAGGATCCCATTCTCGAGTAGGGTAAGCGAGTTTGATGTCATCTAGTTTCTTCTAAAGTTTTGTAACTTGTAGTATCTATATCAATGATCATAGCATGTTTTTTTGGAGTCTTGGACTATAGAGGTCATTTAGAGCCTCATTATTTATACATTTTGTTTTGGAATCTCATATATGATATATGTATTGTGTATTGGACTTGGAGTTTGTGCCATTTTGCTATAAACACCTTTCTTACATATATACATGAGCAAGCTTTACATATTTTGTGTGTAATTATTGGAATCATGGTTTCTAATCTTTCAAATATATTGTTTTCATTAAAAATATAAATTTTTATGTGTTTTTTAGTAAACCGGTTCATAAAGTTTGAACCGGTCTGTCCAACCTCAACCGATTTAGTCCGGTTCCGATTTTTAAAACATTGATCCTACCCTGTCAAGTGGTCTTGTGTTTTGTGTCAGTCTTGTCCATAGGTGATTTAGGGAAATCAAGTTTATTCAAATGCTTTGGAGATGATAACTTTCAAGACAAGCTTTTCAAGAAACTTAGAAATGGCTATTTCTAGCCTTTCTAAGACATGGTTCACCTCCCCGGGGTAGGAGTGCAGCTCCAAATCCATCAAGGAGCGGGGTTATGGAGCTTAGAACATTGTGCAACAGTTTTGGAAGATTTTGGGAAGTTTTAGAGGTTTAGGGACAAATTCAGTCAAAGTGGGTCTTGGAGGGTGAAGCAACTTGCAGTGCAAAAATAGCCCTTGAGCTTCGGGAAGTGATTCTGAAAGCTCTGTAAGGAGTTGGAGGTAAAACAAGATATCAATGGAAAGGTATTTCAGAGCTTTAGGTGATGGTGGTTTCACATCTTTCACAAGACACAATTCCGCCCACACCGATTTCAACATGCATAATCTATAAGCCGAAAGAAAAGCCTATTTTTAGGGAGGGGTGTAGGCAGAATCAAGGCATGCGACCCCTCCTATGGTTCTCAAGATGCCATTTGCAATCAATTTCATATAAAGAAGTGCATGAAAAGACCTCCAGACGCTCAAGTTATGCTTTCGTCAAGTTGCTTCCCAAAGGGTATGATCAAGGAGTTAGTCAATTTTCTGGGTGGACACATGTCACTCCTAGGTTTGAGCGAAATTTCTTGCACCAACCGTCCTAAACGTTTGGGATAGTTGGGAATCAAAATTCCTCCCAGCCCCCGAGATAGGCATCCGGACCATGATATGACCTTAGTTTAGCTCAAGCAAGCCATTTTAGTTGCGGCGCACCATTTTCTAGCCCTACCCTTCGCCGAATACTAGAGCGCCACTTGTCAAGCCCAGTGAGGACGCATTTTTGCACCAATTGTCCCGAACTTTTGGGACGGTTGGGACACAAATTTCCACCCAAGCTTCACTCGGCCCTTTGTCCCCCTCATGACCCGTAAAGGTGCTTTGTAGGCTTTTTTCGGCGCCTTACTCTCTCCATCTCGGCTAGTAACCATCTGCCACTTGTTAAGCCTAGGTGAGGGCGCATTTTTTTGCACCAACCGTCCCAATTGTTTAGGACGGTTGGGACACAAATTTACATCCAAGCCCAGCCCCTTCCCCGATCACCCATATGACCTAGTTTTAGCCCTTGGTGGCTTTTTAAGTGCTTTTTCTGTTTTATTTCACCGACCAACCACAGAGTGCCACTTGTCCGAAGGAGGGTGAGGTGCATTTGCGTGCACCATACGTCCCAAACCTTTGGGACGGTTGGGACACAATTGAGCCCAAGCCCAAGATGAATAAAAACTTATTTTTGCATTTCCATTGTTACTTTTGCGGCTTCTTGATTGTGCGTGCAAATCCCTCACCGCCGGAAACTTCATCCAACCTCCATTGCAATTGCTTCACTCTTTCATTGCAAATTCATTCCACTTGCTCCACTGCTACCATAACACCACAACCCTTGCTTTTTCAGCTGTTACTATGTCAAATTTTTACCAAAAGCTTCCATGAGTAAAAACGATGAAATGCTTGTATCTCATAAACCACAAGTCGGAATCCAATGAAACTTTGGCCATCTCTTCCTCTCCCAGACGCCTTCAAGATGCAAAAAACAAAAAATGCAAAGATGCCTCATTATTAAAGGCAGCAAAATCAAAATTTGTGCCCTAAATTCTTCTTCCTCAATTTCCCATTTGATTCGGAGGTGGGCGAAGCTAAAATTTTGCACACAAACTCTAGGAGAAAAACCTATCCCTGATGGAGTTGATTTCATTGCAATCAGAGGTGGAAAAAGAACTCTCAAAAAGCTTGGTGACTCCATTAATGGCTGCCATGGTAGCTTCGTGCTTGAAACTCTTGCTTGACAAATTTTCGTTTTTTAGTTCCAAGCATTTTGGTGAGTGAAGTACAAGTAAAAATTGGAGCACGAGATCACGTCAAAGAGCCGAATCCAAAAATGTTGTTCCCGTCGCAAACCGAGGCCATTTTTGTCACTTACTAAAAATAACATATCCTATGCTCTTTTACATATGCCAAAAATAGCAAGTACTTTGAACCACAAGTCTGAATCTTTCGGGATAACTAGAAAAGATGCAAAATGAAAGATAGGGCAAAAACGACAATTTTCCCAAAATAACAGGTCTAGGAAAAACAACCTACTAAAAATAGCAATGCATCTAACGAAAGAGGATGGAATGTGCCAGGAGGTTCAAAAGGTGAAGTTGGAGCAAAACAGGTGATGTCCCAAAATAGCAGGTCATGGTCTCACATTCTAAAAATAGAAAGTTTCAGTTTTGAGTGTAGAAAGTTGCAGATGGCCCTATTTTCACTCATCTTCGCACTTTTTGGACTTTGCATGGGACCACAAGATGACCTCATGGCTCAAACAGAAATGAGAATTTCACAAGGATCTTGGAAGCATCATCTTGAGTTCAATTTTGTTTAAAAGCAAAGCGGAGCATTACAGGGCGCAACGGTGAATTCGTCAAGCATCTCTCGGTGAACCGGGTGCCCTCAAATAAGTTGGTCACGTAGGCCCAATGAGATAAGGAAGTTAATCAATCAAGTATCAAGGAGGATCATCACGATCATTGCTTGTGTTCCTCGCAACGCACATTGGGAGGTCTTGAGACAGTGTTTCTAAACACTCATTTTGTGATCTAGGGCGTTCGTGCATCATGCGAGAGGTTGTGATCATCATTGGCAAGTTCTTCATCAAAAGTGGAGAGTTCCCCATTCATGCTATGGAGCATTCTTCTCATCTCTCTTCATTCTTCCTCCTCTTCTCTACCCCCTTTTCTAATTCTTCGTTGTGAGCAATCATGACATTCGTCTTATTCATTAATGTGACTATAGGCTAAAAATGTAATAAGTTGCCCTTAATTAATAAAAGGGAACTTAATGTTCTTTCCTAGGAATGTCAAAAGTCACATGTTGTGAGGACAAATGAAAGGTCACGTGGGGGTAGGCGAATAGTCTCTTCAAGGTCTATATAATGTAAACGCACCCTCATTCTTAAGGGTTGTCAATTTTGTAAGCTCAAGAGAGATTATCACTTGAAGTAAAGCAAAGGAGAGCTATTTCTTCTATTTTTCCTCTTTCTATGTTCTTCCATTTTTTCATCAAGTACAACTTTGTTAAAACTACAATAAAAGAGAAAGGAGTTTCTTGCCTTTTTTGATGAGCAGATTATAGAAACTGTGTTCTTAATCCTGTTTTGTCTTGTTGCCCGTAACAAAGTTGTGTTCTTTCTATTTATGTGTGTTGAAGTATTCCGATTAATGGTTGTAGGAATCTGATTTTCTACCTACAATATTAATCTCCCTCTTTTCCCACTCCCTTTCCTACTAACTCAGCAAATTCCTCCCTTGCAAGTAATTGCAAGCTTTTGCCGTAGGTACAAAGTGGAGTGTTCCTGTTGGATCCCGGCCTCTAAGGCCACCACAAATTTTATTTCATTCACGCATAATAACATGGAGCTGCACCATTCAAGTAGAGGGACTTAGATTCCCAAAGCGTTGGCGGATACCCACCAATTTGTCCACCTGACAAATTTTCTCGCCAACAGTTCTATAGACCGACAGGCTAATACACGCATGAATGTTATAAGTTCTAGATACCAACAGGCTAAAACACATGAAATGTTTGTTATTTGTATTAATGTATACAATCCAGTATTTACTACATATTTAAAACTTTGGACATAACAATTAAAAACATTATCTAAGCATTTTATCTGTCTATTTATCTTTTTTCTGATGCAGTTAAAATGTATTATGTATATTTAATTTTTTTGGTGATTAGATCTCGGGAGGAAGGAATTTGAAGTTGTTGTGCTTATGGTTAAAAACTCATGCCGTATAATGATGTCAAAAGTTATTTCCATCCACTACCTGGCCACAATATCTTGAAGACACAAGAGCACTAAATAACTATTTGTCCCTCTTTT
This sequence comes from Taxus wallichiana var. yunnanensis, assembly GCA_018340775.1. NCBI lineage: Eukaryota > Viridiplantae > Streptophyta > Pinopsida > Cupressales > Taxaceae > Taxus > Taxus wallichiana. The sequence continues at coordinate 799,195,613 of CM031235.1, forward strand.
AAAATCTATCCTCCATTGATAATGGGTCATATTTCTAGATAAAGTCAAACTGATTCTTAACTTTTGTCATATTGGCTCATCAAACGTTTAATATTTGGCTGTTTTGGATTACTCAGGAACAACATTTTACATTTTATGTTTTGCTTTTTGGGTCTTGAAGACCTCAATTTATGAAGGTTCATCCAGTGGGTTATATAACAATCTATAGCTAAGTAATGAGGTACATGATGAACAAAAGGATTTATACACCACAGCCATGTTATTTGTATACCAGACACTTTTAGTAGAAATAATCTTGCCAACTTTTTACTTTGCCCTGGTGGAGAAAACTATCAAAGTATAATGAAGGCATTGCAGGTTATTGTTGCAGTTTGATGTCATTGCTGAAACATCAAGTGACCCATCATTGTTTACCATTGGAAATTTGAATACCACAGCCATGTTATTTGTATACCACACACTTTTAGTAGAAATAATCTTGCCAACTTTTTACTTTGCACTGGTGGAGAAAACTATCAAAGTATAATGAAGGCATTGCAGGTTATTGTGGCAGTTTGATGTCATTGCTGAAACATCAAGTGACCCATCATTGTTTACTATTGGAAATTTGAGTGTAATACAGTTACAGATTGGAAGTTGCAGTTGATTAGGCGTGTGTCAAATTGAATAGGCCTCACGGTCACAAATATGATGCAATTGTTTTTCCATGCCTTTGTAGACCTCTGTAACTGGGCCATCAGTATTGCAGCAGTGTCAGAATCTGACAGAGCCCAAGTCCACAATCGAGTCCCAGAAATTTTGTTGTAAAGATGAGTTTGCTTCTCACAATGATCAGGTGAGCTATAGGTGTAAACAATATATTTCAAGTGCTATTTTGCAGGTTTCAATTTCTTTCTATTAAAGTGCTAACCAAATGGTATCATTTTCGTACTTGATGATAGTGGTTACAAACTTATAATATCTTATCACTTCCGGCGAATTGATTACACTGGCAGGCACACAATTAGGCAGTGGATTTGAGAGCCTGTACCAGGATTTTTGCTCCCGTGGAGTTGAAACTCAATTGGTTTACAAGCTTTTGCATTCACATCCAGACATGCTCTCACTAGATTCCCCTGGTTTATATGTGGCCATGCTTCGTTTTGGATTGTAATGATTTGGTTGCCTGGATTCAAAGCAAGTGTAGTTGTTTGCAGCTCGTAGCTTTGGTGCGAACTCCACACAAGACATCTGAGAAGCAAATTTGTCGACTTGAAACAAACCTGTGCAGTTTCATTGGTGGGTTCAGATAACGATCCTCCTTCGTTATATAGATGTATGGTATAAAAGCAGTCAATTTTAATTCAATATTTTCTTATTCCTGTAGTCCTTTAGTGATTGCTAGGAAAAGTTTGATTATGGTAGATTGTGGTAATACAAGGAAAAAAGTTAGGGCATGCTTTTTGTATATGATGCTGGTAAACTTTTGATGTCTTGTAAAGAAATTGTTCTGTTTTGACCCAAGCGCTTTTTATTCAGTAATAAATTGATAATGCTTTGGTGCTGCACTTGATTTCTTAAACAGTACCTGGCGTCTATATATATTTTTTTCCTCTCACAGATTGAATTATTATCAAATGCATATTTAAGATATAAATCCAAGTGTAATTAATTTAAGAGTAGGTTGCAGTTTATAAAATATACATTTGGGCTGCTGGCTGGAAGAGCCATCTTGTAGGCATTTATTGTTCATTTCATTCCATTGCCTATGACAAGATTTTTGTATTGTTAAATACTAGAGTTGCTGAGAACTTTTCTTGCATTGTTAAATACTTTGAGTTGCTGAGAATTTTTCGAAAAGGCCGCCATTTTGAATAAGGATTTATTAGTATTAGAGAAAATTAGCGTATGTAAAATGCAAATATATGTATCATTTTAAGGTGATAACTCTAGAATGTGATTGCTGGATTCATTAGGATTCTGCTATATTACTGAACATTAAGGGAATTTTTAACATTTTGAAGACAATTACTTGCAACTATGTATTTGTTCGATCATTTTTAAAAAAAAACTGTTGTGCACTTTATTTGAAGACCTAGACTAATTAGTAGTTTCTTGAACATATCATCTGGGCAGTACCATTAAATATTTTTCCAATGTGGAACAGATCTTCTGTCACTACTTGTTAGTATCGGTAGTATAATGGTTAGTGCAAAATGACCAATTAGCCATGTGGCATTGTAACTTCCTGTTTATTTGGTCATAGAAAAAGTTTGTCAGATTTAGTAGAAAAATGTCAGGAGACGACTATGCAAATAGGTATTTGGAAACATAATTGTGTTTGTGCATTACAGTATATGTTATATCCGGGGAATTATCTCACCATGAGCAAAGCCAACTGAAGAGCTTATTACCACATTTTTAATGATGTTAAGTTCTGCTGGTTGGGGACCAGGGCTAGACTACCTTTAAGTGCTTTGTGGGAGTGGAAGTAAAGCCAAAAAGATGAGTCGTCATGAAATCAAAGCAGTTCTCTAGATGTGTTTTGTTCGTTTACTGAGCGCAAGTCCCTGGCATTTGGCACACTTCTAATTTTATTCAAGTGAGAAAAGGTTTAATTATATTAGATGACATTAAGTAACAATGCAATAAAATTTGATATTTTTTGGGTACGTCTAACATTTGGGATTTGCTGTAAAAGCAATTGCTAATACATCATTCAAAGCAAAGCAGTCAATGAAATTTCAACCTTTACCCTTTTCAATACATGTCATGTGTGCATTGTAAGTACAATGTGAAGTCGCGTAGTTGTAAATTTCTTGGTAAACTTGTCATATATAGGTGCTGTAAATTTCTGCCGTGTTTATGATGGTTTGGGTTCAAAATTTTAGAAAAGAAAAAAATGGGTTGAGAAAGGAGTGCATTGTCTTATATTTTTCTTGCCTTAGTCATTTTTGATCACCACAACGTTGCTAAGAATCATTTCAAGTGTTTGTTGCCCCAGTAGCAACTGTTATACAGCCTTTTTGAATGGATCAACCAGACAGAATATTGGATAAATTGAGGTGAAGAGGAACACCTTGACAGTGAACTAGCAAATCATGATGCTGTCAGGTTTCCTCTTCAAAATTTTGAGTCTTGGCAGCACAAAGTTTATGAGCTACTGGTGGCAACTGTAATGAGAGAACTCTCACAAGGGTGTTAAGGGCAGTGGATCGGAAGGACAGCCATGGGGCAGGGAAATATAGCTTTGGAAGAAGAAGTAGGTTTTGTAATTTTAATTTATTTTATGGAATTATCGAGATCGGACTTAAATTTAAGGTTTCTGGTTTCACAATTTAAGAATTTGTTGGGCGTGCATTTGAGAATTTGGATTTCAAGGTTATTTGGGTTTTTTTTCGCTGGGTTTAGGGTTTGTAATTTGGGGTTTTATATTTGATTTTATTCCTTCGAGGTTTTATAATTTGGGGTCATAAAATTAATCTTAAATACTGTCAAGTTCATAGAAAATTATGTTTGCCGTACCAAAGGATAAATTCCAAGTTTAATAATGGTGGCAATCTCACCTCGTGTAATCTAAGGAAAATGCAGAGGATGGTGCCATGATCATTACATGTCCCTATTAGAGTGATTTTGCTGATGCCATTACAAGAGTGTCGTCTAGAAGATGCTTATGATGAACAGATCTAGTGGAAATTAATTCGACAAAAGTACTTATCTACACCAGATTACATGAACACCATCCATGTTAAAGTACTATTTAAACCCTAGCGAATAAAATTCAAAAATGGTCTGCATCGATATTTCCAAATATAGACGATTCTTGGTGGGATTTGAAAACATATTTGCAAGAATGGGCTACTTGACGTGACAAATAGAATTTGTAGAAGATAACATACAAAATGGGAAACTCATCAACCATTGCAATGGGCAAAGTTGTTTTTATATTTGCATAATTTATAAGTATTTAAATTGATCTCGATGATGACTACAAGCTAGTAGATGAGAATCAAGTGTTATTTTTAAAAATTATTATTTCGAGGAAAAAAAAGGTGTAATGTAGGTGGTAGTTGTATAGGCCTAGAGCATTTTTGGAGCTTGAAATGACTTTGTACTATAACTAAAGCTGTGTAAACTTCTATAGCGTGAGTCCATCTTTGTAGAAAATAATGGTCACGAAATCATAGCATTACCAAAAAAATGAGTTTGATAAGGTGTCACACTTTGAATAGTTATTATTAACAATGCTTATTTTAGTGGATTTAATTTTGAGGAATTTACTATTAGAATGTATATGCATGTTAATGGTTATTATTGACTGTGTTTAGCTATAAAATAGATTATTATTCACATACTTATGTAGGATGAATTGAGATATAGCGTGAGTCCATCTTTGTTGAAAATAATGGTCACGAAATCATAGCGTAACCAAAGAAAATATGAGTTTGATAAGGTGGCACATTTTGGATAGTTATTATTAACAATCCTTATTTTAGTGGATATAATTTTTAGGAATTTACTATTCTAATGCATATGCATGTTAATGATCATTATTGACTTTGTTTAACTTTAAATTAGATTATTATTCACATGCTTATGTAGGATGAATCGAGATATTATAAGTTTTGTTTAACACATAATTGTACGCTTTGTTTTGTCTAACTATAACATAAACTCACACCATCATGTTGTAGGCTGGATAACACACTCCTTTTCCATTTGAAGTTTGTGTCAATTTAGTAGAAAATTCAGCAACATGTTAATTCTTAATAGTTTATGTATTGTTCACCAGATTGAAACTTCAATGTAGATCATTATTATTAGAAAAGGTTCAAATCTTGCATGTGCTCTTGAACAAGTTTAAAATATTAAAAGTTTGGGTTGGACCCTTATTCCATTGTCGACAAAATGCATGCTACAACAATATTAGAGGAAAAATAACATCTGTTTCATTTAGATGTAGGCACAAGGGAACACTACACACTTCATTGTAGATGGTGAAAATGAGAAGAATTCAATGTCAATAAAAAGTATTTGATAAATGAACCTAAATGACTACCACGTATGTCAACAACATCGAAAATGAGTTTTCTAAGGGTCCACTCCCTTCAGGTTACAATTTAGTTTCAACATTCGAATGTGTGAAGGTGAAATAGAGAAGGATGCCCTTTAGAGTTGGATCATAAAATTATTCTTAAATACTTTGTCAAGTTCATAGAGAATTACATTTGCCCTACTAGAAGAAAAATTTGAAGTCACATAATGGTGGTAGTCTCACTTTGAGCAATGTAAGGAAAATGTAGAGGATGGTGTTAAGTCACTACAAGTTCAAATTAGAGTGAATTGTGGGGTTTATCCCATGTCCGGAAGAACAAAAGCTCAATACAATTAAATTCAACACACACACACATGCACATCGCGAGAGAGAGAGAGAGAGAGAGAGAGAGAGAGAGAGAGAGAGAGAGAATATGTACATGTATATATTTAGGAGCCCTATTGTAACTCCTATAAAAACTACAACCTTTCTCACTAAATCTAGGTTGGGTTGTTCAACCAACTTAATTCTCTCCTTCGAATATTTTTTGTTCTCATGTATACCACATACCATATTCTCACTTACATTAATAACTATGCTAACAAATATACTAACCAACCAAATATTATTGCTCACCACAAATATGAGCACTAACACATGATTGTGAACACCCCCCCGCTTTAGTGTGACCATGGGGTGAGGAATACATTCAAGCGTTGCACCCGACATTGTTTCCGTCATTTGGGTTGCTCTCGCTTTGAGGTTCATCTAGTGTGTATTGCTCCCTCAATGGAAAATATTCTTGTATGTCGGTTTCCACTAACAATGCATCCATTTTGAAAAAATAAATTGATTGTTTGTAGTCCGATTTTTTGAAAATAACTTATATTTTCCTTGCAATTATTTCCTCTCTTTTCAATAAATTCACCCTTTACCAAAACAAATTGCTTCAAGAAATATAGTTCCCTGGCACATTTGCACATTTTTGTGTGATTTCTCAAAGAAAATAGTCCCTTTAGAAATAATGCGTTATTTTATAAGCCTACCACCGCTTGGGCTCATGAATCATTCAATAATATATGTGGAAGACTTGTTTTATGTTTTGAAATTTTGACTTTTGAATTGGAAAATACATCTTACATTTCACCATTAGGGTTTGGGCATGTTTTGAGGAGCTCACCAAATTGTGAAGTCTTTTACTCGGGTGGAAGCTTGCAATGAGGGTTGAGTTCGAGATGGGATCTCGTTGAATTGATGTGACGAGTTTAGAATGGAACTATTGAGCCGAGGGTGAGAAGAGGGCATTCACCATCGAGTATGCATTGTATAGGGTTTGAATTCATGAAATGAAAGCTAGATGGACCAAGTAGAATTCTAGATCATGACATTATCCGACGAATCTTTGTTGTGCTTGGGGCTATGCTAAGGTCATTTGTAGGGAGTATGGAGATCAAGCCATGGTAGTTGGCAAAAATCCTATTCTAGGATCAACAGATTCAAGCGCTATAAAGGGTTTTCCCGAGCTTCCAAACCCACTATAAACCGATCTATGAGTTGGAGAGCTTGCCGAATGCAACGACTCCCAATACAATGTTGAAATCTTTTCAATATAAAATTTTATTGTTTGACAAATAACGATCTCTAGTGAAGATGAAATGAATGATTGAGGTGTGATTGCAAAGGGGCCGAGTGGATGAGGCAAAAGATCTTGATGCAAGGTCTAGATTCGAGATCAACCAAAGTGGCTTGCCGAGAAGTGCTTTGGATGGGTCGAACCCGAGTTGGCTTGCAAAGTGATCACTCACCATTGTGTTAACATTTCGCTAAGCTATGTGAAGCATGTTGGAATGTTGAGCTCGATGAGTCACGTATGTAGGGTTAACAAATTGTGATGAGTGAAATGGAGAGCTTGTAGAAGGAGAATACCGAGTTGGGGACGTGTAATCGATGAAATCTTTGAAGTAGCTCGTCAAAGTGAGTTAGGGGTTGTGAGCTCGTCGCAACTCATCAATTTTGAAACAATGCATATCAACAAGCGAATGCACAAATCCTCATCAAGCCCTTCAAAACTAATACAATCAAGATGAAACCCTTATGCGAGAGATTGTTCAAAACTTTTTCAAGATTTATCAAATCCAATTAAAGATTGGATTTGACAAATGCTCAAATATTCAAATGAGGAGTTGCGTTTAGGTAGACCTTGTTTTTGCAATTTGAAGATGAATTTTCTTTCGTTGGATTTCTTCCTCGAGAAAACCATGCAGATCCAAAGTACCCAAGTAAACTTATAGAATCTCGAAAAACCTAAAATTTGACTATAACAAAAATATTGCATGTTTACAATCATTCCTAATGTTTTTTACCGTTATGGAGTCAAATGAGGTTTGATTTGCTCCAAAATCATGTAGGAATAAGTTGATTAGCAAGAGTGTTCAAATAAACACACAAATACTCGAACAAATTTAAATGCAAGACAAGGCTAACCAAACTTATTTCTAAACACGAACACAATGGACAATTGATGAATTGCTACTAATAGAGTGAACAAAATGGAAGAGGTAGACAATTCGAATGAAATGCTTGCCAAATGTGTTCACATGAGGTATGCTCTATTACACTGTCGACAAATTGCAAAAGGGTGAATGAACCAACAATGGGGTTTGCACGAGGTCCACTATGCATATCCATTGTTTGTATGTTTTGACAAAAACTACACATGGATGACACATAGACAAAGGAAAACAAGTTTGTACAAGGTCCCTCTACTTGCTCGTTGTCGTTGCCGTTGCCTAACTCGACAAACAAGCTATGAGTGGGGTGAAGGTTGGAGAGGCATCTTTTGAAACCACCCCATATGTGGAAGAGCATAAGCTCAATAAGATTAAATTCAACACATATTGAATAATACATCATACGCACACGCACGCACACACGCACATGCACGCGACGCGCGCGCACACACACACACACGTCTTATTCTAACATCCACACATACAATATTCTCACATTAATAACTATATACATATTTGTGAGAATTGGAGAACATTACACCAATAGGCCAATTGATACGACAAATAAAATTTGCGAAGTGTACGAGACAAAATGGGAAGGTCGTCACCCATTGTAATGGGCAAAGTGGTTCTTCCTATACTTGCATGGTTTATAAGTATTTAAATTGATCTCATTGATGACTACAAACAACTACAAGTGAATTGAGTGTTATTTTCATAAAATATTGATTGAGGAAAAAAATAGTGTAATGTAAGTGGTAGCTTCATTGGCCTTGAGCATTTTTTGAGCTTGAAATGAATTTGTCCTATAGCTAAAGTTGTGTAAACTTCTATATTGCGAGTCCATCTTTGTAGAAAATAACAGCCACGAAATCAAGGCATAACCAAAAATATAAGTTTGATAAGGTGGCACACTTTTGATAGTTATTATTAACAATGCTTATTTTAGTGGATTTATTTTCAGGATTAACTATTAGAATGCATATGCATGTTAAATGGTTATTATTGACTTTGTTTAGATTTAAAATAGATCATTATTCACATGTCTATGTAGGATGCAGAGAGATATTATTAGCTTTGTTTACCACATAATTCTAGCGTTAATTTTGTCTAACTATAACATAAACTCATGCCATTTAGTTATAGCTTTTCTTCCACTTGTGTTTCAATTTAGTTGAAAATAGTTTGCTTTATCATCAATATGCTAATTCCTAATTGTTAATGTATTGTACCCTAGATAGAAACTTCAATCTAGATTATTAGTATCATACAAGGTTCAAATCCTACATGTGTTATGGAATGAGGTTAAAATATTTAAAGTTTGGGTTGGACCCCTATTCCGTTGTCGACATAATTTATGTTACAACACCATAAGAGGAAAAATAACATCTCTTTCATTTATATGTAGGTACAAGGGAAAGCTACACACTTCATTCTAGATGGTGGAAATGAGAAGAATTTGATCGCAATAGAAACTATTTAATAGATGAACCTAATAATAATACCTCACCTACATGCAAACTCCATCAATTGGTTGACTTTGGTATAGAGATATATATTTCGAGTCAACAATGTTTTCTACCATTGACGATTGTAACCATTAAGAGATGAGATGATGTGATGTGGCACCCATTGATTTTTGTGATGTTATGATTGGGCATACACGTGGAAATGAGATTGAGTATACCAATTAAAGACTCACAACATCATCATCACGCTAGGCAAGTAATTGTATGAATATTTGATGTCCCTTCTAATAATACTTTGGTCTCGATTAGTGGCAAAGTAGTGTATGGGTGTGATTGGTCATAATTAGAAAAGAAATGCAAATATTGATTATAAATTACTTGATATATCATTGCATTCACACATGCCACTATACAAAATCATACTATACATCAACATGTGTAGTAAGTCTCGATAAAATACACAAATTTCTTCACTACACCTATTGGTGTATCCTAATTCGCTGTAACACATCCCATCGACTTGAGCATTTGGATCCCCTACCAAACACACCAATTTATAGGTTCTTAGTGTTGAAGACTCGATGAGATAAAATAAACAATCCAGTTTACTTGTAGGACATACACATTCAATTGAGCACCTCATTTCCAGAAAGAAGGATAAAATATGGTGGCTCTGTATTGAATAAAAATCCCTTAATAATATCACTACATCCGCTTCCATGTATTGATTACCTCTTAGACCAACTCAAGGGAGATAAGTTTTCACAAAGATTAATACGAAGTTAGGGTAACATTAAGTTTCCATTAAGTCATCTAATGTCTCCAAAGAAAATGTTCAAGTCCAAAGGTCTATTTGAATGGCTAGTCATGCCATTTGGATTGACCAATTCACTCACAACATTTATGTAGATCATGAATTATGTCTTATGACCATTAATTATTTTCTTTGTGGTTAACTTGGAGGGCATCCTCATTTTTAATGAGACATGTGAGAAACACATGCAACATGTTCCGTAACTTCTTGACATACTACACAACAACAAGCTATATGCCAAAAAGTATGAGTGCTCCTTGGCTTGTGTGTGTTCAATATATAGGATACATCATAAACAAGGATGGTGTATCTTTGACCCAAAGAACATTCGGGTTATTAGTTATTGATTTTGTGTTTATATTCTCTCATGGGGCCAAATGACATGTTTGTGTGGAACACCACACAACATCGAACTTTCGAAGAGTTAAAAAGGATTTTTTTGTAAGTAATAGTACTTGCCTTACCACATTTACAACAAAATAATGAGATTGAATTTGTTGCTTCAAAATATGCACATGATGTAGTGCTAAAAAAATGTCTCCAATTGCCTACCATAGTGAACATATTACGCTCACCGTAAGCAAGAATCCTACGTGCAAAATAAAATCCATGTCATTGTTCGGGATGCAAAAATCAAAGCATTAAATTCTAGGAATGAAGTCTATTTGTTATATTGACCACAATCCTTTGTAGTTCATGCAAACCCAAGGAAAGCTACTGAGTGAGCCATCAAAAGTGGTCAACCTTAGTGCAATAATTTAACCTTCATACTAAGCACAAAATTTAGTGATAATTAGGATGTTAAGTCTTTAAGATGCCCTCTAATTGTAACACTACTAAGAATCCTATATTTGTGGCCATGCCGCTTCTAAATGGAGCATGTTGTATGGTAATTATCCTAAATTTTCCACCATATATCAAAAATTAACCACAAGACGAACAATTACATATTGCCATCTATAGGTTAGGTTTTTGTGTCACTTGAGATACCAATATGTTTCTACAACGAAGCTAGAGAACATGTGATACACACTTTAGTCAAGTTGTAGGACACTTCGAGGTGAAAAATATAGTTGCAAATACTTTAGTGGCTAAAGCAAAGTCATGATGTCATAAGGTATATTATATCACACCCAATGTGTGCAAAAATAAATATTTCCAACAAGAAACAAGACCTATACACACCTTTATTAATTCTTAATCGATCTCGATAGCCAATTTCTATGATTTTATTGTCAAGGTTTCCCATGACTCGGTGCGATCTGATCCTTTCTTCATTGTGGTTGGTAGGTTTTTTAAAATGGTAGTGTTGGTGCCCTAGAAAGATGGGATGAAATATGAAGACACCACGAGGCTCTACTTTTAGCATATGTGGATCAAATTTCGCTTACAACATACCATTGTGTTGGATATGGGCAAAATGTTTGTTAACACTTGTTGGTCTACATTGTAGTCCATTAAGAACACTAAGTTGACCAAAAAAGTGGGTAACCATATGATTGTGCATTTACTTCGTATGTATAACTCAAAACATTCACAAACATGGGATGAGAGCTTACCATGCATCACAATTAATCCCTTCATGTTCCACAAGACGCATCCATATACAAATTGTTTGGAGTTTTATTGGTTAGCCACCATTATGTGGCATTTCCATTGATATTCGAGGAAGCATCCCCCGCACAAAGAAAGAAATAGAAAAGGCCGACATACCTTTTAAATAGATGTAAAAATTCAATGACAAGGAAACCAATGAGAAGTACAAGCAATGGCATGACCTAGAGTATGGCTACATTTGTAAAAAGAGTGTTTGAAAGGCCCAAACATGAAACTCATGCCTCTCTAATATGGGCCCTATGTAATCATCAAACAAGTGGGAACCAACTCCTTCAAGCTCCACTTGCGACTCTATCTTGGGTTGAATAAAGTGTTCAATGTCTATGCCTTCAAGCTCAACATTCCGCCCTCTCTTGTAAAAATTAGATAAAATACTGTAATTCACAGAGTTAAATCCTCAAGAAATGTTCAATTAAAGTGAATGTATGTTGCAATTAGCAGTTAGTTAATCATGTGATTGATTTTTCCAGAAATGGTAAAAGGTATATGAAATCAACAAATTTAAGTGGTCAGGACAAGGAATCTTACTTATCAAGGGAAGTGGTTCACTAGGAGCCAATGTAGCATAAATTTCCACAATCGGTTGAAAAACTCAATGAAATACGGTGTATTGTTTCTCAAGGGAACAAATGATTTAAAAAAGGGCCAATTTTTGAAAGCTTTAAGCATAGAGTAAATGGGGTCTTAGAGCTCAAAATGTCCTCATTATAGGGCTAAGGTATAGTGGCTTCTAGATCGTGATTTCATCTTTTCACAAATTCAAATAATTATGAAATCAGAACACACCCAAAATTTTTATGACTTGATAATGTCACATACTTCAAATAGCTATTATTAGCAATTGTTATTTTAAATCTCTTCATTTTAGGAGTTTTCCTATTCACATGGCTATACTGGTTGAATGTATATTATTAGCATTATTTATCTTTAAAGAAGATTTCTGTACACATACCTATACAAGCTAAATGTATATTATTAGCTTTGTTTAACATTAAAGTAAATACATACTTTTAATTTTGTTTAGATATAATTTTATACTCATTGTAATGAAAAGTAGATAGTATACATCTTTTCCACAGAGATTGTGTTCTTTTTAGAAGCTCTCTTATTATTTTGCAATAAAACTCTATGTTATATTTTTGCAGTTTTTTTGATTTGAGCAAAAAAGTTTTCTTTGTTGTAACACATTAATTCCTAACAATTGGTGTGTGTTCTTCATGATTGAATCCTCAATGGATATCATATTGTTTTTGATCTCTCATGTATGTTTGTGTTTTTATCTAATTTATTAGCACCCTTATTTAATTAACGGAAAAGAGTCCACGCTTTGTAGCTAACCCAAGGGTACTAGGCTATAACAAAAGAAAAGGGGCATGTATAGTCAAAATGCTTGAGGAGAAAGGAATATTATCTAGCACAATATATAATCGAGTGTCAAGTATAATGATTTTAGGATATATTTTTTTAATTTTTCTTGAAATAATTTCAAATGTGGTTGTGTAACTTAGAGGGCCTCTCAACAACTAGACTTTGAGCATGAGGTAGATGATGTAGAGGAATATAGCTATTACAATGACATGGATTTAATAAAATAACATAATTCAATACTCATATTTTGTGTGGAAAATTCAATTTATGCAACACAATGTTCATTATTGTTTTTATTATTCTTGTAGGCTACTAATTTGAAGCCTTGGGTATCCATGACCTAAGGAATATGGTTGGTTTACAATATGATGATGGCGTTGGTTATCAAGATAGCACTAGTGTTGACAATGTTCCTTTTGGTAGTGGTGGAAGTGTTTGTGACATGTCTTCTTGGTAGTGACATTCCTAGTGGGAGCACATGTGATGTTAGTATTGCCCATGCTTGTAACATTATTTAAACTAGTAGTGTTAGTCACCAACTATTTCTTATGGCTCCCTAGAGTACACTGATAACAATCTTCTAGGACTCGATGTGATTCAAAAGGAAAAGACTAATGAAATGTAATTAATTTGTAGATTGGATGGCTAGTTTTAGACAATTTGCATTTAGGGGTTGCTTAATTTTTGATGGGACATTGATGTGTACATTTTGATTTCTACAAGATGGATTGTTTTAGATGATGACTATGGTGTTGATTATGAAGGTAGAACGAATGGATACTCTTCTTGTTTGTAATGGTGTCGGTGTTTGTAATAGACATCTTCTTGGTAGCGATAGTCATAGTAGGAGCACATGTGATGTTAGTATTGTCCATGAGAGGAGTGTTATTTTCTCTAGTGACGATTTGCAAATGACCACCTACAAATGAGGAGAGTACACCTACTAGTGGTCTTTAGACTTGAGGTGATTAAGTAGGGAGAAAATAATATACCACAATTGATTTTTAGGTTGTTTAGCTAGTTATATACTTACGCCATTTATAGGTTCTCTCATTTTTATCATACATTGATGCATGCGTTTTCATTGTTACATGAGCAGATGTTTATGTTTTTACTTGCTTTTTAAAATTTTCTATAAATTATTATTCTTGTTTTTTTCAATAAAAAGTTTATCTTATTATATTTCATTCTTTTTAGATAAATTGGTGATGTTTAGGTCATGGATTTGATTCCTAGTTTACTTGTAACACATGTAATGGGGCATTTGCACTCCATTTGGTGGATATAGGTGCCCACCTTGCTAAAAGCCGCACCAAAAGGATTGCACTACATCATTGGGCCAACGATTCTATTAGTTAACCAAAAAACAATAGTAGCTAATATTCTTATAATTATTAACGTGTATTCATAGTAATTATGATGGGAAGCGAAAATTAATTTAATTCAATACTTAATATAATTTATTGTTAGTAAAATTAAAATAATTTGAACTCAAAACACAATCTTTCACGAGTTTTATTTCTTATTTATATCATATTAAATAACAAATTATAACTTTTTATATTATTATTAAAAATCATGACATATTAAAGACATTATTTATACACTCATTCACAATAGAAATACAACAAATAATGGTGGTAATGTGGACAAAATAATGACGGATAAAAATTACATTTATGATAATTTTAGGGCATGCTTATGTTGGATTTATGATAGTGTTATGATATCGTATGACATATGAACAAATAATTTGTGTTGTAAATGAGTCATTTAAGCACTATAAATATGTTGTTTATTTAAATTTAATGTGAGAGATGAGTGTAGAAAGGCAATTTGAATTTGTCGTGTGTCTTAAATGAAGATAAAAATGCCATAATTCAATGTAAGTTAATGTCAACCAAAATTTTGAAAATGAGAATGAGAAAATGTTCTTATAGATATTTATGAAACTAAATTGCATTAGAAAAGTAAGAACCATTTACGCTTATGAATGGCGATAGAAAAACATTTTAAATTACAACATGTACTATAACATGGATTTGTGAAAATACTGAGAGAGATAATTGATATTGGTTTATACCCTTCTTATTTACCTTGAGGGGTGTAAACAATTGGTATATGGAAAATACAAAGTAATTGGTCAAATGAGATAGACTAAAAAAATATTTTGGGAAGGATTTCAATTTTTTAGAGATCACAACAACATTTCTATGTAGATGTAGATACAAAATTACGCACTTGGGTACATTTCGGGTCCATAAACAAATACTTGCATTCATATGATTCCTAAGCGAGAAAACTAGTAATTTATTGTTGTCGTTGGCTTATTTTATGTCTTTCTTGCTTTCTCTTTGGTCGTACACACCCTACAACCCAGTCGATACTTTATTGATTTATTTTTATGACTAGACACCAACACCCAACGAACTCCAACGCCCAAGTGCTCTCGTCCTTCAATGCGCCCGACCTCTTTCTATCTCAATCACTCCTTTTGGGAATCATATTTTCTTATGGGTCGGCATTTTAGTTGTCAATTATTATTGAAAGAAGGGAATCATATAAATACAAAGCTACGTGACCAAAATAAAGGACCAAGCTCTAAGCATCTATTATCACCACCTAAGGTTGCATTAAAGGCATTTTAGAGCATCAAAGGTATCCATCTAACACTCATATAAGGGACAAGGAACCGCCTTTTTTCATACACACATAAGAGGGGAAGTTCATTTTTCCATCCACACATCTATACATACATTGGTACATCTAGCTATCCCCGCTATCACATGCACTTGCATAAGGACTTCTTAGAGAATGATTCTATCACACACACAGAAGAACTACATGGAGTTTGAGATGTAGTGCAATGCTCTGTCGTAAGTTCACTATGGTGGTGACCGGGGGTCGATCGACTCGGACCCATAGTGCATCTTTTTATTTTTGGGATTTGATGTAGTTTAAGGGTTTTACAGGTCATCTTCTCTTTGCAGGTTATAGGTGAATTCAATGATCATCCAATGACATACATGCGATCAAAAGCAAAGGTTAGCGACACTTATGCGACAAAAAAAAAGACTTCTAATCTCTGTGCAGCCACAAATGCCTATCAGAGGCCCTTGACACCTAGGTGCCCTATTTCCGACATATACAACAACTCCAAAATTCATCAGAACAATTAGGATGAGTCTACTCCCCCTATTAATTAGTTGTTCCACTCCAAATTAATCTTTGGGATAATGCAAATTAGACAAGTCTTTCTTTCCCCCTCTTGCACTTAGGTTTTCTATTTTACGTGCTTATTGCTTGCGTCACCTATATTCCAACATTTGTTTATCATATGTGACTCTGCAATTAGGGTTTAACATAAATCTAATATTTTTTAAATCATTTGGTGAACCTACATTCGAATACTCTTGGATCCTCATTTTTCTTCTCTCATGGCTCCTAAAATTCCTCAAGTTTCTTTACATGATTTACTTCAAATGTATCCACCTTGCCAAGGTTGTTCTCCAAAATCCCTAGACACTATGTATCTCCCTCATAATACGCCACCGACACAAGTAAGTGCTATTTTCGATCATCTCTCCAAAGACCCTAGCCTTCGTGACCCTCCATCCACTCAACCCATCTTAGAGTCCATTAAAGCTTTGTATTCTTTATTTCAAGACAAAATTCAAGCTATGGAAACAAAGATTACATCTCTTAAAGCTGAAATACAAGATCTCAAGGTTGCTTCTCAAGCTCATGCTAGTTCTCCTTCTACATCTCATTCTCCTCATCCTAATTCTATGTCTTCTACATGTGCTCATATCATTACGCCTAAAGATTTACCATTATCGGTACCGCTCAAGCTTGACTTAAATGCTAAACAACATAACATTCTTCCTTAGCTTCTTAAGCATCAATTGATCAAATTTCCATCTACTCATTGCTATCTCCTTATCGGCTTGGAAAATATTAAGGTCATCCATATTGCAATTATCATCGAATTAATGGACATAATGACAATGATTTCTATTCTCTAAAACAACAAATTGGCCACCTTAAGCATTATGGTCTCATTTCATTTGTTACAAAAATACTTCTACATCTCCAATTGCTACATCTCAATGGGTTCCTAAATCTGATTCATCTATGTCTCATGAGCATCATACCATCATTACTAATGTAAGTCAAGAGCCTCCTAAGCACATTCCTCTCAAAATTAGTCTAACTCCTCCTCCACTCAAGTCATCTACGACATTACCAAGTCAAACTAAACAACCGCCTCTCAAAATCAGTCTAACTACTCCTCCACTCAAGTCATCTACAACATTACCAAGTCAAACTAAAAAACCACCTCCCAAAATCAGTCCACCCTCTTCTCCTATCAAGTCTTCTACAACATTATCAATCCCACATAAGTTACCACCTATTCATTTTTTCAAACAAACTATTCCTTACATTGATGGTTGAGACATATTTCAAACACCGCCATAGATCTCCATCTCTTACACACTTTGGGGCATCGCACTTTCTCTCCCCCCTTTTAGCACTATCAATTGTATCAAACAATATACTATCACACTTAACACTATGCGCTTCATAATTTATATTTCTTAGCACTTTCAAACCCTTTGATACACACATTATATCATCATTACCCTATGACGCACTCTTGTGATAAGGTTCACACTTGATTGTTGAGGGAATACTACATCCATGAACCTCACACACTGCACATTTCATGCTCTACACTTTACGATACATCTTTCTAGCACTCTATTCTCACACATCACACTACCCTATGACACACTCTTGTGTTAAGGTTCAAACTTGATTATTGAGGGTATAATACATCCTTGAACTTCACACACTTCACATTTCACGCTCTATGATTTACGATACATATTTTTGTAGCACACTATTCTCATACATCACATAAGCCTATGATGCACTCTTGTGCTCATGTTCACACTTGATTTGTTGAGGGCATAATACATCCATGAACCTCACACACTTTGCACATTTCATGCTCTGTGATTTATGGTACATGTTTCTAGCACTCTATTCTCACACATCACACTACCATATGATGCATTCTTGTGCTCGAGTTCACACTTGATTTGTTGAGGGAATAAAACACCTGTGAACCTCACCGCATTCACTCTTTATGCTCTACACTTCATGATCTATCTTTCTAGCACAAAGTTCAAACCATTTCCCGATGACACACTCTTGTTCTATGGTTCATTATTGATTGTTGAGGGGTATTTTATAAATGAAACTCATATCATACATATTCATCCACATCCGCTCAGGGGCACACTTCTCTTATCCTATTCACATTGCACATCATTCCATCTCACTCATTCACATCATATTGTATATCTTGGTTACACATACTCTTGCTTGCTTATACTTACATGTACACTTTGTTTCCCATGCTAGACAGATACTTAGTATGTTATTATTTTTTATCATATACAAAAGCACAATCACTTGTTCTCAAGTTGTGGATGCAGATTTTCTACAAATATTTACACGCAAAAACTTATGCTTGGTACTATACCTCTTACCGGTCGATCGAGGCTCCGGGAGCATCTAAATTCTCACACACTACATATGATATTGTTCCATTTTATACTACTTCATATTCTTACTAGCACACTACTTTTTTGATTGATATATACATGTTTTGACATACTCTTTATCTTATGGGTGCATCATGTGCAACATTTATCTTGCATGAACTATTTTCCACCATGGTTATCTGATACTTTGCTTGATATTATTTGTCATTATATGCCATTATTTGTGGGCTATGCCCTATGTCTTGCTTGTTTATTGCTTGTATGCTTTTGGCTACTTCGGAACTTGATTTTCTTGCGATATTGTAAGCGATGTCCCATGTTTGAAACCTGATTTTCATGGTCTACTTTTTTATCGTATTTTTGTCTACATTGTCTTCTATAACATGCTTATCACTTTTTCTACTAACACATGTTTCTAGCCATATTGTTTGCATGTGCCTTGGTTTCTACCATGCACATTCCCTCCCCCCTGCAAGGTATTAGTTTTAGATCAACATTAGGTCCTCTCCTTTGGGCCACATTCTCCTAGCGATGTTGCATGCACCCCAAATGAGGGGGCATACATTGGGTGAATCCTTCATCCCATTCAATAGCTTAGAGATTCATTATTGGCCTCCATAGTACAATAATAAAACATACTTAAAACATAGAAATGGCCCAAAATATGACTTGGGTCATCAATTCAACACAAGCACTAGTGCCCACATATAGACACTAGTGCTAGGGAGCTCCTAAAATTTCCTAGGTGCCTATGACTGGGCGGTTACAGTTACTTTCCAGATGAACACAATTTTTAGCAGTTCACAGATCAATTTTCACAGTACAAGCACAATCCTCCAGTAATCAAAATGCATTCTATTTCCTTTTTCTACTTGGATCGAACATGAAACAAAAATTAACTAAACATGGATCACACCAGCTGCAATGGTGTATAAATTAGAAGCAATCATGGAAGGAGAGTAAAAATAGAACTCTCTCCCCAACACTCTTCTTATGTGGCATGAAATCACCTAAAAAACTCACACTTGGTGTGAGATCACCCAAAAAGCTCCTTCTTGGAGTGAGATTGCCTAAAAAACTTGTTCTTGGCGTGAGATCGCCCAAAAAATTCTCTTCTACAATATTTCAAGACATTTTCTATCCTTTTTCACTCTTCACAGATCAAGTGCACACTTTCCTTTTACTACTTTTTCACATTTTTACATACTTTTACATGTTTTTATAGAGTTTTCATAACACATGACTTTGACTACTCTTTCACTCTTCTTTTGCAGTCCATCCTTAATACACAACAAGAAGAAATCCTTCATCAAGCTACAAAAATAGTAGGTACAACATGATACAACTCATACACTTCACCCCAGGACCTCACTTCCTCTTTCTTAGCTTAGTGCTTCATTTTTATCACTTCACGCTTTCACTTGTCTCCTCGACACATTATCACCATCACACTCTACATGGTTATCATGTATGCATATCTTATCTAATTTATGTTATCGAGTATTCACTCAACAACATAAAGTGGGGGTAAATGTAGACACCAAATCACACACATGGTTACATTTATAGGTCCATAAACACATACTTTCATTCATATGTGATTCCTAAGTGAGAAAACTAGTAATTGACTGATATCTTTGGCCTCTTTTCTATCTTTCTTGCTTTCTCTTTGGTCTTACGGAACCAAAAACATAGTCAATACTTTTTTATTTATCTTTCATGAATCTAGACATCAATGCCCAACTAGGACGCCAATGCCCAAGCGCCCTCGTCATACGGCACCTTGACCTCTTTCTATTTCACTCGCTACTTTTGTGTAGCACCTACTTTATCACTTCTTCAAATTTGGGGATTTTTTAATTTCACATACTAACTTTATGCCTTCATTGATTTAAATAGATAAAATTTAAATCCAACATAAATTTTAAATACAATCCATCTGATAACATCAAAAACCATGTACAGTTGTATGGGTCAATTAGATCTACTCGATCACCCATAGTTCACTCTTTCACGAGTGTGTATACAAGGTATACAATTTGTTACCTTAAATAGGTATTGATAATCAAGTGTTTTTTTTAAGTGTCTACCTAAAATTCAGTCAATCAAATTCCATATGACATCTCACACCTCAATTAGAAACTTGGTGAATCTGATAGTGTAATCAAAAGCTTACACTACTTTGGCCAAAGTTTAAGAGACATGCTTTGCATGCTCAGGTTCATGACGAAACACTCGTCATTAGAAACTTGTCCTCTCACCATGTCAATTCATTCAGTTATTTATATTTGATTCGAGTTAGTTAAGTCAATTATATTACAAGGTCACAAATAAGGTATAAGACCTATACAAAATGCGTGAAAGGACACATTTGTGCCAACTTAGGTCACTGTGGGAAATAAAGTGTTTACATAATTACTTGCATCATTATGAGATCAATTCCTTCCCGTAGCCAACTTAAAGTGGTACTAAGGTGTACTATCGATCGATCAGTTAGACAACTCTTGTGTCAGGTGAGACTCAATTTGGATCAAGTTGCGATATTCATAAAGACAAGATCTTGATAGGAAAAATTTAGATACCTACAATAAGGCAATGATCACTTGATGACTTGCATCATTAAGTAATCGTTGAATTATCATGGCCATATAAGGTTGGATTGATCAAGTCCGTTCATCGGGAACATTGTAACCCGAATGAAGATTAATTACAACTAAGCATTTACGATAGATCTGTTTTAGTCGCAGTGTGTAAGTTTACCACATCAACTCATGTATTTTAATTGAACTTAGGTTATAGTATCTTAATAGTTTACGATAACGTTAAGATTAATTAGATGGTTGCTCATTGTTATCCTATTTATGATTTAAGATAACTTACTGCATTATCGTAGTAGACATGTATATGTACATTATGACATTGTCACATTTGTCACTTATCGTATAATTATTTCATATGTTAGTACATTTTATCGTACTTAATTAAATGTCTTCACATTATAAATTGTATCATAGTTACCTTTATTTCATATTATTTTCAAGCTTGAATAAATAAATAAACAACTTAATGATGAATCCCAAAATATCAATAACATTTACAATTCAGTTTAAATAATAATATTCTATTGCAATCAACATTTCAAAATCCATACATAATAATACAAGTAAACATCAACATCATCATTATTAAAATAATAATGAATGCAAGTACAAAATGGATTATCAAAGATAATACATTATTTATAATAGGCTATTCTACCTTTCCTTCTTAAATATGACAACGAAGTAATAACTTCGCTTTACAATGATGCCATGCATTTAATACAATGAAATCAACTTAATCATCATAATCGGAAAGTTAATCATGGGTAATATTTCTTTAGTCAACATTGAAAGATTGCTCAACTCGTCCTTTGTGGAGAGAGAGAGATGGTAACAATGGTCAGTTCAAAATGAACTGGCATGAATTGTCATTCTTGTCACCTTTGAAGTTTATCTTGATATAACGAATATATAAAAACAAATCCATAAATCAACAAATCAAGTTATCAAATATACTAAATTAATTTGTTAATGTAGTAATCAATATTACTTTCATCATCATTACTTACCACAAAGGAAATCTTATAACTTAATATTAACAAAGTAAGTGCATTACGGTTAGGTTTTAGGTCCATATTATTGGTAATCAAGTTAATACATTTCCAATTCACCAAAGCCAATCAATATTTTCTTATCCTTTTACAATAGGTTAACTTAACCTTATTAAAAAGATTTTTTTTCTCCTTAAACATATCAACATAAGTAATGTTTTGCCTCAATATTATCCAAAAAGAGATAGACAAAAGTGCATCAATCTTAACAAATGTGAATATGACAAAGATTGCCTTTAACATATCAACAATGCAAGATTAATACCTTCACCTTACATGTAATGAAATGATTAACCACTTGACCTTGTCAAATAAGGTAATGCTTTATACCTTAATCATGTTAAAATACTTTGACCTTATCAAACCAAAATCATTTAAGTTCCTTAATTTCATCAACAAAATTATTATAATGCTTTTGTCATAACGGACCATGCAATAGTTGCTTTATCATATCCTATCAATATTGACACAATTCCTATAACATAAATAATTGTCTATAATAAATTTCAAGCGCATAGAATAAAAATTATTTATAGCGAATCTTTCTCATCTTATCAACAGATAACGTGCCTTAAAAAGGCTTATGTTTTTAAATCAATATTCCCAAACAACTGAAAAATTCCATCCCTATTCGAAACCCTTTATTTATATATATACTCGGGGTTTCAAATTCATTTCCCCTATGAGATAATAAACCCAACAATTTCCTAAACTTATGTACGCTAATTAAACTAGAAGCACACTAATTTTTACACGATGGTGCCCAGGAAATGGGTTTATGTTGTAAGTTCCCAATTGTATTTGCATCTTCATGTGCAAGGGTACAACCACCATTATTGATTAACCCAAGTCGATTTAATAGTCAGATATAGAGATTCAACTCAGCTGTAATACTCAAATAAAATCAAACCCAGATCTAGTCAAGTAAAAAAATATCCATACATGCGCAAGACAGAAAATATCCTACTTTTTTTGCATATCCGAAATAGTTAACTAAGCCATAACATATTTCCACAATACCCATAATGGGTTTTAATGAAAACTCATATAGTAGCACAAAACGAGTTCATAATATTTTTAGGAAAGAATCCATATCATTTGAAGAACAAGGGTAGCAAACCAAACCTAATACATAATCGGAGGCCATTAGTCACTTCAACCTAAATGAAATGACTTATAAATGAAATCGATTTCACAAACATCTAAGTACCCATAAGCTCAAAAAGATCTATGTTATTTATAAGACATTATAATGAAATAAATGATAAGGAGAAATTAAAAAATTCATGTTTGTCAAGAGAAGCCGAGAATCCTTCTTATTTTCTTCCAAAATTCCTTGGCTTTGTCTCCAATTTTCTTGCTAAAAACTTGGACCTAGTTAGACCCACATAAACCTCCCAAATCTTTCTAGAACTTACATTTAAGAATGCCATTAATAAATCCCACAAAAATATCCACAAACCATTCCAACAATAACATGTAAATGAATAAGCCCCACAATACTTCCAAATAACTAGTTACATGACAAAAATGGTTGGTTATCAATTCCTCATGCGCAGAGCTCAAAAGAGCAATAAAACGGAAAAAATAAAAATAAACTCAAGTTAACACAAGACCCACTCGATAGCTTCCTCGAGAAGGTTCATACTTCTCCCAAGATCCATAGGATGAGTTAATGCCATTAAATGATACGGGTGCCACATAGGTGGCATGGGAGTCTAACTCTCTGTTTCCTTCTAATGTAGATGACTTAATAATAACTAATTATCATAACAAATACACATTCAAAATTGCATGATAGAAAACATTTATCACTACCCTTTCCAAACTTGCATGGTGGTCACCTTTTGAGTGGTCGAAGAATATGAAAATAAACATTTAATTATTTGCATGGGTTGACCATTGGTCAATTAAATTCCCATAACCATTATTTCTTGGGTCGGTAATCAACCAATTCTGCTATTGCAAAATCACAACACCTCGGAATGGCCAAAGATGTGAAGTGGTTAAAATGGGGCATTCGGTGTGATTGCATAACATTAGATCATGTCTCAAGTGTGGGGCTATGACCCGAGATGATCCTCTAGAGAAAGCTAGTTCTTGTTCCTAAACTACCGCATGAGCTACTCTAATGCGAGGCAAAACTAAACTATCCTAATCTAACCATTCCAAGGAACCAAAGAGAAAGAGAGCATGAAAGAAAAGCCTACACTAAAGCGGTGATACACTATAGAAGGAAAGGGGTGAGATACTTTGTTGAGGGAGGATGAACATGGGAGAAAGGAAGATGGGAAGGTCAGACATAAGTGACACAAACCTAGACCCTAATCCATGATCAAAATTCCATGAAACATAATGCCCCGCACTTGCAAATGTGAAATACATGCACGAGAAAACAAATTTGAAAGGAAGAGGCACGAGAGAGACAACAAAACAATGCAAAGGGTTGAAGAAGCACCACAAAAACATGTTTTATTGCTCTATACGGGTGTCTGAGACCATTACGTTTTGCTTAGAGGCACAAAAATGCTTGCAGGGCATAGGAGAAGGTTTTTAACTCAAAATGGAGTCGGGAAACAAATTCGACAAATTTTCCCTACGCCCAAAATAATATCTCCTTTTAAAATGAGAAGTGTTACAATATATAGAAAGAATAAGATAGAGAAGAGGGAAAAGTCAAATCTGTTTCAACTACCACATGATATGCATTGAATCCTACCTTGAAAACTCAACCGCTATCAATCAATGCCTTTCTCAAATCCACCCCAAATCTGTTGATTATGGCTCCCTCTGTCTATCCGGCATATTGAAGAAGAACGGGATCGAATCGAATCAGATTTGGTAGTTGGAGAAATCAAGATCTTTATTAATGGCCTGGAAGACATTTTCCCATTTTCACCCACCAACACCTGTAAAAAATGATATTTTATGTTTTCAAGGCATAGAGAGGGTCGAGATGTTTCCAAAAAATCTTCTCCCGCCAGAATATGAGTTCTTAGTCAAAAGATATGGTCATTTGAATTTTTGGGTCATGGGTGCGTAATATTTAAATGAGTCTATCTGTATCGGGTCCACATGGTAGCTCTGCGCTCATTTGAGATTTGAATCCTTCCTTCACTCTTGGAATAACACCCATGTGACACGTGGAGACGTCCACAAGTTTCCTATTTCCTTTATATTCTTCTTGAGTCTTTTCGCGAGCATAGGCCCCGTATCCACCCAAGACACGTGGAGGCTTTGCGCATGTTTAGAAACTGCCCCCAAACTTTACCTTTAGAGTAGTGTAGATATGACACGTGGAGACCTCCATGGGCCTTTGGAATTTTCAATGGTCGCCCTCACCTTTTCAGGGCTCGGGACACGTGGAAGGCCTGCGTTCATTTGACAATCTGCTCAGGGTCTTGCTTTTGAATGTGCTGTTGTTTGGACACTTGGCGCCTTCCACATGCATTCATTACTTAGCTATTTTGGGCCCATTCTCCTTTTGACCTTTGTTGACCATTGGCTATGCAAGTTTGAGTCTCTGCCTTGGGCTTCCATTTTGGAATTCTGACTGAGCCAACACTTGGCCTTCTTCGCCGAGTCGAAGACTTTTTAATGGCCGGTGAAAATTTTGGAGCTTTGGACGCGTGGAGGCTTGGTGCTTGTTTGGGTGCACAATTTGGACACTTGGCAACTTCCATTTGTCCTCTCCATACTTAGTCAATTTTGGGGTCCGTCCTGAACTATTTCAGAGCCTAAAGACTTTGAATCTTTTCCGTTTCTTTTCTTTTGAGTCTCTGGTTCCTTTGACACCGCTTGGCCTCCTTCCCTAACCCCCGCCATTCCATTTTCGAGCCCGTATGTAATTTTTTTACTATATTTGAGGCACAAATTTTCTTGACAAATCCATTTCTTGAATTTCTTCTTGCATGGGGTCGTTTGATCTTTCATAGGCCCCTCCACTCCATTGTAAAGTCCCTCTGCAACCTTGTTTTTCGTCTTGGAATGTGAGCGCATGGTTCGAATCATTTCCTTCAGAATTTCCTTATGTCTAGGACTTGTCTTAACCAAATTTACCGGGGTGTATTTGGGATAACAATTTGGTTACTCACGGGGACATATGCCTGCTATATGAAGAGACCAATAGCATTGAAGCATCCATTGGGCATGGAGTTACAATTAATGGCACAATGCATCGACCCTTCGTTCAAAATGGACTCCCCGATTACTGCAATTTCTATGTTTTGCCTGAGCTGAGCCTCGCGGGTGCATCGCACTCTCAATTTTCATAAGAAAATCTTGAAATGGAGTTTCTGAGAGTACAAAATTGTATTGACCTGGGGGCTTTCATTTGTCCTTGAATGGAATGACTTAAAAACTTCCTTTGGTTGCTCTGCATTTGTTTCATTTTTTGGAACTAGCAACTGCTACAGATAGCTATGGATCTTTCTGCCATGAATACTGAAGAGCCTGGCCTTGGTCTGTCCCGAGAATGGACTATTACAATGTTTACCCGGGGCACATTGAACTTCATAATGACATAACCTTGGAGCAAAAAAACACAACAAAAATGCTATGTATAAAGAATCAAATCATACATGCCTCAAATGAGACATGCAGAGTGTGCACAAGCACTTTTTCTACTAAAAAAAAAATCTACTCCTACTCTTATACTAACCAGAAAGAAAGAAAATCTTAAACAAATCCATTCACAGCATAAAAGAGGAGAAATAAATTTCCTTTCTCAAAAGGGGCAGCCATGCAAATGATTTGACACTGAATATGGCTGCCTAGATGAATAAAAAATTGACTTTAAGCCTGTCCTCCACCCAAATCATCAAGGTATCTACATTAACCAAAAATACCTCCTCAAGCTGATTGGAATTAGACTCCTGGAGATGTTGATGATGACCCTTGGTACTTTGATGCTCATCCTCATGCCCTGAAGTAGGCATGACTAGTTTTGTCTTCTCCCTTGGCTCCAACGAAGCCAAATATCTGATTGGGCAAGGTATGGTCCTTTGAATTTGCCCATGGTTCTGAACTCTAACTCCAAAAATGGAGTCTTTTTGTGGACCTTCTTAGATGGATGGTGAGAGGGAGATGATGACATCTCCTTGATTTTTTTCTCTTGTGAAGAACATGGAAGACCATGATCTTCCAACCTTGGTTCCAAAGGGATGTTGTGAGACATAGGCTGCTGTCTTTGAGTGCCCTCCTTTATGGCAGCAGGCTCATGTGCTTGGAAGATGGATGATGGAAGAGAAAATGATGTGATCTCCATGGGATTTTCTCCATCAAAGCAATCCTCCAAGTCAGACAGATAATCTACCTCATTGTTGTCCTGTTGCATGTGCTCAACCTCCTCCATGGTGTCTTCTTGATTTGAAACTTGCTCACCATGGTTTCCCTCTTCCTCAAACATGAAGTTTGAAAGATCAAACTCTTCTTCAACATCAGAGCTTGAAGGGGATGAAGTGGAAGGAAGAACTGAAGGTTCTCCTGTAGCCTGCTCCACACTTGGAACCCTGAAAACTGTATGGTCCTCCTCCATCATGGGTTCATTAATCAAATCAGGCCCTTGAAATGAAAGCAAAAAATCTTCAATGATGCCTTCTTCATTGAGTGGCCTTAACTCTGATTCGATCTCTCCCAGCTGCTCCTCTTCAATGGGACTTGGAGTTGGTTGTTCTTCCTCTTCAACTGGTTGTGCAACTTGGATCAGCTCAACATCCTCTTCAGACAAAGTGCCATCATGGACACTGCATCTAGAGTAGCTAGAATGCTGATCTCCTCTTTTTTTTGTTCCTTCTCTGCTGCAAACTCAGTCTCGGCCACATCGGCTATTCAAATTTGACCTCCTTTATTGGCTTGACCATCAAGGGGATCTTTATAAACCCAAATTTGGCAGCCCAACTCTTCAGATTTTCTATCATTTCTTCTCTGTTGGGATCCCCTTCTTGTTTTTTCCTTGACTGGATTCTTGAGTCTCTTCCCAACATGGACTTGGGAAAGCAAGAGGAGTGGCAAGTTGGGGTTCAACCAACTTTGCAATTGTTTGTGGTGGGGAGGGAGGTGGAACTTCTTGTTTGTTTGGAGGGGATGATTGTTTGGAAGGGAAAGGGGAGAGGAATTGAGGTGGGATGGGAGATCAGGAGATGGAGAAAATAAATTAACACTTGGGGCAGTAGATGAGGGGCTTGACTCATGACACTGCTGAAATGATAAAGCTTGAGAAAGAGAAAATGAAGGACATGGAGCTGGTGATTGACTTACCCATTGACAAGGTTGTCTCGCACCTTGCTCATAAGCCTCAATGTCCTCAATCCATTGTGTAAGTTGAGGCAACACTTCAACCATGAAGTTAAGCTTCTCTTGAGGGCTGTAATGTCTTGGAAAAGGGCCTTCCCATGGAAAAGGTTCCCTACTAACCAATCTTGAATGCCTTCATTTGTGCTATGCCCCTTGACTGAACCATGCCAACCTCCATTTTTTTATTTTCTCCAATAAACTAGCATTCTCCACATAGTTGTCACCATTGTATGTGTCCCCTTGTTCTTGATAAGCTCCATGGCCAAATTGACTTTGACCTTGCTCATATGGGTAAGTGTAATGGTCTTGGATCTGATTATAATGCTGATTTGGAGGAGTTTGGAAATGTGTTGGAGGTGGAATGCATTTGTAAGTGTGAGTTCCATGAAGGGAATGAAGTCATGATTGCACAACCTCATGGAATGGGAGAAAATGAAAGAGATGGAAGAATAAAATGGATGAAAATGAGTGGAAATGGATGGAAAAGGTCTGCAACTCAGAGAATGGGTTTTTGACTAGATGGAGTCATCGGATGTGTTTGTATGTGCCTCAAAAGGCTGAATCCCACAAAGAACACATCTACTTGATGAAATGAAGTGGTAAGGTACCTCAAACTTGTTCCATGGGCGTGCTAAAAGCGTTAGTGTAAAATCACAAAGCCCCCGAATGACCAAAGATGTGAAGTGGTTAAAATGGGGCATTGATGTGATTGCATAACATTGGATCATCTCTCAAGCTGTGGGACTTGCAAACCTGAGATGATCCTCCAGAGAAAGCTGGTTCTTGTTCCTAAACTACCTGCCATGAGCTACTCTAATGCAGGAAAAAACTAAACTATCCTAATCTAACCATTCCAAGGAACCAAAGAGAAAGAGAGGGTGAAAGAAAAGCCTACACTAAAGTGGTGATACACTAGAGAAGGAAAGGGGTGAGATGCTCTGTTGAGGGAGGATGAACATGGGAGAAAGGAAGATGGGAAGGTCAGACAAAAGTGACACAAACCCAGACCCTAATCCATGATCAAAACTCCATGAAACACAACGCCTTGCACCTGCAAATGTGAAATACATGCACAAAAACAAATTTGAAAGGGAGAGGCACAGAGAGACAACAAAACAATGCAAAGGGTTGAAGAAACACCACAAAAACATGTTTTATTGCTCTATATGGGTGCACAGACCATTACGTTTTTGCTTAGAGGCACAAAAATGCTTGCCAGGCGTAGGAGAAGGTTTTCAACTCAAAATGGAGTCGGGAAACAAATTTGATAGAGTTTCCTACACCTAGAATAATATCTCCTTTTCAAATGAGAAGTGTTACAATATATAGAAAGAATAAGAGAGAGAAGAGGGAAAAGTCAAATCTTGTTTCAACAACCATAGGATATGCATTGAATCCTTCCTTGAAGACTAAACCGCTATCAATCAATGCCTTTCTCAAATTTGCCCCAAATCTATCGGTTCTAGCTCCCTCTGTTTGTCCGGTGTATTGAAGAAGAACGACGGATTGAATCGAATCAGATCTGGTAGTTGGAGAAATTAAGCTCTGTATTAATTTCTGGAAGACATTTTCCCATTTTTACCCACCAACACCTTAAAAATGATATTTTATGTTTCAAGGCATAGAGGGCGTCGAGAAATTTCCAAAAAATCTTCTCTCACCCAAATCTGAGTTCTCAGTCAAAAGATATGGTCATTTGAATTTTTGGGTTATGGGCGCGTAATATTTAAATGAGTTTGTCTATACTGGGTCCACGTGGCATCTCTGCGCTTGTTTAAGATTTGACTCCTTCCTTCGCTCTTGGAATAGCACCCATGTGACACGTGGCGGTGTCCATAGGTTTCCCTATTTCCTTTGTATTCTTCCTGAGTCTTTTCCGCGGGTGGAGGCATTGTATCCGACCCAAGACACGTGGAGGATTTGCGCATGTTTAGAAACTACCCCCAAACTTTACCTTTGGAGTAGTGTGGATACGAAACATGGAGACCTCTGCGGGCCTTTGGACTTTTCAACGGTCACCCTCACCTTTTCAGGCTCTGGGACACGTGGAAGGCCTGCGCTCATTTGACAATCTGCTCAGGGTCCCACTTTTGAATGTGCACTATTTGGACACCTGGCACCTTCCACCTACATTCATTACTTAGCCATTTTGGGCCCATTCTCCTTTTGACCTCTGTTGACCATTGGCTACGTGGAGGGCTGGTGCAAGTTTGAGTCTCGCCTTGGGCTCCCATTTTGGAATTGTGCTGAGCCGACACTTGGCACCTTCTACCGAGTCAAAGACTTTTCAACGCTCATCAGTGCAACTTTTTGGAGCTCTAGATGTGTGGAGGCTTGGCGCTTGTTTCAGCTTGCCCCTTTGGTTTTAACTTTTGGAGGTGCACCGTTTGGACACTTGGCAGCTTCCATTGTCTCCTCCATACTTAGTCGATTTTAGGGTTCGTCCTGAACTATTTCAGAGCCCGAAGACTTTGAATCTTCACTGTTTCTTTTCCTTTGAGTCTCTGGTTCCTTTGACACCACTCAGCCTCCTTCCCCAACCCTGCCATTCCATTTTTGAGCCCACCTGTAATTTGTTTGTTGGATTTGAGGCACGATTCGCTCGACAGAGCCGTTTCTTGAATTTCTTCTTACACGGGGTCGTTTGATCTTTCGCAAGCCCCGCCACTCCATTGTAAAGTCCCTTTGCAACCTGTTTTTCATCTTGGAATGTGAGCTCGCGGGTTTGAGTCATTTCCTTCATAATTTCCTTATGTGCAGGACTTGTCTTGACCAAATTTTGGGGGTGAATTTGGGATAACACCAACCTTTTAAACATTGACAAATCCTTGTTAGTCATTAGTCTAAACATATGGTCAAAGACCATGGTGGTTGTTTTATGCCATGAATATGGTCTTAGACCATTATATATATAAATCCAATTTTTATTCATATAAACCTTGTGGTCTTTAGTTTGTTTAAATGATCAAGGTTGGAATTAACTTAATCTTTATAACAATAATATTAACCTTACCAAGCATGGTAAATGAA
Source organism: Taxus wallichiana var. yunnanensis (assembly GCA_018340775.1). Lineage (NCBI taxonomy): Eukaryota > Viridiplantae > Streptophyta > Pinopsida > Cupressales > Taxaceae > Taxus > Taxus wallichiana. Next base: position 799,226,954 of record CM031235.1, read on the forward strand.
AAAAAAACATATCAACATATCAACAATATTTACCATCTTTCCACCTGCTCTGCCTTATAAATGGATTCTATACATTTATCAAACACTTATATGCTCTTAAGGTTTGCGAAAACTTACCTGTATGATGGTAATAATAGGAACTTACATTAGTAATGAAAGTGAGTTATCATTATTAAAATCTTATACTATTGTTGGCAAAGTATACTCCCTTCGATGCACTTTGATTAAAGATCAATTAAATAGAAGACAATTAATAATAACACCTAAGTGTTATTATAATTCGCATCCCATTGATGAAAATAAATAGAACAAATCCACATTGTAGAGAAAACAAATATGATAATCCAAAACATCATAATCATGAACATGTTCATGATTATTATGAAGTCATTATCAACATCCAACAGAGTAATGTACATTCATAACTACAATGCGTAAAATGGATTAAAACTTTAAGCAAATTGTGAAAGTATAATGATAGGCCAAAATCATCATCTACAACAAGAACAAAATAATCATTACATCTAAAGTATGTAAAATGTATTATGATGGTAGGCAACTTGTGGGAGCACGATGTCTAGTGCCACTATGATGTTGCATACACAGTCATACTTTAGTATGCATACCCTTTCGGTTATGCACACGTATGTACATCCACATACAGGAAAACATACCATGACTTGTCCCCATGTCCATTGATTACTTAGTATCATAACTAATTTTAAAATCAAGACAGAATGAAAAATGCAAGGTGTGACATATTCCCCCTTAAAAATCATCACCCGATGATTAATCTCTAAAACCATTAATAAATCAAGCAAAACCAGGTAAATATACTTATTTCTCGCATGAAATTAATCACCGATTAATTGAAACTTGAAACCCTTTTAGTTTTTAGAAGCTTATCACTAGAATTTATTGGATGTAATAACCATTATTCAACAAGTTTTTACCAAACAGATTAGCATCATGACATTTTTCATTCAATTAAAATAATAAAAAATATCAAGTATATCGTATCATATATCAAAATATAAGTTTTTATCATTGAAATAAGTGTGGAAAGGATGTTTTTATTTCATTAATATTTTCCCAGGTTACAATTTCTTCAAAAAAATTGGTCTCATTGGACCTTTCATTGAACAATATATTGATTTCTTAAGTGCAACCTGCAAGTTTCTAGCACTTTTATTGGTTCAACCACGATGATTTCCATATCTTGAACTCCGTGAGGAGTTCGGTTTAGAACATGTGATATATCAGATACATACTTTTTAAGCAAAGAAATATGAAAAACATCATGCGTCTTGGACAATCCGGGAGGAAACACTAAATGGTATGCCACAAGACTTATTACTTATATCACCTTGAAAGGTCCAGATAGTGAGGTTACCATTTGGCTAACTTGCTAATTGATATTGGAATTTTCTTGGGATTAACCCTTAAGAAGATCTTGTCCCCTTGTTATTTTTTTTTGTCAACTCTCTTAAGATCTACAAATCTCTTCTTCCTATCGGCAACTTCTTTTAACCACTCACGAATGAGCTTGACTTGTTGTTCCATTTCTGTCAACATCTCAAGTCTTACTACTTCTCTATCCTCCACACTATCCTAGCTGATAGGATTTCTACACTTTATCCCATACAACACTTCAAATGGAGTCATTTTTCAGTGATGGGTGTTAAGTGTTGTTATAAGAAAACTCAACCAGTGGAAGGTATTCTTCCCACTTTTACCGTTGATCCATACAAGATACATTCCGAGCATATCCTCCATAATCTGATTGACTCTTTCAATTTTCCCATCTATTTCTAGATGGTATATAGAAATGAAATTCAGTTTTGTCCCTCAGGATGAATTTACGGTTTTCCAAAAATAAGAAGTCATCCTAGGATCTCGGTCAGAAATTATTAGTTCAAGTATTTTCTCAATTGGAAAATTTCATGCACAAACCTTTTTGCAAGCACATGAGAATCATCCTTCATATTTCCTAGTATAAAGTGAGCTACTTTAATTAGTTTATCAACTACAACTAAGATCACATCATGTTTATTTTTTGACATTGGCAATCCTTGTATAAAGTCCAAGGTTGATTACTTGCCACTTTAAGCGTGGAATGCCGTGAGGGTACACCAACCTGCTTTGGATGCATATGTTTAGTTTTGACATGTTGACATTCAAGGAAATGTGAAACATAGTTTACTATCCTTTTCATCCCTTTCCGAAATATTACACAACCTAACCTCATTACCTAAACCTTACACAATTATTTATTAATTACCTCATAATTGATAAATCCACATCGCCTTACCCGCCACCTCACTTGGCCACCTCACCATGACCTAGCCCTAACCCTAAACTAACCTAATTAGGACCCATGACTTGGTCTAGACTCACATCCATAACTAATGCCTCCTTACTCGCACCCAAAGCCGACCTTCTAGCCACTTGACCAAGCCCGCAACTGATCCCTCGGGAGAAAAACAGGGAAGGTGGGCTATTTTACTAAAAATAGCCTACTTTTTCCTAACCGATGCCCGGTTCCTACTCGACCACTGCCGGTTACGCAACCGCCATCGGTTCCCTGTAAATGGGCTCCCCAAACCAAAACAACGGATCGGAATTTCATTTTGGAGATCAGTCGAAGGATTTCTGGATCAACAGAGAGCATTGCGAGCGAGGAACAGAGTCCAGATCTTCACTTGACCAAGCAGAGACGAGTGAAAATACTAGACGTGTTTACAGCAAAGGAGATCAACTTGCACCTTCGTAAAAACCAGTAAGTTACATCTTGCATGTCCTCCATTATAACATTTCTTATGCTTTTGGAATTACAAATTCCTCCCAAATCCGTTTTCAATCCATTATCCAACGTACTATCATTGCCTCTAATCTGTCATTCTTTTGCTTCTAACCATCCCATTTCCTAATACTATCCAAAACCAGCCATTACAAACACCACAACCAGCCCGTAAGATCCTAGAACCCACCAGATCGGTTATCAAGAATCGCATCGGTTATAGGTAACCGCATCGGTTCCTTTGATCAAAACCAGAAAAAACAGCCTTTCCCTACCTGGCTTCAAACCAAGCAATTTAATTGATATTTTACAGTTTTTTGTGTTAATTCACGTTAGCAGGGAAACTCACCACCTTCAAAGGAAGTTTTACATTTCCCGGCCCAAGGCGCTTTCTCATTTATTGTTTAATCAAATCTTGTGGTCTTGTGTTCTTATTTCGCAGTAGTCCTTCCAAGACAAAAAGGAGTTCTCCGCAATAACCCGATCTTTTCTACGGTACGCGCACATCATCTCGACATTCTACAGGTATTCCTCCTAACCCTAACCTTATCTGTTTCTAAAAGGAACGAAGCATTTCCGAGTGAAACATTTTGGCACGCCCGGTGGGACCCATTTTGGGTTTATCTTTATTTCTTGCTTGCTTTCATATAGGGAGCATACTTGCTGTTTTCTTCTTCTAGAGATATTCACAAGGTATTTTATTATTCTGGTAAAAGAACTTGCTTTGTTTTTGCATCTTGCATTAGTAAAAGTCATCTCTTTTGCTTCATCGAATATCACTTTCGATTTGGGTTTTAAAACACATGCATTGCATTCCTGCTTGTTGTTTTTCAATTCTAGTGAACATAGATTAAGTAACAGGTCGTACACGTGGGGGTGATATCCACGGTATTGACAGGAAATTAATCTTACATTCACTGCACAACACATACCGAATCACTTCACAATTAACACAACACCAAACATCCCCCTTTTTCCGCGGTATTCCTCCGCCCGATTGAGGTAACCTTATAAGCCAAAACAACTTGACATTTCCCTAAGTCTCTTGTTTAGGATTCGACATCATTCTACGCCTAAAGGCATAAGCCCACAATAATTAAAATTAACCCTAAGGTTAATCTGGATTTGCGTGCGGTGCATCTTCGCTTGTTTGCTGCTCGCTTTCTCGTCATACTGCCTTTTGTGATCAATAAGTTGATAAATATACTCAACGTTGCTAAAAATCAAATTAGCAGCCCTTTGTATCTTCTTATCCTAGATTTTTGACACCGGCATCGGTTAAGGGACCGACGCCGCTTTCCCTCGGACCGACAAACGTTAGTAAACCCGATATCGCCATATCGTCTCCATCACCGACAAACCAAAGAACTTGCCAAATTCATCATTCTGGGGTTGTTTTTGTTCTTGATAGATTGAAACTTTACCGTGAACTGCTGTCCATGGTTGTTATCACTCGAAAACAAGCCGCCGCCATGGTTTCACACGCTTGCTCTGTTTCTTTGCCTGAATCACCCCCTTCACCTTCTATGGGGAATCCTACTGATACCAGTGAGGTTCCAAAAATTCCTGTGGGAGATAAGGACTTTGCCAAGTTTCTGGATGCTAATTCCAGCGCTGTACAATACTATTTGTCTCATACCCCTGACCGTACACCTGATGGTCAGCTCCTTGTAGGTATGCCTATCGCATAGCTGCTCATTTAGCTCCCACTCCTCCCGATAATACCGCTCGCTTCCTCGCATCTCTAGCCCCGCCTCCCAATCCGACACCGGCAGAGGTTCATACGACCCCGATTAGCTTTCCTTTGTTAATCTTGACCCCACGCTTGCTACCACCAACCGCCCTACCTCATCTCTTTTGCAGATCGCTCCATTCATGACTTGCTCTCGCCACCTATCCACACGAGCTTTCCTTCTCAAGCTCCGCCTACCTTTTCATTCCCATACACACGTATCCAAAGAACCTCAACACCTTATATGGGACATCCCTATTCTCGTGCACCATCATCTCATCCAACCACCGATTTCATCAAACAAATGATGGACAAAATGCAAAATTTGAGGCTTGTTTCGGGAAGTCGTAGCGCTTTGACATACGAACAAGTTTGTTGGGAGCCCATTCACCCTTCTCGTCCCCCTTCATTCATATCCTCCTCAATGGGAGTTGCCAAATTTACTCGCTTTTAATAGTAAAGAGGATCCTCAACAACACTTGCGATCATTTAGACATGCTTGTTATTTGATTGCCCATAATGACGCCTGTTACTCGCACCTTCCCTATGTCCTTATCAGACCCGCCTCGAGTGGTAAGTTGCTTTTAACCCAAAGACTCGATCTTCTTTTAACCAACTAGCCCAATCTTTCTTGGATCATTTCTCCATTAACATTGCTAAGAAAGTATCTATCACCGACCTTTATGCCATCCGACAATTTGAGGACGAATCTATCGCAGATTTCGCTGACGATGGCGGGCCTTATCAACCAACTTACGTATGCCTCGCCTCAAACCGAACTTATCGAACTCTTTACGCGGCCTCGCGCTAAGCACATCTCCCCTACCCTCCAAATCCAAACTTTCCGTACATTCGACGAGGTTTTACTATGGCTCGAAAATTAGAAATTCGAGCCTTAGAGGAAGAGAAAAATTGCGGTGCGCAACAAGAACTCCACTTTCCGAACTCCTGATTCTACCAATAAACCAAATACCACCACTCCTCACGCGTCCACCTCTTCTAAATCAAAAGGAGCTGTCCACGCGGTGATGGTCAAATCCCAACCACCGTCCAATACTCCACCAAAAACCACCTATAAATACAAAGCCGAACCCATCAACTACACTCCCTTGGGAGAAACCTATGGTGTCATCTTGGAAAAATTGCTAAAAGCAGGAGCCATTACCTTACCTCCTGTTAAACCTCATTCTGGGTTTGATTCCACTCGCGCCATACCTTCCTGGTACAAAGAAAATGACTTTTGTAACTTCCACCGCGTGAAGGGACACAGTCATGAAAACTGCAAGATGTTGAAAAACATAGTGCAGGAAATGGTTGATGCGGGGGATATAGCCCTCGATAATCCTAACGCCCCTGCTAACCGAAATTTGAAAATTTTCAACAAGCCATTCCCGAATCACTCGTCCAACAGTAACGTCAACCAGGATATCTTAGCCGAGGAGAGTGTTCATGAGATCCATGCAGTATTCGATACCCACCAAAAGCCTCTATCGAGAAAATTTTGAATCAAGCCTCTTCACTAACACAGAGCCCGAACCTCCTTTACCACCATCAAGCCAAAGCGAAATCGCCTTTACCCATATAAGAGTTAACTCGCCTGTGCTTCCTTCCCATCAATGAGTCTTCTTCTTACACCACATCCCTACAAGATTGCGAGCGGATGTTGTCTAATCTATCCATTTCCCGACGCCTCCTTCTACCACTCTTCACGCACAAGAGGAAGGTACGCCACTCCTTTTGACATCCTTAGACGAGAAATCTCGCACCGACATCACTAAATTCTTTAGCCGTGATGCACTCTCTCCAACATGCCCTTCGCCTATTAGTCCCTCATCACCTAAATCTTTTCAACGACTGGGCCGACCTCTTAACATCTATTGATACAAAGGCCTCATCTACCCCTCAGATCACTCCCACAAAGTGGACTGGAATTACAACCCACCTTTCTTCCGTACCAAAATTACAAATCACACTGAGACTGTCATTCCACGTAAGAGATGACAGCCCTATGGGAACGCTTGAGTACCCCTTTTCTACTCAAATGCAAATGACTCGATCCCGATGTCTCCACCATCTACCCGAAGTGCTTACGTAAGCTTAAAATGCCCCCTGTTCTCGCCTTCACCCCCTCACCTCTACCAAATGCCCCGTCCACTTCTATCAACTTAACCAGATCTTCCCTACGCTGGGACCTCACCAATGCCTGGGCCTAACACACCCGCCTAAGCGACTCGATCTATCCAAAATAAATCCGCTCCGCCACCTAGAGACGAACGCAATCCGGCCTCTATCACAATTAAAACCTCATCGTCACACCCACCTTCCATATGGGACCTCATCCCTCCACATTACACCAATATATCATACCTCCTTTGTTTTCTCAAAACGACCTACGCCTTCTACACCTATACAGAGATCAAAGGGTATCACAACATCGTTACCCCGCGTATCCGGTCCACCTATCAACCCTAAACCAATCCCATCATCAAAGGATTTATTTTCTGTCACTCCCCTTTCTCCGTGGTTGTTTCCCGCTACCACGCCATCTGTAGCCTCATCATCTAACCACCAACGTAACTTCGTGGTCCAAGAAACCACGTTTAGTGAAAAACATGTGTCAAGACCCCGGCTAAAAACCACCACCCGTACGAACCAACCACGCCCAAACATTACCAAAACCCGCACAACCAATACCTTCATCCGATTTTGACCCCCTCAAAGGATCTTACGCCAAAATCCTTGCTATGTTGGTGGAGAATGCGACCATTTCCCTACCTCCACTTAGACCTTATGACCCGTCTAAACCCCGACCTATGGGTTACGATGAGTCTAAAATCTGCGCTATCACCGCACACCAGACATGATGTGGAGGGATGCAAAGCTCTAAAACCATCCTTCGTCACCACCTCTCCCTGATAGAAAGATTAAGAAAGACAACTTACGAAGGGAAAGACCTCTAGCCAATTCCTCTACTATATCATCTATCCCCGCCTCACCAAGATCTATCATTATTACAACCCCACCTTCAAGACCATGAATTATCCCAACCATCTTCCTCATCTCGATCTACGAGATTAATATGATTTAGTGTCGCTACTCGAGGACGTAAAAACAATGGGAAAGCGCTTAAAGAAAACACACTGCGGCATCTCTTTCTCCTTCAACCATCCCGATTACACCACCACCTAAAGTGGTTATTCATGACCCGCCTATCCCGCCTCTAATGGAGTTGCCCACCGAACCATGATCAAACAGCCTTCATCAATCGCCCGTAAAATGACACTATATGATCTCATTCGACTTCAATCTCATCGACAAGCTCTCGTTGAGATCCTTCAAGGGATAGAGGTTTTACCCAACGAAAACCCCGCCCGTGGCCTCCATTCTAACACCCAATCACGTTTCCTCTCTCACCAAACAATCCATCTCCCCACCACTTCGCCTCAAAACAACAAGCCGCCGCAGCTTAGTTTCTAAGATGAAATTATCGACTTTGGTGCGTAAGACCCCGACCCTCGCCCTTTTCATTTCCGCTACGTCCGAGACATTCGAGTACGCCGGGTTATGATTGACGGGGCGCTAGCCTAAACATCATCTCTTCAAAAGCCTTCCAACAAATGAACATCCCTTCTAGTTGCATGTGTGCAACCCCATCATGTCGCGATCATTCAATGACGCTATTACTTCTACCTTAGGCACCGTGATCCTCAACATTCGCAGTAGGCCCACGCATTACTTTACCCGAACTCTTCTATGTCCTCAAGGAGAGTTCCAATATAATATATTGCTGGGTCGCCCTCGATCCGAGCCATGGGATGCGTTCCTCAACATTACATCGATGCATAAAATTTGAGTACGAGGGAAGTCCTACACCGTAAAAGCTGATCCTCCCCTTCAAAACTTGCAATATGTTATACCGCCCAAACGATGTGCTTATACCAATTAAGACACCCATACATTCAACCCAACCATCCTCTTCAAATGTACCTCAACCATCCACCTCAACCGCACTCTACGCCTTCAATCGATGAAACCACCGCCGCACAAACCACTTCTCTTCCCGCAGCCTAACATCCCAACCTCCGACCCCTTAGTAGATGTTTTTCATCGCCTCACGCCGGGGAGTACCGCTATATAACGTTAGTTCTTTCCCTACCCCGCAGAGTACGGACAATTACATGCGCATCCCACCTACGACCGTCCGCGTGGGGAGGTAATCTCTTACGACCACCCCATTGCCGCACTAACCTAACGTATGGGGGTGTGACGCATCCTCCATTACCCCCGAACCTCCTCTTGGTGTGGTTCCTTCCAATCCGATTTTCAATACTTGACAAATCGCCGCTTCGCCTCACCTTCTTGACTCGCCGTGCGTGGAAAGGCTTTGGTTTTGGCCTTTACGAACAAGGCCGACATACACTCATTCCCGTGACCACACGCAAACATAATGATCAAGTGGTCTCGGTTTTTCCAAACACCTACACAGAGACACTCCCCGTCACCGATATCCCGAAGAGGAAGACGCGCGCCCTACCGAACCATCATCACCCACTTTGCCATCATCTCCTGCGTAATCGATGGACCCTGAATCTATCCCTCCTAACTTTTTTTTTTCATAAATGCTATCTTCATAGGTCCTCTCACTTATCAACGCGATAATGAGGACCCATCTTCTCTTCCCCTTCGTATCCGCATATGATCAAGAGGATTCGCCTTTGATTAATGTTGTTGAATGCCAGATGACGACTCCATCCTCACTTACCGGGGCGCGATGATTCTTATATTCAACGCGCCTTACCATCTCAAACCCAAACTATGCTGAACGAATCTACTATAGAAATCAACATCCACACGGAGGAAGATCCTCACATAGTGAAGATTGGACAATCCCTTAACACATCGTAACAAGCCGCTTTTTCTACCTTTTCTCCGTGCTCGCAACCAAGCTTTGCATGGTCTTACGCCGACATGCCAGAATTGATCCTACATCGCTGGCCCATAACATCACCCTAAACCCCGATTCCAAACCAACCAAACAGTAAATTGAGAAAATGCATCCACGCATTGCTCTCTTCGTCAAAGAGGAGCTCCAACGACTCCTTTTTCGCTTCCTTCATCTTGCCTATCGACTATCCTCAATGGATTTCTAACATCGCACTCGCCACTAAAGCGATGGGGGACTTTGATATGCATGATTTCCGGATCTTAACCTCGCTTGCCCTAAGGATGACTTCCTCCCAAGTATTGATCAACTTGTTGATCTCATCCGCGGCCATGAAATGCTTTTCTCATGGATGGCTTTTCAGATACAACCAAATTTTGGTCGCCTCGCCGATCAACACAAAACCGCCTTCATAACTCCTCGGGAACCTTCGTTATCGTGTCATGCCATTTGGCCTTAAGAATGCCGGTGCTACCTATCAGCGGGCTATGACCTACATTTTTCATGACATTATGCACACTATCCTTGAAGACTATGTCGACGATCTTCTCGGCAAGTCTAAACATCGTAGTGAACATCTCGATGTTTTAACCATTATTTTTGATCGCCTGTTACAATATTCTGTCCGCCTTCAACCGAAGAAATGTGTCTTTGGTGTTCTTTCGGGAAAACTTCTTGGCTTTATCGTCTCTTTGCGTGGCATTGAGGTCGATCCATCTAAAGTAAAAGCTATCCTAGAAATGCCCCCACCCAAAAACCTCAAACAATTGCGTAGTTTGCAGGGTAAACTTCAATCCATCCGGCGTTTCATCTCCCAACTCTCGGATCGATGTCACCCTTTTCATCACCTTCTAAAAAAGGACGTTGCCTTTCAATGGAGTGAGGAGTGTCACCAAGCCTTCGAAGCTCTCAAAACGTATCTCTTGCAGCCACCCGTGCTTATCCCACCCCAGGACGACCGCCCTTTCTACCTTTATCTTTCCGCCACTGACCATGCTATAGGAGCTATGCTCGCACATCGGGACTCGCACGCCGAGAGCAGCCGTTTATTATATAAGTCGACTCGTGGATTACGAGACTAGGTATACACATGTAGAAAAATTGTGCCTCGGCCCTATCATTCGCCGCCACCAAACTCCGACATTACCTCCGAATCACAAAACTTTCGCCATCACCAACACAGCACTCCCATTCATTATATGTACGCCAAACCACACCTAAACCAACGCACGCTCGATGGCTCATGCTCCTCGCCGACCTTGACCTTGAGTTTATACAATGTAAATCAATCAAAGGACAAACTCTCGTACACAACTCATGGAGGCCCTCTACCCGGGAACAATTTACCAATTTTACCTTCCCGACGAACTCATCGCCACTCTTTTCTCTGAGAAGAGTCGTATCAAATGACCTCTTCTTCGATGGATCTAAGTGCCAAGCCGCGGCGGAGGAGCCGGCGTTGTTCTCATCCTCTCTGACGCCGAACCTATGCCTCTTTCATTCCGGCTTGATTTCCCCTGCACTAATAATACAACGGAATACGAGGCCCTTGTTCTGGGTCTCCAAGTTGCGATACACTTAGGCATTAAATCTATCAATATCTTTGGTGACTCTCAATTGGTAGTCAATCAAGTTATGGGCATCTACCAATGTAAAAACGAGGAACTTCAGAAGTACAAACACCACGTGGAATCACTTCTAACCTTATTTACTCACTATTCTATCCAAACCATTCCCCGCTCCACTAACAAATTTGCAGATACTATGGCTTGCTTAGCCTCGCAGATTCCCGCCGCACCAACTGACTCTGAATTATTCGTTGTGGTCCAGCAACTTTTTGCACCATCCTATTCAACCCCGGTAGTTTGCATGATAAATACTGTGTCTACTAATTCGCAGGATACTGGTACCACCAATTTCACGACTACCTTACAATCTCGGTTCTCCCACCTGACCTTACTAGTAACGGAAAACGTGCTTTTCTTAAAAGTGTTTCGCGTTATGTTGTCATGGGAGGACTCCTCTATAAACGTGGCTTTGATGGCATCCTCCTTCGCTGTCTAACCGGCGCAGAGGTCACCTATACCATCCAACAAGTACACGATGGGATTTGTGGTGGACATTTTAGTGGCCTTGCCGTGGCTAAACGAATCCTTCGCCTAGGTTATTATTGGCCTACTCAATAACGACTGCTACGAATATGTTAAGCGCTGTGTCATGTGTCAACAACATGCCAATCTTCAACATACTCCTAGCCCACCCGCTACAAGTCGCCGTGATCTTTGGCCTTTCTCACAATGGGGTTTAGACCTTATTGGTGAGATTCACCCGACCTCTTCACAACGCCACCGTTGATAATCACAATGATCGAATATTACACAAAATGGGTGGAGGCCATCCCACTCATTTCAATCAAAAAAGAAAAAATTGTCGAATTCATTAACCATCACATTATCTGCTGCTTTGGTATTCCTCATCGCCTAATAATGATAATGGTAAATCTTTTCAAAAACAAGTTGTTACAAAACCTTTGTGACAACTTTGGTATCAAACTTAGTTTCTCATCGCCTTACTATCCGCAGGCCAATGGTCAGGCTGAATCTTCTAATAAAACTCTAACCAAAATCCTCATGAAAGTTGTCAATGAATCTGGAAGAAATTGGCACGATCACATCCCCTTTGCCCTTTGGGCTTATCGTATTTCAGCATTCGCACTCTACTAATGCCACACCTTTTCTTTTCGTATATGGTACCGAGGCTGTTTTGCCTCTCGAAATACAAATACCTCCCTTAGAATATCTCTTCAGATATTCTCACCAACGATGATTTCCGCCAAGAGCGGTTAGCCCAATTGAGCTTTTGACGAACGACGTCTTACAGCTCTCGATCACCTTCAAATCTATCAAAAACGCATCAAGCGTGCTTATGATAAGCGACTTCATGAGCGTACCTTTAAGGTTGGTGATCTTGTCCTCAAAGAGAATCAACATGTCACCAAACTAGAAAAGAGCAAACGTGGAAAATTTGCTCCCAATTGGATTGGGCCTTATATAATCACTCACACCTATGGATCAGGCACTTATCGTTTAGCTTCGCTTAATGGTAAACCTGAGCCGGAACCCCTTAATGCCTTACATCTTCGCCCATTCTACTGTTGAATCTAGTGTTATATCACTTCTTATCTACCTACTGCTCGTCCCTTGAGCTCATTTACCGCTACATACACTTTGTTTTCTATATCTCTAAATAAAATCGAAATCACTTCGCACCTCCCCTTGATAATGCCTTCCCCTTTTTTAGTCTAGTCCATGACTTCAAAGTATTAAAATAAGCCGTATTCTTATGGGATTTTCTTGAGTCAAACTTCCTACTAAACTAGATGCTTCACGCCAAAAGAACATCTAGTCATCTAAAATTAAATATAGACTGCTCCCTCGAAGGACAAGCTATATGCCAAACTATTGCCAAGCTATTATAAATAGATCGCTCCTCAAGGACAGCTATGCACTAAAATCATCTCGCTACATTATAAATAGATCGCTCTCCCGAAGGACAATTTATACATGGGCCACTAGCCTTTATCGAAGCTTTCGCATTGATCAGCTTCGTGAAGACCTCAAGAATAAAACAATCAATATCCTCAGAGACTTCCCGCATCGATCGCCTACATTCAATAAAATAAAAGCCTCATACAAAAGAAGAACTTTTTTGGGTCATGGACTTGTCTATTTAGGGTAGGTTCTCTTTCGTTGTAACAAGTTCTTTGACTCGCCTATATCATCCACATCACCTCACCATTTGTTTCAACTCAAGGGACGTAACGTACACCCGATATATTGTGATCATACAACTCTTTTCAACTATGGACTTCGCTCTATACACGGCACTTAGGGCTTCGTGCTCGTTTCTACGTTGTGTGGTTTGTTTAGCTCTTTTCACCTACGGAGCACTCTTTCCGCTTTGCCTCGCATCTAGAATTGTGTGTTGATCTTAATCAGGACACTATTCCCTACTACTTGGGTATGCTAACCTTTGCTTTACCTATACCTACACCAACAACATTATCCTACCAGCACCAACAACATTACCCTACCAACATCAAATTTTTACCAAACGACAAATTGCCTAAACCATACCAAATTGCCTAAATTCACCCCTCCCTGATCCTAAGGGAGAACTACATCGGTCTGAGGCCCTTCCTTGCTTTGTGCAATGGGCTATGTAGGCAAAGACTTTGAGACATGGGGTCTCCCAAGGTTAGCTCGACCATCCCCTACCATAACCTATCATGTGTGGTAAATATAAATATTTTGGTGTATTTCTATTTAATCACATTCCTCTTTGATCCTTTTTCAAAACACCGAAAGTCAAAACGACAACATTCTTATTATTATAACGCAAATCAACATACATATCTCGTTTTATTTAGATGTTAAACAAATACATCTTCTATATCATCGACACGCAGGTCGGTACTCTTATTTATCCTCATACCTTGCTAACATTTATTTAGACCCTCACGCCTCATCCCGACCTAGGTGATGATCGTGATCGTCGACCCCTCTCGCCAGGCCTCTCTGTCCTCAAAGGTACCGCGGCTATTGGTACCGCCCACTGATCTGCCAATCTCTCCTGTAACATATGAATACGCCCTCTCGCATGGAGAACTCCAGCCTCTAGTCTCGCCGCCCGTGACTCCGCAACCACTAACAATCCTCTTGTCTCATTCACCTGCGTTTGGAGCTGCTGAACCAAACGCTGCAGACGATCCCTCTCTGCTGTAATCACCGCTATGTCAGGGCGCTCACGTACACCTCGCAGTTCTGCTACCCACCATAATCTATAGGCCTCTCGCATTCTCGCATCCATTACACTCGCGATCGGCAGCCTATCTCCTCGGCCTTCTGGAGGTGTTGGCCGGGTGGTGAGAATGCTGCCTCGGCATCGATCCTCATATATGGTCTATAAGCCTGTGGTATGTCCTGCACAAATCCAAATTGTCGCCGCACGCGATCTATAGGAATCCTCTCATATTCACCTGGCCTGTGCCCCGCGATCCACCTCAATCGCTCTACACCTCTCAACTCCTCGCCTATGTTTCTGCTACTATATAGTTCCCGTAGGCCTCCAATGATATCCGCAACCGTCAACCTCTCCCATACCGCCTCGTAATACTCAATGTCACCCGGCACGGCCTCGAGATCTGCCTCTTGTTCTCGCCTCGACCATCGTCGAATCCCAACCTCGTACTCCGGCCTCTCCCGCTCGATGGATCGGCCTATTGGTCGCACACAAACAATGTGCTCATAGGCCCAACAGTGTAATAAGTATGAGCAATCCAACGTTGTCCTGTGATTTCGCCTACAAGCCCATAAACCCCTGTATAGCTCCGCCAAATATGCAGGTGCCCATGCAAAAGTCACGTTCCTTTCTATCATCTCCCAAATAACACCCATCAATGCCTTTGGAAATCTTCCCCCTTCTGCCCTCGGTAACGCATAATACCCTACCGCTATCATTAAAATCACTGCTAACCTTGTCTCCTCAGGGTGTGCTGCATACATTACCCCATATGTGAATGACAAACCTCGCTGTGTTAAGTCCCGTGCATATGGACCAAACACTTCTGTTATCGCTGCCCGCCCCGCGCTAGGTAGTGCCTGATATACTGGTTCTCCTGTAATAGGGAGTCTCAATATACGAAACACATCTTCCAAAGTTACTGTCATTTCACCTGTTGGCAGATAGAAGGTATTTGTCTCAGGATTCCATCTCTCAATCTAGCGCTTGTAACATACCATGGTTACGTGCGATTCGTGAATAATAACGGATTCCACTTAACCCCAAACGATTTATCAATGTCCATTCCGCTGGTGTTACATCCGCTCGGATTCGCGACAACAGCGCTGGCACACTATCATTCATCCTCAACCCTGCCTCTGCCTGCATACACCAAAACAACAAACAACCATTCAATCCATTAGGGTCTTTTTCAAACATTCTGGAAATTTCTCCAGTAACCGGTACCGGTTATACATAACCGATATCGGTTGAATAACCGATACCGGTTCTCCCTAACCGCTACCGGTCACTGTCAATTTTATACACCTTCCCTAAAAACAACCACCTACGACAATAATTTGCTCGTTTATTCGTTTTTATACATACAAACATACCTGGAACCCCTGATTGCCTACCCTGTAACACTTACCTCACCTGCAACCCTTGTTATCATGTTTTCTTTCTCATATCTACCCACCTACTCTCCCCCATCTTATTCACGAAACATGCAGAGAGTCAAATCACAAACAAAACAATACCTCTTGGGTTGCAGCAGCTTGAGGTGGCCCTTGTCTTCCCTCATGTCCTTGCCTGCTGGATGCTTCTCCTCGTTCTGCCATGATCACCACCCTTTTCAACTTTGTCTTTCTGCCTTCTGAACCTCGGATCACATTTACTTTCCTTGTCTCTTTTCTCCTTCTCACCCAAATCTCTCATGCAAATACCGCCTCACTGCCAAAAGCGCGCGCTCGCGTATTTAACCTCTTGCATGGCTCTAAAATTAAAACTTAAGTTGCCACCCTAGCTTTTCTATTTTTAGAAAAGCTCATACCTAAATAACCGGTATCGGTTACTTAACCGATATCGGTCTATTAGATACCGATATCGGTTCCTTAACCGATATCGGTTACACACCTATCTTTTCTCAACAACGTTCTTTTCTTCATTTCTCACCTAAATTTTTGTCGCGCCCGCCTCTTTTCCTGCATAAACCACACAATTTACCACATTTTGTTCATCCACCACATATAACATTACATTTTCATTAAATATCATTTATTTTACACAAATACACAAACCATCAACTACGGATATCAAGAAACTATCAATCTATACATCATTTGGATCCAACTCATCAGTTACATATATCACAATGTCACAAAACCACCAATTCATCACATAACCTGACATTCATATATACGTACAAACAAACAAAAACATCAGCATCATCCATCTATCAACATGTCAATTAAACTCATCACACATTCTATCTATTACCAGCCATTAACCACATATTTCAACACATTTTGAACACTGCATGTGGATCAAAACATCGTCTCTATATATATACAAATTTTCAAAAATACAATGTGCCCTACATCGGGGCCTCTGTGATCTCATACAATACCAAAGCCGGCACGCAGGCCGCAATACCTACCAAAAATCTCGACTCGGCTCGCAGGCCGGTCTCTCATATCAAAAATATACTGGCTCGCAGCCAGTATCAAATATACAACCGCATTTCGCTCGCAGCCGGTATATAATAAATAAATGAATCAAAACAATGAATAAGTGTAGGCACGCAGCCTCTATCAATACAACTGTTCGCAGAGACGTGCCCATGTCCCTATACAAAACCATGTCGGGATCTATCGCCTTCCCCACCGCCCCGCACTCTCTCCCGCTGGTCCTCGTGGTGCCTCTCGCTCCCCGCTGTCACGGACACGCCACTGTGGGCTGCTCCTCCCGAGATCTCTCGGGCCGTGCGAGGTCTCTCGCCTATGAGCGCATATGCTCGATACTCGACTCCGCATACTATCAAGAATATCTCGATAATATCGGGCCTCGCTCTCACCTCCATATAGCGATCTCGCGCCATCAAGGAATGGGCTGGTCCTCGCACCTAACACCAATACCCCCGAGCCTCGCACTCGCACTCGTGGCCGTGGTGCCGGTGGTGGTGCCGCTCGTGCTCGTACTCGCACTCGTGGCCGTGGTGGTATCTGGGCCGGGTGGGCGTGCCGCTGCACGGCCGCTCGTACTGCACTCGCACTCGTGGTGGTGGCTGGTGGTGGTGTGCCGCTGCTCGTACTCGAGCTCAAGCTAGCTGCGCCTCGTAAGACCCCTATTCGTGCTCGCAGGCAGCCTAACCGCCCTCGTAATAGCCGCACTCGCCCGAGCTGATCTCTCTTCGCCAGAATCGCAGCTAAGTCTGGCCGCAGCAGTGGTATTATCTCGCCGCTCTCTCGCCACCACCATACCCTCGTATGCTCCGTGCACCCAAGCATCATCCACACCTCACCGCCTGGTCTCTCCGCTACCCGGGCCTGGGATCCCAAGGTCGTGGGCGCTGGCAGTGGGGCTCTACATCATCCCTCCCGTGACCGAGGGAAGGGAGGTGGCTTGCCCCTGCCGCAGCCCCATCTCGCTCGCTGCATCTCTCTAGGGGTATCCGCCGCACTCTCCCTGGCCTCCATCCCGCTATCCGTAATGTATACTGGATCAGCGCAACTGACGCTCGGCTCTCTCGCCAGGGGTGACCTCTCGTAGGTCTCCATACAATGTCTACCGCCGTAAGGCCCTCTAGCAAGCAAGTGTCTATAATAGACCACATCCCGACTCGCAACAATCGCCGTGGTCGCCCACGACCCCCAACCACCTCTCAAAGCCATATTGGTATACGACCGTGGCCCGGCCGCTGGGTAGCCCTATCGCTCGATGCATACGATGTGCTCGTATGCCCAACAAAGGCAACAAAAATGTAGAACAAATACCAAATCGCTCCTCCCGCGATAGCCCCATAACTCCTCAGATAATGCACTGATACACCGGTGCCCATGCAAAAATGTGTGCTCCTCCACCATCTCCAAAGCAGCACTCTATCAATGCCCGTGGGAAGCGGCCTCCTCTCGAATCCGGGAGGGCGAAGCGTGTGATCCTATCATCATCAACACGGCAAGCCGTGGTTCATGTCTCTCGTGCGCGTGTACATATCACCATATCCAATGCTCGCGCTTATGATACGTAAGCAAGCGCGGCCGCATCCCCAAAACTCGCAGATGCTATCCATGGCCTTCGAATCTACTCGAAAACGGCCTCTCCTCGATCGCAGTAGCCGCAGGATGCGATACACATCCTCTAATGTGACGGTCATCTCCTTGGCCGGGAGATGGAACACATTGGCCGCCGGATCCCATCTCTCGATGAGGGCGACCATCGACCGTGATCTCTCTATCGCTCGTACTGACCTCGACCCCGCCGAGTCCCACCTCGCGCATGATGGCCCAATGCGCCGCAGATATGTGTGGCCTCATCCGACTCAATAGTGGAGGCATCCTATCACGCATCGTCAACTGCTGACGTGCCTGCAAAACCAACCCACATTCTTAGACCCACTCTTTATTATAACATCTACTTTACCATCTAAACCCCCTTTTGTAACACCCAAAATCTAACCCCACACCTCACCCTTCTCCACCCCAAAATCTAACCCCACACCTCACCCTTCTCCAAACCCCACCCCCAAACCCACCCAACCCACCCAAAACCTAAACCCACTCTAAACCCCACCCCAACACGCCACCCAACCCACCTTCAAACCTAAACCCTAAACCCTAAACCCCACCCCAACACGCCACCCAACCCACCTTCAAACCTAAACCCTAAACCCTAAACCCCATCCCAAACCCAAACACCCAACCCCACCCCAACAACGCCACCCAACCCACACCCCAACACGCCACCCAACCCACCTTCAAACCTAAACCTAAACCCTAAACCCACCCAAACCCCAACACCCACCCAAACAAACCAAACCCTAAACCCTAAACCCCATCCCAAACCCAAACACCCAACCCCACTCCACCCACACCCCAACACGCTACCCAACCCACCTTCAAACTTAAACCCTAAACCCTAAACCCCATCCTAAACCCAAACACCCAATCCCATCCCAACTCCACCCTCAACCTTCCCCACCGATACCGGCCGATACGCGACCGATGCCGGTAGCCCCCAATTCAACCTCACCCTATGCTTTTGCGACCGATGCCGGTCGCCTATTGACCGACATCGGCCACTCGCCTCTCGCCCGAGCGAACCTCGCGCGCCCCCAAAACCATTTTTCACCTATTTTTACCCATCTACCCACCCAAACACCCCCAAATTTTACACACCTAGCCGCCTTACCCTATCTTACCTATCTACCCTCTCTCTTTTTCAAATTACGTCTATTTTACTCCTCATTTCCTAAAACAACTAAATTCCTACCCAAACCCCCAATCTCACTTAATACAACCAAATGCATAAAATAACGAGTTTAGAACCTACCGGTACGACGACACGTCGTCGTGGTGGGATGGGTGGTGGCGGTCCAGCTGGTCCAGCTCCTCCAGCTCCTCCTGCCTGTGCCATGGCTCCAATCCTGATCTGCTGGGTCCCCGGCCAATCACCTGCTGCCTCCTCAACTATTCGGGCCCACTATCAACTCTCTCCGCCAATCAAATAGCTCCACCTCACTCAATACCCCTCCAAATAAACTCTCCACGTCAGACAAGTCAATTTGGATTGCAAATAACAAAAGTGACAATGACAGGCCGTATTTTTCTTTTTATAGGTTTTTCGACCTTAACCGATGTCGGTTTCTTTTTTGCCCTAAGAAACCGGTATCGGTCCCTTAACCGATATCGGTCATGCGGAATCGACATCGGTTTGATACCCAACTTTCACCCCATTCTTTGCCGTTCTTTACTCCTTGCCTCTTTTTCACCAATATCGCCTCTGTCCACCTTTGCTGCACAACATTTGTTCACTGGTCCGGCCCGACCTAAGGCCTCAACCTACCAATTGGCCCGACCCAAGGCCTCAACCTACCTAATTGGCCCGACCCAAGGCCTCAACCTACCAATTGGCCCGACCCAAGGCTCCTACCAATTCGCCCTACCAAGGCTCCACCTTTGCCTCGCCCTACCCCGCCCGACCAAGGCCTCAACTCTACCTATTCGCCCGACAACCTACCTATTGGCCTCGACCCAAGGCCTCAACCTACCTATTTGGCCCGACCCAAGGCCTCAACCTACCTATTGGCCCGACCCAAGGCCTCAACCCTAATTTGGCCCGACCAAGGCCTCAACCTACCTATTGCCCGACCCAAGGCCTCGCCCTACCTATTGGCCCGACCCAAGGCCTCAACCTACCATTGGCCCGACCCAAGGCCAACCTACCTATTTGGCCCGACCTACCAAGGCCTCTCAACCTACCTATTGGCCCGACCCAAGGCCTCAACCTACCTATTTGGCCCGACCCAAGGCCTCAACCTACCATTTGGCCCGACCCAAGGCCTCAACCTACCTATTTGGCCCGACCCAAGGCCTCGCCTCTACTTATTTGGCCCGACCCAAGGCCTCACCCGACCTACCACTATGGTCCGCGCCCAAGGCCACAACCCAACAACTTGGCCCGACCCAAGGCCGTATCACTTCCATACCATACCCACAATCAACGTTTTATTTTATCCATCCATCATGTACCTTGTGTTCAATCGAGCTCACCTGTTCGTGTTTTAGCACGATTAGGGTCCTTGACTTGATCTGTCGACCAACTTTGCCTAGACCTAGACCGTGACGTTTATCTCAACCAAACCAACCATTCGCACCGCCGAACATGCCTAAACGCCTCGCACCTTACCTGTTATATACCCTGGAGCTACTTCCTATGCCTTGGATACCAGGATTATATCACCCTTGTTTGGATAAACTATCGACCTTTGCCTATACATCGCTGGTTTGCTCGTCAAATCATATACCCTAGTCGTACTGTTGCATTTCAACATGCGTCTGCTTCCTTGGACCTTCCCTACCACCTTACCATCCTCTCTACAACATGTACCCTTTATCAACCCTATCCCTGATTTCCCGTTCACTCCATCGGTGATAGATTTGAGGGGGATTACCTATATCCTTAACATGAGAAACCACTTCATATTATTGTTCGCGCAGCTTTAACAAAACAAGCTACACGACAATAAGGGGCTAATGTAGACACCAAATTCGTGTCTTACGACCCCTTGTGACCCGCATCCCATTTCACAACCTAACCTCATTACCTAAACCTTACACAATTATTTATTAATTACCTCATAATTGATAAATCCACATCGCCTTACCCGCCACCTCACTTGGCCACCTCACCATGACCTAGCCCTAACCCTAAACTAACCTAATTAGGACCCATGACTTGGTCTAGACTCACATCCATAACTAATGCCTCCTTACTCGCACCCAAAGCCGACCTTCTAGCCACTTGACCAAGCCCGCAACTGATCCCTCGGGAGAAAAACAGGGAAGGTGGGCTATTTTACTAAAAATAGCCTACTTTTTCCTAACCGATGCCGGTTCCTACTCGACCGCCGTCGGTTACGCAACCGCCATCGGTTCCCTGTAAATGGGCTCCCCAAACCAAAACAACGGATCGGAATTTCATTTTGGAGATCAGTCGAAGGATTTCTGGATCAACAGAGAGCATCATGAGCGAGGGAAGAGTCCAGATCTTCACTTGACCAAGCAGAGACGAGTGAAAATATTAGACGTGTTTACAGCAAAGGAGATCAACTTGCACCTTCATCAAATCCAGTAAGTTACATCTTGCATGTCCTCCATTATAACATTTCTTATGCTTTTGGAATTACAGTCCTCCCAAATCCGTTTCTGAATCCATTATCCAACGTACCATTACCTCTAAGCTGTCATTCTTTTGCTTCTAACCATCCCATTTCCTAAAAAACTATCCAAAAACCAGCCATTACAAACACCACAACCAGCCCAGTAAGATCCTAGAACCCACCCAGTATCGGTTATCAAGAATCGCATCGGTTATAGGTAACCCGCATCGGTTCCTTTGATCAAAACCAGAAAACAGCCTTTCCCTACCCGCTTCAGCCAAGCAATTTAATTGATATTTTACGTCTTTTGTGTTAATTCACGTTAGCAATAGGAAACTCACCACCTTCGAAAGGAAGTTTTACATTTCCCGGGCCCAAGGCAGCTTCTCATTTATTGTTTAATCAAATCTTGTGGTCTTGTGTTCTTATTTGCAGTAGTCCTTCCTGCACAAAAAGGAGTTCTCCGCAATCAACCCGATCTTTCTCTACGGTACGCGCACATCATCTCGACATTCTGCTGTATTCCTCCTAACCCTAACCTTATCTGCTTCTAAAAGGAACGAAGCATTTCCGAGTGAAACACTTTAGTCCTTAGTTCATCTCCCATTGGTACATAGACTCGGTTTTCATACCTTAGGACTCCTTCATTATCAAATTTGAATCCCTTATACCTTTTATCATTTGGATATGTAGTAAGCGCATCTTAACATGCTAATAATAAGAATCGGCTAGAATTATTTTCTTAACTTCATACTTGAATTGAGTTCTTAAGGTCACAAGAGAGGAAATGTGTTTTCTACGACTTAGTGCATCTGAAAATATATTTCATTTACCCTTGATATAACTTATATCGAATTCATACCGAAATAAAAACTCTAACCATCTTTGTTGTATTAATTTGAGTTAGGTTGAGTGATTATGTATTTCAGCCAGAGATGATCTGGTTTCATTTCAAAGGGCTTTCCCAATAGATAGTGCCTCCAAACTTGTAAGGCGTGTACAATGGCAACAAGCTCCAAGTCATGGGGAACATAATTCAACTCATGTACTTTCAATTTTCTACTTTCATATGTAATCACATGGTTATTTTACAAAAGTATACCTCCCAATCCTTCACCGGAGGCATCTATCACCACGGTGAAGCTTCCATTGGGATCTAGAACTTTTAATACAGGTGTTGAAGTCAATTTTTCTTTCAGAAAATTAAAGGCATTTTCACATTTTTCAGTCTAGATAAATTTCTTATCTTTTTCTACAAAGTGAGGTGATTGGAGCAGCGACTTTAGAAACGCTCTTTCACAAGTTTCTAGTAATATCCAGCTAACCCCATGAAGCTTTTAACTTCATGCACGTTTTTAGAACTAGCCAACCATTTAAATTTGTAATGATTTTTGATGGATCCAAATAAATTTTGTCTTTATTTATTATGTGCCCAAGGTATTGTACCTAATTTTGATAAAATGAGCACTTTGAAAGCTTACCATACATCTTTTACTTTTCTTAGTGTATATAAAATAATTCTAAGATGTTCATTATGTTCCTTAATACTTTTGGAGTAAAGTAGAATATTGCCAAGAATACCAACACAAAATTTTCCAAGTATTCTTGAAAGATATTATTCATTAAGTTCATAAACGATGTCGAGCATTAGTAAGTCCAAATGGTAACACAATGAACTCGTAATGTTTGTACCTTGTCCTAAAGGAAATCTTATGAATGTCTTCTTCTTTTATTCTCAGCTAATGATAACATGATCATAGATCAATCTTAGAATAAACCAATGCACCATGCATCTAGTCAAAGAGGTCATTAATTCTTGGAAGGGGGTATCTATTTTTGATTGTGGTTTTGTTAAGCATTTGATAATCAATGCATAACCTTAATGTTCCATATTTTTCTTGACAAAGATGATCAAGTGCTTCCCAAGGAGAAAACTTGGTATGATCAATCCCTTGGATAATAATTCATGAAGTTGTGCTTTTAGCTCAACAAGTTTTATTGTGGTCATTCTATAGGGAGCTTTAGAAATTGGTTCGGTTCCCGGTTTGATGTCAATTTTGAAATCAAACTCTCGTTTTGGTGGAAATCCAGGTAGTTCTTTTAGAAATACATTGCTATACTCTTGTAGCAGTGGATTGTATTCATGGAAGTCTTACTTGCTTCCCCAAAATCTGAAATTTTTATAACATATAACACACAACCTTTGTTCTTATCCTTTTTGAGCTACATAGCCGATTTTTTCTTACATTAAAACATCTTTTTATTCCCTAAATTACTACTTTTTTTCGCGGCACATCTAAGCATTTAATTTGTTTTTCAAAGCAGTCCATAGTTGTCTTATGTTGTGACAACTAGTTTAATCTTATCACCATGTCATATGAACCTAAGGGAGCTACATAAGGATCTGGTTTAGTGGTGAAACTTGACAGTTCCAATGATACAGCAAACAAACATTGGTTCACCGTATGAACAACGTTGTTCCCGTAATGTATAGTCCATGAGTTTTCCATATGACCAACTTTATTTTTTAGTTTAGATGCTAATTTAATTTAAATAAAACATTATGTTGCACCATTATCAAATAAAATACTTACAGACATCCAAACAACTTACTTGTTACCTCAATGGGTGTTGCTTGTTTCTCTGCTTGCCTGTCAACCACTGCAACATGTATTTTATGCTGCTGATTATTTTCCTTTTTCCTTTGTAGATAATTTTTTGCATAATGATCTAAGCCACATATGAAACATCCCACATTAGGTCCATTTCTTTCATACTTGTTTTCGAGTTTACGACATTGTTTCATCCATTTTTAAAAAATTTGTAGCATGATTTTGCTTTGTAGTTTTATTTCCATTTTTGGTTTTATTACCAAAATTTTTCCACCCTACTTTCTTAGGTGCTAAAGGTGAAGGTGAATTAAAATTTTTCTTTTTCTTTTCTTCCTTGTGAGCGAGATATAGCTTCGCAACTTCTTCCCTTGTTTGATAGCTTTCTCAAACACATCCTCCATGGTTGATGGTCCATGAACATCAACTTCTCTCGCCTATGACAGGGTTCAATTCCATAATGAATTTCCTTATGCAAAATTTCTCATTAGTTCGACATCGAGGGATATATTTCATACAAATTTTGTGAACTTTTCCCAAGACTCGCCATCGTCATATTTCCCTAAGCTAAGGTTTGAAATCATAACATCTTTTAGTTATAATAAAACCTGTGGTAACCAACGCTATCTAAAATAGGATTTGAATTGTTCTAGGTTATACTAGCTTCATCAACCCATAGTTCTACCTTCAGATTTACCACCATGAGGAATCCTCGTTAGAGAGCTGATAAGCTCCCCAAACAACTTTAGTCTCGTCAGAAAATTTCCGATGGAGAAATTCTCCATCTCACTAAGCCAATTTTTGGCTGCATCACCTGAGGTCGTTCCATAGAATTTAGGTGGGCTGATCCTTTTAATATCATTTGATAACTCGTGTTAAACGTGCCCTCTTGTATTCAAGTTGATTTACTACATTCTGATTTGTAACATTAGAATCCACTGCATTATTATTATTTCCCGCATTGGGATCCATGACATTGTTACTTTTTTCAGCATTATGGTGTCTCTAAGGTTGTTCCATCAATTTCATTATCACTATCATTACCCATTACTTGTTGTTCAAGAAAACCATACAATTTCACGTGTCTTGAAGGAGAGCGAGTATTTCATCCAATTTTTGTGTTGTGGTTGCTTCACCACCTGCAGGTTGGTGATTAACAATGTTTCCTCTTATCCTAACCATTTCATTCTATTAGAAAAGAATTAAGTTCAAGTTAGCATAGGGACTCAATAAGTCCAAGAGCTGTAACCTTCAGCTCTGATACCAAAATGTAACACCTACTTTATCAATGCTTCAAATTTAGGGATTTTTTTATTTATTTCCCATAGTAAATTTATGCCTTCACTGATTTAAATACAAAACATTTATATCCAACATATATTTAAAAAAAATCCATCTGATAACATAAAAACCATGTGTAGTTGTATGGGTCAATTAGATCTACCCGATCCCCCATAGTTCACTCTTTCACGAGTGTGTATACAAGGTATACAATTGGTTACCTTAAATAGGTATTGATAATCAAGTGTTGTTTCTAAGTGTCTACCTGAAATTCAATCAATTGAATTCCATCCGACATCTCACACCTCAATTAGAAACTTGGTGAATCTAACAATGTAATAAACAACTTACACTACTTCGGCCAAAGTTTAAGAGACATGCTTGCATGCTCAGTTTCATGATGAAAAACTCGTCATTAGAAACTTGTCCTCTCACCACATCAATTCATTCAGTTATCTGGATTTGATTCAGTTAGTTAAGTTAATTAGATTACAAGGTCTTACACAAGGTATAAGACATGTCCAACATGTGCGAAAGGACACATATGTGCCAACTTATGTTTCCTATGGGAAAGAAAATGTTTATGTAATGAATTATGCCATTACACGATCACTTCCTTCCCCGTAGCCAACTTATGTTGGAACCGAGGTGTACCTGCTGATCAGTTAGACAAATCTCGTGTCTAGGTGAGAATCAATTTGGATCAAGTTGTGATATTCATAAGGATCAGATCTTGATAGGAAAACTTTAGATACCTATGATAAGGAAACGTTCACTTAATGACTTGCCTTCTTAAGTAATTTTTGACTTATTGCAGCTATCTAAGGTTGGCGTGATTGAGTCCTATTCGCCATGGGGATCATCAGAACTCTGAATGAAGATTAATTACAACTAATTGGTTTATGACATATCCCCTTTTAGTTGCAGCGGGTAGTTTACTACATCAACTCATGTCTTTTAATTGAACTTAGGTTATAATATCTTAATAGTTTATGATAATGTTAAGATTAATTAGATTGAAACTCATTGTTATCTTATTTATGATTTAAGATAACTTACTGCGTTATCACAATAGAGATGTATATGTATATTATCCCATTTTCACATTTGTCACTTATCATATAATTGTTTCATATGTTAGTATATTTTATCATACTTAATTAAATGTCTTCACATTATAAATTGTATCATAGTTACCTTTATTTCATATTCTTTTCAAGCTTGAATAAATAAATAATCAACTTAATGATGAATCCCAAATATCAAGTAACATTTACAATTCAATTTTAATAATAATGTTTTTTTACGTGTCAACATTTCAAAATCCAAACATAATAATACAAGTAAAAATCAACATCATAATTATTAAAATAATAATGAATTCAATTACAAAATAGATTATCAAAGATAATACATTATTTATAACAAGCTATTCTAGGTGTCCTTCTTAAATATGACAACAAAGTAATACTTCTCTTTACAATGATGCCATGCATTTAACAAAATGAAATCAACTTTATCATCATAATAAGGAAAGTTAATCATGCGTAATATTTCTTTAGTCAACCTTGAAAGATTGCTCAACTCCGTCATCTATGGGAGAGAGAGAGAGATGGTAAAATGGTCAGTTCAAAATAATTTGGCATGAATTGACATTCTTGTCACCTTTGTAGTTTATCTTGATATAATGAATATATAAAAATAACTCAACAAATCAATAAATCAGGTTATCAAATATACTAAATTAATTTGACTAATGTAGTAATCCATATTAATTTCATCATCATTACTTACCACAAAGGAAATCTTATAACTTAATATTAACAAAGTAAGTGCATTACGGTTAGGTTTTAGGTCCATATTATTGGTAATCAAGTTAATACATTTCCAATTCACCATAGCCTATCAATATTAAGAAATATTTTCTTATCCTTTTACAATAGGTTAACTTAACCTTATTAAAAAGAAAACAATTTTCCTTAAACAAATCAACATAAGTAATGTTTTGCCTCAATCTTATCCAAAAAGAGATAAACAAAAGTGTATCAATCTTAACAAATGTGAATATGATAGTGCCTTTAACATATCAACAATGCAAAATTAATACATTCACCTTACATGCAATGAAATGATTGACTTGACCTTGTCAAATAAGGTAATGATTTATACCTTAATCATGTTAAAATACCTTGACCTTATTAAATTGAAATCATTTAAATTCCTTAATTTCATCAATAGAATTATTATAATGCCTTCTTCATAACAAACCATGCAATATTGAATATCATATCCTATCAATATTGACACAATTCCTATACCAAATCAATAATATCCTGTAATAAATTTCAATTCCCACGAATACAAATAATTTCTAGTGAATCTTTCTCATCTTATCAACATATAACATGCCTTCAAAAGGCTTATTTTAAAGAAATATTCCCAAACAACTGAAAACTTCCATCCCTATTCTAAACCCTTTATTTTTATATATACCTGGGCTATGAGATAATAAAACCAAAAATTTCCTAAACTTATGTATGCTATTTAAAATAAAAGCTCATTGGGTTTTACACGATAGTGCTTAGGAAATAGGGTTTATGCTATAAGTTCCCAATCGTATTTTATCTTAATGTTCATGAGTACAAACATCATTATCGATTAATCTAGGTCAATTTAACGGTCAAATATCAAGATTCAACTCAACCCAAAATTCTCGAATAAAATAAAACCAAGATCTAATCAAGTAACAAAATATCCATCCATGTGCAAGATGAAAATATCCTACATTTATTTATTTTTGTATCTAAAATAGTTAACTAAGCCACAATATATTTCCACAATACCCATAATGGGTTTTAATGAAAACTCACATATTAACACAAAACGAGTTCATAATATTTTAAAGAAAGAATCCATATAATTTGAAGCAAAGGGTAGCAAACTAGACCGAATACATATTCAAGGCCATTACTCACTTGAACCTAAATGACATGGATTAAAAATAAAATAGATTTCATAGACATCTAAGTACCCATCACTCAAAAAGATTCGTTTTATTTATAAGGCATTATAATGAAATAAATGACAAGGGAGAAATAAAAACAATTCATGTCTGTCACAAGAGAAGCCCAAAGTCCTTATTTTATTCCAAACTTCCTCAACTTTGTATCCAATTTTCTTGCTCTAAAACTTGATTGGTTTTACCCACATAAACCCCCCAAATCTTTCCGTAACTTTCATTTAAGAATGCCATTAATAAATCCCACAAAATCTCCACAAACTGTTCCAACAACAACATGAAAATGAATAAGTCCCAAAATACTTCCGAATAACTAGTTATAGGAAAAAATGGATGGTTATCAATTCCTCATGCAGATCTCAAAAAGAGCAAGAAAACGGTAAAAACAAAAATGAACTCAAGTTAACACTGACCCTCTCGATAGCTTACTCGAGAAGCTTCATGTTTCTCCCAATATCTCGTAGAAGGATGTAATTCCATTAAAGGTTATAGATGCCACACAGGTGGAATGGGAGTCTAAA
Organism: Taxus wallichiana var. yunnanensis; assembly: GCA_018340775.1. Lineage (NCBI taxonomy): Eukaryota > Viridiplantae > Streptophyta > Pinopsida > Cupressales > Taxaceae > Taxus > Taxus wallichiana. The sequence continues at coordinate 799,256,297 of CM031235.1, forward strand.
TCCATGTTTTCCCTCTAATGCAGATGGATTAATAAAAACTAATTATCATAACAAATACACATTAAAAATTACATGATAGAAAACCTTTATCACTACCATTTCCAAAATGCATGGCGGTCACCTTTCGAGAGGTCGAAGATTATGAAAATAAACATTTAATTATTTCCATGGGTTGACCAAAGTGGTCAATTAAATTCCCATAGCCATTATTGCTTGGGTTGGTGATTGACCAACCTTTTAAACATTGAAAAATCCTTGTTAATTATTAGCCTAAACAAGACCATATGGTGGTCATTTTATACCATGAAATATGGTCTTACACCATTATATATATAAACCTAATTTTTATTCATATCGACCTTGTGGTCTTTAGTTTGTTTAAATGATCAAGTTCCAAATTCACTTAATCTTTATAACAGTAATATTAACCTTACTAGGCATGGTAAATGACTAAAAATCATATTAACATATCAACAATATTTATCATTTTCCAATTGCTCGCCTTATAAATGGCTTCTAGACATTTATCAAACACTTATATGCTCTTAAGGTCAGTGACCACTTACCTGTATGTTGGTAATAAAGTGAACTTACGTTAGTGTTGAAAGTGAGTTATCATCATTAAAATCTTATACGTTATTCAACAAGTATAATCCCTTAGATGTAATTCGATTAAATAGAAGACAATTAATAATAACATCTAAGTGTTATCATAATTGTTTTTCATTAATGCAAATAAATATAAAAAATCCACAGAGAAGACAAATATGATCATCCAAAACATCATAATCACGAACAATTTCACCATTATTATGAAGAAATTATCAACAACTAGCAGAGAGTAATGTACATTCATAACTACAATGCGTAAAATGGATTAGAACTTTAAGCAACTTGTGAAAGTATAATGACATGACAAAATCATATTCGTAATAAGAATGAAATAATCATTACATCCAAAATACGTAAACCGTATTATGATTCTAGGCAACTTGTGGGAGCACGATGGAAAGTACCTCTACGATGTCGTGTATGCGGTTGTACATTAGTATGCATACCATTTCAGTTATGCACATGTATGTACAATCGCATATAGGGAAACGTACTCATAACTAGTCCTTGTGTCCGCTAATTTCTTAGTATCATAACTCATTTTAAAATCTAGACGAAATGAACAAGGCGGGGTGTGACATTTTGGGCTTCCTTTATCTTTTGGGCATCTTATTTTCTTATGGGTCAGCCTTTTAGTTGTCAATTACAAAATTAAAACAAGGGAATCATATAAATACAAAGCTATGTGACCAAAATAAAGGACGAAGCTCTAAGCATCTATTATCACCACCTAAGGTTGCATCCAAAGGCATTTAAGAGCATCAAAAACATCCATCTAGCACTCATATAAGGGAAAAGGAACTACATTTTTTGCATACACACAGAGGGGAAGTTCATTTTACCATCCACACATCTATAAATACATTGGTACATCTAGCTATCACCCGCTATCACATTCACTTGCGCAAGGGCTTCTTAGGGCACGATTCTATCACACACACAAGAACTACATGGATGCTGAGATGTAGTGCAACTCTTGTTCGTAAGTTCACTTTATGAGGTGAACACCGAGGTCATTCGACTCCTCATATTGCATATTTTCCTTTTTGGGATTTGATGTAGTTTGAGGGTTTTGCGCAGGTCATATTCTCTTTGGAGGATACATGTGAATTCAACAATATTCTAGCGACATACAAACGATAAAAATGAAGGTTAACAACACTTGTGTGACACAACAAAACTAGCTTCGAGCTCCCGTGCAGTCACATGCGCCTAACAAAGGTCTCTTGGTGCTAGGTGCCCTAGTCCTGTACTAGATGCCCTAGTCTCATCATATCCGACATCTCCATAATTTATTAGGAACAATTACGACAATCATCTCCTCCGTTAATCAATTGTTCTAGTCCAAATCATCTTTGAGATATCGCAAATCGATAAGTCTTTCTTTCTCCCTCTTACACTTAGGGTTTTCTATTTTACTTGCTTATTGCTTGTGTCAGCTATAATCCAACATTTTTTTCATTTGTTTATCATACATGACTCTCTAATTAGGTTTAGAAGAATTCTATTTTTTTAAATCAATAGATATAAAACACAAAAATAAAACAACAATTCAATTCATACAAAACATAAGAAATTAAAGGAGTTGATGTCAAAGTTATAGAATACTCATAAGGATGAAATAAATTAAAGGTGTTTCCTAAAGGGCCTGATACCTAAGAACAAAATGAAGTTAAATATCCCGCCACTAACTACTTTTAGTAATATGTAAAGACAAGCCATAAAATCAAAGAACAAGGGTAAAGAAAATGTAAAGGGAAAGAATACAAGTGATTGGGAAATGGTGATGAATTTTCAAGGATATAAAGAGTGAGGAAAAAAAAAGAGTTATGGTGCACAATGTGTTGTATGAAAGCTAATGATATTTTATGACAAGGGACTTATACAAGATATTTAGGGACATGGGAAACATAATGAGGTATTTCTTGTATTTTAGGGGGATAATCTATTAATGAAACTAAGTGAGGGTTGATGGTAGTGAAAGTGAGAAAAGTACCAAAATGGATGGGAACAAGATACCATTTTTTTGAGGCCATGGAGTAACATATGAGAGGGATGATGAAAGTACAATCAAAGGGAGCAAGACATATAAGATTCTAAGAGAGGTTTGATGGAAGTGGAGAAGATGAAAGGGTAAAAATGAGGGTGATGAGATATCAAAAATATAGTTAGAGATCACATGCGAGTCGAGATGACCATGTTGTGCAGATTGTGATTGACACTATCGGGGAACACATGCATTTTGCAACCAATCTAGATAGAGGAGTTGATTATATAAAATATGAAGTGAAGGTATACATGATCATTCAAAATTAGGAAGGATTACATCACTAACCAACATTAGAATGAACACTAAAAAAACTAAATGTCATGGAAAACTTACCAATCCATGAAAATCTTACTAATTGTGATAGGAAAAGTTTCATAGGTTTACAAATGAGGTAATCGTACATGTACTATTAAATGTGAAACATAGAGAGATAAAGGATATTGGTGAATATCCTTCCCATTTTACTTTAAGGGGTGACACAAATGATTGACATATAACAATGAAGGAATTGGTTAGATTGGATAAATGCAAAAATAATTTGAGAAAGAATTCATCTTTTTGGGGATGAAAAAACATTTATTTGAATATATAAAACACAAAAAGGAAATAAAAACTCAATGCATACACATAATGTGGATGTTACGGAGTTAGGATTTAATTTTAAGAATCCTCCCGAGGATGGAATAAAGAAAATATGTTTCATAAAGGGTCTAATATCTAAGTACAAGACCGATTTAATTATCATTGCACTAACTACTTATAGTGAAACATCCGACCAAACCATGAAATTAGAGAATGCTGAAAAATAATATGATCGGGAAAGACTACCAATGATTTTGGTGATGATGAAGACATGAGAAATTCCTAGTCCATGAAGTGTGTCTAAAAAAAAATCAAGAATGTTAAAGGAGATGAAAAGTGAGATAATACTAACATGAGGAGTTATCATACATAATGTGTTGTATGAAAGTTAATATATTTTTACAAGGAAATTATACAAAATGTTTAGGGTTATGGGACTTATAATAAAGGATTTATTTGACAAACAACCATTAATGTCAAAATAGTATACTAGTGAAGGATATTAAAATCCTCAATAAAGATGATGATGATACATTGGTGTTAGCATCTTTCATGAAGCTTCTTACATAGTAAAAATCTCTCTTTATCATTTTATGGAGTATGAAAACATTAGATTTGTAAAATATGAAAACATTAGATATTAAAATCCTCGATAAAGATGATGATTATACATCGATGTAAGCATCTTTCCGTAATCTTCTTATATAGTCAAAATATCTCTTTATCATTTTATGGAATATGAAAACATTAGATTTGTAAAATATGACAACATTAAAACAAATAAAGGAATGTTTAGTCAAATTGTGGAATACATGGGAACAAATACCAAATAAAACAATAAAGAGTTTGTAGTGAGTGGAGCCATTTTGAGAGGGAGTTTTGAAAAAATGCAAGGGATCTCATCCTTGGTGTATCACTAATTTGGAACTAGTGATTATGATGTTAAAAATTACCCTTAACATCAAATGACCACAAATAAGGATATATTAATCCATCATACATCAAAAATTTGAATTCGAAAGTTTTAGGATTCAATAAGACTTACAAACATAAATTTAATGAAACATGTTAGAAGTAGAAGCATGGACATGAAACTTGTGATGGAGAAGAACCTATAGGTCGCCAACATTTGAGATGGTTGGAACCTAATATTAAATATCACATATTTCTATAAATATATGATATATAATTAAACAATAAGAGTGTGCATACAATTGGCACTAACATGATCTATGAGCCACACCACTCCAAAATAGAGGTGATGAAACTCAAGAAGATTAAAATCCATTGATAATAGAAGAAAATTGAGCAAAAGATCTATGACAAAAATCCTTTGTAAAAATTGTTTGTCAATATAATTGGAGAAAATATTAAGGTGAAATATTGTAATTTTATTTAAAATAAAGGTCATGTGAATGTATTTGGTTAAGGGAAAAATAATATAGTTTCTAAGGCGGCAAACTAAATTCATTGTTATTTGGAAAAAGTCACATTGAGGCCTTGGAGGAATCGACAACCTATTAAACACGGGAACCAAAACTATCTAAAATGATAAGTGGGGTATATAATGGTGAAGGAAAAAGAACTCTATCTTGAAATTTTGACATAGGGTTATGGATTAAATTTTATTAATTTTTTTGGGTGCAATTTTGGACAAAAACCACAAAATGTTTAATAAAATGATGCAAATAGTGATGTTGGTAGAAATAATCATTGAGAACCCGACATGCAAATTATCAAGAGTGAAAAAAATCTTAAATGAAGAAGCATGAAAATTTTAAGGGGAAAGTGAGGAAATCAATCAAATTGATTGATTATTCGAGAACCAAATTTTCAAAAAAACTTTCCATGTAAGTTCACATAGATATTTTTTTAACACAAAAACACTATATATTGTTTTTTTAGTCTAAATGTTATAAAGATTTAGAGCAACCTTAATGATGTGCATATTCACTCTCTACTTAAAAAACAATGAGTTAGATGAGGAAATGCATTAAACAATAGTTATCTCCCAAAAATAAAGATTCACCTAATTAATCTTAGTGATCTCAATTAGATAGGCAACACACATAAATAAATAATTGTGGATTACTCTAGTCTTAGAACTAAGATTAAATCTATTATGATCAAGATGTTGGTATTCGAGGAATTATTCACATTTATATTATTCCATAAATAATGAAAATAATACCTAAGAGAAAATGATTATTACCTAAGAGAAAATGATTATTACCTAATTCTAATGTGTATGCATCAAAATTTTCATTTAAGTCTAATGTGTATACATCAAACTTTCCTTATCCTTGTTAGAAACCCTTTCGCACACTCAAATCCACACACATTATTTTGAAATTATAATAACATTCTAATTAATTTATTGTGATTTTTAGAGATTTACAATAATCTTATGATGTACATATCCACCTTAGATAATATAGAAAAACTAGATAGAAATAAAATTAAGTGTGATTTTTCTCTCTTTTGAAACTCAATTGGGCATATAACACATGCAAATAAATAATTGGGAAATTAACTCTAATCTAATTGAAAAATTATGAAATTCAAGGAATTTCCCACATTTACATTAACAATGAAAATAATAACTTAGGGAAAAATATTAATCCTAAATATATATATATATATATATGGGTGTACATGAACAAATGCGAAATTATTAAACATAAATCTAATATGTATATACAAACATAAGGCAAATAACTAATTCATAGAAAATGATTTGATATAGAACAATAAGATTTTTTTCTTTTCTGGAAAAAAATGGAATTTTAAATGATAAAATGTATTAATTTTTACTTGAACTAATCGAGGGAAAAGAACTAAAGGATCAAGCATGTAAAATTTATCTTTTGTAAAAAGTTTTATTAGGCCCAAATCAAAACCTTCTAGAGTTTTGTAGGGGAACATATATAGGCATTTATAGTAAGAATGTTGTTGGGATATATGATGTTCATATAAAACTTGAGGAGTTTCATCAGTACCTTAAAGAGATTATGTTCTAAAAGGATTTTATCCCATCCAAGAATATGTTAGTTTGTGAGATGACTAGTGTCTTGACAAGGCTAAATTCATTTGAGACTTCATGAATTGTAGGGAGAACACTTGGAAATACTTTGAATTGGTCAAATCAATTAATTTTGTCAAAAATGTATCTTTTTCAATCATTTGATTAATTACATGAAGTACATGTAAGAGAGAAAAGGTTGAGGGTTATGAATGATAAGTGCTAAGTATAAAAACTATACATACAAATTATTTGAATATTTTAGAATATTTTACATTGATATTACTTGATAAAATGACTATAATTTTCATGGTAATTATTTTTAAAATATAAACTAGTTTGTGTAATGATCAGTATGAAATAATGCTAATGGAAGTGTCAAGATGATATTGTTTGGATAAAGTATCTTAAAAAAATGAAGGTGGAGATTAAAAAAATAAATTTAAGATAAGTTGGGTATGATAAAGATACTTAGCATTTAATATTCAAACTTATTTGTACATTAATAAGCTTTAAATACACCCACAATATAGAGATCTAAAATTATGATCATGAAGCACCAATCTATGACCTCACTAAATGATGTGCACTAATCACCATTAGATATACTATATAATAAACTACCAATGAATGTTTCATCCTCATTCCTTCATAATATCACGTGTTGAAAGTTATAGCAAAAATCGAGACACACATCTTATGTCTTTGGAAGAAAATGTCAAATCTTTGAATATTAATGAAAATACATGAAGGATTTTTAATATCTTAACAAACCAAATTCATATTTTAAATGTATAATTTTATAAATATGTAATGCAATCATTATATGAGGCTAGACCTTTAGTTATAGAGTCAACCTCCTATTTTGTTATGTCACACATTCTATCTCTTAGATTTTGCATAGAAATTGAAAATGTTCTTTTTCTTGTTATTATTAATATTTTCATAAGTTGCTTTATAGTTTCCTAAGTAAAATTTTATAAATTTATTTTACATGGTAATTTGGTTATTCTATGCAAGTAATCGTATAAAAATTTCCACCTATAACACTTTAAAAACCGTATTTTTGTGTTTAAAACTACCAAATTACTTCTCGATGTACATTAGTGGTATCAAAGCAAGAATTTATGCTATCATATGTTGGAATTAAAGTAAAATCCACATATATACATATTATTCAAACTTCATGATATATTTACGTAATAAATTAATATATTTTTATAGGAGATATCCTTATCACATATAAATATCCTTTGAAAAATGTAATCTCTATGTAAAAAAATTGTCAAACAACCCCTAGGATAGAATAAATCTAAATACCATGATTTAACCATGTATTTAGAAATTTCAAGATGTAATAAACTATTTCTTGACATCCCCCGTATTATAACATAATATCAAGAAAGAGAGAGATCTTTGTATGTGGACTAGGACATACACATAGTCCAACATACTTACTTCTATCAATGACCATGCTTATATTCATCATTAAAAAAAACTAAAAGAATTCATTAAAAAAATAAAATAAACATGGAGTAGGAAACAATCCATATCTCATACACTCCCATATACTCACCTTACATAGTATTGGGAATGCCTCCACTATAGAACTTTAGTAGGAATTAGAGTCACAGAAGGAAAAATAATAAGTGGGTGTAGGCCTCACTATCTCATCCTCAAATGGTTTTGGGCCTCACCTCAACTCCTCCTCAAGTGGGTTTAGGCCTCACCTTAACTCCTCCTCAAGTAGGATTAGGCCTCAACAAAAATATAGGTTTGGAAAAAATGGTGTTATGAACTCACACATTTCATCCCTCCACGGAAAATGAGCCTTATTGAAAAAACTAACACATATGATCTAACCTTTAGTGGGAGGTGGGCCATATTGAACAATAATTTCCTGAAAAATGTAACTAAAGCTATCCTCCTCTATATTTTAGCTCACTCAACCATGTAATTTCTAATGGCCTCGATGAACACAAATTGTATATTTTTTGATTGGTTGGGACCTTGAGGGTCCGTAACCATTTTTATTAAATATATTAATAAAATAAATGAAATTTCATCCCAACTACAATTTTACACTATCCTTTCCAGATAGATAAGTAGGGTGGATTAAAAAGACACTAAAATATATGAAAATATAGTTGTTAACAAAAGCCAAGGAAGAATCAAGAGATGGTAGAAGAGAGGGAAATTTGGAAGTAAACAAGAGTTTTGGAATGTTGGAAATAATAATGTGAGCAATCACATGGGTGAGCTATTTGTTGTGTGTGAGAGTAAAATAATATATGCAAGAAAATTAAATAATATTTGTATTAGCGATATTTTGTGTGTGGGAGAGTTATAACAACTCATTTTAGATTAGAGATGTGTGTGAGAGAATACAAGATTAGATGAGTTTTAGAAGGAATTTAAATGATAGATAACTCCTTATTTATAGGACTTCAAAGCACTATAAATATGTAATCACTATTATGAATAAAATATTGAGAATTAGTCGTGTGTAATGATTTAGTATCATGTGCAACCTTTGATGAATATCACATTAGTTTGTCCAATCACAAAGGCTAGGAAGCTAACCTCCTCAAAGGAAAAGACAAAGAGAAGCCTTTCTGTTATCCCGATAAAAATGAATTTGTTCCTCTAAAGGTACCATAATCCTATTTATTGTGTAACTTTTTATCTCATGTACCTTCCATCAAACTGTCATGATCCTTTCCACTACCATTTTTACCTTCCAAAGACTTGTATCTTCCAAAACATCCCTTTTGTACATCATTTTTCCACTTGTTTCGCTTGAGCATCCATTTGTAGGATATTAATGAGACTACTCAATCTCTTGAATCACAACTGAAAACTAAGGACAAAGGGTTTTGATTAATTCTTGTAGTAGATCTACCGCCTCATTCACTTCATGAAAAGTATGATTGTATGATACAGAGAAAAATTTATCCACTATATCCCTTGTGTTATGTACTATATGATTGAGATTCTAGTAGGGCATTGATACTTTCCATATTACAAATATCAACACCATAAAATCACCCTCCACTATATGATCTAAAAAAATTATGTCTTTCGTAAGCCATAGTCCTAGCAAAGGCACAACCTAAAATTTATTATTAGTGGCTTTTAGAATGAATACAAAGCCTCCCGAGAGCAATTGACATTGTGAATCTTAAATGACACAACCTACACATTCCATTCTAGGATTTACCCGTGATGCCCATCAAAATTTAGATTTATAATCCCCAATCTTAGGGGCATAACTGAAATTATTCCTATACAATTTTTGATGTTTTACTATAATCACCCACTCCCTTAAGCTAATAATGGTTTCATTAATTTTAGCGGAGATGGAAATATTTCATGAAATTTCTTGCTCAATATTTTCACAACACCATTCCCATTCAATTATTTTATCCTATTTTTTTATTGTTTCATTCCTTCCAAATATTCCATATAACATTTCATAGAGCTACAAGCTATAAATAAGACAATAATTTCAATACCTAATCCCATGAAAAAATTCTTCTTTTACTACTAGAGGGAAACTCCACGACTGTTCCAATTTTGAACAAAGATAATACCATATATTTCTTGTATATGGATATGATATAGATAATGAAGAATAAAGTTTTGAAATATTTCACTATCCTATTTACACAAAATGCAGGTTGAGGTACCAATAAAATTAATATTATAGAACCTTGTTCCAAAATTATTTTGAGACACATAAGCCATGTAAAATCATTAGCTCATGGAGTGCCAGACCAATAATCTTCCATAACTCCTCGTGCATTTAACACTTTATACATAGCCTTTTATTAATAAACTCCATATTTACCTCCCTTCCGCCTAAGTATATCTTCCAAAAAATTCACTATGACTATTATGATTTCTTAGATGTTGGACAAGGTGAATTTTTGATTCATTGAATAGTTACAGTTTGTGAAATTCTTCCAAAGTATTATATTGCCACCAACATCCTCCATTATCTTTTAACAGATTACACACATTTATCCTCATAATAGTATAGAATTTTCTAAATGTCCTATAAGTTCTCCTTCTCTATAAAGATGGCTCTCAGTGTCATGAATCTTCCCAAAATTTTACCAACTCACAATTATGTATTTATTTCCTTGTTATCATAATAAGCTTCTATATATATGAAAACCAAAGGAGGATATTGAATTTTTAAGATTCTTTTAGGTCAATAATTTTCCAAATACTTTCCCCTAACTATGCAACTCCGAGGACCATATTATTTCTCATATAATCTCCAAGCCAAAATTTACCACAAATTAACATCACTCTCATATTTTATATAGCACATTCTCCCATTTTATAAACTAGTGGTCGCTCCTAAAGGAGCAAGTCTACGCTGAGGGGTGAACTGTTTGTTGAATGTTTTATTTTTAGTGTGGAAGCAATGATGTTTTTTTAATATTTTGGCTTGCATATTTGAATGGTAAAATATAGATTTTGGTCACTGATAAATCCATGTGTTTCTATGCACATGGATTATTTACGTCAATTAATGTACTGTAAATGATGTAATTACCACAATGGCAAGGATCAATGTGAATGTGTGACGTGGGTGGAAATATGTGTGATGCTCAACCAAAAAAATTCTAATGTTGAAAAAATAGAACAATAGATATAGGGGTGAATATTTAGGTTTTTGTTCGTATTTTGTCTGAACAAAAGTATGAGAGGTATTTAGAAAAGATAAGTCGACACTTTAAAATTTTACGTAATGTTGGGGAATTCATCAAATGCAGTTTGGGGCAGGTTTGTGAGCCCATAAATGATCCATGTAGGAAATGTACAAATATGTTGTGGTGAAATATTTGTTTTAACCAATGTAAAGTGCATATAATATAAATACAATTTGAATTAAATGTGTAGGAAGGGCAGATAGAGGGGTCAAAGAGGAATAGTAGATGGTGTCATTCTAATGCGAAGGTATCAATTTAAGGAAATTATCATATTACTAATTCCACCAAAATTTTGAGTGGATGTTGGTCAATGCAGTTAACCCTTGCATTGTCACCTGTTACATTTGAATCTGCTTCCAAATTCATTCTGTGCCCAAGTCTTGCTCCATGTAATGTAAGCTCATCGTACAAGCATGTACATGTATATGCAACAATTGCTAGTTCTTAATAGGGAATAAAATAACATAGTCACAATGACATAAGGAAAAATATTTTTCAAGCACTCGTGGAAAGAAAACAAACATAAAATTGAAGGAATTGGTTTATATGTTTGGCCTGAATATATTTCAATGACTGGTAATTATACAACACACAATTATGAGTGGAAAGTGTGTCGCCCACGTGTGGTTTTTTGGTAGGCAGTAGTTTACATGGCATGTAACTTTTATGTGGATGTGATAGAGAAGGTTTTAGTCTGCGCATCTCAAGGTTGCATGCCTAAATATGAATTGAGTCACTTCCAATAAACCATGATGCACAAGAAACACATGGCATATCGATCCTTTATTTGGGTTTAGTGATACCACTAATCAATTGATTCCTTTTCTAAGACAAATTTCTATTTGTCAAGCTAGTAATGAGTGTACAGAAAGTCCAAAATCCAACATATCAATAATTGGATGTAAAAAAGTGGCTATTTTTTCTCTCTAAATTTGTGTGAACTACAGTTTAAAGTGGAGAAAACTGACAAAATATCAAATGGCTGCAAAGAAAACAATTTTTTTACCCAAAAGGGAAAGGTTTTTTCCTGCCATCTCCTGCAATTTTAGGAGGTCTAGGTATTTATATAGTTGCTTGGCGTTGTGAAAGTTTGAACATAAGAATGCACATTTGGTATAAGTTTTTATAGGTGACTAATAACAATTAAGTAATTGTTCCCTAGAATCTAGGTATATTTATGCTGGAACAATCTAAACACCAAAATAGTAGTATGAATGTATCCAATACTTGTTCAAATCATGCGGGGGTCATTAATGTGATGGAATCTCCTATGATCAATTGGAGAAACTCTTTTATTGTGATTTGATTTCTATAATACAATAATCATCATTGTTACTGTGCTTTCTACCAATTTATATTTCAATCGAGATCAACATCGCATGTAGAACCATTTTATCCGATGTTTAGTATATATACCATGTCTGACCGACCTTAGACTAAACTCAGTGAGACTTTGTATAATATAAACACCAAAATGGTAGTATAAATGTATGCAATACTTGTGCAAATAATGTGTGGATCATGAATGCGATGGAACCTCCTATGATCAATTAGAGAAAATATTTTATTGTGATTGGATTTCTATAATAGATTAAACAACATTGTTACTGTGTTTTCTACCAGTTTATATTTCAATCAAGATTAACATCCCATAAATAACAATTTTTTCGGGGTTTACTATATCCAGGTCATTTTTAATATATGGTGCATTCAAAAATTAAAAAGTATAACTGAATACTACCACTTGGTGACCTTAGACTAAGCTCAGTGAGACTTTATATAAACAATTCATATTGAGTATGTCTTATATGTCTATATCTAATAGTAGCATTAAAATTTTATGCATATCCTCGTGATATGTCATATATGTTTGTATCGATCAAGTTTATTAATAAGTGTCGAATATTGTAAAAATATGGGTCACCAAAATGGTAGTATGAATGTATGCAGTACGTGTTCAAATAATGTAGGGATCATGAATGTAATGGAACCTCCTATGATCAATTGGAGAAGCTCTTTTATTGTGATTTGATTTCTATAATACATTAATCATCATTGTTATTGTGTTTTCTACCAATTTATATTTCAATCAAGATCAACATCCCATAAAGAAACATTTTTTTGGTGTTTTCTCGTGACCTTAGACTAATCTCAATGAGACTTTGTATAAAAAAATCATATTGAATATGTCTTCTATTTCTATATCTAATAGTAGCATTTAAATTTTATGCATATCCTCATGATATGTCGTATATGTCTATATCGATCAAGTTCATTAATAAGTGTCGAATATTGTAAGAATATGGGTCACCAAAAGGGTAGTATGAATGTATGTAGTACTTGTTTAAATAATGTGGGGATCATGAATGTGATGGAAACTCCTATGATCAATTGAAAAAGGTCTTTCATTGTGATTTGATTTCTATAATACAATAATCATCATTGTTACTATGTTTTCTACTAGTTTATATTTCAATCAAGATCAATATCCTAGTAAAAACCACTTTTTTTGTTGTTTACTATAACGAGGTCTTGTTTAATATATGGTGCATTAAAAAATTTAAAAGTATAATTGAATACGACTACTTCTAAGCGACCTTGGACTAAGCTCAGTGAGACTTTGTATGAATAATGCATATTGAATATGTCTTCTATGTCTATATCTAATAGTAACATTAAAACTTTATGCATATCCTCGTGATATGTCGTATATGTTTGTATCGATCGAGTTTATTATACCAAAATGGTAGTATGAATGTATGCAGTACTTGTTCAAATAATGTGGGGATCTTGAATGTGGTCGAACCTCCTACGATCAATTGGAGATGTTCTTTTATTTTGATTTGATTTCTATATTACATTAATCATCATTGTTATTGTGGTTTCTACCATTTTATATTTCAATCAAGATCAACATCCTATAAAGAACCACTTTTTTCGGTTTTTACTATATCTAGGTCTTGTTTAATATATGGTGCATTCAAAAGAAAAAAGTACAATGGAATACTACCACTTCCGACCGACCTGAGACTAAGCTCAGTGAGACTTTGTATAAACAATTCATATTGAATATGTCTTCTATGTCTATATCTAATAGTAGCATTAAAATTGGATGCATATCCTCGTGATATGTCGTATATGTTTGTATAGATCAAGTTTATTAATAAGTGTCGAATATTGTAAAAATATAGGTCACATTTTGTATCACTTTATATACACATGATTTACTCATATTTTTGTAGCTTTGTGATTTGTGTGGTATACGTATCTATGGAAAATGCAACTCGAGAGTTTAGTCAACTAACATCATAAATCATGCAAATTTCAACATAAAGAAATCATATGATAAGGAGGAGTGGGAGACCTACACATTTATTCATGGCATCCACTTTGTTTGGGTTTATGTCAATGTAAAACCACAACAACAAGTGCAGGACAGAAATCTACGTCATGTTTCATTACTCTCGTCTAATATATCCCCTTCAATATCTAGCTAAATAGTAGACTAATTCTAACAAGTTGATGCAGGTATGAGACAGGAAACATTTATCATAGTGACAACTACAATTTAAGGGGAAAATTAGCCAATAACACAAGTCACATCTACAAATCTACTAAAAAAATGGTGATATAGTGTCTGTTCTAAAAGGCTGGGTTTATTCACAAGTAAGGGCTGATATTAATTTTCTTTGTATTTAAAAAAAATCCCATAAACATATATTTTACGTATAATTTAAATGCACAAAAGAAGGTATGCATATTTTTTTGTCTTTTTAAGATATTTTCAAAAAAACTATGATAGTTGAATGGCTTTGTAACCCCCTAATTTTGAGTTCATGATCATTGGCTCCTCCTTTTCAATAATCTTTGTATTAAACTTAGCCGACACATGCATGGTTACCATCATTACCAAGAAATTTCTATTATTTGAATTCCATTCATAAAAATGGACACCTGAACTTTTGTTTGACCTGCACATTACCTAAAACAAAATAAATGAGGCTAAAGCCATAATAAAAAATAATACAAATGCCTTCTAAAAGAAACAAACTTTAAAAACCAGTCAAATATGTCATGTGTCTAGTTTTTCTTAAACAATTTAACCATGTAAGATTGGCATGGGAATGTGTACTGAATAGTTTGTCCATTGTAATTAAGTTATTATTAATCTGGGACGAAGGTAACATTGCAATTTGAGTCTTTATACTTAATTCTATATCATTATACAGGAGATACCAAAGTTGAATTGGTTGTACAAATGTGGCCACATTTACATAATCCACCGTAATCAATATATATGAATGATGGATAATTTGAGACAATGACATTTAATCATGGAATTATCCAAGTTTTACACAGTTTTTCTTAATGTGTTTTTTTTTGTGGTGAAGGCACATTAATGATACTTAGATGCATGGTAACATGTAATGCACAAGACCAAGCTACTGTATCATGTGACATGTAATGTGCAGGACCAAGCCCATTGCCATATATGTATTATTTTTGAATATAATCGTGGAATTCTTGCATACATTCCACAGTCTGTATCTATTGGGCATCTGAACTGTGTGAAATGGAGAAATACAAAGTTATAGCAGTTGGGAGATTCCACAAGTGAATTACCCGTCGAAAGTTTGAATCTTCGGTAGAGGAGGCGAGGAAGTATGAGTGACAAATCCAGAGCACCAGAGTCCTTCGAAATAGCAGCAGTCTTTTGAAACAGTACCTGTAGAACTTAACCGAAAACCGAATACGTGCAGGAAAACGATGACAAAACCGCATGTGGAGGCAGGTGTCACGATGGAAAAGCAGCATGCTGGCAGGATCAAATTCACGAGGCAAGGGACAAATGGAGCAGTTGAAGAATCCCAAAAACCGTATTCCAGTTGGACGGGTGTAACATCAGCGGAACAAAGCAGGTCAAGCTCATTCCAGAGAAGGGTGCTGGCATTGGAAGAAGGAAGACAACTGGCTGAGGGAAAAAAAATTAAGCAGACGTAGTCGTTGGAGGTTTATTGCAAGTAAGCCACGCCTCCGACGTAAATATATCATAGACGTATGCAACAGAGAAAATAAGTAAATTAGAATTGCATGTAAAACTGATTTTATCAACACGATAATTATTGCAAGGCTAAATCATTTTACCTCCCAAATAACCGATCTAGATTGCATATTTTGATCAATATCTTCCACAACGTTTCCTTTGCTTTTCCTATGAAAAGTGGTATTCCTAAGTATTTTTAGGGAAATTTCCGAGGGAGACTCCTAGAGCCCCCACATAGCACTTCTATTTTTCAAATGATAAATTTAGATGATGCACTAACCTAACACTTTTTCATATTCTCTTAGCTCTCCTTCATTTTAGTAACTCTAAAAATAATAGTCATCCATAAATTATAAGTGGGTGTTGGGATTTTCTAAATCACGAATCTCCTTATGCTCCCTTAGCTTGCTTAGGGATCTATCAAAATATTCAGCCACAATGATAAAAATGTTAGGGTCACCTTGGTGTATTCCTTGTGAATTAAAAAAATCCAATAGGACTTCCATTCTCTATGAATGAAAAAATATTCTCACCACACACTCCATTACCCATGATATCCATTATATGATGGACCCAAAACTAGTAGAAAATCATCCAATTGACTATATGTCATCAGCTTTTTTATATCCAACTTTAATAACATTCATGACTTATAAATTTTTAGTTTCCAAATCATGTGAATAATTTATGATTGTTATAAATCCATTCATTCTTTCAAAAATTACTTTGGACACAATCTTATACACTCGGTTCCATAGTGATATTGGTCTGAAATAAAAAAAAATGTTTTGAGATTGAGATTTTTAGGAATTATTGAAATTGATTTATAGTTAAAATATTTCAACATTTTCATAGACATTAAATATTCATTCACTTCTCTAGATAAATCCTTATGAAATACATCCTATAATATTTGAAAATATTAACTAATAAGACCTAGTGTTTTGTTAGATTTCATTGGATGTCCTATTTCTTTTCCTTCTTCTTGAGTATGGTTGTGGAAGTTCTTCATTTTATGGATCTATTATTATTTTGGGAACATCGTTTAAGAAAAATATCTATTTCCTATTCATCAATTTACCCCTCTCTAGTTGACAAGTTTTTACCCAAATTAATAACATCTTGTTTATAGCTTCAGGTTCTTGTAAGGAAAACTATCCACTCAAATCTTTTATCCTACAAAATCTATTTTCTTTCCACTTTGCAATAATAGGTGATAATTTTGTGTTTCTATCTCCTTTTATCTATTTTTTTTCATGACTTTGATTTTCCAAAAAATATTCTCTCATATATACTTAATGAATCCTAGCTAAAAGTTTAGAGTTCTTATATAGCCATTCATCGTTAATTGATTCCTAAATTTTAGAATTTAAGTTTTCATTTTTTTTTTCTTGCTACAACCTTAATCCTAGGTCATATATTGGGATATGGATGAATGACCAATGGTTAACATAATCTCTTATCATGTCATATCACATTCATTCATGATTTTACATCCTTAGTAGGTTGGTCTTGGTGCTTTGCATAGTGTTGGCGATATATTTTATCAGAAAAAAATATGGGTTTCATCAATGCTTGGAGGACTAGGTACCTTTGCTACTACATGGGGCGGCTCTCATTTATTGAAAATTGGAAATTATATACACTAATTCTAACCTTGGGGTGGTCAAATACTAAGAAATTTGCATGAACAACCTTGTAATAACTAAAATGATAGATTAAAGAGGGAAGGGTTTGCAAATAGGAGAGGAGAAAAGTATAGGAAAAGAAGGGGAAAAGTAAGAGGGGAGTTATGCCAATGAGAGAAATATAGAATTCATTAACCAATAACTCAGAATAATTTTCTAGCTCAATTAGAATAAATAGGAAAACATATGTAATCAAATAAGGATCATGAAACAATAACACAGATTAACACAAAGTTCAACTAGTGATTATCATTTCATTTCAATAGGTACGAAGCCTTTGCTTCCTTACAAAAATTTCACTATGACCCCCGAGTATCAAGAGAGAGAATGGAGGAAAATATTATGTAGAAATAGAAGAATACAATTTGCTAGGAGAGAAATAACCGATATTTTGGAATGAGGAAGTCATTCCAATATATAGCCCTCTTACAAGCCTTTTCAGATTCCCATGTGACCTTTCATATTCTAGATTAAATTAAGAAACTTTTCCTTATTTTAAGAAAAGTAATTTTACAATAAAGGGATATGAAATCACTTAAGTGAATAAGACAAAATTGGAAAAAGTGCACCCCCAATGAAGAAATAGAAATCATTAAGTCAACAAAGTCACTTTTTACAAAAATGTGATTTCTTCACGAAGAAATAGGTGGGGAGAAGTAAGAAGGAAGCAAAAGAAGTTATCCGATGGATGAAGATCTGGAAGATGAAGACCCTTGAACACATTACACTAGAGAAACCTTCTAGCTCTCTTGACGAATTTAATATTGATATTGCATTCAATTTTTTTTCCTGCGTGGAATTGTGGTGTTCATGAAAATGTCCAACCAATGATCAGCTGCAACTTGTATTGATCTAAAATTATCTAGCCATTTTGGAATCTTTTGAGCTATATCAGAAATGGTGCTTTAGACCTGAGAAAGGATATCCATGTGTATGATACCGTAGGTCTGTGGATCTCACAACTCTCCTTTGAAAATACTCTGGAAGTGTTCATGGAGTTCTTCTAATGTTGTTTGCCTAGAATGCAATGATGGAAACCTAATGTTGTTCAAGTTAGAATTGATTTCTACCTTGATTTCTTGGCCTCTATTGATATGAGTTGGAAAATCCTCTAAGGCCTCAAAAATTTGTTGCACCCTCCAATAAATTATTTAGATCCATGTCCAAGAATAGTTATCTTCAAGACTCACAAAAACCTTATTTTTAATTTTTTTTTGGAATCAATAAGCCTCATTTCCTAGATGAATGGTAGGAGATCCTTCCAATGATAAATTTCATCTTTGAGTGTGGTGAAGACATATTGCACCTTCTTAGTTGATATGGAAAAAACCTCATATATCTTGATCATTTCTAGGAGAAGATCACATCCCTTCTATACAATGGAATCAATCCATGTCTCTGTTTCCCTTCCCAATTTGCCGAAACACTTGGCCTCTTGTACCCCATAAGGATAAAACCTTCTCAAGGGAGTGATAGGAGAATCCTCAATGTCCAAAAAGGTCTAGACTTATGATGTCAAATCACGCACATATTCCTCCAATTGTTCTTGATTTTTTCTTTTCTCAACTCGAGCAACTAACCTAGTACCAGTTTCTTAAAAATTATGAATGTCCCCCTTATGAATTAATTTTCTTAGAGGAATCCTAGTTATCTCATAATAATATATTGACATTTCATTTTCATCCTTTTCAACCCTTGGATGAGAAATATCAATGATTTAAGACCCATAAGCATATGACATTAGTCAAGAAGTAACTTTAGCCTTTCGAAGGATAAGTGTGAGTTGCAAAATATTAGGAGATATTTGGATCACTAGATTCTTCACCTTAAATAGTTTTTTGCTGAAAACTTATGAGATTTTGAACCCAAGATAAAGTAGGCCATGTAGAATAAGGTGAAACACGAGCTATAGGGATTCCTATGTGCAAAAGAGGGACCATATCTAAACTGCGAACAAGAGAAGATTCACAAACATTTCCCATGTGAGATTGCATGGATGGTGTAGGAGAGATGAGATGGGAATGTACTGAAGAATCAAGAGACCTGGGTTGAATTCTATCTAGTGATGTAATGAATTAAAATCTTTCACATTATGATATTTCAACAAGGAGACTCAGACTAAGATACCGAGATTGAGACCTATTAGGGAACCTATACTTTCGATTAGTTCTTTCATAATTGGGGACCTTTGGAACCTTTATATACACTTTATTTCCTAAATTTTTAGGTTGTTGACTAGAATAAAAAGTGGTATGATGACCTTAGAAATTAATGAATTCAACTAGCTTCTAAAGAAACCATTTTTGTTTAAATTGAAACATATATGTAGTCTCTACCACTCGACCAATTCATTGGTGATATAAGAGAATGTTGGAGGGATTCCATATAATCCGACTCATATAGGTTACTACAAGCATCAATTAGGCCCTCGGCGACCCAATCTAATTGGTACTCTTTCATTTTTTGTACCGTATTCCTCATGAATTCCCATTTCTAAACTTTCCATTTCATCAACATAGTCTTCCCAATAGTCTTCCACCTCAAGTTGATGAGAAGCACCAATCCTTTTGTGTTCAATCCCCAAATATTGCTTATTGTTGAATAATTGTCATGTAGAGTAAGCATGAAAGTTTAATGGACTCAAGGATGAATCAATATTACGTGCATCCAATGAGTTTTTACATGAGGATATGCCCGGATGAATCAAGAAACCAATCCCTTAATATTTTTCTCTTTGTACTTGAGATGAAATTTGGTCAATTGTTGATATAACTTGATGAGAATTAGCTTGCCATTCGGGTTCCCTGGTAGTCTCATGAGAACATCATCGAAGCCAAAAATAGATATATGAGAAGGTTTTGAATTGTATGAAGTATCTTCCATACTTCTTAACTAATTCACAAACTTGCCTTTAAAATATTTCATTGACACTACCTTGTAATCTATGACGATGAACATGAAAAAAGAATAATTTTCCTTAGTGTATTTTATTTTGTATACACAGAGAGTAAACTATCGATGAAACTAATGCACTAGAGAATCTATGGGAAGGTTTTTCTCGGTCGATAGCCTTTTCCAACTTTATAAGGATGTGATAACATATATACTAGATAAGAAGTCATGGTAAATTTATTATTCCTATCTAAGTTGATAATTTGAGAGAGTAAGTTGTCACGTATAATTTGACTCCAATCCATGTTATAAGTACCCATCATAGAAATCAATATGAATTGAGCCATCTATGGATATAATTCCTTGGTATATGTTTCCCCATTAGCCAGTTTAGCATGACAATAAAATCTCATATGTTTTTAAGAACAACATGGGAGAGGGTTTTGGGAAGATGAGTGATATTTTGAGAATTCTTTATATAGTGGATAATGTTCATTCCTTGCAAATATGAGTCTTTCCTTTCCCATTCAAGTAAGGAATCCAATTTTTTAGAATGAATAATTCTTGGGCCTAGGAATACCAAGACATCGGGAAATACCTTCTAGAGACAATATGGCCACAATGGAACTACTATCCATAGTGGTTGTTTGACTATTTGGTCCATAATTATGGGCACAAACATGAATGAAGTCATTGTATTAAAGAGATAATGAGAATCCCACAACTTGGTAAAGACCACTATGATAAATATTGTCACCATGCACTCGAGTTCCCGCCTCCATCCTTCTCAAGTCTTCAAAATCCATGTTATCCACGTTACTATCTCTCACATTTGATATTTTGATATCAAAATTAAAATAGGCTTGTAAATTTTTGAGGTATTATGCATCGTATTTTTGTTTGATGGATAGTCGGTTGAGAGAGGGATAAAATGAGTTTTTAAGCGCTTCCATGGGTTTTCAATGAATTTTTTTGGTTGCAACACAAAATTGATCACAACAAATAAAATAACCCACCTTACAATTTAAGAGAGGAATCAAATGAAGGGCATTTGGAAGAGGGATATTCAATCAAAATTAGATGAGGTTTTGTCTATGGTGTGTCTTAGAATGAGAAAATGATTTTTAGTTAACTATGTCAAAAATGACTTTTCTAGCTGAAAAGTCTTTGGTGAATTAAAAATAAATCAGTTCATAGCTGTAGAAAAATTTATGATCATGTTGAATGTGTTTTTGAGAGGAGCATATGGGAAAAATTTGACAAACTATTACCTGCAAAATCACTGGGAATGAGCAAAAAGGCGTTTCATGGAGCTAGGGAACAAACAAGTATTTCATGGAGTTTGGAGTAAAATGGCTACACTTTTATCTCATTACTTCATTAAATTTTTCTATTTTATCATTTGGAACTTTGGGAGGAAAGGAAAGTTTGAAAAATAACTTAAATCCTTGTGGAGATAAGTGCACTTATGTTTTACATGTTGGGTGTTGGAAATAATTTCCATGAGGAAAGTGTCACATGTTTGGATTGTATGGGATAATTATATAGTGTTATTAAGCATAAAATGGTTAAAAAATGTGTTTCATTCCTTAGAGGGAGTGTAAATCAATGAAAACAAGGAGATATGATTCAAAATTTCACTTTGGTCACCTCAAAATGGGCCAATGAGAGAGAGAGACACACTTTTGAGTTTGGAGATATAAAGTGCAAGATGAAAACAAATGCATGGGAGTGAGAAAAAGGGCGCACCAATCATATAGGTTCACTTAAGTTGTTGGCATCATCATCCCAATAAAGAATTAGAACAAAAAGAAAAATTTATCTTCTTGGATCAAAAGGGAGTTTCATGTGGGTATAATATATCATTCTGAATCTAAAACAGAAAAATCCATTCCCACCATTTTCAAGTCTTGGAAATGCTTGAATTTTGAGTTTTAGGCCGAACCTATAAATGGCTAAAATGACCATAAGGAGGCAACAACATGTCTGTTTTCTATTAGGGAACTTTGAGATGGATATGGCCAAAAATAATGATTGGATTATGTAGGGATTCCATGAGATTTCATTTGAATGCTTATAGGGCTTCGAATCCATCCGAATCTCCCACAATCCTCTATACACAAACAACCTAGTGTTTGAACGGTTCTTATTCTTCGAACATATCCAATGCTCCCATAATATGACTTTTAGTATACCAATGTGAAGTATACTTTGAGAAATTTCTTATGACTACACACATGATATCTGAAATCACACATAACTCATGCAGGACCATTCACAAGTTGACACTTACAAATGGGAAAACTTTGCAATATTGGCTGAATTTCTCAAAGGGGAGATTTTTTTTTTTGGGTTGTCAATCAAAATGAATATTGAAACTTTGCATGCCAACATGTGGATCTTACTTGGGCACTTGTTTTTAGTAGACCAATGCCTTATCCTTTTGGAAAAATAGAGTTATGGGAAACAAGAATGCAATGAGACCAACACATACACAACAAAAAGGAAACACACCAAAAATAAAAGAAACCTAACTTACCTATGGTACAAGAAGGAACAACCCACTTTCACTACTTGATAGCTTCAAGTATTTCCTGGTGCTGGGAAATTTGAGAGGAGTGTTATCCAAATATGAAAAGTAGAATATATTGTCTCCATAGAAAATGCCCGATCTTGAATGGCTCTAGCCACAAAGAGTCACATTTTTCATTGCTACCATTGGATATCTTCTTTTGTCCTAAAGGAGGATTAAGTATTCGAGATGAAATTTGGCATCCAATCATTCTTATCAAAAATATTTTTCACCTTCATCTTGTGCTCTCTAATCTATCTTGCACCATAACTCTATCTTCTCTTAGATTTTCCAGATACAAAATTCTTTTATCCGAAGAGTCTTGGACTTGATCATCTTCTACTACCTTTAATAGCCACAAGATGGATAACTCAACTAAGATATTTATTTCAACATTTATTCTATATAAAAATTGGAATGGAGACATTCTAATAGCCTTCTTTAGAGTAATCTAGTCAACCCATAGTGCATCATAGAACTTCTTCTCGCTAATTCCTATAACTTTCATCCACTAGCTACAAATGATTGTCACAATATTATTAAATCTAGATTTTGATTGGCCATTACCCTATGGATAATATTTAGATGAGTGAGAAAGGGAAATTGCATTAAAAATTATCCATTCTATAGGTGAGTAATAAGTAAAAATCTTATGTGGGATTTCAAAACATATTAAAATGTACTCCTTGAGAAAGTTGTTGTTTGTCTCGGTGTTAGCATGCTTGATTGGGATAGCTTCAACCCAATTTTGAAGTAATAAATGGTGGTTAGAACATATATGTGTTTTTACTTGAATGCAAGTTGAGAATACCTATAAGATTGAAATCCCATTACTGGAAAGGTTCCTTAATTATTATGGGCTTAAGAGTAAGTACAACCGAAAGAGTTTTTCCAATAAATTGATGACATTTTTCACACTTGGTTACCCATTCATGAGCATCCGAAAACAAGGTGGAACAATAGTATCTTCCTATACAAATATTATGACCCATAAAAAAGATGAGAAATGGCCATACAAGATTGATCATGATTGGCTTTTAGTAATTTCTCTATTGTTCTTTGTCAACACATCAAAAGAAATAACCATCCAAACCTCTTTTCAGAGTACATGATTCGCATCACGTACCTTTGTTTGTAAATTGATATTTATTTTTGTTTCTCATTAAAATGACATGGAAAATATCCATATATCAAGAAATGAATAATATATGACTATCATTCAAAAGTAATAATCACCAAGAGTACAATAGGTAGTTCATTTTCGAGACATCACCTTGAGAACTCGTTTCAACTTCTTCATTTGAATATACATTTATTCTCAAAGCAATTAACCTGACATAGCCTTTTTCCCATGAGATATTATGGTTATATATCAAGATCATATTCATGTACTTTGGTAATCCAATTTCATCTTTTGGGTCCAAGCTCCTACTAAGTAAGTATTGAATTTTCTTCAATGTTCAAAACAAATACAATTATATGAGAATTTAGGATATAAAATATGAAAATTTTAAAACCTTAACAAATGCAAAGGAATGTTTCTCCATATTTGATACTTAAAATCACAAATATTTAGTGGAAAACTCATGAATGATATTCGGATTAAATCTCCTCATCATTTTCTCGCACAAGGATAGCTAAGAGAGTGTGCTCGTAAGCATAACAATATATGATAAAATATTTAGTGAAATCTGGGCACACCAATGTGGGAGCATGAGCAATAACTTTCTTGATATTCTCAAAAGTGCTCTTAGCTTACCCCAACCAAAATTTCTGTTTTCCTCATGTCGGTGATTTTTAGTCAACTCCATAAAATTAGGAACAAAGTGGAAGAGAAAATTAACCTTACGAAAGAAGTGGAAACGTAATTTACTTGTGGGAAAAGAGAGTTTTTGAATAACCTATACCCATTAAGGATCAATTTTAGTACCTTTATTACTCACAATATTCTTAAGGAGTTTCCCTTTAGTCACTCTAAATATTGACTTCTTAAGATTTAGGGATATATTGTGTGCTATACAATGGATAATAACTAACTCAAGATATTTCAAATGATCATCCTACTTTGTTGAGTAAACTATGAGGTCATCAAGGTCTAACATTATGCACTCTGGTTCTTTAGGTATTTGAATGCTAAGTCCATGGCCCTCTAAAACATGGATTTTACATTGATAAGGCCAAAAGGATTATAGTTATATGCAAATGTACCCCATGGAGTTGTCAATGCAAATTTATGCTGATCCTTTAGAACTACTTCAACTGGGTTGTACATGGAAAATCCACCAAGCATAGAGAGCATCTCAGAGCTGGTACCTACCTAAAAATTTGGTCCATGAGAGGAAATGGATATTTATATTTTAAGGAGGCTTGATTTAGATTTCAAGTCAACACAGATCAATATCTCACCATTTTTCTTACGAGAAAAAAATTATATTATCCACCCAAGTGGAATGATGGATGGGAAAGATAATTTAGGAATTCAAAATATTGAGTACCTCTTCTCAAATGGTCCCAAATATTTTACTTTATATTTCCTTTTCTTTTGTTGTGATCGTTTTACCCTTGGCTTGAGATGAATAGAATGTTGTAATTATTTGGGTTTGAAAGACTTCAATTCATCATAGGAGTAAGCTAAGACATATGAGTACTTTTCAAAAGTGAGACAAAACCTTTGGATTCTTTAGGGAGTGAAAATTACCAATATTGACCAACCTCAATTGTTCCTTTGTTCTAATGTTTATCTTCTCATATTTAGCAAAATTACAAGGATATTCCTTGGCCTTAACTTTTAAAAACTTATCATGTTTATCAAAAAGATGTTCTAGAGAGACTAGGCCCTTTGGGATTTTATTACCTTTCAATTTGATAACAATGTCTTCATCTACTTCCTCAATCTAATATTTGTATTCATGTGAAGTAGATTACCTATATGGAGCACTTCCTCCTTCATAAGAAAGGTTTTTGAAATTGTTTTTCCACTCCAAAATAGACAAAATATGCTTTTCATCATTGAAATATTCCAAGTTTTCAACATTTTCTAGCATGCACTAGGTATGAAAACCATCTCAATGGAATATTTTTTCCCCAATGAAAGATGAAGAACCAACAAGGAGAAAAAAATAGCCAACAAATTTTCCTTCTCATTTTTCTCTCGTGGGACCGCTGAATAAAAAAGGAATCAAAGCTTAAGTAAAATCTCACACTATATTTATATACTTCCGAGCCCTGTATTCTTCACTTGAAATTGGTTCTTAAATTTCTTAATAATAAATTTTTCATCCCCATGGTATTGAAACTTTTTTATTCCCAGCTCTTCAACAACTCTCATACCAAGCAACAGGTTTCATACTCAACCCCGTAATTTGTATTTAAAAGCTATAATATTTATGAGAGAGGAAATAACTGACCAGAAGGGGAATTGATCACAATACCAACAATAGATGTCAAAATATAAGAACTTCCATCAAATTCTAGAGTACATAGATCATTTTCTTCTTCCTCCATCAAGGTGGGAAAATCATCATCCTTCTCCACAACCATGAAGTAGTTTCTTGTCCAATATTCTTGATATAGAATGTTTTCTCATGGATCATCTAAATTTTGAACAATATATTTTATATTATTTTAATTAAGGAGCTTCTTCATTTTACATTTGACTGGAATAGTTGTAGAGGACCAACCCATTTTTATCTCACCACATACATCTTGAGAGAAACTTCGCTCAACAACATCCCATAAGATGCATGAATGTCAACCACCAATATAGTTATCTTCACTCTCTTGGCTAGGAAGGAAACAAAAGGTACTTGTGAATCCTTGATTTGGCCAAAAATGGGTCTTCCTTGGTTTCCATAGAGTAATAATGGCCATAATCATGGGTTAAGGTGAGACCAAGGAAATTTGTAACTTTGGAAGGCATGACATTATCAGAGGTACCAAAATCAATTATGTAATTATTTAGTTTGTGATATCTAATGAGTAAGGAGAGGTAAAAGGGTTATATATATTTTGAAGTGGATGGGATTGAAGAAATGAGGTTCTGAGATAGAGATGAGGTAGGGGTAGGAATCAATCCTTTAGAGGTAGATGAAATGGATTTGGACTTAGGACTTCCATTCTTGATAAACTAGACTAGCTTATCGATTTGATTAGGATGGGTTTGTAATTATTCAAATTATAAATTTACACCTTATACTTATTTACATGATCAATTATATCAAAGAAAGTAAAAAGAAATGGTTTAAGAGTTGTAAAAATTTAGCAGTAAGAATCAAACACTTCTTTAGAGTAGAAAATACTTTGGGAGTAGAAAAATAAATTTAACAGAGTAGAAAATACTTTGGGAGTAGAAAAATAAGAAGCTTTAGTAGGAGTGGAAGAAGGTAAGGAATAAAACTTAGCTAAAGTAGAATTTGACTTCTTCTTTGTGGAGTCCATAGAAGCCGGTAATGTTGATCCTCTATTGATTTTTGTTTTTTTTTAAAATTTCCCACAAGAAGATTTGTAGAATTATTCTTTTGGGCAGCAATAGAGGAAGCTTATTTTTGTGCTTGTGAGTAGGTGAACACCACACATGAGTAACTAGCCACATAAGCTACAACTTCATCATATTACTCATTCAAGAGTATTAAAAAAACCAATATTCGTATCTTCAACATCTTAAATTACTAGGATATTTTCTTGTTCTTCTTCACGTTTAGGATCTACAATTTATTTTTCATCTTCCTCTCGAGATTCATAGGCTGCATTAATAGGTGAGGATTATAAAAAAGTATTTTTGGGAACCAAAAATATGTTTCTTATTATAAAAATTATTTGTAGGAATGTCCTTGTAGGGAGTACTATGAGAAAATACTTCTTTAAATAAATCAAATCATTAGCTAGTTTTTGTAGTAATGGATTAGTAGTTCCCGAGTTAGAAATTTGAGGTTTTTCTTTGTTTTATCCTCTCTTGATCTTTTTCTCGACATTGTCAAATCATCTTATATTTCTATTGCAACTTATTGAGCATCTCCTAAAGTATTCAATTTGAGCTCTTCTTAATATGAACCCAATTTTTGGTAGTTGAGATTTCGTGAAGAATCTTAGTTGATTTTCCTCAATAGGCCTAGAAGATTTGAGAATATTGTTGATCAATCTATTAAATTTAGATTTTAAATATCTCATAGCCTCATGAGGTTCCTTCTTTAACTATGACCACATAAAAGAGAGGCATGCACATCCTCAAAATGGTTTAAATGTGACTTTAAATTTTGATTTCATTTGAGCCCAATTGGTGATTGATATTCTCAATAGATGATAAAATTGATTGGAAGCAACATCTTATAACAATTCAATGAACAATAGGCCATGGACATATTCATTCTCAACTCCTAACACATTGAAGGTTTTAATAAAAACAAAACATTTATCATCAAGGTGCTGCTTTTCATCTCCTCCGAACGTGGGAAATTTTTTTTTCTTGACCCTCCGGGTAATTCATGAAGTAGAGGGCCAAATCCAAAAGATTAGTATTCTATCCCCAAAGATCAATTTTATCCATATCTAGAGGTAGAAAAATTCAATGGTTATGGAGATATGGGAGGTACAATAGGACTAGGAGGTGGAATATTAAGTGTACCTTCGGGAGGGATTTTAGGAAATTGTTCTACATTCCATATGGGAGCAAGTATGAAATCAACTTTTTTAATGACTCAAATGTAGGATCTATAATACCACTATCTCTATCACCTATTGTGTACCTTATATATGAAATTTTATACTTTATGCTCTTATTTATCAATTTTGTAATCTCTTAGCTATTTGAGTCTTCTTAATAAATTATCCCGATCTTCTTCTTAATCCAAGACTTGTGAAGCAATATTGAAGTGGGTGTTGTTTAGACGGTTCTAAAAAATAAAACACTTCAAACACAAAACTATATCTTCTCAAGTATACTAGAATAAGAGGCATGAGTGTTATATTAGTGCATTACCATAGATGGTCATTTGTAATGAGAGAGGGATATACTCACCTATAAACATCAATCCCTTTTTAATGATTTTTGGAAGTTATTACTTTTTAGGATTTTGTGGAACTATAGAGTGTAGGATGAAAAATTATGCCCCATGGTGGGCACAAATAACTGTTGGAAAAATATGGGTTTCATCAATGCTTACAGGACTAGGTCCCTCCACTACTGAATGAGGCATATCTCATTTATTGAAAACTGGAAATTACATACACTAATTCTAATCTCGGGGTGGTTAAAGACCAAGGAGTTACAAGAACACCCTTGTTATAACTGTAACAATAGATTAAAGAGGGAAGAGTTTGCAAGTAGGAGAGGAGAAAAGTATAGGAAAAGAAGGGGAAAAGTAAGAGGGGAGTTATGCCAATGAGAGAAATACATAATTCATTAACCAATAACTCAGAATAGTTTTCCAGCTCAATTAGAAGAAACATGAAAACATATGTAATCACATAAGGATCATGAAACAATAACACAAATTAACACAAAGTTCAACCAGTGATTCTCATTTCATTTCAGTAGGTATAAAGCCCTCACTTCTTTACAAAACTTGAAATATGATTTCCTAACTATCAAGCGAGAGAATGAAGGAAAATATATGCGAAAAAAAGACAATTTTTCAGGGAGAGCAATAACCAATGCTTTGGAACAAAGAAGTCCTTCCAATATATATCCCTCTTACAAGAATTTTTAGATTCCCATGTGACCTTTCATATTTCGATTAAATGAAGACACTTTTCCTTATTTAAATTCAAATAATTTTATAATAGAGGGATATGAAGACAATTAAGTGAATAAGACAAAATTGGAAAAAGTGCACCACAATGAAGATATAAAAATCATTAAGTGATCAAAGACACTTTTACAAAAATGTGATTTCTTCACGAATAAATAGAATGTGGGGAGAAGAAAGAAGGGAAAAAAAGATGTTATCTCGTGGATGGAGATTTGGAAGATGAATACTCTTGAATGCAATACACTAGAGGAACCTTCTAGCCTCTCACATCGAAATTGAATCTTGAAAATGATTTCAAAATTTCTTTTCTATTTAAGATTAAAATGTTCATTAAAATGTCCAACTAGTGATTAGATGAAACTTGTATTGATTTGTAATGGTATAACCATTGTGGAATCTTTTGAGATGAATGAAAAATTATTCTTTGTACCTAAACATGGATTTACATGGGATGGATATCATAGGTATGTGGATTTAATAACTCTTCTTTGAAAATACTCTAGAAGTGGTCACAGAGTTATTCCAATGTTGTTTTCTGGAATGCAATGATGGACACCTCATGTTGTTCAAGTCATTTTTGATTTCTCCCTTGATTTGTTGGCCTTTATTGATATGAGTTGGAAAATCCTATAATGCCTCACAAAGTGATCTCATCCTCTAATCAATTATTTAGAGACATGTCCATGAATAGTTATCTTCAAGACTCACAAACACCTTTTTGTTTAGTAACAAATTTGAATCAATAAGAATCATTTCCTACATGAATGGTAGAAGCTCATTCCAATGATTAGTTTCATCTCTAACCATGGTGAATAAATTTTGCACATTATTAGTTGATATGGTGATAACCTCATATATCTTGATTATTTCTGGGAGAAGATCACATCCCTTATGTATAATTGAATCAATCCATGTCTCTATTTCCCTTCCCAATTTTCTAAAACACATTGGCCTCATGTAATGCATGCAGATATATACTATGCTTAGGGAAGTAACTAACTCAGAGGGATTGATTAGAGAATCCTCAAGGTCTAAGAAGGACTATACATATGGGATGTCCAATTACACACATGTCCCTCATATTGTTCTTGAGTTTTTTTCCTTTCTCAGCTCAAGTAACTAATATAACAATAATTTCTTGAAAATTATGAATACCTCCTCATGAATTGATTATCCAAGATGAATCCTAGTCATATCATAATCATATATCTACATTTTAGTTTCATCATTTTCAACCTTTGAATGAACTATCTCAATGAATTGAGACCTAGAAGCATATGACATTAGTCATGAATTAACTTTATCCTTTCATGGAGTTGGTGTAAGGTACCAAAGCTCAGGAGAGATTTGGATAACTAGAGTCTTAGCCTTAGAAAAAATCCATTGCTGATCACTTATGAGATTCTAAACCTGTTGTTATGCAAAATGCGTAGCATAAAAAATTCAATTTTTTTACCATGAAAATATAAGCCACATTCGAAAATCCTTCTCCCGATCTATGTAAACCCACCCTCCGGACAAGTTAGTCATTTTGTTTCCCTCATAATGGCCATAAGGGATGTGATAATATGGTTTTAATGTGTATTCAATGTGCATGGGATTTAATTCAAGCTGATTCATGAATGGATTTGGATAAGAGAAAAGACAAGTACTCCTCGAGGCCCAAAAAGGTTTTTTTTTTGGATTTTTTCACTTGTAAGCACCCCAGGAATGTGTAGGGAAAAGATAAAGCATATGGGAGGTGTATGGAAGATATATGTAATCCTATGAGGTATTTAGGAATTTTTCAAGAAAAATAAGGTTTAGGAACAAGTTGTGTAACACCGGGCTACTTGTGGCATGGTGTAAGGAAATGGAAGTAATGAAAAATATAGTTATCTTGTTCTGAATGGTTTCGTAGCCTTGGGATAGATTGGAAAGCAACCAGATACTCATCATAAATCTAAGGAAGATTAATTCACATTGAATTTTTTTAGGAGATTCTATGGTGTATATTTTGAGATATGGTCTTGACAGTGAAGATGAAGATCTTCGATCTTGGTTGATATTCAACAGAAGGTTTTAGAAGTTATGGGAATATTTGGTACCTGATTAAAAATTAAAAGTGACATATGTGATGCCATCTACACACCAAATGTGTTGGTTATCCTTTCCATCATCATGAACTTCGGTGAGTATCTTTCAACGACACACATGCTTGAGTAGAATGGAAAAGAGGGTTAAATTTAAAATTTCAGGAAGAATTGGATCCTAAAAATTATTGGAATGTTCTAAGAATCTATTTTAGATAAAAAAACATATAATTTTTGCGTATGGAACTCTAAGGGAAGCTCTTGAGGCAAGAAAAACTTCTCGGGTGGCAATTTTTAGCAGGGCTTGGTGAAGGAAAGACTTCCAAAATTAGAAAGAAACACTTGGAGACCCATGATGTCCATTTTTACCTTTTAAAAATTCAATAAGGACATGGGGGACATCATAATGTGCCACCATGGTGAGAGGATTGGTTTATAAGCTTGTGTCACTTAAAAGGTAACTTGATGGGTTAGAAAAGTGTTATAAACTCACATTGAGTTTTGACCCCTTTCTCATGATAGCTGGACCCATGAAGCATTTTCAAGAGGGTTATGTACCTTTTAATCATTTCCAAAAGGTACATGGGGCACATCAAAACATGCTACCACATGGAGGATGATGTTGCGTCACTTAAGTCACCACTTCAAGTGTTAGAAGAATGTTTTCAACTCACCCTCACCTCTGACCCCTTTCTCATGGAGATATGAACCATGGAAATTTTTAAGAGGATGATGTCCCTTTATACCCTTTCCCAAAGGGACATCAAAATGTTCCACCATATGGAGGAGATCATTTTGTCACTTAAGTCTTGCAAACTAGCTCACAGGTTTCATGTGTAACTTCATAACTTGATGTGTTTTGGCCCCCTCTCCATGAATCCTTCACCCTTGGTGAATTTTTCATAGCATGATGTACCTTTTTCCCTTAATAAATATGTCACGAGACATGGAGACATCCCAAAACCATTTGAATTTTTTTAACCCTCCCTCACTTGTAGTTAACCCGGGTTAAGCGTAATGGTCAAGGGTGGGTTTGAAGGTGAGTTAGCTAGGTTAGTGTTATGAGGTGATTATGAATAAAACATTATCCATTTTAAAGATAATTTTTAATATTTTTATCCCCTCCATTTCTGCTGTGTTATTTTTATGCTACCCATTTTTTTAGAAACCCCATTGCCGAAACAAGTTTTTGCTCATATCTCCCTCATTTTGGCTCCTTTTCCCTAAAATTTTACCCGTAGCTCCTGCTCCCGAGCACCTTGAAGATGATATAACACCTATTTACATTTGTTCTATTTTTTTTTTATAGTATACCCTTGAATATTTCAGATAAAAACTTTCCTTTTCAGATCCTGGAAAACTTGGAGATCAAAAAGACTTGAAAATTGGACCATGAAATCACAAAACAAAAACTAATCTAATGAAACAATTTTCAACTCAATCGTACATCCAAAGGGCAAATTTCAATTTTTAGTAAGTCAATTCTTGATACCTTTATAAAATATAAGTGGTGGTGACAAGATAAAATAATTCTAAAACATTTGTGTAATCCCCAAGTCCAAAACTTCAAAATTTGCAAAAATTGAAAATTGTAAAATTTGGTTAAAAATAGTAAGTATGGGTGAGGTGTGACTTAATAAAAATAGTAAGTGCTCCGATCCCATACAAATTAAAAAAAAACCTCCATCCCTTCATTTACTCATTGTATCTGGCATCCAGGAAGATCAAATATATTAGTTTCGAGCCAATTTCCACTTTGGTCACCGAGTACCCGAACATAGGAGACAATGATGTGGCACACATGGACCTGGATGATCTAAAGACCAAAATTCCAAAGGAACCAAGAGGAAATGTTGAGGATAAATTATTCACTGGAGGACTCTACAAAGCATAAGGAAATTCACTTTCTATGCAGTAACACTAAGCTAGTCATAACTTGTGCAAGGCACTATGATCTTACAACGAGAACCATATATGCGGAAGAAAAATATTTACATGTAGTAATAAAACCAAAGGGAATATAAAAATGCCTAAAAATACCCACTTGAAGCAACATGGTCATCATCACATAGGAGTTTTCATCAAAATAATGGTCAAAGACAAACTCCTACCTTCAAGGGATTGTAATTGGTTCATGGCTCAAGCAGGGGAGAAAACCTTCTCGGATGCCCAAAACATTGTCACAGAGTGAATTCCACGAGGCATATTTGGATGCAATTATGCTCCTGAATAGAGTAATGGGTGAAGAAAAACCAAGAAATTATATGAATGGATGGCATAATTCACACTCGTGATCACCGAAGGAAATTAAATGATTGATTGGGCCAAATCATCAACGATAGCATTCACACGTAATTGAAGCGCTTCTTCATCACTAAGAGGTTCATTATGACCTCTTACTTGGTGTATGCCCTTGCATACACAAGGCCCTTCCATGGTCTCTCTCTTTCATAGAATTTCCCTCGAAGGCTCTCAAATTTGAAAAGTATTGACAACTCACTTTCAAGGAGAACAACTCACATTTCACAAGAGTGAATGATGCATTCACTATGTACCTCATTCGGTTGCTCGAAGGAGATCTTAAACAAAGAATTCCTTCTAAAGAAGTGGAAGTGATAAAAAATATGGGGGTTTCTTCAGATAATTCTCCACATTCACTTATGTTAGGGTGAGTGGATTTGACCTTGCCCCTCTCTGGTTGGCGAGGTATCCTAGCCACAAGATTATCCTGATTGAGATGTGTAGGAAACTTGCCCAAATCCACACCAAATGTAAGGATTTGAAGAATAAGGGTGTTTCCTTTGCCATATCCTTGAGAATTTACACACAAAATAATGTGGTTGATGCTTCAAATATTGAAACCTTAATTGTGGCCTTTAACTTGCACACCTATGTGGCCAAATCCATCTTTGATGTTAGGGTAGAACAAGACTACTTTATTTTATCTAGCTTGCATCACATTCCTCAAATTAAAGACTTCTAGATCAACTATGTTGATGACCAAGAATTCAGGGGAACATATTATATGATGATGTCGGTAAAAAAGATAAGGTCTTTCAAGTTTTATTGGTTTGTGAAAAATGTTTCTGATGATGATTCCAAGCTCTTTGACCGAGTACGAGGTTGTGTAATCTTAACCTCCTTTTCCTATCCCATGGCACATCACTGAGTCTAGATACATCAAATAAATAACTATTCATGAGATTCAAAGGTACAATAAGTGGTATAAAAAGAGGAGGGTATCTTTCATTGAGTGAAGTATAATAATTAATTTTCCAAGGAAATCTTCTCTTTCTACATCTCACAAAACATCCGATGAAGGCACATGCTCATCTCATTCTAGAAAGAGGAAACTTGTAGAAGCTGAAAAACATATCCCTTAGTGGGTGATCCGAAAACGGGTGTTTTATTTTTTCCACTTTTAAATGATTTCAAGGATATTCAATTTTAATCAACTTAAAAGGATTGTATACTTCCAAAAATGGTCAAAAATATGATTTAGGACTGAATTCAAACTGAAATTAAGTTTGCAATTTACTCAAAATTTCACTATTTTATCCAACATTCAATGTTTGATCAAAACCCAAATTCATTGTTTCTTGATTTTAATCAATTTTTCAAAGTTGTCAAATACTAATTACCATTTCATCCACATTATTTTTATGAACTTAAATTATTACAAATAATCAGAAACTGAAAATAAAATCAGAACACAACACCAAATTGTTTATGGGGTTCGGAATTCCTACGTCCTGGGTTCGTGATGAATCGATCCATTAATAATGTTAAAAATGTAAATACAATAACATTTAAATTAAATAATAATGAATCAAAAACCTATAAAAATGTGTTTCATACCTTCAAAGGACGTTAATGGAGCTCAACCTTTGTCCTTCACCTTCCTGATCCACTTGCAGCGGTGTCTCCCTTTGGTTCTATGCCTTTGTGTGACTTTAACAGCAAATAAATCTATCAAAAAATCTCCAAATCAGAAAAATTATCACACCATCGCGATTTTCTTGAAATTATGAACAACTTTCATATATAACTCGAGATTTGGTTTTGAGTGGAAGTGCCTCAAAATTGCATTTTTCCAAAACTGCTTGCTTATTGGCTTGACACAGACCTGACACTTGTTTATTACAAATACAAGTGAGCTTATTTTATACCACTTCCAAGAGGGTGGTGGGTTGGTAAGGCCGCTTATCTTTTTAGATGAGGTTAGGGGTTCAAATCCCCTTCCATAGGTTTAGGTACCCAATTTAGCCATTGACCCCACATTTGGTGGGAAAGGGATATGATAAGCCTTTAAATAACTTTTTGTCCACAAAATCCTCCTTATCCCATGGGATTAGGCTTATTCCCATGGAATGGATTAAATAAAATATTATTATTATTATTTTAAATCTAAATCCACTAAAAACCTGCTAAGTGTCATGCCCATAATATGCCATTTGTCCATGTTAGAGTTGTAGACACCCCAATTTCACATCTATCCTAAATCAATTAATTCCCCTTCCTCATTTCCCACAAAATACACTTGAATTAATCAAATATAATTTGATTAATTATCCATTTCAAAATTTAAAAATAATCTAATCCTCACCACATGTCATTATTCTCCATGTTTTTCCACTATTGAATTAAAAATTCAAATTCAAATCCTCACCCATTCTTCGTGGTCCCCACTCACTTAAAATCCTCCACTTATGAATTAAAAATATAATTCAAATCCTCACCCATTCTTCGTGGCCCCCACTCACCTAATCTTGCACACATTTTCAAACCACTCATCTAATCTTGCCCACATTTTCAAACCACTCACCTAATCTTGCCCACATTTTCAAACCACCCACTTAATCTTGCCCACATTTTCAAACCATGATTACTTAAATTAATCTAAGTTAATCATTCCCCTAGGCTATAAATACAACCTTACCCCTCCCTCTAAACACACGGAGAATAAGCTTTCATGCCATATCTAAGTTCTTGCATCCTTTGAGAAAAGAACATCCTTTTGCCTAGTCCTAATGCCAAAATAGTCTCATAATCTTTTTCCCATCCAGTGCAAAGTAAGAGGATCATTGTTGCAGGAAGGTCTTGCTCCGTCTTGAAGAAAAGCACCTACATATCACAAAATCAGGGCTCAATCCAAGTTTCCTAGCCCATTCTGAGGTTTGCTACGGAACGCGAAGGAGGAGGTACGATTATTGGTATTTTATTTCCTTGTTAGTAGTGTATTTTTCATAGCTTACATTCTGGCACGCCCGGTTACTTTCGATCTATTACCATTAATTTCCCAATTAGTGGTTTTATCTGTTCTTTGTTTATTATTGTTCATTATTATTTCATTTTCTATTCCTTATGGTCTTCTTTGGTTAACCTTCACGCTTTGGATAGTGTTTTTGTTGTGTGGTGTCTTGTGGTGTATCTGCAGGTTATAGCAACAATGAAACTCTGAAGCTCATTCTGTCTTTGATCTCCTCGGCGCTTGGTGCTTAGTTCCCAGTTTTGATTTTGTTATTTACTCATCATCTGTAGAAACACATGAACTAGCCATTAGTTTATTATCTTACTGTCATGGGACAACCAATCCGGAAAATGCATTTATTTATTTATTTTTGCTAAAATAACTGCTTTGTAGGAAGTTAATCATTTTTATTTTCTTTTATTTTAATCAATCATTTTGTGATCTAACTCTTTCTTTCTGTTTATTTTTCTTTTTTAACCTTGCTGTCAAAATTTTAGCTTCTCAGGTGAAGTATAGAAGTCAGAAAATAAAAAAAACCAGCTCCCGGGACGTTTTTCTCACGTTTAAAATTTTCATTCAGAGCGTTCTCGTAGCCCATCTTCCGGAAGCCATAAATTTTGCTCCCGAACTCGGAATGACTTCATTTTTTTTTAACGGAAAGGTATTGAAAAGATCTATGCAATGCAAAAATAATTTTTAGATTTAGACTTAAAAAAAATTTTGGTTTCATTTCTTCTAACACCTGTCTTTTTAACAAAAAAACAACAAAATTATAGTTTTATTTATTTTTATTTTTTAATTTTTATTTCACGAAACATCCTCACACGTATGCTCTTTCCTCGCACTTCAAAAGTGATCTTGGAAATCAGAAACGTGAGGCCACTCAAGCTTTAGAAAATAATTTTTATTTTTAATTTTTTGCCTTACATTTAAATTTTCCACGAAAACACTTCTCGGTAACGTTTTCACCCTCTTCTTTCATCATTTTTATTTTTTGTGAACATAATCATTATCGCTATTTCGCAATCATGATTAATTGCAATAATTATTAATATTTAAAAAAACTATTTTAATTGTATCCGCGTATGCTCTTTTCTTGCGCCTTCAAGCGATCTAGAAAATCAGAAACGGTCACAATTTTTTAGTTTCTTGTTCTAACATTGCAGGATCCTCTAGCTTTGTTTTTCAACTGTCATTTTAATAATTATTTTCCTTTGTCATATTCTTAATATTTTTTTGGTCGTTGGTTGTGTATGCTCTTTTCCTCGCGCCTTTGAGCGATCTGGAAAATCAAAAACAACCATGATCACTTTTCTAACATTTCATTTGCAGGATAACTACTAATTTGTTTTCTGTAGAACCGCGTTGCTGGAATATTGTCAAAAACAAAAACAAAAACAAAAACAACAAAAATCCCGCAAAAATACCACCATTTAAAGACAATTGCTGAAACAAAAAAAAAAAAAGTACGCTCAGGTACGCAATTATTTTCTGCTAGTGATTTATTTCAAGTTGGAAAGAACCCTGCGTTTAATCACTTTATCATATTGTTTTTACACGTAGACAAGGTGGATTTCATCACCACCAAAGCTACATCGGTGACGTGGACTTGACTACCACGCACCAACAACATTTGCATCTGCATTGCACTTTGAGACCTAGTCTCATCACAACGTTCGGTATTTACCTCGCCGCTGCTCTTCACTTACAGGTAATGCTGTCGTGCAGCGCATGCGAGTCACGCCTAAATAGCTGTAACAACGAAGCCTGGGCATCGTCCCTGTAAATCTTCAGGAGTTATAAGGACACCATACACATTCATCCCTCCATCACCTTCCACCTTTTCACAAAACCTATTCTGGATGTGGTGATTCACTCCGAAACAGGCAAGTAAGAATTGGTGAGTCTCCTCCAGTGCTCTAAGGGTTCCCCGTACCAATTCTATCCCCGCATGTAATTAGGTATATCAGACTAGGTATATTGGAGGACGCATCTTCTGGAGTAATAAGAGCCTCGCATCCACCATTTCACAGCATACTTGTATGATTGCATGAAACAATGATCATTCCTGAAGAAGTTACCTCATAAGCCAAAACAATTGAATCCACATGACTGCTTGCTGTTTGAAAACACAATAGTTTAGCATTTTTTTATCATAAAACTTGGCTGATATCAATGTGTTCATTGTAAAAGTTCAGACCCTAGTTGTGTTCCACAAAAAATCAGTTCTCGACCAATTCAATACCAAGCGAAAACATCCAAACAATCCAACAACACAGATCAAACCATCACACCAATTTCATTAGCTTACCTCATCCAACAATACATTTTTCATAACTTGGCATCGGCTATATCCAACTGATATTGAGTGACTAGCATTCACTCCCCATATTGTCAATTGTCAAAACATCATCCATAGCTTGTTTCCAGCTATATCAAACTAATATTGGGTAACTTGTTTGAGTTCACTCATTATTCTGTCCACCATCACATTTATCCAAATCATAGCCAACACAAATCCTTTCACAACCATATCGTGATTAACCTATTCAGGTTACTCTCCCCGTCAATAGTCCAGAGCTTATTTAAGTCAAATCTACACAACGTGCAACAAATCGTCTAATAACTCGTCTCGAGTTACATCATCATCATATTGAGATAACTTGTTTGAGTTACTCTCCTTATCAGTCATCACAAGCTTATTCACGATAAATCCAAAGTAATCAAAGTCATAATGGTATTCACTCGCAGTCACAATCGTGAAAATGACGACGAAGAAGTCGCACAACCAGAACTCACCACTGAAGAACAAGAACAAGTCAATAGGGTGATAGAACAAAACAAAAATGAATATCTGTTACGCATCCTAGCCATGGGGGCAAAACTACCCCCTGACTTCGGGACCGAAAATTTAAACAAACTCATCGACAATGGTGAATCTAGTTATCACAATGAAATACCAAACAATCCAAATGGTTCTTCGGCCGAAGAATTATTCACTAAAATCCAAGATTTAACAAAGAAACTTGAGGAAACAACGATTAGAGCTGAAAGATTAAAAGACCTCAATCTAGATTCTAATACTCGCGACATGTTTGATAAACCGTCCCCCGCTTCTCCATTTGCACAAGAATGGAAACTTATGAAAGACACCATTCAGGGACTGCAAAAACAATCGAAACAATTCAACTTTGAAGAATTGTGTCCTTATCCATTTGATACAGAAATATCACGATTACCATTTCCGCCATCCTTTGAAATCCCTAAGTTTGATAAATACAAAAGAAAAGGTGACCCCCGTGAACATGTCAAGGAATTTTACATGCAATGTCAGGAAGTTGCCTATCGAGACATGTACCTTTTACGATTATTCCCCCAAAGTTTAGGAGGACAAGCTTTAGACTGGTTTTTCCATCTACCCAAAGGGTCGGTCACGACATTTGCAGACTTATCGGAGAAATTTGTCAAACATTTTTCTTATAACCTAGACTCAGAGATAACCATGCTTGATCTCTGCAACACTAGGCAAAGGCCAAACGAAATTTTTTTCTTCCTTTTTACAACGATGGCGCAGAATTGCAAGCCGATTTCCCTGCTCAGTACCCGAGAGACAACTAGTTAGCATTTTTGTCCCTAATCTCAATGCCGAATTATCATTCCACATGCAAATGCATTGTCTGAATAGTTTCGAAGAAGTCATCAAAAAGGGGACACAAATCGAAAAAGCCCTCATTTTTAAGGGCTTACTTAAAGCACCCTTTAGAGACCAACCTTATCGAGACACTCCTCAGAACCAGGACAAATCTAAATTCTTTAATCGGAATCGAAATATCGTCAACGATGGCATTACTGATTCCCGCCATGTCCGAAATGTCCAAAACCATCCCACCAACACATTAAAATCTAAACAACCCATCATTATCCCTAGAAAGGAAGTTCCTTCTAGGGATCGACGAAGAGAGTTCACTCCTCTCGGAGAAAGTCTATCTAGTGTCTTTCGTCATTTGGACAAATGCTAATATGATTACATATCCCATTGTCAGACCCTTCGAAGAAGGACAACCCAAACCAAATTGGTATAAAGACAATGAATATTGTGATTACCATCGCATAAAAGGGCACTCCATAGATAGATGCATGCAACTCCGCCATTACGTCCAAGACCTGATTGAACGTGGAGACATAGAAGTTGAAAATACTTCTGAGACAAAAACACCTAATGAAAAACTTCACATGTTCAAAAATCCATTCCCTAATCATGATAACAATTCAAAAGATAAGGGTCAATCGTCAAGTAATGTCGAGTTTGACTGATCATATTGACCATAGATTATGACCAAGACTTAGTGGCAACTATAAAGATGAAATCGACCGTGTAATTACCACTAGACGAGAAAAAAATATGGGTCCCTACAACAAAAAATCGCCACTTCGTCCCCGGCATCACCTCCTAATCCACCATCTAATTCCGCCGCCAATTCCTCTCCACAACCTATGCCGTCATTTAATATTGTCAAACAATTAGAGAAGACTCCCGCACAAATTTCAATCATGGAACTACTTAATTCTTCTCCCGCACTACAACGCATCCTTATGCAAACATTGAATAATGCTCGTGTCCCTGAGGACATCAATTCACAACAATTTCAGGCTTTAATTACACATCTTACAGTCCCCAATCCTATTTTATCTTTTGGTCCCGATGACATGCTTAATCCCAATATCGCTAATAATCATTCTTTATACGTCGAGGGTTATGTAACTCATCGTAAAATCAAGCGTGTCTTAATCGACAACGGATCAGCATTAAATATTTGTTCCATGAAACTTTTACGTTGTCTAGGTTACACTAAAAATGATTTGCAAAACAATATCATAACCATTCGTGGGTATGATAATAGCGAAAGAAAGTCTGAAGGCACAATCACGTTGCCTCTCCAAGTTGGACCCATCACCTTAGACACGATCTATCATGTGGTAGATGTAGAAGTTGCCTATAACATTCTTGTCGGCCGACCATGGATTCATGCCATGAAAGCCGTCCCATCAACATTCCACCAATGCATTAAGTTTCCTCATTTGGAAAAGGAATTTACATTACGTGCAGATCCCCAACCTTTTGAGTATTGTAGATTCCTCAAAGGACGGTATCGACATGATCACTATTGTCCATCACAGATAAATATGCTCCACCTCATATAATTCCCTAATGAAACACGCATTGATCCCGATACACTCCCTAACAAGCAATCCAAAACCATCATCTCACAACCA
The DNA here is from genome assembly GCA_018340775.1 of Taxus wallichiana var. yunnanensis. Taxonomy (NCBI): domain Eukaryota; kingdom Viridiplantae; phylum Streptophyta; class Pinopsida; order Cupressales; family Taxaceae; genus Taxus; species Taxus wallichiana. Next base: position 799,298,826 of record CM031235.1, read on the forward strand.
AAACACATTTTCCAATCCATTATCATCCGCTTGTCAACCACCTTCCACCAGTCCTCCTCCCACTAATCAATCATCCTCTTCCACTAATCAAGCTTCTTCTTCCAGCAACAATTATTCTTCCACCACACCACCTTCTTCTTCACCTAGCCAATCTTCTTCATCCAACCACACCTCCTCTATTAAGATACCTCCTCCTGTGAATAACCAACCTTCATCCTTCAATCCACCCCCTTCTTCTTATAACCCATTTTCTTCATCTTTTAAGACTACCAAACTAACTTCCCCACCACATGAGGTACCTATTGGTCCCCCATCTCACACATTTAAAATCATTGACACGGGATGCGGTGAATATCAATTTCAAAAGATGGCAGACTCTTTTTATATCACCAAATCCCCACATAGCTATGGCAAACCTAACGCTCCACATCTGAGAATCCATCCCAATTACCAAATGGGTCAGTCAGTTTGGAAAAAGTTTGGTCATCTTGACAACGAACATATTCCAAGTTCTTCAGGATCTTGGTTATATAATGACGACTTTGCTCCATGTTATGAGTCCCCTCAATTTACCAAAGCTCACCGAATAATGAAAAACATGCGATGGCAGGGTAAAGGACTCGGTCCAAATGAACAAGGTCGTTTAGACCCTATAAATTGCACACAACATCACGGTAAACATGGTCTAGGTTTCAAGGTGTTTGATGTCGCTCCCATAATAATTTCAAGTGACAATGATGACACCAGAGCCGATAATGAAATTAGATCTCCATGTAGTCTTTTTGAAGACCTCGCTGAAACACATCTTGCCTTTGAACATTTTTCTATTAATGTCATCAATTTTGAGCCTACACATCCAAGTCTCATAGACCATGGCCAACCACATCATGTAGCCATGGACATGTTCCAAAATGATGAAGCCATCGAAGAATTCCTTGGAACTCGTGACCAAATACCTACTTCAGACCATAGAAAAGGATTTGAAATCAATCTAAATGCATCGGCCTATTTTGGCGAAGAGATAAAATATTCAGATCCTTCACCGTCAGAAAATTTGGATCAAAAGCGCAAACAGAGGATTTCCCATAGTCAAAACCTCACCACCACCTTATCCAATAAACATGTCAAAAAATTCCAACAAACACCTGACACTGATGACCTACATCAACCATTAGCATTGTTCTTCGAAAAGGATACATCTAAAATGCTTGTAGAAGAAACAAAAGACATAAACATTGGCACCATCGAACAACCAAAAATTTTACAACTTGGCATTAGTCTGTCTGACCAAGAATGCATGGAATTTACAACACTCCTTATTGAATTCCAAGATATATTTGCATGGACGTATAAGGACATGCCAGGCTTGGACCCATCTCTTGTAGTACACCATCTTGTGGTACATCCAGATGCAAAACTTGTAAAGCAAAAACTACGTAAAATGCATCCCCAAGTTGCATTACTTGTTAAAGCCGAACTCGAGAAACTCTTGGAAGCTGACTTTATTAAACCTATTGATTATTCAGCATGGATATCTAACATAGTTCCTATCGCCAAGAAAACTCCTGACATCAGAATATGCACAGACTTCCGTGACATCAACAAGGCTTGTCCCAAAGATGACTTTCCCTTGCCAAATATAGACATGATTGTTGATTCTACGGCAGGCCATGAAATGCTCTCCTTAATGGATGGATTCTCTGGTTACAATCAAATACATATTGCTGAAGGAGATCAACATAAAACAACATTTACTACACCATGGGGCACCTTCTGTTATAAGGTCATGCCTTTCGGATTGAAAAATGCTGGTGCTACCTATCAACGAGCAATGACTGTTATCTTCCATGACATGTTACATGATATCATGGAAGATTATGTTGATGATATATTAGCAAAATCTAAAACACGAATAGGGCATCCAAGTGTGTTGAGACGCATTTTCGATAGATTACGTGAGTATAAGGTTCGTCTTAACCCAAAGAAATGTGTGTTTAGAGTAACCTCTGGTAAATTATTAGGGTTTATTGTCTCACGAAGAGGCATAGAAGTGGATCCTGCCAAAGTCAAAGCCATTATGGAAATGCCTCCTCCTCAAAACCTAAAAGAATTACGCAGTCTTCAGGGAAAGATACAATCTATTCGGCGTTTCATATCACAGTTGGCTGACAAGTGCCATCACTTTAATCAGTTACTCAAGAAAGATGCACACTTTCACTGGAACCACGATTGCCAAGATTCTTTTGCTAAGTTAAAAGAATACCTCTCTAGTCCACCTGTTCTTATGTCACCAGTTGCCGATAAACCTATGTTGCTTTATACATCTGCCACTGAACATGCCATAGGAGCTCTACTAGCACAACATAACAATCAAGGAAAAGAACATGCTGATATTACCTTAGTCGAACACTTATTGAGCACGAAATACGTTATTCCCAAATCGAAAAAGTATGCTTAGCGGTTGCCTTTGCATTCCATAAGTTACGTCATTACTTGCTCAATCACACAACTAAGTTGATTGCCAAAATTGATCCTCTCAAGTATTTGTTGTCCAGACCCATTCTCACGGGAAGAATGTCTAGTTGGGTTGTATTACTTAGTGAATTCGATGTCGAGTTTGTTCCGCAAAAAGCAATTAAAGGACAAGCCCTTGCCGACCAACTTGCCGAGGCACCCCTTCCCGCATGTAACCACTTGCTTTTCTTTTTCCGATGAAGATATTCTACACATAGACATCGCGCACTACTTGACTCTATTTTTGATGGATCTTGTAATCTCCATGGCTCAGGGGCTGGTATTTTGCTTATCACACCCAATGGACATGTTATCCCCAAATCATTTCGCTTAGCATTCCCATGTACCAACAATATCAGAATATGAAGCTCTCATCGCAGGATTAAAACTGGCTATATCTTGGAATCTTACAGAATTAGTTGTATTTGGTGATTCTTTACTTATCATCAAGCAAGTTACCGATGAATACCAGGTCAAGGATGAAAAAATTATCCCATATAAACGCATGGTGGATAGTCTTCGAAGCTATTTTCGATTAATTAGCTTTGATCAAATTCCCAGAATTCGTAATAAATCTGCCGATGCTATGGCAACCATCGGGTCCCTATTAGAAATCACATCTAGTCAACCCCAGGCACATTTTCTTGTTGAACATCTCTTAATGCCTGCCTATGATCTTCCTGAAAACACTATGGTATGTGAGATCGTGGGTCTGAATAACCCTTGGTACCACGATCTTTATACCTTCATTCATGATAAAACGTTTCCTGCCAACATGAAACCAATGCATAAACGTGCTTTAGCACAACGTGCTTCTTGTTACACCATTTTAGCAGAAACTCTTTATAAACGAGGATATGATGGCACCCTGCTCCAATGTCTTAATCAGGAAGAATCCTCGAGTGTCTTAGCTGAAATCCATTCTGGTATCTGTGGAGCACACATGAATGGTATCGCCTTAGCCAAGAAAATCTTGCGAGTTGGATACTATTGGCCCACCATGGAAAGTGACGCATGTCATTTTGTCAAACGTTGTCAAGCATGTCAAAAGCATGGAAATCTTATCCACGCACCTTCCCAGGCATTACAATCAATAACCACACCATGGCCCTTCTCTCAATGGGGACTTGACCTCATTGGTAAAATCAGACCAACATCTTCCGATGGACATAAGTTCATCATTACCGCTACCGATTACTTCACTAAATGGGTAGAGGCTATGCCTCTCACTTATGTTACCGATAGCCAAATATCGAAATTTATTTTCAATAATCTCATATGTCGATTTGGTATTCCATCCGCTCTGGTTGCAGATAATGGAAAATCATTTAAAAACCAGGATGTAAAAGACCTAGCCAAACGTTTTCACATCAAACTTAAATGGTCTACTCCATACTACCCTCAGGGCAACGGTCAAGTGGAAGCAACCAATAAGACCTTAAAATCCATCATGGAAAAGATTGTCAACACCCATGGACGAAATTGGCATACTCAAATTTACCCCGCTCTTTGGGCTTACCGTACATCTTACCGCACGCCTACCGGAGCCACCCCATTTTCCCTTGTTTATGGTTGTGAAGCCATTTTACCTATTGAGATAGAACTCCCATCCTTGAGGATCTCCCTTAAAGATGTAATTAATAAGGATGAATACCGATAAATCACGGCTTCAGAGCTTGAGCTTTCGATGAAAAACGACTTAATGCTCTCAATCATCTTCAAGTCTATCAAAACCGATCGCAACGCATTATCATAAAAAGGTAAGACCAGAGAATTGAAATTGGTGACCTTGTTTTAAAAGAAAATCAAAAGAATACCACTAAAGAACGAGAAAAACAAGGAAAATTTGAGCCTAATTGGTTAGGACCCTATGTAATCACATGCTAAATTTGGCCTGGAGCCTATAAATTGGCACCGCAGATGGTCAAGATCTTGATGAACCAATGAATGCAGTTCATTTAAAGAAATTTTATCCTTGAGATGTTCACTATTCCAGGATACAACATGTACATTGTTCCTTTTGTCTTGCTTATCTCCAAATAATTCAAATTTATTCATTTCCATTGGCAGACATTTTCATTATCAAAATCACATCTTCATATTTATCATCATGAGACAAGTGCTAATATAAATCCTATTAAGTTTGTGAGCATCATACTTCTTCCACTTTCAGTCGCTTTCCTCTATGGTCATACCTAGAAGTTTACTGATGGTAATATATCCCCTTCTAATACATTCTCTCTTTCATAACAAAGCTCTAAACTTCGTTACCCGGTTCGTTTGGTCGTCCATCTCGGTCTTGGTGTTGAACCTCGCGGCCCTACTAGTCGTGTGGGGCTGAGATTGGGGGCAAACGTTTCTTCCCAAATACAAAGAACTATTGTAAAAAAATCCATCAATTCAATAACTTATGAATAATTCATTGTCACATATTTCGTCCTTCATAGTCTTTGGTGTTGAGCCCACACTTCTTACTAGTAGTGTGAGACTGGGAATGGAGGAAGGTGCCCTTACTCGTCTACGTCTTGTCTTCGGTGATAAACCCTTTCCTCTTACAAGTGGCATGGGGAAAAGTGTAGAGGGTCATTCTCATACAAGCATAAAAACATTGCAAAATATTCCAAAAAAAAAAAAAAAAAAAAAAACAAGAAAAACAAACAAAAAGGAAATTCACTCGCCTATATTTTGCCTTTGGTGATGAGCCCTTGCTTCTCACTAGTAGCATGGGGCAAGGCATAGGGAGTCATTTCAAAAATACAAAATCTTACAAAGTGCTTACAAATTATAGAATCGCCAAACACGTAATTTAGATGCCTAAGTGAAGAGAGAACTATCCCTTAACCTCATATCTTATCAATCAAGTGAGCCACATAACCTGTCTAAGTCTAGCATGTGACTCATAAAGTGAAAGCTATTTTTGAAACCGGTTTAGTACCATTATGAAGAATGGAGTCACAATTTCCCAAAGGGATTGTTGTTAGCATTTGTCTCTATATTCATTATCTACCTCCTACGTCCTTCTTGATTCTTGGTGATGAGCCCACACATCTTACTAGTTGTGTGGAGTCAAGAATGGAGTTGGAATTCTTTTCATCATATCATCACCACCATATCATGCCAATGGAAAGTGAATTTATGTTATTTTGAGCATAAGTTACAATGCGGAACACGGTACATCGTCTCTCAAAAATAAGTCTGCACTCTGGTCCATAAATTGTCAATCACAATGTAAAAATAAAAAAACATTTGAAAATCGTCAAAAATCCAAAAACAATGTAAAAATCTAAAATCAAAAACATTTGAAAATCATCAAAAATCCAAAAACAGTGTAAAAATCTAAAAATCCAAAAACAGTGTCAAAATCCAAAAATCTAAAAACAATGTAAAAATCTAAAAATCAAAAAACATTTGAAAATCATCAAAAATCCAAAAACAGTGTAAAAATCCAAAAATCCAAAAACAGTGTCAAAATCCAAAAATCTAAAAACAATGTAAAAATCCAAAAATCCAAAAACATTTGAAAATCATCAAAAATCCAAAAACAGTGTAAAAATCCAAAAATCCAAAAACATTTGAAAATCGTCAAAAATCCAAACACAGTGTAAACATCATAAAAATTCAAAAACATTAGAAAATCCAAAAAAATTATAAAATTCAAAAACAAACATTAGAAAATCAAAAAATCCAAAAACAAAAACATTAGAAAATATCCAAAATACAAAAACATTTGTAAAATTTTCAAAAGACCAAAAACATCCACAAAATTGTAAAAACTCAATAAGTAACACAGTTCATCCTTTGAACTATTATCCCAAACGAATGGTCCAACCACCTTATGACTACCAATTTCAAACCACTTCTCCTCGCGTGAATCCTCGCTTGGGGAAAATCCGGCTCTCATTGTTTCCTTGTTTGAGGAGATGACCCAATCGTTTGTACCTGCTTGGGGCACATCTAATCAATCATCACTGTGGAACACGTTAGGGACATGTTTACTGGTTCTTGTGTTGCATTATTAGTGGCAAATTATTAATTGCTTTCTTGTATCTTGATATATTACAGGGGGCATCTTGATTTTATATATCCTGGTGTTCTCGTAATATTCTGTAATATTCTCTGATTGCATGTCGTATTGGGGCATCATACTTTCTTGATGGCCTCTGTCTATGCTCTCTTCCATTTGCATATCGTACTGGGGCATCAAACCTTTTTGATGGCCCCTGTCTATGCTATCACGCATATTACAGTCTAGTCATCCTGATCTTTTATATCACGATGCATCCTGTTATGTGCTATATTAAAATTAAGATGCTTTTCATCACGTGAGTATCTTCCTGCATGATCAACATCTTACTTTGCACCCCATCCATTCACCCATACTAATGCATTCTCCAGTTTGCGAATCCTACTTGATCACTATTGCAGTTTGCGAATCCTACTTGACGATCTTTCTCAAGTAGCATTCACTATCCAGCAGCTCCTTCTCCCCCACCATGATCACCATGTATTTGATCCATTCATTCTCACTTCTCATTTTTACTCCTCCGCCGCTTATACCCATATTACCCTTCTCACCATTCCTGTCCCCTCTCACCCATTGGTATTCTTTCCTTTCACCCGTTTTCTTCCCGCTTGACAATCTTACTTAATAACCCCTTCTATATGGAATCCTCAGTGGAGGTTTACCCTCTCCCTAAGATCTTCCCGCTGTAGAAGCTTCTTCACCACATGCCCTCTCATCAAATAACCATCACCACCAAACACATCTTCCAACTCCACCTCTTCTACTTCCCATTCCCGCATCATTACTCTCACCACGTGGGCATCCCAATTAAGGATTCCCCTCACACTCTCCACCCTCCACTGCATATATTCCTTCATCCATTCATGTTATACTCCTTTGTGTCCTTTCTTTCTTATTATCACCTCATCTCATATCATATACCACTTAGGCATACCTCACTCACTCTTTTCTCATCCTTCCCCAAATCCACCTTATGCCTGGTCATCCTACTTACACGCTCTCGTAGTATGGCAAATTCACTTGAGGGTTCCCCTTCAGTCCATTTTGTCATACCCTATTCCCACCAACTCTAACATCATCCTTCTTCTTCCTCAGCTTGGCGATCTTACTTAACCATTCCAGCCACATGGCAATCTTACTTAATACTTCCACTTAAGGTTGATCTGCCCTGTGGCCTTCCCCCATCCCATCATATTTCGCCCATCTTATTTCTCCCACCTCCTTTTCGATTCTCGCAAACACCACTTCTCGCTTGACCATTTGTCATCTCGGCTTTGCTCACATGGCAATCTTACTTAACCACTTCCGTCACATGACAATCTTATGTTAGGGTCCTCCCTACACTTAACTTGTCATCGGGAACTTCTCCCCCCGCCTCATTCTTAGTTCACTTTATTGATCGTTTCTTCCACACTGGTATCTCCTATTACCCACTTTTTCCTCCTACTATTATCCTTTCTCCACATATCTTCTTACAACATACACCTCATCTCTTCCACCTACAATCACATTCTTTTCCCCCATTTTCCCCTCCTTGATCCATCATCCTTCATACCATTTCTTCCCATTCTTTTCATGTCTTGGTTCTTCATCGTCACCTCGTTCATCCTCATCACCCCCATCCTCTCCTCGCTTTCACTTCGTCCCAACTCCTCCCTCCCATCTTCTTCACTCTTTCCCCTTCATCTTCTCACATCCCCCTACATTTCTACCCACACACATATTCACCATTATTGTTAATACTCCTATATCATTCTTTCATCAGCATCTTCTCTTCCCGCACTTATAATTGTCAACGGTTTTTCCTAAAAATTATCAATCCTCATTCCGCACGACCTCATTCACTCCCTTGGACCTTCCAGAGTTTCCCTTCATTCCTTCCCTCCTCTAAGCCCACCACTCATTGGCAACGGGTTTTCCCTAACGTCCCTTTGTTGGCGTTACCCTTTCCAGTCCTCCTTCGCTTTCTCTTTTTCTTCATTTTTTCTTTCACCCTTCCCCACCACTCATTGTCAAGGGGATTTCCCTAACGTCCCCTCATTGGCATTGCCTCTTCTATCCCCCATTCTCTTTTCTCTCCTATTATTTTCCCTCACTCCCACCCTTTCTTGTCACTTTTTACCCATCTCTCCATCTCCTCTTTGCCCTCTTCAATATCTTTACTGTCTTCATCATACCTCCTTTTTCTATTTTCCCATCATCCTAGTATCCTTATTTCATGCATCTCCACATCTTTTCCAATCGATGTCATTCCTCCCCTCTTTCTTCTTTGAACATTCCTTCTACCATTTCCTTTCCACTTATTACCCCCTTTCTGTATTCCCTTCCTTCTCCATCATTTCCTTTGTTATCCTCTTCTCTCTCCCACCCCTCGTCTTATTTCCCTTCCCCTATATCATCTTCTTCCCCTTTTTCCATCACGTTTCCTCCTTACATCCCCATCGATAACCTGGTTGTTCAGCGTTGTCCTGTCTTTTTTATCATCCCACTCTCCACATGCATCTCCATACGGTCTGTTCCATATTCTTTGCCTTGGTCTTCCTCGCAATGACGTGATTCCTTCAATCTTCTCCTTGTATTCATTCTATCTTCCTTTCCTCTCCCCTAATTTTCACATTTCTTCTGACCACTTCCCCTTTTCTCTACCACCCCTACCTTTTCGTTCATTCTATATATGTTTCTCTTCCTTTCTCTCCTCTTTTTCACACTTTCCTCGCCCCTCATAGTTTTTTTTTTTTTCTACGTTCTACTTCTTCTTTTGTCCTCTTTCCATTTCCTCCATTTCACCCCCTACTCCCACCTCGTTTTCTCCTTCTTATTTATCCTTTCCCATTTCTGACTTTTCTTCACTCTCTCATTTATTTCACTTCACGTATCCATCTTTACTATCTCTGTTGCTTCCTTCATTTTGCACATCTCTCTATTTCATCCCTTCACCCTCTACTCTGTCATTTTCCTCTTTTTACCTTGTTTGTCCTTCATCATTCCCTTCTTCCCCTATCATCCCTCTCTCTTATTTCTACCTCTTTCATTCCTTTTTTTCCCCTCCCCTATCTCCCTTACTCTTCTCATAATCAACCCCCAACCCTATCCATTCCCTTTTCTCTTTCCCACACACCCTCACACCTAGCATTCAAGGTCGATTGAATCCTTTCTCCATTTGCGTCGTGCGGTCATTCCAGTCTCTTCCACTCCATTATCATCCTCTTCTCCACTGAATCCATTTCCTTTCTTTTCGAGAGTTCTGTCATATATTTCATTCTCATCAGTCCTCTCGAGGGGGCATCACCACATCTATCCATAATCACATCTTCTCATGACATTTTTGTCTTGGAGGATACTATGACATCCGTCACTCACCACTTTCTATTCTCCCCAACAAACATTCGCTCTACCTTTTAAAAAGTAGATTGAATTCTTCCCCCATACCGTCTACTTTCTTTGAAAGGACACTACTTTCATAGTACCCTTCCAAAGAGGGGCAAATGTAGACACCCCAATTTCACATCTATCCTAAATCAATTAATTCCCCTTCCTCATTTCCCACAAAAATACACTTCGAATTAATCAAATATAATTTGATTAATTATCCATTTCAAAATTTAAAAATAATCTAATCCTCACCACATGTCATTATTCTCCATGTTTTTCCACTATTGAATTAAAAATTCAAATTCAAATCCTCACCCATTCTTCGTGGTCCCCACTCACCTAAAATCCTCCACTTATGAATTAAAAATATAATTCAAATCCTCACCCATTCTTCGTGGCCCCCACTCACCTAATCTTGCACACATTTTCAAACCACTCATCTAATCTTGCCCACATTTTCAAACCACTCACCTAATCTTGCCCACATTTTCAAACCACCCACTTAATCTTGCCCACATTTTCAAACCATGATTACTTAAATTAATCTAAGTTAATCATTCCCCCAGGCTATAAATACAACCTTACCCCTCCCCTCTAAACACACGGAGAATAAGCTTTCATGCCATATCTAAGTTCTTGCATCCTTTGAGCAAAGAACATCATTTTGCCTCGTCCTAATGCCAAAATAGCCTCATAATCCTTTTTTCCCATCGAGTGCAAAGTAAGAAGATCGTTGTTGCAGAAAGGTCTTGCTCCGTCTTGAAGAAAAGCACCTACATATCACAAAATCGGGCTCAATCCAAGTTTCCTAGCCCATTCGAGGTTTGCTATGAACGCGAAGGAGGAGGTACGATTGTTGGTATTTTATTTCCTTGTTAGTAGTGTATTTTTCATAGCTTACAAGAGTGTGCCATGTCATCATTTAACCACAACTTTGATTATGTATATCTTTCGCATACGAACTCAGATTTGGTCCATTCAAAATGTGTCAGAAATCTTGCGAAAAGCTCTATACCATGGAACTGATTTTAAAAAATTACAAGACTATCAATTTTTCCTTGTCACTAATTTCCACGTGTCACCTTGTCATTGGTCCACTTGTTGACATGTTGACCAAAGTTGACTTCCTTGTTGACTGAACTTTGACTGGACATAACTTGAGCTCAGAGTGTCCATTTTTCACGTTCTTATAGTCGTCGGAAAGATCTTTAAAGGATCTACTGCACTGACATGGTTTAGGGAAGTTTAGGGAACTTTTAACACTAAAAAATATCCCTAATCAGTGGGGTTATAAAAGATATCCAAAGTCAAAGGTGAACCTATTGAGAAACTTGAAAAAGGAGAGATAGATCCTTTGCACTCTCTTGAGCATCCGGTAGATCCAATTGTCCCTACGAAGTGGTTGAAATAACCAATCCTATTCATGATTTGGTTCCCTACCAAACACATGAGGTGTATGATCTCATTTATGATCCTTCCAAGCCATTCTCATGGATGATTGATTTTCTTGGAGAGGAGTCAAGAATAGTGCAACAAGTTGTGATATACAAATTTGAGGCCATATCGAAGTATATCAATACAAAACGAGTAATAAAGCACATACAACCTCTAGGTTATTCACGAGGCTTATGGAGCTCGGTTTTGGAGGTTTCTCACCCAAAATTCATCAAGCCCGTGGAAGAAATGATACCCAATGAATATGTGATGACAAGAGTATCTTTGGGGAAAACTACTTATGAGGGCGGTGTTCACATTTTTATGGAGTCTTCATCATATATCCTCACATAGAATGAGGAGTAAAAAAAAATCATGAAATAATTAGAGGAAAATTTGAGGACCTTGCCTTCATATGTACAATCTTTTCTTGAACTAGATGCATCATCTCTGCATCGAGTTGAATAAATCTCTCCCATTTGTAGCTTTTGATCCATAAAACAAGCTCAAGCATTCAAAATGCAAGAAAGGGAATGTGACCAATGGGTAAGCATGATCATGGAAAAGAGGAATGATATTTTCCTTGATATTTTCTCTTTATTCACATTCCTCTTAGTCACAAAGTTGAAAATCAAGAAAACTATAGGTGATATCAAGAAGGAGAAGGTCCTATGGGAAAACAATCTCCCATTGGTAAGAGAAATGAATGATTTTGATTCTTATGCCTTGGTAATCTCGAGTGTGTTTTCATCTACCTCAAAGAACCTGTCTCCCATTTGGTCCCACACCATAAATTGAAGGTGTGATGCTGAAAAGAGGCTATTTCTAATTTGGAATCTAGTGAAGAAAATGTTTCAAGAATTTTGGAAGATCTTGGCACAAACATGCATGAGCTTGGTACTCCTCTTAGTGAGAATACTTCTTTGAAGAATCTCTAGGATTCATTTTGAGAATTGGTTCGGGAAATATTAGTGATGCTCTTTTCTTCTAGTGGTGATACTTTGTAAGTCCTTGCAAATATTAGAGGTTCCATTTCTAATACCACGAAGAGTCATGAAAAATGGTTCAAACAATGTAGAAAGATCAATACCATTCTCGAGACTTGGCTCAACATATTAAATCATGTTAACATCTCGAGAGGTTGAGAAATTATCATTCATAGTTTCCAGATTTAGTAAGATGGTCAAAGGACAAATCCCCATCATTGGAGATATTATGCGAAGCATAAAAGAGTTTATTATTCATAATAGGAGGATTATTCATCAAACAGTTAGTCAACTACCTTCTCTTTATTCATCTTTTCCCCTCTTCCTTCTCTCCCCATTTCTAATTATTCATTGTGTATAATCATGAAATTTTGTCTTTTTCACTTAAGTGACTTTCTAATGTTTCATTGTAAAAGTCCCTTTTGATTTATAAAAAGGAGACTTATTTTCTCACTTCTGGGAAGATGAAATGTCACAAGTGGAATAGTAACATGAAGAGTCATATGGGGGTAGATGAAGGGTTGTAATGTAAATATATAAATAGGGGTGACCTCCTCACTTGTAGAGGATGGTTATTATTGTTCTCTAGCTCTCATATTATCTCTAGAAGCAAGATAGTTGAATTCTTCCATTCTCAAATCTAATGCATTCCTCTCCATCTCAAATTCACTCCATAAACATGTACTTGTTGAATATAATGCAATGATACTTTGTGCTTCTTGTATCTTGTTCCTTGTTATATGTGAATGGTTTCTTCTCATTGAATTCATGGTTATATTATGGTTTTGAGGCAATAAAATCTTATGTGATATTTAGTGTACCTTAAAAGAGTTTTCTCTCTCTTTCTAACTGTTTCCTCCCTTCTATTACCTACAAGAACTTTCCCACAGGCATATGGAAGTACTCCTGTGTGATCCCGGTAAAAATACTAACCCCTAAGAAATTAGAATAATGTAAATATTTCTTGTTTTCAATAAATGGAGTTGCCCCATTCAATCAAAGGGACTTAGTCCTACACACTATTGGTGAGAGAAGCCCAATTTTCCCACTTGAAAAATTATTTCGCAAATATTTTTGGCACCCACCATGGGGCATATTTTTTTGTTTTTGAACCACCTTTTAATCCAAAAATCCCTAAAAAATCTGAAAAAATACAACAAAAGTCATATTTTGAAAGCCACAAGAGTCTTCATGTACACTCCATATTCTTTCCATCATGAAAATTCCAAGAAATCCTCCCTATTGCAACCCTTTGATCTTTTTTTCCTACAAGATACTCAAGAAGACATCACAATTGATCTAAGGAATTACATTTGGCATAATACATAAAGTTTTGAACATTTCCACATAGCTTCAAGAATTTTGGATTTGGAAGAAGAGTGTTCACAAGCTTTGTAAATGGAAAGAAAAGCTCAAAATTAAAAGATAAGAGCTTATAAGAACATTGTTTTCCTTTGTGCATTCATGCCAATAGATATAAGGTACAAAAGGTATTCCAAAGCTAGTAAAGTGACTGAACCATTTTTTTTAAGAGAAATTGCAAGCTGATTTAAAAATTCTATTAATCAAATTTCAAGGAGAACATGTCAACATTACTTTCTAGAATTTGATCCTACCTCTTCTCTAGAATATTCAGTCGATGGATTAGTAGTTCAACCATTGAAATATGTTCCTCTAGAAGGAGAATTTATAGAAAGAGTTGAATAAGAACAAAAAATGGATCAATAGGAACCTTTATCATGGGGAAAAACACATGTCCATTGGCTCTCAATCCTCCTTTGCATAAAGCGCCTAAGGGATCTGAAATAACTTTCCTAAGTTCTATAAAGATGGGAAGTAACACTTGGATGAGCAGATTGCAGCTTTTGTCATTTCTTATGGAGTGCTAGGTGTAGGATATGAAGAGGTGTCAATCCATTTGATTGTAGAATATTTGTAAGGGTGACCGCAAATTAGTTCTATAACCTTCTAAAGAGGTCTATTACTAAGCTGGAATGATATGAAGACCAAATTCAAATCTAGGTTCAAACCTACCAAATATGCTCATGTTCATCTTGAAAAATGGTCTCAATGAAGAAAGAAACTTATGATCTCATGAGGGAGTTCTTATCTAAGTTCAATAGAATGTTTTACAAGATCCTCGAAGCTTCCGACTATCGAGGATAAAAAGTTAAGATTCTTCACAAATATTGAGCTTCCTGAAGTCGAGCTTCGTGCTGAGAAGAACTCACCCAAATGATTTGGAGGAGGCATAAATTTTTTTATTGAAGTTTAAGATGATATGATGATTTTAGGGAAATTAAAGAAAGGCCCGAGAAAGAAGAAGGGTCAAATTTCAAGTTATGGAATAAAAAACTCATTAGTCTAGAATCTGGCTAATTATTTCTCTCTCTTAAGAAATAGTTGGATCAAGCTTCCATGAAAAATGATGATCCTAGGAAGAATTTTCCAAATAAACAAAGGATCAGTCCACTACCCCAAAGAATTTATCTTGAAGCACCTCTAATAAATGTAGCCTGTGATGCTAAGGATGAGGAATAAGAAATCAAAGAGCTGGAAGAAGAAAATGAGGATGGTAATGTCCTAGAGATTGAATAAGTAGAAGATGCATGGGTCAATTTCATTGAGTATTCCTCAAGAGAAGATGATGATGATGAAGATGCACCTAGTTTCTCATGTGCATTATTCACCTACTCTCGATCTAAAAAAATCTTCTTCCTCCACTTCTACGAAAAATAAGAAGAAAGAAGATCCTCAAGTGATGACTCTATAAAACAAAATAATCAACAAAGGATCTCCACTTCGCATTCTATGGAGTATGTGAAAGAAAATATGGACCTTGTGGTGAGAAAGAAGTAATTTGTGCTGCAAAGTCAGTTTATTAATGCTTCTCCTATTTCCAATTCTACTTCTACTAAAGGTAGTTCCTTCAAAATCTTCAAATGTTCCTACAAAATCAGCCACTATTTCCCAATCAGCTACTCCCATTGCTAAAACTGTCCCAACTTCTAAGGTATTACCTCTACCCAACAAAGCATCCACTTCCTTGGGGGTATATAAATTTTCTCCTTCCACTCCATTTGACATCATTAAGCATGTGAACAAGTCCAAAGTTAAGATTTTTGAATCTAAATTCTTACAAACTCATCTAGAGTAATTTGAAAGACTTATCCGCTATATCAAGGGTATTAGTTCAAATCCCAATGTTGCAGTCCCTAATTCCAAAGTAATACAACCAACTCTTCCTACCCCTCTATCTTAAAACATTCTTGCCTTGAGTGCATCTAAGACTAAAAAAGTTGAGCCATTCTATCTTTCCCTCCTTATCAAAGGTCACTAGTTGAACAATTACATAATAGACTCGGGTGCTTCAGATAATGTAATGCCAATAAAAGTTTATAACTCTCTTGAAATCACCTTAAATCAAGCCACTAGATCTTGTTACTCTATGGATTCCAAAGAATTTCCACAGTTGGGAAAATCAAAGATGCACAAGTAGGTCTTGCATATTTTTTGGACAAGATGGTTCTATTGACCATCTTGGTAGCTGACATCTTGACATATTTTAGAATGTTGTTGAGAAGAAGTTTTTGTAGAGACTTAGGAGGTGAGGTTAAGATGGATTGGTCTTTCATAACTATTCCAGTAAAAGGAGAAATGAGGAAGTTGTTACCCATGAGAAAAATGAAGTACACTATTTAAAAATCAGAGGATCCAAGAGCTGATGTATTATTTCAAGATAATGGACTTGGTAATTACTTCTTGACTACATAAAGAGATGAAAATTTTCCATTCCTTATAGAAGATGATGAAAATAGTTGTAGATAATGAAGTTCAATGGAAGCCATTCGATGTACTAGTTCAGAGCTGGTGTTGTTCTAACTTCTCCTTTGGGTGAGTTGCTTCCTTTTCCTATAAATTATAATTTGAGAACACTAATAATACCACAAAATATGAAGCTCTCCTTCTAGGGATGGATGTAGTTAAATCCATGGGTATTAAGAAGTTGAAATGTCTTGGTGATGTTAAAGTGATTGTCAAACAAGTTAGAAACCAATATCAAGTCAAGAATCCAAGGCTTAAGAATTACATGTATAAAGTATGGGATTGTATTGATTCTTTTGATACTTTCTATATTCAAGCTATTCCCCATGAGAAAAATGAGAAAGTTGATTCTCTCATAGTCTCAACTTCTCTAATGACCCCACATCCATATTTCAATAAGGAAAAATTTATAGTTGAAATGATTTTTAGGCTAAGTGTGCAAGATAACATCAATCACTAAGAAGTGTTCAATGATGGAAATCATCTTATCTCTTTCTTGGAGCAAAGAGATAACTTCAATAATATTTTCTATGAAGGAGTAATGCTTTGAATCGTGAGTCCATTACAGATGAAGAAAAGGGTGAGATAGATGAAATTGATTTAGAAGGGGTCATCAAACTAAAGGGAAATAAAATTCCAAAATTTCTTGTTTCTCTTGAAGACTTGTTTGATAAGCATGACATGTTTATTAAAGATAAAGCAATAGAATATTCTCGATGCACCATGAAGTTTGAAAAGAAAACATCGGCACCTGGAGCATCTGAGAATGATTAACATTGGAAAGTGATGTTCACTAGAGAAGAAAAAGATTTTCATATCATTATTGAGGAGATACTTGATGTACTTGGTTATTCATATGATGAGCTCAAATCCTTCAAGCCAAAATAAATGCATCACTCCATACAACTCAAGCTTGAACCTAATCCATTCAAGAAAAATAAATGACCATATAATCCTAAGTTTGCTGAAACGATAAAAGAAGTGCTGAAAATGTTGAATGTAAGAATCATATTTCCTATCCACCACTCCACATGGGTGGCCAATATTGTCCCAATGTGAAAGAAGATCGGAAAAATAAGGATTTGTGTCAACTTCCAAAACTTAAATCAAAGCTTCATTAAAAGACTAACCTTTTCCTATCATAGACCATATCCTACAAGAAGTCACAGGATCGAGATGTTTTCATTACTCGATGGATTCTCTGGATATAACCAAGTTAAGGTAGCAAAGAAGATAGACACAAAATGACTTTCACAACTCCATGGGGAACTTTTTCTACAAAATAATGTTGTTTGGCCTCATTTATAATGGAGAATTTTTTCAAAGGGTGATGGATCTTGCCTTAAAATATCTCAAGCACCACATTTTCATTTACCTTGATGACCTCATGATATTTTCCAAAAGGTGGGGAGATCACTTGAAACATTTGGAACAAGTATTGATCACGTGCCGACAACACAAGATCATTCTAAATCCTAAAAAGTGCATTTTTGGTGTCACGAAGGGAAAATCCTTGGTCACATCATGAACTAGGATGAAGCTAAGATTGATCCTGAAAGGATAAAGGAAATTCCAGGAATCTCCTTACCCACCAAAAAGTAGAGATTTCATTTATTCTTTAGAAAGGTAAACTTTATTCACCGCTTTGTTTTGGACTTTTTGAATTGACAAAGCACATTACTAGTCATGATGAAACTTAAGAAAGTTTCAAGTGGAGTAAGTAAGGAAATGAAGCATTTGATGGAATCAAGGAAGTAATTACAAAAGATATTACCCTGGTATGTCCAAACTTTGAAAAATATTTCATTATGTACTACTATACTTAGGAACATACTCTTTTAGCCATCTTAGTTAAGAAGAACAAAGAAGTTATCAAAGCACCAATTTCCTTAATAAGCTGCCCATTGAAAGATCATATGATAAAGTAAAATCAAATGGAGAAGCATGCATATGCCATGGTAAATACAATCAAGAGCTTTTGATTCTACATCCTAAAATCCCACACAATAGTTATGGTTCTAGGGTCTGCAATAAAATCAATCCTAACTCAACAAGATCTAGGGGCCAAAAGAGGCAATTAGGTGGCCAAGATTCAAGAGTATGACTTAGATATCTGACCTTTAAATCTACTTGAGGAAATGATTTGTGCAGGTTAATATTTGAAGATGAGTCTATCATGACTCAAAGTGAAGAAAAGGAATGCCAATGCTATGGATTCATAAGTAAGGACTTGCTTCAATTCCTTTTTACAAACACCACTAATGAGTGGTATTATGATATTACATAATTCCTCACCTATGGTGAGTGCTCAACACACCTTGATTATAAGAAAAATCAAACTCTCAAGTTGAAATCATCGGGTATATCATCTAGAATCATGTTCTATATAAGACAAGAATGGACACATGTTTCCTATGATGTGTTGACAAGGAACAATAAGAAAAGTTGCTAAAGGCTTACCATGAACAAGCTTGTGGTAGAAATTTATCCACCATGGTGACAGACTCACAAGATCCTTTGTGGTATGTACTATTAGCATACATTGTTTTTAGATGCTCAATAATGGGTTTCTAAATGTGAGCCATGTTAACAATTTGTGGTAAGACCACAACTTGCTGCACTCACTCTTCGACCAGTGGTCATTGAGAAAATTTATAGCAGCGAGGCCTTGATTTTATTGGTGTGATCAATCCTCACTTGAGTGCAGGTCATGACTACGTACTCACAACTACAAACTACTTCAAAAAATGGGTGAAGGCCATCCCCGTAAAACAAGTTAACTCTGAAATGGTATGTAACTTTATCAAAGAGAACAACATCATCCATTTTGGAATTCCTCAAAAGGTGGTGGTTGATAATGTAACATATTTTTCATCGATGGAACTGACTGAGTTTTGCTATAGCTATGGAATCTCACTCTCACATGTATCAGACTATTACCTATAAGGGAATGATCAAGAAGAATCTAACAATAAAATTATTGTGATAATTTTTTGTAAGCTTGTTGATCAAAATCAAAGAAATTGGCACAAGAAGCTTTATGATGCATTATGGGCGGACATGATCACTCCAAAAAAATAAATTGGCATGTCACCGTTCTAGTTACTTTATGGGATTAATGCCAAAATCCTCATCATGGCTAAATTTCTGTTCTCCAATTGGTTTGAAAAGTTGAGGACAATGAATTCTATGAATCTCTTGATAAGATAATCTTATATCTTGAGAAACTTGGTGAAGATAGGATAATGGTGGTTGATTGAATCAAAGAGCATTAATTGAAAGTGAAAAATATTTTTGACAAGAAGGCTAAGGAAAGATATTTTCAAGTTAGTGATCTTGTCTTACTATGGGATAAAATAAGGGAACCAAAGGGAAATCATGGAAAATTTGATTCTTTGTGGCTTGGGCCATTTAAGATCTAGGAAGCTTGTGGAGAAAATAATTTCTATCTTTCATATCTAGATGGTACCTATTTGGAATTGCCTCACAATGGCCAATACTTGAAATTGTATAAATAGTGAAAACATGTTTTCCCCCACATATACCATAGGTGATTTTAGGTTGTGTGTTTCCCTTTACCATTGTGTGTTTGTTTCTTGTTGTGTGTTGTGTGTTTGTGTTCAATAAGGAAGTTTCATTATGTGACTCTATAGCCCAATGGATAAGGCATTGGTCCATGTAGTGTCTTAAGATTTTGGATTTCATGCTTATCCTATCCCCACTTGTGTTTGATCCGAACAAGTCCCCAGAAATATCCAAATACTATCATACAAAATGTGTAACATGAAAAATTCAAAATCTTTACCATGACAAACCTTAAGCCACATTTGAAAATCCTTCTCCCGGTCTATGTAAATCCACCCTCTCGAATAAGTTAGTCATTATGTTGTCATCATAATGGCTAGGAGGGATGTGATAATATGATTTCAAGTGTATGTCATGCGCAAGGGGTAATTAAAGATAATTCATGAAGGGATATTGATCAAAGAGAAGAAAAGTAATCCCCAGGCCTAAAAAGGCCTATTTTCAGTATTTTTATACTTGGTGAGCACCCCCTTGAGAAGGTGTGATGGATCGTTGTATTACCTGTCATTTAACCAACTCATAGACAAGATGGTGTCATTATAACCATGGTGGTATCTAAAGCTATATACAAAAGGATAAAGAAATCTTATTCAACAATACTTCTTCCTAAGAAAACATGTTGAAATTAAACATGCATGAAAAAGAAACACACAACTAAACTATTGAAATAAATCTGCAGTAAATAAACTATGCTAAGAAATAACAGAAAAATCCTCCTCCTTGGGGAAGAGTGGATTTTGGCCATTCTCTTCCCTTTGGATTTGGAGCAACTACAATTAACTTTTAAAATTGCACTTGTATTTATTCAAAAATGATTTACAAAATATGCCCCCTTTCCAAATATATGGAAGAGGTATTTATAGACATTACTCCTAGTTTACTTGGTCCACACTCCAAGAACTAACTACCTATTCTTGGGCAGATTTATTCAAAGCAATAAATACTAAACAAACTTGACTATAACAACCCACTTATCGTGGAGAATATTTCTACAAATCATCCCTTTAATCTAGGAACACAAAGTGGGAGAGTACTTATTCAACATTCCTAATACTATTCCACTTGTTTACTCATCCTTGAAACATGGAGAGAAAATGGAGGAGTGTTAAGTCTATGACTTTGAATTCTTCTTGGAACGCCACATGCATGCATGAATTTGGATTGCCACATGTTTGGATCTATATTCTTGGTTGATGACATGGAAGCAAAGAGTGGGCTGAATAGTTTGGTGCTCCTTTACATTATTTTGGAACAAACCAAAATAATTTCACTAGTTGGGCATTTTCATAGTTGCATGAAGAATTTCCATAGTTGGGCATTTCCATAGCTACGTGAAGAATTTTGGTAGTTGCAATCTATGAACTTGGAGTAGAGTTGCTTATGACTGTTTTCTACACACTATTGCATTCCAACTTTAGAAGAAATATCAAGAAATAACAACAATTAGATTGCAAATAGATTTCTAAAGAGATAATAAGATAAATCCTATATTCTACTCTAAATTCACTTGAAAGCTTTATTTTAAGAGAGAGAATAAGAGTGCTATTTGGTGATATAATGAGACATATTTTGGTCTCATCATTTCCCCACACTTAAATTCTTGCATGCCCTCATGCAAGCTATTGATCTTCTGTAGAATTTGATTTTGTCAATACTTCTACATCTTTCAAATTGTCTTCTCCTTTTTCATGATAGTAGCAAACTGAGATTCTAGAAGTAAAATTTTTACTTCTTTCTTATTCATGCTCTCATGAGGTTTTTCTTAGATAATGTAGAGATATTTTTCCCCACACTTAGCTCTTTGTTTTCTCATGCATTATTCAAAATATTTGGAAGAGAGTGAGTCTCCCCCACACTTAGCTTTTGTGCATGACCTCATGTAAACTATTTTTTTATTCAACAACTTATAGATCCCAATTGTTGTAAACTGGAAAGACTTCATTTGCATCATTTGCTTTGTTACTTGACTTGATCAACACATGTAGATCTTGACAAATTTCTCTCTCTTTTTATAAGCTTTCGAGAAGTGAATTTATTTGTAATTAAAACAACAAATAACAATATTCGAGAATAGAAAAATAGAAGTTACCATACCATACTCAGTAATTATCATTGCTTTAATCATGTTGTATAACCATGATTTCCATCTCATAGATTAGAAAAACAAATAGATATGAAGTCAAGGCCTCTCTGCAACATAGAAAGCAGTAGCGAATGATTTCATCAACTAACCAAGTCGGCGTAAGAGAAGTAGTCATATGAATCCAAGAAAGACTTTGAAGTGAAAGTTATTGTTGTTTTTTTTTTTTCTTTTTTTTAATGTTTTTTAGTAATTGGCCATCCAAGAACTGGGCTTTTAACCAATCACTACCATTTTGGGAAATGTCAATATGATGGAAAATTAGGAAGCAATCTTCCAGAGTTTCTGCAACATCTAACCAATTGAGAAAGTTGATTACAATCTTCAACTTCTCCTTCAAAATGTAACCTTTGTGATCTGAGAACAATATACAACCATTGAAACAAATGTCTTCTTTTACGAGAGAATCAATCGCCCTTGGAATCCTCATATGATGAGTGCTCCATGAAGTGATGAACTTTCTTTGAACAAAGCAACTACTTAGAAGCTTATGCTGTCACCAAATTGTGAGCAAATGAAATAAAAATATTAATGTATTAGATAACAAAAATATAAAAAAACTTCATTTTTCTGAGGTATGGTTTGGCATAGGAGAAAACTTTGGCTATAATTGTTTCTTTGAAGAGTCAGGTGTACATGACAAATAAGAAGTTGAGAAACAATGGTAAATTGTTCTGGGAATATGATGGTTCAAGGAATTCTTCATTTATTGAGAATGTATGGTTTATTATGAGAGGTTGTGGGTATGATCCTTGAAGACAAATGGTATGTTGGAATTTCAATTAGCATATACTGGTTGAGCCAATATTTTTCTACAGTCATGAGAAGGATTAACATTGACTACTGCATATCGGAGGAATTTTGGTGGTTCCAGAAGTTGGGAAAATAAAATTTCAAAAAAATGAGACAAAGAGGGTAGCATGGAATGAATTAGGTACTGAAAATGAGGAGAGAATACTTGCATGCATCATAAGATTATTTTTAAAGAAAAAATAGTCTTCAACATGTTATGTTTTTGAGCAACATGCATTCAAACTACAATATCTTGGTCATTTCTCAACAAAAATGAGCGATTCAAAATGATCTAAAAATTTTATATCATTTAGAATAAGACCCATAAAACATTTGATCTATTTTGTATGAGGTGTAAGTGGTTTGTATCAGAAAACATTGCTATCAAAATAGTCTTCAACATGTTTTTTTAGCAGCGTGCAGTAAAACTGTGATATCTTGGTCATTTCTCAATGAAAATGAGTAATTCAAAATGATCTAGAAAGATTAGATCATGTAGAATAAGACACATAAATCATTTGAACTAATTATTTATGATATTCAAGTAATTTTCATCTAGAAAATGATGCTATTTTCACATAAAACTCCTTAAATCAACTAAATCTTTTCTTTGACCTCCTCTCGCAATTATTCTTTTGGTTTTTTCCTCCCATTCTTCTTACACAAATAATCCACAGAAATCTTTGTCTTTGTTAACCTGCACAAAGTTAGTTTTTTTACATTTCTTGCATGCATGAACTGGTATTTAATCTAATACATGCAACAAGAAATATTTTAGAATAGGAAACCCAAATCAATTCAGACCCTACAGAAATATATTATTTTACAATTTTTATAAAGATTAAGAAAAATTATCATTAGATTCCTATTGTATCCATTCCATCACACCAAAATACATGGGTAACTAGCCACTGTAATTGCTGTATATATAGGAAATGGAACTAGATACGGGTTTTATTTGATGACAATACATATTTCTATTATGAATTTTCATCCATATGTTGATTAAGGTAGTCAATCTTATCAACAATCTATAATATCATATTGAAATGATCAATATGAATATAATAGAAATATTTCTTAATAGAATAAATAATTACATAAACACATGTCTGATGGATTAATATGAAATGATGTTTCCATTTTATTGAGGAGAAGGTTTCTTTTGGAAATCTCCATCAAGTTTCTAAATCTAATTGCAGAAATAAAATTGCAGGAAAATAAATTACGGAAAAAGAAATTGCTGGAAAATAAATTATAGGAAAAGAAATTCTAAAGAAGTTATTGAATAAGAATCTCTTGTCACAAATCTTGCTAAGAGGTATTCTATTGTCACTAGAATACTCTTTTAGAAAAATTGAGTCTCCTAATAACACCATGATCCCGGAAATGACGCCAAAAATGACGGGTCGTTGTATTACTAGTCATTTAACCAACTCATAGACAAGTTGGTGTCATTATAACCAAGGTAGCATCTGAAGCTATATGCAAAAGGAGAAAGAAATCTTATTCAATAGTACTTCTTCCTAAGAAAACATACTAAAATTAAACATGCATGAAAAAGAAACACAACTAAACTATTGAAATAAATTTGTAGTAAATAAACTATGCTAAGAAATAATAGAAAAATCCTCCTCCTTGGGAAGACCGGATTTTGGCCATTCTCTTCCATTTGGATTTGGAGAAACAACAACTAAATTTTAAAATTGCACTTGTATTGATTCAAGAATGATTTACAATATGCCCCCTTTCCAAATATATGGAAGAGGTATTTATAGACATTACTCCTAGTTTACTTGGTCCACACTCCAAGAACTAACTACCTATTCTTGGGTGGATTTATTCAAAGAAATAAATACTAAAAAAACTTGACTACAACAACCCACTTATCATGGAGAATATTTCTACAACTCATCCCTTTAATCTAGGAACACAAAGTGGGAGAGTACTTATTCAACATTCCTAATACTATTCCACTATTTACTCATCCTTGAAACATGGAGAGAAAATGGAGGAGTGTTAAGTCTATGACTTTGAATTCTTCTTGGAACGCCACATGCATGCATGAATTTGGATTGCCACATGTTTGGATCTATATTCTTGGTTGATGACATGGAAGAAAAGAGTGGGCTGAATAGTTCGGTGCTCCTTTACATTATTTTGGAACAAATCAAAATAATTTCACTAGTTGGGCATTTCTATAGCTGCGTGAAGAATTTCCATAGCTGCAATCTATGAACTTGGAGTAGAGTTGCTTATGACCTATTTTCTACACACTATTACATTCCAAATTTAGAAGAAATATTAAGAAATAACAACAATTAGATTGCAAATAGATTTCTAAAGAGATGATAAGATAAATCCTATATTCTACCTTAAATATGCTATCCGTTATTAAAACTACATCTAAATTCACTTGAAAGCTTTATTTTAAGAGAGAGAATAAGAGTGCTATTTGGTGATATAATGAGACATATTTTGGTCTCATCAAGGTGTAGGGAAAATATAAAGCATCTAAGAGGTGTATAGTAGAGCTATGTAATCCTATGAGGAAGTTTAAGTAAGTCTTGCAAGAAAAATCAGGTTTAGGAACAAGTTATGTAACATCGGGCTACTTGTGGCATGGTGTAAGGAAATGGAAGTAATGAAAAAACTAGTTATCTTGTTCGAATGGTTCAAAAGCCTCAAGTAAAATTTGAAATAAAAATACTCATAAGAAATATAAGGAGGTATACTTCACATTGATTTTTTAGGAGATTATATGGTGCGGATTTTGAGACATGAGCCCGAGTAGTGAAAATTAAGATCCTTGATCCTGGTTGAGATTCAAAAAAAGGTTTTCAAATTTATAAGAAGATTTGGGACATGAATAAAATTTAAAAGTGACATATGTGAGTCCCTCTTCACACCTAATGTGTTTGTTATCCTTTCCATCATCATAATCTCGAGTGGCAATATCATTCACCAATGCACATGATTGAAAAGAATGGAAAAAGGGGTAAATTTAAAATTTCAGGAATAATTGGATCCTAAAAATGATGGGAATGTTTGCAGAAGCTATTTTGGATTAAAAAAATAAGGTTTTCCTATGGAACTCTAGGGAAGCTCTCGGGGCAAGAAAAATTTCTCAGGTGGATATTTTTAGTAGTTTTTGGTGAAGGAAAGGCTTCCAAAAGTAGCAAGGAACACTTGGAGACCCATGATGTCCATTTTTACTTTAAAAAATTAAATGGGGACATGGAGGACATCGAATGTGCCACCATAGTGATATGATTGGTTTATAAGCCTGCATCACTTAAAAAGTAACTTGATGGGTTAGAAAAGTGTTATAAACTCACATTGAGTTTGGCCCCTTTCTCATGATAGCTAGACCCATGATACATTTTCAAGAGGAATATTTACCTTTCAACCTTTCCCAAAGGGACACGGGGACATAAAAATGTGCCACCACATGGAGGATAATGTTGTGTCACTTAAGTCACCACTCTAAGTGTTAGAAGAATGTGTTCAAATCACCCTCACCTTTGGCCCCTTTCTCATGGATATTTGACCCATGGTGCATTTTCAAGAGGCTGATGTAAATTTATACCCTGGCCAAAATGGACATGGGGAAATCAAAATTCACTACCACTGGAGGAGATCATTTTGTCACTTAAATCTTGCAAACTAGCTCACTAGGTTTCATGTGCAACTTCATAACTTGATGTGTTTTTCCCCCTCTCCATTAATCATTCAACCTTGGAACATTTTTCACAGCCTGATGTCCTTTTGTCCATTAATAAATATGGTAATGGACATGGGGACATCTCATACCCATTTGGAAATTTTCAACCCTCCTTATTTTCCATTAACCTAGGTTAAGCCGTAATGGTCAAGGGTGAGTTTGAAGGTAAGTTAGCTAGGTTAGTGTTGTGAGGTGAGTATGAATAAAAAATTAGCCATTTTAAAAATAATTTTCTTATTTTTCTTCCCTCCATTTTTGTTGTGCTACTGTTATGCTTCCCATGTTTTTTAGAAACCCCATTGCTAAAACTAGTTTTTCTCATATCTCCCTCATTTGACTCCTTTTCCCTGCAAATTTACATATAGCTCTTGCTCTTGAATGCCTTGAAGATGATATAAACCTTAGTTTAATTGATTATATAATTTTTTCATAGCATCCCTTAAATATTTCAAAGGAAAATTTCCTTTTCAGATCCTGGAAAACCAGGAGATCAAAAACACTTAAAAATTAGACCATGAAATCACAAAACAAAAACTAATCTAATGAAACAATTTTCAACTCAATCGAAATCCGTAGAAGGAACCTTTACATTTTTATTAAGTCATCACATAATAATTTTCTAAAAATAGTAAGTGGTGGTGACAAGATGAAACAATTATGAAACCTCTGTGCAATCCCCAAGTCCAGAACTCCAAAATTATACAAAATAAAAAATTGTGAAAATTGGCTATATATAGTAAGTATGGTGAGGTGTGAATTACTAAAAATAGTAAGTGCTCTTATCACATCCAAATTTCACACACACCTCCATCCCCTCATTTCCTCATTGTATATAGCATCCATGAAGATCAAATACATTGGTTTGAGCCAATTTCCCTTTGGTCACCAAGTACCGAACGTAGGAGAAAGTGATGTGGCACATTTAGACTTGGATGATTTGAAGACTAGAATGTTGAAGGAACCAAGAGGAAATGTTGGGGAGAAATTTTTCATCACAGGACTCTAAAAAGAGGGAGGACATCCAATTTTTTTTTGTAGAGCACTAAGATAGTCATAGCTTATGTGAGGCACTATGATCTTACAACAAGAACCATATCTACGGAAGACAACTCTTTGCTTTGCAGTTCTCACACCAAAGGGAATCTCACAATACTTGAAAATCCACACTCAAAGAAACATGGTAATCATCACATGATATTTTTCATCACAAGAATGGATAAAGACAAACTCCTACCTTCAATGGATTGCAATTTGCTCATGGCTCAAGTAGGGGCGGAAAACTTCTTGGATGCCCAAAACATTATCACATAGTGAATTACACAAGGCATATTCAGATGCAATCGTACTTGTGAATAGGTAATGGTGAATAAAAACTAGGGACTTCCATGAATGGATGGAATAATTCATAGTGGTGATCACCGAAGGAAATCAAATGATTGATTGGGGTCAAATCATCAATGACAACATTCACAGGCAATTGGAGCATTTCTTCATCACTAAGAGGTTCAATATGACCTCTTACTTAGTGTATTCTATCACATACACAAGGCCCTTTCATGGTATCTCTCTTTTACAGAATGTACCTCAGAATTCCCCGCATTCGAAAAGTATTGGCAACCCATTTTTAGGAGAGAAACTCACATTTCACAAGAGTGAATGATGCATTCACTATGGTCCTCATCCAATTGTTTGAATGATATCTTAAATGAATTATTTTAGCTGAAGTAGTGGAAGTGATAAAAAATATGGGGGTTGTTCACACAGTTCTCCACATTCACTTACCTTAGGGTGAGTGGATTTGACCTTTCCCCTCTCCGGTTGATGAGGTGTCCTAACCACAAGATTCTCTTGATTGATATGTGTAGAAAATTGCCCAATTCCACACCAAATACAAGTATTTGAAGAATAAGGGTATTTCCTTTCCCATATCCTTGGGAATTTACTCATGGAATAGTTTGGTTGATGCTTTAAATATTTAAACCTCAATTGTGGCCTTCAAATTGCACTCCTACATGGCCAGTTCCAACTTTGATGTCAAGGCATACCAACACTCTTTTATTCTACCCAGATTGCATCAAATTCCTCAAATTGAATAATTTTTGATCAACTATGATGATGAAAGAAGTTAGGAAAAAATATTCTATGAGGATGTTAGTAGAACATATGAGGCCTTTCAAGTTTGATTAGTTTGTGTAGAATGTGCCGATGATGATTCAAATTTATTTGACCTTGAGTACGAGGAT
This sequence comes from Taxus wallichiana var. yunnanensis, assembly GCA_018340775.1. Lineage (NCBI taxonomy): Eukaryota > Viridiplantae > Streptophyta > Pinopsida > Cupressales > Taxaceae > Taxus > Taxus wallichiana. The sequence continues at coordinate 799,327,465 of CM031235.1, forward strand.
GTGAAATCATTCCTTCTTCCTATCCCATGAGGCATCATTGATTTTGGAGACATCAAATAAATAAAAATACATTTGATTAAAAGGTCCAAGAAGTGGTATAAAAAGAGGAGGGTGACTTGCATTGAAAGGGATATAATAATTACTTTACCAAGGAAATATTCTTTCTTTGTATCTCATGAAGCATACAATGAAGGTGCAGGTTCATCTTAGTCTAGAAAGAGGAAAATTGTATAAGATAAAGAAAAATATCCCTCAATGGGGGTATAAAATAGATTGAAAGTCAAAGGGGAACCTATTAAGAAACTTGAACAAGGAGAGATATATCCTTTGTAGTCTCCGAGCATCGAGTAGATCTAATTGTCCCTAAGAAGTGGTTTAACTAACTAATCCTAGTCATTCTTTGGTTCCCTACCAAGCACATGAGGTTTCTGATCTCCTTTCGCTCCTTTCGATCCATTCTCATGGATCAATGATTTTTTGGAGAGGAGTCAAGAATAGTGCAACAAGTGGTGACACCCAACTTTGAGGCCATCTCAAAGTACATCAAGACAAAGAGGAGTAAGAAAGCATACAACCTCTAGGTTCTTCACCGAGAATTCGAGTCCAATTTTTAGAGGTTTCTCATTTGAAAGTCATCAAGCCCATGGAAGAAATGAAACTCAATGACTATGTGATGACAAGAGTATCTTTGGGGCAAGCCACTCATGAGGGTGATGCTCACCTTTTCAAGGAGTCTTCATAAGGATCCTCACATGGAATGAGGAGTAAAAGAAAAGCATTTACAGATTAGAGGAACATGTGAGGACCTTGTCTCCATATGTAAAATCATTTCTTGAACTAGATACATCATCTCTACCTCCAATTGAAGCAATATATCCCATTTGTAAAGCTCAAAAATTCACAATGCAAGGAAGGGAATGTGACCAATGGGTAAACATGATCATGGAAAAGGGAATCCTCATTTCCTCGAGGTTTTCTCTTTATTCACATTCCTCTTGGCCACATAGTTAAAAACCAAGAAAACTAGAGTTGAGATCAAGAAGGAGAAGGTCATCTTGGAAAATAATCTCCCATTGGTAAGATAAATGAATAATTTTTATTCTCATGCCTTGGTAAGCTCAGGTGTGTTTTCATCTTCCTCAGAGAGCTTGTTTCCCATTTGGTCTGACACCATAACTTGGATGTGTGATGCTTTGAAAGATAATTTGAAAGAGGATATTGCTGATTTGAATCCCATGAAGAAAATGTTTCAAGAATTATGGAAGATCTTGGCACAAGCATACAAGAGCTTGGTACTCCTTTTCTTAGTGAGAATACTTCCTTGAATAATATCAAGGTTTATTTTTGAGAATTGGTTAAGGAAAATATTGGTGACCCTCTTTCCTTCAATGGTGATACTCTGAAATCCCCTATAGATATTAGAGGTTCCATCTCTAATACTGCGAAGAGTCATGAAAAATGGTTTAGTCAATGTACAAAGATCAATGCCATTCCTGAGACTTGGCTCAACATATTAAAGTATGTGAACATATCGGAGGATGAGAAAGTATCATTCACAATTTCCAAATTTAGTAAGATGGTCAAAGGGAAAAGCCCCATCATTGGATATCTTTTACAAAAGCTGACAAGAGTTGATTCTTCATAGAGGAGGGTTCTTAATTGAATAGTTAGTTAACTCCCTTATCTTTCTTCCTCTTTTCCCCTCTTCCTTCTCTCCCCTTTCTAATTCTTCATTATGTATAATCATGAATTTTTGTCTTTTTCACTTAAGTGAATTTCTAATGTTGCATTGTAAAATTCCCTTTTGATTTATAAAAAAGGGACTTATTTTCTCACTTCCTAGGAATATGGAAAGTCACAAGTGGAATAGTAACATGAAGAGTCATGTGGGGGTAGATGAAGGGTTGCAATGTAAAGATATAAATAGGGGTGACCTCCTCACTTGTAGAGGATGGTTATTATTGTTCTCTAGCTCTCATATTCTCTCTAGAAGAAAGATAGCTGAATTCTTCCATTCCCTAGTCTAATGCTTTCCTCTCCATCTCAATTTCACTCCAAAAGCATGTACTTGTTGAATATAATGCAATTAGAATTTTTTATTCTTGTATCTTGTTATTTGTTAAATGTGAATGGTTTCTTCTTATTGAGTTTTTTTGTTTTTATTTTGGTTTTGAGGCAATAAACTCATATGTGATATTTATTGTGTAAAAACCTCCTTGTTATTCTCTTCTTGCCTCTTTTTCTAAATGTTTCCTCCCTTGTAGTACCTACAAGAACTTTTCCATAGGTGTAGGGAAGTAATCCTATGTGATCCCTAATCGAAAGGCCAACCCCAAGAAATTAGAATAGTGTAATTATTTTCTACTTTCAATAAATGGAACTACCCTATTCAATCGGAGGGACTTAGTCCTACACACTATTGGTGAGAGAACCCAAATTTTCCCACCTGAAAAATTATTTTTCCAAAAACCCAAAATAAAACAATGTTGTAGAAGGTGAAACATGAGATACATGGCTTAATATGAGTTAAAGAGGGACCATAGTTTGAATGAGATTAAGAGAATGTTTATAACCATGTACCATGTGAGATTACATAGAAAATGTAGTAGAGAAGAGATAGGAATGCACAAAAGGCTTAGAAGACATAGGTTGGTTTATATCCGGTGATGTAATGAATTCTACAATCTCAAGAGTGTGTTTTTCTATGTTTTCCATAAGCATCTTTTGGCAAGGATAATGAGCGTAAGATAATCAGAGTGAAACTTATTGGGAAATTGTATTTTCTAAGATGTTCCTTCATCTCTAGGACCTTTAGAAAACTAATATACACTTTATTTCTTGACCTTTCGGTTGTGGACTAGAAGATAATGTGGAACAATGACCTTAAAAAGTAGTGAATTCAACTAGTATCTAGACAAACCATATATTTTTATATTGAAGAACTATTTATATTTTAATTGAAACATCGTAATATCTACCACCGACCAATTCATTAGTGGTAGAGGAGAATTTTGGATGGATTCCATTGAACCTAGCCCATATAGGTCACTTTAATAATAAATTAGGCCCTTAATGATCCACTCTAATTGTTATTCTCTCATATGTTGACTTGTCATCCTCAAGAACTCCCGTTTTCAAAATTCCATTTCAATGTAGTCTTCCCAGTAGTCTTTCACCTTACGTTGATTAGAAGCACCAAGCCTTTTGTGTTTAACCCCAAGATATTTCTTGCTATTGAATAACTATCATGCAAAGTAAACATGCAAGTTGAATGGACTCAAATATGACTCAATATTACATGCATTTTTAAACTATTGCACAAGTATATTCCCGATGAATCGGGTAAACCACTTCCTTAATATTTCCTCTTTGCACTTGAGATAAACTCTATCCATCTCACAACACAACTAAATGAGAATTAGCTTGTCACTCGGGTATTGTGTGAGTATCATGAGATAATCATAATATCCACCAATAAGAATATATGAGAAGGTTTTGAATTATATGAAGTATATTCCATACTTCTTAACCAATTAAAAATCCTACCTTGAAAATATTTCATTAAGATTACCTTCAAATATCTTGATGATGAACATGACAAAAATCATTTTCCAAGGTGTAGTGTTGTTTGTATTCCTGGAGAGTAAGTTGTGGATGAACTTGATATGCTGGAGTAGTTGTGAGAAGGTTTCTCTTGGTTTATAGCCTTGGAAAATTTGTAAGGATGTCATAACATATACTAGATAAGAAGTCATGGTGAACTTCTTAGTCCTCTCCAAGTTGATCAATTGAGAGTGCAAGTTGTCACTTATAATTTGACTCTAATCCATCTTCCAAGTAACCTACATAGAAATAAATATGAATTGAGACATCTATGGATATAAATCCTTAGGAGATTTTCTCCCATTACCAATTTTAGCATGCCAATACAATCTAATATGTTTTCTATGAAATCGAGATGAGGGAGGGCTTTAAGAAGATGATTTTTTTGAGAAGTATTCATCTAATAGTCAATGATCATTCCTTGCAAACATGATTATTTTATTTCCCATCCAAGTAAGGCATACATGTTTTAAGAGTAACTACATTCTTAGGCATAGGAATACCAAGACATTAGGAGATCCCTTCTAGAGATAATATGACCATAATGGAACCATTATTTGTGGTGATTTCTTGACTATATGGTTCATAATTATGGGCACAAGGAAGAAAAAATTTAGTGTCTTGAAGAGATAATGGGAATCCTTGATCCGGAGATCAATTAAAACTTTGTACATTCCTAAAATATTGCAAATCCTATTGTTTACATAAGATCTCGAGTCATCTTTCCAAGACATTTTAACACGTCGAATGGAAATTGTATGCACAAGAAATTGGATGCACAACATTGGCATGCAATAGGAAGAAATAAGGGCACATGTGAAACAACACTAGGGAACATTACAAAATCACAAATGGTTTGACATGGATTCGAAAAATGACAATAAACAAAATATCGACAGAGCAAAAATAAAGTGGCAAAAGTTTGTCTTCACCTCTAGTCTTCGACAATCATAAAAATACTATGGGTTCCACTTTTGTTTTAGAGTGAGACCCAACAATCTGTACTATATTGTGGTTTTAATTTAAACCACATCATCATGCCCATATTTTCAAGTATCTCATCAAGACATATCAAGTTAGGGAATGATTCACCACATTCCCAACATTACCATTAGCTAAGTCACAATGAACATGGAGCAAGTGATCTAACTCGCAATCCATGACTGAGTCAACATACATGGAGTGGTCTATATATATCCCACACCACCGAGCCTAATTATGGGAAATCAAAGCTAACATGCCACCTAAGTAGCCACACCATATGTCAAGATCTCAATTGATTGATTAAAAGGGTGGAACGTGGTTATAGCCACATGTTATGTCGTGACAAAAGTATATTAAAAGGCTTAATACTCCCTAACCCCCACACATATGGGATATTATTTACCCTCAAGAATATTTTTATGTGGGAGGATCCCACGTGGATGTTTATGCAAAATGGCAGTCAATGTGGGGATAAACACCCCTAGACATTTGTACTCAAGCCTATTCATAAGCTAAAATATTATCTAAATACCATTTTTAAAGAGGCCACATTTTAATATGGTTCCCACATGGAGTATAATGGAATGATAAACATGGAAGCACATATGATAAGTATGGTTGGATTCATTATTGGGATAATATTATATCTATGTAAATATAATTCTCTTATCTCCATACGGGAAAGTTTTATATGCTAAAGAGGATAAAATAATTATCCATGTATTTTAGGTCCATGTAGAGTATAAAATGACCCCTTATAGCCATTTACAAACCGCTCCTCTCCACTCCATTCCAAATCTAAATCCTTTAGAAGGAGCACATAGTTTGAGGATCACAAAGAGATCACAAAGGAGAGTTAGTGAAACGCTAAGAGATCGCAGATGGGATCGAGTAATACATCATAAATCATAAAGCAATGCTAATGCAACCTAGAATTTACTAGTAAAAGCCCAAGTGCACTAACACATCACTCAACCTAGATTGAGCACTCACCTAAAGTGTGCAAAGGTACCAGGCCCCTCTTTAGGGTTGCTATTATAGGATGTTAGCATGATGAATACTTAAAGCATTCAGATCTATAACTAATATATCATTCTACAATGCATGTTCAGATCTAGATCTAGAGAATAACAAACTTAAATGATAACCATGATGAAATCAAGCATGCAAGAACCAATTATACTCAAGATTTGATACTCTAATTCAGCCAATACACTCCATTGCATTAAACATGATAAATACACATAAGCTTATTACAATAGATAATACCATAGTTTATGCGCACATCAGATTTGGCAAAGCATAACCTCACAATAAATCAGATCTAACATATGTCTCTCTATATATCTCATAATGCACAGTCCATTACATATTTATAAGGGTGGAGAATTTCCCTTCACCACTTATCCAATCCCAAAATAGGTCACATGCTATTATTAGCCACGTGCCATTACAATAATAGCCACACATGCAAGTGCACTAACAATAGACTTCTTCTAGTTAACTGTTAGTAGTAAATCTATTCTCAACTTATACTCATGCAAAGCACTTGAAGCCAATCCTCCAAAAATAGCCAATGCGTGTCATGCAAGTATTTAACCGGTTTGTGTGTTTGGCACACTATCTCCAAAAATAGCTCATACACGTGAAAATGGCTAAGTCCTAAATCTATCTCTCTCTTCTTCATGCACGATTCTTTCCTGACCCTTCCGTGCCTTTGAACGCACTCTGTTCTTCCATGTGAACCTTCTGTATGTTTTTGCTAAGTTCCATATTTTGACTAACCAACATTACCCCACACTAATTGCATTACCACCCCGGAAATGGTTGTCTCAAAATGAATCAAAGAATATGAATAGAAGAATAGAAATAATTTTTATGAATAAAAGAATTAATTTACCCTGTAACATCTTCTGCTTCAACTGGAAGAATCAATTCTAGATATTCTTCTTTTATTTCTGCCTCTAAAGTCTACCAATCATTGAGCGTGACCTCTGCCTTTTCTAGGATATCTACTATAATTGACTCTAGCTCATCTTGTACAATCTCTCCTTTCTCATTCTGTAAGACCAAAACAATGTTGGACATTGTAGTCATTCTTCCTTCTAATAAGTCCATCTTTTGCACAATGAGTTTCCCAAGCTCATCTAACCTTTCCTTGTGTGGTTCTTGTGCTCATTGTAAGGGCCTCACGCTTCTACTTGACAAGCGATAATCATTCTGCATGGCCCAAGGTCTCATCCTTCATGGATTTTAGGACTTCATTATCTTCGACCATGGTCCTTATCCTAATGACCACCTCTGGAGCTGTGTAAATGTTCAATGCTTGGTCTCGCTTTCACTTCAATTCCTTCGAAAGCTTTAGAGAAATCCTCATATGATGTAATCTTCCTCATCACCAAAGCATTTTCCCTCTCCGCTTCTTGTGTTAGATCCTTTGGTGTTGGCATGTACAGAGGTCCATCTTCAAGCACCAAGTCCACCAAGGTACATACATAATGCATCACTGAAGGAAACTTTTTGGTACCTTGGATTCTAGGTGTGGTCTCACCTTCAAGAAAAAGTCTCCAATTTCCTCTGCCATGCTTATAAATGCACTATTCTTCTTTTTCTCCAAGTCCTTTTCTTGCTTTAGGTGTGCTATTTCTACATCCTTAGTTTTGAGTTCTTCTCTTAGTGCCCTAATTATTGTAGCCTTATCCACATTTCATTGTGCCACCTCTATCGAGACTTTTACTAAAGCATTACTCACTTGTTCATCTGACATAACAATAGGCTTTACTGTTATGTGTCTGGCCTAAGGTGTCTTCTTCAACCTCCTTGATACACATGACTCTTCACATACATCAAAGTCCAGTTCATCCATGTGTGTGTGCATAGACCATGACATCTGCTTCCTTGTGTGCATGGTTGCCATATCTTCATCCATCAAATCCTACCCATATAACTCCTTTGGTGTCACTATGCTTTGAAAATGGGTGAGTACAATTTTACCTGTGTCCTCACTATAGCCCATGATTGATGCAACATATTCTTGACTTGTTCTTTTTGATCTTGGCCCCTTAGGAACTTGAGCGTCAAGTATTTAGAGATTTTTTTTACTGCTATGCCCGAGAGTCTCTTGACTTTGTCTCATCTCGCCTCTTCTCCTTCTTATCCATCCTTAAATTCTTCATCCTTTGTCTCTTCCATGTTCTCTCGGAGATGTAGGGGATTTGGGTGCTCTTTCTTTAGAATCTTCCTCCTCCTAGTCTATCTTCAACTTTCTCCTTCTCTTCTCAGTTGTCTCCTTTTATGGAGAGAGTTGAGGTGATCTGTGCACTGATTATGGAGTAGCACCTTGGGTTATGGTTCTTCTGAATACCCTTTTGAAACAATGGTCTCCTTGTATTGCATCTAGGTCCTCATCATCTCCTTCTTGCACCGAGGTGGTGTAGTCACGTGCTCAACTTCTACCCTATTTATAGGCTGCCTCCTGCCTCTATGCTCCAAACCACCACTATCTTCATGCTCCTCTTCTTCATCATCTACTTCTATTGTCTTTGTGGGCTTAGGTGATAGAACATTTTCCATTGTATGCTTACCTTTTGGCAGCCCTAGGAGCGTGAATTAATTTTCAACATATTTTTTGTTCTCCACTTGGGATTAAGTTGAATATACAAAAGTTCTACTCCAACATCTCAAAAGACAAAGATTACTAGATTCATGCTTATTATATTTGAGATAAGCCTCTCAATGTAGGTAGTCCATCCTAGATATACATATGTTTTTCTTAGAGTGTGGTAGTCATAATCTACCTTATCTACAATGAAGCTTAGGTGGCATGCATCTGTGAACCGATGAATTGATGCCTAGAAATAGCGTGATGTGAAGGCATATGGAATTTTTCACCAAGAGCTCCGAGCTCATCCTTCATCGTAAATCAGGCGATGTAAAAATGCTAGTAGATCGCAAATCGTATCTTTGCCTTACCCACAACCAAAGGCAACTCCTTGGGTATGCACCACTCTTCTTCAAACGCTGTGTGGATCCTATCATACCACTTCTCCACCTCTCGCTTGAATGGTTCGCTCATTGATCCTTCACAAGTACTTGAAAAATATTTCCGCAAGTGACTTGTTCTCCATAGGTTATTCCCAGATTTTCTCCTTTGGCCCATCGGGCACCCTAATTTCCATAAACACAAGAGACAATAGAACAACGCCAAAACTAATTCTATCACATGTACATGCTTCTTCAATGATTGTATTTTCTATGTGATCCACGAGATTATAGATCACTCCTTGAGACATCTTATTTGCAACATGCAACCACATTGTATTCACCTGTGACCATCTTTCTTGGTCATTCAACTTTATTACAAGATGGGAAGCTTCCTGCACTACTAGGTAATTCTTCAATTTGTCAATGTCCATACCATGCAAACCCTTGGTATACCCCAACTCCTTCCTTGTCTCTAGGATTACGGCCTTATCAGTTAAATCACCTGTCTAGATCTACCCCTGTGCCTTTCAACCCTGTTACTGTTGAGATCAACGTGGCTATGATCCTTACCCTGCATCCTGCAAAGTAGAAGAAATATTCATGTACCTGCTCATCAACCATTGGTACAAGGGTTCATATTTACCAAAGTAGGGGAGCTCATACAACTAGTAAACTCCAATCTACTTCAACAACTTCTCCCCAACGTCGTCATACACCGACATGTCTTCTATTGTGTGCTTATTTGTCTTTGTGTTTAATAACACATCCAACTCCTTATTTTTAGGTGTACGATGGTTGTAATCACTGATATTTCTCTTCCGGATGTGGGAATCCCATTCTTGACCCATAATCACACCCTGGGTATTACATTTCTATGAAATTACTCTCAAGAGTCATTTCAACCTCTACTTCCACTTTCTTCTTCCCCTTAGCTCTTGTGGTAGGTGCTTTCTTTGGTGCTATCTATAACTTGCAATCTTCTAACTTCAAATACTTGCCTTCTATCTCCTACAATGTGCAAACCCAAACCCTAGCTCAATTCAGCATTCCCTAGTTGAAATTATGTGCCCTAGCTCTTTTGTAATGCCTTGCTTTGCTCAAACCCTTCACAACTGGGGACACAAGCTTCCTCTGCACACAAATCTACTCATCATGTCTCAATTCACACTCTTCACACTGAATACTCTTCTCGTAGCTTGGTCACACTTATCTCTTTCAAATTATCATGATTGCAATGGTAAGAATGAACTCACATCCCATCCTTATATAGATTTTCAAAAATTTAGTGCATTTATTGCTCCTTCACCTACCAACAATCCTCATTAATTGATCCTTTTTTCCATTTTCCATGCAGTACATCTTTGCGCCTACCATAACCTTCTAGTACGTCCTCCTACCTTTTGGCCACATATTTCTCTTGAGTGCACTTTCCATGCACGTATCTCATCATTGCGCCTTCCACTGGTAGTCTTCATGGCCTTCGCTTACCTTGCATTATATTGTTCCATCATTTATCTCCATCTATGGTCATCTTGTCTAGAAGCAATATCTTTTCTAACAATTCTCCAACTTTGAATAACACCCGTAACAATTTGTTCCTTTCATATGTACTTGTTTCCAACAATCCAGTAATTGGATATTAAATACCCACTCCACACTAAGGGTATGTGTAGTCCTCTGTGCATATAAATTCTCCAAATAGTAATTAGCTTCTGGCACACAAATGCGCTTATTACACAAAAACACCAACTAAATTGACAAAGCATAGCGACAAATAAGGAAATACATTAAGGAAAATACAGAATTGAAAACCTAATCTAAATGAAAACATTGCCTTATTACAAACACCAAGAATACTTATTTATATTAGGGCTTTAGCCTACTCCCATTGAAATACCTAGGTAACTGTATTCCATCAAGCATCTCTAATTGAAAAGTTCCTATTTCAAGTATGTGAGTGACAACATATGGCCCCAACCAATTTACTTTAAGCTTGCCTAGATAGCACAAAAATTTGAGTCATAAAGAGCACCATCTGTCCAACCTCAAGCTTCTTATCCTTGATATGTCTGTCATGCCATGCTTTCTACCTGGCCTTTTCTTGTTTTTGAATCCAACGTGCTATTAATCATCACCCATACAACTTGATTAAATTTTCAATTTGTTCTTCTAATGCTTGCTCATCAGCTAGACCTCAATGCATGTAATACGCAAAGAAGGTAACATGAATTCCATAGGAAGAACTTGATTCCGTGCCAAACACTAATTGAAATGGTGTGGCTTTGTTTAACCTTTTATATGTTGTTCGATATGCCCAAAGCATGATAGAAACTTTGTCATCCCAATATTTCCTTCCAACATCACATATCTTTGTCAATGTTTGGCTCAAAATTTTGTTGAAAGCCTCAATAGTTCCATTGGCCTGAGGATGATAGGGTGTCATCTTATGATGTGCAATCATGAATTCATCCAACAGTATCCTAATTGTCTCATTCAAGAAATGTGTACCCCTATCACTTGTTAAACTTAATGGACATCCATACCTTGTAAGAATATTTTCCCATAGAAACCTAGCTATTGTAGCTGCTGTACAATCCTTTGTAGGGGATGCTTCTACCCACCTTATCACATAGTCTGTGTAAGTAATGATATAGTGTGATCTAGTTCTGCGTGGGGTGGTGAAATAGGACCCACAAAATCTATATCCCATTTCTCAAATAGTTTACACTAGTAATGGGTCTTAGAGGCATTTCATCTCATTGTCCTAGTTTCCCAAGATGTTAATAGTGATCACAAGCCTTGCAATAATCCTTACAATCTTTATACAAGGTCTCCCACCATAATCCAATGAGTAGAATCTTATGTGTGCAGTGGCATCACCTACATAGTGGCCACCTACAATACCACCATGAGATTCCTCTATGATATCTGTGTGTTCATGTTCCAATACATAGTGGTGTAATACTTCATCCCGACCTAATTTGCACAGGTCACCACTAATACACATATAGGGTGTCGTGCATATAGCAAGTTGTTTCTTCTCTAAGGATTTCATTCCTTCTGGTGCCATACCTATTCGTAGAAAGACAAAAATGTCCTCTAATTCGATGGTGCTCATTGTAACCTATATAACTGTGCATTTGGCATGGTATCTTTAATTACCTATGCTTCTTCTCTTGACTATATTTTAGATAAATGGTTTGGTCCAAAATTAATTTTCCATAGTTTGACCACAACTGTGAAATCAAATTATTGAAATAAGAGTACCCATCTGCATATACACCCCTGTAAAATGAGCTTATTTACCAAATACTTAAATGTTATGTGATATGTATAAAATAAAAATGGTGTAGCTAGTAGGTACTGTCATAATTTATGTAGCACATAGATCATTGACAAAGCTTTGTGCTCTGTAGTTGTGTAATTCTGCTATGGAGGAGTCATCTTTCTACTAGCAAAATAGATATGATGATATACAATACCTTCTCCGGGATAAGCCAATACCATGCCAATGGCCATTCCAGAGGTGACCACATGTACATGAAATGGTTGGTCCCACAAAGGAAAATGCAAAATAGGTGCCGTAGTAAGTTTCTCCTTTAATGTCTCGAATGTGCACTACTGATTCTCCCAGTAGAATGCACCTTTTCCCTTCTAGTAACTCCTCTAAAGGTGTGGCAACCTTGGCATATCCCTTTATGAATTTCCTATAATACCCCATGTGACCCAAGAATCCATGCACCTCACTTTGAATGGTAGGCTCTTTTAGGTCAATAATGACTGCAACCTTACCTGGATCAACCAATAATCCTTGCAGATTATGTGGCCTAACAGTATTCCAAATGGTGTAGAAAATATGCACTTATTGATGTTCAAAGAGATACTCAACTATCTACATATTTAAAACATTAAGTGTAGATTGTCACAATGATCTTTAACTAATCCATACACCATCCAATCATCCAAATAAACCTGTAAGAAGTTGTGAATAAACTCTTTAAATGCCAAAAACTATGCGTGAAAATACAACAGGTAAATTTTTCAGACCAAAAGGCATCACAGTATAGGTGAAGCTACCCCATTCAGTAGTAAAAGTAGTTTTTTCTTGATCCTCCTAGGAAATCCTAACTTGATGATACCCAGAGAACCCATCTGTAAATGAATAGATTTCACGCCCTATAACACCTTCTAGTATTTCCTCAGTGAATGGTGTAGGAAAGGGATCAGTCACACATGCAACATTTAGCTCCCTATAGTCCACACAGATCCTAATATGACCATCCTTCTTGATATTGATCACCATTGGACTAACCCATTCTGACTCGTCTAGGGCTTGATGATTCCAGACTTCAACATTTTGTCAATCTCTTCCTTGACCTTTTCACATAAGTTGGGGTTCATCCTATAGGGTCTCTTTCTAATTGGGTGTGCACCCTCTTTAAGCTTTATCTTCATCTCTCCTAATGATTTATGCACGCCTTTAAGCTCATGGTACCCCCAAGGGAATAAATCTTGATAATCCCGTAGTAACTCTATGATTTTTGCCACTTCAGAGTCTAACCAATAGTCTCCAATTATGGCCTCCTTAGGCTCAATATCTGATCCAATATTCACTTTCTTTGTCTTCATAGGTTCATGATAGGTGCACGTGGTCTTATCTATACTTGTCCAACACCTCATGTTTACTCGTCAAATGGTTTGTATCTAGATTTTGTACTTCTTTATCATCCACCAAGTAGACCATTTTTCCTTTTCTTTCTCAAGGAAAGTGCACATTGAAGTAGTGTGGCATCTGCCTCTGTTTCTTCAACAAAACACGCTCTTGAATCTCCTTCATCCAATAACTCCTGAATGAGTTCTTCATCCTTAGAACTATCTCTCATAATCAAGTTCTTTATGAGTTTTAATGCTTCTTCCACTGGAGGCTTGGTAGAGAGAAGAGCTCAAATGTTTGGGTCATTCCTGTAATTAAATCCTACCAATTTCTAGTCTCTCTATGGAGTTATGCATACACATACCAAGCATGCACAAAACCTTATAAAGTGAAATAAAAATTATGCACCTAGAGAAAAGGTGGTAAAGCTTCTGCGCCCCTTTGTCCAGAGTCTCTCACACTACTAAACGTGGTGTTGAACAGGTTGATTACCATGATAAGTGTAGATTTGAGTAGGTGCATTGCTCCTGAAGAACCTAGTAGCAAGAGAAATCCTAATTTCATTCCATCCTACAAGATTATCCTTGTGGACTACCCACCAATGCATTGTTGTCCTACATAGGGTATATGCTAGCATATTCCTTCTCTCTAACAGGGTCTATCCACTGTTCTTCCATGGCACACAGGAACACCATAGGGTCTCCTTCTCGGTGTAACAAGGTATCAAGTTGTTACCTATTCTCTGATATAACGTGGTTTCACAACCTAGGAAATATGATCTTTACTTCATGCCCTACCAACTCATAAGTGCTATGAGCCCAATTATCACAAGAAACACTTGTAGTATCGCTAATAGATTGTGCATCCTCCCACTGAAGGATTCCTTATTTACATGGCTCAAGTACCTTTGGATCCTAGATGGCATGTACATAAATCCTATTCAGGTCTTCTTCACTTAAGGGCTCAACATAGGGCAAATTTTCCATCTGTTAAAGGGATAATAAATCTTTCCTCCTTGTTTTCAAAGCTGATATAACCCTTGTTGAACTAAAGATCAACATTATTTGCATAGCACCAAGGACGCCCCAATAGAGTTGGGAAGCTATCTGACTCTTCCAATGCTAAAACCTCAAAATCTCTAGTGAACTTGGCTCCTTGTATGGTAATGGATGCATCTTTTAAAACTTTGATGGGAGTGGCCTTAGTTTGATTAGCCATGAACAAAACATTAGAGGATGGCTGCAATGGAGGTCTCCCCATTTGTACCCATGCATCTAAAGTAAGAACATTGACTTCACTCCTGTATCAATCAATATATTACTCAATAGCCACCCATCCACAACAACATTTAGAGTTATTTCCTTATAATAATAAAGCTATGAGGGGAAGATTTACATGCAGGATCTTTCATCTAGTCTCATTTCATGTGGGGTGTTTCCTTTTAACCAATTCCCCAATAGTGGAATGATATTTTCCGGCACAACAATTTACACACTTCTCTCAAGTCATCCATATCAGTTTGGACCATCTCTGATGCTTTCTTTTGCTCCATCTTCCGTGATTGCTCCTTTAAATACTGTATTTCACCCTAAAGATTCCTAAGTACCTCCATGGTTTCCTAGTAAAACTCCTTTTGATGGGTAGGATTTGGGTACCATGCATGTAGAACCTCCTCCTTAGTGATGGTAGGCTTCTGTTGCAATGCTTCTTTGGTGCGTGTTGCCTCAACGCAGTCGTGATTTTTACCGTAATGCCTTGGATTCTACTTCCAACTTGGGCATCCACTAATTTTCCATAACACGTTGTATCCTAACCATCCATGCACCTTTGTTTTCTTTTTTATGCTTTGCTTACTAAGATGCACATACAAATATGGGAATTCCTCATAACTATGATTATTTCCATAGAAAGAACATGTAATATTTTGAGGGCATTCACGCAAGAGTGGTTAGGGGATCCACATGTACAACATGTTCCTTGTGGGAAATCACCTCTTCCACCACCACGACCCCATCCTCTGAATCCACCATGGTATCCTCGACCTTTGCCACGAGTGCCTTCAAAATGCCCTTCTAATCATAGCATGCTTGATTGTGATCCTAATGCTCACCTTTTCCTTGAGATTTATTTGATACTTTTGTCTATCACACACTAATATCTATGAAATCATGGATTTTACCAATCAACATGCAAAGTCTTTTGTATCATGAGTCGTGGACCTACAAATTTTACAATAGCAAGAGACGTTCTTCCTTATTGCACATTGTAATAATAAGAATGGCTGACATCATGGTTTAAATGACATATCTTATAGTCCAATAGTAATGAGAGCACTGATCTGTGGGGACAACTATATTTTGTGTGACCTTTCACTTCGTAATCTATGCACCAAATCCTTTGTGTGTCTCATGTACTGAATTTTTTGATAGTTTCTCCAACTACTTTTCCATAGCTGCAATATGTGCTTCTAAAAATGGGCTTACCCCAATGTCTATACTTCCAACTACCTCAGCGTGTAAAGCCACTTCAAGTGCTTCATGTGGATCATTGTATGTTTTATGTGATAGTTCCCTCCTAAAAGGTGTAATCAGACCTCTAAAAACCATTGTGCATGCTGGATTGCATGAATATCATAAGAAAACTTAGATAACAGTGTTTTGAAATGGGCATCATACTCTTTGACACTCTCAGTAGTGCCTTGCTTAATATCCTTGAGCACACTTATAATCTTCTACTTGAACTAGGGATGTGAAACTCTTTAAGGAAAGCATCTTTTAAGGCTACATAGTCTACATAAGTTTGATCAGGGTCAAACTTTCTATACCAATTGTGTGCATGCCCTTGTAACGTAGTAGAGAATTGACTTTCCCTACACTCAGAAGCCATGATTCCTTTTGTGCACCATAGTATTTCACACATGTACGTGTTCAGTAGCATCTTCTATGCCCCTATACTTTGGGAGACGAAGAGAAATCTCCATGTAAATATTTTGGGGTTGGTGCGGACCTTATCCACCTGATCTAGAACCTCTTGTGTTTCCTCTGCCTCAGAACCACCAAATCCACTAGAACTAGAGCCACCTATGCCTCCTGATCCCAAACCCGTAGCTTAGAATCTAGAATCGGACCAGAAGATGTAACTCCCTGTGTCCCAACGGTAAGATACTAAATTTCACCCCTACAGTTTGTGAAGTGTTACTACTCCCAGTAGATAGTCCAAAAGTATGCATGCCTAAATTTCTATGTGTGGATAATACACCTGAAAAGGTACTCCCATATAACAACAAATCCATTTGCGCCCATCATTGTGATTTTTATATGACTCACTCCTGCTCTCCCATTGCCTAAATTAGCTTGCTGACTATTTTTTGTACTAGATATTGGAAAACCAAGCGTAAGGGAAAGGTTTCCATGTGGATTTAGATGTGTGTCCATGGCCCAAATCATCTCTACTAGTGTGCTTATACGAGGCCGAGGAGGGTTCCCTATCATGCTTTCCCAAATGGGGAGTTCTGATGCTTGGGTTCCATGTCTTCTACGTGAACTTCAAACCCTTCCCAAACTATCTCTCTCCACAATGCCATTCACTCTGCAACATCTCATTGCTTCTCTATCTCCCTCTCGTGTGCCTCATTATACTTAATCCGCATTTCCTCTCTTTACCTTTTTGTCACTAGGTCTACCATCTTTCACTAAACCTGCTCCTACCCCCATATGTGGTGGGGTTTAGTTTTCCATTAGTTTGTTCTCCAAGTTCAGGTTTACCATCAGAATTTTGATCGCCAATGGAATGCCTTGTAGGTAAGTTCCCTAGGATATCGTAAAAATTGAATTCAGCTACCTTTGGGCACGAATACATGGAAATTGAGTACTCTAAGATATAGTTGTTCAAAACACCATAGAACCATGTATCCACAACGTGAGTCCAAATCAGATCAACATCATAAAGGGTCTGAAATTATTCCTACATCTAGACAAGTGTGTGATACCTCCAATTCTATTTAGATGCATAAGCAACTAACCACTCATATAATTCTACTAGAAAGATAATGAAGAAGATCTCGTACAAATAGTCATATAGATTCTACTCCACCCATGTGTGTGCATCAAACTTAGATCCAGTGCTAAACCTCCATGCGTATTCTTCTTCTAGGTTGTGTATCCACTCCTCAAAACTTTCTAGGGTTAACCGGTATGTCTTCATTGTGAACCATCCTGAAAAAAACCTGAAAAGAGGTCTCAACAATAGAACCAATGATGCAACCTAGAATTCACTAGTAAAATCCTAGGCGCGTTGGCACATCACTCAACCTAGAATGAGTGCTCACCGAAGCACACAAAGGTACCAGGCCCCTCTTTAGGGTTGTTGTTGTAGGATGTTAGCATGATGAAGACTTAAAGCATTTAGATCCATAACTAATATATCATTCTATAGTGCATGTTCAGATCTAGATCTAGAGAATAACAAACTTAAATGATAACCATGATGAAATCAAGCATGAAAGAACCAATTATACTCAAGATTTGATACTCTAATTCAGCCAATACACTCCATTGCATTAAACATGATAAATACACTCACAATTTTGTAGCATAACCTCACAATAAATCAGATCTAACATATCTCTCTATCTATATCTCATACTACACAGTCCATTACATATTTATAAGGGTGGAAAATTTCCCTTCACATGACTTATCCAATCCCAAAATAGGTCACATGTTATTATTAGCCACGCACCATTACAATAATAGCCACACATGCAAAGTGCACCGACAATAGAATTATTCTAGTTAAGTGTCGGTGGTAAATCTATTCTTAGCCTTTAACCACACAAAGTGCTTTGTAGCCGATCCTCCAAAAATATCTAATGCGTGTCGCACAAGTATTTAACTAGTTTTGTGTGTTCGGCATGCTATCTCCAAAAATATCTCGTATATGTGAAAATGGCTAAGTCCCAAATCTATCTCTCTTCTTTGCGCACGATTCTTTCTTGACCCTTCCATGCCTTTGAACGTGCTCTATTCTTTCACGTGAACCTTTTGTATGTTTTTCACTAAGTGCCATATTTTGGTGACCAACAAATGCAAAGATCTCATAGACATCACATATTCAAACATCTTGGAGTGAAAAGGAGCCTAAGGAGTTTACATAGATCATGAATAATATCATACAAAGTATATGGAATAACACAAGGATCTAACCGGATATCTTGGAGTGGAGATCATGGAAAAAATAAAGAGATTGTAGATACGGAGTTTATGAAAAATATTATGCAAGATCTCATGGATAGTACAAAGAGATTGTAGATGCAAAGTTAGAGGTAGAGTTCATGGAGAAGTGCAAAAGCTCGTGGAGAAGACTTCATGGATGAAATCATATAACATAGTTGGTGAGAAAATGTGAAGAAGTTAAGAGACAATATGTAGATTTTATCAAGTCAATTGATGTAGAGACTAAGAAAGGAGATGATAGCCTATAGGACCCGAGAATAGAAATTATTACCCGAAGTTTATGATAATGGTATTATTGCTCATAAAGTCCATTCTAGAGGTATTATTTTTATTTGACCATATATTTAAATTTGTGAATGCCAATATTGAGGCGAGAGAACCTGAATGATATTGTAATGACATGAGCCCATATGCTGGTCAAATTTTGGATCCAAAATGGTCATTAAGAGGTCGAGACCATTAGTCGACATAGTGCTAGAGAGCCATCAAAAAAATTAGTCAACATGGAGACCATAGAGTTTGTCAAAATAATTTATAGTATTGAGAGAGCTATTAATCGACAAGCCAAAGAATTTATTGCTATTCTATTGAAACCATTTCTAGGACCTTGAGATCTCATCATTTTGATGAATTTATTAAGAAAGAGGCCAAATATATGTAAATATCATACTACACAACATCATCATCTCAAATTCCAAAGTACCATTTTAGAGACATTGTGCCACCATCCAAGAGAGACAAAGTGCATCCATACAGGTTGGTAAAGATGAGGGCCAATATCATGGAACCAAGATGATGCTAAGATTTTTTTTTTCAAGTTTGGGCTAGGTTGATCAACACTACTAACCATAAGCAATATTTTGAAATAAGAATTCTTATTTGTGCATCATAATATATCTGTTCATCTTTTAAATAGACTTGAAGATGTAGTCCATTATGGGATATTGTGAACTCCATTATCATTCTTGTGCTTATTGTTGCTATGATTTTTGGTTTTTCTTTCCACTATGTGTCTTTACAATTAATTTAACAATTAATCACGTAATTGGGAAAATTTTAAAGTATTCGATGGAATAGGAAATTGAGTTAGTTTTGAATAACCCTCATTTTCAAACCATGCTTGGTATCATAGCTAGTTTTTCCAATGAGTTCTCTTTAACACCTATGAAGCAAAGGTAGAGAAATCAAAGGATCTAGATTGGTGGTTGTTTCTCTAGAAATAGAGATGCAACAGAGAAGTGACAATCATGTTTGTAGATAGGGTACCATGATGGTTCCATGGAGAGCGTGTGGAAACACCAAGCACTACCCCGTATGTTTGAAAAAGCGGGAGGTAGATAAATGTACAAAAACAAAACACAAGATTCCCTATGCACTTGAATTCTCAAGGTTGTTCTGTGATAGCCAAAATGTGGAAGATTAGATGGGTATGGAAAAGTCGTAAAAGGATAATTAAAGGCTAAGAACTAGTAGTGTGAATTCCTAATAACTAAGTTGGTCAAGGGATGATCGGAGGCTAAGGATTGGTAGTGTGAATTCCTCATGACTAGGTTCATTGGTTTATTTTGGATCTTTAAAGTACTCTAAATCTTAATACAAAGTAAATAACGAAAAGAAATCTAATCTAAATAAAATACAAGTGTATTTAATCCTTTAATTTTCTAAATTCCTTCCTAGTTAGTTAAATATAATAAATAAAATAAATAAACATAACTTATTCTATTTGTTTATATTTTAACGAGATTTTAAAATAATTGAAATTAATAGAAACTAATTAAATAAATATTTTCTAGATTACTTAAAAGAAATGAAATCTAAATCTACTAGACTAAAGGAAATGATATAAACTAAAACTACTTCTTCTAATTAAAATAAATTAACATAGAGAATAACCAGATGTGGTTATTCCTTTATTCAGAGGTCACTTTACAATACTAATCTAATGAGGAAGTACTCAAATGTTATTAATTTTGTTCTATGTAGCTTCTGTAATGAATATCCTACCTCAGGTCTACCGGGAAGGAAATATTCTCATAAATAATTTCCTCTTTATCGAAAAAACTTTCCCTCACATGATTGTATTTAAACTAATTATTAGAAATAAATGAATAAAAGAAATGTGAGGACCTCACTTCTTCCTCCAACTAATTTCCCATGAAGATCCACAAGGATAAGCCAAGAAGAAGTTATCGAGGGAAGAAGATTTATGTAAGAGATATTTTAAATGGAAATGTAAATAAAACTTATACATGAAGTGATGAAATATTGCGATTTTAATAAAATAAAATAAAACAATTCTTTCACTTCTAACAAATAATGCATGTATTATAATTTTAAAATAATCGAATACAACTCCAACCTAGTCACTACAATAATGTGGTAGCTTGTTCCAATGTTATGATGCATCTAATGTCTCCTCAAATTTGATCTCCTTCTAAAATATGAGCTCCAATTGCTATAGGTGAGTAAGGAAATGAATATAAGAAAAATATCAAGAAATTAAATGGCTGAATTTGTGCGGGGAAGATGACTGGAATGTGAGTAGTAGGGAAACAAATTAGAGAACTTGCTATCTGTGTAGACCCTCTCTAAAATCTGGTAGCATAATACTTCTCAATATTACACACATTTCAACACATGATACGAATAAAAGTTCCATTTTTATAAATTGTTGGAGGAGAAGATGTCAAGAACACATGTTGATCAAGAAATGGTGACTCAACTTGAGGAGAAGAATTCAACATACTATATTTAGTAAGAAGGGAGGAGAAACTCAAGACCAATCGAAAAAGCTTGTTTTTAGCCAATTTGACCAAGAAATATGAGAGAAAATCAAGTCTAAATCAAAACACATGTTTTAAACTTAGTTTTTTAGTCACAAAATTTATGCACTTGGGTACCTTTCTAGGTCCTAAAGCATACTATTATATAAGTAATTCTTAATCAAGAAAAATTGTAATTGACAATGTCTTTTGGGACTTTTGATTTGTTTTTATACTTTTATTGTCCTCACACACTCTACATCCCTATCGGTATTTTATAGATTTATCTTTTATGGCCTTGGATGCTAGCACCCAATTAGAACACTAGTGCCCTAGGTGCTCCTCTCCCTCCCGGGCACTTCTGACCATTTATCCCCTTTTCTCACTCTTTTGGGTCTCTTTTACTTCTTGGGAATTTTTATACTTTCAAAGTTGGCCTTCCAATTGTCAATTATAAAATTCAAACAAGGGAATCATATATATACATAGTTATAGCTCTCAAATAAGGGACCAAGCACTAAGAATTACATACTATCACCTAAGCTTGCATCCAAATGCACAAGAGCATTACAACGCATCCACCTAGCAAATTCATTCAAGTGAAAATGGCTACATCACTCTACATATACACAACATAGGAGGGGAAGTTTATTCTATTCCATTACACACATTTGCATCTAGAGAATTCTAGATCTAGCTTGTTATCTTAGTGCAACTTTCACAAGGGAATCTAGGGTATTAATGCAAACACTCACACAAAGAACTACATGGAGTTTGAATTGTAGTGCATCACTCGGTACTAAGTTCACTCTTTGGGTGACCAATGGGGTCATCCAACTACAAATTTTGTATCTTTTTTATTATATTTGTTGTGGTTTGTGGACATATGTAGGTAGACAACTTGTTTTACAAGTTACAAGTACATTCAGTGATCAAGGAGAGAACATAGAGTGACAAACAAAGATTAACAATGAAGCTCCTCCTACACGAGAAGAGGTTAGATCCAAATAATTCACATAGAAACTAGCGCACAAAACAAAAACTAGTGTCTAGTGTCATTGACTCCTTTCATCCCATAGGCGCTTCTATCGACACATTATTGAGTCTCGAGAACCTCCAACGAGAATTGATGACACTCTTCTCAGTCTATTTCAGTTGTTCACCTATCCAGATCACTTCCAGATTTCTCGGGAATCAACTAATTTCTCTATCTCCCTCTCTTGCTTAGGGTTTCACATTTGTATATGCTTGTTTACTTGCGTCTTACTATATATTAGCATTTTTATATCATACACTATAATAGTTACTCTGCAATTAGATTTAATTCAATTTATATTAAATCATTTGGTGAACCCACTCGCTCGAACCCTACCTTGCTTCTAGATTCTTCTCCCATGGCTGAGACTTATGAACCCTTTACCGATGAAGATCTTTGTGACCTCCAGGCCCATATTGCTGAACATCCTCAAGATTTAGATCTCTTATTGTTCATTACTTCGTGAGGAAGCCACTAACCTAGTTGAGCTTAATGCCAATATCTAATAATAATTCTCTCACTATTGCAGAAAAACTTCCTAATTCTACCCTCCCACACACCTCTATTGTTCTTGTTTCTATGCCTACTCCTACCAATACTTTAGCCCAACCTATTACTTCACATAAAATACAAGTTTCCTCTTTTGGAACTCAAGACCTAGCTTCTTTATACTAGGATCTACAAATTCAAATCCATCAATTACAATAAGCTACTTCACATTCCTCTCCATCTCTTGATTCCTCACTTCTCCTTCATAGCCCTTTTGCACCCACCATATCCTCTCATCCACTACCTCCCAACTTCATTAAACCCAAGATTCCTACCTTCAATATCCATGATGACCCTTAGGATCATCTTTGATATTTCCACATGGCATGTCTTGATTATGCGAGATGATTTTACATTACTAGCTAAACTATTTCCTAGAAGCTTGCAAGATTATGCTATGCGTTGGTTCTATGATCTACCTATTCACTCGGTAACCTATTTTACATACTTAGCCAATGCTTTCCTTGCACATTTTATATCAATATCGACACTAAGATATCTTATGCATAACTTGCTCAACTTAAACAAGGATCTAATGAACATCTAATAGACTATGTTTTGTGTTATAAGAACAACCTTGCTAAGATGACTAATGTACTAGCTGACTTTGAATTGCAAGATATATTTATTCAAAGTCTCCTACCTCCACTTCAAGAGAGTGTTATCTTTGAGACCTCTCCCTCCTTTGATCAACTATTCCATACACTTAAATTGCATGTAAAGGAAAACTCTTATCTATGGGAAAATTGAAATACTATGATACTTATTCATCTTCATCTTCTAATTGGTTTCAAGAAAAATATAATTTCAAACCATCTCCTAAGCCCACTGAAGCTAAGGCTAATGTTAATATTGTTTCTACACTTGACAATATTTAATTACAACCCACGAGGCATACTTTTACTAAACTATCTTATGCACCTCGGATCTTATTACCGAACTTATTAAAAGTAATCTTATCACTCTTCCTCCACCACTCAATCTTGATCCTTCTCGCCCTCGTGGCCACAACTATGATAAAAATGCATGTTGTGACTACCAAAAATGTATTGGGAACCACAATGATCACTGCTTTAAGCTTAAACATCTAATTCAAGATCTTATTGATAACAATGCAATCAAGCTCCCTGAGCCATCTACTACCAAACCAGTCAATGATAATCAAAAGCTAAAATTTTTCAATGACCCTCTACCAAAGAATTAAAAAAACTACTAGATATTCTACAAACCATGCATATCATGCCATGCCTCATCCTTCATAGGGCCTCTTGACTATATCATTGGATCTATTGATGTGCCACCACATATTATCACATTTTTGGATCATGATTATCACACTACATTTACTTCTAATTCATTGCATATCAATGCCTCTATTGGTTCTTATACCATCAACAATACTATAGTTTATGTGCCACTATTACTAGTGTATGATTTATGGCACTCCTTTTAGATATCAAATTTCCAACATCTATTATCACATTTCTGGTTCCTAATTATTATGGTCATGTCAATCTTCCCATTACAGTTGGTCCCCTCACCATGCTTGTACCATTCATTATTACATATTCAATCAGCATGATGTGACATGCTCTTATGTCTCCCTTAGGACATCCCTTCATGCATCACTTATGTCTCAAGTTCATCCATAAAAACAATTTTTCACCATCAAAGGTATTCCACCATGCACACCATTGCCTTGGCCCACTCTTGCTGATATCTATACACCAATCATGGCATATAGGTCTCCTACGATTATTAAGTCTTAAGATAATTCTGCACCTAGCTTTCCTATTCACACATGGCTTGTATAACCACCTTGTCATCATAGTCAAGTACATTAGTCCACCTCATCAAGCATAAGTCACCTATTCAGGAAGTCCATTCTCATAAGAATTATCCACCTTCTTCACCTCATCGGCCCATTAGTCCACCTCACTGGCCTAAGTCCCCACTCAAGAAGCCCCTTCTTGTAGGTATTCTCCACCTCCTTGAGCACATCAATCTCCTTCACGAGCATATAATTACTCTCACACACCACCACCTTTAGATCATGATCACATGCCTTTATCTGCTTGGATATTAGGTGGAGACCCTCACCCTTCAATATTGTCGGATAATATTTTATCCCTCACACCCTTGGTGGGAATCGCACCTTATCCCCCCATCACTATCAAATTGTCTCTAATATCTACTACCACACTTCAAGTTCCATGCTTCATGATTAATATTTCTCAACACTCCTACATCTTTGGTACACACATTGTACCATCATTACCTAATGATGCACACCATTACTATGGTTCAGACTTGACTGTTGAGGGAACACTTCATCTATGAACCTCATATCACCTACTCTTGTTACATACTTCACACTTTATTCTTCATGATACATATTTTCTAGCATCTACTCTCAAGCACATACAACACACTCATTTCGATGACACAATCTTGTTCCATAGTTAATTCTTGAATGTTGAGGGGGAATTTCTAAATGAACCTCATCTCATACAAATCCACTAGGGGAAAAATTTTCTTATACAATCTTCACACCTTACATATCACATTATCACACTCACACATATTTTTCATATCTTAGTTGCACTTATCCTTGTTAGCATATATTACTTACATGTTGCACTTTGCTTACTATGCTGCATGATTCTTACTATGTCATTATATTTTTGTATATACACATGCGTGTTCACTTGGTGTGTTGAGATGAATGTCGGACCTATCAAAGATTTATACATGATGTAGGATGCTCAACACATCTCTTTACCTATTCCACCAAGGCTCCCAAGGGAATCTACTTTTTCTACTATCGTACTTCACACATTATAGGTTCTATCATTGTAGTACTTACTCTTTCCAATCACTATTACTCTACTTATCATTGATTTATACATGCTTTGACATACCATTTACCTCTCTAACATGATAAAATGTGCTTCATGTGTGACATTTTTCTTGCATGATCACTACAACCATGGTTATCTAGCATCCATTGTTTGCTATTGTATGTTATTGTTTGTGGGCTATGCCCTATATATTATTTGATCATTGTATAATTTTGGCCACTTCAGCCCTGATTGTCTTGTGACATTGTGAGATATGTCCCATGTTTGAAACCCAATTTTTGTAGTCTTCCTAATTTCTTGTTACATTGACTTATATTACATGCTAGCTTTTTCTACTAACACTTATTACTAGCATATCCTTGTTTTCATGTACCTTGGTTTCTATCATGCACATCCCCTACCCCCTACAAGTATCCAATTCAAATATGCATATCAGATCAAGGTCCTTTCCTTTGGACCACCTTCTTCTATAGTCTTTGCATGCACCCCAAATAAGGGGGCATATATTTGGTGAAAAAATCACCCCTAAAACAACTCAAATCTACAATAAGAAAAACACATTATAATAATAACACAAGAATACAGTCACAAATTGGCTCAAAAACAAACTTGGGTCCAAAATAAAGAGAAGCTACTAGGGCCTAGACCTGGACAGTAGTGGTGGGAACTTGTGTCTTGGGGAAAAAATGATTAATTTCGAGATTCAACCCAATCTCTAGTAGCTTTCAGAACAAATTTATAGTAACATGCACTTACCTCTAGTTAAAAAAATGTAGTTTATAAGTATATTTTAGTTACAATCATGAATAATCAAAATAAATTGGGATGTACCATCTATAGTGGTGCTTATTCAGGAAGGGTCATGGAAGGAGATAAAAACTACAACTCTCTCCCCAACTCTCTTCTCTTGGTGCGTGATCACCCAAAAACTCGCACTTGGCATGAGATCACCCAAAACTCACTCTTGACATGAGATCACCCAAAAAACTCGTTCTTGGCATGAGATTACACAAAAACCTCACGATTCAACAACATGTTTAATGGAATTTCCAAGAAAATCAGGATAATTCTCTATCTCTTACGCTTTTATACATTAGGTGCACACTTTCCTTTTACATACTTTCACACTTTTACTTATACACATGTTACTTTGGTTTCTCATATATGGAACTTTGATTACTATTTCACTCTTCTTTTGCATGTCTATCCTTAATACATAACAAGGAACAATTCACATCAACAAATGCAACACACTACCACACATACTCTTCATCCCTAGGGTCCACTTCCCTTTCCTAGTCTCCACGCTTCACTTTGCGATCACTTCACCCTTATACTATCCACTCGACATGCTATCGATACACTCTTCTCTATAAGATCATAAGGTACACATATTCTATCTACTTTATACTATTGAGTATTCACTCAACAACATAAATTGGGGGAAAATTTAGACACAAAATCTATGCACTTGGGTACATTTCTAGCTCCTAAAGCATACTATTATATACATGGATTTCTAATCAAGAAAACTAGTAATTAAAAATGTCTTTCGAACCTTTTCTTTCTTTTTTATACTTTTCTTGACCTTACACACCCTACATCCTTGTCGTATTTCTTGATTTATCTTTTATGGCATTGAATACTAGCGCCTAGTTAGGACACTAGCACCTGTGTGATCCTGTCCCTCTCGGGAACTTATGACCTTTCTACCCTTTTCTCACTCTTTTGGGTCTCTTTTATTTCTTGGGAATCTTTTATACTTTCGAGATAATCCTTGCAGTTTTCAATTACAAAATTCAAACAAGGGAATCACACACACACACATATCTCAAAGCACCAAACATTACATACTATCACCTAAGATTACACACAAAGGCACAAGAGAATTACAAAGCATCCATCTAACACATTCATTCAAGGAACAAGGGATGCATCACTCTGCATACACAACATAGGAGGGGAAGTCTATTCTATTCCATTACACAAATTTTCACCTAGAGCATTCTAGATCTAGCCAACTATCTTAGTGAAACTTGTAGAAGGGTATCCAGGGATTATTACACACACTCACACAAATAACTACATGGATTCTAAAATGTAGTGCAAAACTCAGTACTAAGTTCACTCTTTGGGTGACTGCAGTCGATATGAATTTGCATTCTATATCTTTTTTATTAGATTTGATGTGGTTTGTAGACATGTATGTAGACAACTTGTTTTGTAGGTTGTAGGTACATACAAAAATTAAGGAGTGAAACCAGAGCAAAAAAATAGATATTAGCATTGAATCTCCTCCTACATAGAAGAGGCCAAATTTGGATCATTCACACAAACACTAGCGCTCAGAGCTCATATCCTCCCGTGGACACTCTGTTCGACACATTACCGAGTCTCGAGTCTCCAACGAGCAATGATGATACTCTTCTTAGTCTATTTTGCTGTTCACCTATCCATATAAATTCCAAATTACTCATGAATCAACTAAGTCTCTCTATCTCCTCTCTTGCTTAGGGTTTAAAATTTGTAAATGCTTGTTTTCTTGTGTCTTAATGTATATTAGCATTTGTATATCATACACTATAGTAGTTACTCTACAATTGAATTTAATTGAATTTATGTTAAATCAAGTTTACATGGTGAAAAAACCACCCATGTTTACGGAGGGGTAGTTATACAATTGTCTTTGTTTCTAAAAGGGGAGGTTTGTGATTACCGTGGTGGTTGTGAAATTATCACTAAAAAAATAATGCCAAAATATAAAAAGTGGTCTTATGGGAAAAATGAAGTTTGGGAACAAAGTGGAGGGTTTTTTTGAGTCAAAGAAGGGATGAAAAGGAGAGGGAGGTATCTAGATCTCATTTTTATCTTGAAAGGAGTTTTTGTCATCATAAGAGACGTGTTACGATTTCCATGTTGCACCATGTAATTTTTGGGTGCATACATATTGCCCCCTCGGAAGAGGGTTTCAGCCATGAATGGTCTAAAATCTGGTTTATGAGAATGACACTTCCCAAAATGAGAGGTTTAAAGAATTACCTTATCTAACCATGTGTTGGTACAAAGACAACCTAGACTTCTGTCACTTGCAAAAAGAGATACGAGAATCAAGTGTGGTAATAAATAGAATTAGTAAAAATATTTTAAATAAAAGGACAAAAGTACTTACAATTTGCATGGGTGTTAGAAGCCTACTTGCTCCACCATCGCCAGCGCTATACAATCTTTCCCAAACTGGGGCTAGAAATATAAAATACTCTCTATATATATCACA
The DNA here is from genome assembly GCA_018340775.1 of Taxus wallichiana var. yunnanensis. NCBI lineage: Eukaryota > Viridiplantae > Streptophyta > Pinopsida > Cupressales > Taxaceae > Taxus > Taxus wallichiana. Next base: position 799,356,406 of record CM031235.1, read on the forward strand.
TTTTACTATTTTTAGAAATCATTTGTCACATACATATTTTATATTTTTGGGGCTTTGGATTTTTGGTAACCATTTTGTGCATGATTACAGTCAAAATAACGGGGATTATGATACGATGGAAGTGGATCGTGGGACGGTGGATGGGGATCAAGAACATATTAGTTACTTAAAATTTTGTCTTTTCCCCTAGTTTAGATTTTTATTTTGAATGATCTCTAGGGATATTTATAGGAAATTTATAGCCAAAGCGATTGTTAGGGGTCTCAAAGGGATGGATAGGCAGAGTGCCTTTATTTCTTATTCTCTTTTTGTGTATATATATCATTTTTTTGGATTTTTGGCTCACGATTGAGTGTTTTGACCACACTTGTCCATTAATGTGACGACATTGTAATAAAACATTGACATATACACACAATATATATATATATATATATATATATATATATATATATATATATATATATATTTGGCTCTACCTTGCTTTATAAATATATTTCCTTATGCTCTACTTCATTTGTACACTTTAGATAGTTAGGAATGTTCGTGTTTTTGTAGTTTTAAAATGAATTCTATGGATGATAATGTATTATGATAAATAGAATGAGATATGGAAACACACACAATTACAATTCATACTTGGGAAACTTATTTTTCAAATAATGCTTAAATGTTCCATTCTATTGGAAAAATATGTTATAGATGGTGTAATAATGAGATGTATCAATCTATTCTTGACCCTGCACAACTAGTAAGATGCAAGGGCTCAACACCAAGAGCCAAGAAGGATGTGAGATATATGAATGAATAAAGTATAGATGAAGATGATGATCATAGAGGAATGAAAATTTCATAATGACCTATTTGGGAATTTATGAATTATTTCCAATCAAGATTATCTTACCAAATTCGAGATGATTTACAATTCATAATATTTTATTAGAATTAGATCCATGGGTGACCTATTAATTGGTAATATTTGGTTAAATAATGATTTTCTATCATAACATAGATATCTAAATCAACTACTTGGGATTTTTTACGCATTCAAGAAACTTTCTTTTCATTGTTTTAAGGATTTTCTTGAAATGGAACCCCTACATTTTCCCCCATGCTACTAGTAAGAAGCATGGGCTAATCAATGAAGGAAATATGCAAGTGAGTAAGGGAATCTTTCTCCTTTTCCATCCTCAAGCTACTAATAAAAATCATGGGCTCACCACCAAATATTGGTAAGGATGGAAGATGTGATTATATATATATATATATATATGTTTTATTTTTCCTTATTCTTATATTGTGCTTGTGGGGAGGTAGCCTTTTACCCTAATCTCAACCCCACACAACTAGTAATATGTGAGGGCTCATCTTAGAAGACTTAGATGGGTGAACATAGGATCGGGTGAAGAGTTTAGAACTTTCTTATTATGGAGAGAACTTTTTAAGGTAGGATTTACCATCATTAAGCTTCTAGAGAAGAATATATGCAAAACACATCTGAATTGGGAGAAATCGTAAGAGGCATGAATCATGCAAGACCTTATAGGACCAATATTAAACCTTTCCTCAAGATTTAAATTGCTAATGTGGATTATTTAGTTTTGAAGAGAGTGAAAAAATTGTAGAAATATCATGATTGAATCATCTTCCAATGTATAAAAAGTTTAAAAATAATTTCCAAATAAGTAGATCCATAGTACAATCTAAACATGGTGATAATGTAAATGACACAGAGGGTGAAAATCTAGCAAGGAAAGTATGGAGTTGTAACACTTATACATATATATTTTTTTATGTGAAGTGAGTTGGTGGATTCACCGAACTCCTCACCATCTATAGTGCACAAATGATAGGTTCCATTCTTGAAATATTCAGTTACTTGGTAAGGGCCTAACCATTTAGGTCTAAATTTACAACCTTCACCAATATTATTATCTATCCAAATATATAATCTTAGCACAAGGTCACCTACTTCAATTAGGTATTTGTAGACCTTTTTGTTATAATTTCAACACCATTTTTACGTATAAATGTGATGATGTTTCATTTTCTAATCCATTTTAACATTTCTATAATCATATTTATCTAATATATCCTGTAATAACACATGAAGAATAGAGAGTTCCACCTCTAAAGGTAGAATAAATTTTGAATCGAAGACTAGGGAAAAGGAGTTTCCCCTATCATATCCTTTATAGCTGAATGTAAAATCCTCGAGAAGGTTCTTTGAGGACCTTAGTATGTTAATTTACCTCTTGTGTAGATAGAGAAGAATTGAGTTTCAAGATATTGGGATCCGTTTTTCATTCTAATGTTAATATAAATTATGTCTTCTATCAAAAAGCATTTTCTTCTTTGAACTCGGAGGAGAAAGGGGTATATTTGAGAGGTTGTACTTCTACCCCATAGATTTCAAAGTATTTTGAGGGAGAAAAGGGATTGGTTCTCTCTCTAAAGTAAGATGAAGGATGGGAAAAGAGAGAAAATCCTTTTTTATTATGAGTTAGGAGGAGGTCATTGTATGTAATTAAGAAATCAAAAATTATTTCATCATTCTCAGCATGATCCATGGTAACAATATCAACCTTGTTTTTCACATATGGAATTATGGTTACATTTGGCATTTTTTGCACTAAGGGTTTATATCTCATGCATAAAATGAACTCGGTATCTTATAAATTCTCATTTATATAGAATTGAGAAGAGGAAGAATCCATGGAGTAATCTACTTGATTTCTCTCTAGGGATATCTTTGATATAGATAAAGTCAAAATCCTTTCTTATTTCACATATAACTACTTTGTAAGGTTGGAGATATTCCACTATAATTTCATAAACTTTATATATTTGAGTGGCTACTAGTTTTGAATCTCCTAGGACTAATATTTTTGACTCGTATTCTCTTGGAAACAATGAGGCCTAGAAGAAAGGCTTCATACTCTACCCCATTTTTGGTGCATTCAAAATATAATTTGAAAGAAAAGAGCATGATCTTCCCTTATAGAGAAGTTAAGATCACCCCTACACATTCCCCATACTAGAATTTGGATCCATCATAATGGAGTGTCCATTTTATATGGCCTTAATTAATAGTCAATGGGGAAAATGGAGCCTACATTATTTTCGAGAGTATCCTCTCACACCTCTGATACTTCTACCATACATATATCTATGAGATCATCAATAGGGAGATAGGATAGACCGATAAGATTTCCAACTCCTTATGGGTAAAAGGAGAGAGTAATGAGTGATTCATTTTCTAAAATATTTATAAAATTTCCCATTCTTTTAGTGGACACATAACTCCTAAAACAACTTTCAATTTTGTTTTCACCAAAACAATGATATTTTTATCATCATTTTATATGGCCTTAATTATTTTTGGTTTATAAAAATTATATTTTGGAACCCACTTCATGGTTGAAACTAATTGCAGATTTTGTGAAATCCACATGATGTAGATGAGCTTTTGATAAGCCGGATTCATTTCCTCCTGAAGGGTGTGGTTTGTTTAATTTGTTTCGTAGGGAGTTCAAATTCATAATGGAAACCGAGCTTATTTTTGATGTTTTCCAAGTGTATGTAAAAATATTTAGGATCCCCTTGAGCTGCAAAGATCTTACCCAAAGGGAGGAATCTAATCTATTTGAACAAAGTGGAAGGAATGGAATTCATCATGTGAATCTATGGTCTTCCTAGGAACATGTTGTAGTTTATTTCTTTATCTATGATATAGGATTCAATTAAAATGGTTTTCTAGATAATATAATCCTAGAGAAATTCTGGAAGGACTATGGTTCCAATCGAGGTGGATTTAAGACTATCATAGCCCAATAATGTGTTCTTTGTTGAAGAGTAGTTGGTATCCCCATATCATACATTATGCATGAAATAAAGGGTGCTATATTCACCATGGTCCCATCATCAATCATGGATCTCTTGATGTAATTATTATAAACCCACACTTGTAAATATAATGTTGGATCTCCTCTTTGGGATATATAAGCATAGAGGGCATCTTACTTACATCAAACACATATCCATTATCCCTATCATTTTACCCTAAAGGATGTATGTCAAAATCAATGTGATTTATTTGTGCCTTGAGAGGGGGCATGATATGGATTAAATGACCAAGTCCTAATGCATTTAATAAGGAAGAACGATGAGTCGACCAAGTCTTAAGAAAATCTAGAAATGAAATGTGATAAAGGTCTTGTTTAAGTATGTAATCAAGTAATATAATTCTATATGTTTGGGGACCATAATAGTATCATCCTACAAAATTTAGTGATTTGGGAGAGGTTATGAAGTATAATCTCTTGTTCGAGTTGTTATGTTAATTTATGACTCAATTTCTAATTCGAATAGGTCCCAAAATATTTTTCTTGTTTCTTTAGACCAGGTTGGGGTTAACCCAAGAATTCTTAGAAGTTAAAGCTTCATGGTCATAAGTCCCAATATGAATACCCTTGTTGAAAATTTTAAGATTTACCTTCTCCTCTTCAGGATGCTTAGGGAATGAATCTCGATAGATTCCTAAGTTTACATTTTGAGGTGCAATAGGCCTTGTATAACTAGATTGTGGGGACCCCTTAGGATTTCCTAGGAACATATCTATGAATAATTATCTTTGATTCTCTGGGAGTCTCTGAATGAACTTATTATAATCTCTACAAGTGCATGAATCATGACCAATAACACGGTGAAAACCATAGTATAAATTGGGATTGTAATCCCTTGGCCTTTAGTTTGGGTTTTTTTAGTTAAAAGGTTAATTATTGTTATGGGGTTGATTGTTATAGGTGTAAATTAGCCCCTTAGATAGATTTTGGTATTGGTTTGACCTTGGGCTTGGTTTTTCTGAGGGGGAGGATGGTTGAAATCAACCAAATTGATAGAGGGGATATAATTAAGATTTATTTGGTTCCCCATGTTGTTATTTTTGTTAGTGTCACTGGTGTTTGTAACATTAGGATTATTGACTTGGTTGGTAACACCATCTATAGTAACACCACACATGTAATTCAAGACCTTGGGACCTTAGTTATTAGTTCCATTATTTTGATAGTTTGCATTGTTTTGATTGGGAAATACCAAATTCCCATTAGGATTGTAAATCTTACGTTTTCTATCAATAATAACTTGATCAATGTGAAAAACACCTTCTAGCACTTCCTCATAGCTATGAAAAGAAAAATTCTGCACTTCTTCCTTGGTTTATCAATTAAATGAGAGGAGGAAAAGGTCATAAAGTTCCATTTGATACATATTAGGTACACTCGTAGAAGAATAGAGGATATGATATCATATCTGTATGAAATGATAAACATATTCATTTTGTTCATGTTTAGTGTGAAATAACTCCCCGATTCCCATTCGTAATAACTTGTTCATATCAAAGGCTTTGATGAATTCAGACATGAGTTGTTTAAAGGAATGTATGGAGGATTTAGGGATTGATAATACCAATCTAGAGTAATACCTTCAAGGGTATTTGGGAATATCTTAGCCACCACCACATCCCATGGGAGTAATTCCTAATTGTGGTATTATAGGACTATATGGGCATTGGGGTCTCCTTATCTTTGAAATTAGGAGATTTTTCAATGGGTGAGGAAGCATGAAACCTCGTATTGTGAAGTCAAGAGGTTATTTCAAGTATTCAACATAAGTTCCCATTGCATAGGATTATACCATTGAGGTTTCTTGATGAAAAGGTGGAGGAGGAGGTGTTTGATAAGATGCAACATAGGTATTAATCGGAGCATTAGGATTCCTCGGAATGGTGATAATGAGCCGAGAGAATGGATACATGTTTTGATGTGGGGAATTTAAGTACATATGAATGTAAGAAGGATACTCAGAATAGTGTTTTTTTTTTTGTAGAATGAGGCATTGCAAAAAAACATACATACTTGTTTTTGGTTTGGTCCGGGGCTAGTAGAGTGGAATGGGTCTAGAAAGAGGAGTAGAAGAAAAGGAAACAAGTTTTGGGAATTGAACCAAACCCTGTACCAAGACCTATAAATAGATAAAGGATATTTAAAAGTGGTCTTAGTTTTCTTAGATAGCTGATAGGTTTCCCAAACTCATATCAAACCATAAACCTTGTTCTTGAGGAGCAAAATAGGCAATTTTTACAAAAAGAGATCAAGTGAGAAAGTTATTGTGTTTCAAATGGAAAAAATAAATGGTATAGAATAATCAGAGGTTATAAGTCATGTTGCAGAGGTTTCATTAATCATCTTTGATTTTTCAAACCCAAAAAGTAGTTTTTGCAGGTTTTTGAGTTGAGAGAAATAAGAAATGAACATGCTCAAAGGGAATGATTGGATTGTTGGATCAACCTAACAATATTGGATGGAAAATGGAATTAATGATGATAAGTTGGTGGTAAAAATGTTTAAAATCTATAATGTGTTAGGAGGAGCTGGTATATAGACTTAATTGGTGAAGTTTGAGCCAATAATTGGGAATTGTTGCTAAATATTGTGAAGAACATTGTAAGACTTCTTTAGGACATTGATGAATCTCATGTCTACTATTTTGATGTGGTAATCATGTTTCAAATATGAAATTTTGTGTTCTTAGGTAAATGGAGATGGCATATATCTTGGGAAAGAATTGGAAGAAGGATTCAAGAGATGGTGAGGTCTCGAAGCTATCAGATTTTAGTCAAAGTGTAATGAAAATATGTTACAAGGATTTATATAGTAGGTTGAGGAAAAGATGGAGATGATGAAAAACTAAGGATGTTTGCAAAATAAGTTGGTAAATCATGTTAATTTCCATCAAAAGAGGTTGTCAAAGTCCAAGAGGGATTGGTTTAGTCAAGAAGAGAGTCAAGCAAGGCTGATATAGGTGCAAAATAGTAAGAAAACAAGGTATGAATGTAGAGTATGCTACTTTGGCGATGATGTCTTGAAAGGAAAAGTATAGAAGGTGATGTAGAGCCAAGATGAATCCAAGGATTAGATCCAAGATGGTGTAAGAGGAGTACACTCTCATGGGGATTTGTTTGAATGCACAAGATAGGTCCATGAATCCAATTTTCTATTGTTTGGAGTCAAGAAGAAAGAGTACAATCCTAGGGGGAGCCTGTGAACAAGTAAGTCTACCTACACTCATTGTTATTTTTGGTTGTCATTGTTTTCTTGTCAAGTAGTCCAATCACCTTTTCATAGATTTCAAATGGGGAGAGTGAACCAAGAAACATGTGAAAGAAGTCTTGTATGTGTAGGTATGGTTAGTGGTAGTTGTCATCAATGACAAAGGGGAGATTGTTGGATGTCATAGTCATGTGTTGTCATTGATGTCAAGTGGTTAGTGATGTCATATGATGTCTAAGGTGTTTAGGTGTCTTCCCAAGTTATCCAGATGACTTCATGAGGTGTCAAGTCATGTATTTTGGTGTTTAGACATGGTCAAGAAAACTAGTTGTGTGAATGTGTCTTTCCAAGGTTTTATGAAGGCCTCACAAGATCAAACATGGTCAATGAGGTGTGTGTGAGGTGCTAATGTGTCTGTAATAGGTCAACATGGTCAAATTCATGAAGAGTCAGGTAGTTATAGGCTTAATCATGGTCCAAACATGAGAAATGGATTGAGGAAAAGCATGGAAATCATGGTTGAAGTAGTATGAGCTTGAATATCATGTAGAGGAGAAGTATCAGGTCAAGAATCAAGGTTATAGGGCATGAAAATTGGCATTTTGAAGCTTTTCAGGAGAGACAAGTCTAATAGGCAAGTAAGGATGATGAGCCAAAGAATTATAATGTAATCCAAGTATGACATGAGAAAGACATGGTGGTATACGAGATGTAAAGGTATTCATAAGTGATTAGGAAGGTGATTTGTGCAATTCATATAGGTTTGAATAACACTCTTACTTAGGACTAGAGAACTACCGCTACAAAAATGAGATGGGATAGATATTTTGGAGTAAATATGAAAAATTGTAATTTTAATTCATGGAGGATTGATTTTGAATGCGTGGTCAAAATTTCAGGATCAAAAGAGGTGTTTGTGCAAGTTATGAAAGTTTTACCAAAATTGGGTTTTTGGAAAATGCAAACTAGGCACACTAACTTATTAACACTCAAGAAAAATAAACAAGAATCCTTTAGATAAAAAAATAATTTTTTTGAATAGAAATTAAATACATAAATTTTTTCAAAAAAATTGAGATCAAAAGGAGAAAAAAAAGTTCCATTCAATTTATTAACAGGGTTTTTCTCTCTCTAAACCTCCTTTCTAAAGCGATGGACAAGAAATTGAATGTCTTGAATCCAAATTAAGTTTGAAAGCTATGAAAATATCCCATGGGCATAGAAGACTTAGTATAGATCATTTTGGAGATAGTTGTACTATTCAAGTGTGGAGGTATTGTATGGACTATACCATGTCTTGCATGTTTTGTGCACACAGTCCTAAAAACGCTAAAATTTCATGATTAAGTTCTTTTTGTTGATGAATGAAATTGGTGTGGTAGGTTAGCTAAGATAATTAACATATCAAAAAAATTAATAGCCTAACTTCTTAACACTCAAGAAAAATTGACAAGAATCTCTTAGATAAATAAAATAAGCAATTTTTGAATAGAAATTAAATACATAACTTTTTCAAAAATTTGAGATCAAAGGAGAAAATTTTTTTCTATTCAATTTATTAACAAGGTTTTTCCCTCTCTAAACCTCCTTTCTAAAGTGATGGACATGAAATTGAATGTCTTAACTACATGTTAAGTTTGAAATCTGTGAAAATATCCCATGAGTATAGAAGACTTAGTATAGATAATTTTGGAGATAGTTGTACTATTCAAGTATGGAGGTATTGTATAGACTATACCATGTCTTGCATGTTTTTGCACATAGTCCTAAAAATGCAAAGATTTCATGATTAAGTTATTTTTGTTGATGAATGAAATTGGTATGGTAGGTTAGCTAAGATAATGAGCATATCAAAAAAATTTCTTACAAGCTTTAAACATAAGGCTAACCTTGTAACCTATCCCATTTTGAATATTGTACCTAGCTTCTTGTGATAGTAAAAATGTATTCTTGGGTTTAAACTATGATGTTATTCCATCAAAAGATGCAAAGAGATGCTTGAAAATTGAAATAGAATCCATGGTGGAATCACCCTTCACATTTTAGGGCATAAGAATGAATTATAAGGTGGTGAAAGAATTAAAATGCATACCTAGGGTTTGAAACTTGAAACTCTCACTACACACATTTTTGGAAATCAAGTTCATTCGATCTTGTTGGCATGACACCAAAAAAATATAGACCTAAAGATTTGTTAAGGCCATTATCCTCCTTGAATGATGTTATTTAAGGAACACTTAATTGATTTTATCATAGTTTGATTCAAATCTTGAAGGTATGGCTATGTACATGCAAATCAATGCTATTTTTGGTGAAAAAAATACTACATGAAAGAACTTAAGATACATTTCCTCCTATTGGTGGTTTAAGGGTGTGTAACAGATCTCAAATATATTTTTAGATGTGAGCTACTCCTAAAATGTCTTATTTGTGTCTAATCATGTTTCTTCATCACTGTCATGCATGCTTCTGAGTTTGTGTGGTTGAAGGGTTTAATAAACTATGAAAAAAGTCTTCCTTCCTATATTCTTTGAACACCTCCAAGATTATGATGTTGGTGAAGAAACTCTATAGGCTTAAGGACCATGATATAATGTAAAGACATAGTTAATCAAGTTTCTCCTCTTCTCAAATTTATGGGAGTTCTAAGTAAGTTCTCCCATCCTCTTGTGGACTCAAGTGAAACTTGAAAAACTAAATGATGAAAAGGAAGAAGGTATAATGATTTTGAAGATATGAAGAGGATATAAAGGAATATCATGGACCTTGGTAACGTCTTTACATGGTGGTATTTTCTAATAGTTAATTCTAAGATGAATCAGTCAAAGTTACACACCAAGTTATAAGACAAATAAGAAATAAGAATTACAAAAATAACTATTGCAGATGAAGGTAGGCATTAGAATGATGCTTGAACTTATCATTAGTCAATTTTTGAGCAAGATAAATCTTGACGGGTTTGAGAAGTTAGTATTTGTAACTAAAAATGATCGGATGCATTATGACACAATGGAGGTAGTTTTATTTGAGACCTTACATTTCCTTTTTACATGAAAAACAAATGTGTAATGTGAAGATCTTGGAATATGAAGTTGTAAAGGCACGTGTAGTAGAGATGGTTGTTTAAAAAAGATCAGTTTTTAGAATGAAAATGTTGTTGAAGCCAGAGAGCTACATTAGAGATGATTGATGAGAACCTACATATTGAGGAAAAATCAAACATAAAAACATGATTGATGAGAACCTACATGAGTGAAGAGGTAAATGAGAGTATCTACCTACATAGTGAAGATATTATTGTAGGTGGATGAAAACATGAAAAAATAGAAAATTAAATATGTATGAAGACCTCCATGATCGAGATTATTGCAGCAGCATGTGTACTTGAAAAAGGAGAAGCTTGAAAGTACGAGAAGTATGACCAGAGAGTGTTTGTGAAAGGAGTGTATGATGGATCTTGGGAGCTGATTAGAGAATGAAAAGAGAGATAAATAAAAGAGTAGAGATAAAGAATGATCTGATTTGGTGGTCACCATTAGTTGTATGAGACAAAAACTCGAGTGATCAAAATCTCAAGCAGTCTAAGTTGTATATTATTAGAAGGGAGTAGAAACTTCCTTGTGAGTTATAACTTATAGAATAAATATGTAGAATCTTGGTTGAAGGTTGTGAGTTGTAGCTTCCAAGAAAGTAGATGCTTGCAAAAGGTTAAGTAGCCATTTGACAAAAAATTTGGGGTTGTAGCCTCAAGTTGAGTAGATGCTCAACATGAAATCATTGTAACAATTACAAGACCTTTGAGTCCAAGATAGTTCTCTAATTTCATAGTGGGTTTTTCTCCCTTAAAGGGTTTCCCACATTAAATCAGGTGTTCATGTGTGTGTTTTTGTCTCATGCTCTAGTTTGAATATGGTTGAATGAATAATAGTTTGAATACATTACTAATATTGCGAAGTCATCAAAATTTTAAGGTTCATTGATTCACCCGCCTCTTATTGCCTAGAATTTCCAACAAATGGTTTAAGATGCATGGTGGCTTAAAGATTATGGTCAAGGCATGGAGACCATGTAATAGTATGTGGAAGCACTTATATACATCCAGAGGCTAGTTGTAAGGTGAAAGAAGGGTTTATAGGTACTCATCTATACTTATTATAGGTACTTGAAGGCCAAATGGAGCATGAGAGTGAGGTGCATAGGTATATGAGCTCATGGAGGCATGTAGAGATGTGATACATGTTGTATCAAGTGTGTTAGGTCCTTTTGGAGACATTTGAAGAAGAGGTATGGTGTTTTTATACTTGATTATGACTTAAACTATGTGAAATCCTAAGACCTAGTTGTGAAAATACTTGTGGTTGAAGATATATACAACAATTTATGACTAAGTGAGCATTGGAGATGTTAGTATAGGGTGTCAACAAAATTTCAAAGTCCTATGATGAAGATTTTTTAAGATATGGTGTTTTGAGTCCTATCAAGTTCTAGAGAGTGAATTTTCCATCTCAAGGTGAGAGAAATATTTTTGGTTGGATATTTCATGGAGTTAAGAAGATCTCAGAGTTGGAATGAGATCAAATGAGGCCCAAACATTTATGAACAATTGTTAAGAAGGTAAGGTGTTTTTTATGAGTTTGAAACCCTAGTTCATGAGTGATAGGAGAAAAATTGATGGTGTGCACATAGAATGTATTGAATAATAAAATTTTATGATTGGATGATGGAGAGGACTCTCCAAACTTTCAAGTGATGGTGGTTTTAGGTCATGACACTTAGTGGAGCCCACTTAAATATGATAGTTTCTAGGAAAGAAGGTTTTAATCCAAAGTTTTCCATTGGAACCCATTTATAAATCATTGTTATGATGTTTTTAGGAGAAATTATAAATTTTGGAGTGATTTTAGAGCTTGGTGAGGTTATTTTAGGACCTCACAAATCAAAATATGTTGACTAGTTTTTGGGCCTAGAAGCGCGAGTTAGTAGTCATAGTGAATGGAAGTTATTGAGAAATTGTGTACATGGCGATGAATTTTTATGGGATTTTAGGTTTTTATAAATTTAATGTGATTTTTGTATGCATTGGTCAAGCTCTGGAAGTCATGTGAGGTGGTATGAAGAAGGTCACAAGTTGACCTAGTTTGATTCGGGTTCAGACAACATGGGTTTGGTACAAAGGTTGATCTAAAAGACCAATATATTGGCTTAGATGATAATGAATATCCATTTGAGAGTTAATAGGGATGAATTTTATTCCTATTAAATTCATTTATAGTGTTTTAAAGTTTTAGAAAGGGTGCAATAAAGTTGAGTTTCCAAAACTCATTCCTAGGCAAGCGATTCGATTTCTTTGCTAAAGAGGAAACGCTGTCTTAGTGTATTTGTTGGATGTTTCGTGAATTATATATTTCTTATAAGTGTTATAAATGTCATTTTATTTATAATGAGTGGTTATATAAAATATTTTATTTGTTTTTATGTGATCTTGGACTCCATTGATGAAGATTGGTTCTAGGAGTGCTTGATTTGAGTAGGAAACATTCCTACTAGGCGGTGAAGTGAGAAGAATTGATGATGTCGTGTCTTGTGATATGATGGATGGTGTTGATAGGATATCATGGAAAAATTTGAAGCCTTTGGAGGCTTGAAAAATATTTATGAATCTATTTAATTCCTTGAAGTGCTTGGTGAACGTGAATTACTTTTTTTGGGCCTAGTTGTGCTTGTTGGATGTCTTGATGCATTTCCAACCCATATGGGTCTTTAATATGTATTTATATGATGTTTTAGGTTTTTTTAGTTGGTATGACCAACATATTATGGTTATGGAAAACCTAGTTATGTTTTTGAATTGAGTCATGTATAAAAGTGCATATATGGTTCATTTTTGAACTAGTGTTGTGAGAGGGAAAAAGTGTGAGCTAGGTGAGAGTGTGAAAGTGGTTTATTGGAATCAAGAAATATCTAAGAGAGTTTGTAAATATTAGTTTTGAAAATCTAGTGTGCAAGGGAAATTTTCCAAATCAGCCCATGATTGAGAAAGTTTGAGCGAAGTAGGAGAAGGTGAATTTGAAGAGGGTTTGAAGGTGTATGAGATGAATTTTGTGATCACTATCAATTATGTGAGAAAAATATTATTAGTGGTATTATATTTCAAATTTTTTTGATGAGTAATATTCATGCAATTTCTTTATTGTGAGTAATATCAACAAGGTTTTCTAGGGGTGGGTTCTTTTTGCGAAGTTGGTGCTCTTTAATAAAAAATAATATGTGATGTTTCATATTGTACAAGTCTTTCGGATTGAATAATATAATAAAAATTTTCAGTGGGTTTTATTTCCTTGAGGGTTTCCCACTTACATCTTGTGTTATTTTGTACTCTCTCATGATTATGATCTTGTGAATGGTTATTATATGTTTTTAAGCTCACACTAATGCATGGTTGAATGGTAAATGATTTATGTAAGTTAATTTGAATTGGTTAAGGGTTTTAAAGGACCAATTCACCCCGTATCAGTCCATTATGCTTCCAACAATAGATATCATAGAATGTCATTTTGAAGAAGTCTAATCACTAAAAGGAGATCCTTTGAAACATTGGTATGATAGGCAACCTGGTCCAAGTTAAAGAATTTCCTCTGATTAGAATGATAGATGTTTTGAAACCCTTAGGGTTTGACATATATGATTCCATCCTTGATGTATGTTCTATATATCCATATTCTTTGAAGGTTTATGAAGAATGAAAATAATATAAGGAGGAGCCTGCTTTGGTTTTAGGTCTTGTAAAATCAAGTACAAAAGATGAAGAGTGTCGATTGCTCAAACTTCCTTTCACAGTGAAGATGAAAAAATTATATGGTAGATTAATAGTGGGTGTTCTTTTCACATGATTGGTGGGAAAAGAAAATTTATTTCTTTAAATAAAAATTCATCAAGGTTGTTATCTTTGGTGATAAAACTACTATAAATATTGTAGGAAGAGGCACCCGAGTTTGGATAATGAAAATAATCTCACTAAGAATGTCATGTATGTTGAGGGAATAAAACACAACCTTCTTAGTGTGAGTCAAATGTGCAAACAAGGGTATATCCTAACCTTTGATGATAAGGGGTGTAAAAGAAAAAATGGAGAAACATGTAAGCTTGTTGCCAAATCTAAGAGGATTGAAAATAACATGTACATATTGAAGAGAGGTCAACAAAGAAAAATGTATTATGAGCAAGATGAATGAAAGTTGGTCTGGCATAGGAGATTAGGTCATGTAAATTTTACAATCTTGTAAATATTATCTATAACAATTGTGTGAAGAACATGCCAATAATTAATAAACCTAGAAGATACTCTATGCAAAGCATGCCTTCATGGGAAGTAGACTAGAAGAAAATTCAAGACCAAAGAACATGACTCTACCACTAGACCTTTTTGATGCTTGTCTTATGTGAAAACCGAAAGTAAATCAGGTGATTATTATTTCATGTTACTAATTGATGACTATACAAGATATACTTGGGTTGCTTATTTAAGGAACAAATCAAATGCATTTGAGGTATTCAAGTCATTCAAGGCTCTTATTGAAAATGAGAAAAATGGGAGAATCAAAATCATTAGATCAGATAATGGAGGTGAGTTTTGGTTTGATTCATTTGATGATTTTTGTAGAACACATAGAATTAAAAGTCATTTTTCAGATTCTAGAACACCACAAAAAAATAGTGTAGTGGAAAGAAAGAACATGACTATTCAGGAGATGGAAAGGACCATACTAAATGAATCAAAGTTACTTGATGGTTATTGGAAGGAAGAAATTTGTACAAATGTTTATATTCTCAATAGATGTTAGACAAGGGTAAATAGTGATAAGACCCCATATGAATTATGGAAAGGTAGACCAGAAAATGTAGAACACTTTAGAGTTTTTGGATGCAGGTGTTTTATCAAGAGGACTAAAGAGAATCTAGGTAAGTTTGACTCCAGGTATAATGAAGGTATATTCCTTAGATACTCTTCAAGGAGCTCAACTTACATTTTCTACAATAAAAGGTTACAAAAAATATTTGAAAGTGCAAGTGTGAAATTTGATGAATCCTACCCCATGAGGTCCACTCTTAAGAAAAAAGAGGAACTACAAATGACTAATCTCAAAGAATAAAAAGAGGCTATGTAGATAGGTGAAGAAGAAGAAGAAGAAGAAGAAAGACAAGACACCAAAGATCCATCAAGATAGATTAGAAGAGACCATCCTGAATATCATATCCTAGGGAAGAAATATGTAGGTGTAACAACAAGAAGAAAGTTGATAAGTATTCAAAACCAATAAAATATTGCATTACTATCTAAGCTTAAGCCTAAAAATGTTTAAGAAGTAAACAAGGATGATTTTGGGTCAAATCCATGAATGAAGAACTTGATCAGATTGAGAAAAATAGAACTTGGGAATTAGTGCTTAGACATAAGGATAATAATGTTATTGGAAATAAATGGGTGTTTAGGAATAAAATTAATGAGAATCTAAAAGTGACAAGAAAAAAGGTTAGGTTTTTGTGTAAAGGATATGTTCATGTTGAAGGAGTTGATTTTTAAGAGGCATTTTCTCCAATAAATAGAATGGAAGCTATTCGATTATTTATAGTATATGCGAGGTTTAATGGTTTTAAGGTGTATCATGCTTGTGTGTATGGGATACTATGTTTGGTAAAAGTTTGGAAAATGGTCTAAAAGGATGCTTTAGGGATCTAGGTGCTAAAGTTGTAAACAATCCATAAATGGAAAAAATTAGGTCTATGAGAAAGATATCAAGCTGAGATAGATTAAGGAGGAGGTAAGAATGATGTTTTAGGATATTTCATGCTCAGAATGATTGTTGGCATGAGTGTGTGATTCTACCCATGGGGAGCTAACATGCTTCCATGATGAGAAAAAGGTCAAAAACATATTCAAGAAGAAGAAAGACAAGTTTGTATGCTTGTGTGAAGACTTTGGTTGATGTTTTCAACCAAGAGGTGATCATATTATGCTGAAAAAGATGAATATCATGTGCTATATGTATGATTTTTCATTAATGTAAAAAGGGGAGAAGAACTAGGTTGTTTTCCATCAATGACAAAGGGGAGATTGTTGCATGAGTGAGTTAGATTATTGTCATTGATGTAAAATATCATTAATGAAAAAGAGGATGATATAGGAGTGCTAGAGGATGTTTTTCATGATGATGATATAGTAATTCAAGTTGTAGCATGATGGAAAGAATGGACACAGTGAGAATGGATTGGAATAGTAGGCATAATCAGGAGACCTAGTTAGCCTAGGTGATATATCATGATGATTTGAGATGAATGGTGGCTTGAGGAGCATGGTAAATGCATGATGACCATGAGAAGAGTGTTTGGAAACACTCATATAGGTTCATAGGCTGGTTACATGGTGAAGTCGGGGTTTACTGTGTACTCATCTAGACCTAATCTAGGTGCTTGAAGGCCAAATGGAGCATGAGAGGGAGGTGTAGAGGTATATGAGAAAATGGAGGCATCTAAAGATGTGAGACATGTTGTATCAATTCTGTTAGGTACTTTTGGAGACCTTTGAAGAAGAGGTATGATGTTCTTCTACTTGATTGTGACCTAAACTATGCAAAACCCCAAGACCTAGTTGTGTAAGTCCTAGTGGTCAAGAGATACAAAGCCATTTATAACTAAGTGAGCATTGGATATGTTAGTAGAGGGTGTTATGGTTCTCATGAACAATATTTTAGAGTCCTATGAGTAATATTTTTCAAGATATGGTGTTCTGTGTCCTATCGAGTTCTAACAAGTGAATTTTGCAGCTCGAGGTGAGAGAAATCTTCTTGGTTGGCACATGTGATGTTTGCATTAAAAATAATGATAAAAAGATCATTCCAAGCCATAAAGAATTTAGATAATAATTAAACACCACACTTAATAAGATGAAATTAAAAGATTAACTTTGTAAACAACAAATAAACAACAATATCATATATTATTATGGAACTCTGTGAAGTACAACGAGGAGGGGTCTTGCTTATATAGGAAAGGAAGATCAATCTAAGAACTAGTCATGGCCATAGATCAAGACATAAATCAAGGAAATAACTAGTAATGAAAGAACTAGTTAAGACCATAGATCAAGGAAAGAACTATACCTAATAACTAGATAATATCTTCCTAATATCTAAATAATATAAAAGAAATATCCACACATAAGTAGCCAAGGATAAATAAAAAATAAGGTAAATAAAGTACTTAGGTGAACATGAGATAAGGTAAATACCTAATCTAATACCCCCCTCAAGTGAAGCTAGAGGCCCAAAATAAAAGTGGCATATCCATAGTATGAGTCCAAACAACTAAGCCCGATCGTACTCATGTATAATATATCCATGAAGAAATATCGAGATAAAAGTAGGAAAGAATCATACTAGAAGGAAAGATAAAGAAGAAAAAGAAGAATAAGGAAGATGTTCTCATGAACACCCAAAAATATTAAATTTCAAAACCCCAAGCATGCCACGTAACTCAAGGTAGTGATGTGATGCAAAAGACTTCATAAAGATGTTTGAAAACATTGTCTTTGAGTGGGATATACTACAAGTAAATAAATCCATCATGAATGTGTTAATGAATGAAGTGTTCGGATGTGGAGCCTGTTTTTGGTCTTCTCAAATCAATATTGAAGTGTGGAGTTCAAATTGGGAAGATGAAAGGTCATGATTGTTTCTTTTCTAGCCATGGGAAGATGAAAGGTCATGACAGTTTCTTTTCTAGCCGTGGGAAGATGAAAGGTCATGACTTTCAAACTTCTAGGGTCAGATTTTGGACTTCTTAAAGGATTGTAATCCTATAAATAGAGGTGTTAGGGTATCTTGAAGATATCTTGTGTGTTCAAGAGGTCTTGAGTCTTAGTGATCAAGAGTGATCAAGGTTAAGCAATTGGGTGTCAATTGTGGTTTAGATGTGGTTTAGCATCTTTGGAATTCTGTTGTGAGTTCATAACTGAGAGAATACTGTGAGAGTTGTTTTACTCTTGTTGATAATAAAATCTGAGCAAGTTCTTGGTGGACATAGCCCACATTGGGTGAACCATGTTAAATCTTGTCTTGTCTTATTTTGTGCATTATTTATTTATGATGTTATATTTCTGCATGTATAATTCTGCTATATAGTTTCCTATTGTTGTGGTTTGAGGAATTATTTCCACATATTTGTTCTCTAATTCCTAACAACTGGTATCAGAGCTTTGGTGTTTTTTTGCTGAAGTGGTAAATCACAAGGAAATTTTAGCTTGAGTGGGAGCTATGGCAGATGAGGGAAGATCAAGGGTTGAGAAGTTCAATGGGTAGAACTTTGGTTTGTGGAAGATGCAAATGGAGGATTACTTATATCAAAAGGACCTCCATGTTCCTTTGGCTGGAAAAGAAAAGAAACCTACAACCATGTCGGATGAGGATTGGGAGTTTTGGATAGAAAGGCACTCGGGGAAATTTGGTTATGCCTTGCATCTTTGGTTGCTTTCAACATATCACAGGAGAAGACCACAGAAGGTCTCATGAGTGCATTGGGGAAGTTATATGAAAAACCCTCTACCTCTAATAAAATATTTTTGATGAAAAAGTTATTTAATATGAAGATGTTTGAGAATGGTTCTATTTTTGTTCATTTGAATGAATTTAATACGGTTGTGAGTATGTTAAACTTGATAAAAATTGACTTTGATGATGAGGTCAGGGCTTTGTTTATTTTGTGCTCCTTACCAAATAGCTGGGAAAACTTGGTTATGGATGTAATTAATTCAGTCTCTCATAATTCAAAGCTGAAGTTTGAGGATGTAATAGGTGTGATCCTAAGCGAGGAAATGTGAAGGAAGAGCATCGAAGATTCTTCTACTTTTGGAAATGATTTGATGGTGGAGAGTAGAGGGAGACAAAAGAACAAAGGGAAAGGTAACCGTGGGAAGTTGAATGATCGCAAAAGGTCAAAATCCAAGAGTAAGTTAGAATGTTGGCATTGTGGGAAGGTTGGTCATGCTAAGAAATATTGCTGGGATCTTTGGGATAAGAAGAACAAGAAGGAGAAAACTAAAGAGGTAAATGTGGCAGCAGGTGATGTTTGTCAGGATGTCTTAATTCTTTCTTTAGATAATATTGCTGAGTCTTGGGTGTTAGATTCAGGGGATTCTTTCCATGCCACCCCACATAGACATTACTTTAATGATTTTTTCAAGGAGATTTTGGACATGTATATCTTGGTGATGATGAGCCATGTAAAATAGTAGGGAAAGGTTGTGTTAGGGTGAAAATGCAAAATGAGAACACATGGCTACTTAAGGATGTCAGGCATGTGTGTAAGTTGAGGTGGAACTTGATATCAAGTGGGTCATTTAGGTAGTGATGGTTGTACGATTAGTTTTATAGTGGATTCTTGGAAGGTTACCAAGGGATCTCTTGTGGTTGTAAGAGGTAAGAAAACTGGTACTTTGTATTTAACCAGTGGTGCTGATTATTGTAATTTAGTTATGAGATGGATATGTAACTTTGTGGCACCAGAGACTTGGTCATATGAGTCAAAAGGGCATGTAGATTATAAAGGATAGGTTTCCGATTAAAGGAGTTAGATTTAGACTTTTGTGAGGACTGTGTTTATGGAAAATAGAAGCGGGTGAGATTCCTCAAGGTTGGACCTACCAAGAAGGAGGGTAAGTTGGATTTAGTGCATAGAGATGTATGGATCCAACTAAGGTAAACTCTATTGGTGGTTCATGTTATTATGTCACTTTCATTGATGATGCAACTAGAAAAGTTTGGGTATATTACATTAGAAAGAAATCTAATGTGTTTGAAATCTTCAAAAGATGGAAAGCCTTAGTTGAGAATGAAACAGGTCTCAAGTTGAAATGTCTCAAGTCGGATAATGGAGGGGAGTATTACAGTAATGAATTTATTGATTACTGTTCGGTAAATGGGATCCACAGGAAAATAACGGTTCCAAATACTCCAGGAAAATGGAGTGTTAGAGAGAATGAACAGGAAAATCATGGAGTGTGCTAGGTGCATGAGGTTACATGCGAGGCTGCCACTCATGTTTTGGGTGGAAGCAGTGAGCACAACTATTTATCTGATTAACAGAGGACCCTCTATGGCTTTGGATGGAGGTATACCTAAGGAGGCTTGGTTTGGTAAGAAAATTGATTACTCATTTCTTAGAGTATTTGGATGTGAGGTATTTTTTCACATTGATAAAGATGATAGGACCAAGTTAGAGGCTAAGTCTGAGAAATTCACCTTTGTTGGATATGGTGAGGATGACTTTGGTTTCCGTGTTTGGAGTCTTAAGGACAAGAAAATATTTTGGTCTAGAGATATTGTCTTTAATGAAAAAGTCATGTATAAAGATCAGTTGTAGGAACAAAAAGAGGAATCAAAGAAAGAATACACAATGTTAGAGGACATTGCAGACAACAAGGTGTCCAAGGGCTGGTTCAAGTGCAACATGTTCTACACAACACAGAACTAGTTCAGGAACCCCAAACTCCTGAGGTGAGAAGGTCTTATAGGGTAAGATGAGAACCTAAATGATTTACTCCATCTTTGAATTATTTATTACTCACTGACATTGGAGAGCTAGAGTGCTTTGAGGAAAGTGTAGGTGGATGCCAAGAAGAAGTGGGAGTAGGCCATGGATGAAGAACATAGATCTCTTATGGAAAACCAGACTTGGGATCTAGTGGAGCTACCCGAGGGAAAGAGAGCATTGCAAAAAAGTGGGTGTATAAAATCAAAGAGGAAGATGGAGGTAGGAAAAGATACAAGGCTGGTTGGTGGTCAAGGGATTTGCATAGAAGAAAGGTATAGAATTTGATGAAATTTTTTTCTCTGTTAAAATGACTTCTATTAGAACTATTCTTGGTTTAGTAGCAGTAGAAGACTTGCACTTAGAGCAGTTGGATGTGAAGACTACATTCCTTCATGGTGAGTTAGAGGAGGAATTGTATATGCAGCAGCCACAGGGTTATGAGGTCAAAGGGAAGGAGAGGTTAGTGTGAAAATTGAAGAAGAGCTTGTATGGCTTGAAACAAGCTCCATGGTAGTGGTACAAGAAGTTTGACAGTTTTATGTAGGAGCAGGGTTACTCTAGGTGTCACTTAGACCATTGTGTGTACATCAAGAAGTTTCTTAATGGTAGTTATATTATTTTGTGCCTATATGTGGATGATATGCTTGTTGCAGGGAAGAACATGCAGGAAATAAAGGTACTCAAGAAGAAGCTAGGTGACTCCTTTGCTATGAAGGATTTGGGGTAGAAAAACAAATCCTTGGTATGAGAATAACTTGAAATAGGAAAGAGAGGAAGTTGGTGTTATCTCAAGAAGAGTACATAAAGAAGGTCTTGGAGAGGTTTAGTATGCAGGATGCTAAACCGGTTAGTACCCCTTTGGCAGGTCACTTTAAATTATCAAAGGAGTAGAGTCCCAAGACTGAGGAGGATAAAATCCAGATGTCCAAGGTACCATACTCATCAGTGGTTGGTATATTGATGTATGATATGGTATGCACTAGGCTTGACATTACCCATGCAGGTGAGTAGCGAGGAGGTTTATGTGTGATCTAAGTAGAGAGAAGCGCGGTAGTAGTGAAGTGGATCCTTTGGCATTTGAAAGGGATCATGGGGAAACATTGTGTTTCATGGATTAGACACTACATTGTGTGGTTATGTAGATTTGGACATGGCAGGATATTTGGACATCGAGGAGGAGCATGACAAAGGTTATGTATTTATGGTTGGTGATACAATGGTGAGTTGGATTTCACGGTTACAAAAGGTTGTGGTTTTTTTAACCAAAGAGGCTAAGTATGTTGCTGCAAAAGAGGCAAGCAAGGAGATGATTTGGCTACAATAGTTTTTGATGAGTTGGGTCATAAGCAAGAAGTTGGGAGACTACATAGTGATAGTCAGAGTGCTATTCATTTAGCGAAAAACTCTATTTTTTCACTCTAGGATGAAGCACATTAAGCTGAGATATCATTTCATCAAGGAAGATTTGGAAGAAGATAAGTTGAAGCTGGAAAAGATTCATACCAATCAGAATCTTACAAGATATGATGACCAAGGTAGTCACAAGGGAGAAGTTGAAGTTGTGTTCAACTTTGATTGGCCTTCATGGTTGATAATGAAGGGTTGAGAAATTTTCTCAGTAGGAACAATCTCCAAGTGGGAGATTGTTGGGGTGTGGAGCTTGTTTTTGGTCTTCTCAAATCAGTATTGAAGTGTGGAGTTCAAATTGGGAAGATGAAAGGTCATGACCATTTATTTTCCAGCCATGGGAAGATGAAAGGTCATGACAGTTTCTTTTCTAGTCGTGGGAAGATGAAAGGTCACGACTTTCAAACTTCTAGGGTCAGCTTTTGGACTTCTTAAAGGATTGTAATCTTATAAATAGAGGTGTTAGGGTATCTTGAAGATATCTTATGTGTTCAATAGGTCTTAAGACTTAGTGATCAAGAGGTGATGAAGAGTGATCAAGGTTAAGCAATTAGGTGTCAATTGTGGTTTAGATGTGGTTTAGCATCTTTGGAATTCTATTGTGAGTTCATAACTAAGAGAATAATGTGAGATTTTTTTAATTCTTGTTGATAATAAAATATGAGCAAGTTCTTGGTGGACGTAGCCCACATTGTTAAATCTTTCCTTGTCTTATTTTGTGCATTATTTATTTTATGTTATATTTTTTCATGTATAATTCTGCTATATAGTTTCCTCTTGATATGGTTTGAGGAATTGTTTCCACATATTTGTTCTCTAATTCCTAACATGAAGTGTATGTGAATTTGAATATGCTTGGTCCTATGGTTCTAAACAAGGTTATAAGAAATGTGAATTGAAATTTTGTTTTCACACCAAAGTACAATCATTAAATCATGTGGGAATCCAAAATTTGTCAATAACTATCAAAGCCACATAATTTCTTGACTCACTTGTACCGTCTTGCCTTATACTTAGCCTCGAAGATGAAAAGGAAATATCCTATTGATTTTTTATTTCCCAATAAACCGGAGAATAACAAAAAAAAAGGTATCAAAAAGTGGAATTCCTATCATTAATAGAACCTACTCAATTTGAATCTATATATCCAACCAAATGAGTACAACGCCCAATGTAGTGTATTCCAAAGTGGGAAGTGCCCTACAATCATCACAAAATACCGTTAACAACATACAAGTGATCATTATGAGGAGAATTTGAAAACTGAAATACAATCCCCCTTTGTAAATTAAATATAGTAGGTGAGTATGGGTCAAGTACATGAGAATTCTAACCAACTACCTATACTGATTGTTAGTGCAAATTAGCAGCACCCCTAGATGTTTTCTCGCATTTCTATTTTGATAATAGGCATCCAAAGTGTGATTACACAACATTGAATCTTTTCCCAAGTGCGGGACTGCAAAATGGGAAAAAACTCTCAGATTAGAGGTGGTTCCTCTACTTCTCTGACGATTAGATGTATGCATGAAATTTGCAGAGGTTTAAATCAAAATCCTACTCTAATTTTGCCAAGGAGACAAGGATAGAAGAGAGAAAAGAAGATAAAACTAAACTGACAAGGTGATGCACCAAAGGAGTGGTGAACATCTACTTCTACGTAGATTGACACATATTATAAAAAATGCAACAAAAATCATGCACAAATTGCTAAAATTGTAATGAAGGATCGAATGAAGCAAACAAGACAAGAAAGGATTGAAAAATCATTCACAGAGCTTGCATTGTCATTTTTATTTTTAAATACATTGCATTGCAACAAAAAAGAGGTATAAAACATTTTATAGTCCTAAAAGAGGTATGATATTCCACAAATTCACTTGCCAGGGTCAAGGAGGGAGCCTGCAATTCATAAAAAATGTCCAACCCTTTACAAATGAGCCAAATCTAGCTTTTAATAATGAAGACTTGAGCTTAGGAAGGAGAAAAGAAGGAAAATGAAATGAATTATTCAACCACCAACCAAATTTATCAAAATAGCATGGGTACCCTTAAAATTTCATTCCCCAAGATTTTCAACCATACTGGAGAAGAATGGAAGCCATACTGCATTAAAAATGGTGGTTGAATGTCGGTTCTACTCTTTTCCCCATGCCAAAGGCATTTTTGTTTTTTATCTCTCCAAACTCCATCAAAAACAAAATTGAATATTCCATCATGTAGAGGACTTGAATAGATTTCCAATGACACCAAAATCGAGGAAAACTAAGCTCTGGATCGAAAGATATGCCCCTTTGAAGATTTAGGGAAAAACAGGGCAAAAATCGGGTTGACGGGCCGAAACCTAAAATTTTTCCCTCTTTTTTGAATTTTGGGAAAATTTTCCCAAAAAAATCCACCCCCATCGCTTTGCTCGATGCGGGTGGCACATTTTTATTGGCTCATGGGTTCAAATGGACATTTTACACCTTTTTGAATTTTTGGAAAAAATTCCAAAATCATCCGCCCGCCACTCCACTGCCACGTGTCATCCTCCTATTCGCCACGGAAATGCGCTTTCAATTTTCCCTTTGACACCGCCAACCCTATTGAATTATGCTAGCCACATGGACACATGGCACATTTTCATTGGGCGCGGTCTTCGGGGTGGAGTTTTATTGTGCCATTTGCAACACTTTGGTGGCAAAATTATCAAATTCCCCCGCACCCCGACCCTGCCGGATCCATGGACACGTGTCACCTTCCTATTTGCTCGCGGAGCTTCGGGCCAAAAATTTTTTCTTGCACCCCCCACCGAGAACTTTTGAAAATTTTTTAACTTGTCCCCACCGACCCACCATTTCGCCACTGACATGGCACATTCTTATTCGCCGCGGACCTTCCTAGGGAAAATTTCCCTCCAAAACTCCACCGAGCCATAACTTGTAAAATACAAGGAGTTAGGAGGAAAATTTTACCTTCTAAAAGGTGAGAAAATTCTCTATCTGATGAAGCCATTTTCAAAAATTTTTGAGTGCCTAAAAAGTGGAAAAAAATTTGGTGAGGCACAAAGAAGGGAGAAATGAAAGAGAGTTAGCAAAAATAAGCAAGGGGCTTATTTTGGATAACAATTTTGTGACTCGGATGGGTCATCTCGCACTGTTAGATGAATGATCGCCTACCTGAAGCAATCCATTGGGCATGGAGTCATCAACTTAACTTCTTGGCACTCTCAACTCATTAGAAAATTTCCTAGAAAGAAGATTGTGAGAGTAGAACATCACTTGATTTGGAACATGGCCCGCAAAGATGCATCCTTAGGACAACAAATCTTGTGCCAAAGCACTTAGGGAAATGTGAAACAAAGCTACAAAAAAACAATATGCATAAGCACTTGGAGGAATGAAAATCTAAGCTAATATGTACAAGGTGAGGAGTTTCCATTCTAGTAGTAATTCTTTAGATGGATTCCATTAACTGGAATATGCAGTTCTTCACCATCCAATGTAGACAATTAGAAGGAATTATTGTTCTTACATTTTTGACCATGTAGGGACCACTCGAATGGCATCAAACTTTGAATGCCTTCCTGGATTTTCTCGGTCTGCATCCCATTTCAACACTAAATCTCTAACTTGGAAGGTTCTTGCCTTAGCTTTCCTATCAAAGGTTCTCTTGATCAAGGCTTGGTCCTTCTCCATTGTTTGGGCTGCATGCTCTCTGATTTCTTGGAGTTCCATTAATTCTACATATCTAACCTCCATGGGTTCAAACTCCAACAATTCCAATTGCTTCATGAGTTCCAACGTTGACAACTCAAGTGACATAGGCAAGATTACCTCTCTTCCATAAACAAGTCTGAATGGAGAGTTATCGATGGATCTCTTGGGAGTTATCCTATTAGCCCATAAGGTTGATTTCAATTTAGTATGCCAAGTCCTCTAATTTTCATCAAGAGTTCTTTTGATGATCCTTAATAGGTTCTTTTTGGTAGACTCAGCTTGGCCATTACCTTGAGGGTAATAATTTGATGAAGTTCTTAGATAGATTCCATTCTTAACGGCCCATTCAGTTACATTTGATCCTATGAATGCCAATGCATTATCTCGATATTATAGTAGTAGGTATGCCAAATTTTGTTACTATCCCCTCATAGAAGTCTAGAATGTTATATTCATTTGCCTCTTTGAGTGCCACTACCTTAGTCCATTTGGTGAAGTAGTCTATTGCTATTAGAATCCACTTGTGTCCTTGGCTTGAGTTTGGGTTAATGACTCCAATGAAGTCCAAACCCCATTGCATTAATGGTTGGTCAATAGAAATTGGGTGCGATGGGAGGGCAGCTAATCTTTCCTTTCTGTGAAGAATGCACAATTTTTGCACCTCTTGATCCATGCATAACAATCACTAAACATCTTGGGCCAATAATAGCCAGCCTTCATAATCTTGAGGGTTATCACTCTTGGAGAAAAATGACCTCCAGATGATCCATCATGGAACTCTTTTAACATTTTCTTAATTTGGTTTTCCCAATGCATCTCAGCGAGTACTCCATTAATATCATTTTTTAACAAGACACCATCAACAAGTGCATATGGAATAGCCTGCAATCTGAAGTGTCTTCTCTTGGTTTTGTTCATCTCTGGAGGGCATAGGCCTATTTATAAGAAGTGCATGATGTATTGGGTCCAAAAAGGAGTCGGCATATCACCATTATCTTCTTGAACGCCTCTTTGTCCTTGGTTGTCTTGCAATGCCAAAACAACATCCTTCCCATCGCTTGCTTCCATTGATTTTCTCAAGACCAGCTGCTCACACAATCCTTTTCCTCAGACCAGCTTTGTGACATTGATCTCAATGTCATACTTCATGACATGAGTAATCCACCCTGCACATTTTTCATTTAGGTCTTTGTTGAGGAGGAAGTCCTTAACTCCCACATGAGAAACCAGTAATTGAACGTTGTTGTTTGAAACTAGATGCTTAAATTTCTTCAAGATCCTAATCACTACAAGAACATGTTTCTCAATGAAGGAATACCTCACCTCATAGTCCTCTAGGCTTTGGCTAAAGAAGGAAATTGGTTGCTCTACATTTTCTTTGTTCTGTTGTACTAAAATTGCAGAAATTGTATCATCACCTCCAAATGCATAAAGGATAAAATCCTTAGAGAAATTTAGGTTAATGAGAGTTGGAGCTTGTGAGATAGCCTCTTTGATTGCCTCAAAATTTCCTTACCTTTATCTATCCATTTGAAATCCATACTTTTCTTCAACATCATGGTTATTGGCTTGATAAGGGATGCAAAGTCTAGAACAAACCTTCGAAAAAAATTGATTCTCCCCAAGAAACTTTGAAGGGCCTTCTTGTGACTTGGTAATGGCAAGTGCTTTTATTTCTCCAACTCTCTCTAGATCAATTACTAATCCTTCTTTAGAAACAATTTGGCCTAGGATATTTCCTTCATGAGCTAGGAAAATACATTTTTTGGGATTCAAGGATACCCCAAATCTTCTACATCTTTGGAACACTTGTCTCAAATGAAAGAGATGATCTCATTGTAATTTCAGAAAATACGGTAATATCATCTAGGTATATCAACACTATTTTATTGATCAATCCCTTGAATGCCATATCCATTTCCCTCTAGAAGGTAGCTCTGATGTTAGACAACCCAAATGGAATTTTCCTATATGCATATGTTCCCCATTTGGTGGTGAAGGCTGTATTGAACTAATCATCTTCCTTTACCATGATCGATTATACCCTGAATAACCATCTAGCAATGAAAACCTCTCAAAGCCAGCAACAACTTGCAAAATCTTCTCTACAGAAGGAAGTGGGTAATGATCCTTGAGGGATGCTCTATTCAAATCTCTAAAGTCTACGCACAATCTGATTTCTCCACTCTTCTTTCTAACTGGAACCAAGTTTGCAACCCATCTTGAATTCTTGATGGGAAATATGATACTTGGCTCTATCAACTTATTCAATTCCTTCTTCATGAGAGGCTCCATGTGTGGATTGATCGGTCTTTGTTTTTGCTTGATGGGTTTAGCACTTGGATCTAACTAAATTATGTGTTGAGCTAGCTTGGGATTGAAACCTCTCAAGTCTTCATAGCTCTAATCAAATATATTTGAGAACTCTTGGAAAATGTTGCATGAACTCATACCTTTTTTGCTTGGTTGTCACTTTACAAATTTGAAGTGATTTGCCTTCTCCCACCGAGATGGGCACTTTGAATCTTCTCCTTGACTAACATGTTTATCTCTCCTTCCTAAATATGATCATTAGGATTAAATATGGACTCCAAAGTGACAAGTCCTTTTGGTAGTTTGTTGGTTCTCACTGTACCACTTGATCACCATCACCATCTTGCTGTTCTAACTTTTCCTAATTTTTGGTGAGAACTCAACTTCTTGCAAAAAATTGATGATTTGTTGGTCACTTTGAAACACTTGCTAACTTACATTATTATTTGGAACTGATGGCCTTATAATCACATGAATGCTTGGCTGCACTTTATCTTCCTTGATACTTTCCACAACATCAAAGGTTGCCCCAATTTGCAAGTCTATCGGCCAGTGCTTGGTTTTCTTTCCTAGGGATGGAGTTGATGCAAAGCCTTAAAAATCCTTAATGAGGTCCCACACCCTATTCTTATAACACTTGAGCAGGTCATTTTGGATGCATGTTGTCCTTTAACTTGATTAACAATCAGCTCAATGTCACTAAAGACTTGTAAGTTTTTATACCTCTCTTTACGGACCAATGCAATCCTTGTATCAAAGCTTCATATTCAGCAGTGTTGTTAGAACATGCAAACTGAAATCTAAAAACTGAATAATAATTAATTCCTTGAGGTGAAACAAGCATAGCTCCCCACCGCACCTTGTCTACTTCTTGAGCCATCAAATAATAGCTGCCATACCTCATTGTCATCTTTATGGTGCGGCTTGGTGATGCTAGGAATAGGCTGATTTTTTCATACATGCAATAAACTCCTAGTTCAGATTCCTCTATTTTCTTGTAGGGATCAAAATCATGCACCTTTTTTTCCCATTCATCAAGAGTAAAATGTGGGAGTCTTCCAACTTTGGTGTCAGCTTCATCGGTGCTTGGATAATCCTCTTGATCAAATCCTGAATAATTGGCATTGATTGGGCTTGGAGTATGAGGCTTAATGTGAAAGTTTACAATAGGTTCAGACCTGATTATGGCCTTAGTTCCATATCTAGTTCTAAACAACATGTGTGACCAATCAGCAGACAAGTAGCCTCCAATTCTAGCCCTTGAAATCCCTTGACAAACATAGGGAAAAAAGTGGTGGTAAATTTATCATTGACACATCTTGTAATGCATTCAAAGTGAGGATCAAATATTTGATTATCCCTACCATTATTCTTGTTGTCCCATCCAATTGCACCCCTCTTTAGATATGACCTCATATTGGAGGCCCAATCGATCAGCTATTTGCTTGGGCATCACGAAACTACTTTCCCTTAATCAATCATACAATTGTGTACTAGTTTATCCCCAATGATCAATAAAACATAGAATGGAGGGGGATTCAAAACTTTACCTTGCTGTCCTCCAAGCTTCCCCTCAGGCTGAGCAACATTTGTGAGTACCTTCTCTTGCATATGATCTTGCTGATTTGAAATTGACCAATTCTTCATGGCAGCTTGTAGTAGATCCCTTTGGCATGGGATGGATAGTGATTCCCACATAGATATATTCACATTTGTCTTCTTCATTTTTTCAATGATGCTAAATGGGGATGAAACATCTCTTTGCTGCCCCTTAGCTTGCACATTCTTTTCTTGTACATGGGCTGCAATAGCTAGCATTTGAGCTGGTCTAGAAGGTGGCTTGGGTTGTCCTTACACATTTGGAACTGCATTTTGCTTGCCAACACTTTGTGGAGTGATGGAAGGTTGTGGATCACTGGTGCTAATGAGTGACCTTCACCAATATTCCTCTTCTTTGACCATGTGTTAGGTGCTACATTATGAGAAATTGTTTGATTCATACCACAAAAATCTTGACTGCCAGTTCACAAGTGTAGTCTCATTTGGAGTTGTATTTTGTTGAGATGTTCCTTGTTGTTGGTTTGTTTCTTGACTCACCTCACTCTCTACGCCAGTTGTTGTCACCATCAAATCTTGGTTCAAAGCACCATTGAAGCACATAGACTGGTTGTGAGGTTCATTGCATGGGAAACACCAATCATACTCTTGAGCTATATTATTTTGCACTGGCACTAAGGCTTTAGAGGTAGATGCAACATTGGGGTTATAGGGCTGAAATGGTCTATTGGCAGGAGGCCTTACTTGATTTTGATTTGCAGCTGGATTGGGTGGCCTATTAGGCTAATTTTGAGACTGATAAGAAGGTCTAAAACTTTGGGCTTGCTGCCTCTTGAGTGTAACCAGCTCATTGCCTAATTTTTGTAATTGTTTCATGACTTCTTGAAGTTCATTTGAGGCACGAGAGGATGAAGTAGAAGTTTAATTTGAACTCGATTTCTAGGAGTGGGAATAGGAGCTAAAGTAGGTGCTTGTCCGGCAAGTGCTTGGGTTTTCAAGTTTGGATATAAGGGCATAAGAGGCCTAGGCACCAATTTACCGGCTTGGATCAAACAATTCTCAACCTTAATGACAATGATATAAGCTGCAGGTATATTTGCACCTCCCATGGATTGGATTAACATAGAGATATCAGAATTTAAAGCTTTGAGATAGTATAAGAAAACACCTTTAGCTATTGGCCTTACTGTCACTAGGATTCTATCTCATGTCCTTTGAAATTTGAAGTTGAAGTCTGTCATTTGCTCATTGGGAGCTCTCTTGATAGTTGTCAGTTGTTCCAATAGAGACAAATTATCTCCCTTTTCTCCAAATTGCTCATGGAGAGCTATACATAATTGGTTCCAATTTTGGATAGAGCCTACCCCGAGGCTTGTGAACCATTGCAAGGCTTTCCCTTTGAATGAATATTCCAGCAATTTGATAGCAATTTACATCTCAACAATCTCATGGATTGCACAAACATTAGCAATGTCTTTGACATGATCACCAAGAGTGGTATGATTTTCTCCAATAAAGTATGGGATGTTCTTCAATGCTGCAACTAGAAGTGGGTTTTGTGCATGGAGAGAAAGTGGGCTGCTACCAGTGAATTTGACATAAGGGTTGTATTGTGCCATTCTGATTAGCTTGATAACCCTTGTGGATTGGGTGAAAGGTCTACCAGGTGGAAGAGTTGATAGATTTTTGTTTGGTGGAGATGGAGACCTTTGAATTCTTCTTCCCCTCTATCTTCTTCCTGGGGATAACTAAATACTCATAAAATCCTTCTTCTCTGGCCCTTGACCTTGTTTGGATCCTTCTCATGAATCTTCAGACCTGGATTGCTGAAACCAGTTGATTTTATCTCTTTGGAGTCACCAGATGTGTAAATCAGGGCTCTTTTTAAGCAAGAAACTTACAACAAATGCACATCAACTTTTTGTAATGAAGATGAAGACCTCTAAGGTCCCATCGGGTGTGCCAAAACTGTTAGTGCAAATCAGTAGCACCCCTGGATGTTTTCTCAAATTTCTAGTTTGATAATGGCATCTAGTGTGATTGCACAACATTGAATCTTTTCCCCAAGTGTGGGACTTAAAAATGGGAAAAACTCTCTAGATTAAAGGTTGGTTCCTCTACTCCTTTGATAAGATGTATGCATGAAATTTGTAGAGGTTTAACTCAAAATCCTACTCTAATTTTGCTAAGAAGACAAGGATAGAAGACAGAAAAGAAGATAAAACTAGACTGAAAATGATACACCAAAGGAGTGGTGAACATATACTTACTGTAGATTGACACATATTATAAAAAAATGCAACAAAAATCATGCAAAAATTGCTAAAATTGTAATGAAGGATCGAATGAAGCAAAAAGACAAGAAAGGATTGAAAAATCATTCACAGAGCTTGCATTGTCATTTTCATTTTTAAATACAATGCATTGCAACAAGTGAAAGAGGTAGAAAACATGTTGCAGTCCTAAAAGAGGTTTGATATTCCAAAAATTCACTTGCCAGGGTGAAAGAGGGAGCCTACAGTTCATAAAAATGTCCAACCCTTTACAAATGAGCCAAATGTAGCTTTTAACAATGAAGACTCGAGCTTGGGAAGGAGAAATGAGGGAAAATGAAATGAATCATTCAACCACCAACCAGATTCATCAAAATAGCATGGGTTCCCTTAAAATTTTATTCCCCAAGATTTTTGACCATGCTGGAGAAGAATGGAAGCCATATTGCATTAAAAATGGTGGTTGAATGTCGGTTCTGCTCTTTTCCCCATGCCAAAGGTGTTTTTGATTTTTCTCTCAACAAAATCCATCAAAAATAAAATTGAAGATTCCATCATGTAGAGATATTCAATAGCTTTCCAATGACACCAAAATTGAGGAAAAATGAGCTCTGGATCGAAAGATATGCCCCTTTTAAGATTTAGGGAAAAACAGGCAAACATCGGGTTGGCGGCAGGATAATTTTAGCGGCGAATATTCGTAATATGGCGAAAATTTCATTTTATGAAAATTTGAAAAGGTGAATTATTCGGAGTGGGTTGGTGTCCTGTTCACCTAAAATATATAGTATATTTTTTCTGGGGGGTCGGCTTCGCCTTCATTTGAAAACATCTCCTATAAAAACCTAGCTGATTCACCGGGTAGTATACCTCAAGTAGCTTAACAAATTACCAATACTGTGAAATTTGAACTCGCATACCCTTAAGCACCAGAGATTGACATCGTTATTGCTTTGTGATTTTGACACGTGATAACAGCTTGTACTTGACGCGCGATGAGGAAGTGTTGGCCGACGCGCAACTTGGGCGTGTTGACACGTGGATGAGGAAGTGTTGACGTGTGACAGAGGAAGTGTTGACCACGACTCTGGGGCGCGTGGTGACACGTGATGAGAGAAGTGGTGACGCGTGACAGAGGAAGTGTTGACGTGCGACTTGGGCAGTGGTGACACGCGACAGAGGAGGTGTTGACGTGCGACAGAGGAAGTGTTGACGCGCGACTTGGGCAGTGGTGATGCACGACAGAGGAAGTGGTGACACGCGACAGAGGAAGTGTTGACATGTGACTTGGGCAGTGGTGACGCGTGACAAAGGAAGTGGTGATGCGCGACAGAGGAAGTGTTGATGCGTGACTTGGGCAGTGGTGACGCACGACAGAGGAGGTGTTGATGCACGACAGAGGAAGTGTTGACGCGCGACTTGGGTAGTGGTGACGCACGACAGAGGAAGTGGTGACGCGTGACAGAGGAAGTGTTGACACGTGACTTGGGCAGTGGTGACGCGTGACAGAGGAGGTGTTGACGTGTGATAGAGGAAGTGTTGACGCGTGACTTGGGCAGTGGTGACACGCGACAGAGGAAGTGGTGACGTGTGACAGAGGAAGTGTTGACGCGTGACTTGGGTAGTGGTGACGCGTGCGATGAGGAGGTGTTGATGCGCGACAGAGGAAGTGTTGACGCACGACAAGGGTAGTGTTGACGCGCGACACGAAGATTTTTTGATGGGAAAGTAGAGGTCGGAGGCTGCAGACACGCGACAGGAGATTTTTTTGCCGCTGCGCCAAGAAAATGCGTGACGCGCGCGCACTAAGGTCCGCTTGACGCGCGTCACTACATTTTCTTGACGCGCGACAGAAAAATCTCCTATCGCACGTCTGTAGCCTTCTGTCGCACCACTTGACAATCAGGTGAAATTTTTTCATACAACCCCCAAAAAATTCGCCTTCCCGCGAAACCGGTTCCTGGGATATTCGCCATGTATTCTCCACCTCGATTTCCAAGAGGTCTCTTAAAATGAACCCCTGGACACTACCACCGGTTTGAGGTTTAAAGCATTTCCATAGTTTGCAAAGGCCTAGAATACGAGCATGTGGCACCCCGGGGTGCCCTAGTACACTCCCAGGGCACATCAATACAGAAAAACAATCAAATTATTCCTTTCTTGAAGTCATTTAGTCCTAGCCCGATCACTTTTGATTTAGTATAACCCAACACATAGTGAGGTAAATTATTTACAGGTTATTAACATATCCCTCTTATTTCCATTATTTCAATCCATTCAAATATAAAAGAAAAATATATTAAATTTAGCACTTCAATATAGCACTTAGTTTCTATTTAGATTAACTTATAAAATAGCTAAAAGCCTAAAACCCTATTTTTAGTTAATCATTTTGGTGAACCCGTCATTTCGAACATTGTTGTTTTTTTATCATCTTTCATTAGCATATCTCTTCTTTTATTATCATGTTGCATTTTAGTGTCAACCCTATTTATGATGAGGCTACCATCACTGAACTTACAACTTTATATAGTGCTCCTATGACCTTACCCAATGCCACTCAACAACTCCTCTTAGAAGGTCAAAAACATGTGCCAACTAATCCTGTTGATTCTCCTATCGACATATGCCTTGTTGATGACCCTTGTTGCTTTTACTTGTTGTATGCCATGTCATCTGGTGGCATGTGATCCTTCTTATTATTCTTCTAATATGCCACCTAATGTTTTAGATCCTTCTATCATTGATTATTTGTTAGGAATTGATTCCCGACCTGGTATGCCTTCTACCTCTCCTCCGACCACTCCTATCGCTACTCCCATGTCTCCTACCACTTCTCATTGTGTTTCTCCGACATCTCATTCTAGTTCATTAACACATTCTTATTACCTTGATGATCCTATTGATAATAGTGTTTTGGCTAGAATTTACCATATTACTCCATATCTCATTCCTATGAAGTCTCCTTCTTTCTACATTGCTAAGAGTTCCTTCCATCTTCCATCTTATTCTTCTCCGGGATTTTTTTCTACCATAGTGCATGAGTCTACACCTTCTGTTGTTTCTTCTCATTCTACTCCTACCTTATCTATGCTTCCTTCTTCCACTTCACCCGTATCATATGTTCCTTATAATAATACTAGTGAAACTTCACCTTCATCACCTCCCGTAGCTCCTTCGACACACGCTCCTCACATGTCTTTAGCATCGTAACCTAATATATCACATTTTGATATACCCATGATCACACACAATGGAAAGCTTCCACATCTTATTACATTATTACCATTTTCTTCTATTCCATCACATGACATTATATCTCTCATGCATGTTACAGGTCAACTTCAGTCTCACATTCAATCTCTCACTTTAGAAAGTAGGGCTTACTATGAGTCTATAGACAACAATTCCTTACATGGTAATCCAATTCCCAAAAAATCCATAACTCAACCTTTCCTAAGGATTTCATCATGCCCACATTTACATGCTTCGATGGTGCCGGAAACCCCATGCTCATATTACACATTATCGCACTCTTATGGCCTCTTATTCCAATGATAGACTCTTGCTTAAGGCCTTTCGGTTTAGTCTAGTTGATGATGCACTTCAATGGTATACCCATCTCCCTTTTGGTTCTATTAGCACTTTCTATGACATGGAGGATGCCTTCCTTTTAGGTTTATTATCAATAATGGTCCTAGGGTCACATATGATCATATTCCCACTCTCCATCAGGGATCTTCGAACCTATTCAAGATTACATCTTACGCTTTAATGCATGCATACATCAACTTATCTTTCATCCTAGTGACTTGGAAAAGTAGTTCCTCTTCTATTGTGGTCTTATTCCTCCTCTAAAGAAACACTTACAAGTATGATACTTGTGAGTCCTTTATACTTTTGTGTTACAAGGTTATTGATCTAGAAACAGGACCTTATTGTCTCTCCTATAAAATCCTTCCCACATTTCTCCAATTACTATGTCCTTTGTTGTTCCACCTACACCTCTAGTTGTACATCCTCACCAACCTCCACCCTTGGATAAAAATAAAATAAAGCATGTTCCTCTTACTCCACCTCCTAGAAACAATCCAAAACAACTGTTATTTCAACCAAAAGTGCAAGGAAAAAACCTCATTCTCCTCCTCCATCTCCTACACATGTCTCTCCACCTCTATAACCAATTACTAATACTACTCCTTCAAATCAGTATCGTGATCCTATGTGTTTTTCAACTAATTCTTGACCTCATGATGTCTTGTGTATATTACTTGATGAGTGATTAATTTGGCTTCCTTCTAATCATCACCACCCTCCACACCATGTACAACATCAAAATGGTCAATATTACTATAATTACCATCGTATTAGTAGCCATTCGTGAAAATGATTGTCTTGCTTTACATGAGAGGTTAGAAAATTTAGAGGAAACTGGTGTCATATCTCTTACATCTTGTGAGCAATCATTATCTCCTTCACCATGATAGTGGAGGCATACACCCCCTGAGTCTTCTACGCTTGGTACTTAGTTTGTTCATCATTCACCACCATCACATACATGCTATCCACCACCTCCATTGCTTCCACCTCCATATTCATTGCATCCACCTCATTCGCACTATCATCACATGCATCCCATGGGTTTCCACCAGTCTCTACATATCCCATGGTCACTCCATATGACATGCACTTTGGTCCATACACTCATGCTCCATCCATTCCATATGCATCCACCTCCACCCATCATCCTGGTCATTGGTAGGTGATTATTATCACCTTACCCCCGATGACGCACTTGTGTTCTTATGGTTCTTACATGACTGTTGAGGGATTATTTTTAAGAACCTTTCATCACACACTTTATCATTCATCTAGCACACCTCAATCATTTCCTGATGATGCACTCTTTCTTATATGGCTCATACTTGACTACTGAGGGGTCTTATCGCATGAGCCTATTCATCCATACATTGGGGGGCATTGTTACTCTCTTCTCCCCTCCTATTTTCATCACTTTATCCTATTACATTAAATTTTCACATATTCATTATGATACATTTATCTCTCTCCACATTTATTCTATTATCATCATTCCATTACCTACATGCTACATATTTTATTCATCCAATATTTCATCTATCACATTGCATTAGTTATCTACACCTCATGTTACCATACATATTTTATCTACCACTACTACTACATCATCATGCACATTTATATTCATCACATATAATACAACATACATGCTCGAATAATCAACATAACATCATACCATATTCATTACACCACAATAGCAACACAACACAAATATCGATCTCATATATATCAAAAATAGGTGTCCATACATATAGTGGTCATACGATCATCATAACAAAAACATGTTCCATCATGGGGGAAAGGCCCCTACATCATATAAAATCATCACTATCACACCTCATCATCACTATTTCTTTCATGTGCCACGAGATCCCTAGAACTATATGCCTCGCCACCAATGTGAAGCCGTATTTTTGGCCCTGAACTTCTCCACATGTCCGCATAACATCACAATCTCCATGTTATGCTCCAAGAACTAATGCTGAAAATCTACATATCATGCAAACATGTCTTGGGAAAAGGGACCACCACATAATGCCTCTTGGGCATGTTGAGTCTCCTCACATGCCTCGTCCCTCTCACTAAGTAGCATTGTACATTTCACCATTGCTATTTGGCCACTGGCTCAAATAAATGGGAATGCTCACATGTGATATCATCCACGGGCTCTAGTATACCTCCACCTAGCACATCGGTTGATACATTATGTGTAAATGTGTACATGGATGTGTCAATGATCAATAACAATACACATCACCTACAAACAAAAATTACACAACACATTAGATAATCTTATATAACAATCTTGGTAAGAAACAAAGTACACAATGTAACTATACAAATAATTATGCTCTACTACAATCACATTACTATGGGGTTAGAGGCATGTGCTTCCCCCTCTCCTCCTCCTACATGCGGTAACCCTGTTGGACGTACAAACAATGGGAAAAAAATACCCATTGATGAGATGCACGATACTTCTTAGTGTAACCCACATTGTTTGATTCTACAATCTCTATCACCACATCCATCTCATCTAGTCTTGATAGTACTAGCTACTATGTCGTGGGCCCTAGCTTAGCTCTGGCCCTCCTCAATGATCAGATAGCTCATAACCATATATATGGCTATGGAGGCACATCTTGTACCATCCTGAACTGCTGTTATACTCTCTCCACTTGAAATAACTCTGCTACACCTAGAAAGTGGTCCTCTAACCACATGGTCCTCTGAATAAATTGTAACTCTATCGCATCCTCAGGACATCCCCTATAATTGTGATATGGCATCTATATCACTGAATTTGATCCCATCATGTCTATCAAGTCTTTAAAGCTATCAGTGTCCATCTTCCTACCATGAATATCCACCCATCGTCAAGAAAATATCTCGGCTAAGCCCATTCCCATCATTTCCGTAAGTGGTCTCAATACAACTATATGCTCATATGCCCATACATGTAGTGTGTGGTGGCCCCTATACCCCCACCATGCTCATCGTGTGTAAATCGATACAAGTCCCTATACATGTGGGCCAACACACATCGTGCCCATGTGTATCTCATCCCATCCTCCTCTATCCGATGACATATGTTGTGCATCTTATACAAGATGCCGACACCTCCTCCCTCCACTACTATACAAGACGCTATCACCACTTGTAATAAACTTCCGTAAATGTGGAACCCTCGACTACAATATCACATCCAAAATAATATGGGCCCCTGTAAAATATCATCTAGTGTGCACATCTTTTGCTCCATATCCACTACCGTCATCATCACTGTAATCTCTCTCTAACTAATGGAAACCATTGTATGTAATATACATCCTCCAACGTCACTATCATCTCTCCCATAGGAAACCAAAATGTGCATGTGTCTACACACCACCTCTCACATAATGCACTCAACATCAACATATTATGGGGCACATCCCCCATCCATGCTATATGCCGTAGGCCAACACGATCCATACATCCCACTCATCATCCGATAAACCCAATCCCAATAGTGTAATCAAGTGCTAACCACCATGGAATTCCCTCGAGTCACATCCCTCTCGTGAAACACCAAACAACAAAAATGCAACAATTAATACACTTTGCATGATAAAAAAAACTACTCAACATTTTGGAAACAAATTCCATTGTAGTATCCACAAAATGATTTTTTTGGACCAAGGCACCTAGACTAGATCTAGGGCACCCTGGATCAAGACAATAACGCCCGGATCTATGCACTCTAGTCCTAAGGGTCACTAGCACCCTAATCACTTTCTGCCTTCAGTCCCAAATGTTTAGAAAGCTTAAAAACTCAAAAATGCAAAAATCACCTCAACATCCTATTCCACCCTACATTTCAGCAAAAATAACGCACTTACCAACTCCATAGTAGTACGTGATGCTACCATGGTTGTTACTCTCTCAAACTGGGTTAGACGTAATGGTCTCACTTGAGGCATCCTCACTCACTCCATATACACTCTTGCACTCACACCAAAAACAAATGAAGTGATAAGTTACCTTTTCACTTTACTATTTATAATCACATTATAATTTCCACCTTTACTATGGTCTACATTTCACGCTTATCACCACAACTAATACACGTAACATCGTTTCGGTCATATCTTGAGCGTTTTTACTCCGATTTGCACCCCATTTGCAGCATTATTTTAGAATTCTACCTACCACTGTATTAAACACATGTTTCCCATGTTATATACCTTATGATATTTTATATTCCTTATAATGGAATTTTAACCTCTTGCCGTTAATTCATCTTAGAGTCTCTTCCTCACCACTCACCCCTTTCATCAAAAGGGGGCATATCATTGGGGTCCTCCTATAATCCCCCTTATGTCACCATGCATCCCAAAATCATGAATCCAACACCTCATAATTTACACCACGACATTTCACCATCAATCTCCCTAATGACCTAATATGGGGGAAACAATCGTTTAACACCTTCACACATCGTAACTTATCAAATCCCTCCCTAATGACCTAACTTGGGGCAAAAAGTGACTAAAAATCATTTTATGTGACATCTTATCAATTTCTAGCAACTTTCCCCTAATGACCTAACCTAGGAAAATTAGTGAAAAACCTCTCCATGAGTAACCAATCAAAAACAATCAAAACAACCAATCAAAATCAATGCGTTTGAATTATATCATTCAAATCTACAAGTGGTCTCTAAGATGACCTAACTTGGGATTTATATTCACCATTTCATTCCCAAACGACATAACTTGGGACTTTATTCTATACTCTGTGTTCACTTCCAGATGACCTAATATGGAAGCCATCTCATCCTCTATCACATTTTCTTCCATATGACCAAATTTAGAAGCCTTTACATTGTGGCAACACCCATGAAGTGGGGGAAAGAGTGCCTTTCCCCTTATCACTCCTATATGGGTCAACTATTTAACCATAATCATCTAGATCCAAAATCACCACTTTTTGATCTGAGTCCATCTGTGTGGCTAGATCTTGAGGATGTAGTTAAATCTTGGAGAATAACACACTTTTCTCCCTACACTTTTCCTTCGACGTTAGTACTCCCAAATCCTCCCATCATTCCATTCATATAAAATCATTTAAGTTGGGAACTGATCACTCCCTACCCACCTATTGATATTTAACCATGTTTAAAATCATCTAATCATCATTTTCATTTTCCACACTTCATCGCGACACTTACACTTTTACATTGCATGGATCAACTTGTTGATCCATGGTTCGGCACACTT
Source organism: Taxus wallichiana var. yunnanensis (assembly GCA_018340775.1). Taxonomy (NCBI): domain Eukaryota; kingdom Viridiplantae; phylum Streptophyta; class Pinopsida; order Cupressales; family Taxaceae; genus Taxus; species Taxus wallichiana. The sequence continues at coordinate 799,397,214 of CM031235.1, forward strand.
TTATAATTCTATTGGCATGCTTCTACTACACATTTGCATGTTCTTCTATAGCTTGGGATTCTCTGGATTTTCCTCAGGTACACATCTCTATCTAATTTATTTTATCGAGCTTTCCTCTCACCAACATAAAGTGGGGGAAAATGTAGTCACAAAATCACACACTTACTATTACATTTATATCTTGCTATGTATGTTAATTTATATATGGATATTGTGTGATAAAAGTATTCACTAGTGACCCATTTCTAGGTCTTATGGTTAGTTAGTCAAGTGTCATTGTGTTTGTCTGGATTAGTCATCAGTTGACTCTATAGTTTTGACCATCTTTTAGGGTATCTCAGATGTCATAATTTGTTCAGTTGTCATCTTTAGGTCTATATTGGGGCACCTAGGGTTGCATTAGGGCACCTAGGGTGCCCCAGTCCATGATTTTAGGTGCCCATGTCATCGTAATTTGTGGTCTTAATTTATTTGTTCGAGGTTGGTCCTAACAGTTACCCCATGTATTCCCCTTGGTCGTAGTCGGTATTTTTGGGTCACTAGTGTCAAAATTTGAGCAAGAGATCCCTATATAAACAAAGCATACTCACTACATTATGGGTGGACATCTCACACATCAAGGGAAGCTATCTACTAAGGCAAGGGATTGCATTTGGGATTCTTCTACATCTACATCACACACACGCATGGGAGGAAGGGTTGTATTATTTCCATTCCATCCACCATTTTACATTTTACATCTAGTTATTTCCCCCTACTATTGTGTCATTGGCACTAGGGCATCCTAGGCACAAAATTACACACACACACACATAGAACTACATTGGGTCTAAAATGTAGTGCAACGCTCAGTCATAAGACCACTAGTTTGGTAGTTGAGGTCAGTCGACCTATTCATATGCATTTTTATTTTTAGGGATTGATGCTTTGGATAGGGTTTTGTAGGTAAATATTCATACAATGGTTGCAGTGATATAGGTGACATTATTGTGACACCCAAGTGACATGAGCAAAGATAACATAGAGATATTGTGACACTACCAGTTTTAGGTTTCGAGCATTTCCATAGTCCTAACACCAGAATACGGACAGGTGCTTTTGGGCACCCCAAGACACTCCCAAGTGCCTCAATATAGAAAAATAGTAAGCTTCTTCCCTTCTTGAATTCATTTAGTCCTAGCTTTCCCATTTGCACATTTTGCTAAAACCCAATGCATAGTGAGGTAAGTTATTTATAGCTTAGTAACATATCCCTCGTATTTCCATTATTTCAATCCATTCAGATATAAAAGAAAAATATATTAAATCTATCACTTCAATAGAACACTTAGTTTCTCTTTAGATTAACTTATAAAATAGCTAAAATCCTAAAACCCTATTTTTAGTTAATTAGGAATTCACAATATTTTGTAAGCATGGAAAACATTGTTGTTGTTTTTGCTAAAGTATGCAATGAATTATTTGTAATAACTGCATGACATAGAAATATCCTCACATATATTTGAGTCTTAGATGGGGAAGTTGTGAAATCACCTCAATATTTTAAGGGTATACCTTAATTCCTTCGAGAGGATATGTGATGTCCTAAGATAATTCCTTGTTCGACTATTATTAAACACTTTTCATAATTAAGAGACAGTTGGTTATCCTCATGCCTAGTGAGAACTTTGATTAAATTCTATAATGCTTCATCAAATGTTCCCCCATGGATAGTAAAATCATCCACATATATTTCCACACATTCATTTCTTAGATCGAAAAGATAGCTAGCATTGCATGTTGGAAAGTAATAGGAACATTACATAATATCAAGGGAAGGATTTAGTAGGAAAAAGTGCCCCATGGACAAGTAAATATGGTTTTGCATTAGTATTCTAGAGCTACCTAAATCAAATTATAACCACTAAAACCATCTAGAAAGTAAAAATACTTCTTTGCCAAAGAGTTGTCAATACTTGGTCTATAAATGGAAAGGAAAAAATCCCTGCAAGTTACATTGTTTAGTTCTCTATAGTCTATACATACCATCCACTTCCCATTTTTATTACCATATTCCATTTACCATTTATATGTCTAAGTGTGGGATAACCTATGACTTATATAACATTTATACTTATATTCATTAGTTAGTTAGTCATTAGGTATAAACTAATAATAATGAAGGGGTATGACCTTTCACATTAATGCCTATATAAGGGTGAGAAATTATCCCCAAAGGGGTGAAGAGTGTGAGTAATTGTCTTATTGTAAGACTTAGGAGGTTTCCCCATCAAAGTGTCTTAGTAATATATTATATATTATGATATATTTGCATTTATATTCAAGTAATTTCATTACATCTGGTATCGAGTGGAAACAAATGGATTTTTTGCTATATCTCAAGAAAAATTGTGAATTTTCCAGATATTGTTTTTACCATGTATGGGGATATATATTGTAAATATTCAATAAAAAATTTAGAATTTTTTTCATTGTTTTGTGATAGTTATTGCATATATATTATTTTCATAAAATCGATCTACAAGCCACATTTTTGGAATTGTTAAGATTTTTTTACATTTTTGGAAATATCTTCAAATTTCCATATTGGTCTATTCTTTACATTATCAAATTTGAGGTCATTTACATTGAGAAAATTGTTGGTCAAATTCGGTCAAACAATGCAAATTGAATTGTGTAATGGAAATCCCTTGTTATGGCAGGTTTAAACTAGAAGATGGGAAAAATCCATACAAAAAATGGTATACTCCTTATAAAGATAAAATACAATCTAATTTTGAACTAGGAGGTACTTCCACCATGAGGGACCTGCAAGTTGCTTTCACTAAAACAAATCAATGATTAGATGAGCTTGAGAAAATACTCGATCACATTTTTCATTTTCAAAAGAATTCAATCAATCCTCCACATGTATCTAATAGCCAAGGTGAAAATATTATGGTTTTGAAGAACCATGTATTGTGGTAACTGATGACATGGAATACACCATGATGGGGCATGTTAATTATGACTCTTATTTGACAAGTCTGCACATTTAGAAGGTTGAACCAAATATGGATGAAGAATGGAAAACAATGGTTTGGGATGAATCTATTGAATACAATAAGCTTAACTTGGAATCCTATGACAAGGGTTTAGTAAATGTAGACATGGAAACTAAATTTTATCCTAGGTTGGGTGTTAATAACTTATTATATGTGGAATAAGTACAAAATATATAACCAAAATTTTGAGATGTTAAGAAATACCATGTGTAATTTGCTATGGGCCAGTGTAATGATAAATTTATAGGGAAAATGCCTACTAATAAAAGATGTAATCACACCATATTTAAGATGATTAAGATAAAACATACACATTTTGGATTTCAAAACCTTTAATATAGTGGTTATGAAGGTCATTCTATTGGAAGTTCCACTTCCTCCTCAAAAATCATCCGCCACCTTAATAAATTTTCTTGGCCAAATTTGTGTGTTTCTCATGAGAAAATGGATAACGTATATTTTTAAATCAAAGCACAAGATATGTCTTCAAATCTGAAAGTAACACTAGATATAATCATCATAACACTAAAGTTACTTACCCAGACTCAACTTAAGAGGTTATAAAGGAAGGTGATCACATTTTTTTCATCAAGAAACAATTTCAAACATATAACGGGGTGCAATGGGAGGAAAGCGATTGAGTACGTGTTTCTCCATTACTCATAAAACATCAAGGACAATGTTTATTTTAAGGGGAGGATCATGTTATTCCCCTAACATATACCATTTATATGTCTTTGTGTGGGCTGATCTATGACTTATATAACATTTATACTTATATTCATTAGTTATTCATTAGGTATAAACTAATAATAATGAAGGGGACATGATCTTTCACAATCATATCTATATATATGGGTGAGTAATTCTCCCCAAGGGGGCGAAGAGTGTGAATTATTGTCTTCATTTAAGACTTAGGAGGTTTCCCCCTCGAAGTGGCTTAGTAATATATTATATATTCGGATATATCTACATTTATATTCAAGTAATTCCATTATAGTATTAGTATTCGGGAGCTACGAATCTGATTATAACAACTAAACCATTTAGAAGGAAAACTACTACTTCCCAGCCATATTTTCCAATACTTGGTCTATAAATGGAAAGGGAAAAATAATCCCCGCTATTTACTTTGTTTAGTTATTTATAGTTTATACATACCCCCACTTTCCATTTTTCTTAGGTACAATGACTAGAATAGAGACCCAATGACTATATGATATAGGGTATATGAAACCTACATATAACAAATTTTCAATTTTAGTCTTCACAATGTCTCTTAGTGTAAGATTAATTATTCATTGTGGCTATCTTATAGGTATAACATTTTTGTGTAAATATGATGTGTGCAAATAGAAGGATGAAATGTCTTCATATCATTTTATTCACATGAAAAGATTTTGAATGTGTGATAAGTACTAAGAATAACATGTTTTCTTGCTCATCGATCATACCATTGTTAATGTTTAATTTTTCCTGGTAGGATCATGATTGTTTTAGTTCATGGATAGAATGAGTTGACTATGGGAACTCATGCATGAGGATTTTTAGAGGACTATGTGAGGTCGTTGTATTTTCATCACTACCATAGTTTAAAAATATACTTCACCATGGGGAAGAATATATGAAAAAGGACACGAGAATATGACATAAATTGTTGTTGGTATTTGGGATCCAATTTTCATTGTGATTATTAGTCATTTATTATTCATTACCTTACTCATAATATTATTCTAAATCACTTACATGTATATGGACTGTAATGAATTCCAAGGAAGAAATAATTTCTTCCATGTCAAATTCATGAGGTTCATCCACCCATAAATGATGAAGAGAATTAGGGGTAGGTTGTGCATGTGGGTATAAGGAAATTCTTTTATCATTTATCCCATTGGAAATTATAATGTCTTCGACCTATAGTCTATAAGGGCACCCATTTATGGTGAGCCAGGGTATTCCCAAAATGAGAGGGTACCCTATATTTTTTGTTCATGGTTTGAGTATCATGAATTATATAAGGTATTCATAGGTTTTATAGAAACTATTATTTCTTGTATGAACCCTTTTGGCTTAGTAAAATATTGATCAACCATTTGTAATACTATAGAAGTTGGTTGTATGTTTTTCAATGATAACTTAGTCAACATATCAAATATTATTACATTGATGGAATACCCAAAGTCTATTAGCACATTTACAATTTGAATGTCCCCAATTGACACTATCATCACAGGGCTACCTAGTTCCCCATACTTGGGAGGAAGAAGTTTCCCTATTAGAAGATCAACAAATTTTCCATCAACTTGAATACTTTTTGGATATTTCCTTCTCCTTCCCGATGTTTTAATACATTTCTCCATAATATCTATATTAAACTCAAGTAAGTCCCTAAGATCTTGCATAATTGGAATCCCAATGGTAAGGTGTTTTAGTTAGAAAAAATCTCTAATTCAACCGTGGTTGTTTCTTTCAATATTTACGGGAAAGGTATTGGTTGCTCATTATGAGGTATTTTGACTTATGTGGTCTTAGGTGGTGGTTTTTTGTTTGGTCAATATTGTTTATCTCCATTGTCTTTTGATAACTCAAGAATAGTTGGATAAAAGGGAGTTAAGAGTGTTTTCCCTAACCGAAGGTGTACATTATTATAGCTTATTAAATTAAGGGTAGCGAGGTTTCTTGTTTCCACATTATAGGATAGAGTTCCATGCCTATCATTCCTAGGGTTAGCAACAAGTTGAGTAGATAAGCTGCAATTGATTTACCTTTACTATATGAGATTGTTGAGGATTGTTTTTGGGAGGACCATGTAGAAGAGTTGTCTGTTGGATTTGTATGTATCTTTGAATTTAGAATTGTTGGTTATAATTTTATGAAGGGCCCCATTGTGGTTAGAATTGTTGGTTATAATTTTTGGAGGACCCCATTGTGTTTGGAATTGGTTAGTACATTTCTAACTATTCCATTTCTAAGGGACATATGGCCCCCATTAGGATGGAGGGAACCATTGAGATCTTGGGGTAAATTGGTTGGTGTATTAATTGGGAAAGAAGTTTACCCTCTACTTTTTCCCCATGTAGTTAAATTTTGCCTCTTATTGGATGATTATTTGAAGGTGTTCTTTGATTGTTGGGATAAAATGAAATTAGTTAATAAAATGAATTTAGATTAAAATGGGAACAAACATTTTCTTTTTTTAGAGGAAGTTGCAAAGTTCATATTTATCCATACATCCGGGAAGTAAATGGCCAATGAATCAATAGTTATATCCTTCGTTTGAGTCCCTCCTAATGAGTTTTTAGATGTACCAATATTTTTTATTTAAATTGGAAAATTCTTCCATCATTTGACTTATGCCAATACCCCCTTCCTTTATTTTTTTCAAATGTCGGTCTTGTCCACAAATAATTTCTATAGAGACCCATGGTATCTTTGAATGCCAATTTTAAATCCATGATTCCCATAAGATTGAGAGTGTCAACTACTTCATCATCAAGTTATTTTAGAAATATTATCTTGACCAACTCGGGGTTTAGCTCAGCACCATATCTTTGATAAAGGAAAATGAATCCATGGAAGAAATCTTCAAGGCTCTCATCTTATTTTTGTTTTAGTTTAAAAAAATATTATCTATGGTCTCAAAACATACAATAGTATTAGTATTTTTCTAGGAATATTATTTCCACTACTTCCCAGGAATTGATAGATTTAGATGGAAGACCCATGAACCAATGCATCATTGAATCTATGAGAGTGGAAGGAAATAATTTTAGTTTTTGGTAATTATTTTTTTAATCGTATGTTCGGAAAAGGAACTTGAACTCAAAAAAAAAAACTGATTCGGGTCTTCCAAAGCCATCCCTCTAAAAATTTTCAAGTATGGATGGGGATATATTCTCCACGAGGGATTCTTCATCGAGCTCAAGACTATAGGATAAATGAAAGTTATTCTTGCTCTATTTTCATTATTTTTTAGATATCCTATATTTTCCTCGTGTTCTTCCTCTAAAAATAAGTCATGGTTTTCTAAGGGTAGGTATTTGTTTTGGGGAGTTTAGCGAATGAATCTTCCTTTTGAATATCTAGGTCTACTCATGAATGCAAATTTTAACTATAATTATACTCATAAATTATTGTCAATGTGATGTTTCCTTAAACCAATGGTTGTAAAGGGGATCCTATTTCACTTACTCCATAAGATCAAAACTTACATGTTGTCACCATGAGTACTTTTTTAATCATCGGTGTGAGTAAGGAAGGGTGTTTCCAAATGGACACTTTGGAGTTTTTCACTAACTTGGATTAACTAATTTTCCTAACGTCACCCAAGATTCGCTATAAATGGCACCAAAAGTGAGGCTTGTCATTAATACCTCACTTTAATCTAACAATTTGTCGAAATATGGGAGTTTCAAGGCTATATGTAGTAGGATGGTTGAAAATATCATTTTAACAATACTCATATAATAATGGAAATAACTTGAAGGGAAATTTGATAGCTAATATCATCTAGATTTACGGATTACAAATAAGAAACTAAAATCAAACAAAAAATCTAAACATAAGATGTTTTATACTAAAAATATGCAAAAATATAAAGTAGTAATCTCAACAGTAATCTAAGTACCAATGTGATAGAAACCTATTCTAAGAAAATACCAATTGTCCTCCTCCTTGGGAAAGAGTGGGCCCTTTCTCCTCCCTTGGACTTAGAATTAACACTTCAAACACAATATGATCTGCAAATATTCTAAGATGCTATTGATTGAAAAATTGTTATTACAAATTTTATATTCCGTACTTGACGTATGATGTTACATTTATAATTTTTTTCCAACTAATGAGTTGCCTAAAGAAAATGGAACTAACTAACTAACTAGATTTTTGGGTAGTTTTAGTAATAGAAAGTAAAACATAAAGAGAATGTGGTGTATTAAGCAACACCTCTTATTCCTAATATAACTTGTCTCAAAAAAACAAAGGAGAGTTTTTATTTATAAAATCCTATTACATTTATTTCCTCTTAATGATAAATAACTAGAGAAAACATAGGATGGATAAAATATAGAAAAAAATAGTTATAGTGGAAAACTAGATTTCAGGCCTTGACTAATTCTTGTTAGGATGTGGAGTCAAAGTCTAAAAAGGCATAGTAGTTTGTTTCTTCAACTCCCCATTCATCTCCTAGTTGTTCATGTCTACATCCTCCATCTACTTGTGCAATGGTTAAAACAATTGGTTGAGTTCTAGAGCAATGTATTCATAAAAAAATTCACAATGCAATAGTATGTAGTTTTCTACATACAAAATGGTAGGTAGGAATAATATGTAGTTCTTGTTAAATCTTTGGATCATGGGATTAAGGTAGTATTGAAGTACAACTTGAAACATCTCAAAATTATCTAATTGCTCTAGAAACACCCCAGCTAATGCTTTAACTTGCTGTTTTGACAAACAATACACATTTTTAATAGGAAACATTAGTTTTAAATGGATAATAATGACATTCAAAGAACAAATCAATATATACCTTCTCCTTGTCCTAAAATAGGTAAAAGACCTCTTAATCGCACTAAATCCATCTAAAAATTATCCAAAAGAGAAGAAAAAGTGTTCCTTTTTATGTAACTGATGAGGCATATAATGGCCTCATTAACAAGACTACCTTATGAAAAATTCAAACAACCTTATATTTTATCAAACACCCTTAAATCAATGTTTAATGTTATCAACCTTCAAACCCTTTCTAAAGGAAAATATATCACACATTCCTCTTCAAACAATGATAATCAAAGTGTTATTTCTCATAACCCACACCACCCACCTTTATCACATGGTGAACTATTACAAGTTCTTCCCATGCATTGCATTTTTATTCCTACCAAGAAATCATTGGCTTCCTTCAACCATTGTCTCTTTATTTGGTGCCATCCATCATTGGCCATTCCATGAGGGTTGTAAGGATATTAAGAAGGTTATGTTTTATTTATTCTTTAGACCCTAATTTGACACCGATGTTATTATCTAAGAACATTATGATAAATATCAATACCTCATGCAAGTATATGAGAGCCACCAATTTAGGACAACCATAAAAAAGAACCTATGAATCACTTTGTAGGTACTTATTAAATGGTTCTATTATCATAACCACCTCAATTCACAATATGTCAATGCAACTAAATTTAATTACCTACATAATCTCATACATAAGGACCCAATATATAAACCCAAAAAAACCTTCATTATTAAAAAAAATTTATTGATAAATCAAATGCACAATCCATGAATGATCTCACTCCTTCAATTTAGTCTCATTTAAAAATAAATATTCATTCAAATTATTAATCTTCCAAGTTATAACCATAGAATTTCCCTTAGATGATATGATCAATGAAAAATATTATTCCATGTTGATGATCCTCCCCTCCTTATTAGTGTCATCATTCATGATGCCCAAGTAAGATGAGTCTTGGTTGATGAAGGCTTGGGCATTAATGTTACTTCCCTCTCTCATTAAAAATATTAGATTATATACTCATGAACTCAAGCATACCCAACTAACCTTTCATGGATTTAAAAAAACCCATCAAAAACCACTTGGTTATATTTGGTTCCCTATTATGGTAGGCTCAATAACCATCTACACCAAGATCATGGTTATTGATAGAACTCTTTCTTACAATATTTTATTAGGTAAACCTTGGACACACCACATGTGCATAGTCAGAACATGCAAGTACCAATTCCTTAAATTCATTCATAACAACCAACAATATAAGCATGATGTTGATCCTAATCCATGGAACACGTTTTACCTTTCCCAAATAAGACCTTCTACTTTCCCACTACTATTATAGTTCATAATGTTTCATAACTATAGTTCTCTAACTATAAAAATGATATTAATGTCACTCTTGTTGACTTAGATGATGATGAGCTTGATGAACTAAAAAACATAGTTAACAAGAAATGACTACACAATCAATCACCAATTGGCTTCCTTAGTTATTTTACCTCGGAAAAGTTTCCTCTCATATTATAATCTAAGGAGCCTCATTTTACTAAAACCAAAAGCTCTTATAAACTTAAGGAAGATCTCTTTGAATGTAATGAATTCAAAATTTCCAAACTATTCCATGATTATCCACCTCTTTATCCTTGATCTTTTGATAGTTGATAATCTCTACCAAAGAATATTATTTCAACATAGTTACCTTTAATGACACTAACATGCCTACATACAACATTATTCCCTCTTATGATGGTGGTTACATTATTTCACTAGTGCATTTTAGATACCTCAATGTACTCCATTATCAAAAGATCCTTGTGATTAAAAAAAATGATATTTACCTAGATGGCCTAAGGGGGTATCTAGGGTATTAATGTTAATCTAGTTAGGAGGACTAAAACATTGTAAATGAACTAAAGCAATATGAAATAAATGTAAATAAACTATTCTAGATGAAATGAAACCCTAATGTGCAAGAGAAGAGTAAGGAAAATACTTAGTTGATAACAAAGACTGTCGCGCACAATGCCACGAGATCTGGTAATAAAATTTGGAAGTGCTAGACGAACCCTCAAAGACCCTACAAAGGGAGTATTTGGACTGTTTGAGATGACACAAGTGCTTGGGAGTGTACTAGGGCACCCTCATTTGTAATCTAGGTGCTCAAAACAATGTAAATGCTCAAAACCTCAATCTGGTATTGTCACTAAATATCGAGTACTCCCCATTTATCATGTTGGATTCATTAGATAAATTGGAGAATGGCCATAATGCAAGGAGAAGTATCAAACCTAGAAAAATGAAAGATGCATATGAATGGGTTAGGTGACCTCAACCGTAAAACTATTGGTCTTATCACCTACACTACATTTCAGACACGGATGTAGTTTTGGTGTGTATGTGTGTGTGTATGTTGTGCCCTAAGTGTTGTCATGTCATTCACACTTTGTGAAGTAATGAGAAATAGTAGCTATAGAAATGTAAGTAGCATGTGTGCATGGAATCCCTCCCCTATGAAGTGTGTGTGCAATGCAAATATCCTATATTGAATGCATGACATGATGTGGATGCAAGTGATGAAAGAGATGCAACCCTAGATGGAGTGATAGTAGTGCTAAGATGCACGATGACCTAAGACCCTCATTATGGTCTTATAACTTTATATTTATAGGGCTCTCAAGCTTAATTTTGTAATTAATTACGATGAGGTCGTGATAAGAAGATAAGGATGACCCAAAACTAGAAGTGACCCAAAAAGAAGTGGAAGAAGTTATGCATAGGTGGGGCACCTAGAATGGGACCAAGGCACCCAAGTATAGGGTGGAGAGCCTTGATTTCGAGATAGAATGTTAGAAAAGTCATGAAATGGGGTGATAGGTATTAGGAAATATATGGGAAAGATGAAATAAAAGATAAGAAAAAATGGCGAAAAGGGAGGATTAATTAGTACTTTGTACATGAGTTGAGAACCTTATAAATAGTAGTATAAGGCCAGAGCTAAAGATTGTCTAATTTTGTAATATTTGTGTCTACATTTTCTCCCACTTTATGTTGGTGAGTGGAAAGCTTGGTAACATAAAGTAGATAGAGATGCGAACCAAATAACCATGTAGAGTGTAGAAGAAGACACGCTGATAAAATAGACTCAAGCATGGAATGAAAAAAAAAAAATGTGGAGGAACGTAGATTCTAAAGATGAAAAATGTGTATAAAAAGTGATGAGAGTGAACCCAGGGTGGAATGCATGTGTAGTTGTTCTTTGTATGTGTAGTGTACTGCATGGTTAGTAAAGGAAAATGCTGTAGAGGTTTGTTGTTGTTATCATTTTCACTATTTTTTGTAGTTGTTGCCCCTAATTTGACTACTTGTTTCTCATACAGTGGACCTGTAAGAAGAAAAAATCAAGTAGTCAAATACGTATTTATGTAAAAAATGTTGTGTAATTTTTGAAAATGCAAAATACGTTAGAATAGAAAGTGTAAATGGAAAAATGGAACATGTGCACCTGATCCATGTTGAGAAAAAGGGTGTAGAAGGATATCCTATAGTGTCATGAGTTTTTCGGGTGATCTCATGCCACCCTAGTTAAAGAAGTATAGGGAGGAACCATGTTGTATCCTCCAACCTTTAACTACTTTTGCTGAAATGTTGGAAGAGAAGTCAGACTTATCTTGGTTTTTGGGTGATCCGACGTTATTGGACAAAGAAGTGTAGAGAGGAACACAAAATATAACCCCTAAGCCTATAACCACTCCACATAATTGTTGAAGGACACCATGTCCTATTGAGGCCACTTGTGTATGGAGTTCGTAGACTAGTCTGAACTCACTCGCTATGTGTGAACCGGTGTAGATACGTTGTGTTAGTAGAAACCCTCAATGATGCCCCCCTCTTTGGGGGTGCATGTGATGACCTTGAAAGGAGAATGCAGCCCTAAAAGAGGACCAACCACACTCGAAATGTACAACCATGACCTGCGGGTGGGAAGGGAAACACTTGGTAGATACCAAGGCACACACAAAATGGGATGGCTAGCCAAACAAGTGTTAGTCTAAAAACACATGCATGCAATAAGACAAGTGTAAAATACATAGAAAATGTAGAAACTACTAAACAAAGTAGTGTAAACATGCAAGAAAAAAATCAGACCACATAAAGCGGGTTTCAAACATGAGACATCACTTACAATGTCATGAGACACGCAAGACCATCATGGCTGCAAACAACAATCAAGTGTGCACACAAGTAAAGGTCAAAGATCGCATACAATGGCAAACAATGCAGAGAAAAAACAAACATGTAGTCTGTAAAATAAGTGCTACACATAGAACATGTGATAGCATGTTAGAGTGATAACCAACATGTCAAAGCATGTATGAAAAAGTAGTATAAGATGCTAAGTACAAAATGAAACAATAACACTTAGGTGAGATGAATGTGGATGTCCCTAGCGACTAGTATGGTAAGGGTAGAAGGTGAGCATCCATGTCATGTGTAAATGTCTTGTATTGTGATCACACTAAACAAGGGCATGAACATGCATGTGTGTATGATAATGACATATAAGAAAGCAAGCTAACATGTGTAATAAAGTGAGCATGCAAAACACTAGTAAGCAAGAGTAAATGCTACCAAGATAATGTAGTATGTTATGGATGGATGAAATGGAATGCAAGATGGAATGATAGGAGCAACATGCCCCTCGAGTGAATGGAAGTGTATGTAATGAGGTTAATTTTGTTTTCCCCTCAGTAATCAAGAATGAACCATAAACGAGAGTGTGTCATTGGGAAATGGTTGAGTAGTGTTGGTTGTATCTAGCATGTTGTGATGAGTATGTGTATGGAATGGTGATGAAATGTGACGTGTAGAGATGTGTGTGTTGACCCTATAATTGAAGTGTATATCGGGAATTGTTGAATGAAGGAGTGATGAGTTAACCCTAAGCGTATATCACTATAAGATAAATGGATGGGAATGAAACATATAGAAAGATGTGTGTGGACCCTATAGCCTAAGCGTATACCATGACTTATTTGAATAGAAGAGTGATGATTTATCCCTAAGCATATATCACTATGGGATGGAAGAAGAAGGTGATAATTTAGCTTATAGCGTATGTCACTATGAGATGGGTGATGAAGTTAGATGTAGCGTAAATGAGTATATGGTGGAGAACGTAAGGTGGTCGTGTAGCACTAAGCATGGACCATGTTATCTCCAAATCACTACACCCCGAATGGCTTGAAGGTGAACACAAAATTTGGTGTGATTGGGTAACATGGGATCACCTCTCAAGTTGTGGGACTTGGGCTTAAGGTGAACCTTTGGAGAAGCCGATTCCTCTTCCTAAACTAAGTACTACACTACTCCTAATACAAGAAAAATATCTAACTAGACCTATGCTAACATTTCAAGGGATTATAGAGAGATTTATAAGAAATAAAACCTATACTAGAAGTGGTGATGCACTAAGAAGGGGTTTTTCTAGAAAAATTATAGCTTTCCGATGAAGAGAGATGATCATGAGGAAGAATGAACATGCATTACAAACCCAATTTACATATAGTACTTCACTCCTTGATAAGAACAATGACATCCAAAACTTGCAAAATAAACCATGGTTACATAATCAACCTACAAACATGAGAGAGGAAAATAAAAGTAGGAAAATCATGTAAGGACATACATTGATCACAAAAAATAATTCTTATTACTTCAAGAACTTCCACAGTACATCATTACAACGGGAAAGGCATAGGTTGTCATTACAATTTTAGAAGAAAGGCTTGTGAGCCTACAAATTCACAACAACTCAATTGTTGAAGAGAGAGGAAGATTAAACAATGTCTAACTCCTTTGGAATAAGCACCCCTTTATATTTTTAGACAAATTTTCTGAGTGGTGAGAGGAAGAAGGAGAAACCCTAGAATCTAGGCCAAAATGTAGGAAATAATTAATCATTGTTGTTGGCCATGTTTGCCTCATTAATTGCAACTCCACCTTTCTAGGCATTATTCATGGAATGAGGAAAACCTTCAATTTTGGAAATAAAAACTTCCAAAAATTCATCTTCTGGTGATTCCATTACGTAGTTCTCATTCTCCTAATTCCATTGACTATAATTTTGTGAAAAATGGCAACCAGGGAGGAAGTTGTGGTCTTCTAAGTGAAAGTCACCTTTTAGGGCTTCCCGGGAATTTTCTTAATAGTTATTTGATAATTTCTCATGATTATTCATAAATTCCTCCATAAAATAATTAAAAATAAAATTTTAATAATTTTTTGAGGGACCCATGGGTTTTATTTTTCATTTGAATGATTTTGTAAGGTAGTTTTATTAATGACTTGTCACCCAGGCTCGCCGAGTTGACTAGTGAGCTACATTGCTTGCATATTGCTCAGTAAGATCTTCACAATGAGCTCTTCACATAAACATCACCAAAAATTCATTTGAATGTCAGATCCTCCACATTCCATAGTAGACTCTTTGTTTTCATTGCATAACAAGTTCAAACCTACCCACTAAGTATTACATGGTGAGCTACACGTCTCTACCGAGCCCACATGTCTCACTCATCCACCATGTTTTATATTGAATGGCTATCTCGTCGGAAATACCATTTCACAAAAAACGATTTCCACCAAATTTCCATATGATGAGTGACTCAAAGTCTGACTCAAATATCTTTATGAAACATCTGTAACCATCCAACACTCCCAACATTTCTTCAACTTCAACACATTAAACGATGATCTATTTGTTTGAATTGATCCCATGCAACAACATTTACACGATGACTTGGTGATAACTTGACTCAATTTTTGGAAGCCACCCATATGTTAACTTGGTCCTTTGAAATGGATTGATTTGATTACTCGAATCCTAAAGACTTGAACCCCTAAACTCTGAAATTTCGGAGTTTGTGTTTGGAACTTTTCCTTCAAATCATCAACTCACCGATATGAGTTACGAAATAAAACATTCCGAAAGCCCGAATTTGAATTGTTTGAAATCCCAAAATGAGTTCCTCCAAAATGAACCCCAAAACATAATTCACTCTATTCTTTTCTATATACCTCGGCTCTACATTGTATCGAACCCATGCTTCCAATGTAAGTACACTCTATGAGCACTATTTGAGCTAATTCTCTACTCTATGTCTGCGAGCAATATATTGACATGATAAATTTTCCCTGTATGCCTCGATGAGAAATTATGATGGTTACATTACCCTTCACTTTGGTGACACCCATAGAATCTCCTCTATTCAAACCGGTGGTTGAATCGCTCTACAATATCACCAACACGAGCACTTGACCACCCACTCCTTTCGTTATGACTCACCATGAACTCGGTGGATTTCTCCCTTCGTGCCTCGCTTTCTATTCTAACTCTAACTATGTTGGCCTTTGAATGAGTATATTTAATAATTCTATGCCTAGGCCAACCTCAATTGGTTCATTGTTTTACCTCGGCCCGCCTCTCTCCTTACCAACTTCGGTGTATGAGTTCTTCACTTACATCACTTTCGCCCTATGTTGCATCTTGAAGTGGCTCAATGGGTCGTCCATATACCTCAACACCAATTGGTTGTAAGATGAGTCTCTCAAATTCCTTAAAGATGAATTTGAAACTTGAACTTTAATCACACGAGCTTGTTCTCACCATGCATCCTTACCCATGAGCTTGTATGTGCTCGAGATCACATATTATTCCAAACTCACCTACCCATTTTGTATTCACACCACGAGCTCAATAGCTATCCATTTTTTCCATGTTCTCATGGTTGATGTTGTGGGATTATACGAAATACATTCACTATTTAATCGACCGAGGCTCACGTTCGATGTGCCGAGCTACTCGTTAACTTAAAGCCATACCTTCCAACTTAGCTTGCATGAGCTATAATGAAACTTCGACTTCAAGATCACTACATATCGATAAGCTTGGCTTGAAACATTAACTCAACTTCATTACGAATGATTGAGCTTGACCACCTCCTACGATTCATTCTCCACCAACTCCATATCAAGTTCATCACCAAGTTGGCATGAGTTTTCCTTAATACCAATTCACGAGAGAAATCCTAAGCTTGGACACAATTGGCCTTATAAATATGACCTTGAACATGCCTTGGTTGTGAATCTACACATAAGATTATCTTCCTCACATGATACTCTGGTGAGATCGACTCACCATCACATGACCCTACCCAAACTCGATTTCTCTACACCGGCTCAACATTGATTCCCTTGGCTCAAACTCGAGCTCATCACCATTCTTCTGAGATGAGCTCATTGGGCTCACCCGAATCATCTAAGAGCTCTGCCCTTGTTCCAAGTGCCATTGCTAGGTTTGACCATTGACTCCCTCGAGCCAACCTATCATTTCATAAATCACCTTTATCTCGCCGAGTAGTTCACCAAGCTGCTCGGTGAGATATTTCTAGCTCAATGCCATGTTACTTCTTAAATTTGAACATATCCCATTTTGATATTCGGGTCTCTTTCTTGAAATCAGAGAGTTATGGAAATGTAACAAAACCTTTTAAACATAAATGATCAACTTTGATGATTAGTTATTTGTGTTGAATGAATGCGGGCCCACCAAGGGCTAATGTTTTTCTTTGAGCAAACTTAAAACCTTTGAGACCCGAAATGAAAAATGATAGCTTGATATGACTCTAAAACTACCTAGAATAGCATAAAGTTTCCTAAACATAAAATTTTACCGGAATGTATGGGAATACCTCATGAAGGATTTTTTTTTCCCATTTTTAAGACATAATAGGCTCCCCTTTGTCAATTTTGTCCAAAAGGTCAAAAATTGACAATAGACCACCATGTGATGAATAAGGCAAGGGTGATGATTTAGCCTAAGGCATATACCACTAAGTGATGAGTATGATAAATGATGAGGTAATAGAATGATGTATAATAGGTGATGATCGGATGTAAGAGGATAATGTAGAATGGATGAAGGGAGTGGTGATTTAACCTAAGGTGTATACCACTACAAGATGATGGAAGGTGTGATAATGTAATGGAATAATTTGGAATTGAGAAAATGTAAGAGGAGAGAATAGTAGATGATAGAACGTAATAGGATGATGTAGAAGTGATGAAAAGAGTGGTGATTTAACCTAAGGTGTATACCACTATAGTATGTGATGGTGTGTGTGGGTGACGATATAGCCTAGAGCATCGGTCACTAGTCCAAGGAATGTGGTATGATGATATGTCACATGTAGGTAAGGTCCATTTGATTGGTAAACCCTCAAAATTGAGTATGGACCGAGGAACTAAATTGTGTCATAGGGTGGTGAGTGCAGGGCATAGAAAACAACGCAGTATAAATGACCAAGATATGTGAATGTGTAGTGTAGGCAATGTAATGTAGAGTGTGTAATGGGTATGGAATGTAATGGAATATGTGGGTAGGTAGAAATAGAATGTGTAATGATGATAGGTAAAACTAGACCCAAGTATAAGGAGATCTAGTGTAGGATGTAGAATAGGTAAGATGTATGAATGCAAATGATAGTAATGTATAAAAATGGTGGATGGAAGGATGATAGGTGGAACTAGACCCATGTGTAATGTAATCTAGTGTAGTATGTAGGATAAGTAAGGTGTATGAATGTAATGTGGGTGTGTAGTATGTATATGTAGTGTGGAAGATATGATAATAGGTGTAGGTATAATATGTAGTGATGGTAAAAGATAAAGCTAGACTCATATACAACGTGACCTAGCATAAATGTAGAATGAGAGGATGGAATGCAAAACTAGGCTCATATACAATGATGACTAGTGTAGTGTATGTTATGAATATATAATTTAGGATGATGGAATGTAAATGTATAGGTCTTGTAGTATAGTGTGTGTGGTTCACTGTAATGGTAATCCCTTAATAGTCCAATGTGAACCGAAACACTAGGGTGCATTATTGGGTAACATGGGTGATATGACGTGTGAGATAGAAATGACGGTGATACAAATAAAGTATATAGTGTAAAATGATAGAAGCTGTATGAGGATAAATAAAAGGGGAGATATAATGTGTTAAGCCCTCGGTGGTTGTGCACGTGGGACTAGGTGAACTCATCAAGGAGATTGTCATCCTCTGGATCAAAGTCAAAGGGGTTGGAATTGGCAACTTGGTAGGCTATAGTATGAGGTTGATCATGTAATGAGCTAGTGAGAGACAAATGGTACATGCCCATAGTGTATTCTTCATCAGTGAATGAGGATGTGGGAAACCATGTGCATACCATCGAGTGGAATTAGATGAATAACCAAGAAAGGAACTATTATAAATGAGAATGTAACCAAAAGGCATAGGGAATGAAATATCAGTGTGACTAGGGTCTAAGGTACCACTGATGTAAGTAATCCAAGAATCTACTAATGTGAGTAGTGAAGCACAAGGGGTACGTGGGAGATAGACTAAAAGATCAAAAACACGCAAGCCATAAGTGACAGTGATAGTGAAAAAACCATAATATAGATGAGAGGCATGGGTAGAAGGATGAAGGTCCTCAAAAGTAAATCCAAGATGAGCTAGACTAATGGGAGAACAAATGGTTTCATCGCATGTGGGGTCAAATGGGACATGTTCCCAATAAGAATCATGAATGAAAAGTGTACATGTAAAAAGGGGATAAGCTAATGGTAAAGATGAAGAAGGATATTGTGTATGGATGGAACAGATGGTTGATGTGGAAGGATAGTGGTAGTGGGAGATAGTGTAGAGGGGATAACATCTAGCAAACAAATAGCTCCCTCAAGTGGTGGTAAATGAGGTTGATCATCCATAGGTTGAGGTTCATCTGTAGTATCAATGTGAGGAATAGGAATGCTAGTGCGAGGGTCATGGACACAATATTAGAATGGATCACGATCTTGGAAGATGGTATACTCAACATGCTCATGTAAGAATTTAACACAACGGTGGATAGTAGAAGCAACAACTTGCATGGTGTGGAGCCATGGTCTACCTAACAAGAAATTATATGAGACAGGGAAATCAATGACGAAGAAAATAGTAGGGAGGGTCTTAGGACCTACAGTTAAAGGAAAGGTAATGTGGCCTAGACATGGATGAACAGAACCATCATAAGCACAGAGTGAAATGGAAGAAGGGATAATGTCACGAGTAGACAAACCTATGGCTTGGAGAAAGGACATAGGGCACAAATTAAGCTCAAAGCCATTATCAATAAGAGTACGCTTGATAACAACATTGTAGATGTGAGACATGATGTAAAGTGGTGGGTCATTGTCAAAAGGGTGAATGTCAGTGGGAGGATTTCCTAGAATGCTATATGTTGAGAAAAGGCCTCAGAAAATGTGTCATATAGGGAATCTGGATGCATGTTGGTAGAAACATCGGTAGTAGAAAAGAGGGTTTGAACATGATGAAGAAAATCAGGGTGGGTAAGCAGGTATTCAGTGATAGAGATATTCATGATGGTGGAATGAAAAAAATCCCTAGAAGGTGGTAGAAAGAGACATTGGGTTCACCAAAATGATTATAAAAATAATGATATTTACCTAGATGGCCTAAGGGGGTATCTAGGGTATTAATGTTAATATAGTTAGGAGGACTAAAATGCTATAAATGGAATAAAGCAAAGTATGAAATAAATGTAAATAAACTATTCTAGATGAAATGAAACCCTAATGTGTAAGAGAAGAGTAAGGAAAAGACTTAGTTGATAATAGAAGATTGTTGCATAGTGTCATGAGATCTAGAAATAAAATCTAGAAGTGCAGATGAACCCTTAGAGACCCTACGAAGGGAAGATCTAGACTATATGAGATGACACGGGTTCTGGGAGTGCATTTGGGGCACCCAGGGTGCCTTGCAGTCTACAATCTGGTCACTCGTAACAATGTAAATGCTTAAAACCTCAATCTAGTATGGTCACTAAATATCTCTCGAGTACTCCCTTTTGTTGCACTAGATTTTTGGATGAACTGGAGAATGACCCGTGATGTAAGGAGAAGTATCAAACCCTAGAAAAATGAAAGATGCATATGAATGGGTTAGACTGACCTCAACCACCAAACTAGTGGTCTTATCCTTTGAGCATTGCACTACATTTTAGACCTAGATGTAGTTCTAGTGTGTGTGTGTGTGTGTGTGTGTGTGTGTGTGTGTGTCGCCCTAGGTGCTCTCATGTCAGTCACACTTTGTGAAGTAGCGAGCAATAATAGCTATAGAAATGTAAGTAACATGTGTGCATGGAATAGAATGGAATCCCTCCCCCATGAAGTGTGTGTGATGTAGATCTCCTAGCTTGAATGCATGGCACTATGTGGATGCAAGTGATGTAATGGATGCAACCCTAGATGAAGTGATAGTAGTGATAATATGTAATGACCTAGGACCCTCATTATGGTCTTATAACTTTATATTTATAGGGATCTCAAGATTAATTTTGTAATTAATCCCAACAAGGCTAACTGAGAAGAAGATAAAGATGACCAATAACTAGAAGTGACCCAAAAAGAAGTGGAAGAGGTTGCGCATAGACACGGGTGCTTGGATTGAGACCGGGGTGCCTCGGGGTGCCCAAGTATAGGTAGGGCACCACGATTTAGAACTAGAATGTTGGAAAGGTCATGAAATGGGTTGATAGGTATTGGGAAATACATAGGAAATAAAAAATAAAATATAAGAAAAAGGTGTCCAAAAGGTGGGATTAATTAGTACTTTGTACGCTTGAGAACCTTCTAAATAGTAGTATAAGGCCAAGCTAAATATTGTCTAATGTGCAATATTTGTGTCTAGACCTTGCTAGAATGCATACATTTAACCATAATACCAACATGATTAATACTTATTTTGGGGCATCTCACGATGTTGATTCTTTCACCACACCATATTTTGGTTTACCTCATGGTGCTAACCCTCTCTTTAAATAAAATTTTAACTCCAATAAATCTTCAAAGAATAACACTTTCTCTTTAAAAGTATT
This sequence comes from Taxus wallichiana var. yunnanensis, assembly GCA_018340775.1. Taxonomy (NCBI): domain Eukaryota; kingdom Viridiplantae; phylum Streptophyta; class Pinopsida; order Cupressales; family Taxaceae; genus Taxus; species Taxus wallichiana. The sequence goes on from CM031235.1 coordinate 799,418,762, forward strand.
CTCCAAATTAACTACTTCATCAACCTACTATTTTACTCTACTTTCACCATGTTCTAGGTTTATATGACCATTTCTTCCTATTTTAGATACTTTGGTAATTTATCTATCTATATATTTAGGCCTTCTACCTCCACGGAATCAGTCCCAATTAGCACCTTTTATCACATTTTATCATCCTTATATTGTCTACCCATTGGATTTTTACATTCTTTAATGTTGTTAGATACCTCTCAACTATCATACCTCATATGATTTCTTAGCTAGGTGATTTATGTATTATTTTACTAATTATCTTCTATTGTTTCTTTTCATTCTTAATTATTAGGGTATTAGGCGACTTTTTTTTCCACCACAAGAAAGTCATGTGATACCAGAAAGTAAGTATGAGGTATGTATATTTCATTTATTTATTTAAAAAAATTCATTATTACTTTACTTTTAACATTTAATTTCAATTTCAATTATTGCATAGGTATTTTTGTTTAATACCATCTTGTGTTTCACTATTGTGACATGCATTGATCTTCAATCGGGCATAGATATACACATCTCACTATTTCTTTTTAAGGGATGTCGATGGGTGCCTCAAAGGGCCTTCCAAGATTGGTGTATCATCAAACTTGGTCACGTGGGCTAGACCACATCATCTCGAGATATGTCATTATTATCTCATATTTCTCTTACCATTTCCTCATTTGTTCCCTTTATTCACACATTACATTTATCATGTCTACATGTCTCATTATTTCTACTTGTTTATGTTATTTTCATGTTATTATCCCTATTTTTGGTCACCATGGACCCTTTTCATTACCTCTATTTACCTTTTGGATTCCACATCACATGTTATTTACCCCTTTTCCATAGGGTTCCTCCCAGAGTTAACACCATCACCCAGAGGTGATGGTGTATGGTTTTTTTACCATAGATGACATCCATTTCCCATTGGTGATGGCGTTATATATATATATATATATATATATATATATATATATATATATATATATACATATACATACATACACACACACATATATATATATATATATGTATGTATGTATGTATGTATGTATATATATATATATATATATATGTATATATGTATATATGTATGTATGTATATATATATATATATGTATGTATGTATGTATGTATGTATATATATATATATATGTATGTATGTATGTATGTATGTATGTATATGTATATGTGTGTGTATACCTCACTTTGCCTTTTTTCATCATCATTAACTAATGAATCAATCATAAATTGATCATACATGAAGGCACTTCTACCTCACACATGTTTGCATTATTTCACACCTACTTTTCGGACATGATGACTTGGATACACACACACACACACACACACATATATACATACATATATACACACACACACATACATACACACACACATATACATACATACATATGTATGTATGTATTATGTATGTCTATATATATATATACATACATACATACATATATCTATGTATGTATATATATGTATGTATGTATATATGTATATGTATATGTGTGTGTATATACCTCATTGCCTTTTTTCATCATCACTAACTAATGAATCAATCATAAATTGATCATACATGAAGGCACTTCTACCTCACACATGTTTGCATTATTTCACACCTACTTGTCGGACATGATGACTTAGAGCTTATCCTTTTACATTTGGGTCACTATAGTGAGTTAGGACTAGAGATCTTATTTTTGATATTTCCCCTTCTCCACCCATAGCGATTCTCTCTTGGTGTTGTTGTCTCTAGGGAGGATTGCATTAGCGGTCACACACATGCTACATGTAAGTATTTATAACCCTTATTAGTATTTTATCAAACATATGTATGTTGTTGATTGATCATTCATTGCTATAGACTAGAGTAGATGTATGTTTTCTTTGATCTATTGCATTGTCTTATTGTATTATGCCCCTTGGATTTATTCATCTCATCAATTAATCTTATTATGTATCTAGTAGGATACCTATCTTTATCTTAGGTATAATGCTTATGCAAACCAATATTTATCCCATGGTTAGGGTCACTATCATCTATAATTATGTAACTTGTACTCCTTAAGCACCTTTGTATATACACCAAGTGTTTCCAAACATAGATTTGGTCCATATATTTGAGAACCCAACTAGGAACCTATCTTTTCCTGTCATACAATAAAGATCACCTTTAGCCTCATAGAATGAAATATTAATAGGAACAAACCATATGGGTAAATGATAAGATTCCACTTTAAGTGTAAGTGGGTTACTAAGCAATTGAGTATAATCCATAACATTATAATTTCTAGACACCTCATGCTCTAACTATAAAACCCTAGTGTGTAAATCATGAAAAATATATTCAAGAGCACATGTAGTAGAAAAAGAGTGGGAAGCCCCATTGGTTTGCATAAGAGATGTAGGAATAATAATAACCATAAGAATAGATAATGTAAGATATTGAAAGGGGATATGGGATTCTCCCATAGAAGTGGGAACATTAGATGTGGTAATAGTGGATGTAGGATTAAGCACCCAAAAAGATCCTCTTCATAGATTTTTTGAGACTAAGCATCATGAGAAACATTAGAGGAAAGAATCACATTAAAAATATTATCAAGGTTATGTGGATTGTTGCAGAGGTTTTAGAAGACACAAGATAAGAGTCAAAATTGATTATGGTCAACATCATTAATATTATCATCATTATTGATTATATTAGATTGAAGATGAATATTAATTTCAACTTGATTTGTAAGGGGGTCCAAGTTAGAATTTAGATCATGCTCATCATAATCAATAAGTGAGTTGGATATGTTCAATGAGTGTATGATTAATGCAATTACTACAATGGAAGGGCGTAGGATAAAAACATGCACAAGGTTGAAATAAAACCCTTTAGTTTTATAATAGAAAACATGATTTGGAATAGGGTGACCTAGGCCAAATAGGTTAAATATTTAATTAATATTTGGGTTCAATAAATGATTTAACCCTAAAAAGAGTGTTTTTATTTGAGCTTTGGATTTGGGTTAGAATCAGAGATATATTCATATTGATTAACTCAATATGAATGTGTTGATCAAGATATACATGATTACACTAGAAAATTTATGTTAGTGCATAAGTGATGCAAGAGCATCACTCATGTACATGAATAAGCCATGAAGGTATCAAATTTTGGCTTGTTAGGTATGGTCCTAGGTCTTTGAGGTCATTAGATGTTAGTTAGGTGTGTTAATGCAAGTCTAGGATATTCAAAATTTGAAAATTCACTTTCCCTCCAAAATGTAAAATTGAATGTGGAGGCTAATTTTGGGCTTGTCATTGTTGTTTCATAAATGCATGAGCTTGTGAACTTATAAAAGGATGAAAAGGGGTCCAAATGAGTGATTTAGGTCTTCTTAGGGGTTAATAAAGTCATGATATGAGTTATAAGTTAAGGACTTGAGCCTTTAAGTTGAGAAACCTAGAGGTAAGTTAGGAATTATTCATATGATCATGAGCCTAAGAACCTATATTCAGTTATAGGGTGAGTGGAAAAGTATAAAGGACCAAAATATGACTATATCTACCATTCCTATCTGGATATGAATCAAGTGTAAGAGTTACAAGAGGTTTGGAAAGTTAAAAATTAGTTTGTTCTTGATATATGTGCACTTGGATGACTGTATATTTGTAATTTGTGTGATTACAATCATAACTTTCTCTAATCTTATCTTTGTGAAGCATTCATTGGATGATTATATACATTTTATAAGCTCACTTTGTTGTGTTAAGAATCTTGGAAACTTGTAATAAAGGTTGGTCTCAGTTTGTAGCAGGAAATATAGAGAATGATCATAAGGGATCTTGAAGATTGATAACCTTACACATACATATATGCCTTTCCTTTATAATCTCAGAGATATCCTCGAGTAAGGTAAATGATTATGTCAACTAAAGTCTCTCAAGTAAGCTTTTGATGATTTTGCATGAATAGAATTCATGAAAGAATTTAATCTTGGATGATAGGGAAGAGTTATAGACTCTAATATTATGTATGAGGATTTGATGAATTAGGAATGCTTGAAAGTGAAAAATTATTTTTTTGGAGTAGAAATGGTTATCCGAGTTCTTATGGTATGCTAGGTTTCCTTGAAAATACCCAAAACTGTCTTGTGATGTGGAAATTGAATAGTAACATTCTAATGATTAGTGAATGAGGTTTTGAATTGAATTTAAGAGGTATTAGGTCATAATGGTACCCTTCTAACAGAAGGATTCATGTATTGAGTGTTTGTAGAAAGAGACATTGAAAGCTTGTGTGTCAATTGTGCACTCCAAAAACCAAGACATCGAAAACCCAAGTTTAAAAAATTTAAAGTTTATTGACACTTTGAATAGAGAGTATAAGATGTTTGAAACCATGGTGGGAGCCTCTGAGTAAGTGATTCGAGCATATAAAGAACCCTTCTTCCCTGTAAGCCTAATTCTTGATAACTGTAAAGGTACTTGATTTTCCCCTTACATGTAATATAAATTGTTTTTCATTATTGGAAGATGATATGTTTGTTACTACAAGCCATTGTTAAAGAATTATTATTCACTGGGTATTACAAACCCTCCTACAAGATTTGAAGCTCTAAATCAAAGTTTAGAAAAAGTTACAATGAAAAAAAGGAGTTCTCGAGGCTTCGTTGTAACTCATGACTAGACCGAGCGAGGTGTATAGAATAAATTGTAACTCTTCAACTTAATTGAATAAGCAAGAGAACAAGACTCACATAACCTTAGAATGATGGGGTTTAGAATACCATGAATGTGACTGAAATATGTTTGATGGTGTGCTTCAGATAAGAAAGCGATATAAGCTCTTCTTTTGCGAGAATACCGCAGATCATAGACACTAAAAAAGATACAATTAGTAAAATATGAAGTAGATTTCTTGGCAAAGGAGTACCTAGAAATCAAAGGACTTCCTAATAAGGGTGTCAATCACTTTTACAATCAAGTGGGTACATAAAAATAAATGACATACGATAAATGGTAATAAAAAATGTTTTGGAAAATATTTCGTGATTACAAATATAAAGCTAATAAATGATAAGAAATGGTAGATAAGAAATATGGTTTGAAATCATAATCTAAATCAGTATTCTTCAGAGAAGTATAAATTCTCATCTTCAATGCACTCTTCCTTAAAGAAGTTTAAATACTCCTCTTTAGTGTTGTTCTAATATTCAGAATCAAAATCTGAGTGCTTGGAATCAGTTTGATCTTTAAATTTATTCTTAGAGCTCAAATCTTCTAATTCAGCTTCATATTGATATTCAAACAAAGCTAGATCAGCTTGGATACACAGGATCTCAAAGTAGGCCTCCCAAAATCATCTCGTAGCTTCGAGGCTTTTTTGAGTAGACTCAAAGATGGTTTTTAAATGATCAAAGGAGTGGATTTGATGGCACATAATTCAAGGTCATGAAGGAGGTTGTATTATTCCCTAGTACAATGGATGGCCAAAAATGGGTAAAAAATTGATGTTGGTTATCTCATGGCTTGGGCCATCTATTGCCATCTAATAGAAGCCATGCTAGAAAAATGTTAATAGGAAGAGAAATGTAATATAGTTGAATGTAGTTTATTGGACGGAGTTTGATAAAAGCTGCAGGAAAACTAAATATACAATAATCATAGGTGATTCTAATAATCACTGGTAAATTATAATAGACTGATAAACAAAGAATTTAACTAATTAATTAGAAATTGTGGTCTTTCAAAAGGCTTATAAGAGCTGATAAATGATTAAATAAAATTTAGAAACAAAATTATAAAAGGATGTCGACCTTGGTTGAAGATGATGAACATAATTGGTGAAACTTGCATTTGGATAATGATTTTCTAATGTAACCAACTCAAAATGGTTTCGAGATTACTTGACTAGTGTGGATGTTAATACTAGCTAACGATGTGTAGAGCGTTGATTCATGATTACAATCATGAATTCCAATAGAAGACTTAGACTAAAAAATGTAGCGAGATGATCCCGAAAAGAGACTACAAACTTGGGTTAAGTAATCACTGGCGATTTTGGCCTGTTTGGGGTTTGTTTAGTAAATTGTTGGAAATTTTTGCTAATTTGAGATTTTTTTCATATTTTTGAGGGATAGGTTGATTGGGTTGTTTGTAGACATGTGATATTCATTGGGAAAGGATAGAATAGGCTAGATATTGTCTAATTTAGCTAGGTTTGTTTTAGGATGGATATTAGGTGGTCGTTTAGAAAAAGATTATGTGAGATAATATAAGATAATGTAAGATAATTGGTAGATAAATAGGATGGAGATAGGATAATGATGGGCTTAGTTTAATTAATATATTTAATTAATTTAGAATACGGGGTGTTAATTAACTAGTGGAAAGTGTGGGGTGTAAGGTAGGTTTAATTAATTGGAAGACATATACTTAACTAATTAAATGTGGGATGTCAATGTATTTAATTAATTGAGGAGGTGGGTGCATTGTATATAATATTGATATGTTTAATTAATGATTTTGACAAGGATGAGGGTGTATATTTTTGGTTTCTACATTTTCCCCTTTTTGTCTAGTGGTTTTAATGACAAAGTGTTAGACAAAAATGATGAAGAGTTGATTTATATAGGTGATCCAACTGCAACGCAAATCACAGGAACACTAGAATTTGTATATGATGTGTTTTGTACAAGTTTCCCCAGTCCAAGGGATACTGAAATAAGATGTGGCATCGAGGAATAAAATGATAGGAAACCAAGGGTTTGACACCTATAGATGTATGATTCATGAAGGTAGGCTAAATAGATGGGGAAAGTCAAGTGATGGGGACAAAGGGCACACGTCCCATAGATGAATGATGAATCCCAATGTTGATTTCATTTGTTCGATTTAATGTTTCAAGGACTAGGTCCTTTGAAAGGAATATTTTTGTGAAAAATAGTAATGATTTGACATGACTTAGGGAAAATTGGGAGATAGATGCCACAACAAGGATGAATCGTTGGCAATTAGGAAAATCACCGAAAATTAAGACAATTGTCGGCGATTGGCCCAAGGTAAAAATTTAGGGTATAAATAGGCAATTGTGAAATTATTTTACCACATTGTGATTGTGGTAAATACGATTTGGAAGAGTGACTGTGGGCATAAAAATGTGTTTATGGGTCAAAAGAGGTGAGATTTGGACAAAATGGTGTCTTTGAGTAGGCAGCACAAGCCCACGATGGTTGAGGTAGGTGATTTAACCTGTTTGTTTTTGTTGATTTTGTAGTTTTTATGGGTTTTTTGGTCGTTTACTGGTGCACCAATGCCCTAGTTTTGAATCACAAGAATCACCGATGATTCATGCAATCACTAGTGATTGAAGTGAATTATTGGTGATTCACCTATAATGTGGACAGTTTGCATTTTTTATTATTGACATGATTTTTAAGAGATGTCTCTAGCTTTGTATGGTGTTTATGGTTACAATCTAGTTGAATGTATTAATGCTAATGTAGTTGATGTATATTGATATATTTTGTGATGATGTCAATATTGATGATATTTTGTGATGATGTCAACATTGATGTTTAAGTAATTTTGTATAGTTACTTTTTGTTCACAAATGGAAAATTTTGGTTTTGGATAACGATGTCACAACTATTTGATGTTTTAGATGTTGTTGGTATTTGTTTAAGTGATGATGTTGATGTTGATTTTTAATTTAAATATGTTTTGATATGTTGTGGATGATGTTAACATTTTTAGATATATATTTTTAATGATGATACTAATGTTGACTTATTTGTGTTTTAAAAGTGGATGCACTGATTTACTATCCGTGATCATATACCACTAATTTTAGATGAGGTGAGGGATGATATGATAGATGATGACTGGGAGCATGTTGAGGCTATTGGTTTTGGTGTCATGAGACATTATTGATGGATACACAGATGTTAGAGTTTGATGTTGGCTTTGTTAGAGTGGTGGAATCCTTCCACCTGTACTTTTTGGTTACCTACTAGGGAGATTATGATTACTTTGGAGGATGTACACTACATCCTGAGACTACCTATCTAGGGAGAGGGTGTATACATTATTACTGAGGTAGAGAGAGCTGATGTGATGACTAGATTGTATGGAGAGGATGTGGGGATATCAGATTTGAGTCAGGGGCCTTTGCTTATGGAAAACTATATTTAGCTGAGATAAAGGGTCATACTCGGATGACCATGATGATGATGGCCATCATTTGTTATGCTTTTCCAAATTATAGAGGTGGTTGTTTCCCATGGATGATGACAGGAATTATTACAAGAGATGATGGAACATCGTATAGTTTTAGAGTGGATTCGACTCTACTTACTCACACATTTATAGAGTTGTGGGCATGAAAGGCCCACAAGTGGTATGGTATTGATATTGGGTTCTTATTATAGGCTTTAAACTTCGAGCATATTATCATTTACTTGACCAGTGGGGTTTTCATGGGGGATTAGTGATGGGCATCCTAGATTTATGAGATGGAGGGAGGATGTAGGTCATGGGTTGAAGAGGAGGAGGACATGATATTATCGAGAGTTATTATTTGGATTGTAGGTGGGTGATGTAGTATGGAGGCCTTACCTAGATTTTCCTATTTGGCTGAGTTTTCTCATGAGTTGATGGGTTTGTAACAAGACATGTGGCTTATAGCTTGCTAATTTGGTGAGCATAAATTAGTTCATTTTGATTATTTCAAGAAACAGTTTGGATTAGTACAAGGAGTTCTGAGGATCCCGTACAATATATATGGGAGGATGGAGACAGTAGGACTTTGAGGGCGGTTGTGTGAGCTTGAGATTATCGTAGATCACCATGGGGTCATGGATCCCAAGGATGAGGGTGTGGTTTTCCTATTGATGATATGGGGGTGACTCTTGAATATTAAACATGGTGGACCTGAAATTTGAGGAGTTTTGATAGGAATTGAGTAGTATAGAGGCAGAGGCGAGTATTTACTCGGGAAGAGAGAGAAACACCAATATAGGAGGTGGTGAAGGGTGTTGAGGATGACATTGAGGAGGAGGGTGATGATGATTTGGCTACTGATTATTGCCATAGTGATGGATTAGAAAGCCGTAGTGGAGGGAGAGAGAGATGTGGTCAGAGAGAGAGAGAGAGATGGCCTTCTTGGTGTTAGAGATGCTTTGATAGTAGAGTGGGATAGTGTGATTAATGAGCATGATGGGCTCAAAGTACAACTAGCTTAGGCCATTACAAATAGGGATAGATATCATGACAAGAGGGATGGCTTGAGGAAGGCCTTAGGGATTACCAGGGCCTTCTATTTCTAGTGCGGAGTTGGCAGAGATGGCACAGGCTAGTAGATAGAGAGCACATGCTAGCATATAGGGGCCATAGGCTAGCGGATCGAGGAGAGCACTTGTAGTACCAAGGATAGTCTCTAGGGTGCATTATGAGGCACTATGAGTGGAACATGATTATTATGTTGATATTATTATGCATGATTATCTTGACACCACTTTGTATGTTGATCACTTGGTCGCTAATACGTCATGCCCTAGTACTAGTGTAGCAAGTGTGAGTCACCCACATTAGAGACTAGAGAAAGTAGGTGATAGTGAGTGAGGAGCTAGAGGATATGCTAGTGTTTTTGGTGGCAGAGATTCTCAAGGAGGAGAGGGAAGTACAACCCTTCATAGTCATTCTTTTATAGGTTATCAATTTACTAGTTGATGACATATTTGATGTATTTGATATACAGATCATAGAAGCCCATTTTTTTGTATGACATTGATATGATTTGGTTTGATGCACGACTATTAGAAGCCTATTTTTGTATGACATTGATATGATGATGATCATGATGTATATGGACTTGATCGATATATATGATGATGATGAGGTTTTATGACTTATGTTGTTTATCTTTCATGTGTTGATGATCTTAATGTGTATAGTGATATGTGTTTTTAATTTGAATGTGTTAATGTTTGATAGATATATATATATATATATATATATATATATATATATATATATATGATGTTATGGTTACGTAAATATGTTTGGTTAAATATGGTTAAAGAAAACAACTTAAAATGTGATCTCAAAATAAACGCATAAAAAATGTGACTAATTAGAATAGGGTAAAAATGAAATGATTGCCTCATTATGGATTTGGTATACACACGATGGGTTTCAAAAAAGAATGAAAACACTTACAATTGTAACATTTAACAAATGTTAAATAATATCACCAATGGGTAGTTACACATACATGGTAAAGTATGAGTGTACCTTCGTAGGACATGAAAGGGGTTTCGTATATATGTAGGCTGATGTGGGGAAAATGATTCTCCTTTTCAATGTGAGTCTAAGGAGAGATGCCCCAACTTTTGATTTTAAAGCAAACTGATCAATGTGGGAAGTTTTCTATAGTGGGAAAGTTGATCAATGCGGGAAGATTTCTTGGATGTTATTTGTTTTGAAGACTGGTCAATGCGAGAATCCTTTTACATGGGTATCCATCCTTCTAGGGTATGGTCTACAATTTTGATTTTTGACATTTACAAAATAGTCATCCTTTAAGGGATCAGTCTACTTATGAGTTTTGATATTTTGAATAGCCATCCTTTGAGGGATTAGTCTACTATATTTTTTATTTTTGAGAAATGCATCAAAATGATTTTCATACATATATTTCTTTAGGCTGAGGAAAATACCTAATAGACAATTTCAAGAAGAGGAAAAGATGCATATATGATATACACATTCGTGCCCCATGTTAGTTGGTACAAGCTAGATGGAAGTAATGATTTAAGGGGTTCTTGCAAAGCAAGAACTTGTCCATAATGAAAGATGTGATGAACTCAATTTGTGGTACTCACCTTTAATTTATATTTAGGATAATGACGGATAACCACACACTTTCAAATCATTGTTACGGAAAAATGGATGCCTTAATGAAGTGATAAGGTTTTAGATGTAACTATTATCATGAAAATCAATCATTTAATAGTAGAAAGGCTACAAGTTTAAGGAATTCAGAGGTTCCTTTTGAGGTTCACCATCAAGGGAAGCGAGACGATACGCTCTCGACCCATATTTGTGAGTGATAACATATGGACCAATCTAATTAGGGGAAAATTTTCCACGTTTACTATGTTCTAATTGAGCTTTATTTTGATTTTCTTTAAGTACAAGATCACCAATTTTAATTTTTTCTCTTACATGTTTGTGATATGCTCGTTTAATGTGTTCTTGATATATTTGGTGATGTTAAAGGTCCATTAGACATTTTTCATCTAACTATTCAAGTTGTGCTAAATGGTCTTGTTGATATTCTTTGTCGAGGATGAATTCCTTAAGTGATACATGAAGTGATGAGATTTGGATTTCTAGTGGTTGGATAGCTTCATAGTCATAGATGAATGAGAAGGGAGTAACATCTGTAGTGGTACTATTCAATAGGCCCAAAGAGTAAATGGGATTTGGAGATGCCAATTCTTACTTGCATCATCTACTATTTTTATAAGGATTTTATTAAGTGTTTTACTTGAGGATAATATGGTGATGAAAAGCTGAGTTTAATGTTGAAGGTATCACAAAGATTTTTAACTTATTTATTTTTAAAGGATTTTCCATTATCCATGATAAGTTTATGTGGGATGCCGAAGTGACATATAATGTATTGATATATGAAATTGATAATAGGTCCTAATTTAGTGGATGTTAAAGGGATAGCTTCAACCCATTTAGTAAATTATTTAGTAGTTGTGATAATAGAGTGATGTTGTTGAGATGATTTAGGATTAATAACACCAATAAGGTCTAACCCCCACTGAGAGAAAGGCCATAAGTCCTAAGCAGGTTGTAATGCCTAACTAGGGACATGGATGAGATTTGAATGAAGTTGACATTTAACACATTTCTTGACATATTCACAACAATCCTTGGTGATAGTAGGCTAGTAGTACCCTAACCATATGACACATGTTTAGCGATGGAATTTCCACTGAAATGTCCTCCACAAACTCCATCATGGACTTCTTCAATTGCTTTAGTTGACTCATGTGATTTAGGGCCCTTAATAGGATACCATAAAAATACATTTATAAAGGATACCACCTGATAATGACAAAGAAAGTGATGCATTGAAGAAATGATCATTTAACATTACATGATAAGTTAGGATGAATTTTTGATTCGGAAAGATAATTGTAAATCTAAGTATACCATAAATTAGTTGGGTTATCATCAACAATGTTAATAGGAGGGAGCTCATTTTGATGAGAAGGATGATCCAAGCATTGAATGAAAATAGATACTTTAGTGTTTTCTTTTGACTCTTCACTTTCTAATGGGATGAGGGCTCCTAAAGAGAACAGTGTATCTAAAAATTTGTTAGAAGATCATGGGATGGTTTGAATGGTGTAATGATCAAAAGCAATGAGGAGAAAGCAACGTTGGCTTTGTATTTTTGTAAAATTTTGTTTTTACACTAGTATTCTCCTTTGAATTGACTTATAAGAAGTTGTGAATCTCCATAAATGTCTAAGATATGAACACCTAGGAGAATAGTGGTCGTAAGGCCCATGATTAAAGCTTCATATTCAGCCATATTATTAGTGCATTCAAAGTTAAGTTTGAATGATAATGGAATAGGAATGCCCTAAGGAGGTATGATAACAACACCATCTCCTCCCCCTTCCTAGCATTTAGAACCATCAAAGAAGAGAGTCATCTTGACATGGATGAATTCATATTTTTGACACATTTGATGGATTCATCTAGAAACTATTCATGAGGAAGTTGATTATCGGGCAAGGGAGCATCAACAAGTTGGTCTGCAATGGCTTGTACCTTAATATATTTTTGTGAAATGAACTCAAGGTCAAATTTAGTCATAAGCATAAGCCATCGGGTGATACAATCACTATGATATGGTTTAAAGTGTATGGTTTTGAGTGGATTGAAGCTAGTGACAACATACATTTTTTGATTAAGAAGATAATGATGCAACTTGGAAGTGGTGAAGTATAAAGCACAACATAGCTTTTCAATTTCAAGTGTAATGGGTTTCATATTCATGGAGTGTGTGGCTAATATAATATATAACCTATTCATGAACTTTATTATCTTGATGAGAGAGCATGACTCCAAGAGCATGTTCTAAAGTAGATATATAAGTAAAATGACTCCCCTTCATGAGGTGGAGTAAACATTGGTGGTGATAGAAGATATTGTTTAATTTCATCAAAGGCTTTTTGACAATTAGAATCCCAATGAAATTCAACATCTTTACAAAGAAGATGATGAAATGGTTGACAACAATTAGAAAGTTGTGATATAAAATGTTAGATGGACTGCAACTTACCTTGAAGACTATGTAATTGTGTAAGATTGGATGGTAGAGGAATTTCAATGATGGCCTTAACCTTTGTTAGGTCAACTTCAATACCTCGGATAGATATGATGAATCCTAAAAAATTTCTAGTGAGGACACAAAAACACATTTTGTGGGATTAAGATGAAGACAATATTGAATGAGATGAGTGAAGATGGAATCAAGGACATCAAGATGATATTTGTATTGTTTATATTTTCCTAAAAGGTCATCAACATAATCTTGACTGTTTTGTGAATGAGGTCATGAAAAATGTAAGTCATGGCACGTTGATAAGTAGCTCCTACATTTTTAAGGCCAAATGGCATGACACGGTAGTAGAAGGTTCCCCAAGGAGTAATGAAAGAGGTTTTATGTTGATCATCAATGGTGATAAGAATTTGATTATAACTAGAAAAACCATCCATAAGGAGAGAATTTCATGGTTGGTTGTTAGGTCAATGAGCTGATCTATGTTTGGAAGAGGGAAATCATCTTTAGGACATATAATATTGAGATCCCTAAAGTATGTACAAATACATAACTTTCCGAGGCTTTGGTTATAGGGACAATGTTAGAGACCCATTGTGGATAATCAATGGGTATAATGAAATTAGCAAATAAATACGTTGTAACTCTTATTTGATCAAGGAGAGCTATGCGTGGATACATTTTGTAGAGTTTTTGTTTAACAATATTAGCGTTTTGATATGTGACAATATTAGGATCAATTCCATGCATATCACTATATGAACAATCAAAAGATTGATAATATTTTCTTTAAAAAATTTGAAGTCATCTAGCTCCTACGGATTTAATGATTGATCGACCTTAAATATGTGAGGATCCTGAGCGGTTCCTAATTACATCAATGGTAGATTCATTAAGAAGATTTGGTGTATTAGAAAATAGGGATTTTGGAAGAAGTGATCCTCAACTCCCATATGGAAAGGATATCCTGGTCATCATGACATTGAAGGATATTTATGACAGGTGAATCTTCTTTGACCATTTCTGGCCAAATAAGAGGAAGTTGTTTAATGGCATGGTTGGATTAATAAGTGAGCAGTCCTAAGGATATGGTATTGAATATTTTTTTAGGTGGGATGGATACAATGTCATCTACATCCATAAGATCTTCAAGGGCTATGGGTGATGATGGTTCTAATTTAGTAATGAGCATGGATGTAGCAGGTTTGGATGTAGTGGCCTCAAATGTTTTGGAGTTGGGTTTCTTATAGCCTAAACCATATTTTTCATAAGTTTTAAGGGAATGTTGGATAACCAAATCATGTATTCCTTGTTCATAATGGCCAAGGCCAAAACCTCTCCACACACAATGGTGAAGATACATACGAGCAAAATTTGGATTATCTAAAGATTTGAAGTCTAATGTGAAAGGCATGACATGGTGTTGATCAATAGTATGAGATGAAGGATGGTCGAGTCCCCCATAGACAAGATTTGTTTTGAGATAAGTAGGACCATAAGAGATAACATCTCCTACATTAGGGTTATATGGGTTGTTTGTCAAGGTGGCCATAAGTCCTCGATGAAGGAATGTGATTAAGCATGAGGATATGATATATCCCAATGTAAGGTGTTGTACGACATCATTAAGAGAGGAATCATATGGTAGTTTAATGGAAGGGATGGACGTGCTAGTAGATGCTTCATTAGATGATTCACATATGGAATTTGGGAAAATTATATCGTTGGATGATACATCATGTAACAATCAACAAAAGGATTTGGATCTGCAGGAACAGTGAATGTCGACCTTCATGTTCATATTTAAGACAACAATGGAGAGTTGATGGAACACAATGCATGGTGCATATCCATGGGAATCCTAGTAACATATTATATTGAAACTCTCCTTTTATGATGTCGAAGAGTTGGTAAGGTTTTAACACCGAATTTAAGTGGTATAATAATGATGCTTAATGTGGGTGTGATAGTGTTGTTGAAGGATCATAGTAAGACTAGAGTTTGAGTGATAATAGTGTTGGGTAGTTTAAGTTGATAAAAAGAGAGGGAGGATATAATGTTAATAGTAGCACTACTATCAATCATGACCCTTTTGATATAGACATCATTAATTTGAGTAGTGATGAAAAGTGGTAAGTCATGATCTTCTGGTTTAAGAGAAGGTATTTCAGATGGTTCGAATGATATGAGGTAGATGCTTTGAGGGATCCTACAAAGTTTGTAAAGGATGAAGGATCATCGAAGGTATTGTTATTGATCGGAGGGATTCAATCATGGCTTGTTTATGAAGAGGTGATGTTTGTATTAGTTCGTATAATGAAATTTTAATGGGAGCTTGGTGTAATTGTTTAATGACAACCTTTTGCATCATGGTGGATGGTGAAGGTGGTGTGGAATGAGGATGGAAATCATAGTTCTAGGTTACATTGTTTGACCAAATGTTTTGGAATTACATAAATGGGCACTTTAGGTTTATCTGATGGAGGAGTTGTTTTGGAGGTGGAGGTATAACTACGAAAGTTTTACCTTTCTTAGGCTCATATGAGTTTGTGTCATAATTCTGTGAATGAGTAGTGATATGTATGACATCGACCTGATGGGAAGGAGTTTTAGACATGGGTTCCTTGGATTTAGATAAAGACAATGATGATGTTGATGTTGATGTTGCATGTGATTCAACAGGAAGGGAAGCTAGATTTCCTAACTTTTGTGCAATCAAGTGGAAGGCTTTACAATTCTCAATGGAATGACCTTGTGTTCTATGATAATCACACGAGACGTTGAAATCATACCAAATGGGTTTCCACCCTCATGGATCTGATGGTTTTGGTGGTGGTAATGTTATGAGTGATTTTGGAGAAGGTCATCTAGAATGGTTGCGTAACACCCTTTAGGTGCGGATGCAGAAGGTAATGAAGTTTTAGGTATCTTATCTTCTAGTGGAAATAAGACATTGATTGCAGGTTGTTGATTTATTTGTTGTTGATGAGTCCTAGATAATATAGTAAATGGGGATGAGGACTTAGTGGGGAAGATTGATAAGTATACCTTGGATGTGGAATGGAAGAATGATTACTAGGAGTTGAAATGACCCTTATAGGAGGAGGTGGGGGAAGAGGTCGAGGACCGTGGAATCGATATGATTTAGGAAAAGTATAAGAAGGACTTTTGAAAACTTGGACAATACCTTGTTTATGAGGTCCTTTCATGGTTTTGGATGATTTGGATCTAGATGTAGAGGCAGTTTTTGAGGAGGGAGGGGGGTTTGAATGATGTGATTGATGATATCCAAATGAGTTGTGGATTTTGTAGTTTTGGGATTAGTTGATGTAGAGATAATTGATTTTGTAGATGGGGTACAAATATGATTCATAGCTGCATTAGGTGGAGGTATTTATGTAATAAATGTTCCAATAGGTATCATAGTTATATTTAAAACTTTGGCATAGACATGAGTGTATAATTAGTAATGACAAGTGATAAAGATAAGAGAATAGTTTCAGTAGTATTTTTGATAGACGGGGATTCTATAAATACAAGTTTAGGTTTAGTGGGTATTTTTTTGGTTTAGTAAGTGTGGGTGTTGGTTCATGAGGTTTGGATGTTAGCTCAAGAGGTGTGGATATTGGTTCAGAATGGGAAATATTTTAGTAATGGTGTTAATGGTGTGATGAGCATGAACAACATTTGTTTTGGTTGATCAGTGGATGGGGATGATTTGGAAAGGGTTGTTTGAATATGTCAAGGTTTTGATTTGGGGTGCATTGGGATTATCCAAATGAAGTTCACCCTTATCAATCAAGTCTTGAAGAACATTGTGAAATGTACGACACCTTTCAATGTCATGTCCTTTTACCCTATGGTATTTACAATAGTCATTATCTCGATACCAAGAGGGCTTAGATACAAATGTATTGATAGGTCGAATGGGTGGGAGAGTTATCATATTTGTAGCAAGTAACTTATCAAAGACCGTACTATAAGTATCTCCTATTGGTGTGTAACTACGTTGTGGATGAGAAAATTTGGTAATGGGACTTTCCTTGGGAGTGGATTTAACTACTATAGCGTTGGCAGACGATTTGGATTTTTAGGACTAAAGGATGACTTAGATGGGAACTCAGTTCATGGTTTCTTAGGATGAAGCTTAACTTGACCATATTCTAAAGCTGTAGTTTCTAATTTATAGGCCATGGTAAAATATTTTTCAAATGTTGGATTGAATTAATGTTAATGAAATGTTCACACATGATGAAATTTAATTGAATCAATTCGGCTTGTGGTAAAAAAGGATAATTGATTGATTGTACCCCTCCAACGGGAAACAAAATCAAATGGATTCATCCTCAAATTATTTGATAGCATAAAGGTCATTAATAGTGACTTTGTAGGCTATGTTTATGGAAAAATTTTCTAAGAATAATTGTGTGAGTGTAAAGGAGAAAAGGGAATATTGCAGAATGTTATTGTACCAGTCCAAAAGCAGGACCAAGAGGGACATGGGAAAAGTCCTCAACATGAGGTCTTGGTCATGGGCTATTAGATAACAGGCATGGAAAAATCATGAATATGTTGTTGAGGATATTCCTTGCTATAGAATTTAATAAATTTTGGAAGTTCCCAATGAGGTGGATATGCTTTGTACGGGACTGAGGGATGAATAGGTTCATTACAGATTTGATCATAAGAGAGCACATTTTGGGTGCAGATGAAGTGACTTCAGACTAGATATATGACTCATGAGGGCTTGAAGGGGTTATTTTGTGTTGGTTGCTATGAGGATGAGCCAAGTTGGAATGAAAATTGGATGGGTTGTGAGTACATTTGGTATTGTTGAGGGATGTTCGCGATAAGGAATGTTTTGTTGAGGAACATTTTACGATAAGGAACATTTTGTTGTGGTATATTTTGTTGTGGGATATTATAAGTGAGTGGAATATTTTGTTGAAGTGGAATATTTTGTTGAGGAATGCTTTGTTGAGGAATATTTTGTTGAGAATGTTATACTAATTGTGGAATGTTTATTGAGAAATATATTGTTGTGGAATGCTTTGTTGAGAAGGTTATTTTTTGTGGGATGTTCTATTGTGATGGAATACTATAAGTAGGGATGTTTTGTTGTGGTATATTTTTTTTGTGGATGTTTTATGGAATTACTATTGAGAAGGAATATTTTGTTGTGGGATGTTTTTTTGGAATTTACTATTGTGATGCTAAAGGTTGTGAAGGTTATATATATTGGTAAGGGTGTTGGATAGATGTAGCAATAAATGGTTGTGAATAAGGAGGTGGTTGTTGAAAGGGTATAATAGAGGCAACAAAAGATGGTGCTTGTTGTGGAATGCTTTGAGTAGGAGAATATTGTGGTATGGAGATTAATGGTTACGATGATTGTGGTATGTATTGTGAAATAGGGTGAGTGTTGGCGATAGAAATAGTATTGATTAAAGGAATAGATGTCGAGAATGGACATAGTGATATTTTGAATGTTACTAACTGGTTTATATACGATGGTAGAAGAAACAATAGAACATTGGAGGTGTTTGGGTAACTGGGGATGCTAGAGGGGTAGATAATGAAGAACTAGTATTGTTTTGTGGAGGTGTTGAACTAGTAGAAGGCTCAGTGTGATGATGTATGTTGTTGGGTGGTTATGTCTTGAGAGGAAACCATATGAAGACTAAGAATAGGAATGGAAGACAAAACTTATGATGTTTCAGGTTGACTTAGAGGTGGATATGAGTATATTTGTTGAACAATAGGTTCCTGATTTGAATCAATAAGACTTGCAATACTAGATGAAGGATCATATGGAGGTGGTGGTTTGGGTATAGATTGTTGATTTGAATCAATGGGATGTGAAGAATCAAGAATACTTAAAAATGGTTCAAATTGAAATTGTTGTGAAGAACTAGATAAAGGATCAAGAATGTTTGAGGATGGTTTAGTCTAAATGGCTAAATTTGAACACCCCTAGCTGTAAATAAACATTGAGAGAAATGGGGTTTGAATCTAACATTTATTTGAAAACAGGGTCTCATATTTCAAAGAAGGTGGGTTCAGAATATTATTATTATGAGCTGGGGGAGTATGGTTGTTCAATTTCTTCTTGTTCAGATGTATAGAAAATTTAACCGCAAAATGACATGCATAATCTTAGAGGTGTTATTGCATTTCTTCATTAACTTGTTCTTCTATTTCATTCTAAGATTGTTGATGTTCTAGATAGAGGAGTAGACATAATGGGTTGAGAAAATGGTATTTGGTGTTATAATGGTGTAGAGAAAGATGAGGATAAGGGAATGTGATGTTGTAACGGTGTAGATAGAGGAGTAGATAACAAAGTAGATAATGGGATATTTTTTTGTAATGGTGTAGGTAATGAGGTAGACATATTTTTAGAAGCTTGATTATGGGCTTGTTGTCTTGTTTGTACCATTGTAAACAAACACACAAAAAATCACCTAAAAATGAAAATTACTAAATGGGTGAATTACAAACAACAAGAAAAAGCAAGCAAAATGGATTTTTAGATTTTCTTGATTTGATTACAAAAAGTGAAATGTGTAAGATGGCTAACAAGGGTCCTAGGAAATGGAAAACTATGGCTGGTTTTATGTGTGTTTAAGGACAGATTCCTTGATATACCTAAAATTACGTGAGGCCCAACTTTATATGCTTCCGATACGATACGGGCGTGGTATTGGGGCCTACCCCCTCACTTCATTCCTCGTAATGATAAGGGTGTTGGGTACTTTTCCAATATGCTAACAGACATGTAATTATACTCGGCTAGAACACGAGTCAGATTCTCCTCTTAGTGATCAAATCCAAGTAGGTACCCACGGGTAGGAATGTTTAAATGTGTTTTGATGTTTAAGTGGTTTGGTTGTGTGTGGGGAAAGGAAAGTGAATGCAATATATTACCTTCCTAATTAATACTATGTGAAACAAGAAGGATGAATGATTCATTTTAAAACCCAAATTGAAATATTGTTTTGATGAAGACAATCAACCAAAATGCAATATTGGAAACAAAAAGGAAGGTTTATGACTTACCACTAAATGTTCCTCTATCTTTTTTTTTTTAAAGCAAGCAATCAAGCAATCAAGAAATAAGATCTTTGGAAATAATAACCTACAAATAGGTTAATAAACACAGAAAATAGAAAGCAACAAACAAGAATCAAAAGGAAAAGTGTAAGGTAATAAAAGCACATAGAAAAATCACTTGGCGATTAGAAAATTCTTTGCGATTACACACATAGAACTAGAAAAATAAAAAAATGATATTTTATTGATGAAATGAATCACAAAAACAAGGGATAGTGTCCAATCAAGGCGTGCCAAGATGTATATAATAAATCCCACCTATTCAACTTAATTGAATAAACAAGAGAACAAGACTCACCTAACCTCAGAATGACAAGGTTTAGAGGTACCCGTAGATGTGGATGAAATATGTTTGATGGTGTGTTTTGTATTAAAAAATTATATAAACTCTTCTTCTATGAGAATACATGCATATCACAGACAATAAACAAGATATGATTAGTAAATTATGGGGTGGATTCCCTAGAAAAGGCCAGTCCACAGGAAATTAAAGGACTTCGATACGATAAGGGTGTCAATTCACTATTAACATCAAGTGGGTATAGAAACAATAAATGACATACAATAAATGGTAATAATAAATGTTTTGAAAAATGTTTTGTTATTACAAATATAAAGATGATAAATGATAAGAAATGATAGATAAGAACTATGGTTTGAAATTGGAATCTAAATTAGTATCCGAATTCTTAGAGAAGGAGAACTCTCTTCTCTAGTGGACTCTGGGTCTTCTTCTTCAGAGAAATATGAATTCTCATCTTCAATGTACTCTTCCTTAAATAAGTCTAAATACTCCTTTTTAGTGTTGTTCGATATTCAAGAATGAATATGAGTGATCGAGAATTAGTTTGATCTTCAGATTTAGTCTCAGAGCTCAAATATTCTAATTCAGCTTTGTATTGATATTGAACCAAGCTAGATCAGCTCGGATACACAGGATCTCAAAGTAGGCCTCCCAAAATTCATCTGTAGCTTCATGGATTCGTTGATTAAACTCAAATATGGTTTTAAAATGATCAAAGAAGCGAAGTGGATGGCACAAAAATTAGGGTTGTGAAGGAGGTCATCTTATTCCCAAGTACAATGGATGGATGACAATGGGTAACAAATTGATGTTGGTTATCTCATGGCTTGATCCATCTATTTCCATCTAAAGAAGCCATGCAAGACAAAAATTTAATATCAAGAGAAATATAATATAATTGAATGTATTTTATTGGACGAAGTTGTATAAAACTACGGGAAAACTAAATATACATGAATCACGGTGATTCTTGGTAAATTATAACATAATGATAAACGAATAATTTAACTTATTAATTATAAATTGTGGTATTTCAAAAGTATTATATGAGATGATAAATGATTAAATAAAAATGATTAAATGTAGAAACATAGTTATAAAAGGATGTCGACCTTGGTTGGAGATGATGAGTAATTGGTGAAACTTGCAGTTGGATGATGATTTGGTGATCTGCAAACAACTCAAAATGGTATTCAAGATTACTTTATTATTGTGGATGAAAATACTAGTTGAAAATGCATACACATTGATGCATGATTGCACTCATGAATTCCAATAGAAGACTAAGACTCAAAAATGTAGGCAAAAATCCAAAAGAGACCGAAAACTTGGCTTAAGTAATCACTAGCGATTTACCAAATCACTAGTGATTTCAGCCTATTTGGGTTTTTTAGTAAATTGTTGGAACAATTTCCTAATTTGAGAATTTTGTACATTTTTTTTGAAGGATAGGTTGATTGGATTATTTGTAGACGTGTGATATTCATTGGGGAAAGGATAGAATAGGCTAGATATTGTCTAATTTAGCTAGGTTTGTTTTAGGATGGATATTAGGTGGTCGTTTAGAAAAAGATTATGTGAGATAATATAAGATAATGTAAGATAATTGGTAGATAAATAGGATGGATATATGATAATGATAGGATTAGTTTAATTAATTTAGAATACAAGGTGTTAATTAATTAGTGACAAGTGTGAGGTGTAAAGTAGGTTAAATTAATTGGAAGACATATACTTAACTAATTAAATGTAGGATGTTGATGTATTTAATTAAGGAGGTGGGTGCATTGTATATAATATTGGTATGTTTAATTAATGATTTTGACAAGGATGATTAGTGTAGATTTTATGTGTCTACACTGAGGCACGGTCTTTGAGGGGTTGAATCAAAGAATTTTCAGCTATAATTTGAAAGTAAACTTTGTAAACGTGTTCTCTAACTAATAGTGAAGAAATATTAAGTTTCCAATGGTAAAATTTGGAGTTATTTCTGACAGTGTGGGAACATAGTGAATTACATAGGATAAACCTAGTCTAGAGAGTAATTTTCACAAAAGAACCTAGCTCTAAATTTCAAAGTAAGCTCTGAAACTTACAAGATTGGTTAAATGGATTAGAGGGAGTCTAAAAGTAACTTCATTTCATCTTTAAATATCCTAAAATGAGTTTCATGCATGATAGTTCTTATACCATCCCTAATCAAGGGTTTATAAGTCAAAACACAAAACAAGAAGAATAATAAGTTGAAATAGGAATTGGAACTTCAAAATTTGGGGAACATGACTAAAATGGTAAGTCAATCCTCAAGAAGCTACTAAGGTCTTATAATCTCCTCTAGAGGTTGATATTCATAGGAGAATTAAATAGCATTGCTTCAAGACAATGAGGATAGTTTAGAGTAATGTTGATTATGCAAAGTAAGTTGTATGAATTTGGGGATTCTAAAAATCCATATTGTGAACAATCTAACAGTGCTTGAAGTATTTAATATGGAAAATAAGTAGAAGGAATGATTTTGAGACTTGTGAAGCATAGTTATCTAGTTACACTAGACTCTATTCAAAAAGCAAGGATAGGGCAGTTTGGCCTAAATAAGCATGAGTGAGTAATAAGATAGTTGAAGTGACATCATAGGTAGGGCATGTAATAATATATGATGAAAATTGAAGCTAATTCATGGAAAAATTATAAGATTGACTTGTACACATTGTTCATTTCCTTGAAATGATCCTCAAATACAAGATAAGTAAAGGTAAAATTGCTACCATTTCTTGATTTATGGTGTAGCTATATAATTGTATGAGCGAGGGTGAATTAATAAGGTCTCATAAATTAATAATAAAAAATAATATAAAACCATAATAAATGTAAAAATCAAACATTCCCACAAAACACATAAAAATTAAAAAATAAGGTTGATTTAAAACATGTCATCCTTACTTGTCCTCATCCAATATCATTTAGTCATCCTCACCCACTCAAATTGAATTTTACTCACCCCACCTACCCATTTACATATACAATGCACATTGTACCATTATCATCTTACCCCTATATGCATATCACACCCATATCCATCCTAATTATGTATGCACCCTAAATCTATAAAATCACACTCACCCCCTCTATTCACCACTCTTGGTTTCTTTCTCAATTTTGATTATTTCTCACATATGATTTTCTTGCAAGAATTGGGTAGTAATAAAGATAATAATTTTGGATTCTCAAATATTTCTACATAATCAAATTTTAGATTTCAACACTTTGTTGTTAGTCACACTTGTGATTAGATTGTGACTACTCTATGATTTTCAGTGATCACGCCTATAAATGATCTATAACTACAACTTACAAATCAACTAAGACAAAATCAACAATCAGCAATCATCCACCATTAAACCTTGCATAATGACTTGGTCCCCTCAGGCACTAAAATAGGTATACCATTTCATTTGTTTTCATTTACCTATCGCTTGTCTTACATGTTTTTTTTCAACCTTAAAAGGCCTAGGAATCCAACGAAGGAAAATCACTTAACCACCAATTTTTAAAACCTTTTTCAAGTGTTTGCATGTAGATTTTAGATTCATATATGGAATTTTACCCACTTTATTCATTGAAAGAACCCATGATTGTCACTCTCATTTTCAAATATAGTTGCGTAATACCATTTATTTAAGTAACATTTATTTGGAGATATTTATATAAACTAACACATCTATAAGGTGATACAAATCTAGGCATACAAGACATATATAAAAAAAATTAAGTTAAAACCATAAGAACATGTTTTAAATAGAAGATGCAAAAACAAGAGAGATACAATTACATACTCTACTTCTCTAGAAGTTGATATTTCTATGGAAGAAGGATGAAAGGATTGGAAACAATTTACAAATGCTTCGTTTTTTTGTTCTAGAGGTACAAAACAAGCATGGATAAAACCATTACTTATGTATGAAACCATTTGGAAGTTTCATACCTGTTTGGAATTTTTGTATGGTGAGTTACTAGTGCTCTATAACTTTTTATGTTCGTGTGAACTACTAGAATGTGCTACTTGATGAAACCATGGGCCTTGAAAATGTATGAAACCCTCTAAATTACCTGAAATAAATTTAAACCATAACAATGGGTAAAACCCCTATAAAAAGGTTAGTGGTTTGGTTGAATTGTAATATGTACACCACTTATGTTGGCATTAATCCAAAGAGGAATAAAACTACATGTAGTCATCCACCTAGAAATGTGATATCTATATGGATGCAACTATCTTTGAAAACTTATTCATTTTATAATGCCTTGTAGTGGCTTGATGTGTTGTTGGTTGACTTATATTTAAAGGCTTGTAACTTGGGAAGTTATACTCTTAACCTAGTTAGGATTACTTCAAACCTATATAGGGATACTACTAATGTGTGTTGTTGTTTTAGGGAATTTAGGAGAGCATGGAGTGATTTTAGAATTATATTTTCTTATAGTGATCTTGAAATTTCTAGGTGAGTAAATGAGTGCATTTGACTTGAGTATATAAACTTTACAAGTTGAAATTTCACATTAAGGATAATGTTGAGGACAATTTTACCTTAGGGGTTAGGTATGATATTACAAGGGGTAAAAATTTCTCAACCTTAGTATGGTAGGGTTTCCATGGTACCGCAAGTGTGATAGGTGCATGATGTTTTGCACTCTGTGAAGAATGAACTAGATTTATTTTCCCCCAAGTAAGCCCGTAATAAAAAAACACTTACACAAAATGAAGTTTATAAAATAGAGTGGGAAGGTTTCCTAGAAAGGTCCAGTTCCCATAAGTCAAGGGAGATCCTTACATGGGCATCAACTTGATTTTGAAACACTTAATCTTTATTGATGAGAAAATGGAGTACAATATACAATATATGAAAATGTGATTAACTATTTATCACTTATTTAGATTAATAAATACATCATCTCATAATGTGAAATCTAAAAAATAAGTTATAATCCTAAGTCAGAATATAAGTCAGTGTCAAGGTTTTCTAAGAATTTTGAGCCTATAGAGAAGGAAAAATCATCATCTTCGGTGAAGTAGGAATCGGGTTCATAGATGTAATCTTCCACGAAGAAGTCAGAGATATCCTCTTCCGTGTCGTTAAGAC
Organism: Taxus wallichiana var. yunnanensis; assembly: GCA_018340775.1. Classification (NCBI taxonomy): domain Eukaryota; kingdom Viridiplantae; phylum Streptophyta; class Pinopsida; order Cupressales; family Taxaceae; genus Taxus; species Taxus wallichiana. Next base: position 799,444,713 of record CM031235.1, read on the forward strand.
GTAAAATATCAAAATCATTTTCTGGAAGGCTAATGTTGCTCTCAATGTTGGATTTAGATGTAGTGCAGTGTCCTCTGGTATGTTTAAGCCTACTTCATAGTTGTAATCAAATTATCCAAGGTCAGCTTGACTCCTCTGGACCTCGTAATATGCCTCCTAGAATTCCTCGGTTGCTTCACAAATTCATTAGGTGGATGTGAAGATTACTTCTAACCTATCAAAGGGAGTCGTGTGAATTACACACAACTCTAGATCATGTAACAAATCATACTTCTCCCAGTGTAAGTGGTGTCAGAAAATTGGTAGTGAATTGATATTGGTAATGGGATGACTAGTACCTGATATGGCCATCTACAAAATCCATCTTGGCACATAGATTAGTAACACAAAAGCATGCATTAACTAATAAAAATTCCTAATGAAATCTATTTGATAGAAAACACAAGAATTGCAGGTGATTATGTGAAATACTAATACACTAGTAAATGAAATAATCTGAGCATCTAAGATGAAACAATCATCTATTGAAATACAAAGAAAGTAAATAATGACCTAATTAGACTATTTCAGGATGAAAACAGAATGACAGATGATAAAAATAAACCTTTGTATGATAAATGGTGATGTTGTGGATGTGCCTAGATGGTGAAAGATCCCTCTAACAACTCCAAAAATTCTTGAAAGGATGTGTGAGATGTCGAATGGTGTTGATGAGAGCCTGGTAACATTGCTTGGATGCATGAAAATTTTGATAGTGCTCTAGTTCATCAAGATGGTCATGAATAGTCATGAATTCCTTACCAAATCCTCCACAAAGAGGCAAAAATATATATTTATATATATCGTCGGTGATTGGTGGGATAATTTTTGAGGATTTCGGCCAATTTGAGTTAGGGGAGATATGAGGTGATAAACCTTCCATTTAGAAGGTTTCCTATTTGAAATTAGTTATGACTAGTGAGTGTGGATGAGTCCACATGATGATGTGTGTGGGTGAGTGGATTTAATCATTTAATTATCCAATCAATTAATTAATTAACTTCGAGATGGGTGATATGATTTTAGTGAATGTGAGGTAAATTAATTAATTAAAGGGGTATGAGATTAATGACTTAGGTTTAGGGAAGTTGTAATGATGTGACAATAAGCTTGACCACTCGAATGGAGGACTTGAGATGTAAAATGGCATACGAACAATAATATTTAATCAATTATTCGTGTGAGAGTGAATGTGTGTTTTTCGATGTATACGTTTGTCCCATTTTATCCGACAATTTTTGACAAACTGTTAGACAAAAATGATGAGAGGGTTTGTTTTATATGGGTGATTCCAATGTAACACAATATAATGAACACCAGTGTGTTTTGTTTCAAAATCTACCCCAGTCAAAGTGGGTACAAAATGGTTTACCGGGGAATCAATTGATATAGTGACTAAAGGGTTCGATGGTTGTATACATGATCCTTGTAGGGTTAATTAACAAATGGGAAAACCAAGTGATGGGGGCTAAAGGGCTTACATCCCATAGACAAATGGTGAATCCCAATTTTGACTATGTTTGTTTGATTCAAAATTTCAAGGGCTAAGGTCCATTGAAAATATGACACACTTGTGCAAAAGTGAAAATGTCATGGTTTAGGGCAATATGGGCATGTATGCCTAAAGGAAGCTAATAATCATGATTGCATCACATAAAAAGAAGGGATACAAATAGCCAAAAAGAATTTTTTCTACTATATTGTGAGTGTGGTAAAAACATTCGATAGATAGTGACTGTTGGTGAAAAAATGTGATTTAGAGAGAAAATTAAAAAAAAGGCATCCTCTAGCAGAAAACACAAGCCTCAATGGCCGAGGTAGGCTTCTAATCCCATTTCTGTGTCATTTTTTTGAAATTTTGGGTGTTTTGTGGTATTCATTTCCATATTAGGGGAACGTGGATGCCCTAATTTGAGTAGCAGGAATTGTCGATGATTCCTTCAATCACCAGTGATTGAGGTGAATCACCGATAATTCACTTGTGATAAAAACAATTTGTATGTTAAATAGAAAAGTATGGTTTTTGATAAATGTTTTCAAATTTGTGGAATGTTTATGGTTGCCATTGGTGCTAGGTGTATATTTTTGGATGTTGATATCATTGATGTTGATATTATAATGTCATTTTTTGTTAGTAGATTTTGGACAATAGAGTTGATGTTTTAATACTTAGAATAAATGATATTTCTAATACTAATGTGATGACACTAACATTTTTCTTGTGTTTTTCAGGTGGATGCACAATTGACTATCCATGATCATATACCATTGATGTTGGATGAGGTGAGGGAAGACTTATTAGATGAGGATTGGGAGCATCTTGAGGTAGTGGGTTTTAGTGGTATGAGGTTTTATAGATGGGTTCACAGATGTTGCACTTTGATATTCGAGTTGTTGGAGAGAAGGAATCCTTCTACCAATACTTTTGGTTGCCTAGGGGATATGAGCATTACTCTTGAGGGACGTTCATCGTATTATGAGATTACTAATTTGTGGACATGTGATTTATTATATTACGAGGATGAGAGACCAGATACTATGTAGAGGTTATATGGAGAGCATGCTCGGGATGTGAGGTATTCATCAAGGGAATTTGATTACCATATGTTACATGATCCTGCAAGAGATTATTGTTTATGAATGACCATGATGATGATAGCTATTTCATGTTTTTCTTTGTCGATTCAAGAGGTGGTTGTTTTCCCTGGATGATGACTGATGTTGTTGCCGAGATGATGGAGCACCATACAGATGTTTGAGTGGGAACCTACTTTATTGGCACAAACATTCAAATATTTTGGGCTTGGACGACCCACAAGCGTTATGGTATTGATGTTGGATTCTTGTTATAGTGTTGGGCACACAAGCACATTATGATTGCTTGTCCATTGGGCCTACCTTGTGATATTGAGGTTAGACATCATGGCTTCATGAGATGGATCCAGAATTTGGGTCAAGTGAGGAAGGCCAAGGGGCTTGGTTATTATAGAGACTTGGTATTGGGGTTACAGGTGGGAGATGTGGTGTGGATTTTGTACCTAGATTTCCATGATTGGCCCGAGTTCACTCAGGACTTGCTAGGATTACAGTAAGACATTTGGATACATGATCGTAGAGTTGGAGAGAATGCTCTTCTTCATTTCAATCGTGTTAGGAGGTAGTTTGGAATGACATAGGGTATACCTGAGGATCTAGTGTAGTACAAGTGGGAGGATGGGGATACTCGAGACTCGAGGTGCTGTTGAAGTGAGGCTTTCAATTATTGATGAGTAGCAAGGAGGCTGTGGGTCTTGATGATGATCGCCATATTGTTTCGATGGATGATGCAGAGGTGACTCCAAATTTTACTACATGGTGGGATTGATCTCGAGGACTTTTTTATGTGACTAGGGCAATAGAGAGGGTAGCATAGACATCCAGGACAAGTATGTGCTCGGAGTGGCAAGAGGAGCACATGTACGAGATGACAAGAGTGATGAGGGTGATGATGTCATAGCTATATTATTGTAGTAGTGATGATGACCGAGAAGGATGTGGTGGAGGGAGAGAGAGACGTCACTCAGAGAGAGGCGTGATGACCTTCTAGGATTATGTGATACCCTCATCACATAGAGGGATGGATTGATCATTGAGTGAGATAGCCTTCAGGCACAACTTGTACAGGTCTCTTATGATAGAGAAAAGTACAAGGGACATAGAGATACACTAAGGAAGGCCTTGGGGATCACAAGGCCTTCCATATTTTAGTGCAAATTTGTTATGATGGCTCGATCTAATAGGTAGAGGAGCATTTGCAGCACATCCTCTGGCATGATTTTAGTGGTGCAATACAAGGCTATGCAAGTGGGAAGGGGTTATTATGTTTATTTTATTATCAAGAGCTACCCGATGCCACCTTATATGTTGATCACGTGGTTATCGAAGGGCGATCCACAATAGTGGCGAGGCCTAGTGCTAGTGCGGTGAGCGTGGGACAACCACCTTAGAGGCTAGAGAGAGAGGGTGATGGTGAGGGAGGAGTCGTGAGGTGAGGCTATTGTTATGAGTGTTCATAGAGGTGGTGGAGATACGGGTGAAACTAGAGGCATTACTACTCCTAGATGAGAGGATGGTGTCAACACGATCTTTAGGAGATGTTGATTTTACTACATGATTGTATATGATGTCATAGGCTCATAGAATCCCATTTTTGCATGATGATATATTGATTATTTAGACATTGATTATGATGTATATATATATAATATATATATATATATATATATATGATGGTTCACAACTTGTTCTTGTAATTTGATTAGTATATGTTAGATGTTGTAATATGTTGATATTTTAGATGGATTTCGATGGATATAGATTGTTAGAATGTTTTGATTAAATATGTTTTGGATGTGATTTTGATGTTTGATTGATTTTAATGTTTCTTCTAAAACGTGATCTAATGATCAAGAATGTAACTAAATGAAATAAAGTGAAAAATGGAACAATTGCCCCACTATGAATTTTGGTATATGTGATGGGTTTTGAAAACACTTTGCACTTGTAGCCTTTTAGATGTTAAATAAGATTATCAATGGGTAGTTACATAAACCATGATGGGAATGTGGGTTTGAATGATTGTATTTTTCTAGGATGACAAAAAGGGGATGTTGTGTGTAGACCGATGTGGGAAAAAGGGTCTCCTTTTCAATAGATTTATAGGGAATTGATGCCCCAGTTTTCACATAATTTTTTGAAGCAAATTGATTGATGTGGGAACCATGATGGGAAAGCTGATTGATGTGGGAAGCTTTCTGGATGCTTTTGATTTGATGTATTTTTGAAGGTTGATCAAAGCGGGAAGCATTTTTACATGAGTAGCCATCCTTTGAGGGTATGGTCTACATTTTGATTTTTAACTGGATGGTCGTCCTTTGAGGGATTGGTCGATAAATTTAATTAATAGTTGTCCTTTGAGGGAGAAATCTACTTTTGATATTTTTAATAATGATTTAGAATTTTGTGAATAGTTTTCCTTCAAGGGATCAGTATATTATAATGTGATGTTTTGACAAGATAAACATCCAAATGACTTTTTTTTCTTTTTTCATATATTGTTGAGCTGAGGGTCAAAACCCTAATAAACCATTTTTAGGAGGGGATAAGGCATGCTTGTGACCTACACACACATTGCCTTATGTCATGGTCTGGATAGATGAGTGTGACAATTTCAAGGGGTTCCTACAAAGGAAGGAATCATTGCAATGATAAGGTGATGAGATTTGACTAGAACTACTGTCATGATAATCAATCATTTAATAATAGAAAGGCCACAAGTGCAAAGCATTCAAAGGTTCCTTTTTAGGTTCCCCATCAAGAGAAGCGAGACGATACACTCCTAACCCATACTTGTGAGTAATAACGTATGGACCAATCTAATTGGGGGAAAACTTTCCACGTTTACTCCATTCTAATGTAGTAACATTTTGATTTTATTTAAGTACAAGATCACTAATTTTAAAGTCACACTCTTTGACATGTTTGTTGTATGCTCGATAATACATTGTTGATAGACTTAATGATGTTTGAGGGTTGCTAGATGCTTTTCATCTAACAATTCTAGTTGTGTTAAGCAGTCTGGCGATATTCTTTGTCGAGGATGAAATATTTGAGAGATACACGAAGTGATGGAATTTTAACCTCAAGAGGTACAATGGCTTCAGAGTCATAGAAAAGTGAATAGGGTGTAGCACCTATAGGTGTGTGAATGCTAGTTCAATAGGCCCAGAGAGCAAACAAGATATGGAGATGTTGATTCTTACCTACTTCATTTACCATTTTCCTAAGAATTTTATTAAGTGTTTTGTTAGAGGCCTCGGCTTGTCCATTTTATTGAGGATAGTATGGTGATGAGAAACTAAGTTTGATGTTAAATGTGTCACAGAGTTATTTAACCTCCTTATTTTTAAGGATTTTCCATTATCTGTGATGAGTTTATGCGGGATACCGATATGATATTTTGATATATGAAATTGATGATGGGTCTGGATTTTGTCGAGGTTAAAGGAATGGCCTCAACCCATTTAGTGAAATATTCAGTTGTTGTGATTATGGAATGATGTTGTTGAGATGATTTTGGATTGATTGTGCCAATGAGGTCTAACCCCCATTGAGAGAAAGGCCATAGGTCTTGAGCAGGTTGTAATGTTTGACTAGGGATGTGAATGAGATCTGAATGGAGTTGGCATTTGACACACTTCTTTACGTATGCACATCAAGTATTTAGTGATGGTAGGCTAGTAATACCCTAGCCGTATGATGTGTTTAGCGATGAAATTTCCACTAAAGTGACCACCACATATACCATCATGGACTTCTTCGATTGATTTGGTTGATTCATGTGTTTTAAGGCATCATAATAGTATGTCATCAAAGCTACGTTTATAAAGGATGCCACCTATGATGACAAAGCGAGTGACGCATTGAAGAAAGGATCGTTTGGCTCCATGTAATAAATCTAATGGTAATTTATATTCGGCAAGATAGTCATATATCTTGTGTGTACCATAGATCGGGTGGATTGTTATCAATATTATTGATAGAAGGAAACTCATTTTTATGTGAAGGATGGTCTAAGCATTGAACAATTATGAACATTTTAGTCTTATAACCTGATTTTTCTATTTCAAAAGGGATGAGGGATCAAGGGATGCCATAGTGTTCTGCAAACCTATTAGAATATTGTGGAATGGATTGAATGGTGTAATGATCAAATGCGCTAAGGAGAAATTTGATGACAACCTTATAATTTTGAAGGATTTCATTCTTACATTGGTATTCTCCTTTGACTTGACTAACAACAAGTTGTGAATCTCCATAGATTTCTAGGATGTGGGCACCTAGGAGAATGGTGGTATTTAGACCCATGATTAAGGATTTGTATTCTTCCATGTTGTTAGTACATTCAAAGTTAAGTTTGAATGATAATGAAAGTGGAATGTTCTAGGGTGGTATGATAATGACTCTATATCCTCCCCTTCTTGGAATTTAGCACCATCAAAGAAGAGAGTCATTTTAACGGGATGAATTCAGATTCATCGATGTTATTGATAGATTCGTTAGGGAAATATTCATGAGGTGGTTGATTATCTAAAAGGGGTGCATTGGCGAGATGATCTGCAATGACTTAACCTTTAATAGATTTCTAAGATATGATTTCAAGGTCAAATTCAGTCATGAGCATAAGCCATCAAGTTATGTGATCATTATGATAAGGTTTAGCATGCATGGTTTTAAGTGGATTAAAACTAGTGATGACATATGTCTTGTGATTGAGGAGATAATGTCAGATCTTGGAGATGGAAAATTATAATGTACAACATAATTTTTAGCTTCGATGTAGTATTTTCATATTCATGGAATGTGTGACTAATGTAATATACAACTTGTTCATACCCATTGATTATTGTGATGGGTGAGAATAGATCCTAAAGCATGTTCTAAAGTGGATATGTATAGATAGAATGGCTCCCCTTCACGAGGTGGGGTAAGCACATGTGGTGATAATAGGTATTTGGTTTATTTTGTCAAAGGCTTTATGACAATCATAATCCCAATGAAATTCTATGTCCTTGTGAAGAAGATGGTGAAACGGTTGATAGTGGTCAGAAAGTTGTGATATGAAACATCGAATGGACTATAATTTACCCTGAAGGCTATGCAATTGCTTAAGATTGGATGGTGGAGGCATTTCAATGATTTCTCTAAATTTTGTTAGGTCAAATTTAATGCCTCAAATGGATATAATGAATCCTAAAAATTTTCCAGTTAGGACACCAAAAACACACTTTGCAGGATTAAGATGAAGAAAAAATTGGATGAGATGAGTGAAGATAGATTCAAGGACGTCAAGGTGGTTTTTTCATGTTTTAGAATTTCCTAGGAGGTCATCAATGTAATATTCAAAAATTTTGTGGATGAGATCATGGAAAATATATGTCATGGCATGCGATGATACGTAGCCCCTGCATTTTTAAGACCAAAAGCATGACGAGTAGAAGGTTCCTAAGGAGTGATCATCGGAGTGTGATGGGGAGTTATAACTCAGAAGAATCCATCCATGAGGAAGAGCATTTCATTTCTGGCCAAATGTTATCGATGAGTTGATCTATGTTTGGAAGAGGGAATCGTGAGATCCTGAAAAGCAAATGTGTATTTTACCCGAAACTTTAGTTATGGGGACCAAAGTGCGAGATAGTCAATGAGTATGATGAATAGTAGATAAGAAGTGTTCTTCCTTAATAAGAGAGTGGGATGAAATTTACATTTTTATAACTAACTTAGCATTGGGATACGTGATTATGTTGTGTACAATGATGTTAGGATCGATTCATAACTAAAGAATCCATTTTCCATGAGAGTTGGAGAATAACATTTAAGCGGGAAGGTGAATTTTGGGAGTTGAAAAATTTGTGATTGTAGTGGTCGATAGAGTTGATTTATGTCATGCACGTCAAAAAAATGCTTGAAGAGGGAAATATCCTCGGTGAAGTGAAAGCCAGACCTCGATGAGGCGAGATTTAACATTTAGGTTTTGACACCACGTCACTAAGTAGGTGAGATTGTCACTGATTTCTTGGCGTGCGGACGGCAAATCTCCTATCACGGGATCCTGCGGCCTCCGACCTGTTGGTCCCATAAAGATGTGTATTTTGTCAGAAACTTCCTCATGCGCGTCACCACTACCCGAAACTTTAAAGTTATGGGGATAACATTGGACCATTGCCCAAAGGTCAACATAGTCAATGAGTATGATGAAGTTTGTAGCGTAAGAAGTCACCATACCCAACTCTTCCTTAATAAGGAGAGTATAAGGGGATGAAATTTACATAACTTTTTTATAACTAACTTAGCATTGGGATACGTGATTTTTTTAGGAGATGTACAATGAAGGCGAAGTCGAACCCAGGAAAAATATGATGTTAGGCGAGGACAGGACCCACTCGATAATTCGCCTTTTCAAATTTTCATAAATGAAATTTTCACCCAAGAATATTGCTAAAATTATATGACCGGTGAAGGCTTGGTGATATTTTTTAAGAATGAGGTGAAATAATTTAGTTCTTGTGGATCTAGAGATTGACCAACCTTAACTATGTGAGGATCCTAAGGGGTACCTAAGTTAACGTCAAGGGTGGATTCATTAAGGAGATTTGGTGTGTCAGATGGTAGGGATTTCTAAAGAAAATGGTCTTCAACTCCCATATGGGAAAGGATATCTTGGTCATCTTGACACTGGAGGATATCTATGGTAGGTGAATCTTCCTTAACCATTTTTGGCCAAACAAGGGGTAACGATTTAGTGGAGTGATTAGATTGATAAGTAAGTGGCCCTAAATATATAACATTGATTAAAAAAGTTAGGTAGGATGGGTACAATGTCGTCTATGTCCATGGGATCTTCAGGGTTTGTTGGTGATGATGGTTCTAGTTCGGAAATAGTTAAGGATGTAGCAATTTTAGATACGGTGGATTCACATATCTCAAAGGTGAATCATTTATAGATTAATCCAATTTTCTCATGAAATTTAATGGAACACATGACACGTTGATCATGGGTTCCTTATTCATAGCGTCTGAGGCCAAAACCTCTCTATGCGCAGAAACGAAGATACATGCGGGTGAACTTGGGATTGTCAAGGGATTTAAAGTTCAATGTGAATGGCATGATGCGATGTGGATTGATAGCTTGAGATGGAGAGTTTTTGAGTCCTCCATAAATCAAGGTTTTTTTTTAGATACCCAAGACCATAAGAAATAGCATCTCCTATGTTTGGGTTATACATGGGTTGCTTATCAGGGTGGCCATATGTTTTGGGTGAAAGAACGGAGTTAAGTGTGAGGAGACAATATTATCCTATCATAAGGCGTTTCTACAACCTCACCAAGAGAGGAATCATCTAGTAACTTGGAAGAAGAGATATGTGCTAGTGGATGCTTCATTAGATGGCTTAGGTGTATATTTCGGTACAAGGATGTCGTTTGGGTGGTACATCATGTAGTAGTCAGCGAATGGATTTAGCTCGGTGGGGAAAGTGAAATTATGATCTTCATGTTCGTATTTGAGAAAATTATGGAGGGTGGAGGGAATGCAACGCATGGTATGTATCCAAGGGTGTCCTAATAACATGTTGTATTGAAAATATCCTTCTATAATATAGAAGAGTTCCGACATGGTTTTGATGCCAACTTTAAGTAAGAGTATAACAGTGCCTAATGTGGGTGTGATTGTATCATTAAAGGATTGTAATAGGACCGGAGTTTGAGTGACAATGATATTAGCTCATTTGAGTTGGTCAAAAGAGAGGAATGATATGATATTGATGATGACACCACTATCAATCATGACCCTCTTGATAGAGATGTCATTGATTTGAGAGGTAATGAAGAGTGGTAGGTCATGGTCCTTCGAGTGAGTGCGAGAGAGGGAATTTAAAAAGGTTCAAAATACATAAAGGCAGACACTTTGAGAGCACCCACAAATTTTGTGAATGGAACTGGATCATTGGTTGGTATAGTGATGGATTGAAGGGCTTCTATCATGGCTTGTTTGTGAAAAGGAAATGTTTAGACTAGTTCATAAAGTGACATTATGATGGGATATTGGTGTAATTATTTGATAATAACCTTCTATATTGAGGTTAAAGGAGGTGTTGCTACTTGTATGGAAACTTTGGATTTTGATGATGGTGTTTTATTAGAATCCTTAGGAGATAAGGAAATAGATACCTTAGGTTTATCAGATGAAGTTGATAATTCAGGAGGTGGAGGTATAATGACGGAGGTTTTACCTTTCTTAGCCTTTGATGATTCTTTGTCATAATTTTGTGAACAGTGGTGATGTGTACAATAACGACTTGATGATTAGATGCTTTAGGGATATATTCTTTAGTTTTTATGATGATGATATTGATGTTGGCATTGTGTTTGATTGAGAAGGAAGGAAGAGTGGATTTCCAAGTTCATGTACCTTCAAGTGAAAGGCTCTATAATTTTCTATGGAATGACCACGTGTTCTATGGTAATCACAAAAGATATTGAAATTGTAGTAGGCATGCTTCCATCCATGATGATATGATGGTTTAAGAGGTGGTAGAACAATAAGCGATCATTGAAGGAGATCATATAAGATGGTGACGTAACACCCTTTTGGTGTGGACATGGAATGGTGATAAGGTTGCATCTGTATTCCTCTCAAGAAGAGGTAAGATAGGTTTTTAGCCACAAGTTGTCTATTTTTTGGTCGTGGACACTTTCTAGACATCACAACGAGTGGTGGATGAGGAGCTTGTATGGGTGGTATTTGGTATGAACAGTTAGATTGTGTAACATGTGAGAGTGAGGGACCCTGTATGGGTGGCCGCTGGTGAGGATAGTTGGTTTGTGTGATGGGTAAAGGGTGAGGACCCCATATGGGTGATCGTTGGTGTGGATAGTTGGGTTGTGTAAAAGGTGTAGGATATGGACTTAGTGTAGGGGTTTGATTGGGGGATTTTGATCCTGTAATAATAGGGTGATTAACAGGTATAAGGGAGCGAGGTCTATACAAAGGAATCTGATTGGGAAAAACATATTGAGGAATTTTAAAAACCTGAACAATACCCTGTTTATGAGGTGTTTTTTTGGTTTTGGATGAACTAGGTGTGGTTGATGAGGAAGCAAGTAGAAAGGTCTGATTTCCCTAAGGTAGTGGGTATTTTGGGTTGTTTTTTGATGTGGTTTTAGGTGTAATCTTAAAGAATGTAGAGGATGTAGGTGTGGGTTCTATAATGGCATGTAACGAAGGCGTGGGAATAGTTTTAGTAATATTTTCAACAGATGGAGGTACAATAGCTTTGGGATCATTGGATTCTAGTGTTGATTTTACAAGTTTTGATTCGGTAAGTGACGAGGATGTAGGAATGGTTTTAGTGATGTTTTCAACATGTGAAGAATCAGTAGTCATATTTTTAGGCTCATTGGCTATTAACGTTTGTTTAAGTGGGTTTTGATTTGGTAATTGATGAGGATGTAGGAAGGATAGGCTCTATTTTAGTTATTGTATTGATGGTGTGGAAAACATTTGTTTGTGGTTGATCAGAGGATGAAGGGTGATTCGGAAAAGGTTTCTTAAATATGTCAATATTTTGATTTGGGGTGCATTTGGATTGTCTAAGTGGAGCTCACCCTTGTCGATCAAATCTTGAAGTACATTGTGGAATGTACAAAACCTTTTGATGTCATGTCCATTGACCTTATGATATTTACAATAGTTGTTATCTCGGTCCCAAATGGGTTTGATATATTGATGTGTTGGCGAGTCACATAGAAGGGAGAGATATCATGTTGGAAGAAAATAGTTTGTCAAAAATTGCGCTATAAGTCTCTCCTATAGGTGTATAATTACATTGTTGATGGGGACTCTTGGTGGTGGGTCTCTTCTTGGGAGTGGATTTAACTACGAAAATGTTGGCAGATGTTTTAGACTTATCATTATGGGATGGTGATTTAGATGGAAATTCAACTTTGGGTTTCTTAGGACGAAGCTTAACTCATCCATCTTCTAAAGCTCACAATTCCAATTTATGGGCCATGGTGAAATCCTCATCAAAAGTTTGAAATGATTGGATTTGTAGTGTAGATGAAATATGTTTAGCATAGGCATGTAAAAGAACTCTATTAATTTTTTTGGTAATGTAAAGGATAGTTGATTGGTGACACCTCTCCAATGGGTGAAAAATTCAATGATATATTTGTCTTCGTTGATAGTGATTTTGCATGCTATGTTTATGGAAAAGTGTTCTAAGAAGAGATGGGAAGGTTGTGTAAATTAGGATAGGAAATGTTGCAAAATATTATCATACCAATCTAAGGTGAGACTGGTGATGGACATAGGAAAGGTCCTTAACATTAGGTCTTGGTCATGACCTATTAGATAGTAGGCGTGATGGAAGGCATGTATGTGTTGTTAGGGATCTTCTTTGCTGTAAAATTTGATGAACTTAGGAAATTGCACAAGTGAGGTGGATATGTTTATATGGTACCAAAGGATTAATGGTCTCATTATAGATTTGATCATAAAAGAGCACATTATCGGATGAGGATGAAGCAAATTCAAGACTGGATATGTGGTTTAAAAGGGCTTGGGAAGGATTAGGTTGAGTTTATTTTTTGTGAGGGTGAGTCTAGGTTGGAATGAAGGACGGCTAGGTTGTGAGTATGTATGATATTGTTGAGGAATGCCTTGTTGGTAGGGAATGTTTTGTTGGGGAACATTCTACTGAGGAACATTCTGTTGATGTTGTGGGATGTGGTATTGTGAATTTTTTGTTGAGGTACATATTGTTGAGGTGTGTTGTATTGAGGTATGTTTTGTTGTGGTATATTCTATTGATAAGGAACATTTTGTTGAGGGATACTTTAATGATAAGGGATGTTCTGTTGTGGGATGTTTTGATGAGATAGAGAACCTTGTTGGGAGGCTATAGGGTGTGAGGTTTGTATGTATTGGTATTGTGATGGCATTGATGTATGAGTGAGTGGTTGTGAATACGTGAGTGACTGTTGAAAGGAAAATGAAGAGACGATAGAGGATGATGCCTATTACGAAATACTTTATTGTGGGATATTATATTGTGGGATGTTTTGTAGGGGTGTAGATTATGGCATGGAGATCAGTGGTTGTGAAGGTTGTGGTATGTATTGTGAAACAGGGTGAGTGCTAGCAATGGAACTAGTATTTATCAGTGGTGTAGTTGTAGGGATGGACATGGTGATGTTTTGAATGGGACTAGTAACCTATTGGGAGGATACAACAGTAGAAAATGCCATGGAACTCAGTGGAGGTGTTTTTACTTGTGAGGAGGTGAAGGAGTGGATGAGGAAGTAACAATATTACTTAGGGGAGGTGTAGAACCTGTAGAAGGGCTTGGTGAGGATGTAGACTATTGGGCAGATGTGTTTTGTGATGAAATCATGTGGAGGTCATAAATGGGTGCTAAAGAGACCTCAAATGCTTTGGGTTGACTAGTGGAAGATTGTTCATTTGATGTTTCAAAGGGGTTAGTAGGATTAGAAAATATCTCGGGTTGAATATTGTTTAGTGTTTCAAGTTGATTTGAAGTGTATGGGTATAACTGCTAGACAACGGGGTCTTTATTTTGATCAATGAGTTTGTCTAATGATGTGAGATGAAGAATTACAAGTGTGTTGGGGTGTAAATGGTTACATTTGAACATTTTTGGCTAGCTAGGTAAGCATTGAGGGCTATAGGGTTTGAATCTATAATTTCTTCAAAGCGGGGTCTCCTCTATTATAGAAAAGTGTTTCGAGATGTTTCTGGTTGAGGACTAGAAGAAAAGAGGTGGTTTGTTTCTTGTGGTCTAGATGTATGAAAGATTTGACCATGATATTGATGTGGGGAATGAAATAATTTTTGTCCCATTTTTTCATTATAGTTGGCCCCTGATTCATTCCAAGTCTGTTGGGTATCTAGAAAAGGGATTGGATGTAGTTTGATAATATGGGATTTGTTGTTGTGTTGGTGTCAAAAGTGTTGTAGTGTAAAATGGGACATGTTGTTGAAATGTAGATGAAATTTTTGTTTAGTAAGTACCATGATAAAAAAAACACACAAACACCTAGAAAATGAAAAATAACTAATTGGGTTGATTTACAAATAATAAGAAAATGCAAGAAAAATGTGTTGTTTAGTATTTATCTTGATTAATTATAAAAAAGTGAAATGTGTAAGATGGTTAACGAGGGTCCTAGGAAATGGTAATCTAAGGTTGGTTTTGGTGTATTTAAGGGCAATGTTCTCGATATACCCAAAGGTATGTGAGGCCCAACTTTATATTGTTGTCGCTAATGAGGAATGCATATGGAGCCTACCCCTCACTTCATGGTATCGATGCTGATGCGATAAGGGAGTTGGGTGTTGAGCCAAAATATACTGACAGATAGGAGATTATACTTGGATAGAACACCGAGTCGGCTTCCCTGTTAGGTGATGAAATCCAAATTAGTTTCACCTAGGTAGGAATTTTTTGAATGCATTTTTTATTTTGAAGTGATTTGGTTATGTGTGGGGAGGATAAGTGAATGCAACAAATTTTCTCCTAATTAAAACTAGATGATCAAGAAGTATGAAATAGTTTGTTTTAAGACCTAAAAATGAAAAATTTAGTTTCGATGAGAGAAATCAAACAAAAATGCAAAACCATAAGAAAAGGAAATATTTTAGGACTTACCATGAGAGTGCTCCTATTTTTTTTTAGATTTTTAGCAATTTTAAAGTGAGCAAGCAGTAAATCCAACAGATGAATTTTCAAAAATAGTGCCCTATAACCAGATTAGAGAAAACGAGAATAGAAAATAGTCAATTTTGAATTAATCTAAAAAAATAAAAACATATCCCAATCGCTGATGAATACTAGATAATCCGGGGAGTGGATTAGAAGAAAAAATACTATTTTATTAGTGGAATGAAGGAAAGAGATAAAGGACAAGGGTCCCATCGGGAATGCCAAGATGTTGAGGACAATTTAACCTTAGGGGTTATGTCTGATATTACAAGGGGTAAGGCTTTCTTAACCCAAGTATGGTAGAGATTCCAGTGTACCGTGAGGTGTGATAGGTGTATGATGTTTTGCACTCCATGAAGAATGAACTAGACTTATTTTCCCTGAAAGTAAGCATGCAATCAAAAAAACTTACACAAAATGGAGTTAGTAAAATAGAGCGGGCATGTTGCTGGCAAAGGCCAGTTCCCAGAAGTCAAGGGACTTCCTTACATGGACATCAACCTGTTTTTGAAACACTTAAGCTTTATTGATGAGAAAATGGAGTACAATATACGATAGATGAAAAATGTGATTAACTGTTTATCACTTATTTAGCTTAATACATACATCAACTGCTAGTAATGAAATGTAAAACAATAAGTTAGAATCCTAAGTCGGAATCTAAGTTAGTGTCAAGGTTTTATGAGAAGTTTGAGCCTACAAAGTAGGAAAAATCATCATCTTTGGTGAAGTAGGAATTAGGTTCAAAGATGTAATCTTCCACAAAGAAGTCAAAGATCTCCTCTTCCGTGTCGTATAGACGTGAAAGATCAAAATCAATGTCTGGAAGGTTGATGTTTCTCTCAATGTTGGATTCAGATGTAGTGCGGGTGTCCTCTAGTATGTTTAGGCCTACTTCATAGTTGTACTTGAATGATGCAAGGTCTACTTGGATTTTCTGGACATCGTAATATGACTTCCATAATTTCTTGGTTACTTCACGAATTCATTGGGTGGATGTGAAGATTACTTCTAACTTGTCAAAGGGAGCCACATGAATTACACACAACTCTAGTTCATGTAACAAATCATACTGATCCTAGTGTAAGGGGTGTCGGAAAATTGGTAGTGAATCGATACTGGTAATGGGATGACTAGTACTTGATATGGCCATCTACAAAATCCATCTTGGCACATAGATTAGTAACAAAAAATCACGCATTAACTAATAACAATTCCTAATGAAATCTGATTACTAATGTTTAAAGAAAAACCCAGGAATCACAGACAATTAGGCTAATCAAAGATGATTATGTGAAATACTAATACACTGGTAAATGAAATCATCTAAGTGTCTAAGATTAAACAATCATTTATTGAAATACGAGAGAAAGTAAATAATGACCTAATTAGACTATTTCAGGATGAAAACATAATGAAAGATGATAAAAATGAACCTTTGTATGATAAATGGTAATGTTGTGGATGTGCTCCTGTGGATGTGGCGAAGTGAAAGAGCCCTCTAATAGCTCCAAAAATAATTAAAAGGATGTGTGAGATGTTGAATGGTGTTGATGAGAGCTGGTAACATTGCTTGGATGCCTAGAAAAAGTTGATAGTGCTCTGGTTTGTCAAGATGGTCACGAATGGTCATGAATTCCTTGCCAAATCCTCCACAAAGAGGCACAAAAACTTGTTTATATAGATCCTCGGACTGGGATAATCGTCGACGATTTCTTCTAATTCGAGTTAGGGGAGATATAAGGTGATAAACCTTCCATTTTGAACTTGGATGTGGGGGATTTAGGGGAATCATAGCTAGATGACTTGGAGAGGTGAGTGTGGGAGTTAGAAGTGGGTAGGAGTGGTTAGGATAGAGTAGGGATAATTTGGCAGGTTGCCAAATTTAAACTAGTCCTAACTAGTGAGGATTGAGAAGTGGTTATAGGGATAAGCTAGAGGTGGTTAGAGTAGTATTTTTAGAAGGTTTCCTATTTGAAATTAGTTATGACTAGTGAGTGTGGATGAGTCCACATGATTATGTGTGTGGGTGAGTGGATTTAATCATTTAATTATCCAATCAATTAATTAATTAATTTTGAGATGGGTGATATGATTTTAGCGAATGTGAGGTAAATTAATTAATTAAAGGGGTATGGGATTAATGACTTAGGTTTAGGGAAGTTGTAATGATGCGATAATAAGCTTGACCACTCGAAAGGAGGACTTGATCCGTAAAATGGTATACGAATGATAATATTTAATCGATTATTCATGTGAGAGCGGAATGTACGATTTTTCGTATTTATAGATAAATTATTGATGCATAAAAGATACCAAATTAATAAAATGATAGTTAGGTGGCTTAAGAAGAAACCACCGGTTTGGAAGTTTTGTAAGGGTAGGGAGTGAGGTGTTGGAAAGTTCTAGGCACTACACTTAGGAGTGATATACTATTATAGACTAATGTAAACAATTGTGTGAGAGACTGGGTAGTGCTATGAGGAGTGAAAGACATGCCATAGGGCTAAGGATAGGAAATTGAACTTGAAATGTGTGTAAAATTCATGGTTTAAGGATTAAGCCAATATTGACATTATTAAGTGATTAATTACCAAAATTAGGCATCATTTTTTTGTAAATTTTGAAGCTCCTATAGCTTTTCATTGTAACCACATTTATTGGTGCTTGAAGAATTTTTCCTTTCTAATCAGTAGATCATCACCTCCGAAATGTGTGTAAATAAGTAGATCATCACCTTTGAAATGTGTGTAAATCAATAGATCATCACCTCACGAAAGGTTTTGAAATGTGTGTAAAATTCATAGTTTAAGGATTAAGCTAATATTGAGATTATTAAGTGATTAATTACCAAATTTAGGCATCATTTTTTTGTCAATTTCAAGCTCATATAGATTTTACATTGTAACCACATTTATCGGTGCTTGAAGAAAGTTGTTCCTTTCTAATCAATAGATCATCACCTCTTTCTTTATAGATCTCTTAGCTAATTTGAAATTTGTCGGATCCTCAAGAAATTTCTTTATGAAGGGATTACTAGAGTGCAATGTCCACTTTTCTAAAATAAAATAATTAATAATATTTTAAGTTAGGCCCAGTAAATTCTATATTTTAGGAGAAACTTAATATTATTATTAATATAAATGTATTTTAATACTCATTTATTTGGGAGGAAAAAAGATAAAAATAAAAATAAAAAGAAGATCTAATGGAAGAAAATAAACCAAAAATAAACTTATATTTTCATGAAGAGATCTATCTTTGAGTGCATACTTGAAGATTAAGGATAAAAATATCTCCTAAAGGTCGGTCCTCGGGGGATCATGTTTTAGAGATTTGGCACCACATATGAGCTATATAAGGGGTTCACTTATCTTGGAGAAGGTTATGCATTTTTGGGATCTTGATATTTTCTTGGATTTGGAGCACGCTTTGCCTCTTTCTCTCATTCATTGAGGATGGAAGCCCTCATTAGATGTTATTGGGGATGAAAAACCTATATAGTTAAAACACTTAGGGGGAAAAAACCCTAATTTGTTGCATTGGTTTCTTCATTCGAGAGTCACATTTTAGTTTCAAAATTCAAAATGTCAAAATGGAAAGGGTTTTTATCAGTGTTAGGGAAAAATTCCATCTAGAGCATGCCTTCTTAGGGCTATGAAATTCCTTTTCTAGCATGATATACCCATTTAGAGATTTTTGTACAAATTTGTAATGAGTTTTGATGGTTAGAAAAAATTTATTCTAATTTTTTTATAGATGTAATTTTTATGGTCATTTTGAGCTATCATTTGCATATTTTCTCCAAGTATATATGAAGATATGGAAATTTGAAGTTTTTACCTGTTCTTGAGCAATAATTAATTCTAGCGATTGTAATTTATGGTTGAAGCATTTATTTTACTTTATTTCATCAAGGGTTTCATGTTGATGATGTATTTTTGAATATTTGTGTGTGGAAAAGGAAAAATATGAATTTACCCTAGTTCACTTAGGGTTTGGTGGACCTAAAATAGGTCGTTACC
Organism: Taxus wallichiana var. yunnanensis; assembly: GCA_018340775.1. NCBI lineage: Eukaryota > Viridiplantae > Streptophyta > Pinopsida > Cupressales > Taxaceae > Taxus > Taxus wallichiana. The sequence goes on from CM031235.1 coordinate 799,464,100, forward strand.
ATGATATTTGCATAAAATCAGTTTGTTGTCAAAGCATCGCTATTCACACTGAGGGTATTTGTGCAAGATAGTGAGAAAGAATACATCTACTAACTCATGAGAGAACAAGTGGATTTGTGACCTAGGTTCCTAGCAAATAAATAAGTCATTCTAGAGGTGAAACATGACATTTAGTGTTTACCAACATTGTGACCAACTACGAGGAGTATAGGTCTCTTCCAAAGGAAATTCATGATGACATTTCACTTATGGAGTTCATAGGAGTCAATAATGGTAGTTCAAGGCCCAAGTATAGATCTCAAGCACCAAATTTGGATCCTCATCATGCCTTGGAAAAGGTACACTCTCCATAATTGAGGGTTCCATCAAAGGAAAACTGGTGTATGGATGAAGATTCTAGGGTTAAACCATAAGCCACAAGAAGATGTAAAGGAGTCAAACCCAAAGGATCTTCTTAAAAGAAGAAGAAGAATTATCCAAGTAGCAATTACATCAACACCTAAGAGGTCAAGGAAGAAATCATGGGACATGTCTAGGAAAAAATATAGGGTTTTGAGGTTGAGTTCCAAGAGGACCATATTGAGAGGCATACACATGAAAATGTTAAATACTAGTTCTAATGTTGATTTTTAGTTGGTTTTAAATTTTAGAACAACCTACTATAAGGATAAATTTAATGGTGTTCATGATCTTATCAAGAGATATGAAGGTTATATATACATGTGTCACCCAAGTATGGATGAAGTCAAGGCGGAAAAGGCTTCACTTATTGAAGATGAAGAGCCCAAGGGGAAGGAGAATGTTGATCCTAACTTAGTAATTTTGAGTCACGATGATGGAGGTATGGAAGATATCTCAACCAATATTCATTCGGCATGGGAAGGTACACAAATTAAGGACACCC